>OV702289.1:355621469-358169681 GCA_916181665.1 Avena sativa | reverse complement strand
GTTGGGAAACGGAGGTCAGCTGATCTTCGAGAGGGATCTGGATTCACTATCGGAATTACTGGGACGCCCACATTCGGAGTTTCTTGGAGCTCAACTTCCAGGACCCCCAGGAGGAGACCTACAGTGGCTAGTCACCGCAGATCTTAGAGGAAGCATCGAAGCACCCACTTTCGGGAGAATTCAGTTCTCCGTGAGAGAGAACAACTGGCTAGATGGATTAGCCAGGGCAATGCATTAAGCTCTCGCACGTCTATGTGCCCTCAGCGTCAACAAGATCCAAGGAACCCGTTTTGCCCACTATGCAAGACGTGACTTCATGGGAATGCCGATGGAGATGCCAAGTCACCCAGAGTTGAGGCGTCAAGTGGAGAATCTTGACTTCTTACTGCACGACAGACAGCAGGAACTAGACAATGCCAGGGAGTTAGCCAACCAGAACCGTGCCATCGCCGACCAGAAGGCCCAGACTTTCGCACTGCTCGTCCAAGACTGCCAATCTCTTCGTCGTCAGTGTGCCAAGAAGGATCGCACCATCGCCCGTCTTCGCAAGAAGGTGGCCGACCTCGAGAAGACCGTCAAGGAGCAGGAAGCTCAGCTTGCAGCCAAGGAAGAAGAAGATGAGGGTGAAGACATCTAGGGAGACATGGATTCTTACCTCAGCAACGATGACGACTTTCTAGAGGAGGATGTCGTGGACTTCTACACTGATGATGAGGACTCCGACTTCATCGACGATGAGTAGATGCACTAGAGCACTATCGTAGCATGAGTTGTATCGGTCCCACTGTATCGTAGCTGGCAGAATGGTTCTTCAAACCATCTACTTTCCTTTGTTGTCGTGGTGTGTGTTGTATCGTGTGCTTGCTTGCATAAATGAAAATGAAGTTAGTTGAAAAACCTGAGTCTAACTCAAAGTTTTAGCTTTGAAAACCCAAAACCATGAACCTTAGAATTTCCCTCTTACCCCTATATCTATCTCAATCTTCAGATGACTCGTGGAAACCAAGGAGGGAGCAGATCGTCGCAGGACCCAATGCTGCAGATCTTGCAGAATCTCATCGCAGACCGTGAAGCAAGCAGGGCTGAGCGCCAAGCCAACTTAGCAACATTGCAGCAGATCGCCCAAATGGCTCTCAACAACCAAGGACATGGAAATCAGGATCACCATGGATCCAAACTCAAACATTTTCAGAATACCAATCCCCCAATCTTCAACCAATCGGAAAACCCATTAGATGCTAATGACTGGTTACAGACCATGGAAAACAACCTCGAAGTTGCAGGAGTTGATGAAAATGAGAAAGTTCTCTTCGCCACCCACTATCTGGTGGGAGATGCCAGAGCTTGGTGGAATAGCATCCGCAATATGAACCATGGGCAGGTTATGACATGGGAAGCATTCAAAGTCAAGTTCAGCCGCACCCACGTGCCGCAAGGTCTCGTCAACAGGATGAGAGATGAATTCCGCGAATGGAAGCAAGGAAGAATGACTGTGGTGGAGTACCGTGACAGATTCTTGTCACTTGCCAGATATGCACCTGATGAGATCAACACAGAGGCCAAGAAGAAGGAGAGATTCTTGAACAGACTACATGATGAGATGCAGACTGTCCTCGTCAATATCCGTTTCCAGGATATCGAGGAGCTAGTCAACTCTGCCATTCAGATGGAAGGGAAGATTAACCAGGCAAATGACAACCACAAGCGTCATATGATGCAGCAGTCTGGATCCAATAGTCACCAGAAGTACCATCCTAGCCCTTCACCAGGATATGCACCAAGAAACAACCGACCCCCAAATTCTCGCCCAAGCTACCCCAACCGTAGCGGAGGCAATGTGAAGTCCGGAGGAAACAATCATAACTCCGGTAATGCCAACAATTTCAACCGTGTCCTTCCCAAGAGCAACAACAACAACAACACTGCACCCAGAACTGGCAGCAATGTTGTGCCTGTCGCAGTCAAGGACAAGTCCCAGATCACTTGTTTTGAGTGTGGAGTGAAGGGTCACTACTCCAATGAGTGTCCCAAGAAGACTGCATCCAATGCCACTGTGAATGCCCCAGCTCAACAGCAGCGTCGTGTTCAACCAGGAAGGAGATTTGCCCCAGGGAACCCTCACAACCGCATCGGTCGTCTCTTCCACATGAACGCAGAAGAAGCCCAAGAAGCGCCAGATGTAGTGTTGGGTATGTTTTCTGTCAACTCAGTTCAGCAAGTGTGAGTTTTGGCTGAAAGAAGTAGGATTCCTAGGACATATTGTGTCTGCCGGAGGAGTCTCTGTTGATCCCGCCAAGATCAAAGATGTCGAAGAATGGGAAGCCCCAACCACTCAAACCCAAGTCCGTGCATTTCTCGGATTACCGGGATACTACCGCAAGTTCGTAGAAGGATTCTCGAGCATCGCCCGACCCATGACCCAATTGTTGAAGAAGGACAAGAAGTTTCAATGGACCGACAAATGTGAAGCCAGTTTTCAGGAGCTGAAGAAGAGATTGATATCATCCCCAATTTTGATCATGCCAGACATCAAGAAGCCGTTTGATGTATATTGTGACGCATCCAAGATTGGTCTAGGATGTGTATTGATGCAACAAGGCAAAGTCATCGCGTATCTGTCTCGACAACTGAAGCAGCATGAGCAGAACTATCTGACCCATGATCTTGAGCTAGCAGTTGTGGTTCTAGCATTGAAGACATGGCGTCATTATTTGATGGGTAATCGCTGTGAGATTTACTCAGATCATAAGAGCTTGAAATATATCTTCACTCAGAAGGAGCTGAATATGAGACAAAAGAGATGGATAGAGTTAATCAAGGATTATGACCTTGACATTCACTATCACCCTGGCAAAGCCAACGTGGTAGCGGATGCTCTTAGCAGATTGTCGTGTAGGCTTAACACCATGATCAAGGAGAAGCAACCAAGTTTGTATGAGGAGTTGGAGCAGTTCAGGACTGAGTTAGTTAGCAAAGGATTCTTAGCTAGCATTGAACTTCAACCCACTTTGATTAGCCAAATCAAGGAAGCCCAAAAAGGGAATGAAAGTGTCGACGGAATCAAACATCGTATTGGTACAGGAAAGGTACCTGGATTCATCGAAGACAAAGAAGGAGTACTGTGGTACAAAGGACGTATCTGTGTGCCAGCAGATTCGGAGCTGAAGGAAATTATCATGAAGGAAGCTCATGATACTCTTTATTCTATCCACCCCGGAGGAACAAAGATGTATCAGGATTTGAAAGAGCAATTTTGGTGGCACAAGATGAAGAGAGAAATCGGAAGCTACATCGCCAAGTGTGACATCTGTCAAAGAGTCAAAGCAGAGCATCAGAGACCTACAGGACTATTGCAACCATTACAGATTCCAGAATGGAAATGGGATTCCGTCGGAATGGACTTTATCACCGGTTTGCCGACTTCCATTAGGGGAAATGACTCAATCTGGGTCATCGTTGATAGACTGTCCAAGGTAGCCCACTTCATACCTGTCAAGACAACCTACCAGAGTGCGAAGTTAGCATAACTGTACATTGCTAGGATTGTTAGTCTGCATGGAACCCCCAAGACCATCGTATCAGATCGAGGAACCCAGTTTACCTCGAGATTTTGGCAGAAAGTCCAGGAAGGATTAGGAACCAATTTGAACTTCAGTACCACGTATCACCCGCAAACAGATGGACAGACTGAGATAGTCAACCAGATCTTAGAGGATATGCTTAGAGCTTGTGTGTTGGAATAAGGATCAAAATGGGAAGACTGCCTGCCTTTCACAGAATTCTCATATAACAACAGTTATCAAGCTAGTTTGCAGATGGCACCATTTGAATTCCTATACGGAAGAAAGTGTCGTACCCCTTTGAATTGGTCGCAAGTAGGAGAGAGTCAGATCTTTGGACCCGACATTCTCCGAGAAGCAGAAGAGAAAGTTCACAAAGTCCATGAGCACCTCAAGACCGCCCAATCCAGATAGAAGAGTTATGCTGACAAGAGAAGAAGAGACCCGACTTTCAATGTCGGAGATTTTGTATATCTCAAGGTTTCACCATTGAAGGGAACTCAACGCTTTAGTCTGAAGGGAAAGTTAGCCCCCAGATATATCGGACCTTTCAAAATTCTGAACCGTCGAGGAGAAGTATCGTATCAGCTGGAACTGCCTGAAGAGATGTCAGCCATCCACAATGTGTTCCATATCTCGTTACTTCGCAAATGCTTGGAAGTGCCTGAGAAGACTGAAGTTTTCAAGAACATCGATCACAGAGCTGTGGAAATCAACAATGACCTGACCTATAGGGAAGTACCCATCCGTATCTTAGAAGAAGCCTACAGAAACACCAAGAACAGGAGCATCAAGTTTCTCAAGATTCAGTGGAGCAACCATACCGAGGAGGAAGCCACTTGGGAGCGTGAAGATTATATTAGGACAGAGTTCCCAGATCTCTTTAGTTCCTAGTTTTCTTTGTAAATCTCTGGACGAGATTTTGTTTAAGGGGGGAAGGTTTATAACATCCCAAAACTTTAATCCAAGCTTATCAAGATCAAATCATCCAAAAATAGGGTTAACAAAAACTTTTCCAAATTAAAAATGAAAGCATTCATATGTGTGTGCATTTAAAATAGGAGTTGGTGCCTTGTTTAAGTGATCCAATGCTTGTAAAATGTTTCCTAGGTAAATTAAACATCATCTAAGTCATTCCCAAACTTTTTCCAAAGAAAAATAACTCAAAATGAATATTTGAAGTGAATGGTCATTTTGGCCAAATTAACTCTCATGCCTACTTTGGCCATTCCTAGTACTCAAAACTTAACAGAAACATGTGTGGATCTTTACACCCCTTGCTAGTACACATAATGAGGTACCAAGGCCCACCTTGTGATCTGCAAAAATCTTTCAAATACTAATTTTAAATGACAGTTCAAAATTGAATCTATTTCATATGGTAAGTTCCCACTTTTTCAAAAACCATTCAAACAAGCTCCAATTTCAAAACCCTTGCAACCAGAGGCTACCTAGCACTAGTGGAGAACACCCAAAAATTTTGAAACCAAAATTCAAAAGTTTACTTATTGCGGCCATTTAATCAAACACTTGGCAGGCAGGTTTAAACTCTAAATCCTAGATCACTGTTCTGCACAGGGTTTTACCCCCATTTGATCTCCATTTAATCCCTCTGTCCCCTCTTGGTCTATCCAGGCCCTTAGCACCCCTCTCCCTTGTCCCTAGCCCCCATGCCATGCCAACCCGAGGACATGCTCGCCGGCCAAACCTTGCCCCGCTGCAGCAGACCACTCCCCCTTCCCTCGCCATGTCTAGGAGGTATCCAGGAGCTCACCGCCACCCTCTGTCCCCTGCCCGAGCCGAGCCTCACCGTGTACCACCGAGGAAAGCCCGCGCCCAGTGCCACCGCACCATGCCGAGCGCGCGCCAGAGCACCGCACCCGGCACACGTGCATAGACTGCCGCTCGACCGCAGCCCGCGCCCACTGCTCCGCCACGACCCAGGGAACACCCCAGACACCCCCGTTCGCCGCCCAACGATGAATCCATGTGGGGAGATGAGGACTGGACAGAACAAGAACATGAGAAAGCGGAAGATTACGTGAGCATCTATGCTCACATCTTGTCCACCCCAGTAAGTGAACCTTTTGTATCCTTTTGCTTATATTTTGCTGTTCGTTCTATAAATGACCTTGAGTTGTTTTTCACATTCTTTCTACAGGTAATTGCAGATATTGACAAAGATGGTGTACATGAAATGGTGATTGCTGCCGTGGGTCACGTTATCATTCCTTAGAATGTTTATGAACCCGCTCAACCTTGTGCTTACCTTATTCTAGACGAAGTTGGAAAAGGCCTTCTGCATGCTCTTTTTCCTTCCCTTTTTAGAAGTCTAAATGTGACATATTTGCTTTGCATTTTCGGAAACACTCATATTTGGTTTTGAAGGTTCGCGGCTAGTCAAAGTTGACAAAGTGGCCCTACTCAATTTCAAGATATATCACCAAAGTGAGTCATTCCTCATTACTTGGTTGTCATCCAAAAAAACTGGCGAAGCAGTGCATTGCTTTAGTGCTATCTTGAGGAGCTGCTTTTCTTTCTTCCTCCAACACTACAAACGAAATAAAAAAGACACTATTTCATTTACGTGGTGAGAAACAGCTCTACTTGCAGTGCGAAAGAACTAGCTTGTGAGCACCACAGCCACCGCTCGCCGTGGACGTTGCCGCTTCTACCGCTCAGAGCGCCACCTTGCCCAGACCGCATACCACCACCTCTACGCTCGCATTAACTTCCTAGAGCACCGCTAGGAGACCGCCTGTCGATCGCCACCCTCCGCCATGCCTCTAGCCGGCCGTAGCCATGTCGCCACCGTCGCCTGCCCATCCCGCTCGGTCTCACCGTCGGGCCTATATAAACCGGCCTCCCCAGCCTCTTATCTCCACACCCACTCACTCCCCACCTCTCACTGAACCTCACCCACCTCTCGCCGGAGCCAAGCGAGCTCTGCCTCGCCGGAATTGGAGTCAGAGCAGCCGCAGCAGGAGAAGAAGGGCGCCTACGATTTAGGGCACCCCAAGCTCCGCTGCAACCGTGCCTCGCCTCGCTGTCGACCACCAGTTCGTTTGCCCGCCTCGTCAACCCCGCTGGAGCCCTGGTATGTCCCCAGCAGACCCCCACCGAGCCGCTAGGGTTCGAGCTCGCCAGCGACCTGTTCGTCGTTGATGACGATCCTCAGCCGTAGATCCCAGTTCTAATCCTATGGCCCATAGCGCGCGTACCATTTCACGTGTTAAGACCCACTGACAAGCGGGACCCCCTGTCAGCTGAGCCCCGCGCCGTGGAGCGCCACTGGGTTGGCCCAAGTTCTTTCCCGCGCTAGCCAACCGTTCAAATTTGGATTTTTCTTTTTAGTTGAATCTAGTTTCTATCCCCAAGTTTGAAAATCAATTCAGAGAGATTTATAAATCCAAATTGCATGAAACTAATTTTGTCTAAAAGGTATTAAAGTAATATATCCAAGCCCGTTGGATTTAATTCAATTATAGTTATAGATCTCTCCTAATAAAAATAACAAAACAGAAGCATTTGCACCTTGCAACATTTTTATAAAATCAACCAAGTTAGCTTTTGAGTTGATTCCAACTCTCAAAAATCACATTTCACCATATCTAGCTAAATATGTAATAATATTAAGGTTTACATGCAGTGACTTTGGACTAGTACCAAAATAATGCTATATAGGCATTTCTAGTCACTTTAAATCATTAAATAATGAACTTAAACCAAAGTGATTATGATGCAAGCTTTAAATCTCATTCCCACATGATAGAATATGTGGTGATGACATGTGTCAACATGATCCCATATTTGAAGTGGTGAATATTAAATCTTAGTTAATTTTTCAATGAGTAGAAATTACTTTTCTAAAATAAAAAGAATGAAACTAGTGAATTAAACTTGTGATGCTGGTGATGATAATAGATCATCAATTGTGTGTCTTAGAATGCTATCTATCCTAGTTAAGTATTGTTTGGTGATTGTGTACTCCGTATGTATTTATAGAAGATAGTACCGACCAAGCTTACGAGGAGGAGGAGTTCTACCAAGAAGAAGAAGAAGAAAACTTCAACCACTGCACCAACCAAGGCAAGCCACCATTAACAGTGCAAGCTACCATTAGCAAGCTAGGATTGAACTAGATGGTTTAGCAAAGATGCTTAGAGCATGCCTTGATTATACCCCTTTGCCTAGTATTTACCCCAAGTATTATTTTTCAAGCTTTACTTCCTTTACCTTACTCAAAGTTCTTTACTTGTTTTTGAAGGTAGCATAAAAAGTATAAAACTTGACCTATTTAGATAATTTTAGATGCCATTCTATGGCATGAGATTGAACCCATTTACTTCCATCTTAGTGAACACTCTTAACTTAGCAGTTTAGAGTAGATCAAAACTTGAGTCACTTTAGATGGGAACACTTGGTGAAAATGAATTATGAAAACCTTGGAATGATGAGTCATTCTATTGAGATGTTTTGACATGTGTTGAGAAACATAAATGGTTCTTGATGATGAAAATGTTGAGGCATGAGCCTTAACCCTTTTATAAAACTGATGGTTGGATTCGGATGCGATACCATTCCAAATTTACCGTACAACCACATTACCTGAATTGGGTAAGGCTTAGCTGGAAATTTATATGCATTAGTATTAGTTCCCTCGCGGGAGAGGTTTGAGCTGAGGCTACCTCTCATGATGTCCACCTATGCAGTGCCCAAGATGACTGATGGTCATGGTTGGGAGGCCATGCTCATAGGAGAGGTGCTTATACTAGGGTGTGTAAAGGGAAGGTTATGTTTGATTATCTGCATACTAAGTATGATGATTCGGGGTTATCCCTGACAGATAGATCGAATCTTGTGGTGAAAGTGTACCACCTTTGTAGAGTGTCAAACTATTCGAATAGCCGCGTCCGCGGTTATGGACAGTTAGAATGGCCATACTGTTTCGTTGTCAGATGTTTTTCCAAATAACTTGAAATGAATGATGAACCTTGACTTGACCACAACAGGGTTGTGTTTATGACATTAGCTTACCAACTTAAGTGATTCTAGAACTTTACTTTATCTTTCTTTGCTTCTGAACTCAGCTTAGGTTGCAATCTTAACTTTATAGTCAACTTAGATTTAGCACTTTAACTTAGAACTATAGTACCTGTTAATAGTAGTTTGCGAGTACTTAAAGAGTACTCATGGCTTTTGTCCCTAGTTATTCTCATGGCCAGACTATGAAGGAGACTATCAAGAGGATGGTCATCAGGATGGCTATGATAACTAGGACTATCTGCCTTCGTCAGTATTGCCTGTGCCCTTGAAGATGGACCCCACCGCTACGCTTATCTTTTATTTCCGCTGGTTGTTGTATTAAAGACTAGATCATGAGATCCTTATTTATGTAAGACCTTATGTATGGTTTGTAATGGATGATGTATTGTGATATCCAATCCGTTATGTCTCGCAAAAATGGTAATCCTGGCATTGCGAGGTATGGCATAACGGGCATCTGGGATTAAAAATCCGGGTGTTGACACCTCGTACCCGCCAACTCTCCGTCTTACCCCCACGTCTCTAAACACGCACTGTGAGGACCCCTCCATGGTGTACTCATCGGAAATACCACGACAATTAGTTAGATGCACGATGAGGTAGTCAATCTAATTCTCTATATGGTTGAGGACCAACAGAACAATATAATTAAGTGTGGTGTATGGACAGTCTAGGTAAATCCAATTATGTGTATTTGAAAAGGGGAAAATACATACCTTCTGCAAATGCGGATCAGCCGGGGTTTTCTAGACACCCTAGATCGCCAGCAACCAGGGCGGGCTATCTACCTGCCGGCCGATGCCGCAGGATATATAGGCTTGGTCGGCGAGCCCTCAGTCGGGCCAAATTTCAGGCCAGCTCCAAAAATTGTGCTCCAGAGAGGGATGTTGTTTTGGGTCGTCTCCCGGACAAACAGAGGCGGCCCCTTATTCCAACCATCTCCAATATTATGATTTATTGAAGTAGGTTAGGTTTTCGAGCTGACTGTCACATTACTAGAGGCGGTTTCTTATTTTAACCCCCTCCGATCCGGTATTATCAAAGGTGGGTAAATTATTGGCAGCGGTTTTTCTAGAAAATCCACCGGCGAAAGTGATCTTAGGAGGTGGTTCGTTTATTTTGGGAAAAAACACACTCCAGCCAAGTGCTAGAAAGCTCAATTCTATAGTAGTGTTTTTTCCCTTCTCCCTCGCCACCATGGCTGGCCGAGAGAGTCGAGAAGTACAAAACCTTGTCGAAGTTGAAGTGAAGGAACCTAGGCTTATTAACCAAGTTGTCAAAGCCACCTTCCTCGAACCTGGATCCAACCACCAGAGCTCCGACGAGGTTGGAGGATAGCAACCTCCTAGTACCGCTCGAAGGCACCAGGGAGTAGCTTGGAACCGGCTTATTGGCAGAGATCCTCCAGCTGCATTCCGCCCTTGTGCCCGCCCCTGCCACGGGAGAGACACAACAAGGGGAGAGCATCTCGAGCTGCCCCAGATCCGGTCGGTGAGACCTAGAACCCTACTCCTAGATTGCACAAAGGCAAACCTATATCTAAAACCTAAACTACACACGCCGGCGCCGCCTCTCAATCGCCTTCTGACAGCATAGCCGCCGAGAAGGACCTCGGTTTGGCCCGGAATCATTGAGAGGCCTCTTAAACTACTGTAGCTAGGAGAGAGAAAGAAAGGAGGCAAATGAGTCGATGATACTTGAATCGTTAGGGCATGTGCAGCGTATGGAAAAAAGTGTCTAATAACCCTTAGGCATGGGTCTAAACGCTAGAGCATGGGTAGCTAAGAAGCTTTTTTGTTAGACTCGAGTCAAGTACTTCCTCTATCTCAAAATAGATGTCCAGAATTTCTCTAAATTTGGATGTATGTATATATTAAATAGTGTTTAGATTCATCTAAATTTACACAAATTTGTGTTATCTTTTTTAAGATGGGGGAGTCTAGACACAAGTAGCTAAGAAGAAAAGAGTTTTATAAGGATAGGAAAAAAGGCTCCAGAAAAGGTTTTTCTATTCTAACACAATGGTCTATCAGAGTGTCTAAAACTTATACTCCATTCGTCCAAAGTAAGTGACGTGCATTTATCTATATTTAGATATATCTAAATCACTAGTACATGTGAATAGATTTAAGTCATTTATATTTTAAAATAGACGGAGTATTTGGTTTTTGCTAGACTCCGTGTGCTGACTCAACCAAAGCTTCAGCGCCGTCCCTCCCTCCCCACGTAGACCAAGCGTCCAACGTGGCGCGGCTCTCCCGGAAGACACTCGATTCCGATCCAGCGCCTCCCCTCGCCACAGTTCCGCATCCCCGTTTCAAAAGTTTTTGAATTAGAACGGCTAGCCAGCCAGTCGAGCCTCATCATAAAGCACAGACACGCATCTGCATCTTACAACCGAGCGCCTCCTCCCCCCTCTCTCTCCCTTTCCCTTCAAACTCGCGGATTGCTCAAACGCAGTAGCAGATTCAGCTGGCAGCAATGGAGATGCTGAGGCGAAACCTCAAGCGGCAGGCCTCGCGGTCCCTCTCCGCGTTCGCCGTCTCCTCCCCGCGCCCCGCCGCCGCTGCCGATGACGACCAGGAGAATCTCCACCCCAACCTCGCCACTGCCTCGCCGCCGATGTCCCCAGCCAAGAAATCCTCGGCCTCAGACTTGTCGTCTCCGCGCCCCAAGCGTGCCCTGGCTAGCGTATCAGCGGCTGTTCCCCCGCCAGAGGTCGCCGTAGCCGAGGAGAACCGCGCCGCGCCCTCTCGTGCGCAATCCGACGACGAACCAGCCGTCAAGGTACCATCCGTCGGCTCGCGCGAGACGTCCTTCCTTTCTCACGGGTCGGCGTTACAGATAGATCTCCTGAAACTTGCGGGCGTTCTCTTGATGGGTCCGGCGTTTCTCTCAGGTCGTGGTGCGGGTGCGGCCGGTGGTCAGCTTGTCGGTGGACGGTAAGGATCTGTTCTTCGTGCGCAAGGCCTCCCCGAGCTCCGTTGCTGTTGGAGACCGGGCCTTCGCTGTCGACGGTTTCCTCGACGACAGGGCCTCCCAGGTAAATTCTGTTTCCGTTGCTCTGCCGTCACTTCATCTGCGGCCGCTTGCATGGAGCTCGCCGCAACCGTGAGTTTTATTGAACAAATTCATGGTGATTGGCAGGAGGATGCGTTCCATCTGATAGGTGTACCGATGATCGACAGCGCCCTCGCTGGATTCAACACCTCCCTTGTGTGCTACGGCCAGGTACTGCCAAGCTCACGATTCCTTGGTTTCTATTTCTTGACTTCTCTGTTCCACCTGCTGATGCTTATGTGCTTGTGTGATTCATATCAGAGTGGCACAGGGAAGACATACACCATGTGGGGCCCCCTCGCTGCCATGTTCGACAGCCGCTCTAACCGCGCCGATCAGGGCATCGTGCCTCGGTTCTTCCAACACCTCTTCTCCCAGATCCAAGACGTAAGCTCCCTTTCTTGACCTGCAGTTTGCAGTAATTTTGAGTTAAGCTGCGATTTCTTCCTGTCTAGTATCTTATAATTGTTCCTTCCTGGTGCAGAAGCAAGAAAGCTCACTAGAGAAGCAAACAAGTTACCAATGCCGGTGCTCCTTCCTCGAGGTAATCTGCAATGTTCTCAATTGGGCCGAAAATTACATCTTCCAGAACTGACAGATTTGGAACAGTGTTCCAAGGATTGACAACTGAAACGGGAACCGAATATTTATATTCTTTGTTTTCCAACTTCTTGAAGGTATTTAATGAGCAGATCAACGACCTGCTGGATCCATCTCAGTGTAACCTTCAGGTATATGATTATACTTACACAAGAAGGTTGCATTGAAGTTTGCAATTGTACTGGTTTATACGGATATATTATTGAGCTTCATTCCCTTAGATAAGAGAAACGGCTGGCAATGGTATACATGTGGAGAACTTGACTGACGAGTACGTATCAACGGTTGAAGATGTAAATCAGATCCTGATGAAGGTACATGCAGAATGACTTCTGATTTATGTTGACTCCTGTTATGGGTAGTGTGTTAGGATGTGGTTGCCTGAGAATATAACAAGACATTAAAAGCTCTTACCTAATTCACATCGTGAAAGAACATGAAGAGGATAAGAATTGTTGGAATGCTCTTTTAAAAAAGAATTCAGATAGGTTTTCTTGTTAACACGTGTAATCGAACAAAACTTAACAATATTACTATTTATTAATGAGTCTGCATATTTTTCAGGGAAACCAATAAGGATATTTAAAGCTAGTTATCTAGTTAACACCATGGTTTATTTAAAGAAATTTCAATTTTTTTGAAATACTTTGTTGTTGATTTGTTAACAAGATTTTTTTATCCAAACTTCTAGGTGAGTTTTCTTGCTTTCCTTGTGTTTTTGTAAATCTTAATGGTAATCCTTGTTTGCATGGAGTACTCCAACAAAACTAACCAGTATTTTCAGTTATATTTCACATGAGAGAGAAAATTTAGACAAACATAAACATCTTACCCTGAAAAAACCAGCTGCAATTATCATGTTCAGATCACAAATTTATAATACATCATGTTCTCCACATCATTATTTTTCTACAATAATTATCCCATGCTTTAATCTGCTATTGTTCTAGATAGAGTTTTCAGTAATACATCTCTTGCTTAGCATGAGTTTTCTTTCCTTTTACAGGGCCTATCAAAAAGAAAAATTGGCACTGATAGTATGAACTTAAAAAATTCTCGTTCGCATGTGATATTTACTTGCGTTGTTGAGGCTTGGAGCAAGGTAAAGATTCTCTTCTTCCATCATGAACTTTTGAGCAAATATATGTTTTGTTGCTTTTTTTCACATTAAAGAATTTTTTATGCACCTCAGGAATCAGTACCCAAGCTTGTTCTTTCAATTATATGAATTCTCTGTCAATTGATCAGCGCATACTGATGTGGTGATTTATCTTACTTTATTCAACTAATAATACAGGATTTCTCATCAAATGGTTTTAGTAGTTCAAAAACTAGCAAAATTACCTTTGTTGATCTTGCTGGTCTTGATATCGATGAATTTGAGGGTAATGGCAAGCACTTTACACGTGAAGAAAGACACGTTAAGAAATCTCTCTCAACCCTTGGGTATGTAACTTTTTCTATGACTACTACATAATTCTTTTTCCTATTCTGACTGCATAACTGATAATTTTGCTAGCGTACCCTGCATCTTTACTAATTTATCTTCATTTAACTAGAATATTATGAGGAATGCAGATGCCTCAAATTTGTATCTACTTAATTATTTTTCTTATTTGGATTGCATGATTGATATTTTTGCAAATATGGACACAGATACACTATGCAACCACTTTATCTTTCCTTTAACAACAATATTATATAGACGCACAGACATCTCACATTTGAACGCTGGTTTCAGAAAACTAGTCAGTATTCTTTCTGAAGAACCAAAGCCCCAGCAAGATGACTTACACTACAAGCAGTCCCGGTTGACAAATGTGCTGAAGGATACACTAGGTGGAAACTCAAGGGTAACATTTTTATGTTCCATTTCTTCAGAACATAGGTATGTTCAGTTCCTGAATCTTGTTACACGCTATACACCTGAGTTCTTTATCTTTTGGGAGTAAGATACACTTTCTTACGTTAACCTATTGCTGCGGAATGCAGATACAGATCTGAGACCTTAAGTACACTAAGGTTTGGTGAGCGAGCAAAGCTTATGCCAAACAAAGCTTTGATAAATGAGATATCGGAAGATGATGTTAATCGATTGAGTGATCAGATCCGTCAGTTGAAGGTATTACCACAAGAGCGGTAGACACATGTGTCAACAAATTTTATCAAGAATAAAGTAACAATTTACAGAAATTTGCTACTTGTTTTATCACCTGCAGGATGAGCTAGTAAGAACCAAGTCTGCACGGAACACAACTTGTGAGATTGGATACTTAAATGCACAAAATGCTCGTGCAAACTTGCACAGTCTACGAGTGAGCCTCAACCGCTCCCTAATCTTGCCTCGTATAGAAGTTGAATCAGAAGATGAAATGGATGTGGACGAAGAGGATCTACATGAACTACGTGATCAAATTAGCAAACTTCATTCTTCATCTGAAGACACTCTTGATGACTTTATGGATGCGGAGAGTGGAGAGGACAGTCCTTGCTCCAACGGAGATCCAAAAACATGTGAACATGATGATCAGGTTATCATAGATGATAGTGAAGGTCCACTTCAGGAAGATGCTGATCAAGTCGAGGTTTCTGACAGGAAATCTAGTCTGTCAATTAGTGCGTCCCCACAGCTAGGGCCAATGCAAGATCCTACGTTCTGCTCTTCTCCAAAGATCCACAAGGCAAGAAAGAGCATTACATCACCAGGGTTCTCTCCAAGCAAGCTCAGTGAATCCAGCCCAGGAGATACCACCATTGAAATGTCCAGGAAGAGTGCAGTGCGTTCATCCTTACAGTCGAGCAAGCTTAGTCCTACTGACTCGCTTGCTGCAAGCCTCCAGCGGGGCCTACACATTATTGAGTACCATCAACAGAATCCAGCCCCACGGAGATCATTTGTTGGCCTGTCATTTGATCATTTTGCACTGAACCCTCGTCATTCAGCAAAAGCAATTTCAGCCCTTCAGTTGTTGCCGGAGGAGCAGCACATCAGTTCAGTTTCCACCATCTGTTCGTCCTGCAAGAAAGCAATGGGTGCAAATGACGACCATTCAGAAGATATAAACTCAGAGAAGCAGATTGTAATGGCCACTGGTATCGCATCTAATGACTTGGCCAATGCTTCACACCAGGTATGCTATTTTTCTGTCAGAATTTATGCTTGTCATCTATTGCCATCTACTTACACATTTTACTCAACCAGGATGGTAGCGTCTATTTGACTACTGCTTCAAAGAGAGAGGCTGAGCTAGAAGCTTTATGTGAACAACAGGCAGCTAAGATTAAGGAGCTGAGCTTCCTGGTATATAGTGCGTTCAAATGAATAAATTTCTTTGGTTAACCGTTTCCATTCCTTGAAACTTCTCTGCTAAATTGCAGATTGACCAACATAAGAAGGGGTCAGAAGATGGTCAGCGATCAGATGGTGAACTGTGTGAAGATAGCAAGGTATCACTCAATGTGAATGAGAGAGAAGCACTTCTTGATGAAATCCAGAATTTGAAGGATCAAGTAAAACATCTCATAGATGGATCTACGAATGATAGCCTTCTAGACCAGATAAGGAATGGCAGCATGGATCAGGAATACGAGCTGGATAAAGAAAGGAAGAAATGGATGGAGTCCGAGAGCAAATGGATATCCCTCACTGAGGAGCTGAGGGTTGACCTAGAATCCAACCGAATTCATGCAGAAAAGACGGAGATGGAGCTCTGTAATGAGAAGAAGTGCACTGAAGAGCTGGATGATGCCCTCCATCGAGCCATCTATGGCCATTCCAGGATAATTGAACACTATGTTGAGCTCCAGGAGATGTACAATGATCTTCTTGAGAGGCACCGCCTAGTGATGGAAGGGATTTCAGAGGTGAAGAGGGCAGCTGCCAAAGCAGGCAGGAAGGGCTGCGGGACCGCTTTTGCTGCTACCCTTGCTGCAGAGCTCTCCACCGTGAGGATCGACCGAGAGAAGGAGAGGGCACAGCTGAAAGAACAGAACAGGAGGCTCCGTATTCAGCTCCGCGACACTGCTGAGGCAGTGCATGCTGCTGGAGAGCTACTTGTGAGATTGAGAGAAGCAGAGGAGGCATCAACACAAGAAAAGGTCAGTTCAAGGCAGCAAACTAAACTTGATCAACTAGTGCAGCATTGACCATAGGATTATAGGAATACAAAACTTACTATGGTTTATTTTGATTTGCAGGAGAGGAGTGCAGCCATGCTGCGCGAGAACCAGAAGCTCAAGAAGCAGCTGGAAAAGTTGAGGAAAAAGCACGAAATGGAGATGGAGACGATGAAGCACTACCTTGCAGAGAGCAAGCTGCCGGAGTCGGCACTGGAGGGGTTCTACCGCCAAGAGAGCAATGAGGCTGCACCAGAGTACAGACATGATCCGTCCACCTGTGATGACGATCAGTCTTGGCGGTCTGCTTTTACAACTGAATTCGAATGAATGACGCTGATGATTGCTTGAGTTACTCGTCAACTGAGCCTGGTTGACAACTAGGAAACAAGCATTGATTTGATCTATAATTTTTAAAATTTTACTTGTCTATGATTTATGTGCCTATGTCTGTATGACATTTTTTTTGTATCCGTATGTATACAGTACAGTCTTGCGAGTGTTGGTACAATGAATAATATAATTAATACAGCAGACAATCCCTGCCGGTCACATTTGTAGCAGGAGCTAAATCAATTCGTTGGATGTTTTACATTAGGACATTAGGACAAGTAATATGCATTTAATATGCATTCGGCACACAGATACAAAAATTATTGCTATGTTTTTTACTCCCTCCGTCTAAAAATAAGTGACTTCAATTTGTTTAAATTGGAATGTATCTAGACATATTTTAGTGTATTTACTGTTAAGACGTGCGTTGCCGCGTCCGTCCATTATAAAGAAAATATGATGGAGCAGTATGAAATATGAGAGAAATTTTGAATCATTCGAATTACAATGCCCACAAATAGTGGGGACATCATATTTATTTAAAAGATTAAGTGAAAAGCAAAGTGGAAATATAACGACTTAAGACCAGAAACAGTCAGCACATATGGAGATGTATCTGTGAAAGTGGAGATTCTTCCCTTTGTAAACTTTTGTGTGGAAGTATTATGGTTTCTTCACCGAATCAACTTGTGATTCCACATCAACATGAATCTTTAAAATATAAGATGTTTTAATTTTGTGAAAAGAATGTATCTAAACTACTTTTAGTATGTAGATTTACTCTAAATATACCTGAATCTACACACTAAAAGGAGTCTACGTACACTTCTTTCACAAAGCTAAAACGTCTTATATTTTTAAATGGAAAGAGTAGAATCGTTTCTATTTTTAGTTGTAAAAATATGCATTGCCAATGACGGTACACTTTTTTTTTGAAATTTTCTGCATTGATAACGTAAATACCGTCCATAAGCCATGCAAGTTGCAAAGCATAAATACTGTACATGTCATTCAAAATACTGTAACATAACTCTGATAAGCTGGTCGCTATCCAACAAGCTCTACAACAAGTCTGATGTACTCACTCTATTCCAAAATATAAGACGTTTTAGTTTTTGTAAAACGAATGTATATAAATATATTTAGAGCGTAAGTTCACTTCGAACCTACGCACTAAAAGAACGTCTAGATACATCCGTTTCACAAAAGATAAAACATCTTATATTATAAACGGAGGAAGTATGTCTCACCGAAAAATAACTAAATTTTGTTGGTTGCTTTGTTCTCCATATTGGAGCTCAGAACGAACTCTCAGATACAAATGTGACAACTCTCAGGTGATGATTTCTTAAAGTTCCTCCATATTCCTCAAGGTACATTTAGAGAGTTCACTGAAAGACCATGTCCATGTAGACGTATCTACACACTAAAACAGATCTAGATACACTCCTTTCAGAAAGCTAAAACATCTTATATTCTTAAACAGAGGGAGTACTATTGTATGTAATGTCGGTGAAGTACCTTGGACCGCTTAAAAACAAAATGTGAGAAAGTACCTTGGACTGCTTAAAAATTATATGTGAAAATATGAGAGAAGTACCTTGGACTGCTTAAATACAAAAATTATATGTGAAAATGTGAGAGAAGCAACTTGATCATGAATAATGTGTGCAAGTCACATAATCAGCTAATAAACAAAACCTGATCGACTAAACAGTAGATTCTCGATAGACTAAGAAGGTATAGTGGGTTCAATGTATTGTACAATCAAGATTTAATTAGTGAATACATATATTAATAATACAGTTGTAGAAGTGTAGCACCCTCAAATCGGCCCTATGCAAGTTTTAGCCCTTTCCGCCAAACCCGCATAGAAACGATTCAAGGACGCCCACCAGGTATTTTCGTGCGGGTGGAAAACGAAGTAATACCATTACACAACAGTCCTCGATGGGACCCACAGAACAGATATATATATATATACAACAGCGACTCAACGAGTCAAGAATACAGGTATACAATACAAAGATTCAAATCACCTTGAAATCGATACAACGTCCGAGTACGGACAAGATGCAAATTGGGATAAGAGCCCTGAAGAATAATCAATGGCGTCCATAACCCTGCCTAGGCCAAGCCGGAAGGGTAACCCTGCTAACGACGTCGAGCTCAAACCTGCTAAAACAAAAGGGTGCCGACAAAGGGCAAAGGAAAAGGAGGAGCGTCAGTACTGAGGCCAGTACATGGCGAGGCTAGAATTCGGCGGCTCTCGTCTACATAGGTATGGTGGGCTGAAGCGGCAGCGTAGCGGCACTAAACAACCTATAGAGACTCGGTATCACTGGCGACTATCGGAGAGGGATGAGAAAGACCTATCCGGATCCAACCTGAAACTAACACTAAACATACACATCCTGGTATTCCCCCTCGAGACCAAACGAGGAAGTCCAGCCGAGGAAACTCACACGGTTGGCAGTTTTATTTAATCTTTCCATGGCAGTTATCCCACTTGCTATTCATCTCGGACACAGGTCAAATTATAACAGTAAATTTTAGTTATAGTTGTCTATGATCGAGAAACTGTGCTCCAAGTCATCCATAACCGTGGACACGGCTTTTCGAAAAGATTTAACCCTGCAGGGGTGCACCAAAGTATCCACACGCACTTCGACCCTTTTTGCCAGATCAGTTAACATACACCCATCGGTATGTCGGCGGGGACTAAGTCATGACGTTTCCCAGACCCAAAGCAAGTACATGGGGGCCACCCCACTAAGCTACCCGCAACGAAGTCGGCCGGCTCCGGAACGGACCCAGGGTTTGTGCCAATGGCTGTAAACGACTGGAAACCCGAAAGTGTGACTGGACTTGTCGATACCGCAAAAACATTCCACATCCTAAACAGTACAAGTGCTCCACGTACAATCGTAAATAAAGCAGTAAAATATGGCATAAGTACATGATAGTAATAAAGCCCTAAACTACTTGTGGCCCCCGGTACAATACTTTGAAATCAGGTAGTAAGCCGATGGGGGTGCCCACACACCCCACCTGTGGTTAGCGCGCTCGATCTCGGAACAGGTGACAAGAACTCGGATCCTAGGTGGACACAAGTGGGCGGTTGAAAACCAAATATTGACTATTACCCACCGGTGCCTCTACATTATATCTATTTTCAGCATTTTAATTAACAAGTTATAATGTAAGCCATGATCAACTCCACCGTTAAGCATCTCCACCATTAAGCATGTGTCAACCTTCCAATAACGGTGGAACAAGAACGACGCAAAGCAGCACCTGAGCAAGCAACTACGACTCGCAAGTCCGACTATCTATCAAACAATAGGCAATAGGATATGTTCAAGCAATATAAAGGCTGCACGGAATATATCTGGTACAGAACACTAAAGCATCGCGACACGGATAGCAATAGATCAACAGGAGGAAATAAAGACTATAAAAAGCAAAATAGGTAGAAGGGGGAGAGATGCTCGCCTGGGAAACACTGCCGAAGGTTCATATCCGGAGAACTTGTCGATACTCGCATCCACTCATCGGTCTAATCCGCGAAGAAGCAAACACTAGAAGAAATACCGGATGCAATATTTAATACGACGGCAGAAGATCCGGCATGATTATGATATGATGCATGGCATGGCAAGTTGCGGTGCAATTAGACAGTATTAAGCGGAACCGGGGTCCCGACATTTAATTAAACGGTTCAAGTTATTTAGAACCCCTGCAATTTAAATGTTGTTTTAACAGGGCGAAACATGGAATTGGTTCGCTACACCAATTTAAATGGAGTCCGGAATAAGGCAAAGATATCCCGCATATAGACTCCATATTTAATTATTAGATGAATCGACATAATACCCCCAAACCCCATGATGAGATGCGAGCATGAACAATTTAATATGCAACAAGTTTTATATATAGCACTTATAAAATAGGGGCTCGGGAAAAGGTTCACACATTAGGGTGTCGACGATCTTGAGGTTCGAGGGTCGGGGTCTACAGGGTCTTCAGATCTGTGAAGGAGATCATGGCGTTCCGAGGCAAAGATCTTGGCGTGCCGAGGGTTCGGTTCGGTCTCGCCGGGATCGGGGTCTCGGGGCATCGAATAAATGATGAAGATCTCGGTGGTTCCGGCTTCTACGGTCGGTGGTGAACTTGGTACTAGTGTTTGTCTTCAAGCATCGGGGGACTTCGGTTATAGGTCGACGGCCTTGTCATCCGCGATGGAGGAATAAGGTTTTCGTCTTCCGTTGTGCAGGGCGAGCTTGGTTCCGGTAGTCTTCGGGAGCAGCGAACCTGGTTACCTCTTGTTGTCCCTCGGTAGCCGTTTGCAAAGATAACGGAGTATTACCATCACGTCCTCTCTCTGTGACCAAAAGGAGGCACCGTTAGGGATCGATCCACAGGACAACTACATGGTCAACATGAATCACCAACACACCAACACCTGACTTACACCACCCGATACCTCGTGCTACAGTCGGTGGTGGGTAGTACTGCTGCCAAGATGGACGATGGTGACCGGCGCGCGTGGGGGATTCTCTGGTCGGGGCTGACCGGCGCGGCGGAGGGCGAAGGCGCCGAGCGGTAGGGCACCACGCGGGCAGAGGGATGGTGGCGGCGCTGCAGGGGCTCAACGGTGGGGTCGTGCTCGAGACGAGGGAGAAGACAGGAGGCGGCGCTTGTCCGGGAGGGAGGCGACCGGAGAGGGCGGCGGCCGGTCGACGGGGCGGCGAGGAGGCCGACGACGGCGCTCTGGAGCTGCGGCGCTCGCGGGGCGGGGCGTGCGAGGGAGCGTGGTAGGTGGCGAGTTGGGCGGTTGGTGGCGTGCGGTGGGGAAGCGTGCAGGGGGACAGGCGGTCGGGGCATCAGGTGGGCGTTGGGGAGTGGGCCAGGCGGGGGTTGGGCGCGGGGTGGAGAGAGGGGTGGGAGCAGGCTGGCGTGCGTGTGGTTCAGGAGGTGGGGCCGGGGCAGCGCGTCTGCTAGTGGCCGCGCGCGAGGCAGGTGGTGTGGGAGTTTGGCGAGTTTCGGCTAAACCCGCGGTACACCGAGCCCACCGTCAGCCTCTCTGTTAGTTTTGCGAAAACACCCCCGCAGATTTATGTACTCAACCCGCACTCCCTCACAGCGCCACGTGGTCAGTTCTCCACCTCTCTCTGTCAAGTGGGCCTGCGAGCCAGCGGGTCCCATCTGTCAGTGTCACGGGCTGGGCACTTCCGCGGTGAAAAACCTTTCTGCGCGCTGTGTCGCCCAGTCAGCAGCTGGCCCACCTGTCGGTGGCTCTGGCTCACACTGGACTGGGTGACAAAAGTATTCCTGTATGTCTGTTTTAATTCAAACTTTTCCAAATTAAATTAAATTCAAATTTTAAATCTGTTTTAAATAACTTTTCAAATATCTTTCCAAATAATACAAATAATATATGTTTTGAAATCAGAAAAATGTGAGGAATTCAAATATGCCATCCAAAATATATTTTGGACATATAAAATTTCGAGTTGATTAAAATTACAATAAAATGCCCTTTTTCCTTAATTAATTGATAACTTTTGTTTTATAACCCCAAATTCAATAAATAATATGTCTAAAATGATTAGCTCGACGGGACCTTTCTGTTTATGCATTCCATGTTCTGAATTGCAGCATGCATCATATAAATATAAAGGTTACAGCAACTTATTGGAGTATAAAATGTGACCAAAGCTCAATAAAAGGCTTAATTCTTGTATTTCACACCTCACCCATGCCGTGCTACTTTATTGCCATGCAAATTGTGCATCATTCATCATGGCATGATTGTTTGCTTGACGCATTTTATTCATATGCTTGTGCACTTTATTTATGTTGGCCTTGTTTGTTTGGATCTTCTTCGAATAGACGCTGAGCAGGGGATATATCAAGATACCCAGGAGCACCACCCAGATCCTTCTCTCGCTTCAACTGAGCTGCCAGGCAAGCACTACCACATGCTTGCATACATATAGTACCTATTGCCTCTATCTTATTCTTGCATCATTGAGTCGCGATTGCATTAAATTGAATCCCAAGTATTGCATAGCCTTTATTTTTAAACCTCACCGAAGCTTGTTCCTCCATCCCATGAGCCATTACTACAGGAGTTGTTTGAGCCATGCGAGTCGTAGAACAGCATGTGTAGGGTATGTGAGTGTCTGATGGATAACGAGGTACCTAAACAACTTAACCTGAGTAGTAATGGGATAACTAATGAAAGTGGCATCGGTGAGCCATATTTGCTATTTGGTTTTTTAGGCTCACTTGTGTCCCGTAGGACCCCGAGTACTTGATTCCTGTTCCTTGAATATTCGCGCTATCCACATCCGGGAGGCTTATGAACCCCCCTGAGCCAGAGCTTGATTCATTCTTATTTCTTGGGGCCACAAACTAGTTTGAAGTTTTATTTACTATCATGTACTTATGCCATGTTTTACTGCTTTATTTAAATTGTGCGAGGTACTGCACCTGTACTGTTTAGGGCCGTGACCCGTTTTCGCTGTATCGACAAGCCCAGTCACACTTTCGGGTTCCCAGTCGTTTACAACCGGCCACACAAACCTTGAGTCCGTCTCGTAGCCGGCCAGCTTCGTTGCGGGTAGCTTAATGGGGTGGCCCCCTGAAATATTTCTGAATCCTGTGATTGCTTTGTCGTGACTGCCTCGTTGGTTTTGATTTGGTTTTTCCGAGGTTGATCGAGTGTGTGTTGCTATTTGTGCACCCCTGCAGGGTAAAACTTTCTGAAAGCCGTGTCCGCGGTTATGGACGACTTGGAGCACAGTTTCTCGATCATAGACAAGAATAACTAAAGTACCGCTTTTAATTTGACTAAGTACCTGACTAGTAATAGTGCAACACTCATGGAATGTATAATAAAACTGCCAACGGATGTGGGGGTTTGTTCGTCCGCTTCCTCGTCGGTAAGCGAGGAGGAGGATGGATCTGTTAATATTACCGTTATAACTGTTGTTATTAATTCACGGACATCCGTCTATCTCTGGTTAGGCGGATGGTTAGCGAGTATCTATAGAATTGTTAGGGTTTATCTTTTGCTGCAATTGCGTCACCCCAGGTTGTGTCCCCTTTAGAGGCATAAAGACTTGCTGAGTACCCCTAGGGTCTCACACGATAAATTGTTTGATTCAGATGAACAGGTAAACTCGCAAGATGGATACTGGGTGGAGGAGACGGACGATGTGGGCAACGATCATTCGGTGTAGAGATTCCGGGAACGGGGATCCGTGAGATCTGTGGGCGGGATGTGTTTATTTATGGGGCATCTTATGCCGATTTGCTTCTTATCCGTACTCGGATCTTGTTTTCCGCTTCCGCCTGATACTCTGATGTTTGATGTATGAGGAGATATCCTAAACTATTATATCTATCTAGGATATTTGGATCTTGCCGTATGGCGTTGCTATATTTCCTTTCTTTTTAGATGGAATGACTCTGAGAACCATTGTATGGCGGCTTGCATACATACTCATTTGTGTATGTAGTTGATCCCTTCGCCTGCCGATTACGCCACCCGTTCTTGTCCCGATGTTTGGAGATGGTTAGGACGGTCGAAAGGTCTACCTGTGAGTGGCATTTAGGCCCCACCGTACTATTTTAACCATTTCCGCTCATCCAGGCTTGTAACTAGGAGCGTAATTCACCGAGGTAGTTACAATTGGTATCAGAGCCATCCCGCCCTTCAGGGTCTCAGCCAAATGGTCATTGTCAGTCTAGCAAATATTTTTGGTAGCTATGTATACTAGGGAAAAACAAAACGCGAGAGTAGGACTGCTTTCACTTTTCTTCTTACCCAACCACCCACCCTTTTCTGGTAAGGAAGTGTAACGTTTTCAATCCTCTTCTTAAAAATTCAAACTAGGATTCACGTGTTCTGGGTTTCCGTAGTACCATAGAAAGTGTGTGTGTGTAATTCCTTGTCTATCTGTTGCATCCAATTTGTTATCACAATCTGCCTTTGGTTATCAACTGTTGGTACATTCCCTACTAACAGGCTTTTGAAAACCGACGCGATCTATCTGACTCCTTGTTAACCGGTGCCATCTTTTTAAGGGTGTCCTTCCTTCTAGCAACTCCACGTTCTGTGAAACCATCAGTTGCTAATCTCTATCTGATAAGTGATTTTGCGCATCTATTGGTATTTTAATGCCGAAAAATGCGGAAAATTTTTCTTTGATACATCTGTGTTTCCACACTCCTTTTCAGTCGTGTGTGAAACATTATCTATCTTCCTTTTATCAGCATGTCCATGCTAACTCATTCTTTTGTCACCGGCGCTTAATCCTAGAGTTTCATTTCATCTCCAATTCTCTTGGGCTAATTACATAAACATGTGTCGATCCGATGCTGGTGATTGTAACTTGGTTCTCGGCATAGCTATATGACACTTATCATGAGTGGAATATGGAAAATGCTATCAACACTATCCTCCAAATGGTGACGGTTATCTCCTGTGATTTTTAGTACACCGTGATCATATCTATGCATATTCAAGCATCTTTGGCAATCCGGAGTTTCCCAAAGCACTACGGCGGTCTATCATCTGTCCATCATGCTGCACATCTTTTGAACCCCATATCTGCAAAATTCTCTTTGAGACGAGGGAATTGCATCTTTTCGTCTCTGGTAGCTTTGCTTGAGGTATGAGCTATCATCATTTCTTTATCCTAGATCTCTTTATCTTTGCAACCGGCGATCCGATCGACAATGTGAACCAGGTGACATCTCTTTTTCTTCCGAAGGACCAGATAATCTATTCTTCCAGTGCCTCTTCTCCAACATGAACCCGTGCTCTTAATATTGATCTTTCTAAGAGCGTCGAGCTCAGGAAGTGTTCGAGCATTTGTTCGTTTCTCTCACCTTTTGAACTTGATATTCTGGGAATATCTTGTTAATCCATGGTGGTATATGTTGATAATATGCTTGCCTATTCGATATCTATGGAAGGACATGGAAGATCATCTGTGTCTCTTTCTCTCAAGCTTCGTGAGCACTGCCTGTGTGCAAAGTCTCAAAGTGAGAATTCTGACTTTTGAAGTCACCTATCTCGACCACGTCCTTCTGCTAAATACATTACTTCAATTCTGGAATTAGCAAGTCCATTGTTAATTCCATCCTCCATCTTCAACCAATCCGGAGTTGTTCCTTGTTGGCAAGATATCATCGTCGTTTCGATAAAGCTTTTCCTCAAGACTGCTAAATCTCTCTCAATCTTTTCAAGAAGAACATGGAGTTCTTTCACCTCAGTCTCGTCAAGTAATCTTTTGAAACCCTCTCGTTCTATCATCTATGTTCAATCCACCGGAGGCTATGAAGATTTTTCAGATCTTTTGTAATCCTTATGTTCAAGTGGTGCTATCTTTTTCTTTACCTGTGGAATCTTGCAGTTCTTCTCCGTAATCTTCCTTCATATCTTTCCGGTGGCTTGGTACTTCAGACATGACGACAACATCATCATCTTTATCTATCTATGAATCCGGCGAATCGTTTGCATCTATCCTTGTTTTCTAACGAAGTTCCATGAGTTTTTGTCAATACCTTCAGTCTGTTTCGGTAGTTGAGTTGCATGGTTTTCTTATTCATGTGCGGAGTAATGCTTTGAGTGCGGGATGGAGTAGCTACCATACCACTACTCTTATCATTCGCTCTCGTACATCGAATTGGTGAATTAATGTGACTTCACTCATTCCACGGAAGTTAGAAGTGGCCTTTATCCCTTGATACTTTTACTTCCGTCTTTGTTTTTCCGGAGTGCTCTCTCGAAGAAAGTAATCAATAATCTCTTGTTGGTGGTCTGTCTATTCTAGGTGGAGCAAAATCTTCAATTATCTAGTGGAAACAGACGCAAGCTCTTTTATGTCCTCGTCTTGCTACCGATGCTGGACATCCACAAACAAGATGAAAGGAAACTATCTCCCTCTTTGTTTCATCAATTCTTTTTCTGTGGTAAAGCCAATTATGGTTGATGCCATCAGCCGCAAATCTATTGTGTTAGCCTCAAGGCTAAAGAAAGCAATAAGTATCTCTACAATAAACTCCAGATCCTCCATATTCTTTGCTTCTAGGGTTTCCACCATGATCTGGTTTCACAGCCGTCTCTGGAAGTTATATCCGCGCACCTCAATTGCGTGATCCTTTGGGTCTTACCGGCGCAAGAAGAATCTAATCTGACGATGTCTAACTAAATCTTTCTGTTGATATCAAGGGACTCTATTGTTTGAAGGCAATATTGTTTCCGAACTTCATTTCTTAAATCCGAGAGAAGATACGATGCTATTGTCATATTGGTTTAAAACCTCTCCAACCTAGTCTTCCGGCGACACAAAGGTTCATCCTCTCTAGTATCAGTAAATCTTTAATCTTAATGGTGTGTCTTTCTTTATCCATCATACATCATCTTTTCCTTTTCTTTCACAAGTGGTCATATTCTTTTATCTTGTTTCTCGAAAAACCGGAGCTATGTTCATCCTATCCTTCTTGTCTCACGACAATCCTTCAACTTTTCTAACCCTTTGTTTCTCTAGCAAAACGCAAGACCCGCAACAAGTCTAGCAAGTTTGCAAGGTGTAGTTGTCGCACCATTCCGTTGTTCATCAACTTAGGAACGTGAGGGTCACCTTCATTCCGAACACCCGCCTCTCCTTGTGTTGTTTTCTTTTTCCTAGGAATCTCGGGGCGAGATTCTTGTTTAGTGGGGGAGAGTTGTAGCATCCGAATTGTCTAACAATTGCAATGCTACTAGCCTAGTCTATATAATGCTACCTTCCTACATATAATTGTTGCATCATAATTATATCATGCTCATGTCATCATGCCACCTTGCATTTGAGCATCATATAAAACCCTTTTTGTTTTGGTTCTTCTCTCATATGCATTATTAATTGTATTTGCCTCTTGATATTGTAATTGGTTATTGATATATTGTTTAAATGCCCAAGTTGAGTTGGGGCATATCTTTTATTAACTCCACCACCTTTCTTGTCCTCACCCCATCATTCCACCATTCCACCAAATATGAGCTTTGCACTTTATTGGGTTTTACCTCTAGCTCATGTGGGTTGGGATGGATCCAATTCTTTCTCCACATGCTCTCATATATGCACCATATTGTTTCCACATTATTGGTTTATGAGAGCCACATGGCCACCTTTGCATGCCTTGTGAGTGGGACCCTTTTCTAGCTTCCATATGGATTATAATGGATTTATGCTCATGTTGGGATATTTTTGGGACTATTAAACATCTAGTGGAATATACACACTAGCATGTCCCATTTTTATTCAAATATGGTCATCTCCAACTACTCCACATGGGGCATCCTTTCACTTCTTCTAGTTTGGCTTATTCCATATTTTGGGAATGCATATGTATAAATGCTATGGATATTATTTTGTTTTCACAAAATGAAACCTAGCATTAATTGTTTTGCATGGGCCATGCAAGTACCACCTTTTTCTAGCCTTTTGGTTTTTATTTGAATCTTTGAGTGGGTCTTCCCCATATCTCTCTCTACCCCTTATGCTTGATCTTGCTTGATGCATGCAAGCATCTAAAACCCCATCACCATCTCCATCCATGCCATCACCACCTCTTCTTCTCTTCTCTCTTTGACTATATCTTGCTTGAGCTTGTCATGATCATGCTTGATCTTGTCAAAAGAGAACCACTCCATCTAATCTCTCTCTCTAAACCCTAAACCATACACTCATCTCTCCTCTCTTTACCATCCTCTCTAAACCACACCCCCATCTAACCTAACCCTAGCTCCACCCTCTCTCTCGGCCTCTCTCCTCTCTCACCTAGCTGGCCCCACCTGGCCACCCTGGACCCACCTAGCTACCACCACCTCAAGCCCCAACCCTAGTACCAAACCCTAACCCGAGGCTTCCCCAACCTAGCCCGAGCCTCCCCCTCTCTCTCTCTGCCATGAGGGCCCTAGCCCGAGCCTCCCCACCAACCAGCCGTCCCCACCTGCAGCCCCATGCACCTGCCCCTGCCCTAGTCCTGCCTGACCCTAGCACGTGAGAAGGAGGAGGAGAGAAAGGTGGCACCGAGGCCACCTTTTCCATCTACCCCGTTCCCCACACGGCACCTCCCTCTCCCTCTCTGCTTTACCCACTCCCCCTCTCTGCAGACGATCCCAGATCCGCCCTAGAGCTTGCCTCTCCTCTCCTGCCCCTGCAGCCACCTCTCCACCACCGATCACCAACCATACCGTCGGCCTCCTCTCGACTACACCGTACCAGGCGGCGGGCGCGGCGTCCAGGTGTCGAGGAAGAACGAGTCAACCACCTGCACCGCCCCTGTACCCGCAGACGTGAAGGAGGAGCCCCAGGTTGATCTGCACGCTGACGCGTTCCGCCGGAACCCTAGCTACACCGGCCTATGCTTCATCGACGATCTGCCGCTCCCCGTCCCGATCCAAGCCTTCCCGCGAACTCTCGGTGAGCTACCCAACCCCCTAGACATCCTCGTCGTCGCAGTCTTGCCCTGGTCGCGTCGGACGTTCCATCGAACGCTCTATGCGCGCCGGTGACCGCGCTCGTTCTCCAGACCGTGGCGTCGCCTTGGTAGATCTATTCGCCCAGCGACTCCCTGTCAGTAACCCCCACCCCTACCGCAGCGGCTCCGCCCATCGCGCGCGTGGCCCGCGATGCGGGTTCGAGCCCCGCGCGCCGCGCTCTGCCGCTGATGTGCACCGACCCATCGTCAGGGTTCAGAGAAGAACAACAGTACGGGCCATGGTCGTTTTTCGCTTAACCCCCTGCATCTTTTTCGGCTAAACCCGCGGTACACCGAGCCCACCGTCAGCCTCTCTGTTAGTTTTGCGAAAACACCCCCGCAGATTTATGTACTCAACCCGCACTCCCTCACAGCGCCACGTGGTCAGTTCTCCACCTCTCTCTGTCAAGTGGGCCTGCGAGCCAGCGGGTCCCATCTGTCAGTGTCACGGGCTGGGCACTTCCGCGGTGAAAAACCTCTCTGCGCGCTGTGTCGCCCAGTCAGCAGCTGGCCCACCTGTCGGTGGCTCTGGCTCACACTGGACTGGGTGACAAAAGTATTCCTGTATGTCTGTTTTAATTCAAACTTTTCCAAATTAAATTAAATTCAAATTTTAAATCTGTTTTAAATAACTTTTCAAATATCTTTCCAAATAATACAAATAATATATGTTTTGAAATCAGAAAAATGTGAGGAATTCAAATATGCCATCCAAAATATATTTTGGACATATAAAATTTCGAGTTGATTAAAATTACAATAAAATGCCCTTTTTCCTTAATTAATTGATAACTTTTGTTTTATAACCCCAAATTCAACAAATAATATGTCTAAAATGATTAGCTCGACGGGACCTTTCTTTTTATGCATTCCATGTTCTGAATTGCAGCATGCATCATATAAATATAAAGGTTACAACAACTTATTGGAGTATAAAATGTGACCAAAGCTCAATAAAAGGCTTAATTCTTGTATTTCACACCTCACCCATGCCATGCTACTTTATTGCCATGCAAATTGTGCATCATTCATCATGGCATGATTGTTTGCTTGACGCATTTTATTCATATGCTTGTGCACTTTATTTATGTTGGCCTTGTTTGTTTGGATCTTCTTCGAATAGACGCTGAGCAGGGGATATATCAAGATACCCAGGAGCACCACCCAGATCCTTCTCTCGCTTCAACTGAGCTGCCAGGCAAGCACTACCACATGCTTGCATACATATAGTACCTATTGCCTCTATCTTATTCTTGCATCATTGAGTCGCGATTGCATTAAATTGAATCCCAAGTATTGCATAGCCTTTATTTTTAAACCCCACCGAAGCTTGTTCCTCCATCCCATGAGCCATTACTACAGGAGTTGTTTGAGCCATGCGAGTCGTAGAACAGCATGTGTAGGGTATGTGAGTGTCTGATGGATAACGAGGTACCTAAACAACTTAACCTGAGTAGTAATGGGATAACTAATGAAAGTGGCATCGGTGAGCCATATTTGCTATTTGGTTTTTCAGGCTCACTTGTGTCCCGTAGGACCCTGAGTACTTGATTCCTGTTCCTTGAATATTCGCGCTATTCACATCCGGGAGGCTTATGAACCCCCTGAGCCAGAGCTTGATTCATTCTTATTTCTTGGGGCCACAAACTAGTTTGAGGTTTTATTTACTATCCTGTACTTATGCCATGTTTTACTGCTTTATTTAAATTGTGCGAGGTACTGCACCTGTACTGTTTAGGGCCGTGATCCGTTTTCGCTGTATCGACAAGCCCAGTCACACTTTCGGGTTCCCAGTCGTTTACAGCCGGCCACACAAACCTTGAGTCCGTCTCGTAGCCGGCCAGCTTCGTTGCGGGTAGCTTAATGGGGTGGCCCCTGAAATATTTCTGAATCCTGTGATCGCTTTGTCGTGACTGCCTCGTTGGTTTTGATTTGGTTTTTCCGAGGTTGATCGAGTGTGTGTTGCTATTTGTGCACCCCTGCAGGGTAAAACTTTCTGAAAGCCGTGTCCGCGGTTATGGACGACTTGGAGCACAGTTTCTCGATCATAGACAAGAATAACTAAAGTACCACTTTTAATTTGACTAAGTACCTGACTAGTAATAGTGCAACACTCATGAAATGGATAATAAAACTGCCAACGGATGTGGGGGTTTGTTCGTCCGCTTCCTCGTCGGTAAGCGAGGAGGAGGATGGATCTGTTAATATTACCGTTATAACTGTTGTTATTAATTCACGGACATCCGTCTATCTCTGGTTAGGCGGATGGTTAGCGAGTATCTATAGAATTGTTAGGGTTTATCTTTTGCTGCAATTGCGTCACCCCAGGTTGTGTCCCCTTTAGAGGCATAAAGACTTGCTGAGTACCCCTAGGGTCTCACACGATAAATTGTTTGATTCAGATGAACAGGTAAACTCGCAAGATGGATACTGGGTGGAGGAGACGGACGATGTGGGCAACGATCATTCGGTGTAGAGATTCCGGAAACGGGGATCCATGAGATCTGTGGGCGGGATGTGTTTATTTATGGGGCATCTTATGCCGATTTGCTTCTTATCCGTACTCGGATCTTGTTTTCCGCTTCCGCCTGATACTCTGATGTTTGATGTATGAGGAGATATCCTAAACTATTATATCTATCTAGGATATTTGGATCTTGCCGTATGACGTTGCTATATTTCCTTTCTTTTTAGATGGAATGACTCTGAGAACCATTGTATGGCGGCTTGCATACATACTCATTTGTGTATGTAGTTGATCCCTTCGCCTGCCGATTACGTCGCCCGTTCTTGTCCCGATGTTTGGAGATGGTTAGGACGGCCGAAAGGTCTACCTGTGAGTGGCATTTGGGCCCCACCGTACTATTTTAACCAGTTCCGCTCATCTAGACTTGTAACTAGGAGCGTAATTCACCGAGGTAGTTACATGCTTCTAGGTGCCAAACCAGTGAAGCTCAAAAGAAACTAGATTTAGGGGTGCGCCTTGGCGCACAACCCCGTGGTCTCCGTCTTAATTTACATCGTGCATTGCGATGGTAAATACCGAGCAAGGAAAAAAGAGATGTGATCACAGATTTTCTAGAAACAATGTTAAAACTTAAGCACTAAGTCGTGACAAAAAATGTGCCAGGAGTGCGCGCGTGGTCGACCCCATGATCTTTGCTCGTGACTATTAGGCGTCCGGTGTCAAAGAGGTTGCGCCACTAGGTCGTCTTGGTTTTGCAACAAAACACAGCGTCATTTTTGTTTCTACTCTCGTTTGAACAGTTCTGTTTTTGGTTTTGTATTTTCATTTCGTTTCCACCCCTAGAAAAAATTGGAAATTATTCACCACGTTTAACAAACAAGACCCCTGATATAATTAAACAGTGGTATTAACCATGTTGCTTCTCAAAAACGAAGCTTAAACACAAAGGACGATCCTTAATAGTCACTGGACTGAACTAACACCACATCACAATGGCTGGCAGTAGACAGATAACGGCACACAAGTGGAAACCATAGAAATTTACAGCAATCAGGTGTCTGTGCCTTCCAGACTAACCCTGGCAGAGAACAAGCAGTCAGTACAGAAGCGGCTGGCAGCGACATCCAAAAGCAGCAAAAAGGTGCTGAAGCATAGAGCTGTTAAGCACCAAAAGGGAAGCGAAGATATGTAATCTCTGATGTAACATCCAACCCAGATATCTTGTCTCATAACCTGAAATCCACAGAGAACAAATAAATTATTGTATACTAATCCATGTATCCGATCAACATAAGTTAAATATCCATGAGAAAAGGTGAATACGTACACTGGAATCACTTCTTAAAGAACGCCTTCTTGATGCCAACCCCGCGGCGGGTGTGTTGGTTCTCGTGGCGCGATAAACTGTAAAATGCAAGCTGCCTCAATGCTGAGAGAAGTGCCACACAAAAATAGTGATCACCAAGCGAGTCTACCTAGTACCAGCTTGATTACCAAGCGGCGGAGGAGTCGACACATCCTTCGTAGTGCCAGCTACTTGAATAGGAAGCACCTTTGTCTTCAGGTCTAATTCCTTACCAGATAACACATCTTCTTTAACATGGACCAACTACATAGAGAAACACACTACTAAGAAAGCTGGCGCCTGATATTGCAAATAGAATATTAAAAGGTATAACCGTCCCAGCATCAACAAGCTTCCTATTTTCCACACACACATTCTTCGAGCTCCGTCTCACGTTTTGTGAACTCACTCAGATTAATGTCATCCACATGGATAATACCTGCATTCTGTAGATAGATGAGGGCAGCAAGCTTTGCTGACTCGAGAGCGTATAAGGGCACAGAATATAAGCACATATTTCTGAGCATGCATGTTAGAGACAGGTTTGTAAAAGAAGATAACATTGGCACCAGTTTGTTCTCGCCACCAGAAACAACAACGATTTCGGACATCATTTACTGAAGCAAATATTTGGCTTGAAAAGGCATCACTACAATTGTACCCTCATATTTAATCAAGACTAACCAATACAATCTGTAAGAACTTAGTTGCTCATGAATCTTAATCAGCAATACCAATTGGCCAACACACAAGTTTTTTTAATTACAGAAACATTTGTTCAGGTTCCCTACACAGCCATGGCACCATATATTTGTTCAACCAATGTATCTTTCCCTCTTGTCGCACCTTTCTCCTTGAAAACTAAACACAAGGCAATTTCCATGTCTCATCATACGGTCATACTTCATCCTTGTTAGTACAGAACCTTGAAACCCGGTGGAAAAATATTCAGGTATAGTTAAACATGAGCTAAAAATGCACGAGTATTTGAAGTTTAGGGCATATGTACAATCTGCAATATTAAATATTAATCTTGCAAGCTCATGACAAACTAAGCGATGAATGCATTAATCAATCAATCAAAAAATAAGAATAATCCCTCTTCTTTTGTCATTTCCTTTAAAAGAAATTTCTATCATTCGGAGGAAAATTAAAACCTAAACTATTTTCTAACCGGCCCACAATATTATGGTATGCTAGATAGCTGCATAGATACATGACTTGCCTAGTCAAATGCAAATGCCACAACCTGCCATCTCCACTGTGTTGTCTTAACACATACTAAGATCTCTATACTGCGGAGCGAACGGGGGAGAAAGGAACTGCAAGGTAAGGTCCAGTGACTGATAGTTCTATCCATCCGGTGCAATGTTAAAAGCAAAACCACATAGGAAAAAGAGTATATGTGTATCTCTAACTGGAGAATGATTCAGACACACAACCATGATCAAATATAAGATCAGAAGGTAGCAGTACTACCATGGAATCAGAAACAAAAGCTAAGAAATGCCTATATCAGAAAAAAAAGGACCTGTTCTGAAGATACTGTCGCTAATCCTTTGTAGTACTATAAATATTTTCACCATGAATTATTCAATTGGGAAATAGACATTTGTCTCAGATATACATAAATATTTGAAATAGTCTAATCACTTTAACCATTGAATTAATAGGCAGGCCACCATTGCATACCCGGATCACCAGATGACAAGCGAAGTTAAATACATAAGAAAATAAGCGATATCAGCATGCTGCTACAATGTGAATTAAGGCATGATATTTACAACTCTCGAGATCCAAGAATCAAAATCAGTAGCTACGTAGGGTAAACTATGCAATGGAGATAAAATTCTACTTTATATAGGAAGAGTCTGGCAATCATGAAATAATCGATCTCCTAGCAAGTTGTTTAGTCTTACGAACATGCAGAAGATGGCGACCCGTGAATCCATGATTATATTGGCCTTCTGTGGTCATGGTCTGCAGCATGGACGCTGGATTCAGCATAGGTACATGCAGATGAGCGTGATGGCCAAAAATAAAGATAGCTCAAGTGAGGCCACCGACGATGAAAGGAACTGACCTGGCAAGACCTCTCATGCCAGCAAAGGACGAAGCTCAAATTTTCAGCCAAAGGGGAACCCATGGCGGCGATGCTTGGTATGGATCAACATAAAAATAATATCCTTTCTGCCAGTTCGTAGTTCATAGGTAGTCAAATGAAGATATCAACCTCTGAAGCTAATAAAGCTCCGTCCTACAGAAAATACAACACATGAATGGCATGTATAGCTACTAAATGCATGGCTAATTACCCAAAAATGTTTTCTCACATATAAGAATAAAATGAAACATACATGGTCACAATTTATCCTCAATCGGTTAATTATTGGTTCGGAAAAAGCCGCACCTGTCATAAAATGTTTCAAAGTCAGTTCACACGAGTTCATTCTGGTAGGATCTGAAAACATGCATAAATTGTAAGGAAATTAATTGTAACAGTAAGCACTCTACAAAAAATGGCTGCTTGAGTATCAAGATAAAGATGAACACAGACAAAAATCTTACCTAAAATAAGAAAGAAAGAGGACATGCAAAAGACGAGCATAGATCCTTTCCATGAAAAAAATCTCTACAAAGCATATTTTCAATCTTGGAAGGTGATTTATTATTTGTGTCCAGAACCATCATCGCAACCTCAGTCGCTACCATGTCCTGCAAAAGAGACGGGAGAACCCGAGGATCATAAAAACACCCCGGATATGAAACTATCCTAGACGGTCTCGAAATCAGTATGTATTTTTCGTCTAGAAAAGAAAAAATAATAATGTCTGAATAATCAGCATGTGAATCAGAAGGAACATACAACCTTGTACACCATTGTTGGTTATTCTCGCTGCTAGTTTCGCCATCCAAACCCAAGCAGTCATGGACACACCAAAACATTTGCAAAGTTGTACGCAGAAAATGAGTAGCTTCTCGTATTGATGACAAAATCAGATGCAAGGTCTGATGTTTTAGTTTATATAATGAACACTCCACCAGACCAAACAAATAGCTTCTGCAATCAGCACAACAAGTCGAAATCATTTTGGAAAATAAAATGAACATAACCCATTTATTAAATCCAGAACCAATTAATGTCTACTCCTTCCACATACCAGAATAACGTGTATGAAAAAATCATCAACTACTAACCAATCCACTAAAACGGAAAATGAATTGCTATTCAGACCATGTGCCTCACATCAATACATAAAATTCTAGACACAGACCTCATATTCCCAGATTTTCAAGTCAATCGTTCAGATAGTCTTTGTCTTGAGATAATCCTAGGTTATCTCAGCTTGTCCCGCAAGTGGAATACTCTGGACAGCAGGAACCCTGTTATGTAACCTGTAGACTAACAGTAGGGATAATTAGGTATAGTTATAGGAACCATACATAGATGGAGAAAAATTTAAGGCCCGAGCACATATGCAGCAATTACCTTGTAAGAAGCTTGTTGATGTTAGGAAGATCCTCATTGATGTACCAACGACACGGAGCGCTACCGCTTAGTCCCCTGCAACTTGTGACCAGAAATAAGAAAAGTCAATGAAAAGACTAATGAAACATAGATGGTCATGTACTCTTTTTGAGATAAACACTTGGTAAGCACATACTCACTCCTCTTATATTCCTTCCGCTTCCATACTCACTCCTTCCGCTTCCATACTCACTCCTCTTATATTCAAACTGCACATGGTGATTCTAGAAAAGGAAAACAAACACCAGTTGGAGTTAGCACATAGAGGTAGATAGAAAAGCAGATACAATACTCTCTTACATCTCAGCACCAAAAACAAATTGCAATAGAGATTCTTCACCTCATATTTAAATAAATACAAAATAGAAGTACTTCATATTTTCCAATGGACTACACGGGATAAATTATGAACACTCCATGAGCACAATCTGAACTGTGCAAGAAAAAGACAGAGAGCGAGACAGAACAACGCAACCAACAGTATCTCAACTACTACAATGACATTGTGTTTAACATAATATGTTCTATGTACTGGTAACTGGCAATTGGCCGGTGGCAGGACAAAAATGTTCCAGTGAAAAACTGTCATGCCATACAAAACTATCAGAGCATGCCAGATCAATAAAGCTAGACCATATTTGTCAGATCGCTTCATATATCACTTCTTTGATAACGGGTTATTATGTTGTGCCAACAAAATAATGATGGCCCTAGGGGAACAAGCCAAGAAAAGATCTACTCATATGTCAACCAGACTGCAACAGAAGTAAAATGCAAAGCTCCAAACAGATTACAGAGCTAGAGATCCCAAACAAAAGAGTGGGATGAACTTGAAGGAATGCAATGCATGCTAGTTAATCTTATAATACATGTTACTTTTCAAATAGAGTAATTTAAAATTTACCTATTGCCAAGGTTATGAAGACCAAAAGGGGGCAATTCAACCTTTTCGTTCAACCTGGTGAAAAAATCGTAAGGAAAAAGTGTCTGAAAAATTAGTTGTTAGCAAATAAAGTAAGAAAATAGATGGCTAACTAAGATATTCGGTTCAATTACCAATTCTAATGGATAGTGCCTCACAGCTTTTGGTACTGTCTGTTGTCTGACCAATTTCTTTAGAGATGTTGCAAGGCTGTTTGTTACTGAACCTGCTCTATCTGGTGGATTAGCAGACCTTTTCTACGAAATAGATGTTACAGAACGGACACCTTGAATTGACGAATTTTTACCAGCAGCTAAAACAGATGGCACAAATTTTGAGCTTTCAGTGCTATTTGTACCGGTAGCTTTTATTTTGCACTGCTCAACTTCAACACGAAGGGAAGTTCTATAAATTCTAGGTGCTTGTACAACCGTTGCAGCAAAACTACTAACCTTTATAGTACAACACCACTGCCATATCTACATTGCTGAAAAGAGATGCCATTTTAAGGCTAATTTTCATGCTTAACTATGTAGCATAACAAAGGAGCAAAGAGGCAAAAAGATTTAAGCACATCATTTATAATGGGCAAACTATACATCTAGTGCAAAACCAAAAACAAATCAGATAGAGATACTGGCCTCCATTGTGGTCAGCTGTCACCTTGGTCACCTGCACTTCATCCTAGAAAACGGACATGATAGAGAGACAGAGACGCAAGGAGGGAGGAAGGACAAAGACGACGGTTAGGGGGCGGGATGATCTCGAGACCTAGGAGGCTTCATCCTCAGGTCAAGCTGCCGCCGCCGCCAGTCCCCATGCCCCCTCGCCCTCCCGGTAGCACGTCCTTGCGAGAGCTTCAGTCCATCAAGGAAATATTCCATGCCATTTCTGCAACAAGAAAAGCGGTCCATTACCTACACTAAGATCCTTGCTCTCCTGAAAAGAATAAATAGAGAAATTGGCATTGTATCAGTAATGAAGGGAACAAGTTCATCTCATATCACACTGATTAGGCTAGATGGGAAATAAGGTGCACCTTCGGAGCCTTCAAAACTTTGGAGGTACCACTTTGCGGAATAGGTCCAAGGCAGTCCTCATGCATGTGCAGATTACACTACTTTGTTTTATTAATATTGAGAGCAGGCATGTAGGAGCTGCATTAATGGTGTGCTGTATTTTATGGCTCTAATTTTTTAGTCTACGCAACCACCCAAATACATATAAACTTAGTATGGCAGTGTGTGTTTGATATGAATATTCAAACTTCTGTAGAAAAGAATTTGAATTGTAATTTGCAACTTCATACCTGTTGAATCCAAGGTACACCTGGCCAAACATGCCGCTACCTAACAGCTTCCCCTTCTTCTAGTGTGATTGGGATTGGACCAGAGGAAGAGGCAAGGGTTGAGGTGAAATCTTCAGATCATCCATCCTTTTCAGCACTGACCTAGGTCTGAAACCAAAATCTTTTTGACTTGGATCACTGACAGAAAAATCATATCCTCTTGGCACAGGGGAAATACTCCTTGTTCTTTCACTGAATGCACCATCGTACATCCTGCCAAGCAAGACATAGGTTGGAGGAGCAGGCGGAGGGCAAGGGGATGAGAGGAGGAGGATAGCGCAGAGACGGAACCCGTGCGTCCTGCCCATGATCGCCCATCACCGTGTGCTCGCCGTCGTAGCTACGTCCGTCACCGCCATCACGCCGCCGTCGCTGCGCGCCGTGCCCCTGCTCACCCATCGCTGCACCTGCTCGCCGCTGTTGCTGCTCGGCCCGCGCCCTGCTCGCCGTCGTCGCCGTGCCCTGCTCGCCGCCTTCGCCATGCGCCCTGCTCCCTGTCGCCGCGCGACCTGCTCGAGGCCGGTGTGGAGGCGAGGCCGTGCCCCCGCAGGACGCGGCCACGACGGAGGTCCTGCCCATGTCCACGAGTGGCTGCGCCTCATAGCAGGAGAGGAGAAGGAGGGATGCGGAGCGATGGCAGCCAGTTCCCAAGGGGGAGCGGCGGCGCGGGGGACTTGAGGAGGAGGACGTAGTGGGGCTGGGGAAATCGTGGCTTTCTTAGGGTTTTCACCCGTTCGCCTCGCGCGGGGCCGCTGCCCCTCTCCAAACCACTAACACCCAATAAATGCCCACTGGAAACATTACCTGGGAGGTCGACAAGCGGGCCTCGACAATTTCCTGTGGGGACGGGACGAGGCCGGACAGAGAGAGAGAGATGTGGTCGTGGGTTAAAAAATTGAGTGCGCGCAACGACTTGTGTTTTTACTGTTTATATGGACAAAACCGTCTTACCGTGAACCAATGGTCCGGATTCACTGTTAGTACTCGATCGAACGGCTGAAAAGCGCTAATCGCTGTGGATCAAGCGAGGGGTCTCCCCTATTATACCTTTGGATCTCTAGCTTAACCCCTTCCACCGAGAAGCCAGCTCGTAGTGCAATTCCAGAATCTGCCTCGGACCAGTTTCCCGAGCTCTGGCCAAGAAAATCGAATCGGTATGCCACTCTACCCCTTCCGTTCAGTACATATTACGGCAGATGCCACTCCACATGAGAAAACCGTCCGTCCACCGAAAAAACTCACCTACCCCCGCATCGCACGAGTCAGGCACCGAGCCATGTCTGCCACCGCTAGTGTTCATCCAAGCCACCGCCGCTCCACCACCGCCTACCCCGCTGGCGCCGCCGCCCCCGCTGCTCCACCACACCTCGCCGCTGCCTCTCCACCGACAGATCAGATCGATCCCCGCCTCCACTGCATCTTCCTTGCCCCACCGCGACCACATCCGCCCGCCACCGCCGCAGTTGGCCGCCGTGACCAACATCCGCCCGCCACCGCCGCAGCTTGCTTCCCGTCCCTCGGCCGCAAGCAGCGCATGGAGGTCTACTGCCATCGCCATGACCGCTCCAGTTCTGTTTTTTTTCTTTTTTTTAAAAGTAGTAATAGCAGTAAACTAGCACTTGTTTATGATAGATTTGAGTGATGGAGGTTCATATGATGGAAGTAGTTCATGATTTGCTCGAAATTGTGGGCATATCTAGTTGATTTTCTACTTGTAATATATGTTATTTTCACTTACTCAAATAACTGATTGAGGGGCAACACAGACATTACACATATCATAAGCCCAAAAGAAGTGTACAAACAGTTTCTTGGAGCTTATCCCCACCGTTGCTTATTCCCACAGAAATCCATAAGCTTGCTTCTCCATAAGCAAAAGCCCAAAAGAAGTCACCCTTACTACAAGCTGCTGGAGTTTCTGAATGATTGCAATGATTGGGGGCACAGTTGTTCCAGGGGAATTAGCGTCTCCGTGGATAGTTTGCAATGGGAACTGTGCCAAGCCTCGGACTACTTGACACAGTTCTACGATCACCATGCTCATAGGCACCATGTGCGGTTTGGACAGGAAATGTTCCGCATCCAAAACTGCACAGTAGACCGTGAAGCAAAATCTTCATCTCATCCAGAATCCCGTCCATCGTTACCTTCTAGTCTTCCAATCATTTCCATCTTGACATATACCGATGAGGTATATTTAAGATTTTTTATTAATTTATTTACATGTTAATACATGCTGAAAATCAACAAGTATATGTCTAGTAATTTGATTTAAACTTATGAATGCAGGCACACGGGTCACATGAACAGGATAATAAGGTATATTTAGGCTTGAATACTGTTTTCTTGTTAGTGCATGGTGAAAAGCCAGCACAAGTATATCGAATTTAACAATGTTCCTCTTTTTTTTCCTTTCAGGACATCTACTTTGATGATGAAAAAGACGAGGTGGTGATATCTTCTCTACATTTGGAAGATGACCAAGATGGGTAAGTTGCAATCTTAACTCGATCTCTTACTCCAGTACCTTGATATTTTTTTCCCTGTATGTGTTTAAAAACAGCTACCAGCTCTTTACAAAATACAATTGGTTCACATGTGATGAACAGAGGAAGCAATGACCAAATTATGTAGAGCTTGAAGCAATGATCATACGGGAACTGTGTGTCTTAGAAATGGCCATAGCTACTACTTGGAGGGAGGCAGAAGATGCAGCAGAATGTACTAAGGATGAGCAGCCGGAAGGCATAGTCATAGAGCGACATCCTCAAATATATGGTGATCTATACTGAAGTCAGCACAGATGCAGCCAGCAACAGCTGTTCGCTGTCCAGCAGCAAGACATACATTCATTTCATCCGAGAAGAAAACGTGGTTTTCTTGAGAAAAATAAGTTGGGTCACGGAGTATATTTTTCTGCCGCGGGAGTTAATTTCCTTTTGTTGATGAAAATAAAAGGATTGATTTATTGGATAGCAGTATCACATCAAATTCCTTAGTCACAAGAAGGAAGGAAACAAATAATAAAACTTGTCCATGCGTCTGATGTACCAGAAAATGAGCAACCCAAGGTGCAGCTGATCAAAAGGAAATCCAGGATTCTTTCTCGTATAATCTGAAGAGATCAAATCGTCTAAAGTATTATTTTGGAAGGTTCAGACCACCGGAACATCAGGCAAACAATACTTACAAGATTTTAATCATGGAGTTTCTTTTCCCTGAAGACACTCGGCTGGGGCTCACCAAACAGAATTAGATCATCAATTTAGCTTCCGTGTTAATTCGTTATATCGATAGAGTCCAGGTTTGTTTAGAGTACCTTTTCTGTTGTACTGGGTAATATCTGCTGTTGTTTTGTGACGTGAGACTGAGTTGGTATTGCTGCTGGAAACTAGCTTGTTGATTGCAGACTCTAGTTACATCGTAGTTTGCTCGGAAGAGCTGTTGAATAAATTTTAAACTGTCGGTAGATTATTTCTACCGTGAAAAGATTGGGCAACAACACTGCGGCTTTGGCTATTCTAGTTACCCCGTATCAGACATTATGTTCGCGAGTGGATTTCTATTTGTGGACTTCAAATCATCCATCAAGGGGCTAAGCTTTTTATCAACAAAATATTTTAATTCATTCACGAGAAGAAATGTTCACATTTTTCCTGTCAGCGAATTTCATTTTTAGTTTTGGGGAGTTCTCACTTTCAAAGGGAACAAAATCATAAATTCACTTTGTATAGTGAGGGGTTCACTTTTAAGGCATACGAAGCTCACTTTGTATATGCTGAAAGTTTGCCTTTTTCCAATATATCCCGGTGATGGTTTGAGGTCTAATTTTACCATTTTGTTAGCGAAATGTCTAATTTATTGGAGCGGAGATTTAAAATCCTCTCGAAGTGCACTTTGTGATCAACCAAAGTTTTTATTTATTTTGTGTTGGAGTTCAAATCTTTACAAATTGATCGGAAATGAATTAACCATTAGTTGATTGTCTCTCCAGACCATTGATGTTAAGGGTTCATTTGCGAGTAAAAGGTTCACATTTTCTAAAAACAAGGTTCACTTTTAATCATAAAAGTTCAAATTGTCCATCTCAAAGGTTCATATTTTATTTAAAAAAAATCAAATTTATTCGCAAGTAAAAAAGTTCACATTTTTCTGAAAATGAGATTCAATTTTTTAATCACGGAGGTTCAAAGAGTTCAAATCTTTCATCTTGGATGTTCAATTTTTTATTGAGAAAAGGATTCACATATTTCTAAAACAAAGTTCACTTTTCTAAAAGGAGAAGTTCAAACCGTCCTCTTGGAGGTAAATTTTGTATTCAAAAACTTTCAAATTTCATTCGTGGGTAAATAGTTTAAGAAAAAATATGTGCAGGAGTTCGCTTTATTTAAAGAGCAAGTTCACCGTTTTATTTCTGGGGAGATGGTTTTCGTGAGCACTATAATTTCAGTTAAAAGAAAACAATAAAAATGTAGTAAAAAGGAAAAAAGATAACTGCAGCATATGTGAAGTTCATATATATATTTCTCAAAATATGTGGCGGAGGAGTCGACATGGATTCCGCAGACTCCTACATCGTAGACTACAGAACTAGATGCTGACTGGCGTTTCAGCTTGAAAATCCTCTTAAAGAGGCCAAAATGTGGCTCGACTCCGAGTCAGCACTCGCAAAGAGTAATGTAGCAGGCAATGTGGAGAATAGAATTTGGGGACAGCTGATGCAGCTGGAGCCCGTAGAAACAAAGGAGGCCCCTGAAGAAAGGATGCAGGGCAGAGAAAGACCGCGGATGATGAACGCAAGGAACATCACCCGGAAACCAGTAGGAGGACAAGGAGTTACCTCGCCACCTGGCACTCGCGACTCGTCCTCCACGGGTGACAGAACTCCATCTTGATGCAGGAGACGGAGTTCGGAGGACTTGATAATGGATGCGCGCCATGCACCATTGGTGACGCGGGTACCCGCTCCCTTCTTCTTCCCAGCGCCGGTGGCGCTGGTGCCCACAATGGCGGAGCCGCCCTTCTTCTTGGCGGTGGCAATGGCGGCGGCGGACTCAGCGGTGGTGCCTCCGTTCTTTTTGCCCATCTTAAGATGGCGGTGCGAGCGGAGGAAGTAGCTCGGGAAGACGCAGAGTTGGTCCAGCGCCACAAAGAGGACGAGCTCTAGGAAGCAGAGAGCAGCGGCAATGGCAATGGAAGCACAAGCAGAGAAAGGACAGATGGGAAAATTACCGCAGCAGCGCTGCTACTTAACCCTCTTGCGGATGCCACCCAACGGCCAGCAGAAACCCTACTGGACACGTGGCGCACATCGCTGTCGACACGTGGAGAGACCAAAACGCGAACTGTCCCCCACTATCTCCATTACGTGCGGAAATCGAGGAGACGCAGTTAAAACGAAAGATTACGCACGCCCGGTCAAATCAAAGTCAGAAAGTGGGACCTACCGCTTGTCATGTCCTGTCAAAGCCGCTCACGCGAGCAACTGATGTCATCACATTGTCAGCACTGATGTCATCAGGAGGAGCATCGGAAGATTTCGACTATTAAGTCCTTGCCTGAGTCTTCGACTCCACCAAGCACTCGGGGGCTACTCCCATAGGGAGCGCTGGTCGCGCACCCTACGATTCATTTTTATGCAGGAATTTGAACATTAAAAGCACACCCACCACTCGAATCTATGATTCGATTATGGATCATGGGTTACTCCCATAGGGAGCGACAGAAGCAAAATCGACCGAAACAAGCAACAAAAGACGACAGCAGTCGCAAAAGCTCTTTAGTCCATGCCTGAGTCTTCGACTCAACCAGGCACTCGGGGGGCTACTCCCATAGGGAGCGCTGGTCGCACACCTATGATTATTTTTACTTACACAATGTATTGTGTGTTGATAACATCCACATTCGAATGCTATGACGACTTCGCCTCATATTTTTCCTACAAAGAGATTACGTCTCCTGGGTTACCCGAATCATCTCCGTGATGACAAAAGTTTGGATGTCGTGCTTACAGCGTGAAGGTAAGACCTGAATAAGGCCTGGCAACGCATCTACTGTGCACTACCAGAAACATATTCGTGCCTACATGTACGATGAACATGCCTTGACGAACGCGTCGAGCGCTCACACCCATACACTGGAATTCAACTCCTGTAAGACCTCTGTGGCCTGAGTCGAATTACGCCAGCACTTTTCTGAATTCGAGTCCGGGGACTCGAGTTTGAGTAGATTGCGTTGTTTTGCCCTAAGGCAGTTAACTGATACCGATGCATCGGCTAAATCAGGCACGCACATCAATGATCCCTATGACAAGAACTGAACACTCGAAAAATACTCAATCATGCACTCAAAAGGCTTCATAAAGTCCCTAGTCGAATCTGCGATTCCACTGGACACTCGGGGGCTACTGACATGGGTATACCCTACAGGTACTCGAGTTTGGTATATATGGTCCGGATACGGCGGGAGCCCACGGCGTTGCTAAGGCCCAATACAGAATTCGAGTGGCCCACAGACTCTCGATTGCTTGCGAGACAAGAAGAAGCTTAAGATAGAAAGTTCAAAGGGAAAAACCCTAATCTGTAACCGACTCGACCTGCTACCCGAGACCTAGCCTATCTATATAAAGGCTAGGAGGGGTCGGCGAGGAGGACATACGCAACCTTAGTTTCCACAACTCTCGCCAGATTGCATCTGTGCGCCCTTGTAATCTTCGATTCCTTCGTTAATTCCAAGAGCAGACAAGCAGGAGTAGGGACCTCTACAAGGCCTGAACCTAGGTAAACCTTGCATCCCTGTGTGCTTGTTTTCGAGCCGATTGATGCCTCCAGCGCTCCCTCCTTCTCCAAAACCCAAGTCCATAACAATGGGCATTGACGAGTTAAACCCTCATCACCACTTGATCCAAAATACTGTAGGCATCTAATCCTATAGGATTCAAGTGGACATGCCTCTATATTAATAAAAAGTGGCACTTCCTCTTTTAAAACTTACAACAACTAGGAAACTAAGATAAGCAAGAAATCCAAATATTCAGAATAGCAGAGTAAGAAATACAATTCCTAATGTTGTTAATTTATTGAGTAATATTATTTTCAGGATTTGCCTATTCACAGTGTTAGCATGAACAATGAAGAATGCTGGTGTTAGAATATGTATGCCAGTAATGCACTTTTTGTCTCGAATTCGGATGTTGTAGGAAACAAGGAGCTTCTGTTTGTAATCACAGCACCTATTCTGAATGATCGGCCAGGCATGTGGTTCCTCGCTCGATCAACTAATGGTGAATGCTTGATGATCATAATTACAACATATGACATGGGGGTTGCCCATAGCAAAGAGGGTGAAATCATTCCCCATGCTCAAAATAGGACTAACCTACGCCTGTATCATGCCTCTCGTGTCTACATTTTTGAAGAGGATCCTAGCTCTGCTGGACCTCCAGGGGTCATCGTTTGGAGGCAGGTTAACAGCCTAGAGGACAACTCTCTGTTTCTCGGTCTCAATTATCCAATCATTGACAAGATGATGAAGAAACACGGGTGCAAATTTCCTAATGGCACATTGTTCCCATTCATGAGGAAAAACTATGTGTACACAACATACAGGAGCTTTCGTGGAATACAATTCTCTCAGATTAAACGCTGCAACCTGCAACCAACTGAAGGTGAGCCTATGGCAGTTATCAGCCTTCCCAAAGATGGTTGGAACTGTGTACGACATGCGGCAATTTGGTTTAGGCCTAGTTTAGGTGTGGTAGGCTCGTTGTGCCGTCCCTAGACTGAGCTGTGGATGTTTCTGGTGTATCGTTATGTCATCTTTTTTTTGCATCGTGGTTCAACAGTTGACTGTTAGTACACTGGTTTTAGTGGCCAGCTTGAATCGGTTTATATGAGTCATGCCATGCTTTTGTAATTAGTATTGCCTTCCACGGTATAATCCATGTAGCTGGTGCTTACCCGAGCTATCTCAAGCTGGGCAAGTCAAGGCCACCGTGTCTCTATCGCCAACAGTTTATATGGCATGATTACAAGGTTTTGAGTACATCAAATCGATTGGGCACTTAGGCCAATTCAAAGCCACCCAAACCATTTCGAAATATATCCTTTGCTGAAAAGATGATTGCGCAATGTAAGACTTGATATGACACGATTTTATGTCAATCAGTCAAACTCCCTCTAGTACTTTCCATGTTCGAATCCTGCGCTGCCCAAGTTCCTCGCTATGTTCGCTATGTATAATAAGGCGCAATATCAGTCACTTTTCTCCATTTCCAACTTCATTCTTTTGGATCCGGCGTAGGTATAGCCAGGTCAGGTGGACCACCGACCTTTAGTACAAACGAATATTTAAACCCCACTCCGAACAAAAAACTTCCCATATTCTTGTTCCAAAAAATCCCTTAATTAGCCTTTCGTGGTTGCAGAGTATATATTTTTTAGGGTACCAACTCATTATTTTGAGGATGGGGTACGAACTACATTGAATTTTCACTAAGGACCTAGAGAAAAGATTGCACATTCGACCCAACACTGGCCCAAAACCTTGCAAAATTAGCCTGCCGGGTCAGGTGGACTGCCGACCCCCGACATATTAAGTACATTGAATTTTCAGTGAGGAGGTTATTAGAAATAGTACTACATTCTACCCAATTGTGGTCCAAAACCTCGCTAATTTATCCTTCCGGGTTCAGGTTGGCCGTGGACCGCCAACCCTCAACACATTGTTACTTGGTTTTTTAAGCATGAACCACACTGAACAAATTTCGGTAAGGAGCCCAAGATAAGAAGCCTATTGGTTCACAAGATTGGACCCAAGTTATTTTTTGTATCGCTCAAAATCATCTTAATTTAGTATTTCCGTACTATTCTGATAAAGTATAGGACAAGCTTCTCCTACCCATGTTGTATTTGTACAGAGCATTTAGCATTTTTTATGGCAAGTCGTCAGGGTCGCTGCCTTTTCATTTTAAGTGATTTCAACATTTCGAAATGTAATCTTTTCCAGTAGTGGCGTAGATGGTTCTGGCGTAGTGGAAGCACACGCGGTTCCCATTTGTTCAAGTATTGAGTTAGATTCCTAGTTTTTTCAATATAAATATATAATATATAGTATAATCTCTGTCGTTCTTTTACATTTTTTCCAGCATACACACATTTCTGCCACAGAGAAGGCTCACATCTAGGACCCAACAACGTTGCTAAGGTCAAAACAACGGAGTCCATCATACACACATTGCATTTGCAGAGACGCTGACATGTTGGACCCAACAGAGACCTTATACAGGTGTTGCATCGAGCAATCAATGTTTCATTTACAGAGAGGCTGATATGTGGGACCCAACAGCGCGACCTTATACAGATGCTGTATCGAGCAACGTTGCTAGTTCGAAATAGGGAGGCGTGAGCGAGAAAAAAGTTCAGCATGCACATGTTGCTTGTAATGAGAGGCTGAAATGGGGGACCCGGCTGCGTGAGCAAATGGTAGATTCGTCGAGAAACGCTATCTAGTTCGAAACAGGGTAGCGCTAGAGAAGAAAAAAAATCCATCATACCCATGATTCTTCTAATGTGAGGCTGACATAAGGGACCCACTGGCCTGAATAAAAGGCTGATGCAGCGAGAAATGCTATCAAGTTCAAAACACGAAGGCGCGATAAAGGGTAAAAAATCCATCACACACACATTTATTCTAATGAGAGTATGACATTAGGGGCCCAGCAGCGTGATTAAACGGTAGATGCATCGAACAATGCTATCAAGTTCGGAACAAGGTAGTGCGAGCAAAGGAAAAAATCCATCATACACATGTTTCTTCTAATGAGAGGATGACATGTGGGGCTCAGGAGGTTGGTTAAACGATAGATGCATCGAGCAGCGCTATCAACTTCGGAACATGGTAGCACCAGCGAAGGAAAAAATTCCATCATACACACGTTTCTTCTAATGAGAGGATGACATGTGGGTCCCAGGAGGTTGATTAAACGGTAGATGCATTGAGCAGCTATATCAACTTCGGAACAGGGTAGCGCAAGCGAAGGAAAAAATTTCATCATACACACGATCCTTCTAATGAGAGGCTGACATGTGGGACCAAGCAGCCTGACTAAACGGCAGATGCAATGAGCAACGTTATCGAGTTCAAATCAGGGAGGCGTGACCAAAAAGTATTATCCGCTAGAGACGCTGATGTCCGGGACCCACACACCTCAAATGACTTCGGTGAGTCAACATCACGCGAGGAAACGAAAATCTTGCTTCTGCCATGCGCTGGCCAAGCTTCCTCCATGTTTTTAGTGGATCCATCGTAGTAGAGGGTCACAACATCGGAAAAAAAAGTTTTCCATCGGCCATGGCTGAGCCGAGAATTTCGTCGCAGAAGACGTGCCTTCTACGACGACCGTCGGGCCAAGTTGTTGCGGAAGGAAACTTTTCTTGTATTGCTGGCAGATACACGACCACACCGTGTGTCTTTGTTGCACCGCCTGATCCCACTACCCCGCTTAGGGGCATGGTTAAATAGGGGGTGAGGGACACCCCTTGGTCATTTCCCCTACCCACACGCACATTGCCTCTTCTTCTTCTTCTTCTTCTTCTTCTTCCCCTTCTGCGCAACAACACCGCCGCCGCGGCTGCTTCGCTTAGGCACTACATCGCTGCTGCTGCATCTCGCCGTTGTTCTCCTCCGCCGTCGCCCCGCAACTGCTTCTTCGTAGCCTCGCCGCCATGGGGCCCTGCCAGTCTAGGCCCCTGCCCCCGTCACAGATTGGATCTACGAGGGTAGGGATTTGGAGATGACAGAGGAGGAAATCGCCATTGTTGAAGAGCAGGAGGAGGGAGTCGAGGCCCATGAGCACGGTGCCTAGGCCAGCTCTTGGGCCTGCTAGGATGGTATCAATTGGCTGTACTAGACCCGCCGCATCCCCAACGGAGTTTCATGCCGCCTCCCCTGCGAAGAGGTCACTCCCTCGCCCAATCCGGGTGAGTTCGTGGTGTTCCTTTCTCACTTCCAGCGTGGCTTCGGCCTTCCTGTTAGCGATTTCTTTCACGAGTTCATCAACACCTTTAAGCTTCAACCGCCTCATTTGCCGGCTAACGCCATCACTTACCTCTCCGCTTTTGCTTCCGAGGTCGAGGGTTACCTCGGCCTCTGGCCCACTATCCAACTGTGGTACAAGTTCTTCGCTTTTAGAGCCAACATTGTCCCTGATTCAGAGACTGCCCCCATCGACAAACTGTTGACCCAGTGCGGAGCAGTTTCCCTTTCACCCCGGAAAAACTCCGTCTTCCCCTGAGTCACCGGCCTCGAGTCTTGCAAGGGCTAGGCCCGGACATTCTTCTATGTGAGTAACAACACCGAGGAGGACCTAATTCGGCTCCATCCTTTCCACATTTGTGTCCCGGACCAAACTCTAAGGGGCCAGATTCCAAGGCGATCCGCTGCCTTGGTGGTTCGGGTACAAAAACGGATTAAGGAACTAAACAATTTGAGGCTGCACAGCGAGGATATCATGATCACCTTTATGCGCAGCCAAATCTCCCCTCTTCAGAAGCAAACTCACAAACTTTGCCATACCATTGGCCATCTTGACCCCAACCGAACCTCCTCTTTCGAGCTCAACAACTCCCAAATCTTCCACCGGGTTAAGGCTGTCTTCAAGATAGACAAGGAGTTCAACGAGGACTCGGAGTGGGGGTTCGAGCACTTCTGCTAGGATAGGCTGCCTCCCGGGGTATGTTCCTTACTTGACCCTTTCTCCGAGATATGTTTTATGTCAGATTTTATTACTTGATCTCTTTGCAACATTGCTTTCAGTTGTTTCTTCAGCAGTCAGTTGAAGACAGTAAGGAACCATGCCTTAAGTGGGGCAAAGGACCGAACTGTCTCGGACACGGTGGAGCCGGACCCCGAGGATTTCTTGCCCACTCCGGAGCCAGCTTTTCGATGACCCTCTAGTAAGACCTCTGGTTTAAGGGATTGGACAAATGATGATGAAGACCCTGATATTGAGATTCTAGAGGTATACGATCATGTGCCTATCTCATATGCCTTTCTAGTTGATTCGGCTTCAGCTAACCCAGCCGCTCAGGTCCACGACGCTCCTCCCCTTGCTGTGGGTGACCCGGTTCCTGCCCCTTCAAGGACACATGCGGCCACTTCGGAGGCGCCCAAAACCAAGAAGAGGCAGAAGAAGTCCGGTGACAAGGCCGCACCTACCAAGAACCACCCACTTCTTCCGAGTAAGCTCTCTTTTCCTTCCTTGCTCATCATTTGAGTTGTATTTCATTACCTTCATGTATTTCTTGTTTCTCTCTTCCTATTCTAACTTGTACTTGTTTCATGTTTGATTTTGCAATGTGCCCAAGGAGATCCCCCAGAGTGCTTCAAGCATTACCTCACCTCTCCGGGATGACCCACCTTCACCTCGCCAGGATGTTGCGTGCCCTCTGAGCCTTATTCTGGAGAGAGCTTAGCGGTTGCTCTGGATCTTAGCCCACCTCGTTAAGAGGTGGGTAATGTCGGCACAGAGGGAGGTGGTGCAACCGAGGATACGGTTATGCCGGATCTGCCTAGCTCTTCTTCGGCTCAGCCGCAACAAGTTTATGAAGGCGCCAGCAACATTGGCGCCAAACTAGTTGTCATAGAGGCGCTGTTGCGCCAGTTACTCCAGCGCTGACCCAAGTTTCACCCGAATCAGCTCCAGCTCTAGTTCTAGCACCAAGTTCAGCCATTCCAATACCTCCTGCCTCATACGAGTCTCCCGAGACTTGGCGAGATGACCAAGCTGGGCCTAGCTCCAAGTCTAAGCCCTCTGCACCCACTGCTCCGGCTGAAGAAATATTTTAGCAGAGACTTCAGACAAAGCCTCCTGCGGCCAAGGATCTGTCCTCCAAGTCTAAGGCCAAGAAGCCTGCCAAGGTTACCAAGGGCCAGACGGCTTCCGAGGCGACCAAGGTGATGCCCAAGGGAGTGACAACTGGGTCTGGGAAGCGCACCATTGTGTCCATGATGCAAAAAGGTAGTGTTGCCTCCGGTTCTCCTGCTTCTGGGTCTTCATACCAGCCCGGCTGCCGCATAGATTGCTAGGAAAGAGGCTCATGCCAAAGGCTTGGTGGCTACCTAGACGCTCAACAGGGAGAACTACGGTCTGATGCTAATTGAATATGTTAACAATTGGAATGATGCTGAGTTCATCAATCTCAACGATGAAATCCTAGAGAAGTTTGGTCGTGCCGAGTTCAGTGCCCAAATGAACATAGCCTCCAAAGCTATTTCCCTTGCAGGCCACATGATGGAGGTAAACCTCTTGGCCATGCCCTTACATATGAGCAAGTAATCGTAGATATATCCTCTAGTCCCCGAGCCTCTAGTGGAGTAACGTGTTACTCGGCAAGATGCTCCAATCCAAAGTATTTCTAGTTGCGCTAAATTCCTTACTAGATTCAAATATTCACTCACCTAGAGATGGGTTAGGTTCCACTTGGCCCAGGTCTTGAGTAGATTCAAATATTCACTCACCTAGAGCCGGGTTAAGTTCCACTTGGCCCGGGTCTTGAGTAGATTAAAATATTCACTCACCTAGAGCCAGGTTAAGTTTCACTTGGCCCAGGTCTTGAGTAGATTCAAATATTCATTCACCTAGAGCCGGGTTAAGTTCCACTTGGCCCGGGTCTTGAGTAGATTCAAATATTCACTCACCTAGAGCCGGGTTTGGTTCCACTTGTCCCGGGTCTTGAGTAGATTCAAATATTCACTCACCTAGAGCCAGGTTAAGTTCCACTTGGCCCGGGTCTTGAGTAGATTTAAACATTCCTTATCATATACTAGTAACGTTCCTCTTTTCAGATCTATACCAACCATCGTACTACCGAGTTCCAGCGGCTCCTGGACACACACACAAGGATCTTTGCTCAAAGCACAGTGCGCTGATCTCCGAGTTCAAGAAAGGGTGATTTCTTTCACTTGTATTTTCACTTTTTCCTTCCTTCATCTTTTTGTTTTTCGAACTAACTCATTATTTGGATTGCGCAGCCGAAGTTGAGGCCGCAAACACAATTATGAGGAAAAACTTGGCTGAGATCAAAGCTAACTCGTCTTGGTTACTCAACCTTTGTCTTTTTTCATTCTGACTCGGCATATAATCATACCTCGGCTCTGCCTGGTCAACAAACTATTGAAGTGTCTCTTCAAGATAGCGTGCCATTGACTGACATGATTCTTCACTTTCTCGAACAAGCAGGGCAGCATCAGGCCGAGCTCAAGAAGAAGGACGACGAGATCGCCAAACTTTGGCTGAAGGATGATGAGATTACTCGGCTGAATGCCGAAATCAAGAAGCTGAAAAACCTCCATAAGGCTGAGCTGGACAAGGCTGACCAAAACTTCTCCGAGGAAAAGGAGCGTTTGACGACCCAGCTCGAAAAGGACCAAGATATGCTGAAGGAAGCCGACATCAAGTTTGAGTCGGTGACCACATAATATGAGAAGCTCCAGAAGAGGAACGCTCACTGGAGCTGACCCGGATCCTTAGTTATATCTCTCGTCAATTTTTTCTCTTCCACCGATGTTCGCTTCTCCGAGTTTTGCACCCTTACTTACTGATGTTACTTGTCTCATTTTTAGGCAAATTTCCAGAAAGTGATGCCCTTTCTTCCGCTGCCGTTACCAAGTTCCGCTCGAAGAGAGGTACTCCTGTTTGTCCTGGCATAGAATCTATTCCCTATGACATGGAGGACATGCTGGTGAGCCTCGCTGCCCGAGCTGAAACCATGAAGAAATATGGCACGAATATTATGACTGCAGCTATCCGGATCTTCAATGCCCTTTGGCCTAATGATCCTACTCCCAGAGGTTCTGCACCCTTTATTGCAAAATTGATGCAGTGTGAGACTCAGCTGAACCTTTGGAGGGAATCCGCTGCACGCGGAGGAGCTGACACGGTGCTGAGCTTCGTGTTGTCTGGGTATAAGGGTTTGGACTTGAAGATTCTTGACCGCATGCGCACCGGATCTAAGTGGACAAATGATCTGGAGTTCATCGCTCAACACAAGGCTTGTGCCTACAACCTCATCCAATATGCCTTTAGCCACAGTTGGAACGAAGGACCGAGCTTCCTCGACGCTGTCGACAATGATTACATTGAAGAAGGATCAAGCGACGAAGAGGAAGAAGCCTCGGAGTTTGCCAAAGACACTGAAGATCCGGAGGGTGCTGAGGTCGACCCGGATGATGAGGCAAAAACCGAAGCTCCCCCACCTATGCTGAGTTGCCTCCTCCTGTAACTAATACCTCGGATGCTGCTGCTCCTTGAGAAAAAAACAATTTAAATTTGTTAAATCCCTAGTATGCCAGGCGCATATGTAATGTGCACAATGGTTATTTTTCTACCACTAAGTTTTTAATGTCGAATTAACTTGGGTGGAGTCCTCGAGTTCCATTTCCTTGTTCCCCCAATTTTATGATTCGGCTCGCATCTACCTTGATTCGGTTTTTGACTTACGAGTCCGAGGTTCAAAAAATTGAGTTAAGAATATTTGAAACTTAGGACTAGCTCAAACTAATTCAACGTAACAAAAGTAAAGTGAATACAGGGTTAGTCCGAATAACAAATGTCGGCTCGATTACGTTCCTTTCCTTAGTCGTTTTTCATGTGCTTAGCAATTCCAAACTTGTTCTCTTGCTTGTCATGAAGCCAATTCTTGTTGGACAGTAACAAGTCGAAGAGTTGGGTTTTTGGTGCCTACACACTACTAATCCGTCTAAGGTGTAAGTAATTTAAGCCAGCCGAGATATAAAAAGTAAATGCAGAAAAGACAATTATTATTGAGTCAGTCCTTGAGTTTCTGCTCGAGGTGCCAAAGTTTCATTGATAAGCTCTTTGCCGACATACATACCAACATATGAGAGTTCGAGATATATACACTTTTCGCTAAGTGTAAAACGGGCGAAGTAGGGCTACATTCCATGGATGCTTAGATTCCTCGCTGGACCTGTCTGCCTTGTTTTTCTTTTGTGGCTGCGCATCAATGAGATAATAGGAATCATTGTGCAATACTTTACTTACAATGAATGGACCTTCCCATGGAGGGGATAACTTATGCATGCCAGCAGTGCGCTATACAAACCGAAGTACTAGATCACCTTCCTAGAAGACTCGAGGCTTTACTTTCCGGCTATGATAGCATAAGAGATTTTGCTGATATATGGCAGATCTGGACAAGGCTAATTCTCTCGCTTTTTCTAGCAGATCAACATCATTTTGCCGGGCTTCTTGCACTTCGGCTTCTATGTATTGGGTGACCCTAGGCGAGTCATGCTCTATGTCGGCTAGTTGATCGACTCGGCTAGCTTCTGCCCCATATACCAGAAAGAATGGCATATAGCCCGTTGATCGACTCGGAGTTGTTCTTAAACTCCATAGTACCGTGATACATTGCAAATGTATCTATAATTTTTGATGTTCCATGCTTGGTTTTATCCACTTTCTTGTGTTTTGTTCCAACTTTGGAGTACTTTTCATATGATTTCTTGGACTAACCTATTAACAAGAGCCACAGTGCCAGCTGCCTGTTTTTTGCTGTTTTTGGTTCCAGGAAAGTCAGAAAATGAATATTCTCGGAATTGGACGGGACAAAAGCCAAAGTGCCTATTTTTCGGAAGGGGTCAAGTGCCAGGATACGAGATGGAGAAGGGCCAGGGAGCCATCACACCACCTGGCCGCGTGGCCAGGCTGGCCCACGCCAGGGGGTGGTGTGGCCGCTCCCGGCACCCCCTCGGCCTCTCCTTCCGCCTATATATTACCCTCGGGACGAAAACCCTAAGTACCCGATCAAAAATCCACGAAAGAGTCTGTAGCCGCCGTCATCTCCATCCCTAGATCGGGAGGGATCTGAAGCTCTTCCCGGCACCCTGCCGGAGAGGGGAATTCACCCTGGAGGCCTTCTTCATCACCATGCAAGCCTCCGGTGTGATGCGTGAGTAGTTCATCCTTGGACTACAGATCCATGTAGTAGCTAGATGGCTGGTTCTCCTCCTTTGTGCTTTCATGTTTAGATCTTGTGAGCTCCGTTCATGATCAAGATCATCTATTTGTATTCATACATGTTGTGTTTGCGGGGATCCGATGGATATTGAGATGCTATTTCAGATTGATTATTGATTCTATCATGTCTTTGTTATTTGTGATCTTGCATGCTTTCCGTTGTTAGTAGCTATCTTGGCCAAGTAGATGCTAGCAACTCCAAGAGTTAGTATTTATGCTCGATAGTGGGTTCATGCCTCTAGTTATCTGGGGAAGTGACAGAAATCTCTAAGGTACTAGATGTGCTGTTGTTACTAGGGAGAAAACAACAATCCTTTGTTCATAGAACAATCGTATTGTTTACTTTACACGCAGTTCGTAAAGCAATAATCTGTTGCTTGCAACTTAATACTGGAGGGGGTTCGGATGATAACCTGAAGGTGGATTATTAGTCATAGATGCAGTTGGATGGCGGTCTAGGTATTATGTTGTAATGCCCAATCAAGTCTCAAAGGAGTCAAGATGATTAGTATATGCATGTATTGCTTTCTCGGTGTTTGTCAATTGCCCCGCTGTAATTTGTTCACCCAGCATGTTATTTATCTAAGGAGAGCCACCTCTAGTGAACTATGGATCCCGGTCCTTTCTCTTTACATACAATCTACAATCTTTTACTGCTTTGTGTTTACTTTCTGCAAACTTTTACTTCTTTCCATTCGATACGTTTAATCCTTTGTTTTCCGCAAAACACGGTGAGATTGACAACCTCATCGCAAGTTGGGGACAAAGTTCTGTGGTTGTGTTGTGCAGGTCTCCACGTTGCTACTAGCACCGGTAGTGCGCCCTGCCAAAGCTCAGCTAGTAACACATTTGGGTTGTTTCCTTGCTCCTACTGGTTCGATTAAACCTTGGTTTCATAACTGAGGGAAAACTTACTGCTGTGCTCATCATACCTTCCTCTTGGGGTTCCCAACGAGCTCTACGTCGAACGACGAGCACATCAAGATCTTTTCTGGCGCCATTGCCGGGGAGTCAAGGACATCTGCACAAGGGGAGTCCCTCATAACCAATCTCTTTACTTTGTTGTTTTTGTTTTGCTTAGTTTCTTTTTGCTTTGTTTGCTTGTTTTGTTCTTTCAAAAACACAAAAAAATAGTTTTACAAGTTTGCTTTCTTATTTGAAAAACACAAAAAAATTAGTTTTACTAGTTTGTTTTCTTATTTGAAAATCCAAAAAAAAATGACTACTCTTGAAAACACTAAGTTGTGTGACTTCACTAGCACCAACAACAATGATTTTATGAGCACACCTATTGCTCCACCTGTGGCTGAAAATATTTTCTTTGAGATAAAACCTGCTTTGCTCAATCTTGTTATGAGAGAACAATTTTCTGGTGTTGGTAATGAAGATGCTGCTTCCCATCTAAATAACTTTGTTGAACTTTGTGAGATGCAAAAGCATAGGAATATAGATGGTGATATTATTAAGCTGAAATTGTTTCCTTTCTCTTTGAGAGGAAAAGCTAAAGAGTGGTTGAATTCCTTAACTAGGAATAGTATTGATTCTTGGACTAAGTGCAAAGATGCTTTTATTGGAAAATACTATCCTCCTGCTAAGATTATATCTATGAGAAGTGAAATAATGAAGTTTAAACAATTTGATAATGAGCATGTTGCTCAAGCTTGGGAAAGAATGAAATCTTTGGTAAAGAATTGTCCCACTCATGGATTGACTGCTTGGATGATCATCCAAACTTTTTATGCAGGATTGAACTATTGTTCAAGGAACCTATTGGATTCTGCTGCTGGAGGTACCTTTATGACCATCACTTTGGGTGCTGCAACAAAACTTTTGGACAATATGATGGTTAATTATTCTGAATGGCATACTGAGAGAGCTCCACAAGGTAAGAAGGTAAATTCTGTTGAGGAAACCTCCTCCTTGAGTGATAAAATTGATACTATTATGTCTATGCTTATTAATGGGAAAGCCCATATTGATCCAAATAATGTTCATTTGGCTTCTTTGGTTGCTCAAGAAGAGCAAGTTGATGTGAACTTCATAAAAATAACAAGTTTGGCAACAATGCTTCTGGCAATAACAATTATAGGCCCTACCCTCCTAATAATACTTATGGCTATAATGGTAAACCTGGATTACCTAGTGAAGGAAGAATTTTAGAAGTTGAAAGAGCCACTAAAAACTTCATGCAAATGCAATATGAGCAAAATAAACTATTCACTAAAACCATGGAGGAACAATCTATCATTTTGAAGAACATTAGCCATCAACTTGAGAGTCTAAATAGGGAAATCCCTAGTTTACAATTGAAACTCTCTAACGCTGAAAGAAATATATCATCTTTGTTAGAAGCTCAATCTTCATTGATTAATAAAATGGCTGCTAAACCTGAAACTAACGAGAATCCCTTTGCAGCTACTAATGCCATACAAGTAAGAATTGATGAAAATGTTAGACTATTAGCTGAATTGCATGCTAAGTGGGAAAGAGAAGATGAAATTGCTAGAAACATTAGTGTTTCTACTATCACCACCACTAGTGTTGAGGCTAGTAATAGTTCTACTACTTTAGATGATAAAGTTGATTTTGATCTTGATGGTTGCAACATCTCTGAAGTTATTAAGTTCCTACAAAAGCTTGCTAAAAGTCCTAATGCTAGTGCTATGAACATGGCCTTTACAAAACACATTACCGATGCTCTCATAAAGATTAAGGAAGAAAAGATGAAACATAAAGCTTCCATTCCTATAAAACAAGAGGATGGTTGGGAACCCATCATTAATATGAAAGTGAATGACTTTGATTTCAAAGCTTTGTGTGATCTTGATAGTAGTGTTTCTATTATGCCTAGAAGGATTTATGATATGCTTGATTTGCCTCCTCTTGAAGATTGCTATTTGAATGTCCCACTTGATGATAATGTTAAAAAGAAACTCATGGGGAGTATTAATGATGTTCTTGTTATGGTTAACGATTCCTATGTCCCCGTTGATTTCTATGTTTTGGATGTTGAATACAATGCTTCTTGTCCTATTACTTTGGGAAGACATTTTCTTAGAACTGTTGGTGCCATCATTGATATGAAAGAAGGCACCATTAAATATCAACTCCCACTAAAGAAAGGTATAGAGAAATTCCCTAAAAAGAGAGAAAAGATTTCTTTTGCTTCTCCTATGAAAACAAAATTTGGTCTTAATGCTTCTTCATTTGAGAACACTTGATTCTTTCTTTGCTTCTTATGCCTAACTTAAAGGCGTTAAAAAAAGTACTTATTGGGAGATAACCCAAAAGTTTTAGATGAGTCTTGGAAGTTATTACTTCATTAATAACCTATCCTTATCCTTTTTTTATTTGCTTTTTGTGCCAAGAAGTAACCTCTAATGAGAGTGAAGTAATGATTGGAAAAGTTGCTGTCCTGAAACAGATTTTTGTGCTTCACCGTAAATATTCGTAAGAGAGCTATGTATGTCGGATTGAGCTGTAATTTTTTGTGCTTCTGCCACAGGTTGTTATCTAACTTTTGTTAGTTCAACACTTTTTGATTTGAGCAACATAAGGTCTTCTAAAAAATTCGTCGTTACCTGCTGGTCTGTTCTGACAGATTTCTGCCATTTTCTGCATTTGCTTCTTGTGGGTTCCTTTTTGAGTTCTTTTGGGGAATTGAGCTTTTTGAGGGAAGTGCTACAGTAGATAGTGTTCTAATGGAAGTTTATTTGGTGTTATAACTGAACCTTGAGATTTATTTATCTTAAGTGCACTAATGTTGCTAATGAGATTGTGTGAAGTTTTGTATGAAGGAAAATTTTCAGGTGTATGGAAGGAATGAGTAATGAGATGAAGGATGGACTAAAGCTCAAGCTTGGGGATGCCAAGCGTGTCACCCCAAGAAATATCCAAGAAGTGCAAGCGTCAAAGCTTGGGTATGCCCAAGGCATCCCCTTCTTCATCAATAAAAATTCCAGGTTTCTTCCAAACGCTTCATTTTTATTGTTTCATGCACAGTTGTGTTGTTCTTGGAGCGTCTTCTTTTTCATTTTCATTTTGGTTTTTCGTTTGCTTGGTTTGCTTAGTTTTCTGAATAAATTGGTTGTACCCCCTCTTTCATACATTGGTTTGCAAATGGTTTGGTGTGGTTTGGAAAAGAGTAGGAAAGTTCATACTTATGTGGTAAAAAGAGCTCGTTTTTGACTGTGGCCTATGCTTTGTCATGCCATGCTTGATATTGTTTTGTCTTTATGCTTAGTATTCTTTGTTGTAGCATGACTTGTTATAAACAATTGATATTGCCTAATGTGCCTTGGATGAATCATGCGTTGTTTTAGCATATTAAAGCATAGTATAGTGGTATTCTCCTTTGATGCTTTATTTGGGTTGACTTGGCGCATGCTCACACCATGTTATGACTATCTCAAGTCACCATAGCCTTTATGATCCTTTAGTTTTCAACTTGTAGTATCACTTTATGCTTTGATCAATGATGTTTTGTCGCTCTGCATGATTATGGCCATTATTGCTCTCTTAGTTTGTCGCTTCCAGTCTTTTGCTAGCCTCCACAACCAAGTATGAGTTCCACTCATGCATCCAGCTCCCTAAACCAAGTTATTCCAAAGAGTCCACCATACCTACCTACTAGCTTATGCTATTCCAAGTATATTCATGCTTTTGTTTACCTTCCAAATTAAACTTGTTATGAGAAAACTAGTGATTAAAGCTCTCACGAACTTGATGGCACACTTTACTTTACTTGCCCTTAATAAACTTGAACCATTGTGTCGTCTATGTTGTATATGCTTGCACTTATTTGTTGGAAATTAGCAGAACCATGCTTTCATGGGGAACGCTTTCAACATTGCACTTGGTACTTGTACCTAGTTGATATCATGCTCTTTTGTATATGGATGTCGTCGGTGTGAAATGAAAGGAGAGCTTGTAAGTCCATGGAGTTATGTATATGTGTTAGAGAAACGCCTGGGCCACTAGTCTAATCCATGCTGACATGGTGGAAACCTGCAGCATAACCATAATGAGTTGTCTATGAAGCATTCTTCTTATAAAAAAAGGGTCCTATATTGAGAAAAAAAAGAGATACTATGAAAATAGGAAAGAGAGAAAAAAGCACCATATTCCCATGGTAAATAAGAAGAATGCTGAGATGCTCGTTGTCTGCTTGCCTTGTCATTTTGATATATCGGGATTCTTCCGTATCATCGGGCAAGGGGTACCCCGTTGGCGGTTCTCAATGATACACATGTACTTACAATGACAAGAACTTACCGGTGACTAAACTTGAGTAGCATGAGGAGCGACCCTCGTATACAAGGGACATGAGATTTCTGACTTATCCTTCGTCAAGCATGTACACCATAGTTTGTTCACTTTAACCTTAATCACTTCAAGATGCTTATGATAGGGGCAATGAGAGATGAAAGCTATAAGTACCATAATTTTTGGAAGCTCTTTATGAGACTTGAATCCCCACTTCCTTTTACAAAGGCCTTTCTTCCACCATTATATTGAGTCTCCACCTTCTATCTTTCTACACCTACTTTGAGATCATAGTGGCCATTCTTAGTTCTATGTGCATTGTCCCAAGACTAGTTGATTGATGCATAACTTGATATTGCTTGTTTTAAACTATTTGTATCTAGTCACTCTTATGAACTTTGAAGGTGTCCTATGCATTTATATTTGCTACTCTATGAGGGACAAGCTGAATACTTTTATGCTATGTTTTCTTTATGTGAAACAAACAAACGTCTTGCAAAGCATTGTTATTCATGAATCTTTTGTTTGTGCCTTTTCATGTTGCATCATAGTTTCTTTGCATATTGCTAGAACTTTGTCTTTCATGTTATGATTGAAGTACTATGATCCCAGCTTTGAATGTTTTGCAAATACTTTGATCAAGTCTTTGATGGTGCATGTCACCTCAAAAATGATTCTTTCTTTTTATCACTTACCTACTCGAGGACGAGCAGGAGTTAAGCTTGGGGATGTTGATACATTGCAAATGTATCTATAATTTTTGATGTTACATGCTTGGTTTTATCCACTTTCTTGTGTTTTGTTCCAACTTTGGAGTACATTTCATATGATTTCTTGGACTAACCTATTAACAAGAGCCACAGTGCTAGCTGCCTGTTTTCTGCTGTTTTTGGTTCCAGGAAAGTCAGAAAATGAATATTCTCGGAATTGGACGGGACAAAAGCCAAAGTGCCTATTTTTCCGGAAGGGATCAAGTGCCAGAATACGAGACGGAGAAGGGCCAGGGAGCCACCACATCACCTGGCCGCGCAGCCAGGCCTGGCCCATGCTAGGGGGTGGTGTGGCCACTCCCGGCACCCACTCAGCCTCTCCTTCCGCCTATATATTGCCGTCGGGATGAAAACCCTAAGTACCCGATCAAAAATCCACGAAAGAGTCTGTAGCCGCCGTTATCTCCATCCATAGATCAGGAGGGATCTGAAGCTCTTCCCGGCACCCTACCGGAGAGGGGAATTCACCCTGGAGGCCTTCTTCATCACCATGCAAGCCTCCGGTGTGATGCTTGAGTAGTTCATCCTTGGACTACAGATCCATGTAGTAGCTAGATGGCTAGTTCTCCTCCTTTGTGCTTTCATGTTTAGATCTTGTGAGCTCCGTTCATGATCAAGATCATCTATTTGTATTCATACATGTTGTGTTTGCAGGGATCCGATGGATATTGAGATGATATTTCAGATTGATTATTGATTCTATCATGTCTTTGTTATTTGTGATCTTGTATGCTTTCCGTTGTTAGTAGCTATCTTGGCCAAGTAGATGCTAGCAACTCCAAGAGTTAGTATTTATGCTCGATAGTGGTTCATGACTCTGGTAATCTGGGGAAGTGACAGAAATCTCTAAGGTACTAGATGTGCTATTGCTACTAGGGAGAAAACAACAATCCTTTTTTCATAGAACAATTCGCAGTTCGTAAAGCAATAATCTGTTGCTTGCAACTTAATACTGGAGGGGGTTCGGATGATAACCTGAAGGTGGATTATTAGTCATAGATGCAGTTGGATGGCGGTCTATGTATTATGTTGTAATGCCCAATCAAGTCTCAAAGGAGTCAAGATGATTAGTATATGCATGTATTGCTTTCTCGGTGTTTGTCAATTGCCCTGCTGTAATTTGTTCACCCAGGATGTTATTTATCTAAGGAGAGCCACCTCTAATGAACTATGGATCCCGGTCCTTTCTCTTTACATACAATCTACAATCTTTTACTGCTTTGTGTTTACTTTCTGCAAACTTTTACTTCTTTCCATTCGATACGTTTAATCCTTTGTTTTCCGCAAAGCACGGTGAGATTGACAACCTCATCGCAAGTTGGGGACAAAGTTATGTGGTTGTGTTGTGCAGGTCTCCACGTTGCTACTAGCACCGGTAGTGCCCCCTGCCAAAGCTCAGCTAGTAACACCTTTGGGGTGTTTCCTTGCTCCTACTGGTTCGATTAAACCTTGGTTTCATAACTGAGGGAAAACTTACTACTGTGCTCATCATACCTTCCTCTTGGGGTTCCCAACGAGCTTTACGTCGAACGACGAGCACATCATACCGCTGGCAGTTCTTCTATCTAGCACCTCGTTGATCTTTGCAGCGGCTCAATGAGTCGGGGCTTTATCCTGGAAAGAACTAGTCCGTTGGATCTTTCCACTTGTCCGTTCGAGGCGGGGTGGGCTACTGAGGCGATGTATGGCCGGATCTTCTTATCTCAGAAGAATCTTGCAAATGCTCCTTCAACAAAATTTGTGCCATTATCAGTTATGATACCGTGAGGATAGCCATATCACAAGATTATATCTTTGAGGAATGTCACAATTGTTGCCCCATCACATTTCCTGATTGGCTTCACTTCAGTCCATTTGATAAATTTGTCTACCATGACCAAGATGTTAGTCATGTTGCCCTTAGCCGGCTTAAACGGTCCAACCATATCTAAGAACCTTACAGCAAATGGACAAGTGATTGGTATGGTTTTTAGTTCCGACATTGGCATGTGTGTCTTGGTTGCATATCTCTGACAACCATTCCATTTCCTTACTATATCTTCTGCTTAATCCAAGGTACTTGGCCAGTAAAATCCGTGCCGAAAAGCTTTTGCCACTAAGGCTCTGGATGAGGCGTGATGCCTACATTCCCCTTGATGTATATCTCAGAGTATGTCAAGCCCCTCTTTCGGGTCTACACACTGCTGTAGCACAGTTGTGACACTTCTCTTATATAGTTCGGTGTTGATAATGGTGTATGCTTTTTCTCTCCTTTGAATTTGCCTTGAAAGTATCTCATCACTTGGCAAAGTTCCATCTTTCAAAAACTCAAATATTGACTTGGCCCATGCAGGTATAGCACGAACTGGGAAAAGCTCCTTGTCAATTTCCGTTGCATCCACCGACATAACCCCCGCTGGATCAAGTTGAACAGTCCTCGGGTTCTACGAGGCAGTCACTGGGTTTGCCGAAGTAGTCCTCGGGTTTGCTGAGGTGTTCCCCTAGTCAATATCCATAGGGGTAGCTTCTGATCCGGAGTACGCTGGGACATAGATTGACTCGGATTCTGGTGAATGTGTGATGGATGGTTTTCTCAAGTGTTCCAAGGCAACTCCTGGCGGGATTGGCTGTCGAGATGACCCCAATTTCAATAGTACGCCGGCTGCTTAATTTTCAAACCGAGGTACATGATGTAATTCGCATCCTTCAAAGAACCCACATAACTTTTGGACATGGAATCTATAAAGGGCCATGTTTGCATCCAGAGCATCCCAATGGCCAGACACTTGCTGCACCACCAAATACGAATCACCAAAACATTGTATCTGACGTATTCCCACTTCCTTTGCCATCTTGAGTCCATGCACAAGCGCTTCATACTGGGCAACATTGTTTGATGCTCTGAAATGAATCTAGAGAACATATTTTAGCTGATATTTCTTGGGCGAGGTAAGTACTACCCCGACCCCTAGTCCTTCCTTTAACTTTGATCCATCAAAGTGCATCCTCCAATAATTTGAGTCCGGCAAAGGTGGTTCGTACTGCATTTCAACCCAATCCACGAAGAAATCAGCCACTACTTGAGATTTCATTGCATCTCTCCTATCAAACTGTGGTGCATATGGGGATAATCAATTTCCCATTTTGCAATCCGTCCACTTGCATCTTTGTTGCTCATTATATCGGATATGGGCGCCTCACATATCACTTTTATGGGGTGTTCCTCGAAGTAATGCTTGAGCTTCTTGGCTGCCATGTGTACGTCGTATGCCATTTCTGATAGTGAGGGTAATTCTGCTTCGAAGTTGACAACACCTTGCTTCGGTAATATACTGGCCTCTGCACCGACTTACCTTCTTCATCGCGCTCCCCCACAACCATGGAAATTACAACTCGGTTGGTCACTGCTACATAGAGCAACATCGGCTCTTTGGATAATGGTGAAGCTAATACTGGTGCAAAGGCTATCATCCTCTTCAGCTCATGAAATGCGCTCTTAGCTTGCGGCGTCCAGACAAACTTATCTGCCTTTTTCATTACCTGGTAGAGGGGCAAAGCCTTCTCGCCTAGCCGACATACAAACCGACTTAATAATGCCAGGCAACTAATGAACTTCTACACATCGTTAAGGGACTTCGGCAGTTCCATTCTTTCTATGGCTCAGATCTTCATGTGGTTGGCCTCGATATCTCGGCTGGATACGAGAAAGTCGAGTAACTTCCCAGCCAGCACACCGAAGGTACATTTCTCTGGGTTAAGCTTCATTTGGAACATCATTAGGTTAGAAAATGTTTTCCGGATATCATCAAGGAGCATTTTGCTTTCCTTAGTTTTTATTACAACATCATCCACATAAACTTGCACATTTCGACCAATTTGGTCATGTAAACATTTTTGCATGCATTGTTGATACGTTGCCCCTACATTACGTAAACCAAATGTCATAGTGCGATAACAATAAGCCCCGTACGGGGTGATAAACGCAGTCTTTATTTGATCATCCGGATTCAAAGGTATCTAGTGGAAACCAGAATATGCATCTATGAATGACAACAACTCACACCCAGCAGTTGAATCTTTGACCTGGTCTATCCTCGGCAGTGGGAATGGATCTTTTGGACACGCCTTATTCATGTCCGTGTAATCGATACACATACGCCACACCACTGCCACATTTGGATCATCCTTTTTCTTTTCCACAAGCACCGGATTAGATAGCCAATCCGAGTAGAGTACTTCCATGATAAACCCGGCTGCAAGGAGCCAAGCTATCTCATCTCCAATGACTTTTCTCCTGTCTTCGGCGGAGAGGTTGCTTCATCGGCTTTGCTCCGGGTCTTACATTCAAAGAGTGCTCAGCCAACTCCCTCGGCACACCTTGCAGATCCTGTGTAGACCAAGCAAAGATATCCTAATTCTCACGGAGGAAGTTGATAAGCTCGCTTTCCTATTTGTCACTTAACCTGGCACCAATGGTTACTGTGCGCTCTGGGAATTGATCATCAACAGACACTTTCTCAGTATCCTTTGTTGCTTGAAACAAAACACTCCCATGCGGATTACTCAGCATCGGCATATACTATTGCTTGGACTGAGCCAATGCCGCCACCTCCTGGATCTTTCTTTTCCCTTGTGCAATCACAAGTGACTCGGCCAAATTGGACCCGACGGAGGCACACTTAATGGAGCGCCTCAAGTCCCCAGCTATGGTGATCACTCCATTTGGCCCAGGCAGTTTCATCTTCAAGTAACTGATGTGAGTACTTGCCATAAACTTGTTGAGTGTAGGCCTGCCGAGCAACGCGTGATACGCGTTTTCCAAGTTCACAACCTCAAACTCCAGATTCTCAGTCATGCAGTTGTCCCTTGTGCCAAATAACACGTTGACCTGGACCTTGCCGATGGGCTCACATGAGATACCTAGCACAATGCCATGGAAAGTTGTCTTTATTTACTAGAACATGTTCTCCGATATTCCCAACTTGTGCATAGTATACTTGTACATGATGTTAATGCTACTGCCATTGTCAATCAGTACCTTGGAAAACCTTACATTGATATTCGTCCCAATGAATGTCGGGTCCAGCACAAGTGCATACGATCTAGGACTCGGCATGAGCCTGGGGTGATCCTTGATACTCCAAGTGATCTCCTGATCCGCCCAAGGCATATACCTCATCACAGCCGGCATCATCACATTCACCTCCATATGTTGGTGTTGCAAGCTCTTTCTATCTGTTTCCTCAGTAGTGAACACACAGTAACTCTGGTGATGCTCTCTGTATTCATTTCTCAGTAGTGAACAGAGTAACCCTTGGTCTTGTTATTGCTGGTTATTCACCTGATGCACTTCATCCCTTCTCTCATGGTTCTCATACCTCGGTGGAGGTGGTGGTAACATCAATTGTTGTCCATTTTTCCCAAGTGAGTTGCTGCTGCCGAGGTGCTTCGTGCCGAGGTCCATCATGCCGAGGTGCCTAAGCATTCCTCGAGCCACCCTGTTCTATTTTCCTCATCCATTCGCATTGCCAGGTCGTATCATTTGCTGGGTTATTCAGACTTGGCATGTGGAACTTGCACGGCTGATCCAACATAGACTCATATGTGTATCTTGGCCTATCCTTCTTTTCCTGCCACTATTTCTTCTATTCTGGTGTCCAAGTTTTGTTGTCGTCAGTTGAATCCCAGCATGTTGCTACGGTTCCTTGACATGGTTGGACACCACATGCTGGAGTGGTATCATTGCATGTGTTCTTTTCCAAAACCACAATGATGCACACTGATACAGACACATCCAATCGGGTGTGGTGATGCAGCATCTTTCGTACTGGTGATACAATTGCAGCTAAATCCTAGCATGCTGCTAGGGTTCTTGGACATGGTTCGACACCACATGATGGAGTGGCATCATTGCATGTGTTCTTTTCCAAAACCACAATGATGCACACTGACACACACACATCCAAGTGGGTGTGGTGATGCAGCATCTTTCAAACTGGTGATACAATGCATGTTGTAGTTGAATCCCATCATGCTGCTAGGTTCGTGGACATGGTTAGACACCACATGCTGGCGTGGCATCATTGCATGTGTTCTTTTACAAAACCACAATGATGCACACTGATAGACACACATCCAATGACTCTAGTGGATCCATGTGGTTTATGAAAAGAACACACATGCAATGACATATAGTGGATCCATGTGGTTTAGGAAAATAACACACATGCAATGACATCTAGTGGATCCATGTGGTTTATGAAAAGAACACACATGCAATGACATCTAGTGGATCCATGTGGTTTAGGAAAAGAACACACATGCAATGACATCTAATGGATCCATGTGGTTTATGAAAAGAACACAGATGCAATGACATCTGGTTGATCCATGTGGTATATGAAAAGAACACATATGCAATGGCATCTATTGGATCCATGTGGTTTATGAAAAGGACACACATGCAAGGTCATGCAGTTGAATCCCATCATGCTGCTAGGGTTCCTGGACATGGTTGGACACCACATGCTGAAGTGGCATCATTGCATGTGTTCTTTTCCAAAACCACAATGATGCACACTAATACACACACATCCAATTGGGTGTGGTGATGCATCATCTTTCATACCGGTGATACAATGCATGTTGCAGTTGAATCCCAGCATGTTGCTAGGGTTCCTGGACATGGTTCGACACCACATGCTAGAGTGGCATCATTGTATGTGTTCTTTTCCAAAACCACAATGATGCACACTGACAGACACACATCTAATGACTCAAGTAGATCCATGTGTTTTATGAAAAGAACACACATGAATGACATATAGTGGATCCATGTGGTTTAGGAAAAGAACACACATGCAATGTCCTCTAGTGGATCCATTTGGTTTATGAAACGAACATAGATGCAATGACATCTGGTTGATCCATGTGGTTTATGAAAAGAACACACATGCAATGCCATCTATTGGATCCCTGTGGTTTGTGAAAAGGACAGACATGTAATGACATGCAGTTGAATCCCATCATGCTGCTAGGGTTCCTGGATGTGGTTGGACACCACATGCTGAAGTGGCATCATTGCATGTGTTCTTTTCCAAAACCAAAATGATGCACAATGATACACACACATCCAATTGGGTGTGGTGATGCAACGTCTTTCATACTGGTCATACAATGCATGTTGCAGTTGAATCCCAGCATGTTGCTATGGTTCCTTGACATGGTTGGACACCACATGCTGGAGTGGCATCATTGCATGTGTTCTTTTCCAAAACCACAATGATGCACACAAATACAGACACATCCAATTGGGTGTGGTGATGCACTATCTTTCATACTGGTGATACAATGCATGTTGAAGTTGAATCCTAGCATGTTGCTAGGGTTCTTGGACATGGTTGGACACCACATGCTGGAGTGGCATCATTGCATGTGTTCTTTTCCAAAACCACAATGATGCACACAAATACAAACACATCCAATTGGGTGTGGTGATGCAGTATCTTTCATACTGGTGATACAATGCATGTTGAAGTTGAATCCTAGCATGTTGCTAGGGTTCTTGGACATGGTTCGACACCACGTGATGGAGTGGCATCATTGCATGTTTTCTTTTCAAAAACCACAATGATGCACAATGACACACACACATCCAAGTGGGTGTGGTGATGCAACATCTTTCAAACTGGTGATACTATGCATGTTGCGGTTGATCCCATCATGTTGCTAGGGTTCCTGGACATGGTTGGACACCACATGCTGGAGTGGCATCATTGCATGTGTTCTTTTTCCAAAACCACAATGATGCACACTATCAAACACACATCCAATGACTCCAGTGGATTCATGTGGTTTATGAAAAGAACACACGTGCAATGCCATATATGGATCCATGTGGTTTAGGAAAATAACACACACGCAATGACGTCTAGTGGATCCATGTGGTTTAGGAAATGAATATGTATGCAATGACTCTAGTGGATACATGTGGTTTAGGAAAATAACACACATGCAATGACATCTAGTAGATCCATGTGGTTTATGAAAAGAACACACATGCAATGGCATCTACTGGATCCATGTGGTTTATGAAAAGGACACACATGCAATGACATGCACTTTAATCCCATCGTGTTGCTAGGGTTCCTCAACATGGTTGGACACCACATGCTAGAGTGGCATCATTACACATGTTCTTATCCAATACCACAATGCTGCACACTGATAGACACACATCCAATGACTCTAGTGGATCCATGTGGTTTATGAAAAGAACACACATGGAATGACATATAGTAGATCCATGTGGTTTAGGAAAAAACACATGCAATGACATCTAGTGGATCCATGTGGTTTACGAAAAGAACACACATGTAATGACATCTAGTGGATCCATGTGGTTTATGAAAATAACACACATGCCATTTCATCTAATGGATCCATGAGGTTTATGAAAAGGACACACATGCAATGACATGTAGTTGAATCCCATCATGCTTCTAGGGTTCCTGGACATGGTTGGACAACACATGCTAGAGTAGCATCATTGCATGTGTTATTTTCCAAAACCACAATGATGCAAACTGACACACACACATCCAAGTGGGTGTGGTGATGCAACATATTTCAAATTGGTGATACAATGCTTGTTGCAATTGAATCCCAGCATGCTGCTAGGGTTCCTGGACATGGTTGGACACCACATGCTAGAGTGGCATCATTGCATGTGTTCATTTACAAAACCACAATGATGCACACTGATACACACACATCCAATGACTCTTGTGGATCCATGTGGTTTATGAAAAGAACACACATGTAATGACCTATAGTGGATCCATGTGGTTTAGGAAAAGAGCACACATGCAATGACATCTACTGGATCCATATGGTTAACAAAAAGAACATACATGCAATGACTCTAGTGGATCCATGTGGTTTAGGAAAAGAACACACATGCAATGACATCTAATGGATCCATGTGGTTTATGAAAAGAACACAGATGCAATGACATCTGGTTGATCCATGTGGTTTATGAAACGAACACACATGCAATGGCATCTATTGGATCCATGAGGTTTATGAAAAGGACACACATGTAATGACATGCAGTTGAATCCCATCATGCTGCTAGGGTTCCTGGACATGGTTCGACACCACATGCTGAAGTGGCATCATTACATGTGTTCTTTTCCAAAACCACAATGATGCACACTGATACACACACATCCAATTAGGTGTGGTGATGCAACGTATTTCATACTGGTGATACAATGCATGTTGCAGTTGAATCCCAGCATGTTGCTACGGTTCCTTGACATGGTTGGACACCACATGCTGGAGTGGGATCATTGCATGTGTTCTTTTCAAATCCACAATGATGCACACAAATACAGACGCATCCAATTGGGTGTGGTGATGCAGTATCTTTCATAATAGTGATACAATGCATGTTAAAGTTGAATCCTAGCATCTTGCTAGGGTTCTTGGACATGGTTCAACACCACATGATGGAGTGGCATCGTTTCATGTTTTATTTTCCAAAACCACAATGATGCACACTGACACACAAACATCCAAGTGGGTGTGGTGATGCAACATCTTTCAAACTGGTGATACTATGCATGTTGTAGTTGAATCCCATCATGCTGCTAGGGTTCCTGGACATGGTTGGACACCACATGCTGGAGTGGGATCATTGCATGTGTTCTTTTTCCAAAACCACAATGATGCACACTGTCAAACACACATCCAATGACTCTAGTGGATTCATGTGGATTATGGAAAGAACACACGTGCAATGACATAGATGGATCCATGTGGTTTAGGAAAAGAACACACACGCAATGACGTCTAGTGGATCCATGTGGTTTATGAAAAGAACATGCATGCAATGACTCTAGTGGATCCATGTGGTTTAGGAAAATAACACACATGCAATGACATCTAGTAGATCCATGTGGTTTATGAAAAGAACACACATGCAATGGCATCTACTAGATCCATGTGGTTTATGAAAAGGACGCGCATGCAATGACATGCACTTTAATCCCATCGTGTTGTTAGGGTTCCTCGACATGGTTGGACACCACATGCTAGAGTGGTATCATTGCACGTGTTCTTATCCAAAACCACAATGATGCACACTGACAGACACACATCCAATGACTCTAGTGGATCCATGTGGTTTATGAAAAGAACGCATATACAATGACATATAGTAGATCCATGTGGTTTAGGAAAAAACACACATGCAATGACATCTAGTGGATCCATGTGGTTTATGAAAAGAACACACATGCAATGACATCTAGCAGATCCATGTGGTTTATGAAAATAACACACATGCAATTTCATCTAATGCATCCATGAGGTTTATGAAAAGGACACAAATGGAATGACATGTAGTTGAATCCCATCATGCTTCTAGGGTTCCTGGACATGGTTGGACACCACATGCTAGAGTGGCATAATTGCATGTGTTCTTTTCCAAAACCACAATGATGCAAACTGACACACACACACATCCAAGTGGGTGTGGTGATGCAGCATATTTCAAACTGGTGATATAATGCTTGTTGCAGTTGAATCCCAGCATGCAGCTATGGTTCCTGGACATGGTTAGACACCACATGCTGGAGTGGCATCATTGCATGTGTTCATTTACAAAACCACAATGATGCACACTGATACACACACATCCAATGACTCTTATGGATCCATGTGGTTTATAAAAAGAACACACATGCAATGACCTATAGTGGATCCATGTGGTTTAGGAAAAGAGCACACATGCAATGACATCTAGAGGATCCATATGGTTAACGAAAAGAACATGCATGCAATGACTCTAGTGGATCCATGTGGTTTAGGAAAAGAACACACATGCAATGACATCTAATGGATCCATGTGGTTTATGAAAAGAACACAGATGCAATGACATCTGGTTGATCCATGTGGTTTATGAAAAGAACACACATGCAATGGCATCTATTGGATCCATGAGGTTTATGAAAAGGACACACATGTAATGGCATGTAGTTGAATCCCATCATGCTGCTAAAGTTCCTGGAAATGGTTGGACACCACATGCTGAAGTGCCATCATTGCATGTGTTCTTTTCCAAAACCACAATGATGCACACTGATACACACACATCCAATTGGGTGTGGTGATGCAACATCTTTCATACTGTTGATACAATGCATGTTGCTATTGAATACGAGCATGCTGCTACGGTTCCTTGACATGGTTGGACACCACATGCTGGAGTGGCATCATTGCATGTGTTCTTTTCCAAAACCATAATGATGTACACTGATATAGACACATCCAATTGGGTGTGGTGATGCAGCATCTTTCATACTGGTGATATAATGCATGTTGCAGTTGAATCCTAGCATGTTGCTAGGGTTCTTGGACATGGTTCGACACCACATGATGGAGTGGCATCATTGCATGTGTTCTTTTCCAAAACCACAATGATGCACACTGACACACACACCCAAGTGGGTGTGGTTATGCAGAAGCTTTCAAACTAGTGATACAATGCATGTTGCAGTTGAATCCCATCATGCTGCTAGGTTCATGGACATGGTTAGACACCACATGCTGGAGTGGCATCATTGCATGTGTTGTTTTCCAAAACCACAATGATGCATACTGATAGCCACACATCCAATGACTCTAGTGGATCCATGTGTCTTATGAAAAGTGTTGGAGATATGCCCTAGAGGCAATAATAAATATAGTTATTATTATATCTTTGTGTTTATGATAAATGTTTGCATTCATGCTATAATAGTATTAACAAGGAAACCATTAATACTTGTGTGATTTGTAAACTTAATTTGAAGTCCCTAGTATAGCCTCTATACTTCACTAGCTTGTTGGTTGATTGATGATGTGGTTTCTTTGTCATGAACATTGAGATGTTATCAACAACAAGATCATATCGTTAGGAGAATGATATGGTGGACATACTCCTATAGACAAGCGTAGCATAAAGATCAAGTCATTTCAATAGTTCAATTGCTATATGCTTTCTGATACATAGTAACCTAATTCCTTCGACCATGAGATCATGCATATCACCTTTACTGGATGGATGCTTTGATGTCATCAAACACCACACCGTAACAGGGTGGCTATAAAGGTGGCATTGAGTGTTCGGAAAGTATTGGTTGAAACACATGGATCAAGAGTGGGATTTGTCCATCCACATGACGGATAGATATTCTCTGGGCCCTCTCGGTGAAATGTCATCCAATTAGCTTGCAAGCATGTGACTTGGTCACAAGGGATCACATATCACGGGAACGAGAAAAGAGTACTTATCAGTAACGAGGATGAACTAGGTATGCAGAGATACCGACGATCATAACCTCGGATAAGTAACATATCGTGAGACAAAGGGAAATTGGTATCGTATGTAAGTGGTTCATTCGATCGCGAAGTAATCGTAGAAATATGTGGGAGCCATATGAATTTCCAGATTCCTCTATTGGTTATTGTTCGGAGAAGTGTCTCAATCATGTCCGCATAATTCACGAACCGTAGGGAGACACACTTAAGGATTCGACGTTGTTTGAGTAGTTATGGTATTATGAGAAAGAGACCGAATGTTGTTCGGAGTCTCGGATGGGATCCGGGATATCACGAGGTGATCCGGAATGGTCCGGAGAATAAGATTCATATAAGGAAAGTCCCGTTTCGGAGTTTGGGAATGGTTCCGGTGTTTTCATCGGGAACATTCTAGAAGGTCCCGGAATGTCCGGCACTCCGGGGGGGGGAGGGGTACATGAATGTGTCATTGGATATTGGAATGATTGCATCATGTACTGAGTGTTCTCGCTGTCCAAAATAAAGGGTTTATTTAATTCCTAATTTGGAAAGTCAAATAGCAAGTTTGAAAAGTCAAACTGCCAAAATTGGAAAGTGGGAAAGAGGAGAAGAGGAGGCCGAGTTGGAGGAGGAGTCCCACTCCTCCCCAAGCCGGCGCCAGCCCTAGGCCGAGTTGGGGAGGGACTCCCTCCCTCCCCTGGCGCGCCCACACCCTCCCACCTATATAAGGAGGGGCAGGGCTCCCCTCCTAAACACTACAAGTTTCCTATCCTCTAAACTAAACCCTAGATCTAAACCCCGGTTTAGAGCTATTCGGTTTAGAGCCTTCTAATTGGTTTAGAGCCCTCTAATTGGTGTGTCTAATTACTAGACCACTAATAGCCTCTCTCATAAGCTCCACCATACTCGCACCGGCTTAAGGCGAAGCCCTGCGGGATTTCCCCTCTACCTCCGGTACCACGCCGTTGTGCTGCCGGAATCGCGAGGAGAGTGCTACAACCTCCGCTGCCTGCTGGAACAAGGGAGAGGAAGGTCTTCGTCGAGTACCGAACGTGTGACCGACTGCGGGAGCGCTGCGGGAACGCGGCGCCGGAAGGATCGTCTACGCGATCTTGAGATCGGAAAGAGTACGACTACATCACCCACGAGAATCTGCTCTCGTTAAACACTTTGGAATCTTCGAGGGTGAGTTATTCCATCGACTCGTTGCTACAATCTAGTAGATAGATCTTGGCTTGTTTGTTTGTATGCGATAGAAAATTTTTGTTTTCCATGCTACGAACCCCTACAGTGGTATCAGAGCCGTGTCTATATGTAGATCTGTTGCACGAGTAGAACACAATGGTCATTGTGGGCGTTGATGCTTTTATTGTAGATTGCTTTTTGTGTACTTTGCATCTTGCGGTATGTTGGGATGAAGCGGCCCGGGCTAACCTTACATGACATCGTTCATGAGACTTGCTCCACGCTTGACATGCAACTCGTTTTGCATAAGTGGCTTTGCGGGTGCCTGTTTCTCCTAGCATAGTAAAGATCCAATTTACAACGGGTAATCAACAATGCTAGTATCAATGTTGTGGTTCTTGTTCGTAGGTTAGAACGACACCTATGGAAAGCCCCAAACCACGTAAAATATGCAAAGAAAGTAGAGGCGTCTAACTTTGTTTTGCAGGGGTGTGCAGTGATGTGATATGGCCATGATTGTGATTATATTTGATGTATGCAATGTTCCTTATTGTAAGTTGGCAACCGGCAGGAGCCATATGGTTGTCTTTAATTTCTGTTAAGACCTGCGTGTCTATTCAAAATAGTTGTAATAGTTGAAGCTGGTGGACGACAACCATGAAGAAGCGTCATTGACCTTGATGCTATGCCGGTGATGATGGAGATCATGTTCGTGCTTGAAGATGGAGATCGGAAGCACAAAGAAGAAAGGCCATATCATATCACATATTATGAATTGCATGTGATGTTAATCCTTTATGCATCTTGTATTGCTTAGTAGACGACGGTAGCATTATAAGATGATCCCTCATGCACATAAATTTCAAGTTCTAGAGTGTTCACCCTTAGTATGCACCGTTGCCAAAGCTTGCTGCTTCGAAGCACCACGTGATGATCGGGTGTCTTTGATTCCGCGGGTGAATACAACGTAAGCAAGCCAGATTTGCTTATGCGGAAGCTAAGGTTTGATCTTGACGAGCCTGGCATGTACAGACATGGCCTCAGGAACACGGATCGCCGAAAGGCAAAGCATGAATCATATAGTAGATATGATGAACATGATGATTGTTCGCCATTAAAACTATATCAGCTCTCGTGATGATCGGTGTTGATGTAGTGGATTTGGTTCGTGTGATCACTAAAACAATGTGAGGGATGTTGTTTTGAGTGGGAGTTCACCTAGTTTAATTTCATTAATTAATTTGAACTCAATTTGTCATAAACTTAGTCTAAACTATTGCAAATATGTTGTAGATCAATGGCAGCCCCTACCATCAATTTTAATGCGTTCCTAGAGAAAGAAAAGTTGAAAAACAATGGAAGCAACTTCGCGGATTGGTTCCGCAATTTGAGGATTGTCCTCACAGCTGGTAATTTGACCTATGTGCTGGATGCACCGCTAGGTGACCCACCTGCAGCTGATGCTACCGATGAAGTAAAGAATGTTTACCTCGCTCGGAAGAATCAGTACTCCATAGTTCAGTGTGCTATCTTGTATGGTTTAGAATCGGAGCTTCAGAAAAGGTTTGAAGAGTCAGATCCATATGATATTGTCGAGGATCTCAAATTAATCTTTGAGACTCATGCGGCAATTGAAAGTTATGAAGCTTCTGAAAAGTTCTTTAACTGCAAGATGGAAGAGGGTAGCTCCGTCAGTGAGCATGTGCTTAAGATGTCTGGGCACGCGAATAAACTTCAAAGTTTGGGTATAGTGATTCCTAATACTTTGGGAGTTTACCGCATCCTCCAATCACTACCACCAAGTTACAAGAACTTTGTGATGAACTACAACATGCAGAACATGAACAAAGAGTTGCCAGAACTATTTGCTATGTTAAAATCTGCAGAAGTGGAGATCAAGAAAGAGCACCAAGTGTTGATGGTTAATAAGACCACCAAATTCAAGAAAGGCAAGTCTAAGCAAAAGGGACACTTCAAGAAGGGTGGTAAGAAAGTTACCACGCCGACGAAGAAGACCAAGGCTGGACCTAAACCTGAAACTGAGTGCTTTTACTGCAAGGGAGAAGGTCACTGGAAGCGGAATTGCCCAAGGTACTTGGCGGATTTGAAGAACGGCAACATCAAGAAGAAAGGTATATCTGATATACATGTTATTGATGTGTATCTCACTAGTACTCGTAGTAGTGCCTGGGTATTTGATACTGGTTCGGTTGCTCATATTTGTAACTCGAAACAGGAGCTGCAGAATAAACGGAAACTAGTGAAGAACGAGGTGACGATGCGCGTAGGAAACGGATCAAAGGTTGATGTGATCGCGGTCGGCACGCTACCTCTTCATCTACCATCGGGATTAGTTTTATACTTAAATAATTGTTATTTGGTGCCTGCATTAAGCATGAACATTATTTCAGGATCTTGTTTATTGCGAGACAGTTACTTGTTTAAATCCGAGAATAATGGTTGTTCGATTTATATGAGTAATGTGTTTTATGCACATGCACCTTTGATAGATGGTCTATTCATATTGAATCTCGATAGTAGAAATACACATATTAATAACATTGAGGCTAAACGTTTGAAATCAAGCGATAATTTGACCTATATGTGGCACTGTCGTCTTGGTCACATTGGAGTGAAACGTATGAAGAAACTCCATTCCGATGGACTTCTTGAATCACTTGATTTTGAATCACTTGAAAGATGCGAAGCATGTCTGATGGGTAAAATGACTAAGACTCCATTTTCTGGTATGATGGAGCGAGCTACGGACTTATTGGAAATCATACATACCGATGTATGTGGTCCAATGAGTGTAGCATCGCGCGGTGGTTATCGTTATGTTCTTACCTTCACGGATGATTTGAGTAGATATGGGTATATCTATTTCATGAAACATAAGTCCGAAACTTTCGAGAAGTTTAAGGAGTTTCAAAGTGAGGTAGAGAATCAACGTAACAAGAAGATTAAATTTCTACGTTCTGATCGTGGAGGTGAATATCTAAGTTACGAGTTTGGCGAGCATTTAAAGAAGTGCGGAATACTTTCACAATTGACACCGCCGGGAACACCACAGCGTAATGGTGTGTCTGAACGTCGTAATCGAACTCTCTTAGATATGGTTCGTTCTATGATGTCACTTACAGATTTACCACTATCATTTTGGGGTTATGCATTAGAAACAGCCGCATTCACTTTAAATAGGGCACCGTCTAAATCCGTTGAAACGACACCGTATGAATTATGGTTTGGGAAGAAACCTAAATTGTCGTTCCTTAAAGTTTGGGGATGCGAAGCCTATGTAAAGAAGTTACAGCCGGACAAGCTTGAACCCAAAGCGGAAAAATGCGTCTTCATAGGATACCCGAAGGAAACTATTGGGTATACCTTCTATCATAGATCCGAAGGCAAAATCTTTGTTGCCAAGAATGGATCCTTTCTAGAGAAGGAATTTCTCTCGAAAGAAGTGACTGGAAGGAAAGTAGAACTCGACGAGGTTGTCGAACCTTCTCTCGAAATTGCGAGTAGCGCAGCACCGGAAGAAGTTCCTGTGGTGCCTGCACCAATAAGAGAGGAAGCTAATGATAGTGATCATGAAACTTCGGTTGAAGTTGCTACAGAAGCTCGGAGGTCAACGAGAACTCGTACCACTCCAGATTGGTATGATTCCGTTATGAATGTCATGTTGGTGGACAACACCGATGACCCCGAGACATATGAGGAAGCGATGATGAGCCCAAATTCCAATAAATGGCAAGAAGCCATGAAATCCGAGATTGGATCCATGTACGAAAACCAAGTATGGACTTTGGTGGACTTACCAGATGGCCGGAAGGCTGTCGAGAACAAATGGATTTTCAAGAAGAAAACAGATGCTGATGGTAATGTTACTGTCTATAAAGCTCGACTTGTCGCAAAAGGGTTTCGACAAATTCAAGGAGTTGACTACGATGAGACTTTCTCACCGGTAGCGAAGCTAAAGTCTGTGAGGATTATGTTAGCAATCGCTGCATATTATGATTATGAGATATGGCAGATGGATGTCAAAACAGCATTCCTCAATGGAGACATTGATGAAGAGTTGTATATGATACAACCCAAAGGTTTTGTCGATCCTAAAGATGCTAACAAGGTATGCAAGCTTCAACGGTCCATCTATGGATTGAAGCAAGCATCCCGAAGTTGGAATCAACGTTTTGATAAGGTAATCAAAAGTTTTGGTTTTATACAAACTTATGGAGAAGCTTGTATTTACAAGAAAGTGAGTGGGAGCTCTGTAGCATTCTTAATACTATATGTGGATGACATATTGTTGATTGGGAATGATGTAGACCTTCTTAATAGTGTCAAAGAGTATTTGAATAATAGTTTTTCAATGAAGGATCTTGGCGAAGCAGCTTACATATTAGGCATAAAGATTTATAGAGATAGATCGAAACGCCAAATATCATTGTCACAAAGTACATATTTGGACAAAGTTCTAAAGAGGTTTGGAATGGAAGATAGCAAGAAAGGGTTCTTGCCCATGTTGCCCAATACGACCTTGAGTAAAACTCAAAGTCCGACATCGGCAGAAGATAGAGAAAGGATGAGTAAGACTCCCTATGCCTCAGCCATAGGATCTCTAATGTATGCCATGCTATGTACTAGACCCGACATCGCATATGCTGTTAGTTTAACTAGCAGATATCAAAGTGATCCAGGAGTGGATCATTGGACAGCGGTCAAAAACATCCTTAAGTACTTGAGAAGAACTAAGGATATGGTTCTTTCTTATGGAGGTGATGAACAGCTCGTTGTTAATGGTTACACCGATGCTAGTTGGAACACCGATCCGGATGATTCTAAATCACAATCTGGATACGTATTTATTTTGAATGGTGCAGCAGTTAGCTGGAGGAGTGCAAAGCAAAGCGTTGTGGCGAGATCTTCAACTGAATCGGAATACATGGCTGCTTCGGAGGCTTCACAAGAAGCGATATGGATGAAAGAGTTCATTACAGAGCTGGGTGTGGTTCCTAGTGCGCTGGACCCAATGTCTATCTACTGTGATAACATGGGCGCCATAGCCAATGCGCAAGAACCAAGGTCACACAAGAAGCTGAAGCATATCAAGCTACGTTTTCACGCTATTCGAGAACATATCCAGGATGGGGATATAAAGATTTGCAAAGTACACACAGATCTGAATGTGGCGGATCCGTTGACTAAACCTCTCCCGAGGGCAAAACATGACCAACACCAAACTGCCATGGGTGTTCGGTATATTACCATGTAATCTAGATTGGATGACTCTAGTGCAAGTGGGAGACTGTTGGAGATATGCCCTAGAGGCAATAATAAATATAGTTATTATTATATCTTTGTGTTTATGATAAATGTTTGCATTCATGCTATAATAGTATTAACAAGGAAACCATTAATACTTGTGTGATTTGTAAACTTAATTTGAAGTCCCTAGTATAGCCTCTATACTTCACTAGCTTGTTGGTTGATTGATGATGTGGTTTCTTTGTCATGAACATTGAGATGTTATCAACAACAAGATCATATCGTTAGGAGAATGATATGGTGGACATACTCCTATAGACAAGCGTAGCATAAAGATCAAGTCATTTCAATAGTTCAATTGCTATATGCTTTCTGATACATAGTAACCTAATTCCTTCGACCATGAGATCATGCATATCACCTTTACTGGATGGATGCTTTGATGTCATCAAACACCACACCGTAACAGGGTGGCTATAAAGGTGGCATTGAGTGTTCGGAAAGTATTGGTTGAAACACATGGATCAAGAGTGGGATTTGTCCATCCACATGACGGATAGATATTCTCTGGGCCCTCTCGGTGAAATGTCATCCAATTAGCTTGCAAGCATGTGACTTGGTCACAAGGGATCACATATCACGGGAACGAGAAAAGAGTACTTATCAGTAACGAGGATGAACTAGGTATGCAGAGATACCGACGATCATAACCTCGGATAAGTAACATATCGTGAGACAAAGGGAAATTGGTATCGTATGTAAGTGGTTCATTCGATCGCGAAGTAATCGTAGAAATATGTGGGAGCCATATGAATTTCCAGATTCCTCTATTGGTTATTGTTCGGAGAAGTGTCTCAATCATGTCCGCATAATTCACGAACCGTAGGGAGACACACTTAAGGATTCGACGTTGTTTGAGTAGTTATGGTATTATGAGAAAGAGACCGAATGTTGTTCGGAGTCTCGGATGGGATCCGGGATATCACGAGGTGATCCGGAATGGTCCGGAGAATAAGATTCATATAAGGAAAGTCCCGTTTCGGAGTTTGGGAATGGTTCCGGTGTTTTCATCGGGAACATTCTAGAAGGTCCCGGAATGTCCGGCACTCCGGGGGGGGGGAGGGGTACATGAATGTGTCATTGGATATTGGAATGATTGCATCATGTACTGAGTGTTCTCGCTGTCCAAAATAAAGGGTTTATTTAATTCCTAATTTGGAAAGTCAAATAGCAAGTTTGAAAAGTCAAACTGCCAAAATTGGAAAGTGGGAAAGAGGAGAAGAGGAGGCCGAGTTGGAGGAGGAGTCCCACTCCTCCCCAAGCCGGCGCCAGCCCTAGGCCGAGTTGGGGAGGGACTCCCTCCCTCCCCTGGCGCGCCCACACCCTCCCACCTATATAAGGAGGGGCAGGGCTCCCCTCCTAAACACTACAAGTTTCCTATCCTCTAAACTAAACCCTAGATCTAAACCCCGGTTTAGAGCTATTCGGTTTAGAGCCTTCTAATTGGTTTAGAGCCCTCTAATTGGTGTGTCTAATTACTAGACCACTAATAGCCTCTCTCATAAGCTCCACCATACTCGCACCGGCTTAAGGCGAAGCCCTGCGGGATTTCCCCTCTACCTCCGGTACCACGCCGTTGTGCTGCCGGAATCGCGAGGAGAGTGCTACAACCTCCGCTGCCTGCTGGAACAAGGGAGAGGAAGGTCTTCGTCGAGTACCGAACGTGTGACCGACTGCGGGAGCGCTGCGGGAACGCGGCGCCGGAAGGATCGTCTACGCGATCTTGAGATCGGAAAGAGTACGACTACATCACCCACGAGAATCTGCTCTCGTTAAACACTTTGGAATCTTCGAGGGTGAGTTATTCCATCGACTCGTTGCTACAATCTAGTAGATAGATCTTGGCTTGTTTGTTTGTATGCGATAGAAAATTTTTGTTTTCCATGCTACGAACCCCTACAAAAAGAACACACATGCAATGACATATAGTGGTTCCATGTGGTTTAGGAAAAGAACACACATGCAATGACATCTAGTGGATCCATGTGGTTTATGAAAAGAACAAACATACAATGACTCTAGTGGATCCATGTGGTTTAGGAAAAGAGCAATAATGCAATGACATCTAATGGATCCATGTGGTTTATGAAAAGAACACAGATGCAATGACATCTGGTTGATCCATGTGGTATATTAAAAGAACACACATGCAATGGCATCTATTGGATCCATGTGGTTTATGAAAAGGACACACATGTAATGTCATGCAGTTGAATCCCATCATGCTGCTAGGGTTCCTGGACATGGTTGGACACAAATGCTGAAGTGGCATCATTGCATGTGTTCTTTTCCAAAACCACAATGATGCACATTGATAAACACACATACAATTGGGTGTGGTGATTTATCATCTTTCATACTGGTGATACAATGCATGTTGCAGTTGAATCCCAGCATGCTACTAGGGTTCCTGGACATGGTTTGACACCACATGCTGGAGTGGTATCATTGTATGTGTTCTTTTCCAAAACCACAATGATGCACACTGACAGACACACATCCAATGACTCTAGTAGATCCATGTGGTTTGTGAAAAGAACACACATGCAATGACATATAGTAGATCCATGTGGTTTAGGAAAAGAACACACATGCAATGACATCTAGTGGATCCATGTGGTTTATGAAAAGAACACACATGCAATGACTCTAGTGGATCCATGTGGTTTAGGAAAAGAACACACATGCAATGACATCTAATGGATCCATTTAGTTTATGAAAAGAACACAGATGCAATGACATCTGGTTGATCCATGTGGTTTATGAAAAGAACACACATGCAATGACATCTATTGGATCCATGTGGTTTGTGAAAAGGACAGACATGTAATGACATGCAGTTGAATCCCATCATGCTGCTAGGGTTCCTAGATATGGTTGGACACCACATGCTGAAGTGGCATCATTGCATGTGTTCTTTTCCAAAACCAAAATGATGCACAATGATACACACACATCCAATTGGGTGTGGTGATGCAACGTCTTTCATACTAGTCATACAATGCATGTTGAAGTTGAATCCCAGCATGTTGCTATGGTTCCTTGACATGGTTGGACACCACATGCTGGAGTGACATCATTGCATGTGTTCTTTTCCAAAACCACAATGATGCACACAAATACAGATACATCCAATTGGGTGTGGTGATGCATTATCTTTCATACTGGTGATACAATGCATGTTGAAGTTGAATCCTAGCATGTTGCTAGGGTTCTTGGACATGGTTCGACACCGCATGATGGAGTGGCATCATTGCATGTTTTCTTTTCCAAAACCACAATGATGCACACTGACACACACACATCCAAGTGGGTGTGGTGATGCAACATCTTTCAAACTGGTGATACTATGCTTGTTGTAGTTGAATCCCATCATGTTGCTAGGGTTCCTGGACATGGTTCGACACCACATGCTGGAGTGGCATCTTTGCATGTGTTCTTTTACCAAAACCACAATGCTGCACATTGTCAAACACACTTCCAATGACTCTAGTGGATGCATGTTGTTTATGAAAATAACACACATGCAATGACATATATGGATCCATGTGGTTTAGGAAAAAAACACACACGCAATGACGTCTAGTGGATCCATGTGGTTTATGAAAAGAACACGCATGCAATGACTCTAGTGGGTCCATGTGGTTTAGGAAAATAACACACATGCAATGACATCTAGTAGATCCATGTGGTTTATGTAAAGAACACACATGCAATGGCATCTACTGGATCCATGTGGTTTATGAAAAGGACACACATGCAATGACATGCACTTTAATCCCATCATGCTGCTAGGGTTCCTCGACATGGTTGGACACCACATGCTAGAGTGGCATCATTGCATGTGTTCTTATCCAAAACCACAATGATGCACACTGACAGACACACATCCAATGACTCTAGTGGATCCATGTGGTTTATGAAAAGAACACACATGCAATGAAATATAGTAGATCCATGTGGTTTAGGAAAAAAACACATGCGATGACATCTAGTGGATCCATGTGGTTTATGAAAAAAAAACACACGCAATGACGTCTAGTGGATCCATGTGGTTTATGAAAAGAACACGCATGCAATGACATCTAGTGGATCCATGTGGTTTATGAAAATAACACACATGCAATGACATCTAGTGGATCCATGTGGTTTATGAAAATAACACACATGCAATTTCATCTAATGAAACGGACAGACATGCAATGACATGCAGTTGAATCCCATCATGCTGCTAGGGTTCCTGGACATGGTTGGACACCACATGCCAGAGTGGCATCATTGCATGTGTTCTTTTCCAAAACCATAATGATGCACACTAAGACACACACATCCAAGTGGGTGTGGTGATGCAGCATCTTTGAAACTAGTGATACAATGCATGTTGTAGTTGAATCCCAACTTGCTGCTAGGGTTCATGGACATGGTTGGACACCACATGCTGGAGTGGCTTCCTTGCATGTGTTCTTTTCCAAAACCACAATGATACACACTACCCCACACACATCCAATGACTCTAGTGGATCCATGTGGTTTATGAAAAGAACATACATGCAATGACATATATGGATCCATGTGGTTTAGGAAAAGAACACACATGCAATGACATTTAGTGGATCCATGTGGTTTATGAAAATAACCTGTGACACCCCCAAGAATAAGGCTAGACAAATCCCAGACCTCTGTCTGATATAAGCCTAACTTGAATCTCAGAGGCATACAGAGAGAGAATCGGTAACATTAAAGTGACCCTACGACACAAAAATTATTACAACAAGCTCATAACTGAGCAAAGAACCAAAATATTACAAGTGTTGGGATATACTTTCCGGGTATCCTTACAGTTCCTCACTGACCAGGGTGGCCCACTTCGGGTTAGAGCTTTGCTTCATGGGCGACCCAGTCAGGGAGAAAAGACGGAGTCCAATACGGCTACGGAAAGGCCCAGAAGACTTACCGACTTAGGTCCATAGTGTTACTTGTAGTTCAAGATGTACTCTGTAACCGACTCTTAGTCGTAGCCAGATAGATCTCTCCTGTAAACCCTAGGCCGGATATCTATATAAGCCGTCCTAGGGAGAGCCTTTAGGGCACACCACAATAGTCTACAATCTCAACTCGCACAGGCGAAACCCTTGTAACCCATATTCCGACTCTGCTGTATTACTGGATTGCTAGTAGGAGTAGGGTCCGTCCAAAGCCGGCGGATTCGAACCTGGGTAAACTTGTGTGCTCACCGTCCCAGAACACCGTACGTCTCACACCCCTCTCTTCCGCACGCCCCGAGGACCCCCTCATGGCATACTTGTCATCAATCCGACGACAGTTGGTGCCCACCGTGGGGCTAGTGAGCTTCAGATCTGCGTTCCGAGTGGAATCTGCATGAATCAGAATCGGCGAGACTATCGCCGTCAGTCGCATCCTCTACGCCAGCGACGTCCCTCTCATCGTTCTCGACGAGACGTGGATTCTGGCTAGGGAGGCCGTGACTGCCTACACAATCATGTCTTTTGGCGAGATCGATGTTTACATTGGTTTCGCCGAACCTGCCCCACCCACCCCAGCGGTGATGATAGAGGCAGAAGAATCTTCTGGGTCCCCTTTGTCTGCGGAGGCGGCAGAGTTCCGGATCTCAGAAAACCCTAATCCCACCCAGCCCGCACCAGCTGCGGAGATAGTGGAGAAATCCGAGCCTGAGGAAGACCTAGTGGTTAAAGCCGAATCTGGAGTGGATCTCCTCGGAGAGACCGTATCCCAGATCGACCCACCCATGGAAGTCGAAATCCAGGAGGTGCATATCAACGACACTGATTCCGGCTCTGATGACGCCGGGACAGACAGGCCTTTCCTAAGGTACACACTGCGACGTATGATAATGCAAGATGCAAGCGCAGATGCAATTCTCGAGACCATCAAAAGTTTCGACATGGCTGATCGCGAGAGCCGCAGGTACCTCAGGAAGCACGTGTCGCACTTTGTCGGGTATGTAGGATCCGGATCCGGCTCTACTGATGCTGGAGAAAACACCGACTCTGTGCTGGAGGCAATTGGAACAAACGCCGACGTACCCGCATCCTCGGATGAATCGATGACGTCAACAGATTTTCGAAAGTTCTGCACGGAATACGAAGAGGAGTATAACTCCAAAGCTGCAGAAGAAGGAGAAGCTATGGATGAAGGATCCGGGGAACACTCTCCCAAAGCGCAGGACGACATGGAAGTCGGAGATAATCCCGAAGTCCAGATGTCCGAAAGTACCGATCAGAGCTTGACTCCGGGAAACGGACCCAAAGCCGTCTTTGCTACCGGCGCTGCCAAGAAGGCAAAGAAGAGGAACAAGAAGAACAAGACCTCGACAAAAGACCCTCTGACAGAGGAGGTGATTGCTGAGGAATATGAGGAAGACTCGGGTGGAGCACTTATCCCAAAAGAGCCGAAAAAAGAAGAATCGGTGGATGGACACATGATCACTGAAGGTGCGCGTAAACTCGTCGATGCTGCATTAACCACACCTATTCCTACAGCTGCGGAGCTTACCGTTGAAGAACTGGACGAGAGGGCACACGCCCTAGAAGCGCGTCATCAAGTAGGAAAAGAAATGCCTAGCATCTGCGGAGAAGTACAACTCCAGGCAATACCAGAAGACCAGGAAGCGTCATACAAATGACAACCAATTCCCGCAGATCCACGCTGTCCTTTTCAAAGATGAGATGGGGAAGCCTCGGAAAGATAGTAAAGGAGATTAGGTATATCCAACCCCAGTACAGAATACCGTGGTAGCCTGAGAAATTCTATCGGCTAATCCAGGACCGGAGGAAATCCAGTTGGGAATCAAACTACTCAACAAGGGACTGGAGCAGCAAAAGGTCGCCATGTCCGGAAGCCAAAAACTAGTCTCGGATTCTGACCAATGTCACATAGATCCGGCATGGGCTGACGTAAGACCCCAACACGTTCCGGAGCAGCGTCATCGCCCCGAGCGCCGGGAAGACAATTATTCGAGAACCGGATCGTCAGGACAGCACCGCAGAACTACGCGTGACTGGAGCAACATCGCCCCAGCAGCCGAAAAAGAGGCCATTGCTGCACTGTATCCGAAGAATCCTCCCCGACGAGAGTCGAACGATCGAAGGGGAGAAGATAAAGAGAAACGTCGGGAGGAGGATCATCAAAAAATGCCACCTCCTAGACATGCAAGCCGTCCGACTGAGCCTCACCGTAGTGGGGACAACGGACGAAGGAATGACGGAAACCATGCCGGTACAAGCCGGCAGGGGGCTCGTTGTAGTGAAGACCCTCCCCGGAACCGGAATAATGATGCTCCGGACGGAGGCCAGCGATCAGCCGGAAATAATCTAGTTGCCCCACCCTCTCCACCAAGTAGTCATCACAACAACTCTCAAGGGGGACAAGGAGGACGACATGGCAGAGGAGGTGGTAGCAGAAGCCGAAGTCCGGCTCCAAGGCACCACAGCCACAGCCGACATTCGGGACGATCTCTATCCCCGAACGACGCAAGGCACATAATCAACTCCAACATAGAGGCGCAGCGCTATGAAAATGATGATATCTACGTGGGCCCAAAGTGCTTCGGACCACGCATCAGAGCTACAAGATTCCCGGAAGGATTTGCTATCTCAAGACATATCCAAGCCTACAACATCATTGCTCGGCCAGACACCTGGCTACAGGATTTTTTCCAAGCTTGCTGCATCGCCAAAGGCGGAAATAGCCTCGTCGCAACCCGATATCTCCCACTTATGTTGCGGAAGACGACACGATCATGGCTTAATGAACTTCTGGAGAACACCATCCACAACTAGTATGACATGCAAAGTGCGTTCTTTCGGAATTTCGAAGGCACATATCGAAGGCCCTGTACGGTCGGAGACCTACAGCGTTGCACCCAGAAAGCCGGAGAAACTTGCCGGGATTATCTCAGACGTTGGATCGACACCAAGAACTCCTATGAACGAGTAAACGATCAAACTGCGATTGAAGCTTTCATCGCAGGTCTCCTAATTGGCTTACTGTGCCATCGCTTGAAGTGTGACAAAGTCACTAATCTGGGAGAGATGATAGAAACAGTGAGAAAGTATGCAGATGCCGATGACGATGCAGAGGGATTACTCAATGCCCTAGCTATGCCACAGTCAGCAAAACAACCAAAGCAATAGGCTCAGAAGCGTAAAAATACCTCAGAAGAAAAACCCAACGCGGAAATGGCAGTGGTCACTACTACTTTCAGGTCTGGGGGACGAGGAGGACGCGGTGGAGGCCGCGGGTGTGGGCGTGGAACTTCAAGAGTCCAAGGTAGAGGAGACCAACAACCAGGCAAAACCTACTCTTGGGCCGACATTGCCAATAACCCATGTGTGCATCACCTAGACGCCAATGGGGGCTCATCCCACACCAATGCCGAATGTCGTTTCAATGACGACATCAAAAGAGATGACACTGCAGGCTACAAAGCTAAGCGGAAGAAGGGAAAGAAGAATCCCGAAAAATAAAAAGAGACCAAGGAAGATTCCGACATGGAGGAAGCTGATGCTTCAAATCCCAGGTCGGAAGGGAAGAAAAATTTTCTGACCAAGAAAGACACTTACGTCACCTTCCTCGGATCTCAACCAGCAAAGGTCAAGAAAGCAGTTCTACATGAGCTCAATGCAACAGTTCCGGCTGTCCCCCAATACCTGGACTGGTCGGAAGTGGCAATCACATTTGACCGCGATGATCATCCTCCTAAGTTACACAGGCGAGGAAAATACGCCCTAATCGTCAATCCACTTATTGACGGTTATGGTTTCTCCAAGACCCTCATGGACGGTGGTAGCAGTATCAATATTCTCTATGTCAAAACGCTACGCCGGATGAAGATCTCGGAAACCCAGCTGAACCATAGCTCTATGATCTTTCACGGAGTTGTCCCAGGAAGACAAGCCAATTCCCTAGGAGAGATCACTTTGGATGTTACCATTGGAACTCCAAAGAACTATCGGACGGAGGCACTTTCCTTCGAAGTGGTCCCGTTCAAGAGCGCATACTACGCTATATTCGGACGTCCGGCTTACTGGGCTTTTATGGCTCGTCCGTGTTACATTTACAATATGATGAAAATTCCAGGTCCCAACGGCGTGATCACCATCAGGGGAGACCCGAAGAAAGTGCGAGAGTGCGAGGATGAAAATTCCACCTTTGCCGAAGCCCTGCTGCATGCCCAGGAGTACCAGGAGATCAAGAAGAGCATATATCCGCCCGAGATGCCCGCAACAAAGAAGGAGGTGACAAAGCCAAATCCGGAGTTCAAGGCATCAGAAGAGACGAAGAAGACGCCGTTGAAGGATGATGACCCCTCCAAGGTGACCTAGATAGGCATAGGCCTAGGTAGCGCATAGGAAAGTGCGCTCGTCAAGTTCCTCCAAGCAAATCAAGATATCTTCGCATGGCAGCCATCTGACATGACCGGAGTACCTAGGGAACTTGCCGAGCACTCTTTAAATGTAAACCTGAACGCTAAACCCGTCAAACAGTCCTTACGACGTTTTGGCGATGAAAAACGTAAGGCAATAGCTAAGGAACTAGCACGGCTCGAGTTAGCCGGATTCATAGAAGAGGTCATCCACACTGAGTGGTCGGCCAATCTTGTAATGGTCCCTAAAAAGGATACCACTGATTTAAGGATGTGTGTTGATTATACTGCCTTGAACAAGGCTTGCCCAAAAGATCTGTTCGCTCTGCCTAGAATTGATCAAGTTATCGATTCTTCGGCAGGCTCGGAACTCCTCTGTTTTCTCGACGCATATTCCGGTTATCACCAAATCCGGATGAAGGAATCCGACAAAGTCAAAACTTCATTCATAACGCCCTTCGGAACCTTCTGTTTTGTTATGATGCCCTTTGGGCTGAAGAACGCAGGAGCTACGTACCAACGCACGATGCAGCGTTGCCTCCATGACCAACTCGGACGCAATGTACACGCATACATGGATGATATTGCGGTGATGTCCAAAAAGAAGGAAACATTGATTTCCGACTTGGAGGAAACGTTTGCCAATCTACAGAAATACAACATCATGCTTAACCCGAAGAAATGTTTCTTTGGAATACCAGCCGGAAAATTGTTAGGTTTTATCGTGTCTCAAAGAGGCATAGAGGTGAATCGAGAAAAAATCAAGGCTATACTCAATATTTCCAGGCCAACTCGCCTGAAGGACGTACAAAGACTAACTGGTTGCATTGCTGCAGTCAGTCGGTTTGTAAGCCGGCTTGGTGAACGAGTCGCACCATTATACAAACTCCTGAAAAAGACCAAGGATTTTGTTTGGACTGACAAAGCTGAAGCTGCACTACAAGACCTGACGGAAGTACTCTCATCCGCTCCTATCCTTGCTGCACCGGAACCACAGGAACCGATGTTGCTTTATCTTGCTGCGACAAACAAAGTCGTTAGTATCGTCATGGTAGTGGAGAGACCGGAGGAAAATCAGGAACACCTGGTGCAGCGTCTAACTTACTTTGTCAGCGAGGTCCTGCCAGAATCAAAACAGCGATATCCACACTATCAAAAGTTGGCTTATAGTGTTTTTCTAGCATCTCGTAAGTTACGACATTATTTTCAGGAGCATCCAATTACTGTGGTGAGCACAGCTCCCATGAGAGACATAATCAATAACAGTGACGCCACAGGACGCGTCGCCAAATGGGGCATAGAGCTTTCAGCTTTTGATATTGAGTATAAACCTCGGACATCAATAAAATCCCAGATCCTTGCTGACTTTGTCGCTGATTGGACAGAGATGAAGGAGAACATGATCCTCCCTAAGTCGGAATATTGGACCCTCTATTTTGATGGGTCTAAGGCTCGCGGGGGCTCAGGGGCTGGCGTGGTGCTCAAATCACCCCAAGGAGATAAACTTCTATACGTGTTGCAGATCCACTTCACAACGACAAATAATATTGCCGAGTATGAAGCACTGCTGCATGGAATCCGAATTGCTAAGGATATTGGCATTCGACATTTGATGTGTTATGGAGATTCGGATCTTGTTGCTCAACAAGTGTCAGATATTTGTAATGCAAATAAACACATGGCAACATACAAAGATGTCGTGGATGATCTATCTAAATCGTTCGAAGGGTTTGAAGTTCAACACATCCCTCGGGCAGAAAATGAGGAAGCAGACGCACTATCTCGGATAGGTTCTGCGCGGAAAGAGGTCCTAGATGGCGCTTTTTTAGAGCACCTCAAAGTTCCCTGAATAAAGGGAGTAGATGAGGAATATCCGACCAAATCCGACTCACCTTTGATAGCAGTTCTGGTTGTAATTCCCAGCTGGACTCAACCCTACCTCGATTATTTGGTAGATGGCAAATTACCCGAAGATGAGGTTCTGAGCCGGCAGATTATCCGATGAGCAAAAGCCTACACTATAGTTAAAGGTGAGCTCTATAAGCGGGGTATCTCTAGGGTTTTCAGCGCTATGTGTCTCTGGAAGAAGGAGTGGAAATCTTAAGGGAAATCCACGAAGGCGAGTGTGGACACCACGCTGCAGCCAAATCTTTAGTGGCAAAAGCTTTTAGACACGGATTTTTCTGGTTTACAGCTCAGGCAGATGTCAAACGATTAGTCAAGACGTGCAAAGGCTGCCAAAAGTACGCCAAACAAGCTCATGTTCCGGCTAATCAGCTGCGAACAATACCCATAACATGGCCTTTTGCGGTCTGGGGGCTTGATAGGGTAGGACCATTTAAACGGGCTCCAAGTGGATTTACTCACCTCTTAGTGATGGTGGATAAATTCACCAAATGGATTGAGGCTAAACCTGTCACTAGTTGTGATGGAGCAACAGCCAAAAGATTTTGTCGAGGATGTTATAATCCGGTATGGTTATCCGCATAGCATTATCACGGACAACGAGAGTAACTTCTCTATGGGAGAATTGGCCCAATTCTACAATGAGCAAAATATCCGGCTTGACATTGCATCAGTCGCACATCCACAGGCTAACGGATAAGTTGAAAGAGCAAATGGTTTAATCCTACAAGGCCTAAAACCGAGACTCGAAGCACCACTACGACGTGCTGCGGGGGCTTGGGCAGAGGAATTACCCTCTTTAATATGGAGTTTACGAATGACTACAAACAGGTCAACCGGATACACCTCTTTCTTCTTGGTCTATGGTGCAGAAGAAGTTCTTCCTACTGATTTAATTCACACTTCTCCTAGAGTGGCCGCGTATATTGAAGAGGATGTCAAGATTTCTCGACAAAATGATATCGACTTAGTTGAAGAAGTTCGCGTCGTTGCCGAAATGAGATCAACAGCCTATCAGCAGAAGTTACGCAAGTATCATAGCCAGAGAGTCAGAAACAGATCTTTCAATAAAGGCGATTTGGTTCTCCAGCTTGTGCAACAAAGAAAGCACAAACTTTCCCTAGTATGGGAAGGGCCCTTTTTAGTTAGTCGAGTATTGCACAATGGTTCATATTACTTAACTGACATGAGGCCAGTCAAAGAAAGACCTGCTACTAAGAAGAGAAAGAGAGCTGGAGGCAGTACAAATCCGGATGAGTTAGACAAACCGTGGAATATTGTTCAGCTACGTCCCTTTTATTCTTAGTTTATCCTTCTTTGTAATCATATATATGTACATGTTCTGTGAGAAATAAAAGCTTTGGTTGCCTCAAGTTTTTCTGAGAAGTTTTTACCATATTATTTCCGAATGATCATGTCATAGTCGAAAATCCTAGAATGCTTGAAAGTACTTTATGCTCATGTCCGTTCTGGTTTAGATTTCCGATTCTAAAATTGCTACCCTCGGGTATAACTCTAAACTTTCTAGTCTTTACTTTGGTTGTTTGTCTGATTGCTGAATGCGGGCATTTTCCGAGTAGTGAATTGTTGGTACTAGAAGCCGTCTTTGTTTTCGAGTTTAAACTGGTTTAGCAATTGAGCTCCGTTGCTCGGCAAAGTTTCTGGCAGAAGGTTTAGCCGGCTCACGAAAGGGACGAGGCGGAAAGCCAGATAAACAATGAGTATAGACGAAAAAATACAAGTGCTTATGTAAACATTTCAGGCACACAAAAATTCAAAGCAAATAGTACTGAATAGATCAAAAGTTAGCACTAGCAAAATTATAGTACTGCATAATTATAGACCCATCATGTTTTTTAGAATAATACAAATTTTTTAGGCATTCTATGATGCAGGAGGAGAAGAAGGAGCTGTCGGCTCGCTGGATATGTCTCCTTGATATTGTTCCGAGATGTCCACATCCGATATGGTGTGGTCATCGTCGGATACTTCTGCTGATTCTTCGGGAGGCGGAGGCGGTGTGTCCACGCGGGAGAAGAAGGGAATTTCGTAGCTGGTCAAATCAGCCACATGACACCCATATCCGGCACAGGAGTCCATGATGGTCTGGATGTCCTGCTCCTGGCCGTCTTCATCTACTTTGCAGTACCCTCTGGTCACTTGCCATGTTTCCATGGTGGCTCATGACCATGGTAAGAGCGTTCTGCGCCGCAGTCCGTGCATAGGACATATTCCAATCCTAGACAAGTTGCGGCATATCCTTTGCCTTGTCCCGCACCTAAAAATCCGACATGTTGTGCATGTCCGAAATCTTGAGAGCTTCGCCAATGTCCTCAAGGGATTGGCGGAAGTCATGAAGCAGGTCACCGACTTGGGTAAGCCGGTGAGTGCGGGGCTCGGTGGAGGAAGAGTCCGTCAAGTTCAGAGGACCTATACACAAAACAAGTTAAGAAAATCCGACATTGAAAGAAGCTGAAGAAAGAGGAAAGTCAGGCATATGGAACGTACCGAAAATGACATCGTCAATTTTGGTCTTCTCTTCCCGAAGACTCTGGAGTTCAGCCCAGAGCGCCTCGGAAAGGTCCCTCTCTCTGCACAGCTCATTGTTAAGGTCCGAGATTTTCTGCTCTTGATCAGCAATCTTGCGATCACGCTCATCAGTAGCCATGGAGGAGGACTCGAGAACTTGAGCTATGCTCTTCTCATGATCCGCCTTGAGCTTATCCAGCTCTTGGCGAAGTTACTTGTTCTCCACCACCAAAGTTTTGAGGTTCTCGGCCTCTTCAATCATGGCACATGATTGTTTCACCAGTGCTGTAAGCCAAAAAGAACAATAGATCAACGAAAAAATTCGACTATGAAAACGCAAAGACGAGGTTTGAGTCTCAGAATGTTTACCTTCGGCTTCATCCTTGGCAACTTTAGGTTCAACATTTTTAAGTCGGAGAGCTTTGATCTCTCTCTGCTTATCACAGACATTCTTCAACAAATCCTGGTTATAGGAATATACTTTTCTGTAAGTCAGAATACCCAAAGTCAGAAAGCTACTAAAGACTCGGGCTAATATTTTTGCTAATATCAGCACGAGCCTTGGGGGCTACACTAGTTCATTCTTTGGCATCCTAAGGAAGCATAAACCCGGATTATTTATCCTACTTCATGCTTGGGGGCTAGAGGATATGATATGAAATAAAGGAAAAATAGGAGTTAGAATTCCAACTTACATATTGTTCGCGAGTCAGTTTATCCAAACTCGCATTCACTTCAGCAGCAACCTTCTCAGCGAAAGTCAGGGGGATCACTGGAGCTGTTGGAAGCTCACCGGTCCATATCCTCTCGTTGCAAAGATGCACTTGTTCAAGAAGGTCAGAGTGCTTGATGTCCTCTGCCTCTTGTGCTTCTTCTTCGGTGGATAAGTTTCTTTTCTCCAGGCATTGCCTGGCCAGCCGCTGGATCTCTTCAGCAGATTTCCGGGATAGGCCAAACTTGGCAAGTCCCGGATTGCTGATAAGGTTTTCGGCAAAGGTTTTTGCCGAGGGATCATTACCCAAGGAGGGTTCACCCTTATCTAAACCTGACTCACCCATGGTGACATCAGTTTTTGATTCAAGGATCACAGGCTCCGATGAAGGAGCCGGATCTTCTGCGGCATCCGGGGAAGGAATAATCACAGGTGTTATGGAAGGTTGGGGGGCAGGAGTCTGAGGAGCCACGGCAGGAGAAGCTATGGTAAGCTTCGTTTGTCGCAGGGGCTTCGAAGAAGTTCCCTTCCCCTTGCCCTTGACGAGCTGTTTAGCTCTGAGAATGTGATAAAGTCGGAAACATTACATCTTAGAAAAGAATTTGAGTAAAGTGCAAAGGCAGAAGTTGTGATTGAAAGTTACCTCTTCACGACGGGCACCTCCTTTGTGCCAACAGCCACTGTTGGAGCTTTGTGCTTCTTGAGGGCAATATCCGGCAATGGGACCACCTCTGTCTCTTGAGAAAACTCTGGAGGATATCCTTCGAGCGGAGCAAATTCCAACTCAGGGAGGTCAGCAAGCTGAAAAGAAGAAAACATATCAGTATTGCAATGTAATTTAAAGATTGAAACACATGAAAAGGTTTACTATTAAAAGCTTACCGGCACTATGGGATTTTCCGCCGTATGCATATCCAGAGAAACCTCCGGGATCTTCCTCTCGATCCGCTCCCTTATCAGCCACTTAATCTGGCTTATATAGCCTTGCGTGGTGTAGGATCTAGGGCTGATGCAGAGGGAGTCTTTCTTGGATGACGTGATGGAGTGCATCAGTCGGTTTCCATGGTACTGAAGGGGCTGGATCCAGCATGTCACCCAGCATTGGACCAAGTCGTATCCCTTCAGTCCTTTGTGTTTGATCAGATATTCGACCCGCCTCTTAGCGAGGATCAGATCGTCACTGAGAGCCGGAGCAGCCTCGTCCCAAGACGGTTGGGCCGTGGTAGCTCCGTCGACAAAAGCCGGCAAAGCAGTAGCTTTGTTGGGAGCCGGAATATCCTTGTGATAAAAGAATGTGGCTGGCCACTGTTTGGCCGAGTCACTGGCTAAGATTTTGGGATATGCGTGCTCATGTCTAAGTTAAAAACTAATGGTACCGGTGATATAAGGAACACCAGCAGTGATAGAGTTTCTCCGGACATGAAAGTAATACCGGAATAAGGTCAAACTCGGCCTAATGCCGACAAAATCCCTAAGACAAAGAAGCATAAGCGCTCATCTCTAAAAGAGAGTTGGGAGGAAGATGGTGGAGATGAACACCATAATGGTCAATCACCTCGGAGAAGAACTCCGAGGGAGGAAACGACAAACCTCTGTCGAGGTGGGTGCCGAAGTGGACCCGCTCGTCGGCGTGCGGGTTGGGGACGGTTTCCCCGAAGCCGCTCCGCCAGTCGCCGGCATGGAGGAGCCCTTCTGTCTCCACGTTTTGGAGCTTCTCGTTGTCAAGTACATAGGGGATCCAGACCCCGCAGAAGCTTTCCTTCTCCGTCGCCGCCTCCATCGCTGCCGCAGCCGCCAAACCAGAAGAAGATGACGAAGCCATTTCTCCGGTGCTCCGGTGACCTAAGATGGGCAACGCTGGGAGTTTTTTGGGGGAAAGAAGAGGAGCTCTGTGCACGCGGGGGAGATTTGGAGGAGAGGAAAAGGCAAATGGAACAGGTGAAGAAAGAAGGAGGAAATCCTAACCTCTTATATCCACCTAACTGCGCCAAGATTCGTGCAAATGCTACAGCGTAACCGCCACGCGTCGTGGAAGGAACTGGGAAGGACCCACGCGATGATTACGTTTCCTCGATCTCCGCGTACGCATTGAAATAGCACCTCGGTTCCGCGAACCGTGGACCCACCAACGGTCGTGCTGACAGGATGTCTGTCAGATGACGTGACTTGACTATGACTTGTGTCAGGTGGCGTTAGAGACCAAATTCCAGCTTAGTTTGAAATCAAGCTGGAAAATCCGAGTAACCTGTTGATAGGTCTGACTTATTTTTTAAGACCCGGATCGTATTTGTTGTTGTTGTGAAGTTTTAGGAACCCTTCAAGATTTTGCAAGCCGAAGATCAAGCTAGACGATGATAAAATCCGACTTTGGATCTTGGAGACTTCCGGGGGCTGCTGTTAGGGATATACTTTCCAGGTATCCTCACAGTTCCTCACTGACCAGGGTGGCCCACTTCGGGTTAGAGCTTTGCTTCACGGGCGGCCCAGTCAGGGAGAAAAGACGGAGTCCAATCCGGCTACGGGAAGGCCTAGAAGACTTACCGACTTAGGCCCATAGTGTTACTTGTAGTTCAAGATGTACTCTGTAACCGACTCTTAGTCGTAGCCGGATAGATCTCTCCTGTAAAGCCTAGGCCAAATATCTATATAAGCCGTCCTAGGGAGAGCCTTTAGGGCACACCACAATAGTCTACAATCTCAACTCGCACAGGCGAAACCCTTGTAACCCATATTCCGGCTCTACCGTATTATTGGATTGCTAGCAGGAGTAGGGTCCGTCCAAAGCCGACGGATTCGAATCTGGGTAAACTTGTGCGCTCACCGTCCCGGAACACTGTACGTCTCACACCCCTCTCTTCCGCACGCCCCGAGGACCCCCTCATGGCGTACTTGTCATCAATCCGACGACAACAAGAAGAGGTCACTGACCACAAACATCAACCAACGGAAAGCAAATTATGCTATAAGTATAGCAAACTTAACAAATGTACTAAGAGGCCTGAGGCATAACGATGACGTCCCAATCCATAGATTCTAGGCTGCCGACCGGGAACCCCAAGCTACTCGTCGATGTCGATGTTGTAACAAACACTTCTTCTATGGTAACACTTACCTGCTGCAAAAGTATCAACAAAGAAAGGCTGAGTACAGGGTGTACTCTGCAAGACTTATGGCTGGTGGGGTTATTTTGCATAAAGCTAACTTCCTTTGTAAAAGAGAGAGGAGAATCTTGACTAATGGAACCTTTTAAAAGGGGACAAGAAAACGATATATCTAGCTTTGATCATTCTTTGATATCCACCGAATCTTTATCAGCTGAACCTACCAACTAGGATCACCCCCTCGATCCCTGAGGAAGCATCCTTAAGCACACCTCACTTCTCTTGTCAAGTTTTACGATTAGGTTATTCTTCTCTATGATCTTAGAATCCGTTCCCAAGTCATCCATAACCGTGGACATGGCTTTTCGAAAAGATTAATACCCTGCAGTGGTGCACAACTTTACCCACATGTACCAACCTCCTCTTAATGCTAGATATCGTTAGCCCTCTTCCTTGGAAGGCCAGCAGAGAGCGGTTGGAAACTACCTTTACCTTTCTTTCGCCGAGACCAGTCACGCCCTAAGGAGATGCCACCGTTACGGGTCAAGTCCTGAAGCCGGTCCCTAGAGATGTGTCCGGGGAATACGATTACGGAGGCTGTGCCTCTCTTGCTCCCGACCATGCTTACCTACTTGTATGAATGCACCTCCTCCACCTCCTTCAAGAACGACCAGAATGCATATGTCGAATGGAACGCCCGAACAATGTGACTCATGGAATCTACTAGGCAAGTTAGTTGGTCGAGGGGGTTTCTAGGCCCCCGTGTGGCTGTACGCTCGTCTTGGTTCAAGACGCAAGAACTCAGGTCCTAGTGGTGGCAAGTATGGGACTGCAAAAACCACAACCCGACATGGCCTCCCATACAAGCCTTAGCATGTTTAACTTTCATCTCTGATCATACCACGTCATCCTATCCAACTAGGTTCATTCGCATCTCTGATTCATCAACCGGATGGACCAGCGGTAACAGCTAAGCATGGCTAAGCACAATGGATATAACAGCTCTAGCGAAGCTCATAAGCCAAACCCTAGTTATGCTAGGAGCAGTGGATCAGGGAATATAGGCTACAAAGGTAACATGCATCAAATAGGATTAATCTATCTATCGATAATAGACTTTGGAATCGTATGCACATGACAAGACTTGAAATACTTTGAAAATATAGGATTATATCATGTGTGGGGCTATGCTTGCCTTTGCCTATTAATACTCAGATATAGAGCTGCAGGTTCATTTGCTTGGCATTGTTCGTCGATACCCTTCAATGGTGTTGATCTCGGTCTTCAATGTTGGACTCGATCTCGTTGCTCACATCAACTCCGAGGTCTACCAAGAAGAAGTAGAAACACCGGAAAGGAAGTCAACAATCAACACATGGCATCGATGCAATGCTCAAGCAATTATGATGATATGGCAAGTTAAATTGTACTTAAATTAAACCCTATGACATGCTTAGCAAATTAAACAGGGTCCGAGGGGTCCAAACCCTAATTCAGAGAAACCCCAGATGCATATGAGAGGTGTTAGTTTGTTCTTCTAATTAAACTTGTCATTTAAGTTGCTTAACAAAGCATGATTATGAGTCAATTGTGTAGATCTCATTTGTCTGAACATTTTGATATATTATACATATTTTTATGATTTAAAATGAATTAGTTATTAATTTTACAAGATTATATCAAATTCTGAAAATATTAAACCAATTCAATGTGTTATTGCATCAGCATGACGTCAGCGCATAGCGTTAAAACATTTTTCACAGTGGCTAGACCTAGCCACTATGGCTGACTGCTGGGCCCGAGGCCACATCAGCAGCCACACTGGCGATCAACAGTCAACGTGGGACCCATAGCCACGTCAGCGCCATGTAGGTGTGATGTCACCATGACGTCATCTCACCGGCAGCACATAGAAGGCCAGCGGTAGCGGCTCTAGCGAGTGAACAAGGACGCATGCGTGTGCGTGTTGGATGCGCGGGACGCTGGGGAGCAGTATAGTGGTGGTGCCGCTCCGTTTGGGTCGCCGGAGCGTCGACCACGATGGCGGTAAGTGGCGGCAGCGGCAGCTGCACGGTGCGGGCACAGCTGAGGAAGAGAGGGAGGGATTAGAAGCCACTGGGAGGTACATGATCTCACCCTGAGCGCGACAAGCATGTCAAGGAGGCCACAGGCAGTCGGAAGGCGCCGGAATCGACGGAGATGGTGGCGGTCGACGGCAGGAACGGAGGTGGCGATTGGGGCGATTGAAGCTGCTCCGTCTTGCACTAATAGGGGCAAACGATCGAGGAGAGTTAGAGGGTCACGACTGAGTCCTCAGCTGGGCTAGAGATGGTCCTAAACGACGGTGACGGCGACTCTGGCCGAGCTAGGATTTCGGCCTCCATGGGAACCAAGAGGAAATCGTAGGGAGGAGTGAGAGGATAGAGTGGGCGAGAGGGCATCGTGGCGGTCTTATCTAGCTCCAGGAAGCGACGAGGGGAGGCGGGCATCGCGACGGAGCGGTGGACAACATCGGACGTGCCAGCGAGGTGCTTCTATCGCTGTCGCGAGGAGGAAGAAAGAGGAAGCACGACAAAGGGGTACATGGGCTGGGCTGGCTTGGGCTTGAGTAGGCCGAGCGAGAGCGCACTGTGCGACAGGGAAGAGAAGAGAGAGAGTGGGCTGCAGGCTAGAATAGTTTAGGGTTTCTATTTTTTGTCAAATTCTTTTTCTATTTAATTTTCTCGTTTTTCTCTTCTATAACTTCAAATACAAATCTGTTTTGTACAATTTCAAAAATACAAGTGACTTTGTAGAAAGTATGAAAATATTGTGGGGCCCTTGTATCCAAATTGGGCTCCAATACTTTGTAGTTTTCAAAATATTCAAAACCTTTTGAATTGATTTCAAAGAGGGAGGGAAAACTAGGGTTTTAGGGTTTTACTTTATTTCTTTTGGATGCACTTTGAAAATATGATGCTCATGAATGCACAATCAAAACCCTATTAATATTTGAAGAACTATGGGGGTTACAATTCTATCCCCCTTAACAGAATCTCGTCCCGAGATTCCTAGGCAGGAAGATAGAAGGAACAGGGTTACACTAGACTTCAACAATCTTTTCGAAGAGGTTAATCCATGCCACCATTATTGAATGAATGAAACGCTTCATTTTCTTTGAGGTAGCTGCACACACTAAAGAGGAGAGGGAAAGACACAGAACCACAAACAGAGTATCTCATGGTCAACTCATGGATAGATGTTTCATAACATCTTTGGAGCCAACAAGCATGAAACACGTTAAGATAACGGAGGAAACAAGAGGAGATGGTTTTCAATGTGTTACATAGATGGTCTTCATAATGATTGAGACCATGGAGCTTTAGAAGAGTTTAAGCTTCTGAAAAGGAGAGTGTACAACGGAAAGAACATGACCACAGACTTTGAGAGGTGGACCTCTACTTACGACTTAAATAGAGTTTCCAAGGTACAGAGATACGGATAACCAAGCTGTTGAACTACTTTTGATACAGAAGGATCACTCTTTGGTTCAACATATGGTTGAGACAGAAAGGTTATTTTGGTGGAGAGGACTTATAAGAGTCACAAGGAACATGTAACAAGAGGAACTGCTGATTATTAAAACCATAGTCTCTCTTCGAACATGTTAGAGGAACCAAAGGAAACTTTTTTATTCATCTAGGGTTATCAAAATCTTTGCCAAAGATCATGATACCACTTTACCCCACTAAGATGAATATGTAAGAGGATTCCTGATGACACGAGGAAAACGAAACTTCTTTCTCAGACTTTTATTACTTGGCACCACAAGACGTTTGCCAACATAAGAGGGTTTGGAGGATCGACTGAGAGACATTTAGCAACACTACTTTAAATGTTCTCCTTGATGTTCAAGAAAGTAGACATCAAGTAAAGGTCAGACTTCGGATACAAAGGAAACCATAAGAAAAACTCCTATAATTAAAACATAGAAGATGCCTCATGAGGAGTGGTTGCTATTGCTGATTCAAGAGAATATGACAATAGGTCTTCTAGATAATTGTGTCAACCATTAGGTCAATCTTGCCAGGTTTTCAAAGAGACCTATGTAAAAAACCTTGATGAGCACTAACCATCATTGCTGCTTGACATTCAACTTTGGTTAAGTTAAGAGATACTTCAGACTCAGCAGGTCTGAACAGAAAGGTTGCAACATTTACCACGGAGGTAAAGTTACTAGATTCTCAAGCCATGGACTACAACGTCAAGCTCCAAATGAATGAGCTAGGTTGCAAAACCCATGTTTAGCAAGTTATCCAAACACAATTGCACCTACATGAATTGATTACAATGAAACACAAATATATCCTTGTTGGGAAACATTTAGGAGGATATCGATGTTTGTAGGACTTCTTATTTTCCATGACAAATCATCAGTGGCTTAGCGTGCTTAGAGTATGTTCTCTAGATGGAAAGGTATCAACCTACCATATCAAGAATACTTCACACATGCTTGACTGACTTGAAATGATTCTTGAGGAAACAAACATAACTCTTCTCGAATCCACTGCGGCAACTTTCAACTTTTGCACGTGAATCGGAGAAGGTCACTTCTAACATCCAGAACACATACTTCACAATGACATGAAGATGGTTCTCCAAAGTTTCCAACATTAATTCCAACTGTTCCCTATGAATCTTTTCTATCATGGATAAGATAAAGATGTTATCGATGGGCTCAATAACAAACTTATCAAGATACTCCAACAAGATGGACTCATATGTTGTATGAACATGACATAGATATTGGCCAGACCAAAGAACATGAAGATGTACCCAGGCGAAACATCACAAATAGATACACCATCAGGATATTCCCTAGGTCTAAGTTTGATTTGACGATAGACTGAATCAAACCAAAGGTGGGGACGATAACATTTCCACGAAGGAAACACTATCCTTCTTTAGCAGGAACAAAACTAGACATCCGATTAGAAGGAACTATGTTGGATAGAACTATTGTCTTACAACTCTCCAGGTTGTTGTTTCAGCTCAGCCAACTAGTTTAGGGTTATCTAGCATGGATCCTTGGAGAAAAGAGTAGTTTAGAGAACTTGCTTGCTCAAGAACTTAACAAACACGGTCATGTGGCGACATGGCGATACTTCTAGAATACCATAAACCACCGATATGTCACATAGTTCGAGAGGAAACTTGCTTGGTAGGGCAAGAGGACATAGTCTTAGAGCTTCGGCATAAACCTAACACTTTGACCGAAGAGAGTGTACCAGAATAACGGACTGGGTAACACAATCATCCTTTGCTTAGTGATAGGCTAACCATCACGCTAAGAATGACACAAATGTCCTTGTTGAGGTCCAAAGCAAGAATGATTGCTAAGAATCTCAGATGGCCAGATTATTACGCACACGCATCATTCTTGAGCACAAAAGCTCAAAGGGAGGGTGGGTAAAGACGTGTAAGAGCATCACTTCATTAAGAGGATCATGGAATTCAACACGACCTCTTAGTATATAAGAGTGTGATACTTTAAGGTAGAATAGAATATAAACTAGTCAATGCCTCTTGATCTATAGATTACAACACTTTGACCTGGTCCTAGATATGACGAGGTACTGGAGTTTATTTCTCCTGACATTCGAAAATGGTTTGTCTTGACAGACCACAAGAGTATCTTGCATTGGAAGACACCAATGCACAATACCACTTGGATACCAACGGGTAGACAAAGGTCGGAAACAACAAGGGAAAAATAACATGCTCAGGATAGAATCCCGAGATGTGGATGCATAAGTCAACAATCTTCCGAGGATCGATGCATATAGGAGGGAGGTGTGGAAGAGTCACGGGTACAGAAGTGAGACTCACGAGGAGCTCTTTTGTCGTGATCTATTTGGTTCTATTAAAGAACGTCGGCCATAGCATGTGGCAGGGGAAGTCCTTAATTGTCACAATTCAATCGCGACAAATACCACAAGCTTGAAGGCTATACTAGAAGGTACTAGCTGTCCTAAGGTAATGTTAAACATTAACAACAGGGAACAATGAAATGGATCTTGGGTTAAAGGTTAGCTTCATGTACAAGATTCTCAACACCAGAATCTAGCACAATCAGGGATCTTCGGTTCAAGTCCAAGGGTTAAAACCCAAGAAAGAAGTAACTACTATCTTAGTAGAACAAAGGGTACCACAAGGTAGTAATCAGGAGGTAGCTTCCAAAAGAATACACAACTTATGAAGTACCCAAACAAACGAAAAGGAGGCACACGAGGCGAAAGGAAACTTTGAGGCCTAGAACAAATCACGGTGGAACCATCAACATGATGTTGTGAACCCATAAGATAGAGAGATCATGATGGCAAGGAGTCTCTCATCTGAAGAAGAGAAAAGGGAAACAAGGAACACACACAACTCTAGAGAACTCTTCACTAGGTTAACTGGCTGAGAAACAACATGCCAAGAAGGCACCTAAGTTTTGAAAGACGAGACGGGATAGCAAAACTTTTCCAAAATCAACTCAAGATAAGATGACCCAGAGTTAGAGTGAAAGTGGATAAGGAGAAAAATAAGCATACCAGAGTTTTCGCAAATAATATTCAACTTTCAAATAGTTTTTCACAAACACTAGACTCAACATCAACCAGTAGAAAGGTTTTCCTATAGTCGGTACTGCTCTGATACCAAAACCCGTGACACCCCCAAGAATAAGGCTAGACAAATCCCAGACCTCTGTCTAATATAAGCCTAACCTGAATCTCAGAAGCATACAGAGAGAGAACCGGTAACATTATAGTGACCCTACAACACACAAATTATTACAGCAAGCTCATAACTGAGCAAAGAACCAAAATATTACAAGCAGAGGTCACTGACCACAAACATCAAACAACGGAAGGCAAATTATGCTATAAGTATAGCAAACTTAACAAATGGCCTAAGAGGCCTGAAGCATAACAATGACGTCCCAATCCGTAGATTCCAGGATACCGACCAGGATCCCCAAGCTACTTGTCGATGTCGATGTTGTAACAAACACTTCTTCTATAGTAACACTTACCTGCTGCAAAAGTATCAACAAAGCAAGGCTGAGTACAGGGTGTACTCTGCAAGACTTATGGCTGGTGGGGTTATTTTGCATAAATCTAACTTCCTTTGTAAAAGAGAGAGGAGAAGCTCGACTAATGGAACCTTTTAAAAGGGCATAAGAAAACAATATCTCTAGCCTTTTAAAAGGGCATAAGAAAATGATATCCACCGAATCTTTATCAGCTGAACCTACCAACTAGGATCACCCCCTCGATCCCTAAGGAAGCATCCTTAAGCACACCTCACTTCTCTTGTCAAGTTTTACGATTAGGTTATTCTTCACTATGATCTTAGAATCCGTTCCCAAGTCGTCCATAACCGTGGACACGGATTTTCGAAAAGATTAATACCCTGCAGGGGTGCACAACTTTACCCACACGTACCAACCTCCTCTTAATGCCAGATATCGTTAGCCCTCTTCCTTGGAAGGCCGGCATAGAGCGGTTGGACACTACCTATACCTTGCTTTCGCTGAGACCATGAGTCACACCCTAAGGAGATGCCGCCGTAACGGGTCAAGTCCTGAAGCCGGTCCCTAGAGATGTGTGTGAGGAACAAGATTACGGAGGCCGTGCCTCTCTTGCTCCCGGCCACGCTTACCTACCTATATGAATGCACCTCCTCCACCTCCTTCAAGAACGACCAGAATGCATATGTCAAATGGAACGCCCGAACTATGTGACTCATGGAATCTACTAGGCAAGTTAGTTGGTCGAGGGGGTTTCCAGGCCCCCGTGTGGCTGTACGCTCGTCTTGGTTCAAGAGGCAAGAACTCAGGTCCTAGTGGTGGCAAGTATGGGACTGCAAAAACCACAACCCGACATGGCCTCCCATACAAGCCTTAGCATGTTTAACTTTCATCTCTGATCATAATACGTCATCCTATCCAAGTAGGTTCATTCGCATCTCTGAATCATCAATCGGATGGACCAGCGGTAACAGCTAAGCATGGCTAAGCATAATGGATATAACAGCTCTAGCGAAGCTCATAAGCCAAACCCTAGTTATGCTAGGAGCAGTGGATCAGGGAATATAGGCTACAAAGGTAACATGCATCAGATAGGATTAATCTATCTATCGATAACAAACTTTGGAATCGTATGCACATGACAAGAATTGAAATACTTTGAAAACATAGGATTATATCATGTGTGGGGCTATGCTTGCCTTTGCCTATTGATACTCAGATATAGAACTTCAGGTTCATTTGCTTGGCATTGTTCGTCGATACCCTTCGATGGTGTTGATCTCAGTCTTCAATGTTGGACTCGATCTTGTTGCTCACATCAACTCCGAGGTCTACCGAGAAGAAGTAGAAACACCGGAAAGGAGAGCAACAATCAACACATGGAACCGATGCAATGCTCAAGCAATGATGATAATATGGCAAGTTAAATTGTATTAAAATTAAACCCTATGACATGCTTGGCAAATTAAACGGGGTCCGAGGGGTCCAAACCCTAATTTGGAGAAACCCCAGATGCATATGAGAGGGGTTAGTTTGTTCTTCTAATTAAACTTTTCATTTAAGTTGCTCAACAATGCATGATTATGAGTCTATTGTGTAGATCTCATTTTTCTGAACATTTTGATATATTATACATATTTTTATGATTTAAAATGAATTAGTTATTAATTTTACAAGATTATATCAAATTCTGAAAATATTAAACTAATTAAATGTGTTATTGCATCAGCATGACATCAGTGCATAGCTTTAAAACATTTTTCACAGTGGTTGGACCTAGCCACTATGGCTGACTGCTGGGCCCGAGGCCACATCAGCAGCCATGCTGGCGGTCAGCAGTCAACTTGGGACCCATAGCCATGTCAGCGCCATGTAGGCATGACGTCGCCATGACGTCACCTCACCGGCAGCGCATAGAAGACCAGGGGCAGCGGCCCTAGCAAGCGAACAAGGACGCGCGCGTGTGCGTGTTGGATGCGTGGGACGCTGGGGAGCCGAATAGTGGTGGCGTCGCTCCGTTTGGGTCGCCGGAGCATCGACCACGACGGCGGTCAGTGGCGGCGGCGGTAGCTACATGGTGCGGGCACGACTGAGGAAGAGAGGGAGGGATTGGAAGCCACTGGGAGGTACATGAGCTCACCCTGAGCACGACGAGCATGTCGAGGAGGCCACGAGCGGTCGGAAGGGCCCGGAATCGACGGAGATGGTGGCGGCCGGCGTTAGGGATAGAGGTGGCGATTGGGGCGATTGAAGCTGCTCCGGCTTGCACTAATAGGGGCAAACGATCGAGGAGAGTTAGAGGGTCACGACTACGTGCTCAGCTGGGCTAAAGATGGTCCTAAACGATGGTGACGACGGCTCTAGCCGACCTAGGGTTTCGGCCTCCAGCGGAAACGAGAGGAAATTGTAGGGAGGAGTGAGAGGATAGAGTGGGTGAGAGGGCGTCGTGGCGGTCTTATCCAGCTCCAGGAAGCGATGAGGGGAGGCCGGCATCATGATAGAGCAGCGAACGGTATCGGACGCGCCAGCGAGGTGCTTCTCTCGCTGTCGCGAGGAGGAAGAAAGAGGAAGCACGGTGAACGGGTACGCGGGCTTGGCTGGCTTGGCCTGGAGTGGGCCGCGCGAGAGCGCACTGTGCGACAGGGAAGAGAAGAGAGAAAGTGGGCTGCAGGCTAGAATAGTTTAGGGTTTCTATTTTTTTGTCATATTCTTTTTCTATTTAATTTTCTCGCTTTTCTCTTTTATAACTTCAAATACAAATCTGTTTTGTACAATTTCAAAAATACAAGAGACTTTGTAGAAAGTATGAAAATATTGTGGGGCCCTTGTATCCAAACTGGGCTCCAATACTTTGTAGTTTTGAAAATATTCAAAACCTTTTGAATTGATTTTAAAGAGGGAGGGAAAACTAGGGTTTTAGGGTTTTACATTATTTCTTTTGAATGCACTTTGAAAATATGATGCTCATGAATGCACAATCAAAACCCTAATTAATATTAGAAGAACTAGGGGTGTTACAGAACACACATGCAATGACTCTAGTGGATCCATGTGGTTTAGGAAAATAACACACATGCAATGACATCTAGTGGATCCATGTGGTTTATGAAATGAACACACATGCAATGACTAGTGGATCCATGTGGTTTAGGAAAAGAACACACATGCAATGACATCTACTGGATCCATGTGGTTTATGAAAATAACACACATGCAATGATATCTAGTGGATCCATGTGGTTTATGAAAAGAACACACATGCAATGGCATATGCTAGATCCAAGTGGTTTATGAAAAGGACAGACATGCAATGACATGTAGTTGAATCCCATCATGCTGCTAGGGTTCCTGGACATGGTTGTACGCTGCATGATGGAGTGGCATCATTGCATGTGTTCTTTTCCAAAACCACGATGATGCACACTGAAACACACACACACATCCAAGTGGGTGTGGTGATGCAACATCTTTCAAACTGGTGATACAATGCATGTTGCAGTTGTATGCCAACATGCTGCTAGGGTTCTTGGACATGGTTAGACACCACATGCTGGAGTGGCTTCCTTGCATGTGTTATTTTCCAAAACCACAATGATGCACACTGACACACACATCCAGGTGGGTGTGGTGATGCAGAATCTTTCAAACTAGTGATACAATGCATGTTGTAGTTGAATCCTAGCATGCTACTAGGGTTCCTGGACATGGTTGGACACCACATGCTGGAGTGGCATCATTGCATGTGTTCTTTTCTAAAACCACGATGATGCACACTGAAACGCACACACACACATCCAAGTGGGTGTGGTGATGTAGCATCTTTCAAACTGGTGATACAATGCATGTTGCAGTTGAATCCCAGCATGCTGCTAGGGTTCCTGGACATGGTTGGACACCACATGCTGGAGTGGCATCATTGCATGTGTTCTTTTTCATGTGGATCAATGACTCTAGTGGATCAATGTGGTTCTTTTCAAATCTGTTATATTTTCTATCTAAACCCCTTAGTGTGTTTTGCCCTCTAACAAAAGCACAAACTTGTGCTCACACTAGCTGCTACACCCTGATTGGTTGAAACAGATGTCACGCGGATCGTCTGTGATCCAACGGGCTGCACCAACCGTTGATCCTCTATGATCCAACAGGAATGATAACTACTCTCTATCCTTGCCACCTCTCTATCCTTGCCACCGATACTTTACCTCCATAAACAAATGAAAACCATCTAAAAAATAAAAATAAATGTAAATGCTCCGTCCGGTGCCGGTGATGCCTAGTCATTGTCTTATCCATCGTCGTCGTCTTTGTCACCGTCGCCGTCGTCTGTGTTCTGCTCTGACGAATAGTCACCGTGACCTTATTCGTATATGCACACTCTCTCCTCATCGGAGTCCTCCTCCTCCTCGTAGTCCCATGGGTCCAAGTCACTCTCCTCTGCTCCTGCCTCCAACTGATCTATGAACACCTCCTCATTGGCCGATTCAGAGTCGTCCAAATAGCTGTCTCCTCTCTTCTTCCTGGTCTTCCTCTCATTCCTTTCATTGTTCGTACTTGCTAGTGCAACACGCGCCCCTGTCCTGGCTACTGTTTTGTGCTTGTCCATCTTAGTAGGTGCACCACGCTCCTCCCGCGCGGCCAGTACGAGCTTCGACATTGCGGTGTCCTCGAGTGCCGATGTTGATGGATCTTGGCGTGGTCGGATATGATGTGCTGCCTCGGTTGGTGACTCGCGAGTGCGAATGATGCCATGAGGAGAAGTGGACGCAGGACGCTTAGTGGCCAGCTTGGATCTGCCATTGCCACGGCGAGGGGCCATCGTGCTCGAGGAAGTTGTTGGCAATGAGCAATGGCGGGTACATAGAGTTGGGTGCCGATCTAATCAAGGGGCGAGCAGCGGTTTAGTGCATCGTGTACACGCATGCATTTGTCGATTATTAAATAAATGTATTATCTCGCGTATTGAACATAATTTGATCACAACAAAAGTGGCACAACATATTCTAGACTCGTAAATATCCCGTGCGTGCCTGTCGACGTGGAGTTCAACGTGCGTTCCAATCGACGTGGAGTTCGACGTGCCGGCATGATCGTGCAACAGTCGTGTGCGTCATTGCCCCGTCAACACGTGACACACACACGTGGGATGTGCACGCTGATGCCCATGATTACCACCCGGTGATGACCCACAAGTATAGGGGGTGTATCGCAGTATTTTCGATAAGTAAGAGTGTCGAACCCAACGAGGAGCAGAAGGTGTTGACGAGTGGCTTGGAGCAGGAATTCTCTATAAATACTTAGCAAACGGATTTTTAGGGGTTTTTGATAATGCAGATAAATAAAGTCCGAGTAAATAAAAGACAATAATAAAAGATGCAGCAAGTGGCCCAATCCTTTCTTTAGCAAATGACAAGCCGGTTGTATTACTTAAGATGACCAAACATTCTCGAGGACACACGGGAATATCATCAAGTGCTTTCGCTTCATATAGTTGATTAATCTTCTTTAGTTTGATAAGTGTTGTGTGGGTCAACCTATTCTAATGTACCGACCTTCCTAGGAGTAATACATACTTGTGATTATACCCCTTGCAAGCATCCGCAAGTACAAGAAAGTAATTAAGATAGAAACCTAACCACAGCTTTAAACTCTAAGACCCTGACATCCCTTGTGCAAAGGTTTCCTAACGGAGGTTCAGGTTTCTGTCACTCTGGCAACCCCTACGATTAGTAGCCAAATACACAATGCATTCCCCTAGTCCCATATAGGTGAAGTTTCATGTAGTCGACGTTCACATGACACCACTAGAAGAATAACACCACAACTTAAATAACAAACTATTGAATCTTTCTCAACACAAGTCCACTACTAACAAAATGACTTCTCCCATGTCCTCAAGAACAAAATGAACTACTCACAAGACGTCATATGGATCAGGATTAGAGATGATATAATGATAAGTAACAATCTGAACATAACAATAGTTCAATGGTTCACTCAATAGCATCAACTACTACAATAGTTCAATGGTTCACCCAAATCATTTTAAAGGACATTACAAAATTGAATCAAGTTCATATGCATAGATCACCATTTTTCAAAAAGCACCCAAATCAATTCACCTTGGCAAACCCAAGCAACCATAGACTATCAAGCAAGTAATCAGAACACTCACCAAAATTCATCCAACAATTCAAATCTTAAATTCATGCGGCCATTTGGTCGAGCACCTGGCAGACACCAATAAACACTGCCTAACTTCTACTGTTCTGAGCAGTATTTTCCTCACCACTGTGCCCCATTTCTCTCCCCTGGTCTCCCCCAGCACCCAGCGTTGCAGTGGACACGCTCCCCCTTTGCCGTTCGCACCAGTGCCGCGTCGCCCGAGCTCACCGCGCCAGTCGACCAGGCACCACTCGCCACAGACCGTGTCGTCCTCTCCCACGATGTCCAGGAGATAGGAAACACACCATCGCCACCCTCTGTCCACCCCTAGACTAGAGACACACCGTGGACCAGCCGTGATCGCCGCACCCACTACTATGTCCGCCATGCCGAGAGCGCGTCGGAGTGCTGCAGCCGACACGCACACACACGCTGCACCTTGCCCTCTCCGCGCGTGCCCGCACTCACCGTGACCCCAGCTACCCCCAGACACGCCTGTTTGCCACCGTGCGGACCGTAGACACTATGCACCGTCTCAAACACCGTCGTTCCTGCACAGAGCACGTACCGCTCCCGGCCGTTCTCGACCGCCCCTTTTCGCGCCATCACTCGCATGACAACCGCCCAGGTGAGCCCCCACGTACCCCCACCATCGCGATTAGGGTTCAGTCTCACCGGAGCAGTTCGATGGAGATGGCGAACCACAACCATAGATCCTAGTCTAATCGTAGGGCTGAGATTAAAAGATACCATTTCGGTTTAGATGAGTCACTGACGCGTGAGACCGATTTGTCAGCAGCCCGCTGCGCGCGTGCCGCTATCAACACCCGGATTTTTAATCCCAGATGCCTGTTATGTCACACTTTGCAATCCCAGGATTACCATTTTTGCGAGACATAACAGATTGGATATCACAGTACATCATCCATTACAAACCATAAATAAGGTCTTACACAAATAAGGATCTCATGATCCAGTCTTAATACAACAAGCAGCGGAATAAATAATAAGGGTAGCGGTGGGGTCCATCTTCAGGGGCACAGGCAATGCTGATGAAGGCAGATAGTCCTAGTTATCATAGCCGTCCTGTTGTCCGTCATCTTGGTAGTCTCCTTCATAGTCTGGCCATGAGAATAGCCAGGGACAAAAGCCATGAGTACTCTTTAAGTACTCGCAAACTACCACTAACAAGTAAGGTAGTACTAGTGGGAAAAGCTAACTCCATGCTTATTTGTAAAGTTAAGTTTGAAACCTAAGCTGAGTTCAGAAACAAAGAAAGATAAAATAAAGTTCTAGAATCACTTAACTTGGGAAGCTAGTGTCATAGTCATAACCCTGTTGTGGTCAAGTCAAGATTCATCATTCATTTCATAAGTCATTTTGAAAACATCTGACAACGAAACAGTATGGCCACTCCAACTGTCCATAACCGTGGACGCGGCTAATCGAATAGTTTGACACTCTGCAGAGGTGGTACACTTTCACCACAAGATTTGATACATCTATCAGGGATAACCCTGAATCATCATACTTAGTATGCAGATAATCAAACATAACCTTTCCTTTACACACCCTAGTATAAGCACCTCTCCTATGAGCATGGCCTCCCAACCATGACCATCTGTCATCTTGGGCACTGCATAGGTGGACAACATTGAGAAGTAGCCTCAGCTCAAACCTCTCACGCGAGGGAACTAATACTAATGCATATAAACTTCCGGCTAAGCCTTACCCAATTTAGGTATTGTGGTTGTACGGTAAATTTGGAATGGTATCACATCCGAATCCAACCATCAGTTTTGAAAAAAAGGGTTAAGGCTCATGCCTCAACATTTTCATCATCATAAACCATTTGTGTTTCTCAACACATGACAAAACATTTCAATAGAATGACTCATCATTCCAAGGTTTTCATAATTCATTTTCACCAAGTATTCCCATCTAAAGTGACTCAAGTTTTAGTTTAGATCTAAACTACTAAGTTAAGAGTGTTCACTAAGGTGGGATGCTAATCTCAATCTCATGCCATAGAATGACATCTAACGTTATCTAGATAGGTCAAGTTTTATACTCTTTATGCTACCTTTAAAACAAGTAAAGGACTTTGGTAAAGTAAAGAAAGTAAAGCATGGAAATAAAACTTGTGGTAGGTAATAGTCAAAGTGGTGTAACCAAAGCATGCCTAATTCCTTTGCTTAGGTTATCTAGATTGCAAGGGTTAGCTTGCAAGGGTTCGCTGGTATAGTGCTAGCATGCCTTGGTTGGTGCAGTGGTTGAAGTTTTCTTCCTCCTCCTCTTGGTAGAACTCCACCTCCTCGAAAGCTTGGTCGGTACTATCGTCTATAAATAAATACGGAGTACACAATCACCAAACAATACTTAACTAGTCTACTTAGCACTCTAAGGCACACATTGGATGATCTATTATCATCACAAGCATCACAAGGTTTTATTAACTAGTTTCATTCTTTTTATTTGAGAAAAGTAATTTCTACTCATTGAAAATAACTAAGATTTAATATTCTCCACTTAGAATATGGGATCATGTGGACACATGTCATCACCACATATTCTAACCTATGGGAATGTGATTTAAATGTTGGATCACATTTAATTAAGTTTAAGTTTAATATTTAATGATTTAAAGTGACTAGAAATGCCTATATAGTATTATTTTGGTACTAATCCAAAGTCACTGCATGCAAACCTTAATATTATTACATATTTAGATAGGTATGGTTAAATGTGATTTTTGAGAGTTGGAATCAACTCAAAATCTATTATGGTTGATTTTATAAAAATGTTTGAATGTGCAAAAGCTTCTGTCTTGTTATTTTCACTAGGAGAGATCTCCAACTCTAAATGAAATAAATCCAACGGGCTTGGATAGATCTTTTCAGTAGCTTTCTAACAAAATTTGAGTCACTCAATTTGGTTAAGTAAATCTTCTTGAATGGATTTTTAAACTAAGGGACAGAAGTGAGTTCAAACTAAAATGGAAAAACCTAAATTTGAATTCGTGGGCTAGCACGGGAATACTAACGGGCCAGCCCAGTGGCGCTCCGCGGCGCGGATGACAACTGACAAGGGGTCCCGCAGGTCAGCGACACGTCAAACGCAAAGTGGTACGGGGCACTCTCAGTGCTACGATTAAAAGATGTATCAACGACTGAGGATCGTCGTCCCCAGCGGACAGGTCGCCGGCGAGAGCTAACCCTAGCGGCTCGGTAGGGGTACATGGGGGCTTACCAGGGCTCCAGCTAGACTTGGCGATGGGGGCAATCGAACGTGCGGTCGACGGTAGACTCAGGCGTGGTCGCGGTGGCTCCTGGGGTGGACGAAATCGACGGCGCCTCTCCTCCTCTGCTGCGGCATGCTCCGGCAAAATTCCGGCGAACAGCGGCCCGCCTTGCTCCGGGGATGGGGTGGAAGGATCAGTGGAGAGAGGGGAGTGAGTTGGTGTGAGGAGTTTGTGCTGGGGTGGCCTCCTTCTATAGGTCGACGAAGCGACAGAACGGGATGGGCTGGCGACTCCGGCGAGGATTGTACAACGTGTTATCGTCGTGGCTGGAAGTAGGGGATGGTGGCCTGCCTCCTGGCGGTGCTCTACGGTTTAAATGTGCGGCTAGGGGCGGTGGCGTTTGGTTGGGGGAAGCTGGTGTTCTGCACGGCCGAGGCGGCATTCGACACGGCGCACAGGGGTTGCGGGTCAAGCAGCGACGAACGAGCATGTCCGGGTGGTTCCTGGTGTCGCGGCGATGCGGTGAGCGCGGGCTACGGTCGAGGCACGACACGTGCACGCTTGTCGGGCACAGCGCTCTAGAGCGTGCTCAGCATGGTGCAGACGGTCTGGGTGAGGCGCTCTGCGAGTGGTCCATGGCTCGGCTCTGCTCGGGGAGGGGACAGAGGGAGGTGGTGTGGTCTGGTCTAGCTCCTAGACATGGCGAGAGAGAGAGAGGGGTGGTCGGCTGCGAGCTATCCATGCTCGACCGGCGAGCATGGTGCTCAGGTGGCGCGACACTGCTTCAAATGGCTAAGGGGTAGCCTCTTGATGGTTTGGTTGGGTCTGGGGGAGACAAGGGCATCTACTAGGATTCAAATGGTTTGACAAAAATCGATCAAAAACAGTATGTTAGGCCAAATCGATTCTGTTTGCAAGGTGTTCGATCAAATGGCCGCAAGAAATTTAAATTCGAATTTTGAAAAGATTTTCTGTGTGTGATCTTATCTTATGCTTGGGAGTCTCTGGTTGCTGGGAAATGTCAAGGTGAATTGGTTTGGTTGGTTTTTGTATAAGTGGGATCTTCTCATATGAACTACATTCAATTTTCAATTGCCATTTAAAATTAGTGTTTGAAAGTTTTTAGGCTGAAACAAAGTGGGTCTTGGTACATCACTACTTGTACTAGCAAGGGGTGCAAAGATCCACATTTGTTTCTGTTAGGTTTTGAGTTCTAGGAACAGCCAAAGTAGGCATGGTAGTTAAAATGGCACAAATGACCATTTTGTTTATTTTATTCATTTTGATTTGTTTTTCTTTGGGATTTATTTGGGAATGATCTAGATGATGTTTATTTCACCTTAGAATCATTTTAAATCAATGGATCAATTAAACATGGCAATTCAAATCAACTCCTAAATTACATGCACACACATATGAATGCTTTAATATTTTTAAATAGAATTTTTTTTGTTAACTCTAAATTTGATGATTTGGGTCTTGATCACTTGGATTAAAGTTTTGGGATGTTACATCCGCGTAGCTGGGCCGGCCCATTTAGTTTCCCGCGTAGAGCCTATTGATTCAAATAAACTTTTTCCATTTTAGTTAAAACTAGATTCTGTCAGTAGATTCAAAAATCAATTCAAAGAGATTCACTGAACCGAATTGCATGATTCCAATTTTGTTGGAAAGGTATTCAAATTGTCTATCCAAGAACGTTGGATTCAAACCATTTGAAATTATAGGTCACCTATACCAAAAATAACAAGGAAGAGACTTTTCCAACTTCAAACATTTTTCAAAAATCAACCATAAATGCTATTGAGTTGATTCCAACTCTCGAAAAGCACATTTGACAAGATCTATCTGAATATGTAAAAATATTTACGTTTACATGGAGTGATCTTGGACTAGTACCAAAAGAATGCTATATAGGCTTTTCTAGTCACTTTAATTGTATTGCATAGCAATTTTGAACTTTATAAAATATTACCACCACTTTAAATCACATTCCCAAGTATTAGAATATGTGGTGATTACATGTGTCAACATGATCCCATATTTTAATTGGATAATATTAAATCTTAAGTATTTTCAATGAGTAGAAATTACTTTTCTAAAATAAGAAAAATAAGAATAGGTTTTTATTCCATGTAATGATTGTGATGATGCTAGATCATCTAGTGTGACCCTTTGTGTGCTACATAGAAATAGTTAAGTATTGTTTGGTGATTGTGTACCTCGTATTCATTTATAGACGATAGTACCGACCCGGGATACGAGGAGGAGGAGTACTACGAAGAAGAAGCAGAAGAGAACTTCAACCACTACACTACTCAAGGTAAGCCTAACACTACAAGTTAACTATGCAAGCTAACACTTGCAAACTTCATAACTATGCAAGCCATCAATAATTGCCAGCTAATAATTGCAAGATAACCTAAGCAAGATGCATTAGGCATGCTTGGTTATATACCTTTGATTATACCAATCCCAAGTTTTACTTGCAAGCTTTATTCTTTTACTTTACCAAAGTCCTTTACATTTAGCTAGTGACTGGTGAGTATTGGAAAAATAGTATAGATAACATAAAGAGTATAAAACTAGGCATAACTAGTTAGATGTCATTCTATGGCATGAGATTGAAGATTAGCACCCCTCATTAGTGAACACTCTTAACCTTAGTGGCTAGTGCTAAGCATAAAAGTTGATCACTTTAGATGGGAATACTTGGTGAAAATGATTATGAAAACCTTGGAATGATGCTTCATTCTATTGAAATGTTTTGACATGTGTTGAGAAACACCAAAGGATTTGATGATGGAAATGTTGAGGCATGAGCCTTAGCCCTTTATAAAAACTGATGGTTGGGTTCGGATGCGATACCATTCCAATTTTTACCGTACAACCATAATACCTGAATCGGGTAGGGCTTAACTGGAAGTTTATATGCCTTAGTATGGGTTCCCTTGCGGAAGAGGTTTGAGCTGAGGCTACCTCGTGAGTGTGAATGTCCACCTATGCAGTGCCCAGGATGGCAGATGGCCATGGCTGGGAGGCCAAGCTCATAGGGGAGGTGCCTATACTAGAGTGTGTGAAGAAAAGGTTATGATTGATTATCCGCATACTAAGTATGATGATTTAGGGTTATCCCTGATAGATGTATAGAATTTTGTGGTGAAAGTGTACCACCTCTGCAGAGTGCCAAACTATTCGAATAGCCGTGTCCGCGGTCATGGACAGTTGGAGTGGCCATACTATTCTTTCGTCAGATGTTTTCAAAATGACTTGTGAAATGAACTGTGATTTTTACTTGACCACAACAGGGTTGTGAATATGAAAACTAGGTACCCACTTAAAGTGATTTAGAACATTAACTTTGTTTTCTTTACTTCTAAACTCAGTTTAGATAAACCTGGCTTTTTGCAAATAAACCTAGAGCTTAAGATTCCTACTAGAACTACCTTACTTGTTAGTGATAGTTTGCGAGTACTTAAAGAGTACTCATGGCTTTGTCCCTGGCTATTCCCGTGGCCAGACTATGAGGAGGACTACCAGGATGATGGACAGCAGGAGGTCTACGACAACTAGGATCATCTCCCATCATCAACATTTCCTATGATTCTGAAGATGGAGCCCCTACTATGTTTCTTTCCGCTGCTTGATTTGTATTAAGACTGGATCGTGAGATCCTTTTATTTGTAAGACCTTATTATGGTTTGTAATGGATGATGTACTGTGATATCCAATCTGTTATGTCTCGCAAAAATGGTAATCCTGGGATTGCGAGGTATGGCATAACGGGCATCTAGGATTAAAACCCCGGGTGTTGACAAGTTGGTATCAGAGCCATCCTGACCATAGGAGACCCTAGTTAGAATAGACGTCCGAACAAAAACTTAGTTTCAAAACAAAGGAAGTGAGTATTTATGAAAACCTATTCCCACTCTTATCCTTGATTCTTTCAAAAAAATTATGTTCCTCAAAAATTCTTACATTTCTACATGAAATTTGACACACTTGATCACTTCACTAACTTACTCATCCTAAATTCTTATAGATGTAAGTTCAGTATTACAAGTTCTACCAGTTGGGCAACGAAGGCCAGCTGATCTTTGAGAGGGATCTAGATGCACTGTTAGAGTATCTTGAGCGCCCGCACCCAGAATTCTTCGGGGCACAACTCAACGATCGCGTAGGAGGAGATCTACAGTGGCTGATAGTTGCAGATCTCAGAGGCAAGATGGAAGCACCCTTCTTAGAGGAGATCCAATTCAACTTGAGGGACAACAACTGGCTAGACGGACTAGCCAGGGCTCTGCAGGAAGCTCTTGCCCGTCTGTGTGGGAAAAACATCAACCAGATCAGTGGAACTCACTTTGCTCACTACGCAAGGCGTGATTCTATGGGAATTCCCTTGGAGATGCCAGGGCACCTGGAGCTAAAGCACCAGGTGGATCATCTCGACTTCATGCTGTATGATAGACAGCAAGAGTTGGACAACGCCTGTGCCTACGCCAACTACAACCATGCCATTGCAGTCAAGAAGGACCAGACGCTCGCCATCCTCGCCAAGGAGTGCCATTCACTTTGTCGTTAGCGTGACAAGAAGGATCGCATCATCGATTTTCTTCGCAAGAAGGTGACCACTCTCGAGAAGACCATCCGTGAACAGGAGGACCAACTTGAAGCGAAGGAGGAGGAATGTGAAGATATCCGTGGAGATCTCTACTCTTACCTTAGTAATAATGATGACTACCTGGATGATGAGGCCATGGATTTCCACACTAATGATGATGATTCCGCCTTCATTGATGATGATTAGATGCACTTGAGCACTACCATAGGAGTGAGTTGTACCCGGTCCCACTGTATCGTAGTTTCACAGAATGGTTCCTAAAACCATCTGTTTTCTATTTGTGTTGTGGTGTGCGTTTGTATTGTGTGCTTTGAATGAATGAATGAATGAAAAACAAGTTGTTAGGTTGAAAAACCTAAGTCAAAACTCCCAGTTTAAAGTTTCTAAAACAAAACCATGAACCTTAGAGATTTCCCTCTTATCTCATTATCTATCTCAATCTTCAGATGACTCGCGGAAATCCCGGAGATATCAGTTCATCTCAGGACCCAATGCTGCAGATTCTGCAAATGTTAGTTTCTGACCATGAAGCTAGTAGAGCCGACCGTCAAGCCAACTTAGCCACTCTTCAACAAATAGCTCAGATGGCCCACAATAATCATGGCCACGGAAACTAGGATAACCATGGATCCAAGCTCAAGAACTTTCAAAACACCAATCCCCCTATATTTAATAAGTCTGAAGAGCCCTTAGATGCTGATGACTGGCTTTAAACCATGGAGAACAACTTAGAGGTCGCAGGAGTTGAAGCCAATGAAAAAGTACTGTTTGCCACCCATTATCTGGCAGCTGATGCAAGAGCCTGGTGGAATAGCACCCGTACCATGAACGAAGGTCAGATGATGACCTGGGATGAATTCAAAATCAAGTTCAACCGGACCCATGTGCCCCGGGTCTGATTAAGAGGATGAGTTCTGAGATTTGAAACAAGGAAGGATGGTTGTGGTACCAATTTTGTTATGTCTCGCAAAAATGGTAATCATGGGATTGCGATGTATGGCATAACAGGCATCTGGGATTAAAAATCCGGGTGTTGACAGTAAGCCGCTGAATCCCCTGCACCTCTTAGATCCCTTCCTCGCGTGATGTACCGCTGTTGCATCGAGCCCCGTCGTTCACCACCGCCAGTCGTCGTTGGTGTCATTGTTCCGGTGACCATATCGTAGTGGCGCCACCAGCAGATGATTCACCTCGCTCTTATCTTTCGAACCACCCCAACCGAACGTGCCTGTAACATCCCAAAACTTTAATCCAAGGTTATTAAGATCCAAACCATCAAAATTAGGGTTAACAAAAACTTTTCCCATTTAAAAATATTAAAGCATTCATATGAGTGTGCATTTAAATCAGGAGTTGATTTGAATTGCTATGATTAAGTGATCCTTTACTTGTAAAATGATTCTTAGGTGAAATAAACATCATCTAGATCATTCCCAAACAAATCCCAAAGAAAAACAAATCAAAATGAATAAAAGAAGTGAATGGTCATTTGTGCCATTTTAATCAGCATGCCTACTTTGGCTATTCCTAGTACTCAAAACCTAAAAGAAACAAATGTGGATCTTTGCACCCCTTGCTAGTACACATAATGTTGTACCAAGGCCCACTTTGTGATCTGCCAAAAACTTTCAAACACTATATTTAAATGACATTTGAAAACTGAATCTAGTTCATATGGGAAGATCCCACTATTTCAAAAACCACTCAAACAAGCTCAAATTTCAAAACCCAAGCACCCACAGAGTCTCAAGCTTATGCCTAGCATACCCACCAAAAATCTTTTCAAAATTCAAAACTATTTTTCTTGCGGCCATTTCTTCAAACACTTGGCAGGCATGATTTACACTCTAATCCTAGCTCACTATTTGCAACAGGGTTTTGCCCCCAAATGATCTACATTTAATCCCTCTGTCCCCCATTGATCTAACCATGCCATTTACACCCTATCCCCTACCCCCTAGTGGCAATGCCAAGCCATGCTGAGCACAATGCTGGTCGGCCGACCATGCCACCACCGCAGCAGACCACTTCCCTCCCTCTCACCATGTCTATGAGCAAGCCCTAACCTCACTGCCACTCTCTGTCCCCTCCCCGAGCCAGGCCAAGCCGTGGACCACCAAGGAACCACCACGCCAGTGCGTATGCACCATGCCGAGCACGCGCCAGAGCTCCACGCCCGACACGCGTGCACGCACGGCCCCTCGACCGCAGCTCGCGTCCACCGCTCCGCCACGACCCCAGGAACACGCCAGACATGCCCGTTCGCCGCCCAACGCACCATAGCCACCGATCGCCGTTGAGACTGCCGCCTCTGCCGTTCAGAGCACGCGCACCGCCCGACCAATTGCCACCGTCCCTATGCCTGCATTTACTCTGTAGAGCACCGCCAGGAGACCAGCCACCGTCCCCTACCTCGAGCCATGCCGCTAGCATGCTGTGCAGCCCTCGCCGGAGCCGCCCGCCCATGCCTCTCGGTCGCGTCATCGTCCTATAAATAGAGGCCACCCCCAGCCCCATTCGGCACACCACTCGCCTCCCCTCACCTCACTGACCGTTCCCCACCTCTAGCCGGAGCAGCGCGAGCACTTGCTCACCGAAATTTGGCCGGAGGAGCCCGCAGCAGAGGAGGAGAAGGCCCCGCTGATTGCGACCACCCCCGGAGCTGCCTCGACCACCCCTGAGCTCGTCGTCATCTACCAGTCCGTTTGCCCGCCTCGCCGTCGTTACTGGAGCCCTGGTACGCCCCCTGAGCACCCCCACTGAGCCGCTAGGGTTAGAGTTCCCGGCGACCTGTTCGTCGTCGATGACGAGCCCCAGCCGTTGATCCCCATTCTAATCTAACGGCCCACATCGCCCCGTACCACTTCGCGTGTTATGAGCCACTGACCGGTGGACCCCTCCTGTCAGATGTGCCCTGCGCCGCGTAGTGTCACTGGGCCGGCCCGTTAGCTTTCCCGCGCGACCCATTTAGTTTGAATTAGGATTTTTCCATTTAGTTTAAACCTAGTTCTGTCCCCTAGTTTGAAATTCAATTCAGAGAGATTTACAAATTCAAATGGAGTGATTCCAATTTTGTTAGAAAGCTACTGAAAAGATCTATCCAAGCCCATTGGATTTAATTCAATTAGAGTTAGAGATCTCTCCTAGTAAAAATAACAAAACAGAAGCTTTTGCACCTTGCAAATTTTTTATAAAATCAACCATGATAGATTTTGAGTTGATTCCAACTCTCAAAAATCACATTTAACCATACCTATCTGAATATGTAATAATATTAAGGTTTACATGCAGTGACTTTGGACTAGTACCAAAATAATGCTATATAGGCATTTCTAGTCACTTTAAATCATTAAATAATGAACTTAAACCAAAGTAATTATGATCCAACCTTTAAATCACATTCCCACATGTAGAATATGTGGTGATGACATGTGTCCACATGATCCCATATTTGAAGTGGTGAATATTAAATCTTAGTTAATTTTCAATGAGTAGAAATTACTTTTCTAAAATAAAAAGAATGAAACTAGTTAATAAAACTTGTGATGCTTGTGATGATACTAGATCATCAAATGTGTGCCTTAGAGTGCTAATTAGACTATTTAAGTATTGTTTGGTGATTGTGTACTCCGTATGTATTTATAGATGATAGTACCGACCAAGCTTACGAGGAGGAGGAGTTCTATCAAGAGGAGGAAGAAAACTTCAACCATTGCACCAACCAAGGCAAGCTAGCACTATCTAAGTTAACCCTTGCAAGTTGTACTTGCAAGCCACCATTAACAAAGCAAGCTAACACTTGCAAGTATAATGCTTAGCAAGCTAGGATGAAACCAGATGGTTTAGCAAAGATGCTTTAGGCATGCTTTGGTTATACCACTTTGACTAGTTTTTACCCCAAGTATTATTTCCAAGCTTTATTTCCTTTACTTTACACAAAGTCCTTTACTTGTTTTGAAGGTAGCATAAAGAGTACAAAACTTGACCTATTTAGATAACTTTAGATGTCATTCTATGGCATGAGATTGATCCCATCTTTCCACCTTAGTGAACACTCTTAACTTAGTAGTTTAGAGTAGATAAAAACTTGAGTCGCTTTAGATGGCAACACTTGGTGAACATGAATTATGAAAACCTTGGAATGATGAGTCATTCTATTGAGATGTTTTGACATGTGTTGAGAAACACAAATGGCTTATGATGATGAAAATGTTGAGGCATGAGCCTTAGCCCTTTTACAAAACTGATTGTTGGATTCGGATGCGATACCATTCCAAATTTACCATACAACCACAATACCTGAATTGGGTAAGGCTTAGCCGGAAGTTTATATGCATTAGTATTAGTTCCCTCGCGGGAGAGGTTTGAGCTGAGGCTACTTCTCAATGTTGTCCACCTATGAAGTGCCCAAGATGACAGATGGTCATGGTTGGGAGGCCATGCTCATAGGAGAGGTGCTTATACTATGGTGTGTAAAGGAAAGGTTATGTTTGATTATCTGCATACTAAGTATGATGATTCAGGGTTATCCCTGAAAGATGTATCGAATCTTGTGGTGAAAGTGTACCACCTTTGCAGAGTGTCAAACTATTCGAATAGCCGCGTCCGCGGTTATGGACAGTTGGAATGGCCATACTGTTTTGTTGTCAGATGTTTTCAAAATAACTTATGAAAGGAATGATGAATCTTGACTTGACCACAACAGGGTTGTGTTTATGACACTAGCTTCCCAACTTAAGTGATTCTAGAACTTTATTTTATCTTTCTTTGCTTCAGAACTCAGCTTAGGTTTCAAACTTAACTTTATAGTTAAACATAGAGTTAGCACTTTAATTTATAACTATACTACTTGTTAGTGGTAGTTTGCAAGTACTTAAAGAGTACTCATGGCTTTTGTCCATGGCTATTCTCATGGCCAGACTATGAAGGAGACTACCAAGATGATGGCCAGCAGGACGGCTATGATAACTAGGACTATCTGCCTTCATCAGCATTGCCTGTGCCCCTGAAGATGGACCCCACCGCTATGCTTATCTTTTATTCCGCTGCTTGTTGTATTAAGACTGGATCATGAGATCCTTATTTGTGTAAGACCTTATGTATGGTTTGTAATGGATGATGTACAGTGATATCCAATTCGTTATGTCTCGCAAAAATGGTAATCCTGGGATTGCGAGGTATGACATAACGGGCATCTGGGATTAAAAATCCGGGTGTTGACAAGTTGGTATCAGAGCCAGGTTGACCATAGGAGACCCTAGTTAGAATGGACGTCCAAACAAAAACTTAGTTTCAAAACCAAAGTGAGTATTTATGAAAAACTATTTCCTCTCTTATCCTTGGTAATTCATTCTTTCTCAAAAATTCATGTTCCTCAAAATTCTTACTTTACTACTTAAAATTTGACACACTTGATCACTTCACTAATTTCCTCATCCTTAATTCTTGTAGATGGAGACTTAGTTCAGCAAGTTCTACCAGTTGGGAAAGGGAGGTCAACTGATCTTCGAGAGGGATCTGGATTCACTGTCAGAGTTATTGGGACGCCCACATCCGGAGTTTCTTGGAGCTCAACTTCCAGGACCCCCAGGAGGAGATTTGCAATGGCTAGTTACCGCTGATCTTAGAGGAAGCATAGAAGCACCAACGTCCAGGAGAATCCAGTTCTCCGTGAGGGAGAACAACTGGCTAGATGGATTAGCCAGGGCAATGCATGAAGCTCTCGCATGTCTATGTGCCCTTAGTGTCAACCAACTCCAGGGAACCCGTTTTTCTCACTATGCAAGACGTGACTTCATGGGAATGCCAATGGAGATGCCAAGTCACCCAGAGTTGAGGCGTCAAGTGGAGAATCTTGACTTCTTGTTGCACGACAGACAGCAGGAACTGGACAATGCTAGGGAGTTAGCCAACCAGAACCGTTCCATTGCCGACCAGAAGGTCCAGACTTTTGCACTGCTCGTCCAGGATCGCCAGTCTCTTTGCTGCCAGCGTGCAAAGAAGGATCGCACCATCCCCCGTCTTCGCAAGAAGGTGGCCGACCTCGAGAAGACCGTCAAGGAGCAGGAAGCTCAGCTTGCAGCAAAGGAGGAAGAAGAGGAGGGTGAAGACATCTAGGGAGACATGGATTCTTACCTCAGCAATGATGATGACTTTTTGGAGGAGGATGTTGTGGACTTCTACACTGACGATGAGGACTCCGAATTCATCGACGATGAGTAGATGCACTAGAGCACTGTCGTAGCATGAGATGTATCGGTCCCACTGTATCGTAGTTTGCAGAATGGTTCTTCAAACCATCTGTTTTCCTTTGATTGTTGTGGTGTGTGTTTGTATCGTGTGGTTGTTGCATGAATGAAATGAAGTTAGTTGCAAAACCTGAGTCAAACTCAAAGTTTTAGCTTGAAACCAAAACCATGAACCTTAGAAATTTCCCTCTTACCCCTTTATCTACCTCAACCTTCAGATGACTCGTGGAAACCAAGGAGGGAGCAGCTCGTCGCAAGACCCAATGCTGCAGATCTTGCAGAATCTCATCGTAGACAGAGAAGCAAGCAGGGCCGAGCGCCAAGCTAACTTAGCAACATTGCAGCAGATCGCCCAGATGGCTCTCAACAACCAGAACCATGGAAACCAGGATCACCATGGATCCAAACTCAAAAACTTCCAGAATACCAATCCCCCAATCTTCAACCAAGCTGAAAACCCACTAGATGTTGATGACTGGTTACAAACAATGGAAAACAACTTAGAAGTTGCAGGAATTGATGACAACGAGAAAGTTCTCTTTGCAACCCACTATCTGGCGGGAGATGCAAGAGCTTGGTGGACTAGTATCCACAATATGAACCATGGTCAAGTGATGACATGGGAAGCCTTCAAAGTCAAGTTCAGCCGCACCCACGTGCCGCAAGGTCTAGTCAACATAATGAGGGATGAGTTCCGCGACTTGAAGCAAGGCAGGATGACTGTGGTAGAGTACCGTGATAGATTCCTGTCACTTGCTAGATATGCACCTGATGAGATTAACACGGAGGCCAAGAAGAAGGAGAGATTCCTGAACGGACTGCATGATGAGATGTAGACTGTCCTCGTCAACATCCGTTTCCAGGATCTCGAAGAGCTAGTCGACTCCGCAATTCAGATGGAAGGGAAGATTAACCAGGCAAACGACAACCGCAAACATCGTATGATGCAGCAATCGGGATCGAGCAGTCACCATAAGTACCATCCCAACCCCTCACCAGGATATGCACCAAGGAACAATTGACCCCCAATGTCTCGCCCAAGCTACCCCAACCGTAGTGGAGGCAATGTGAAGTCCGGAGGAAACAATCACAACTCTGGAAACACCAAAAATTTCAACCGTGCCCCTCCCAAGAGCACCACCACCACCACCAACAACAACAACAAAAACAACAACACTGCACCTGAACTAGCAGCAATGTTGTGCCTGTCGCAGCAAAGGACAAATCCCAGATCACCTGTTTCGAGTGTGGAGTGAAGGGTCACTATTCCAATGAGTGTCCCAAGAAGACTGTAGCCACTGCCAATGTGAATGCCCCAGCTCAACAGCAGCGTCGTGTTCAACCAGGGAGAAGGTTTGCCCCAGGGAACCCTCACAACCGCAACGGTCGTCTCTTCCACATGAACGCAGAAGAAGCCCAAGAAGCGCCAGATGTAGTGCCGGGTATGTTTTCCGTCAACTCAGTTTTAGCAAGAGTATTGTTTGATTCAGGAGCATCGCATTCATTTGTCACTGAAGAATTTGCATGCACTAGTAAGATTCACCCAACCAACTTGAAGCATGTCATGATAGTTCAAATCCCCGGTTCAACTACAAAAGCTAGAAAATTTTGCAAAGTTGTACCTATCAGAATACATGGGATAGATTTTTATGCCAACCTTATAGTACTTGGAACCAAAGGATTGGAAGTAGTACTAGGTATGGACTGGATGTCAAGGCATAAAGGAATGATAGACTGTGCTAAGAAAGCCATCACCATGACCAGTAGTTCTGGAGTAACAGTAGAGCATATCTCTGAAACCTTACCTCGCCAATTCAAGTGCAACAAGAGTCTAGCCCTACCCACCATAGACCAAGTCAGAGTAGTCTGTGAATACCCCGACGTATTCCCAGATGAATTGCCAGGTATGCCCCCGGATAGGGATATTGAGTTCATTATCGAACTAATCCCCGGAACCGGACCCATAGCCCAGAGACCCTATAGCATGAACCCCTCAGAGTTAGTAGAGCTGAAGAAGCAGTTGGATTCCATGTTAGCAAAAGGCTTGATTCAACCAAGCGCTTCGCCATGGAGATCACCAGTGTTATTCGTCGACAAGAAAGATGGAGGCAATCGTTTGTGCACAGATTATAGGAAACTGAATGATGTCACCATCAAAAACAAGTACCCTTTGCCAAAACTAGAGGATCTATTTGATCAACTGACTGGAGCTCAGGTATTCTCAAAGATTGATCTTAGGACTGGTTATCACCAACTTAAGATTCGTGCAACGGATATTCCGAAGACCGCCTTTACTACTCGCTATGGTTTATACGAGTATACGGTTATGTATTTTGGATTAACCAATGCCCTTGCTTATTTCATGAAGCTCATGAATAAGATCTTTATTAATTTCCTAGATAAGTTTGTAGTTGTGTTCATCGAAGACATCCTTATCTACTCCAAGTCATAAGAAGAGCATGAGCAACATCTGAGAATCATCCTAGAAACCCTGAGAGAGCATCAGTTATATGCCAAGTTTAGCAAGTGTGAGTTTTGGCTGAAAGAAGTAGGATTCCTAGGACATATTCTGTCTGCCGGAGGAGTCTCTGTTGATCCCGCCAAGATCAAAGATGTCGAAGCATGGGAAGCCCCAACCACTCAAACCCAAGTCCGTGCATTTCTCAGATTAGCGGGATACTACTGCAAATTCGTAGAAGGATTCTCGAGCATCGCCAGACCCATGACCCAATTGTTGAAGAAGGACAAGAAGTTTGAATGGACAGACAAATGTGAAGCCAGTTTCCAGGAGCTGAAGAAGAGATCGATATCAGCCCCAATTTTGATCATGCCAGACATCAAGAAGCCGTTTGATGTGTATTGTGATGCATCCAAGATTGGTCTCGGATGTGTATGGATGCAAGAAGGCAAAGTCATTGCGTATCTGTCTCGACAACTGAAGCAGCATGAGCAGAACTATCCGACCCATGATCTTGAATTAGCAGCCGTAGTTTTGGCATTGAAGACTTGGCATCATTATCTGATGGGTAATCGCTGTGAGATTTACTCAGATCACAAGAGCTTGAAGTATATTTTAATCCAAGGTTATTAAGATCCAAACCATCAAAATTAGGGTTAACAAAAACTTTTCCCATTTAAAAATATTAAAGCATTCATATGAGTGTGCATTTAAATTAGGAGTTGATTTGAATTGCCATGATTAAGTGATCCTTTGCTTGTAAAATGATTCTTAGGTGAAATAAACATCATCTAGATCATTCCCAAACAAATACCAAAGAAAAACAAATCAAAATGAATAAAAGAAGTGAATGGTCATTTGTGCCATTTTAATCAGCATGCCTACTTTGGCTATTCCTAGTACACAAAACCTAACAGAAACAAATGTGGATTTTTGCACCCCTTGCTAGTACACATAATGTTGTACCAAGGCCCACTTTGCGATCTGCCAAAAACTTTCAAGCACTTTATTTAAATGACATTTGAAAACTGAATCTAGTTCATATGGGAAGATCCCACTATTTCAAAAACCACACAAACAAGCTCAAATTTCAAAACCCAAGCACCCCGAGAGACTTAAGCTTATGCCTATCACACCCACCAAAAATCTTTTCAAAATTCAAAACTATTTTTCTTGCGGCCATTTCTTCAAACACTTGGCATGCATGATTTACACTCTAATCCTAGCTCACTGTTTGCAACAGGGTTTTGCCCCCAAATGATCTCCATTTAATCCCTCTGTCCCCCATTGATCTAACCATGCCATTTACACCCCATCCCCTACCCCCTAGTGGCAATGCCAAGCCATGCCGAGCACTATGCTGGCCGGCCGACCATGCCACCACCGCAGCAGACCACTGTAGGGTTTCGTAGCATGGAAAATAAAAAATTTCTACCGCATACAAACAAACAAGCCAAGATATATCTACTACATTGTAGCAACGAGTCGATGGAATAACTCACCCTCGAAGATTCCAAAGTGTTTAACGAGAGCAGATTCTCGTGGGTGATGTAGTCGTACTCTTTCCGATCTCAAGATCGCGTAGACGATCCTTCCGGCGCCGCGTTCCGGCAGCGCTCCCGCAGTCGGTCACACGTTCGGTACTCGACGAAGACCTTCCTCTCCCTTGTTCCAGCAGGCAGTGGAGGTTGTAGCACTCTCCTCGCGATTCCGGCAGCACAACGGCGTGGTACCGGAAGTAGAGGGGAGATCTCGCAGGGCTTCGCCTTAAGCCGGAGCGAGTATGGTGGAGTATGAGAGGGCTCCTCGGCGATCTAGGTTTTAGATACACCAAGGAGGAGGTGCTAGAGCCGGCGGCTAGGGTTTGGGGCACCCCAAGTCGGCGGCTAGGGCAACCCTGGGAGGTGGCGGCAGCAGCAGGAGGTGGTGGCGCCAATCTAGGGTTTTGGAGGAGAGGTATTTGTGTGCTAGGAGGGGCAGCCCTGCCCCTCCCTTTATAGGTGGGAGGTGCGGCCAAGGGGAGGGGAGTCCCTCCCCAACTCGGCTTGGAGGTGGGCCGGCGGTTGGAGGAGGGAATCCCTCCCCAACTCGGTTTCCCACTCCTCCTCCTCTTTCCAAAACTTGCTGTTTGACTTTCAAACTAGCCGTTTGACTTTTCAAATTAGGATTTAAATAAACCCTTTATTTTGGACAGCAAAGACACCTAGTACATGATGCAATCATTCCAACTTACAATGACACATTCATGTACCCTTCCCCCTCCGGAGTGTCGGACATTCTGGAACCTTCCAGAATGTTCCCGATGAAAACATCGGAACCATTCCCCAACTCCGAAACGGGACTTTCCTTATATGAATCTTATTCTCCGGACCATTCTGGAACTCCTCGTGATATCCCGAATCCCATTCGAGACTCCAAACAACATTCAGACTCTTTCTCATCATTCCATAACTACTCAAACAACGTCGAATCCTTAAGTGTGTCTCCCTACGGTTCGTGAATTATGCGGACATGATCGAGACACTTCTCCGATCAATAACCAATAGAGGAATCTGGAAATTCATATGGCTCCCACATATTTCTACGATTACTTTGCGATCGAATGAACCACTTACATACGATATCAATTTCCCTTTGTCTCACGATAGTTTACTTATCCGAGGTTATGATCGTCGGTATCTCTGCATACCTAGTTCAACCTCGTTACTGATAAGTACTCTTTTCTCGTTCCCGTGATATGTGATCCCTTGTGAGCCAGTCACATGCTTGCAAGCTAATTGGATGACATTTCACCGAGAGGGCCCAGAGTATATCTATCCGTCATATGGATGGACAAATCCCACTCTTGATCCATGTGTTTCAACCAATACTTTCTGAACACTCAATGACACCTTTATAGCCACCCAGTTACGGTGTGGTGTTTGATGTCATCAAAGCATCCATCCGGCAAAGGTGATATGCATGATCTCATGGTCGAAGGAATTAGATAACTATGTATCAGAAAGCATATAGCAATTGAACTATTAAAATGACTTGATCTTTATGCTACGCTTATCTATAGGAGTATGTCCACCATATCATTCTCCTAACGATATGATCTTGTTGTTAATAACATCTCAATGTTCATGATAGGGAAACCACAATCATCTATTAACCAACAAGCTAGTATTATACAGAGGCTTTACTAGGGACTTCAAATTAAGTTTACAAATCACACAAGTATTAATGTTTCCTTGTTAATACTATTATAGCATGAATGTAAACATTTATCATAAACACAAAGATATAATAATAACTATATTTATTATTGCCTCTAGGGCATATCTCCAACAGTCTCCCACTTGCACTAGAGTCATCTAATCTAGATTACATGGTAATATACCGAACACCCATGGAAGTTTGGTGTTGGTCATGTTTTGCCCTCGGGAGAGGTTTAGTCAACGGATCCGCCACATTCAGATCTGTGTGTACTTTACAAATCTTTATATCCCCATCTTGGATATGTTCTTGAATAGCGTGAAAACATAGCTTGATGTGCTTCAGCTTCTTGTGTGACCTTGGTTCTTGCGCATTGGCTATGGCGCCCATGTTATCACAGTAGATAGACATTGGGTCCAGCGCACTAGGAACCACACCCAGCTCTGTAATGAACTCTTTCATCCATATCGCTTCTTGTGAAGCCTCCAAAGCAGTCATGTATTCTGATTCAGTTGAAGATCTCGCCATAACGCTTTGCTTTGCACTCCTCCAGCTAACTGCTGCACCATTCAAAATAAATACTAGATTGTGATTTAGAATCATCCGGATCGGTGTTCCAACTAGCGTCGGTGTAACCATTAACAACGAGCTGTTCATCACCTCCATAAGAAAGAACCATATCCTTAGTTCTTCTCAAGTACTTAAGGATGTTTTTGACTGTTGTCCAATGATCCACTCCTGGATCACTTTGATATCTGCTAGTCAAACTAACAGCATATGCAATGTCGGGTCTAGTACATAGCATGGCATACATTAGAGATCCTATGGCTGAGGCATAGGGAGTCTTACTCATCCTTTCTCTATCTTCTGCCGATGTCGGACTTTGAGTTTTACTCAAGGTCGTATTGGGCAACATGGGCAAGAACCCTTTCTTGCTATCTTCCATTCCAAACCTCTTTAGAACTTTGTCCAAATATGTACTCTGTGACAATGATATTTGGCGTTTTGATCTACCTCTATAAATCTTTATGCCTAATATGTAAGCTGCTTCGCCAAGATCCTTCATTGAAAAACTATTATTCAAATATTCTTTGACACTATTAAGAAGGTCTACATCATTCCCAATCAACAATATGTCATCCACATATAGTATTAAGAATGCTACAGAGCTCCCACTCACTTTCTTGTAAATACAAACTTCTCCATAAGTTTGTAAAAAACCAAAACTTTTGATTACCTTATCAAAACGTTGATTCCAACTTCAGGATGCTTGCTTCAATCCATAGATGGACCGTTGAAGTTTGCATACCTTGTTAGCATCTTTAGGATCGACAAAACCTTTGGGTTGCATCATATACAACTCTTCATCAATGTCACCATTGAGGAATGCTGTTTTGACATCCATCTGCCATATCTCATAATCGTAATATGCAACGATTGCTAACATAATCCTTACAGACTTTAGCTTCGCTACTGGTGAGAAAGTCTCATCGTAGTCAACTCCTTGAATTTGTCGAAACCCTTTTGCGACAAGTCGAGCTTTATAGACAGTTACATTACCATCAACATTTGTTTTCTTCTTGAAGATCCATTTGTTCTCGACAGCCTTCCGGCCATCCGGTAAGTCCACCAAAGTCCATACTTGGTTTTCGTACATGGATCCAATCTCGGATTTCATGGCTTCCTGCCATTTATTGGAATCTGGGCTCATCATCGCTTCCTCATATGTCTCAGGGTCATCGGTGTTGTCCACCAACATGACACTCATAACGGGATCATACCAATCTGGAGTGGTACGAGTTCTCGTTGACCTGCGAGGCTCTGTAGCAACTTCGACCGAAGTTTCATGATCATCATCATTAGCTTCCTCTCTAATTGGTGCAGGCACCACAGGAACTTCTTCCGGCGCTGCGCTACTCGCAATTTCGAGAGAAGGTTCGACAACCTCGTCGAGTTCTACTTTCCTTCCAGTCAATTCTTTCGAGAGAAATTCCTTCTCTAGAAAGGATCCATTCTTGGCAACAAAGATTTTGCCTTCGGATCTATGATAGAAAGTATACTCAATAGTTTCCTTTGGGTATCCTATGAAGACGCATTTTTCCGCTTTGGGTTCAAGCTTGTCCGGCTGTAACTTCTTTACATAGGCTTCGCATCCCCAAACTTTAAGGAACGACAATTTAGGTTTCTTCCCAAACCATAATTCATACGGTGTCATTTTAACGGATTTAGACGGTGCCCTATTTAAAGTGAATGCGGCTGTTTCTAATGCATAACCCCAAAATGATAGCGGCAAATCTGTAAGTGACATCATAGAACGAACCATATCTAAGAGAGTTCGATTACGACGTTCAGACACACCATTACGCTGTGGTGTTCCCGGCGGTGTCAATTGTGAAAGTATTCCGCATTTCTTCAAATGCTCGCCAAACTCGTAACTTAGATATTCACCTCCACGATCAGAACGTAGAAATTTAATCTTCTTGTTACGTTGATTCTCTACCTCACTTTGAAACTCCTTAAACTTCTCGAAAGTTTCGGACTTATGTTTCATGAAATAGATATACCCATATCTACTCAAGTCATCCGTGAAGGTAAGAACATAACGATAACCACCGCGCGATGCTACACTCATTGGACCACACACATCGGTATGTATGATTTCCAATAAGTTCGTAGCTCGCTCCATCATACCAGAAAATGGAGTCTTAGTCATTTTGCCCATCAGACATGCTTCGCATCTTTCAAGTGATTCAAAAGCAAGTGATTCAAGAAGTCCATCGGAATGGAGTTTCTTCATACGCTTCACTCCAATGTGACCAAGACGACAGTGCCACATATAGGTCGAGTTATCGCTTGATTTCAAACGTTTAGCTTCAATGTTATTAATATGTGTATTTCCACCATCGAGATTCAACAAGAATAGACCATCTATCAAAGGTGCATGTGCATAAAACATATTACTCATATAAATCGAACAACCATTATTCTCGGATTTAAACAAGTAACCGTCTCGCATTAAACAAGATCTCGATATAATGTTCATGCTCAACGCAGGCACCAAATAACAATTATTTAAGTATAAAACTAATCCCGATGGTAGATGAAGGGGTAGCGTGCCGACCGCGATCACATCAACCTTTGATCCGTTTCCCACGCACATTGTCACCTCGTTCTTCACTAGCTTCCGTTTATTCTGCAGCTCCTGTTTCGAGTTACAAATATGAGCAACCGAACCAGTATCAAATACCCAGGCACTACTACGAATACTAGTGAGATACACATCAATAACATGTATATCAGATATACCTTTCTTCTTGATGTTGCCGTTCTTCAAATCTGCCAAGTACTTTGGGCAATTCCGCTTCCAGTGACCTTCTCCTTTGCAGTAAAAGCACTCAGTATCAGGCTTGGGTCCAGCCTTGGTCTTCTTCGTCGGTGTGGCAACTTTCTTGCCACCCTTCTTGAAGTGTCCCTTCTGCTTAGACTTGCCTTTCTTGAATTTGGTGGTCTTATTGACCAACAACACTTGGTGCTCTTTCTTGATCTCCACTTCTGCAGACTTTAACATAGCAAACAGTTCTGGCAACTGCTTGTTCATGTTCTGCATGTTGTAGTTCATCACAAAGTTCTTGTAACTTGGTGGTAGTGATTGGAGGACACGGTAAATCCCCAAAGCGTTAGGAATCACTATACCCAAGCTTTGAAGTTTGTTTGCGTGCCCAGACATCTTAAGCACATGCTCACTGACGGAGTTGCCCTCTTCCATCTTGCAGTTAAAGAACTTTTCAGAAGCCTCATAACTCTCAATCGCCGCGTGAGTCTCAAAGATCAATTTGAGATCACGGACAATATCATGTGGGTCTGAATTCTCAAACCTTTTCTGAAGCTCCGATTCTAAACCATACAAGATAGCACACTGAACTATGGAGTACTGATTCTTCCGAGCAAGGTAAACATTCTTTACTTCATCGGTAGCATCAGCTGCAGGTGGGTCACCCAGCGGTGCATCCAGCACATAGGTCAAATTACCAGCTGTGAGGACAATCCTCAAATTGCGGAACCAATCCGCGAAGTTGCTTCCATTGTTTTTCAACTTTTCTTTCTCTAGGAACGCATTAAAATTGATGGTAGGGGCTGCCATTGATCTACAACATATTTGCAATAGTTTAGACTAAGTTTATGACAAATTGAGTTCAAATTAATAATAAAGTTTAATCTAGGTGAACTCCCACTCAAAACAACATCCCTCACATTGTTTTAGTGATCACACGAACCAAATCCACCATATCAAAACCGATCATCACGAGAGTTGATATAGTTTCAATGGCGAACAATCGACATGTTCATCATATCTACTATATGATTCATGTTTTACCTTTCGGTGATTCGTGTTCCTGAGACCATGTCTGTACATGCTAGGCTCGTCAAGATCAAACCTTAGCTACCGCATAAGCAAATCTGGCTTGCTTACGTTGTATTCACTCGCGGAATCTAACACACCCGATCATCACGTGGTGCTTCGAAACAACAAGCTTTAGCAACGGTGCATACTAAGGGTGAACACTTTAGAACTTGAAATTTATGTGCATGAGGGATCATCTTATAATGCTACCGTCGTCTACTAAGCAATACAAGATGCATAAAGGATTAACATCACATGCAATTCATAATATGTGATATGATATGGCCTTTCTTCTTTGTGCTTCCGATCTCCATCTTCAAGCACGAACGTGATCTCCATCATCACCGGTATAGCATCAAGGTCAATGACGCTTCTTCATGGTTGTCGTCCACCGGCTTCAACTATTACAACTACTTTGAATAGACACGCGGGTCTTAACATAAATTAAAGACAACCATATGGCTCCTGCCGGTTGCCAACTTACAATAAGGAACATTGCATACATCAAATATAATCACAATCATGGCCATATCACATCACTGCACACCCCTGCAAAACAAAGTTAGACGCCTCTACTTTCTTTGCATATTTTACGTGGTTTGGGGCTTTCAATAAGTGTCGTTCTAACTTACGAACAAGAACCACAACATTGATACTAGTATTGTTAATCACCCGTTGTAAATTGGATCTCCACTATGCTGGGAGAAACAGGCACCCGCAAAGCCACTTATGCAATACGAGTTGCATGTCAAGCGTGGAGCAAGTCTCATGAACGATGTCATGTAAGGTTAGCCTGGGCCGCTTCATCCCAACATCCCGCAAGATGCAAAGTACACAAGAAGCAATCGACAATAAAAGCATCAATGCCCACAATGACCATTGTGTTCTACTCGTGCAACAGATCTACATATAGACACGGCTCTGATACCACTGTAGGGTTTCGTAGCATGGAAAACAAAAAATTTCTACCGCATACAAACAAACAAGCCAAGATCTATCTACTAGATTGTAGCAACGAGTCGATGGAATAACTCACCCTCGAAGATTCCAAAGTGTTTAACGAGAGCAGATTCTCGTGGGTGATGTAGTCGTACTCTTTCCGATCTCAAGATCGCGTAGACGATCCTTCCGGCGCCGCGTTCCGGCAGCGCTCCCGCAGTCGGTCACACGTTCGGTACTCGACGAAGACCTTCCTCTCCCTTGTTCCAGCAGGCAGCGGAGGTTGTAGCACTCTCCTCGCGATTCCGGCAACACAACGGCGTGGTACCGGAAGTAGAGGGGAGATCTCGCAGGGCTTCGCCTTAAGCCAGAGCGAGTATGGTGGAGTATGAGAGGGCTCCTCGGCGATCTAGGTTTTAGATACACCAAGGAGGAGGTGCTAGAGCCGGAGGCTAGGGTTTGGGGCACCCCAAGTCGGCGGCTAGGGCAACCCTGGGAGGTGGCGGCAGCAGCAGGAGGTGGTGGCGCCAATCTAGGGTTTTGGAGGAGAGGTATTTGTGTGCTAGGAGGGGCAACCCTGCCCCTCCCTTTATAGGTGGGAGGCGCGGCCAAGGGGAGGGGAGTCCCTCCCCAACTCGGCTTGGAGGTGGGCCGGCGGTTGGAGGAGGGAATCCCTCCCCAACTCGGTTTCCCACTCCTCCTCCTCTTTCCAAAACTTGCCGTTTGACTTTTCAAATTAGGATTTAAATAAACCCTTTATTTTGGACAGCAAAGACACCTAGTACATGATGCAATCATTCCAACTTACAATGACACATTCATGTACCCTTCCCCCTCCGGAGTGCCGGACATTCCGGAACCTTCCAGAATGTTCCCGATGAAAACATCGGAACCATTCCCCAACTCCGAAACAGGACTTTCCTTATATGAATCTTATTCTCCGAACCATTCCGGATCTCCTCGTGATATCCCGAATCCCATTCGAGACTCCGAACAACATTCAGACTCTTTCTCATCATTCCATAACTACTCAAACAACGTCGAATCCTTAAGTGTGTCTCCCTACGGTTCGTGAATTATGCGGACATGATCGAAACACTCTCTGATCAATAACCAATAGAGGAATCTGGAAATTCATATGGCTCCCACATATTTCTACGATTACTTTGCGATCGAATGAACCACTTACATACGATATCAATTTCCCTTTGTCTCACGATAGTTTACTTATCCGAGGTTATGATCGTCGGTATCTCTGCATACCTAGTTCAACCTCGTTACTGAGTACTCTTTTCTCGTTCCCGTGATATGTGATCCCTTGTGAGCCAGTCACATGCTTGCAAGCTAATTGGATGACATTTCACCGAGACGGCCCAGAGTATATCTATCCGTCATATGGATGGACAAATCCCACTCTTGATCCATGTGTTTCAACCAATACTTTCTGAACACTCAATGACACCTTTATAGCCACCCAGTTACGGTGTGGTGTTTGATGTCATCAAAGCATCCATCCGGCAAAGGTGATATGCATGATCTCATGGTCGAAGGAATTAGATAACTATGTATCAGAAAGCATATAGCAATTGAACTATTAAAATGACTTGATCTTTATGCTACGCTTATCTATAGGAGTATGTCCACCATATCATTCTCCTAATGATATGATCTTGTTGTTAATAACATCTCAATGTTCATGATAGGGAAACCACAATCATCTATTAACCAACAAGCTAGTATTATACAGAGGCTTTACTAGGGACTTCAAATTAAGTTTACAAATCACACAAGTATTAATGTTTCCTTGTTAATACTATTATAGCATGAATGTAAACATTTATCATAAACACAAAGATATAATAATAACTATATTTATTATTGCCTCTAGGGCATATCTCCAACAACCACCTCCCTCCCTCTCACCATGTCTATGAGCTAGCCCTAACCTCAACGCCACTCTCTGTCCCCTCCCCGAGCCAGGCCAAGCCGTGGACCACCAAGGAACCACCGCGCCTAGTGCGTCTGCACCATGCCGAGCACGCGCCAGAGCGCCGCGCCTGACACGCGTGCACGCACCGTCCCTCGATCATATCCCGCGTCTACTGCTCTGCCACGACCCCAGGAACACGCCAGACATGCCCGTTCGCCGCCCAACGCACCACAGCCACCGCTCCCTGTTGAGACCGCCACCTCTGCCATTCAGAGCGCATGCACCGCCTGACCAATTGCCACCGTCCTTAGGCCCGCATTTACTCCGTAGAGCATCGCCAGGAGACCAGCCATCGTCCCCTACCTCGAGCCACGCCGCTAGCACGTTATGCAGCCCTCGCCGGAGCCGCCCGCCCATGCCTCTCGGTCGCGTCGTCGTCCTATAAATAGAGGCCACCCCTAGCCCCATTCGGCACACCACTCACCTCCCCTCACCTCACTGACCGTTCCCCACCTCTAGCCGGAGCAGCGCGAGCACTTGCTCGCCAGAATTTGGCCGGAGGAGCCCGCAGCAGAGGAGGAGAAGGCCCCGCTGATTGCGACCACCCCCGGAGCTGCCTCGACCACTCCTGAGCTCGCCGTCGTCTACCAGTCCATTTGCCCGCCTCGCCATCGTCGCTGGAGCCCTGGTACGCCCCCTGAGCCGCTAGGGTTAGAGTTCACTGGCAACCTGTTCGTCGTTGATGACGAGCCCCAGCCGTTGATCCCCGTTCTAATCTAACGGCCCACATCGCCTCGTACCGCTTCGCGTGTTATGAGCCACTGACCGGTGGACCCCCTGTCAGCTGTGCCCCGCACCGCGTAGTGTCACTGGACCGGCCCGTTAGCTTTCCCACGCGACCCATTTAGTTTGAATTAGGATTTTTCCATTTAGTTTAAACCTAGTCATGTCGCCTAGTTTGAAATTCAATTCAGAGAGATTTACAAATCCAAATGGAGTGATTCCAATTTTGTTAGAAAGCTACTGAAAAGATCTATCCAACCCCGTTGTATTTAATTCAATTAGAGTTAGAGATCTCTCCTAGTAAAAATAACAAAACAGAAGCTTTTGCACCTTGCAACATTTTTATAAAATCAACCATGATAGCTTTTGAGTTGATTCCAACTCTCAAAAATCACATTTAACCATACCTATCTGAATATGTAATAATATTAAGGTTTACATGCAGTGATTTGTACTAGTACCAAAATAATGCTATATAGGCATTTCTAGTCACTTTAAATCATTAAATAATGAACTTAAACCAAAGTAATTATGATCCAACCTTTAAATCACATTCCCACATGTATAATATGTGGTGATGACATGTGTCCACATGATCCCATATTTGAAGTGGTGAATATTAAATCTTAGTTAATTTTCAATGAGTAGAAATTACTTTTCTAAAATAAAAAGAATGAAACTAGTTAATAAAACTTGTGATGCTTGTGATGATATTAGATCATCAAATGTGTGCCTTAGAGTGCTAATTAGACTAGTTAAGTATTGTTTGGTGATTGTGTACTCCGTATGTATTTATAGACGATAGTACCGACCAAGCTTTCGAGGAGGAGGAGTTCTATCAAGAGGAGGAAGAAAACTTCAACCACTACACCAACCAAGGCAAGCTAGCACTCTCTAAGTTAACCCTTGCAAGTTGTAGTTGCAAGACACCATTAACAAAGCAAGCTAACACTTGCAAGTATAATGCTTAGCAAGCTAGGATGAAACTAGATGGTTTAGCAAAGATGCTTTAGGCATGCTTTGGTTATACCACTTTGACTAGTATTTACCCCAAGTATTATTTCCAAGCTTTATTTCCTTTACTTTACACAAAGTCCTTTACTTGTTTTGAAGGTAGCATAAAGAGTACAAAACTTGACCTATTTAGATAACTTTAGATGTCATTCTATGGCATGAGATTGATCCCATCTTTCCACCTTAGTGAACACTCTTAACTTAGTAGTTTAGAGTAGATAAAAACTTGAGTCGCTTTAGATGGCAACACTTGGTGAACATGAATTATGAAAACCTTGGAATGATGAGTCATTCTATTGAGATGTTTTGACATGTGTTGAGAAACACAAATGGCTTATGATGATGAAAATGTTGAGGCATGAGCCTTAGCCCTTTTACAAAACTGATTGTTGGATTCGGATGCGATACCATTCCAAATTTACCATACAACCACAATACCTGAATTGGGTAAGGCTTAGCCGGAAGTTTATATGCATTAGTATTAGTTCCCTCGCGGGAGAGGTTTGAGCTGAGGCTACTTCTCAATGTTGTCCACCTATGAAGTGCCCAAGATGACAGATGGTCATGGTTGGGAGGCCATGCTCATAGGAGAGGTGCTTATACTATGGTGTGTAAAGGAAAGGTTATGTTTGATTATCTGCATACTAAGTATGACGATTCATGGTTATCCCTGAAAGATGTATCGAATCTTGTGGTGAAAGTGTACCACCTTTGTAGAGTGTCAAACTATTCGAATAGCCGCGTCTGCGGTTATGGACAGTTGGAATGGCCATACTGTTTCGTTGTCAGATGTTTTCAAACTAACTTATGAAAGGAATGATGAATCTTGACTTGACCACAACACGGTTGTGTTTATGACACTAGCTTCCCAACTTAAGTGATTCTAGAACTTTATTTTATCTTTCGTTGCTTCAGAACTTAGCTTAGGTTTCAAACTTAACTTTATAGTTAAACATAGAGTTAGCATTTTACTTTAGAACTATACTACTTGTTAGTGGTAGTTTGCGAGTACTTAAAGAGTACTCATGGCTTTTGTCCCTGGCTATTCTCATGGATAGACTATGAAGGAGACTACCAAGATGATGGCTAGCAGGACGACTATGATAACTAGGACTATCTGCCTTCGTCAGCATTGCCTGTGCCCCTGAAGATGGACCCCACCGCTATGCTTATCTTTTATTCCGCTGCTTGTAGTATTAAGACTGGATCATGAGATCCTTATTTGTGTAAGACCTTATGTATGGTTTGTAATGGATGATGTACTGTGATATCCAATCCGTTATGTCTCGCAAAAATGGTAATCCTGGGATTGCGAGGTATGACATAACGGGCATCTGGGATTAAAAATCTGGGTGTTGACAGTGCCAAAACCCATCCTATCATTGCCACCATTCACCGTCCGACCGTCTCCGACGAGGTGACGTCACCTCAACGTCAGATTCGCGTCACCACCTTGCCACATCGTGGGTTTGACTGGTCCACGCCCACGTGGCTACTGACGTGGCCCTAACCCCACTGGTCAATGGCTGGTACTAGCTTAGTCCGTGTATAAAAGGTTTTCTCTGTCTAGTAAATAGATAAAACAAATAAGTTTAAATATAAATATAATTTCCAGAAATTTAATAAAAGGATTAAATCTTGTTAATTCTATATCTTTTGTTTTATAATTCAGAAAAATGTATATAATATATCAAAATGCATAGAAAAATAAAACCTATAATTTAACTTTATTAACAAAAATTATTGTGTTAATAATTGAAATAATAATTATTTAATAAAGATTTTATAAATAATAATACTTTGAAAATTCATATTTTAATTTTGGTAAATGAGAAAATATAAATAATATACCAAAATTCTTAAAAACACAAAATCTACATTTACAACATTGTTTCATAGATTTTTGGTATCACTTAAATAAATATTATTATTTATTAAGTATTTATAAAGTGATAAAACTTATAAAAATCATAGTTTAATATTTAAAAATCACAAAAATACATATAATATACCAAAATGATCACAAAAATAAATTCTACACATTAAAAATATCCTCTTTCATAATTGAAGTCAAATAAAAGGTAAAGGTCTAATAAATCTTATTTTAACTCTTTTCTTTTATTTTAATTCATTAAAAATATATAAATATTTACTATTGCCTTTAACATTATTTGTTTAAAGTCTAAAAGTGTAATAACAATTTCAATTAATGTTTGATGAATTAAAATTAGGTCTAACCATTTTAAGATGTATTTCTTAAAACTACCATTTAAAATTTAGTAAGTTTTACTCTCCAAAAATATTTTATCAATTATAAAATCATCAAGATTTGAGTACTAATTCTTTTATCAGTTTAGGAATCCACCTAAGGAATTAAACTAAGTTTTTAAGTAATTTTAGCCATATCCTATATATGCTTATAAAATATAAGCATTAACAAGAAAGTAATTCTACTCGCTTATAACTTTAATAAAACACCACCTCATTCAAGTAATAATACTTAAATTCTAACTTTGTGGAATGTTAAGAAGTCAACCATCTACAATGTGGTTCCTTGTTCAAAACATGTAAATCTCCAACACGAATGCTATGATTGTTTAATGTAGTAATGTTTTCCTCTTTAATAATCTTAGCTAATAATAAAACCTTAAAGTGTTAACCTTAAGTTTAAATACTTTTTACTTTGTAAAGTAATATATTCCTCAAAAGTTATTCTTTTAAGAAACATTAAAAGTAATCTTTGAACACTTCTTTAAAAGCTCTAATTGATTCTTAATCTTGTTTAAGAAATATTTTAGATACCATGACCCATTTGAGTGCTTTAGTATTGCATACTGTTTGTTGTATTTACATATTGTTTTACACTCTCACAAGCCTTAATAACAAGCACAAGTGTGAATCCGATGTAAAAGTGAAACACACTCCTAAGAACTCATCACAAACTCCAAACCCTAGCTCAAATACGATTAGTCCGGGGGTTCGCATTTATTAAATTGCATTACATTACTTATGCATTGTTGCATCTTGCTTCTTTAAACATTAGTCCTTACCGAACCAATGATGTTGTTTACAGAATTTGGATCTTCTATTATCCCGAAGACAGTGAGTGCATAATCTTGCAATCACAAAAGGCAAGTTAATAACTTGCTCATGTCCTTTGATTATTTTCTATCAAATGCCTGTAACTCAAATGTTGTCATCGCCTGCATTTCAAAAAGGACTGAAAATACTATTTTCATAATAATATGATTATGGATTATTTACCAAGTGGTAATAATCTATTGATACAGTTCCAGTGGTAAAGGAACATAATATCTAGGACTTAACAACCAATGTCGCTAGTGATTCTAGCGCCGTATATTACGGGTCAACCATGAGATTTGGAATGGGACAGAGAAGCCAGCTGTATCTTCTTCCTCTCGCATGCATCCGGATGGCCAGGTCATGGTCGTTATCCTTATAGCATGTTGGTAATTCGTAGAGGATATGCAACATATGGGTGGGAGCCCTCAACGTCCCACAATAGTTCTGGCATCTGACGGTCTGTACTAACCATTGTCATAATTCAAGATGTGGGCATGGAGTACACCAAGGGGACATGCAGGGTCACGAAGGGGGCAGTGATTGGCTTGGATCTTAAGTTGGGCCTCAAACCATGGAAGTTTGAACGGGGACATACTCCCAACCGTGCAACAAAGCTTAAGGTCTCTTCTGGGAAAAGTGACGCACCTCTGTAGAGTGTAAGAATTGTGACATGTTACTCCCTGTTCTGGGAAGCAGCTACAAACGCGGCAGGAAAGGAACCCCACGAAGGTTCTGGTCAACCCGTGAAGGCTGTCGGACACATTTTTCAGAATAAAAGCAACCTTTGAAGAAATGTTTATGAAAACCTGCATTGCTTACGACCTTTGGTCTGTGGCTGTAGAGATAGTGCATCATACACTCCTTTTTACTGAACTTGCTGAGTATGCTCATACTCAATCATAACTTCTTAACCCTTGCTAGGTTCTAAGTCGTTGAAGATGACATCAACATCAATTTCTGCTCAAGAAACTATCATCAATAGCTCAAGATCTTCAATAAAGTCAATGAAGTCAACAAATACATCGACTGAAGTGAAGACGAAGTTCTTGATTAGATAGGAGTAGATACTCTAGCCATAAAACCTACTTCTGTAGAGCATTGCTTTAGCAGCAATTGCAAACCAATTAGTTCAGATGCTAGTCTTAGTTACTAGATAGTTCTGAGTTATTATTTCTAGATCTTCTTTGTAAGAAGTTTCTTCCTCTCTCTTTCACCTAGAGTGTTCTCTGGATCTTTTGTAAAGAGTCGAGTTGTAATCTATAGTCCTCTCTTGGACCTGCTGTGTTTCTGTTGTACCACTCTGAGGGATGTAATACTAGTGCATGGTGTTTCATTGGTGTTATGTCAACGACTATAGTGTACTACATCATGCAGTGGTATGCTGGGTCAACGCAACTGGTATCAGAGCATATTCTTTGACCTTAGGATTAAAACCCTTTTAGGAAGATCTATAGGTTGGATAGTTACTATAGGATCCATCTTATCTAAACCAAGACTTCTGATGGATATACACTTGTGGATAAACCTTGTAACACTTAAGTTGGATGTTTTTGTCATCTTTATTAAGGATTAGTTATATGTATTATCTAGAGAAATGTCATTTGAGTATAGCTCTAAAAATAAGTATAACACCACTAAGATATTTTAAGTAAGTTAAAATATTAAAGAAGATTATGGCAAAGATCAGCAGATCATGTGGAGTAGTATTAGTGATGGAGTCTATATTTAGAACCCTTGTGAAGTAGCATAATCTTACCACTAGTTGATACCACTATACCATACAGGTTAAACCATCAGAGTATGTATAGATACAATTGGAAATAAATCATGTGGCATTCACTTGAGAATTCCATGTGATGGAGTAGAATTTTGTTAAGAATCATTAATAGTAAGATGGGAAGGAGTTGTCATGGTGAGATTAGCTCTTTAATCATGATGCCTAGGTAAATATTAACAAGTTAGTGGTGAGAATAGCTCCGAGACCATGATAAGTCTGTAATTAGGACAAGTACTTAGTAAATAATCTTGTAACAACAGTAAGTAAAGAACAGTGTAGGTTTATGATAGAAGCCATGGGTATCATAACATTACGATGATTTTTGGATTAAGGTAGTAACTACAATTTTTTAGTAGTTTTGAGAGATCATGTGAGGATAGTTTACGATAGAATAGAAAGTTGGTAGTCTTTAGTAGTCCCGAAAGAAAGGTAAGAGGTTAGTTAGAACCAAAGTGAGACCACTTTGCTCAAAATTATCCTATTGCAACTAAGCAATTTGGGTAGATATTGAGACAAAGAGTAGTTAAACCCTTAAGTGCTAAGTATCACGATGTAAACCTATACTAGGAGGTGTCATATACTACATAGCTAAGCCTGAATTCTAGAGGTATTATACTCAAGTACTATATTCCGGGCTTAGAATGATGTGTGTTATATGTACCACATTTGGATTTTTCGGTTTTTCTTGGATCTTCTTGATTGACTAGATCTGTACATGAAGTTTGACTTGGTGTGCAAATGCATGTTGCATCAGCAAGTTATTACTTGATGTTATAGACCTAGATAGAAAAGGGAATTCGTGTAAGGGAGTGACGAGTTCCAAAGATCAAGATGAAGACTTGCAAGAAGAAGGAAGCTAAATATAAGGTGTATTAACACTATTTTGAAGGATGGATCAATCCCAACTCACTATGAGATGGCAATGAGAAGGAATATTAGTACATAAAAGGTGTGGAGCAACATGAAGGAATGAACTTACGTTCACTCAAAATAGGTGATGTTGCTAAGAAGCTAATGAAGTAGTTGTACCAAGATCATGGGAGTAACATGAAATGGAGTAAAGAAGAAGTCGTGGAACAAAAGTGGTATTCAAGCTCTGACAACTCAGAGAGAATGCCAATAAGAAGTCAAAAACCCGTAGGGTAATCCATACACCTAGGAGGATCCGCAGCTGGTATCCGTAGCTGGTATCCTAGCGGTTTAGCTAATTAGATCAACTTGGTATGATTTAAAGAGCATAAAACTTGGCCTAAGTTAAGAAAGGCATAAAGAAGTATAAAATTAAAAGCAAACAACTTTCAAGATGTTTTCGTGACATTGGATTTACCGGTGAGAAATAATGTCTAAGAAGATAAAAGTAAGGCAAGTAACGTTGGAAGATTCATTTCGGAGATCCACAATTGTGTGGGTGTACCACAAATTCTTTCATGAGACCTCGTAGAGGTAAAATATAAGCTAGACAGAGACCAATATCTTAACTATTGAGTTACTGGGTATTATACATGAAGTTTAGAGGAGAATATCATTTTGCGGCCCGAAAGTTGGGGTGTCCAGGCAACGCGGTACCCGAGTTCCCTGATATCATCCGCAATGACTATAGTTGGCGTGCCAAATACTTAGAGGGTCTTTTTCGGCACGAATTCAACTTTATGTTTCAATACAAAAAATCAAGCTAATGGCCGTCAAGTTGGCCCCCCCTGTCAGTTCTCGCCGTTATGTCGCTCCTGTCGCTCCCGTCTCTTAGGTGTCAATTCTTGCAGCGTTGGCGCCTGCATCCATTACGCGTCTTCTTCTTCCCTGGAGCGGCAATTTGTGGGGCGTCGCAGCCATGGCGCGGAGCTGGGACATGGACGAACCTGCTCGGCCCAGCTCTCCTCCCTGTAGGCTTGCAGCATTGACGCCTCCATTACTCGTCTTCTTCCTCGGAGCGGCAATGTGTGGTCGCGACCATGGCGCAGAGCTGGGAAGTGACGAAGCTGCTCGGCCCCGCTCTCCTCCCCATCCCGAGTCGGAGCTAGCCCTCACCATGGACGCACCCATGGCACGGTCGGGGACGAGAATTGGTTCCTGGTGAGATCTATCACCTTGTCGACCATGCTCGGTTCTATTTTCCTCCTCTAGAATCCGAGCTCGTCGTCGTCGTGGTTGCACCCGCACCAATTCTGCCACCTCTGCTGGGGTCTCTGTGGTAGCTCAGGTTCTGGGGCTCTCCAAGTTCTGCCATGTTGAGCCTGTAAGTATTGTTGTATGTTAAACTAGCAAATCTCTTTTGTTCAAATCTCTTGGGCTGTACCAACTTCATTGTGTTTAATTATGAAAGACAAAATATAAATGACTTCTCTCAATTTCTTGCATAGAAAAATGCACAGCTAATTTCATATTCTCGCAGGAACTGGCCCCACTTGTTGAACCGGCGGCACTGCCACGATCTCCACGTAACAACGGCGAGTTCTCGAACCGAAAGTTGCAGTTACCACGTTTCTTCTGCAGTCATTCCTCTTCCTCAGTCATTCCTCTGCAGTTTTTCCTAGGCGCTTCTTCTTCCTCTGTTCTAGAACCGTCGGTTCACCTTCTTCTTCCTCTCGAAGGCAGTTCCTTGCAGGCAGTTCCTGTTACCCATTTCCTTGCAGGCATGGACGATGGGAAACGCACAACAGAGACCCACTTGGTCCCTGCCCATGGCACCACGACTTTGACAGTGGTGTACACAAATGATGAAACGACTGTGGAGACAACTCCTGCCAGGTTTGAGCAATTGCTTGATAAAGAGAAGCATAAGTTTGTGGGGCTAGACTTGGAGTACACCCGTGCAAATAAGAGAAAAAATCCTCCACAAGAGATCGTTGTCATGCAAATCGCCATACATGAGGAGGTCCTCGTTTACCACTTCTGCGGGTATGTGAAATTTAAATTTGAGATCACCACTTCTGCATCCCTTGTTCCCTTACATCCCTAGAACCATCTAAGTGCAGGAGTAAACCAACTGAGATGCGTTGTCCGGCTCTGGTCGAGTTCTTGTGTAGGAAAGGGATAACTTTCACTAGCGTGGATATCACAAATGACACAATTATGCTTTCTCGTGCGTTGATAAAAATCCCAGAGGGGCACCACATCGACATCCAAAATCTATACAAGATCAAATCATACCCAGCGAAGGATGGCATGGGTGATCTGGCAGCAGAAATCATCGATAAATCCAATGAAAAACTGAAGAAATTGAAGCGACTCGATCATGACTACTAGGAGTGGAAGCCGATGAGCCAGGTGCGCCTCGAGTATGCAGCCAGAGACGCCTACATGGCGTACGAGTTGTACAGTAAGCTCATTACCATGAAAGATGGGATGGTTAAGGCGGGGGTTTTCGCGAGAGAGCAATGCCCTGGTTGCAAGCTAGCCCAGGAGAAGAAGCGCGAGGAGGACAGAAAGCGGTATCAGGACGAGCAGCGATCTTGGGACGGTGGCGACGTCAAGCGGCTGAAGGGGAAGCAAGTCAAGGACGACAACAAGTGGTGGTGATACATTATGTGTTTGAACTAGATTTTAGTTTCTATTTTATTATGTGTGTGATACATTTAGTTACTTCAATACAAAATTTCGACCAATTTAACTTGTTTATGTATTTCTTGACAATTATAATACAATCGAGCACTAGAAATATTTTGTAGTGTGCATGAGCATGATCCGTAAATATAATTGAACACTAGAAACTTTAAGGCACTCCATATAATGGAGTAGATTAATATATAAGGTTCACCAGAGACACCACGGATATATTGTCTTACATGCCACACACAGGTAATAATTAACTAGAACAAAATAAAAGCAGGGGCTGTAGTAGGAGGCCGGGACACGGAGACGCCTAGCAGGGCAGGGGTTTATCAGCAGGATGCAGTGACAACCTAGTCGATGAGATACAGGCCAGTCTTGACATACTTCCGGAGGAATTTGCCGTAGGCTGCGTGCCGCGCCAAGGTAATCGGCCTATGGCTTCTGCCTTTGCCTCTGCCAACGCCCTCCGTGTGCTGGATCATGTTGTTGAGGTCCACGTTGATTGCTCTACCACAGAATGGGCAAAACAGTCTCCCCCTACGGTGGAAACGGATTAGCCCACACCATAACCGCCTCAGCACGTAGCGGCTCTTGTTGTCCCTGGATTCCTTGCTATCGTCCACTTCATCATCATCCTCCTGTTGATTTTTAAGAACATAACTTAGAACTCAGTACATATGATGTAATTGTATTACAACTCAAGAATTGACAACATGTATATGTAAGACAATATATCCGTGGATATCAAAGATAAAGCATCTCAGCAATAGTTTGATCGGTTCATATATCATTTCATCTCAACACAATGACAAATAATTGCATCAGATTGCGGCCTCATAAGTTTATTCAGGGACGGCGTGAGTGAACCAAGTAACAATTGCACAGCCTATATTGATCTTGTACATGGCCCCAGGTTCGCTCACTCATCCCTGTAAAAATCTGACACCAATGTGTCTGCCTCTCTTTTGGGGCAAATTTGAATCATTGGCCACAATAAGAAATTGAAATGTAATCGTACAAAACATTATTCAGGGATATACATAGTCAGGTACAAAAACAAGCCTAAATATTGTAATTATAAATAAAAAAACAAACAATTAATCTTCAGGTGCATGTTAAAAATACTTATGATCAAAACCATTCATATATATGCATCATACCAATCAATAAAAGATCAGAAACAATTCAAGGATCATATATGTAGTTCCGCATGAGAATAAATCTAGGGCCTCATAATTTGTTTTAGAGATGGAGTAGGCGAACCAAAGTACCAACAACATAACCTTTATTCTTTGTGTGCATTGCTGCCTCAGGTTCACCAACCCATCCCTAAAACACGACACCATCATACGTGTCTCCCCTTGAACTCTTTTGGGGCAAATTTCAATCATCGGCCTCGGTGACAAACTAAAATGTAATTCTTATTCACTATGAATCCATGGAATAGATAATTCGAATATCATAGTTCTATGAATGTAGAATAAAGATTGCGGCCTCATAAGTTTATTCAGGGACGGCGTGAGTGAACCAAGTAACAATTGCATAGCCTATATTGTTGTTGTACATCGCCCCAAGTTCACTAACTCGTCCCTGAAAAAATCTGACACCAATGTGTCTGCCTCTCTTTTGGGACAAATTTGAATCATTGGCCACCATAAGAAATTGAAATGTAATCGTACAAAACATTATTCAGGGATATACATAGTCAGGTACAAAAACAAGCCTAAATATTGTAATTATAAATAAAAAACCAAACAATTAATCTTCAGGTGCATGTTAAAAATACTTATGATCAAAACCATTCATATACATATGCATCATACCGATCATTAAAAGATTAGAAACAATTCAAGGATCATATATGTAGTTCCATATGAGAATAAATCTAGGGCCTCATAATTTGTTTCAGAGATGGAGTAGGCGAACCAAAGTACCAACAGCACAACCTATATTGTTTGTGTGCATTGCTGCCTCAGGTTCACCAACCCATCCCTAAAACACGACACCGTCATACGTGTCTCCCCTTGAACTCTTTTGGGGCAAATTTCAATCATCGGCCTCGGTGACAAACTAAAATGTAATTCTTATACACTATGAATGCATGGAATAGATAATTCAAATATCATAGTTCTATGAATGTAGAATAAAGATTGCAGCCTCATAAGTTTCTACAGAGATGGCGTAAGCGAACCAAGTAACAATTGCACAGCCTATATTGATCTTGTACATGGCCCCAGGTTCGCTCACTCATCCCTGTAAAAATCTGACACCAATGTGTCTGCCTCTCTTTTGGGGCAAATTTGAATCATTGGCCACAATAAGAAATTGAAATGTAATCGTACAAAACATTATTCAGGGATATACATAGTCAGGTACAAAAACAAGCCTAAATATTGTAATTATAAATAAAAAACCAAACAATTAATCTTCAGGTGCATGTTAAAAATACTTATGATCAAAACCATTCATATACATATGCATCATACCAATCATTAAAAGATCAGAAACAATTCAAGGATCATATATGTAGTTCCATATGAGAATAAATCTAGGGCCTCATAATTTGTTTCAGAGATGGAGTAGGCGAATCAAAGTACCAACAACACAACCTATATTGTTTGTGTGCATTGCTGCCTCAGGTTCACCAACCCATCCCTAAAACACGACACCGTCATACGTGTCTCTCCTTGAACTCTTTTGGGGCAAATTTCAATCATCAGCCTCGGTGACAAACTAAAATGTAATTCTTATACACTATGAATGCATGGAATAGACAATTAAAATATCATAGTTCTATGAATGTAGAATAAAGATTGCAGCCTCATAAGTTTCTACAGAGATGGCGTAAGCGAACCAAGTAACAATTGCACAGCTTATATTGATCTTGTACATGGCCCCAGGTTCGCTCACTCATCCCTGTAAAAATTTGACACCAATGTGTCTGTCTCTCTTTGGGGCAAATTTGAATCATTGGCCACAATAAGAAATTGAAATGTAATCGTACCAAACAATATTCAGGGATATACAAATGCATCATACAACGCATTCATAGATCAGAAACAATACAAATATTATATATTTAGGTTCCATATGAGAGAAAAAATTAGGGCCTCATTTTTTCAGCGATGGAGTCAGAGAACCAAAATACCAACAGCATAACCTATATTGTTTATGTGCATTGCTGCCTCAGGGCCACTAACCATCCCTAAGAAAACGAGACCATCAGATTCCCTTGCACTATTTTGGGGCAAAATTGAATCATTGGGCTTAGTAAGGAATCTAAATGTAATGTTATAGGCCTGCTGTGTATCGAAATGAACACTCAACTAGCAAACTCAACTAGATGGCAGATGAGCAGATTGGGGTTTTGTGACTAGACGGATTGGGGTTTTGTGACTAGATGGCAGATGCATCAATCAGCCGATCGAATCATATATATACTACCCTACTTCAAGAGCAAAAGAATCTGTACACGATTGAGAAAATCCTATGAATGAACAGTGAAAATTGTGGCTGCGACTAGAGAAGCTAGCAATGTAGTACCTCGGACTCCTCATCAGGGACCTCCTCCTCGAACTTATCATTCTCCATGATTGCGTCAAAGGTTTCTTGAACGGCGATGGGGTCGTCGATGTAGATCACCGGATTGCCTCCGCCTGCCGCCTGTCCCCCATCCAGATCTGCCGCTGGCACCACGACATTGTCGGCCACGATGTTGTCGGCCACCTGCTGCTCGGCGGCGACGGCTACTACCGGCTGCTCGGTGGCGATGGCTACCACCTGCTGTTTGGCGGCGACGGCTACCAACTTCTTCTCGGCGGCGACGGCTACCACCTGCTGCTCGGCGGTGACAGCTACTAGCTGGACGGATGAGTTCGCACCCTCGACGGCGCGGCGACGAGCGGCGTTCGTGCCCGGAGAAGACGCCTCCCTCTGCTTGGCGACGACCGAGCCATTTGCTGCTTCGCCTTCAACTGACTTCACCTCCAGATCTTCTCCACGCGTACGCTTCATGGTGCACCAAGGGAAGGAGGTAGTGCAAATGAGGGAGATTCGGCGCGTGCAGCAGGTGTAGATTGGGGTCTTGGGACTAGACAGGTTGGGGGGAAATGACACGAGCTCATGGAAGAAGAAGGTCGAGGGGGATTATAAACACCGAACCGTTCATAGTCTCGAGTGGACACGTGTGGTGGGCAGGGGGCGGTGGGCTACCACGATCTCCACCCTTTTTTGGTTCCCTTTTTTTTGAAACAGCCACGATCTCCACTTTAGAGCTGCATTGAAAACACGCTCATGGCAGACCTCAATTCCACTGCATGCAAGTGGTGCGGAACTAATTTCTAGCAACATTAGATCTACTCGAGGGGGGCCCTTGACTCATGGAATTTACTAGCGGTAGGGCCCAGTTGGAAATAAGATTGAGAGCGTTGCGTATAAATGGGATATGTCTGATTAAAATCAAGTGGCAATAAATTGCAGCGTCCCATCGACAATCGTGCACTCGATGACCCCGTTGCCCTGTGCATGAGTTGTAGTAGCAGTAGTAGGCTTTTCAGACTTGATTAAACTTGACATGACCGCTCGACGACTTTTTCCATGGACGGCATCGTGTTCCTTCCCGTAGAAGTCCCGCGGAGGGAGACGTCCGTGCTGTCTCACGCTATACTGTGAAGGGCACGAGGTGTGCAACGATCATCGTTGGATCGCACAGAATCAAGGTTGGTGTGCACGATCCACGTGACAACTGTGACAACCAATCAGGGATTAGCAGACAGGGTGAGCACAGTTTTGGGCTTCTACGAAAGATAGAGAGGGGGGTGGGCAAAACTAAGTAGTACCACATAAAACCAAGGGCAAAACTGAGTAGTATAAAAATGGAAAGTGACTTGCACCATGAAATACATCGTGGAATACATCAAATTATGCCAAGATAGATCCACTAGAGTTCATTGGATGTGTGTTCTTCTCATAAACCACACATGGATCCACCAAAGGCACTGCATGTGTGTTCTTCTAAATAGACCACATAAGGATCCACCAGTGTCATTACATGTCTGTTCTTTTCATGAACCACACATAAGGATGGGCCCACCAGTGTCATTGCATGTCTGTTCTTTTCATGAACCACACCTAGTGTCACTGCATGTCTGTTCTATTCATGAACCACACCCAGTTTCACTGCATGTCTGTTCTTTTCATGAACCACATAAGGATCTACCAGTGTCATTGCATGTCTGTTACTTCCATAAACCACATATGGATCCACCTAGTGTGATTGCCTGTCTGTTCTTTTCATGAACCACATAAGGATCCACCAGTGTCATTGCATGTTTGTTCTTTTCATGAACCACACCTAGTGTCATTGCATGTGTGTTCTTCTAAACAAACCACATAAGGATCCATCAGTGTCATTGCATGTCTGTTCTTTTCATGAACTAGATAAGGATCCACCAGTGTCATTGCATGTCTGTTCTTTTCATGAACCACACCCAGTTTCACTGCATGTCTGTTCTTTTCATGAACCACATAAGGATCTACCAGAGTTAGTGCATGTCTTTTACTTCCATAAACCACATATGGATCCACCTAGTGTTATTGCATGTCTGTTCCTCCAAACAAACCACATAAGGATCCACTAGTGTCATTGGATGTGTGTTCTTCTCATGAACCACACCCAGTGTCATTACATGTGTGTTCTTCTAAACAAACCACATAAGGATCCACCAGTGTCATTGCATGTCTGTTCTTTTCATGAACCACATAAGGATCCACCAGTGTCATTGCATGTCTGTTCTTTTCATGAATCACAGCTAGAGTCATTGCATGTCTTTTACTTCCATAAACCACATATGGATCCACCTAGTGTGATTGCATGTCTGTTCCTCTAAACAAACCACATAAGGATCCACCAGTGTCATTGTGTGTCTGTTCTTTTCATGAACCACACCCAGTGTCATTGCATGCGTGTTCTTCTAAACAAACCACATAAGGATCCACTAGTGTCATTGCCTATCTATTCTTTTCATGAACCACACCCAGTGTCATTGCATGTGTGTTCTTCTAAACAAACTACATAAGTCATTACATGTCTGTTCTTTTCATGAACCACACCTGGTGTCATTGCATGTCTGTTCTTTTCATGAACCATGGCTAGAGTCATTGCATGTTTGTTCCTCTAAACAGACCACATAAGGATCCACCAGTGTCATTGCATGTCTGTTCTTTTCATGAACCACATAAGGATCTACCAGTGTCATTGCATGTCTGTTCTTTTCATGAACCACACCTAGTGTCATTGATGTGTGTTACTTCCATAAAACACATATGGATCCACCTAGTGTGATTGCATGTTTGTTCCTTCCATAAACCACATAAAGATCCACCAGTGTCATTGCCTGTCTATTCTTTTCATGAACCACTCCTAGTGTCAGTGCATGTATGTTCTTTTCATGAACCACACCCAGTGTCACTGCATCATAGTTCTTTTCATGAACCACATAAGGATGTACCAGAGTCATTGGATGTCAGTTCTTCTCATGAACCACACGTGGATCCACCGGTGTCATTGCATGTGTGTTCCTCTAAACAAACCACATAAGGATCCACCAGTGTCATTGCGTGTGTGTTCTTCTCATTAACCACACCCAGTGTCATTGCATGTGTGCTCTTCTAAACAAACCACATAAGGATCCACCAGTGTCATTGCATGTCTGTTCTTTTCATGAACCACATAAGGATCCACCAGTGTCATTGCATGTCTGTTCTTTTCATGAACGACATAAGGATCCACCAGTGTCATTGCATGTCTGTTCTTTTCATGAATCACAGCTAGTCATTGCATGTCTTTTACTTCCATAAACCACATATGGATCCACCTAGTGTGATTGCATGTCTGTTCCTCTAAACAAACCACATAAGGATCCACCAGTGTCATTGCGTGTCTGTTCTTTTCATGAACCACACCCAGTGTCATTGCATGTGTGTTCTTCTAAACAAACCACATAAGGATCCACCAGTGGCATTGCATATCTATTCTTTTCATGAACCACACCCAGTGTCATTGCATGTGTGTTCTTCTAAACAAACCACATAAGTCATTGCATGTCTGTTCTTTCATGAACCACACCCGGTGTCATTGCATGTCTGTTATTTTCATGAACCACGGCTAGAGTCACTGCATGTCTTTTCCTCTAAACAAACCACATAAGGATCCACCAGTGTCATTGCATGTCTGTTCTTTTCTTGAACCACATAAGGATCTACAAGTGTCATTGCATGTCTGTTCTTTTCATGAACCACACCTAGTGTCATTGCATGTGTGTTACTTCCATAAACCACATATGGATCCACCTAGTGTGATTGCATGTTTGTTCCTTCCATAAACCACATAAGGATCCACCAGTGTCATTGCCTGTCTGTTCTTTTCATGAACCACTCCTAGTGTCAGTGCATGTATGTTCTTTTCATGAACCACACCCAGTGTCACTGCATGTCAGTTCTTTTCATGAACCACATAAGGATCTACCAGAGTCATTGGATGTGTGTTCTTCTCATGAACAACACGTGGATCCACCGGTGTCATTGCATGTGTGTTCCTCTAAACAAACCACATAAGGATCCACCAGTATCATTGTGTGTGTGTTCTTTTCATGAACTACACCTAGTGTCATTGCATGTGTGTTCTTCTAAACAAACCACATAAGGATCTACCAGTGTCATTGCCTGTCTGTTCTTTTCATGAACCACATAAGGATCCACCAGTATCATTGCATGTCTGTTCTTTTCATGAATCAGAGCTAGAGTCATTGCATGTCTTTTACTTCCATAAACCTCATATGGATCCACCTAGTGTGATTGCATGTTTGTTCCTCTAAACAAACCACATAAGGATCCGTCAGTGTCATTGCGTGTCTATTCTTTTCATGAACCACACCTAGTGTCATTGCATGCGTGTTCTTCTAAACAAACCACATAAGGATCCACCAATGTCATTGCCTATTTGTTCTTTTCATGAACCACACCCAGTGTCATTGCATGTGTGTTCTTCTAAATAAACCACATAAGTCATTGCATGTCTGTTCTTTTCATGAACCACACCCGGTGTCATTGCATGTCTGTTCTTTTGATGAACCATGGCTAGAGTCATTGCATGGTTGTTCCTCTAAACAAACCACATAAGGATCCACCAGTGTCATTGCATGTCTGTTCTTTTCATGAACCACATAAGGATCTACCAGTGTCATTGCATGTCTGATCTTTTCATGAACCACACCCAGTGTCATTGCATGTGTGTTACTTCCATAAACCACATATGGATCCACCTAGTGTGATTGCATGTTTGTTCCTTCCATAAACCACATAAGGATCCACCAGTGTCATTGTCTATCTATTCTTTTCATGAACCACTCCTAGTGTCAGTGCGTGTATTTTCTTTTCATGAACCACATCTAGAGTCACTGCATGTCAGTTCTTTTCATGAACCACATAAGGATCTACCAAGAGTCATTGGATGTGTGTTCTTCTCATGAACCACACGTGGATCCACCGATGTCATTGCATGTCTGTTCCTCTAAACAAACCACAGAAGGATCCACCAGTGTCATTGTGTGTATGTTCTTCTCATGAACCACACCCAGTGTCATTGCATGTGTGTTCTTCTAAAAAAACCACATAAGGATCCACCAGTGTCATTGCCTGTCTGTTCTTTTCATGAACCAAATAAGGATCCACCAGTGTCATTGCATGTCTGTTCTTTTCATGAATCATAGCTAGAGTCATTGCATGTCTTTTACTTCCATAAACCACATATGGATCCACCTAGTGTCATTGCATGTCTGTTCCTCTAAACAAACCACATAAGGATACACCTGTGCCATTGCATGTCTGTTCTTTTCATGAACCACACCCAGTGTCATTGCATGCGTGTTCTTCTAAACAAACCACATAAGGATCCACCAGTGTCATTGCCTATCTGTTCTTTTCATGAACCACACCTAGTGTCATTGCATGTGTGTTCTTCTAAACAAACCACATATGTCATTGCATGTCTGTTCTTTTCCTGAACTCCACTCGGTGTCATTGCATGTCTATTCTTTTCATGAACCACGGCTAGAGTCATTGCATGTCTGTTCCTCTAAACAAACCACATAAGGATCCACCAGTGTCATTGCATGTCTATTCTTTTCATGAACCACATAAGGATCTACCTGTGTCATTGCATGTTTGTTCTTTTCATGAACCACACCCAGTGTCATTGCATGTGTGTTACTTCCATAAACCACATATGGATCCACCTAGTGTGATTGCATGCTTGTTCCTTTCATAAATCACATAAGGATCCACCAGTGTGATTGTATGTCTGTTCTTTTCATGAACCACACCCAGTGTCAGTGCATGTATGTTCTATTCATGAACCACACCCAGTTTCACTACATGTCTGTTCTTTTCATGACCACATAACGATCTACTAGAGTCATTGCATGTCTTTTACTTCCATAAACCACATATGGATCCACCTAGTGTCATTGCATGTGTGTTCCTCTAAACAAACCACATAAGGATCCACAAGTGTCATTGTGTGTGTGTTCTTTTCATGAACCACACCCAGTGTCATTGTATGTCTGTTCTTCTAAACAAACCACATAAGGATCCACCAGTGTCATTGCCTGTCTATTCTTTTCATGAACCACATAAGGACCCACCAGTGTCGTTGCATGTCTGTTCTTTTCGTGAACCACAGCTAGAGTCATTGCATGTCTTTTACTTCCATAAACCACATATGGATCCACCTAGTGTGATTGCATGTATGTTCCTCTAAACAAACCACATAAGGATCCACCATTGTCATTGTGTGTCTGTTCGTTTCATGAACCACACCCAGTGTCAATGCATGCGTGTTCTTCTAAACAAACCACATAAGGAACCACCGGTGTCATTGCCTATCTGTTCTTTTCATGAACCACACCCAGTGTCATTGCATGTGAGTTTTTCTAAACAAACCACATAAGTCATTGCATGTCTGTTCTTTCCATGAACCACACCCGGTCTCATTGCATGTCTGTTCTTTTCATGAACCATGGCTAGAGTCATTGCATGTTTGTTCCTCTAAACAAACAACATAAGGATCCACCAGTGTCATTGCATGTCTGTTCTTTTCATGAACCACATAAGGATCTACCAGTGTCATTGCATGTCTGTTCTTTTCATGAACCACACCTAGTGTCATTGCATGTGTGTTACTTCCATAAACCACATATGGATCCACCTAGTGTGATTGCATGTTTGTTCCTTCCATAAACCACATAAGGATCCACCAGTGTCATTGCCTGTCTGTTCTTTTCATGAGCCACACCCAGTGTTAGTGCATGTATGTTCTTTTCATGAACCACACCCAGTGTCACTGCATGTCAGTTCTTTTCATGAACCACATAAGGTACCAGAGTCATTGGATGTGTGTTCTTCTCATGAACCACACGTGGATCCACCGGTGTCAGTGCATGTGTGTTCCTCTAAACAAACCACATAAGGATCCACTAGTATCATTGCGTGTGTGTTCTTCTCATGAACCACACCTAGTGTCATTGCATGTGTGTTCTTCTAAACAAACCACATAAGGATCCACCAGTGTCATTGCCTCTCTGTTCTATTCATGAACCACATAAGGATCCACTAGTGTCATTGCATGTATGTTCTTTTCATGAATCACAGCCAGAGTCATTGCATGTCTTTTACTTCCATAAACCACATATGGAACCACCTAGTGTGATTGCATGTCTGTTCCTTCCATAAACCACATAAGGATCCACCAGTGTCATTGCCTATCTGTTCTTTTCATGAACCACTCCTAGTGTCAGTGCATGTATGTTCTTTTCATGAACCACACCCAGTGTTACTGCATGTCAGTTCTTTTCATGAACCACATAAGGATCTACCAGAGTCATTGGATGTGTGTTCTTCTCATGAACAACACGTGGATCCACCGGTGTCATTGCATGTGTGTTCCTCTAAACAAACCACATAAGGCTCCACCAGTGTCATTGCGTGTGTGTTCTTTTCATGAACCACACCTAGTGTCATTGCATGTGTGTTCTTCTAAACAAACCACATAAGGATCCACTAGTGTCATTGCATGTCTGTTCTTTTCATGAACCACATAAGGATCTACCAGTGTCATTGCATGTCTGTTCTTTTCATGAACCACATAAGGATCCACAAGTGTCATTGCATGTCTGTTCTTTTCATGAATCACAACTAGAGTCATTGCATGTCTTTTACTTCCATAAACCACATATGGATCCACCTAGTGTGATTGCATGTCTGTTCCTCTAAACAAAGCATATAAGGATCCGTCAGTGTCATTGCGTGTCTATTCTTTTCATGAACCACACCCAGTGTCATTACATGCGTGTTCTTCTAAACAAACCACATAAGGATCCACCAATGTCATTGCCTATCTTTTTTTTTCATGAACCACACCCAGTGTCATTGTATGTGTGTTCTTTTTAACAAACCACATAAGTCATTGCATGTCTGTTCGTTTCATGAACCACACCCGGTGTCATTGCATGTCTGTTCTTTTCATGAACCATGGCTAGAGTCATTGCATGGTTGTTCCTCTAAACAAACCACATAAGGATCCACCTGTATCATTGCATGTCTATTCTTTTCATGAACCACATAAGGATCTACCAGTGTCATTGCATGTCTGATCTTTTCATGAACCACACCCAGTGTCATTGCATGTGTGTTACTTCCATAAACCACATATGGATCCACCTAGTGTGATTGCATGTTTGTTCCTTCCATAAACCACATAAGGATCCACCAGTGTCATTGCCTGTCTATTCTTTTCATGAGCCACACCCAGTGTTAGTGCATGTATGTTCTTTTCATGAACCACACCCAGTGTCACTGCATGTCAGTTCTTTTCATGAACCACATAAGGTACCAGAGTCATTGGATGTGTGTTCTTCTCATGAACCACACGTGGATCCACCGGTGTCAGTGCATGTGTGTTCCTCTAAACAAACCACATAAGGATCCACTAGTATCATTGCGTGTGTGTTCTTCTCATGAACCACACCTAGTGTCATTGCATGTGTGTTCTTCTAAACAAACCACATAAGGATCCACTAGTGTCATTGCATGTCTGTTCTTTTCATGAACCACATAAGGATCTACCAGTGTCATTGCATGTCTGTTCTTTTCATGAACCACATAAGGATCCACAAGTGTCATTGCATGTCTGTTCTTTTCATGAATCACAACTAGAGTCATTGCATGTCTTTTACTTCCATAAACCACATATGGATCCACCTAGTGTGATTGCATGTCTGTTCCTCTAAACAAAGCATATAAGGATCCGTCAGTGTCATTGCGTGTCTATTCTTTTCATGAACCACACCCAGTGTCATTGCATGCGTGTTCTTCTAAACAAACCACATAAGGATCCACCAATGTCATTGCCTATCTTTTTTTTTCATGAACCACACCCAGTGTCATTGTATGTGTGTTCTTCTAAACAAACCACATAATTCATTGCATGTCTGTTCGTTTCATGAACCACACCCGGTGTCATTGCATGTCTGTTCTTTTCATGAACCATGGCTAGAGTCATTGCATGGTTGTTCCTCTAAACAAACCACATAAGGATCCACCTGTATCATTGCATGTCTATTCTTTTCATGAACCACATAAGGATCTACCAGTGTCATTGCATGTCTGATCTTTTCATGAACCACACCCAGTGTCATTGCATGTGTGTTACTTCCATAAACCACATATGGATCCACCTAGTGTGATTGCATGTTTGTTCCTTCCATAAACCACATAAGGATCCACCAGTGTCATTGCCTGTCTATTCTTTTCATGAACCACTCCTAGTGTCAGTGCATGTATGTTCTTTTCATTAACCACACCCAGTGTCACTGTATGTCAGTTCTTTTCATGAACCACATAAGGGTCTACCAGAGTCATTGGATGTGTGTTCTTCTCATGAACCACACGTGGATCCACCGGTGTCATTGCATGTGTGTTCCTCTAAACAAACCACAGAAGGATCCACCAGTGTCATTGTGTGTGTGTTCTTCTCATGAACCACACCCTGTGTCATTGCATGTGTGTTCTAAACAAACCACATAAGGATCCACCAGTGTCATTGCTTGTATGTTCTTTTCATGAACCACATAAGGATCCACCAGTGTCATTGCATGTCTGTTCTTTTCATGAACCACACTAGTGTCATTGCATGTGTGTTCTTCTAAACAAATCACATAAGTCATTGCATGTCTGTTCTTTTCATGAACTCCACTCGGTGTCATTGCATGTCTATTCTTTTCATGAACCACGGCTAGAGTCATTGCATGTTTATTCTTTTCATGAACCACACTAGTGTCATTGCATGTTTGTTCTTTTCATGAACCACACCCAGTGTCATTGCATGTCTGTTCTTTTCATGAACCACTGCTAGTGTCATTGCATGTGTGTTCTTCTAAACAAACCACATAAGGATCCACCAGTGTCATTGCCTGTCTGTTCTATTCATGAACCACCTAAGGATCCACTAGTGTCATTGCATGTCTGTTCTTTTCATGAATCACAGCCAGAGTCATTGCATGTCTTTTACTTCCATAAACCACATATGGTCCACCTAGTGTGATTGCATGTCTGTTCCTCTAAACAAACCACATAAGGATCCACTAGTGTCATTGCGTGTTTGTTCTTTTCATGAACCACACCTAGTGTCATTGCATGTGTGTTCTTCTAAACAAACCACATAAGGATCCACCAGTGGCATTGCCTATCTATTATTTTCATGAACCACACCCAGTGGCATTGCATGTGTGTTCTTCTAAACAAACCACATAAGTCATTGCATGTCTGTTCTTTTCATGAACCACACCCGGTGTCATTGCATGTATGTTCTTTTCATGAACCATGTCTAGAGTCATTGCATGGTTGTTCCTCTAAACAAACCACATAATGATCTACCAGTGTCAGTGCATGTCTATTCTTTTCATGAACCACATAAGGATCTACTAGTGTCATTGCATGTCTGTTCTTTTCATGAACCACACCCAGTGTCATTGCATGTGTGTTACTTCCATAAACCACATATGGATCCACCTAGTGTGATTGCATGTTTGTTCCTTCCATAAACCACATAAGGATCCACCAGTGTCATTGCATGTCTGTTCTTTTCATGAACCACTCCTAGTGTCAGTGCATGTATGTTCTTTTCACGAACCACACCTAGTGTCACTGCATGTCAGTTCTTTTCATGAACGACATAAGGATCTACCAGAGTCATTGGATGTGTGTTCTTCTCATGAACAACACGTGGATCCACCGGTGTCATTGCATGTGTGTTCCTCTAAACAAACCACATAAGGATCCACCAGTGTCATTGTGTGTGTGTTCTTTTGATGAACCACACCCAGTGTCATTGCATGTGTGTTCTTCTAAATAAACCACATAAGGATCCACCAGTGTCATTGCCTGTCTGTTCTTTTCATGAACCACATAAGGATCCACCAGTATCATTGCATGTCTGTTCTTTTCATGAATCACAACTAGAGTTATTGCATGTCTTTTACTTCCATAAACCACATATGGATCCACCTAGTGTGATTGCATGTCTGTTCCTCTAAACAAACCACATAAGGATCCGCCAGTGTCATTGCGTGTCTATTCTTTTCATGAACCACACCCAGTGTCATTGCGTGCGTGTTCTTCTTAAAAAAACACATAAGGATCCACCAATGTCATTGCCTATCTGTTCTTTTCATGAACCACACCCAGTGCCATTGCATGTGTGTTCTTCTAAACAAACCACATAAGTCATTGCATGTCTGTTATTTTCATGAACCACACCCGGTGTCATTGCATGTCTGTTCTTTTCATGAACCATGGCTAGAGTCATTGCATGGTTGTTCCTCTAAACAAACCACATAAGGATCCACCAGTGTCATTGCATGTCTGTTCTTTTCATGAACCACATAAGGATCTACCAGTGTCATTTCATGTCTGATCTTTTCATGAACCACACCCAGTGTCATTGCATGTGTGTTACTTCCATAAACCACATATGGATCATCCTAGTGTGATTGCATGTTTTTTCCTTCCAGAAACCACATAAGGATCCACCTGTGTCATTGCCTGTCTATTCTTTTCATGAACCAATCCTAGTGTCAGTGCATGTATGTTCTTTTCATGAACCACACCCAGTGTCACTGCATGTCAGTTCTTTTCATGAACGACATAAGGATCTACCAGAGTCATTGGATGTGTGTTCTTCTCATGAACCACACGTGGATCCACCGGTGTCATTGCATGTGTGTTCCTCTAAACAAACCACATAAGGATCCACCAGTGTCATTGTGTGTGTGTTCTTCTCATGAACCACACCCAGTGTCATTGCATGTGTGTTCTTCTAAACAAACCACATAAGGATCCACCAGTGTCATTGCCTATCTGTTCTTTTCATGAACCAAATAAGGATCCACCAGTGTCATTGCATGCCTGTTCTTTTTCATGAATCACAGCTATAGTCATTGCATGTCTTTTACTTCCACAAACCACATATGGATCCACCTAGTGTGATTGCATGTCTGTTCCTCTAAACAAACCACACAAGGATACACCTGTGCCATTGCGTGTCTGTTCTTTTCATGAACCACATCCAGTGTCATTGCATGCGTGTTCTTCTAAACAAACCACATAAGGATCCACCAGTGTCATTGCCTATCTGTTCTTTTCATGAACCACACTAGTGTCATTGCATGTGTGTTCTTCTAAACAAACCACATAAGTCATTGCATGTATGTATTTTTCATGAACTCCACTCGGTGTCATTGCATGTCTATTCTTTTCATGAACCACGGCTAGAGTCATTGCATGTGTGTTCTTTTCATGAACCACACTAGTGTCATTGCATGTTTGTTCTTTTCATGAACCACACCCGGTGTCATTGCATGTCTGTTCTTTTCATGAACCACGGCTAGAGTCATTGCATGTTTGTTCCTCTAAACAAACCACATAAGGATCCACCAGTGTCATTGCATGTCTGTTCTTTTCATGAACCACATAAGGATCTACCTGTGTCATTGCATGTCTGTTCTTTTCATGAACCACACCCAGTGTCATTGCATGTGTGTTACTTCCATAAACCACATATGGATCCACCTAGTGTGATTGCATGTTTGTTCCTTTCATAAACCACATAAGGATCCACCAGTGTGATTGCATGTCTGTTCTTTTCATGAACCACACCCATTGTCAGCGCATGTCTGTTCTATTCATGAACCACACATAGTTTCCCTGCATGTCTGTTCTTTTCATGAACCACATAAGGATCTACTAGAGTCATTGCACGTCTTTTACTTCCATAAACCACATATGGATCCACCTAGTGTCATTGCATGTGTGTTCCTCTAAACAAACCACATAAGGATCCACCAGTGTCATTGTGTGTGGGTTCTTTTCATGAACCACACCCAGTGTCATTGTATGTGTGTTCTTCTAAACAAACCACATAAGGATCCACCAGTGTCATTGCCTATCTATTCTTTTCATGAACCACATAAGGACCCACCAGTGTCATTGCATGTCTGTTCTTTTCGTGAATCACAGCTAGAGTCATTGCATGTCTTTTACTTCCATAAACCACATATGGATCCACCTAGTGTGATTGCATGTCTGTTCCTCTAAACAAACCACATAAGGATCTACCATTATCATTGTGTGTCTGTTCTTTTCATGAACCACACCCAGTGTCATTGCATGCGTGTTCTTCTAAACAAACCACATAAGGAACCACCGGTGTCATTGCCTATCTGTTCTTTTCATGAACCACACCTAGTGTCATTGCATGTGTGTTCTTCTAAACAAACCACATAAGTCATTGCATGTATGTTCTTTTCATGAACCACACCCGGTGTCATTGCATGTCTGTTCTTTTCATGAACCATGGCTAGAGTCATTGCATGTCTGTTCCTCTAAACAAACCACATAAGGATCCACCAGTGTCATTGCATGTCTGTTCTTTTCATGAACCACATAAGGATCTACCAGTGTCATTGCATGTCTGTTCTTTTCATGAACCACACCCAGTGTCATTGCATGTGTGTTACTTCCATAAACCACATATGGATCCACCTAGTGTGATTGCATGTTTGTTCCTTCCATAAACCACATAAGGATCCACCAGTGTCATTGCATGTCTGTTCTTTTGATGAACCACTCCTAGTGTTAGTGCATGTATGTTCTTTTCATGAACCACACCCAGTGTCACTGCATGTCAGTTCTTTTCATGAACCACATAAGGATCTACCAGAGTCATTGGATGTGTGTTCTTCTCATGAACCACACGTGGATCCACCGGTGTCATTGCATGTGTGTTCCTCTAAACAAACCACATAAGGATCCACCAGTGTCATTGTGTGTGTGTTCTTCTCATGAACCACACCTAGTGTCATTGCATGTGTGTTCTTCTAAACAAACCACATAAGGATCCACCAGTGTCATTGCATGTTTGTTCTTTTCATGAACCACATAAGGATCCACCAGTGTCATTGCATGTCTGTTCTTTTCATGAATCACAGCTAGAGTCATTGCATGTCTTTTACTTCCATAAACCACAAATGGATCCACCTAGTGTGATTGCATGTATGTTCCTCTAAACAAACCACATAAGGATACACCTGTGCCATTACGTGTCTGTTCTTTTCATGAACCACACCCAGTGTCATTGCATGCGTGTTCTTCTAAACAAACCACATAAGTCATTGCATGTCTATTCTTTTCATGAACTCCACTCGGTGTCATTGCATGTCTCTTCTTTTCATGAACCACGACTAGAGTCATTGCATGTCTGTTCCTCTAAACAAACCACATAAGGATCCACCAGTGTCATTACATGTCTGTTCTTTTCATGAACCACATAAGGATCTACCTGTGTCTTTGCATGTCTGTTCTTTTCATGAACCACAGCCAGTGTCATTGCAGGTGTGTTACTTCCATAAACCACATATGGATCCACCTAGTGTGATTGCATGTTTGTTCCTTTCATAAAACACATAAGGATCCACCAGTGTGATTGCATGTCTGTTCTTTTCATGAACCACACCCAGTGTCTGTGCATGTCTATTCTATTCATGAACCACACCCAGTTTCACTGCATGTCTGTTCTTTTCATGAACCACATAAGGATCTACTAGAGTCATTGCATGTCTTTTACTTCCATAAACCACATATGGATCCACCTAGTGTCATTGCATGTGTGTTCCTCTAAACAAACCACATAAGGATCCACCAGTGTCATTGCGTGTGTGTTCTTTTCATGAACCACACCCAGTGTCATTGTATGTGTGTTCTTCTAAACAAACCACATAAGGATCCACCAGTGTCATTGCCTGTCTATTCTTTTCATGAACCACATAAGGATCCACCAGTGTCATTGCATGTCTGTTCTTTTCGTGGATCACAGCTAGAGTCATTGCATGTCTTTTACTTCCATAAACCACATATGGATCCACCTAGTGTGATTGCATGTTTATTCCTCTAAACAAACCACATAAGGATCCACCATTGTCATTGTGTGTATGTTCTTTTGATGAACCACACCCAGTGTCATTGCATGCGTGTTCTTCTAAACAAACCACATAAGGAACCACCGGTGTCATTGCCTGTCTGTTCTAAACAAACCACATAAGGATCCACCAGTGTCATTGCATGTCTGTTCTTTTCATGAACCACATAAGGATCTACCAGTGTCATTGCATGTCTGTTCTTTTCATGAACCACACCCACTGTCATTGCATGTGTGTTACTTCCATAAACCACATACGGATCCACCTAGTGTGATTGCATGTTTGTTCCTTCCATAAACCACATAAGGATCCACCAGTGTCATTGCCTGTCTGTTCTTTTCATGAGCCACACCCAGTGTCAGTGCATGTATGTTCTTTTCATGAACCACACCCAGTGTCACTGCATGTCATTTCTTTTCATGAACCACATAAGGATCTACCAGAGTCATTGGATGTGTGTTCTTCTCAAGAACCACACGTGGATCCACCGGTGTCATTGCATGTGTGTTCCTCTAAACAAACCACATAAGGATCCACCAGTGTCATTGCGTGTGTGCTCTTCTGATGAACCACACCCAGTGTCATTGCATGTGTGTTCTTCTAAACAAACCACATAAGGATCCACAAGTGTCATTGTCTATCTATTCTTTTCATGAACCACATAAGGATCCACCAGTTTCATTGCATGTCTGTTCTTTTCATGAATCACAGCTAGAGTCACTGCATGTCTTTTACTTCCATAAACTACAAATGGATCCACCTAGTGTGATTGCATGTATGTTCCTCTAAACAAAGCACATAAAGATCCACCAGTGTCATTGCGTGTCTACTCTTTTCATGAACCACACCCAGTGTCATTGCATGCGTGTTCTTCTAAACAAACCACGTAAGGATCCACCAGTGTCATTGCCTATCTGTTCTTTCCATGAACCACACCCAGTGTCATTGCATCTGTGTTCTTCTAAACAAACCACATAAGTCATTGCATGTCTGTTCTTTTCATGAACCACACCCGATGTCATTGCATGTCTGTTCTTTTCATGAACCACGACTAGAGGCATTGCATGTCTGTTCCTCTAAACAAACCACCTAAGGGTCCACCAGTGTCATTGCATGTCTGTTCTTTTCATGAACCACATAAGGATCTACCAGTGTCATTGCATATCTGTTCTATTCATGAACCACACCCAGTGTCTTTGCATGTGTGTTACTTCCATAAACCACATATGGATCCACCTAGTGTGATTGCATGTTTGTTCCTTCCATAAATCACATAAGGATCCACCAGTGTCATTGCATGTCTGTTCTTTTCATGAACCTCACCCAGTGTCAGTGCATGTCTGTTCAATTCATGAACCACACCCAGTGTCACTGCATGTCAGTTCTTTTCATGAACCACATAAGGATCTACCAGAGTCACTGGATGTGTGTTCTCTCATGAACCACACGTGGATCCACCGGTGTCATTGTAGGTGTGTTCCTCTAAACAAACCACATAAGGATCCACCCGTGTCATTGCGTGTGTGTTCTTTTCATGAACCACAACTAGTGTCATTGCATGTGTGTTCTTCTAAACAAACCACATAAGGATCCACCAGTGTCATTGCCTGTCTGTTCTTTTCTTGAACGACATAAGGATCCACTAGTGTCATTGCATGGCTATTCTTTTCATGAATCACTGGTAGAGTCATTGCATGTCTTTTATTTCCATAAACCACATATGGATCCACCTAGTGTGATTGCTTGTATGTTCCTCTAAACAAACCACATAAGGATCCACCAGTGTCATTGCGTGTCTGTTGTTTTCATGAACCACACCCAGTGTCATTGCATGCGTGTTCTTCTAAACAAACCACATAAGGATCCAGCAGTGTCATTGCCTATCTGTTCTTTTCATGAACCACACCCAGTGTCATTGCATGTGTGTTCTTCTAAACAAACCACATAATTCATTGCATGTCTGTTCTTTTCATGAACCACACCTGGTGTCATTGCATGGTTGTTCTTTTCATGAACCACGGCTAGAGTCATTGCATGTCTGTTCCTCTAAACAAACCACATAAGGATCCACCAGTGTCATTGCATGTTTGTTCTTTTCATGAACCACATAAGGATCTACCAGTGTCATTGCATGTCTGTTCTTTTCATGAACCACAACCAGTGTCATTGCATGTGTGTTACTTCCATAAACCACATATGGATCCACCTAGTGTGATTGCATGTTTGTTCCTTCCATAAACCACATAAGGATCCACCAGTGTCATTGCATGTCTGTTCTTTTCATGAACCACACCTAGTGTCACTGCATGTCTGTTCTTTTCATGAACCACACCCAGTTTCACTTCATGTCTGTTCTTTTCATGAACCACATAAGGATCTACCAGAGTCATTGCATGTCTTTTACTTCCATAAACCACATACGGATCCACCTAGTGTGATTGCATGTATGTTCCTCTAAACAAACCACATAAGGATCCACCAGTGTCATTGCGTGTTTGTTCTTTTCATGAACCACACCCAGTGTCATTGCATGTGTGTTCTTCTAAACAAACCACATAAGGATCCAGCAGTGTCATTGCCTGTCTGTTCTTTTCATTAACGACATAAGGATCCACCAGTATCATTGCATGTCTGTTCTTTTCATGAATCACAGGTAGAGTCATTGCATGTCTTTTACTTCCATAAACCACATATGGATCCACCTAGTGTGATTGCATGTCTGTTCCTCTAAACAAACCACATAAGGATCCACTAGTGTCATTGCGTGTATGTTCTTTTCATGAACCACACCCAGTGTCATTGCATGCGTGTTCTTCTAAAGAAACCACATAAGGATCCACCAGTGTCATTGACTATCTGTTATTTTCATGAACCACACCCAGTGTCATTGCATGTGTGTTCTTCTAAACAAACCACATAAGTCATTGCATGTCTATTCTTTTCATGAACTCCACTCGGTGTCATTGCATGTCTCTTATTTTCATGAACCACGGCTAGAGTCATTGCATGTCTGTTCCTCTAAACAAACCACATAAGGATCCACCAGTGTCATTACATGTATGTTCTTTTCATGAACCACATAAGGATCTACCTGTCTCATTGCATGTCTGTTCTTTTCATGAACCACACCCAGTGTCATTGCAGGTGTGTTACTTCCATAAACCACATATGGAGCCACCTAGTGTGATTGCATGTTTGTTCCTTTCATAAAACACATAAGGATCCACCAGTGTGATTGCATGTCTGTTATTTTCATGAACCACACCCAGTGTCAGCGCATGTCTATTCTATTCATGAACCACACCCAGTTTCACTGCATGTCTGTTATTTTCATGAAGCACATAAGGATCTACTAGAGTCATTGCATGTCTTTTACTTCCATAAACCACATATGGATCCACCTAGTGTCATTGCATGTGTGTTCCTCTAAACAAACCACATAAGGATCCACCAGTGTCATTGCGTGTGTGTTCTTTTCATGAACCACACCCAGTGTCATTGTATGTGTGTTCTTCTAAACAAACCACATAAGGATCCACCAGTGTCATTGCCTGTCTATTCTTTTCATGAACCACATAAGGATCCACCAGTGTCATTGCATGTCTGTTCTTTTCGTGAATCACAGCTAGAGTCATTGCATGTCTTTTACTTCCATAAACCACATATGGATCCACCTAGTGTGATTGCATGTCTGTTCCTCTAAACAAACCACATAAGGATCCACCATTGTCATTGTGTGTCTGTTCTTTTCATGAACCACACCGAGTGTCATTGCATGCGTGTTCTTCTAAACAAACCACATAAGGAACCACCGGTGTCATTGCCTATATGTTCTTTTCATGAACCACACCCAGTGTCATTGCATGTGTGTTCTTGTAAACAAACCACATAAGTTATTGCATGTCTGTTCTTTTCATGAACCACACCCGGTGTCATTGCATGTCTGTTCTTTTCATGAACCATAGCTAGAGTCATTGCATGTCTGTTCCTCTAAACAAACCACATAAGGATCCACCAGTGTCATTGCATGTCTGTTCTTTTCATGAACCACATAAGGATCTACCAGTGTCATTGCATGTTTGTTCTTTTCATGAACCACACCCAGTGTCATTGCATGTGTGTTACTTCCATAAGCAACATACGAATCCACCTAGTGTGATTGCATGTTTGTTCCTTCCATAAACCACATAAGGATCCACCAGTGTCATTACATGTCTGTTCTTTTCATGAGCCACACCCAGTGTCAGTGCATGTATGTTCTTTTCATGAACCACACCCAGTGTCACTGCATGTCAGTTCTTTTCATGAACCACATAAGGATCTACCAGAGTCATTGGATGTGTGTTCTTCTCATGAACCACACGTGGATCCACCGGTGTCATTGCATGTGTGTTCCTCTAAACAAACCACATAAGGATACACCAGTGTCATTGCGTGTGTGCTCTTCTGATGAACCACACCTAGTGTCATTGCAAGTGTGTTCTTCTAAACAAACCACATAAGGATCCACCAGTGTCATTGCCTGTCTGTTCTTTTCATGAACCACACCTAGTGTCATTGCATCTGTGTTATTCTAAACAAACCACATAAGTCATTGCATGTCTGTTCTTTTCATGAACCACACCCGATGTCATTGCATGTCTGTTCTTTTCATGAACCACGACTAGAGGCATTGCATGTCTGTTCCTCTAAACAAACCACCTAAGGGTCCACCAGTGTCATTGCATGTCTGTTCTTTTCATGAACCACATAAGGATCTACCAGTGTCATTGCATGTCTGTTCTATTCATGAACCACACCCAGTGTCTTTGCATGTGTGTTACTTCCATAAACCACATATGGATCCACCTAGTGTGATTGCATGTTTGTTCCTTCCATAAACCACATAAGGATCCACCAGTGTCATTGCATGTCTGTTCTTTTCATGAACCTCACCAAGTGTCAGTGCATGTCTGTTCAATTCATGAACCACACCCAGTGTCACTGCATGTCAGTTCTTTTCATGAACCACATAAGGATCTACCAGAGTCATTGGATGTGTGTTCTCTCATGAACCACACGTGGATCCACCGGTGTCATTGCAGGTGTGTTCCTCTAAACAAACCACATAAGGATCCACCCGTGTCATTGCGTGTGTGTTCTTTTCATGAACCACACCCAGTGTCATTGCATGTGTGTTCTTCTAAACAAACCACATAAGGATCCACCAGTGTCATTGCCTGTCTATTCTTTTCTTGAACGACATAAGGATCCACCAGTGTCATTGCATGTCTATTCTTTTCATGAATCACAGGTAGAGTCATTGCATGTCTTTTATTTCCATAAACCACATATGGATCCACCTAGTGTGATTGCATGTATGTTCCTCTAAACAAACCACATAAGGATCCACCAGTGTCATTGCGTGTCTGTTGTTTTCATGAACCACACCCACTGTCATTGCATGTGTGTTCTTCTAAACAAACCACATAAGTCATTGCATGTCTATTCTTTTCATGAACTCCACTCGGTGTCATTGCATGTCTCTTATTTTCATGAACCACGGCTAGAGTCATTGCATGTCTGTTCCTCTAAACAAACCACATAAGGATCCACCAGTGTCATTACATGTCTGTTCTTTTCATGAACCACATAAGGATCTACCTGTCTCATTGCATGTCTGCTCTTTTCATGAACCACACCCAGTGTCATTGCAGGTGTGTTACTTCCATAAACCACATATGGAGCCACCTAGTGTGATTGCATGTTTGTTCCTTTCATAAAACACATAAGGATCCACCAGTGTGATTGCATGTCTGTTCTTTTCATGAACCACACCCAGTTTCACTGCATGTCTGTTCTTTTCATGAAGCACATAAGGATCTACTAGAGTCATTGCATGTCTTTTACTTCCATAAACCACATATGGATCCACCTAGTGTCATTGCATGTGTGTTCCTCTAAACAAACCACATAAGGATCCACCAGTGTCATTGCATGTGTGTTCTTTTCATGAACCACACCCAGTGTCATTGTATGTGTGTTCTTCTAAACAAACCACATAAGGATCCACCAGTGTCATTGCCTGTCTATTCTTTTCATGAACCACATAAGGATCCACCAGTGTCATTGCATGTCCGTTCTTTTCATGAATCACAGCTAGAGTCATTGCATGTCTTTTACTTCCATAAACCACATATGGATCCACCTAGTGTGATTGCATGTCTGTTCCTCTAAACAAACCACATAAGGATCAACCATTGTCATTGTGTGTCTGTTCTTTTCATGAACCACACCCAGTGTCATTGCATGCGTGTTCTTCTAAACAAACCACATAAGGAACCACCGGTGTCATTGCCTATCTGTTCTTTTCATGAACCACACCCAGTGTCATTGCATGTGTGTTCTTGTAAACAAACCACATAAGTTATTGCATGTCTGTTCTTTTCATGAAGAGCACACCCGGTGTCATTGCATGTCTGTTCTTTTCATGAACCATAGCTAGAGTCATTGCATGTCTGTTCCTCTAAACAAACCACATAAGGATCCACCAGTGTCATTGCATGTCTGTTCTTTTCATGAACCACATAAGGATCTACCAGTGTCATTGCATGTTTGTTCTTTTCATGAACCACACCCAGTGTCATTGCATGTGTGTTACTTCCATAAACAACAAACGGATCCACCTAGTGTGATTGCATGTTTGTTCCTTCCATAAACCACATAAGGATCCACCAGTGTCATTGCATGTCTGTTCTTTTCATGAGCCACATCCAGTGTCAGTGCATGTATGTTCTTTTCATGAACCACACCCAGTGTAACTGCATGTCAGTTCTTTTCATGAACCACATAAGGATCTACCAGAGTCATTGGATGTGTGTTCTTCTCATGAACCACACGTGGATCCACCGGTGTCATTGCATGTGTGTTCCTCTAAACAAACCACATAAGGATACACCAGTGTCATTGCGTGTGTGCTCTTCTGATGAACCACACCTAGTGTCATTGCAAGTGTGTTCTTCTAAACAAACCACATAAGGATCCACCAGTGTCATTGTCTGTCTGTTCTTTTCATGAACCACACCTAGTGTCATTGCATCTGTGTTCTTCTAAACAAACCACATAAGTCATTGCATGTCTGTTCTTTTCATGAACCACACCCGATGTCATTGCATGTCTGTTCTTTTCATGAACCACGACTAGAGGCATTGCATGTCTGTTCCTCTAAACAAACCACCTAAGGGTCCACCAGTGTCATTGTATGTCTGTTCTTTTCATGAACCACATAAGGATCTACCAGTGTCATTGCATGTCTGTTCTATTCATGAACCACACCCAGTGTCTTTGCATGTGTGTTACTTCCATAAACCACATATGGATCCACCTAGTGTGATTGCATGTTTGTTCCTTCCATAAACCACATAAGGATCCACCAGTGTCATTACCTGTCTGTTCTTTTGATGAACCACTCCTAGTGTTAGTGCATGTATGTTCTTTTCATGAACCACACCCAGTGTCACTGCATGTCAGTTCTTTTCATGAACCACATAAGGATCTACCAGAGTCATTGGATGTGTGTTCTCTCATGAACCACACGTGGATCCACCGGTGTCATTGCAGGTGTGTTCCTCTAAACAAACCACATAAGGATCCACCCGTGTCATTGTGTGTGTGTTCTTTTCATGAACCACACCCAGTGTCATTGCATGTGTGTTCTTCTAAACAAACCACATAAGGATCCACCAGTGTCATTGCCTGTCTGTTCTTTTCTTGAACGACATAAGGATCCACCAGTGTCATTGCATGTCTATTCTTTTCATGAATCACAGGTAGAGTCATTGCATGTCTTTTATTTCCATAAACCACATATGGATCCACCTAGTGTGATTGCATGTATGTTCCTCTAAACAAACCACATAAGGATCCACCAGTGTCATTGCGTGTCTGTTGTTTTCATGAACCACACCCAGTGTCATTGCATGCGTGTTCTTCTAAACAAACCACATAAGGATCCACCAGTGTCATTGCCTATCTGTTCTTTTCATGAACCACACCTAGTGTCATTGCATGTGTGTTCTTCTAAACAAACCACAGAAGTCATTGCATGTCTGTTCTTTTCATGAACCACACCCGGTGTCATTGCATGGTTGTTCTTTTCATGAACCACGGCTAGAGTCATTGCATGTCTGTTCCTCTAAACAAACCACATAAGGATCCACCAGTGTCATTGCATGTCTGTTCTTTTCATGAACCACATAAGGATCTACCAGTGTCATTGCATGTCTGTTCTTTTCATGAACCACAACCAGTGTCATTGCATGTGTGTTACTTCCATAAACCTATATGGATCCACCTAGTGTGATTGCATGGTTGTTCCTTCCATAAACCACATAAGGATCCACCAGTGTTATTGCATGTCTGTTCTTTTCATGAACCACACCTAGTGTCATTGCATGTCTATTCTTTTCATGAACCACACCCAGTTTCACTTCATGTCTGTTCTTTTCATGAACCACATAAGGATCTACCAGAGTCATTGCATGTCTTTTACTTCCATAAACCACATATGGATCCACCTAGTGTGATTGCATGTATGTTCCTCTAAACAAACCACATAAGGATCCACCATTGTCATTGTGTGTCTGTTCTTTTCATGAACCACACCCAGTGTCATTGCATGCGTGTTCTTCTAAACAAACCACATAAGGAACCACCGGTGTCATTGCCTATCTGTTCTTTTCATGAACCACACCCAGTGTCATTGCATGTGTGTTCTTGTAAACAAACCACATAAGTCATTGCATGTCTGTTCTTTTCATGAACCACACCCGGTGTCATTGCATGTCCGTTCTTTTCATGAACCATGGCTAGAGTCATTGCATGTCTGTTCCTCTAAACAAACCACATAAGGATCCACCAGTGTCATTGCATGTCTGTTCTTTTCATGAACCACATAAGGATCTACTAGTGTCATTCCATGTCTGTTCTTTTCATGAACCACACCCAGTGTCATTGCATGTGTGTTACTTCCATAAACCACATACGGATCCACCTAGTGTGATTGCATGTTTGTTCCTTCCATAAACCACATAAGGATCCACCAGTGTCATTGCATGTCTGTTTTTTTCATGAGCCACACCCAGTGTCAGTGCATGTGTGTTCTTCTAAATAAACCACATAAGGATCCAGCAGTGTCATTGCCTATCTGTTCTTTTCATTAACGACATAAGGATCCACCAGTATCATTGCATGTCTGTTCTTTTCATGAATCACAGGTAGAGTCATTGCATGTCTTTTACTTCCGTAAACCACATATGGATCCACCTAGTGTGATTGCATGTCTGTTCCTCTAAACAAACCACATAAGGATCCACTAGTGTCATTGCGTGTTTGTTCTTTTCATGAACCACACCTAGTGTCATTGCATGTGTGTTCTTCTAAACAAACCACATAAGGATCCACCAGTGTCATTGACTATCTATTCTTTTCATGAACCACACCCAGTGTCATTGCATGTGTGTTCTTCTAAACAAACCACATAAGTCATTGCATGTTTATTCTTTTCATGAACCACAATCGGTGTCATTGCATGTCTATTCTTTTCATGAACCACGGCTAGAGTCTCTGTTCCTCTAAACAAACCACATAAGGATCCACCAGTGTCATTGCATGTCTGTTCTTTTCATGAACCACATAAGGATCTACCAGTGTCATTGCATGTCTGTTCTTTTCATGAACCACACCCAGTGTCATTGCATGTGTGTTACTTCCATAAACCACATATGGAACCACCTAGTGTGATTGCATGTTTGTTCCTTCCATAAACCACATAAGGATCCACCAGTGTGATTGCATGTATGTTCTTTTCATGAACCACACCTAGTGTCAGTGCATGTCTGTTCTATTCATGAACCACAACCAGTTTCACTGCATGTCTGTTCTTTTCATGAACCACATAAGGATGTACCAGAGTCATTGCATGTCTTTTACTTCCATAAACCACATATGGATCCACCTAGTGTGATTGCATGTTTGTTCCTCTAAACAAACCACACAAGGATCCACCAGTGTCATTGGATGTGTGTTCTTCTCATGAACCACACCCAGTGTCATAGCATGTGTGTTCTTCTAAACAAACCACATAAGGATCCACCAGTGTCATTGCATGTCTGTTCTTTTCATGAACCACATAAGGATCCACGAGTGTCATTGCATGTCTGTTCTTTTCATGAATCACAGCTAGGGTCATTGCATGTCTTTTACTTCCATAAACCACATATGGATCCACCTAGTGTGATTGCATGTCTATTCCTCTAAACAAACCACATAAGGATCCACCAATGTCATTGCGTGTCTATTCTTTTCATGAACCACACCCAGTGTCATTGCCTACGTGTTCTTCTAAACAAACCACCTAAGGAACCACTAGTGTCATTGCCTATCTGTTCTTTTCATGAACCACACCCAGCGTCATTGCATGTGTGTTCTTCTAAACAAACCACATAAGTCATTGCATGTCTGTTCTTTTCATGAACCACACCCGGTGTCATTGCATGTCTGTTCTTTTCATGAACCACCGCTAGAGTCATTGCATGTCTGTTCCTCTAAACAAACCACATAAGGATCCACCAGTGTCATTGCATGTCTGTTCTTTTCATGAACCACATAAGAATCTACCAGTGTCATTGCATGTTTGTTCTTTTCATGAACCACACCCAGTGTCATTGCATGTGTGTTACGTCCATAAACCATATATGGATCCACCTAGTGTGATTGCATGTTTGCTCCTTCCATAAACCACATAAGGATCCACCAGTGTCATTGCATGTCTGTTCTTTTAATGAACCACACCCAGTGTCATTGCATGTCTGTTCTTTTCATGAACCACACCCAGTTTTACTTCATGTCTGTTCTTTTCATGAACCACATAAGGATCTACCAGAGTCATTGCATGTCTTTTACTTCCATAAACCACACATGGATCCACCTAGTGTGATTGCATGTCTGTTCTTCTAAACAAACCACATAACGATCCACCAGTGTCATTGGATGTGTGTTCTTCTCATGAACCACACCCAGTGTCATTGCATGTGTGTTCTTCTAAACAAACTACATAAGGATCCACCAGTGTCATTCCCTATCTGTTCTTTTCATGAACCACATAAGGATCCACAAGTGTCATTACATGCCTGTTCTTTTCATGAATCATAGCTAGAGTCATTGCATGTCTTTTACTTCCATAAACCACATATGGATCCACCTAGTGTGATTGCATGTATGTTCCTCTAAACAAACCACATAAGGATCCACCAGTGTCATTGTGTGTCTGTTCTTTTCATGAACCACACCCAGTGTCATTGCATGCGTGTTCTTCTAAACAAACCACATAAGGATCCACCAGTGTCATTGCCTATCTGTTCTTTTCATGAACCACACCCAGTGTCATTGCATGTGTGTTCTTCTAAACAAACTACATAAGTCATTGCATGTCTGTTCTTTTCATGAACCACACCCGGTGTCATTGCATGTCTGTTCTTTTCATGAACCACGGCTAGAGTCATTGCATGTCTGTTCCTCTAAACAAACCAAATAAGGATCCACCAGTGTCATTGCATGTCTGTTCTTTTCGTGAACAACATAAGGATCTACCAGTGTCATTGCATGTCTGTTCTTTTCATGAACCACACCTAGTGTCATTGCATGTGTGTTACTTCCATAAACCACATATGGATCCACCTAGTATGATTGCACGTTTGTTCCTTCCATAAACCACATAAGGATCCACCAGTGTCATTGCATGTCTGTTCTTTTCATGAACCACACCCAGTGTCAGTGCATGTCTGTTCTTTTCATGAACCACACCCAGTTTCACTGCATGTCTGTTCTTTTCATGAACCACATCAGGATCTACCAGAGTCATTGCATGTCTTTTATTTCCATAAACCACATACGCATCCACCTTGTGTGATTGCATGTCTGTTCCTCTAAACAAACCACATAAGGATCCACCAGTGTCATTGGATGTGTGTTCTTCTCATGAACCACACCCAGCGTCATTGCATGTGTGTTCTTCTAAACAAACCACAGAAGTCATTGCATGTCTGTTCTTTTCATGAACCACACCCGGTGTCATTGCATGTCCGTTCTTTTCATGAACCATGGCTAGAGTCATTGCATGTCTGTTCCTCTAAACAAACCACATAAGGATCCACCAGTGTCATTGCATGTCTGTTCTTTTCATGAACCACATAAGGATCTACTAGTGTCATTCCATGTCTGTTCTTTTCATGAACCACACCCAGTGTCATTGCATGTGTGTTACTTCCATAAACCACATACGGATCCACCTAGTGTGATTGCATGTTTGTTCCTTCCATAAACCACATAAGGATCCACCAGTGTCATTGCATGTCTGTTTTTTTCATGAGCCACACCCAGTGTCAGTGCATGTGTGTTCTTCTAAATAAACCACATAAGGATCCAGCAGTGTCATTGCCTATCTGTTCTTTTCATTAACGACATAAGGATCCACCAGTATCATTGCATGTCTGTTCTTTTCATGAATCACAGGTAGAGTCATTGCATGTCTTTTACTTCCGTAAACCACATATGGATCCACCTAGTGTGATTGCATGTCTGTTCCTCTAAACAAACCACATAAGGATCCACTAGTGTCATTGCGTGTTTGTTCTTTTCATGAACCACACCTAGTGTCATTGCATGTGTGTTCTTCTAAACAAACCACATAAGGATCCACCAGTGTCATTGACTATCTATTCTTTTCATGAACCACACCCAGTGTCATTGCATGTGTGTTCTTCTAAACAAACCACATAAGTCATTGCATGTTTATTCTTTTCATGAACCACAATCGGTGTCATTGCATGTCTATTCTTTTCATGAACCACGGCTAGAGTCTCTGTTCCTCTAAACAAACCACATAAGGATCCACCAGTGTCATTGCATGTCTGTTCTTTTCATGAACCACATAAGGATCTACCAGTGTCATTGCATGTCTGTTCTTTTCATGAACCACACCCAGTGTCATTGCATGTGTGTTACTTCCATAAACCACATATGGAACCACCTAGTGTGATTGCATGTTTGTTCCTTCCATAAACCACATAAGGATCCACCAGTGTGATTGCATGTATGTTCTTTTCATGAACCACACCTAGTGTCAGTGCATGTCTGTTCTATTCATGAACCACAACCAGTTTCACTGCATGTCTGTTCTTTTCATGAACCACATAAGGATGTACCAGAGTCATTGCATGTCTTTTACTTCCATAAACCACATATGGATCCACCTAGTGTGATTGCATGTTTGTTCCTCTAAACAAACCACACAAGGATCCACCAGTGTCATTGGATGTGTGTTCTTCTCATGAACCACACCCAGTGTCATAGCATGTGTGTTCTTCTAAACAAACCACATAAGGATCCACCAGTGTCATTGCATGTCTGTTCTTTTCATGAACCACATAAGGATCCACGAGTGTCATTGCATGTCTGTTCTTTTCATGAATCACAGCTAGGGTCATTGCATGTCTTTTACTTCCATAAACCACATATGGATCCACCTAGTGTGATTGCATGTCTATTCCTCTAAACAAACCACATAAGGATCCACCAATGTCATTGCGTGTCTATTCTTTTCATGAACCACACCCAGTGTCATTGCCTACGTGTTCTTCTAAACAAACCACCTAAGGAACCACTAGTGTCATTGCCTATCTGTTCTTTTCATGAACCACACCCAGCGTCATTGCATGTGTGTTCTTCTAAACAAACCACATAAGTCATTGCATGTCTGTTCTTTTCATGAACCACACCCGGTGTCATTGCATGTCTGTTCTTTTCATGAACCACCGCTAGAGTCATTGCATGTCTGTTCCTCTAAACAAACCACATAAGGATCCACCAGTGTCATTGCATGTCTGTTCTTTTCATGAACCACATAAGAATCTACCAGTGTCATTGCATGTTTGTTCTTTTCATGAACCACACCCAGTGTCATTGCATGTGTGTTACGTCCATAAACCATATATGGATCCACCTAGTGTGATTGCATGTTTGCTCCTTCCATAAACCACATAAGGATCCACCAGTGTCATTGCATGTCTGTTCTTTTAATGAACCACACCCAGTGTCATTGCATGTCTGTTCTTTTCATGAACCACACCCAGTTTTACTTCATGTCTGTTCTTTTCATGAACCACATAAGGATCTACCAGAGTCATTGCATGTCTTTTACTTCCATAAACCACACATGGATCCACCTAGTGTGATTGCATGTCTGTTCTTCTAAACAAACCACATAACGATCCACCAGTGTCATTGGATGTGTGTTCTTCTCATGAACCACACCCAGTGTCATTGCATGTGTGTTCTTCTAAACAAACTACATAAGGATCCACCAGTGTCATTCCCTATCTGTTCTTTTCATGAACCACATAAGGATCCACAAGTGTCATTACATGCCTGTTCTTTTCATGAATCATAGCTAGAGTCATTGCATGTCTTTTACTTCCATAAACCACATATGGATCCACCTAGTGTGATTGCATGTATGTTCCTCTAAACAAACCACATAAGGATCCACCAGTGTCATTGTGTGTCTGTTCTTTTCATGAACCACACCCAGTGTCATTGCATGCGTGTTCTTCTAAACAAACCACATAAGGATCCACCAGTGTCATTGCCTATCTGTTCTTTTCATGAACCACACCCAGTGTCATTGCATGTGTGTTCTTCTAAACAAACTACATAAGTCATTGCATGTCTGTTCTTTTCATGAACCACACCCGGTGTCATTGCATGTCTGTTCTTTTCATGAACCACGGCTAGAGTCATTGCATGTCTGTTCCTCTAAACAAACCAAATAAGGATCCACCAGTGTCATTGCATGTCTGTTCTTTTCGTGAACAACATAAGGATCTACCAGTGTCATTGCATGTCTGTTCTTTTCATGAACCACACCTAGTGTCATTGCATGTGTGTTACTTCCATAAACCACATATGGATCCACCTAGTATGATTGCACGTTTGTTCCTTCCATAAACCACATAAGGATCCACCAGTGTCATTGCATGTCTGTTCTTTTCATGAACCACACCCAGTGTCAGTGCATGTCTGTTCTTTTCATGAACCACACCCAGTTTCACTGCATGTCTGTTCTTTTCATGAACCACATCAGGATCTACCAGAGTCATTGCATGTCTTTTATTTCCATAAACCACATACGCATCCACCTTGTGTGATTGCATGTCTGTTCCTCTAAACAAACCACATAAGGATCCACCAGTGTCATTGGATGTGTGTTCTTCTCATGAACCACACCCAGTGTCATTGCATGTGTGTTCTTCTAAACAAACCACATAAGGATCCACCAGTGGCATTGCTTGTCTGTTATTTTCATGAACCACATAAGGATCCACCAGTGTCATTGCATGTCTGTTCTTTTCATGAATCACAGCTTGAGTCATTGCATGTCTTTTACTTCCATAAACCACATATGGATCCACCTAGTGTGATTGCATGTTTGTTCCTCTAAACAAACCACATAAGGATCCACCAGTGTCATTGCGTGTCTGTTCTTTTCACGAACCACACCCAGTGTCATTGCATGTGTGTTCTTCTAAACAAACCACATCAGGATCAACCAGTGCCATTGCCTATCTGTTCTTTTCATGAACCACACCCAGTGTCATTGCATCTGTGTTCTTCTTAACAAACCACATAAGTCATTGCATGTTTGTTCTTTTCATGAACCACACCCGGTGTCATTGCATGTCTGTTCTTTTCATGAACCACGGCTAGAGTCATTGCATGTTTGTTCCTCTAAACAAACCAAATAAGGATCCACCAGTGTCATTTGATGTCTATTCTTTTCGTGAACAACATAAGGATCTACCAGTGTCATTGCATGTCTGTTCTTTTCATGAACCACACCTAGTGTCATTGCATGTGTGTTACTTCCATAAACCACATATGGATCCACCTAGTGTGATTGCATGTTTGTTCCTTCCATAAACCACATAAGGATCCACCAGTGTCATTGCATGTCTGTTCTTTTCATGAACCACACCAGTGTCAGTGCATGTTTGTTCTTTTCATGAACCACACCCAGTTTCACTGCATGTTTGTTCTTTTCATGAACCACATCAGGATCTACCAGAGTCATTGCATGTCTTTTATTTCCATAAACCACATACGGATCCACCTAGTGTGATTGCATGTCTGTTCCTCTAAACAAACCACATAAGGATCCACCAGTGTCATTGGATGTGTGTTCTTCTCATGAACCACACCCAGTGTCATTGCATGTGTGTTCTTCTAAACAAACCACATAAGGATCCACCATTGTCATTGCCTGTCTGTTCTTTTCATGAACCACATAAGGATCCACGAGTGTCATTGCATGTCTGTTCTTTTCATTAATCACAGCTAGGGTCATTGCATGTCTTTTACTTCCATAAACCACATATGGATCCACCTAGTGTGATTGCATGTCTGTTCCTCTAAACAAGCCACATAAGGATCCACCAGTGTCATTGCGTGTCTATTCTTTTCATGAACCACACCCAGTGTCATTGCCTGCGTGTTCTTCTAAACAAACCATCTAAGGATCCACCAGTGTCATTGCCTATCTGCTCTTTTCATGAACCACACCCATCGTCATTGCATGTGTGTTCTTCTAAACAAACCACATAAGTCATTGCATGTCTGTTCTTTTCATGAACCACACCTGGTGTCATTGCATGTCTGTTCTTTTCATGAACCACGGCTAGAGTCATTGCATGTATGTTCCTCTAAACAAACCACATAAGGATCCACCAGTGTTATTGCATGTCTGTTCTTTTCATGAACCACATAAGGATCTACCAGTGTCATTGCATGTCTGTTCTATTCATGAACCACACCCAGTGTCTTTGCATGTGTGTTACTTCCATAAACCACATATGGATCCACCTAGTGTGATTGCATGTTTGTTCCTTCCATAAACCACATAACGATCCACCAGTGTAATTGCATGTCTGTTCTTTTAATGAACCACACCCAGTGTCAGTGCATGTCTGTTCTTTTCATGAACCACACCCAGTTTTACTTCATGTCTGTTCTTTTCATGAACCACATAAGGATCTACCAGAGTCATTGCATGTCTTTTACTTCCATAAACCACATATGGATCCACCTAGTGTGATTGCATGTCTGTTCTTCTAAACAAACCACATAACGATCCACCAGTGTCATTGGATGTGTGTTCTTCTCATGAACCACACCCAGTGTCATTGCATGTGTGTTCTTCTAAACAAACTACATAAGGATCCACCAGTGTCATTCCCTATCTGTTCTTTTCATGAACCACATAAGGATCCACCAGTGTCATTACATGCCTATTCTTTTCATGAATCATAGCTAGAGTCATTGCATGTCTTTTACTTCCATAAACCACATATGGATCCACCTAGTGTGATTGCATGTATGTTCCTCTAAACAAACCACATAAGGATCCACCAGTGTCATTGTGTGTCTGTTCTTTTCATCAACCACACCCAGTGTCATTGCATGCGTGTTCTTCTAAACAAACCACATAAGGATCCACCAGTGTCATTGCCTATCTGTTCTTTTCATGAACCACACCCAGTGTCATTGCATGTGTGTTCTTCTAAACAAACCACATAAGTCATTGCATGTCTGTTCTTTTCATGAACCACACCCGGTGTCATTGCATGTCTGTTCTTTTCATGAACCACGGCGAGAGTCATTGCATGTCTGTTCCTCTAAACAAACCACATAAGGATCCACCAGTGTCATTGCATGCCTGTTCTTTTCATGAACCACATAAGGATCTACCAGTGTCATTACATGTCTGTTCTTTTCATGAACCACACCTAGTGTCATTGCATGTTTGTTACTTCCATAAACCACATATGGATCCACCTAGTGTGATTGCATGTTTGTTCCTTCCATAAACCACATAAGGATCCACCAGTGTCATTGCATGTCTGTTCTTTTCATGAACCACACCCAGTGTCAGTGCATGTCTGTTCTTTTCATGAACCACACCCAGTTTCACTGCATGTCTGTTCTTTTCATGAACCACATCAGGATCTACCAGAGTCATTGCATGTCTTTTATTTCCATAAACCACATAAGGATCCACCTAGTGTGATTGCATGTCTGTTCCTCTAAACAAACACATAAGGATCCACCAGTGTCATTGGATGTGTGTTCTTCTCATGAACCACAGCCAGTGTCATTGCATGTGTGTTCTTCTAAACAAACCACATAAGGATCCACCAGTGGCATTGCTTGTCTGTTATTTTCATGAACCACATAAGGATCCACCAGTGTCCTTGCATGTCTGTTCTTTTCATGAATCACAGCTAGAGTCATTGCATGTCTTTTACTTCCATAAACCACACATGGATCCACCTAGTGTGATTGCATGTTTGTTCCTCTAAACAAACCACATAAGGATCCACCAGTGTCATTGTGTGTCTGTTCTTTTCATGAACCACACCCAGTGTCATTGCATGCGTGTTCTTCTAAACAAACCACATCAGGATCCACTAGTGTCATTGCCTATCTGTTCTTTTCATGAACCACACCCAGTGTCATTGCATATGTGTTCTTCTAAACAAACCACATAAGTCATTGCATGTTTGTTCTTTTCATGAACCACACCCGGTGTCATTGCATGTCTGTTCTTTTCATGAACCACGGCTAGAGTCATTGCATGTCTGTTCCTCTAAACAAACCACATAAGGATCCACCAGTGTCATTGCATGTCTGTTCTTTTCGTGAACAACATAAGGATCTACCAGTGTCATTGTATGTCTGTTCTTTTCATGAACCACACCTAGTGTCATTGCATGTGTGTTACTTCCATAAACCACATATGGATCCACCTAGTGTGATTGCATGTTTGTTCCTTCCATAAACCACATAAGGATCCACTAGTGTCATTGCATGTCTGCTCTTTTCATGAATCATAGCTAGAGTCATTGCATGTCTTTTACTTCCATAAACCACATATGGATCCACCTAGTGTGATTGCATGTCTATTCCTCTAAACAAACCACATAAGGATCCACCAGTGTCAGTGCGTGTCTGTTCTTTTCATGAACCACACCCAGTGTCATGGCATGCGTGTTCTTTTCATTAACCATAGCTAGAGTCATTGCATGTCTGTTACTTCCAGAAACGACACATGGATCCACCGATGTCATTGCATGCTTGTTCTTTTCATGAACCACACCCAGTGTCACTGCATGTTAGTTCTTTTCATGAACCACATAAGGATCCACCCTGTGTCATCGGATGTGTGTTCTTCTCATGAACCACACGTGGATCCACCGGTGTCATTGCATGTCTGTTCCTCTAAACAAACCACATAAGGATCCACCAGTGTCATTGCATGTATGTTCTTTTCATGAACCACACCCAGTGTCATTGCATGCGTGTTCTTTTCATTAACCATAGCTAGAGTCATTGCATATCTGTTACTTCCATAAACCATGCATGGATCCACCGATGTCATTGCATGTCTGTTCTTTTCATGAACCACACCAGTGTCATTGCATGGGTAGCCGTTAGACCGAGTCTTCTAGAAGGCACGCCCTAACACAGTTGTTCTGCTTGACGATTGTTACATACCATTAGAATGGGGCGCTTGGACGATTGGGATGGTCTTCGTGAGAGCGATCCGCGAGTAGGCTGTTCTGCGGCATGATTGGCCACGTTTGCTTTGGACAAATTGGCAACACCGGGGCGCTCCCCTGTTGCGAGTGTCACGTCTCACGAGTTCAGTGGGCCACATCCCAGTGTCACGTCCCCATTACTTCTGTTCCTCCCCGTACTTCTCTTCCTTACCCTCGAAGCCACTTTCCCCACTTCACTCCCATCATGCCGTAGCCGATGGCGCCTCCATCCTAATCCCCTCTCCGGCAGCCATCCCCCACCCCTCTCGCCATGGGTTCAAGGGGAGACGGCGAGGAAACGCGTCGTGACGACAGGGACGGTGATTTCGATGTGAGTCGTCTCATCTCTATTTCTATCATCTATGGCCACTTATCTATTTTTTGAGCTAGATCTAATCTGCTTACTCATGCGCATATGATGTGTTAGGCCAACCAGACGATGTATGACTCCGACTATCACGGTTTAGAGGATGAAGACAGTCCTCTGGTATGTAAACATGGATATGTGCCCGCTAAATTTGTAGCCTTCGAAGGACGAAACGCAGGCAGGAGGTTTCTACGGTGTCAAGGACATCGTGCAATGATGCAAGGCGGAAGTTGCGGTGTTGTCAAATGGGTAGATCCAGAGTGGCCCAAATCGATGCAAAAAACGCTGGACAAACTATGGGAAATGACTGTCGAGTTGAAAGAATCCGTATTCGGCTCACTTCTTGACAGTGTTGAGATGAAGCTATGGCAACCAGTTGACACGACCAAGCATAAGCGAGATCTCAGGTGGGTGCAAGACAAGGTTATCAAAGTCGAGAAGGAGAGGGACGCGGCGTTGGCCCTGAAGGCTAAAGCAGAGCAAGAACTGACTCAAGCAAGGAACAATCTCCACCAGGCCAAAGTCCTGCAGTACACAACTATGAGTATTGACAAGTGCATGAGGAAAAATGCAGAGAAACAATTGAAGCTGTGCAAGGAAGATGCTAAAAGTAAGGAGCAGACAATTTGATCCTTGCTCTCGCAGGAAGATGCGCATCGGGCCAAGATTAGGAAGATCAAGGAGATGTGTGATAACTTGTTCTATTTAGCTTAAGCTCCGTGCCTTTTTAAGTTGTAATATTTGTACTTGTTGACCTAGCGGTCTGAACTATTGGTCCCGGATTCCAGGGAGGAAAAAAATTGCTCTGACCCCGCATTAATTTGTGGAAGAATTTGTGATTTAGATCTCTGTCCCGGATTGGGAACGTAATCGTGGACCAAAGACACCTTTTCTACTAGTGTATTCTGACACTGGTGGTTTGTGTAGGGGTTCGTAGCATGGAAAACAAAATTTTCTATCGCATACAAACAAACAAGCCAAGATCTATCTACTAGATTGTAGCAACGAGTTGATGGAATAACTCACCCTCGAAGATTCCAAAGTGTTTAACGAGAGCAGATTCTCGTGGGTGATGTAGTCGTACTCTTTCCGATCTCAAGATCGCGTAGACGATCCTTCCGGCGCCGCGTTCCCGCAGCGCTCCCGCAGTCGGTCACACGTTCGGTACTCGACGAAGACCTTCCTCTCCCTTGTTCCAGCAGGCAGCGGAGGTTGTAGCACTCTCCTCGCGATTCCGGCAGCACAACGGCGTGGTACCGGAGGTAGAGGGGAAATCCCGCAGGGCTTCGCCTTAAGCCGGTGCGAGTATGGTGGAGCTTATGAGAGAGGCTATTAGTGGTCTAGTAATTAGACACACCAATTAGAGGGCTCTAAACCAATTAGAAGGCTCTAAACCGAATAGCTCTAAACCGGGGTTTAGATCTAGGGTTTAGTTTAGAGGATAGGAAACTTGTAGTGTATAGGAGGGGAGCCCTGCCCCTCCTTATATAGGTGGGAGGGTGTGGGCGCGCCAGGGGAGGGAGGGAGTCCCTCCCCAACTCGGCCTAGGGCTGGTGCGCCGGCCAAGGGGAGGAATCCCCCTCCAACTCGGCCTCCACCTCTCCTCTTTCCCACTTTCCAATTTTGGCAGTTTGACTTTTCAAACTTGCTATTTGACTTTCCAAATTAGGAATTAAATAAACCCTTTATTTTGGACAGCGAGAACACTCAGTACATGATGCAATCATTCCAATATGCAATGACACATTCATGTACCCCTCCCCCCCCCCCGGAGTGCCGGACATTCCGGGACCTTCTAGAATGTTCCCGATGAAAACACCGGAACCATTCCCCAACTCCGAAATGGGACTTTCCTTATATGAATCTTATTCTCCGGACCATTCCGGATCACCTCGTGATATCCCGGATCCCATCCGAGACTCCGAACAACATTCGGTCTCTTTCTCATAATACCATAACTACTCAAACAACGTCGAATCCTTAAGTGTGTCTCCCTACGGTTCGTGAATTATGCGGACATGATCGAGACACTTCTCCGAACAATAACCAATAGAGGAATCTGGAAATTCATATGGCTCCCACATATTTCTACGATTACTTTGCGATCGAATGAACCACTTACATACGATACCAATTTCCCTTTGTCTCACGATATGTTACTTATCCGAGGTTATGATCGTCGGTATCTCTGCATACCTAGTTCATCCTCGTTACTGATAAGTACTCTTTTCTCGTTCCCGTGATATGTGATCCCTTGTGACCAAGTCACATGCTTGCAAGCTAATTGGATGACATTTCACCGAGAGGGCCCAGAGAATATCTATCCGTCATGTGGATGGACAAATCCCACTCTTGATCCATGTGTTTCAACCAATACTTTCCGAACACTCAATGCCACCTTTATAGCCACCCTGTTACGGTGTGGTGTTTGATGACATCAAAGCATCCATCCAGTAAAGGTGATATGCATGATCTCATGGTCGAAGGAATTAGGTTACTATGTATCAGAAAGCATATAGCAATTGAACTATTGAAAATGACTTGATCTTTATGCTACGCTTGTCTATAGGAGTATGTCCACCATATCATTCTCCTAACGATATGATCTTGTTGTTGATAACATCTCAATGTTCATGACAAAGAAACCACATCATCAATCAACCAACAAGCTAGTGAAGTATAGAGGCTATACTAGGGACTTCAAATTAAGTTTACAAATCACACAAGTATTAATGGTTTCCTTGTTAATACTATTATAGCATGAATGCAAACATTTATCATAAACACAAAGATATAATAATAACTATATTTATTATTGCCTCTAGGGCATATCTCCAACAGTCTCCCACTTGCACTAGAGTCATCCAATCTAGATTACATGGTAATATACCGAACACCCATGGCAGTTTGGTGTTGGTCATGTTTTGCCCTCGGGAGAGGTTTAGTCAACGGATCCGCCACATTCAGATCTGTGTGTACTTTGCAAATCTTTATATCCCCATCCTGGATATGTTCTCGAATAGCGTGAAAACGTAGCTTGATATGCTTCAGCTTCTTGTGTGACCTTGGTTCTTGCGCATTGGCTATGGCGCCCATGTTATCACAGTAGATAGACATTGGGTCCAGCGCACTAGGAACCACACCCAGCTCTGTAATGAACTCTTTCATCCATATCGCTTCTTGTGAAGCCTCCGAAGCAGCCATGTATTCCGATTCAGTTGAAGATCTCGCCACAACGCTTTGCTTTGCACTCCTCCAGCTAACTGCTGCACCATTCAAAATAAATACGTATCCAGATTGTGATTTAGAATCATCCGGATCGGTGTTCCAACTAGCATCGGTGTAACCATTAACAACGAGCTGTTCATCACCTCCATAAGAAAGAACCATATCCTTAGTTCTTCTCAAGTACTTAAGGATGTTTTTGACCGCTGTCCAATGATCCACTCCTGGATCACTTTGATATCTGCTAGTTAAACTAACAGCATATGCGATGTCGGGTCTAGTACATAGCATGGCATACATTAGAGATCCTATGGCTGAGGCATAGGGAGTCTTACTCATCCTTTCTCTATCTTCTGCCGATGTCGGACTTTGAGTTTTACTCAAGGTCGTATTGGGCAACATGGGCAAGAACCCTTTCTTGCTATCTTCCATTCCAAACCTCTTTAGAACTTTGTCCAAATATGTACTTTGTGACAATGATATTTGGCGTTTCGATCTATCTCTATAAATCTTTATGCCTAATATGTAAGCTGCTTCGCCAAGATCCTTCATTGAAAAACTATTATTCAAATACTCTTTGACACTATTAAGAAGGTCTACATCATTCCCAATCAACAATATGTCATCCACATATAGTATTAAGAATGCTACAGAGCTCCCACTCACTTTCTTGTAAATACAAGCTTCTCCATAAGTTTGTATAAAACCAAAACTTTTGATTACCTTATCAAAACGTTGATTCCAACTTCGGGATGCTTGCTTCAATCCATAGATGGACCGTTGAAGCTTGCATACCTTGTTAGCATCTTTAGGATCGACAAAACCTTTGGGTTGTATCATATACAACTCTTCATCAATGTCTCCATTGAGGAATGCTGTTTTGACATCCATCTGCCATATCTCATAATCATAATATGCAGCGATTGCTAACATAATCCTCACAGACTTTAGCTTCGCTACCGGTGAGAAAGTCTCATCGTAGTCAACTCCTTGAATTTGTCGAAACCCTTTTGCGACAAGTCGAGCTTTATAGACAGTAACATTACCATCAGCATCTGTTTTCTTCTTGAAAATCCATTTGTTCTCGACAGCCTTCCGGCCATCTGGTAAGTCCACCAAAGTCCATACTTGGTTTTCGTACATGGATCCAATCTCGGATTTCATGGCTTCTTGCCATTTATTGGAATCTGGGCTCATCATCGCTTCCTCATATGTCTCGGGGTCATCGGTGTTGTCCACCAACATGACATTCATAACGGAATCATACCAATCTGGAGTGGTACGAGTTCTCGTTGACCTCCGAGCTTCTGTAGCAACTTCAACCGAAGTTTCATGATCACTATCATTAGCTTCCTCTCTTATTGGTGCAGGCACCACAGGAACTTCTTCCGGTGCTGCGCTACTCGCAATTTCGAGAGAAGGTTCGACAACCTCGTCGAGTTCTACTTTCCTTCCAGTCACTTCTTTCGAGAGAAATTCCTTCTCTAGAAAGGATCCATTCTTGGCAACAAAGATTTTGCCTTCGGATCTATGATAGAAGGTATACCCAATAGTTTCCTTCGGGTATCCTATGAAGACGCATTTTTCCGCTTTGGGTTCAAGCTTGTCCGGCTGTAACTTCTTTACATAGGCTTCGCATCCCCAAACTTTAAGGAACGACAATTTAGGTTTCTTCCCAAACCATAATTCATACGGTGTCGTTTCAACGGATTTAGATGGTGCCCTATTTAAAGTGAATGCGGCTGTTTCTAATGCATAACCCCAAAATGATAGTGGTAAATCTGTAAGTGACATCATAGAACGAACCATATCTAAGAGAGTTCGATTACGACGTTCAGACACACCATTACGCTGTGGTGTTCCCGGCGGTGTCAACTGCGAAAGTATTCTGCACTTCTTTAAATGCTCGCCAAACTCGTAACTTAGATATTCACCTCCACGATCAGAACGTAGAAATTTAATCTTCTTGTTACGTTGATTCTCTACCTCACTTTGAAACTCCTTAAACTTCTCGAAAGTTTCGGACTTATGTTTCATAAAATAGATATACCCATATCTACTCAAGTCATCCGTGAAGGTAAGAACATAACGATAACCACTGCGCGATGCTACACTCATTGGACCACACACATCGGTATGTATGATTTCCAGTAAGTCCGTAGCTCGCTCCATTATACCAGAAAATGGAGTCTTAGTCATTTTACCCATCAGACATGCTTCGCATCTTTCAAGTGATTCAAAATCAAGTGATTCAAGAAGTCCATCGGAATGGAGTTTCTTCATACGTTTCACTCCAATGTGACCAAGACGACAGTGCCACATATAGGTCAAATTATCGCTTGATTTCAAACGTTTAGCCTCAATGTTATTAATATGTGTATTTCTACTATCGAGATTCAATATGAATAGACCATCTATCAAAGGTGCATGTGCATAAAACACATTACTCATATAAATCGAACAACCATTATTCTCGGATTTAAACAAGTAACTGTCTCGCAATAAACAAGATCCTGAAATAATGTTCATGCTTAATGCAGGCACCAAATAACAATTATTTAAGTATAAAACTAATCCCGATGGTAGATGAAGAGGTAGCGTGCCGACCGCGATCACATCAACCTTTGATCCGTTTCCTACGCGCATCGTCACCTCGTTCTTCACTAGTTTCCGTTTATTCTGCAGCTCCTGTTTCGAGTTACAAATATGAGCAACCGAACCAGTATCAAATACCCAGGCACTACTACGAGTACTAGTGAGATACACATCAATAACATGTATATCAGATATACCTTTCTTCTTGATGTTGCCGTTCTTCAAATCCGCCAAGTACCTTGGGCAATTCCGCTTCCAGTGACCTTCTCCCTTGCAGTAAAAGCACTCAGTTTCAGGTTTAGGTCCAGCCTTGGTCTTCTTCGTCGGCGTGGTAACTTTCTTACCACCCTTCTTGAAGTGTCCCTTTTGCTTAGACTTGCCTTTCTTGAATTTGGTGGTCTTATTAACCATCAACACTTGGTGCTCTTTCTTGATCTCCACTTCTGCAGATAGCAAATAGTTCTGGCAACTCTTTGTTCATGTTCTGCATGTTGTAGTTCATCACAAAGTTCTTGTAACTTGGTGGTAGTGATTGGAGGATGCGGTAAACTCCCAAAGTATTAGGAATCACTATACCCAAACTTTGAAGTTTATTCGCGTGCCCAGACATCTTAAGCACATGCTCACTGACGGAGCTACCCTCTTCCATCTTGCAGTTAAAGAACTTTTCAGAAGCTTCATAACTTTCAATTGCCGCATGAGTCTCAAAGATTAATTTGAGATCCTCGACAATATCATATGGATCTGACTCTTCAAACCTTTTCTGAAGCTCCGATTCTAAACCATACAAGATAGCACACTGAACTATGGAGTACTGATTCTTCCGAGCGAGGTAAACATTCTTTACTTCATCGGTAGCATCAGCTGCAGGTGGGTCACCTAGCGGTGCATCCAGCACATAGGTCAAATTACCAGCTGTGAGGACAATCCTCAAATTGCGGAACCAATCCGCGAAGTTGCTTCCATTGTTTTTCAACTTTTCTTTCTCTAGGAACGCATTAAAATTGATGGTAGGGGCTGCCATTGATCTACAACATATTTGCAATAGTTTAGACTAAGTTTATGACAAATTGAGTTCAAATTAATTAATGAAATTAAACTAGGTGAACTCCCACTCAAAACAACATCCCTCACATTGTTTTAGTGATCACACGAACCAAATCCACTACATCAACACCGATCATCACGAGAGCTGATATAGTTTTAATGGCGAACAATCATCATGTTCATCATATCTACTATATGATTCATGCTTTGCCTTTCGGCGATCCGTGTTCCTGAGGCCATGTCTGTACATGCCAGGCTCGTCAAGATCAAACCTTAGCTTCCGCATAAGCAAATCTGGCTTGCTTACGTTGTATTCACCCGCGGAATCAAAGACACCCGATCATCACGTGGTGCTTCGAAGCAGCAAGCTTTGGCAACGGTGCATACTAAGGGTGAACACTCTAGAACTTGAAATTTATGTGCATGAGGGATCATCTTATAATGCTACCGTCGTCTACTAAGCAATACAAGATGCATAAAGGATTAACATCACATGCAATTCATAATATGTGATATGATATGGCCTTTCTTCTTTGTGCTTCCGATCTCCATCTTCAAGCACGAACATGATCTCCATCATCACCGGCATAGCATCAAGGTCAATGACGCTTCTTCATGGTTGTCGTCCACCAGCTTCAACTATTACAACTATTTTGAATAGACACGCAGGTCTTAACAAAAATTAAAGACAACCATATGGCTCCTGCCGGTTGCCAACTTACAATAAGGAACATTGCATACATCAAATATAATCACAATCATGGCCATATCACATCACTGCACACCCCTGCAAAACAAAGTTAGACGCCTCTACTTTCTTTGCATATTTTACGTGGTTTGGGGCTTTCCATAGGTGTCGTTCTAACCTACGAACAAGAACCACAACATTGATACTAGCATTGTTGATTACCCGTTGTAAATTGGATCTTTACTATGCTAGGAGAAACAGGCACCCGCAAAGCCACTTATGCAAAACGAGTTGCATGTCAAGCGTGGAGCAAGTCTCATGAACGATGTCATGTAAGGTTAGCCCGGGCCGCTTCATCCCAACATACCGCAAGATGCAAAGTACACAAAAAGCAATCTACAATAAAAGCATCAACGCCCACAATGACCATTGTGTTCTACTCGTGCAACAGATCTACATATAGACCTGGCTCTGATACCACTGTAGGGGTTCGTAGCATGGAAAACAAAATTTTCTATCGCATACAAACAAACAAGCCAAGATCTATCTACTAGATTGTAGCAACGAGTTGATGGAATAACTCACCCTCGAAGATTCCAAAGTGTTTAACGAGAGAAGATTCTCGTGGGTGATGTAGTCGTACTCTTTCCGATCTCAAGATCGCGTAGACGATCCTTCCGGCGCCGCGTTCCCGCAGCGCTCCCGCAGTCGGTCACACGTTCGGTACTCGACGAAGACCTTCCTCTCCCTTGTTCCAGCAGGCAGCGGAGGTTGTAGCACTCTCCTCGCGATTCCGGCAGCACAACGGCGTGGTACCGGAGGTAGAGGGGAAATCCCGCAGGGCTTCGCCTTAAGCCGGTGCGAGTATGGTGGAGCTTATGAGAGAGGCTATTAGTGGTCTAGTAATTAGACACACCAATTAGAGGGCTCTAAACCAATTAGAAGGCTCTAAACCGAATAGCTCTAAACCGGGGTTTAGATCTAGGGTTTAGTTTAGAGGATAGGAAACTTGTAGTGTATAGGAGGGGAGCCCTGCCCCTCCTTATATAGGTGGGAGGGTGTGGGCGCGCCAGGGGAGGGAGGGAGTCCCTCCCCAACTCGGCCTAGGGCTGGTGCGCCGGCCAAGGGGAGGAATCCCCCTCCAACTCGGCCTCCACCTCTCCTCTTTCCCACTTTCCAATTTTGGCAGTTTGACTTTTCAAACTTGCTATTTGACTTTCCAAATTAGGAATTAAATAAACCCTTTATTTTGGACAGCGAGAACACTCAGTACATGATGCAATCATTCCAATATGCAATGACACATTCATGTACCCCTCCCCCCCCCCCCCCGGAGTGCCGGACATTCCGGGACCTTCTAGAATGTTCCCGATGAAAACACCGGAACCATTCCCCAACTCCGAAATGGGACTTTCCTTATATGAATCTTATTCTCCGGACCATTCCGGATCACCTCGTGATATCCCGGATCCCATCCGAGACTCCGAACAACATTCGGTCTCTTTCTCATAATACCATAACTACTCAAACAACGTCGAATCCTTAAGTGTGTCTCCCTACGGTTCGTGAATTATGCGGACATGATCGAGACACTTCTCCGAACAATAACCAATAGAGGAATCTGGAAATTCATATGGCTCCCACATATTTCTACGATTACTTTGCGATCGAATGAACCACTTACATACGATACCAATTTCCCTTTGTCTCACGATATGTTACTTATCCGAGGTTATGATCGTCGGTATCTCTGCATACCTAGTTCATCCTCGTTACTGATAAGTACTCTTTTCTCGTTCCCGTGATATGTGATCCCTTGTGACCAAGTCACATGCTTGCAAGCTAATTGGATGACATTTCACCGAGAGGGCCCAGAGAATATCTATCCGTCATGTGGATGGACAAATCCCACTCTTGATCCATGTGTTTCAACCAATACTTTCCGAACACTCAATGCCACCTTTATAGCCACCCTGTTACGGTGTGGTGTTTGATGACATCAAAGCATCCATCCAGTAAAGGTGATATGCATGATCTCATGGTCGAAGGAATTAGGTTACTATGTATCAGAAAGCATATAGCAATTGAACTATTGAAAATGACTTGATCTTTATGCTACGCTTGTCTATAGGAGTATGTCCACCATATCATTCTCCTAACGATATGATCTTGTTGTTGATAACATCTCAATGTTCATGACAAAGAAACCACATCATCAATCAACCAACAAGCTAGTGAAGTATAGAGGCTATACTAGGGACTTCAAATTAAGTTTACAAATCACACAAGTATTAATGGTTTCCTTGTTAATACTATTATAGCATGAATGCAAACATTTATCATAAACACAAAGATATAATAATAACTATATTTATTATTGCCTCTAGGGCATATCTCCAACAGTTTGTTTAAACGTAATCTATGTGGATTGTGCCGCATGCAAATGGCACAACCACAATTTATAAAGTGGAAGCATGTACACCCGGTTACTGGAGATCCGGGAGCTTCGCCAGATGCCAAGGATGCAGGAGCAGAGAGGCGGTGAGATGGACGGGCTTAAGATTAGGCCATAAAGTGGTACCCATTTCCTCCTCATCTGGGCATTATCGGTGAGAACATTGCTGTTTATATTGCCACGTCGTTGTGGAGCATCTGAAATAAGTTGCTGCTTCATGGAGTGTGGCAGCTTAAATAATTTATTTATGTGCCACTTACATTCCGTCGTATTTGGAGACCTCCTGCCCCTCAGCAATCGTGGAACTGGTGGATCCTTGTTTTCAGATAGCAGTGGCACAATCACAATTTCGGATTCAACTACCGACTCGGGCGTTTCCAAACCCTAAGTCGCGATACATTTTACTTAGAGAACGTGGGTAGATTGTTTCGCCCAGCAACATGCCACACACAGAGCAATCAGAATTTAACAGAATTACATATATAGGTTCAAGTTCAACACATTACTATGCATCTTCATTGCCAGCAGCCTTCTTCCGCAGCCTGGGTGCCAAGCCTTCACGTCCAATGTCTTCTTCATTTCCTGCCTTCTTCCTCTTCCTTGGTGCCAATTTTCTTAGCTTCACGTACTCTGCATCGCCGGGACAATGGGCACCAGAATCGTGTCCAGCATCATCTTTCCACTCATTTTTAATTTCTTCGGGCAGCAAAATATCATCTTTCCACTCGTTTTTAATTTCTTCGGGCAGAAAAATGACTGACCCGGCAGTCATGTTTCTAACCTTGCGGCGCTTCCGGTCAAAGAAACAAGACTGTTGCATAACTGCCCAATATCTACAGAGTAAATAAAACAAAAATTACAATTCAGCACAAACATGCGAACCCCAATAGACCTTTGCTTACCAGGAGCTAATTGGGTTCGAGCAACCACCATGTCCAATAATAGAAGGGTGACTCCCAGTTGCAGCAGCTTCCACATCCAGTACATCACATTTCAGCTCAAACATGGCAGCCGAAGCATACCTTTTCATCAACCCAATTAGCTGACTGTCACACGTTATAGGAACCATGATGCCACGTTCATCCATGAAGCTGAACTTTGCAGTCTGCTTCGGCCATAATTCAACATGATTACGCAGAGCAGCAACCATACCAGATATAGTGCAGATCTGGGCAGGCGCTTCTTCCACCATGAAACAATGGTGTCCATACCTCTTGCCCTTAGAGTCGTACCTATAGAGGACTACCGTAACCAGGTAAGGGGGGTCCGTGCAGATCCCACTTGATAGAAAACTGTGGACAAAATATGTTAGTCAGTGTTGGGCTAACAAACAATTTGAGGTTCAGTAGCCATCTAGCAGTTGTAACTAGTGCGAATAGCAAAGAGAAGGGTAGATCACCCGCTTGTAGACAGAACTTCTTCTTTCTTGATAGTAGGATCTGCCATCCTCCGAGTTGCTCGGCTCGTCCGCGGCAGAGGCGGGCTAGAGCCTCACAACGGCGGCTACGGCATGCGCCATTGGAGCTCGGGATCAGCGACTGGGCGCAGCAACTGGGCACAGTAACTTGGTGCCGGAAGTCAAACGTCCGAAGGGATCGTCCTGCCTGGAGGGTGGATTCCGATGTCGCCGGTGCTAGGGGAAAGCTGGGAATGGATTTGTGAAATTGGTCAACGCATCCAATCCAGTTAGATGCTCGATTTGCCTAAGAGGTTGCCGTGTTGGCGCCCGCGTCACGGACAGATGACCGACATGAGGGTCCTAACCGTCTACTTCACGAGGCAGTTTAACGAAATGTTTGAATTTGACAGGGGTGAGATGAGTTTGCCTCGAAATGGCCCCTCTCAGTAGTTGGCGGCCCAACTTTTCGAAACGCGGTAATTTCAGGCAACTTTGGTACCGCCATGCGCTGGCCTGCCAACTTTGGTACCGCAGACGAACATTCCCAGTTTAGAGACCATTAGTAAAACCCAAGGGGGAGAGTAAACAATAAACACTGAAGTGTTGTTGTCTAACTTTCTAACTTAAGGTTGGAGAATAAGTACAAAGTTATGATGAGGTTAAGCCTCCATAAGGTTATAAGACGCCATCATTATAAAGTATTTCCGAGAGTATATCCGGATGAAAGATAGAAGGAGATATAATAAATTAAACCTAGTGGACTAGTTTTTACAGAAACAACTCCTAAGTTGTCCTTAAAGGGGAATACAGTACTCCAGTATAGGCCAGTATAGGGTAATAGGAAAGCCTGATCGGAATGGATTAAATGTGTCCAAAAATCAATCCTAAGTAGGACTATGAAGACATAACCCAAGGGATTATAGTAGAAGGAGTTATGTTACAGATTGGAAATGATAGTTGGAAGTTGCCAAGTATGAATAGGATTCAAGGAAAAAGATCTGGATACGGGATACCACAATTATTCCCAATTGTGATCATGATGGAATTTGAGAAATGGCGTGATCAATACAAGTGAACTCCTCATTCCGAAACATAAGAGAGTACGGACTTTGGGGATGAAGTTTATTTTAAGGGGGAGAGTATGTAACACCCCAGCATTAGAGCTTAGAAATAAGCTGAACACAGGTGTGTGCATTGCATTCATGCATAGAAAATCTAGATAATTTTTGCGCTTTTAAATAATACTTGTCAAAGTGATTGAAGCTTCTCTTAACTTGGTGGAACTAAAGTAGATCATCAAGTTGACTGCGATAAGTTTCAATATGACCTTTGCTAAAACCTTATCTTTGGTTAACATAATTTGATCTAAGGGTAGATCAAATGTAATAAAACTAAGTCACAACCCACTACTTAATAAGGAGTACTTGCTTCTAGAGATCATTACATGGTATTCCATACCACAACTCAAGGATGAATACTTAATATTCTAAAGATGATATCAAGGTATTACCTACCATAAACCCTCAATACCAAGTCAAGTATATAACTTAAGTAAAAGAAACTATAACTAAATCTTGATACACTTGATTGCCATAGTGATACCTACCATGGGTATCATGGTAGTTCTTAAACATCAACACTTATCACAAATAGAGTAGAAAAGGAAGTCAATTCAATGCCATTCACCACATACCCTTAGTGTCATGTTAATAGATGACAATACTATTTAACCAAGTCCTAGTGTCTATTGATCATCAATGTGTGTGATCAATTCTTGACCTATCACATATTGACTCTTAGCTTTGACCTATTATATTAACCTTCCAAAGACCTTAAGTAAACTTAATAAGAAGGATGAACTAGTTATGGTAGAGTGTAATATCATCAACGGAATGAGATCTTTAGTGGTGATCAAACCATTGGATGTTGGAGGAGTTAACTCACTCATGAGTTAACTAGAAGAAGTATTTAAACCCAAGAGTTTAGATAGTAATTATGAAGCTATGAGAAAGCTAGTGGTATTAGTACATCAAGTAATAATCTTGTTAAGATAAGTGAATAGAAATATGGAGTAAGCTTCCTTAACAAGATAAGCCTTATGGAAAGACTAGTACAAGTTTACTACTTAGTGGATAATAGATCTTGATCAGACAATTAGAAGCCTAAGCTTAGTTTGATCAAATGATGGTAGTCATTATTCTCAAGTCACTTGAGAATACATGACTAGGTGTTGAAGAAGTGTTGTGAGTATACCAAATTAGGTAAAGCCCTAGTAAGATGAATCATCTAGCTTGATTATGAGAAGTCAAGCTAGAGTATAATGAAGTATATAACATAAGTTGTAGGAGTAGTTAGAAGTATAATAGTTTAACCAAGTTAAACTAAGAACAAACTTGTATTATGGTGAGTAGTACCATACCCATCCCAAAGGATTGATATCACATAGCATATAGAGAGAACTACAATCTTGCAAGCCTTGAAAGTAGAGGCAAGATTATTATAAAGGAGTTAATAGATGGAGTTAGTAGTAGCTGCATTGATGGATTTATCAAGGGTAGTTTAGAAATGGAAGTCATATGTACTAGTAGAAGAATGAATGCGTATTGTTGAAGTGGCATGACCATGTCATCATATGATGATTGATATGGTGAAGTCAGATGATTGACTTATTCAGGAAGATGTCATCTTTGTGAGTATATTTTATAGAGTATATTTAAGAAAGGAATTCATTATCTCAAGATAAGCCTAGTGAGGTATTAAGGTAAGGATTCTTTAGAAGCCTTAACCAAGATCATATCAAATCTGGACAAGACCCATGTCTCCCTCTTTGTCTAAAACCCCATGATCAAATTGATAGTGGAACCATTTCCTATTCCTAGGTAACCATTGAATAATGTCTCTTGGACAAATGAAGCTTCCAAGAGATAATTAGAGAACCAGATGAGTGTTTAAGGATGGAAGCCTTGTCCACCCTATTGTCTTAAACCCTAATAGAAACCTCGAATGATAGAACTATCAGGATCACATTAATAAGTAATCTCAATAGCTCACTCTAAGTTGAGATATCACCTAGGTCACCAAACATGATGGCAATATGTAATAGCCTTAATACTCATCCATATCTCTAATTGAATATGAGTATTAAATCCTCTCAAAACCCATATACCTATAGTTGAATAAACCTTGGCATTTCTCCACCAATGATTATTATTGATTCATTATTACCTAACCAAAAGTGTTCTATGGTAATTCTAAACACTATAAAACAAGTAGAATTGGATTTGGTGAAATCACCAAATAGGGAGAACCCTGGGATTGAAATCACCATATTATAAACCCAGGATTTAAACCAATATCTAATATGGTTATTAAAAGAGGTTAAATATACATATATTCCATGCCTATCACTCACCATCATAAATAATTAGCCTCTTAAACCACTACTAATACATTCTTTTAGTGGTAATACAAATCATTTCTATAAGATTTTCTTATAGGAAGTAAACCCTAAAACCCTAGGTTATATTTACTTTATTAAATAAAAGAACCCTTCATATAATAACACATTGTGTATACACAACAAGAAATATAAAGGAATTGGTTATAATTAACCTCTATCATATATCCATGACTTACAAAATTTCTGGACATTTTAAAACTCTTGTAGAAATCAAATTGGAAAGGAAATGGTAAAATAGAAAAAAGAAATAGAATAAAGAAAAAGAAAAAGAACTGCCAGCAAAACCAGGCCGCAGCCGTTCTAGCCCATGGCCCATTCTTTAACCCATCGCATGTGAGCAGCAGCAACAATCAACCGCACACTTTGTCAAGGCCTAGCAATAGAAGCTCAAGTTCCCTCTCTCTCACTAACAAGTGGGACCACAGATGGACCGCGGGTTAATTCATAGAAACATTAGGGGGTTTTCTGCAAAAGCATCATCGTCGTCATCCCCACGCACACAGGCAGATGCGTGTGCTCGCCAATGACCGTCCGCCGTCGTCAACAGAAATCGACCGCCATGATGGCCGTCGTTGCCTGGGAGGAGGATAAGAACGCCACTGAGTCCCTCTGCCCATCCTCATCCCTTCACTCTCTCCCTCGCATTTACTCTTCTCCTCTCCAGAGAAAGGGGTGGAAACCCTAGCTTCACATCCACCTCAAATCACCGTCACTCCCGTCTTTCGTGTGCCCTGGTGAGTAAGCTCGGAGCACCGTCGTATTCTTCTGCATCGAATAGCTGGAGGAATCGAACCGGGGGTTCTCAAAATCAAGCCCCATAGCTGCTTCTTCCCGAGCTCCGGACGAGCGTCGCCGAGACTGTGTCTTCGTCTCCGTCCTCCACTGCTTCATTTGAGGCCACCAGCGCGTCAAGGGTAAGCCGTTGAATCCCCTGCACCTCTTAGATCCCTTCCTCGCATGATGTATAGTCGTTGCATCGAGTGCCACCATTCACCGCCGCTAGTCGTCATCGGTGTCGTTGTTCCGGTGACCATATCGTAGCGGTGCCACCACCAGATGGTTCGCCTTGCTCTCCTCTTTCGAACCACCCCAACCGAACCTGCCAAAACCCTTCCAATCACCGCCACCGTCCGACCATCTCCGGCAAGGTGACGTCACCTCGACGTCATATCCGCATCACCACCTTGCCACGTCGTGGGTTTGGCTGGTCCACGTCCACGTGGCTACTAACATGGCCCTGACCCCACTGGTCAGTGGCTGGGACTAGCTTAGTCCGTGTATAAAAGGTTTTCAATGTCTAGTAAATAGATAAAACAAAATAAGTTTAAATATAAATATAATTTCCAGAAATTTAATAAAAGGATTAAATCTTGTTAATTCTATATCTTTTGTTTTATAATTCAGAAAAATGTATATAATATATCAAAATGCTTAGAAAAATAAAATCTATAATTTAACTTTATTAACAAACATTATTGTGTTAACTATTTAAATAATTATTATTTAATAAAGATTTTATAAATAATAATACCTTGAAAATTCATATTTTAATTTTGGTAAATGAGAAAAATATAAATAATATACCAAAATTCTTAAAAACACAAAATCTACATTTACAACATTGTTTCATAGATTTTTGGTCTCACTTAAATAAATATTATTATTTATTAAGTATTTATGAAGTGATAAAACTTATAAAAATCATAGTTTAATATTTAAAAATCACAAAAATACATATAATATACCAAAAGGATCACAAAACTAAATTATACACATTAAAAATATCCTATTTCATAATTGAAGTCAAATAAAAGGTAAAGGTCTAATAAATCTTATTTTAACTCTGTTATTTTATTTTAATTCATTAAAAATATATAAATATTTACTATTGGCTTTAACATTATTTGTTTAAAGTATAAAAGTGTAATAACAAGTTCAATTAATGCGTGATGAATTAAAATTAGGTCTAACCATTTTAAGATGTATTTCTTAAAACTACCATTTAAAATTTAGTAAGTTTTACTCTCCAAAAATATTTTATCAATTATAAAATCGTCAAGATTTGAGTTCTAATTTTTTTTATCAGTTTAGGAATCCACCTAAGGAATTAAACTAACTTTTTATGTAATTTTAGCCATACCCTATATATGCTTATAAAATATAAGCATTAATAAGAAAGTAATTCTACTCGCTTATAACTTTAATAAAACACCACCTCATTTAAGTAATAATACTTAAATTCTAACTTTCTAGAATGTTAAGAAGTCAACCATCTACAATGGGGTGCCTTGTTCAAAACATGTAAATGTCCACCACTTATGCTATAATTGTTTAATTTAGTAATGTTTTCCTCTTTAAAAATATTAGCTAATAAGAAAACCTTAAAGTGTTAACCTTAAGTTTAAATACTTTTTACTTTGTAAAGTAATATTTTCCTCAAAAGTTATTCTTTTAAGGAACATTAAAATTAATCTTTGAACACTTCTTTAAAAGCTCTAACTGATTCTTAATCTTGTTTAAGAAATATTTTAGATACCATGACCCATTTGAGTGCTTTAGTATTGCATACTATTTGTTGTATTTACATATTATTTTACACACTCTCACAAGCCTTAATAACAAGCACAAGTGTGAATCTGATGTAAAAGTGAGACACACTCCTAAGAACTCATCACAAACTCCAAACCCTAGATCAAATACGATTAGTCCGGGGGTTCGCATTTATCAAATTGCATTCTATTACTTATGCATTGTTGCATCTTGCTTCTTTAAACATTAGTCCTTACCGGACCAATGATGTTGTTTACATAATTTGGATCTTCTATTATCCCAAAGACCGTGAGTGCATAATCTTGCAATCACAAAAGGCAAGTTCACAACTTGCTTATGTCCTTTGATTATTTTCTATCAAATACTTGTAACTCAAATATTGTCATCACCTGCATTTCAAAAAGGACAGAAAATACTATTTTCGTAATAATATGATTATGGATTATTTACCAAGTGGTAATAATCTATTGATATAGTTCTAGTGGTAAAGGAACATAATATCTAGGACTTAACAACCAATATCGCGAGTGATTCTAGCGTCGTATATTACGCGTCAACCATGATATTTAGAATGGGACGGAGAAGTCAGCTGTATCTTATTCCTCTCGCATGCATCTAGATGGCCAGGTCGTGGTTGTTATCCTCGTAGCATGCATTAATTGGTAATTCGTAGAGAATATGCAGCATATGGGTGGGAGCCCTCAACGTCCCATGATAGTTCTGGCATCTAACGGTCTGTAATAACCATTGTTGTAATTTAAGATGTGGGCATGGCGTACACCAAGGGGACATGCGGGGTCGCGAATGGGGCAGTGATTGGCTTGGATCTTAAGTTGGGCCTCAAACATTGAAAGTTTGATCGGGCACATACTCCCGGCCGTGCAACAAAGCTGAAGGTATCTTGTGGGAAAAGTGACACACCTCTGTAGAGTGTAAGAATTGTGACATGTTACTCCCTGTTCCAGGAAGGAGCTACGAACGCGGCAGGAAAGGAACCCCATGAAGGTTCTGGTCAACCTGTGAAGGTTGTCGGACATAGTTTTCAGAATAAAAGCAACCTTTGAAGAAATGTTTATGAAAACCTGCATTACCTACGACCTTTGGTCTATGGCTGTAGAGATAGTGCATCATACACTCCTTTTTAGTGAACTTGCTGAGTACGCTCGTACTCAACCGTACCTTCTTAACCCTTGCTAGGTTCTAAGCCATTGAAGACGATGTCAACATCAATTTCTGCTCAAGAAACCATCATCGACAGCTCATAATCTTCAATAAAGTCAATGAAGTCAACAGATACATCGACTGAAGTGAAGACGAAGTTCCTGATTAGATAGGAGTAGATACTCTAGCCATAAAACCTACTTCTGTAGAGCATTGCATTAGCAGAAACCAATTAGTTTAGATGCTAGTCTTAGTTACTAGATAGTTCTGAGTTATTATTTCTAGATCTTCTTTGTAAGTAGTTTCTTCCTCTCTCTTTCACCTAGAGTGTTCTCTGGATCTTTTGTAAAGAGTCGAGTTGTAATCTATAGTCATGTCTTGGACCTGTTGTGTTTCTATTGTACCACTCTGTGGGATGTAATACTAGTGAACGGTGTTTCATTGGTGTTATGTCAACGACTATAGTGTACTACATCATGCAGTGGTGTGCTGGGTCACCGCAGTGTTACCGTGCGAGGAGAGTAGGAGGTCCCGTGACGGTCGAAAGGAGGAGCCCTGCCCGTCCTCCATCAACGAGGAAGGCTCCAGTGAGGTGCATCGAGGGGCAGGCTCTGTCTAATCCTGGCTGGCCGCACGGTGAAGGGCGCGCTCTGCCTGTGTCTCGGTGCGAGCCAACATACCGATGGGGTTGGTGAAGGTCTCGAAAACGCGCCTCAGCCCCCTACCTAGCGCACCAAATGTCGGAAGAAGTGTCCCGCGAAGGAACAAGGGGTCCAACAAACCCTGAGTTCGAGAGGGGTCTGAACACGTGTTTGGAGCTTCTCAGCAGCGGCGGAGACGGTGGCACACGAGAACGATAGAGAGGGTGACACAAGGGTTTTTACCCAGGTTTGAGACCCTCGTGAGGAGGTAAAGCCCCTACTCCTGCTTAGTTGTATTGCTCGTGGTTCTTCGCGAGGGTACAAAGGTGTATCAATGTCTAGGGTTACATATCGCTGGAATCGACCCATTCTAAGGTAGGAGGAGGTCTCCTTATATAGGAGCGTCGGGCCTCTTCTCCCCAAATGGAGGGCGGGAAGGGTCCACAGTGGCGTCCTTGAAGACCCGGTCTACCAAGCTACTTTTTGGTGGACTCGGTCCACCGTCTCGAGCTTTCCTCTGATCCTTCGCAAAGAGCGGGTGCCTGACGCTGTCCTTCACTGCCCAACGCCTCCCTTGTCTCCTTTGCACCAAAATGGCAAGGGACATATTCTTTGGCACTGGTGACGACCGTGATGCCTTTGCTCCAGAAGGGGCGGTCTGACTTCTCTTTACCGACGCGGTCCACCCTGATCGGGCCTTTCCTGCAGGGTTTTGTCCTCTTACTTCTTTTCACCCTGATATTACGAACACACCCCTAGGCATGCTCCAAAGCATCTGAGGCCCATTGGAGGATCCGGGCGAGCCGGCGTTCCACCACGCGTGGTGGCGGTAGGTGGGGGGGACCCGGGCGAGGCATCTGTCGAGGCGGCAGCCTCGGGTTCCCTCCTCAGGTCATCTGCCTCATGCCTCCTTGTAGCATCCCAATTGTCTAACATTATAATTCTACTTGGTTTAATATATATAATGTTACTTTCTACATGTCATTAATTGCATCGTCATAATATCATGCTCATGTTACCATGCCACATTGCATTTGAGCATCATATTAAATCTTTTCATTTGGTTCTTTCCCTCATAATGCATTTGCCTTATTAATTATATTTGCTTCTTGATATATTATAGTTGGTTCTTAATAAATGTATACACATGACCAATTTGAGTTGAGGGCATATCTCTTCTATTCTATTCTACCTACTAGCACATTTTATCTTGCCATTGATCACATTCTTCGATTCTACTACTACAGGGTATATACGGGCTCCTATTTTTGTTGATTTGTGCTTAAGTCATGCTCATATGATATTATGTGGATCGATTCATTCCATACTAGTTTTTACACTCTATCTACCCATCCATGCATGTGCCATAAGCTATTCCTCTCTTTATCAACCACATGCACTAATATCCCTTTTTCACACTCACATGAAACCATAAGCACATACATGCGCCTCCTAACTATATGGGAGGAAACAATTAGTTAAAATGAAATGTTTTGGATTAAAAATCACATCTCTTATTTTGTGTCAACCCTATTTCTATATTCTCGTATCATGCCCAAATTGGTTTACGTGGGCATCACCTTACTGATCTGCTATTCTCTCCTTATCTCTATTTGTGAAGATTACGAAGTCCTTTTTGTTCAAATTCCCTACAAACAGGTCCTAAGTTCAAATGTTTTTGTTGGCTAAAAATCCTTTTGTGTGCCTTCTTCTCAAAATCCTTACATTACCTTCTTCATTCTTGTTTCCCTTCAAATCTACATAATCTTGGATGCTCCGCTGGTTTGCCACTCCTAAACATCCCTCTGTTCACAATGATCAACTCATGTTCAAATATTTGTCTTCTTTGCAAAATATGAGAAAACAAATAGTGGGCATTTGGTTTAGTTTCTGAAGACTTTAGGCAAAGTTCAGTTAAACAGCTACAACAGTTTCAGTCAATAGGCAGTAGTGCATCTTCAGGTTCAGTTAAAAGTTTAGGCAGTGCAGCAGCGTACTACACTAGCTTCCGCATGGCCCAAACCCAACATCACCTGGTCCTATTTCTCTTCCTTGAGCGCTTGTCGTCTTCCTGGCCGATGGAGGTCGTGTCCTTGCGCTGTGATCCCCACCTTCTCGACATCATCTTCACCTGCCAAGCAACCTCGTCCACTTATTGCTGAGCCGTGTGAACCCTAGCTAACAACCCCAATGCCTCCCACCTTTTTCCTTCTTCCCCTTCTCCACAAAAAGCCTCCTCCACCGTAGTTGGACTTGCACCGCTTTGTGCCACAGTTCCCGTCACCATCAGTCACCGAGGAGTAGCGGAGAAGCATCGTTGTCTTCTTCCGCGTCGAACATGCAGGAGCAGCGGAGCCGGACATGCCAGGAGCTGCCTTCCCATTGTTGACTCCGTCGAGCCCGAGGAGAAACGCCGCCATCACCATCGCCTCCGACCACCCCCATCTCTGATTCTAGTGGGAATCACTTGTGGTGATCACCAACTCCCTTTACCTCTATGCCTCTACATCAATTTCACCGCCCAGATCGCAACCACCGTCATGGGAATTCCCCCTGCCGCATGCGCACGCGTAACCTGCAGAACTAGTAGTAGTAAGCATCTCGTGGGCCTCAGAACTTGATGGAATTCCACAGAATCCGTTCCGCCTCTGACGAAACATTCAAATAAGAGACTCCTCGTGGTAGATCCAGGAACACGTAGGTCCAAATCTCATCAGAAATGATGGACTACAGCAGTGGAAATCATCTGGAGAAGATCCAGCCAATCTCGGCATTTTTTGAATTTTTCTGGCACTCTGAAACGGCGCTAATCATCTGTGTTCATCAATTTTTACACGGCTCTACACTCAATATCCGGTGATGATTCCTTCACGAGAGTTGAAGCTCTTGATCTCCTATGCATCTTTTATTTTTACTATGTTGCGAAATTTGGCACCGTTTTCTCACCATCTTCATCTAAAGATCAAACCAGCTAGTAGTTTTTGCCTGTTCAATTCCAGTTCATTAGTTAACCTCCCAAAAGATTTTATGAATAGGCCCCTGCTTTTCTTGAACAACAACCCACACTCCTCGCCTCGCCCAAGTTCCATCTGCCTGCTGGCCCGCGCACGAAGTGGCTCCTGTGCCCATCGGTCCCACTTGTCTGTGGCAGTGTGTATGTTCACCCTGAGTGAGAAAAACCCTGCGAACTTTTCCAAATCAAGTAAAATTCTAGAATCTATTTAAATACAAATTTAATCATATATTTTAAACTGTTTTGAATTTGATAACACTTATAAAATTAAAAGTGAATCATTTTTTAATATGAATTCAAACATATTTTCATATTTTTCTAGATTTGACCCTAACTAATTAAACCTTTGACTTTTTGCCTTTTTTGAATTAATTTGCATTAATTAATAACTTTTAATCCATATTTCCAAATAATACAAATGATATATGTTTTCTAAACAAGAAAATGCTAGGAATATGAATATGCTATTTAAAATAATTTTTGGGTATTTAAAATTTTCAAATTATTAAATACCCTTAAATACCTATTTCTTAATAAATATATATCTTTAATTCTGTAATTCCAAATTCGACAAATAATATATCTAAATCGATTAGCGTGATAAGCACATTCCAACTATGCATTCCATGATATTAATTGAAGCATGCATCGTAAAAATATTAAGTATACAACAAGGTTTATTGGAGTAAAACATGACTAAATAAATAATAAAATACTTTTTTCTTGTTCCTACACCTCACCCATGCCATGTTATGTTATACCATGCAATTGTGCATCATTCCGTCATGGCATACCATGTTTTGATTGATGCATATGTTTCATATGATTGTGCATTTTATTTATTATGCCTTTTGTGTGTTTGGTATTTACTCCGGATAGACGTCGAGCAAGGGAGTTATCAGGAGACCCAAGAGTACTACCTGGATCCCGGTTATCCTACTACTGAACGTCCAGGCAAGCATTTCCCCATGCTTGCATTAGATATAGGACCTATGCCTCTATCTTTATTCTTGCATCATTGTTTCGCGATTCAAATTAAATTACAATCCTAAGTACTTGACAGCCTTTACTTTTAAACTCCACTGAAGCTTGTACCCCAAATCCTATCAGCCATTACTACAGGAGTTGTTTGAGCCATGTGAGTCGTAGAATTGCATATGTAGGGTTTGTGTGAGTCTGTTGTGGATAACGGTACCTAAGTTAAACTGTGTAGTAATGGGATAACTACAAAAAGAGGTACCGGTCAGAAATAGCTGATATTTGGTTTTTAACCGCTCACTGGTGTCCCGTAGGACCCGAGTACTTGATTCTTTTTCCTTGACTATTGCACTATCTGCATGTGGGACCATGAATCTCCTTCGCTTGAGCTTGATTCACATCTTATTTATTGGAGCCACAATTAGTTTGGGGATTTACTACTATCATGTACGTATGCCATGCTTTACTGCTTTATTTACTATTGTTACGCATGGAGTGAATACCTGTACTATTTTGGAACCCCGTGCCACGTTTTCGCGGTATCGATAAGCCTAATCACACTTTCGGGTTCCTAGTCATTTATATCCATCATCACAAACTCTGGGTTTGTCTCGGAGTCGGACGACTTTGTTGCGGGTAGCTTAGTGGGGTGGCCCCCTAAAATCATTTTTGAATCTTATAAATGCTTTGTCGTGATGCCTTATTGCTTTTTGTTTGGTTTTACCTGGGGTTGATCGTGTGTGTGTTGCTATTTGTGCACCCCTACAGGATAAATCTTTCTGAAAGCCGTGTCCGCAGTTCGGGATGACTTGGAGCATAGTTTCTCGATCATAGACAACTATAACTAAAGTACAATGTTTAATTGAGTAAAACATGACTAGTAAATAGTGTAACACTCATAGAATGGTTAATAAAATTGGAACGGATGCGATGTTCTTCCGTCTTCTCGTTTGATAAGCGAGAAGGAGGACGAGTGATGTTTACTTATGTTGCTTATATAACTATTGGTTTTTAATTAATGAGCATTCGTCTATATTTGGTTAGGCAGATGTTGTAGCGTGTCTCTATAGAACTATTAACTATTATCTTTTACTGCAACTGCGTCACCCCCAAGTTGTTCCTTTTAGTTCCATAAAGACTCGCTAAGTACCCCTAGGGTCTCATACCAATTATTGATTAGGTTGTCAGGTACATCCATATGGATGCTACTATGTCGACAAGGCCGATGATGGAGGCAATGACCCTCTTGCGTAGAGATTCCAGGGATGGAGATCTCTAAGATCTATGGGCGGGAATGTGCTTATTTCTGTTGCATCTTATGCCGAGTTGACACTTAATCATACTCGAATCTGTGTTTCTGCTTCCACTTGATGATTTGTTGAGTGATGTATGAGGATATAATCCTAAAATATTATTACTACTATTTATATAATACCGTTCTTGCCGTAATAGCATTGCAATATATTTCTATTTTTTTAGATGAAATAGCTCTGATGTACTCTTGTATGTCGCTGGCGTACATACTCACTTGTGTACGCTAGACTCGCAGCTAGCCAATCATGTTTCTCACACTCGAAGATATAACCATGAATTTTGGGGTGGATGGTTGGCCGATACCGTGCCCTCCCAACGTGGCCTGCTTGTGGGTAGCCTCGCATCCTCCACGGTAGTACGTCCTCCCCAGATTTATGTTATACCGGCTTGTTACTTAGAAACGTGAGGTCCGGAGATTACATCTGGTATGAGAGCCATTCCGCCCTTCTGGGTCTCAACCAAGGTGGTCGTTAGTTTAGAAAATATTTTGGTAGCTATATACTAGGGAAAAACTAAACGTGAGAGTACGACATCTTCCATTTTTCTTTTTACCCACCCACCCACCTGATGCATGTAAACTTTATACATGAACTTTGTTAACATGTTTTACCACATATTTGCATCATATATAATGTTCTATCCATGTTTTATATTGATTTTTGGGGATTTAACAATGATCCCCTTTATTTTGGTTATAACCCTGCAGGCAGAAAAACCCTCTTTTCAATGTTTTTGATGTTTCAGGACCTATACGAAGTCAAATGGACCTGCACTTTTGGGAATGCCAATAGTTATCCACGAGAAGCATCTAGAGCACTAGAATCTCACCAGGAGGGCCAAACGATCCCAGGTGGCGCGCCCATGCCTAGTGGGTGCGCCACCCATGCTCGTTTCCTCCTCGACCATCTAATCGCCTTGATTCTTTTGCCCACTGAGTTTCTTGACCTAAAAATCCCTATATAAGGACCCCCCCGGGGGCATCCTCGGAAGAGGAGACACCAGAAGCCAATAGAGATGAAAACACCACCAAACAGTGTCAGATCCGGTGAAGATTGGAGGGGAAACTCTGCCGGAGCCATCTCCAGGGAGATCTCCACCCTCACCAACATCTCTAGCTTCATCACCATGATGAAGAGGGAGTAGTCCACCTCTGGGCTATGGGTTTGTGACAGTAGCTTGATCTATTTCTCTCTTGTTCTTCATAGATCTAGTACCATATGAGCTGCCCAACATGGTTATGGTCATATTTGTTTTATGATTTGATATTTGAGATTGGAATCTATTTTGTGTTTAATAGATGCATATCATGCACCCCGTTCTTCATTTCTTGTTTTGATCCAACTTGTATGCAAGAACTTGTATGGGGAGAAGTGTGTGTTATATGGAGTAGCATGGGGATGGAGATTGAATTGTGACACATAATATTAAAGATCTACTTTGGTTTTTACCTTTCTTGTGTTGCCTCACTAGGTATAAAGTGAAATCATGTGCTATAGTTATTAGGTGATAGTGTGATGACCTTGTTAGATCAAGGTAACATATGGACTTACAGGTCGGGCCGGGGCTCCACGCTCTTTCTTTCTGTGTGGGACGATGCCGGGGAATGTGTCGAGGCGGCAAACAACAACAAGACAACTAAATATTGCTTAAAGCTATACTCTTATTTGTTCTTAAATCAAGATTGCATGGAAATTTCCCTTTCTTGAGGAGTATAAGAGAGATGTGTATTCCATCTCAATATTAGAATGTGATGCCCATATTAATTCCTTTTATCAAGCACTTATAGAATTTCTATGAATCTTTATCATTGATGAATGGTTTCATGATCACTATAACCTAAAAAGAGAGTAGACAAGTGAACTCATGAACCTCGGTCCCATTTTTATCATAAGAAACACCTTTCCTTTGCATCTACTATCATTTATAATTTCTGCAATTTATTACTTTGGAAATACAAAAATACTTTCCTTACTTGTAATCACTCATAAAACCCCCAAAAACAATTATACTATCTTCCATATCATCTAGTTTGTATTTCCTTTACTTTATTTACTTTGTTTTATATTTTATTTCATAATACTAATACGAAACCTTGTGCTTGACAACCACTTGGTGGAGTTGGGGACATAAGACAAATTATTTTGCCTTACAGGTTGCTTGAAGAGGAGAAGACAAATATCCACGCAATTCCTAGAGAGTTCGATATAGACGCTCGAGTCGCCCTTGTGGGGAAAATAAGCTTGCTACAACACTCTGCACTTGGAGTCCTAATGAAAAGTGGCTGCGTTTATTGCAATCAAGACTATTTTATGGCACCGTTGTCGGGGAATTGGTGTAGACATATCACATCGGTTTCAGTGTGGTGAAACTCCTACGATGGCTGCTGGATTATTTTCTGGCGCCATCATCTTCATCAACTTGTGTAAAAACTCAAGCTTAGAGAGGTTGCACCACTGTGAGATTTTTCTTCTCCTTTTAGATTTTTAAAGTATTTTATTTTGTCCTGTTTTTAGTCTTTTTAAGTTTTTTTTAAAAACACAAAAACACATAAAAATGGAAAGGAGAGCTTATTGGCCCTTTAGTGTAAAAAAACTTCCCAAAAGAAAGTGAGATACCATTTTAACCATTTGAAATAGACCCTACGGCTACTAAAGCTATTTATGAAAACTGTTTTTATTGGAAGCCTAATGAGAACCCTATGCAGCATTTGAGAACTTTTAATGAAAGATGCAAAGATCTAAACATGAGTAATAAAAACAATAGTATGATTAAAGTTAAACTTTTCCTTATTCACTTGCTGGTAAGGCTTTAGATTGGATATTAAAATGGCCAGCTAGAAATTTTAGCTAATGGTTTAAAGCTTCTTTTGTTGAAAGATTTGGAACCCCTAAAGTAATAGGTCATCTTAGGGAAAAGCTTATCATGTTTAAACAAAAAAATGATGAACCTCTTGTAAGAGCTTGGGAAAGATTTAGAGAAATAGCTTTTGGGACAGAACATGGTTTTAGATATTGGATGTTAATGCATATATTCTATAGAGGGATAACTAAAAGTTCAATGGTGTATTTAGATAAAGAAACTGAAGGTTTCTTCATAAATATAACTTCCAACAATGCTTATATGTTATTAGATGGCCTACTCTTAGAAGTAAAAGTCAAGGAAAGCATCGAAAAGGCTAAACTGCCAAAAGACGTATTTGATGATAGACATGAAATCTTCAATTTATATAATAGATATAAACAAGTAGAGGAAGTTAAAATGTTAAGTGAAACAAAAGAAACTCTAATTGATCTTGATAATTGTAGCTTGCATGAACTCATTAACTTGTTGCAAAAAAAATCTAATGATCCATCCTTTAATGGTCATCAAGCAGGATTTGGTTCTAAGCTAGCAAATTATGTTATAAAAGAAAAGATTGAAAGATACAATAGAGAAGCTATGATACCACATAAGCTTGGGGATGTATGGATCTCCAAGGTATTAATCACTATTGTAAAAGAGACACATCATGCTATTCTAGATTTAAGATCTAGTGTCTTAGTTTTATGTAAAGAGCTATATGATTTACTTGATTTGAAACCTATGGAAAAATGCTCAATAGATCTTTTACTTGCTGATGATTCAACTAAACATGCTCTAGGAAAATTTCAAGATATTATGGTTGAATTACATATGACATTTGTACCTGTTGATTTTATTATCATGGATATGGGGAGCAATACCTCAAGTCCTATAATACTTGGTAGACCTTTTTTGAGAACCACAGGTGCAATCATTGATAGAAAAGAAGGAATTGTGAAGATTCAATTTCCTCACAAGAAGTGTATGGAACACTTTACAAGGAAGAAGGAGGTAGCTAAGAAGCACAAGCTATCCCATGAGTTCCACATCACCTAAACCAAGTAAGTAAAGCCTCGCTATATGGCTATAAAGAAAGCGCTTTGCGGGAGACAACCCGATTATTTTTCTTTTGAAATTTTGTTTTGAACTCCTGCTGTAGAAAGAGAGTTTTGGTTTGGTTTTTTCTGAAGTTTTTAATAAATTACAGAGTGGAACCCATTTTGTATGTTTTAAAAGTTGCTAAACATATGGACAAGCAAATTTCTGCAGAACAGTTTTTAGTGCGTGAACTTTATGATTGTTTTTGTAATTACGATTGCACTCACATTCATACAACGTTTACAACTTTTCATCCTATGTATTCAAAAAAATTGGATAAAATTCCTGACATGTATAAGTTGACAAAAAAAATCATTTTGCTATTGCTAAAAATCTAGACAGATTCTGTAATGTTTTGTTTTAATCATTCCTAAGTGTATTAAAATGATTTATATGAGTCATATTATATGATAGGGATATGTAGGAACATTATATGCTTGCTAGAACATTTAAAAAGAATTTTGTTTTTGATATATAAGCAACAACTATTATATTCGTGTGCCACTAATGTCACCTCTCAGAAAAGAGATGGGAGAAAAAGTTTTGTGTTGAAGTTTTTTTTGACAGAGAATAGAGGAACACCACACCAAGAGAAATACAAGGATGGTGAAAACCATAGGATTGGGGATTCCCAAGGCACTCCACTGGACCAACTCAACTCTCGGTTTCCAAACCTCTAAACATTGTTTTTTGAGCAACATAGAACTATCGAAACTTGGAGCGTCTATTTCGTCATTTTATTTTTTTGATTTGCATTAGAAAGACCACCACCATTATTATAAATGTTTATGATTATCTACTACAAATAAACTCTACCTTAATGAGATTAAAACTGAAAAATAATGCCATGAAATAAAAGAAAACGGGACATAAAAACAAAAGCTGAAATTCATGTTGTGTCTAGTTCTTAAGCTCAACTGTTTTATATGAAGCATGATCTGTTATGCCTATTAATTTGTATCCTTTGCTTGTGCATATTTATGTTCAACATTAAGAAGCAAGGTGGTAAAATAAATGTTGACATTATAAAGTAGATGGCACACTCTTTAGATATCTTTTTGCTAAGCCTTTTCTACACAAGCTAAGACTTGTTCCAAGCCCTTAAAACTAGACTAGGAATACCCACCTACTTGTGGAAAAGATACTTTCAAGTACAGTATGTATGTTAATCCCCCAAACACTCATAAAACACCCTTTTTCATTTATTTTAAAGCTCATAAGAAAGTAAGGGTTCGGGTGATACCACTATGGAAATTTTTGTGCTTCACATCTTATTAGTGGTTGTTAGCTAAACCATGACTAGCATGGCACAAAGCTTTCAATGTTGAATGTTAAATATCAATCATGTTTAAGTTTTATCTATGGATTTCAACGATGTGAAATGAAGTGTGCACACTGGAGTAGGCATGTTGGTATAAAATGCTCCTAAACTGCTAGCCAAAACCATGCATGACATGGTGGAAACTTACAACATGATGATCCTGGTTGATATGATTCATATGTCTTTTTTTCTTGTCTTCTGGAGTAGAGATACTTCCCCTCCCACCTTGAACACAACCAAGGAATTATATTATCTTTTATGTTGAATAAATGAATAAATAAACAAATAAATAAATGCCAAAAAAGGGGGCATATAGCTACACAGGGGCAAGAGGTACTTCAGTGATGTGGTTTCATGGACCAACATGAGTATACAATGACATTCCTAAGTTGAGTAGCATGAGGAGTGCAAGGTCATAGGCTAGGTGCATGAAACAATCAACTTGTAATATGTTTAGCACATAAACCATATGAAGATTTAAAACAAAGTGAAATTAAAAAGCTACTTGGAACCCCATCCTTATTAGTATTGTTGTCATGAATTACATAGCTCAAATTATAGTTTATATTCTTTATTGTATTCAATGCTTACTTTTGGTACAGGATGCAAAACATCTCAAGGGAAGACATAAAACTAAGAAGTTACTCTTCCAGTCAAGGGCATGAAACTAAGAAGTAGCCCGAAAATAAAGGCATGAAAACACCAATGACAATCATGAAGAGTCTCTTATTCTATAGGTTCATCAAAGTTTGCTTGAAGGTTTATTTTGTTCATCATTTGTTTTATCACACCATCACTTATTATTTAGCATATTTATAGATGTGTAAAAGATACAACTTGATAGTACACATGCATATTATGTTTCATTGAAAGAAATTGAGCATATGAACTCTACATGATAATGGAGGTAGCAAAGGTAACAAACTCCAAAGTCCATGTTTAGTTTTATCACCTTCATGCGAACGAGCATAGGTTAACCTTGGGGATGTTGATGCATGTAAAATTTATACATGAACTTTGTAGTTTGTTAACATGTTTTACCACATATTTGCATCATATATAATGATATATCCATGTTTTATATTGATTTTTAGGGATTTACCAATGATCCCCTTTATTTTGGTTATAACCCCTGCAGGGCAGAAAACCCCTTTTCAATGTTTTTGATGTTTCAACACCTATACGAAGTCAAATGGACCTGCACTTTTGGGAATGCCAATATTTATCCACGAGAAGCATCTGGAGCACTGGAATCTCACCAGGAGGGACATGAGGGCCAAACGAGCCTAGGTGGCGTGCCTAGGCTGGTGGGCGTGCCACCCATGCTCGTTTGCTTCTCGACCATCCGATTGCCTTGATTCTTTCACCCACGGAGTTCTCTTGACCTAAAAATACATATGACCCCTCGGGCGTCCTCGAAAGAGGAGACATCAGAAGCCACCAGATACGAAAACACCACCAAACAGAGTCAGATCCGGCGAAGATTGGAGGGGAAACTCCACCGGAGCTATCTCCGGGGAGATATCCACCCTATCCAACATCTCCATCTTCATCACCATGATGAAGAGGGAGTAGTCCACCTCTGGGCTATGGGTTTGTGGCAGTAGCTTGATCGATTTCTCTCTTGTTCTTCATAGATCTAGTACCATATGAGCTGCCCAACATGATTATGGTCATATTTGTAATTCCTATGTGGTGGATCTTTGTTCTATGATTTCATATTTGAGATTGGAATCTATTTTGTGTAAGATGTTTTAATAGATGCATATCATGCACTCCGTTCTTCATTGCTTGTTTTAATCCAACCTATAAGCAAGAAATTGTACAGGGAGAAGTGTGTGTTAGATGGAGTAGCATGGTGGTGGTTGAATTGTGACACATAATACTCAAGATCTACTTTGGTTTTTACATTTCTTTTGCTACCTCACTAGGGATAAAGTGAAAATCGTGTGATATAGTTATCATGTGACAGTGTGATGACCTTGTTAGATCAAGGTAGCATATTTGTATTTCAAACATCATATAATATTGCTTAAAGCTATACTCTGATTTGTTCTTAAATCAAGATTGCATGGAGATTTCCCTTTCTTGAGGAGTATAAGAGAGAGATGTATTTCATCTCAATATTAGAATGTGATGCCCATATTAATTCCTTTTATCAAGCACTTATAGAATTTTCATGAATCTTTATCATTGATGATTTGTTTTATGATCACTACAACTTAAAAACAGAGTAGACAAGTGAACCCATGAACTCCGGTACGATTTTTATCATAAGAAACACCTTTTCTTTGCATCTACTATCATTTATAATTTCTACAATTTATTATTTCGAAAATACAAAAATACTTTCCTTACTTGCAATCACTCATAAAAACCCAAAAACAACTCTACTATCTTCCATATCATCTAGTTTGTATTCCTTTACTTTATTTACTTTGTTTTATATTTTATTTCATAATACTAATATGAAACCTTGTGATTGACAACCACTTGGTGGAGTTGGGAACACAAGACAAATTATTTTTCTTTACATGTTGCTTGAAGAGGATAAGACAAATATCCACGCAATTCCCTGAGAGTTTGATATAAATCCTCGAGTCACCCTTGTGGGGAAAAGAAGCTTGCTACAACACTCTACACTTGGAGTCCCAATGAAAAGTGGTTGTGTTTGTTGCCATCACCACCCTATTCTGGTAAGGAAGTGTAACATTTGTCTATCCTCTTCTAAAATTCATACTAGGATTCACGTGTTTGGGGTATCCATAGTACCATAGGATGTGTTAATCCTTTCTTTATCTATTGCATCCAACTTGGCTTTGCAATCTGCCTTTGGTTATCAACTTTTGGTACATTCCATACCGACATGCTTATGTTTAAACCAACACGATCTATCCGACTCCTTGTTAACCGACGTGATCTTGTCAAGGGTGTTCATTCTTTAGCATGCTTTCACATAATGTGGAGTTGCTAATCTCTATTTGTTAAGTGGTTTGTGCATCTAGTTGGTATTTTAATGCCAAAAAATGCAGAATTTTTTCTTTGATGCATCTATGTTTTCCATACTTCTTCTCAGTCGTATGCGATACATTATCTATCTTATTTTTGTTGGCATGTTCATGTTGACTCATTTTTTTCCACCGATGCATAAATCTGAAGTTTTTACTTCATCTTGAAATTCTTTTGGGCTAAATGCATAACAGGTGTCGATCCGATGCTTGCGATTGTAATTGGTTTTCTGTATAGCTATATAACACTTATCATGAGTGGAATATGGTTAATGCTATCAATCTAATCCTCCAAATGATGGTGGTTATCTCTTGCGATTTTGAGTTATACCATGATATATATATATATATATCATATTCAATGATCTTTGGCAAACCAGAGATTTCTAAAGGCATTATGATGGATTATCATCCGATTGTCGCGCTTCATTTCAACTTCTTATCTGTAAAGGATCTCTTTGATATGGGAGAATCTCATCCGTTCATCTTTGATAGATTTTCTTAAATGTACGAGTTGTCACCGAGTCTTTATCCAAGATCTCTTTATCTTTGCAACTGGGGATCTGATCGACTATATGAACAAGTCAACATCTCCTTTCTCATCTAAAGGGCCAAATAATCATCAAAGTGAGAATTTTGGCTTCTTGAAGTCACCTAGCCGGCCACGAACTTCTGTTAAAGACATCTCTACAATTTCTAGAGTCATCAAATCAATTGTTAATTCTCACCCATCATCAGATTCCAACCAACTCCAGAGTTTTTCATTGTTTTGGCAAGTTATGATCATCGTTTTGCTGAAGATTTCCTCAAGATGGCTTAATCTTGCTGAGATCTTCTCAAGAAGGACGAGAAATTTTGTTGGTCTTCTGCTCATAAAGAAATCTTTTAAAACCCTCGCTTTATCTTCTGTCCTCAACCCGCCAGTTGCCACGAAGACTTTCGAGATCATTTGTAATTCTTCTATATTAAAGTTTTGGTTGCTATCCTTAATCTATCTGTTAAATCTTTCATCTGTTTTAGTGATGTTCTTTCATATCTTTTCAGATGGCTTGGGGCTTCCGACACGACGACATCATCATCTTTATCTACTTGGATCCGACAAAGTGTTTGCATCACATCTTTGTTTTCTTATGGAGCTTCATGAATTCTGCTTGTCAAGATCTTTAGTCTAAAATTTCTAAGAGCTAGGTTGCACGATTTTCCTATTCATGTATGGAGTAATGCTTTGGGTGCGGGATGGAGTCATGAACATACCACTACTCTTATCATTTGCTCTTGTACATTGAATTGGTGGATTAATGCGATTTCACTCATTCCACAGAAGTTAGAAGTGGTTGTTACCTCTTGATACTTTTACTTCCGTCCTTGTTTTTCCGAAGGGTTCTCTCAAAGAACATAATCACTAACCTCTTGTTGGTGATCTCCTCTATTTCAAGATGGAGCGAAATCTTCAATGATCTGGTGGAAGCAAATGCAAAATATTCTTTGTCCTCTTCATTCTATCGGGGCTTGACATCATTAAACAAGATGGATGGAAGATATATCTGACTCCAATTTGTCAATCCTTTTCTCTTGGTAAAGACAATTATGGTCGATGCCATCAATCGCAAAATCTATCGCAACAACCTCATGGTTAAGGAAATCAATAAGAATCTCTACAATAAACTCCAGATTTCAACAATCCACTTCTTTATCAGGATTCTACCATAAGCTAGCGTCACCTCCTCATCTTGGAGATAAATCCTCACACCTCAATTGCATGATCCTTTGGTTCTTACCGATGCAAGAAGAATCAAATTGGAGAATTCCCCAATCCCAATCTTCTCCATTGTTATCAAGGAACTCTATTTTTTGAAAGGCAATGTTTTTTCCGAACTTCATCTCTTAAATCTAAGGGAAGAAACAATGCTATTTTCATAGTGGTTAATAACTTCTCCAAAGTTGTTCTTTTCTTTCAGCAAAAAAAAAGAATCATCTTCGCTTGCAGCTTTTCCTCTTTAATCCAAACGACGTGTCTTTGTTTATCCTCGATACATTGCTTTTTCAAAATACTTTCAAGAAGTGGTTCTATTCTTTCATCGTGTTCTTGAGAGCATCTGACCTATGTCCATCTTACCTTCTTGCTTCACGACAATCCTTCAACTCCTCAAGTCCTTTGTTTTCAAATAGCAAAACGCAAGACTCGCAATAAGTCTATCAAATTTTGCAAGGTGCAATGGTCATACCATTCCATTGATAAATCAACTCGGGAATGTGATGATCACCTTCGTTCCGAACACCCGCCCCTCTTTGTTTTTTCTTCTTTTACCTAGGAATCTCGGGGCAGGATTCTTGCTAAGTGGGGAAGAGTTTTAGCATCCCAATTGTCTAACATTGTAATGCTACATGGTTTAATATATATAATGCTACTTCCTACATGTCATTAATTGCATCATCATAACATCATGCTCATGTTACCATGCCACATTGCATTTAAGCATCATATTAAATCTTTTAATTTGGTTCTTTCCTCCATAAAGCATTTACCATATTAATTGTATTTGCTTCTTGATATATTGTAGTTGGTTCTTGATCAATGTATACACATGCCCAATTTGAGTTGAGGGCATATCTCTTCAATTCTATTCTACCTACTAGCACATTCTATCTTGCCATTAATCACATTCTTCGATTCTACTACATGGTATATATGGACTCCTATTTTTGTTGATTTGTGCTTAACTCATGATCTTATGATATTATGTGATCGATTCATTCCATATTCCCTATACTTAATTCTAGTGTTTACACCCTATCTACCCATCCATGCATGTGTCGTAATCTATTCCTCTCTTTATCAACCACATGCACTAATATTCCTTTTCACACTCAAAATGAAACCATAAGCACATACATGTGCCTCCTAACAATATAGGAGGAAACAATTAGTTAAAATGAAATGTTTTGAATTAAAAATCACATCTCTTATTTTGTTTCAACCCTATTTCTATATTCTCGTATCATGCCCAAATTGGTTTATGTGCGTATCACCTTACTGATCTTCTATTCTCCTTATCTCTATTTGTGAAGATTACAAAGTTCTCTTCGTTCAAATTCCCTACAAACAGTTCCTAAGTTCAAATGTTTTGTTGGCTAGAAATCCTTTTGTGTGCCTTTTTCTCAAAATCCTTCCATTCCCTTCTTCATTCTTGTTTCCCTTCAAATCTGCCTAATCTTGGAAGCTCCATTGGTTTGCCCCTCCTAAATATCCCTTTGTTCACAATGATCAACTCATGTTCAAAGCTTTATCTTCTTTTCAAAATCCAGGAAAACAAATAGTGGGCATTTGGTTCAGTTTCTAAAAACTTCATGCAAAGTTCAGTTAAACAGCTACAGCAGTTTCAGTCAATAGGCAGTAGTGCATATTCAGGTTTAGTTAAAACTTCAGGCAGTGCAACCCGAGCGCTTGTCGTCTTCCCGGCCGATGGAGGTCTTGTCCCCACACCGTGAGCCCCACCTTCTCGACGTCATCTTCACCTGTCGAGCAACCTTGTCAACTTATTGCTGAGCCGCGTGAACCCTAGCCAACAACCCCAACGCCTCCCACCTTTTTTCCTTCTTCCTCTTCTCCATGGAAAGCCGCCTCCGCCATAGTTGGCCTTGCGCCGCTTCGTGCCGCAGTTCCCATCACCATCGGTCACCGAGGAGTAGCAGAGAAGCACCACCGTCTTCTTCCATGTCGAACATGCAACAGTAGCAGAGCCGGACATGCCAGGATCTGCCTTCCCGTTGTCGACTCCGTCGATCCCAAGGAGAACTGCGGCCATCACCATCGCCTACGACCACCCCCAGCTCCGATTCTAGTGGGAATCGCTTCTGTTCAGCACCACCTCCCTTTACCCCTCTTCCTCTACATCAATTTCGCCGCCCAGATCGTAGCCATCATCGCGGGAATTCGCCCTGCCGCACGCGCATGCGTAACCTGTAGAACCAGCAGCAATAGTAAGAATCTCACGGGCCTTTGAACTTAATGGAATTCCGGCAAATCTTCTCTGCCTCCGACAAAACCCCCACATAAGAGACTCATCTCGGTAGATCTAGGAATGCGTAAGTCCAAATCTCATTTGAAACGATGGACTATAGTAGTGGAAATCATCTGGAGAAGATCGGGCCAATCTCGGCGTTTTTCTGAATTTTTCTGACAGTCTGAAACGACGCTAATCACCTTTGTTCATCAATTTTTACCCGGCGCTACACTCGATATCCGGTGATGATTCCGTCACGAGAGTTGAAGCTCTTGATCTCCTCTGCATCTTTTATTTTTACTACGTTGTGAAATTTTGCACCTTTTGCTCGCCATCTTCATCTAAAGATCAAACGAGATAGCAGTTTTTGCCTGTTGAATTCCAGTTCATCAGTTAACCTCCTAGAAGATTTTATGAATAGGCCCTGCTTTTCTTGAATAGAAACCCGCACTCCTCGCTTCGCCCACGTGTCATCTCCCTGCTGGCCCGCGCGCGAAGTGGCTTCTGTGCCCATCGGTCCCACTTGTCTGTGGCTATGGGTATGTTCACCCCGAGTGAGAAAAACCCTGCGAACTTTTCTAAATCAAGTAAAATTCTAGAATCTGTTTAAATCCAAATTTAGTCATATCTTTTAAACTGTTTTGAATTTGATGAAACTTATAAAATAAAAAGTGAATCATTTTTGAATTTGAATTTAAACATATTTTCATACTTTTCCAGATTTGACCCTAACTAATCAAACATTTGACTTTTTCCCTTTTTGAATTAATTAATAACTTTTAATCCTTATTTCCAATTAATACAAATGATATATGTTTTCTAAACAAAAAAATGCCAGGAATATGAATATGCTATTTAAAATAATTTCTGGGTATTTAAAATTTTCAAATTATTAAATAGCTATTTCATAATAAATCAATATCTTTAATTTCGTAATTCGAAATTCGATAAATAATATGTCTAAATCGATCAGCGTGACAAGCCCTTTCCAACTATGCATTCAGTGATATCAACTGAAGTATGCATCATATAAATATTAAGTATACGACAAGGTTTATGGGAGTAAAACGTGACTAAATAAATAATAAAATACTTTGTTCTTGTTCCTACACCTCACCCATGCCATGTTATGTTATACCATGCAATTGTACATCATTCCATCATGGCATACCATGTTTTTCTTGATACACATGTTTCATATGATTGTGCATTTTATTTATTATGGCCTTTTATGTGTTTGGTTTTTACTTTGGATAGACACCGAGTAAGGGAGTTATCAGGAGACCCAAGAGTACTACTCGGGTCCAGGTTATCCTACTACTAAGCTTCTCGGAAAGCATTTCCCCATGCTTGCATTCCATATAGCACATATGCCTCTATCTTTATTATTGCATCATTGTGTCACGATTCGAATTAAATTGCAATCCTAAGTATTGCACATCTTTTACTTTTAAACCCCACCGAATCTTGTACCCTCAATCATATCTACCATTACTACAAGAGTTGTTTGAGCCATGCGAGTCGTAAAATTGCATGTGTAGGGTTTGTGTGAGTCTATTATGGATAACGAGGTACCTAAATAACTTAAACTGTGTAGTAATGGGATAACTAAAGAAAGATGTACCGGTGGGCAATAGCTAATATTTTGGTTTTTAACCACTCATCGGTGTCTTGTAGGACCCGAGTACTTGATCATTGTTCCTTGACTATCGCACTATCCGCATGTGGGACCATGAATCTCCTTCGTCTGAGCTTGATTCACATCTTATTTCTTAGGGCCATAATTAGTTTGGGGCTTTACTACTATCATGTACTTATGCCATGCTTTACTACTTTATTTAGTAATGTTGCACGCGGAGTGCTTACCTGTAGTATTTTGGAATCCCGTGCCATGTTTTCGAGGTATCAACAAGCCTAGTCACACTTTTGGGTTCCTAGTCGTTTACAGCCGTTGTCACAAACCCTGGGTTCGTCTCGGAGTCAGCTGACTTCCTTGCGGGTAGCTTAGTGGGGTGGCCCCCTAAAATCATTTTTGAATCTTGTGAATGCTTTGTCGTGATGCCTCATTGCTTTTTATTTGGTTATAGCCGGGGTTGATCATGCGTGTGTTACTATTTGGGCACCCCTGCGGGGTAAATCTTTATGAAAGCCGTGTCCACGGTTATGGACGACTTGGAGCATATTTTCTCGATCATAGACAACTATAACTAAAGTACCATGTTTAATTGACTAAAACATGACTAGTAAATAGTGCACCACTCATGGAATGGTTAATAAAATTGCGAACAGATGGGATGTTCTTCTGCCTTCTCGTTCGGTAAGTGAGAAGGAGGACGAGCGATGTTTACTTATGTTTCTTATATAACTGTTGGTTTTGTAATTAATGAGCATCCATCTATATTTGGTTAGGTGGACGTTGTAGCGTGTCTCTATAGAACTATTTAGCTATTATATTTTGCTGCAATTGCGTCACCCCTAGGTTGTTCCCTTAAGTTGCATAGAGACTTGTTGAGTACCCCCAGGGGCTCACATAAATTACTGATTAGGTTGTCAGGTACATCCATATGGAGGCTACTATGTCGACGAGGCCGATGATGGAGGCAATGACCCTCTTGCGTAGAGATTCCGGAGATGGAGATCTCTAAGATCTGTGGGCGGGTGCTTATTTCTATTGCAACTTATGCCGATTTGACTCTTAATTTGTACTCGGATCTGTGTTTCTGCTTCCGCTTGATGATTTGTTGAGTGATGTATGAGGATATAATCCTAAAATATTATTACTACTATCTATATTATTTCATTCTTTCCATAATGGCGTTGCAATATACTTATCTTTCTTTTAGATGGAATATCTCTGATGTACTCTTGTATGTCGCTAGCATACATACTCACTTGTGTACGCTAGACTCGCAGCCATCCGGTCACGTTTCTCGCACTCGAAGATATAACCATGAATTTTGGGATGGATTGTTTGCTGGTACCGTGCCCTGCCATTCGGCCCGCTTGTGGGCGGCCTCGCGGCCTCCACGGTAGTTTGTCCTACCCAGATTCGGGTTATACGGGCTTCTGAATTATAAATGTGAGGTCCGGGGATTACACTCCGCCTCTAGAGGGGGAAATAGCCCTGTTAGTGGGCCTGTCGATCATAGGATTGTGGTACCCCCTTGTTCCAGGACTCCGACATGCTACGCCACTATCACTACCGCAACATACGTGCCCACACCTTGGAAGTGGGAGACCTGGTCCTTCAATGGGTTCTCTCTCGCAAGGGCCTCCACAAGCTTTTCCCAATGTGGGACAGGCCTTTCAGCGTAGCCCGCATCTCAAGACTAGGGGCAGTCCATCTAGAGACAGAAGAAGGGGTCCCGATCCCGATTGCATGGAACATCCAACACCTATGAAAATTCTACCCCTGAGCTATACTCACCTCAGTAGTGGTAACAAACACATTCCTCCTCGGGTATGTGAACACTCAAGAATAGTCTCATGTTTTCCGATGTTTCGCTGATGTTGCTTTACGTCTTTGCTTCTTTGATGTTCCTCCCTTTCGTGCACCACACGAGCAGGGGCTAGGCACGGTGGCTATCACCAAGGCTGCTCCCGATCAACTCTGAGACCTAAAGTGTCGACCTCTGAACTTACAGACTAGCTCTAGTGATAACTGACCTCACACACAGTCCTTGGTGTTTGATAAACCTCGCATGATACACATAGGGAGAGCACTCTACATACGGAACCTATGGTTACCTCTTCGAGGGACTATATACGGAAATTACTAGTCCTACGACTACCTCTTCTAGGAGCTCACGAGACAGAATTAAACTTACAGAACCTATAGTTTCCTCCCTAAGGAACTATACAGGGAAAGTACTAGTCCTATGACTGCCTTCATAGGGATCTTACAGGACGGAGCCAAACGTACAGAGCCTACATGTCGCCTCCCCAAGGAACCTAAAGGACAAGTACAAACCTTGCGACCCTCTCGACGAGAGGCGACCAGGGCGGCCCACGAGGATATCCTCCTCAAGCGGCCAAAACAATCAAAAGCCTAAGGCCACTTGCTTGAGGGGTTAACGGGACATCATATGGTCACCTCCTCCAGGGATAGAAGTACAAAACTCATAGTGATAAATGCAGGCAAAGGAGGTTCATTCTGAGTCCAATACCCCTATAGTCCTCATAGTCCTCATAAGAGGTAATAAGTTTATGGGGCCCACAAGCACTACACAAACAATATCAGGCCTCACCAGCTGGGGCATCGGCATCCCGATCATCAGCAGAAGAGCTCCCCGAGCCATTCATGTCGCTACCCCCCTCGTCATTCACTTTGCGGGTAAAATCTAGGATCAACGCCTCCACAAGTTTAGCGACCTTCGCCTCGAAATCCGCCTCAACCTCCGGAGTGACACCCTGTAGAGGCTCAGCTTGTCATACGACGCGAGCATAATCAAGCTTGGGTGACAGCTGTAGGAGGTTGGAGAAGAGGGCCCTCCCCACGGTGCTCAGCATATCTTGGTGCTCTCTAACAATGAACTCATTCAGGCCTCATGCATACTTGGCCAGGAGGTCGAGGATCCTCCTAGCAAGCTTGAGGAAGGCCTCAGCCTCGTGGCCATCAACAAGCTCAGGGCGTCGAAAATTTTGGGCCCAAAGGCGGGAAGAAGAGCGGCGTTCTACTCCACAAGAGCGAGGAAGGACTTCTAATGGCTCTGATTTTTGCCATCTTCCACTGCGTTTAAACATTGTTTTTGGTCAAGCAATTGCCAAATAAACTCTTAATCCTTGCCACTAATGACTAATAATTGCAAAGATATGCAAATCCTCTCTTTGATTTATGTTGTGCAGGAAATCATGACTTTGAATGTGAAATAAGGAGTCATAATGAAGGATTTTGAGGAAGTACACACGGCCAAGTAATTGGGAAGCAATGACAGGGCGTCAGCACGCTTAACGACCACTAGTACGGGCGTGGTCCTCCTGTACCACCTGCCAGTACCAGGTGGCGATGGCTTCATCTCATCAAACCCTCCAACTTTCATGAAGACGCCCATATATTTTGAGGCTCCAGCCGCCGGCCAGAGAGCCGCCATTCTCAGATTCAATCACAACACCACCAAAGGAGATCCACACCATTGTGCATCCTTTGTTCATCACTTCCATCATCCATCCATCCACTAGCCATAGCCATTGCTTTGTACTTAGATCTCCTTGTGATTTGGCGACTATTCTAAGAATATTTGATTTCAATCTAAGTATTTGTATGATGTTTTCTATCTCCGGTCTATTTTTATGAGTGAGTAGTACTCACGGGCTACGAGTTGGGGAAAAACCTCGCAGCGATTATGTGCATCTAGATCATGGGAGAATTGTGTTTTATTTGCAATTGTAATTTGTATCTTTTGTTTCTTAGTCTCTTGTCTCGATCTGTGGACTTGTAGGTACCCAAGATCCCATAGATTGATAAAGGCTTGAGGTAGGATACTTGGCTAGAGGTGATCCCATAGGAACCTTAGTGATAGAAAGGGTAGTACAGTCTTTGCTTAGCGCCCCATTCAGGATCAACAACAACATCACCACTAAATGTTTTGATATGTATTTTACACTTAATAATCGTTTGTAACCCGTGGATTCGGTGTGCACTCAGTTGGATTAAAAGTCTATTGCTATGCCCGTTGCATCACGGGGGCTCTAGAATATTAGGATGTGTTGCCCACAAGAGATTATCTCCATTCAAACATTATACATGACTATGCTTATTATTATCTTTTATCCCATTTTATGTGAAGCTGCAGGTGGATCTTTAACCCTGGACTATCTCCATCCATTGATTCAAACCCATTATAAAGTAAACTAGATTGGTCATGTCACCTAAGGTAAAACGAACAAACAAAGTCTTATATATATTACCTTTTAGCATTGCTTTCTAAGGTTCGGTTAAACCTAGGTCTTCTAGGGAAAAAGCTATTATACTACATCCGTGAATCCTGATCGAAGGTATCAACTTCCTCTAGCAATCTAGTGCCTCACGAACCAGTTGGTCACTCTTTTTGTGGGCCTTGGCAGTGACGGCACCATCCTTCTTCAGGGTGAGAACCTCATCCTTGAGGATCTCAACCTCGAAATGAGTCGTCACGGGATTGCTCGGCGACCTTAAGATCCCGGCGGAGGCATGAGTTCTCCTCCTGCGTGTCAGCCTGAGAGCGCTGCATTTTCTCCATCTTAGTGTCGGCCTCACGAGTGTGAGAGTTGAGTTCTTTCTGGTGGTTGGCCACCTCCGCCTCGTAGGAAGAGACCTTGCCCTCATGAGCAGATAACGCTTCCTCTCGCAAGGAGGCTTGAGCATGGACATCAGCAACAATCTTCACTGCCTCGGCCGAGGCGCGCTAAAACATATCGGCAACTTGGAGGTGTGCTTTCTCTCGCTCCTCCGCCACCAGTCCCTCGGCCTTGCGGAGGTAGCCCCAACCTTATGGCAGATGGAGGTCCTCTGCCACTTCATCTATCATGAACAGATCTAGCCCGGGGCGGACGCTGGCAATGACCTTGCCCATCTGCCCAGCTCGAGTTGAGCCGGTAGACACTTGCACCACTAGAACCAGCACCAAGGACTCGTCAGGACCCCTGCAGGTCGAAGGCGAATCCGAGGACTTTCCCTCGACCGGCTAGTGGGCTGGCCGGCCCTGCGAGGACATCTGCGACAGAGGGGCCCCGAGGCTTGTGTTGAAGCTGACCCCAGCGGTTGTGAAAGGGGTGACCACCAGAGAGACCTATCCACGAGCACCTCCTAATCCAAAGTCCTCGGTGGCCAGGCCATCGGCGGGAATGGTCCTTGCCCTGCACTACCTAGGTCCTAGACTGGCATGACATTGTTAGGCGCCCCCTTCTCTGGGGATGCCTAGAGAACAGCCGTACCTGCCATGAGCGGAGCGCGCCGCATCCCCCTTCCACGGATGGACTGGTTTTAGCGGAAGGGTTTGCTGGGGAAGCCACATCAGTGGCAGGCGAAGCCACGACAGTAGCCACCGTGGTGTTCTCCACCTCGGTCGCATCCTCCACGATAGCTCTCTCTGCCTGGGGAGGGGCGAGGTCCCCAGAGTGCGCCACCGGATAGTCCTGCTTTGGGGAGCTCCTCTTCGTCCTCCACCGTGTCCGTGGAGGTTCATCGCTAGGAAAAGCTAGACATGCGAGCCACAATATGAAGGGTCGGTAGAGAAGAAAGGCACATCTGAAACCTCACCTAGTGGCACCCGGGGCCGGGGGCTCGAGGCCCACTACCCTCATTTTGCCCTAGGAGGGACGAAGGCGGCACAAGAAACTACGACCTTGACCTTCGCAGTAGCAGCCTTTGAAGAAGGTCTCACTTGAATGATGGGGCCGCAGGGGTTGGGATGCTGACAGGCTCTTCATCGGGCGCGGCCTGGGGGTCACTCCTGCCCACACCTCTCCTCACTACCACATCCTCCCCGAAAGAGGCCCCTGTTCGCTCCCGTTTGGGGTAGCAGAAAGTGAGGCGAGGCCTAGAGGGTTCTTACGCTTCCCCGACTGACCGGGAGGAAGGATTCCCCACTCATCAAACTAGGAGAGCGACGCAAGGATGTGAGACTTCCGAGGGTCAGAGAAGAGCGGTAGGACCCTAGTGGGAAGCTTCAACGCAATGGTCATATGGAGCAATTCATGTACAAACCTCTCCACAACGGATTCATCAGTGATGCCTCCCCCAGGTCACGTGGTCCTCTGTCTCCAGGTCCCAGAGGTCCTTCACGTGCCTCGTTAATGGGGCAACGCGATGAGGAAGAAACTCCATCCCCTCGGCGTCAGTCCTGCGGCGCTCAGAGATGTAATGCTCTCATTGAGGGTGTCGACCTTGTCCGCCTCAAAGTTCGCCACAGACCATTGGTTCCCGATCTTCGTGGCTGACGCCGAGGGGAGTTGAAGGAGCCAACTCCCATCCAAGGCATCTAGGAGGACCCAGCACTTACGGAAATCCTCCACCTTCTTCGTCTAGCCCATGGGGAGCCATGGCACTCCTTCCCTCACAAAGGAGACACATCCAGCACTGTGCATCGTGGAGGTGAGGCGGAGGGCATACAGCTGGCGGAACATCACCACAGAGGGCTTCACCATGACAAACATATCGCACTAGAAAGCGAAGATGGACAGGGTGGTGACCAAGTTGGGATGAAGATGTAGGGCCAAGATTTGGTAGTGCTCCAAGATTGCAATGAAGAAGGGGGAGAACGGAGGAACCATCCCCGCGATGATAGTATGGTAGAATAAGGGATGGGCCGAGCCTGCAAGGCTCGACTGATCCTCGGGTCCAGGCAACACCTGAGTCACCCCCATTCATTCCAGGTTGAGGCAAGCTGTGACCAGAATCGGTCGATCTCGGTGCTCTAATGAATGGTGGAGGGCAGCAGTACCCCCTCAGTCTCTCCCTCATCTTCCTTCACCTCGAGGGGTTTGGCAGCGACTGCCTTCTTCGACATGGCTAGGGCTCACCGGAGAGGCATCAGGTGCAACGAGAAACCGCGGTCAAAGGGGGTTAGGGGGAGTAGGAGAAGTGGGGACTCAAAGGGAGAAGGTGTGAAGGCATGTCAAAATCAGCAGGAGGTCCACCTTTTGAAGTCGGAGATGGTGTGGCTACAAGGCGAGATCCACTTGGAGGCAGTTCCAGGACCCAACACGCGTCACCAGACGGTCGACTACACCACCTGCCAAGATGGGAGGTTTTGACGCGACACGCGTTTTCCGAGGCACCAGCCACTAGTGGGCCCTTGACATTTCGCCTAGGATACCGGAGCATGCAGGCCAAGCGCCCGGGGGTTACTGTTGGACCAAGGACATATGGTGTACCTTGGTCCGCGAAAGGCTGGTCTGCTACTCCAGTTGGTGAGATGCCTCACGAGGGCGATGATAGGCCCTTCAGAGAGGAGAAGCCAAGGACATCCACCTCTGGCACTCTCAAGGTGGACTCTCACCCAGGGCCCCCCTCAAGAGGGAGGCCAGAACTAGGCGAGGCCCTCTGAGGGCAATGCAGGATTCAAATATGTTCCAGGAAGAAGACGACAACCTGGTGGCAACATTGGATGCAACCTAGGTAACGCAACGCAAAGCGTGCCCTGGTCAAAAGCGGGTCTGGCAGGGCCCTGACCTTAGTATCGTGTCTCTCCACTTCGATGCAAGGAGCCAGTGGATGGTGCACCCCCACAAAAGACATCATCCATGACCAAAGTGGCACAAGGACGGGCGCTGCACGGGAACATAGGCCTAGTCCACCTAAAGCAGCCATGTAGACCGGAGCTCCTTGGGCGGCAATGTGTAAACCCTTCCTGCCCAATATTTGGGGGAAGAGTCCCAGTGCCACTAAGAAAGGAGGATCGCCTCCATAGGGAAGGGATCGATCCTAGTGATCTGAAACTATAGACATTCATCTACCTTTGTACCCACGTGAAGCACCGCGAGCAATACAACCAAGTAGTAGTAGATATTTACCTCCTCACGAGGGTCCTGAATGGATAACAAAACTTGTGTCTACTCTCTATCATGCGCGAGCTCCGCTATTGCCATCATCGTCGAGAAGGTCTGAACGTGTGTTCAGCCCCCTCACGAACCGAGGGTATGTTGGACCCCTTGTTCCTTCGTGGGACGCAAGTATCCGATAATCCGCCTGGAGAACGAATATGGTTGCCCCGTGGAGAACTCAAGGAATATCCCACTTGCACGAATACGATCTTCGCATATTCTATCCTTAAGGTGCCATAGAAATAAGTTTGCGAGCTGCCTAGGCAGCATGTGAGTCCAGGCGGGATCACCCTGCATGTCTCGCCCACCGCGATGGTGGAACGCGCCATTGGAGCAGTGGGCACAGTTGGATAAGGGTGTGTGCTGCTTATGCAGCACGTGACTCCAGATAGGATCACCCCGTGCGTCTTGCCCACTTCAATGATGGAATGCGCCATCGGGTCAGTGGGCATAGTTAGATAAGGTTGTATGCTACTTATGCAGCACATGAGTCCAGGCAATATAATCCTGCATGTCTCACCCACTGTAACGATGGACGAGCCATCGAAGCTATGGCATAATCAGATAAGACTACGTGTTGCTCGGGCATAGCGTGAGTCCAGGTGGGATCACCCCGCATGTCTCTCCCACTCGATGATGGACGTGCCATTAGAGAAGTGGGCATAGTTTGAACTCTAATGCTGATTGAGTCACCAGAAGAGCAGAAGTGCCTGGGGGCTACCCCTGAGCACCCCAAAGCCTTGTGCCGGCAGAGTCCCCATGCACAAGCAATGTACCCCATATCTCCCCTGCCGATGGAAGAAAAAACGAAACGGTCCAATGCGCACTCGTTCTTCGTGATCATCCACCCGGGGGCTGACCCTAATGTGGAGATGCCTTGAGAAGCGCTCCAGGGGTGACCAAGGAGTGAACCTCGTCACCCTCAGAGCACCTGTGACAGAAACTACCCTGGAGGGCCAGGAGACAAGAAGGAAATGACACCAGATAAGTGCCCTCTTTATTTTGGATATAGGTGATGCAAAATTACCGCCAGGAAAGGTTAAAAGAGTACACATATCCTGAAACTTCACATGCCATCTACTTGCTACAACCTACGTAGGTCCAACCTACATGCTCGATGAGGGGTCTCGGGAAAGCGGTTGGGCGGGGTCTCCGTGGAGTCTGAGCCCCTCCTCTTCAAAGTAATCAACACGGCGTTGGTTGCTGCTGAATACTTTCACGACAAGCATCTATAGTCCGTCGAACGTGACAATGAGGATGCCCCCCCGCAGAAGGGAGTGGTTCTAGGAGAAGCGGGCTCACCCCCTCCCGAGGCACATGCTCTCGCCCTCTTTGGAGAAGACGCAGGCCAACCAGATAGTGTTGCAGGACCCGATAGGATGGAGCATCAGCCTGTGAGGGCGGCGACGGATGCCAAAGGACCAAGCGAAGACGTCGGGAAGACGCATCGTTCCCACACTCTCCTGGTGCACCCTCACATAGAACTCGAAGCCGGACAAATCCGTCCACGAGTCCCGAGGAGCTGCCACCGCAAGGGAACGATCTATATCAAGCGACGACCCCATCCCCGACCTCGCTACCCTCGCCCTCGATCTGCCTCGCCGCTACCCAATGGTCGCCAACCCATAGGCGCCAACAGAAGCACCCTCCCCGACGCCAACACATGGTATGCAAGGTGGACAGTGACCATGCTTCTGCAAAGATCAAGGAACACGAAGGGAGAGAAGATAAGCGTTGGATGTGGCCTCCTCCCTCAAGGCCGTTTAAATAGGCTAGGGGAGGAAGACACTAGGCGCAGTACCAAAGGCTGAAGTTACTGCAAGGAAAGTCTGTTGGATTCCAAGGCTATGGATCTGATGCATCAAGATCTTCGTTAGAATCTGTAGGCTGGATCCCTAGAAAGTTCAACGGGCGGCCCCTCAGCCTGATGCCTTGGGTGGGCGGGGTACTGCCCAGGGTCGCCATCAACACGAAGTGGCACCTCGCCCGGGGCTACTCTCTGTTCTGTGCTCTTTACGGGTCATAGAACGGTGGGCTCCAGAGCTAGGAGGCCCGTGAAGCTCTCCCCGGGTAGATCCACGGATGCTGCCCAGATTGGAAGGCCTCCTGAAGATAAAGACGACACCTAGCCTGCAATGTCTGACCCAATATAGAGTGTGTGGTGAGGAAACTGCATGGTAAGGACACTGCGCACTAATCCATCGGAATAACCAAGACCACATTTCTCCCACTGGTAGTGCCCACCCGATGCATGGCCTTCATGCACGTGGCGCCTCGTTGTGTGGCTGCTCGAGGACTCTGCCAGGATGCCCTCCAGGGCCCCACTGGCACTCTCACCGACAGCCCTGGCCGGGAAAGGCCGCCCGGAGACAAGAATCAAGCCAACAACACTAGACCAACGCATGTCTGCCATAGCCAAATAAGCAACACATGGCACTAAGGCAGAATTGCTAAGCCACGTTGCAATTCAAGACCTCCGCGTGGCTAAGATCTCGGTGCTGCATGTGATCCGACCCATGTGGTGTCCCCTTACCCATATAAAGGAGGCCTAGGTCGAACCTAGAGAGGGGTGTGTATGAATTGTGATAACTAGATAGCAGATAGTTGTAGGACACAGAGATCCGTCTACAACGGACCTGAACCTGGGTAGAAGACAATGCGTCTCTCTCTGTGGGATTGTTTGTCTAGTTCATCAACCCCACTCGCTAGACACTACGCCCCTGGCTGGACAACTAGGGGGACCACACACCTGGTGTCAAAAATCGAGACACGACAACTACTAGTAGAGTGTACACTCTAAGGCCACAGGAGTACTTCGTGTTAGGAACCCATCATAACTTTGCTCTGTCATTGACCCTTCTTCAACTCCTCTTCAATGTTGCCCTCTTTCCATTCCTACGTTTTATTCTCTGACCTCATAGTCTCTTCTTGCTCTTTGATTTTCCCCTACATTTTGAGCCATATTCTTCCTAGTAGTACTACTTGATTTGTAGAAAAAACATTCCTCTCACTTGGAAAATTGAGATTGTCTCTTTTCCTAATACTTGTTGGAAAGTTCCTTTTGCAACATTGTTTACCATGCCAAGATGCACCAATCTACCTAATATGGGAAAATTATCATAAACTATGTTGTTGGATATGGACATGACCTTGGTATTTTCGCTTGAAACCTGTTCACATACATGCTAGGCCAATTTTGTGAGACGGATTTTTCCAAAGTTATCAAAACTCATGTTTATCATTTTTCATGGAAGGTAATATACGCAAAAGGACGTCATATTAAGTCTTTGTTTCAGGATTTTTCTTTATTTTTTCCTATTATTTTCAAAACAGGGTCAACATTATAGGCACGCAAATTATTACAAGAAATTGTATCTTTCAAAATTCTCTGTCATTCTCATATGTTGATTGCCTGGAGGGTACAGTGTCTTCAAATGCCTTATGTAAAACCTTAATAGCAATCTACCACTTACTTGTACTTCAAATTAATTTGACCTTGTTTTGACAAATCGACGTAAGGCCATTTAAGTGCCGAAGTTAGATAGGAAGAATGATCCACAATGTCTAAAAACATGGGCTTGTGGCATTCCGAACAATATTATTTGAACTTCTTTATAGAAAAATCATCACTATCATCACTAGAAAAATTGAATGTATTTTTTCTAATTATTAGAAACTCCCACGGGCAACAATGCTTACTACGCCAACATACACTCATCTACCAAATTAGTGTGGAAAATTTATCAAGTCGTAAACAATGATGTTGATATGGCCATGAAGACCTTGGTCGTTTGGGTTGAAACCTAAAAATGTCCATATCTTGTAGTTCAAATTTGACCTAATTTTGATAATTTGACATAATGTCATTCAAGTGGGTGGAGTTAGCTAGGAATCTTAAAAATACATAAAACATGGGAATCGTAAGCACAACATGTTGGTCCACTATATATGTCTAAAAATTTGGCTTGTGGCATTGAGATCCATATTCTTTGGACGTTCTTTATGGACCAGAACAATCTCGTCATTACTTGAAAAATTGAGAATGTTCTTTCTCGATAGCTGAAAAATCACACCAACATCATTGTTCACTACAAGAAGATGCACCTATCTACCTTCGAAAATATATTTAATTTAAGAGTAATCTGTCACACTTATTTGTAGCTCAAGTTTGACCTAATTTCGCTAAATCGTCATAAAGTCACTGAAGTGTGCGAAGTTAGCTAGGAATCTTGAAAAATCCTAGTAGTACTAAAAACTTGGGAATTGTAAGAAAACATGATCCACTTTGTCTAACAATTGGGGTGGTGGAATTTTTTTAATCTTTGGTAGGTCCCATAGAGCGAGGTGCTTCAGTTAACACGGTCGGTGGAAGTATAAGTTACAATAGGGACCTCATAAAAAATGAAAATTATATCCAAGTCCATACATTTAGCACAAAGACCATGATATTAAGAAATAAAAATCAGTTGGCTCCAGCTCCTTCTCCACCAAGAAGGAGAGCCATACTCTTCGTACTAGTACTACTTGTTTAACAAAAGAAAACATGGCTCGCGGCATTACAAACCATATTTTTCGGAATTTTTTTATTTTTTCTATTGTTTTAAAAAGAGGGTCAACTTTGTCGGCATGCAAATTATTAGCAAGAAGTTGTATCTTTTAGAACTCTCGGTCGTTCTCATATATTGATTGCCTACTGAGGGTACCTTCAAAAACCTTCCGTAATTTTGCAAGAGCATATCTCTACCACTTACTTGTACTTCAAATTAATTCGACCTAGCTAGCTTCTATAAATTGACATAAAGTCATTTAAGTGAGCAGAGTTATATAGGAAATATGATTCACTATGTCTGAAAAGATGGGCTTGTCGCATTTCGAACCATATTATTTGGAATTTCTTTATAGAAAAAACATCACCATCGTCACTAGTAAAATTGAATGTATTTTTTCCTAATTGTTAGAAACTCTCACGGGCAACAATTCTTACTATGCCAATATGCACCTATCTATCAAATTAGTGTGGGAACACTATCAGATCGTAAACTATGATGTCGATATATATCCATGACGATCTTGGTTGTTCGGGTTTGAAGCCAAACAACGTTCATATATATAGGAATCCATATGGGACACCATGGTTCCCGAGCACCATACATGTATTCCTTCGAATTCGTACATAACTCGGAGCGTACATATCTAAATTTCACGGAAACCACTAGCAGTAGCGCTCCCTCTATGAAGTGTGAACTAGCAGCACACGACGACAGGTGACCTACACTAGTGCACACCCCCCTCTAACACCGGTTTGGAGGGCCCTCTAACAGCGGTTGTAGAACCGCTGTTGAGGGTTCGGTGTTAGAGGCCCCCCCCTTTAACACCGGTTCTTATACGAACCGGTGTTAAAGGATGGCGCACGTGGGGCTGCCGCAGGACTCAGGGGCCCCCCTTTAACACCGGTTCGTAAAGGTTCTGTGCCGCGGCAGGAAAAGGAGATAAATCTCTGCCGCGGCAGGAAAACGGCCTAAATCTCTGCCGCGGCAGAGTTCTGCCCCTGCCCCGTTCTGGGCGTATTTCTGCGGCGCGGCGGGGACGGGGAGGGGGGGAGGGGGAATCGATCGGGAGCGGTATACACATACATCGTCATCGGTACATACGAGTACATGAATAATTAAGCAACTATTATTATACACAACATCGTCATTGTGTGGTATTCTCCGTAAACGTTGAAGCATCAAGTACAAGACAAACACGTTTAAGCATATATACAACGTTCATTTTGGTGGATATCTAAAGAGTTCTCCGTCAGGCGTGACGACCTCATCAAGTATGAACCCCGCCAATTCCTCTTGAGGCTCGTATGCGGTTAAATGGTAGGAGTTGGTCCCGCATCTGTTAGATCTGAATATATATGAAGAATGGGGTCAATATATATAAGAATAAAACTCAACACAATTGATGGTAATAAAATAATGCTGTGTACTTTGTTTACTTACTCTAAGTTGTTCTAGTGCGGCTTGGCCTGTCGCACATATCGTGTTGCGAATGAACTCGCAAACATAGTACGCACATAAGTTATTGTCGTGTCCCTGATGCGCGCACTTTACGAGAATAGAGAGTTCAATTAAAATAATAATCAATAAAGCATGATATAATGGAATTGGAAGCAGAATCAAAGAGATACGCAGACCTAGCTAGCTAGTATTACTTACATTTTGGTCTACAAATTTTAGTTCTTCTGACCATTCACCCACGGCCCTGCCCGTGAACCTTTTCCAAACCCTGTCCAGCAAAGAAAATGGATAAAGGAGTAATTAATTACTTGTTGTCACGAAAGTTGCCAATCTAGTGCGATAATATGATTGAAATTACCTCTGGAGCATCTCTCTAAAGTCTGCCCATAGCTCTTTTTCTTTTCGTAACGAGTCCATGACAAGGACTTTTCCTGAGTCAGGTTGAATGACTAGCAGAATAAAGTGGAACCTACGCACGCATAACTCATCATCAGTTACACTTAACATCGAGTAAGCCGAAACAGAATGTGTATAAGAGAGGGTAATAGTACTCACGAGAAGTTGTAAGGCAATAGTATTTCCCTTTTGGTTTGTTGTCTCAGTAAAGACCGTAGCAATAAATCTTCTGTTTGCCCGGGTTTGGTTCTTACCACTTCTTCATGAACTCTATTTGGGTCAACGAACCCAATGTCAAAAGGTCCTCCTTTCATGCATTCCATAACCTTTTTCTTGCATAATAGTATATACATATATGGTGAGCATATATATATACATGCAATTAATGAAGTGAATGAGATGAGATAGAAAATACAGAAATAGTACTTACACACAATAAAGGTTGATGGCAGCTTTGTCGAGTTCCTTCTGATTGAATAGAAAATGCAAGTCTTAAATGTTGAAGTCGATCTCGTCGTCTCCGCACAAGAAAATCTCATCTCTTATATGCGTCGTGATCCATTCTTCCTTTCTCGTCTTGCAGAAATCAAGGTACCACTTGTGCAATCTTCGCATCTTTGTTGGTAGATTCTTGAGCTCCTCTTTCTTGATGAGATTCTTCCCATACTTCCATGGCTGTATGGGGTTGGCATCGCATTTGGGCAATTTGTCTCCCATGATGTTCAAGTATGCAATGTAAGTCATCCCCATCTCATTGGCCTTTCTTTGTAGCTCTGCCTCATAATCATTTACGGGAGGAGCGTCCCGTGTGTCGAACACTTGGAGCGGGGCGCATGATTGGTTTTCCTGCTCTCCGAGCATGGGAACTGTTTTCTGGGGTGCCGCACGACTGCTACTTTCAGTCTCCCTACGGCGCCTTGCATCCGCCTTCAAAAGGCGCTCGTAGTCCGGCACAAGTGGGGTTTCAGTTTTCAAAAGATTTTTGTAAAACTTCTCCACCACCGCCGGATCTATTTTCTCCTTTGGCTCGGCCCGTCTAGGTGCAAAGAATTTCTTGACCTCTTCTTCCGAGATCCTATTGGTCTCCTCGTCGCTGCGATTCCACGGTAAAACCGGCAATGGCTTGGCGGAAGGCTGCGGGACATAGTTTTTTGAACTCTTTGTGGCAGTGCTAGTGATGCTCTTCGTGGCAGTGCTCTTCCTCTTACGCTGAGGAGATGGCTGAAGCGCCGGAGATGGCTGACGGGCAGGAGATGGCTGGCGCGCCGGAGATGGCTGGCGCACCGGAGATGGCTGCCGTGCAGAAGATGGCTGAAGCGCCGGAGATGGCTGCCGCGCAGGAGATGGCTGAAGCGGCTCAGACTGCTGACGCTGCGGAGACGGCGGGGGTGCCAGTGGCCTCCAATTTCGAAGCACGATGTGTTCCTTCTTCCAAAGAATGGTTGTTTTCACTGCAAATTTGAGTTGAGTTTCCCTTCACCTGTAGCATGGTCAAGCTGTGCTTCCTCATATTCCTTCACAACCTCATCCACCCCGACAATAGCATAGCCATCTGGAATCGGTCGGCAGTGGTAAGTTCCACCAGCTATAGGAGGTAAGGCATAGCCGACAACCACCTTAATGGATAAGCCCATTAATCTCACATGCAGCTCAGCGTGTTCGCTCTCCGTGATCTCATCCATGGGGTATCGAGGACCCGCCATTTCAAGCGTGGGCTACACGTTCTCCGTGGAAGCCACGCTGCTTTTCCGCGCAGAGTCTGGGCCGCCGGCAGCTTCCAATGCAGGCTCTTCGTGCCGCTGAGATGGGCCGGTAGCTTGATGGCTCTGTTGTGCATTCACTTGCGCCTTCAGCGCCACAAGTGCATGTTCTATCTGTGTCATCCGCTCTGTACGCTCTTTTTCTTTTCTGCAGCGCCATCTGTAAGAGTCGCTCCACTCGGCAAACCCATCCTTCCACGTCATACCCCCTGTGCCTCGTGCATGTCTAGGGTGTTCTTTTTTACCGATGGCACGTGTGAGCTGGTCATTCTCTCTATCAGGATGGAAGGTCCTGGCGGCTGTTTCCTCGTATGCCGTGATGAGTTCAGTGACGGGTTTGGCAAGGAGGGTTGGGAAGATACACAATCCTGTTTCTGGGTCCAACCTTGCCCCGATTCCGTAGAACCAAGTCTTTGCACGTAGGTCCCACCCATGTGTATGGGGTGTGATCCCTCTGTCGTGCAGGGCCTTCTCAGCTTCCTCCCACTTAGGCCTTTGAGATATGTAGCCACCTGACCCTGTCCTCTGGTGATATTCCTTCTTCTGAGCATTTAACATATTGGTTTCTGACCTCTTTGTAGCTATAGCACCTTCCTTGTATGCCACAAATTCGCGCCAGTGAGGTCTTATCTTTGCATAATATGCGTCTTCGAAATCTGGAGTCTCGCGAGCTTTGACAAATTTGTTCAATTTTGTCTTCCAGTTGCGGAAAGCGTCAGCCATCTTCTTTAGAGTGCACTCTTTGACCTTTTCCTTTATAACCGATTTGTTTTCATCCTCCTCTGGCGGAAGGGTGAAATTTACCAACAGCGAATTCCAAAGCGTTTCTTTGGATCTTTCATCGACAAAGGTACCGTCGCCCTTCTTTGGCTTATTCCAATATTCAATTCTGATTGGGATTTGGTCCCTAACAAGAACTCCAGCCTGACGTACAAATTTGTCTGCGGCCTTCTTGGGCTCCATCGGCCTGCCATCAACACGAACTGCTTCGATCGTGAACTTTGCATGATCTTTCAACCGATGGCTCGCGCCTCGCTTGCTCTTTTTCGTAGAAGAAGATGGTTGCTGGCTGGTCGATCTAGAGGGCTAAAAGAAGAAAGAAGCGTTAATTAATACATGTAGAAGAAGATTGTTGGTGGAAGTCAGCAGAGGCTTAATCAATGCATATACCTCGCCGGACATTGTAATCACTAAATTGCGTTCACCGGAGTCTTCATCTTCTCCATGACTACTTGAGTTGTCATCATGTCCCTCCAAGTTCAGATATTGTGAGGTGTCCTCATCGATAATGTTCTCCATTATTTCTTCTTCTTCAAGGTTTCTACTAAGTGGATCCATAGTTTCTAAAACAATAATATTATCTAGAGTAAGAGAGTAAACATTCAAGTGGACTTGGATTCATACACAAATATACATATTATTCATACAAAAATACACAAATGAAATTAAAACTCTAAGGATGCTTGATCATTTTAAACGAGTTCCGAGGGGTCCAAACCCTAATTCGGAGAAATCCCGGATGCATATGAGAGGGGCTAGCTACAGTGGCTGACCGGAGGATGCTCCAGAAAGCGGCGGCTGGCGGCGCTGGAGAGCGACCTAGGGCGCGCGAGGTAGCGGGTTCGCCTCAGCGTGATGCGGCCTACCTAAAACGGGCGGCGCCACTACCTAGGGGTCACCGGAGCGACGTTAACGATGACGGCCAGCGGCGGCGTTATAACCCCCCCTTTAACACCGGTTCGTGGCTGGGGGGAAGAAGGAAGGGGAAGGCCCGCGAGCACTACCACCCTAACCCTAAGTACGGGGGCCCGCGAGCACTACCACCCTAACCCTAAGTCCGGGGGCCCGTGAGCACCACCACCCTAACCCTAAGTGCTGGGTCGCGAGCACTACCACCCTAACCCTAAGTCCGGGGGCCCGCGAGCACCACCACCCTAACCCTAAGTGCGGGGGCCCGCGAGCACTACCACCCTAACCCTATGTCCGGGGTCCCGCGAGCACTACCACCCTAACCCTAAGTCCGGGGGCCCGCGAGCACTACCACCCTAACCCTAAGTGCGGGGGCCCGCGAGCACTACCACCCTAACCCTATGTCTGGGGGCCCGCGAATACATCCATCTTAACCCTAAGTCCTGGGGCCCGCGAGCACCACCACCCTAACCCTAAGTCTGGGGGCCCACGAGCACCACCACCCTAAACCTAAGTGCGGGGGGCCCGCGAGCACTACCACCCTAACCCTAAGTCCGGGGGCCGGCGAGCACTACCACCCTAACCCTAAGTCCGGGGCCCCGCGAGCACTACCACCCTAACCCTAAGTCCGGGGGCCCACGAGCACTACCACACTAACCCTAAGTGCGGGGGCCTGTGAGCACTACCACCCTAACCCTAAGTGCGGGGGCCCGGGAGCACCACCACCCTAACCCTAAGTGTGGGGCCCGCGAGCACCACCACCCTAACCCTAAGTGCGGGATCCTGCGAGCACCACCACCCTAATCCTAAGTGCGGGGGCCCGCGAGGAGTGCTATAATATTACAATATACTACTATAATGCAATATACTACTATTACAATATACTACTATAATATTACAACTATATACACTACAAAATAATATTATAATATACTACTAGAAAATTACAACTATATACACTACAAAATAATATTACACTAGCTACTAAATAATATTACAACTATACACTACTATTACACTACTAAATAATATTACACACAAAATAATATTACACTACCAAATAAAATTACAACTATATACTACAAAATAAAAAAATGGAAAAAAGAGAACTTGGACGGGGGCGCCGGCCCGGCCGCATCGCCCGCACCGCCGCCGGCGTGCACGGCTGTCGCCGGTCTGCCTGCTCGCCCACAGTGGCCGGCGGCGCCACGCCGCCGTGTAGCCGGACGGGGGAGCGAAGGGGAGGGGCGGCGGGGTGTACCTCTGGCCGGGGGCACACGCGAGGCGGCTAGAGTGGCGACGGCGGTTGGGGTGGTGGCGGCCGGAGAGAATCGGGCAGGCGCTCCCGCGGGATGGCGATGGCGGGGGCGGCGACGGCGAGGGCTGGACGACGACGACGCTTTTCTCTGCACGCGCGCTTTCGATCTGGCTGGGGAAGAAGGAAGGGAAAGGCGCGCGTTATAACCACCCCCTTTAACACCGGTTCGTGGCTGGAACCGGTGTTAAAGGGGGGGGGAATTTGTTTCGTGCCCGCACCCCCCCTTTAACACCGGTTCGTGGCTGGAACCAGTGTTAAAGGGGGGCATTTATTTCATGCATTAAAGGGGTGGGGCCATTTATAATTCAAAAAATAGGATATGAATTTAGAAAATTCATATCTTATTCATTTCAACTCAGAAAAATATGAATAATATATCATAATTTTCAAAAAAAATAATATCTATCCATTCATGTAAAAACATTTTATATTTACTTTAGATGAAAATTTTCAAAATGATTAAAACACTTACATATATTGATTATTCAATTCAAACAAAAATAAAATTGTCAAATCCTAAAACTTTGAACATAAGAAATATTAAGCATCTAAAAAGGAATCTAACCCTATTTTATTAGAGCAAATCATATTTTATTTTGTATTAACATTTTTGAATTGATTGGATATTTAAATGCCGCATCTTTTGTATACACTTGAATCTGATAAAGCCTCGCTCAACTTGCATTGGATTTTTGATAAAATAGCATATTGTGAACCTAAAAATGATTTTTGTAAAAAATCATGAGCATCGTATCATGTACCTGTAGTTCATATCTGACCCACTTCCTTCCGATTCGGCAGGAATTTGTCTTTTTCACCAGAGGTGGACGGAAAGGTTTCAGATCCCCCTGTTGGTACATTGTCCATATAAGGTGGTCTAGTATTTTTGTAAAATGTGGTGGTGGTTTTTTGAATTAGCCATTTGGTGGTTGCTTCACAAAACCGTCTGTTTTTTATGCTCGGAAAATGGAAAATGCCTTTTTGGTGCGATAAAAAGGAAAACTTCCTCTTGCAACATTGTTTGCCATGCCATGATGCACATGTATGCACAATATGGCCATATTATCACAAACTATACCTTGATGCTAGCCATAACATTGGTCATTTGACCCGAAAGCCAAGAAACCTCGAATGAGATTGGTCATTTTGTGAAGGAGATAGAACTGGAATTAAAATACAGAATGCAACTAATAGTAAGTTACATGAAGCACGACTGAAAATTAAGATACATAAAAGAACTAAAAATTAAGATACATGGCCAGATTAAGTAACAATCGGCCGAACTTGTTTCAGAATGTTGGAGTGATTCAGTCATGCTCCTGCCTACACCTGTAATACTCGCCATTGTAGTCGTCGTACTCACCGCCGCCGTCATCGTTGTCGTCGTCGGGGTCACCGTAATTGAACCTTGAAGGCTGAGTACGCGTGGGCTGGACTTGAGGGTAGTGCAGACGGGGGTTAGAGTCGGCGACAGTGTCATAGGCCATGACGCTCTGGAGAGTCCGACCGCGCCACCATAGCCGACGACCGGCCTCGTTGAAGTTCGGAGGAGGTGGGCCGTCCTCCTCATGCCTGGCGAGCGCCCTCTCACGCCGATCCACGAAGAAGGCTTCCCAAGTAGGGAAATAGTCGGGATGCCATCTGGGATTCCTCCGCTGCTCTAGCATGAGCTCGAAGTAGTAGTGGTTCGTGATGGCCATCCGGCGCGCCACACCTAGAGGGACAGGAGGAACCGGCACGCCTCCGACGCTCAGCACCCAGCCGACGGGGACACAGTAGCCCGGCGGGCAGGGGTAGTTCGAGGCGCAAAGCGCCTCCGCCTCCCTGAGGGTTAGTGCTACGGTGGAAGCCATGGGAAAGAATGATGAGGTTGCAGATATGAGTCTAGAGATGTGCAATGACAATGGAGGCCAACCCTACATATATATAGTGAAGAACTGGCGGGAAGAACTGGCAGGAAGAAAAATGGCGGGAAGAAAAATGGCGGGAAGAAAAATGGCGGGAAAAAATGGCGGGAAGAAAAATGGAGGGAAGAAATAGAAGGAAGAAAAATGGCTCATTTAATACATATACTATTAACAGAAGAAATATGACATTGATTTCCATGTTGAGATACATATGTGTGCCAAAAATGGCTCAATTAATACATATAGTCAATCTTATGATCGCGTCGGCCGTAACCATGGAGTATCAACACCGTTTAACAGGATGGTTGGGTCAGTCTTCACTCTGAAGGGCGGAATTTCATCAAACTTATTATAATCTTCTGACATGTCTGTCTTGTCCTCCACTCTCACGATGTTTCTTTTCCCTGAAAGAACTATGTGACGCTTTGGCTCATCGTGTGATGTATCTGTTTGCTTATTTTTTCTTTTTTTCGGTTTGGTAGACATGTCCTTCACATAGAAAACCTGAGCCACATCATTGGCTAAGACGAATGGTTCGTCTAAGTTCTTGTCTACCTTCATAAGATTGTTGAGATCCACCGTTGTTATTCTGTACTTCTTGTCTACCTCAACCCCCCTCCTGTTAGCTTGACCCATTTGCATCGAAACAAGGGGACGTTAAAATTAGGTCCATAGTCAAGTTCCCATATCTCCTCTATGAACCCATAATACGTGGTCTTTTGCCCATTGTCTTCTGCTGCATCGAAGCGGACACCACTATTTTGGTTGGTGCTCTTTTTATCTTGGCCTATCGTGTAAAATGTATTCCCATTTATCTCGTACCCTTGGAAAGTACATACAATCGAAGATGGTGTCCTGGCCAACAAGTACAGATGATCCCCAACAGTGGTGTTATTCGTGAGAAGTCTTTGCAGCCAGCCGCCAAAACTCGCCATGTGTTCACTTATAATCCATTCATCAGACTGCCCCGGGTGTTTGAGGCGTATTAAATTCTTGTGTTCATTGATATACGGGGCAACCAAGATAGATCTTTGTAAAACCGTGTAGTGTGCTTGATTGAGAGAATGCCCGTCCCTACATATCATTGCTTTACATCCTAGGGTGCCTTTTCCACGCAGTCTCCCCTCATGTCGTGATTCTGGAACACCAATCGCCTTAAGGTCAGGAATAAAATCAACACAGAACTCAATGACCTCCTCTGTTACATAGCCCTTGGAGATGCTTCCTTCTGGCCTAGCACGGTTATGAACATATTTCTTTAAGACTCCCATGTACCTCTCAAAGGGGAACATATTGTGTAGAAATACAGGACCGAGAATGGCAATCTCTTATACTAGGTGAACCAGGAGATGCGTCATAATATTGAAGAAGGATGGTGGGAACACCAACTCAAAGCTGATAAGACATTGGGCCACATCTGTCTGTAACCCTGGTAGGCTTTCTGGATCGATTACCTTCTGAGATATTGCATTGAGGAATGCACATAGCTTCACAATGGGTACTCGAACATTTTCAGGTAGAAGCCCCCTCAATGCAATCGAAAGCAATTGTGTCATAATCACGTGGCAGTCATGAGGCTTCAGGTTTTGGAATTTTTTCTCTGCCATATTTATTATTCCCTTTATATTCGACGAGAAGCCAGACGGGACCTTGATACTGCTCAGGCATTCAAAAAAGATTTCCTTCTCTGCTTTAGTAAGAGCGTAGCTGGCAGGAGTTAAGTGGCATCGTTTACCCTTCTTGTTCTCAGGATGCATAGGCTCTTCAGGGTCTTTCAGACGTTGCTGGTCCTGCCGTGCTTCCGGTGTATCTTTTGTCTCCCCATACACTCCTAGGAAGCCTAGTAGGTTCACACAAACATTCTTCGTCACGTGCGTCACGTCGATTGAAGAGCGGACCTCTAAGACTTTCCAATAGGGTAGGTCCCAAAATATAGATTGCTTCTTCCACATGGGCGCGTGTCCGGCATCGTCATTCGGAACAGATAGACTGCCAGGACCTTTTCCAAAGATTACTTCTAGGTCCTTGACCATACCAAATACCTCCTCGCCGGTACGGAGGACAGGCTTACTCCGGGGTTCTGCCAGACGTTTGAAATGCTTGCCTTTCTTTCTTACTGGATGCAGGTTCGGAAGAAATCGACGATACCCTAGGTACACAACCTTCTTATATTTATCCAAATATACACTTTCAGTCTCATCTAAACGGTGTGTGCATGCATTGTATCCCTTGTTTGTCTGTCCTGAAATGTTACTAAGAGCAGGCCAATCATTGATGGTTACGAAAAGCAATGCTCGTAGGTTAAATGGCTCCCCTTTGTGCTCATCCCACATACGTACACCTGGTTTGGCCCACAGCTGTAAAAGTTCTTCAACTAATGGCCTTAGGTACACATCAATGTCGTTGCCGGGTTGCCTCGGGCCTTGGATGAGCACTGGCATCATAATGAACTTCCTCTTCATACACAACCAAGGAGGAAGGTTATAGATACATAGAGTCACAGGCCAGGTGCTGTGACTGCAGCTCTGCTCACCAAAAGGATTCATGCCATCTGTACTTAGACCAAACCTTAAGTTCCTTGCGTCACGTGCGAAGTCCGGGTACTCTCGCTCGACTTTTCTCTACTGTGACCCATCAGCGGGGTGTCTCAACATCGCGTCTTTCTTACGGTCTTCTATGTGCCATCGCAATAACTTGGCATGCTCTTTATTTCTGAAGAGACGTTTTAACCGTGGTATTATAGGAGCATACCACATAACCTTGGCAGGAACCTTCTTCCTAGGGGCCTTGCCCTCAACATCGCCAGGATCGTCTCGTCTGATCTTATACCACAGTGCAGTGCATACCAGGCATGCATCTAAATTCTCGTACTTCTCACCGCGGTAGAGGATGCAGTCATTAATGCAGCATGTATCTTCTGCACGTCTAATCCTAGAGGGAAGGCAACCTTCTTTGCTTGGTATGTACTGTCGGGCAACTCATTATTTCTTGGAAGAAGATTCTTCATTTTTACCAACAACTTTGAAAATGCGCTGTCAGTCACACCGTTCTCTGCCTTCCATTGCAGCAAATCCAGTGTGGTACCTAGCTTTTTGTGGCCATCTTCGCAAGTTGGGTACAACAATGTTTTGTGATCCTTTAACATCTGCTCCAGCTTCTCCTTCTCCTTTTCAGTTTCACATTCTTCATTTGCATCAGTAATGGCCCGACCAAGATCGTCATCAGCGGGCCCATCTGCTGCCTCTTGATCTTCATTATCTACCCCCGTTGCAGTATCATCATATTCAGGATACATATTATGATAGTTGTCATCATCCTCTTCTTCTTCGTTGTCTTCCATCACAACCCCTTTTTCTCCGTGCTTGGTCCAACAATTATAGCTGGGCATGAAACCGGATCGAAGCAGGTGGGCGTGAATGGTTCTGATATTTGAGTAGTCTTTCTTGTTCTGACAGTGAACACACGGACATCACATAAAACCATTGTGACCATGGTTTGCATTAGCCACAACGATGAAATGTTGGAGGCCCGTAATGTACTCGGAAGTGCGGCGGTCACCGTACATCCATTGCCGGTTCATCTGCATTAATATATAGTATATATCAAAAAATAATAGGGAGATGACCATTTATATATATAGTACATCAATGACACATGAAAGAATAGTTGCCGACCTCGACCGAGAAGGAAAGAGCAACGAGAAAACTTATTTTGAGCTCTCGGGCATTTCACCGAACACCTCTTATGCATACGAAAAAAACACAAACTAGCACACTTCACACCCTCTTGCTAGGCTCCAAAATGAGATAGTGAAAAAATAGAAGAGTGGGGTGTGGGATGCGGTGTAGCCCCCCTTTAACACCGGTTCAAGCCACGAACCGGTGTTAAAGGGGGGCTGCGCGGGCCACTGGTGCAGGGGCCTTTAACACCGGTTCGTGTCATGAACCGGTGTTAAAGGGGACTCCTTTTTGCTGTACGGGCCACGCTGGTATAGATCCCCCTTTAACACCGGTTCGTAGCCCATTTCCAGGCTCAACCAAAGGCCTCGTTTCCACTAGTGCTAGTGCACATGGATTTTGCACGCTCGCCACGTGGCTGCATGCGTGGGGTGCCAGAGCCGATCCCAGTACATGTGCGCGAGAACATATGCAACACGAGCACATCCTGGTGCATGTCGTAGACGCGCGGGACATTCGCACCCAAGTGCATGCGCGTGAGCGCTACCTGTGCATGTAGTACACGCCGCTAGCTCTTTTTTTTTTGTCTTAGTCGGGTTTTCCTTCTTGGTTTTATGCAGTGCTAAAAAATAAAGGAGTGTGTGTTCGGAAGCAATACACTACAGTGCCTTACCTATCGAAGTAGTGCAATTCTTGTGTGGAAGCAGTGCCCTACTTATCGAGGAAGTGCATTGCCTGTCCGAAAGCAGTGAACTACCTTCTAAAAAGTAGTGTTCTACCTATCGAAGCAGTGCACTACTTGCCCAGAAACAGTGCACTGCCTACCCAAAAGCAGTGCCCTGCCTATCGAAGCAATGCACTGCCTGTCCAAAACTAGTTTCCTATCTGTCCAAAAGCAGTGCACTGTCTATCTAGGAAAATAACCATTAAACCTATCACCATGCGGTCTAGTTTAGTAGGTCTCTATGTGACTAGCTCAATAGTGCAAACATATTTTGATTTGGATGTACGATTTAAAATGTATTACTTTTTAGTAATCAAATGAAAAAGAAAAAAAGGAAAAATACCAGACAAACATGGGACGATGAGTCCTCGGTAGGAACACCACGGAACGATCGTTGCTAGCATGTTGAAATCGCACGCTCTGATCTCTCAACATGTCGCACAAACGAAAGGTGCGGGAAAGCACCATACTCACTTCCCAACACTACCCACCTGCCACGTGCTCCTAGGAGCAACGACGCGGGATCATCCTCCGGTACCTAGGATGCACATACCGTTATATGTACCGAAGGTATACATATCTAAGGTGTAGTATTCAAGTTGTATATATATATACGTATGTAGGGTACGTATAAATTAGGTATGTACACCTGTACATCTGTAGTTATATATAACTTTAGTATGTATACCTTCAGATATGTATAGGTTATCATAAAAATAATGTACGTATCACGTATGGTGTCTGGACGCCATGGTGTCCCGTGTGCATAAAGGACAAGACTATTGAAGAACCCCTTAAAAGATTTCTATATAAGCTTATTTAAGAACCCCACCTAACCTCCTTTTTCCCCGTCCCTCTATCATCCGCGCCTTTCCACCCCAAACACCCAAGCACCCTACCTACTACAGGTGTCGGCGGGCCACCACGTCGTCCGCCCCCACCTTCATGTGCCGGCGAGCCATCACGCGGAAGTTAACATGGAAAGAAACGGAAGTTAACTCATGTGCAATATTCACAGTTTTTTAGTTTAATATATTTAAAATTAATTAAAAAATTTAAGCAATTTGGAAACACTTTCTAAATGAACAAGTTGCGCAATGTTCACAGTTTTCTAACGGCATATCACACGCATCAATCGGACAAATGGATTAAAAATAAGATACAAAATATTGTACGAAATACGAAAAGTCCGCAAAAACAAAGTTTGATATATTCAAAATTAACTAAAAACCATAAGAAATTTGGAAAAACATTATAAATAAAAGATCTGCGTAATTTTCATACCGTTTCAATGGTATATCACAAGCATCATTTTGATGAGCAGTTTGCAAATTATATTCAAAATACAGTACAGTAACAGAGAGGTTTGCGAAAACACTGTTCGGTATATTTGAAATTATTTAAAACATATACCAAATTTAGAAAAACTTTCTTTATGAAAAAATGCAAAATTTCCATACATTTTCAACGCTATATCGTATGCATCATTCCGACAAGTGGTTCAAAAACTACAAGCAATAAACAATCCATAAAAACATGAAATATCGGTGCTCCGTCAGAAAGTAAAATAGCACAGAAAGTGGGAGTTAACTTATACACACGGGAGAAGTTAAGAAATTTGCGGAAGTTAACTTGCGCAGACGGAAGTTAACATTCATTATTACGTAGCGCAAAAAATTTATATCGCGACAAAAAGTTAACTAACACGTATCCAGAAGTTAGCATGTATGTTAAAAGTAGTTACCTACCATATTTTTTACGGACGGAAATTATACGTAATAAAGTCATTTTTATGTATTTTGATTGCCTAAACTGACCATATCCTCGAGTAATTAAAGTAAATATAAATCTAACTTTACTCTAAATTGCTGCCCTGTTCAACCTAAACATCGAGACCATGTTAATTTGAAACATTTTAGTGTAGACGAGCATCTCTAATTTTAATATATTTAAAATTAATTAAAATCTATAAGGAATTTGAAAAAACTTTTTGAATAAAAACGTGCGCAATGTTCATTGTTTTCCAACGGTATATCACACGCATCAACCGGACAAGTAGTTTGAAAGCAAGACACAAAATACTGTACAAAATATGAAAAATCCACGAAAATAAAGTTTGATATATTTAAAATTAACTAAAAACCATAAGGAATTTGGAAAAACATTATAAACAAAAAAGTTGCGCAATGTTCATACCGTTTCAACGGTATATCACATGTATCATTCGGACAAGCGGTTTGAAAATTACGTCCAAAATACAGTATAGTAATAGAGAAGTTCACGAAAACACTATTTGGTATATTTGAAATTATTTAAAAACTATAACGAATTTGGAAAAACTTTATTTACGAAAAAGATGCAAAGTGTGCATACCTTTTACACGGTATATCGATGCATCATTCCAATAAGTGGTTCAAAAACTACGAGCAATATACACTCCGCAAAAACACGAAATATCGGTACTCCTTTAAGAAGTTAACTAGCATAGAAAGTGAGAGTTAACTTGTACACACGAGAGAAGTTAAGAAGTTCGCAAAAATTAACTTTCACATGCAGAAGTTAACATTCATTCTTACTGCTACAGACTAGAAGTTAATTTGAAAAGAAAAAGAAGTTAACTCGTGTTTATGTGAAAGTTAACAAGGGGTTCCTGTTGTTCGCGTGAAAGAAAACAGGGGGTTCCTATATATATTGTTCTCATTCATGCGAACAGCAGGAACGCCTCCTTAACTTCCACGCGAACACTTGTTAACTTTATTTTCTTTCGAAATTAACTTCTAGCTTGTTGCAGTAATAATGAATGTTAACTTACTTATGTGCAAGTTAACTTTCGTGAACTTCTTAACTTTCCCATGTGTACAAGTTAACTTTCACTTTTTATGCTAGTTAACTTTCTGATGGAGCACATATTTTCTTTCAAGCGAACACACATGAATGCCTTGTTAACTTTCATGCAAACACGAGTTAACTTCTTTTTTTTCTTTTCAAGTTAACTTCCAGTCTGTAGCAGTAATTAATAATGAATGTTAACTAATAAATGTGCAAGTTAACTTTCGTGAACTTCTTAAATGTCTCGTGTGTACAACTTAGTTCCCTCTTTCTATGCTAGTTAATTTCCAGACAGAGCATCGATTTTTTTTCGCAGACTGAATGTTAACTTCTGCATGTGCAAATTAACTTCTGCGGCCCTTCTTAACTTCCTCGTATGTACAAGTTAACTCCTTTTTTCTATGCTAGTTAACTTCCCACCAGATCTGTACACCACGTGGGGGAAGGGCGACACGTGGAGAAGAGGGTGGCAGGGAGATCGTCGTAGAGGGTGCTCGGCGGAGGAGGCCGGGGGAGCGCGGAGATGAGGGCGCGGCGGCGCCAGGGGTGGAGGAGGCCGGCAGCGCGCAGGGAGGAGGGCGTAGCGGCGCCCGGGGCGGAGGAGGCCGACGGCGCGAGGGAGGAGGGTGCAGCGGTGCCCGGGGCGGAGGAGGCCGGCGGTGCCCGGGACGGAGGAGGCCGGCGGCGTGCGGGGGTGGAGGATGGCCAACGGCACTGGGGGTAGAGGAGGTCGGCGACACGAGAGATTAGATAAGACGATGAAGAAAGTGGTTAGGTGGGGAAGGGTAGTTAGGTGGGGATTCCTTAATAAGGTTATATAGGAATCTCTTAAGGGTTCTTGAATAGCCTATCCTATATATATATATATATAGAGAGAGAGAGTGAAGGACTATTCAAGAACCCCCTTAAGAGATTCCTGTATAGTTTATACAGGAACCCTCACCGGCAGCCCCAATAGTCCTATGGGGGGGGAAGCCTAGAAACGGCCACCCGTCGGCGCCCCTAATATGGACCCGGTGCCAAATCAATCCCAATATAATAGCCGGCAAACCCACGCTGGCCCTAGAGTGCAAGGCCTCTCCTGGGGACGCTGGCACGCACGCCACTTAGGAAATTCGCTGCGGGCCAAACCTGGCAGCCACATAGAGAAATCCCCCTGCCGTCTCTCTCGACCTCTCCTCCCACCCCTGGAATCGCCATCGCCGCCAACGCAGCAGCCTTCCCACGCTCGTGCCCCGGTCGCTCCTACCCCATCCAGCGCCGACGTCGCCGTCTCCACCTTCTTGTCTAGCAAGCTATCATCGCACTGTCTTCTTCCACCGTCACTTCTCCCGACCACTCGCTACTATAACTGCCGCCCCAAACCCCCACCGGTGCTCCGTACACTCGCCATTGATCCCCTACGTCAAGGCTTCGCGCGTCTTCACCGGGGCAGACTAGCTGGCGTACCAGCATGTCGTCAACGTTGTTCAGTCGTGACACGCACAAGGTGTTTGGCGGTTTGCTGCAATGGACATCGACGATGAGTTGATGATCTAGTTGTTGAAGAAGGATGATGCTGATGTCGCCGTTGACCGCCAGAAGATGATGTTGATCATCAGCCGTGTTCTCCTTCGTCGAGAGGATATCAATGCACCCCCTCACCGTGGTGGTTCGAAGAAAGGTAAGGCGGCGAACAAGGAGAGGCATCGGGACACCGGTGCAATATTGCTGGAAATAGACTACTTCGCCGAGAATGCAACAAACTCACCCAAAGAATTCCGATGACGATTCAGGATGAACAAGTGACTGTTCATGAGGATTGTGTTTATTGTGAGGGAGTACGATGAATACTTCAAACAGAAGAAAAATTGCACAGTTGTCTGGGGCTTTTCTTCTGTGCAGAAGTGCACGGTCACCATGTGTTGCCTAGCTTATGGAGCTCCTCCACATACTCAGACGGACTATGTACGTATGGTCGAGAGCACTTGCACCGATACCATCTTGAAGTTTTGTCAGACTTTGCATGAATAATTTATTTTTTCTGGTGATGTAATAATTTATTTAAATTTATTGTGTGAAACAATAATATATTTTGGATTGGTTTGGATTAGTTTGCTAGTTTATTTGCTCTGTTTGGATATTTACATCATTGTTTGATTATATGTAATACTCTATGCTTAGAAACAAATATGAGGGCCGTTTTTTGGGCTCGCCGATGTGGAATGGCCCTCCCACAATGAAACTAGCTTATGTTGGCGTCCCCAATAACGTTGTGCCGACAGTGCTGACGGCTACGATATTGGGGCCACCTGTGGAGATGTTCTAACCACCTTCTTCCTCGTCTAGATCCAACCCCGCGCATCGTTGGGCCATCTCCCCGCCTCCGCCTCCGCGCGCCCCGCCCCTGCGCGCCACCGCTGCCCCCATGACTGCCGGCCATCTCCCCACCCCCGCGCCGCCGCCGCACCCCCATGCTCGTCGGCCATCTCCCCCCCCCCCCCTCGCGCCACCGACCACATCTCCTACCCTTGTGCAACATCTCCGCCCCATGCGCCGCTGGCTAATATTCGCCCCCACGCCGCCATCTTCTGCTCCGCCCCCACGCGCGGCTATTGCCGGCAACCCCCTACCCCGTGCGTGGCCGCCGTCGGCTTCCCCCACCCCAAGCGCAAACACCTCCAGGCGCATGCCTCCTGCATCAGGGCGAAGTTAACTTGCATACACGGGAAGTTAATAAGGGCCACTAAAAGTTAAAAAGTGCATCGGGCAGAAGTTAACTTGCACACACAGGAAAGTTTATGAGAGCCACAGAAGTTAAGTTGCACAAGCTGAGGTTAACATTCATTTTTCTAAGTACTTTTTGAAAAGTTAAGAAATGCATCGAGAAGAAGTTAACTTGCACGCACGGGTGAGTTAAAGAAGGGTCACGGGAGAAACTTGCACAGGAGGAAGTAAACATTCACTATTTTTGAATATTTTTCGAAAGTTAGGAAGTGCGTCGGAAGAAAGTTAACTTCCACACACAGGATAAGGGCATGGAAGTTAAGTTGCACAAGCGAAAATTAAGTTATACGGTCCGCAAAAGACATAAACAAACGGTATCCATCACGAAGTGAACTATTATAGAAGAGGGAGTTAACTTGTACATACGAAGAGTTAAGAAGGATCCTAGAAGTTAACTTGCATATACGAAAGTTAACAATCATTATTACTGTTATAGACTAGAAGTTAACTTGGTAAGTTGCATCCGCGAAAAACACAGAAAAAATAAGTGCTCCGCCAGGAAGTTAACTGGCATAGAAGAGAGAGTTAACTAGTAAAAACAGGAAACTTAAAAAGAGTCACAGAAGTTAACTTGCACAGGAAAAATTAAACATTTATTATTACTACTACATACTAAAAGTTAATTTGAAATGAAAAAAAATTAACTCGTATTTCGCATGAAAGTTAACAGAGTGCTCTGGTGTTTGCGTGAAAGTAAATAGAAACCTGTTTCGAAATAGATAGAAAATATATATATATTTATATATATATATATATGGAGAGAAGATCTATTCTACAGCTGTAGAATAGTAATCTACAACCGGCCCGTCCTATATAAGACGCGACGCGTAGAACAATTCCCCAAATCCCACAGCGCCTTCTTCCTTGTTGGAGCGTCGTTGTGCGAGCCCCAGATCGCATCCACCTTCTTCCCGGCCGGCTGGAACCCCCGCCTCCACTGCGTACGCCGGAAACCCTGGCCTCCACCGCGCGCTAGTAGCCTCCTCTTTGTACCCACCACCGTTGAGCGCCTTCATTGCTGCCCCTCACCTCCCGCACGCTCCCTACTGACTACCAACCACCTCCGTCGTCGGCTCCGCTGGCCGTTCGCCGTCGCCCTGCTTACCTTGCTGCAGAGCGGCCTCTCGCCTACAAACTGACCTCCTACTGTCTCCTTGGTGCCCCGCCGCCGCCTTGGCCCCGGCAGGTCCTACGGAAACGGCCGCCGCCTGGGTTCCTCGCGGTCGCGCGTGCTTCAGTGGCAGTTCCTTGTGGAGGCGAGCATCCCTCTTCTCCTCGTTCCATCCCAACACGGCCGTTCGCTAGGAAACTACCAGGGAACATAGGATGGCAGATGCCATAACTCTTTCTTCTCTCTGTATTTCTCCCTATCGGCAGTATAGTTTTTGGATTTTTTGAATTACTGCAGTACAGTTGATTGTTAATTGGAAGTACAACTATTCGGCCAAAGGAAGATCAGCCATGATTTGTTTAGAGATCGTTATTATTTTTCCAAGTTCCTAGAAACCGATCACCAAAATTAACAGGTATGGCAGTAAAGATGCTTAAATTTTGAAGTGCAGGCTTAAGTACAGTTCATGTTCATGTGTTTCGTTGTTGCTGCCCATGGAATGCACCGTCGTCAATGCCTCTCTGGTTCATTTCGAAAGTGAAGGTGAGGAGCGTTGCCAACATGCTGGCACCGAGTGCCACATCTTGCTTCTTCTCGCTTCCCTATGTCTTCCCGTCGTGCACCAAGGCTAGTCCGTCTTGTAGGCAGTAGCGAGTAGGCACCACTGCTCGTTGACCTCAACTGCTCCTACTTAACTTGTGTGCCTTGTTCTCGTGTCTTCTTTGTACTGTATGTGTGACAACTCTGCAAAATAGGTGTCGATGTTGATGACAAGCGCTTGTCTGATGTAGCTGGTTTGCTGCCATCGCGCACGTCTGTAGTACTTGAAGTTTATCTCAGTTTTATCAGGTCATGGATATCAATGACTGCCCACCATGTGCTTGTATTACTACCCCATGAAGATCTAATTTTTTTGGTGGTTACACTTAGGTCTAGGAGTTGACTATTTATCCATGTATCATGGTGTCCTTGTCCCCACCTGTCTGTTATATTTGTTTACATCTTGATTTCTTGGTTCCGATTTCCGATGGCTATGTCAGGCACTGCCTCTGCCCTGCGTCAGTCTCCTACCCCTTTGTGCTTGCTTTCCCTAGGTGGACCGGTCGCCGCTCGGACCGACCGTTGGCGCGTCGTCTTGTTGGGCGCACTTGGGGCCGGGGACGCGCTCCTTCTTGAGGCCTCGCCGGGACGCTTCCGTGGCACACCAAGACCGGTTCTGGCACCCGCAGAGGCTCTGGGCTTCATTCCCCCTCTCGAGGCTTACTTTCTCCGTGAGCCCTAGAGAGGGCGCACTTGGCGGTCCCGGCGGTTCGACGTGACGGGGTACCCCCGGTGCCAATAGTCCGACAGTAGCTTCTGGTCGCTTGGCTTGCACGCCACTAACAAAGGGGTAAGGAAGTCAAGGGACCAACTGGTGCTGGACCCACAGGTGGTCGTGTCAAGAAACGGTCCCCGAAGACGCTGACTGCGGCTTCCACGTGCCTGCGCAGGGCGTGGAGCACACCTGATGCAGGAACCACCGCTTCCGCTACTTTTCCTTGGGGGCTGGGTCGCTCGTAAAAACCCCAAAACCCGAGGGGGCTGGCCAACTCCCATCTTCCACTGCCGCCATTCTGCCAGCGCTTCAATTCTGACGCTGCTCTTCCCACTCCGGCAGCGCTCGAGATGGCGCTCAAGAGAGCCCATTCCACCTCAGCAACGCCGAGCTTCCCCCCATCGATCACGGGGGCCTTGTCGCCGGCGACGATCCTCAACAAGGAGGGACTGGAGAAGGTCCGCAAGTTGATGGCCTCTGATTTGAATGAGTGGGGCGCCTCCCGAGTGTGGTGTGCCGGCGTTGGGGAAGTGGGTGGCACGCCACCGCGGCCCCGGTCTTCACTCATTTCATCGCCACTGGCCTCGTTCCACTTTTCTCTCTCTTCCTTATCGCTGTCTTGGATCACTATTACATCCAGCTCCTCTACCTTGACCTGCGAAGCGTGACCCTCTTGGTCGCCTTCGCGTTATGGTGCGAGCCTTCGTCGGGGTGATGTCGTCCTTGGTTTTGTTTTGGCACTTCTATAGCCTCCGTGTCCTTATGCCCGGGGACTGCCTCGGTGGCATCGGATTCTTCGCTGAGGAGGAGGGGGATTTCCTGCCAATCTGTCCTCGGCACGGCGTCGGAATTCCGCCGCAACTGGGTCCTGGTGGACAACAACCGAGCCTAGACTCAGCTCCGTGCTCCCACGGGGGCAGCGGTGGAGAATCCTAGCTGGGCCCGTGAGGCGGCCGCCTGCATGGACCCTGGGCCCCTCACGAGGCGAGTGGCGTACTTGAGGAACTAGGGTTTGACTAGCGAGATGGTGGTGAGGGAATTCCTATGGCAGTAGATCGCTCCCCTCTAGGAGCACAAGAGGCCTGTCTGGACCATGCCGCTTGGCCAGGACGCGATCAGGCTCTCTGAGGGGCGCTGCACTAAGGACACGGTATCCGTCCTCATGCTACTGCTCCTGGGCGCGGACACGCGGCGGAGCTTCCCCTTAACGCACGTCCTCTATACTCGGGGGCGACGTGTTCACCATTCGCGCGGGCCTTCCCATCTTCGACGCCAGGGGAGTGTGCCCCTTGGTCGAGCTGGATGACGAGGATGGGGGGCCAAGTGATGCCCCTAAACCCTCCCGGCGGGTACGACACGGGAGGATGATTAACGGTGTGTCATCTTCGAAGGAGGACGCCGAGGATCTCCCCTATGTCGGGGCCGATATCCCCGCTAGCGGGACTATCCGCGAGGAGCGCCGAGCTTGGAGCATCAGTTGGTCCTGCCCCAGCGAGGACAGCCGAGAAACGCCCCAGGCCAAATGACGGCAGCGCCTTTCTTCCCCTAGGCGCGAGGAAGGCTAGCTGTTCCTTGGTGGGAGTGGAAGTCGGGAGGTGTGATATTCTCACGAAGCCTTTCCTTTTCCTCATCCCCCTCTTCATTTCATCACTCTGCCGTGTCAATGCAGGTGTGAGAAGAAAAGGAAGACGAAGGCAGCGAAAACCGACCCCAGAGGAGTAGCAGGTCGTGCCGTGGGTAGCTCCGCCCCCTTCCAGATTAGGGAGCACCCCGAGGGATCCTTCTTGCCTTCCCGGGTGAGGGGCAAGACGGGAGACTATTCTGCTGACGAGGGTTAGCCCGACTCTGAGGTGGCCGAAGGGGGTGATGGTGCCCCACCACTTTAAGAGCCCCCGGGGGCGTAGGTTTCGACCCTATCACCAAAATGCGGTGACCTAGGGGAAACTGGCGAAGGAAGCCCCCGAGCCCACGAGGACGTGAGGACAAGCGTGCTGACCTTGCTGCCGCCCGAGTGTGCCTCCCTTGGTAGGTTCGGGCGCCTGCACGGTGTTTTGGTGGGCGCTTGCGTCGGCTCGATCGTTTCCTTGCTGATATCAGCGCGGAAGAGCATCGCCTGGCTGGGACGTGTCGCCGTCTTCACTTGGAGAGGGCTGCTCTTGAGCAGGCCCGGGAGCAGTGGGGAGCCCGCAGTGGGACAAAGAGCCCCAGAGGTGACCAGGCTCTGGTGGAGGTGCCTCGGGAAGCTGCGGGGACTTTGCATTGGTCGAGGGCCGGGATCCGCCCCTTGGAGGGGAAGGGGTCTTCTCCGAGGACCTGGCCAGCACCTCTCATGACCTTTCCATGCGTGACTGTGTACTCGCCTTCGTCAAGTGGGAGGTTGAATAAGATCGTCGAAGGGTCACCAAGAGGGAGCGAGACGTGGCGCTTCGTGAGGAGGTAGTCCGGCTTCATGAGGACGAGGCTCAGCTGGAGAGGATCCACTTGGAGGTGCTAGAGGCCCAGCTGGGGATAGCCCACCAGAAGCTTGAGGAGTGCATGCTCGATGTCAATCGCCGTAGTGCGAATACTAATGAGCACCTCCACTGCTGCTATGTCAAGGTTGTCGAGGAGGGAGCACAAATGAAGGTGGCGAACAAGGTGGAGTTTTCGTAGCTCCGCCATTCCCTTCTATAGGAGTGGCAAGGGAAGGCGAAGACTCAGCAGACGTGCTTCCTGGAAAAGCAGGAAAAGCTAGAGGGCTCCCTTCGCAAGGCGGAGGAGTGTCTGACCCAATCTCTCATCGATATGGATGCTTTGAAGGGGCTGCAAGCTGCCCACCAGGAGCTCCAGAGGCACTAGGACCTTCACGGACAGGTCAAGCGAGACCTTGTGATGCTAGAGAGGGAGCGGTGCAAGATGTACCGAGCGCTTGCCAAGCGCATGGCCGCCACTCTCCAGGACTTCGGGGTGACTGACTTCCTCAACATGACTCTTGCCGATGCCACCACAGATGGTGCCTTCCTGTCACTCTTCGATTGGATCACAACGATGCTGGAGGGGAGAGCCGAGCTCTACCAAGGGTATCATATGGACGAGTGCCGAAAGGTGATGCGGGTCGTGGTGACCCACGTCTTCTCTGCCCTCTATCAGCATGACCCCAACTTCCCTTGGAGGCGCTCCTACCGAACGCGACGCACCCCAAGGGAGCTTCTCCAAGCGAGATCGCCTGCTTCAATCAGCTTGTGGAGGAGTGCGTCGACGAATTTCTCCAGATATTCAAACGGACCGATGAGGGCGAGGCTGCCGAGGCCCAAAGTGGTGAAGATAGCGGCTCTCTGAGCGACTCGCCCAGCGCTGATGAGAGTGATGAGCCATCTCCTAAAGACGGTGCCTTAGAGCCGTCGGCCTGAGAGGCATCCTTTTAGTTGTAATTTGTTTAGCGGACTCTGGCGGAGTTGTCGTGCTTTCGACCTGATATGTCCTCTGTAGCCTTCTGGTGTATGTTTGCCTATGCTTCTGTCAAGAACTTTGTCTCTCCTATCGGTTCCCCGGTGAGGTGATCGTGCGGAGGATGTACTTGCCGCGGAGGGCCCTGTAGTGAACTTACGTGGCAATCCCTAGGCATTAAGAGTTGTAGGCGAGGTAACTTACCTCTGCCGTCATGTGGCAAGTTCAGAGCTCAGCACATTAAGCCTTGTAGTTTCTCGGTCGTCATAGGGGTGAGCGCCTCATGAGCCGTGTTATGAACCTCTCTAGGAGGAGGACGTCCATCTAGTATGGGGATTCTTAATCTTTTTGAGGGTCCAGGAACCGTGGGTGAGGTGACTCGCTGCCGAGGGATGGGACGTGAGTTCAGAGCTCAACACTTTAGGTCCTGGATAGCTCGGGCCATGGAGGAGTAGTGCCTCACGAGCTGTCGCGGTGATGGGTATGTTATTATTTTTTTTATTTTTTAGTCAGGAACCATGTGTGAGGTGACTTGCGATCGAGGGTTGGGCCACAAGTTCATAACTCTACATTTTAGGCCCTGGGAGCTCAGGCCGCTGAGGGGTAGTGCCTTGTGAGCTGTCATCGTGGTGTCTTTTGGCTAGGGACCACGTGTGAGGTAACTTGTGGCTGAGGAACAGGCCATATGTTCAGAGCTCGACACTTTAGGTCATGGTAATTCGGCCACCGGAGGGAAGTGCCTCATGAGCCGATAGGAACCGTGGGCGAGGTGACTTGCGGCTAAGGAACGGGCCATAAGTTTAGATCTCGACACTTTAGGTCCTAGGGAGCTTAGGCCGCGAAGGGGCAGTGCCTCGCGAGCAGTCATTGCGGTGTATTTTGGCCAGGAACCGTGGGTGAGGTAACTTGCGGCCGAGGAACGGGTCATAAGTTCAGAGCTCAATGCTTTAGGTCCTGGGGATTTGGGCCGCCGGAGGGAGGTGCCTCATGAGCCACCCCGCAAGCCTCTCGAGGAGAGTACCGTGGGGCACGTGCTAGCATGTGACCTCCTCGAGGAGGAGATTGTAGGCACCGCATGTTCTGGCGATCCCGGCCAAGGGCAAATGCCTCTTGGTCAAGTCGCGTTTCCAGTGCTGACTTGTTTCGTTTACACACCATATGATGGCCTCGAGCTCCGGGAACCATGGGTGAGGTGACTCATCACCGGAGCTAGTCTGTAAGATCAGGGCTCGACACTTTAGGCCCCGGTGTCAACAGGAGCAATCAGGCGACAGGCACCATCCCAACCCCTACTCGTATGGTGGATATACGAGAACGCTGTCATGTGGGAAGAAAGAAACATCCAATAGAACGAATGAATTTGCTGAAAAGAAGATAGAAATTATTGATAGCTACAACAACTTCCCCTCCCGAGGTCCCTGCCCCCGAGGGGGAGGGGGCAGAAAATTGTCACCCACTCGGAAAGGAGGGAGGGATGAGGGTCACCTTAAGGGGGATGGGACCTTTCTTGTTCTGCGTATCCTTTAGGGTGCTGGGGTGCGTCTGGCTCCATGAGCTTCCCTGAGGGGCCAAACTTCTAGTTTCTCTGCTAAGTCCCTCTCCCAGCCCTCGGGCCCCTCACTGGAGCTCATGGGTCTGGGGCCCTAGGGCACTGATGCATGTTGTGCTTGTTGCTCTGTTCGCGCCTTTTTCTTGCTATCGTACTCCTCCCTTACTTCCCTGAGCTTGACGCACTCATCCGTGTGATGGCCTTGCCTCTGGTGAAAGGCATAGTACGGGTGCGGGCCGGTCAAGTCGCCCGCCGCCTTCCGTGAGGGGCGCTGTTTAGCAACCTTCCGTTGGCGCCTGCCGGAGCCTCCCTCCACCTCCATGGTCGGGTATGCCGACCTGGACTCATGGTGGTCGAACAGGCTCCTGGCCTCTGCCTTGGCATAGTGATCAGACTGAAGGGAATATGCCCGAGAGGCAATAATAAATTGGTTATTATCTTATTCTTTGTTTATGGTAAATGTTTATTTTGCATGCTATAATTGTATTAATTGGAAACATTAATACATGTGTGTTTAATAAACAATTAAAGGGTTCCTCGTTATGCCTCTCTTATAAACTAGCTCATTGATTAACAAGATGATCAATGTTTCCTGATCATGGTTATTGGATGTTGTTAATAACGAGGTCACAATATTCGTGAATGATGTGATGAACATTCATCCAAGTATAGCATTACGATCAAAGTCATTATGTTTATATTGCTATAACATCATACGAAGTAATCTTAGTCCTTAGACCATGAGATCATGTTAATTGCTAACACCAGAAGAGCACTTTGATAACATCAAACATCACACCATAACAGGGTGACTATAACGGTGGGTTTGGGTACTCTTAAAGTGTTATGTTGAGGCTCATGGATCAAGAGTGGTACCTATCCATCCCGATGATGGATAGATATATTCTGGGCCCTCTCGAAGATATCACATTAAGATAGCTTGCAAGCAAGTGATGTGATCACTAGAATGTTATATCACGGGAACGAGAAAAGAGTGCATGTCGGTAATGAGATCAAACTAGGTATGGAGATACCGATGATCGAATCTCGGACATGTAATATATCGCGAGACAAAGGGATTTAGTTACGGCGTTAAAGGTTCACACGATCACTAGAGTCATCGTTGAATGTGTGGGAGTCAGTACAGATCTCCAGGTCCTGCTGCTGATTATTGATCGGAGAAAGGTCTTGATCATGTTTGCATTTGTTCACGAATCATAGGGTGACACACTTAAGGGATACCGACACTATTTAGGAGCAAATATGTTTCAGTTAAAGATTATGAAAGCATTGGAATCATTTAGATGGAAACCGGAATTGTTTCGGGTGAAATTGCTGAAACTGGTTCTGCATGTGATATTGAAATGTTGTAGGGAGTTTTATGTGAATGTTTTTTAATTAAAGTAACTAAAAAAATTCTGAATAAAATAAATAAAAGTGTTTTATTTAAAGAGAAAAATGCATTTAATTTAGTGGACATTAAATGCAAGTGAGTGGAGTTGAAATTTATGTGAGTGGGCTTAGTGGAAGCTCCACCCACATGAATGAGGGAGAGGTGGAGGCACCCACCATGAACGGACAGCCATGGCCATGGGGCTGCGCCCCACCCCCTATAAAAGGAGCCCCATGGCTCTTCTCCACTTGCCCCACCTCCTCGTGAAGGTTCTCTTCTCCCTCTGGTTATTCCCCATGGTTTCGGATTAGCGAGATACATATCCCCGATGGATTTATCTGGAAAGGAGTTGTTGCTTCTGCTGCATCGCTGGAGCAAGGGGGTGAGGTTGTTCGGTGGACCGGATGTGTGTGCAATCACGGATGCACCGCTGCGGTGACCCAGCATACCACTGCATGATGTAGTACACTATAGTCGTTGACATAACACCAATGAACCACCATTCACTAGTATTACATCCCTCAGAGTGGTACAATAGAAACACAGCAGGTCCAAGACATGACTAAAGATTACAACTTGACTCTTTACAAAAGATCCAGAGAACACTCTAGGTTAAAGAGAAAGAAAGAAACTTCTTACAAAGAAGAACCAGACATAATAACTCAGAACTATCTGGCTACTAAGACTAACATTTAAGCTATCTGGCTTGCAATTACTACTAATGCAATGCTCTATAGAAGTAGGTTTTATGGATAGAGAATATACTCCTATCGACTTAAGAACTTTATCTTCACTTCGGTTGATGTATATGTTGCCTTCATTGACTTTATTGAAGAACTTGAGCTGCCGATGATGGTTTCTTGAGAAGAAATTAATGTTGACGTCATCTTCAACGGCCTAGAATCTAGCAAGGGGTAAGAAGGTACGATTGAGTACGAGCATACTCAACAAGCTCACTAAAAAGAAGTGTATGATGCACTATCTCTATAGCCATAGACCAAAGGTCGTAGGCAATGTAGGTTTTCGTAGACATTTCTTCAAAGGTTGCTTTTATTCTGAAAACTATGTCCGACAGCCTTCACAGGTTGACCAGAACGTTCATGGAGTTACTTTCCTGCTGCGTTCGTAGCTCCTTCCCGGAACAGGGAGTAACATGTCACAGTTCTTACACTCTGCAGAGGTGCGTTGCTTTACCCATGAGAGACCAAATTCTTATTGCACAACCGGGCGATCTTTCCCGTCCACACTTCCTATGGTGTGGGGCCCAGTAGATGATCCAAGCCAATCACTGCCCCTTCGCGACCCCGCATGTCCCCTTGGTGTACGCCATGCCCACATCTTGAATTATGGCAATGGTTAGTACATACCGTCAAATGCCAGAACTATCGTGGGACATTGAGGGTTCCCACCCATATGCTGCATATCATCTATGAATTACCAATTAATGCACGCTACGAGGATAAAAACCACGACCTGGCCATCCAGATGCATGCGAGAGGAAGAAGATACAACTGACTTCTCCGTCCCATTCCAAATCTCATGGTTAACGCATAATATATGGCGCTAGAATCACTGGCGACATTGGTTGTTAAGTCCTAGATATTATGTTCCTTTACCACTGGAATTGTATTAGTAGATTATTACCTCTTGGTAAATAATCCATAATCATATTATTACGAAAATAGTGTTTTCTGACCTTTTTGAAATGCAGGTGATGACAACATTTGAGTTACAAGCATTCGATAGAAATTAATCAAAGGACATGAGCAAGTTGTGAACTTGCCTTTTGACTGCAAGGTAGTGAAGTTAGATGCTTCCACTTGACCTTGAGCTCCGGTTTCTACAGAAAACAATTATTGCTTGGTAAGGACAATATTTAAATAAGCAATATTCAATGCATAGTAATGTCATGCAATGATTTATTTTCTTTCTTCTTTGTGTTTTTACTTACCTTGTAAAGGTTTTAAGTTTCTTTTAATTAATAAAAGAAAAGCATTATTTAAGAAATCATTAAATTCATATTATTTTGATAGTTAGCATCTTTATAATAATTAGTACTATTCTAAGAGTTTAAAAATGAATTTATTTAATTTTTAACTCTTTTAAATATTTAATTAAAATTCCTTTAAGGAAATAAAGCTTTATTCTTATTACACTTGATTTACTTTTCATAAATACAAACTAGTATTTTTCTATGATAGTACTTTCCTTTAGAATCTTAAAAATTAATTTTATTCAATTTTAAGTGTTTTTTATATTTTTATAAAATTATAGAAGGAATAGATATAATTTTAATAAAATTACTGAAATTTACTATCTACTATTTTTATTGGATAGAGGATATTTTTGTGATTTCATAAATATATTATTTGTATTTTTTTAGGATTTTTATTTATTTTTCTAGAGCCTAATTTATCTCAGGGGTATATTTGTAATTAAGTATTTTATAAAGTCCTTCTTTTAAAATTTGGGCCTGGCCCTCTAGCTGGCCCGACCCGACCCGGCCTGCTGGGTTGGGTTAAACTAACCCAGGGTTACTGGACCACCTGCACCGGCCTAGTACCACTTACTCGCTCACTCTCCTCTCTCTTCTCTCATGCTCGACATCCTCTCTGGCCGCTCGATGCTGCCGCCGGGGCGGTTGATCTCGGCCGCTCTAGGCCACCGTTCCTATTGCCTCGGTGCAAGATGATGCAGATGACGCTGCTTGACATTGTCCTATGCGATCTGGCGCTGGCGGTCTCTGCTAGCCGTGCTGACCCTCACCTCGTGGCTAGGGTTAGGGTTCCGTCATGCTCTGGCGCCCCCTTGCTGACGTTGTGGTGCTCCCTCACTGACACTATGGTTCTCGTGGTGCCACTTTTCTATGGCCACCATCGCCGTGTGCAGGCGTGGGTTGCAGCGCCCCTCCTCGGGTGCTCCCCATGCCGCTGTGTGCTACCTCGACTCCGGCCTCTGCTTCCTCTTCTGTATACTCGCGAGGACCTCGAGTAAGTTCTTCTACTTCTCTTTCTGTGTTCTACCTTGCCTCTATTCCATGCTATGTGGTCACCTGTAATGGACTTCCCCATTTAGGGTTCATCCGTAAATTTCTAGGGTTCATACCCACTACAATGATGGTTTAGCATAGCTCTAGGGTTAATCTTGCCTATGCCAATCCTAGATGTTGATCTACTGTTAGTGAAATGGCAATCTCTATTGAACATGCTTGTTATTTTGTTCTCTTATCAGAGAACACTCTGCGGAGCATGCTTTTGTGGCCTTGTTCTCTTCCATAAAACTTTCTGTAATAGCATGCTTAGTTTAAATGTGGATACCCAAGTCATGTGGTTGTAGGTTTGTTCCTATGAAGTTGAGTTGAGATACTCTCTATACTGATGTTTGGTTATTGGATAGCTTGTGAAGCACTGATGTGTTCAGTCTTAGGATTTAATCCTGTTACTGTGTAAATCTAGTGCTTGTCTCTGCTCTATGATTAATAAGAAGATGATTTATAAAAATATGATTCTTTTATACTTATAGGAAAGTAATTATATTTAGTGGTTTCTGTACAGTGTGGCCTAGTGGTAGACAATGTTGATCTTTACTGTCTTTTCTAAAAGAAATGTCTGTTTATGATTCCTAAATCATTTTGGAAGATGATTATTTCAATTGGAAAAGGATATGCTTTGAGTTTGAGCTCAAGCAAACATGAACCTGCTAGGTATAGAGGTGCTATCCTTCTGGGAATGTGCCATGTACCAGTAGTTATGATGAGTATCTATCTAGTTAAAACTAGATTATAGGTTAATGATGCTGGTCTGAGACCTTGCCTATGCAAGAACACATGAATCAATTGGCTGCTTATTATCTGTTGTCCAATATGCATACATATCTTAAGGTTGGGATATACCCTTGTAGCCTAGTATTGATGTTGCCTTTTGCTATTGCTTATGGTAGCCATGGATGTGTTGTGGCTTCCTCTTGGCTTGGTCTTAGTCCTCGTGTTGATGTTGTTCCTTTGTCGCCTTGATGTCCACCTAGAACATCCCCCTCCTCAAGTCACCATCTTGGCTGGTGATCTCCTGGGTTTTCTGTCGTGGAAAGTGATTTGATCTAGTGATTTGATTTCAAGATCTTGTCCTATTCTTGGTTGTGTTGATGGCAAACTGTGGCTATGCTCTCTTATGAAGTGGATAGCAAAGTTGGCTTTTCTCTATACGGCTGTAACTTAAACTGTCCCTTTGCTCTCTGTTGTTGCCACCTCAATGCATGCATTTAGGTGTGTAAGCTGCTTCACTATTTGCTTTGGCTGTGTATGAGATCAAGTAACTATAATTTAAACTTTCCCCATCCTTTTACTATTACCAATTCTAGTGAAACTTGCCCCTTCAGCCTGTGATATTGTTCTGAGGCTTTGTTGTTTAAAAGTACAGAATCTCCACTTGATGGTCTTTGTCCCTTCTTTAATTTAACTTGCTCAATGAGGATTGGAAAACAATGCACTTCACTATTTGAAACTGAGAGCAATCTAACACTAACCCACTCTTTGTTTTATTTCTATTTCACTCTTATTTGCATGTGTAAGACCAAGTGATCAGAAGAATAGTTTAGGATTAGTTTAGGATTTTTCCTTTATTTACCTTTTGTAATACAAATTTCTACTTTTTGTAAAGATCAATGTAATTTATATTCATTATTTAATAAAGCTTTTTATTTCCTTGGGAATATCTCAGTAATGTATTTACTACAAATAGAGTTGTATTTATTTAATACTTATGGAATAAAGGAAAGAATTAATAAGTACTAATATATTGTTATTAATTTCCTTTATTGTTTTATAACAATTATATATTCAAACAATAATAATAACTTATTCTTTTTGAAATTAGATAAATGCTAATTACCTCTAATGTTCTAATCGTATTCAATTGTTTCAAAATTTTAACTATGAAACCCACTTTTTTTAACTCAAAACATTGTAATCCCTAAGGATTAAAGGTTAAAGATTGATTTCTATCTAGGTAGTTATAGTTGATATTCCAACCAGACTGTAATGTTATATAGCCTCATACTTTGATATAGATTAAAGATTTCTCCAGAATACTTTTCCTCAACAAATCTCTAAGTTTGGGTTCTAGTTAAGGAAATTCCTTTTCTAAATATACTTAATTTAAATTTCTCATTTGCTTCACTAAGATTTATTTTGTCCAACTGATCTAGTCACCTGGCTCCACCATAGCCATCAACATACGATGACATGATAATGTCCCTTCTACAATATTCCTTCATTCTGCTCCTAGTACATTATCCTTGTATCTATTTTTAAGGCTTGCAAGGTTTCCATTCTCTTTATATAACCTATGATATCAAACTCCTAGAATGGGTAGGGTACTACTCCTCTCACTATAAGTTTGTTCTTGTTATAAGCTTGATTAATCTACTTTGCTTTCAACAACTCCATACAATTAGTATCACTTACTTTATAATACCCTAGCTTGATTCCTCATGACCAAACTAGATGATTCAACTTACTAAGGTTTAGCCTAATTTATATACTCACAATACTTCTTCATCAACTGGTCACCTATCCTCAAGAGCCTTGAGAATAATGACCAACCTCCTTTGATCATACAAAGCTTAGGCTTCTAATTGTCTGATCAAGATCTATACTCAACTAAGTAGCAGGCTTGTACTAATCCCTCTATAGGATTTATCTTGTTTAAAGAAACTAACTGTAGGTTTATACCTTCTTGGCTTAATAAGGTTTTTACTTGATACTCTAACACTACTAGCTTTCTTATAGCTTTTCAAGTATTAGTTAACTCTTAGTTTTAGATACTTATTCTAGTTACTCATGAGTGAGTTAACTCCTGCAACATCCAATGGTTTTATCATCACTAAGAATCTCATTCCATTGATGATGGCACACTCTACCATAATTAGTTCCTTCTTACTAATTTACTTAAGGTCTTTGGAAGGCCAATATAATAGGTCAAAGCTAAGAGTCAATAAGTTCTAGGTCAGGAACTGATCACTTAATATTGATGATCAATTGGCACTAGGCCTTAACTACTTAGGAATATCATATGTTAATATGACAACAAGGGCATGTACTAAATGGTCTTGGCTTGACTTCTATTTTCTCTCTATTATATTAGAGTTAATATTTAAGAAATACCATGATGCTCATGGTGGAAAAAACTATGGCAAGCAAGTGTATCAAGATTTAGTTATATGGTATCTTTGCTTAAGTTATATGCTTAATTTGGTATTCAGGATTTGTTGTAGATAATACCTTGATATCATCTTTAGAATATTAAGTACTCATCCTTAAGTTATTATATGGAATACCATGTCCTGATCTCTAGAAGATCTAGTACTCCTTAATGAGTAGTGTGTTGTGACTTAGTTTTATTACAATTGATCTACCCTTAGATCAAATTATATTACCAAAAGATATGGTTTTAACAAAGGTCATATTGAAACTTATCGCCGTCAACTTGATAACATACTTTAGTTCAACCAAGTTAAGAGAAGATTCAATCTATTTGACAAGTTTTATTTAAAAGCGCGAAAATTATCTAGATTTTCTATGCATGAATGCAATGCACACACCTCATCTCAGCTTATTTCTAAGTTCTAATGCTGGGGTGTTAGAGACTCCCCCCTTAAGATAAACTTCATCCCCGAAGTTCGTACTCCCTTATGTTTCAGAATGAGGTATTGGCTTGTATTGATCACAACATTTCTCAACTCCATTGTGATCATAATTGGGGATAATTGTGGTATCCCAGATCCGGATCTTTTTCCTTGAATTCTCTTCATATCCGACAATATACAACTGTAATTCTAAGTTATCCCATGGTTCCTTTTACGATAATCTCTCGGATTATGTCCTTACAGCTCTATCTAGAATTGGTTGTGGACATATTTTGTCCATTCCAATCTGGTTTTCCTATTACACTACACCGGTCTATTTTGGAATACTTTCTTTACTCTAAAGGACAACTTACGATTGGTTTCCCCTTTATAACTTGTCTGCTAAAGTTAGCCTGGTTTATCTCCTTCCATCATTCATCCGGACATACTCTCGGAAGTACTTTATAATGATGGCTTCTTATAAGCTTATGAGAATAGGGCTTAATCTTATCATCGTCCAGTAAATCTTCTCCAGCCTTTACTTAGAAATTCAAATAACAACACTTTAGTGTTTATTGTTTACTCTCCCCCTTGGGGTTTCCTAATGGTCTCTAAACTGCATGTATAAGCTTCCTTGACTCTATAGTTAGGATGTTGGTCTCGGTATAGCTTATACCTTATCTCTATAAGGTCTCATGAAAGAATCTGTGGTATACCCACACAATTGTGGATTTCCGAAATGAATCTTCCAACATTACTTGTCTTACTTTTATCTTCTTAGACATTATTTCTTACCGATAATCCTGATTTCACGAAGGGCCTCGAAATGATCGCTTTAATTTCATACTTCCTTAGGTCTACCCTAACTTAGGCCAAGTTTTATGCTCTTTAATTTATATAAAGATGACCTAACTAGCTAAACCACAAGGATACCAGCTATGGATACCAGCTGCGGATCCTCCTAGGTGTATGGATTACCCTATGGGTTTTCGACTTCTCACTGGCATTCTCTCTGAATTGTTAGAACTTGAATACCACCCTGGTTCTAAGACTTCTTCTTTGCACCCTTCCAAGTTACTTCCATGAACTTGGGTACAACTATTATGTTAGCTTCTAAGCAACATCACCTATTTTGAGTGAATTTGAGTTCCTTCCTTCATGTTGCTCCACCTTTTCTACACTAATACTCCTTATTGCCAGCTCATAATGAGTTGGAATTGATCCATCCTTTCAAAATAGTGTTGATACCCTTATATTTAGCTTCCTTTTTCGTGCAAGTCTCTATCTTGATCTTCAGAACTCGTCACTCCCTTAAACGAATTGCCTTTACTACCTAGGTCTATAACATCAAGTAATAACTTGATGATGCAACATGCATTTGCACATCAAGTCAAACTTTATGTACATATCTAGTCAATCAAGAAGATCCAAGAAAAAACCAAGAAATAATCAAACATATACCATGTATTAAACATATGTCTTCGAAATCTTACAACTATCAACCACGGCAAGACACTCCCTCTGTACACTACCTCCTTATATTACAAGAGCTCTCTTTCCCATGTGAGCATGTTCTCACTTATTTCAGCAAGCCTCTCAAGCACTACAATACGCATTACCCAATATAAACATTATTCAAGCACTCTACTTTATGGATTACTTCTATTCTTACTTTCCTCACTCACTTCCCTGCTTCTAGGATTTTCGTCCACGATGGCACGAAGTTCAACGACTGCCTTCTGGTGCATCAAAACATCCAGTAGGTGCGTAACCTTGAGTAGAAGGACCAAGATTGAGATTAGCCATTGAGAAATGACTATCATACTCATTATCTTCTTCAAGATTCTTCTTTCCTCCTCCGGGCGCATCTTCAAAGTAAGAGGTATTCTTTGCTCTTTCCACAATCCAGTCATACATATTGGTGTAGTAACTAATAGGACACTCTTCCAGCTCAATGGGATTATTATTACCCCCATATGGTCCATCAGATTCTATAGGATTATAACTGGTTTCTAATCCCTTACCTGATCCACGTGGTATAGTTTTTCCCATGATTTCATCATAAGACTAGCCTTTCCATTTAGTATTTCCTCTAACAGTATTGTTGGGATTGGGTGCATTCCATATTTTCTGTTCCTCCTCATACTTGGTCCATGGGTCTACTGGTTGCTGAGGTTCAATTGGATAATAGGCATAAACTTCAGAGTGTGGGTAATTAAACTTTGTTTCTTCAAACACCTCCCCTGAAAAGACTGGTTTCGGGTGCTTTTCTTCTTTAACTAACTTCTTTCTATGTGCCATTGCCTTTGCAGGATCAGTAAAATCGTCAATGACCGTGTCCAACTCTTGAACTAGCACTTGATGAGTGTTATGGAATGTGTTCAGTAAAGACTTGTAACAATCCATCAACTCTATTGCCAGAGTAGGTTTAGTCCTTACCAGAGAAGAATGATCTAACTTTGGATCATAACTAAGGGTTTCGTGAGGTATAGAAGTATAGGTAATACCTACCAGTGCCTTGGAATTCTGTTCCCTTATCTTGGTTATGGCTGCTACTACTTCAATCTGATAGGTTGTTGCCATACATCTCGCTTCTCCTGATGGCATTTCTCCACGCACTCCCAACTTCTTGGGTAACATGATCAGGATACGGTACTTGGCCAATATCCGCCTGTCATAGAAACTGTAAACCTTGACCAGAAGTCTAGACTTAGAATCCATGCTCCATAGAAGTTGTCTTAGAGTGATTGTCTAGTCATCTTCATAATAATCTAATGTATTGTTCAGTACTTGAACATTCCGAGGTGGATACCTAGGTGCCATTCTTGTACTATAGATAAGAAATTATCATTAGTCAAATTGAGATAAAACTCATGGTACTTATTTAAAATTGCATAATAAAGAATCATCGCACTAGCAAGATGACGAGATTATTCCCAATTGAATATCCATCATATTTCTAAAGAACTCTTTATTGTTGCTAACATCCTTCCTACAGTTTCTACCCATTTACTAGGTTTACCAACCTAAGGTCAAAGCATATGCTCTGATACCAGTTGCGGTGACCCAGCATACCACTACATGATGTAGTACACTATAGTCGTTGAAATAACACCAATGAACCACCGTTCACTAGTATTATATCCCTCAGAGTAGTACAACAGAAACACAGTAGGTCCAAGACATGACTAAATATTACAACTTGACTCTTTACAAAAGATCCAAAGAACACTCTAGGTTAAAGAGAAAGAAAGAAACTTCTTATAAAGAAGAACCAGACATAATAACTCAGAACTATCTGGCTACCAAGACTAACATTTAAGCTATCTGGCTTGCAATTGCTACTAATGCAATGATCTACAGAAGTAGGTTTTATGGCTAGAGAATCTACTCCTATCGACTTAAGAACTTTGTCTTCACTTCGGTTGATGTATATGTTGACTTCATTGACTTTATTGAAGAACTTGAGCTGCCGATGATGGTTTCTTGAGAAGAAATTGATGTTGACGTCGTCTTCAATGGCTTAGAATCTAGCAAGGGTTAAAAAGGTACGATTGAGTACGAGCATAATCAGCAAGATCACTAAAAAGAAGTGTATGATGCACTATCTCTACAGCCACATACCAAAGGTCGTAGGCAATGCAGGTTTTCATAGACATTTCTTCAAAGGTTGCTTTTATTTTGAAAACTATGTCCGACAGTCTTCACAGGTTGACCAGAACTTTCATGGAGTTCCTTTCCTGCTACGTTCATAGCTCTTTCCCGTAACAGGGAGTAACATGTCACAGTTCTTACACTCTGTAGAGGTGCGTTGCTTTACCCATGAGAGACCAAATCCTTGTTGCATAACCGGGTGATCTTTCCCGTCCACACTTCCTATGGTGTGGGGCCCAGTAGATGATCCAAGCCAATCACTGCCCCCTTCATGAACCCGCATGTCCCCTTGGTGTACGCCATGCCCACATCTTAAATTACGGCAATGGTTAGTATAGACCATCAGATGCCAGAACTATCGTGGGACATTGAGGGTTCCCACCCATATGCTGCATATTCTCTACGAATTACCAATTAATGCACGCTACGAGGATAACAACCACGACCTGGCCATTGGGATGCATGCGAGAGGAAGAAGATACAACTAACTTATCCGTCCCATTCCAAATCTCATGGTTAACGTGTAATATACAGTGCTAGAATCACTGGCGACATTGGTTGTTAAGTCCTAGATATTATGTTCCTTTACCACTGGAATTGTATCAGTAGATTATTACCTCTTGGTAAATAATCCATAATCATATTATTACGAAATAGTGTTTTCTGACTTTTTTGAAATGCAGGTGATGACAACATTTGAGTTACAAGCATTTGATAGAAATTAATCAAAGGACATGAGCAAGTTGTGAACTTGCCTTTTGACTGCAAGGTAGTGAAGTTGGATACTTCTACTTGACCTTAAGGTCCGGTTTCTACAGATAACCACTATTGCTCGGTAAGGACAATATTTAAAGAAGCAATATGCAATGCATAGTAATGTCATGCAATGATTTATTTTCTTTCTTCTTTGTGTTTTTACTTACCTTGTAAAGGTTTTAAGTTTCTTTTAATTAATAAAAGAAAAGCATTATTTAAGAAATCATTAAATTCATATTATTTTGATAGTTAGCATCTTTATAATAATTAGTACTATTCTAAGAGTTTTAAAATGAATTTATTTAATTTTTAACTCTTTTAAATATTTAATTAAAATTCCTTTAAGGAAATAAAACTTTATTCTTATTACACTTGATTTACTTTTCAAAAATACAAACTAGTATTTTTCTATGATAGTACTTTCCTTTAGAATCTTAAAAATGAATTTTATTCAATTTTAAGTGTTTTGTATATTTTTATAAAATTCTAGAAGGAATAGATAAAATTTTAATATTAGATCTATATTTAATTACTGAAATTTACTATCTATTATATTTATTGGATAGAGGATATTTTTATGATTTCATAAATACATTATTTGTATTTTTAGGATTTTTATTTATTTTTCTAGAGCCTAATTTATCTCAGGGGTATATTTGTAATTAAGTATTTTATAAAAGTTCTTCATTTAAAACTTGGGCCTGGCCCTCTGGGCTGGCCTGGCCCGACCCAGCCCGCTAGGTTGGGTTAGACCAACCCAGGGTTACTGGACCACCCCTACCGGCCTAGTACCACTTACTCGCTCACTCTCCTCTCTCTTTTCTCTCGCTCGGCATCCTCTCTGGCCGCTCTATGCCACCACCACCGCGGTTTATCCTGGCCGCTCCAGGCCGCCATTTCTGTTGCCTCGGTGCAAGACGATGCGGATGACGCTGCTGCTCGATCTAGCGCTAGCGCTCTCTGCTGGCTGTGCTGACCCTCGCCTTGTGGCTAGGGTTAGGGTTCTGCCATGCTCTAGTGCCCCCTTGCTGACGCAATGGTGCTCCCTCGCTGACGCTGTGGTTCTCGTGGTGCCGCTTTTCTATGGTCGCCATCGCTGTGTGCAGGCGCGAGTTGCAGCGCCCCTCCTCAGGTGCTCCCCGTGCCACCGTGTGCTACCTCGACTCCGGTATCTGCTTGCTCTTCTTTATACTCGCGAGGACCTCGAGTAAGTTCTTCTACTTCTCTTTCTGTGTTCTACCTTGCCTCTATTCCATGCTATGTGGTCACCTGTAATGGACTTCCCCATTTAGGGTTCATCCGTAAATTTCTAGGGTTCATACCCACTACAATGGTGGTTTAGCATAGCTCTAGGGTTAATCTTGCCTATGCCAATCCTAGATGTTGATCTACTGTTAGTGAAATGGCAATCTCTATTGAACATGCTTGTTATTCTGTTCTCTTATCAGAGAACACTCTGCGAAGCATGCTTTTGTGGCCTTGTTCTCTTCCATAAAACTTTTTGTAATAGCATGCTTAGTTTAAATGTGGATACCCAAGTCATGTGGTTGTGGGTTTGTTCCTATGAAGTTGAGTTGAGATACTCTCTATACTGATGTTTGGTTATTGGCTTGATTGTGAGGCACTGATCTGTTCAGTCTTAGGATTTAATCATGTTACGGTGTAAATCTAGTGCTAGTCTCTACTCTATGATTAATAAGAAGATGATTTATAAAAATATGATTCCTATATACTTATAGGAAAGTGATTATATTTAGTGGTTTCTGTATAGTGTGGCCTAGTGGTAGACAATGTTGATCTTTACCGTCTTTTCTAAAAGAAATGTCTGTTTATGATTCCTAAATCATCTTGGAAGATGATTATTTCTATTGGAAAAGGATATGCTTTTAGTTTGAACTCAAGCAAACATGAACCTGCTAGGTACAGAGGTGCTACCCTTCTGGGAATATGCCCTGCACCAGTAGTTGTGATGAGTATCTATCTAGTTAAAACTAGATTATAGGTCAATGATGCTGGTCTGAGACCTTGCCTATGTGAGAACACATGCACCAATTGGCTGTTTATTATCTGTCGTCCAATATGCATACTTATCATATGTTTGCAAGCAAATGAATGTATAGGATGAAAAATGATCAGATCTTAAGGTTGGGATATACCCTTGTAGCCTATAATTGATGTTGCCTTTTGCTTCTACTTATGGTAGCCCTGGATGTGTTGTGTCTTCCTCTTGGCCTGGTCTTACTCCTCCTGTTGATGTTGTTCCTGTGTGGCATTGCTGTCCAACTAGAACATCCCCCTCCTCAAGTCACCATCTTGGCTGGTGATCTCCTAGGTTTTCTGTGGTGGAAAGTGATTTGATCTAGTGATTTGATTTCAAGATCTTGTGATATTCTTGGCTATGTTGATGATAAAATGTGGTTGTGCTCTCTTGTGAAGTGGATAGCAAAGCTAGCTTTGCTCTATACGGCTGTAACTTAAACTATCCCTTTGCTCTCTGTTGCTGCCACCTCAATGCATGCATTTAGGTGTGTAAGCTGCTTCACTATTTTCTTTGGCTGTGGATGAGATCAAGTACCTATAATTAAAACTTTCCCCATCCTTTTAATATTACCAATTCTGGTGAAACTTGCCCCTTCAGCCTGTGATGTTGTTCTGAGGCTTTGTTTGTTAAAAGAACAGATTCTCCACTTGATGGTCTTTCTCCCTTCTTTAATTTAACTTGATCAATGAGGATTGGACAACAGTGCACTTCACTATTTGAAACTAAGAGCAATCTAACATTAACCCACTCTTTGTTTTATTTCTATTTCACTCTTATTTGCATGTATAAGACCAAGTGATCAGAAGAATAGTTTAGGATTTTTTCCTTTATTTACCTTTTGTAATACAAATTCTACTTTTTTGTAAAGTTCAATGTAATTTATATTCATTATTTAATAAAGCTTTTTATTTCCTTGGGAATATCTCTGTAATGTATTTACTTCAAATAGAGTTGTATTTATTTAATACTTATGGAATAATGGAAAGAATTAAGAAGTACTATTTAAGTTGTACTAATATATTGTTATTAATTTCCTTTATTGTTTTATAACAATTATATATTCAAACAATAATAATAACTAATTCTTTTTGGAAATTCGATAAATGCTAGTTACCTCTAATGTTCTAATCGTATTCAATTGTTTTAGAATTTTAACTCTGAAACCCACTTTTTTTTAACTCAAAACATTGTAATCCCTGAGGATTGAAGGTTAAAGATTGATTTCTATCTAGGTAGTTATAGTTGATATTCCAACCAGAGTGGAATGTTATATAGCCTCATACCGCGGTATAGATTAAAGATTTCTCTAGAATACTTTTCCTCAACAAATCTCTAAGTTTGGGTTCTAGTTAAGGAAATTCCTTTTCTAAATATACTTGATTTAAATTTCTCCTTTGCTTCACTAAGATTTCTTTTGTGCAACTGATCTAGACATCTGGCTCCACCATAGCCATCAACATATGATGACATGATCATGTCCCTTCTACAAACATTCCTTCATTCTGCTCCTAGTACATTCGCCTTGTATCTGTTTTTAAGGCTTGCAAGGTTTCCATTCTCTTTATATAACCTATGATATCAAACTCCTAGAATGGGTTGGGTACTACTCCTCTTAATACAAGTTTGTTCTTGTTATAAGCTTGATTAAGCTACTTTGCTTTCAACTACTCCACACAATTAGTATCACTTACTTTATCATACCCCAGCTTGATTCCTCATGACCAAACTAGATGATTCAACTTACTAAGGTTTATCCTAAGTTATATACTCACAATACTTCTTCATCAACTGGTCACCTATCCTCAAGAGCCTTGAGAATAATGACCAACCTCCTTTGATCATACAAAGCTTAGGCTTCTAATTGTATGATCAGGATCTATACTCAACTAAGTAGCAGGCTTGTACTAATCCCTCTATAGTATTTATCTTGTTTAAAGAAACTGACTGCAGGTTTATACCTGCTTGGCTTAACAAGGTTATTACTTGATACTCTAACACTACTAGCTTTCTTATAGCTTTTCAAGTATTAGTTAACTCTTAGTTTTAGATACTTATTCTAGTTACTCATGAGTGAGTTAACTCCTCCAACATCCAATGGTTTGATCATCACTAAGGATCTCATTCCATTGATGATGGCACACTCTACCACATTAGTTCCTTCTTTTTACTAATTTACTTAACGTCTTTGGAAGGCCAATATAATAGGTCAAAGATAAGAGTCAATAAGTTCTAGGTCAGGAATTGATCACTTAATATTGATTATCAATTGATACTAGGCATTAACCACTTAGGAATGTCATATGTTAATATGACAACAAGGGCATGTACTGAATGGTCTTGGCTTGACTTCTATTTTCTCTCTATTATATCAGAGTTAATATTTAAGAACTACCATGATGCTCATGGTGGAAATAACTATGGCAAGCAAGTGTATCAACATTTAGTTATAGGGTATCTTTGCTTAAGTTATATACTTAATTTGGTATTTAGGATTTGTTGTAGATAATACCTTGATATCATCTTTAGAATATTAAGTATTCATCCTTTAGTTATTATATGGAATACCATGTCCTGATCTCTAGAAGATCTAGTACTCCTTAATGAGTAGTGTGTTGTGACTTAGTTTTATTACAATTGATCTACCCTTAGATCAAATTATATTACCAAAAGACATGGTTTTAGCAAAGGTCATATTGAAACTTATCACCATCAACTTGATAACATACTTCAGTTCCACCAAGTTAAGAGAAGATTCAATCTCTTTGACAAGTTTTATTTGAAAGCGTGAAAATTATCCAGATTTTATATGCATGAATGCAATGCAAACACCTCATCTCCGCTTATTTCTAAGTTCTAATGTTGGGGTGTTACAACCGCTGCTTTGCGGTGCTGGACTTGACCGTGCTAGACCTGATGGTGCTGGAACTGCTAGACCTGAAGGACTTAGTCACGATCTTGAGATTGACAAGTGTATGACTACATCATCCACAAGTACAACCTCGTAATGCTTTGTCGCTCTTCAAGGGTATGTTCTCTATGGGTGTATATCCACCCATTGCTTGTATCTAGTAGATAGATCTTGGCGTATAATAGTTCCTATTGTAGGAATTTTTTTGTTTTCTATGCTGTGAACCTAACAGTGGTATCAGAGCCTGATCTATGCGTAGATGCTTTGTACGGGTAGAGCACATAAGAGTATGTGGGCGATGATAATCATTTTATTGCATCTTCTATGTATTTTGGATATTGGTGGCATAGTGGGATGAAGCGGCCTGGACTAACTTTACATGTCCTTGCACATGAGACCTGTTCCACGCTTGACATGCAACTAGTTTTGCATAAGTGGCTAGCGGGTGTCTGTCTCTCCTACTATAGTCAATATCTGATTTGTCTCTCCTACTATAGCCAATATCTGATTTACAACGAGTTGCTAATAATTTGGTTATCATCATTGTGGTTCCATATTCGTAGGTAAGACCGGTTCTATCTTCGAAAGCCCTAAGCCACGTAAAACTTGCAATTGATAAATTAGAAGCGTCTAGTTCAGATTGTTGCTGGGCTAGTGTCATGATATGGTAATGTTGTAATTTGATGTATAGTCGATACTCTTACAACACATCTAACGTGTAAGTTCCATAGACCTTGGCCTTACACACAAAGGAATGATAAAAGATCATACCACGATGCACATGATAGTGATCAAGTGCAAGAACCATATCATTTCACTTTATGCATATGATGTTTTGTTTGCATCTTATATTTCTTGTTTCGTGCTTTAGTAGCATTATAAGATGATCCCTTGATACGTCGTAAACGTATCTATAATTTTTGATGTTCCATGCTTGTTTTCTATCTACCTTCTTATGTTTTGTCCATACTTTGGGGTATTTTTATACATTTTCCGGACCTAACCTATTAACAAGATGCCACAGTGCCAGTTGCCTGTTTTCTGCTATTTTTGGTTTTAGAAAATCTAGTAAGGAAATATTCTCGGAATTGGACAGGACAAAAGCCCAAGTCAATATTATACCCGAAGCAACATGGAGTTCGGAGGGGAGACGAAGTGGTGCACCAGGTGGCCACACCTTGTAGCGGTGCGGCCTGGGGGGCACCAGGGGGTGTGGGCCCCCTGGTGTTCCACTGACCTTGCCCCTTCGCCTATAAAAGCTTCCCGGGCCGAAAACCCTAAGTACCCAATCAAAGACCTAACCAAAAATCCACGGAAGAGTCTGTAGCCACTACAAGAAAAAAGTCATGTAGCGACGCTGTGCATTCGACGCTCTTATTTTCGTCCCAACGTCCGTAGTCAAGCCATATCTAGCGACGTTTGTCGAGACGCAACACCAAACGTCCTAAACTCCAGGCTTAATGCATTATTAAAAAATTATAATTATAATAACTCCCAAGTCCCCACCCACCCACGTCTATCTTTCTCTTTCCTAGTATACGTGTAAAACCTAGGGCCGCCGCCACAACGACCTGATCCGATCATGGTGTCCTTCTCCATAGATTTCTCACCTCCGGCGCGGCTGCCCTAGGAAGCGCTGATTCTCTGTCTATGCCGAGAGCCAGGCAAGGACATATGATTACAAGATCCATCATTTAGCTGGAATTGATCAACGTTGGATCTGGTGAGTTCCATGTAGACTTGATTAACGATTTCTGCTTGCTGCTGGAGTGATGGACTTGATCAACTGTTCCTTCCCGATGGACTCCATCAACTGCTCCTTGGCCGTTGCCTTCTTATTCCTCCCTGCAACTAGTTACCCCTTCCGCTTCTCTCTAAGATCTCTGATTTTTTTTGTGCGGTGCCGATTAGTATTTGTCCTCTATTTGCCTGCTTTTCATGAATATTGTTGTATATTTTGTGCAGATAATAATAAACAAGCCAACGCTTGGATGTGGCATTCATAGCGGAGGGCACCAATTGCATCGGCCCGAAGAAATTAACTTTCATTTTTTAATTATTTTGATGCACCTAGCTTCAAATTATATATTATTAACTGACCTTAGTGTTTTGGCTTTATTTACAAACAGTGCCAGGTTTTGCTGGACTCATCTAGTACATATGAAAACTCTCGCCAGGATAAATTTTTGCTGCTGCACGCGGTATGTATTCTGAGACAATAAGCATACTATTAGGTTGTCAAATTATTAACAGTGTGTTAATTGAATTTTTGTTCTTGTAGTGTCACTCTGCCGGATATATACTGTTCGCGAAGATTTTCAAGCTACATGTTATAGGGAGGAAAGGAAGTCTACAGAGGCGTGATATGGACAACAGAAAATTTTGGATATCAAATAGAATAAGTATCTGTTAGTTAGGAAATTGTACACGGAAATTTTATGAATTAGCTAGTCGTGTGTGCAAGTCTTTATAATTGAGGATGTACTACGTTTCAGATGCAAAGTACAATTGTCATCAAATGATATAATAAATATTTTCTATACAACAATGTCTTTTATAATGTTTTTTATGGCTGGAAATTGATTCTACTACTAAGATGTTCACTCGTGCTATTTGATTGCAAATATTTGAAGCATAAATTAATTTTACATAACACAAAATTATCTTTAATCAAGGACAAAATAAATCGACTCAATGTTGGTTGAGACGATGTCTTGGGCATATACAAAGCATCTCTATTTAGCATAAACACGCTTTTGAAAGCGTCTCATTTTACTTTCGAGATGCTGACAATGCGTCTCAGTGGTATTTGAGACGGTGCATGAGAAGACGCTCGTATGACGCTTTATCATAGCGTCTTTACAACGACATAGAGATGAAATTTAATGTCTCTATCCCATCAGTTAGGCGTCTTTACATGACTTTTTTGTTGTAGTGAGCTGCCGCCATCTCCATCCCTAGATAGGGAGGGATCCGAAGCTCTTCCCAGCACCCTGCCGGAGGGGAGAGATCACCCTGGAGGCCTTCTTCATCACCATGACTGCCTCCGGTGTGATGCGTGAGTAGTTCATCCTAGGACTATGGATCCATGTAGTAGCTAGATGGTTGGTTCTCCTCCTTTTTGCTATTGTGCTTAGATCTTGTGAGCTCCGTTCATGATCAAGATCATCTATTTGTAATCTTACATGTTGTGTTTGCGGGGATCCGATGGATATTGAGATGCTATTTCAGATTGATTATTGATTCTATCATGTCTATGTTATTTGTGATCTTGCATGCTCTCTGTTGTTTGTAACTATCTTGGCCAAGTAGATGCTTGCAACTCTAAGATGGAGTATTTATGCTCGATAGTGGGTTCATGCCTCTAGTAATCTGGGAAAGTGACAGGAATCTCTAAGGTTGTAGATATGCTGTTGCTACTAAGGAGAAAACAGAAATCCTTTGTCCATGGGACAATCGTATTGTTTACTTTACACACTTTTCTTAATGCAATTATCTGTTGCTTGCAACTTAATACCGGAGGGGGTTCGGATGACAACCTGAAGGTGGATTATTAGTCATAGATGCAGTTAGATTACGGTCTATGTATAATGTTGTAATGCCCAATCAAATCTCATAGGAGTCAAGATGATTAGTATATGCATTGTATGCTTTCTCAAATTGTCAATTGCCCCGCTGTAATTTGTTCACCCAACATGCTATTTATCTTAAGGAGAATCACCTCTAGTGAACTATGGACCTTAGTCCATTCTTTTACCATTGATATACCATCTACTATTTATTGTTTACTGTTTACTTTCTGCAAGCAATTACTATCTTCCACACTATATGTTTAATCCTTTGTTTTCAGCAAAACCGGTGAGATAGACAACTTCACTGTAAGTTGGGGCAAAGTTCGGTGGTTGTGTTGTGCAGGATTCCAAGTTGGTAGCAGCACCTTGGGGTTGTTTCCTTGCTCCTACTGGTTCGATAACCTTGGTTTCATAACTGAGGGAAACTTGTTGCTGTGCTCATCATGAGAATATCATTTTGCGGCCTAAAAGTTGGGGCGCCCAGGCAACGCGGTACCCAAGTTCCCTGAAATCAGCCAGGATGACTACAGTTGGTGTGCCAAATACTCAGAGGGTCTTTTTCGGCACGAATTCAACTTTACGTTTTAATACAAAAAATCAGGCTAACGGCAGTCAAGTTGGGCCCCCTATCAGTTCTCGCCGTTATGTCGCTCCCGTCGCTTAGGTGTCAATTAGGCTTGCAGTGTTGGCTCCTGCATCCATTACGCGTGTTCTTCTTCCCCGGAGCGGCAATCTATGGAGCGTCGCAGCCATGGCATGGAGCTGGGACGTGGACGAACCTGCTCGACCCAGCTCTCCTCCCTGTAGGCTTGCAGCGTTGGCGCCTGCATCCATTACGCATCTTCTTCTTCCCTAGAGCGGCAATCTGTGGTCGCGGCCATGGCACAGAGCTAGGACGCGACGAACCTGCTTGGCCCCGCTCTCCTCCCCATCCCGAGTCAGAGCTCGCCCTCACCATGGACACACCCATGGCACGGTGCGGGACAAGAATTGGTTCCCGGTCAGATCTGTCACCGCGTCGACCATGCTCGGTTCTGTTTTCCTCCTCTAGAATCTGAGCTCACCGTCGCCGTGGTTGCATCCGCAACAATTCTACCACGTCTGCCGAGGTCTCTGTGGTAGCTCAAGTTCTGTCATGTTGGACCTGTAAGCGAATTCGAAGCTGGGCGGCGGCAACCCGTTGTTGAACCTGTAAGGAATTTGCTGAAGACTGCGTGCCGCTCCAAGGTCTTCGGCTTCTACCAACGTCCACCGCCGATGTGAGATCATTTAGTTACTTCAATACAAAATTTTGACCAATTTAACTTGTTGATGTATTCCTTGACAATTATAATATAATCGAGCACTAGAAATATTTTGTAGTGTGATGAGCATGATCAGTAATATAATTGAACACTAGAAATTTTAAGGCACTCCATATAAAGGAGTAGATTAATATAGAAGGTTTACCAGAGACACCACGGATATATTGTCTTACATGCCACACATAGGTAATAATTAACTAAAACAAAATTAAAGTAGGGGCGGCAGCAGGAGGCCGGGACACGGAGACGCCTAGCAGGGCAGGGGCTTATCAGTAGGAGGCAGCGACAACCTAGTCGATGAGATACAGGCCAGTCCTAACATACTCCCGGAGGAATTTGCCGTAGGCTGCGTGCCGCGCCACCCTATGGCTTCTACCTCCACCTCTACCAACGCCCTCCGCGTGTTGGATCATGCTGTTGAGGTCCACGTTGATTGCTCTGCCACAAAATGGGCAAAATAGTCTGCCCCTACGGTGGAAATGGATTAGCCCACACCGTAACCGCCTCAGCACGTAGCGGCTCTTGTTGTCCCTGGATTCCTTGCTATCGTCCACTTCATCATCATCCTCCTTTTGATTTTTAAGAACGTAACTTAGAACTCATACATATGATTGAATTGTATTACAACTCAAAAATTGACAACATGTATATGTAAGATAATATATCCGTGGATATCAAAGATAAAGCATCTCAACAATAGTTTGATCGGTTCATATATCATTTCATCTCAACAAAATGACAAATAATTGCATCAGAGTGAATGTAGGATAAATCTAGGGGCCTCATAAGTTTCTTCAGGGATGGAGTAGGTGAACCAAGTAACAATTGCACAACCTGTAAATATTGTTGTACATCGCCCCAGGTTCACTAACTCATCCCTAAAAAAATCTAACACCAATGTGTCTGCCTCTCTTTTGGGACAAATTTGAATCATTGGCCATAATAAGAAATTGAAATGTAATCGTACAAAACATTTTTCAGGGATATACATAGTCAGGTACAAAAACAAGCCTAAATATTGTAATTATAAATAAAAAACCAAACAATTAATCTTCAGGTACATGTTAAAAATACTTATGATCAAAACCATTCATATACATATGCATTATACCAATTATTAAAAGATCAGAAACAATTTAAGGATCATATATGTAGTTCCATATGAGAATAAATCTAGGGCCTCATAATTTGTTTCAGAGATGGAGTTGGCGAACCAAAGTACCAACAACACAACCTATATTGTTTGTGTGCATTGCTGCATCAAGTTCACCAACCCATCCCTAAAACACGACACCATCATACGTGTCTCCCCTTGAACTCTTTTGGGGCAAATTTCAATCATCAGCCTCAGTGACAAACTAAAATGTAATTCTTATACACTATGAATGCATGGAATAGATAATTCGAATATCATAGTTCTATGAATGTAGAATAAAGATTGCAACCTCATAAGTTTCTACAGGGGTGGCGTAAGCGAACCAAGTAACAATTGCACATCTTATATTGATCTTGTACATGGCCCCAGGTTCGCTCACCCATCCCTGAAAAAATCTGACACCAATGTGTCTGCCTCTCTTTGGGGCAAATTTGAATCATTGGCCACAATAATAAATTGAAATGTAATCGTACAAAACAATATTCAGGGATATACATAGTCAGGTACAAAAACAAGCCTAAATATTGTAATTATAAATAAAAAACCAAACAATTAATCTTCAGGTACATGTTAAAAATACTTATGATCAAAACCATTCATATACATATGCATCATACCAATTATTAAAAGATCAGAACAAATCAAGGATCATATATGTAGTTCCATATGAGAATAAATCAAGGGCCTCATAATTTGTTTCAGAGATGGAGTTGGAGAACCAAAGTACCAACAACACAACCTATATTGTTTATGTGCATTGCTGCCTCAGGTTCACCAACCCATCCCTAAAACACGACACCATCATACGTGTCTCCCCTTGAACTCTTTTGGGGCAAATTTCAATCATCCGCCTCGGTGACAAACTAAAATGTAATTCTTATACACTATGAATGCATGGAATAGATAATTCGAATATCATAGTTCTATGAATGTAGAATAAAGATTGCAACCTCATAAGTTTCTACAGGGGTGGCGTAAGCGAACCAAGTAACGATTGCACATCTTATATTGATCTTGTACATGGCCCCAGGTTCGCTCACTCATCCCTGAAAAAATCTGACACCAATGTGTCTGCCTCTCTTTGGGGCAAATTTGAATCATTGGCCACAATAAAAAATTGAATGTAATCATACAAAACAATATTCAGGGATATACATATGCATCATACAACGCATTTATAGATCAGAAACAATACAAAGATTATATATATAGGTTTCATATGAGAGAAAAAATTAGGGCCTCATTTTTTTCAGCGATGGAGTCGGAGAACCAAAATACCAACAGCACAACCTATATTGTTTATGTGCATTGCTGCCTGAAGTTCACTAACCATCCCTAAGAAAACGACACCATCAAATGCCCTTGCACTATTTTGGGGCAAAATTGAATCATTGGGCTCAGTAAGGAATAGAAATGTAATGTTATAGGCCTTCTGTGTATCGAAATCAACACTCAACTAGCAAACTCAACTAGATGGCAGATGAGCAGATTGGGGTTTTGTGACTAGATGGCAGATGCATCAATCGACCGATCGAACCATATATATACTAAGCTACTTCAAGAGCAAAAGAATATGTACACGATTGAGCAAATCCTATGTATGAACAGTGAAAACTGCGGCTGCGACTAGAGAAGCTAGCAATGTAGTACCTCGGACTCCTCATCAGGGACCTCCTCCTCGAATTCGTCATTCTCCACGATTGCGTCTAAGATTTCTTGTACGGTGATGGGGTCGTTGATGTAGAGCACCGGATTGCCTCCACCTACCGCATGCCCCCCATCTAGATCTACCGCTGGCACCACGACGTTGTCGGCCACCTGCTACTCGGCGGCGACGGCTAATACCTACTGCTTGGCGGCGACGGCTACCACCTGCTGCTCGGTGGCGACGGCTACTGGCTGGACAGATGAGCTCACACCCTCGACGGCGCGGCGACGAGCGGTGTTCGTGCCCAGAGAAGATGCCTCCGCCTGCTTGGCGACGACCGAGCCATCTGCTGCTGTACCTTCAACTGGCTTCACCTCCGGCTCGTCTCCACGCGTACGCTTCATTACGCACCAAGGGAAGGAGGCAGTGCAAGCGAGGGAGCTTCGGCGCACGCGGTAGGTGTAGATTGGGGTCTTGGGAGTAGACAGACTGGGAGAAAATGACACGAGCTCATGGAAGAAGAAGGTCGAGGGGGGTTATAAACACTGGACAGTTCGTAGTCCTCGAGTGGACACATGTGGTGGGCAGGGGGCTACCACGATCTCCACCCTTTTTTTTGGGTTCCTTTTTTTGAAACAACCACGATCTCCACTTTAGAGCTGCATTGAAAACACGCTCACGGCAGACCTCGATTCCACTGCATGCAAGTGGCGCGGAACCAATTTCTAGCAATATTAGATCTACTCGAGGGGGGCCCTTGACTCATGGAAGTTACTAGCGGTAGGGCCCAGTTGGAAGTGAGATTGAGAGCGCTGCGTAAAAATGGGATATGTCTTATTAAAATCAAGTGGCAATAAATTGCAGTGTCCCGTTGACAACCGTGCACTCGATGACCCCGTTGCCCTGTGCATGTGTTGTAGTAGCAGTAGTAGGCTTTTCAGACTTGATTAAACTTGACATGACCGCTCGATGAGTTTTTCCATAGACGACATCATGTTCCTTCCTATAGAAGTCTCGCTGAGGGAGACATCCGTGTTGTCTCACGCTGTACTGTGAAGGGAACGACGTGTGCAACGATCATCGTTGGATCACACAGAATCAACGGTTGGTGCGCATGATCCACGTGACAACTGTGACAACCAATCAGGGAGTAGCAGACAGGGTGAGCACAGGTTTGGGCTTCTACGAAAGATAGAGAGAGGGGGGAAAAACTAAGTAGTACCACATAAAACCAAGGGCAAAACTGAGTAGTATAAAAATGGAAAGTGTCTTGTACAATGAAATACATCGTGGCATACATCAAATTATGACAAGATAGATCCACTAGAGTTTATTGGATGTGTGTTCTTCTCATAAACCATACATGGATCCACTAGTGTGATTGCATGTCTGCTCTTTTCATTAACCATAGTTAGAGTCATTGCATGTATGTTCTTTTCACAAACCACATATCACTAGTGTCATTGCATGTGTGTTATTTTCATGAACCACACATGGATCCACCCAGTGTGATTGCATGTCTGTTCTTTTCACAAACCACATATGGATCCACCAGTGTCATTGCATGTCTGTTCTTTTCATGAACCACACCCAGTGTCATTGCATGTCTGTTTCTCTAAACAAACCACATAAGGATCCACCAGTGTCATTGCATGTCTATTCTTTTCATGAACCACACATGGATCCACCAGTGTCATTGCATGTGTGTTCTTTTCATGAACCACAGCTAGAGTCATTACATGTGTGTTCTTCTAAACAAACCACACATGGATCCACCTAGTGTGATTGCATGTCTGTTCTTTTCACAAACCACACATGGATCCACCAGTGTCATTGCATGTGTGTTCTTTTCATGAACCCACAGCTAGAGTCATCGCATGTCTCTTCTTTCCACAAACCACACAAGGATCCACCTAGTCTCATCGCATGTTTGTTCCTCTAAACAAACCACATAAGGATCCACCAGTGTCATTGCATCTCTGTTCTTCTCATGAACCACAACCAGTGTCATTGCATGTCTGTTCTTCTCACAAACCACATAAGGATCCACCAGTGTCATTGGCTGTGTGTTCTTCTCATAAATCACACATGGATCCACCCAGTGTCATTGCATGTCTGTTCTTTTCATGAACCACAGCTAGAGACATTGCATGTCTGTGCTTTCCACAAACAACATATGGATCCACCAATGTCATTGCATGTCTGTTCTTTTCATGAACCACACATGGATCACCCAGTGTCATTGCATGTGTGTTCTTTTCATGAACCTCAGCTAGAGTCATTGCATGTGTGTTCTTCTAAACAAACCACATATGGATCCACCAGTGTCAATGCATGTCTGTTCTTTTCATGAACCACACCTAGTGTCATTGCATGCCTGTTCCTCTAAACAAACCACACATGGATCCACCTAGAGTCATTGCATGTCAGTTCTTTTCACAAACCACACATGGATCCACCAGTGTCATTGCACGTGTGTTCTTCTCATGAACCATAGCTAGAGTCATTGCATGTGTGTTCTTCTAAACAAACCACATAAGGATCCACTAGTGTCATTGCATGTGTGTTCTTCTCATGAACCACACCAAGTGTCATTGCATGTGTGTTCTTCTCATGAACCACACATGGATACACCAGTGTCATTGCATGTGTGTTCTTTTCATGAACCATAGCTAGAGTCATTGCATGTGTGTTCTTCTAAACAAACCACATAAGGATCCACCAGTGTCATTACATGTGTGTTCTTTTCATGAACCATAGCTAGCGTCATCGCATGTGTGTTCTTCTAAACAAATGACATAAGGATCCACCAGTGTCATTGCATGTGTGTTCTTCTCATGAACCACACATGGATCCACCAGTGTCATTGCATGTCTGTTCTTTTCATGAACCACACCCAGTGTCATTGCATGTATGTTCCTCTAAACAAACCACATAAGGATCCACCTGTGTCATTCATGCCTGTTCTTTTCATGAACCATAGGTAGAGTCATTGCATGTGTGTTCTTCTAAACAAACCACACATGGATCCACCTAGTGTGATTGCATGTCTGTTCTTTTCACAAACCACACATGGATCCACCAGTGTCATTGCATGTGTGTTCTTTTCATGAACCACAACTAGAGTCATTGCATGTATGTTCTTTCCACAAACCACACATGGATCCACCTAGTGTGATTGCAAGTCTGTTCTATTCATAAACCACACATGGATCCACCAGTGTCATTGCATGTGTTTTCTTCTCATGAACCACAACTAGTGTCATTGCATGTTTGTTCTTCTCACAAACCACATAAGTATCCAGAAGTGTCATTGCATGTGTGTTCTTCTTATGAACCACAGCCAGTATCATTGGATGTGTGTTCTTCTCATGAACCACACATGGATCCACTAGTGTCATTGCAGGTGTGTTCTTTCCATGAACCACAACTAGAGTCATTGCATGTGTGTTCTTCTAAACAAACCACATAAGGATCACCCAGTGTCATTGCATGTGTGTTCTTTTCATGAACCTCATCTAGAGTCATTGCATGTGTGTTCTTCTAAACAAACCACATAAGAATCCACCAGTGTCATTGCATGTGTGTTCTTCTAAACAAACCACATAAGGATCCACTAGTGTCATTGCATGTGTGTTCTTTTCATGAACCACACCTAGTGTCACTGCATGTGTGTTCTTCTAAACAAACCACATAAGGATCCACCAGTGTCATTGCATGTCTGTTCTTTTCATGAACCACAGCTAGAGTCATTTCATGTGTGTCCTTCTAAACAAACCACACATGGATCCACCTAGTGTGATTGGATGTCTGTTCTTTTCACAATCCACACATGGATCCACCAGTGTCATTGCATGTGTGTTCTTTTCATGAACCTCAGCTAGAGTCATTGCATGTGTGTTCTTCTAAACAAACCACATAAGGATCCACCAGTGTCATTGCATGTGTGTTCTTCTCATGAACCACACCCACTGTCATTGCATGTGTATTCTTCTCATGAACCACACATGGATACACAAGTGTCATTGCATGTGTGTTCTTTCATGAACCACAGCTAGAGTCATTGCATGTGTGTTCTTCTAAATAAACCACATAAGGATCCACCAGTGTCATTACATGTGTGTTCTTTTCATGAACCATAGCTAGAGTCATTGCATGTGTGTTCTTCTAAACAAACCACATAAGGATCCACCAGTGTCATTGCATGTGTGTTCTTCTCATGAACCACACATGGATCCACTAGTGTCATTGCATGTCTGTTCTTTTCATGAACCACACCCAATGCCATTGCATGTCTATTCCTCTAAACAAATCACATAAGGATCCACCAGTGTCATTGCATGTGTGTTCTTTTCATGAACAACACATGGATCCACCAGTGTCATTGCATGTGTGTTCTTTTCATGAACAACACATGGATCCACCAGTGTCATTGCATGTGTGTTCTTTTCATGAACCACAGCTAGAGTCATTGCATGTGTTTCTTCTAAACAAACCACACATGGATCCACCTAGTGTGATTGCATGTGTGTTCTTTTCACAAACCACACATGGATCCACCAGTGTCATTGCATGTGTGTTCTTTCATGAACCACATAAGGATCCACCAATGTCATTGGATGTGAGTTCTTCTCATGAACCACACATGGATCCACCAGTGTCATTGCATGTCTGTTCTTTTTATGAATCACAGCTAGAGTCATTGCATGTCTGTTATTTCCACAAACCACATATGGATCCACCCGTGTCATTGCATGTCTGTTCTTTTCATGAACCACAGCTAGAGTCATTGCATGTCAGTTCTTTTCATGAACCACACATGGATCCACCAGTGTCATTGCATGTCTGTTCTTCTCATGAACCACACATGGATCCACCAGTGTCATTGCATGTCTGTTCTTTTCATCAACCACACCCAGTGTCTTTGCATGTTTGTACCTCTAAACAAACCACATAAGGATCCACCAGTGTCATTGCATGTCTGTTCTTTTCATGAACCACACATGGATCCACCAGTGTCATTGCATGTCTGTTCTTTTCATGAACCACACGCAGTGTCATTGCATGTTTGTTCCTCGAAACAGACCACATAAGGATCCACCAGTGTCATTGCATGTGTGTTCTTTTCATGAACCATAGCTAGAATCATTGCATGTGTGTTCTTCTAAACAAACCACACATGGAAACACCTAGTGTGATTGCATGTATGTTCTTTTCACAAACCACAAATGTATCCACCAGTGTCATTGCATGTGTGTTCTTTTCATGAACCACAACTAGAGTCATTGCATGTATGTTCTTTCCACAAACCACACATGGATCCACCTAGTGTGATTGCAAGTCTGTTCTATTCATAAACCACACATGGATCCACCAGTGTCATTGCATGTGTTTTCTTCTCATGAACCACAACTAGTGTCATTGCATGTTTGTTCTTCTCACAAACCACATAAGGATCCACCAGTGTTATTGCATGTTTGTTCTTCTAAACAAACCACATAAGGATCCACCAGTGTCATTGCATGTCTGTTCTTTTCATGAACCACAGCTAGAGTCATTGCATGTGTGTTCTTCTAAACAAACCACATAAGGATGCATAGTGTCATTGCATATCTGTTCTTTTCATGAACCACACCTAGTGTCATTGCATGTCTATTCCTCTAAACAAACCACAAATGGATCCACCTAGTGACATTGCATGTCTGTTCTTTTCATGAACCACACATGGATCTCGCAGTGTCATTGCATGTGTGTTCTTTTCATGAACCTCAGCTACAGTCATTGCATGTGTGTTCTTCTAAACCAACCACATAAGGACCCACCAGTGTCATTGCATGTGTATTCTTCTCATGAACCACAACCAGTGTCATTGGATGTGTGTTCTTCTCATGAACCACACATGGATCCACTAGTGTCATTGCAGGTGTGTTCTTTTCATGAACCACAACTAGAGTCATTGCATGTGTGTTCTTCTAAACAAACCACATAAGGATCACCCAGTGTCATTGCATGTGTGTTCTTTTCATGAACCTCATCTAGAGTCATTGCATGTGTGTTTTTTAAAACAAACCACATAAGGATCCACCACTGTCATTGCATGTGTGTTCTTCTAAACAAACCACATAAGGATCCACCAGTGTCATTGCATGTGTGTTTTTTCATGAACCACATCTAGAGTCATTGCATGTGTGTTCTTCTAAAAAAACCACATAAGGATCCACCAGTGTCATTGCATGTCTGTTCTTTTAATGAACCACAGCTAGAGTCATTGCATGTGTGTTCTTCTAAACAAACCACACATGGATCCACCTAGTGTGATTCGATGTCTGTTCTTTTCACAAACCACACATGGATCCACAAGTGTCATTGCATGTGTGTTCTTTTCATGAACCTCAGCTAGAGTCATTGCATGTGTGTTCTTCTAAACAAACCACATAAGGATCCACCAGTGTCATTGCATGTGTGGTCTTCTCATGAACCACACCCACTGTCATTGCATGTGTGTTCTTCTCATGAACCACACATGGATACACAAGTGTCATTGCATGTGTGTTATTTTCATGAACCACGGCTAGAGTCATTGCATGTGTGTTCTTCTAAACAAACCACATAAGGATCCACCAGTGTCATTGCATGTGTGTTCTTTTCATGAACCACAGCTAGAGTCATTGCATGTGTGTTCTTCTAAACAAACCACATAAGGATCCACCAGTGACATTGCATGTGTGTTCTTCTCATGAACCACACATGGATCCACTAGTGTCATTGCATGTCTGTTCTTTTCATGAACCACAACCAGTGCCATTGCATGTCTATTCCTCTAAACAAACCACATAAGGATCCACTAGTGTCATTGCATGCGTGTTCTTTTCATGAACAACACATGGATCCACCAGTGTCATTGCATGTGTGTTCTTTTTATGAACCACAGCTAGAGTCATTGCATGTGTTTCTTCTATACAAACCACACATGGATCCACCTAGTGTGATTGCATGTCTGTTCTTTTCACAAACCACACATGGATCCACCAGTGTCATTGCATGTGTGTTCTTTTCATGAACCACATCTAGAGTCATTGCATGTGTGTTCTTTCCACAAACCACACATGGATCCACCTAGTGTGATTGCTTGTTTGTTCTTTTCACAAACCACACATGGATCCACCAGTGTCATTGCATGTGTGTTCTTCTCATGAACCACAGCCAGTGTCATTGCATGTCTGTTCTTCTCACAAACCACATAAGGATCCACCAGTGTCATTGCATTTCTGTTCTTCTAAACAAACCACATAAGGATCCACCAGTGTCATTGCATGTGTGTTCTTTTCATGAACCACATAAGGATCCACCAGTGTCATTGGATGTGTGTTCTTCTCATGAACCACACATGGATCCGCCAGTGTCATTCCATGTCTGTTCTTTTTATGAATCACAGCTAGAGTCATTGCATGTCTGTTACTTCCACAAACCACATATGGATCCACCAGTGTCATTGCATGTCTGTTCTTTTCATGAACCACAGCTAGAGTCATTGCATGTCAGTTCTTTTCATGAACCACACATGGATCCACTAGTGTCATTGCATGTCTGTTCTTCTCATGAACCACACATGGATCCACCAGTGTCATTGCATGTCTGTTCTTTTCATCAACCACACCCAATGTTAATGCATGTTTGTTCCTCTAAACAAACCACATAAGGATCCACCAGTGTCATTGCATGTCTGTTATTTTAATGAACCACACATAGATCCACCAGTGTCATTGCATGTTTGTTCTTTTCACAAACCACATAAGGATCCACCAGTGTCATTGCATATCTATTCTTTTCACGAACCACATAAGGATCCACCAGTGTCATTGGATGTGTGTTCTTCTCATGAACCACACATGGATCCACCTAGTGTGATTGCATGTCTGTTCTTTTCATGAACCACACCGAGTGTCATTGCATGTATGTTCCTCTAAAAAAACACATAAGGATCCACCAGTGTCATTGCATGTCTGTTCTTTTCATGAACCACACATGGATCCACCAGTGTCATTGCATGTGTGTTCTTTTCATGAACCAGAGCTAGAGTCATTGCATGTGTGTTCTTCTAAACAAACCACACATGGATCCACCTAGTGTGATTGCATGTCTGTACTTTTCACAAACCACACATGGATCCACCAGTGTTATTGCATGTGTGTTCTTTTGATGAACCACAGCTAGAGTCATTGCATGTGTGTTCTTCTAAACAAACCACACATGGATCCACCTAGTGTGATTGCATGTCTGTTCTTCTCATGAACCACACCTAGTGTCATTGGATGTGTGTTCTTCTGATGAACCACACATGGATACACACCAGTGTCATTGCATGTGTGTTCCTCTTATGAACCACACATGGATCCACCAAGTGTGATTGCATGTCTGTTCTTCTCACAAACCACACATGGATCCACCAGTGTTATTGCATGTTTGTTCTTTTCATGAACCACACCCAGTGTCATTGCATGTCTGTTCCTCTCATAAACCACACATGGATCCACCAGTGTCATTGCATGTGTGTTCTTCTCATGAACCACAGCCAGTGTCATTTCATGTGTGTTCCTTTCACAAACTACACATGGCTCCACCAGTGTCATTGGATGTGTGTTCCTCTCATGAACCACATCTAGAGTCATTGCATATGTGTTCTTCTCACAAACCACATAAGGATACACCATGTCATTGCATGTGTGTTCTTCTCATGAACCACAACTAGAGTCATTGCATGTCTATTTTTCTCATAAACCACATAAGGATCCACCGGTGTTATTCGATGTGTATTCTTCTCATGAACCACACATGGATCCACTGGTGTTATTCGATGTGTATTATTCTCATGAACCACACATGGATCCACCGGTGTCATTGCATGTCTGCTCTTTTCATTAACTGTAGTTAGAGTCGTTGCATGTGTGTTCTTTTCACAAACCACATATGGATCAACCAATGGCATTGCATGTGTGTTCTTTTCACAAATCACATATGGATCCACCCAGTGTGATTGCTTGTGTGTTCTTTTCACAAACCACATATGGATCCACCAGTGTCATTGCATGTCTGCTCTTTTCACAAACCACATATGGATCCTAATTAACCTTAGGAGAGCCCTAACCTTAGCCCCCCAATGGGTGGCCATTAGACTGAGTCTTCTAGAAGGCACACCCTAACACAATTGTTCTGCTTGACGATTGTTACATACCATTCGATCGGGGCGCTTGGACAATTGGGATTGTCTTCGTGAGAGCGATCCGCGAGTAGGCTGTTTTGCAGCATGATTGGCCACGCTTGCTCTAGACAAACTGGCAACACCAGGCGCTCCCCTGTTGCGAGTGTCACGACTCACGAGTGCAGTGAGCCATATCCCAGTGTCACGTCCCCATTACTTTTCTTCCTCCCTGTATTTCTCTTCCTTCCCCTCGAAGCCACTTTCCCCACTTCACTCCCATCCTGCCATAGCCGCAAGCCGACGGCGCCTCCATTCCAATCCCCTCTCCGGCAGCCACCCCCTCCCTCTCGCCTTGGGTTCAAGGGGAGACGACGAGGAAACGCGTCGTGACGACAGGGACGATGATTTCGATGTGAGTCGTCTCATCTCTATCTCTATCATCTGTGGCCAGTTATCTATTTTTTGAGCTAGATCTAATCTGTTTACTCATGCACGTATGATGTGTTAGGCCAACCAGATGATGTATGACTCCGACTATCATTGTTTAGCGGATGAAGACAGTCCTCTGCTATGTAAACATGGATATGTGCCCGCTAAATTGGTAGCGTTCGAAGGACGAAACGCAGGCAAGAGGTTTCTACGGTGTCAAGGACATCGTGCAATGACGCAAGGTGAAAGTTGCGGTGTTGTCAAATGGGTAGATCCAGAGTGGCCCAAATCGATGCAGAAAACGCTCGACAAACTATGGGAAATGACTATAGAGTTGAAAGAATCCGTATTCAGCTCACTTCTTGACAGTGTTGAGATGAAGCTATGGGAACCAGTTGACACGACCAAGCATAAGCGAGATCTCAGGTGGGTGCAAGACAAGGTTAACAAAGTAGAGAAGGAGAGGGATACGGCGTTGGCCCTGAAGGCTAAAGCAGAGCAAGAACTGACTCAAGAAAGGAATGATCTTCACCAGGCCAAAGTCCTGCAGTTCACAACTATGGGTATTGACAAGTGCATGAGGAAAAATGCAGAGAAATAATTGAAGCTATGCAAGGAAGATGCTAAAAGGAAGGAGCAGACGATTCGATCCTTGCTCTCGCAGGAAGATGCACATCAGGCTAAGATTAGGAAGATCAAGGAGACGTGTGATAACTAGTTCTATTTAGCTTAAGCTCCGTGCCTTTTCAAGTTGTAATAGTTGTACTTGTTGACCTAGCGGTCTGAACTATTGGCCCCGGAGTCCTAAGAGGAAAAAAATTGGTCGCCCGTTAATCTGTCTTAACCCTGCATTACTTCTTTTGTCTGACCAATGCCCCTTGGATATTCCGCCCATCTCTTCGTTGTCCTCATGTACAAATAGAAGGCACCATAGCGTGTCGCTTCGTTGTCCATCCCCTTGTCCTCTCCAATATCCACCACGCCGTTGCTTCGTCGTCCATCCCCTCACTCCCTCTCCAATCTCCACCGTGCCACCATGGAGATGCCCTCGCTGAACTTCTACGAGGCGGTGATGTCGCACTTCGACATCCTCGTGCCGCCGACCGTGACGGTGCCCCACGGATGGCGCATCAGCTATGCGGGGGTGCCAGTGGCTCCTCTCTCTGGCCGAGCTGAGATGGAGAGCGAAATCGTGGCGCGCTGCCGCCAGATGCCCGCGTGGAAGAGGGCACTGCCCCGGTACGCGGCGGCCAACCCGTACTGGCCGGCGCTGTTCAAGAAGGAGTGGAAGGCCAAGATTGGCAACCGCATCGTTGACGGGCGTGTGGTGCACCAGGATCTCCGCAACCGAGAAGAGTGGGAGAGGTTCTGGTCCGTCCCTAGACGGACCAAGAACACCGTCATCGCCGCCGCTCGACGCGAAGAGGTGCTCCGTCTCGCGAACAATGCGGAAATCGTGGAGGTTCCATCCGACAACAACGAGGAAGCCGGCGGCTCGGAGGACAGTGGCAGTGGAAGTGAAATTGTTGACTAGTGGTTGAGTTAATGTAGGATGTGAAATCGCACCTTTGTTTAGAAGAATTTGTGGTTGAATTAATGAAATGCCTCGATTTAGATCTCTGTCTATATTAATTTGTGGAAGAATTTGTGATTTAGATCAATTTCTGCCTCGATTTAGATCTTTGTCCCGGATTGGGAACGTGACCATGGACCAAAGACCCCCTTTCTACTAGTGTATTCTGACATTGGTGGTTTGTTTAAACGTAATCTACGTGGATTGTGCCGCATGAAAATGGCACAACCACAATTTATAAAGTGGAAGCATGTACATCCGTTTACTGGAGATCCGGGAGCTTCGCCAGACGCAGGGGATGCAGGAGCAGGGAGGCGGTGAGATAGACGGGATCAAGATTAGGCCAGAAAGTGGTACCGATTTCCTCCTCATCTGGGCATTATCGGTTGCCATTGCTGTTTATGTTGCCACGTCGTTGTGCAGCATCTGAAATAAGTTGCTGCTTCGTGGAGTGTGGCAGCTTAAATAATTTATTTCTGTGCCACTTACATTCCGTCGTATTTGGAGACCTCCTGCCCCTCAGCAATCGTGGAACCGGTGCTGCGTGTTTTCAGATAGCAGTGGCACAATCACAATTTCGGATTCAACTACTGACTAGGGAGTTTCCAAACCCTAAGTCGCGGTACATTTTACTCAGAGAACGTGGGTAGATTGTTTCGCCCAGCAACGTGCCACACACAGAGCTCCAGAATTTAACAGAATTACATATATAGGTTCAAGTTCAACACATTACTATGCATCTTCATTGCCAGTAGCCTTCTTCCGCAGCCTGGGTGCCAAGCCTTCACATCCACTGGCTTCTTCATTTCCTGCCTTCTTCTTCTTCCTTGGTGCCAATTTTCTTAGCTTCACGTACTCTGCATTGCCAGGACAATGGACACCAGAATCGTGTCCAGCATCATCTTTCCACTCGTTTTTAATTTCTTCGGGCAACAAAATGACTGACCCAGCAGTCATGTTTCTAACCTTGCGGCGCTTCCTATCAAAGAAACAAGACTGTTGCATAACTGCCCAATATCTACAGAGTAAATAAAACAAAAATTACAATTCAGCACAAACATGTGAATCCCAAGAGACCTTTGCTTACCAGGAGCTAATTGGGTTCGAGCAACCACCCTGTCCAAGAATAGAAGGGCGACTCCCAATTGCAGCAGCTTCCACATCCAATACATCACAATTCAACTCAAACATGCAAGCCGAAGCATACCTTTTCATCAACCCAATTAGTTGACTGTCACACGTTAGAGGAACCATGATGCCACATTCATCCATAAAGCTGAACTTTGCAGTCTGCTTCAGCCATAATTCATCATGATTACGCAGAGTAGCAACCATACTAGATATAGTGTAGATCTGTGCAGGAGCTTCTTCCATCGTGATACAATGGTGTCCATACCACTTGCCCTTAGAGTCGTACCTGAAGAGGACTACCGTAACCAGGTAAGGGGGTCCGTGGAGATCCCACTTGACAGAAAACTATGGACAAAATATGTTTGTCAGCGTTGGGCTAACAAAAAATTTGAGGTTCAGTAGCCAGCTAGTAGTTATAATTAGTGCGAATAGCAAAGAGAAGGGTAGCTCACCCGCTTGTAGCCAGAACTTCTTCTTCCTTGGTAGTAGGATCTGCCATCCTCCGAGTTGCTCGGCTCGTCGGCGGTGGAGGCGGGCTAGAGCCTCGCAATGGCGGCTATGGCATGCGCCATTGGAGCTCGGGATCAGCGACTAGGCACAACAACTGGGTGCAACAACTTGGTGCCGGAAGTCAAATGTCTGAAGGGATCGTCCTGCCTGGAGGGTGGATTCCGACGCCACCGGTGCTAGGGGAAAGGTGGGAATGGATTTGTGAAATTAGTCAACGCATCCAATCCACTTATCTACTCGATTTACCTAAGAGGTTGCCGTGTTGGAGCTTGCATCACGGACAGATGACCGACATGAGGGTCCCGACCGTCTACTTCATGGGGCAGTTTAACGGAATGTTTGAATTTGGCAGGGTGAGATGAGTTTGCCTCGAAATGGCCCCTCTTAGTAGTTGGCGGCCCAACATTTCGAAACGCCGCAATTTCAGGCAACTTAGGTACCGCCATGCGCTGGCCTGCGAACTTTGGTACCACAGACAAACAACCCCGCTCATCATACCTTCCTCTTGGGGTTCCCAACGAGCTCGAGATATCTTGAGCCATCAAGCCTTTTTCTGGCGCCGTTACCAGGGAGTTAAGGACAGCTTCACAAGGGGAGTCCTTCATAACCAATCTCTTTACTTTGTTTTTTGTTTTGCTTAGTTTATTTTTGCTTTGTTTGCTTGTTGCTTTTTACCAAAAACACAAAAAAAAATTAGTTTCAATTTCTGTTGGCTTGCTTTAATCCTACAAAAATGAATACTCCTGAAAACACTAAGTGGTGTGAATTTACTAGCACAAACAACAATGATTTCATGTGCACACCTATTGCTCCATCTGTTCCTGAAGATACTTTCTTTGAAATTAAACCTGCTTTGCTCAATCTTGTTATGAAAGAACAATTCTCTGGTGTTGGTACTAAAGATGTTGCTGCTCACCTTAATAACTTTGTTGAACTCTATGAGATGTAAAAACATAGGGATATAGATGGAGATATTATTAAGCTTAAATTGTTTCCTTCTCTTTGAGAGAAAAAGCGAAAGAATGGTTGTTATCCCTAACTAGAAATAGTATTGATTCTTGGACTAAATGCAAAGATGCTTTCATTGGAAAATACTATCATCCTGCTAAGATTATATCTATGAGAAGTGAAATAATGAAGTTTAAACAATTTGACAATGAACATGTTGCTCAAGCTTGGGAAAGAATGAAATCTTTGGTAAAAAATTGTCCCACTCATGGATTGACTACTTGGATGATTATCCAAACTTTTTATGCAGGACTGAACTATTCTTCAAGAAATCTGCTGGATTCTGCTGCTGGAGGTACCTTTATGACCATTACTTTGGGTGCTGCAACAGAGCTCCTTGATAATATGATGGTTAACTATTCGGAATGGCACACTGAGAGAGCTCCACAAGGTAAGAAGGTAAATTCTGTTGAAGAAACCTCCTCCTTGAGTGATAAAATTGATGTTATTATGTCTATACTTGTTAATGGAAAATATCATATTGATCCAAATCATGTTCCCTTAGCCTCTTTCGTTGCTCAAGAGCAAGTTGGTGTGAACTTTATTAGAAATAATAATTTTGGCAACAATGCTTATGGTAATAACAATTATAGACCTTATCCTCCTAATAATATCAATAGTTATCATGGTAAATCTGGAATGCCTAGTGAAAAAAGAATTTTAGAAGTTGAAAGAGCTACTAAAAACTTCATGCAAATGCAATATGAATAGAATAAATTCTTTACTAAAACCATGGAGGAACAATCTACTATTTTGAAAAATATTAGTCATCAACTTGAGAGTTTAAATAGGGAAATTCCTAGTTTGCAATCCAAAATTTGTAATGCTGAAAAAATATATCATCTTTGTCTGAAGCACAATCCTCCTTGATTAATAAAATGGCTGCTAAACCTAAAACTATGGAAAATCCCTTTGCTGCTACTAATGCCATACAAGTTAGAATTAATGAAAATGTTAGACTGTTAGCTGAATTACATGCTAAGTGGGAGAGAGAAGATGAAATTGCTAGAAATAGTAGTATCAGTACTATTACCACCACCAATGTTGATGCTATTAAATCACATGAATTCCCCATTTCTTTTGCAACAATGCCTAAAACCAATGTGTAGCATCCCAATTGTCTAACAATTGCAATGCTATTAGCCTAGTCTATATATATGCTACTTCCAATATATAATTGTTGCATCATAATTACATCATGCTCATGTCATCATGCCACCTTGCATTTGAGCATCATATAAAACCCTTTTGTTTTGGTTCTTCTTTCATATGCATTGTAAATTGTATTTGCCTCTTGATATTGTATTTGGTTATTGATATATTGTTTAATGCCCAAGTTGAGTTGGGGGCATATCTTTTATTCCACTCCACCACCTTTCTTGTCACCACCCCATCATTCCACCATTCCATCATATGTGAGCATTGCATTTTATTTGGGTTTATCTCTAGCTCATGTTGTTTGGAATGGACTCTTTTCCATTCTACCTGCTTCCATATGGAATGATATGGGAAGGTTGATCATGTTGGAATATTTTGGGAGTAATATGCACATAGTGGAATTTACACACTAGCATGTCCAAAATATTTTCAAATATGGTCATCTCCATTCACTCCACATGGAACATTCCTTCAATCCTTAGCTTGGCCCTTACTCCATCTTTTGAGGATGCACATATATAAATGCCATGAGATTATATTTTGTTTTCACAAGATTAACGCATGGCATTAAATACTTGCATGGGCCATGCAACCATCTCCATCTTTTGTCCTCCTTTGTTTTTATTTTGATTTTTTGAGTGAATCTTCCTCTATCCCTCTCTACCACTCCTTTTGCTTGATCTAGTTTGGTCTTGCTAAAAAGTCACCACCACATCACTCTCTCTCTCTCTCTAATCCTCTCTTCAAACACCTAACACCTCACCTAAACCCTAAACCCCCTCTCTCTTTTTCTATCTCTAAACCCTACCACCACCATGATCTACCCCACCTACCCTCTCCTCTTTACCCATGCCGAGCCTCCCCATGCTGGCCCCACCTGGCCACCCGTCCTCCCTGGTCCCACCTCAGCTCACCACCAACCCCAACCCTAAACCAAACCCTAACCCGAGCCTCTCCATCCAACCCTAGCTCCATGCCACCCCTCTCTCTCTATCCCTGCCAGGCCGACCCCACACCCGAGCCCTACCTGCCCTGCCATGGACCTGCCCCTGCCGGCCAGCCCGAGCACGTGCTCGAGGAGGAAAAGGTGGCGACCGAGCCACCCTATCTACCCCGTGCCCACGCCTGCTTTCCTCTATCTCCCTCTCACTTTTTCCTCCCCCACACGGCACCTCTGCCTCTCCCAGATCGGCCCAGAGCCCCTGCCTCTCCCCTTCTTCTTCTCACCGATGCCAACCCTCTTCCGCCGGTCACCGACAGGAGCGCCGCCGCCCCCTCGTTCCAGCGGGTGTGGATGACGTGGAGGTGGTCGAGGTGATCGAGAGGGCTCCCCTGCTTCGCCTCGTACGCGCCAGCAAGGAGGAGAAGGACCCCAGCCGCCGCAGTACCGAGACGCCCCGACGAAACCCTAGCCCGCCGTTCGCCTGCCTCGTCGACGCCCTGCTGCTCCCCAAGCTGATCCGACCACACCAACCCAACCGTGGTGAGCCTCTCTCCCTCCCTGACATGATCCGCCTCGCTGTCGTCGTCTAGATCCGTCGTGCTTTTCGTCAAACACGCTGCACGCGCCGTCGGCCACTGCGTTGGCTCGCTCCCGCGTCGCGTGGAACCTCATCTAGCCGCCCGCCGCCCCTCTGTCACCATCCCTTAGCCCCGCCGCGCTGGTTCCGTCCCTCAGCGCGCACGCCCGCGACCAGGGATCGATCCCCCGCCCCGCGCCGCGCACCGTTTTCTCGTCAGACCGCGGAGAAGAACAACAGTACGGGCCGGTGGACGTTTGCAAATAGCCCCTTCTTTTATTCTTCGCCTCAACCCGCGGTACGCAGAGCCCCACCAGTCAGCCTCCCTGTCCTTTTTACAAAGAGCACCCCGTAGATTCTTAGCCCTAACCCGCGCTCCGGCCCTAGCCCCACCTGTCAGTCGCTGCAGTCCCCATCCCTGGCATGTGGGCCGTAACCGCTAGGCCCGCTTGTCAACCGCGTGGGCTAGCCAGAGCCGCGGTGGAAAAAGGTTTTTTCTGCGCGCGTGGCCCCATTCCGTTTGACCCCACCCGTCAGTGACTGGGTCTGTAACAGGCTGAGTAGCAAAAGGTTTTCTGTTTTATGTTTTAATTTAAACCTTTTCAAATTTTTTTTAAATTCAAATTCAAATCTGTTTTTAAATAACTTTTAAAATATAATTCCAAATTAATCATGTAATATATGTTTTTGAATCAGAAAAATGTGAGGATTTCAAATATGCCCTTCAAAATATATTTTGAACACTTTAAATTTCGAGTTGATTAAAATTACAAATAAAATGCCCTTTTGCTAATTAATTGATAACTTTTGTTTTATAACTCCGAATTTGACAAATAATATGTCTAAATCGATCAGCGCGACGAGCCCGTTCTCTCTATGCGTTCCATGTTCTGAATTTCAGCATGCATCATGTAAATATAAAGTATACAGCAACTTATTAGAGTATAAAAGGTGACTAAAACTCCATAAAATGCTTTATTCTTGTATTTCACACCTCACCCATGCCATGCTACTTTATTGCCATGCAAATTGTGCATCATTCATCATGGCATGATTGTTTGCTTGTCGCATTTTAATTCATATGCTTGTGCACTTTATTTATGTTGGCCCTTGTTTGTTTGGTTCTTCTTCGAATAGACGCTGAGCAGGGGATATATCAAGAAACCCAGGAGCACTACCCAGATCCTTCTCTCGCTTCAACTGAGCTGCCAGGCAAGCACTACCACATGCTTGCATACATATAGTACCTATTGCCTCTATCTTATTCTTGCATCATTGAGTCGCGATTGCATTAAACTGAATCCCAAGTACTGCATAGCCTTTACTTTTAAACCCCACCGAAGCTTGTTCCTCCATCCCATGAGCCATTACTACAGGAGTTGATTGAGCCATGCGGGTCGTAGAACAGCATGTGTAGGGTATGTGAGTGTCTGATGGATAACGAGGTACCTATACAACTTAACCGGAGTAGTAATGGGATAACTAATGAAAGTGGCACCGGTGAGCAATATCTGCTATTTGGTTTTTCATGCTCACTTGTGTCCTGTAGGACCCCGAGTACTTGATTCCTGTTCCTTGAATATTCGCGCTATCCACATCCGGGAGGCTTATGACCCCCCCCCCCCCCCCCCCCTGAGCCAGAGCTTGATTCATTCTTATTTCTTGGGGCCACAAAGTAGTTTGGGGCTTTATTACTATCCTGTACTTGTGCCATGCTTTATTGCTTTATTTAAGATTGTGTGAGGAGCACCTGTACTGTTTTGGATGCGGAGTGTTTTCGCGGTATCGACAAGCCCAGACACACTTTCGGGTTCCTAGTCGTTTACAGCCACTGACGCAAACCCTGGGTCCGTTTCGGAGCCGGCCAACTTTGTTGCGGGTAGCTTGGTGGGGTGGCCCCCTGAAATATTTCTGAATCCTGTGATCGCTTTGTCGTGAATGCCTCGTTGGGTTTTGATTTGGTTTTTCCGAGGTTGATCGAGTGTGTGTTGCTATTTGTGCACCCCTGCAGGGTAAATCTTTCTGAAAGCCGTGTCCGCGGTTATGGACGACTTGGAGCACAGCTTCTCGATCATAGACAAGTATAACTAAAGTACCACTTTTAATTTGACTAAGTACCTGACTAGTAAATAGTGCAACACACATGGAATGGATAATAAAACTGCCAACGGATGGGAGGTTGTTCGTCCGCTTCCTCGTTGGTAAGCGAGGAGGAGGATGGATCTGTTAATATTACTGTTATAACTGTTGTTATTAATTCACGGACATCCGTCTATCTTTGGTTAGGCGGATGGATAGCGAGTATCTCTAGAATTGTTAGGTATTATCTTTTGCTGCAATTGCGTCACCCCAGGTTGTGTCCCCTTTAGAGGCATAAAGACTTGCTGAGTACCCCTAGGGTCTCACACGATAAATTGTTTGATTCAGATGAACAGGTATACTCGCAAGATGGATACTGGGTGGAGGAGACGGACGATGTTGGCAACGATCACTCGGTGTAGAGATTCCGGGAACAGGGATCCGTGAGATCTGTGGGCGGGATGTGTTTATTTATGGGGCATCTTATGCCGATTTGCTTCTTATCCGTACTCGGATCTTGTTTTCCGCTTCCGCCTGATACTCTGATGTTTGATGTATGAGGAGATATCCTAAACTATTATATCTATCTAGGATATTTGGGTCTTGCCGTATGGCGTTGCAATATTTCTATTTCTTTTAGATGGAATGGCTCTGAGAACTGTTGTATGGTGGCTTGCATACATACTCATTTGTGTATGTAGTTGATCCCTTCGCCTGCCGATTACGCCGCTCGTTCTTGTCCCGATGTTTGGAAATGGTTAGGACGGCCGAAAGGTCTACCTGTGAGTGGCATTTGGCCCCACCGTACTATTTTAACCATTTCCGATCATCCAGGCTTGTAACTAAGAGCGTAATTCACCGAGGTAGTTACAATTGGTATCAGAGCCATCCCGCCCTTTAGGGTCTCAGCCAAATGGTCGTTGTCAGTCTAGCAAATATTTTTGGTAGCTATGTATACTAGGGAAAAACAAAACGCGAGAGTAGGACTGCTTCCACTTTTCTTCTTACCCACCCACCCACCCTGGTAAGGAAGTGTAACGTTTTCAATCCTCTTCTTAAAATTCAAACTAGGATTCACGTGTTCTGGGTTTCCGTAGTACCATAGAAAGTGTGTGAGTGTGTGTGTAATTCCTTGTCTATCTGTTGCATCCAATTTTTTATCACAATCTGCCTTTGGTTAGCAACTGTTGGTACATTCCATACTGACAGGCTTTTGAAAACCGGCGCGATCTATCTGACTCCTTGTTAACCGGTGCCATCTTCTTAAGGGTGTTCTTCCTTCCAGCATGCTTTCACAGAATGTGGAGTTGCTAATCTCTACCTGATAAGTGATTTTGCACATCTATTGGTATTTTAATGCCGAAAAATGCGGAAAAAATTTCTTTGATACATCTGTGTTTCCACACTCCTTTCCAGTCGTGTGTGAAACATTATCTATCTCCCTTTTATCAGCATGTCCATGCTAACTCATTCTTTTGTCACCGGCGCTTAATCCTAGAGTTTTATTTCATCTCCAATTCTCTTGGGCTAATTACATAACATGTGTCGATCCGATGCTGGTGATTGTAATTTGGTTCTCGGCATAGCTATATGACACTTATCATGAGTGGAATATGGAAAATGCTATCAACACTATCCTCCAAATGGTGACGGTTATCTCCTGTGATTTTGAGTACACCGCGATCATATCTATGCATATTCAAGCATCTTTGGCAATCCGGAGTTTCCCAAGGCACTACGGCGGTCTATCATCTGTTCATCATGCTGCACATCTTTTTGAACTCCATATCTGCAAAATTCTCTTTGAGACGAGGGAATTGCATCTTTTCGTCTCTGATAGTTTTGCTTAAGGTATGAGCTATCATCGGTTCTTATCCAAGGTCTCTTTATCTTTGTAACCGGTGCTCCGATCGACAATGTGAACCAGGTGACATCTCTTTTTCTTCCGAAGGACCAGATAATCTATTCTTCCAGTGCATCTTCTTCAACATGAACCCGTGCTCTTAATATTGATCTTTCTAAGAGCGTTGAGCTCAGGAAGTGTTCGAGCATTTGTTCGTTTCTCTCGCCTTTTTGAACTTGATATTCTGGGAATATCCTGTTAATCCATGGTGGTATATGTTGATAATATGCTTGCCTATTCGATAACAATGGAAGGACATGGAAGATCATCTGTGTCTCTTTCTCTCAAGCTTCGTGAGCACTGCCTGTGTGCAAAGTCTCAAAGTGAGAATTCTGACTTTTTGAAGTCACCTATCTCGGCCACGTCCTTCTGCTAAATAGATCGCTTCAATTCTGGAATCAGCAAGTCCATTGTTAATTCCATCTTCCATCTTCAATCAAACCTAGAGTTTTTCCTTGTTGGCGAGTTATCATCGTCGTTCCGCCGTAGATTTCCTCAAGACCGCTAAATCTTTCTCAATCATTTCAAGAAGAACATGGAGTTCTTTCACCTCAGTCTCGTCAAGTAATCTCTTGAAACCCTCTCGTTCTATCGGCTATGCTCAATCCACCGGAGGCCATGGAGACCTTCTAGATCTTGTATTCCTTCCGTTCCAGTTGGTGCTATCTTTTCTGTAGCTGTTGAATCTTGCAGTTCTTCTCCGTAATCTTCCTTCATATCTTTCTGGTGGCTTGGTACTTCCGACATGACGACAACATCATCATCTTTATCTATCTATGAATCTGGCGAATCGTTTGCATCTATCCTTGTTTTCTAACAAAGTTCCATGAGTTTTTGTCAATACCTTCGGTCTGTTTCGGTAGTTGGGTTGCATGGTTTTTCTTATTCATGTGCGGAGTAATGCTTTGAGTGCGGGATGGAGTAGCTACCATACCACTACTCTTATCATTCGCTCTTGTACATTGAATTGGTGAATTTATGTGATTTCACTCATTCCACGGAAGTTAGAAGTGGCCTTTATCCCTCGATACTTTTACGTCCGTCCTTGTTTTCCGGAGTGCTCTCTCAAAGAAAGTAATCAATAATCTCTTGTTGGTGGTCTGTCTATTCTAGATGGAGCAAAATCTTCAATTATCTGGCGGAAACAAACGCAAACTCTTTTCTGTCCTCGTCATTCTATCGATGCTCGGCACCCCCAAACAAGATGAAAGGAAACTATCTCTCTCTTTGTTTCATCAATTATTTTCCTATGGTAAAGCCAATTACGGTTGAGGCCATCAGCCGCAAATCTATTGCGTTAGCCTCAAGGCTAAAGAAAGCAATAAGTATCTCTACAATAAACTCCAGATCTTCCATATTCTTTGCTTCTCGGGATTCCACCATGATCTGGCTTCACATCCGTCTCTAGAAGTTATATCCGCGCACCTCAATTGCGTGATCCTTTGGGTCTTACCGGAACAAGAAGAATCTAATCCGATGATGTCTAACTAAATCTTTCTGTTGATATCAAGGGACTCTATTGTTTGAAGGCAATATTGTTTCCGTACTTCATTTCTCAAATCCGAGAGAAGATACGATGCTATTGTCATAGTGGTTCAAACCTCTCCAACCTAGCTCTTTTCTTCCGGCGAGACAAAGATTCATCCTCTCTAGTATCGGTAAATCTTTAATCTTAACGGTGTGTTTTTCTTTATTCATGATACATCATCTTTTCCTTTTCTTTCACAAGTGGTTTATTCTTTTATCATGTTTCTTGAGAAAACCGGAGCTATGTCCATCCTATCCTTCTTGTCTCACGACAATCCTTCAACTCTTCTAACCGTTGTTTCTCAAGCAAAATGCAAGACTCGCAGCAAGTCTAGCAAGTTTTTCCGTTGTTCATCAACTTGGGAACGTCAGGGTCACCTTCGTTCGAACACCCGCCTCTCCTTGTGTTGTTTTCTTTTTCCTAGGAATCTCGGGGCGAGATTCTTGTTTAGTGGGGGAGAGTTGTAGCATCCCAATTGTCTAACAATTGCAATGCTACTAGACTAGTCTATATATATGCTACTTCCAATATATAATTGTTGCATCATAATTATATCATGCTCATGTCATCATGCCACCTTGCATTTGAGCATCATATAAAACCCTTTTGTTTTGGTTCTTCTTTCATATGCATTGTAAATTGTATTTGGTTATTGATATATTGTTTAATGCCCAAGTTGAGTTGGGGGCATATCTTTTATTCCACTCCACCACCTTTCTTGTCACCACCCCATCATTCCACCATTCCATCATATGTGAGCATTGCATTTTATTTGGGTTTATCTCTAGCTCATGTTGTTTGGAATGGACTCTTTTCCATTCTACCTGCTTACATATGGAATGATATGGGAAGGTTGATCATGTTGGAATATTTTGAGAGTAATATGCACATAGTGGAATTTACACACTAGCATGTCCAAAATATTTTCAAATATGGTCATCTCCATTCACTCCACATGGAACATTCCTTCAATCCTTAGCTTGGCCCTTACTCCATCTTTTGAGGATGCACATATATAAATGCCATGAGATTATATTTTGTTTTCACAAGATTAACACATGGCATTAAATACTTGCATGGGCCATGCAACCATCTCCATCTTTTGTCCTCCTTTGTTTTTATTTTGATTTTTTGAGTGAATCTTCCTCTATCCCTCTCTACCACTCCTTTTGCTTGATCTAGTTTGGTCTTGCTAAAAAGTCACCACCACATCACTCTCTCTCTCTCTCTCTCTAATCCTCTCTTCAAACACCTAACACCTCACCTAAACCCTAAACCCCCTCTCTCTTTTTCTATCTCTAAACCCTACCACCACCATGATCTACCCCACCTACCCTCTCCTCTGTACCCATGCCGAGCCTCCCCATGCTGGCCCCACCTGGCCACCCTTCCTCCCTGGTCCCACCTCAGCTCACCACCAACCCCAACCCTAAACCAAACCCTAACCCGAGCCTCTCAATCCAACCCTAGCTCCATGCCACCCCTCTCTCTCTCTATCCCTGCCAGGCCGACCCCACACCCGAGCCCTACCTGCCCTGCCCTGGACCTGCCCCTGTCGGCCAGCCCGAGCACGTGCTCGAGGAGGAAAAGGTGGCGACCGAGCCACCCTATCTACCCCGTGCCCACGCCTGCTTTCCTCTATCTCCCTCTCACTTTTTCCTCCCCCACACGACACCTCTGCCTCTCCTAGATCGGCCCAGAGCCCCTGCCTCTCCCCTTCTTCTTCTCACCGACGCCAACCCTCTTCCGCCGGTCACTGACAGGAGCGCCGCCGCCCCCTCGTTCCAGCGGGTGTGGATGACGTGGAGGTGGTCGAGGTGATCGAGAGGGCTCCCCTGCTTCGCCTCGTACGCGCCAGCGAGGAGGAGAAGGACCCCAGCCGCCGCAGTACCGAGACGCCCCGACGAAACCCTAGCCCGCCGTTCGCTGCCTCGTCGATGCCCTGCTGCTCCCCAAGCTGATCCGACCACACCAACCCAACCGCGGTGAGCCTCTCTCCCTCCCTGACATGATCCGCCTCGCTGTCGTCGTCTAGATCCGTCGTGCTTTTCGTCAAACACGCTGCGCGCGCCGTCGGCCACTGCGTTGGCTCGCTCCCGCGTCGCGTGGAACCTCATCTAGCCGCCCGCCGCCCCTCTGTCACCATCCCTTAGCCCCGCCGCGCTGGTTCCGTCCCTCAGCACGCACGCCCGCGACCAGGGATCGATCCCCCGCCCCGCGCCGTGCACCGTTTTCTCGTCAGACCGCGGAGAAGAACAACAGTACGGGCCGGTGGACGTTTGCAAATAGCCCCTTCTTTTATTCTTCGCCTCAACCCGCGGTACGCAGAGCCCCACCAGTCAGCCTCCCTGTCCTTTTTACAAAGAGCACCCCGTAGATTCTTAGCCCTAACCCGCGCTCCAGCCCTAGCCCCACCTGTCAGTCGCTGCAGTCCCCATCCCTGGCATGTGGGCCGTAACCGCTGGGCCCGCTTGTCAACCGCGTGGGCTAGCCAGAGCCGTGGTGGAAAAAGGTTTTTTCTGCGCGCGTGGCACCATTCCGTTTGACCCCACCCGTCAGTGACTGGGTCTGTAACAGGCTGAGTAGCAAAAGGTTTTCTGTTTTCTGTTTTAATTTAAACCTTTTCAAATTTGTTTTAAATTCAAATTCAAATCTGTTTTTAAATAACTTTTAAAATATAATTCCAAATTAATCATGTAATATATGTTTTTGAATCAGAAAAATGTGAGGATTTCAATGATTACCTTCAAAATATATTTTGAACACTTTAAATTTCGAGTTGATTAAAATTACAAATAAAATACCCTTTTGCTAATTAATTGATAACTTTTGTTTTATAACTCTGAATTTGACAAATAATATGTCTAAATCGATCAGCGCGACGAGCCCGTTCTCTCTATGCGTTCCATGTTCTGAATTGCAGCATGCATCATGTAAATATAAAGTATACAGCAACTTATTAGAGTATAAAAGGTGACTAAAACTCCATAAAATGCTTTATTCTTGTATTTCACACCTCACCCATGCCATGCTACTTTATTGCCATGCAAATTGTGCATCATTCATCATGGCATGATTGTTTGCTTGTCGCATTTTAATTCATATGCTTGTGCACTTTATTTATGTTGGCCCTTGTTTGTTTGGTTCTTCTTCGAATAGACGCTGAGCAGGGGATATATCAAGAAACCCAGGAGCACTACCCAGATCCTTCTCTCGCTTCAACTGAGCTGCCAGGCAAGCACTACCACATGCTTGCATACATATAGTACCTATTGCCTCTATCTTATTCTTGCATCATTGAGTCGCGATTGCATTAAACTGAATCCCAAGTACTGCATAGCCTTTACTTTTAAACCCCACCGAAGCTTGTTCCTCCATCCCATGAGCCATTACTACAGGAGTTGATTGAGCCATGCGGGTCGTAGAACAGCATGTGTAGGGTATGTGAGTGTCTGATGGATAACGAGGTACCTATACAACTTAACCGGAGTAGTAATGGGATAACTAATGAAAGTGGCACCGGTGAGCAATATCTGCTATTTGGTTTTTCATGCTCACTTGTGTCCTGTAGGACCCCGAGTACTTGATTCCTGTTCCTTGAATATTCGCGCTATCCACATCCGGGAGGCTTATGAACCCCCCTGAGCTAGAGCTTGATTCATTCTTATTTCTTGGGGCCACAAAGTAGTTTGGGGCTTTATTACTATCCTGTACTTGTGCCATGCTTTATTGCTTTATTTAAGATTGTGCGAGGAGCACCTGTACTGTTTTGGATGTGGAGTGTTTTCGCGGTATCGACAAGCCCAGTCACACTTTCGGGTTCCCAGTCGTTTATAGCCACTGACGCAAACCCTGGGTCCGTTTCGGAGACGGCCAACTTCGTTGCGGGTAGCTTGGTGGGGTGACCCCCTGAAATATTTCTGAATCCTGTGATCGCTTTGTCGTGAATGCCTTGTTGGGTTTTGATTTGGTTTTTCTGAGGTTGATCGAGTGTGTGTTGCTATTTGTGCACCCCTGCAGGGTAAATCTTTCTGAAAGCCGTGTCCGCGGTTATGGACGACTTGGAGCACAGTTTCTCGATCATAGACAAGTATAACTAAAGTACCGCTTTTAATTTGACTAAGTACCTGACTAGTAAATAGTGCAACACACATGGAATGGATAATAAAACTGCCAACAGATGGGAGGTTGTTCGTCCGCTTCCTCGTTGGTAAGCGAGGAGGAGGATGGATCTGTTAATATTACTGTTATAACTGTTGTTATTAATTCACGGACATCCGTCTACCTTTGGTTAGGCAGATGGATAGCGAGTATCTCTAGAATTGTTAGGTATTATCTTTTGCTGCAATTGCGTCACCCCAGGTTGTGTCCCCTTTAGAGGCATAAAGACTTGCTGAGTACCCCTAGGGTCTCACACGATAAATTGTTTGATTCAGATGAACAGGTATACTCGCAAGATGGATACTGGGTGGAGGAGACGGACGATGTTGGCAACGATCACTCGGTGTAGATATTCCGGGAACAGGGATCCATGAGATCTGTGGGCGGGATGTGTTTATTTATGGGGCATCTTATGCTGATTTGCTTCTTATCCGTACTCGGATCTTGTTTTCCGCTTCCGCCTGATACTCTGATGTTTGATGTATGAGGAGATATCCTAAACTATTATATCTATCTAGGATATTTGGGTCTTGCCATATGGTGTTGCAATATTTCTATTTCTTTTAGATGGAATGGCTCTGAGAACTGTTGTATGGTGGCTTGCATACATACTCATTTGTGTATGTAGTTGATCCCTTCGCCTGCCGATTACGCCGCTCGTTCTTGTCCCGATGTTTGGAAATGGTTAGGACGGCCGAAAGGTCTACCTGTGAGTGGCATTTGGCCCCACCGTACTATTTTAACCATTTCCGATCATCCAGGCTTGTAACTAAGAGCGTAATTCACCGAGGGAGTTACACAATGGAACCTTTTCCAATAAAAATGCTGAAAGTAATTATGTTCCTACAAAAGCTTGGTAAAAGTCCTAATGCTAGTGCTATGAATATGGCCTTTACAAAACACATTACTGATGCTCTCATAAAAATTAAAGAACAAAAAATGAAACATAAAGCTTCTATTCCTATGAAATTAGAAGATGGTTGGGAACCCATCATTAATATGAAAGTGAATGATTTTGATCTAAAAGCTTTATATGATCTTGGTGCTAGTGTCTCTATTATGCCTAGAAAGATTTATGAAATGCTTTATTTGCCACCATTAGGAGATTGTTATTTAGATGTCCAACTTGATAATAATGCTAAAAAGAAACTCATGGGGAGTATTAATGATGTTCTTATTATGGTTAACAATACCTATGTCCCCACTGATTTCTATGTGTTGGATGTTGAATGCAATGCTTCTTGTCCTATTATTTTGGGAAGACCTTTTCTTAGAACTGTTGGTGCCATTATTGATATGAAAGAAAGCACCATTAAATATCAATTCCCACTCAAGAAAGGTACAGAACACTTCCCTAAGAAGAGAGAGAAGATTCCTTTTGCCTCTTCTATTAAAACAAAATTTGCTCTTAATGCTTCTTCATTTGAGAATACTTGAATCTTGCTTCCTATGCGTAGCTGAAAGGCGTTAAAGAAAAGCACTATTGGGAGATAACCCAAATTTTTATTCAGTAAGTTTTTATTTTGTTGAGTCTTGGAAGTTTGCCTCAGTAATAACCTCTCCTTATCCTTTTTGTGTGGTTTTTGTGCCAAGAATAACCTCTAATGAGCGAGAAGTAAGACTTGGGAAAGTTGCTGTCCCGAAACAGATTTTTTGTATTTCACTATAAAAAATCGTGAAAAAACTCTATATGTCGGATTGAGCTGTAATGTTTTGTGCTTCTACCCCAGGTTGTTATCTAACTTTCGTTAGTTTAACACTTTTCGATTTGAGCAACAGAAGATCTTCGAAAAAATCGGTTTTTACCTGTTGGTCTGTTTTGACAGATTTCTGCCATTATTTGCATTTGCCTCTTAATCTCTTTCTCTTTAAGTTCTTGCCAATTACTTGAACTTTTAAAAGGAATTGCTACAGTAGCTGGTGTTTTAATGGAAGTTTTAATTCGTGTTAAAACTGAACCCAAAGACTTAATATCTTGAATACACTAATGTTTCTAATGAAGATTGTGTGAAGTTTTGTATGAAGGAAATTTTAAAGTGTAGGTAAGAATAATGTGATAAGATGAAGTATGGACAAAAGATCAAGCTTGGGGATGCCACCCGTGTTACCCCAAGAAATATTCAAGAAGTACAAGCGTCAAAGCTTGGGGATGCCCAAGGCATCCCCTTCTTCATCAATAAAAATCTCAGGTTTTCTTCCAAACACTTCATTTTTATTGTTTCATGCACAATTGTGTTGGTCTTGTAGCGTCTTCATTTTTGTTTTTAGTTTTCTTTTGTTTGGTTTGCTTAAATAAATTGGTTGGACCCCCACATTCATACATAGTTTCAAATAAGTTGATTTGGATTGGAAAAGAGTAGGAAAGTTCATGCTAATAACTGGTACAAAAGGAGTTTTGTTTTGACTATGGACTAGACTGTATCATGTCATGTTTGATATTGCTTTGACTTTATGCTTAGTGATTATTGCTATAGCATGACTTGTTAGAAACAATTGAGATTGCTTAATGTGCCTTGAAAGAATCTTGCGTTGTTTTAGCATACAAAAGCATAATAGTGTGGTATTCTCCTTTGATGCTTTATTTGGGTTGACTTGGCGCATGCTTACACCATGTTAAGACTATACCAGTCACCATAGCCTCTATGATCATTTAGTTTTTGACTTCTACTATCACTTTATGCTTTAATTAATAACGTTTTGTCGCTTTGCATGATTATGGCCATTATTTCTCTCTTAGTTGGTCGCTCCCAGTCTTTTGCTAGCCTCCACATGTACCAAGTATGAGTTCCACTCATGCATCCAACTCCAAATAAAACCAAGCTATTCCAAAGAGTCCACCGTACCTACCTATTAGCATTATTGCTATTTCAAGTATATTCATGTTTTTATCTACCTCCCAAATTAAACTTGTTATGTGAAAATTAGTGATTAAAGCTCTCACAAACTTGATGGCACACTTTACTTTCTTGCAATTAATAAAATTGAACCATTGTGTCCATCTATGTTGCGTATATGCTTGCGCTTTATAAGTTGTGGATTAGAAGAACCATGTTACCATGGGGAACGCTTTCAACATTGCACTTTATTCAGTTGATATCATGTTCTTTTGTTTATGGATCCTGGCGGTGTGAAATAAAAGGGAAGCTTGTAAGCTCATGGACTTTGTATATGTGTTAGAGAAACGCCTGGGCGGCTAGCCTAAGCCATGTCTAATCATGGTGGAAACTTGCAGCATAACCATAGTGAGAAATCTGTGAAGCGTCCTCAATAAAAACCTATGCAAATAGCAAATAAAAAGATCGATGAGATGCTCATTGTCTGTTGCCTTATCATTTTGATATGGGATAGCTCCTGTATCATGGGGAATAGGTACCCCGTTGGCGGTTCTCTATGATACACATGTACTTACAATGACAAGAACTTACTCATGACTAAAGTTGAGTAGCATGAGGTTTGGTACTCGTAAGCAAGGGGCATGAGATTTTCAACATATAACTTGTCAAGCATATCCTCATATTTGTGTCACTTCAACCTAATCACCTAAAGATGCTTATGATAGGGGCAATGAGAGCTGAAAGCTAATAAGTACCATAATTTTTGGAAGCTCTTTATGAGACTTGAATCCTTGCTTCCTTCTATGAAGGGCCTTTCTTTTACTTTTATGTTGAGTCTCCATCTTCTATCTTTATGCACCTATTGAGAGAGCATAGTGGTCATTCTTAGTTTAATGTGCATTGTCCCAAAACTTGTTGATTGATTCATAACTTTGATATTGCTTGTTCTTAAATTATTTGTATCTAGTCAGCCTTATGAACTTTGAAGGTGTCCTATGCATTTATGTTTTGCTATACCATGAGGGACAAGCTAAATACCATTCTTATTATGTTTTCTATATGTGAAACAAACAAACGTTTTTCAAAGCATTGTTATTCATGAATCTTTAGTTTGTACCTTTTCATGTTGCAACATAGTTGCTATGTCTTATTATTAGAACTATATCTTTCATGTCTATGTTAGAGTACTATGATCCCAGCTATCAATGTTTTACAAATACCTTGATCAAGATTGTGATGGTGCATGTTACCTCAAAAATTATTCTTTTTATCACTTACCTACTCGAGGACGAGCAGGAGTTAAGCTTGGGGATGCTTGATACGTCGTAAACGTATCTATAATTTTTTTATGTTCCATGCTTGTTTTATATCTACCTTCTTATGTTTTGTCCACACTTTGGGGTATTTTTATACATTTTCTGGAACTAACCTATTAACAAGATGCCACAGTGCCAGTTGCATGTTTTCTGCTGTTTTTGGTTTCAGAAAAGCTAGTAAGGAAATATTCTCGGAATTGGACGGGACAAAAGCCCAAGTCAATATTTTACCCGAAGCAACGCGGAGTCTGGAGGGGAGACGAAGTGGCACACAAGGGCGGCCACACCTGGTGGCGGTGCGGACTAGGGGCGCACCACCAGGGTGTGTGGGCCCCCTGGTGCTCCACCGACCTTGCCCCTTCGCCTATAAAATCTTCCCGGGACGAAAACCCTAAGTACCCAATCAAAGACCCAATCAGAAATCCATAGAAGAGTCTGTAGCCACCGCCATCTCCATCCCTAGATCGGGGGGGGGATCCGAAGCTCTTCCCAGCACCCTGCCGAAGGGGAGAGATCACCCTGGAGGCCTTCTTCATCACCATGACTTCCTCCGGTGTAATGCGTGATTAGTTCATCCTAGGACTATGGGTCCATGTAATAGCTAGATGGTTGGTTCTCCTCCTTTGTGTTATCATGTTTAGATCTTGTGAGCTCCGTTCATGATCAAGATCATCTATTTGTAATCTTACATGTTGTGTTTGCGGGGATCCGATGGATATTGAGATGTTATTTCAGATTGATTACTGATTCTATCATGTCTATGTTATTTGTGATCTTGCATGCTCTCCGTTGTTTGTAACTATCTTGGCCAAGTAGATGCTTGCAACTCCAAGAGGGAGTATTTATGCTCGATAGTGGGTTCATGCCTCTAGTAATCTGGGGAAGTGACAGGAATCTCTAAGGTTGTAGATGTGATGTTGCTACTAGGGAGAAAACAGCAATCCTTTGTCCATGGGACAATCGTATTGTTTACTTTACACACTTTGCTTAATGCAATTATCTGTTGCTTGCAACTTAATACTGGAGGGGGTTCGGATGATAACCTGAAGGTGGATTATTAGTCATAGATGCAGTTGGATTACAGTCTATGTATAATGTTGTAATGCCTAATCAAATCTCATAGGAGTCAAGATGATTAGTATATGCATTGTATGCTTTCTCAAATCTGTCAATTGCCCCGCTGTAATTTGTTCACCCAACATGCTATTTATCTTAAGGAGAATCACCTCTAGTGAACTATGGACCCCGGTCCATTCTTTTACCATTGATATACCATCTAATATTTACTGTTTACTATTTACTTTCTGCAAGCAATTACTATCTTCCACACTATACGTTTAATCCTTTGTTTTCAGCAAAACCGGTGAGATTGACAACCTCACTGTAAGTTGGGGAAAAGTTCTGTGGTTGTGTTGTCTAGGATTCCAAGTTGGTATCAACACCTGGGGGTTGTTTACTTGCTCCTACTGGTTCGATAACCTTGGTTTCATAACTGAGGGAAACTTGCTGCTATGCTCATCATACCTTCCTCTTGAGGTTCCCAACAAGCTCGAGATATCTTGAGCCATCATCCCTCATTTAGATACCAAGATAAAAATGTGTTCTTCGTTAAGTATGCACCATTATATAGATCGTGTTTTGATACATCACGTGATGATCGGTGTACTCGACTCCGCGCTTTCATACAACGGGTGTAAGACAGTTTTACACACGTGAGTACTAAGGTTCTTACTTGGCGAGCCTAGAATGTAAAGTCGTGGCCTCGGAACATGGACCAAAAGGTTAAGCATGAGTCATATAGTTGATATGATGCCCATATAGATGCTCGCCTTTGAAGCTACACCGACTCATGTGATGATCGGACTTGGTGTAGTGGATTTGGTTCATGTAATCACCAAAACAACTCGAGGGATGTTGGTTTTGAGTGGGAGTTCATTTGTAATTTGGATTAGTTGAACTCAATTTATCATAAACTAAAATCAAAGTGATTTTGCATAATTTGTTGTAGTCATTGGCATCCGTTTACTACCTTGCGCTTAGTTTTAATTGAGATAATAGAACTATAGAATTCTGGATATTTACTTAACGAACTAGTATCATATTGTTTTAAGTGTCAATTTAAAGTTTAGAAGTCCTATTGCAAACTTTCAGCAAAGTCTATTTACTCCATGAAGTTTAATAAGTAGTATTAAATAAAGAGTAACAATTCCAGTGTTAGTATCTAAGTATCATGTTTGCCTCCATGATTCTTGATATTTAAAAGTTGTTTTAATAATCGAGGTTATCTAGGAGCTGAAAGATTTGTTTCAGAAACCATCATGTGTGGAAGATATTGTGATACTTGAAACAATGTTTATTGTTACAATATGATAGAGTATAATTTAGCAAAATACATTTTCTCATATTGTATGAGATGCGAAGGTTGGAGACGCTAGGCGTCCTAATCTCCCAAAAAGGTTTTGGGAACTGACATTATACTCACGATTCGTCCTTATAGGCTATAGTAGCTTGATCATGAAAGTTGTCATGATAAGGATGAATAGAAGATGTACATAAAATGTTTACTACACTAATAGATTACTAAAGAATGGATTTTTGAAAGAACGCCAAACATTTGATGATGGTGATCAACTTCAAAGTGCAAGTCCAAAGGTATTAGTATTTGACTATGCATGCTTTGGACTATGTGTTAGGTGTATGATGCCACTATTGAGGTTGATAGATTCTTTTAAAATAAAAGGAAATGCTGAAAGAGAATCTATAAAATATTTGGCAAAAAGAAAAGACTGGAAATGTCCAGCTAAGGTATATAGATGATATACATGTTATGGTTGTATTCTTTGCTTATTAAACAATGTGGTTCTTGGGTATTGGATACCGAATTGGTTAGTATGAAATGTCATATAGAAGAATGCAATTCATGAACTACAATGGCCTTAGTAACTAGCAAGACAATATGTGATGACGTTCATCGAAAACAAATAAAGTGTTATTGTGTTCATTGTTCACATCAAAAGCTTGACTTCGAGATTTGTTTAAATAATTGTTATTTTGTTCCGATATTATGAGAACAATGGTTGTTCAAATAATTACCGTATTCCATAGAAGATGGATGAAATTTTACAAGTCTAGTTGGAGAAATCACGTCCATAAAAACTAATGCTAAAATGTTGCAAAACAAATGATTGAAAGATCACTTATGAAGTGATATCACCGTTTAAATTATATTGGAAAGAAAACATGAAGAAACTCCATGTTGATGGATTTTTGAAGTCTTTGATTTTGATCAAATGACGCTTGTGAGACTTTCCTCGAGATAATTGAAACTCCATTCATAGGCCAAAGTGGAACGGATGACTAACTTATTGGACATTATGCATGTTGATGTATATAGTTCATTATATGTAGCCATGTGCGGTGGATCTTTCGACTTCATATGCTTTCTCCGAAAATTTGAGTGAATATAACTGTATATTTACTTAATAAGGAAGAAGTATGAAACATTTGAAAATTATTCAAAGACTTTCAAGATGAAGTGGAAAATCATTGTAACAAGATAGAGTTTATGATTCGATCATAAAGGAAGATATTTGAGTTACATGTTTAGCAAAACACCTAAGATTTGAGGAATTGTTCCATGATTTGCATTTACCGGTAAACCATAGGAGTATGGTATGTTTGGGAAATCAAATCGAACCTTGTTTGACATGGTAAGATCAAAGGTGTCATTTATAAAACTACCATTATGTTTTAAGGATTAAAGCTTTAGATACTACCGCTTTTACATTGAAAAGAGCACCATAGTAATCCATTGAAATGACACCATAAATGTTATGGTTTGGGATAAAACCGTTGTATTTTCTTAAATTTTGGTATGCTATGCATAAGTAAAATGTTTACAACCAAAGTCGAATAAGCATGTCTTTGTAGGTTATACCAAAGAATTTTTTGGGTATTCCTCCATAACACCGAGGACATAAGAGTTTGTTGCTTGGAATGTGAATTTTCTTAAGAATGATTTTTTTGCAAAAAGTCAAGTGGGAGGACAATAGAAGTTTGATAAGGTTATTTGAAACTTAGCTATATTTTCTAAGTAGCGCAGCGCCGGAAAGTGTCCCGGTGGCGGCCACAATGCTCATGGCTCCTAGGATTACAAATGTTGTGATCTTGGAGATTAGAGTTCCTATTTGAACCGTATGTGTCGAGTAATAATCAAATAGCGAGATTTGGTAAACAAGTCATTATTGTTTTGACAATGATGAACCGACTACATGCAAAGGAGCGATGATGGGCCCTGACTCCATCAAGTGACTATAAGTCATAAAATCCGTGATAGTTTCCATACACGAGAAATCAAGTTTTTGAACTTGGAAGACCCTCCGGAAAGGCGTGAAGCGTTTGGATCTATAAAGAAATAGACATGGTTGTTTGACATCTATGAAATAGTCGACATGTCGGAAAGGAGTTTACGACAATGATCAAGGAGTTGACTATGAAAAGATTTGATCTTTCATAGCAATATTTAGTCTTGACAGATTAATATAGCAACCATATAATTTGGTATATGGTAGTTGAACAAACAAAACAATATTCTTCTAATAGAATGGTTACCTAGGATGTGTACATGACACAGTCCGAAGGTTTTTGTTAATTCAAAGGATGCTAAAAGGGTATGCAAACTTCAATGGTTGAAGTGAGCATAGCGGAGTTAGAATCTTCACCGTGATGAAAATGTTAAAAGAGTTTAATTTCATCAGAGACAATGAAGATGCTTGCATTTGCAAGAAATTAAGTGGGAGCACTAAGACATATTTCTAATACATTATGTAGAAGACATGGTGTTGATTGGAAATGATGTATCTTTTATTGACACAAGTTAAGAATTTCATTAAAATTGGATTTCGATGAAAGACTTGGGCAAAACTGGAATATTAGGCAACAATGTCTATATGGATAGGCTGAGGCGCTAATATGGTTGTGCCATATATACATATATGAGATACTGAAAGGGTTCAATATGGAAACGACAAGAAAGGTTCTTGCTGCATGGAAAGGATTGAATCAAGATTCAAGTGTATTAACACTTGGTGAGTGAAATCACATGAATATTTTGATCAATAACACCGTGATATGTACATATGCAGATATGTCCGATGCTCTAAATGTTATGAGCATATACCAAAATGATTCATAAGATGATCATTGGGCGATAATAAAGATATTCTTATGAGCTTTGGAAGAACTAAGAATATATCATGTATAAGTGAAAAATAGTTGAAAGTAGTTCATTTTAAAGTGTTACATTTATACTAGTTTGTCACAAGATACAAATTAAATTTATCTCAATTTAAACTATGGGTGGCACAATGTAATGGAAAAGAGGTTCCATGATGGATTTGGATGACTTCCAAAGTTGATAACATTGTGACAGATACTACAACAAAAAGGCTAAGTATATGACTGCTATAGTAGCAATAAAGGAGGAAATTTGGTTAAGTAGTTTGTTATCAAACTAGGTGTGGTTCACAGTGGGCTAGTACTATGAAGATATATTGTGCGACAATTATATCAACATGTTTTAACCCAAAGGAAATAAAGGTCTCACTAAAGGACTAAATTTATACAATGCCATCTCATTAGAGAATGAGTGATGCATAGAGACGCAAAGACATGAAAATACACACGGACCTGAAAATTTCAGATCTAGAGATTATATTAACCACTAGTAAACGGGTATATACAATACCAGAAAGCCATAGGTGTAGAATGCGCAAGTTTACAGACTAGATTATTGACTCTAGTGCAAGTGGGAGACTGAAGGGAATATGCCCAAGAGGCAATAATAAAGTGGTTATTATCTTATTCTTTGTTTATGATAAATGTTTATTTTGCATGCTATAATTGTATTAATTGGAAACGTTAATTCATGTGTGTTTAATAAAGAAATAAATGGTTCCTAGTTATGCCTCTCTTATAAACTAGCTCGTTGATTAACAAGATGATCAAGGTTTCCTAATCATGGACATTGGATGTTAATAACGAGGTCACAACATTGGTGAATGATGTGATGAACATTAATCCGAAGTATAGCATTATGATCAAAGTCATTATGTTTATATTGCTATAACATCATACGAAGTAATCTTAGTCCTTAGACCATGAGATCATGTTAATTGCTAACATTGGAAGAGTACTTTGATAACATCAAACGTCACGCCGTAATAGGGTGACTATAAAGCTGGGTTTGGGTACTCTGAAAGTGTTATGTTGAGGCTCATGGATCAAGAGTGGGATTTGTCCATCCATGAAGGATAGATATACTCTGGGCCCTCTCGGTGATATCACATTGAGATAGCTTGCAAGCAAGTGATGTGATCACTAGAATGTTATATCACGGGAACAAGAAAAGAGTGCATTTCGGTAACGAGATCAAACTAGGTATGGAGATACCGATGATAGAATCTCGGACATGTAATATATCATGAGACAAAGGGATTTAGTTACGATGTTAATGGTTCACACGATCACTAGAGTCATCGTTGAATGTGTGGAAGTCAGTACGGATCTCCAGGTCCCGCTGCTGATTATTGATCGGAGAAAGGTCTCGATCATGTCTACATTATTCACGAACCGTAGGGTGACACACTTAAGGGATACCTACACCATTTAGGACAAATATGTTTCAGATAAAGATTATAAAAGCGCTAGAATCATTTTGATGGAAACTGGAATTGTTTTGGGTGAAATTGCTGAAACTAGTTCTGCATGTGATATTGAAATGTTACACGGAGTTTTATGTGAATGTTTGTTAATTAAAGTAATTAAGAAAATTCTGAATAAAATAAATAAAAGTGTTTTATTTAAAGAGAAAAATGCATTTAATTTAGTGGACATTAAATGCAAGTGAGTGGAGTTGAAATTTATGTGAGTGGGCTTAGTGGAAGCTCCACCCACATGAATGAGGGAGAGGTGGGGGCACCCACCATGGCCGGCCAACCATGGACATGGGGCTATGCCCCACCCCCTATAAAAGGAGCCCCATGTCTCTTCTCCACTTCTCCACCTCCTCGTGAAGGTCCTCTTCTCCCTCTAGTTATTCCCCATGGTCTCGGATTAGCGAGATACATGTTCTCGGTGGCTTTATCTGGAAAGGAGTTGCTGCTTCCGCTGCATCGCTGGAGCAAGGAGGCAGAGGTTGTTCTGTGGACCAGACGTGTGTGCGATCACAAATGCACCGCTGCTTTGTGGTGCTGGACCTGATGGTGCTGGAACTGCTAGACCTGAAGGACTTCATCATGATCTTGAGATCGACAAGTGTACGACTACATCATCCACGAGTACAACCTCGTAACACTTTATCGCTCTTCAAGGGTATGTTCTCTATGGATGTATATCCACCCGTTGCTTGTATCTAGTAGATAGATCTTGGCGTATAATAGTTACCATCGTAGGAATTTTTTCTTTTCTATGTTGCGAATCCAACACGAACAACTCAGCCACCATTGACAGGCTCTCTATGCACTGGCCAATCTTGTCGAGCACCTGGGGATCGGCGATGCCCTCGGCAAAATTCGTGATGACCTCTGCGTCAGAGGCCCCGACCACCCTGATGAGGCTTTGGTCGAAGCGCTGCAGGTACTGGCACAGGGTCTCACTAGGTTCTTGACGCACCATCCTGAGGTGTTCACTCGTGTACGTTGGTTCGTCCGCTTCCCTAAACTTCACGATGAAGAGGTTTGCAGAGCTTGGACCATGAGCTGATGGAACCCTCAGGGAGGTTCAGTAGCCACGTGCATAACTCCGGCCCTAGGCTCATGGGGAACTAGTTGGCGAGGACACGGTTGTTTCCTCCGGCTGCCTCAATGCCCATGGTGTAGAGCTGCAAGAACTCCGTGGGGTTGGTGGTCTCATCATACTGCGGCGGCATCTCTGGCTTAAACTTGGGCGGCCACACTACCTGTGGAGGTGCTCAGTGAGGGCGGGGTAGCTAGAGTTGCGGGACCCTAGACCTCCGGCCAGGGTTGCTCGATTCTGCAGGCCCGCAGCCGAGATGGCCTAGAGGGTCTGGGTCTCGCGACCCTACCGCCTGGCCAAGGTCACCTGCACGTCCTCTGCCAAACGGACTACATCCGCCCGGCCTCGAATCTACTCGAGGTATGCCGTACTTGGCGGTTTCCCACCATCCAAGCCCCCGGCCCACCATGAAGGGGAGGGGGTGGCGGTGCTCCATAGGAGATGTCACTTGGTCGTGCTTCATACGCCCTGGGGCTGTCCCAGGCGACGTCCGTCAGAGCCGCAAGGCGTGCCTGCCACTCCTCTCTCACGTCCTCGATGGGCGAGTAGCGGAGGAGTTCCTTCACCATGAGGCGAGCCATCGGGGTGAGCGGGGCCTCCGGGCTGGCGAGGTGCTTCATACGCCCTGCAGAGGGACGCAGACAAGGCTCGTTGCAGGCTCCGAGGAGGGGCGAGGGTGCGGGGCGGTATGGCACACGACCCTGAGCCTCCCTGCCTATTCCCGACGAGAGAGGCTATCGCGGGGCTTGCTGCGAACACCCATGCTGGCCCCTTCAGCCAAGATCTCCAGAATCGCACCTCAACGCCAAATGTCAGAGATTTGTCTCGCGAAGTAACTAGGGTCCAACGATCCCTTGGTTTGAGAGGGGCTGAACACGCAACTCCAAGGAAATCCGGATACAACAACGGCGGCGAAGCAAGCACACAACAAAGAGGTGAGACGGTGTTTTTACCCAGGTTCAGGACCCTCGCGAGGAGGTAAAGCCCCGAATCCTGCTTGGTTGTATTTCTCGCATGCTTCGCGAGGGTACAATGGAGGATGAAAGTCTAGGGTTTTAGATCTTAGGGATCGATCCCCTCCAAGGTAGGAGAAGGGCTCCTTAAATAGGGCAGCATCGAGCCTCTTCCCCCTGCTTATTGGCGGGAAGGGCTACCATATTCTCTCCCAATGAACTCTAATCTACCTTGTCTTCATGCGGCCGCCAGCCGGCTGCTGTGTCAGGATGGTGATCGGTCATCCGTCCGCTTTACATCGTCACTCCAGTCTTCTTGCACCAAAATGGCTGTGTTAGGCACTTCCTCTTGCCCGCGTCACCCTCCTACCCCTTTGTGCTTGCTTTCCCTGGGTGGACCGTGATGACCCACAAGTATAGGGGGTGTATCGTAGTATTTTTGAGGGAAGTGAAACCCAATTTATTGATTCGACACAAGGGGAGCCAAAGAATATTTATAAGCCTTAACAACTGAGTTGTCAATTCAGCTGCACATGGAAACAATCTTGCTCACAGTAGTTTATCAGTAGCAACAGTTTTGTAGTAGGAATAGTATGGTAGCAGCAGTAAAGTAAAGACAACAGTAACAATACCAGTAAACAGTAAGATTTGAGTGCGGTAGGCATAGGGATGGATGGACGGGCATTGCATGGACAAGACAATTCACAGAGAAATCAGAACATAGTGCAATTGCAGATAAATAAGATAAAGCATCCAAGTACTAGATAATCCTAGGCATGTGTTCCATATATAGTCATACGTGCTTGCAATGAGAACTTGCACGACATCTTTTGTCCTGCCAGCCCGTTTGCAGCGGGGCCTCAAGGGAACTACTGGCAATTAAGGTGCTCCTTTTAATAGAGCACCAGATCAAAGCATTAACACTCCGTGAACATATGTGATCCTCACATCAAAGCCATTCCCTCCGGTTATCCCGATTTCTGTCACTTCGGGGCCATTAGTTCCGGACAACAACGTGTGTATACAACTTGTAGATAAGACCATAAACAATACTATCATAATGAATCAATAACATGTTCAGATCTGAAATCATGGCACTCAGGCCCTAGTAACAAGCATTAAGCATAACAAGTCGCAACAAAGTCATAAAGCACTAATAAAAGATACTAGGCACCATGTCCTAATAATCCGATGCCATTACATGAACGATCTCATCCAATCCCTACCATCCCCATAGCCTATAGCGGGGGATTACTCACTCATAGATGAGGGAAACATGGTTGGTCGATGGAGAAGTGATGGTGATGATGATGGCGATGATCTCCTCCAATTCTCCGTCCCGGCAGGGTGCCAGAACGGAGTTTCTGGTGCTGTTTCGTGGAATCTGGTGGTGGCGGCAGAGCGGAACTCCTTCTAGGAAAACGTCGAACCCCCCTGAGTTTTTAGGTCAGAAGGCAACTTATAGGCGAAGAGGGAGACCGAGGGGAAGTCTGGGGCGGCCAGACCACCCCCTGGCGCGGCCAGGTGGTGTGGATGGGCCCTAGCCCCACTCCGTCTCATATTCTGGCTCCGGGAGTCTTCTGGAAAAATAGGAACTTTGGCTTTTGTCCCGTCCATTTCCGAGAATATTCATTTTCTAACTTTCCTGGTACCAAAAACAGCAGAAAACAGGCAGCTGGCACTATGGCTCTTGTTAATAGGTTAGTCCAAGAAATCATATGAAAAGTACTCCAAAGTGTGGACAAAACATAAGAAAGTGGATAAAAGCAAGCATGGAACATAAAAAATTATAGATACATTTGCAATGTATCAACATCCCCAAGCTTAACTCCTACTCGTCCTCGAGTAGGTAAGTGATAAAAAGAAAGAATAATTTTTGAGGTGACATGCACCATCAAAGACTTGATCAAAGTATTTGTAAAACATTCAAAGCTGGGATCATAGTACTTCAATCACAACATGAAAGACAAGGTTCTAGCAATAAGACAAAGAAACTATGATGTAACATGAAAAGGCACAAACAAAAGATTCATGAATAACAATGCTTTGCAAGATGTTTGTTTGTTTCACATAAAGAAAACATAGCATAATAGTATTCAGCTTGTCCCTCATAGAGTAGGAAAAATATAAATGCATAGGACACCTTCAAAGTTCATAAGAGTGACTAGATACAAATAGTTTAAAACAAGCAATATCAAGATATGCATCAATCAACTAGTCTTGGGACAATGCACATAGAACTAAGAATGGCCACTATGCTCTCAAAGTAAGTGCATAAAGATAGAAGGTGGAGACTCAATATAATGGTGGAAGAAAGGCCTTCATAGAAGGAAGCAGGGATTCAAGTCTCATAAATAGCTTCCAAAAATTATGGTACTCATTAGCTTTCAGCTCTCATTGTCGCTATCATAAGCATCTTGAGGCGATTAAGGTTAAAGTGAACAAACTATGGTGTACATGCTTGACGAAGTATAAGTTAGGAATCTCATGTCCCTTGAATACGAGGGCCGCTCCTCATGCTACTCAAGTTTAGTCACCGGTAAGTTCTTGTCATCGTAAGTACATGTGTATCATAGAGAACCGCCAACGGGGTACCCCTTGCCCGATGATACGGAAGAATCCCCATATCAAAATGACAAGGCAAGCAGACAACGAGCATCTCAGCAATCTTCTTATTTACCATGGGAATATGGTGCTTTTTTCTCTCTTTCCTCTTTTCATAATCTTTTTTTCTTTTTCTCTTTTTTTCAATATAGGACTCTTTTTTTATAAGAAGAATGCTTCATAGACAGCTCATTATGGTTACACTGCAGGTTTCACCATGTCAGCATGGATTAGACCAGCGGCCTAGGCGTTTCTCCAACACATATACATAACTCCATGGACTTACAAGCTCCCCTTTCATTTCACATCGACGACATCCATAAACAAAAGAGCATGATATCAACTAGGTACAAAGTACCCGTGCAATGTTGAAAGCGTTCCCCATGACAACATGGTTCTGCTAATCCCCAACAAATAAGTGTAATCATATACAACATAGACGACACAATGGTTCAAGTTTATTAAGGGCAAGAAAAGTAAAGTGTGCCATCAAGTTCGTGAGAGGTTTAATCACTATTTTTCTCATAACAAGTTTAATTTGGAAGGTAAACAAAAACATGAATATACTTGGAATAGCATATGCTAGTAGGTAGGTATGGTGGACTCTTTGGAATAACTTGGTTTAGGGAGTTGGATGCATGAGTGGAACTCATACTTGGTGGTGGAGGCTAGCAAAAGATTGGGAGCGACAAACTAAGAGAGCAATAATGGCCATAATCATGCAGAGCGACCAAACATCATTGATCAAAGCATATAGTGATACTACAAGTTGAAAACTAAAGGATCATAAAGCTATGGTGACTTGGGATAGTCATAACATGGTGTGAGCATGTGCCAAGTCAACCCAAATAAAGCATCAAAGGAGAATACCACAATACTATGCTTTAATATGCTAAAACAACGCATGATTCATCCAAGGCACATTAAGCAATCTCAATTGTTTATAACAAGTCATGCTACAACAAATAATACTAAGCATAAAGCCAAAACAATATCAAGCATGGAATGAAAAAGCATAGGCCTCAGTCAAAAACAAGCTCCCTTTACCACTTAAGCTTGAACTTTCCTACTCTTTTCCAAACCAAACCAAACTATTTGAAAACCAATGCATGAAAGAGGAGGTCCAACAAATTTATTCAGAAAACTAAGAAAACCAAGCAAATGAAAAACCAAAACGAAAATGAAAAAGAAGACGCTCCAAGAACAACACAATTGTGCATGAAATAATAAAAATAAAGCGTTTGGAAGAAATCTGGGATTTTTATTGATAAAGAGGGGATGCCTTGGGCATCCCCAAGCTTTGACGCTTGTACCTCTTGGATATTTCTTGGGGTGACACGCGTGGCATCCCCAAACTTGAGCTTTAGTCCATCCTTCATCTCATTACTCATTCCTTCCATACACCTGAAATTTTTCCTTCATACAAAACTTCACACAATCTTTATTAGCAACATTAGTGCACTCAAGATAATAAGTCTTTAGGTTCAGTTCTAACACCAATAAAACTTCCATTAAAACACTAGCTACTGTAGCACTTCCCTCAAAAAGCTCAATACCCCAAAAGAACTCAAAAAGGAACCAACAAGAAGCAAATGCAAAAAATGGCAGAAATCTGTCAAAACAGACCAGCAGGTAAAGACGAATTTTTTTGAAGACATTCTGTTGCTCAAATCAAAAAGTGTTTAACTAACGAAAGTTAGATAACAACCTGGGGCAGAAGCACAAAACTTCACGCCTCAAAAGGACGTATAGATATTTTACACGAATTTTTACGGTCAAGCACATAAATCTGTTTCGGGACAGCAACTTGCCCAACCATTACTTCTCTCTCATTAGAGGTTACTCTTGGCACGAAAAGCAAATAAAAAGGATAAGGAGCGGTTATTACAGAGGTAATAACTTCCAAGACTCATCTAAAACTTTTGGGTTATCTCCCAATAAGTACTTTTCTTTAACGCCTTTAAGTTAGGCAAAAGCAAAAACTAAAAATGGATAAAATAGAAGTAAGCGGAGATAATCATGGTGAAAACATTTTTTTGTTCAATGAAATCCTTTTGTTAACAAGGTTGATCAGGTCTTGTTACCAAAACAATTTCATATGAGACAAAACTTTGTATTCCACTAATGATTATGTTACCTCAACCTTGATAGCAATGGTCCCAATCATAATAGTTTCAATTTTTTTTCTTGGTATGGGACAATATATTTCTCCAACTTGAATGCCCTCAACATGTTCAATTGAATTCAAAACATAAGTCCTTTCAATCTTCTTTGGGAAATAGACAGTATGTTCTTTGTCATTAACATTGAAAGTCACCTTTCCTTGATTACAATTAATAACAGCTCCTGTAGTATTAAGAAAAGGTGTCCCAAGAATAATAGACATATTATCATCTTCAGGCATTTCAAGCACAACAAAATTAGTTAATATGAAGCAATTATGAGCCACTTTAACATGTACATCCTCACATATACCAACAGGAATAGTGGTAGATTTATCAGCCATTTGCAAAGATATATCAGTTGGTATTAACTTTTCTAGTTGAAGCCTCTTATAGAGAGAGAAAGGCATAACACTAACTCCAGCTCCCAAATCACACAAAGCAGTTCTAACATAACTATTCTCGATAGAGCAAGGGATAGTTGGAATCCCTGGGTCTCCAAGTTTCTTTGGAACCTTACCATTAAAGGAATAATTAGCAAGCAAAGTAGATATTTCTTCATTAGGGATCTTCCTTTTACTCGAGACAATATCCTTCATATACTTTGAGTAAGGAGGCAATTTAATAGCATCAGTCAAAGGAATTTGCAAGAATAAAGGTTTCATGCACTCACAAAACTTATTATAGTGTTCATCTTACTTTGACTTGTGTTTCTTATCAGGGAAAGGCATAGGTTTTTGGACCCAAGGCTCTCTTTCACTACCATGTTTCTTAGCAACAAAATCTTCTTTAGTGTATTTAGTATTCTTAGTGTGCTTTTTAGGTTCTTCTTCAACTTTTTCTTCATTAGGAACTTCATTTTCTTCATTACCACTTTCAGTTTGAGCATCAGAAATAGATATACTATTAGGATCTATAGCAGGTTTAGAGGGTTCTACAACAGTTTTATGTTTCTTTTTCCTTTTCTTATGAGTAGAGCCACTATTTTCAGCTAGTTGAGAATCCTGCTCAATTCTTTTGGGATGCCCCTTAGGATATAGAGGATCCTGGGTAGCAGCACCACTTCTAGTTCTAATTTCATAAGCATGTTTTTCTTTAGCAGCATTAACTAGCAAGTCTTTCTGCACTTTAACGAGTTGATCTATTTAAGTTTGAACCATTTGAAAGTGTTTAACAATCATTTTAACATCATTAAAGGTTCTTTCCACAATATCTTTCCACTCAACAATAGCTCTAGTGTTTTCCATTAGATGATTTTGCACCCTTTTATTAAAATTATCTTGGTTAACAATAAAGATATCGAATTCTTCTAAGCATTGATCAGGAGGTTTAGAGTAAGGGATATGACCTTCATCAAAGTGTTGGAGAGAGTGTACCTCGATAGTGGATGAATAGGGAATAGGCTTACATAATTCTTCTATAGGAGGTAAATTCTTGACATCTGTAGCTTTAATTCCCTTCTCCTTAAGACATTTCTTAGCTTCCTTCATCACTTCATCATTTAATTCAATAACTCCCCTCTTCTTTGATGTTGGAATAGGCACTGGTATAGTAGGTTTAGGTATAATTACTTCAGGTATAGCTTGTTCAGGAGGAGTCCAATCTTCATAATTCTTGCTTATTTTAGCCATTAATTTCTCAGCTTCCTTAGGTGTCCTATTCCTGAAAACACAATCAGCACAACTATCTAGGTATGTCCTAGATTCCTCGGTTAGTCCATTATAAAATATATCAAGAAGCTCATTCTTAGGTAATGGACTTTTAGCCTGTGCATGAATCAGAGCACAAAATCTTGCCCATGCTTCGGGCAATACCTCTTTTTCTCCCTGTTTAAAATTGAAAAGTTCCTGCAAAATAGCCTGTCTAGCACTAGGAGGAAAATATTTCTATAGGAAAGTACTAATCAAGCAATCAGGGCTATCAATAGATCTAGGAGGTAAATTACTAAACCAAGTTTTAGCTTCTCCTTTTAGTGAAAAGGGGAAATCTTAGCAACAAAGTAAGTACGCATCTTAGTATCATCAGAAAACAAGCCACTCATGGTAGAAAGTTCATTCATATGTGCTACCGCACTTTCATTCTTAGTCCCACAAAAAAGTTCTTTCTCAACAATAGCTATGTAAGATAGATCGAGAGAGAAATCATAATCTTTATCTATAATGTTTATGGGAGAGGCAGCAAACTTAGCAATAGGAGATAATTTGGGTCTAATAGTACGCCTCTTAAGGAGACTCTTAGCAGCGCTCCTATCATGGGTTTTTTTACATTCTTTAATAAATTCATCGGTCATCTCAACATTACCATCTTCAATATCATAACTCTCACTAGACTCAGGTGAACTAACAGGTGGGGTAGTGTCTTCATTAGGAGTTTCAGTATTTCCAGCTATAGTTCTAGCAATCGTAGCATCTAGGAAAGGACCTAATGAACCACTCTTATCAAGCACAGTAGAAGCAGCATCAGAAGTTTCAGATTCAGCAGTAGTAGCAGTGTGTGTAGCATGTGTATGTGGTGGTGTAACGAGCTTACTCATAATAGATGGTGAATCAAGAGCAATAGAGGTGTTCAGAACCATACCTCTTCTTGTAGTGGATGGTAAAATAGGAACCTTGCCATCACGAGACTTACCCATGATGGATGGATAGCAACGAATAATAGAGAATCCAAGTGAACTTAATAAATAAAGCTATGCTCCCCAGCAACGGCCTAGAAAATAGTCTTGATGACCCACAAGTATAGGGGTGTATCGCAGTATTTTCGAGAGAAGTGAAACCCAATTTATTGATTCGACACAAGGGGAGCCAAAGAATATTTATAAGCCTTAACAACTAAGTTGTCAATTCAGCTGCACCGTAAAGTAAAGACAGCAGTAACAATACCAGTAAACAGTAGGATTCGAGTGCGGTAGGCATAGGGATGGATGGACGGGCGTTGCATGGACAAGACAATTCACATAGCAATCAGAACATAGGGCAATTGCAGATAAATAAGATAAAGCATCCAAGTACTAGATAATCCTAGGCATGTGTTCCATATATAGTCATACGTGCTCGCAATGAGAACTTGCACAACATCTTTTGTCCTGCCAGCCTGTTTGCAGCGGGGCCTCAAGGGAACTACTGGCAATTAAGGTGCTCCTTTTAATAGAGCCCCGGAGCAAAGCATTAACACTCCTTGAACACCTGTGATCCTCACATCAAAGCCATTCCCTCCGGTTATCCCGATTTCTGTCACTTCGGGGCCATTGATTCCAGACAACAACGTGTGTATATAACTTGCAGATAAGACCATAAACAATACTATCATAATGAATCAATAACATGTTCAGATCTAAAATCATGGCACTCAGGCCCTAGTGACAAGCATTAAGCATAACAAGTCGCAACAAAGTCATAAAGCACTAATAAAAGATATTTGGCACCATGCCCTAATAATCCGATGCCATTACATGAACGATCTCATCTAATCCCTACCATCCCCATAGCCTACAACGGGGGATTACTCACTCATAGATGGGGGAAACATGGATGGTCGATGGAGAAGCGATGGTGATGACGATGGCGATGATCTCCTCCAATTCTTCGTCCCGGCAGGGTGCTAGAACGGAGTTTCTGGTGCTGTTTCATGGAATCTGGTGGTGGCGGCGGAGCGGAATTCCTTCTAGAAAAACGTCGAACCCCCTGAGTTTTTAGGTCAGAAGGCAACTTATAGGCGAAGAGGGAGACTAAGGGGCAGTCTAGGGCGGCCAGACCACCCCCTGGCGCGGCCAGGTGGTGTGGCTGGGCCCCAGCCCCACTCCGTCTCATATTCTGGCTCCGGGAGTCTTCTGGAAAAATAGGCACTTTGGCTTTTGTCCCGTCCAATTCCGAGAATATTTATTTTCTATCTTTCCTGGAACCAAAAACAGCAAAAACAGGCAGTTGGCACTGTGGCTCTTGTTAATAGGTTAGTCCAAGAAATCATATGAAAAGTACTCCAAAGTGTGGACAAAACATAAGAAATTGGATAAAAGCAAGCATGGAACATCAAAAATTATAGATACATTTGCAATGTATCAGACCGATGTAATACCTCAGACCCTATGCTCTAAGCAACAAGCCAGGATGAACCTAAAGTGCATAAAGTGTCCTACCGCGGAGGCCCAAGGGCCACCCATGTGTAGGCCTCGTCTAAGCGGAGCAAGGCACAATACCAGACAACCACCCTATCCACTTTGCAAGAACATTGTATCAAGTGCGAGCGGTGTAGTCAACATGTATGGGAACAAAACATACATAAGTGTGTATGTCAACGACATACAATAGTACATAAGAGACAAACCATCTAAAAGCAATAGAAATATTTAATGCCATACAGCAAGATCCAAATATACTAGATAGAGATAATAGTTTAGGATACATCCTCATACATCGCACATCAGAGTATCAATCGAAAGTGGAAAACAATATCTGAGTATGGACAAGAAGCAAATTGGCATAAGATGCCCCTTAAATAAGCACATCCCGCCCAAAGGTCTCACAAATCTCCATCCCCAGAATCTCTACACCTGACGGTCATTGGCACCATCATCGGTCTCCTCGACCCAGTAACCTTTCTTTAGTTATCCCATTACTACACAGTTTAAGTTGTTTAGGTACCCCATTATTCAAAGACTCGCACAAACCCTACACATGGAATTCTACGACTCGCATGGCTCAATCAACTCCTGTAGTAATGACTCATAGAATTGAGGTACAAGTTTCGATGGGGTTTAAAAGTAAAGGCTATGCAATACTTGGGGTTCCAACTTAATACAATCGTGACTCAATGATGCAAGAATAAGATAGAGTCATAGGTTCTATATGTATGCAAGCATGGGGAATTTCTTTTCTATCAGATCACTAGTAGAGTAACTAAGATCTAGGTAGTACTCTTGGTTCTCCTGATAGTTCCCTTGTTCGGTGTCTGTCCAGAATAAAAACCAAACACACAAAGGGTCATAATAAATAAAGTGCACGATCATATGAATATATGCAACAAGCAAACAAGGTATGCTATGATGGAATGATGCACAATTGCATGGTATAACATAGCATGGCATGGGTGAGGTGTGAGAACATTAATAAAGCACTTTAATTAATAATTTAGACATGTTTTACTCCCATAAACCTTTCTGTTTTCTTAATATTTATATGATGCATGCTTCAAATTATATCATGGAATGCATAATTAGAACAGGCTCGTCGCGCTGATAAAATTTAGACATATTATTCGTCGAATACGGAATTATGGAATTAAAGTTATGAATTATTCAAGAAATAGTCATTTATAAGCATTTAATTTATTTCGAAATTTTAAATTGCTCAAAATATATTTTAAATATTATAATCATATTCCTAGCATTTTTCTGATTTAACAACATATATTATATGTATTATTTGCAAATATGAATTTAAAACATTAATTAAATGGAAAATAATTCAAATGGGATCAAAAGTCAAAGGTTTGACTAGTTAGATTTGACTCTGGTCAAATTTGAATTTAGGTTTGAATTTACATTTGAATTTAATTCATATTTCATTTTGAATGTTTTTCCAAATTCAAACTATTTAAAAATATATGAATTAATTTAGATATATTCAATATTCTAGAATTTTTATTTGAATTAGAAAAAGGCTCAGGGTTTTTCTCACTCAGGATTAACCTACCCACAGGCAATGACATGTGGGCCAAAGGGGGCAGCGGGGCCACTGCATGTGCTGGACAGTGTGGCGCCGACACGTGGGCAGAGCAGGGGCTGCGGTTCAGGGCTCAAAAACTTCAGGGGCTTACGTGCAAAAGCATCTCGGGAGCTGAATCAAAATAGAGCAAAACGTGAGCTAGCTGAGGCCATCTTTAGATGAGGATTGAGAGCTCATCATAGAGAATCTTGGATCACTGTAGTATAACCAAAAGAAGAGGAAACATAGGGCTACAACTTTGTCTACTGCAGGTCTTTTCAAAATGGCCTAGAAGATGCGGACCTGGGCTTGTTTTGGCTCGGGGATTATGGACTACCGGATAACGAACTGAACAAAACAAAGTGTTTGCTAGCTCTCCATCAGGTTCAAACCGACATGGTTCTACAGGCTTTAGGCTAACGATGGCCTTGTTTTGGAGGCAAGGAAGGCACATAGAGCAGGGGAATCGAACAGATATCTCACCCGGCAGCTCGTGGTGTTCTTGGCTTGGTCGGAGGACGACATGAGCGATGGTGGCTGCAACGTTCTTCTCAGACATGCCGAGGTCGACGAGGGGGGGGGGGGGTGTCTGCTGTAACCGAGCGGCACTAGGGATGATGTAGACTAAGACCAGCGAGGTGGCGATGTGAGGTGGATAGCAGTGGCCGAAGTCGAGGAGGATCCAATCACCGAAGATGGGGCGTGGCGGGACGAACCATGGGTAGAAGGAGCTTGTCACACTCTCGAAATCCCACGCTAAATTCAGAGACAGAATAAAGGGGATATGAGCAAAACAGAGTATGAGGTGTGAAGAACAGAGAAAAGCGGGTGAGATTCAGAGATAGTCCTGAGCGCCGGCGGCGGCTAGGGTTTGCATTACTCAATAATATGATAGATGATGCTTACAACTCCACTGCTCTGGCTTTATATCGAAGCCCGGGTTGGATGGAATCCTCACGGCTAACAACTAAAGTAACAGAAAAGGAAGAAAAGTAACAGCAGCGGCAAGAAGCCGTTAGTCGAAGGCGTTGGCCGGTGACCGCTAGATCCTCCTAAGTGATCCGGTATGCAACGATATGGGCCGTCCGATAACTGACGGAAGAACGAAGACAACTTCAGGTTTCAGTTACCTTGCTGGGTCATGACAATTACTCCCCTCTGAAGAACACACTTGTCCTCAAGTGTGGAAGCTGGGGAAAATGTCCCTGATGAAGTCTGCGTCTTCCCAAGTGGATGCTAGTGTAGGCAAGTTCACCCACTTGATCTTCCATTGGACTACAGGCTCATTGTTCCTGGGAATGGTTCTCCTTTCCATAATGGCTTCAGGGTACACTTTGATGTTACCAGCTGCATCAACCAGGGGCAGTTCTGGACTAGGCACCACTTTGCTGCCAATGTGCTTCTTGAGTTGGCTAACATGGAAGGTACTGTGTAGCTGACAGCCTTGTGGGAGTAGAAGTTTGTATGCTACTTCCCCTATTCTAGCTAGCACTCTATATGGTACATAGTACTTAGAATGCAGCTTAAGGGATCTGTGCAAACTCAGAGAAGAATGCCTATAGGGTTGATTTTTTAGGTACACCATGTCACCTACTGTGAATTCTCTTTCCTTCCTGCGCTTATCTGCATATTTCTTCATTCTGTCTTGGGCCTTGATCAAGTTGTCCTTCAGCAAGGCATTGGCCAACTGCCTCCTCTGTAGTAATCCCAGTGCTTCTTCATTAGCATCATCTGGCAGTACTACCTCAGTGATTTGTGGAGGTGCAAACCCATACAAGGCTTGGAATGGTGTCATCTTAAGTGAGGTGTGGTAGCTGGTGTTGTACCACCATTCTGCTGAGGATAACCAAGACATCCATTTCTTTGGGTTATCAAAGGTCATACATCTGAGATAGCCTTCAAGACACTGGTTAACTCTCTCTATTTGCCCATCTGTTTGAGGGTGGTAGGCAGTGCTCATGTGTAGCTGGGTCCCTAGTGCTTTGAATAAATCTTGCCACAATCCACTGGTGAATATCCTGTCTCTGTCAGAGACTATCACTGAAGGAGGGCCATGCAGTTTGGTGACATGATCTTGGAATAGTTCTGCCACCTGCTTTACTGTGTAAGGGTGACACAGAGGTATGAAATGTGCAAATTTTGTCAGTCTGTCCACTACCACCAGAATCACATCTTTTCCTATCGACTTGGGCAATCCTTCAATGAAGTCCATGGATATGTGAGACCAAGCTTGGTCTGGGACCCTGAGGGGTTTCAGCAAGCCTGGGTATGGGGTGTGTTCTGCCTTGTTCTTTTGGCACACTGCACATTCCTTCACATAGCTAATGACATTATTCTTCATACCACCCCAATGGAACACTAGTTTCACCCTTTGATAAGTAGCTGATTCCCCTGAGTGACCCCCTAAAGCAGAGTCATGCAGGGATGCAATTATTTTTGTTCTCAGTGCAGTGTTGTTTCCCACCACAATTTTCTTCTTGTACCTCAGAATGCCACTCTTGAGGGTATAGTTTACTTCAGCTGTGCTGTCCAGTGTCAGCTTGGCAATTAAGTTTTGGCAGTGCTCATCTTCCTCATAGCTAGCTATGACTTCCACAATCCATTTTGGTACAGCTGTGGAGATAGCATGTACAGATGGTGTAGGGGGTGCTCTGGATAAGGCATCAGCTGCTTTATTCTCTCTTCCTTGTTTGTATTCTATCCGGTAATCATAACCAAGCAGTTTTACTAGAAGTTTGTGTTGTATCCCTTCAGTTAGCTTTTGTTCTTGAATGGACTTCAAACTTTGCTGGTCTGTCCTAATTATCAGAGAGGAGCCAGCAAAATAGTGTTTCCATTTCTTGATTGCTTCAATGATTGCAAGGGCCTCCTTGTCATAAGTGGACAATGCTGCTGCTTTTGGGCCAATGGATTGACTCATAAAGGCTATAGGTTTATGGTCTTGCATCAACACTGTTCCTATCCCATACCCACATGCATCAGCTTCAAGCACAAATGGTTGTTTGTAGTTTGGAAAGGCCAGGACTGGTGCTCTTGTCATGATCACTTTCAATTGCTCAAAGGCTTGTTGCTGCTTCTCACCCCAGACAAAGGAATTTTTCTTCAAGGCCTCAAATAGGGGCTTGCAAATAACCCCATAACCCTGAATAAACCTTCTATAGTAACCAGTTAGTCCTAAAAATCCCCTCAACTGGGTCACATTAGCTGGGGCTGGCCACTTCAGCATTGCTTCAATCTTGATGGGGTCAGTAGAAACTCCTTCTGAGCTGATAATATGCCCTAAATATTCAATTCTCTCTTGGGAAAACTCACACTTGTTCATTTTAGCAAACAAGTTGTTAGTCCTCAGAATAGCTAGCACTTCCTTTAGATGTTGTTTGTGCTCCTCCAAGTCTTTGCTGAAAATCAAGATGTCATCAAAAAATACAAGTACAGATTTCCTTAAGAAGGGAGCCAGTAGCTTGCTCATCATGGCTTGGAAGGTTGCTGGGGCATTTGTGAGGCCAAAAGGCATCACTACAAACTCATAATGGCCCATATGAGTGCTAAATGCAGTCTTGGGAATATCTTCTTCCTTCATCCTCACTTGGTGATAACCAGACCTCAAGTCAATTTTTGAGAAAAACTTTGCTCCATACAGTTCATCTAACAAGTCCTCTATCACTGGTATGGGGTACTTGTTTTTAATGGTGTTTGCATTTAGCTGTCTGTAGTCAATGCATAGCCTCCAGCTACCATCCTTCTTCCTCACAAGAATAGCTGAGGAGGAAAATGGACTGAGACCAACTCTTATGACCTCAGCTTTAATCAATTGCTCAATGATTTTCTCCAAAGCATCCTTTTGGTAAGCTGGTAGCCTATATGCTCTTTTGTTTACAGGTTTTGAATCAGGTTGTAAAAGGATTTGATGGTCACAGTCCCTTTTGGGGGGAAGTTGGGATGGCTCAGAGAACACACCTTGGAACTCATCCAGGACTTCTTTTACTGCAGCTGGCGTATTGGTGATATGATCCCCAGATTGTTTTGTGTGCTGGGCATAAATGACTGCTCCTAGCACCCCATGTGCTAGTTCCTTCTCCAATTTCTCAGTAGGGATGATCTGACACTCCAAAGACTTAACTTCAGGACCAAATACCACCTTCTTAATGCGATAGTAATTTATCTTTAGTGCTTGGGTCTTGAAGTCCCATTTGACTGGGCTGTGTGTCAACATCCAATCAGTGCCTAAGTTGCAGCAGCCTGAATTCATTTTCGAATTTGTACCCCTATACAGTATACTGACAGTAAGCGCAAGAAGCTTTGCTTTTGATTTTTGCCCCATTGGCCACTATCACATTCATGGTTCTTGCACTGGCTATTTTGCACCCAGCCTTCTGAGCAAATTTGCTATCAATAAAAGTGCCAGAACTTCCCGTGTCCACCAAGGCTACCGCCTTCCTCTTCCCAATCATAATGTGGAGGATGGAGGTATTATTGGTAGGGGTAGTCCCTTGGATTGCATATGCAGATACTTGAGTCACCAACTCTTCCTGCTCCTCCTTTTCTACTTCTGCGCTTAATTCTTCCAGATATTCCTGGTCCTCTTCTTCTTTGGTCAGCATGGCTCTGACCTGCTTGTACATCTTGCATTGGAACCTATGCCCAGGAACCCTTTTTCCCCACACCTGAAGCACTTGTCATTTTTTATTGCAGCTGTATCAGTTTGTGGTTTGGTCACATTGGCAGGGAGAGATTGCCTAGATACTGGGGTAGCTACCATTTCCTTGATAGTATTAGGTTTCTGGTAGCTGGTCTTCTGTCCCCAACTAGCACTAGTTGTCTTTTTGAAGGGATTAGAAGCTTCCAGTCTTCTTGCTACCCAATATGCATCAATGAGTGAACTGGGTTTCTGGATTTGAGTGTGATGCTGCTCATAGTCATGCAATCCTGCTACGAAACTCTTGATGTAGTAACTCTCTGGAATTTCTGGATTTTCCCTTCTTACAGTTCCTACAGTTCTTTCAAAGGCATCAATGTAACTATCCACTGTGCTTGTCTGTTTTAAGGCATGAAAAACCTTGACCACATCATAAGTGGATTCTTCTGCAAACCTCTTCTTGATCTTCTTGCAGAACTTAGCCCATGAGATTTCTTCCAAGTCAAACTCCACATTCTCTAACCAGATATCAGCCTTCCCACTGAAGTACAGGGATGAGACTTCTACCTTCTCTTCTTCAGGCACATGGCAGAGCTTGAAATATTTCTCTGCTTTTTTATCCAAGCGCATGTGTTGGTTCCATCAAATTTTGGGAAGTCATGCTTAGGCCCTTTGTGATTTCCCCTGTGCTGCATTGGTGGTTGATACATGGGCTGGTAGTATTCCACTCCTTGACCCGGTCCATTTGTACCCCCACCATGTTGTGCCCCTTCCAGATTCTGGTGGCCCTGATTTGTAACTGGAACCACCCACTGTTGTGCATTTGCTGGTACATCTCCCTTGTTTGCTGGTGGTGGTGGTGCTTCATGGAAGATAGGTGGCTGAGTGTTGACCAACTTGGGATATTCTCCTCTATTTGACCCCATGAATGGTTGGGCAAAGGTTCCAGCTTGGCCTAGTCCACCAGGTGATTCTGCCGCTGTTTGGGCAATTTGCGTTGCCCTAAACACACTCTGTGGCGTTCCCTCATGTGTCGGAATTACATCCTTCCCATGCACACTGGACTGGTGAGTTGACGTACCTGCATGTGCTCTCGTTGTGGCCAGCTGTGGATTCATGGCTTGAATGAGGCCAGCCAGTTGGTCGAACCCCTTCTTGAATTCCGCAGATGCCTCAACCTGTTGCTTGGAGAGGGTGATCTGTCCATTCGCAAAGTCGTCAAACTTTTTCTGTATGTCCAAACTGAGTTGCTCGAACTCATGCTTGGTGACATAGACTTCTTCAGTCGCCGCCGCCATCTCCTCGCCTCCGCTCGGTCCATTTCTTCCTTTCCCCATCGCCAAGAAGGTCAAGAACTAAAGAAAGGGATTTTACTAGAGAAGCAGAGTACCTCTCCAACCTTCTCCAGATTCCTTTCCCCAATTCGCCTCCCACAGTACCCCTAGCCTAGAATCTGTTCGTCTTGTCTCCGGAATTTTACGCAAGAACTAGTCTTGCAACCTTCGATCAATCCGCCCAGACTTCTAGATCTAAGGCCAGAATCACTGCTCTGATACCACTTTTGTCACACTCTCGAAATCCCACGCTAAATTCAGAGACAGAATAAAGGGGATATGAGCAAAACAGAATATGAGGTGTGAAGAACAGAGAAAAGGGGGTGAGATTCAGAGATAGTCCTGAGCACCGGCGGCAGCTAGGGTTTGCATTACTCAATAATATGATAGATGATGCTTACAACTCCACTGCTCTGGCTTTATATCGAAGCCCAGGTTGGATGGAATCCTCACGGCTAACAACTAAAGTAACAGAAAAGGAAGAAAAGTAACAGCAGCGGCAAGAAGCCGTTAGTCGAAGGCGTTGGCCGGTGACCGCTAGATCCTCCTAAGTGAACCGGTATGCGACGATATGGGCCGTCCGATAACTGACGGAAGAACGAAGACAACTTCAGGTTTCAGTTACCTTGCTGGGTCATGACAGAGCTTCACGACAGCAAGGCACTCATGACGGTGTGCTTGACACGGCCAAGGAAAACATACATCGACGGTGGCAGCATAGCTTACCTACGGCGGCGCACACGGGGGGAAAAAGAAGGAGGGGAAGGCTAGTGTTCGGGCAGGAGCGGCGTAGGTTAAAAAGGAGAGGATCCACCTGCTCCGCCGTCTACTGCCTAGAGAGAGAGAGGGCAACAATGATAGGACGGAAAGGAAGAAGAGGAACATGGGAGGAGGGACTGGGCTAGGTGGGCCAGCTTCGCTGGGGGGGAACCGGATCCGAGGTGGGCTAGTTCATCGGGCAGGCCGGAATGATGCTGGCGGCCCATGCGGCTATTGCTGCTGGTCTCTCTTTCCCTTTCTATGCTTTGGTTTTATTTTTATTTGACTGTTTGTATTTGCTTGTTTCAAATTTGAAAACAGTTGCTATTTGCAAACAGATGAAAGAGCACAGAACCACAAGATGTAGGGTAGAGTTTCGGTTGGTTTTAGTCCTTTCTTTTGTTTGCCCAAAACCAACTAAAACAAAGAATTCCAATGAGAGGGAGAGAAAGATGGGAAGCTCTCATATGCATGCATGAACAAGATCTTTGTCTAGTTTTGTGGCCAAGTGATCATTGTTTTATGGCTGAATGAATCAAAGCATCCCAAACATAGTTGCACATAACAATGACACCACGGATACCCCCTCTACACTCGGGTGCATATGCACCCGGTATGAAAAAACATTTTTCAAAAAATTGAAAATTTTGTAAAAAAAATCATGTGTAGCTTCATGTTTGAGGTACACATGAAGTCATTTCACTGAAAACTGATATGTTTTGTGTGTTGTGTAAAATCCAAGCATCCCAAACATAGTTGCACATAACAATGATACCACGGAAACCCCTTTCTACACCCGAGTGCATATGCACCCGGTATGAAAAAACATTTTTTAAAAATTTGAAAATTTTGTAAAAAAAATCATGTGTAGCTTCATGTTTGAGGTGCACAAGAATTCATAAAACCGATATGTTTTGTGTGCTGTGTAAAAAACACAAATTTTTACGTTGTGGAGCATGTTAATTTAGCACCAAATTTTTTTGTACACAAGCCACCCAAAATGTTCATTTTTCGTGAAACGACTTTGCACGCACCTAAAACTTGAAGTTCTACCTGCACATATTTCTTTCTGAATTTTTTGGAATTTCAAATTTTGACAAAAATAAAATTCAAATGAAGGGTGCGTATGCACCCGGGAGCAAAAAGGACAAGTCCAATGACACCATATGAATTATGAGGCCTATATAGTGTGTATTTTCCCACTATGATTTAATATATCTCATTGAACCAAATAACCACAAAAGGATGGAACCATGATCGAGAAGGATACATGGCTTCTACTACTACATAGCATGTAAAATCGTCCATGTTGGTTTCCATACAACTATTGTAAAAATAATAAGGGACCATATATGGAAGCATGTAAAAATAGAAGTGGAACCATATCAACATACATGAGCTAGATGTAAATATTAATAGTAAGGCAAAGGCTCACATATAGTTGGATGGTGAAATTATAAGGTGATGATCAGAAAAGTGGTAGAGTTTGGAAGAGATATGCCCACAACTCAACTTGGGCATCAAGTATTTTATCAAGAAACAAAAACAAATTATCAAGAAGAAAATACAAGTAATACAATATAAATGCATATGGTATAAGAACGAAATAAAAAGGAGTTTTATACGATGCCCAAATGCAAGGTGGTATGATGACATGAGCATGGTTTAATGATGATGCAATAAATGGCATGTAGGAAGTAGTAATATATAATAAACCAAGTAGAATTACAATTGTTAGACAATTGAGATTGATGAGGACATCCCTATAATGATACCTACCCCAATTGCTAATGGTGATGTTCCAATTGCAAAGAAAGATCAATCCAATGAGATAAGGATTGGACCAATCACAAGAGCTCATGCTAAGCTACTAGAACAACAGGTGAACTTGTTTCTTAATGAACCTGGTGTTTTAATTAATGAGAATTTTATACTACCTAAGTCTTTGAATTATTGCATGACCAGGTACTTAGGAGAAGAAGGCGTAGCATGGAGCGAGGAGCTAATGGAACAAGGCATGTTGATCAATGAAGAATGTGCGAGGGAGGAGAGGAAGGAAGCGCAAGGAGCACACAAGATTGAAGATCAACACTTGGTGGACAATCTCTGCCGCGGCAGAGAAACGCCACTTTTCTCTGCCACGGCAGAGAAACGGGCCCGAATTCTGCCACGGCAGAAACATGAACTGAACCAACTTTAGGTCGGTTTGTACCCTTAGTTGGGTGGGACCAACTCGGATCCACCCTTAGGCCGCCGCCCCCAGAATCATAAATAGATGGGACGCACTTCTATCTAGGGTTAGACCACGTTAAAATATTTTGGAGATGTTTCTTTCATAGAACCTCTGGAATTACCCTGTGTTCGAATTTACCAACTATAATTCAGTGTGATCTGCTGTTCCATTGGGAATTAGTAGATTGCATACTACCGTTCATGGTCACAACTGCGTGCGCAAGAGTGTGGTGTTGTGAATATCCTACAAGGTTCGAGATCTGTTGCACGGGCACCAGGGTTCGAGCGGGAGAGATCATAGCTACGCACTAGTTATCTATCATCCAACATCATCATCGACAAGAGCTTGCTGTGAAGATCGGGCCACCCCATATCATCTTGGTATCAGATTTCCTCGTTGCCTCGGTAAGCAATCCACAATCCATCCATAGATTAGAGAGTGTTTTTCGTCCTATACAGAAAAAGCCACACAAAGAGAGTTGCCATAGCTTAGATTGCATCGTAGATGAGTAATAGTTGCTGGTCGTGTTCATTCTTTAGTTTAGATCTAGATCTGTTCTTTGTAGATCTGTTTTTCTAGTCGTTTTCTAGTCAATTTCCACCATTGTTTCCGCCACCACAAGGTCAGATCCGATATAATCTAAGAGTCCTAGTCTACTACTCTTGGCCGAGTCGGAATTAAAAAAAATTCTATCGACTCTGCCACGGCACGGCAACAGCCTGTTTTTCTGCCGCGGAGCCCCGTTCTGCCACGACTCGGATTCGCTGCCGCGGCACGTTTTTGACATGTTTTTGTGCCGCGGCAGGATTTTCTGCCACGACACGATTTTGCCCTGTTTTTCTGCCACGGCAGGAAATTTTACAAAGTGTGAATTTGCACTTTTCCTTCAACCTTAGCCACAACCATTCTATTACATAGGTGTAGGAACTTGCCCATTGAGACTAGTTTCCGCTCCTACAGGCTGCTCATAGGATTTTGGTGCTGTACTTTGTAATTGGCCGTGTGTGATATATCAAATCAAAAAAAGAAGAGAAAAATCAATATAGCAACAGAAAAAGCAAAAAAAAGAGCTATACAAAAGAAAAAAGAAAAATTATGGAAAAAGAGAATTTGAGAAAGAGGCCTAGTGATATCTTTGTGCATCGGTAGATTGAGAAATCTTGTGCCTGTTTACTTTGAGCTTTGCTAGTGTCTCTCGAGCGTAGTGCAACACCCTTCATAGTTGCATTGCCACGTTTTTCTTCACGTGTGTGTTTCTTGGGTATTTGTACAATCAGCACTAGGACTTGTTTGCGGTGTAGATAGGGTACCATGCCTATAGCTCCACCTTAAATAACCTGTGTGTCCTGCGATCGTTCTCTATACCTTTGATATTCACTTCATCACATCAAGTGCATCAGTCTTTGATTTCGTTTGGTAGAGCATCTCTATTCACTTTGGAACGGTAAGATCTCCTTTCTTATTAGTTGTGAGTGAGCTGTGAGAGTTTCCACCATATAGATTTTGATTTTTGCACTAACCTACTAATCATGTCTAATAGTGATGATGATGTTGTGTTGCAGAAAAAGAAGGATGAGGAGCTTGTTTATTAGCGTGAATATGAGGCTTTGAAGTCCCACTTGACACGTGTGTTTACTAACACGACAGATTCCATTGACAAGAATCTCCAGGATATGAATATGAGATTGGATCAGCATGTTGGAACGGTTGATACTATTCAAACAGAAGTGGCTACGCTCAATGTCAATGTCACCACTTTGCAGCGTTCCATTGAGGGTTTGATAGCTGCCTTACATAGAAGGGAAAATCCTCAACATGATGATGCCTTTGATGATTTCGATGAGGGTAGTGCAGTGGATGCTGCTCCACATGTTGGCAGGGGACGTGCTATTCCCCCTGCCCACGCACCTACTCATGGCCATGGGCTTGCCCCTCTTGGGCGTGCTCAACGTGTTCCCAACCAAGCTGCTGATGATGGTTTGGGCAAGCCAAAATTCTCAATTCCCAAGTTTGATGGTTCCATTGATCCTGAAGACTACCTCACATGGGAGTTGAAGATTGAGAAACTCTAGCGCTTATTTGACTATCCAAAAGATAAGAAGGTCAAGCTTGTAGCATTTGAATTTGATGGTTATGCTTTGCGTTGGTGGGATGCTCTCGTGCAACATAGGAGGGAGGACAATGAACTTCCTGTGATGGATTTGCGCGAGATGAAGCAAATCATGAAGGCTCGTTTCGTACCAACCAACTACTTGCGATCAGTTTTTGATAAATTGACGCAATTGAAGCAAGGCACAATGATAGTTGATGAGTACTACATGGAGATGGAGATGCTTATGCAGCGTGCTAGAATTTGTGAGTCTATTGAGATGACCATGCAGCGATTCCTAAACAATCTGAAGTTGCCAATCAAGAGCATAGTTCGTCATCACAAGTATGAGACCATGAATGAGCTATTGCACCATGCTAGAGAGGCCGAATCCCAGTTGGCAGAAGAGGCAAAGTCATGCGCTCGTTTTCCATCCTCCAGCAGATTTTCAGCTATATCTACTCCTAATACAGCTGCGCCACCAGCTACTTCTCCGTTTACACCATCGGCCATTCTAGCAAGTACACCTTCGTTTGGTTCTAATGCTCGGAAACCCGCTGCTCCTGCTGCTAGTTCGGGTTCCAACATGTCTACGACACGTACTCGTGATGTGGTGTGCCATACTTATGGAGGTAGAGGGCACTACAAGAAGGATTGTCCAAACAACAAGGTTATGTTTGTTAATGAACAAGGTGAAGTAGAAAGTGGAGATGAAGCTTCTGACACTTATCTTAATGACGGCGAGGATGGTGCTGATGCATATGCTGAGCGTGCACCAACTATTGTCGTATCTTCACGTGTACTTAGTGTGCAACCGGTTGAGGAATTCCAGTGTTGCAACTTGTTCCAAACAAAATCTCTACTTGGACCTAACAAAGCTTGCAAGGTAATTATTGATGGAGGTAGCTGCAGAAATGTTGCAAGTAAGGAACTATGTGCCAAAATGAATTTGACATACTTACCTCATCCCAAGCCATACTACACACAATGGTTGAGCAACAATGGTGAGATGAAGGTAAATCATATGGTACGTGTGAATTTTCAGATAGGGTCATACAAAGATTCTATTGATTTTGATATGGTTCCTATGACTGTTTGTCACTTACTATTGGGTCGGCCTTGGCTCTATGATCGCCATGTGCAACACAATGGCCGAGCCAATACATATCACTTGTAATTCAAAGGTAAGAAGATTACTATGTAGCCAATGACACCACAAGAGATTGTGAATGATTCTCGCCACAAGATAAAGGTAAACTTGAAGGAAGATACTACCACTCGGCGAGACTGTGTGACAGCTGTTCCTGATGTAATTGAGCCTAAATTGAGTGATATAACAAAAAATGAGAGAGTGCTTGGGTTATTGATTCTAGCCACCAAGGAGGATATGAGAGAGTTTCGTGAGGATCCTACAGCCATGCCACTTGTGCTCATGTATAAGGGTGAGGTATTGGTTTCTAACAACATGACCCCTATTTCTCTTGGTGTCTCTTCTGTTTTACAGGACTTTGGGGATGTGTTTCCAGAAGACGTACCCGCAAGTTTACCTCCATTGCGTGGTATAGAACATCAAGTGGACCTGATTCCTGGCGCCACACTTCCCAACCGTGCACCTTACAGGACTAATCCCGAAGAAACAAAGGAAATTCAGAAGAAAGTACAAGCGTTGCTGGATAAAAGGTACATTCGTGTCTCTCTTAGCCCTTGTGCTGTTCCTTTTATTTTAGTTCCTAAGAAAGATGGTACATGGCGCATGTGTGTTGATTGTAGAGCAATTAATAACATCACTATTCGATATCGTCATCCTATTCCACGCTTAGAGGATATGCTAGATGAATTGAGTTGTGCTGCTGTTTTCTCTAAAATTGACTTGCGTAGTGGTTATCATCAAATTAGGATGAAAGAAGGGGATGAATGGAAAACTTCTTTCAAAACTAAATTCGGCTTGTATGAGTGGTTAGTCATGCCGTTTGGTCTTACTAATGCACCTAGTACTTTCATGCGTTTGATAAATCATGTTTTGAGAGAGTTTATTGGTCGTTTTGTGGTTGTTTACTTTGATGATATACTCATATACAACCACACCGAATCTGAACATTACACTCATATTAGACAAGTTTTGCAAGTGTTACGTGATAATAAACTGTATGCTAATCTTGAGAAGTGTACATTTGCAAAAGATAAGGTCATATTCTTAGGATTTGTTGTTTCTAAGCATGGAGTAGAGGTAGATCAATCTAAAATTGAATCAATTCAGAATTGGCCTACTCCAATGAATGTAAGTCAAGTGCGTAGTTTCCACGGTCTCGCTGGTTTTTATAGGCGCTTTGTGAAAGATTTTAGCACCATTGTTGCACCTTTGAATGATTTGACAAAGAAAGGTGTTCCTTTTGTATGGGGCGCGGCTCAAGACATTGCATTTGATACATTGAAATGTTTGCTTACTTCTGCACCATTACTTGCATTACCTGATTTTTTGAAGCAATTTGAAGTTGAATGTGATGCTAGTGGTATAGGCATAAGTGGCATTTTGATGCAAGAGGGTCGGCCTATAGCTATTTTTTCTGAGAAATTGACTGGTCCTCGTTTGAATTATTCAATTTATGATAAAGAAATGTATGCACTTGTTAGAGTACTTGAGGTTTGGCAACATTATTTGTGGCCAAAGGAATTCATCATACATTCTGATCATGAAGCATTGAAATACTTGAAAGCTCAATCAAACTTGCATAGAAGATTAGCTAAATGGGTTGAGTTCATTGAGTCTTTTCCTTACATCATTAACTATAAGAAGGGAAAAGAGAATGTTGTTGCTGATGCTCTATCTAGGAAGCATATGCTATTAACCAATATTGATGTTAAAATTCCTGGATTAGAAGCTATTTGTGCACTTTATGCAACTGACCATGATTTTGCTGAACCATGTCGTTTGTGTGCTCTTAGGAACGCACGGGATAAGTATCACATACATGATGGCTATTTGTTTCGAGCTAACAAACTATGTATTCCAGAATCATCGCTGCGTTTGTTCTTAGTGCAGGAATCACATGTTGGTGGTTTGATGGGTCACTTTGGGCGTGAGAAGACATTGCTCATGCTCGCTGATCATTTCTATTGGCCCAAGATGAGGCGTGATGTGTACAAATTTGTGAGCTGATGCATTACTTGCCACAAGTTGAAATCCAAGCTGAAGCCTCACGGTTTGTATACACCTCTCTCTGCACCTACTACTCCATGGGAAGACATTAGTATGTATTTTGTGCTAGGTCTACCTAAAACTCAGAGAGGTCATGATTCTATATTTGTGGTAGTGGATAGGTTCTCTAAGATGGATCATTTTATTGCCTGCCACAAAAGCGACGATGCGTCGCATGTTGCTAACCTGTTTTTCAGGGACATCGTGAGATTACATGGAGTACCTACGACGATTGTTTCTGACCGTGATGTGAAGTTCATGATCTACTTGTGGAAGACCTTATGGGGGAAGCTAGGAACGAAGCTGCTATTCAGTACTACATGTCATCCCCAAACAGATGGTCAAACGGAGGTGGTGAATCGAACATTGTCACAGCTGCTAAGGACCATGATTAAAAAGAATCCGCGGGAGTGGGAAGAGTGTTTACCACATGTTGAGTTTGCTTACAACAGGGTTGTGCATTCAACTACTCAGCTTTGTCCTTTTGAGGTGGTGTATGGTTTCAAGCCATTGACGCCACTTGATATGTTGCCTCTGCCATTACATGAGAGAGTTGATATGGAGGCATCAAAACATGCTGATTATGTCAAGAAAATACATGAGAAGACTCGAGAGGCTATTGAGAAGAAAGGTGATACATTGCAAATGTATCTACAATTTTTGATGTTCCATGCTTGGTTTTATCCACTTTCTTGTGTTTTGTTCCAACTTTGGAGTACTTTTTATTATGATTTCTTGGACTAACCTATTAACAAGAGCCACAGTGCCAGCTGCCTGTTTTCTGTTGTTTTTGGTTCCAGAAAAGTCAGAAAATGAATATTCTTGGAATTGGACGGGACAAAAGCCAAAGTGCCTATTTTTTCGGAAGGGATCAAGTGCCAGAATACGAGACGGAGAAGGGCTGGGGGCCGGCCACACCACCTGGCCGCGCGGCCAGGCCTGGCCCGCACCAGGGGTGGTCTGGCCGCCCCCGGCACCCCCTCGACCTCTCCTTCCGCCTATAAGTTGCCCTCGGGACGAAAACCCTAGGTACCCGATCAAAAATCCACGAAAGAGTCTGTAGCCACCGTCATCTCCATCCCTAGATCGGGGGGGGGGGATCTGAAGCTCTTCCTAGCACCCTGTCGGAGAGGGGAATTCACCCTGGAGGCCTTCTTCATCACCATGCAAGCCTCCGGTGTGATGCGTGAGTAGTTCATCCTTGGACTACGGATCCATGTAGTAGCTAGATGGCTGGTTTCTCCTCCTTTGTGCTTTCATGTTTAGATCTTGTGAGCTCCATTCATGATCAAGATCATCTATTTGTAATTCATACATGTTGTGTTTGCGGGGATCCGATGGATATTGAGATGCTATTTCAGATTGATTATTGATTCTATCATGTCTTTGTTATTTGAGATCTTGCATGCTTTCCGTTGTTAGTAGCTATCTTGGCCAAGTAGATGCTAGCAACTCCAAGAGTTAGTATTTATGCTCGATAGTGGGTTCATGCCTCTGGTAATCTGGGGAAGTGACAGAAATCTCTAAGGTACTAGATGTGCTGTTGCTACTAGGGAGAAAACAACAATCCTTTGTTCATAGAGCAATCGTATTGTTTAACTTACACGTAGTTCGTAAAGCAATAATCTGTTCCTTGCAACTTAATACTGGAGGGGGTTCGGATGATAACCTGAAGGTGGATTATTAGTCATAGATGCAGTTGGATGGCGGTCTATGTATTATGTTGTATTTCCCAATCAAGTCTCAGAGGAGTCAAGATGATTAGTTCATGTATTGCTTTCTCGGTGTTTGTCAATTGCCCCGCTGTAATTTGTTCACCCAGCATGTTATCTATCTAAGGAGAGCCACCTCTAGTGAACTATGGATTCCGGTCCTTGTCTTTTACATACAATCTATAAACTGTTTCTGCTTTGTGTTTACTTTCTGCAAACTTTTACTTATTTCCATTCGATACGTTTAATCCTTTGTTTTCCGCAAAACACGGTGAGATTGAGAACCTCATCGCAAGTTGGGGACAAAGTTTTATGGTTGTGTTGTGTAGGTCTCCACGTTGCTACTAGCACCGGTAGTGCGCCCTTCCAAAGCTCAGCTAGTAACACCTTTGGGGTGTTTCCTTGCTCCTACTGGTTTGATTAAACCTTGGTTTCATAACTGAGGGAAACTTGTTGTTGTGCTCATCATACCTTCCTCTTGGGGTTCCCAACGAGCTCTACATCAACACCACGCACCAAGCACTTTTCTGGGTGCCGTGTATTGAGCCATCAAGCGATTTTCTGGCGCCGTTGCCGGGGAGTCAAGGACATCTTCACAAGGGGAGTCCCTCATAACCAATCTCTTTACTTTGTTGTTTTTGTTTTGCTTAGTTTCCTTTTTGCTTTGTTTGCTTGTTTTGTTCTTCAAAAAATCCAAAAAAATTAGTTTTACTTGTTTTGCTTTCTTATTTAAAAACCCAAAAAAATTAAGTCTCATTTAGTTGTCACCTTTTCCTTAGCTCACCATGTTGATCCCCAAGTTCACCCTGAAAGACCTTCCAATTGGGAGTGGTTCTATAATTGGGAAAGACAACATTGAAGAATTCTTTAATCATGTTAACAAACATGAAGATACTGAGGATAGATCCCTTGGAGAACTTGCTCCAAATTATGAGATTGCTGCTGCTTCTTTAATTCACATGTTAGAAGCTAGGTTTGTTAACCTTAACCCCTTAATACAAGTAATGTTTCTTAAGCTTAAAGAAATTGAAGACCCTGAAAAGAGGGATTTTATTCTAGAAACTTTGTTTAAGGAGTTCTATGATGTTGCCAAAGAAGCTAGAAAAGTTTTTGAATGTTTCAATATGCTAGGCTCATGTGTAGATGTGGTTGGTATACGAGAAAAGATGAACAAAACCGAACCTAATGGGGAGGAACCTAAGATACCAATACCCTTCAAACTAGTAGCAATACATGATGCCATAGAAAAAAATCTTGATTGGATTGTTCCCGCAAACCCTTTTGATGAGAATAGTGAACCTAAGAGCATTGAGAGAGGATCCTCTAGAACTTATTTGGATGAAATACCTTGCCTTGTTGAAAATATTTCTGGTACTGATCTTAATGCTTCTTCATTTGAGAACACTTGATTCTTTCTTTGTTTCTTATGCCTAACTTAAAGGCGTTAAAGAAAAGTACTTGTTGGAAGATAACCCAAGAGTTTTAGTTGAGTCTTGGAAGTTATTACCTCTGTAATAACCTCACATTATCTTTTTTATTTGCTTTTTGTGCCAAGAGTAACCTCTAATAAGAGTGAAGTAATGATTGGGAAAGTTGCTGTCCCGAAACAGATTTCTGTGCTTCACCGTAAAAATTCCTGAGAGAGCTCTGTATGTCGGATTGAGCTGTAATTTTTTGTGCTTCTGCCCCAGGTTGTTATCTAAATTTCGTTAGTTCAACACTTGTTGATTTGAGCAATAGAAGGTCTTCGAAAAAATTCATCTTTACCTGCTGGTCTGTTTTGACAGATTTCTGCCATTTTCTGCATTTGCTTCTTGTTGGTTCCTTCTTGAGTTCCTTTGGGGAATTGAGCTTTTTGAGGAAAGTTCTACAGTATCTAGTGTTCTAATGGAAGTTTATTTGGTGTTAGAACTGAACCTTGAGACTTATTTATCTTAAGTGCACTAATGTTGCTAATGAGATTGTGTGAAGTTTTGTATGAAGGAAAATTTTCAGGTGTATGGAAGGAATGGGTAATGAGATGAAGGATGGACTAAAGCTCAAGCTTGGGGATGCCACGCGTGTCACACCAAGAAATATCCAAGAAGTACAAGCGTCAAAGCTTGGGGATGCCCAAGGCATCCCCTTCTTCATCAATAAAAATTCCAGGTTTCTTCCAAACGCTTCATTTTTATTGTTTCATGCACAGTTGTGTTTTTCTTGGAGCATCTTCTTTTTCGTTTTTGTTTTGATTTTTAGTTTGCTTGGTTTGGTTAGTTTTCTGAATAAGTTGGTTGGACCCCCTCTTTCACACTTTGGTTTGCAAATAGTTTGGTTTTGGTTTGGAAAAGAGTAGGAAAGTTCATACTTATGTGGTAAAAAGAGCTCGTTTTTGACTGTGGCTATGCTTTGTCATGTCGTGCTTGATATTGTTTTGGCTTTATGCTTAGTATTATTTGTTATAGAATGACTTGTTATAAACAATTGAGATTGCTTAATGTGCCTTGGATGAATCATGCGTTGTTTTAGCATATTAAAGCATAGTATAGTGGTATTCTCCTTTGATGCTTTATTTGGGTTGACTTGGCACATGCTCACACATGTTATGACTGTCACAAGTCACCATAGCCTTTATGATCCTTTAGTTTTCAACTTGTAGTATCACTTTATGCTTTGATCAATGATGTTTTGTCGCTCTGTATGATTATGGCCATTATTGCTCTCTTAGTTTGTCGCTCCCAGTCTTTTGCTAGCCTCCACAACCAAGTATGAGTTCCACTCATGCATCCAACTCCCTAAACCAAGTTTTTCCAGAGAGTCCACCATATATACCTACTAGCTTATGCTATTCCAAGTATATATTCATGCTTTTGTCTACCTTTCACTTGTTATGAGAAAACTAGTGATTAAAGCTCTCATGAACTTGATGGCACACTTTACTTTATTGCCTCTAATAAACTTGAAACATTGAGTCCTTTGTTGCGTATATGCTTACGCTTTATAAGTTGAAATTAGCATAACCATGTACCATGGGGAACGCTTTCAACATTGCACTGGTACTTTGTACCCCGTTGATATTATGTTCTTTTGCTTACGGATCTCGGCGGTGTGAAATAAATGTGGAACTTGTAAGATCATGGAGTTTGTATGTGTGTTAGAGAAACGCCTGGGCCGCTAGCCTAAGCCATGCCTAATCATGGTGGAAACTTGCAGCATCACCATAGTGATCACTCTATGAAGCATCCTCAATAAAAACCTATGCAAATAGCAAATAAAAAGATCGCTGAGATGATCATTGTCTGCTTGCCTTGTCATTTTGATTATGGGAAAGCTCCCGTATCATGTGCAAGGGGTACCCCGTTGGCGGTTCTTAATGATACACATATACTTACAATGACAAGAGCTTACTCGTGACTGAAGTTGAGTAGCATGAGGATCGGTCTTCGTAAGTAAGGGGCATAAGATTTCGGTTTATAACTTGTCAAGCATATCCCCTTAGTTGTGTCACTTTAACCTTAATCACCTTCAAGATGCTTATGATAGGGGCAATGAGAGCTGAAAGCTACAAGTACCATAATTTTTGGAAGCTCTTTATGAGACTTGAATCCCTACTTCCTTTTACAAAAGGCCTTTCTTCCACCATTATATTGAGTCTCCACCTTCTATGTTTATGCACCTACTTTGAGAGCATAGTGGCCATTCTTAGTTCTATGTGCATTGTCCCAAGACTAGTTGATTGATGCATAACTTGTTATTGCTTGTTTGAAACTATTGTATCTAGTCACTCTTATGAACTTTGAAGGTGTCCTATGCATTTATATTTGCTACTCTATTGAGGGACAAGATGAATACTATTATGTTATGTTTTCTTTATGTGAAACAAACAAACATCTTGCAAAGCATGTTATTCATGAATCTTTTGTTTGTGCCTTTTCATGTTGCATCATAGTTTCTTTGCTTATTGCTAGAACTTTGTCTTTCATGTTATGATTGAAGTACTATGATCCCAGCCTTGAATGTTTTGCAAATACTTTAATCAAGTCTTTGATGGTGCATGTCACCTAAAAAATTATTCTTTCTTTTTATCACTTACCTACTCGAGGACGAGCAGGAGTTAAGCTTGGGGATGTTGATACATTGCAAATGTATCTATAATTTTTGATGTTCCATGCTTGGTTTTATCCACTTTCTTGTGTTTTGTTCCAACTTTGGAGTACTTTTATTATGATTTCTTGGACTAACCTATTAACAAGAGCAACAGTGCCAGCTGCCTGTTTTCTGTTGTTTTTGGTTCCAGAAAAGTCAGAAAATGAATATTCTCATAATTGCACGGGACAAAAGCCAAAGTGCCTATTTTTCCGGAAGGGATCAAGTGCCAGAATACGAGACGGAGAAGGGCTGGGGGCCGGCCACACCACCTGGCCGCGCGGCCAGGCTTGGCCCACGCCAGGGGGTGGTCTGGCCGCCCCCAGCACCCCCTCGGCCTCTCCTTCCGCCTATAAGTTGCGCTCGGGACGAAAACCCTAGGTACCCGATCAAAAATCCACGAAAGAGTCTGTAGCCGCCGTCATCTCCATCCCTAGATCGGGGGGATCTGAAGCTCTTCCCGACACCTTGCCGGAGAGGGGAATTCACCCTGGAGGCCTTCTTCATCACCATGCAAGCCTCCGGTGTGATGTGTGAGTAGTTCATCCTTGGACTACGGATCCATGTAGTAGCTAGATGGCTGGTTTCTCCTCCTTTGTGCTTTCATGTTTAGATCTTGTGAGCTCCGTTCATGATCAAGATCATCTATTTGTAATTCATACATGTTGTGTTTGCGGGGATCTGATGGATATTGAGATGCTATTTCAGATTGATTATTGATTCTATCATGTCTTTGTTATTTGAGATCTTGCATGCTTTCCGTTGTTAGTAGCTATCTTGGCCAAGTAGATGCTAGCAACTCCAAGAGTTAGTATTTATGCTCGATAGTGGGTTCATGCCTCTGGTAATCTGGGGAAGTGACAGAAATCTCTAAGGTACTAGATGTGCTGTTGCTACTAGGGAGAAAACAACAATCCTTTGTTTATAGAGCAATCGTATTGTTTAACTTACACGCAGTTCGTAAAGCAATAATCTGTTCCTTGCAACTTAATACTGGAGGGGGTTCGGATGATAACCTGAAGGTGGATTATTAGTCATAGATGCAGTTGGATGGCGGTCTATGTATTATGTTGTATTTCCCAATCAAGTCTCAGAGGAGTCAAGATGATTAGTATATGCATGTATTGCTTTCTCGGTGTTTGTCAATTGCCCCGCTGTAATTTGTTCATCCAGCATGTTATCTATCTAAGGAGAGACACCTCTAGTGAACTATGGATCCCGGTCCTTGTCTTTTACATACAACCTATAAACTGTTTCTGCTTTGTGTTCACTTTCTGCAAACTTTTACTTCTTTCCATTCGATACGTTTAATCCTTTGTTTTCCGCAAAACACGGTGAGATTGACAACCTCATCGCAAGTTGGAGACAAAGTTTTGTGGTTGTGTTGTGCGGGTCTCCACGTTGCTACTAGCACCGGTAGTGCGCCCTGCCAAAGCTCAGCTAGTAACACCTTTGGGGTGTTTCCTTGCTCCTACTGGTTCGATTAAACCTTGGTTTCATAACTGAGGGAAACTTGCTACTGTGCTCATCATACCTTCCTCTTGGGGTTCCCAACGAGATCTACATCAACACCACACACCAAGCACTTTTCTGGGCACCGTGTATTGAGCCATCAAAAGGCAAGAACATTACTGCTGCAAGGAATCAAGCAAGAAAGGAAGTGGTGTTCAAGCCTGGAGATATGGTTTGGGTGCATCTGCGCAAGGACAGATTTCCATTACTTCGCAAGTCCAAGTTGAAGCCACGTGGTGCTGGTCCTTACAAGGTGCTAGCCAAAATTAATGACAATGCCTACTCGGTTAACATACCTATTGAGGAGTTTGGAGGAGTTAGCAATAGCTTCAACGTTGCTGATTTGTCACCATATGCGGGAGAAGACCTTGGAGCGTCGAGGTCAACGCCTTTTGAAGGGGGGGGGGAGATGATGAGGACATCCCTACAATGATACCTACCCCAATTGCTAATGATGATGTTCCAATTGCAAAGAAAGATCAATCCAATAAGATCAGGATTGGACCAATCACAAGAGCTCGTGCTAAGCTACTAGAACAACAGGTGAACTTGTTTCTTAATGAACCTGGTGTTTTAATTAATGAGAATTTTATACTACCTAAGTCTTTGAATTATTGCATGATCAGGTACTTAGGAGAAGAAGGTGTAGCATGGAGCGAGGAGCTAATGGAACAAGGCGTGTTGATCAATGAAGAATGCGCGAGGGCGGAGAGGGAGGAAGCACAAGGAGCACACAAGATTGAAGATCAACACTTGGTGGACAATCTCTGTCGCGGCAGAGAAACGCCACTTTTCTCTGCCACGGCAGGCTGCCGCGGCACAGAAACAGAGTCCTTTTCTGCCACGACAGGCTGCCATGGCAGAGAAACGGGACCGAATTCTGCCACGACAGAAACCTGAACCGAACCAACTTTAGGTCGGTTTGTACCCTTAGTTGGGTGGGACCAACTCGGATCCACCCTTAAGCCGCCGCCCCCAGACTCATAAATAGATGGGACGCACTTCTATCTAGGTTTAGACCATATTAAAGTATTTTGGAGATGTTTCTTTCATAGAACCTCTGGAATTACCCTGTGTTCGAATTTACCAACTATAATTGAGTGTGATCTGTTGTTCCATTGGGAATTAGTAGATTGCATACTACCGTTCATGGTCACGGCTGCGTGCGCAAGAGTGTGGTGTTGTGAATATCCTACAAGGTTCGAGATTTGTTGCACGGGCATTAGGGTTCGAGCGGGAGAGATCATAGCTACGCACTAGTTATCTATCATCCACCATCATCATCGACAAGAGCTTGCTGAGAAGATCGGGCCACCCAATATCAGGGATGCTACAAACAGTCGCCGCTCGGACCGACCGTTGGCGCGTCGTCTTGCTGGGCGTACATGGGACCAGGAATGCGCTCCTTTTTGAGGCCTCGCCGGGAGGCTTCTGTGGCGCACTGGGACCGGTTCTAGCACCCGTAAAGGCTCTGGGGTTCATTCCACCTCTCGAGACTCACTCTCTGCGAGCCCTCTGGAGGAAGCACCTGGTAGGCCCGACGGTTGGACGTGACGGGTGCCCCGGTGCCAATAGTCCGACAGCATTGGCCTTTTAGCAATGCTTATGAGTAAAATACACAAGCAGTTCAAGAGCGCTTGTGCGGAATTTTAGGAAATGTGTAGGAAATTCAGGAGAGGTGCAGGAAGTTCAATTGCTCTAGTGAGTGAAAGTGTGCAGACAGTTCAACTGCGCCTAAAGCGGCAACTCAGGAAGTCAGCGGAAAGTTCATGTGGGATATCGCGGCTAGTTCAGAAAATCGAGGGCATTTCAGCTATTGATAAGGGGTGGCCCGATCTTCTCATTGAGCACGTCGTAGATGATGGTGGATGTAATGGAGATAACTTGTGGGATGTTGTGAATCACCGGCTGTTCCCCCGTTGCCAATGCAACAGATCTCAACCCAGATGGTATTCGCAACTTCACACACTTACGCACGTAGCCGCCGACCACAAAGCGGTTTGAAATCTACCAATTCCCAATGGAACAGCAGAAAACACGAGAACTTTCAGTAGAAAACTCCAGATCGAATCAAAGTGGAGGTATGTTAGATATTCCTGATCGAATCAAAGAGGAACATATAATTTCAGATGAATGCTTACAGCAGTTCAACGAAACAAGTATTGGTTTAATCTGAACATGGTATAACCCTAATTGCGGCTGCTGTGGGGATACTTAAAGAGGTTGGGGCGAGCTCCCCACAAACCAGGCCTAAAACCAGCCTTATTTTGGCCCAAACTAACCCGGTTCAACTCAAACTGATACACACCGACCCATAGATGGGTTCGGCCTAATTGGCGCGCATGCCAAACATCATGGAACACCTCAAACGTGTATTTCTTGGTGCGCCACATCCCTCTCTTGATCATACATGATTTCCTCATTGTCTCCTAGTGCGTCTGCCTCCCTCTCCTCCCTCGCGCACACATTGGTGATCAACACGTCGGATTCCCCTTAATGCATCTCTTCTCCTCCTCGCGCAATGCTTGTGTTATCAACAAACCTAGTAATCATACACAGTGCAATAACTTAAGTAGTATAAAATTCTGATTATCACAAACATTAATTCCAACTAGGAAAGAATTAACCTTATATAAATTACTGGTTAGGTTTAATATTTCCTTCTAGCTGAGACAATTAGAATCATCATATTCATAGAATATATCCTCCTCATCCTCCCTTTCTTCATGAAAAGCCATCCTCGGCTTTGGATAAGCTGTAAATGGAAGAAACAAAAAGAACAATATGTACGCAGAATAGATGTATTTATAACCCATGATATCGGTTTTAGAAAACACAATGAATATTCCCAAATGACAATATGCAAACATGTAACACAACTTGATATCTGAAAGAAGTGACCATGGCATCAAATAGTAACCATAATTGCAGATATAAGTGAAGTTCATATAGTCAGGATCACAAAGAAAAACACATTACTCTACAACTTATGCATGAACAAAAGCCTGTGCGCTGAGCACCGGTTCCGCTTATAGCTACAGTAAATTGTCGACAAGTAAAACCAGCGAACCGGAGGGTCGCTCGACACACGGCCCACCACCCACAGGTTCATCGCTGCTTCCTCGCTATTTTCCCCGCGTTCTCTCCCGTCCTTTCCGACGCTCTGGACGCCACGCTAGGAAAAGAGGCGGCTAGGGTTTGCCTCTTCCACCGCCGGTGATGGGCCACTGCCATGTCCTGCTACCATCTTCGAAGCCAAGAACTATGGAGTCCGTGCCGCATGCAAAATTCACCAATCTATTCCCATGTGTGTCCCCGTCTCCCAGGTAACTCATAACACCACCAAATCGTATGGCCTAATCTCTTGAAAAAGATTTGGTCCCCTCCCTGTCATAATTTTCATCTCAAACCGACCCTATTCTCGGGCGTTTCCCATCAGATCAGATGCCCCTATCCACCAGAGTCGAAGGCGATCCGGTCGACGTGCCGCGGATTCAGAGCAGTGTGTGGGGTTTCTAGGAGGAGAGCAGTTTCAGAGATGGCTCTTCTTGGCGCCACCACATCTTGCGTGAATCTGCTAGCCGCGACCATGCCGGTGCAGGCAGCAATACTGGAGCCTGATGTTATCAGGTACTGCGAATCTCCCGGTTATCAACTGCTGCGTCTGTCCCTGAATATTCAATGGCGTTAAAAATATCATTTATTTATTGATTTAAGCTCACATCAACATCAATCTTCTGCAATGCTTACAAATAGCCAGATATTGATCAAAACCTGCAAATAAAAACAAAGAATGTTAGGTCCAGAAGTAGTTATATATGATAACTCAAGTCTTGGGCTTAAGATGCAGCTGGTTAGCAATATAGTTGGTTTTAAGATGCAGATTTTTCTTGATAGTTTTTGCTGACGAGTTCTCAAAAAAGTACATACTCCATGGTGAATCATTGTGCATGTTTTATGGGTAAATGGCTAGATGATAAATGCCATTGTCAAGGTGCCTACCATTAGTTGTCTTGGTCAGCAAAAATATGGCACGATTAGGCTGAAAATATCAAACCAATTTCAACCATAGCATCTGATGATCTCTCATCGTATTGTTATTTTCTCAAAGCATTTGATATAGCAGAGAACTGGTGATTTCCTGACACCATAACATCTGATGGTCTCATATTGCACTGTTATTTTCTCAAAGCATGGTTTGCAGGTGTCATGTCAAGGCTGGACTAAAGAGAACAATAAGTGTGTATACCCAATGTCCCATCTACAGGCTCATAATCGAAGGACCATTCCAAAATCTTAAATTAAGTAATTTGGAAATAGTGTTACTCAGCTTCTCTCCTTTATTTCGAAAATGCTAGACTACAGTTCAGGAGTTGCACAATCCATTTCACCTGATCATTTCTTCTTTGTTGTCCATAATCTGCTCCAACGCAATATCATTGTCCGGCAGTGTTTGCTTGTTGTGACGTGTCTTCTTTTTCTCAGCTTTCTTGCAGCGTATGAATTATTAGTGTTTACACCTGGCAATTTCTCGCACTTGAGACTTGTGAGACGTGTGGTAACTTAATTCAATATTAATAAGAAACATTTATGTTTGAATACATGACATAAGTGAACTAATCAAACAATGATAACATGAGATTAATATTACTCCCATGTTTGTATCTTCAAAAAAAAATATTACTCCCATATTTGTATTTTGTACAGACCCCGAATTCTCCTATTTATGCCGAAAGTTCTGTAGGTAGAAAGTGGAGCAGGAGGATCATTCTGGTCTGTCAAGGTGCTACACAGAACAGTTGTGAGGTATGGATTTTTTCTGTCCTGTGCACATGTGCGTTACAGAAGTGCACTTGCTCCCAGATCAAGTCACGAAGACACATCAACTATTATTCTAGGATCTTATCTTCTAAATGTCTATACAACTAGAATTTAATTATAGATTGATTTATATAGGGAGCTGCAGAATGCACCATTTGTTGTCTTTTGAGTTATGTATATTGTCTTCTTGAATTCCAGGGTAGTTTAGACGAAGTGGGTTATGCGCCACTGGACATGCTTGGGCTTATGCAGGTAATTCACTTTTTTATTTGGCTTTCATGACTGATTTATTCCCGATATAATAACTGAACTCATTTTTATGCAAATGCTTCCAGACTCAGAAAACTTCAGAACTGCTTCTAGATCTAAAGGTGAACAGTATTATCTGTAGCCCACAAGTTGCATCTGTGGATACTGCAACCACAATATGTGAGGTGAATACAATCTTAACCACCTGCAAGATTCATTTTTCACCTCCGCCAATCTTATCTCGTGGAGTTATTTGCAGGTCCAATACGTTGCAGATTGCTTAGGTGCTGACTGTGTTGCGAATTTCTTCTCTGCTTAGTTCACTATAAATAAAAATTTCAAAAACACTGCCTGAAAATGCTGCAAGAAAGCTGAGAAAAAGAAGACACCTGACAATAAGCAAACACTGTCAGACAATGATACTGCATTGGAGCATATTATGAACAAGCAAACACTGCCTGAAAATGCTAGAATGTAGTTCAAGAATTGCACAATGTATTTTATAGTTTGTTTGCAACAAATCATGGTTATTTTAATTATATGTTTAGTTCCCTAAATGAAAATTTTGGATGATATAGTGCTCATGTAGATTTCTTTTTGTAAACATGGTTCACCCAGAAGAATGATGTTAGTATGCATCTTCTTGCGTGCAGTTGTCTTGGGCGTCTACATCGCCACTTGCTTGACATGCTCATCGTTTCCAGCGATACACCCTTGCATAGCACCCATCATGCCGCCAGCGAGGAGTAATCTGCCAAGCACCACCGTTTTGACAACTACTACTAGCTCGAGAGGTACCCACTTTCTATGTTTCCCCACGCTACTGTCATTTCATGTTGATCCAGGTGTTTTTTGTATCTCCATGGTTTAGTATTTGGTCTAGCACCATGCATTTTCCAGGTGTAGCATGTTGATGGTCCAGGTTAAATCATGTGGTAGAAATAGAAGGATCGGGTACTTGTCATATTGTAGGCGTACATGCTAATTATATTGTTCTGCACCTTAACAATGCGACTTAATTTATGGCACTATTAAGTTTTTTTGTAGATCAACCATAATGTTTTATGGGTAAATGGCTAGATGATAAATACCACTATCAAGGCGGCTACCATTAGCACATGTGTTTCCTGTTGCCATGCCTCCTTCTGACATGTATTATACATACAACTTTTCTATTTTCAGTCTGTCCAATTACTTGTATTACCAAATTTTAAGAACATGGCACAATTTTTAGTGTTTGATCTTCTAATTCCGTTATTGGAACCTCATAGATTTCCTTCATTGTAATGCATGAAGAAAAATTGCCGCAATTTATTAGGGGAATATGAGCTTAGCTGACATCTATAAAATATCTATGATGTAAAACTGGTCGTCATACCTGATTCTATGCGACCCAGTGGGGCAACAGAAAGCCCAGTGATGGCGTCGAAGCTTGGCCGGCACCATTATTACTGTCGTATTCATTGGAATTTACTTTTCCCGTTTTCCTCCGCTTGCCACCGTTGGCTGTTTAGTACACCTGAGCTCTCTAAACTATGATATTTGTCTCTCTTCAGCATCAATTTTTGATTCATGTTCGGTTGAATCAGCTGGCTGTATTTATTATCTTTTTTCGGAGTGTTCATCTTATGGTGCTATGTCAGGTATTTTTCTTCACATGGGCTTTCTTTTCTGATGTGGTCCATTGTTCCCTATCATTTGTGGTGCTGCATATGCTCTTAAATTTCCCATGGTGACTTAAGGATATGATATATATTTATGATCACCTTACAACTTTTGTAGGTTCGTAGTTTCAAATAAATCAACCACGTCATGTTTAATAGGGAAATGCCTACTCATGGAACATCTAAGGTAAGTCTGCAAGCGTGTTTGTACATGCTTTGTTTATCCTATAAGTAACTTGATTTTCAGGGGGGGGGGGTTCACTTCAATTGATACGTCTATATGGTTAAACCGATATTCAGTGCAGTATTGCTATTTTCATAGGAGCCGCCACAGGTGCTCTCTTAAATAGTTGACATGTTGCATCAATATAAGAGGTGCCCCTAATGGTGGACTCAGAGATTTGGTGATGCAAATAGATTTCTACTGGTCGCTACAATTCTATTAAACAGAGGTGGTTTTTATATGGGCCTTTACTATCTAATTTAGTATTCCTCCTTAGTATATTACATGTAGTCATTTCTTGGATAACTATTTGGTGGTTCCTTCCGTTGAATATCATGTCAAAGTAGCTCTCACTATTGCAATACACCTATTGAATTTTTCCTAGCTCCTTCACCACAATGAACCTACACTTCATTTCAATTAGGATGAAAGGGGTAAACGCTACCTAGTTGCAATTGTCGCAGGTTTTATGACTTCTACACTGCAGTTTTGTAACTGTTGAACACTACAAAGCAACTTCCATATTCTAGAAAAATGGTTCTGAATGTATGCATGGATTTAGATAAAACCCTTTTTATTAGGTAGTGATCGATGGTCTTCTCTGAACATATGTGGCTTAAATACAACACTTTATGGACATTCATCTTTACCCATTAAAGGTTTTTGCACAAGTGTCTGCAATGGTTTAAACATTTAGACATTGCACTAACCCAAGAAATTATTGCGCTACATCCTAAATAACTGAATGGTGTACTATTATCCAGTTAAGCTAATAGTATATTCCATATTATTAAAATGTATGTTTTGGGAAACAAGTTGTTTTACTGACCCTCCATACACAAGAAGCTAACTTTTCTGTTCTAGCTTCCAAAAGAGCCCATTTATGGCACATGCACTTTTAATACGATTATTATTTCCCTTCCACCCTCGCTGTTTGCTATTTTAAAGACATGAAAATGTAATAAGGTGTACAAATGTATGCTCTTATAAAGCAACCTACTAATTAATTTGTAGGTCGATCTTTTAATAGATGTGGCAATATAGATTTAATTTCACTAGAATTAGGACGTGTTCTGAATTTAAGAGCCTTTAGAGTTCTTCTAGATACTACTTTCAGTTCTAGCTCCTGAATTCTAGATGAATAAAATTATTTCAGTATTTCTTACTGTATCTTTTTGTATGAACTCTTCAAAAGTCCATATGATTGTAGAATGTAGAATGGCTTACGAAATGGACAACAATTACTGTGATCAATCATGTACGTCAGAGTTTCCTCGCTATGCTTTCATGATTAACTCACCAAAGTATCCTCGGTAAATGTTAATGCCAACACTTCCATTTTGGGTAAATACAGAAAATGGATGTAACTTTGGTAACTTTTATCCCTTCTATATAGTGCTCCATGGATGCTTTTACGTGAATGCCCACTCTTCTGCAGATGCTATTAGTATATTCACATTATATCAGTTGTTGTCACCAGTTGATGTTCAAGGTCGTGTAAGTTGTTCTAAGTCTCTCAGCAAGCTACTGGTCCTAAGTTTCACATAGATATTTTGGAGATTGCTTAGCATGATAGGTAAACTACAGCTTGGTGTGTGTGTGTGTTTTTAACTATTATTCTAGCGATTATGTGATTTATAGGCCGCATGGATATTTGTGCCCTATCGAGCATATCTGTGAGAAACCAAATTAAGCTAAGATGACCACTGTAGAAGAGTTGTCAGCCTTGGTAAGTATTTGTTGTTACTCGATGGTTTGCCTTTAAATATGAGATTGCATCATGTTATACAGTGTCAACTATTCAGGTGTAAAGTTAAAATTGATGGCTCGCAGCTCAATCAAAATTGGTGTTTCTTTCATGTGATGCATGTATCTGGAAGTTGGTTTGAGAAGATATTGTTTAGAGGTATTCCAAGGAACAATACTCAGACTAAACCGTGAGCCAAAGGTCAGCCCAATCTTCTCGAATTGAGATCTATTTAGCTACATTGTTACTGTTTGTCATTGTACTTATTAGGATTTTTATTTCACTGATGTAATGCAGTATCAGATACCGATTATTACAGCATGAGAAGGCTTTATTGTTGAGGTGTTTTTATTTTGAGATGTATTCCAAGACTTAATCTATAGAAGGGTTAATGTTTCGATTGGCCGAAAGCTATGTTTGGTGTCTGCTACGCCTGCAAAATTCTCTACTTTCGTTTGGAGGAATGTCGTGGATGTCACCATTTCATAGTATTATTTCCTTACAGATGTCATCTCTTTCCAAATCCTATAGTTTTACCCTGTAGGATAAATTGTCTTTGCTGCCTTTGCATCATATGGATCGGATGACGACAAAACACAGCTCTGCTAGCATGGTTCAGGCGTCGTTACATGTTTTTTTTGTTCTGCATTGTGTAATACTCTCCTATTGTTTGCTAAAGCCGGACAAGGAAGTGCTGACAAGGGGGTTCAGTCACCTGTGATTGATGGAGCTCTTCTTTCAGGATGATACACTCCACCTCCTGTTGTTCTTTATTGTATGGAAACGATTTTTAGTTGACCCATTTCACCTAGTGAATTATAATGTTCATTTTATTTGAGGAAGCCTCTACGATAAAAGCTACTAGCAGTGCTGAGAAGCTGAGCATATAATTGATGTTATCTCACCAAGTTTTTTAAAAGGGCGGTGCCTAGGGCTTAGCTTCATTGTTGCCTACTGTTTAATCTAATAAAAAGATCAATGGTTAGCATTCAGTATTCACTCTGCCTAGAGGCCCCGTGTACGGTCCAAGTACAACACCTGGATTGAATGGACAACATTCCCACCTCCACCTGCCTATGACCACAATCCATTTAAGTTCAGTATGCATCCGTATGGGTTTTATCAAGACGCCAATGCACTTGGTACATACGGTTTTTCCAGTAGCGCCTATGGTAGCATCCCATAGTCGACAGTTCGTAGCATCCCACCTCCGACAATTCATAAATGGGTAGAATGTGATGGTTGCAGGGTGGCACCTATTTTTGGGTCTCACTACAATTCCATTGTGTGAGTATTCGGTTTCAGTTAAACTCTTAATCATGTTCTGGAAGATGTTCTCCTAACATGATTTCTTCTTTGCTGGCAGTAAAGACGACTATGATTTATGTGGTATCTGTTTCTCTCTCGCTGGCAATGAGGTTGAATACACCAGAATGTAAGCGAAAGATTGAGAGGATTTGATAAGGTGACTATACCTACTGGTTCATACTCATTGGATAATTCATGTGAGGTGGTTGCATAATGATTTAAGCTTGCTTTATTCTTAGAAATCAAGGCTCCAACTTGGCTGTCACTTCATCAAGGATCTCACTGTCCCTGATGGAACAGTAGTGGTGCCATTAACTTCATTTTGCAACATTTGGGACCCAGCTTACCTGGATCGGCGGAGATCAGTTTGCTTGCCAGAGGTCGGTGAAATTAGAGCTACCTACAAACAAGTTTGTACATATAATTTATTTCTTAAGTAGCTATGGATGTGAGATATTATGGATGCATCTTAGAACACTAGAAAGATTTAACTTCCGTTTGATCTTCTCAGATTTCGTAGTTTGGGTTTCCTGTGGGTGGAGAAACTGATGTTTGGGTAGATTTTGTTGCGCATGTGAAACCTGGTAGGTACATATCGTACTGGAGATTGACATCGCCAGATCTAAAGAAGTTTGGTCAGCGAGTTGGGGTTCTTATTCAGGTTTTTACTTGTCCTTGATCTTTGGAACATGATATTGTGCTTAGATAGTTTTGATCCTCGGTTCTGATTGCTGATTGCTGTTTTGTATCGGGAGGCTCCGATTGTCACTTTTGAGGTAGATTCTGGATTTTCTACATTGTTTGTTGGATATTCATATAGTGGCAGCGAACATGATTCAATTAAGCAAGTTTATCCTAAAAGTTATCGTATAATTACAGTACGTAGCTATCATTTGTCTTAATTTAAAGTGTTTGCTATTTTTGAATTATCATCGTCTTCTTAGGCTTACACTATAAGCTATACAATTAATTGTTATTTTGTCATATCGTCTTCTCCTGAATCTGGGACTTTTTATCCCTATGGTGTGTGCTTCAATTTATTCCAGTTTTGGTTTGCAACACGAGTTTAAACTCGAGGGCATAATGGTTTTTTTCAGTTTCAGCTTGGTAGTGCTTATTAAATACACAGGTGACGGAAAGGAATGGAAGAATTCACATGCCGTAACTTTGTTTATTCCTTATGTCAAAAGCCTAAGCCTCCTAGGTGTCCTTTTGCTCCTATTTGTAGTCGCTAGAAATAATTCAAGGTAATATGTATGTGTAAAATGTATCATGCATCATAGTTTATTTGTCAGTTCAATAATTTTCTTGCGCTATCTTAGTAGTTGATTTCCATCTACTGTATTTTTTGGTTAACATGAATGCTTTCGAGTGCTTTCATGTTAGACATGAATACTTTGTTCGGATGACAAAAAGACGTGAAATATTACCACCATAGCCATGCGATGCTAGGGCGTCGTACATGCGGCGAGGCGAAGCTCGCCTATTCGTCTAGTATGTATATATTCTTATTGTTCAGTATCAACTCTAGTGTTCTCACAGATGATCTATGATCAAATTTCATGGTAGCCAAATCAACCCAACTTAGAAAATGCAAATCATTAGAAAGTGGATACCATGCTTCAACTGCACTACTCTGATATGTATAACAAGTAGATAGCCAAACGGTGGTGCAATCAGTTTTATATTCAGTATTATACCTATTATATAAGAAGCAACTTATTTTGCAAATATAACTGAAGCAAAATCAGTACAACTAGGCATCAATGCGTGGGACAGACAACAAGAATATGATAAATCACATCCAATTCTAGAAAATACCGAACCAACCAACATAGCTAAAGTTACTTTTGTTGGCTGCTCAATATCAACTAGAGCAAAATGTATATTCATACTATCTGGAACATGAGCTACTCTCCCAAAGAAATCAGAAATTCGCACATTGCATACTTGACAAAACATTAAGATCGAAATCAGCAAGTCTATCACAAGTAATGCATATGTGATCCACCAGAAAACAATCATTCATGCTATATTAACCACTTAGATGAAAAGTGAAACTAGGAGCATAGGTGCTAGAATTCAGACATGAAATTTCAGAAATCTTATTCAAAGCACAATGCAATCTAATAGGTTCATTTAGCATAATAGAATATAAAATATCAGAAGGTGGAATATGCGCAAGCACTTCTTTATGTGTAATCAGTACTACATGCTTAAAATTTAGATTTTTCAAAGCATCACACAATGCTGAAATTTTTGTGCTTGTCAAGTCACAAGAATCAGCAAACAAAGGAATAGACTCACCGAATGCCTCATTGGCTGATTGTAGACCCAAATCAGTACCATTATCAACAGTGGCGGATCTAGGACAAAATTGACGGGGGTGCCAAGCTTGAAAAACTCCCTATTAGACTCTGATTTGAGCAAAATTAGTCCAAAAAATACAAGCTAAAAGAGCTTATATACTTTTGGAGGGGGTGCCATGGCACCTATGGCACCCCCACTAGATCCGCCACTGATTATCAATGTCATCCTCCTCAGATATAGTAGGTACTAGAACATCTTTCACAAGTGATGATGCAGGTTGTACCACTTGTTGCTCCCTTTCTTCAAAAGCAACCTGTATATCACAAGACACAACACTAGGAGTAGAGATGATCATGTTAGTAAAAACCTCATAAATCTCATCAACTCTCACTCTTAGTTTTTCTGGATCAACATGGAGTTTTATTATGGTGGTTGTAGGTGGACGTAAGTTTTGACACCTAATCTCCTGAAATTACTTAATGGTACTAGGTGCTAACCATGTGTGCTTCCTATTCCAAAATATGGAAGGATTAGAACAACCACTATAAAAAACAACCTGGAATTGATCACACCAATGTTTTCCTAACATAAGATGGCAGGAATTAAACGCTCTGGGAACTACATCACAGCGAATATATTCAGTATGTCCATAAATGGTGAGAGGAAACAGTGTGTGCCGACTAACTTGTAGGGCATGATCAGAAGTAGCTAACAAATATGGAAAAGTTTTTGAATATGTATGCAGCTGTAGCTTTTCAACAACCTCAACACTAACCAAGTTCATTAACGAACAATTATCAATGGTAATAGCAGCATGTCTACCACTGATGTCTGCCGTGAAGTGGAACAAACCCGAAGTAGGTGCCACTCCAGCATCCTCCTCCCAAAAAGAGTTGCTACAAAGAAACTTCGATGGTAATGGAAACCTCAAAGAATCAATTTCCATTGTTAGTTAATACAAAGGAGGTGGTAGCAAAGCATATATATGGTGGCAACTCTCAACTCACTCAAAACTGAAAAGACTGTGGATCTTACCGTTCCAAAGTGAATTAGGATAGCTTACCAACTTGTATGAGCAGAACATGCACGAATGTGATGAAACGAATACCAAGGATGAAAACTATCACACGACAACCAGAGGTATATTGTGGAGCTTGATATGGATACCTAACAACACCAATTCAGAAATCCTAGTGCTGATCGTATGACATAGACCCACGAAAACACACACGGTGGAAATAAATGGGGCAATTGCAACTATAAAAAAGAGCTCAAAATTGATATATGTCGGATTAATGCTTGTGTTGCAATGCACAAGGAGAGACGCTAGCAATGTCTCAACAAAACGGGCACAAGATTGCTAAACTGAGCAGCCCGCAGAGCACTAAGCACGCTAGTCTCGTAGGATAGTTTTAGACACCAAGAAAGGCTTACTAAGGCTTACAAGGATAGGTACGCTATGTGGACTCAGTAAAAAAATAAACAAAAAAGAAAAAAATTGACCTCAGAAGTGGTCTCTGCCACGGCAGAAAAAGGGCTCAAAATCCTGCCGCGGCAGGATGTCGGCAAGGGAAAAAATCTCTCGCTGGAGGACAGACTTGTCTGTGGTTAGGCGAGGGGTCCTTTTTTTCGAATTTTTTTTTACCTGAGGCTTGACGCATGCAAAGGCTAAGACTAGTCTGTGGTCAAGCGAGGCTAGCGATCTATTCTTTTTTTACTAGTTGGAAACGTGAAGAGACACACGTACAGATCACGATCATGATTGTTTTTTTTCTTTCTTTTTAAACGGATCTACAACCCCAAATCAAACAACTAGAGAACAGATCTAGTAGATCTAAAATCCAAGAACACGACGAACAACCTCAAGAACAGGAGAAACAGTCTAGAAACAGTCTATGGACTCCGACAAAGGAACAAAAACAGACGAAGATTAGACAAAAACTACGACTCAGATTTAGAAGAAAAGCTACACAAAAGGACTACGATCAGCAACTAGAACTCACGAATATGTTATCTAGGCTATGGCAAAGAACTATGAACCCTAATCTTTTTGTGTGTCTTTTTGTGTATAGGACAAAAATAACTAATCTATGGGATGAATTGCTCACCGAGTAAACTTGAGAATCTGATACCAAGATGATAAGGGGTGGTCCGATCTTCTCGTTGAGCACATCGTAGATGATGGTGGATGTAATGGAGATAACTTGTGGGATGCTGTGAATCACCGGTTGTTCCACCATTGCCAATGCAACAGATCTCAATCCAGATTGTAGTCGCAACTTCACACACTTGCGCACGTAGCCGTCAACCACGAAGCGGTTTGCAATCTACCAATTCCCAGTGAAACAGAAGAAAACACGAGAACTTTCAGTAGAAAACTCCAGATCGAATCAAAGTGGAGGTATGGTAGATATTCCTGATCGAATCAAAGAGGAACATATAATTTCAGATGAATGCTTGCAGTAGTTCAACGAAACTAGTATTGGTTTAATCTAAACATGGTCTAACCCGAATTGCGACTGCTGTGGGGATACTTAAAGAGGTTGGGGCGAGCTCCCCACAAACCAGGCCTAAAACCAACCTTATTTTGGCCCAAACTGACCCGGTTCGACTCAAACTGGTACATACCGACCCATAGATGGGTTCGGCCTAATCGAGGCACAAGCCAAACATCATGGAACACCTCAAACGTGTATTTCTTGGTGCGCCACATCCCTCTCTTGATCATACATGATTTCCTCATTGTCTCCTAGTGTGACTGTCTCCCTCTCCTCCCTCGCGCACACATTAGTGATCAACACGTCTGATTCCCCTTGATGCATCTCTTCTCCTCCTCGCGCAATGCTTGTGTTATCAACAAACCTAGTAATCACACACAGTGCAATAACTTAGGTAGTATAAAATTCCGATTATCACAAACATTAATTCCAACTAGAAAAGAATTAACCTTATATAAATTACTGGTTAGGCTTAATATTTCCTTCCAGCTGAGACAATTAGAATCATCATATTCATAGAATATATCCTCATCAGCTATGCTCACGGGTAAGTGCATGTGAAGTTGAAGAGAGATATCACGGAAAGTTCAGTAAAGGCACTGGCTGTTTAGGAAGTGTGCTGGCATGATATCATGGACAGTTCAGGAAATCCGTGATAAATTTAGGTAATGCATGAGCATCTTAGCTGCGCTCGCAGGAAAAAGTTCAGGTGCGATAGCGCGCAGTTCGGGTAGTCTAGGATAAGTTCAGGCGCTCTTTCGTAGAAATTTCAGAAAAATATATAAGCATTTCAGCTGCACTCGCGAGAAAAGTTCGGAGGCGGTATCATGAGCAGTTCAGGTAGTTCATGATAAGTTCTGGAACGCTTTCGCAGATAGTTCAGAAAAATACGTGGCCATTTCAGATGCGCTCGTAGGAGAAGTTCATGCGCGATATATAGGGTAGTCAAGATATTCCGCGATAAGTTCGGGCGAGGTTTCCGAGAAAGTTCAGGAAATCGCAGGCATTTAATTCCGCTCGTGATCGTGGACCGTAATTTTAAAACTACTCCTAAACTACAAATAATTACCAAAAATTATCTAACCAAATAATATGCGTCTTCTCCATATCTTTCCAACGACATATCAATTGCAACATTCCGATCTATGGTTGAAAAATATAATAAATACCATCCGTCAGTTTTTTAAACTTCTGAAAGTCAGTATTTTTAAAATTATTTAAAAACTATGATGATTTTGAAAAAACTTACAACACAAAAATTTTAAAAAAATCAATACCTATCCATCTTCATATCATTTGCATCATTCCGACAAATGGTTAAAATCTCAAATTACTATATGTCGGTTTTCAATATATCAGAAATACGGTATTTTCCAAATTATTCAAAATCAGTGCAGAATTGGAAAAAACTTAAAGAACGAAAAACTTGCGCAATGTCAATACCTATCCAACGGTATATCATTTGAACTGTTCCGATTAGCCGTTCGAAAAATAAGTTAAAAATATGTTTCGTGTAGGTTTATGAATATTTCTGATTTTCAAAATTGGATTTAAACCGTTAGAAATTTGGAAACTTATATGACAAAAAAGTTGCGGATTTTCTGTCGATTTCTAACAATATACCATTTGTAGTATTCTGACAAATGAATGAAAAATCAGACCGAAAATACAGTAGATCGGACACACTGTCTCGTCGAGAAGTTAAGTGTTGTCTCGTTGGTCTGTTCAGTGTTACTCGTATAGGAAGTTCAGGGAAGAAAAAAGAAAAGTTCAGAAAAGTTGTAGATTATTGCGTTAGGATAACCGAGCTCCATGTATATAGACAATTCTAAAATCAGCGTAACGTGTTTTTATAGGCTTGATCGAGCGCAAAATCCAAGTCGCTTGCCCGCATCCACCCGGTCCTAACCATGATCAGCGTCCAGCTGTGGGCCCAATGTCCCTCCGCCAGGTGACCGTATGAATTTCCGCCGCTGGCGAGGAAGCCCGCGCTAGTCGTGATCCCTACGAGCCTCATTTCCTAGCTCCTACTCCGCCATGGATTTTTTGTGCTGAGATCCTGCTTTGCCTGCAACCCCACTTACAATTGCCCGCTAGCCGCCGCGATGCTCCTTGGTTCCCACGCTCGCACCACAGGGATCCCCATGTTCCACCATTTTTGCGCGTGGTGCCGTTGTCCCTTACAGTCGCCTGTTCTTTGCTGTCGAAAGATTTGCCAAGAAGAATTGATGTGGCGTGGGAATGGACTGCTTAGCATGGGACATATGGCCGGACTGCTTAGCATGGGACATATGGCCAACGAGCGTCCGTGGGTGAGCAGTCGAGCACCTGCGTGCGAGTGCTACTGGTGGATGTGCTAATCGCTATTGCACTCCGCTGTTGCTGGACCGTAACATACCAAAAATTTCAATTCCAGATGTTATTAGAAGCATTCATACATGCATTGCATCATGACATCATACAAGAAATTGCATCAAAACCCCTTTTTAAGAAACCCTACTTTGGTTTTTCTAAATAGTCCTATAGTGACATAATGGGGTTTTTGCAAACCTAAGCTTCAAAGTTGTATAAAATTTTACAAGTATGATCCTATAATGATCACCTCCTTTTTACAAAAATTTGGAGACCAAATTAATTGAATTTGAATTTGAAATGCAAAATTTATTAAGGAAAAGGTAAAATAGAAAAAGAATAAATGAAACAAAAAAAGAAAGAACTAGCCTAGCGGGCCAGCCGAAGCTAGCCCACAGCTACCTACCGCGCGCAAGTAATGTGAGCAGTGTTAACGCAGTGGGCCGGTCCATAGCGACCAAGTATTGCCCGCGCACAACCTGCCCGCTCCTCGCTGCCCCTACTAGCCCGACCCCAATAGTTCGTCTCACTCCTCTCTCCGGACTCCAGTTAGAGATCGAGGCCGAACCGTAGCCGAGGAAATCTCTCCGATTCAAACCGAATCCGTGCCCCCCGACTCAAGATTCCCCGACCTATTTAATCCCCATGCCACGCACCTCCAAAATACTAACAAAATTCTAGCAAAGGGCCACCGGGCTGGCGATTTCGAGATCGAACCGATCTCGCCGGAGTTGTGCCGCCGTCAAAGCCCTAGAGGTTGGTGTCGCCGTCGTATAGGACATAAACGGGACCTATCCAAACCATCTATCTTGTTTTCCTTGCTCGACCGCGTCGCCCAAACCATTTTCCCCTCTCAGCAGCACTCGAGAGCAAGCCCGCGACCCCGCCGGAGCTTCATCATCATCGCCCGCCTTGGTTCGCTCACCACCGCCGTTCCAGGAGTCGAGGAGGAGTGATAAGTGAACGATCATGACGGCACCAAGATGCTGCACGTCGTCATCAACCTCACCGAGCCGGAGCACCCCCGGAACGCCTTCCACGTCAACCGCCTGACCACACTCCCGCCGCCCTCATCACTGTCACCGCCATCCGCCGCGGCTGGTGAGTTACATCGTCCCTATCCGTTCGGTCTGAAGCGTACGGCGTAGATTAGAACTGCTAGCGAAGGGGTACCAGCAAATCGAGTGTCGCCGCATCAGCAAGCCGAGCCGCAGCTAGAGCCGAGTCGGGAGCCGAAGGAAGCCGAGGGTCTGTGCGCAGCGACAACCACCAGATCAAGATCTGACGGACTAGATTAATCGCGACAGTTTTGAAATCTAAAAAATACTAAATCTTGTAAAATTCATAGAAAAATAACCGTTGATCCGTTTTAGTTGATTCTTGTCGCATTGACTTCATAATTGCGCGATATATACTTTGGAGTTAGAATATTTTGCTTAGAGGTTATATATCTGTCTCGTAGTAGATTAGAAGTATATACCCCGTTATGAGCATACTTAATGAATTAATAATCAAAATTAATTGAAAACTGTGGGAAATTGATACCAATGACATCCTCAACATATTACAACCTCTGATTATCAATCTTGGTCGAATTAAAATCATCCTTGGCATATTAACATGTTGCATGCATGCATAACTACATTTGTGGCATTTTGTGTGTGTGTGCAAATTATGAATAGATCTTCTTGTGTTTACGCTAGATTGTTCAGAGTGCGCCGAAGAGTATTGTTGCGGAGAGTGCTGCTTGGATCAAGACAAGTTATACCTCTTGTTCATATGTTGTCCCAGTTGTGAATACTATGCATATTTTTCTTTTCAAAATAATAGTATGCATGTGTAAGATTGTTTTGGTACATTTACTTAGAAATATTTTGCAAGTGCGATGATTTTTGTAGTATGTCATGATAGTTCTATACTTAGGATTTTTCCCTTCCTAATAGGTTACCCTGAATTTTTCTAAGTATTGTTTGTGCTATGCTATATATGCAAAATATCATTGGGGTTTCAAAACTGAATTTTTTTCTAAGTATAAAGCTCCCTTGATCGAACCTTTTTCCTTCAAATCTACTTCAAAATAAAAAATAAGTTGTCTTCTTGGCGGATTGGTTATCGGGACAACGAGCGAAACTTTGGTGGAGGATGACCGCCCAGAATCAAAGAAGTCTTCCATGTTTCAGAATTCAGAAGCTTCTAGTGCAACCACAATACATATGGGCTCTGTCTTGGCCTAGTACTTAGTGGAAAACCTCACCTGGGTACCACCACTTAGAGGATTTCTGGCATGGGTGGATCCGGAAGATGGAAGGGCTGCTAAGGGAAAGCTTCGCCATGGTCTTGTTTGTAAAAGGCCTTGATCATGTATTATAGGTAAAGTATATAAACTCTCGAGAGTAATCAATGTGATCGATTAGCCATGTTCAGACAAAAGAACAACCTTGAGCATCTGAAGGATGGACCCTCTGAAGGATTTCCTTTCTCTTTTCAAACAAAAGTTTTCAAACCCTATGGCGGGTGTAATATCGCTAATAGGTGGGATTTTGGGACTTGGTGTGTAATATCCAAGTGGCTTGGTGTGTAATATCTAATTGTTAGGTTCAGGATTGGACATTGGTATGTAATATCCCTGTATTTCACTCGACCCTATATTACTTATCAAATGTTTACAAAGTAGGATAAAAGAATTTCTCTTTTCTTCTTAACTTAAGAAAAATTGGCTTTGTGCAAATAAACCTCAAGCCTTCTCCTAGCCTTCATGTATAGATAGCCAATTTCTTTCCTTGGTGTAAATTTTCCAATAAATTTAAAATATTGATCAACTCGTTTGGCTGCACGTTTTATGTGCAGAATCTGAAGATTGAATGGTGCGTAGGGTTCACGGATCTTCACTCAACAAGTCTGAGGAGCTGATGGACTCAAGTTTTATTAAGTTTCCGCTATTTTATTTGAGCTAGCTATAAGCTATGCACAGATGTAATAATTATACGCTGGATTATTTGTTTAATAATGCCTTGTGTTTTACATGGCATTCATCGACTGTTAGTGCTAGCTTTTAATTGAGGGACTAGCATGTTAATCTTTATCGATTTAAGGTAGCAACATGGACGAGCCTGTAGGATACGAGGTAGAAGACAGGCATTTGGGATAAGGTGGTTGGAATGAAAAACATAATATTTCAAGTGTGAATTGGATGGGCCTGTAGCACTCGCGAGCAACTCGCTGCCGCTGCAATCTCATCACGTGTGGCCCACACTTGAACTGTTATTGATGTTTCCTAAACTTGTGTTGTTATTTATATGCCTCTGGTGTTAACTGCATCGATCTGAATTCTGAGTTATTGAGCTAATGTTATTTTCTTTTGGCAAAGGAACTGCTGCTGGTTCTATGCAGAACTTTTTTTTTTTGAGAAACACAGTACAAACGCAGACGCTCATAATACGTACATACACTCACCCCTATAAACACACGCACGCATACCCTACCCCTATGAGCACCTCCGAGAGACTGAGCCGACGGGTCTTGAGATTGACGAAGTCACCACATGCGCCTTGCTATCGATGGGAACGTCGTCTCCCACTGAAAGAATATTCTGCCTTTATGAGACACCAAAGCATCAAACTTGGGATTTGAACTCTGGTGGGCTCGGGGTACCACTGCCCTCTAACCATCCAACCATGGGTTGGTTCTCACAGAACTGTTGTTGGTTTGTAGTATTTTAATTGTGAGTTGGATTTGTCTTCTCTAAATAATTTGTGTGCCCGCTACCTGTTTGTTATAATGCTTAAGACAGCTCCTAATATGGTAGTACTATGTTCTCGCACTAGACTGGAAAAATAATTTAGATAAAATATTCAGTCAAAATATTGCTTCTTTTCCACCGGCATGGCCGCGGCGCCGGTCTAGCGTGGAAATGTACAATGAGTGTCGAGTGGAGCAGCCGAACTGTGGAGATTGCTATGTGAAATAATTTTTCTTGCTTACCTTTTTTTTTTCTTGGATCTTCATGGTCCAAAGAAAAGTTTAATGTAGACCAACTAGCTGAGAGGTGTGGTATCTGTGTCCCATGGTTTTTTGTGTTTATGCCTCAAAGGAGAGGCTGTATCTCTCGGTTCTATATCTTTTTCTTCATTTTGGTTTTTAATTTTCACTTTTTTTCTTGTATGTTTGTGCGATAGAAAATGTTGGTTCAGATTTATTCAACTGAACATTTTGAATCAATTTAATAAACAAAGTGATTTGCAGCAGGGAAGCGCACATGCGCTTGTGAGGAAGTGCATACACGCCACTTGGTTCAGTAATAGACGGATCAAGAGTTCTACTTAGCTCGTTCTAGGCAGTGAAATTGCCTTTATGGTAAAAGAAATACTCACCTGAGAACATATTGAGGCATTTTTCTAGTTATTTCTTAGAGAAAAGGTATGTCAGGAAGCGTAGTCATAAATGTCTGGAAGTACAAAACTCTAATTTCAAGTACACTTCCTCCTGGGAAAAATAATACAAAATAGTAATTTCTATTGTACTGTTTTGCCGGGCAAAAATCATTTTTTCGCGATTGTTGGTGAAAATCATTTCAGGACTATATAACGTCGACACTACCGCACCGACAAGAGGAGGTAATGAAATTAATTCTAAATATTGGTTGCATACCCATGTATAATTTGGTGGTCTTAACACCACACACAACCCTAAGTCGTGGTGAGCACACATAAAGCACAATTTTGGGACTAGCACCTTAGGTTGTTCGTCCGGTGCCGCTAACGGCGTAGGGGCAATGAAGGCTGTTAGGGTACCACCTCATGCTACCGCATCTAACTACTACATAAAGTATATTTATTTTCTAATTTAATTGTACAAATATAAAATATAAAGGGGCACAAATACATAAAAATGGAAGGACATAATCCAAACAAGTGAAGTACAATTTCGAGTTCAAATTTAAAATAGAGAAAGTGCACTACAACAAGGGAGAAGCACAGAGAAAGTTATCAGTCAGTACACATGACCAACGGAGGGAAGTTCACATATGAAACTATATATTGGGGGAGGATACACATGGTCTACCATGCAGCGTCGATGCTAACACGTTGACATGTACCAAGTGATAAATTAATCTAAATCTTGTTTGTATAACGATATATATGTTGGGGGTCTTAACACCACTCACCCCTAACCCTAAGTCGTCGTGCGCGTGCTCAACACAATATTATGGACCAGAACCTCGGCTTTGTCGCCCGTACATCGCCGAATGGGCGCGTCGACGAGCGACATAGGCTCAGTACCCTAACACCTAAGGCTACCGCATCTACGTGAACTAAGATTATCAAGTCCATAAAAAGAGTAAGTACAAACTACAACAGAATGGAAGAACAGAGAAAGTTAACAGGCAGTATAAAGCCGCATATAGGAAAGTTCAAATTTAAAACAGACGAAGTGGAGACTACAATAGGGGAAGCACGAAGGAAGTTAACAGACATTACATATTTCCCACAGAGAGAAGTTCACATATGAAATTAGATATTGGGGGAATACAAATGGTACCATGCAGCATCAACGCTAACACATCGATAGATACCAAGTGAGAAATTAAATCTAAGTTGTTTGTATAACTATATATAAGTTGGGGGTCTTAACACCACCCACCCCTAACCCTAAGTTATCGTGCACGTGCTCAACGCAACATTTGGACCAGCGCCTCGGCTTCGTCGCCCATCGCCGCTGACGCGGCATACGGGCCACGATTCCTCGAATGGGTATTAGGGTACCGATGCTACGTCGCTCGAATGCTACCGCGTCGATGGCGACTAAGCCTCAGTACCCTAACACCAAAGGCTACCGTATCTACGTAAACTAAGAATACCGAGTCCATAAAAAAGAGAAAGTGCAGACTATAATACGGGAAAGCACAGAGGAAGTTAAGAGGCAGTACAAATGCACATAGAAGGAAGTTCAAATTTAAAACAGATGAATATGGACTATAACAAGGGGAAGCAGAAAGAAAGTTAATAGGCAGTATATATACCCCATAGAGGAAAGTTCATATATGAAACTAGATATTGGCGGGATATAAATGGTCTACCAGATGATTCGTCGAAGGGTAGCGTCGACGATGACAAATCCTTGTACCCTAACACCGTAGGCTATCACGTCTAACTACTACACAAAGCATAATAATTTTCTTAATTTAATAGTACAAATATAAAATATAAGGGGGGGGGGGGGTGCAGAAATATCATAAAAAGGGAAGGACATAATCTAAACAAGAGAAGTACAATTTCGAGTACACAGTAAGTGCAGTATGACCAGGTCAGAAGTACAAGGTTGAACTAAGGGAAGTGAGCAGTTCAGATTATATTTAGAAGGAAGTTCACGAGTATGTATAGTTATATAGTCCTGGAAGTGCAAACTGAATGAACTTGCACACACTATGAGTAGTTCAGACTATATTTAGAGGTAAATTCATGAAGAAGTATAATTATATAGTCCAAGAAAGTGCAGAAAAGTTTAAGAGGAAGTACAATTATATAGTCATGGGAAGTACAACCTCGATGAAATTGGACACACAGTGAGCAGTTCAGACTATATTTAGAGGAAAGTTCACAAATACGATAGAGGGAAGCGCATATAATGACAATTGGGAAGTACTTTTATATTTTTGAAAGTGCACATTCCATGTAAAGTTCTAACAAAATGCAGTCGTATATAGGGAAGTATTATCACAATGGGTAGTACACATACGGATGTCGGGTAGTACAAAAAATCAGTTATCAGAGGTGCAACCTCCACATGGATTGCTTTAAAAAGATGAAATATTTGAAAAATAATAAATAAGTCTACAAAATAGAGAAGCGCATACTTTTACTTCGGGAAGTATAATGCATAATTCAATAAGTACAAATACTAGTCGAGAAAACTTTGGATAGCTGCTTCTAAACCATACGAAATTTAAAATGAGCGGACGTTAATTTAAAATCTTCTCCTAAACCATAAGGAATTTGGAAAAACATTCTTCTCGTACTTTATATCTTTCCAACGCCATATCAGTTGTATGATTCTAACAGGAGGTTTAGAAATAATCGTCCAAATACCTTCCGCTTGTTTTAAGTAGATCCGGATTTTAGTAATTTAAAAATTATTCCAAAACTGTACAAAATTTTAAAAAAAATTTAATAGAAAAAGTTACGGAATTTTAATATATTTACAATGGTATATCTTTTGTATCATTTGGGTAAGGGGTTCGAAAACTAGAGTAAAAGTTCGTTATCTTCTCATATAAATCGATTTTCGTATGTTATAAATTAAATTAAAACAGTTTAAAAATCATTCAAAAGTCTGAACACGATTTTTTCCGGTTTTCTTGTATATTTACAATGGGATATCATTTGTACAATTATTATTAATGGTTGAGAAAATAAAAGTAAAATATGTACATCCAAACAAATGGACAGTTCACATAATTTAGATGAGAAGCTTAATACTGCCATCCGAGAAATACAATCATTAATAACAGGAGGTACAGTTTGATGTACAGAATAATATTCTGCAACCTGTTGCAGACTAACTCTGGTATATATAAAAAAGGTAGGACAATATTGCGAATATGTTTTTTCAAAACTTGTCAAATCCCATGCATGGTTACCATTTTCATAGCACATAGTGCACGCGACATGATAGGACCCAATGCATAAATCTTTTTTTATTGTGATTGTTTTCAAAAGAGGTTAAATTCTGGATGCAAAATCTTATCACGAAGTTAAACCTGTCGTCGAAACTTTTGGTAGTTTTTGATATATTAATTGACTGCTCGATGGGTATATCCAAAAGATGTTCCATAAAACTTTTGAAGGAACCTACAACTTACTTGTAGTTTAAATTTAATCTAGGAAATTTTGATAAATGGACATAAAGTCATCTAAGTGGCATAGTTAGCTAGGAAGATTGAAAACTCATAAAACATCAGAAACATAAGTAAAACATGTTGGTCCACTATATATGTCTGAAAACTTGGCTTGTGGCATTCAGATCCACATTTTTCGGACTTTATTTATAAAAATAATAGTTTGACCTAATTTCGTTAAATCAACATAAAGTAATTATAGAGTGCGAAGTTAGCTAGGAGGCTTGAAAAATTCTACTAAAAACTTGGAAATTTTAGGAAGGCATGGTCCACTTTGTATGAAAAATAGGGTGGTGGCATTTTCTTTTAATTGGCATGGGTCCCTTAGGAGCGAGGTGTTTCAGTTAACACGGTTGATGGAAGTACAGGTTACATCAAGGACCTAAAAATTAAAATTACATCCCGATTCATACATTTAGCCACAAATGACCTTAAAATTAATTAAGCAAGGAAAAGTAGCCGGGTCTTGCTCCTTCTCCACCAAGCAGTTGAGCCATACTCTTCGACCAGTACTACTTGCTTTACAAAAGAAAACATCACACTACGCACTTTCGCTAGAGCTTGTTGATGAAGTGCATCAAATGCAAAAGTCCTTCATTTTATGATTTTTCGTCATTTTATTTGAATGTTTTCAAAACAGGTCCGACATGCAAATTCTTAGGAAGAAATTGAATCTTTCAAAAATGTCGCCGGTGTTTGTGCTAAATCGACATAAAGTTGTTCCAGTGGTCAAAGCTAGCTTGAAAGCTTGCATAAATCTGGAGAATCATTCTTAAACACATGTCCATATTTGTCAAAAAATAGGGTGGTGGCTAGGGATGGACATAAAACTCGAAGCTCAACGAGTTTAATGAGCGCTTTTCTGCTCGATTCGTTTGAGGTCGGCTCGTTATCTTTACTTAGATGAGCAACATTTTTTGCTCGTTAATGTTAACGAGATAAACAACTGAGTTAAAGAGTTTCAAGAGCTACTCATTAAGCTTGGTAACAATAAAGATATTAGAATGTGTGTTAGCCTAATTTCATATATGCTAGTTATTTATTGTGCATTGCATATTGTACGAGAGAGAAAGAACCAACCCATGGTTGGAGGGTTATGATGGCAGTGGTATCCCAGCACACCAGAGTTCAAATCCTAGGTTTGGCTCTTCCATGTCTCATAAAAGGCAGAATATTCTTGAGTTGGAGGTGACGTTCCCGTCGATAGCGAGGCGCCTATGGTGACTTCGTCAAGCTCAAGGACCATCAGATCAGTCTCAAGACACAGTATTTCAGAGGTGCTCATAAGGGTAGGGTGTGCGTGCATGCATTCATATGGGTAAGTGTGTGTACGCATCTATATTTTGTAACGAGGTTTTGCAAAAAAAAGTGGCATTTTTTTTCTTTATTGAGTTTTCTCGGTGTTCCAAAAGTAGTAAAACTAGGTCACTAATGTCTAGGGCCTACGGGCTTACTGCCGTGGGGCCCAATTATGAATGGTCTAGTTATATCCTATAGCATCCAGCAAATGTGAGCACCGATTCCCCTAGATATTACTTCTCCACCAACCATTAGCCCTCAGCTTTGAAGGAGCACACGTTTTTGGAGCAATGTCGGCGAATTTACTCTGGTGAATGACAGGGGATTTGGATACGCAAGGCGGATAGGTTAGAGTAAGTATGCCAGAGGTCACCGTCTCAGTTGTTTTCTCGCATTTAGCTTCCTTAATTATATGGTATCTCTCCTTTAGGGGGTTTTCGCTATGCTTCCCATGTCGATCGACGATGTTTCCTGGGTTCATATGCCAACATGGATGGTAGACGTGGAGTGGTAGGGCGTCGTTACCGATACAGATCTCCGGCTCTGGTGCAACTATGTCATGGTGCCCATCCCCATGTAACATTTGAGGGAATGAACTTTGGCCACAGGTTCTTGGGTTACAACTACGAATGAGAGCACTGCACGCTCGTCCACTGGGTCGATCTATCACACTCACTTTTTCTACAGTGTGCGATGATGTCGATGTGGTTACAACTCAAGATCTGTGATGAGCTCAAAGAGAGGGAGTAGGAGCACCAGTAGATGCATGCCTAGGAGACGTCTCCTACTCACTGCACTCAATTTTAAATAGGCTAGATGCCCTTAGATTTGGATAATTAGGGTTGGATATTAGGTTCTTAACCAAGTAAGGTCTACAATCAAGATATTGAGCATGCCGATGTTTCTTTTGGTGGTTGGCTGAAGATTCCACTAATAGTTAAGTAATCCCCTTTTGTTTACTAGTACTCCCCATCTCAGAGTACTCCCACGTTAAATTACTAGGTTAATTAAGATGGAAGTAGTTGACAGTCTGCTTATAGCCTGTCTGAAATTTGTGGTTACTATGAATTGACTTGGTTTATGTGTTATTGCTATCTCTATCTATATACAAGAATTACTACATTTTTTACACATTTGTGTACCTTCCCATCGTGCACCTTCTTTGACCAACAACATCCACCTCTCAATCACATCAGCCCAATCTCTAGTGAGTCCGCAACCATTCGGATAGTTGTTTAGATGACTGCTATTTGAGATAGTAGATCAATATGCCACATTATTGAGCTAATATCACCATGGATGTAGCCATGGAATTAGTTACAAGGTCCGATGATCATAAGGAAGTATATGCTACCAAAATAGTCTTATGAGAATGGGAAGCTCGGCCTCTGTCTTTATTTCATAGAATGATCCTCCGCTGAACAATGCAGAGGTAATTTGCTGCATACCGTTCATAAACATATTGTTGTCCACTGTTGTCCTACATTGCTGAGTTTTTTAAATTAGATTTTTCGGTAAAGACGAAGATGCCCAATCCTTGGCATCATATTAATGCATATACCCTTCTTTATATTGCGAAGTTAATGTGTTCATTCCTAAAATTTACTAGTTTTGCTGCATTTCATTTGGAATTATGCTCATGTCCCACCCATGTAGGAGGCATTGCATGAAGAAATGCCTTAATCGTGTTTATTAAGTAACAAGTGTTTTGGTGTATGCAACTGCTTTGATAGAATTTCATAAACCTATGCTTTATCCCGTAAAACGTTTTTTCAATAAAGGGAGATTTATTATTTAAAATGTCCCATAGAATATATTGATCATTTTTATTGCATCGTGATTTGCAGAATTGAAGTCATTCTGATCTCTTGCCGCTTATTAAGGCCAAGATTGCTCATGTACCATCTAAGAAGCCAAACCCTCAAGTATAGCCCTTTTCATGTAGGTTATGTTCCCCATGTTTGGCCAATGTGCCTCTTATTGGTTGTTTACCACTTGCGGTACTACTGTGGAGCATGCACGATGTGTGCAGCTGAATTTGGATTAGTTTTTAAAAGGATTTGTTATTTGCCATTTCCACCTTATTCATATCGCTCAAGGCCTAATGGTGCTGATAACTACAAGGATTTGATAATTGGATGTCTCCGAGAAAAATACAAAGCTCATAGACACATGATTATGTTCCTTCATGAGAAAGAGAAACATCGGGACGAACAAATTAGTTGCCTAAAAGAAGAAGTGGCCACATCCACTAGGCGGATAGCTGATTTGACTGTAGGATGGAATACATCAATTTCAGTTGCTCATGATACTGCTGTTGATTTTCGAAAGTTCATGGCTGACAACGTAGTTCCCAAGTGGCCTGATGTGGATGGCCACGAGCTCAACCTGCTTTTCAAACACATTGGCCAACATACAACCGAATCTTGGAAGATGTGAAAATGTAAGCTGGCAATATTTTCAACTCAGCTCTAGAAGTAGATTAGACCCTAACAAAAATTCGAGATTCATTACACCCATACAGTCCCGATCCTGCAAAATATGAGGAAATATCTAAACCGGCGTGACCGTGCTACTTCCATTTTGGAAGAGTTAGGGATCTCTTGTGAGGATGACGTTTGTTAAGTCCGGTACTAAAACTGGTTATTTTTGCCTGCTGGTGTGTTGTGTTGATGAATCTATATATTTGATGTACTATTATGACATATATATATTGGACCAGGTTTTATGTGACGATATTTGGAAACAACATACATCTAATTTGAACTTGTTGTTGTTTTTTATCTTTAAAAAATTGTCCTTCTGAGATCTGTTAATGATGATTTCAGTGCTAGTTGCGAGTGATTTGTAAGTACATGTATCTGGTAGTAAGCCACAAATTTAGTTGTACATTGTGCAATTTCAGATCGATGTCTGAACTCTAGAATTTGATGTCATAGAACAGTAGGATTCTACAAATTTAGTTCTTGCTAAGGTGTTGGTTCGAGTTGTCAAGGTCCATAGTAGTTGGGAGGTTGTCGCATGCTTATTGGTAGAGATAATCATGGTTCTACTTACAACTTGATAATTAAATGTTGGAAGTAGATATAATTAATAAAGAGGCACTCGTGGGCAATAGTTGAATCTGGATTTTATCCTTCCTATTTGTGTCCATCTAAGACCCCGAGTACTTAAAACTTGGTCCTTAACTAGCATGCTTTCCACATGTAGGAGCCTTATTGAGATTCCCTGGCTTGAACTTGATTCTGAAAAATGTTTCGAGGCCACAACTAGTTCAGGATTTATACGTTACCTACTATACATATGCTATGTATGGCATGTTATGATATGTTCGTTGCCTATTTCTCGATCAGCATTTATTACTGTTGCTTAGGTCCAGCAATCTGTCATGGTAATATATTGTCTATGGCCTCTGCTCGCATGACAAGTGCATGTAACCTCTGAGTCTATACGAGACTTAGCTATACCTCGTACAGGTAGCCTTTTGGGTGTACCTAAAATATTCTTTGGTTTCTTGGAATGGTTCTGTCATGATGCCTCGTTGCTTTTTATTCGTTTGCTTCTTCTGAGGTTGATCGTGCGTGTGTTGCTATTTGTGTACCCCTGTAGGGTAAATCTTTTTGAAAAGCCATGTCCGAGGTTATGGATGACTTAGAGCACATTTTCTCGATTATAGACAACTACACTAAAGTATTACTATGAATATGACTTGGATCTGATATGACTAGTAAGTTCTATAACTACCATTGAATGAATGAATAAAACTATCCACTGTGTGAGTTTTCCTCAGAAGAACTTCCTCGTTTGGTTTGAGGGGGACATCCCAGGTTGGATCCGAATATCTCTCTCTTCTCTCTCTGATAGCCAACAATTGTATCTAGTCTCTATAGATTGTTTAGTGCATGCTTTGCTGCCGCTTCAGTCCACCATACCCATGTAGGCAAGAACCACCGAATTCTAAGACTCGCCGTGTACTGGCCTCAGTACCGACCGCTCCCTTTTTCCTTTTCCCTTTGTCGGCACCCTTTTTTGCTTTTACAGGTATGAGTTCAACGACATTATCAAGGTTACCCTTCCGGTTTGGCTTGGGTAGGATTATGGACGCCATTGGTTATTTTTCAGGACTCTTAGTAAAATTTGCATCTTATCCATACTGGGATATTGTATTATTTTCCATGTGATTTGGATCTTTGTAATGTATATATGGATTCTAGACTCGCTGAGCAATTGTTGTATATATATATGTTCTTGTGGGTTCCATCATGGACTATTGTATAATGGTATTACTTCATTTTCCACCCGGATGCAAGTGCTTGGTGGGCACCATTGAATCGTTTCTATGCGGGTTTGGCAGGAATTTCTAAAATGTGTATAGGGACAATATGAGGGTGTTACACCTAGGCACCTATGATTTTCTGAATTTTTTTAATTGTTTTGAATATTTTTACTTTGGAGTTCAAAATCTGAGCTACTATCATACGTTGGATCTAAGATGAAAGGTGGATCTTGGGGCAAGTCACAGTGAGATATGAGTTCACCAAGTCCCTGAAGTTGTGTCTGTTTTTCTCCCTTTTGTGATAAAACGAGAAAATTCAGGTGGGGGGCCTTTGTGTCCTCACGGGTAACCTCTAAAAAATGGTCTTCACTCCTTTAACCTACTTCCAACAAGGTGAAGCATTTTGTGGTGCTTTCGTACTACTCTAGTTGATTCCTTGTGTTTTTTAGGTATTTTGATGACACAATCTACTTTTTAGGTATTTTCACATGCATGTAGTTTAGGAAATTTTGATGACAAATTTTCCTATCAAATTATATGATGCATTGTGGTGTTTACTTAATTCTTCTTTTAGGGTTGTGCATTGTGTTGTTTACTTGATTCTGATGATGCATTAAGCTATTTGCAACACCTTACCAGTTTTATCAGGAGAACATATGCAACAATCAATGACTTGCCAGGTGATATATCCATTCAGATTCTTGCCAGGATTCCTCCGCAGCCATCCTACATACTGAGGGTATCGGTCACCCAAAAACGTTGGATGGACTTCATGGGAAGCAATGATTTTAAAAAGCTAACCCTATCACACAACAAAGGAATGTCATTACTTGGATTTTCACCAACATCTCCATGGACGCTCGACTCATAATAGATCATGATCTTGACAAAGCCATCTTATAGAGATGAACAACCTAGTGGAAGTGCATGAATCCTACAAACCATATGTACTTGTATGTCACAACATTACGGTGCTACTTTATTATCCGCAAGGGTCTAACATGATAATACCCTGGGATATGTGAAGAGCTAACAAAATTCCTAAATTGGAGCTGCACGAATTCCAAGGCATGTTGAGGCTCTGAGGTGACTCGAGGCCAAAGCCGCCGGTCCTCGTCGGTGCCACTGCGACGTCGGTTCCCACCCTCCTCTCATGGCTTCTCTAGTGGGTAGTTGGAAGGTCTCTTTCACAGGGGCTAGTTCTGGTGGTAAGTTTCTCGAAGGATCTTTGGTTCTCTCTTCGGATGATTGGTTGGTTTTACTCAATGCCAAGGGTATTCCTTTGAATGGTAAGAACTTTGAAAATGGGGAGAAGATCATGGTTGGATCTGTTGTGAGGTTCCCCTCTCCTTTGGCTCATGGAAATGAGATATTGGTTTCTGCAGATGGGAATTTTTGTAGATCTCCTTCCCCTGATGGATCTGATGAACATTGTTCTTTGAAATGGCATGCTCTCTGTTTTTCACAAGGCAAGCAATTTCTTGGGTTTTTGATTCTCAACTCTCATGCCAAGAGATTGGTTCTTCTCAATCAGAAAGAAGTGATCATTGATGCTAGATTCCTTCTTCAGGATGAAAAAGTTTTCCTAGGTGCATCCTTAGAATTACCAGTACTAAAGGTTACCATTGGATCACAAACTCTATCAGAGGTCAAAGAGATCTCCTATGGAAAAGAAGAGTGTTAAGGTTGAGAGGATTATTGAGGAGAAAATTGTTCCTAACAAGCATGTTGAAAAATTGGTCGACTTGAAGGGAGAAGGGGTTGTTTCAAAACAATCTAGTGCTATCTCTTTGGATTTTAATGTCAGGAAAAAGTTTGATCAGGATATCCGAAGTAAATTTGGCCTCTCTATAGATTTTCATCCTAGTTTTCGTAGAAGGGCTTTTTACATGGTTTGCTCCTTTGGTAGAGCTGATTTCACACTTGATGTTCATACTGTTAGCATTGCTCTTCAATCCTACTTTGGAGGTTTGGCCTCCCTCTTTCAAGTCAGACATTTGCAAGATAGATCATTCAGATTTTTGGTTGTTTCTAGAGCTGTTGGCTTTGAAATTTACAATATCTCTAGATTTTCGAATGAACATTTTGTTATAATCGTCAATCTTTGGGGTGTAGGCGGTCCAAATTGGCAAGCAAAGGAAAAAAGTATTATCATTAGCAAGATCAAGGTTGGAAAATTGTTTCCCACAAGAAAAATTCATCCAAAAATTAATGGTTTAAAAATGGCCATTTGGGTTTTAACTCGGTCTTTGACCGTTTACAGTTTCCTACATCGATGGTGGAGTCTCCCCAATGCATGAGCCGACAAATTGATTTGACGGTTAATACGCATTCATTTGCCGAGGCGGTTATTATGGGCAAATCAAACTAGGGACAATCTTCTCGCATATTCATTTCGCGTGAGAAATATTGGGCACTTAATTTGTCGGGACTTCTTCCTTTCTTATGCTACCCTTCTTTCCCAAAATGCGACTGGCCCAATGATTCTTACCATAATTGGTTCAAGGCCCAGCAGCCCACTCCGCAATTGCACCCCTAGGTATTCTCCTCTCTAAAGGATTTTGCAATTTCTTGTGAAAAGAAAATAATAGACCACCCTGTCTCCTCAACTCCCTCGCATGAGAAAAACCCAACTTCCCCTGCTCCTGGCCTGGCCTCGTCGTTGCTGGCGACTCCTATGAAAATGGCCAACATTCCCATTAACGCTGGCCCCTTTCTTCCACATGGCTTTGAGATTATGCAGGTGGAGGGGCGAGTTGGTCGCAGAAGGGTGGTGGTTCCTCGTCGGCAGCGTCTCCATGAACAATATGTTATCACAACTATTGAACCCATGCCTCCTAGCCCGGTACCTTTCCAGAATGTAAGAGATGTTCTTCTTGATTTCCTTCATAATAAGGCTAGAGCTGGATTTGGGGAGATTCAGAACTGCCCCTTTGGTGCAGCATATGTTCAGTACACTCATGTCAATGACAGGGATAATTGGTTCGAACCAGCCCTATTGCTTTCTAGGATGTGCATGTTTCTTCTGTTAAGCACAATGAGGGGATTAACTAGCGTCGAGTGCAATTTAACAATGAATGTTGGGTTATGTTAGTGGGTCCACCACTTGATCACATGAACACTAAAGACCTCAATGATATCTTTGATGGCACTGGGAAAATGTTTTTGTGGGAAAGGAACCCTCTTCACAAAAGTGTAAGGTTAACACTTAGCGATAGTGAAGACTCTGAATCGTGGGCATTCTCTGTTGAGCTCCTTTTTAGTAACCTACTGGGGGTGGCCCACCAAATGAAGATTCTGCTCCTGAGGATGGAGTGGAACCACATCCAATTCTTGAGAATGTGGCTGCCCCTTGTGTACCTCCTCCACCCCACTTCCCCCACAGGACAATAATGGTATGATGGTTGGGGACAATGGGCTATAGAGAATGTGGCTCAAAATGCACCTACTGCTCTAGTCAATAATGATAATGCTGCTAGTTAGGGACAATGGGCTACAGAGAATGTGAATCAAAATGCACCTGCTGCTCCAATTCATGAAGCTGGGAAGAATTACAACCTGACAACCTGCACTCCCCCCACGCCACTCATAGTGGAGTCACTTCATCCATTCCTAAGCATGCTCCTATTAATGATGAACCTTGGATTGTGCAACTTGACAATATTGAAGAACATGAGGTTGATCAGCCTGTGGCTTCTTCAGTTGCAAGATGTTGGGATTGGTGAAGGTCTTCTGAATATCCTTCAAGCCTATCCAGATGAAGATGATAATAACCCTGGTGCTGAGTTGCAGATAGTAATGGTGACCACTTAATGGAGGATGTTGGCTTGCTTGACCCTACACTATTACAAACTCATTACTTAGAGACTGTGCCTAGAGCCAGTTTACCCCAAAAATACAAACCACCGGCTACGTTCATCAACCTCAGGCGGTCGCAATATTTTGACTGCCTCTAACTTTGATCTCAGACGGTTTTTAATATTTACCGTTTCTAGTACGAGTGACCCTCAACTAGTCTTTAAAACAAACCACCTCTAGATTGAAGCTGAGACGATGGAAGTTATTGGCCGCCTCTCTAAATAACTCAACCACAGCCAGTCAAAAATATTAATCGCCTCTAGGTGTCTACTAAGGCAGACCATTATGCCGCCCGTCTCAAAAACTAGCGTCGTGCACCTTCCTGAGGTAGCATGCCCGAGTTTTTTTGAGGGAAAGCATGCGCATGTTGTTAATGCAGTTAGAAAGTGGAGATCATGGTAGCCCCCCCACCCACAAGAGTCCACACCGACATGTCCACTTGTGGACTACCAACGGCCCTGCGTATATAAACCCGCTCGACCTTCTTCTTCCATGAGCTCAAGTCATTTTCCCTATATGCCAAGTCATAAAACCACAATCTGCACCTTCCACACGCGCCGAAGCTCCTTCGCTTGCACCATCGCCCTCCCTAGCTAAGACATGAAGCATACGCGTGGAGATGAGCTGGAGATGAAGCCAGTTGGAGGCGCATCAGTAGATGGCTCGGTCATCACCGAGATGGCGGAGGCGGCTTCTCCGGGCACACATGCCGCTCGTTGCCGCACCGTCGAGGCTTCGAGCTCATCCATCCAGCCAGTCGCCGTCACCTCAAGCAGCAGGTGGCCGACAATGTCGTGGTGCCAGCGGCAGATCTAGATGAGGGGCATGCGGCAGGTGGAGGCAACCCGGGCCTGTACATCAACGACCCCATCCTCCACCAAGAAATCATCGACGCAATCACGGAGAATGACAAGTTCGAGGAGGAGTTCTCCGATGAGGTGTTTGAGGTACTACTTTGCTAGCTTCTCTAGTTACAGCTGCAGATTTCACTGTTCATATGTAGGATTGGCTCAATCGTCTATAGATTATTTTTCTCTTGAAGTAGGATAGTATTTATATGGTTTGAACGGTCGATTGATGCATCTGCCATCTAGTCACAAACCCTAATCTGTCTAGTCACAAAACCTCAGTCTGCTCATCTTCCATCTAGTAAATTTACATTTGCTTAACTCGTTGTTGTTCATATGGTTCTTCTTGTGCTGTAAATTTAATCTGTCTTTAACATTTGTCTTCGGGGTTTTAGGGTTTGCTAGTTAAGTGTTGATTTCGATACACAACATGCATAACATTACATTTATATTCCTTACTGAGGCCAATGATTCAATTTTGCCCAAAAGAGTGCAAGGGGAGACACATATGATGGTGTCAGATTTTTTAGGGATGGTTAGTGAACCCGAGGAAATTTACAACAATATAAGTTGTGAAATTGGTACTTTGGTTCGCTAACTCCATCTCTAAAAATTTTATGAGGCCCCAGATTTATTATACACATATGAACTATGAACTTTGAACTGTTTCTCACTGAGGCCGATGATTTAAATTTTCCACAAAAGAGTGAAAGGGGAGATACATATATGATGGTGTCAGATTTTTTAGGGATGGTTAGTGAACTTGACGCAATGTAAAACAATATAAGTTGTGCAATTGGTACTTTGGTTTGCTAACTCCATCTCTGAAAAATATAGGTTGGTGAACATGAGGCAGCAATGTACACAAACAATATAGGTTGTGCTGTTAGTACTTTGGTTCTTCAACTCCATCTCTAAAAAAAGTTATGAGGCCCTTGATTTATTCTCATATGGAACTATATATATATGATCTTTGAATTGTTTCTAATCTTTGAATGATTCGTATGATACATATGTATATGCATGCCTTTTATCATAAGTATTTTCAACATGTACCTGAAGATTAATTATTTGGTTTTTTATTTATAATTACAATATTTAGGATTGTTTTTGTACCTAAATATGTATATCCCTGAATATTGTTTTGTAGGATTACATTTCAATTTCTAATTGTGGCCAATGATTCAAATTTGCCCCAAAAGAGAGACAGGAACAATGGTGTCAGATTTTTTAGGGATGAGTTAGCGAACCCGAGGCAATGTACAAGAACAATAGGTTGTACAATTGTTACTTGGTTCACTAACGCCATCCCTGAAGAAACTTATGAGGCCCCTAGATTTATTCTACATTCATAAAACTATGATCTTTGAGTTGTTATTGCATGCATTCATAGTGTATAAGAATTACATTTCATTTTCTTATTGAGGTCGATGATTGAAATTTGCCCCAAAAGAGTGTTAGGGGAGACACAAATGATGGTGTTGTTTTTTTAAGGATGGGTTGGTGAACCTGAGGTTGCAATGTACACAAACAATATAGGTTGTGCTATTGGTACTTTGGTTCGCCAACTCCATCTCTGAAAAAAGTTATGAGGCCCTTGATTATTCTCATATGAAACTAGATCTTTGAATTGTTTCTGCTCTTTGAATGATTCGTATGATGCATATGTATATGCATGATTTTGATCATAAATTGTTTCTACGTAAATGTACCTGAAGATTGTTTTTGTACTGGAATATGTATATCCATGAATATTATTTTGTAGGATTACATTTTAATTTCTAATTGTGGCCAATGATTCAAATTTGCCCCAAAATAGAGGCAGACACATTGGTGAAAGATTTTTCAGGTATGAGTTAGCGAACCTGGGTTAATGTAAAAGAATAATAGGTTGTGCAATTGTTACTTGGTTTGCTTACCCCATCCCTAAAGAAACTTATGAGGCTGTAATATTTGTTCTACATATGCTCCAATCCAAGTAATTGTCATTTTGTTGAGATGAAATGATATATGAAATGATCAAACTATTCCTAAGATGCATTCTATTTGATATGAATTTAATATTGTCTTACATATATGTTGTCAATTCTTGAGTTGTAATACAATTCAATCATATGTATGAGTCCTAGTTATGTTCTTAAAAACCAATAGGAGGATGATGATGAAGTGGATGATAGCAAGTACTCCAGGGATAACAAGAGCTGCTACGTGTTATGGCGGCTACGGTGTGGGCAAATCCCTTTCTATCATAGGGGGAAACTGTTTTACCCATTTTGTGGCAGAGCCATCAACACGGACCTTGACAGCATGATCCAGCACGCGGTGGACGTTGGCAAAAGCCGAGGCCGAAGGAATCAACTGAAGACCTTGGCGCATCACGCAGCCTTTGGCAAATTCCTCCGGGATTATGTCAGGACTGGCCTGTATACCCTCGAGTAGGCTATCCCGGCCTACTACTTCTGCCCCTGCTTTTATTTGTTTCAGTTAATTAGTACCTGTGGTTGTGTAAGACAATAATATATCCGTGGTGTCTCTAGTGAACCTTATATATATATATATATTAATCTACTCTATATGGAGTTCTTTCAAATTTCTAGTGTTCAATTATATTACTGATCATGCTCATGCACACTACCAAATATTTCTAGTGCTCCATTATATTATAATTTTCAAGGAATACATCAACAAGATTTTAAATTGGTGGAAAAATCGTATTGAAGTAGTAAATAAATGATCTCACATTGGCATTAAACATTTGAATTAGTCAAATTCAAAATAGTTGCACCTTATTGCACTAAGCATGGTATGAACCTCATTTACTCTTAGGACTCAATTTCACTCTATCAAGCATGTGTAAACACCTTCCTTTGCCTTTAAATTATGAATTATTCTCAAAATTTAGGGTTAACAAAATCCGAAGTTCTGAATATTTCTGGCTGTCCGAATATTCACTCAACGAGATTTCCTTCAAAGAATACATGAAAAAAGGTTATATTGGTGAAAATTTCATAATTAAGTAACCAAATGATCTCACTTCGTGATTAAACATTTGAATTAGTCAAATTCAAAACACTCGCACTTTATTCCTCAGCAGCAAAGCGCATGAAGACTAGTCGTCTTGCCTTTCTGGGTGAAGATCCAAGGTTTGTACTACGCTAAAAAATTTATTCAATTTATGAACCTCATTTAGTCTTAGGGGACTCAAATTCACTCTAGAAAGCATGTATACACACACCTTTCTTTGCTTTAAATTATGAATAATTCTCAAGTTTTAGGGAAATCAAACGCTGGAGTTCGAAATATGTACGGAGTTCCAAATATTAGCTTTTTCAAATTTCTAGTCGTCAAGTACTTGGCGGAAAAATGTGAAATATTCGGAGAATGGACGTTCTTAAAGACTTTTTACACTTTCAGCCATCTAAGGCTAGTACTTCGTGCCAAATATCTCAAAATATTGGGCCAAATATTTCTGATCTGTGCCACTTTTGTTCTTCCCCACCCGCCTAGACCACTGTCCACCGCCGCCGCCCTCCACCACCACCACCTCCGCCCCCCTGTGGTGCAGACGCTCTCCCTCACCTTCGAGGACCCCTTCATCGTCCAGACATGTATGCGTGAAAACCAAACCCCCAAAACCCTAAATCAGCATCTTCAGTTTAGGAATTTTGCCACGGGATTTGCCATTTTGCTTCTCGAATTTAAGGTTCAGGGTTACCGAGCTGCAAAGACCCGACGGCTCCATCGGGAGAGCCTCCCCCAGATGGCCTGCATCTATCCCAACTATTTTCCCCTTGTATAAATCTCAAAATATATAATTGCCACTTACAAGAATAGAAATTTAATTATCACTTCTAGCAATAGAGATTTAACTTTCACTTCATTGGTCTATTTTGACTATCACTTCATTAGTCTGCTTGCATCTTGATTGCATTATGATGCTCTCTATTTATATCTATTTAACAGATGGGAACCTGCAGTTACGATGCAGTCACGCTGTCTAGCGATGACAATTTTTGCATTAACTTTGGTGGTTTTGCATTCCATCAACAGATGAAGAATCCATAGATATGATTGAGTTTAGAGGTATCAAAAGAACATCAAAATTGTAGTCATCTGTTTTGTATGCATTTAGATGGTAGACATTAATATTCCACCGTATTGAAATTTTTATGTGTTGTTGTATCAGGGCCTCAACACAAGGGGGACACTGATTTTGATAAGTAGAGCCTTTTTGGAAATGACATGTATCTGAAAGAAGTTCATGTAGACTTTCTCTTAGACTGGTGTGAACCTGAATTTCCACCAAAAATCAAGTACTACGTCTACAGGCTGCCCTATTCATCTATCATGAAAAAGAAGTGCAAGCTGGTAAAATGATATATTCTTGGTCATGTTATCAACAAGCTACCGTGTGATATTTAAATACTTCTAGTAATCACAAGCATGCTAATTCTTCAATTCTCTGTGCTTGCCCAGACATTTGGAGCTGATTTCACAAGCAAATACGTAAAGAATCACCTTGATGAACCTATTGATGTCCATGTTTGGCAAATGAAGGTCAAAAAGCCAAAGATGGTTAGGATGAAGATGGGAGCTGGGTCAACGCAATATTGACGACTGGATGGGAGATGGTTGTGAGAAGCTTCAACCTAAAGCAGGATACCATTGTCTTTTTTTTGCTTTGATGAAAAATATAATAGAGAGGTACATATTCTGGTTCAGCAACTTCCACCGGGCGACCGATTATAAATGCAATCCTGGTTATTTAGAGAGTACTCATTATGCTAACTGGTTGATTTATTAGCTGCAGTTTGTATGTACTGCCATAACGTGTAATTGCTAAATTTGTATGTATTTCCCAAACATGTGGTTATTATTTTTATCGTGGTCAAGCTTCTATAAGTTCTTTAGATATATAATGTGTCTACCTGTCTGCTAAATCATGATTATGTGTCAGGTCATCTATGATCGAGTTCGAATTAGCATGCTATTATTTAAAATGGTTTACACACACTGGAGAGAGTCACTTTAGAAGCCACTTCGAGGCACACTAGTTTTGGAGATGGTGTTTATTAGAATCCGACTCAGGTCGCCTGACTATTGGAGACGGCCCCTAGTATAGGCCATATGAGGTTGAGGATTTATTCCAAGTGGTCTGAAATACGGGCCATGTCCATCTCATACATGTTAGAGGAGTTTTCCTTTTTGCACCGTCTGAGGCCTCGTATCTTAGAGCCGCAAAGAAAAACCGGCTCAGGTGGTGTGCTCTTAGAAGCTATGCGCTTGAGCCAGAATGAGAAACCGACTGAGGCCCATGGGAAATTGACGTCTCTAAGTAATGCATTTGTACTAGTCCTAATGAGGCTCATCTACAAATTGGAAGGGCACTCACTCATTTCATGGCCACACCTGATTTACTTGCTGCTCAGCACAGGTTCTTCAACCAGGGGCTTAACATCTAGGATAAATTTTGATGCAGCCCGTCCTACGGACGCTCCTACATCTACACCAACAAGTCACCCAAGTGGACCCATGACTCGTGCCCGAGCCAAACTCCTACAAGCTAAGGTGAACTCACTCCTCTCCTCATGCCAATTTGATACATCCTTGGATGGTGTGCTACTTCATGCAACTACTCTATGCATCATCAGGTACGAAGCCCCAACACATCACCAAGCACCCAAGGATGGAGAACAAGGAGCAGATCGTGAAGCAGAAGCCACTGGAGCTGCTCAGACCAGAGTCTCCGGTCTGTGCACACCGGAGTCTCCGGCCTGCCAACGTCTATGGCCTGAAGACACCGGAGACTCCGGCCCTACGTCCGGTCTGACCCCCTGCACCAAGCCCCAGGACAATCTGAAGGCCCCTCCGGAGGCTGGTCCGGAGGCTACACCGGATTCTCCGGCCTAGACCAAAGTCTCCGGCCTGCACACCGGAGTTTCCAGTCCGACCGATGCCAGGCATGAAAAGGGCCTGCGGCCCATGTACCCCTTAGTCCGTCTAGAACTTGTCTTTTATTCCTAAAGTACCCCTGTTTAAGTGGTTGTCCTATATATAGTCCCCAACCTCCATTGTAAACCCTAGGCATGATATTTGGAATTAGTGGAAACCCCTTGTGGATCTATCTAGTTCTTGCCTCATGCTCCTTTGACCAAGGAGCACCAAATATCCCAAACCTTGTTGGAGTTTGCATCGTGCCTCCGTGTTGTACAAGGCCTTGGCATCGGTGTCCCTTTGCCAAGACGTCAAGATCTCACCGAGTCTCCCATCTCATCGTGCCGGTTCGAGAGAGAGTCCTCCGCCTGACGCCAATCCTAGGGATTGCGCTGGACCGGTCACCGCCGGCGTGAGATATTGGTGTGTATCGTGGTTTTGCGGGTGTGTGTTCATCGCGTTCTTCGTGCGTGAGTTCGTCGTGTTCATCCTCTCCTCCTTTCCCCGCACTCCATCCTCGATTTGAGTGGGATTCGTGAAAGATCGGGCCACCCGAGAGGTTTGCCCTCAACATATTGGTATCAAGAGCTTCGTTGCTCATGAATTCCCCCACAAAATTTTCTTCTATCCACCAAAAATTCGAAAATCCCCAAAAAAGAGCCCCATATTTGCCTTTGGATCGATGTCTTGATTTGGAGTGTTCTTTGTGGTTTTGATCCGACCAAACCTTGTCTTAGGAGTTGGTCCAACTTTATTCTGCGTTTTCCCAGCCCAATTTGACCAATTTTTCACGGATTTGAGGACCCAAGGCATGGATTTCCGCTCAAGAACACGAGCAGTTCACGATCTGACTCCAGACCGGAGTCTCCGGCCTGCACCCTGCAGTCTCCGGCCTATCCACACCGGACTCTCCGTCCTAGACCAGAGTTTCCGGCCTGAAACCCCGGAGTCTCCGGCCCTGACGCCTGATTTTGACAGTTTTGCCTCTAATCTTGCATTGGCTAATTTCCTCTTGTTTGTTTGTGCCCGTGTGCGTGTCGTCAACTAACAGCAAGCTTCCGCATCAACAAACCCCGCGCTCATCGACACCACGGCCCACGAACATCATCCCGCACCACCGACACCAAGTTCATCATCCCCAACGAAGGTATAACTTGCTTCACCTTGTTAACCCCTATCTTCCTTTGTGTGTACCTATCCCATGAGAGTGGCTCATCTTGTGTTTGCTTGAGCATTGTGCATTTGTCCTTGGATAGTGAGAGTGCAAGAGCAATATCAAATGTGACTAGATAGCATCAACGGAGAGCAAAAAAAAGAAAGAAAAAGATACAAAGCAAAAGAAAAAAAATAGTCTCCCCTTGCAAAAGAGAGTCTCAAAGCTTGTAAGCAAGAGAGAAAGAAGAGCGCCCAAGGCAAGTGCACAAATCCGTTGCTCATTTTTCTTCTTTGCAAACGAGCCACGGTCTCTCCTTGCATTGGCACGACAAAGAGCTTAGTCTTCGTTAGGACATTTTGTTTGTTCATTTTCATAGTCGTGTCAATCCCAACTATCTCCACGTGTGTGTATATAGTCATAGGTTCCCGTCACACTTTTGAGTTGTTGACCTTCGCCTTTGACTTGAGTTTTATTGGATTTTACCCACATTTGACTATCCCTTTTCTTTTGGTTGGTTCTTTGGCATTCCACGATCCTAACCTACCACTAACAAGCTTTTGAGAGTTATTTCTTTCTTTAGTGTGAGTTTTCTTTGCAATTCCACTTTGCACGCTTATAGCTCTTACTCGTGGTTTCTAGTTTGGTGCAATCCCCAAGGTGAGGTACAAAGCTAACACCACCATATTCCACTTCCATATACAATACCTGTGTGTTTGGCATGATGGATAGGCACGGTGAGTCGAGCCAACCACCTCCCCAAGAAGAAGATCAAGGACTGTACATGATGCGCGCAAGTCACTTCATCGTCCGCCAAGAGTTCTATGAACGTTGCCAAGCCCTTGAGACGCAACAAGATGAACAATTTGGCGAGACGCAAGCCGGGTTCAAGAACATCGACAACCTCTTCGACGGCCTCGAACGACAAATGCACGCACTGCATCACAACTTCGACCACCAAAATGAAGCGCTTCAACGCTCCGTCGCCGAAACAAATGACAATCTTCAATGCCTCATCGATGGAATGGCAAGACCATGTTCACGCACATCAAGCTCTTCAAGATCTTCGCGTCGTCATGCTCCTTCTCAACAAGTTCTACATCCAAGTGCTCCAAGACACAATGATGTCCCCGTGGTTGAAGATGGAAGTTCTTCGAACTATGTACCTTCCCCACGACACGCTGCAACGTCAAGCTATGATGGTGATTTCTCTTCAAGGCCACGAGCAAGGCAAGAAGCACACCATCATCACGCAAGGGCATTTGTGATCCAACAAGAGCAACCACAAGAAGAACCGCAAGTCTACCACCATCGACCACGACACATACTTGACACAACAAGTGATGACTCCAATGTGGAGAATCAAGCTCGTCTTCGACGTGAAGCTCCCCAAGATCCTCCTCCTCGTCATCATCGTCATGAACGTACGCACCGAAACCATGGTCATCACGAGGCACCTCCTCCACCACACCGAAACATGGAGCGTCAAGTGGTACAAATTGAGCAACGCCCACCACGTCAAGAGGCTCACGACCATGATCTTCGCCGTGAGGCCCATGTGCCTAATCAACATCACCAACCAAGGAACGAGCCTCCTCTTTGTCATCAACCGCGTCATGAGGCTCCACATCCTCAACAACCTCATGGGGCCCAAGTGCCTCAACATCGTCAACAACCGCGCCAAGAGAAAGAGCAAGCACCTCAACAACAATATCAAGAGCAAGCTCCACAACAAGGTCACGAGAACCAAGTTCCACCTCCTCAACCACAAGATCATCAACAAGGTCACCAAGCTCGTCGCAATGACCGCAACGATGAAGAAACTTTCGGCAAGCTCAAGTTCACAATGCCCAAGTTCACCAGATCCAATGACCCCGAAGAATACCTCTCGTGGGTACTCAACGTCGACAAGATCTTCCGCATGCACAACTATAGCAATGAGAAGATGGTCGCCATGGCTTCGCTTGAGTTTGATGATTACGCCAACCTTTGGTGGGAACAAGTTCAAGTTGCTCGTGATGCAAGACAAGAACAGCCAATCACAACTTGGCATGACATGAAGGCTCACATGAGATCCCGGTTCGTCCCCATGCACTACACGCGTGACCTCTTCAACAACCTTCAATCACTTCGTCAAGGGACAAAGACCGTGGAAGAGTACTTCAAGGAAATGGAACTCAACTTGATTTGCGCCAACATTGATGAGCGCATGGAGCAAACAATGGCACGTTTCCTTATTGGCTTGAATCACCCAATCAAGCGCATCGTCGAGTTCCAAACATACAACACCATGGTTGAGCTTGTGCACATCGCAACAAAGGCTAAACGCCAAGTGCAAGAGGATATCAAGTACACCAAGCCCAAGACGTATTTCACCTACAAGCACGCTTCAGCCGCTACGCCAACAACTGTCAATGGAATCTCCTCAAGTACCTCCAAGCCTTCCTTCAAGCCCACACTTCCTCAAGGAAAACTACCCCCAAGTGTCAAACAAGCAAAGAGTGATACACCTTTCAATGGTGAATGATACAAGTGTGGAGGTAAAGGACACAAGTCGGCCGAATGTGGAAACAAGAAGGTATTGTTCATCCATGACAATGGCGATGAAGAGTACTTGAGTGAAGATGAATTCGATGCCCGAGTCAAGGAAGCAATGGCAAGGCAACGAGTGGAAGATGACCAAGAACTCCTCATGTGTGAACATGGCACAAGTCCATTGCTTGTCGTCACAAGGATCTTGACCACTCAAGCACAAGAGCATGAAGACCAACGCTCAAACATCTTATAAACATGAGCCGGCATCAACAACAAATCTATCAAGGTGATCATAGACGGAGGGAGTTGCCACAACCTTGCTAGCACCGAGTTGTGTGAGAAGCTCAACCTCACCCTCCATCCGCACAAGCACCCCTACCACGTGCAATGGCTAAGTGACCAAGGGTCAGTGAAGATCAAGCATACCGTATCGCTCTCCTTTGCCATTGGTCCTTACAAAGATACGATGGAGTGTGATGTGGTTCCTATGACAGTTTGCCACATGCTTCTTGGTCGACCATGGAAATTTGACAAGGCTGCTCAACATGATGGTCGCACCAATGTATACACCTTCAAATGGCTCAACAAAACATGAGTTTTGCAACCAATGACTCCTAGCCAAATAATTGCGAATAATGCAAAGGCTTTCGCGAGGGTGCAAAGCACAACACCTACTTGTGAGAAGAGCGGTGAGAGAGAGAACCACCTCATAGTGAGTGAGAGCCACAAGCCAAACTCAAGTGGAAAAACTAAGAGTGTTCTCCTTGCCACCAAAAGTGAGATGAGAGATGTTCGAAACAACCCATCCATCTTGCACTATGTCCTCCTTTGCAAGGGACTAGCGCAAGGAACTAATGAATTAATCAATGTTCCTCCATCTTTGATGATTGTTTTGCAGGAATTCAAGGATGTGTTCCCCGAAGAGCTTCCACATGGACTACCTCCTCTTCGCGGCATCGAACATCGCATTGACCTCATCCCCGGTGCACCACTTCCCAACCGCGCCGCTTATCGTACGAACCCAGAGGAGACAAAGGAGATTGAAAGTTAAATCAACCAACTCGTCTCCAAAGGTTTGATCCAAGTTAGCACTAGTCCAAGTGCCGTACCCGTGATACTTGTTCCAAAAGTGGATGATACGTTACGGTTATGCATGGACTGCCGTCCAATCAATGCTATCACCACGCGTTATCGACATCCCATACCACGTCTAGATGACATGCTTGATGAATTGTGTGGAGGCACTATTTTTTCGAAAATTGATCTTCGTAGTGGTTACCATCAAATACGCATGGCTGAAGGTGATGAGTGGAAAACTGCCTTCAAGACCAAACTTGGTCTCTATGAATGGTTGGTTATGCCCTTTGGTTTATCTAATGCCCCATCCGCCTTCATGCGCCTCATGAATCATATCTTGCGTTCTCTCATTGGAAAAAGTGGTGTTGTCTATTTTGATGATATTCTTGTTTATAGCAAATCACTTGAGGACCATATAACACATGTCAAGGAAGTTTTGCAAGTCCTTCGACATGAAAAGCTTTATGCTAATCTTCCCAAGTGCACTTTTGCTAAAGACAAGTTGATTTTTCTTGGATTTGTCGTTTCTTCGAAGGGAATTGAAGTTGATGTTTCCAAGGTAAAGGACATACGAGATTGGTCCATCCCAACAAATGTGAGTGAACTCCGAAGTTTTCATGGGTTGGCCGGTTTCTATCGTCGCTTTGTGAAAGACTTTTCAACCATTGTGTGCCCTCTCAACGAGTTGACAAAAAAGAATGCCACCTTCATGTGGGGGAAAGAACAACAAAAAGCTTTTGATGAACTTAAAAAGAGGCTCACCGAAGAACCTCTCCTTGTGTTACCGGATTTCACAAAAACTTTTGAGATAGAGTGTGATGCTAGTGGTATTGGCATTGGAGGAGTCCTTATGCAAAATGGACATCCTATAGCCTACCATAGCGAGAAACTTGATGGTGCTCACCTTAATTATCCAATTTATGACAAAGAGCTTTTTCCTTAGTTCGTGTTCTTCAAGTTTGGAAACACTACCTATGGCCCAAGGAATTTATCATACATTCCGACCATGAGTCATTGAAATATCTCAAAGGCCAAGCCAACTTGAGTAAGAGACACACTAAGTGGGTTGAGTTCATGGAGTCTTTTTCGTACATTGCCAAGTATAAGAAGGGCAAAGATAATGTAGTCGCAGACGCTTTGTCTCGCAAACACACAAGCCTTCTTACGAGACTTGAAATCAACGTGTTGGGTCTTGAGGAAATAAAATATTTGTATGCTTCCGACCCATTCTTTGAACCAATCTTCATAAAGTGCTCCATTGACAAAGGAGTTGATGATTTCTATTTGCATAAGGGCTTTCTCTTTAAACAAAACAAGCTTTGCATTCCAAAATCGTCGCTACAACTTTTGCTTCCCCAAGAATCTCATGGTGGAGGCCTTATGGGTCACTTTGGCCGTGACAATACATTGGACATGCTCTCCGCTCACTACTTTTGGCCCAAGATGAAGCGCAATGTGGAGCGCTACGTTCAATTATGCACGACATGTGTTCAAGATAAGTCGCAAGCTAACCCTTATGGTCTTTATATGCCATTGCCTTTCCTCATACACCTTGGTCCGACATTAGCATGGATTTTGTGTTAGGATTGCCTAGATCTAAGCATGGTCATGATTCTATCTTTGTTGTCGTGGATCACTTTTCCAAAATGTCACACTTCATACCGTGCCATAAGACCGACGATGCTTCACATGTTGCCAATTTGTTTTTCAGGGAAATCGTCCGTCTTCACGGTGTGCCAAGAACAATCGTCTCTGATCGTGATGTCAAATTCATGAGCTACTTATGGAAGACACTCATGCCCAATCTCGGCGTCAAGCTCCTCTTTTCATCCGCGTCACATCCTCAAACTGATGGCCAAACCGAAGTTGTTAGCGGAAGCCTCGGAACTCTTCTACGTGTGTTGATCAAGAAAAACTTGAAAGATTGGGAGGAACACGCCGAGTTCGCCTAAAACCCTGCTAAGCACTCAACAACCAAGATGAGTCCATTCATGATCGCCTATGGTTTCGAGCCCCTCACCGCGCTTGATGATACGTTGCTAATGTATCCATAATTTTTGATGTTCCATGCTTGGTTTTATCTACTTTCTTATGTTTTTTCCACACTTTCGAGTACTTTTCATATGATTTCTTGGACTAACCTATTAACAAGAGCCATAGTGTCAGCTGCCTGTTTTCTGCTGTTTTTGGTTCCAGGAAAGTCAGAAAATGAATATTCTCGGAATTGGACGGGACAAAAGCTAAAGTTAGTTTTTCACCGAGGGACACCAGGAGCGAGAATACGAGACAGAGAGGGGCTAGGGCCCGACCACACCACCTGTCCGCGCGACCAGACTTGGCCCGTGCCAGGGGGTGGTCTGGTCGCCCCATGCACCCCCTCGGCATCCCCTTTCGCCTATAAGATGCCTCCGATAAAGAAACCCTAAGTACCCAATCAAAATTCCACGAAAGATTCTATAGCCGCCGTCATCTCCATCCCAGATCGGGAGGGATCTAAAGCTCTTCCCGGCACCCTGCCGGAGAGGGGAATTCACCCTGGAGGCCTTCTTCATCATCATGCAAGCCTCCGGTGTGATGCGTGAGTAGTTCATCTCTGGACTACGGGTCCATGTAGTAGCTAGATGGCTGGTTCTCCTCCTTTGTGCTATCATGTTTAGATCTTGTGAGCTCTGTTCATGATCAAGATCATCTATTTGTAATTCCTACATGTTGTGTTTGCGGGATTCGATGGATATTGAGATGCTATTTCAGATTGATTATTGATTCTATCATGTCTTTTTTATTTGTGATCTTGCATGCTTTCCGTTGTTATTAGCTATCTTGGCCAAGTAGATGCTAGCAACTCCAAGATTTAGTATTTATGCTCGATAGTGGGTTCATGCCTCTAGTAATCTGGGGAAGTGACAGAAATCTCTAAGGTACTAGACGTGTTGTTGCTACTAGGGAGAAAACAACAATCCTTTTTTCATAGAACAATCGTATTGTTTACTTTACACGCAATTCGTAATGCAATTATCCATTGCTTGCAACTTAATACTGGAGGGGGTTCGGATGATAACCTGAAGGTGGATTATTAGTCATAGATGCAGTTGGATGGCGGTCTATGTATAATGTTGTAATGCCCAATCGAATCTCAAAGGAGTCAAGATGAGTAGTATATGCTTGTATGCTTTATCGATGTTTGTCAATTGCCCCGCTGTAATTTGTTCACCCAACATGTCTTCTATCTTAAGGAGAGCCACCACTAGTGAACTATGGACCCCGGTCCTTTCTTTTACCATCAATCTACAATCAACTGTTTACTGCTTTGTGTTTACTTTCTGTAAACTATTAATTTCTTCCACTCGATACGTTTAATCCTTTATTTTCAGCAAAACCGATGAGATTGACAACCTCATTGCAAGTTGGGGGCAGAGTTCTATGGTTGCGTTGTGTAGATCTCCATGTTGCTGCTGGCACCAATAGTGCGCCCTGCCAAACTTCTGCTAGCAACACCTTTGGGGTGTTTCCTTGCTCCTACTGGATTGATAACCTTGGTTTCATAACTGAGGGAAAACTTGCTGTTGTGCTCATCATACCTTCCTCTTGGGGTTCCCCAATGAGCTCGATATATTTTGGGTCATCAAGCTCTTTTTCTGGCGCCGTTGCCGGGGAGTCAAGGACATCTTCACAAGGGGAGTCCCTCATAACCAATCTCTTTACTTTGTTATTTTTGTTTTGCTTAGTTTACTTTTTGCTTTGTTTGCTTGTTTCTTATCAAAAACACAGTCTGACAAGTTTGCTTTCTTTATTAAAAACACAAAAAAATGACTACTCTTGAAAACACTAAGTTGTGTGACTTCACTAGCACCAACAACAATGATTTCATGAGCACACCTATTGCTCCACCTGTTCCTAAAGCTACTTTCTTTAAAATAAAGCCTGCTTTACTCAATCTTGTTATGAGAGAACAATTTTCTGGTATTGGTAATGAAGATGCTGCTGCCCATTTAAATAACTTTGTTGAACTTTGTGAAATGCAAAATCATAGGGATATAGATGGGGATATTATTAAGCTTAAATTGTTTCCTTTCTCTTTGAGAGGAAAAGCTAAAGAATGGTTGAATTCCTTAACTAGGAATAGTATAGATTCTTGGAATAAATGCAAAAATGCTTTCATTGGAAAATACTATCCTCCTTCTAAGATTATATCTATGAGAAGTGAAATAATGAAGTTTAAACAATATGATAATGAACATGTTGCTCAAGCTTGGGAAAGAATGAAATCTTTGATAAAGAATTGTCCCACTCATGGACTGACTGCTTGGATGATTATCCAAACCTTTTATGCAGGATTGAACTATTCTTCAAGAAATCTATTGGATTCTGCTGCTGGAGGTACCTTTATGACCATTACTTTGGGTGCTGCAACAAAGCTTCTGGATAATATGATGGATAACTATTCTGAATGGCATACTGAGAGAGCTCCACAAGGTTGGAAGGTAAATTCTATTGAAGAAACCTCTTCCTTGAGTGATAAAATTGATGTTATTATGTCTATGCTTGTTAATGGGAAAGCCCATATTGATCCAAATAATGTTCCTTTAGCCTCTTTGATTGCTCAAGAAGAGCAAGTTGATGCGAACTTTATAAGAAATAACAATTTTAGCAACAATGCCTATAGGAATAATTTTGGTAACAACAATTATAAGCCATATCCTCCCAACAATGGTAATGCTTATGGAAATTCCTACAACAATAATAGGAGTGCCCCCTCTGAACTTGAAGTTATGCTTAAAGACTTTATTAGTAAACAAACTGCTTTCAATAAAACTATTGAGGAAAAACTCTCTAATGCTGAAAGAAATATAGCATCATTGGCTGAAGCTCAATCTTCTTTGAATAAAATGGCTGCTAAACCTAAAAATAATGATAATCCCTTTGCTGCTACTAATGCCATACAAGTTAAGAATTGATGAAAATGTTAGACTATTAACTGGAATTGCATGCTAAGTGGGAAAGAGAGGATGGAATTGCTAGAAACATTAGTGTTTCTACTATCACTACCACTAGTGTTGAGGTTAGTAACAACTCTACTACTTTAGATGATAATTATGGTTTTGATCTTGATGGTTGCAACATTTCTTAAGTGATTAAGTTCCTACAAAAGCTTGCTAAAAGTCCTAATGCTAGTGCTATGAATATGGCCTTTACAAAACACATTACTGATGCTCTCATAAAGATTAAAGAAGAAAAGATGAAACATAAAGCTTCTATTCCTATGAAACAAGAAGATGGTTGGGAACCCATCATTAATATGAAAGTGAATGACTTTGATTTCAAAGCTTTATGTGATCTTGATAGTAGTGTTTCCATTATGCCTAGAAAGATTTATGATATGCTTGATTTGCCACCACTTGAAGATTGTTATTTGAATGTCCCATTTGATGATAATTCTAAAAAGAAACTCATGGGGAGTATTAATGATGTTATTATTATGGTTAACAATGCCTATGTCCCTGTTGATTTCTATGTTTTGGATGTTGAATGCAATGCTTCTTGTCCTATTACTTTGGGAAGACCTGTTCTTAGAACTGTTGGTGCCACTATTGATATGAAAGAAGGCACCATTAAATATCAACTCCCACTCAAGAAAGGTATAGAACAATTCCCTAAGAATAGAGAGAAGATTTCTTTTGCCTCTCCTGTGAAAACAAAATTTGCTCTTAATGCTTCTTCATTGGAGAACACTTGATTCTTTTTCTTGCTTCTTATGCCTAACTTAAAGGCGTTAAAGAAAAGTACTTATTGGGAGATAAACCAAAAGTTTTAGATGAGTCTTGGCAGTTATTACTTCATTAATAACCGCTCCTTATCCTTTTTATTTGCTTTTTGTGCCAAGAGTAACCTCTAATGAGAGAGAAGTAATGATTGGGAAAGTTGCTGTCCCGAAACAGATTTCTGTGCTTCACCGTAAAAATTCTTGTAAAATCTGTGTACGTCCTTTTGAGGCGTGAATTTTTGTGCTTCTGTCCCAGGTTGTTATCTAACTTTCGTTAGTTCAACACTTTTTGATTTGAGCAACAGAAGGTCTTCGAAACAATTCATCTTTACCTGCTGGTCTGTTTTGACAGATTTCTGCCTTTATTTGCATTTGCTTCTTGTTGGTTCCTTTTTGAGTTCTTTTGGGGAATTGAGATTTTTGAGGGAAGTTCCACAGTAGCTTGTGTTTTAATGGAAGTTTTATTGGTGTTGTAACTGAACCTAAAGAACTATTATCTTGAGTGCACTAATGTTGCTAATAAAGATTGTGTGAAGTTTTGTATGAAGGAAAAATTTCAGGTGTATGGAAGGAATGAGTAATGAGATGAAGGATGGACTAAAGCTCAAGCTTGGGGATTCCACGCATGTCACCCCAATAAATATCCAAGAAGTACAAGAGTCAAAGCTCGGGGATGCCCAAGGCATCCCCTTCTTCATCAATAAAAATTCTAGGTTCCTTCCAAACGCTTCATTTTTATTGTTTGATGCACAGTTGTGTTGTTCTTGGAGCGTCTTCTTTTTCGTTTTCATATTGGTTTTTCGTTTGCTTGGTTTTCTTAGTTTTCTGAATAAATTGGTTGGACCCCCTCTTTCATACATTGGTTTTCAAATAGTTTGGTTTGGATTGGAAAAGAGTAGGAAAGTTCATGCTTAAGTGGTAAAGAGAGCTTGTTTTTGATTGTGGCCCATGATTTGTCATGCCATGCTTGATATTGTTTTGGCTTTAGGCTTAGTATTCTTTGTTGTAGCATGACTTGTTATAAACAATTGAGATTGCTTAATGTGCCTTGGAAGAATCATGCGTTGTTTTAGCATATTAAAGCATAGTATTGTGGTATTCTCCTTTGACACTTTATTTGGGTTGACTTGGCACATGCTCACACCATGTTATGACTATCCCAAGTCACCATAAGCCTTTATTATCCGTTATTTTCAACTTGTAGTATCACTTTATGCTTTGATCAATGATGTTTTGTCGCTCTGCATGATTATGGCCATTATTGCTCTCTTAGTTGGTCGCTCCTAGTCTTTTGCTAGCCTCCGCAACCAAGTGTGAGTTCCACTCATGCATCCAACTCCTAAAACCAAGTTTTTCCAAAGAGTCCACCATACCTACCTATTAGCATATATCCTATTCCAAGTATATTCATGTTTTTGTCTACCTTCCGAATTAAACTTGTTATGAGAAAACTAGTGATTAAAGCTCTCACGAACTTGATGGCACACTTTACTTTCTTGCATTTAATAAACTTGAACCATTGCATCCATGTTTGTTGCGTATATGCTTGCGCTTTATAAGTTGAAGTTAGAAGAACCATGTATCATGGGGAACGCTTTCAACATTGCACATGTACTTTGTACCCTGTTGATATCATGTTCTTTTGCTTATGGATCCCGGTGGTGTGAAATAAAAGGGGAACTTATAAGACCATGGAGTTTGTATGTGTGTTAGAGAAACTCCTGGGCCGCTAGCCTAAGCCATGCCTAATCATGGTGGAAACATGTAGCATAACCATAATGAGCACTCTATGAAGCATCCTCAATAAAAACCTATGCAAATAGCAAATAAAAAGATCGCTGAGATGCTCATTGTCTGCTTGCCTTGTCATTTTGATTATGGGATAGCTCCTGTATCATGTGCAAGGGGTACCCCGTTGGCGGTTCTTTATGATACATATGTAGTTATAATGACAAGAGCTTACTTGTGACTAAAGTTGAGTAGCATGAGGTTCGGTCTTCGTAAGTAAGGGGCATGAGATTTCGGCTTATAACTTTTCAAGCATATCCCCTTAGTTGTGTCACTTTAACCTTAATCACCTTCAAGATGATTATGATAGGGGCAATGAGAGCTGAAAGCGAATAAGTACCATAATTTTTGGAAGCTCTTTATGAGACTTGAATCCCTACTTCCTTCTATGAAGGCCTTTCTTTTACTTTTATGTTGAGTCTCCACCTTCTATCTTTATGCACCTACTTTGAGAGCATAGTGGACATTCTTAGTTCTATGTGCATTATCCCAAGACTTGTTGATTGATGCATAGCTTTGATATGGCTTATTTTAAACTACTTGTATCTAGTCACTCTTATGAACTTTGAAGGTGTCCTATGCATTTATGTTTTCTACTCTATGAGGGACAAGCTGAATGCCACTATGCTATGTTTTCTTCATGTGAAACAAACAAACGTCTTGCAAAGCATTGTTATTCATGAATCTTTTGTTTATACCTTTTCATGTTGCAACTTAGTTGCTTTGCCTTATTGCTAGAACTTTGTCTTTCATGTTATGATTGAAGTACTATGATCCTAGCTATCAATGTTTTAAAAATACTTTGATCAAGTTTATGATGGTGCATGTCACCTAAAAAATTATTCTTTATTTTTATCACTTACCTACTCGAGGACGAGCAGGAGTTAAGCTTGGGGATGTTGATATGTTGCTAACGTATCCATAATTTTTGATGTTCCATGCTTGGTTTTATCTACTTTCTTATGTTTTGTCCACACTTTGTAGTATTTTTCATATGATTTCTTGGACTAACCTATTAACAAGAGCCACAGTGCCAGCTGCCTGTTTTCTGCTGTTTTTGGTTCCAGGAAAGTCAGAAAATGAATATTCTCGGAATTGGACGGGACAAAAGCTAAAGTCAGTTTTTCACCGAGGGACACTAGGAGCCAGAATACGAGACAGAGAGGGGCTGGGGCCCGACCACACCACCTGGCCGCATAGCCAGGCTTGGCCCGCGCCAGGGGGTGGTCTGGCCGCCCCAGGCACCCCTCGGCCTCCCCTTTTGCCTATAAGATGTCTCCTATACAGAAACCCTAAGTACCCGATCAAAATTCCACGAAAGAGTCTGTAGCCGCCATCATCTCCATCCCTAGATCGAGAGGGATCTGAAGCTCTTCCCGGCACCCTGCCGGAGACGGGAATTCACCCTGGAGGCCTTCTTCATCATCATGCAAGCCTCCGGTGTGATGCGTGAGTAGTTCATCTCTGGACTACGTGTCTATGTAGTAGCTAGATGGCTGGTTCTCGTCCTTTGTGCTGTCATGTTTAGATCTTGTGAGCTCCGTTCATGATCAAGATCATATTTGTAATTCCTACATGTTGTGTTTGTGGGGATCCGATGGATATTGAGATGCTATTTCAGATTGATTATTGATTCTATCATGTCTTTGTTATTTGTGATCTTGCATGCTTTCCGTTGTTAGTAGCTATCTTGGCCAAGTAGATGCTAGCAACTCCAAGAGTTAGTATTTATGGTCAATAGTGGGTTCATGCCTCTAGTAATCTGGGGAAGTGACAGAAATCTCTAAGGTACTAGACGTGTTGTTGCTACTAGGGAGAAAACAACAATCCTTTGTTCATAGAACAATCGTATTGTTACTTTATACGTAATTCGTAATGCAATTATTCGTTGCTTGCAACTTAATACTGGAGGGGGTTTGGATGATAACTTGAAGGTGCATTATTAGTCATGGATGCAGTTGGATGGCGGTCTATGTATAATGTTGTAATGGCCAATCGAATCTCAAAGGAGTCAAGATGAGTAGTATATGCTTGTATGCTTTCTCGATGTTTGTCATTGCCCCGCTGTAATTTGTTCACCCAACATGTCATCTATCTTAAGGAGATCCACCACTAGTGAACTATGGACCCCGGTCCTTACTTTTACCATCAATCTACAATCAACTGTTCACTGCTTTGTGTTTACTTTTTGCAAACTATTACTTTCTTCCACTCGATACGTTTAATCCTTTGTTTTCAGCAAAACCGGTGAGATTGACAACCTCATCGCAAGTTGGGGGCAGAGTTCTACGGTTGTGTTTTGCAGGTCTCCACGTTGCTGCTGGCACTAGTATTGCACCCTGCCAAAGTTCAGCTAGCAACACTTTGGGGTGTTCCCTTGCTCCTACTGGATTGATAACCTTGGTTTCATAACTGAGGGAAAACTTGCTGATGTGCTCATCATACCTTCCTCTTGGGGTTCCCCAATGAGCTCGATATATTTTGGGCCATCACTCAACATCCTACCACTACCTCTCCATGAGCGCACGAACATGGACGTCGATAAGAGCGCACAAGCTATGAAGAAGCTTCATGAAGAAACAAGAGCTACTATCGAACAACAAGTCCTTCGCCAAGCTTCAAGGTTAAAGAAGGACAAGAAGGAGATGATCTTTGAAGAAGGTGACCTTGTGTGGATACACCTAAGCAAAGACCGCTTTGCCAAGGAACATGACTCCAAGCTAAAGCCAAGAGGAGATGGTCCCTTCAAGGTCCTCAAAAGAATCAACAACAACGCCTACATCATCGACATACCGACCTCCAAGTACCTTGCAAGCAATACATTCAATGTCAAGGATCTCTCACCCTACCATGGAGATGTTCAAGATGATAGCCATGAAGAGTCGAGGATGACTCTTTCCCAAGGGAGGGGGAGCTGATGCAGCCCGTCCTATGGACGCTCCTACATCTACACCAACAAGTCCCCCAAGTGGACCCATGACTCGTGCTCGAGCCAAACTCCTACAAGCTAAGGTGAACTCGCTCCTCTCCTCATGCCAATTTGATACATCCTTGGATGGTGTGCTACTTCATGCAACTACTCTATGCATCATCAGGTATGAAGACCCAACACATCACCAAGCACCCAAGGATGGAGAACAAGGAGCAGATCGTGAAGCAGAAGCCACTGGAGCTGCTCAGACCAGAGTCTCCGGTCTGCACACACCGGAGTCTCTGGCCTGCCAAAGTCTCCGGCCTGAAGACACCGGAGACTCTGGCCCTACCTCCGGTCTGATCCCCTGCACCAGGCCCCGGGACAATCCGAAGGCCCCTCTGGAGGCTGGTCCGGAGGCTACACCGGATTCTCCGGCCTAGACCAGAGTCTCCGGCCTGCACACCGGAGCCTCCGGTCCGACCGACGCCAGGCATGCAAAGGCCTTTGGGCCTGCGGCCCATGTACCTCTTAGTCCGTCCAGAACTTGTCTTTTATTCCTAAAGTACCCCTGTTTAAGTGGCTGGCCTATATATAGTCCCCCACCTCCATTGTAAACCCTAGGCATGATATTTGGAATTAGTGGAAACCCCTTGTGGATCTATCTAGTTCTTGCCTCATGCTCCTTTGACCAAGGAGCACCAAATATCCCAAACCTCGTTGGAGTTTGCATCGTGCCTCCGCATTGTACAAGGACTTGACATCGGTGTCCCTTTTCCAAGACGTCAAGATCTCACCGAGTCTCCCATCTCGCCATGCCGGTTCGAGAGAGAGTCCTCCGCCCGACGCCGATCCTAGGGATTGCGCTGGACCGGTCACCGCCGGCGTGAGCTATTGGTGTGTATCGTGGTTTTGCGTGTGTGTGTTCATCGTGTTCTTCATGCGTGAGTTTGTCGTGTTCGTCCTCCCCTCCTTCCCCCGCACTCCATCCTCAATTTGAGTGGGATTCGTGAAAGATCGGGCCACCCTAGAGGTTTGCCCTCAACAGATTTTGGCACCACATATCATGGATCAATCCTCTTGTAAAGGAATGTCTCAATATGAGATACCTGTAAGTTGGTTCAATTTAATCATCTTATGCTTTTCACCCCTAAAAAATTTACCTATGCAAAGAATTTCCTTTCCTCTCGACTATGGAATATTATAAAGCAGCCAATTGCAGATCAATCAACTATTTCTTTTTTATCCCTAATGACTGTGTGACTCAGATTCCACCAAAATGTATCTAGGCCTCTGATGATAAGGGATCACTGGAAACAACTCCCTCTGCTCCATCAAAGAAAAGGAGGGGTGTGGGGCCTATTATTGAAACTGAGGTGAGGAGGAGTCCAAGAATTGTTGAGCTCAATGGTGGTTTCAAAAACCATTCTAATTGCTCTGACAATAACTGTCTTTCCTATAATGCCGCATCTCCAAGTCTCAATACTAAGGTAGTCAAAAATCTGGATGTTATTTTTGCAAGGTAGCTGAGGAGAACATTGAGAAAAAGCTGCAGAAAAAGAGCAAGATTGCAGATAAAACTATCAAACAACTTGGTGCAGTCAAGAAACCTTCTGAAAATGTACAAGCTCTAGCCGGGGGCAAAAAGAAGAAAGAGGTCGCGCCTTGTGGGCAGCAAGCTAAGAAGAATATGAACAAATAAGTTTCCCAATGTATGCAACACAAGTATAGGGGTGTATCGTAGTATTTTCGATAAATAAGAGTGTCGAACCCAATGAGGAGCAGAAGGTGTTGACAAGTGGTTTGGATCAAGAATTCTCTATAAATACTTAGCAAACGGATTTTTAGGGGTTTTTGATAATGCAGATAAATAAAGTGGGAGTAAATAAAAGACAATAATAATAATTGTAGCAAGTGGCCCAATCCTTTCTTTAGCAAAGGACAAGCCGGTTGTATTACTTAAGATGACCAAACGTTCTCAAGGACAAATGGGAATATCGTCAAGTGCTTCCGCTTCATATAGTTGAATGATCTTCTTTGGTTGGATAAGTGTTGTGTGGGTGAACCTATGCTAATGTACTGACCTTCCTAGTACTAATACATACTTGTGATTATACCCCTTACAAGCATCCGCAACTACAAGAAAGTAATTAAGATAAAAACCTAACCACAGCCTTAAACTTTGAGATCCTACACTCCCTTATGCAAAGGTTTCCTAACGGGGGTTCAGGTTTTTGTCACTCCGGCAACCCCACGATTAGTAGCCAAATACGCAATGCACTCCCCTAGGCCCATAAAGGTGAAGTATCATGTAGTCGATGTTCACATGAAACCACTAGAAGAATAGCACCACAACTTAAATATAACACCATTAAATCTTTCTCAACACAATTCCACTACTAACAACATGACTTCTCCCATGTCCTCAAGAACTAAACGAACTACTCATGAGACATCATATGGATAAAGATCAGAGATGAAATAATGATAAGTAACAATCTGAACATGAACAATAATTCAATGGTTCCACTCAATAGCATCAACTACAACAAGTAATCAATACCGGGAAAGTTTCCCCTAAGAACTATGCAAGATTCAACCCAATTGTTACAGCGGTACGGAGTGGTGGTGATGGTGCTAGTGATGATGATGGTGGAGATGATGATGATCTCGATGAAGTCTAGCTTGATGTCGGTGTTGATGGCGACGATCTCCTCTCTCTGGGAAGGAATTTCCCTGGCAGAATTGTTGGAGATATGCCCTAGAGGCAATAATAAATATAGTTATTATTATATATTTGTGTTTATGATAAATGTTTACATTCATGCTATAATAGTATTAACAAGGAAACATTAATACTTGTGTGATTTGTAAAACTTAATTTGAAGTCCCTAGTAAAGCCTCTGTATAATACTAGCTTGTTGGTTAATAGATGATTGTGGTTTCCCTATCATGAACATTGAGATGTTATTAACAAACAAGATCATATCGTTAGGAGAATGATATGGTGGACATACTCCTATAGATAAGCGTAGCATAAAGATCAAGTCATTTTAATAGTTCAATTGCTATATGCTTTCTGATACATAGTTATCTAATTCCTTCGACCATGAGATCATGCATATCACCTTTGCCGGATGGATGCTTTGATGACATCAAACACCACACCGTAACTGGGTGGCTATAAAGGTGTCATTGAGTGTTCAGAAAGTATTAGTTGAAACACATGGATCAAGAGTGGGATTTGTCCATCCATATGACGGATAGATATACTCTGGGCCCTCTCGGTGAAATGCCATCCAATTAGCTTGCAAGCATGTGACTGGCTCACAAGGGATCACATATCACGGGAACGAGAAAAGAGTACTTATCAGTAACGAGGTTGAACTAGGTATGCAGATATACCGACGATCATAACCTCAGATAAGTAAACTATCGTGAGACAAAGGGAAATTGATATCGTATGTAAGTGGTTCATTCGATCGCAAAGTAATCGTAGAAATATGTGGGAGCCATATGAATTTCCAGATTCCTCTATTGGTTATTGGTCGGAGAAGTGTCTCGATCATGTCCGCATAATTCACGAACCGTAGGGAGACACACTTAAGGATTCGACGTTGTTTGAGTAGTTATGGAATGATGAGAAAGAGTCCAAATGTTGTTCGGAGTCTCGAATGGGATTCAGGATATCACGAGGAGATCCGGAATGGTCCGGAGAATAAGATTCATATAAGGAAAGTCCCGTTTCGGAGTTGGGGAATGGTTCCGATGTTTTCATCGGGAACATTCTAGAAGGTTCCGGAATGTCCGGCACTCCGGAGGGGGAAGGGTACATGAATGTGTCATTGTAAGTTGGAATGATTGCATCATGTACTAGGTGTCTTTTCTGTCCAAAATAAAGGGTTTATTTAAATCCTAATTTGAAAAGTCAAACGGCTAGTTTGAAAGTCAAACGACAAGTTTTGGAAAGAGGAGGAGGAGTGGGAAACCGAGTTGGGGAGGGATTCCCTCCTCCAACCGCCGGCCCACCTCCAAGCCGAGTTGGGGAGGGACTCCCCTCCCCTTGGCCGCGCCTCCCACCTATAAAGGGAGGGGCAGGGCTGCCCCTCCTAGCACACAAGTCCCTCTCCTCCAAAACCCTAGATTGGCGCCACCACCTCCTGCTGCTGCCGCCACCTCCCAGGGTTGCCCTAGCCGCCGACTTGGGGTGCCCCAAACCCTAGCCGCCGGCTCTAGCACCTCCTCCTTGGTGTATCTAAAACCTAGATCACCGAGGAGCCCTCTCATACTCCACCATACTCGCTCCGGCTTAAGGCGAAGCCCTGCAAGATCTCCCCTCTACTTCCGGTACCACGCCGTTGTGCTGTCGGAATCACGAGGAGAGTGCTACAACCTCCGCTGCCTGCTGGAACAAGGGAGAGGAAGGTCTTCGTCGAGTACCGAACGTGTGACCGACTGCGGGAGCGCTGCCAGAACGCGGCGCCGGAAGGATCGTCTACGCGATCTTGAGATCGGAAAGAGTACGACTACATCACCCACGAGAATCTGCTCTCGTTAAACACTTTGGAATCTTCGAGGGTGAGTTATTCCATCGACTCGTTGCTACAATCTAGTAGATAGATCTTGGCTTGTTTGTTTGTATGCGGTAGAAATTTTTTGTTTTCCATGCTACGAAACCCTACAGTGGTATCAGAGCCGTGTCTATATGTAGATATGTTGCACGAGTAGAACACAATGGTCATTGTGGGCATTGATGCTTTTATTGTCGATTGCTTCTTGTGTACTTTGCATCTTGCGGGATGTTTGGATGAAGCGGCCCGGGCTAACCTTACATGACATCGTTCATGAGACTTGCTTCACGCTTGACATGCAACTCGTATTGCATAAGTGGCTTTGCGGGTGCCTGTTTCTCCCAGCATAGTGGAGATCCAATTTACAACGGGTGATTAACAATACTAGTATCAATGTTGTGGTTCTTGTTCGTAAGTTAGAACGACACTTATTGAAAGCCCCAAACCACGTAAAATATGCAAAGAAAGTAGAGGCGTCTAACTTTATTTTGCAGGGGTGTGCAGTGATGTGATATGGCCATGATTGTGATTATATTTGATGTATGCAATGTTCCTTATTGTAAGTTGGCAACCGGCAGGAGCCATATGGTTGTCTTTAATTTATGTTAAGACCCGCGTGTCTATTCAAAGTAGTTGTAATAGTTGAAGCCGGTGGACGACAACCATGAAGAAGCGTCATTGACCTTGATGCTATACCGGTGATGATGGAGATCATGTTCGTGCTTGAAGATGGAGATCGGAAGCACAAAGAAGAAAGGCCATATCATATCACATATTATGAATTGCATGTGATGTTAATCCTTTATGCATATTGTATTGCTTAGTAGACGACGGTAGCATTATAAGATGATCCCTCATGCACATAAATTTCAAGTTCTAAAGTGTTCACCCTTAGTATGCACCGTTGCTAAAGCTTGTTGTTTCGAAGCACCACGTGATGATCGGGTGTGTTAGATTCCGCGAGTGAATACAACGTAAGCAAGCCAGATTTGCTTATGCGGTAGCTAAGGTTTGATCTTGACGAGCCTAGCATGTACAGACATGGTCTCAGGAACACAAATCACCGAAAGGTAAAACATGAATCATATAGTAGATATGATGAACATGTCGATTGTTCGCCATTGAAACTATATCAACTCTCGTGATGATCGGTTTTGATATAGTGGATTTGGTTCGTGTGATCACTAAAACAATGTGAGGGATGTTGTTTTGAGTGGGAGTTCACCTAGATTAAACTTTATTATTAATTTGAACTCAATTTGTCATAAACTTAGTCTAAACTATTGCAAATATGTTGTAGATCAATGTCAGCCCCTACCATCAATTTTAATGCGTTCCTAGAGAAAGAAAAGTTGAAAAACAATGGAAGCAACTTCGCGGATTGGTTCCGCAATTTGAGGATTGTCCTCACAGCTGGTGATTTGACCTATGTGCTGGATGCACCGCTGGGTGACCCACCTGCAGCTGATGCTACCGATGAAGTAAAGAATGTTTACCTTGCTCGGAAGAATCAGTACTCCATAGTTCAGTGTGCTATCTTGTATGGTTTAGAATCGGAGCTTCAGAAAAGGTTTGAGAATTCAGACCCACATGATATTGTCCGTGATCTCAAATTGATCTTTGAGACTCACGCGGCGATTGAGAGTTATGAGGCTTCTGAAAAGTTCTTTAACTGCAAGATGGAAGAGGGCAGCTCCGTCAATGAGCATGTGCTTAAGATGTCTGGGCACGCTAACAAACTTCAAAGCTTGGGTATAGTGATTCCTAATGCTTTGGGGATTTACCGTGTCCTCCAATCACTACCACCAAGTTACAAGAACTTTTTGATGAACTACAACATGCAGAACATGAACAAGCAGTTGCCAGAACTGTTTGCTATGTTAAAGTCTGCAGAAGTGGAGATCAAGAAAGAGCACCAAGTGTTGTTGGTCAATAAGACCACCAAATTCAAGAAAGGCAAGTCTAAGCAGAAGGGACACTTCAAGAAGGGTGGCAAGAAAGTTGCCACACCGACGAAGAAGACCAAGGCTGGACCCAAGCCTGATACTGAGTGCTTTTACTGCAAAGGAGAAGGTCACTGGAAGCGGAATTGCCCAAAGTACTTGGCAGATTTGAAGAACGGCAACATCAAGAAGAAAGGTATATCTGATATACATGTTATTGATGTGTATCTCACTAGTATTCGTAGTAGTGCCTGGGTATTTGATACTGGTTCGGTTGCTCATATTTGTAACTCGAAACAGGAGCTGCAGAATAAACGGAAGCTAGTGAAGAACGAGGTGACGATGCGCGTGGGAAACGGATCAAAGATTGATGTGATCGCGGTCGGCACGCTACCCCTTCATCTACCATCGGGATTAGTTTTATACTTAAATAATTGTTATTTGGTGCCTGCGTTGAGCATGAACATTATATCGGGATCTTGTTTATTGCGAGACGGTTACTTGTTTAAATCCGAGAATAATGGTTGTTCGATTTATATGAGTAATATGTTTTATGCACATGCACCTTTGATAGATGGTCTATTCTTGTTGAATCTCGATGGTGGAAATACACATATTAATAACATTGAAGCTAAACGTTTGAAATCAAGCGATAACTCGACCTATATGTGGCACTGTTGTCTTGGTCACATTGGAGTGAAGCGTATGAAGAAACTCCATTCCGATGGACTTCTTGAATCACTTGATTTTGAATCACTTGAAAGATGCGAAGCATGTCTGATGGGCAAAATGACTAAGACTCCATTTTCTGGTATGATGGAGCGAGCTACGAACTTATTGGAAATCATACATACCGATGTGTGTGGTCCAATGAGTGTAGCATCGCGCGGTGGTTATCGTTATGTTCTTACCTTCACGGATGACTTGAGTAGATATGGGTATATCTATTTCATGAAACATAAGTCCGAAACTTTCGAGAAGTTTAAGGAGTTTCAAAGTGAGGTAGAGAATCAACGTAACAAGAAGATTAAATTTCTACGTTCTGATCGTGGAGGTGAATATCTAAGTTACGAGTTTGGCGAGCATTTGAAGAAATGCGGAATACTTTCACAATTGACACCGCCGGGAACACCACAGCGTAATGGTGTGTCTGAACGTCGTAATCGAACTCTCTTAGATATGGTTCGTTCTATGATGTCACTTACAGATTTGCCGCTATCATTTTGGAGTTATGCATTAGAAACAGCCGCATTCACTTTAAATAGGGCACCGTCTAAATCCGTTAACACGACACCGTATGAATTATGGTTTGGGAAGAAACCTAAATTGTCGTTCCTTAAAGTTTGGGGATGCGAAGCCTATGTAAAGAAGTTACAGCCGGACAAGCTTGAACCCAAAGCGGAAAAATGCGTCTTCATAGGATACCCGAAGGAAACTATTGGGTATACTTTCTATCATAGATCCGAAGGCAAAATCTTCGTTGCCAAGAATGGATCCTTTCTAGAGAAGGAATTTCTCTCGAAAGAATTGACTGGAAGGAAAGTAGAACTCGACGAGGTTGTCGAACCTTCTCTCGAAATTGCGAGTAGCGCAGCGCCGGAAGAAGTTCCTGTGGTGCCTGCACCAATTAGAGAGGAAGCTAATGATGATGATCATGAAACTTCGGTCGATGTTGCTACAGAGCCTCGCAGGTCAACGAGAACTCGTACCACTCCAGATTGGTATGATCCCGTTATGAGTGTCATGTTGGTGGACAACACCGATGACCCTGAGACATATGAGGAAGCGATGATGAGCCTAGATTCCAATAAATGGCAGGAAGCCATGAAATCCGAGATTGGATCCATGTACGAAAACCAAGTATGGACTTTGGTGGACTTACCGGATGGCCGGAAGGCTGTCGAGAACAAATGGATCTTTAAGAAGAAAACAGATGCTGATGGTAATGTAACTGTCTATAAAGCTCGACTTGTTGCAAAAGGGTTTTGACAAATTCAAGGAGTTGACTACGATGAGACTTTCTCACTAGTAGCGAAGCTAAAGTCTGTAAGGATTATGTTAGCAATCGCTGCATATTACGATTATGAGATATGACAGATGGATGTCAAAACAGCATTCCTCAATGGTGACATTGATGAAGAGTTGTATATGATGCAACCCAAAGGTTTTGTCGATCCTAATGATGCTAACAAGGTATGCAAACTTCAACGGTCCATCTATGGATTGAAGCAAGCATCCCGAAGTTGGAATCAACGTTTTGATAAGGTAATCAAAAGTTTTGGTTTTATACAAACTTATGGAGAAGCTTGTATTTACAAGAAAGTGAGTGGGAGCTCTGTAGCATTCTTAATACTATATGTGGATGACATATTGTTGATTGGGAATGATGTAGACCTTCTTAATAGTGTCAAAGAATATTTGAATAATAGTTTTTCAATGAAGGATCTTGGCGAAGCAGCTTACATATTAGGCATAAAGATTTATAGAGATAGATCAAAACGCCAAATATCATTGTCACAAAGTACATATTTGGACAAAGTTCTAAAGAGGTTTGGAATGGAAGATAGCAAGAAAGGGTTCTTGCCCATGTTGCCCAATACGACCTTGAGTAAAACTCAAAGTCCGACATCAGCAGAAGATAGAGAAAGGATGAGTAAGACTCCCTATGCCTCAGCCATAGGATCTCTAATGTATGCCATGCTATGTACTAGACCCGACATTGCATATGCTGTTAGTTTGACTAGCAGATATCAAAGTGATCCAGGAGTGGATCATTGGACAACGGTCAAAAACATCCTTAAGTACTTGAGAAGAACTAAGGATATGGTTCTTTCTTATGGAGGTGATGAACAGCTCGTTGTTAATGGTTACACCGACGCTAGTTGGAACACCGATCCGGATGATTCTAAATCACAATCTGGATACGTATTTATTTTGAATGGTGCAGCAGTTAGCTGGAGGAGTGCAAAGCAAAGCGTTGTGGCGAGATCTTCAAATCGGAATACATGGCTGCTTCGGAGGCTTCACAAGAAGCGATATGGATGAAAGAGTTCATTACAGAGCTGGGTGTGGTTCCTAGTGCGCTGGACCCAATGTCTATCTACTGTGATAACATGGGCGCCTTAGCCAATGCGCAAGAACCAAGGTCACACAAGAAGCTGAAGCACATCAAGCTACATTTTCACGCTATTCGAGAACATATCCAAGATGGGGATATAAAGATTTGCAAAGTACACACAGATCTGAATGTGGCGGATCCGTTGACTAAACCTCTCCCGAGGGCAAAACATGACCAGCACCAAACTGCCATGGGTGTTCGGTATATTACCATGTAATCTAGACTAGATGACTCTAGTGCAAGTGGGAGACTGTTGGAGATATGCCCTAGAGGCAATAATAAATATAGTTATTATTATATCTTTGTGTTTATGATAAATGTTTACATTCATGCTATAATAGTATTAACAAGGAAACATTAATACTTGTGTGATTTGTAAAACTTAATTTGAAGTCCCTAGTAAAGCCTCTGTATAATACTAGCTTGTTGGTTAATAGATGATTGTGGTTTCCCTATCATGAACATTGAGATGTTATTAACAAACAAGATCATATCGTTAGGAGAATGATATGGTGGACATACTCCTATAGATAAGCGTAGCATAAAGATCAAGTCATTTTAATAGTTCAATTGCTATATGCTTTCTGATACATAGTTATCTAATTCCTTCGACCATGAGATCATGCATATCACCTTTGCCGGATGGATGCTTTGATGACATCAAACACCACACCGTAACTGGGTGGCTATAAAGGTGTCATTGAGTGTTCAGAAAGTATTGGTTGAAACACATGGATCAAGAGTGGGATTTGTCCATCCATATGACGGATAGATATACTCTGGGCCCTCTCGGTGAAATGTCATCCAATTAGCTTGCAAGCATGTGACTGGCTCACAAGGGATCACATATCACGGGAACGAGAAAAGAGTACTTATCAGTAACGAGGTTGAACGAGGTATGCAGAGATACCGACGATCATAACCTCGGATAAGTAAACTATCGTGAGACAAAGGGAAATTGATATCGTATGTAAGTGGTTCATTCGATCGCAAAGTAATCGTAGAAATATGTGGGAGCCATATGAATTTCCAGATTCCTCTATTGGTTATTGGTCGGAGAAGTGTCTCGATCATGTCCGCATAATTCACGAACCGTAGGGAGACACACTTAAGGATTCGACGTTGTTTGAGTAGTTATGGAATGATGAGAAAGAGTCCGAATGTTGTTCGGAGTCTCGAATGGGATTCGGGATATCACGAGGAGATCCGGAATGGTCCGGAGAATAAGATTCATATAAGGAAAGTCCCGTTTCGGAGTTGGGGAATGGTTCCGATGTTTTCATCGGGAACATTCTAGAAGGTTCAGGAATGTCCGGCACTCCGGAGGGGGAAGGGTACATGAATGTGTCATTGTAAGTTGGAATGATTGCATCATGTACTAGGTGTCTTTGCTGTCCAAAATAAAGGGTTTATTTAAATCCTAATTTGAAAAGTCAAACGGCTAGTTTGAAAGTCAAACGGCAAGTTTTGGAAAGAGGAGGAGGAGTGGGAAACCGAGTTGGGGAGGGATTCCCTCCTCCAACCGCCGGCCCACCTCCAAGCCGAGTTGGGGAGGGACTCCCCTCCCCTTGGCCGCGCCTCCCACCTATAAAGGGAGGGGCAGGGCTGCCCCTCCTAGCACACAAGTACCTCTCCTCCAAAACCCTAGATTGGCGCCACCACCTCCTGCTGCTGCCGCCACCTCCCAGGGTTGCCCTAGCCGCCGACTTGGGGTGCCCCAAACCCTAGCCGCCGGCTCTAGCACCTCCTCCTTGGTGTATCTAAAACCTAGATCGCCGAGGAGCCCTCTCATACTCCACCATACTCGCTTCGGCTTAAGGCGAAGCCCTGCGAGATCTCCCCTCTACTTCCGGTACCACGCCGTTGTGCTGCCGGAATCACGAGGAGAGTGCTACAACCTCCGCTGCCTGCTGGAACAAGGGAGAGGAAGGTCTTCGTCGAGTACCGAACGTGTGACCGACTGCGGGAGCGCTGCCGGAACGCAGCGCCGAAAGGATCGTCTATGCGATCTTGAGATCGGAAAGAGTACGACTACATCACCCACGAGAATCTGCTCTCGTTAAACACTTTGGAATCTTCGAGGGTGAGTTATTCCATCGACTCGTTGCTACAATCTAGTAGATAGATCTTGGCTTGTTTGTTTGTATGCGGTAGAATTTTTTTGTTTTCCATGCTACGAAACCCTACAAGAATTGTGCATGCCGAAGAGCTCTTTCTCTCTCTGTAGTTTCTGCCTCGCAGAGGCGGCAAAACCTTTCTGTGGTCGCTCCCTGAGTCTTGGGGATTCGAGGGGATTATATACGCCAAAGGGCTATGCCAGAGGTGGGATAGGGTGGCCACACCACCTGGTGGCGCGACCAGGGGTGGCCCGCGCCAGGGGGTGGTGTGGGCCCCCTCTGGCCCATCTCCACTCGTCCTTCTAGCCTCCTTCGTCTTCTGGAAAAATAGGAATTTCCGTTATTTTCTGGGATTTTCTGATCTTCGCCAATATTGCATCTGGTTAGTGCTTTTTCCATCAGAATCCTGATTTGAGTGGTTCATCCTCCAAAAATCACCAATCATGTAAAAATAGATGAAATAACATAAGTATCATCTCTTAATATGAAATATATCAATGAATAATAGTAAATTATGATATAAAATAGTGATGCAAAATGGACGTATCAACTCCCCCCAAGCTTAGACCTCGCTTGTCCCCAAGCAAAAACTGAGCTCAATAAACATGACCACAGGTTTATGGAGTGAAGTGTTGATAAAGAGAATATGGACAAGAAGCATCACATTCATCAATACACAGATCATAATAGAAAACAACTCACTATTATATAACTTAACTTGCAATAAGTAAGGGAAAAACAATAAAGATACACAAAGTAAATCATAATTGGTAATGGCAAACTTTGTTCTTGGTCATAGAACGGTTAACAAGTTGTAGGAGTTAAACATAACGGGGTTTTCAATGATAGCTTTCAAAGTAATATTAACTAAGATAAGAGTAGTTTGCAAAACAAGGAGCATAAGAAACATGATTGAATATATCATCATATGGATGATTGAATCACAACAACTCAAATACTTTCTTAAGATAGAAAGGAATAGGTTCATTGACTCCACTAAAAAGTAAATGATAGGCCCTTCGCAGAGGGAAGCAGGGATTTCAAGTTTCATAAAGAGCTTCCAAAAATTATGGTACTTATTTGCTTTCAGCTCTCATTGCCCCTATCATAAGCATCTTGAGGTGATTAAGGTTAAAGTGACACAAATATGAGGATATGCTTGACAAGTTATAAGTTGAAAATCTCATGCCCCTTGCTTACGAGTATCGAACCTCATGCTACTCAACTTTAGTCACAAGTAAGTTCTTGGCATTGTAAGTACATGTGTATCATAGAGAACCGTCAACGGGGTACCCCTTGCCCCATGACACAGGATCTATCCCATATCAAAATGACAAGGCAATAGACAATGAGCATCTCAGCGATCTTTTTATTTGCTATTTGCATAGGTTTTTATTGAGGATGCTTTACAGAATGCTCACTATGGTTATGCTGCAAGTTTCCACCATGATTAGGCATGGCTTAGGCTAGCCGCCCAGGCATTTCTCTAACACACATACAAACTCCATGAGCATACAAGCTCCCCTTTTATTTCACACCGCCGGGATCCATAAACAAAATAACATGATATCAACTGAATAATAAGTGCAATGTTGAAAGCGTTCCCCATGGTACATGGTTCTGCTAATTCACAACTTATAAAGTGCAAGCATATAAGCAACATAGATGGACACAATGGTTCAAGTTTATTAAGTGCAAGAAAGTAAAGTGTGCCATCAAGTTTGTGAAAGCTTTAATCACTAATTTTCACATAACAAGTTTAATTTGGAAGGTAGATAAAATCATGAATATACTTGGAATAGCAATAATGCTAATAGGTAGGTATGGTGAACACAAATGGCATAGGTTTTAATCCAAGGATTGGATGCACGAGAAGCATTCCCTCTCCGTACAGGTTTTTGGCTAGCAAGGCTGGGTATCAAGCATAAGAGTTGAAGGAAACAAACAAACATACAAGTGATAGAAACAATCATGCAATCTTCCTTGGAAACACAAAAGATCTTAACTAGAGAATACTAAGCTTATGAGCCAAACAAGAAAGAAAGATAAAGAAATTATATTTCTAAAAGTACTCTTCTCTTTTCCATTCAATTCTCAAATAGTGTTGCTACTGACTAGAGCCAGGTTTGCCAAAAACAACTAAAAATTTACTTAATGATCCCAAAGTGATACCAATACTAACTACAAGATCAATCAAATAACAGAAATTGCAAACTAAAATAAGATGTGCAAAAAGTAAATGATAGAACTTCTCATTAATATTCCATAATGGCAACTCACACCAAGGGATACATAGATAACTAGCTAGAGGAGAGATACTTCCACAATGCAAACCATCCTATATGATAACTTCTCTATTCATGATATGACTCTACTAAAAAGGTAAAAAGATGAAAGATAATGATGTGATACCGTGGCACTCCCTCAAGCTTGGAACAAACCAAGGGGATGCCAAAACCTGATGATGAATTACTCCTTTGGTGATGGCGGTGTTCTCTCAATAAGCTTTTTAATCAATTTCTTCAAATCCTCATTCTCGAAGGTGAGAGTACGAATCAACTCCGAATTATGCTCAATGCGGTTCATGATCATGTTGGGCTGTGAATCCCAGCCCTTGTGATTCTTTCCCCACTCTTCCTCCTTAAAGTATTCTTTTCCTGCATGGTTAGAACGAGGCATATCCCAATTGGAGGGTAATTTTTCCTTAGGCATCTTTTGGAACTGCTGCTCATGTATAAGGGTATGGAATGGATTCTTGTCGCGTGGAGGAAGCAACCGTGAAGCTAAGCAAAGGTGTGGAACCATCCCTCTAGTGGACATCTGTGCGGTCCTTTTGAGCTTGATAGGACGTGCCATCACTCTAATGCTTGCAATGGTGGTGCTGGTGCGCGGATGCTGGTCTTCCTTCACTTCCTCTTCAACTTTGCCCTTGATCTCCTCCTCCTGCTTGGGGTCTTGGAGGTCATCTTCCACAAGCTTCTTGCCCTTATCATTGGCGGAGACCATCATGCTTCTAAACTTGAGAATAGTTCCTGACAAAAATAGATCGAAACAAAAACAAGGCGAGAACACAATATACATACCTCGGGGGATCCGGGGGATTATATATTATGAAGTTTAACAACAAAAGGAAGGTACTGGGAGAAAACGGGTCGGGACAGGCTCCGGGGTGGCCACACCACCTGGTGGCGCGGCCAGGTGGCCCGCGCCACGGGGTGGTGTGAGCCCCCGGGCTCCATTTCCGTCCCTCTTTTGAATCATTATCTTCCTCGTTAGATAAAAACTACGAAAATATAAATTGAAATGTTTTTCGCGAACCTTTTCTTACCAGAACTGTTACCTATTCGAAAATGGATTCTGCAGGTTTCTGAATTTGGTTTTTAATAAATTCTTTCAGCGTCACCACTTGAACAATATCTATATCTTCATTGTAGGAATATCCAGAAATATAGTGCTTGAGTCTTTGACCATTCACCACTTGTGTAGTGTTGTCTCTTAAGGAAGAAATTTGTATTGCACCTGAACGATACACTTCTTCAATAACAAAAGGTCCTTCCCATTTTGAAAGTAGTTTTCCTGCAAAAAATCTGAGACGATACCTATACAATAGAACTTTCTCACCAACATGAAACTCTCTCTTAAGAATTCTCCTATCATGCCATCTTTTAACTTTTTCTTTAAAGAGTCTAGCATTTTCATAAGCCTCACTTCTCCACTCATCTAAAGAACTCAAGTCAAGTAATATTTTCTTACCATCTAGTTTAAAGTCTCTGTTAAGTTCTTTCACTGCCCAATAAGCTTTGTGTTCTAATTCTAAAGGCAGGTGACAAGCTTTTCCATAAACCATTTTGTAAGGAGACATTCCCATATGATTTTTATAAGCAGTTCTATAAGCCCATAAAGCATCATTCAACTTTTTAGTCCAATTTTTCTAGATCTATTGACAGTCTTTTGCAAGATAGATTTAATTTCTCTATTTGATAGTTATACTTGCCAACTGGTTTAGGGATGATAAGCTGAACCAATTCTATGATTAACGTCATATTTAGCAAGGGTCTTCCTAAAACCACCATGAATGAAATGTGAACCTCCATCATTCATAAGATATCTAGGCACTCCAAATCTAGAAGAAATAATATCTTTAAGCATTTTTAAAGAGGTCTCACCATCAACACTTTTTGTAGGTATGGCTTCGACCCACTTAGTAACAAGGATATGAGTATAACCTTTTGAAGGAGGAAAATGACCCATAAAGTCAAATACCCAACAGTCAAATGGTTCAATAACAAGTTTGTAACTCATAGGCATTTCATTGCATCTAGAAATATTACCAACTCGTTGACATTCATCACATGCTAAGATAAACTTTCTTACATCTTTAAAAAGGGTAGGCCAATAGAAACCTGATTGTAGAACCTTTTGTGTGGTTCTATCTCCAGCATGATGCCCTCCATAGGCACTACCATGACATTTCCGCAATATCTCCTTTTGTTCATATTCTAGAACACATCTTCGCATAATACCATCCACTCGTTCCTTATATAAATGTGGGTCATCCCAAAAATAATGCCTCAAATCATAAAAGAATTTCCTTCTTTGCTGGGTTGTAAAAGTTGGAGGAAAATACTTGGAAACAATAAAGTTAGCATAATCGGCATACCAAGGACTCTCTCGCGAGCTTACCTCTATTGCAACCAACTCTTCATTTCGAAAACTATCACTAACTGGCATAGGATCAAAAGAAATGTTTTCCAATCGAGATAAATTATCAGCAACAGGATTTTTAGCACCCTTCCTATCTATAATATTTAGATCGAACTCTTGTAAAAGTAACACCCATATAATAAGCCTAGGCTTAGCATCTTTCTTTGTCATAAAGTATTTAATAGAAGCATGATCAGTATGAATGGTAACTTTTGAATCAACAATATAGGGTCTAAACTTATCGCAAGCAAAGACAACAGCTAAGAACTCTTTTTCAGTGGTAGCTTAATTCTTTTGAGCAGCATCAAGAGTCTTAGTAGCATAATGGATAACATTCAACTTTTTATCTATTCGTTGTCCAAGAACAACACCTACAACAAAATCACTAGCATCACACATAATTTCAAAAGGTAAATTCCAATCGGGTGGTTGGACAATAGGAGCAGTAATTAAAGCTTTCTTTAAAGTTTCAAAAGCTTCCTTACAATCATCATCGAAAACAAAAGGTACATCTTTTTGGAGAAGATTAGTAAGAGATTTTGATATCTTGGAGAAATCTTTAATAAACCTTCTATAGAAACTAGCATGACCAAGGATACTACAAATACCTTTGACATCCCTAGGACAGGGCATTTTCTTAATTGCTTCAACTTTGGCTCTGTGAACTTCAATGCTTCTTTCAGAAATTTTATGTCCAAGAACAATTCCTTCATTAACCATGAAGTGGCATTCCTCCCAATTAAGAACAAGATTGGTTTCTTCACATCTCCGCAAAACTTTATCAAGGTTGTGCAGACAATTATCAAAAGAGGTTCCATAGACGGAAAAATCGTCCATGAATACTTCCACAATTTCCTCACAAAAACCATGAAAGATGGCAGACATGCATCTTTGAAAAGTAGCAGGAGCATTACACAAACCAAAAGGAATACGTCTATAAGCATAAGTTCCATAAGGACACGTAAAAGTGGTTTTCTCTTGATCTTGTTGTTTAACAGCAATTTGAGAGAACCCAGAGTATCCATCAAGAAAACAAAAATGAGTCTTCTTAGACAACCTTTCTAACATTTGATCAATAAATGTCAGAGGGTAATGATCTTTCTTAGTAACTTTGTTAACTTTTCTGAAATCAATGCACATCCTATAACCAACTACTACTCTTTGGGGAATAAGCTCATTATTCTCATTAGGCACAACAGTAATTCCTCCTTTCTTAGGGACACAATGAACATGACTAACCCATTGACTATCAGCAATAGGATAAATAATACCAGCATCAAGGAGTTTTAATACCTCATTTCCTACCACTTCCTTCATCTTAGGATTTAAATGACGTTGATGTTCTACCACTGGTTTTGCATCAGGTTCTATATTAATAGCATGCTGACATATAGTAGGAGAAATCCCTTTTAAATCATCAAGAGTATAACCCATAGCTCCTTGGTGTTTCTTCAATACTTGTAATAATCTTTCCTCTTCCTTTCTTGAAAGTTTAGAACTAATAATAATAGGATAAATTTTCGTATCATACATGTAAGCATATTTAAGATTGTCAGGTAAAGGCTTCAGATCAAAAACCGGATCCTTTTTAGGTGGTAGTGTGCTACCCAAATCTTCCATAGGTAAGTTATGCTCAAGCATCTTGGGTTGACGAAGGAGAATCTCATCAATCTCATTTCTTTCTACCATGAAGATCTCACTTTTGTGGTCTTCCATATATTACTGCAAAGCATTGTTAGGAGCAAGAGAAATAGAAGCAAGTTGTTCAATTCTAAAATCCTCATCAGGAAATTCATTTTCATAAGGAACTTTAGCAAATTTTGAGAAATTAAACTCATAAGATTATCCATCAAATTTAGTTAAAACTTTCTCCCTCTTACAATCTATAATGGCTCCACAAGTGTCCAAGAAAGGTCTACCAAAAATGATAGGACAAGTTTTACTAGCAGCTGAACCAAGTACTAGAAAATCAGCAGGATATTTAATCTTACCACAAAGAACCTCCACATCTCTTACAATACCGATTGGAGAGATGGTCTCTCTATTAGAAAGGTGAATAACCACATCAATTTCTTCTAGTTCAAGGGGATCAATTTCATGCATAATTTCTTTGTAAAGCTCATAAGGAATATCACTTGAACTTGCACCAATATCACATAGACCATAATAGAAATGATCACCAATTCTAACAGAAAACATAGGGACACTAGCTTTCCTAGTTCTACTAGGATGTGAAACAATATTAGAAGCATCCTCACAAAAAGATAATGTGTCCATCTTCTACACTTTTAGTGACAAGGTCTTTCACAATTGCTACTATAGGTACAACATTTATATTTGTTCATCAGGTTTTACAACTTTCTTTGTACTTTTGTTAACCACACTGGTTATCATAGAATGCTCTTTTACCTTAATAGGGAAAGGTATTTTATTGATGTAAGGTTCAGGTAAAATATGATCAACGGTGCAAACTTCAGTATTTCTAGCAGGAACACAATCAACAATATCTTTATATGGTGCATGATACTTGTTCCATTCCTTTTTGGGAATTTCAATATAAGAGGCAAAGGCCTTAATACAATTTGTAAGAACTTGAGAATCAAGGCCATAAGCAGTACTAATATTATGAAAGTCATCAGTTCCAATAAAAGATTTAATGCATTCATAATCATAATTTATACCTGACTTTCTTCCTTTATCATTCTCTCATGCTTCAGCATTGTCTTGAATACAGTCTAGAAGATCCCATTTAGCTTCTTCTTCCATACGTGTAAATGATCTAGCACAAGAAGCATCCAGTATATCCTTATCATGAAGAGAAAGTCTTGCATAAAAGTTATTGATAATAATATTGTTAGGGAGCTCATGAATAAGACATTTGAGCATTAGTAACTTCAATCTCCCCCAAGCTTGGGCGGTACTCTCTCCATCACAAGGCCAAAAGTTATATATTTGATTCCGATCTTTATGAATCTCACTAGGAGGATAAAATTTGGAATAAAAGAGAGGTACAATTTCCTCCCATTCAAGAGATTGGTCATTCCTCAGCAGCTTATACAATTCCTCAACTCTGCCCTTCAATGATACAGAGAATAACTTTTTCTTAACTTGATTTGTTGTAATACCTGCACACTTGAACAATCCGCATAATTCGTGTATAAAGAGAAAATGATCACCGGGATGGACAATTCCATCAACAAAATAGTAGTTATCCATAACACGATCAACAATTTTTGTAGGTATTTTAAAAGTATCAATTTTAGCAGATGGTGGTTCATCTACTACCTTAGCAGTGGTAGTAGAATGCCGAAATAAGAAACTAAGTGAACTATCCATATTGAAACAAAGTAACAAACAGAAATAAACAATACTCACAATAGAACTTTCCTTTACTAGTTCCAGTCTTCAATAGCGCTTCACTCCCCGGCAACGGCGCCAGAAAATAGTCTTGATGACCCACAAGTATAGGGGTGTATCGTAGTATTTTCGATAAATAAGAGTGTCGAACCCAATGAGGAGCAGAAGGTGTTGACAAGTGGTTTGGATCAAGAATTCTCTATAAATACTTAGCAAACGGATTTTTAGGGGTTTTTGATAATGCAGATAAATAAAGTGTGAGTAAATAAAAGACAATAATAATAATTGCAGCAAGTGGCCCAATCCTTTGTTTAGCAAAGGACAAGCCGGTTGTATTACTTAAGATGACCAAATATTCTCAAGGACACATGGGAATATCGTCAATTGCTTTCGCTTCATATAGTTGATTAATCTTCTTTGGTTGGATAAGTGTTGTGTGGGTGAACCTATGCTAATGTACTGACCTTCCTAGGACTAATACATACTCGTGATTATACCCCTTGCAAGCATCCACAACTACAAGAAAGTAATTAAGATAAAAACCTAACCACAACCTTAATCTTTGAGATCCTACACTCCCTTATGCAAAGGTTTCCTAACGGGAGTTCAGGTTTCTATCACTCCGGCAACCCCACGATTAGTAGCCAAATACACAATGTATTCCCCTAGGCCCATAAAGGTGAAGTATCATGTAGTCGATGTTCACATGACACCACTAGAAGAATAGCACCACAACTTAAATATCAAACCATTAAATCTTTCTCAACACAATTCCACTACTAACAACATGACTTCTCCCATGTCCTCAAGAACTAAACGAACTACTCACGAGACATCATATGGATCAAGATAAGAGATGAAATAATGATAAGTAACAATCTGAACATGAACAATAATTCAATGGTTCCACTCAATAGCATCAACTACAACAAGTAATCAATACCGGGAAAGTTTCCCCTAAGAACTATGCAAGATTCAACCCAATTGTTACAGCGGTACGGAGTGGTGGTTATGGTGCTAGTGATGATGATGGTGGAGATGATGATGATCCCGATGAAGTCTAGCTTGATGTCGGTGTTGATGGCGACGATCTCCCTCTCCGGGAAGGAATTTCCCTGGCAGAATTCTGCATGCCGGAGAGCTCTTTCTCTCTCTATAGTTTCCACCCCGCAGAGGCGACGGAACCTTTCTGTGGTTGCTCCCCGAGTCTTAGGGTTTCGAGGGGATTATATACGCCAAACAACGATGCCAGAGGTGGGCCAGGGTGGTCACACCACCTGGTGGCGCGACCAGGGGTGGCCCATGCCAGGGGGTGGTGTGGGCCTTCTGTGGCCCATCTCCAATCCTCCTTCTGGCCTCCTTCGTCTTCTGGAAAAATAGGAATTTCTGTATATTTTTTGGGATTTTCTGATCTTCGCCAATATTGCATCTGGATAGTGCTTTTTCCATCAGAATCCTGACTCTAGTGGATCATCCTCCAAAAGTCATCAATCATGCAAAAATAGATGAAATAACATAAGTATCATCTCTTAATATGAAATATATCAATGAATAACCGTAAATTATGATATAAAATAGTGATGCAAAATGGACGTATCAGTTTCCTTTGGAACTATTTTCTAGTGGAAATATTATTTGTGGTTTCTAAACTTGTTGTGTTGGGATGCTGTGTGGACAAATTTCTATTCTTATGATTGTCATTATTATTTGCTAGAGGATTTTTCTCTCTGTGTCTATTATGTAGTGGTATGTATATCATGCTTTGATATACAACAATACTTTCACACACCCTATAGTTTCCATGGATAGGAAAAGGATATGGAATATTTTAAACTGGAATTTAAGAGGGATCAATTCAGAGAAAAATGGGTGGCTCTGTCACAAAAAATTGAGGAGTCTGGGTGTGAAATAATATGACTTCAAGACACCAAAAGGGAAATCTTTGACATGGAGTATATTAAAAAAATTCCATTAGAAGTTTAACAAATTTGTTTTCTACCATCTGTGGGTGGAGCTGGAGGTGTAATCACTACCTAGAATGGAAATCTCTTTGTTGGAGAACTAGATTTTCAAAATGAGTTCTCTATATCTGTCAAACTTTCTTCAAAGCTATCCAAGTATTCATGGATTTTGAATAATGTCTATGGTCCATGTCAACCTGACAAAAAAGCTCTATTCCTTGACTGGTTTTCCAATATAGATATGCCTGATGACTTGGACTAGTTAATCATAGGTGATTTTAACTTTATCAAGAAACCCTCTGATAGAAATAAGGAAGGTGGAGATGTTAATAACATGCTTCTCTTCAATGAAGCCATTAGTAACCTTGGCTTGGTGGAAACCTCTCTAAAAGTCAGAAAGTTTTCTTGGAACAACATGCAGAAAGATCCTCTTCTAAAAAGGCTTGACTGGTTTTTCTCTTCAACATCCTAGACAATCTCATATCCATCCTCTTTTGTTTACCAATTTTCAAAGCCAACCTCTGATCACACACATTTTGTTATCTCAAATGGCACAAAAATTCCTAATGCTCAAATTTTTAGGTTTGAAAATTATTGGCTCCATCATACTGAATTCAAACAGATTGTTCAGAATGCTTGGAATATTTTTGGGGGTCATTCATACAGTGCCAAGATGATCAATGCTAATCTCAAAAATGTTAGAAGGGGATTGAAATTGTGGGCCAAAAATTTACCTTGCCTAAAAAATGTGATTCTCAAAGTGAGTGAAACTATATATTTTCTTGATTTAATTGAAGAATTGAGAACATTGAGAATTTTTAATGGAACTTAAGGGATATTTTGAAAAGCCATGTCATTACTCTGATTCAAAACCAGAAAGCATACTGGAAACAAAGGGGCAAGATTAAATGGGTGAAACTTGTGGATGAAAATACCAATTTTTTCATGTTAAGGCAACTATTAGCTACACAAACAACTACATCTTCATGATGGAGGATGAGAACCTCAATGAAATACATGATCATGATGGGAAAGCTCATATTATTTGGAAGGCTTTTAAAGAAAGGATGGGTTCTTCTGATAATCCTATAATGCACTTTAACCTCTCTTTCACAAACAAAGAAATTGATGATGTGATAACGGAGCTCCCAAATGATAAATCCCCAGGTCTTGATGGCTTTAATAACAAGTTCATCAAATCTTGTTGGTCTATTATTGGAAAAGATGTTAAGCAATTAATCCAGGATTTTACCATGGGAAACTTTCACTTGAGAGCATTAATTCCTCTTTCATTACTCTTATCCCGATGGTGGATTCTCCTACAATTCTTGTTGATTTTAGACCCATTTGTTTGTTAAATAGTGTGCTTAAAATCATAACTAAGCTTGTTGCTAATAGACTTTAGAAGATTATTCTTAAGCTTGTTCACAAGAATCAGTATGGTTTCCTCAAGAAAAGATCTATCCATGACTATTTAGGCTAGGCATTTGAATTCATATTCCAATGTCAGCAATCAAAGGAAGAAATTGTGATCCTTAAGCTTGACTTTAAAAAAGATTTTGACAAAATTGAGCACTGAACAATCCTGAACATTTTGAAAGAAAGAGGTTTTGGAGAAAAATGGATTAAATGGATTAGCATGATCTTCCAATTAGGAACTTAATCTATTCTTTTGAATGGGGTGCATGGGAATAAATTCTACTATAAGAGACGAGTCAGACAGGGTGATCCACTTTGACCACTATTATTTGTCCTGGCAGTAGACTTCCTATAGTCTATTCTCAACTTAGCCATGAATAAGGGTCTTATTGATCCTCCCATCAATTGTTCTAGATGTACTAATTTCCCTATCATTCAATATGCTGATGATAGTCTGGTGGTTATGAAAGCAAATACTAAACAACTGCTCTGCCTAAGATCTATTCTCAATAGTTTTGCTTCATCTACTGGCCTAAAAGTCAACTATCATAAATCAAATATGATTCCCATAAACTTGGATCCTGAAAAGTTACTCCATTTTTCAAGAACCTTTGGTTGTAGAAGGGGTAACCTTCCCTTTATTTATATTGGACTGCCTCTTAGTCTGATAAAGCCTTCTCTAGAGTATTTTCTTCCAATGGTTCAAAGAGTACAATTTAGACTTGGAGGGATTGCTGATTTCCTGAATTCTGGAGGAGAACTTCAACTAGTTAAGTCTGTATTATCATATTTACCACTTTTCTTCATGAGTTGTCTGGATGTTCCCATCTCAATAAAGGAACAAGTGATTAAATATATGAGACATTGCCTGTGGAGGAAAAAACAGATGATGTTCAAGCAAAAGGGTCAGCTCTTGTGGCCTAGACACAAGTGTGTAGACCAAAAAACCAGGGATGATTGGGAGTCCTGAATTTGAATATTCAAAATAATGCTCTACTCCTCAAGAACCTGGACAAATACTTTAATCACAATGACACTCCTTGGGTACATCTTATTTGGAATACATACTACTCAGATGCTCACTTACCAGGTTATCAACTGGAGGGATCCTTTTGGTGGAAAGCTCATTGATGCTTATAAAGCCATGGCAAGATGTTAGTTTGGTAACGGGAGAATAGTTTATCCGTGGACAGATTTATGGAAGAATGAATGTCTCCAATTCAAAATGCCACATTTGCTATCATATGAAAAAAACAGTAAAATCACAGTACATGAAGCATTACACACTGAGTTTCTTGAGGATCTCTTTAATATCCCCTATCACAACAGGCATTGTGGGGCCCCCGGATTAATCCTCGGAGAATCCCTGTTATGAACACCACAACGATCCCATGATTTGTCAGTCGTGGCACATAACCGACAAGTATCAAAGTAAACATCCAAAATTTAAGCGGATATAAGTCATACCTTAAAGTCATTATGGCTACAACACTCAACATCAGTGGAACTTCATCAAGCTTAGAGCCCGAGCCATTCCTTAACTTACAGGCAACTGACTGGGAGAATGTCCTAGCTCGCATAGTCGTCAACATCACCTTCTTCTTCAGATCTGACCAAGTTAATAGCTAGGGACAATGCCAGTGAGTACTTCGAATATACTCGCAAACCACCTTAAGATAAACAATAAGAGGATATGCAATATGGCTATGGTAATAGGAGAGCTCCATGAGAGGTTCTTTTCTAAAAACAGTTTCTCTTGTAGATATAGCATCTACATATCTTTGTTGAAAACTTTTAGAAAAACATTTTGGGAAACCTGTTTGAAATGTTTTGGAAAACACTAGGATTGGTTCACCCATTTGTTTCATCCTTCTGGTTGTCCCATGACAAAACTCCTTTCTTTCCTTTCCAACCATCCCATAGACAAAACATTTCTAAAGCCTTTGCTTTTCCGAATCTGATGACGGGAAAATGGGGCGACGAAAATACTCGCATCCGTGTCATAGAGACATATATAATTATAATTTAAAGTGCGCAAATGTAAATGACAAATATCAAGAATTGCGGTCCATACTTCCGGAACTCATGCATTTATATAAATTCCGTTAATTACATCTCCGAAGAGAAAACCCCTAATTAAGAATTCCAACATTTCAATACATAGGATTACATCATGACTATTACAAAAAAGATGAAATAAAAAACCTTCTCGTGGTCAACAACGAACTCCAGCTCCGGGAACTTGAAGTTTATTTACGTGCATACACACACACACACATATATATATATATATATATATATATATATATATATATATATATATATATATATATATATATATATATATATCATTTGGTGTATTTTTGTAGCGTGCTTCATTTGTTTCACCACCGCATACGCATAGTGCAGTAATGCAGATGTGTTTTAGCTAGACATGTTGATTTCATCCTACGTTTGATACATAGGACACATGAACTTGTACTAGTATTAGCAGTACAAGATGTATTCATGTATATATGGAATATTCTATTTATTTTATCGGCTTCCAACATAAATTAATTTTTGAGGTTGGTTAATTTTGATTAACCGACTTGAGAGCATCAGGAACGATGCATGCAATTTTGGCCCTAACACATGTACATGACCTTTCTACATGCATGGCTAAATATATTTAGCTTTTTATATTTATTTTAGTACTAAATAAATGTAGTATAGATTAATCTTGGAACCGGTTTCGTTTTGGATCATTCACACACCACCTGGGTATGAATATTTTAATATCTCACTTGTATTACTACTAACATCGCGTAACGCTAATTGATATCCGCGAGCAGCGTAACCAAGGAAAGTTTTTATGACATGATTTGATGATTTTGAAACTAGCCTACAATGTGATACGAGGCAGTTTCAAAGAATTATATGCACACTATATGGGTATGCATGTTTGATACCTCACTTGTATTACTACTAACATCATGTAGTACCAATATGGTACCCATCCGTAGTGTAAACAAGGGAATCTTGTGTGACATGATTTAATGATTTAGCCTATAATATGATATGATGCAGATTTTTATTATAGTTTATTTCACTTGTATTACTACCAACGTCACATAGCAATAAAGCCTGCGAGAAGTGTAACCAAGATGAATGTTTGTTTTCTTTATGTTTGTGTTACTACTATCGTAGCATAAAATGCCCGTAGTGTAACCGAACAAGAAGTATATTTTATAATTTAGTTAACATGTTCATATGCATATCTTTCACAAGCATAACGCTATGCTGATTTCTACTTATTTTGGCTTGTATCCTACTCAAAGGAATGATATCTTCTTTCATTTGTACTTGTTCATAACCAATTTTAAGACTGACCTAAGAGGATTTTTATGGGATCTTTCTACCAATACCATTCTCTAGATTTGTTTCACGTATAGGGACCGAACCAAGGAACGATGCTTATGCACACATTTCATCCTGGTTTGTATCGCTAAAGGGACCAAGTCAAGAGATGAACATCATGGAGAAAATATATGCAAATATACTTTTTGGTCAGTACCATAATGGCCGAACTCTGGCCGAACCAAGAGTGATAATTTCAGAGCAGATGAAGCAATCCCATGGTTTGTACCATAATGGCCGAACCAAGGACATGAGATTTAGTAGATATAAGAAGGCTCTTCGATCTGTACTCATGGCCAAATCAAAAGCTAAGAAAGAGGATAAAGAGGGAGGCCATTTGGTTTGTACGCACGGCCAAACCAAAGGCTAAAAGAAAGCCATTAATCCCACCTTCTCCTGAACACCGAAGTGCTCCTTTCTTCTCTTTCTTCTTGCTTGCCTTGTATGTCTGCTGTGGTGTCAACTTACCAGGAGCAGAGCGATGAAAGGGATATGTTCTGTGTGAGCGATGGCGATGGAATGAGCGTGCGAGCGAATGAATGATGATCGATGGTGTGTGCGGGCGAATGAATGATGGCGGATGTCAGAACTCTTCATTCTTGCGTGGGGTTGTCTCCCATTTATAGAGCCTTAGCAGTCGCGGCAACTCCTGCGACATGCAGAAACGTGGAGGCGATCGTGGGAGCGTGGCCATCAGGCGATCGTGGGAGCGTCGCCATTTGAAACCTGGACGCTCCAAGCCTCCTACGGTGGATTTAGTCGGTTGAAGATATTTGAAATCTTGGAACTTGTTGGGTACGTGACCGTATGCATATGGGCCATATGGGCTATCTAATTGCTCTATTATTTTATGCTAATGGTGCACGGTGCTGCCAAATCCATGCATGCATGGGTTTTTGGCGAAGTCCGTACGCTTTATTATTTCATTAATCGTTGTACTCATTTAATCCATTGGCTCGGTGCTTTTTTTCCAAACAAGTTCCATGAGAATCACTTAAGCATTTTTTGGTAGCTTAACTTACGAGATACCAAATTTATTCATCCATGGGGAAAAATATGTGTGCATATATAATATTCATATTAATAATTTTAATGTGTTACTCGCACTTTGTCATGCACTAATATTTGCGTCCGACAATTTATCTCAGTCGATCCTCACCGCTGGTTTTTTGAAATAATTTTTATCATTATTTTGAATTTATGCCGTTCATTTTATTATAACAGAATTTTGCTGTTTGAATAATTTAATAATATTTTTTGATGTATTTTCCACACTATTATTTTCTTTGGACAAAATCGATGTCAACAGATGCCCCCTTCGAGGTCTAGACTCGGCAAGATGCATGATTTGCTCCTGGTTTAGAGCTCGAAGCATAGCTTTGTATTATTTGACTCCATTTTTTTAGAATTCTTGGGTGGATGGCTTATATACTGTTGCCGTTCTTACATTTGGCAAGCTATCATTCTATTTGCATATATTTTTGTTCATCACGGTTTCATATTTTCTTGCTGTTTTTATGGTGTGTTCGTGGTATATCATCCGCGTTGTAGTTGAAACCGTTGGATATTTAATGTAACATTTGTTTAAAGGCTATAGCGATGAATGCTCCAGCAAAATGGTCAAAAATATTTGGCCAACGCTTTGAGTTTTAAGTTTGTTAAGAGCTTTAGAATTTCGCAATTTCTGTGAGAATCATTCTTTTTCTTGCGATACTAACAGTTTTGGCTTATATAACACGGATATGGAATATATATTTTCTTATATATGTCCCAGTTTATACTTGTAATGGCGTGGAGTATTTTTTAATATATTTTCTTTATATATGCCTCAGTTTATACTTGTGAAGGCGTGGAGTATTTTTTATGTATTTTATTTACATATGCCTCAGTTTATACTCATGAAGGCGTGGAGTGTTTTTCAATATATTTTTTTATATATGCCTCAGTTTATACTCATGAAGGCGTGGAGTATTTTTTAATATATTTTCTTTACATATGGCTCAATTTATACTCGTGAAGGCGTGGAGTATTTTCAATATATTTTCTTTACTTGCGCTCCAATTTGTATTCATGAAGCGATGCATTTTTCATATACCGTAGTTTATACTCATACATTACTGGAGTGTTTTTTTATTCAGTTAAGCATAGTAACGTTTAAGGAATTTTCTATTTACCGGCGCTGGTGAGTATTTTCCATCTAGCGAGATAATTTTGTATGCACCGCTAGAATAAACCTCTTTTATGACAAATGGGCCTTCCCATTTAGGTTCAAATTTCCCTTTCATTTGACGTGTGATATTCATAGGGCGAATGACAGCAAGTACTAGGTCTCCTTGTTTGAATGACCTTCATTTAACGCGTTTGTTGAACGCTCGAGACATCCTAGCCTAATAAGCCTCCAGATTTTGCAAGGCTTGAAGCCATTTTCCTTCAAGTCTTTCTAACTCATCAAGGCGTAATTGTGTTGATTTTTCTTCTGATAACTTTTCATGAGTAGCAACCCTTAGCAAGCAATTTGCACTTCCAAAGGTAGAACTGCCTCTCCCCCAAATACCAGGGAATAAGGTGTCATTCCCGTTGGCGTTCGCGTTGTGGTTTTATAAGCCCACAAGGCTTCAAGGAGTTTTTCATGCCACTCTCGTTTATTTTTTGATACCACTTTCTTCAATAATTTATAAAGAGTTTTATTAAACGGCTCCGCTTGTCCATTTGCGGTCGGATTATAGGCCATAGAGTAGAAATGATTTATCTTAAACTTTGAACATAATTTGTCTACATGTTTAGTTTTGAAAGGAGTTTCATTATCAGACATGATCCGAGAAGGAACACCAAAGCGATATATGAGATGTGTTCTTATAAAGTGCTCCACATTCTCTGCTTTGTCCTCTTTTAGGGGTATAAGTTCAGCCCACTTAGAGAAATAATCTATCGCAGCCAAAATAAATTTATGACCTTTGGATGATGGTGGATGAATTGGCCCCACTATATCCATCCCCCACATTTCAAATGGCCAAGCTATATTTGTTGCATGGAGTGGTTCATGTGGCTGATGTATAAAGTCGGCATGTATCTGACACTCATGGCATTTCTTTGCGAATTTAGTGGCATCGCCAAACATTGTCGGCCAGTAATAACCTAAACGCCTTAGTTGATAATGTAGTTTAGGACCAGATTGGTGCGATCCATATACTCCAATATGAATCTTATTCAACGCCTCCATAATTTCATTTCTAGCAAGGCAACGCAGTAAAATACCATCATGTGAACGTCTATAGAGCGTGTCATTGATGCATGTATAATGAATTGATCTCTTGCGGATTCGAGATCTTTCGCTAGCATCTAGAGGTAAATATCCATGAAGTAAATATTCTAAGAATCGTTCTCGCCAATCCCCTACCTCGATTTCGCATATGTCGGCTGTCATTGCTGAAGCTACTATCGTTTCCCCTTCTTCTTTCTTCGACATGGACATCCATCGATTGATGAGAAGTTAGTGACATGCTAGCAGCTAAACTTGCTAAAGCATCAGCCTTATCATTTTGGCTTCTAACAATGTGTTGAATGTTTAAGTTGGCAAACATACACATAAGCATTTTGGCTCTCGTAAAGTATGGCCTCAATTCTTCTTTCTTAACCATGTAGACTTCCAACAATTGGTTGATTACCAATTGTGAATTATCAATTCTTCTTTCTTAATTTCTAAGAATGCATTTTGGCATGCTTGATCCCATTCAAAAGGGACACCCTTTTTCATGAGGTGTGAGAAAGGCTTGCACCTCCCCGATAAATTAGAGTTGAACCTCCTGATATATGCTAAATGGCCTTGGAAGATTTTTAATTTGTGTATATTTATGGGTGGTGGAATTTTGACAATCGCTTGTATTTTACTTGGATACCATTCTTAGTGGCCACAAATCCGAGAAATTTCTCGGAGGAAACTCCGAATGCACACTTCATCGGGTTCATCTTTAGATTGTGTCGCCTGAGACGCTCAAAAACTACTTCAAGGTGTTTTAAGTGATCTTGTTCGCGCTTTGATTTCACAACTATGTCGTCTATATAGCATTCAACGATATCATACAACAACCCATCTAAGTTAATTGCCATGGCTCGTTGATAAGTTGCTCCGACATTTTTTTTAACCCAAAAGACATAAATTTATAACAAAATATACCTTTAGGTGTGCGGAATGCTGTTAACTCTTCATCTTCCGGTGCCATTTTTATTTGATTGTAACCGGAATAACCATCCATGAAAGAAAATATTTCATGCCCCATAGTGGCATCGACCAATATTTCAGAAATAGGTATCGGAAAATCATCTTTGGGACATGCTTTATTCAAATCCCTGAAATCTACGCATACTCGAGTTTGACCATTTTTTTCTTAACAGGTACAATGCTATAGATCCATCTAGGAAATTTGACCTCTCTAATAAAACCTGCAACTATGAGTTTATCTACCTCAGCTTCTATTTTTGGAACTACTTCAGGCCGATACTTTCTTTGTCCTTATTTCACCGGCAGGACATCGTTTTGTACGGCGAGCCGATGAACGGCTACTTCCGGGTTTAATCCGGGCATTTCTTCATAAGTCCAAGCGAATACATCTCTGTTTGCACAAATAAAATCATGATATTTTACTTTATTTTCTTAGGACAAATGTTTACTGATAAAAATTGGACGAGGATCATCGGTTGTACCAACATTTATTTCTTCTAGGTCGTCGACTGTTGGCTGGTTGCCATCTTCCATTTGTGGAGATGCTTCAGCCATGTCTATATATTCAGCCGACGCCATACAAACTTCATATCCCAATCCATACTTCTTTTCCTTTAAAACTCGGTCTTCATGTAGAGCTTCAAGTTGTTCTAGAGACAACGCCTTTTGAAATGACGCAAGTTGCCCTCGGCCGTCGCACAAAGACGGGCCGTTGAAAATATCATATCCCATTTTGCATCATATACAAAACTCTATTATCATATAAGGAAATAGGCAACGACTCGTCATCTTTATTTGACAAGGTAATTTATGCTACATGATTGTTTTTATTTTTCTTATCCCGATGTGACTCCTTAGCTGATTCAATTTTGCGTTGAACCAAAGGAGGTAGAGGCATAGGAAATTTGTACCTCTTTTAGTGGACGACTTATTCACGACGCAGAATATTGGGTCGCCCTTTTTCCTTTGATTACTTGGTATATACTGATAAACTTTTTGTCCTGCGAGAGATTCAGCAATATTATCCTCCGTAATATTTGTTTCAGGCATTACAATTGACTTTGGCTTGTACACTTTCTCAACAGGCTCAAAGTAAAATTTGGCATCAGCATAGAAAGATTCAGCCGTTGTAAATGGCCTCTTATCTGCAAATATTCTTACAGTCTCCCCCGATTGATCCATATACTTGATGCATTGATGGAGTGTAGATGGTACAACCTGATTATCATGTAACCACGGTCGACCTAGCAAAGCATTGTATGATGTAGCTGCATCTATTACATGGAATATCACTCGTGTGTGTAAAGTCTCCAATTTCAGAACTAAGGATATGGTACCCATGGCTTCTTGACCTGATTGATTAAAATCATGAATCACTACATTAGACTGACTCAAATCTGTAGTAGTGTACCCTATTCTTTTCAGAGTACGCAGAGGTAACAAGTTTATGGCAGATCCTCCGTCTATCATTATGCGATTTGTTGGCGATTCATCAATCTCACCAAACATAAGAAGAGGCCTGTTGTGTTTCTTTGAGCCTAACAGTTTGTCCTGATCATTAAATGTAAATTTAGTACATCATTTGGTTCAGTTTCAGTCTGCGAAACTTCCACTCCATAATCTTCTGGAAATGATAATGCAGTGACCAAAGCTTTCCGCAAGTTAGAAGAAAGGGACAAAGCATCATACACAGAAAGCATGGCTGGTATTTTTTTCAAGTGCGAGATTACATCATATTTGACTGTCACCTTAACAAAAGGGTTAGTCGTTTCATTCTCAACTACATCTTTGTTCATATGCTCCTTTCTAGGTGGAGGATGTGGGTCAGCTAGCTGGCGGCCTGATCTAAGATGAACTTGATCCACTTCAGGCGCCTCTTCATCTTCAGGGAAGTGAAGAGACTCGCTATCATCCTCGAAAACACCAATAGCCAAAACATCAAATTCTTGGGGAAGTCCTTTTAGACGCTTCGCCAGGCTCTCCGATATTCCTGGTCTAAAGCGCGGAACATTGGTTTCTTTCTCTACTTGATGGTGGACGATGAGCCCACGTTGCTCTCGCCCTCGATCTTGAGATTCTCGGGGCTCGACGGAGTATAATCCTCGGGGCTCAACGGCGTGTAATCCTTCTCCTCGTCGGAGATTGTCTCTTTTGAGCTGACATTTGCATCACCCTCCATATCCGAAGTGTGGTTCAGCTCCTGACATTGTCATAGGATTAAATTGGCCATTTTATATCAACATATTTTTATTATGAGCTGGTCTCATGTTTGAAGAGGCACAACTCACCATGTCATCTTGGAGGGTAGCCACGTTTGCTGCGGCGACTTTCTTTCCTTTCTTTAAACTTGTAAGGAGGTTTGCATCCACGGTCGCTTCATCTATCATTTTCTGAATTATGTTCTTCACTACAAAGTAATCCTTGAGCGTATGACCCAAAATGCGATGGCAACGACAAAAGTTTGCATCATTAAACTTGTTAGCTTCTTCTGGTCTCTTTGGATTCGGAAGCTCAATAACTTTCAGCTGAAGTAGACCGGCAAACAAGTCGCCGATTTCTTCAACAGGGAAGGAATATTCTCTATTTTGACGCTCAAAGAGGGTTGGTCTCCTTTGAGCTGGTGCACCCACACGCTCTGCATCTCTCGCGGCGGGTGCCCCGGAATGAAACTGTGGCCTCATTGCGGTTATCTCCATGACTTGTGTTGGCTTTGGATTGGCGGGCAACTTATCGCGCTGACCGCTCTTGTCAATCGGCTTATATACCGTCTTTGTATGACGTGCTACAAGCTGATTGTAATTTTCAATATCCGTGGCTTTTGAGGCCAATTCTTCAAAAGTAACAGGCCGCACACCTTGTAGATACACGACCATGTCAGGAAGCAGATTATTCATGCACATACGCACCGCTTCAGTTTTTGTGATCGGTTGCGGACAGTGGAGGCTTAAGTTTCTCCATCTGTTAATAAAATTTGCAGCCTTCTCATTGACCCTTGCTCAGTTTGAGTTAGCTCGGTGATACCGACGGTCTTCTGAGTGCTGTAAAAGCGCTTGAGAAAAGCGTCTTGCATTTGTTCACATGTCTTCGTTGAACTTGGTGGCAACTTGCTATACCAAGTGAAAGCCGGGCTCGACAATGTTTGCACGAATTGGCAGAGAAGAAGCGCACTATTTTGAGCTGTATCTTGACAAGTGCCAAAAAATGAGCTATGTGTTCATGTGGAGATCCGCCTCCACTGAATTTGATGAACTGTGGCTGCCGGTAATTTGCCGGGAATGGAACAAGGTCAACATCCGGTGGGTACGGCTTGACATACCCTGGCCGCATGCAGTAATGAGTCTGCATGTATTGGGCCTTGACTCCCTCGGCTATCATTTTCTGAATAGCTTCCAGGTTAATTCCCGGACCTCCTTGATCATTGTTACGGCTACTCGAAGCATTCCTCTCGGCTTCACCATTTGTATTACTTGCCACACGATTGCGTAAAGCAACCAACTCATCTTCTTTATGTTGGAGCACAACTGTGAGCTGTGCTAGCTGTTCTTCAACAGAATGACATGTATTTGCAATGAGGACCTGCTCCACACAGGCTGTACCACCATGATGTTGATGTTCTTCATTAGATCTTAGCTCATCCTCGGAATCATCATGTGGATCATTATGAGACTCCACACAATCCGCATCTTGTTCTTCATTACTCAAATCCATTTGGCTACGAGTTACAGGACGATGGCTTGGTATAAAAAATTTCTTTGCCTTCTTCCTCTTGAAGTGAACTGATGTCGATGACGTTTCACTGTTGCTCTCTGCAGCTTCTATCATACCAATCGGCAATGAGTTGAACACTTCAAATGAATTTTTTGAAGCTCTCTTGCGGGATGGCCATAGAGTGAGAACCGTGGGAGCCTTTTTTAGTTTATTTTTTAACTCCTTGGTCATATGCATTTCATTATATTGACTTGACGACGGGAGATTTCTACCTTCTACCCTGCTGTATCCAGAGTCAGTAGGTATCGCCATCTCTCTTCTCTTAAGAGAAGCACGTCTTGCACTTGCACAACCTGCTTGGGTGACATACTCTCTTCTCTTGGGTTCTTCCTTTACAAACTCTTCATACTCCGGCCATTTGGCAAGAGCATGTGCTTGGCGCATGATGTTGCCACCAACATCATCCGCCGACATGGAGTGACCTGGTAACATATCTTTCAATGTTTGACATATATTCCGTGTCATCATTGTATAAAAGTCAGTATGAGGCCTTCCGCGGATTCTTGCGTTTTCATTCCCATCCCTATTTCGGATGGGGTAAGCTACTTGCTTTCGCTGACGCCTTGTTACTCGATTGGTGCCGAAAGATCAACCCACACTTGATGAGCCCTCTGCCACCTGCGTCGGTGATGGGCCGGGTCGAATGAACCTTCACGTGATGGACGTGGCATTGGCGCTGATGATGACAAGGGGTCCGAAATTATGGCTGTCGGATCAACATGACCTGTTCTAATATCATCCGGACTAAGGTAAACCCCCTGCCACATGATCGAGCGTTTATTACTTCCGAAGAACTTTGGGTTTATGCACCTGAGTTCTTCCCCACCCGGGTTGATGAATCTGATGACGGAAAAATGGGACGACGGAAATACTCGCATCCACGTCATAGAGACAGATATAATTATAATTTAAAGTGCGCAAATGTAAATGACAAATATCAAGGATTGCGGTCCATACTTCCGAAACTCATACATTTATATAAATTCCGTTAATTACATCTCCGAAGAGAAAACCCCTGATTAAGAATTCCAACATTTCAATACATAGGATTACATCATGGCTATTACAAAAAAGATGAAATAAAAAATCTTCTCGTGGTCGACGACGAACTCCAGCTCCGGGAACTTGAAGTTTATTTACGTGCATATATATATATATATATATATATATATATATATATATATATATATATATATATAAATATAAATCATTTGGCGTATTTTTCTAGCGTCCTTCATTTGTTTCACCACCGCATACGCATAGTGCAGTAATGCAGATGTGTTTTAGCTAGACATGTTGATTTCATCCTACGTTTGATACATAGGACACATGAACTTGTACTAGTATTAGCAGTACAAGATGTATTCACGTATATATGGAATATTCTATTTATTTTATCGGCTTCCAACATAAATTAATTTGTGAGGTTGGTTAATTTTGATTAACCGACTTGAGAGCATCAGGAACGATGCATGCAATTTTGGCCCTAACACATATACAGTACCTTTCTACATGCATGGCTACACATATTTAGCTTTCATATTTATTTTAGTACTAAATAAATGTAGTACAGATTAATCTTGGAACTGATTTCATTTTGGATCATTCACACACCACCTGGGCATGCATATTTTAATATCTCACTTGTATTATTACTAACATCGCGTAACGCTAATTGATGTCCGCGAGCAGCGTAACCAAGGAAAGTTTTTTACATGATTTGATGATTTTGAAACTAGCCTACAATGTGATATGAGGTAGTTTCAAAGAATTATATACACACTATATGGGTATACATTTTGATACCTCACTTACTGCTAACATCATGTAGTACCAATATGGTACCCATCCGTAGTGTAAACAATTGAATCTTGTGTGACATGATTTAATGATTTACCCTATAATATGATATGAGGCAGATTTTTATTATAGTTTATTTCACTTGTATTACTACCAGCACCGCATAGCAATAAAGCCTGCGAGAAGTGTAACCAAGATGAATGTTTGTTTTCTTCATGTTTGTGTTACTACTATCGTAGCATAAAATGCCCGTAGTGTAACCGAACAAGAAGTATATTTTATAATTTAGTTAACATGTTCATATGCATATCTTTCACAAGCATAACGCTATGCTGATTTCTACTTATTTTGGCTTGTATCCTACTCAAAGGAATGATAGCTTCTTTCATTTGTACTTGTTCATAACCAATTTTAAGACAAGAGGATTTTTATGGATCTTTGTACCAATACCATTCTCTAGAATTGTTTCCACATATAGGGACCGAACCAAGGAACGATACTTATGCACACGTTTCATCCTGGTTTTTATAGCTAAAGGGACCAAGTCAAGAGATGAACATCATGGAGAAAATATATGCAAATATACTTTTTGGTCTGTACCATAATGGCCGAACCAAGAGTGATAATTTCAGAGCAGTTGAAGCAATCCCATGGTTTGTACCACAATTGCCGAACCAAGGACGTGAGATTCGGTAGATATAAGAAGGCTCTTCGATCTGTACTCATGGCCAAATCGAAAGCTAGGAAAGAGGATAAAGAGGGAGGCCATTTGGTTTGTATGACACGGCCAAACCAATGGCTAAAAGAAAGCCACTAATCCCACCTTCTCCTGAACACCGAAGTGCTCCTTTCTTCTCTTTCTTCTTGCTTGCCTTGTATGTCTGCTGTGGTGTCAACTTACCAGGAGCAGAGCGATGAAGGGGATATGTTCTGTGTGAGCGATGGCGATGGAATGAGTGTGCGAGCGAATGAATGATGATCGATGGTGTGTGCGGGCGAATGAATGATGATCGATGGTGTGTGCGGGCGAATGAATGATGGCGGATGTCAGAGCTCTTCATTCTTGCGTGGGGTTGTCTCCTATTTATAGAGCCTTAGCAGCCGCGGCAACTCCTGTGACATGCGGAAACGTGGAGGCGATCGTGGGAGCGTGACCATCAGGCAATCGTGGGAGCGTCGCCATTTGAAACCTGGACGCTCCAAGCCTCCTACGGTGGACTTAGTCGCTTGAAGATATTTGAAATCTTGGAACTTGTTGGGTACGTGACCCCGTATGCATATGGGCCATATGGGCTATCTAATTGCTCTATTATTTTATGCTAATGGTGCACGGTGCCGCCTAATCTATGCATGCATGGGCTTTTGGTGAAGTCCGTACGCTTTATTATTTCATTAATCGTTGTACTCATTTAATCCATTGGCTCAGTGTTGTTTTTCCAAACAAGTTCCATGCCAATCACTTAAGCATTTTTTGGTAGCTTAACTTACGAGATACCAAATTTTTTCATCCATGGGAAAAAATATGTGTGCATATATAATATTCATATTAATAATTTTAATGTGTTACTCGCACTTTGTCATGCACTAATATTTGCGTCCGGCAATTTATCTTGGTCGATCCTCACCGCTGGTTTTTTGAAATAATTTTTTATCATTATTTTAAATTTACGCCATTCATTTTATTATAACAGAATTTTGCCGTTCGAATAATTTAATAATATTTTTTGATGTATTTTCCACACTATTATTTTCTTTGGACAAAATCGATGTCAACAGAAGTCCTTTTTAAAATCAAAACCAGCACCACTCTACAACAACCTTCCCAATCGTCCATGACCGCGGACACGGCTATTCGAATAGATTTACACTCAATAGAGGTTGTACACTTACCCACACCATCCGAGTACCCTGCCTTGATCTACACCGATCGTGGGTCAAGTAACCGATCAAGACTCTCTAGATGACACTCTAGTATAGGCCCTACCCTATGAGTTGTTCCTCTCAACACCCGGACGTCTGGGCCAAAGACCAACTAGAGTGCATTCCGACTCCTCCAGAGTGGGCACTTTCAATGAGAGGCTCATAGTATCACCTGGCTGCTTCCGAGGGTAGGTGGTTGTCTAATAGTTGACCCTTTTTGCAAAGGAACCCCAGCATTAGAGGGATATGATCCCTTAGAAGTAGTTGTGAGAATTCCTACACTAGAGTAGCAAACTTCAAGTAAAGCACTCTCCCATTCTAGAGTAATGTGGTTGCACGAGTTAATTGTTTTGGCAAAACTACAAAGAAATGGGTGCATTTTCGTAAAACTTTCTCCTCCATCCTTCTTTCAGCATTTTCTAAAACAAAATCTTTTTCCTTTCCCAGACTTCTCTTGGTAGGTCATACCTCACCAAGGTTTTATCATAAAATATTTTGAACTTTTTCAGGGTCTTCCCATCCTATAGTTTTACTTCGGCTAAAACGGGGTCTCCAAATTGGTATGGTGGTATACACCATCTACCATACTAGGGACAAATAGGTGTCGTCAAGGGGGTTGTAAATAGTAGTACAATTGTGTAATGGTTTGGAGGAGCCAAGACACTACCAGGTATAAGTCATCATATAATAAAACAATGCAGTTTTAATAAAACAGTAGGTAAACCATGCATAAGTAAGACGGTAGGACAAGGCTTATGAGCAAGAAGGTTGCCTGAGATCATCAATATGGCAATAGGTCCCTAGACTTCTTCTTAGAATACCATAATAACCAATAATAACCATTGTCTTCGGGTCTTCAATATAATCGCAACTATCGTTTTCAAAGGGAATACATGCAAGCAAGCAATTGATACAATCAAAACAAGGCATACATGCATCAATACCATACAACAAGAAAACATACAACACATTACTAAAATCAGTAGGTTTTGATAGATTGAGATCATAGCATTTGGAATTACTTTAATTGTCTTTGTGGACTTCCTTTTATGATTTATTTGCCACAACCACTTAATGAAGGAGTTTGGTACTAAGGCTTGGGTCTGTATGATATCAACGTAAAAAGATGATATCAACAGATAGTTATCTCACAAACAAGGGCAACAAAAGTGGTTTCATGATTTTATTAATTTTCTTTATTTAGTTATGATTATTCTAGTGGAAATAACTCTAGTTTAGGTGAATAAATCACCAGAAAATATCTGGAGCACAAATAAATGTGTCCTTAGGGATTTTGGTATACTTTGGTGTTTAAGACTTTTGAGTGTTGGATTCATCTCAAAATAATTACAAGAATGCCCTTGGGAAAATCCCAAAGTCAGTTCTACATGAAGTTTGTCTTTTTAACTAGATTAATTCTCCAGGTCCAAACAGTATGAGACTAGGGTCCATGGATAGGTATTAGAGATACCTTCCATTAGAATTTTGAATCACTATTTTTGTAGTTGCTAAGATTCTGAAATGATTTATCTAGTGATAATACCCCATACAAAAGTATTTAATTCTAAAATGGGAGAATAGTTATAAAACTCATAGAAAGATTTATCTTGCAAGAAGAACACATCTAGTAGTTTGATTTATCATAATTAATGTAGACAGCCTTTGGACTATCTAGAGGTACCGCATGTTTAAGGAAATGTTCAGGGACCCTAGGAATTTTAGATCTAGGCATTTGGAGTCATTTTCCATTTTCATTTCGATTTAAAGAAACTGGTTAATTATAGATCTCGAAATGAAATCCAAAAGGAAAAAACACAGGGGCTACTGGTTAGTGATCTAGAAGCAGTTGGGCCAGGGAGAGGGATTCGGCCCACCCAGCGGTGCAGGTGAGCGCGCGTGACACGTTTATGCCTGATGGGGATGGCCCGCTGGTCAGAGGTGGAACCAGGCGAAGGGGTATGGGGCGATCTGGGGTGTTGGTGAAAGTTGGATTGGACGGCGACGCGTCGTTGTCTTTGCTAGAATAGAACGGCGGTGTGCAAACCATAAAGGAGGTCCAGGGAGACACGACGAGGCTCACCGGGGGCTCGGGAGGCGTCGTCGGGGCCGCAGGAGAACGCAGAGCACCACGACGAGTCCGGAGAGGGGCTTCATGGCGTTGCTTGCTTTCGGAAGGGAGCTCGCACGACGGTGGCAGAGAGGGGCTCATCGGAGCTCGACTGAGGAGCACCCAGGACCTGCTGCATGTCAAAAATAAGGGCATGATTAGGTACAGGGGTCGAGGAGAGTCCAGGAGGGAGACATGTAGAGGAAGGGGAGCAGGGGAGAGAGAGCTATGCTTAGTTCTTTGCCATGGCTGAGAGGCTATCTTTCTCCTCATACGAGCAGGGCAGAGCAGGGGAGAGGCTTTGGGTCTCGGGGATGGTAGGTGGGAGTGAGGATATGCAAATGAGGGGGCCAGAGAGGCTTGGGGGTGCTCTCTGCCCTTATAAACCAAGGGATGTGTATATGATGGACTATCTCCATTTGGATCATGGAGGAGGGCGGGGTTGGCCATAGATTGGGTGAGGAGGGCGATGGGGGTCGTGCTGGGGCCTGAGTACCTCTGGGAGACAGAGAGGAGGGGTGCATCAGCAACAAGATATTAAAGGGCAAGAAAGGACCTAGGCTTTGTCTTTCTTTCAAACAAACACAAAGGACAAGAGGGTGTGAGTTTCTATAGTGCTAGGGATACAGTGCACACAACTAGGGGGTGTTAGGGTTGCTGTGGAGAAGTGTGAAACAAGCTTCGATGAGTGCGGAGTTGATTTGATAGTGGTTTTTGGATTATGCTCAAATCTGCCTGCATTGATGGTCATGGGTTATTTCTTGATTTTTGATATGGACTTGGTGAGATAAGGATTAGACTTGATTTTGAAGGAGTACAAGGAGTAGAGGATCTTAGGCATTGCTAATTTTATACCTTCAAAACCTTGTTGGATCTTGGAGCTCAGGGCTCCCCTTGGGGAATGGGCTAGGTGGATGGGTAGATCAATTAATGTAGATCACCATGGTACAGAAGTTTGATGTTGACCATGATCGAGCTCTCCAATAGTTGATAACAAACTTGGAAGAAAGTAAGGGTGCTAGAACAGATTATCACGTAGCCTTCGAAACCCTATGGGGTTTTGGAAGCACAAAGCTCTAATTGAAACAAGTGAGGTACACATTGGTAAACCTTTATTAGTAGAGTACAACCATGACAAGAGTTGGTCAAAAGAAGATAGTATGAAGATGTGAGCTTCCTCCAAAGTAGGCATGTTGATAAGATTTGCAGGAATTATTATTTTCTTGCCTGCAAAACCATCAAGAAAAAGTGGGTTACAAGATGGTCTAGCCAAGGTCAAGAGTGGGCCTTGGTATTCCTTAGGATGGTATACAAGATGGTTCAAGTGGATTTCCAAAGATGCAAGGTGGTTGAGAATGGGAGGTATTCAAAGAAGTGATGTTGAAATAGTTTCCAGACTTAGTCAAAATTTCTTAGTTTTGAGGCTTTTGACTAGAATATAAGAGGGGATGTTTTTGATGGTTTGCAAGTTACCAAACCATCATCAAGTGGATGATGTTGAAATGTATATTGAGTGGTAAGGATCCATTCTTGGATTTGGTCTTCATTAAATTGGAATTTTCTAGAAGGGATAACTTTAGTAGTGGTCTAGTTAAGGGCTTTTAGATGATTACTTAATGGCTATAGATCATATCCAGCTTGATTAAACTGCTTTGGGTTGACACCCTTGGATTATCTAGATGCTAGATGATGAGCTCCTAGGGTATCTCATACTACTTCTAAGCAAACAAGTCAAGCAACAGATCAATGTAACTCATCTTAGCAGATCTAGGCAATTCATCTTAGCAAGCAACTCAATCTACTACTAGGGTTATCATCAAGCCTAGCTTGAGGTAAGGATGGGTAGTTTGAAAGGTTGGAGTTTGAATGAGGTAAGATCCTTGGTACATCTACCAAGGATAGAATTTAAAAGCTTTGTAGAAAGGTTTTGGAAAACCTAGAGGTAAGAGTAGTTGAAAGTTCTGTCTTGAAAACATAAGGAGATTATATCTTATAGAGCTCCATAATTTTGTCATTAGAAACTATTAAAATAGTTTGGTTTGCAAAGTCATCTTGACTCAAGTTTTCAAATGCCAGAACATTTGAGAATATGTAAAGTGAACCAAGACAGTTTTATTAAATAGCTTTTGTCAACTGATGGTAAGGTAAAGAGTATATCATATGCTATACATTCAGATGCATAAGCACAAACAAACCAAGCAAGCACTTCATTACTAAACAAGAAAAAGGTTTTGTTCCCCCAAATTTTTGCATTCTGGACAACTAATTAGGGTTGCCGAAATTGGGGTGTTACAGGCATTCTCTGAATTTGAAGAAATGGAGGACATATGTCAACAATCCTTGATCAACAACCAAATAGGACACCCTGATAAATGGAGCTACATCTAGGGTTCTAAAGAGTTTGCTGTTAAAAAACCATACATGGTACTTGCTAGTTCTCAGCCTGCTCCATCTCACTTCACATGGATTTGGGAATCTTCATGTCAAGCTAAACATGAATTTTTCTTCTAGCTACTACTCCTAGACATACCTAATAAAATAAATCTTATGAGAACGAAAACTTGCCCTCTCCCTGACTACAACTGTGCAACATTGAATTGCAACACTAAAGAACCCCTTGTACACCTTTTTTGGACTTGCCCATTTGCCTCTGAATGTTGGGATTATTCCTGTCCATAGAGAGTTAGAGCTCTGTCGGTGTTAGAAGCATTTCAAGACATAAAAACAAAATTGAGTCTTCCTTTTGCAATGGAGATCATGATTCTGACCGCTTGGGGAATCTGGATTTGCAGAAACCAAAAAATATTTGAAGATACAAGATCCTGCTTTGCTAATTGGAAGAAAATGTTCCTTCAGGAAATGAGATGGTTCAATACAGAATAAAAAACTAGTGTCTTCAGTTTAATGATTGGTTTCGAAGACAAGTCCATTAGAAGCTTTCAACTTGTAACCTTGTAGCTTGTAACTTGATTATTGGATATCAATAAAAGAAAAAATTGCAGTGGGGGCCTTCCCTTACTGTTTTACCCTTCAAAAAAATACTCTAGGATCCAATCAGGGGAAGTGAAACAGTAACCAGCAATTTGGCAGAGACATAAGTATGACAGTGACATAGTTCTCTATTCGAGAAACCATGGATAGTTATTTTCACACTATTGCAGCAATTTATGGGTTATTTGTATAGTAACCAATGGTATCCAAGAACTGGTCCAAATGTACTCATCAGAGTTAGCAAAATGGGAGGACTATATTTAACCTGCTGAGATGGTAGCTAAGATTGATCACAAGCCAGCAACTCTCATACGGGTATTTTATAGTGGCCAACAATGAAGTCCAGATATATAATTTACTTCGACAACATTACAACAAAACTGTGTTATATTGAGTGCCCACATGATACCCACATGATACACACGATATTTCTAGATGCAATCTTGTCATCGCTAAGTGGCATAATGGAGATGTTGACCTTGCGGTTATAAGAGACTTTACTCTAAAATCATGGTCCAGTGCAAGATCATCAATAGGCAAATGGGAAACTTGGGTGCCTCATATAAAGGTTGAGTTGGATAATCTCCTTGGCCTTGACAAATCATGGCCATATGGTGGGAAAGATGAAGTAAGGTTACTATGTGCATTTGAGGACAGAAAAATGATGGTTATATGGGAGAAGGAGGGAGTATTCGAATTAGATCTCAGCAGCATGAAGTGTAAGAAGTTCATATCTCCTAAATGTTAGTCTACTTTACATCCCTACTTAATGACACCTGGTTAGTGTAGTCATTCATGTGTAACCCTTGCTTTTTTGTACCTTTCCTTTAGCAACCAACATGATTCAGAGTGCTAAATCAAAGAAATGAAAATGAAGTCATGTTAGCAACCTAGCTGATTCAGACCGCGACATCAAGGAGATGAAAATAACACTCAGACGGATAATCAAGGCTTGTTTGGGCAAGCATGTGTCAGCCTAGGTTGTCTTATTTGGAGCTGCAATCAGATGTTTGTTTGTTTTGGTAGTTGATCGATCTGTGGCTGCACCTTTGCTTGCATTGCAGTCACAACGGTAGAGGCTGGAATGTTAGTGTTGTATGTTCATTTTGGGGGCATATGGGTGTTTGAAGAAACTTTGATTTATGTGATGAAATAGTGTGCTCTCTATATAGTACTATATACGTGATAAAACCTTGTTTTATGTGATATACATATACTCGTAGCTAGTGTTTGTGTTTCAATTGAAAGCAATAGTATTTATTTTGCAACAGGCTCTTTATTTGATCTGAATTAGTGCTACCATTTAATTAGTGATTCTTGTAGAAGTGTCTATGTTGACACCTAAATAAGTAGTAGACCTTGGTTGCATACCATGGTTACATTCGTTGTGATAAACATAACTACATTCTTGAATCGGAGCTGATTCATACATTTGTTTGTTTTGTAAAACAATTAATCTTGTATCAGAGATCTGCATTTTCATAAGCGTGGTAGATGATCACTCTCCCCAACTTGGATTCCTTAAATAGAGGGAGGATGAACTATTTGTTAAAATTATTCTTTGGATAACCTCCAAATTCAAAATCTCAGTCAAGCGCCAAAATCTACCGCTTACCCTGTTTGAATCGGAGGTATCCAATTTATATTATGCATGATCAGTTGATGTGAATCTCGTCTTAAATTCCTGACCTATGGTCTACATGACCTTTTTTTTCTATTATAACTTCGTCGACAGCCAAATTCAAAATCATAATCGAGCGATAAATCACCCACCAATGCCGAAGCATTTCACGCTCCTCCGTTTCCAACATTTCGAGGCAAAATCTCCCACCGAGTGCGTACCATTTTTCTATTATTACTTGGATGCTAGCCAAATTAAAAAATTTAGTCAAGCGGCACACCGTCTATGCTATGTGAATTGAAGTTATCCAATTTTTTGTGCAAAAATGTACGATCAGTTGATATGAATTTTTGCCTTGGATTCTTGGACAGATATCGTACAATCTACTACCTTTTTTCTATTAGTAGATGGACGCAAGCCAAATTCAAAATCTCAATCGTGCGGCAAAATCACCAACCAAGATTGAAGCATTTCACACCCATCTGTTTCAAAAACTTTGAGGCAAAATCTCCCACTGGGGGAGTAACATTTTTCTAGTATTATTAGTAGATGGACCCTAGCCAAATTCTCAAGCAGCAAAATCACCCACCAACCTCAAAACATTTGCGGCCATCTGTTTCAAAAACTTTGTAGAAAAATCTACCACCGAGGGAGTACCATTTTTCTATTATTAGTAGATGGATGCTAGCCAAATTCAAAATCTCAATCCAGTGGCAAAATCACCCACTGACGTTGAAGCATTTCGCACCCATCCGCTTCAAAAACTGTTTACTTTAAAATTCGCATTCTACCCATTGTTCAGATGACAAATGGGAATTCTTTAGTCGGTAGCTTGGGGGCACAATCGTAATTATTTTTATGTTCACCCCTATAGTCCTGATTCACGCAGTATTTCCCACTAGGCCTCCCAAAAATATCAAGCTCCTATCTCAAGCTCTCACCTCCATGACCATCGCGCACACCAGCTGGCGGAAATTCCACGTCTGCCAATGAAGGGAATATACCAGAGAGGAAGTAATAAAGTGGTTATTACCTTATTACATGTTGATGATAAATGTTTATTTCTCATGCTATAATTGTATTAATTTGAAACATTAATACATGTGTGTTTAATAAACAAATAATAGTTCCTAGTTATGCCTCTCATTTAAACTAGCTCGTTGATTAACAAGATGATCAAGGTTTCCTGATCATGGATATTGGATGTTGTTAATAACAAGGTCACAACATTGGTTGAATGATGTGATGAACATTCACCCAAAGTATAGTAATATGATCAAAGTAATTATGTTTACATTGCTATAACATCATACAAAGTAACCTTAATACTTAGACTATGAGGTCATGTTACTTGCTAACACCGTAAGAGTACTTTGATAACATCAAACATGACACTATAGTAGCGTGACTATAAAGATGGGTTTGGGTAATCTGAAAGTGTTATGTTGATGCTCATGGATCAAGCGTGGTATTTTCCCATCCCGATGATGGAGAGATATACTCAGGGCCCTCTCGGTGATATCACATTGACACAGCTTGCAAGCAAGTGATAAGATCATATAGAATGTTATAACATTGGAACAAGAAAAGAGTAGTTGTCGGTAACAAGTGAAACTAGGTATCGGGATACTGATGGTTGAATCTAGGACATGTAAAATATCACGAGACAAAGGGATTTAGTTACTATGTCAAAGGTTCTCACGATCACTAGAGTCATCATTGAATATGTGGGAGTCAGTATGGATCTCTAGGTCCCACTGTTGATTATTGATCAGAGAGGGGTCTGGATTATGTCTTCATTATTTGCAAACTGTAGGGTGACACACTTAAGGTATAACGACACCAAATGGAGCAGATATAATGCCAGAGAAAGGATTTTAAAGCGTTGGGATTATTTTGATGGACACCAGAACTGTTTCTGATCAAATTGCTAAAAATGGTTTCAGATGTGATATCGAAGTATTGTAAGGGGTTTTATGCATATGTTTTTTAATTAAAGTAGTTAACAAAATTCTGAACAAATGAAATAAAAATTGTTTTATATAATGAGTGATTGCATTAATTTGGTGGAAAATAAAGGCTAGTTGATTGGAGTTGATTTTAATGGCAGTGGGCTTACTAGAACCTCCACTCACCGTTAAGAGGGCAGAGGTGGGGGAACCACCATGGCCTCCATCCATGGACTTTGGGGTTTCCACCTCACATGTAAAAGGAGGGATCCTCCTCCTCTCCACACACCTCCTCGTGAAGGATCTCTCTCCCCCTCTAGTAAATTCTCATGGCTTCAAATTAGCAAATTACATGTTCTCGGTGGTTTCTCTAGAAGGATCTGCTACTTCCGTGTATTTGCTAGAGTAAGGAATCAGAGGTTGTCGGGGTGCTAGACATGTGTGCGATCACGAATGCGCTTCTACTTTGCGACATTAGACTTCAGCTCGATCTTGAGATTGGCAAGTGTACGACTACATCATCCACAAAATCAGATTTTGTTTGCAAAGATTTTCGGTCTTCGAGGGTAATATCTCTATGGATGTATATCCATCCGTTGTTTGTATCTAGATAGATAGATCTTGGTGCTCAGTTCTTCATATCGTAGGAAATTTTTTGTTTTCTCTGCTGTGAACCCAACAGTGGTATCAGAGCCTAGTCTACGCATAGATACTTTGCACGAGTAAAACACATATGAGTATGTGGGCGGTGATAATCATGTTACTGCAACCTTTAAGTATTTTGGATATTAGCGTCATAGTTGGATGAAGAGCCCCAAACTAACTTTACATGTCCTTGCACATAAGACCTATTCCATGCCTGACATGCGACTAGTTTTGCATAGGTGGCTCACGGGTGCGTGTCTCTCCTATTATAGTTGATATGTAATTTACAACAATTTGCAAATAATTTTACTATCATTGTTGTGGTTCCATGTTCGTAGGTAAGAATGGTTCTATCTCTGAAATCCCTAAGCCACATAAAATTATGCAAAAGATAAATTAAAAGCATCTAGTTTTGTTTTTGCTGGGAAGTCGTATGATATGGTATTATTATAATTTAAAGTATAGTTTGGTACTATTGGAAATTATAACAAACCAAAGTGTAAACACCATAGAACTTGGCATTACACGAATGGAATGACGGAGATCACACCATGATGCTCAAGATAGTGATCAAGTGGAAGAACTATATCATATCACTTTTTACATATAATGTTTGTTTGCATCTTATTTTTGCTTGTATGCCACTTAATAACATTATAAGATGATCATTTAAATATCAAGACAAAAATGTTTTCTTCCTTTAGTATGCATTGTTATGAAAGTTTGTCATTTCAAGACACCACGTGATGATCGGGTGTGATAGACTCTATGTTCGCTTACAATGGGTGTAACACAGTTTTACACATGCAGGTACTAAGGTTCTTACTTGGCGAGCCTAGCATGTACAGACATGGCCTCAAAACATGAACCGAAAGGTAAAGCATGAGTCATATAGTTGATATGATGACCATATTGATGCTCGCCTTTGTAGCTGCACCAATTCTCGTGATGATCAATCTTGGTGTAGTGAATTTGGTTCTTGTAATCACCAAAATGTCTTGAGGGATGCTGGTTTTGAGTGGGAGTACATTTAGTAATATGATTGAAGTTAAACTCAATTTATCGTAACCTAAATCAATGTGAATTTCCATAGTTTGTTGTAGTCATTGGCATCTGTTTACTACCTTGTGCTTAGTTATAATTGAGATAATAGAACTATAGAATTCTGGATATTTACTTAACGAAGTGGTATCGTATTGTTTTTAGTGTCAATCTAAAGTTTAGAAGACCTATTGAAAATTGTCAGCAAACTCCATTTACTCCATGAAGTTTAATTAGTAGTATTAAATCAAGAGTAACAATTCCAGTGTTAGTACCGAAGTATCATGTTTGCCTCCACGATCCTTGATATTAAAATATGTTTTAGTATCAAAGGTTATCTATGAGCTGAAAGAATTGTTTCACAAACCATCATATTTGGAAGATATTGCGATATGTGAAAAAAGTATTTGGTTGCAATATGATAGAGTACACTTTAGCAAAATACATGTTCTCATATTGTAGAATTTGCGAAGGTTGAAGATGCTAGGCGTCCTGATCACCCAAAAAGGTTTTTGTGAACTAACCTTTTTGATATGAGAACATGTATTTTTCTATAATAGTTTGATAATGAAAGTTGTGATGATAGGTGATGAGTGCAAATAAGATGAATATTTAAGCACATAGATTATTCATCTTGTCACTCCTTTCATGCTATATCTAGCTACAACTATGCCTATTATGCATGATTAATAGTTCTCATCCATTTTCATAACTATCAGTTTTTATTAGGATTTTATTACTTTTTCGTGTATTTGACTTGTGTGTAGGTGTTGTGATGGATTATGGATAAAGCAAGGAAAGAGGAGCTAAGAGGATGCAATATGGAGGAGCTGCATGCACCAGACTTAGCCATTTGAGGGGTGGAAAAGTGGAATTTTTTCATAAACTCCAAATGAAGATCCAAGGCCATGCTGTTGTATCCCTCGTCCATATGAATCCAACGAGCTGAAAACACCCAAATTTGGGTTTATATGAAGAAATGGTGGAAAAATACGAAAAGCGTCTATGAGCATAATGACCAAACGGTACGGGCCGGTACAGTCGTACAGCCCACCCGTAGCGCAGGTCTAGACACATGAAAAAGTCCTTTCTAGATGTGTTTCTTCACAGAATCCATCCCTATTTGTTCCTAGATCTTCCTTAGGTCATAGGCAACGTGGGATCGGCTCCATATCCATCAACGCCTCCATCTTCCTCTCTCTTGTATTTAGTATTTGTAAGATTGAACATGATGATGACCTCCTTGGATTATCCCTTATGTTATTATTCATCTATGTTTGAGTAGTTGATTCAGTTATAGGGTAAGGTATGATCTAGTATACAACCCTAGACTTTGTGGCTTCATCTATTATGTTATTCTCTCCTCTAGTTACAAGGGGGAGATAGATGAGTTCATGTGATCCTTTGATCTAGAGTGTATTATTGACATGTGTGAGTGGCAACGATGCTAGGCTCTATGTAGTACACACTTGTGGTAACCCGGCATCATTGGGGATCATTTATTTATCTAAAGATGTATCCTGTGTAATTCTAATAGATGGTTACATAGTTGCCCCTCTAGTACTAGTGAGACCGAAAGCCTAGACACCGCCTTACTCTAGTAAATTCTACATCTATAATCCCTTTGTTTATTTTCAGTATTTCTTTACCTTGTTCTTGTTTAGTTCTTTATTGTTAGTTACTTTAAACCTCTCTCAATTACCATTACCCTAGCAACCTATAGAGTAGACTATTTCCAAACGTCGTTTTGGGTGCGAAAACGGTCACACTGACAACATGGCTATGAGGATGTGTTGTTTCCATTTGAAAAGCTTCCTTGGGATGGACTTTCTAATAAATAGTTGTTGCTACAAGTACTGCAATTACCCTATTGTTGATCGTAGGAACCCAGACATCAACTTGGCGCCGTTGTCGGGGAGCATAGTTTTGGTTATTCCTACCCACTCGCACATAGTTTATTTCTGTTTGTTGATATTATCTTACTTTTTTATTCATTTAAAAAGAATGAAAAAATTACTTAATCTTTTATTGCTAGTCTTGTTATTGGTCTTCATCAACAAATGTAAAACGATGGGAACTATGGCACAAAAGGATCTTTGGGAGTATGGTACTTTTAATAGTAATTATTCACATTCACCTATTACTCAGCCTATTGTCACACCGGAGAATTATGAAATTAATCCTAAAATAATACATATCATCGAAAACAAAGCTTTTGAAGGAGATCTAGAGAATGATCCATGCGAGTATATTGAGAACTTCACTGAATTGTGTTCTACGGTGAGGTTGGCCATTTGGATAGATGATGGGCTGAAATTAATGTTGTTTCCATTCTCATTGAATGGAAAAGCCAAAGAATGGTTACATTCACAACCCGCAGGACGCTTCAAATCATGGAAAGGTATCTCCGATGCTTTTCTCCATTACTATTTTTCAGAAAAGAAAATTTATGACCGGAGGTTTGACATCATGACTTTTAAGCAAAGCAGCAGGTTTAATGCTAGCTTATAATAGGTTCTTAACTTTGTTGCATGATTGTCCACCTCATAAATTAGATGATTGGTTATTGTTGAAAATATTTTATGTGGGCTTAAATCCTTCTTCTAAAGATAAGTTAGACACTACGTCTAATGGTTCTTCCATATATGTTTACTATGCCTTTTGTTTTACTAATGAGGTGTAGGATTGTCCGTTGACACAAGTTGTCGCAGAAAGAGTTCCTCGTGGGAACAAGGGGCGTTCTAAGCTTCTTGATGATGGTAAAGACACTGGCGCATCGACATGACAAAGAGGTTGACACGGGGTTTTTACCCAAAATCGGGACACTCGTGAGGAGGTAAAGCCCCTACTCCTGCTTGGTTGTAATATATTTCTCATGGTGCCTCGCGAGGGTATGGTGGAGAACCAATGTCTAGGATTGTAGATTGCTCGAATCGACCTCCTCCAAAGTAGGAGAATGTCTCTTTTTATAGGGCGGTCGGGCCTCTTCCCCCCCCCATATGTTGGACAGGAAGGGTCACCACACTGTCGCCCCTCGAAGACTCAGTCTACAGGAGTAATTTCCCTAGACCTAGCCTACACTACTTAGGAGACGCCCATCATCATCGTGTCTTCGGTCATGGAAGACATCCACTCCTGGGGTACGCGTAGCCTCTGGCCCCCTAGCACCAAAATGGAGAGACACTACCTCAGTTGTCGGGTCCTTTATCAGGGACACCTTTGACCACCCAGGGCCCCTTGGGAGGTACCAGAATGGCATCCTATGCTATGCTCCAGACCTGTTTGTTGCCTCCTGCATCCGGGTTCGTGCATCTCTATTCTCATGAGGGGGCTGACCCCGAGGCCCTCGTGAGACACCCGGATGAACCGCCTGAAGGCCCAGCCGACTAGGGACTCGGGGTACCCCGATGCCCTTGGTCCGACATTAGCCCCCGGGTGCACGACTCGGACGCTTTCCTCAAGGAGCAAAGGTTCGGGTGGCCCAACGGTCGGTTGGTGCCATCAGGACGCACGCCATACCCGCTTCTTGGGTTTCACCCTCACAAGACCGTGGTAGAGGACCACCCTTATAGGGTAGTGTTCTTTCTTGCCGAGTCCTCCCAATTCCAACCATCGAGCTGCCTCTTGTTCTGCCCCCTTTCCGCCCAATCTCTAATCTTGCCAAGCCAAGATGTCAAGCCAGCAAACTCCGCCATCAAGATGAGGCCTGCCCCTGCCGAGTGCTCTAGGGTGGAGTATGAAGAGGAGGAGACCGCCGAGGTGTTGATCCCCTCCACCATCCACCTGGATTCGAGGATCGACAAATTCCGCTCACAGCTCGCCTCAGACTAAGCGAGTGGGGGTGATCCGGGCGTGGCCTGGTTCCGCAGATCTAGCGAGTCTCATTGGTTATGCGCAACCCTTACCACACCATGCTCGCGGGCCTAGTCCTCCCGTTTTCTCCCTTCTTCATGGCGGTCCTAGAGCACTACCAGATACAACCCTATCCATCTTTGCCTACTGGCACTACAAGAAAAGTTGGCTTTTACAACGGATGATTTTCATGGTTGAAAGCCCGTTTTTCATGGTTAAAAAGTCTTCTATGACGGATAGCCTTCATGGTAAAAGCCCCGTCACAAAAGAATCTACCACGGATTTTTTTCTAACTGTGGCGGATCGCACCCTTCAGCCACGAAAACTTGTTCCATTGTAGATCTATTTGCCAACCGTGTTGACTGCTGACGTCATGCAAACCACCACATGGCAGCCACCATTAATGACTGGTTACCTCCGTTAATGGTAACAGAAACCATGGCAGAAGCCAGGCCTAGTCAAGGCCTGCTAAATATTAAGTGGGCCAGCCCATGAGGAGAGCCCAATAAGTAGACGACCAGTTACTGTTTTGTCCTGCACTGTTTGAAATAGGCTCAAAAAATGCAGCCAGTAGCAGTCCGCGAACTTTTAGGCCCGATACTATTTCGGTCTACAAAAGGCCCACATTGTTTGAATACTATGCGGCCTGTTAACAGCCTGCGTCAAGTCGGTTTGATATTGTTAAGGCCTAAAGTCAGCCCATCACTGTTCTCGCAGCTCGTCCTAGGCCGCCTACTAACGGCCCATCTTTGAGAAGGTCTGATACTGTTCTAGCATTTTACTGTACCGTTCGTCAACTGTTGAGGCCCATAGGCGGCCTACTAATATTCTGATCTAGTACTGTTCTAGCCTGGCAATATTGTCGGCCTGTTACTATTTTTGTCTCGTAGACATTATCGGCCTACTACTATTGTAGCTCATTACTGTTCTGGCCTTTTACTATTATGGTCCATTACTATTGCGGTTCTTTACTGTTCTGGCCTGCTACTATTCTGGCCTATCACTTTTCTAATCTCTTACTGTTCTGGCCATTACTGCATTGGTCCGTTACTGTGCTGGCCTACCGCTGTTCTGCCCTGCTGGTGTTCTGGCATGTTACTGTTATGGCATGTTACTGTTCTAGCCTGTTACTGCTACTATTTTCCACTTGAGGGAAGGTCCATTATGTTCATGGACATCTATAGTTTTGGTCTTTCTGAAGCCCATGCAAATATCATAAAAGGAGTATAATTAGCGAGGATCTTTTACTATTCATGGTAGGACCAATACAAGAAGTGCCAATAACAAAGCCCTATACTATTACCTGATCGACCTGGCTGGTGAAGTTATGGTACCACCTACCTCCATACGTGGACAACGTCAACTAAATGCCTTCATGGCCTATGCGAGTTATCTAGATATTACATCAGCTGCAAACTTATCAAAAATATTACATATTATCAACACAAGGGAAAGAAAATTTAGCATTTCAGTTGACAATCAAGTTGATAGCAGAGTCCTCAATTTACTTTCTCAATCCATCAATTGCATCTCCCTTTGAGTGTGACAACTACATTGGAATACCACCTTGAGACATGATCTTGAAGCCCCCTCTTTGGTGGCGATATCAATAATTGCAGTCTAAAACTAAGTAATAACGAGTTAATACAACAAACAAGACAAACTACTCATATCTAAGAACGAACCAGATAAAAATTATAACTGCATAGTATGAACTTACAGAGCAGGAAATCAAACCACGAATGAACTATATAGTAGAGTATAGTTATGTCGTTGCTTAGGACGCACCAAAATTAGATACGAGATATAATGGCGTGGCTTGTGAACCTATAGAACAGGACAAACAAGCATTAGACAAGTGTGCCTACAATGGAATGAGCAATCAAACAAAGTGTTCTTAGAATTTAAGCAACTATAAACTAGCCAGGTCATTTCAGAAAATATATATGGAATCATTGGTATCTCCTAGAATGCAAGAGACCTTGGGTGACTCAGAATTAGCGGTGAGCTACACAATGGCATGCGGTTAATGTCGTAGCTATGAATGAACCACATAGAAATTATAACCGCATCATAATAGAAACTTGTCGAGCAGGAATGGAAAACATGAATGAACTATACAACAGAGAATAGGTATGCTGTTGATTAGGACAAACCAGCACCAGATACAGAATATATAATGGCATTGCTGGTGAACCTGTAGACTATGCAAACCAACATGTTTAGTGTTCCATTTTTGAGCTCTATGCAAAGAAAAAGATAATAGTCAGTGTTGCAGCTTTTGAAGAACCAGATGGCAACAAAAAAATTATAATTGAACTAGTACGAAGAGTTTGAATGGGTACTATAGGATAGTAGAACGATGCCAGAGAGGAAATAATAGCAGGAACTTAGCTCAGGAATAACGAGATAGATTCAGTAACTATGGAGCAGGGAATCCACACTAATATTTTCCACTGACATTATATTTTGCAAGAAGTACACAATAGCAGGAAATTACTGGTGTACGGAGTAGCTAAGAACATGTTCATGACAAAATAACAGACAAGTGCATGACTTGAAATTTGTAGAGCAGCGAATGCAAACCAACATATCTAATGACCTTGTATGTACTATCACAAAGAACAAGCATGCCCATTAACTTGTATGTACTAGCACGATTACAAAAATGCAGTTCACTGTGACAGGCTTGAACCTGCTATACTGCTGACAAAACAAAAACAGGTTGGAAATTTGGTTACCTTGGTCGAAGAGGCGTCAAAGTATCATCGGTACCGTGCGAGTGATGTTCAGGTCATCGAGGGTGTTGCGGTTGCGGTGGATGTTGGCATCAGGGAAGCAGATCTTAGGCCGTCAATGCCGATGCAGTCAACGGCAATGCCCGTGCAGCTGGTCTAGAGCGGTGGAAATGGAACTTGTTGAACTAGATCCCATCTGGTGGACAACGGTCTAGCGGCTCCGGTACGGTTGGGTAGCTTCCTACGGCGGGGAAGCAGAGCATGTGCGGTCGACGAAGACATATGCATGGTCAGCAAGACCACAACTTTAGTGGAGTGGTAGAGAGACCCGGTGAACTAGATCCGATGGGGTGGGCATTGGTGAAGTGGCTCCAGGCGGTGCACTAGATCGCAGCTCAAGCGGCTTCGGCCGCGGTGGAAATGCTGACGGCCGGTGCATGCAGTGATCGTGGAGGTGAGGGCGTTTGAGAGAAGGCTCGGATTTTGGGAGTGCCAGCAGGAAAAACTACGCGAATCAGGACTATGGAGGTGATCAGAAAAATAATTACAATCGTGCCCCCAAGCTACCAACTTTAGCGTACCCATAGGGCGTTTGAACATTGGGTAGAATGGGAATTTTAAAGTCAAAAGTTTTTGAAACGGAGGGGTGCGAAATGCTTCAATGTTGGTGTGTGATTTTGTCACTCGATTGAGATTTTGAATTTGGCTACCGTCCAAATAATAATAATAGAAAATTATACTCCCTGGTGGGAGATTTGGCCTCAAAGTTTTTTTTCAAGCGGTGGGGCAGGAAATGATTCAAGGTTGGTGTGTGATTTTTCCGCTCGACATAGATTTCGAATTTGGCTACCGACCAAATAATAATAGAAAAATGGTACTCCCTGGTGGGACATTTGGCCTCAATTTTTTTGAAACAGTGGGGCGGGAAATTCTTGAAGGTCGATCTATGATTTTGCCGCTCGACAGGGATTCTGAATTTGGCTACTAGCCAAATAATAGTAATAGAAAATAGTACTCCTCGGTGGGAGATTTGGCCTTAAAGTTTTTGAAATGGTGGGGCAGGAAATGCTAGAAGGTCGGTGTTTGATTTTGCCGCTCGACAGAGATTTTGAATTTGGCTGCCGGCCAAATAATAATAATAGAAAAATGATACTCCCCGATGGGAGATTTGGCCTCATAGTTTTTGAAACGGTGGGGCGGGAAATGCTTCAAGGTCAATGTGTGATTTTGCCGCTTGACGGAGATTTTGAATTTGGCTACCGGCCAAATAATAACAATAGAAAAATGGTACTCCCCGGTGGGAGATTTGGCCTCAAACCTTTTGAAACGGTGGGGCGGGAAATGCTTCAAGATCGATATTTGATTTTGCCGCTCGACAGAGATTTTGAATTTGGCTACCGGCCAAATAATAATAATAGAAAATGGTACTCCCTAGTGGGAGATTTGTCCTCAAAGTTTTTGAAACAGTGGGGCGGGAAATGCTTCAAGATCGGTGTGTGATTTTGCCACTCGGCATAGATTCTAAATTTGGCTACCGGCCAAATAATAATAGAAAAATGGTACTCCCTGGTGGGATATTTTGCCACAAAGTTTTTGAAATGGTGGGGCAGGAAATTCTTCAAGTTCGGTGTGTGATTTTGCCGCTCGATTGAGATTTTGAATTTCTGTCCATGAAATTCATGGCGGAGGGATTAAGCCCTTATTTTTTGCTTGTCTGGCATGCCAGGAATTTTTGTTGCAGACTTACCGCACCTATCTGCAACATGGGCGGAACACATGATCAAAATATAAGAAGCACAAAGTCTGTACAAGATTAAAAACTAATTATCCTTACTATTGCGCTCAGGTCCCCAACCAATACACGAGATCCAGTTCGGTTTGTTAAGCATTGTGCGACACGGGTTTTCTTGTTTTTCTCATCATTCATCTGCAAAAGGTGACTAGTGATACATATGTGCAAATATGAATTTCGAATGTGATATGGTATTAGTCTTCACAAACCATACCGTGATATTTGGATCAAACCAGTGGTCAAGAAGATCTATCTACTATTGTTCAGTCATAGTATGTTCCATAGGAGTCGTTCTTTGAATATCTTTGCTTGCCTTACCATCAAAGTATTTATTCTTTAGCCTATGGCGCTACTGGCGCAAAGAATGGGAGTGAAGGGAATATGCCCGAGAGGCAATAATAAAGTGGTTATTATCTTATTCCATGTTTATGATAAATGTTTATTTTGCATGCAATAATTGTATTGATTGGAAACGTCAATACATGTGTGTTTAATAAACAAAATACAAAGTTCCTAGTAATGCCTCTCATATAAACTAGCTCGTTGATTAACAAGATGATCAAGGTTTCCTGATCATGGACATTGGATGTTGTTAATAACGAGGTCACAACATTGGTGGAATGATGTGATGAACATTCATCCGAAGTATAGAATTATGATCAAAGTCATTATGTTTATATTGCTATAACATCATACAAAGTAATCTTAGTCCTTAGACCATGAGATCATGTCAATTGCTAACACCGGAAGAGTATCTTGATAACATCAAACGTCACACCGTAACATGGTGACTATAAAGGTGGGTTCAGTACTACAAAGGTGTTATGTTGAGGCTCATGGATTAAGAGTGGGATTTGTCCATCCCGATGACGGATAGATATACTCTGGGCCCTCTCGGTGATATCACATTAAGATAGCTTGCAAGCAAGTGATGTGATCACTAGAATGTTATATCACGGGAACGAGAAAAGAGTGCATGTCGGTAACAAGATCAAACTAGGTATTTGGATACAGATGATCGAATCTCGGACATGTAATATATCGCGAGACAAAGGGATTTAGTTACTAGCGTTAAAGGTTCTCACGATCACAGAAGTCATCGTTGAATGTGTAGGAGTCAGTATGGATCTCCAGGTCCCGCTTCTGATTATTGATCTAAGAGGGGTCTCGATCATGTCTGCATTATTCGCGAACCATAGGGTGACACACTTAAGGGATACCGACACCATTTGGAGCAAATATGTTTCAGATAAAGATTTAAGAAAGCGCTAGAATTATTTCAATAGACACCGAAACTGTTTCGGGTGAAATTGCTGAAATTGGTTCTGCATGTAATATTGAAATGTTGCAGGGGGTTTTATGTGAATGTTTGTTAATTAAAGTAATTAACAAAATTCTGAATAAAATTAATAAAAGAGTTTTATTAAATGAGATAGCATTAAATTTGGAGAAATTTAATGCATTTAAAGTGGGGACTTTAAAAGAGAATGTGAAGGGGCAAATTTATGTGGAGGGAGTTACCACCACATGAATGAGAAGGTGAGGGGTCACCCCTTGGGGCGCCGGCCATGGGGAGGGGTACCCTCCCCTTCTCCTATAAAAGGCCCCCCTCTCACACCTTCATACTCACACCTCCTCCTAAAGGATCTCTCTCCCCCTCTAGTATTATTCCCCCATGGTCTCGGATTAGCGAGATACATGTTTTCGGCGGCTTTATCTGAAAAGGAGTTGCTGCTTCCGCTGCTTTGCTGGAGCGAGGGACGGAGGTTGTCAGGGTACCGGACGTGTGTGCGATCACGGATGCACCGCTGCTTTGCGGTGCTGGACTTGGTGGTGCTGGACTTGCTGGAGCTGGATCTGAAAGACTTGCTGGAGCCGGACCTGCTGGACTTCATCACGACCTTGAGATCGGCAAGTGTACGACTACATCATCCACGAGTTCCAACTCGTTAACAAAACTCGTTGTCTTCGAGGGTAAGTTCTCCATGGATGTATATCCACCCGTTGCTCTGTATCTACTAGATAGATCTTGGCGTATAGTTCACATCATAGGAAATTTTTTGTTTTCTATGCTGCGAACCCAACAGTGGTATCAGAGCCTGATCTATGAGTAGGTGCTTTGCACGGGTAGTACACATATGTTTATATGTGGGTGATGATGATCATGTTATTGCATCTTCTATGTATTTTGGATATTGGTGGCATAGTGGGATGAAGCGGCACGGTCCAACCTTACATGTCATCGTACATGAGACCGGTTCCACGATTGACATGCAACTAGTTTTGCATAAGTGGCTGGCGGGTGTCTGTCTCTCCTACTATAGTCAATATCTGATTTACAACGAGTTGCTAATAACTTGGTTATCCTCGTTGTGGTTCCATGTTCGTAGGTAAGAACGGTTCTATCTCCGAAAGCCCTAAGCCACGTAAAACTTGCAATTGATAAATTAGAGGCGTCTAGTTTAGATCGTTGCTGGGCTAGTGTCTTGATATGGTATTGTTGTAAGTAGATGTATGATAGATACTCTTACAACACACTCAACGTGTAAGTTCCATAGACCTTGACCTTACACACAAAGGAATGATAGAGATCATACCACGATGCAAATGATAAAGATCAAATGCATGGACCATATCATCTCACTTTACACATATGATGTTTGCATCTTATATTGCTAGTTTGGTGTTTTAGTAGCATATTAAGATGATCCCTCATTTAGATATCAAGATAAAAATGGGTTCTTCCTTAAGTATGCACCGTTCTATGGATCGTGTTTCGAGACATCACGTGATGATTGGGTGTACTCGACTCTACGCTTTCATACAATGGGTGTAAGACAGTTTTACACACGCGAGTACTAAGGTTCTTACTTGCGAGCCTAGCATGTACAGACATGGCCTCGGAACACGGACCGAAAGGTTAAGCATGAGTCATATAGTTGATATGATGCCCATATTGATGCTCGCCTTTGAAGCTACACCGACTCACGTGATGATCGGACTTGGTGTAGTGGATTTGGTTCATGTAATCACCAAAAGGGCACGAGGGATGTCGTTTTTGAGTGGGAGTTCATTTCTAATTTTGAATTAGTCGAACTCAATTTGTCATAAACTAAATCAAAGTGAATTTGGATAATTTGTTGTAGTCATTGGCGTCTGTTTACTACCTTATGTTTAGTTTTAATTGAGATAATAGAACTATAGAATTCTAGATATTTACTTTACGAACTGGTATCGTATTGTTTTGAATGTCAATTTAAAGTTTATAAGTCCTATTGCAAACTTTTAGCAAACTCTATTTACTCCATGAAGTTTAATAAGTAGTATTAAATCAAGAGTAAGAATTCCATTGTTAGTATCTAAAGTATCATGTTTGCCTCCATGATTATTGATATTCAAAAGTTGTTTTAATATCAAGATTATATTGGAGCTGAAAATTGTTTCAGAAACCATCATGTGTGAAAGATATTGTGATATCCGAAACAATGTTTTTGGTTGCATTATGATAGAGTATAATTTAGCAAAATACATGTTCTCATACTGTATGAGAATTTGTGAAGGATGAAGATGCTAAGCATCCGGATCTCCCAAAAGGTTTTGGGAACTAAAATTATACTCGTCATTCTTCCTTATAAGCTATAGTAGCTTGATCATGAAAGTTGTCATGATAAGGATGAATAGAAGATGTAAGTAAAATGTTTACTACACTAAGAGATTACTAAAGAATGGATTTTTGAAAGAATGCCAAACATTTTATGATGGTGATCCACTTCAAGGTGCAAGTCCAAAGATATTAGTATTTGACTATATACAAGCTTTGTACTATGTGTCATGTGAATGACACCACTATTGATGTTGATAGATTCTTTTAAAAGAAAAATAATTGTTGAAAGAGAATCTATAAAATATTTGGCAGAAAAGAAAAGGTTGGAGATGTCCAACTTAGATATATAGAAGATATACATGTTATGGCTATACTCCTTGCTTGTTAAATAATATGGTTCTGAGGTATTGGATACCGAATTGGTTGGTATGAAGTGTCATACAGGACAACGCAATTCATGAACTACAATGGCCTAAGTAACTAGCAAGAGAATAAGTGATGATATTCATCGAAAACAAATAAAGTGTTATTGTGTTTTTCGTTGTCGTCAAACCTAGCCTTCAAGATTTGTTTTAATAATTGTTATTTTGTTCCGGTATTACGAGAATAATGGTTGTTCAAATAATTACCGTATTCCATAAAGGATGGATGAACTTTTACAAGTCTAGTGGGAGAAATCACATCCATAAACATTATTGCTAAGATGTCGCAAGACAAATGATTAAAAGATCACTTATGAAGTGACATCGCTGTTTTAAATTATATTGGAAAGGAAACATGAAGAAACTCCATGTTGATGGAATTTTCGGAGTCTTTGATTTTGATCAATTGACGCTTGTGAATCTTTCCTGGAGATAATTGAAACTATGTTCATAGGCCAAAGAGGAACGGATAACTAGCTTATTGGAAATTGTGCATGCTGATGTGCATAGTCCATTATGTGTAGCCATATGCGATGGATCTTTTTGCTTCATATGCTTTGTCCAGAAATTTTAGTGAATATATTTATATATTTACTTAGTAAGGAAGAAGTATGAAACATTTGAAAATTGTTCAAAGACTTTCAAGATGAAGTGAAAAATCATTGTAACAAGAAAATAAAAGAGTTTATGATTTGATCATAAACGAAGATATTTGAGTTACATGTTTAGCAAAAACACCTAAGATTTGAGGAATTGTTCCATGATTTGTATTTCCCGATAAACCATAGGAGTATGGCATATTCGAGAGATAAAATCAAACCATGTTTGACATGGTAAGATCAAAGGTGTCATTTATAAAACTGCTATTATGTTTTAAGGATTGAAGCTTTAGAGACTACCGCTTTTAGACTAAAAAGAGCACCATCGTGATCCGTTGAAATGACACCATATAAGTTATGGTTTGGGATAAAACCCGAATTGTCTTTTCTTAAATTTTGGTATGCTATGCATAAGTAAAATGTTTACAACCAAAGTCGGATAAGCACGTCTTTGTAGGTTATCCCAAATAATTTGTTGGGAATTTCTCCATAACACCGAGGACAAAAGAGTTTGTTACTTGGAATGTCAAGTTTTTTGAGAAGGAATTTTTCACAAAAAGTTAAGTGAGAGGACAATAGAACTTTGATAAGGTTGTTGAACCTTAGCTATATGTGCTAAGTAGCGCAGCACCGGAATGTGTCCCGGTGGCGGCCACAATGCTCATGGCTCCCGTGATTACAAAGGGTGTGATCTCGGAGATTAGAGTTCCTATTGAACCATGTGGGTTGGTAAGAATCAAATAGTGTGATTTGATAAGCAAGTCGTTATTATTTTGACAATGATGAACTGACTACATGCAAAGAAGCGATGATGGACCCTGACTCCATAAAATGACTAGAAGTCATAGAATCCGTGATAGTATCCATACACGAGAAATCAAGTTTCTGAACTTGGAAGACCCTCCGGAAAGGCGTGAAGCCTATCGGTCGTGTTTGGATCTATAAAGAAATAGACATGGATGTTTAACATATATGAAATAGTCGACATGTCGGAAAGAAGTTTACGACAATATTCAAGGAGTTGACTATGACAAGGTTTGATCTTTCATAGCGATATTTAGTCTTGACGGATTAATGTAGCAACCACTACATATAATTTGATGTATGGTAGTTGAACAAACAAAACAATGTTCTTCTAATAGAATGGTTACCTAGGACGTGTACAAGACACGGTCCGAAGGGTTTTGTTAATTCAAAGGGTGCTAAAAGGGCATGCAAACTTCAATAGTTGAAGTAAGAATAGCGGAGTTGGAATCTTCACCATGATGAAACTGTTAAAAGAGTTTAAATTCATCGGAGATGATGAAGATGCTTGCATTTGCAAGAAATTAAGTGGGAGCGCTGAGACATATTTCTAATACATTATGTAGAGAACATATTGTTGATTGGAAATGATGTATCTTGTATTGACACAAGTTAAGAATTTCATTAAAATAAGATTTCGATGAAAGACTTAGGCAAACCCGGAATATTTGGCATCCATATCTATATGGATAGATTGAGGCGCTAATATGGTTGTGCCAGACATACATATATGAGATATTGAAAGGGTTCTATATGGAAACAACAAGAAAGGTTCTTGCTGCATGGAAAGGATTGTATCAAGATTCAAGTGTTCCAACACTTGGTGAGTAAAATCACATGAAGATTTTGATCGATTATACCTTGATATGTATATATCCAGAATGTCCTATGCTTTAAATGTTATGAGCACGTAATGATCCATAAGATGATCATTGGACAATAGTAAAGATATTCTTATGAGATTTAGAAGAACTAAGAATATATTATGTATAAGTGACAAATAGTTAAAGGTAGTTCACTGTAAAAGTGTTACATTGTACTAGTTTTGTCACAAGATACAAATTAAAATTTATCTCAATTTAGAGTATGGGTGGCACAATATAATGGAAAGGATGTTCCATGATGGATTTGGATGAGTTCCAAAGTTGAGACATTGTGACGGATACTACAATAAAAAGGCTAAGTATATGACTGCTATAGTAGCAGCATAGGAGGGCATTTGTGTTAAGTAGTTTCTTATCAAACTAGGTGTGGTTCAAAGAGGGCTAATACTATGAAGATATATTGTGTGACAATAATATCAACATATTTTAACCGGAACGAACTAAAGGTCTCACCAAAGGACCAAATTTATACAATGCCATCTCATTTGAGAATGAGTGATGCGTAGAGACGCAAATACACAAATACACGCGGACCTGAAACTGTCAGATCCGGAGATTATGTTAACCACTAGCAGTAGCGTATATGCAACACCAGAAAGCCATAGGTATTCAATACGCAAAGTTTTTCAAACTAGATTATTGACTCTAGTGCAAGTGGGAGACTGAAGGGAATATGCCCGAGAGGCTATAATAAAGTGGTTATTGTCTTATTCCATGTTTATGATAAATGTTTATTTTGCATGCTATAATTGTATTGATTGGAAACGTCAATACATGTGTGTTTAATAAACAAAATACAAAGTTCCTAGTAATGCCTCTCATATAAACTACCTTGTTGATTAACAAGATGATCAAGGTTTCCTGATCATGGACATTGGATGTTGTTAATAACGAGGTCACAACATTGGTGGAATGATGTGATGAACAATCATCCGAAGTATAGCATTACGATCAAAGTCATTATGTTTATATTGCTATAACATCATACGAAGTAATCTTAGTCCTTAGACCATGAGATCATGTTAATTGCTAACACCGGAAGAGTATCTTGATAATATCAAACGTCACACCGTAACAGGGTGACTATAAAGGTGGGTTCAGTACTACAAAGGTGTTATGTTGAGGCTCATGGATCAAGAGTGGGATTTGTCCATCCCGATGACAGATAGATATACTCTGGGCCCTCTCGGTGATTTCACATTAAGATAGCTTGCAAGCAAGTGATGTGATTAGTAGAATGTTATATCACGGGAACAAGAAAAGAGTGCATGTCGGTAACGAGATCAAACTAGGTATTTGGATACCGATGATCGAATCTCGGACATGTAATATATCGCGAGACAAAGGGATTTAGTTACTAGCGTTAAAGGTTCTCACGATCACAGAAGTCATCGTTGAATGTGTAGGAGTCAGTATGGATCTCCAGGTCCCGCTTCTGATTATTGATCTGAGAGGGGTCTCGATCATGTCTGCATTATTTGCGAACCGTAGGGTGACACACTTAAGGGATACCGACACCATTTGGAGCAAATATGTTTCAGATAAAGATTTAAGAAAGCGCTGGAATTATTTCAATAGACACCGAAACTGTTTCGGGTGAAATTGCTGAAATTGGTTCTGCATGTAATATTGAAATGTTGCAGGGGGGTTTATGTGAATGTTTGTTAATTAAAGTAATTAACAATATTCTGAATAAAATTAATAAAAGAGTTTTATTAAATGAGATAGCATTAAATTTGGAGAAATTTAATGCATTTAAAGTGGGGACTTTAAAAGAGAATATGAAGGGGCAAATTTATGTGGAGGGAGTTACCACAACATGAATGAGAAGGTGAGGGGTCACCCCTTGGGGTGCCGGCCATGGGGAGGGGTAACCTCCCCTCCTCCTATAAAAGGCCCCCCTCTCACACCTTCATACTCACACCTCCTCGTGAAGGATCTCTCTCCCCCTCTAGTATTATTCCCCCATGGTCTCGGATTAGCGAGATACATGTTCCCGGTGGCTTTATCTGGAAAGGAGTTGCTGCTTCCGCTGCTTTGCTGGAGCGAGGGATGGAGGTTGTCGGGGTACCAGACGTGTGTGCGATCACGGATGCATCGCTGCTTTGCGGTGTTGGACTTGGTGGTGCTGGACTTGCTAGAGCTGGATCAGAAGGACATGCTGGAGCCGGACCTGCTGGACTTCATCATGATCTTGAGATCGGCAAGTGTACGACTACATCATCCATGAGTTCCAACTCGTTAACAAAACTCGTTGTCTTCGAGGGTAAGTTCTCCATGGATGTATATCCACCCATTGCTCTATATCTAGTAGATAGATCTTGGCGTATAGTTCACATCGTAGGAATTTTTTGTTTTCTATGCTGCGAACCCAACAGGGAGAACATGTCCATGAGAACATACTCTACATCCTCATTATCTTGATCGAAGTTGAATTTTGTTTGTCGGCAAGAATGGAACATTTGATGTGTTACATGACTTAGAATAGAACCAAGAGCAAGCTTGAATGCATGGGATAGAGCATCATGACTTACATGTAACTTCTGCAGTAATGAATTGTAATGGTCAAGGGTCTATTGGTGGAGCTTGAATGATGCAAAGATGTAATATCATTCCTGACAAAAATGCCTATTTCCGATGCTAGAAAAGCAGATTCTTCTGGATCTTGTGGCCTTTGCTTTCCAGGCACAATAGAATTGATGCAATCTCTAGATTGCGTTCCGGAAATTTTAGCTTCAAGCTTTTTTCCTACCGTTAGCCCCCTTTTCTTAAATCTTCATGTAGCTACCAATTCAACCATTACATCAAGCTTGCATGGTATATATAAGGAAGCTTGCATCGATAATCCTCAGAACACATAGCTTGTTTGGCGTCGGGCTGATCACCAGGTTAGTGATCATTGCTAACTTGTTGGTGTTATGCCAGCAGTGTTAGGAAAGTAGAGGTCAAAACTGGTTTGGCTGTTAATTGTTGCTGGGTATCTGAATTGGCAATTGGTGATTATGGAATGTGTGGGATGGTATTTTCTACGTCTACTTCTATTGGAACCTGTGGTGTGCCACCAAGACGACACTCTTTAGCCGTATGTGAGTATCCTGATTTTCGTTTATTGTATTTCCCGGCATGTGTTTGTGTTCCACCGGTAGCATTAGTAGGACCACTTGTCGACGCTTCGTGTTGGGTACCTGAACATGTCTTACATGAACCAGCTGATTCCCAACACACAGATGAGACGTAGATGGAACATAAGAATAGTAAGGAAAAAATGTGCTGGATATATATGATGCATGAACTAGGCAGAGGGAATTGCAAAATATTTGGTGGGATTGAGATACAAAACATGGAAGATGCAACAAATATCACAATTTAAAAATAGAGCAAGCACCTTGGGGGTGGACAAGCGGGCGGACTAGCAGGGAGGTCCTCGACAGGTATAACTTCCTAAGTCAGGTCTCCCTCGAAGTATTGTTCATCAACAAAAACAAGTGCTGAATCAGACACTTGCCGATCATAGTGTTTCTCACTGCTGGTATCTAGAAGGTTCTTAGGTGAACCAGCTGATTATTGACACAAATAAATGATACATTAATCTATAAAAGTCGTACGTAAAATGAGACGTGGATAGAATAGAAGAACAGTAAGGCAAGATATGCTGAACATATATGATGCATGAACTAAGTAGATGGCATTGCACAACAATTTGGTGGGAATTGAGGTACAGTACATGGAAGATGCAACAAATATCTCAATGATAAGACAGATCAAGCACCTTGGGAGGTGGACAAGAAGGCGCATTAGGGAGGGGGTTCTCGACCGGTCCATCTTCTTGAGTCAGGTCTCCCTCAAGGTTTTATTGATCTTGAGGATCAAATTTTGCATTAGAAACCTGGACTTCATGATTGGTGGTGGTAGCTACGAAAGATCTAACTCTTTGCACGCCGAGCGACCTTGCATATTTGGAATTCATTAATAATTTGTCTTTCCTAATCTTCCGTTCTCCCTCATTAGTCGGCCGCAAATCAGCTTGCATGCATCAACAAAAAATATCTTATGAGATTTAAGAGCGAGGTGTGTGTAGAAGAGAAACTTAGTACAGTGCTAGCAAGCAGTTGAAAGCTATGAAGGAACAATGACAGACATATGCATATATGATGGATCGACAAGAAATGTCGGAGTACAAGATAAAAGATTCAGTGTAAGAATGCAGTGAAACAAGCGATGAACTACTCTCAGACATCAAATGGGTAAAGAGCATATGAAGTGTACGACGGTAACCTTTGTGACCGTGATTACGCAATTTCCTTCCCGTGCCTTTGATAGACTTATGGCGAGCTACAACCTCGCCCTTCGCGGCTGAGCGGATTTGCCTCCCCATCTCTCTGGCACCATGGACAAGGTCGACCAAGCAGATCCGGTGTCATGGAGTCGAGGAAGTGGATCCAAGGAAGCTGCGATGATGTTGCTGAGCCGGCTCCGGTGTGGTGGACCTCGGGTACGGAGGAGCTGATCTGGTGCGGGCCAGCATCAGAAGTTGGTAAAACATCTTCAGTCGCTACGGTGGCATGCTGGTGGAGAGGCTATGAAGGGGAGATGGGATGGAAGGAGCACGACCATGGTCATGCAAGGTGATCTCGAGGGATTCGTCCCGATGGGCGTGGGTGGTACTAGTATGTTTGAAACTTTGAATTGTGTGGCGCGTGGGAATTTACAAGACAAACCATTTTGAGGAATGGACTTTGGTGCGTTGTTTCTGGACCAGAGGGCGAGATGGAAATTTCATACCGCTTGAATTTTGGACGCATGAGCCATTTCGGCGGGTGTTTCTGGCGCATTGCTTGGTGGCAGAGGTGATTTCGGCTTGTGATTTGCCGCTCAGTTGATTTTTTTGTACTCGATCTACTATTACAGTCTAAAAGTTTGACTTTAGGGCCACACTAGTAGTTGCACGACTTTATTCACGATAATGGGCACAAGAACATGGTCATTCTCGAACTATCTTTCATTGTAATGTGTTAATTTTCGGCAAAACATGGGTCTACAGATCTAAACAAAAGTGCAAAATAAGATTTCAAGTTTCTCACAGGAAGATGTTGTTTTTCCATTTTCCGGATGGCTATTACGAGACCGAGATACATTGTCCAAATGCAGCAAGTAGGTACAGTATAATTGCATACATCATGCCAAATAGATAGTTGTAGTAAAGTACTGCTAGCACATAAGAAAAGAAAATATCAGGCTGACAACACAAGGAAAGTCATCCTCAAGATTCTAAATAACAATCTATTCGCATGGCGGCTCTTGCATTACCCTTCGAAAATCATCTGCCTAGAAATACGCGTGAAGAATCTCCTCTTGTGCTTTCACCTATTCTAAAACCATCACGTTGATCTCATTGACATCTACATCAGCCGAATTGGGAACACAAAGACACTAACTTTTGAAGATCAGCGGCAGCATCAAGTCCATCTTAAATAGTAGAAACCAATCCTTAGTTCAATTCTCTGATCCGCCGAGTGGTCGTGTCCAAATCCTTTTGAAGAAGCCTAATCTTAGCTTTGGCCATGCACTATACTTCGGTTTGGTTCCTAGAAATGGCTGTATCACTAGCACGCCAAATATCTATGTTGCGAACCTCCTTGGCAGGGACATGATCATGCACTTGCGTCTGCAAATTTCAATCTAGCAAATAAATCAGTAAATAACACAAGCAAGATGCAACAAATAGCCATTTTTAGGGCACTCGACCAGGCCATGTTTCTATACTAGTTGTGTTGTGCTGAGCGGGGCTAGATCTGCATGTCCAAAGCTCTTCAGGATTTGTTGGCATCGATTCTCTGCGTACTCATTCAGCAGTACATCATCTTCCATGCCTTACAAAAAATATATACTTGTATGACAAGGTAGGGCAAGCAAAGTATGAACTACTCCCAAAAATAAAATGCATAACGACAGCGCATATATGTAAAATGGAGGCAAACCTTTATCTAGGTAGGATTGCTGGGGGTTATCATCGGGCTGGCGAGGATTTTTACTAGTGTGAGATAACCAATTTGGCTTACTGACTAGTAGTTGCCTTCTTCTATCTTTGAACCGATCCTGCAGTACTGCAACTAGCATGCATTGGAAATAATTGGTAACGAGAAGGCACATCAAGGAAGCAATGAACTACATTCTGACATAAAATGCAAGGAAAGCGGTATAGGAAGTGTGTATCAACCTTTGACTCGGTTGTACGTGTAACATCCCAATTACAGCAACCCTGATTAGTTGTCCAGAATGCAAAAATCAGGGGGAACAAAAACTTTTCTTGTGCTTTGGTGCAGTGCTTGTTTGTTGTTTGCTTGCACTTGTGCTTATGATGTGTATCTTAGGATACTCCTTACCTCAACCTCAGTTGACAAAAGTTATTTACCAAAACTATCTTGGCTTACCGTACATATTCTCAAACGTTCTGGCATTTCAAAACAGGAGCCAAGATGCTTATGTAACCAAAACTATTTTGGTAGCTTCTATTAATAAAACTATGGAGAGATATATAATACAATATCCTTATGTTTTCAAGACAGAACACTCAACTAACCTTATCTTTAGTGTTCTCAAAAACACTTTCCAAAAGCATTTGAATTATACTGTTGGTAGAGATACCAAGAACCCTCATCTTATTCAAAACCCAACCCCTTCAAAATGCCCCCACCTTACCCCAATCTAGGCTTGATGGTAACCTTAGTAGTGGTTATGCTTAGTATAAGATAAGTTGCCTTGATCTGCTGTCTGATGAGTTGCTTTGATCTGCTGCTTGACTTGTTTGCTTAGGAAGTAGTATGAGACACCTTAGGAGCTCATCACTAGGATCAAGATGTTTTCCAAATCCCCAATCCCTAAGCAAGAAAGCAAACCTAGATATGATCCCTAGCCATTTAGTGATCATCTCAAACCCTCAACCAGATCTATTCTGAAGATTTCCATTCAAGAATGTTTCCAAGTTCATGAAGACCAATATCAAGCAAGGATCCCCTCTACTCCCTTTACACTTCCCTATCACCCACTTGATAAAGCTCTGATACCTTGCAACTCCTCCAAGAACATTCCCCCTCATACTCTAGTCAAAATTCCTCAAAACTGCCAAATTCGGCTAAGTCTGGAAACAGGTTCAACATCACCTTTTTGAATGCCTCCTTTTCTCAAACCATGTGCATTTTTGGAAATGCACTTGAACCACCTTGTTAACCATCCTAAGGACTACCAAGGACCACCTTGTCCCCTGGTTATATCCTCCTCCAACCCACTTGTCCATGATGGTTTTGCAGACAAGAAATTAACATTTCCTGCAAAACTAGTCATCATGCCTACTTTGCTAGAAGCTCACACCACCATCCAAACTCCTATGGACCAACTCTCTGCATAGTTGTGTTCCACTCTTTGAGTTCTATCAAAACCTACCTCACTTGTTCCAATTGGACCACTGAGCTTATTAAACCCACATGGTTTAGAAGGCTTCATGACTCTTTCTGCCGGGCAGCCTTAATTTCAACAAAGTTTGCCATTATTTCTAGATCACCTCAAATACAGATAATTCAAACTCCTTCTGCCATGATCATCTATATGACCAGGTCTACCTCCCCATCTATACCTTGCACCAAGGTGAGCTCTAAGCTCCAAGATGCAAGCGTGTTTTGGTGGTATAAAAATAACCCCACCCTAGATCATCAACTCCTTGTTTTCCATCCTTTTCAAGATGGAAATCCATTCCACAAGGTTGCAACTGCTTGCTACACCTTGTCTATCTCATCTATCTTGATCAACAAGATTTATCTATATTTATCCATAATTATTATGGTCCCAAAACTATTTAATTACTTAAATAGTCAAAATCTCCAAAACTCCCTCCATAATGGAAAGTTTGGTTTTTACAAACCACTTCCCCAAAGTTTGGCTCATGTGAGCCCCACAAATAATATCCTATATTTCCATCTCAAAAATAAATATTTTTGAGAAGCTTTATTATTTCTTTTTGTCCATTTCCTCAAATGGCTGAATTGGAATAATAATTGTTTTAGTTACCTTTAGGCCCCAATAAATCTTGGGAAAAATCCCCTAGGTGTGTATTCACATTTGGGACCCTTCCACATCAAAAGGCATCCTTGACCAATGGAAATTTATGAAATTATCTTCTACAAACCACTTCTGACCTTTTTGAGTAAATGGATTTAAGTGGACTTAAACTCCACACAAAAATCCCTAATAAATCCTAGAAGTCTACCTTGACCTTATCTATCTACCAGCACCATTTACTCCTCTAGTCCAATGTAACTTTGTGGACTTCCTTCACAACCATCAATTGGATCAAATTTGCCATTTTAGCAAATCCATTCCTTAAACCACTTACAAATTTCACCAAAGCTTGATCAAATATCATCCTCAGCACCAGGACACACCAGTGGTCGACCACCACTATAGCCCCACCCAACAATTACCCATTTTTCCCTTGTACTAGTAGTAAGAGAGAGTGATGCCATAAAATCTTACAAGGATCTTGTCCATTAATCACCACAGTCTCCCTCTCTGATCCAGCTCGACTAAATTCCTTTCCTGACCCTCTCCACCGACCTCTGGACCAACCCCTAGCCAGCATTGCTCTCCCCCTAATCCTAAAGGGTAATTTACCCCATCTAGTCCTCCCCCTCGGTATAAAGCCAGCAGGCCTTCCCCAGCTAGCCCTCTGCCCCTCATTTGCCCCCACTGCTCCCCACTCACCACCCCTTGCTCCCCTCTCCCTACCCAGCCCTGTGCTGCCCGAGAGAAGAAGAGGAGGAAGCTTTGGCCTCCTCAAGAAAATCGAGCAAGGCACCTCCTCCTCTGCTCCATTCCCTCTGCATGTCAGCTCACGAGATCCCCTTCACCTCCTCTACCTGACGGTGCTCTCCTTTTTCCCAGGACCCTCTCCTCCGCCATCGCCGTCGAGCTCGGACGAGTCTACTCTCGGCCGCCGTCGCACGAGCTTCTTCCCGGTGTCAAACTACATCGTGCCGCCCACTGATCTGCTCAGTGCCATCGACCGCGTCGCCCTGCACCCTCCGTCCCGCCTCCCGAGCCCTCTGGTGAGCTCCCCTCCTCTCTTTCCGGCCCATTGCACCCCTTTTCTTTTTCTTTTAGGAGATCCATTTATTCCAGAAAAGTTTCTGCTAGGATTAAATCCAAATCAAATGGTAAACCAATTCCAAATAACCAGATCTAATTTTCTGGTGGTTCTCTGATGTTTTCTCAAACATGCAGAGGCAACCCCATGCCCTAAATAAATTCCAATATTGGATAGTAATTATTCTGCTAAAATGTGTCTAGAACACTAATTAAAATCCACAGAAAGTTCCACATCTCCATTTGGGATGAACCAAATACCTAATGGAAGGTATTTGAAATACCTATCATCCAGCACAGGTCTCATACCAAGGTAAACTGTATTCTGCCTTTCGTAAAAATAACAAAACTAGCAACTTTCTGTATTAGATAAATTCCCCAGGCCTAACCAAAGATGGTATGGACCTGATTACACTTCCCAGTACACACCAGAACCCATATCTACCAAACCCTACCAGGTCAGAATTTATTGAGCTCTGGATGAATTTTAGTGATTTAAATACTTCTGTAAGGGGTAATTTCACTAAATAAATCACTCTAGGAGTTTGGCAACTCCAAATTGAGTGAATCCAATTCCTACAGAAAGGTATTCTAATTACCTATCACGTGCCCTTGTAACCAACTCAATATCTTCGGTAGAACTAATCTGGTGAAAAAGAGAAAGACCAGACATAACTGCCTTTGGGAATTTCCTGAGGGCATTCTGGTAATTCTTTTGACTTGATTCCAACTCTCGGTGGTTCAGTGAATCAAGTAATACCTAACCATCCAAGGAAATAATTTGTGGAGCTCCAGATAACTTCTGGTGAATTATTTCCTCAAACTAGAGTTTAATCCACTATAAAAAGCATAACTAATTCTAGAAAATTGATAATCAAGTGAAACCACTTGTGATGGTTTTGTCTTGACAAGACCTATCAGAGAATATCATGGTTATCCATTGATAACCTACTGACCATAGATTCCTAATCCAAGTTCCTTATATCTAGCCTTGATAACTATCTTCCAAGAGAAAACACCCTAGTTGCAATCTTGTAATTTCCACCATTTGAATCCCACTTCCCCAAAACCTCCCAAGTACAGTAGTACTTCTCATAATTGTTTGTTGTGTGGTTTCATGCTTGTATGCCTTGTATTGATTGTGGTGTTGTCTGCTTGCATGTGTACCCGGTGACGACGATAGTGTGAGTGTCTGACGACAGGAAGAACGAGATTTCTTATTATTATTTTATTGGGTATTCTTGGTCATCTGAAGAAGCCCAGGGACTATTTGCTGATCACAGGCAAGCCACCATTCCTGAACTCTGTTATATGTCCTACTCTCTTTTACCTATTTTATATCCTCTTTATAAATTGCATGATTGCATGTTTTGTGTTACAAAAACTGCGATAGTAACTTGGCTCCTCCAAGTTATGATTCCGTGTCTTTCGAGGAACGACCCCGATGAACCCATCATTTATCCCCTTTAGACCGAGAGTACGATGGTTAGCATCCTACCTCCTTGGAAACCCCGGTTTTGATTAAATAAACTGTTTTGGGATTTTCCCTACTACAAATGTTTCAAAAACGGCTTTGTAAAACCCTAGGAAGAGGCATCGTTCCCAGTGGAAGTTTTAACAAAAGAAATGGTGATGAGAAGAGGTGGAAATGTGATGGGATGTTCTACGCCTTTACTGGAACAATTTTTATCCGTGCAACCACATTACCCCAGGTTGCTAGGGCTTAACTCGTAGTTTGTCCGCATTAGCCGAGGCACTTCTACCATGCTTATAGGGAGAAATCCCTAGAATTCCGGGCATGCGCCACCAGATCAAGGATCTGAAGCCTGTCGCTTGCTTTGGCAAGAGTGAGCCTGAACTGGTAGGAGGCCGGTGCAACAATTGGGTCTCCCGTGGACGGTATGACTTAGGTAGTACGGAAGGAAGTGGAGTCTCCAGATTTAAGGTATACGCCAAGTTGCGGCTTGGGTATGCGCGTGTACGGATGGAAGGACTATGGCTGGGAGCCACAAACTCTTTGCTGGGGAGAACAAACCCAAGAGGAAAAGCATGTCTTTGCAAGTGTAGACAAGCGAAAGGTTAGGTTTGATTATACGGACCCCCATCTATAGTGGTAGTGGGCCGTGGTTGTATCCCGGCGGATGTATTGATTCTTGTGGGTAAAGTTTGCAAACTCAGCAGAGTATAACCTATTTGAATAGTCGTGTCCACGGTCAAGGACGGTTGTAAAGGTGTTGGCTAGGAGTACCCAAACTGTGCTTGTTTGGGAAACAAGTACGAAGAGGACGAAGGTTCCGGGGGATCCCGAGTTCGAAGGCTTTGTTTTGACCCGAGGGGTCGAAGAGGTTTAAAAAGGGGTTTTACTACAAAACTGTTTTCAAAACTCTTTTTCAACAAAGATATGGAGATGTCTTGATTTATAAAATAGAAGCATGTTTTCAAAACTCTTTTTCAACAAAGATATGGAGATGCCATAACTTCAATGTTAGTTTAGGATTTTCAAAAGCAACCCTAGATAGAGCTATCTCGCCATAGCCAGAATTGCATTTCCTTTGTTCACTTATCCTGGTGGTTTGTGAGTACATTCAAAAGTACTCACGGCTGTGTCCCTGGCTATTTACTTGGCCAGACTTTTAGGAGTTTAAGGTGACGTCCATCGAGCTAGGCCGTCTTCCCAGTCAGCTGCCTGTAGGTTGAGGCACGATTAGGCTCTGCGCTTGGTGATGTTTCGCTGCCAATGATGATGTAGCCATAATGGCAATTATGTAAGTCTTGTATTTCATTATGTTTCGGATGTTGTAATGGTACCTATTGGTTATGTTCCACGGCTCACTGATCATGGGAACGTGGATGTATGCATAACAGGGATTTCTTGGATGAATAATCTGAGGAGCCCACAGACTTGGTATCAGAGCCATCCTGACTATAGGAGACCTTAGTTAGCATGGACGTTAGACAGGAAACGACAAACCTATTTTCTATAAAGACAAGGGAGAAAAGATGACTATTTGCAAAAGTGCTTATGTCTTCTCCCCCTCTGATTTTGAAAACCACTTGAATTAATATGACTGCATAAGCCTAAAATCCTGCACACCTATCACTAACCCAACCTGAACCTAAACCCTTCTGTAGATGGAGCCTATTGAAGAAGAGTGGCTGAAGGTTGGATTTCCCCAAATCCTATGGGACTCTGCAACTGTGCGGTTACCAGCAGAAACCTATCTACACCCTACACAAGGGACTGGAATCAGGAGATTATGTGGGACAAATTGTCATACTAGCCAAGCCAAGAACCAATGGAAGCCCTATCTACTCCACAGGACCTCGGATGCCTAGTCTCGTGCTTGCTATTGACTTGGTAGCCAGAGAAGCCTTGATGCGCATCCGTAGTTCCCTCCCAGAGATGAGACATCCCACAACCTTTACCTCCCCATAAGGGGAAATGTCGACTGCACCAGAGGAACTCAAGACCCCAGTCTGGCGTATCCCGCTCTCTCCTTTCAGACCCGTTACAGCTACTCTAGCAATGAGGCGTTAACATTAGTTATTGATGAATACCGCCATTCCCAAATGGAGCTCCGTCGCCTGCAAGCCATTCTCGCCCGTAAAGAAGCTCTGGAAACCCTGCAAAGGAATCAAGCCCGCTCAACAGCAACTGAAGGAACCTCGGGAGAAGCCGCCCCCAAGAAAAGCAGGAAGAGCACCACCGCCAGTCAATACCTCCATAGGTTCAAGCCCCTCAAGAAGGTGCAGGAAACCTCCACCGACCTGCCAGAAGCTAGCCCAACACCATAGATGCACCCTTCGAGTAATCACCCGCGTTGCAATACTCGCCCAGCTAGCAATAGGGTAGAGTCATGTATCGTCCCTGAACGCGTTTTGTATTGATTAAGTACTATTAGCACCCTCGGGTGCAGATTTGGTTGGTATGTGATGACTTCCTTGATTGCTATGCTTGCTTGTTTTTCCTTCTTGCGTGTTTTACCCAAGTCGTTGCATCAGACCCAACCCGAAACGTCTGCCACCAATAAGACCTTCCCCAGGATGGCCATGAAGACCAGAAGCTTGAAGAAGGCATGTAGCCGCTGCGGAGACGAAGGGCACCAAGCCAACAGATGTTCCGACCACTGCCCCAATTGCGGAGAACGCCATTCACCTGAAGCTTGCCCAACTCGACTTATCACCTGTTTCATCTATGAAGGCCAAGACCATGTCCCCATGAAATGCCCAGTATATCCCTTCATTGGCATAGCCCGTCAACCTCCCGGTACCAGCAAAGGCAAGGCGTCAAAGCAGCTACACCAAAGGATGGGCATCTGCTTCACGTGTGGACTACCCGGTCACTTTAGCAGAGAATGCCCCGAGAGAAAATCTGCCAAGACTTCCGCGAAAGAGAAGCTCGAAGACACCCAAGGTCCCCTCCCTCATAAAAGATGGTCACCTTACCCGTCGCTGCCACGCAGCTCAGGACTGAAGATGTCCCGCGCCCTCCTAGGTGACAACACCCCGTGGAAGTAAAGATAGAGGGAAGCTCCATAACTCACTCCAGGACTTCCCAAAAGTCGACGAGTGCAGCCTGTAGTAATCTAGCCCATTTTCCCCTAGAACGACACCTATGATGCTATCCCCTCTTAAGTCTATGTCCGCTACCTTAAGGACCGTATTTTGTCACCCTCCTAAGAAAGTCCCCTATTTGTAACCATCCGACCCACCTTAGTCCAATCCTAAGGGGAAAGACTAGGTCTTTCCCACAAAATAGATTACCCCTCCGAGAAAATCCAACCGTGGGACCCGAAGACATAGATCTCAGAGCACAGACTGGTCACAGACTTGGATGCGACAACCCACTTAGGTGAAGCGCCGTAGACCCTTACAGAAGGAATATCCCTCCCCGCAATTATGGTTGAAACCAGCCCGACCCCCGAGTTTCAAGAAGATTAGAGTTCAACCTCGTTGTCAAGGTGTTTCTACTCGAAGGAAAAGCCGACAAGTTAGTCCGCAAGAAACACATGGCCCTAACTCAGACAAATCCCCTAACCGTACTCTCCGGAATCTCGGGACGAGATTCTTTTAAGGGGGAAAGGTCTGTAACATCCCAATTCCAGCAACCCTGATTAGTTGTCCAGAATGCAAAAATCAGGGGGAACAAAAACTTTTCTTGTGCTTTGGTGCAGTGCTTGTTTGTTGTTTGCTTGCACTTGTGCTTATGATGTGTATCTTAGGATACTCCTTACCTTAACCTCAGTTGACAAAAGCTATTTACCAAAACTATCTTGGCTTACCTTACATATTCTCAAACGTTCTGGCATTTCAAAACAAGAGCCAAGATGCTTATATAACCAAAACTATTTTGGTAGCTTCTATTAATAAAACTATGGAGCATATATAATACAATATCCTTATGTTTTCAAGACAGAACACTCAACTAACCTTATCTCTAGTGTTCTCAAAAACTCTTTCCAAAAGCATTTGAATTCTACTCTTGGTAGAGATACCAAGAACCCTCATCTTATTCAAAACCCGACCCCTTCAAAATGCCCCCACCTTACCCCAAGATAGGCTTGATGGTAACCTCAGTAGTGGTTATGCTTAGTATAAGATAAGTTGCCTTGATCTGCTGTCTGATGAGTTGCTTTGATCTGCTGCTTGACTTGTTTGCTTAGGAAGTAGTATGAGCCACCTTAGGAGATCATCACTAGGATCAAGATGTTTTCCAAATCCCCAATCCCTAAGCAAGAAAGCAAACCTAGATATGATCCCTAGCCATTTAGTGATCATCTCAAACCCTCAACCAGATCTATTCTGAAGATTTCCATTCAAGAATGTTTCCAAGTTCATGAAGACCAATATCAAGCAAGGATCCCCTCTACTCCCTTTACACTTCCCTATCACCCACTTGATAAAGCTCTGATACCTTGCAACTCCTCCAAGAACATTCCCCCTCATACTCTAGTCAAAATTCCTCAAAACTGCCAAATTCGGCTGTCTGGAAACAGGTTCAGCATCACCTTTTTGAATGCCTCCTTTTCTCAAACCATGTGCATTTTTGGAAATGCACTTGAACCACCTTGTTAACCATCCTAATGACTACGAAGGCCCACCTTGGCCCCTGGTTATATCCTCCTCCAACCCACTTGTCCATGATGGTTTTGCAGACAAGAAATTAACATTTCCTGCAAAACTAGTCATCATGCCTACTTTGCTAGAAGCTCACACCACCATCCAAACTCCTATGGACCAACTCTCTGCATAGTTGTGTTCTACTCTTTGAGTTCTATCAAAACCTACCTCACTTGTTCCGATTGGACTGCTGAGCTTATTAAACCCACATGGTTTAGAAGGCTTCATGACTCTTTCTGCCGGGCAGCCTTAATTTCAACAAAGTTTGCCATTATTTCTAGATCACCTCAAATACAGATAATTCAAACTCCTTCTGCCATGATCATCTATATGACCAGGTCTACCTCCCCATCTATACCTTGCACCAAGGTGAGCTCTAAGCTCCAAGATGCAAGCCTGTTTTGGTCGTATAAAAATAACCCCACCCTAGATCATCAACTCCTTGTTTTCCATCCTTTTCAAGATGGAAATCCATTCCACAAGGTTGCAACTGCTTGCTACACCTTGTCTATCTCATCTATCTTGATCAACAAGATTTATCTATATTTATCCATAATTATTATGGTCCCAAAACTATTTAATTACTTAAATAGTCAAAATCTCCAAAACTCCCTCCATAATGGAAAGTTTGGTTTTTACAAACCACTTCCCCAAAGTTTGGCTCATGTGAGCCCCACAAATCATATCCTATATTTCCATCTCAAAAATAAATATTTTTGAGAAGCTTTATTATTTCCTTTTGTCCATTTCCTCAAATGGCTGAATTGGAATAATAATTATTTTAGTTACCTTTAGGACCCAATAAATCTTGGGAAAATTCCCCTAGGTGTGTATTCACATTTGGGACCCTTCCACATCAAAAGACATCCTTGACCAATGGAAATTTATGAAATTATCTTCTACAAACCACTTCTGACCTTTTTGAGTAAATGGATTTAAGTGGACTTAAATTCCACACAAAAATCCCTAATAAATCCTAGAAGTCTACCTTGACCTTATCTATCTACCAGCACCATTTACTCCTCTAGTCCAATGTAACTTTGTGGACTTCCTTCACAACCATCAATTGGATCAAATTTGCCATTTTAGCAAATCCATTCCTTAAACCACTTACAAATTTCACCAAAGCTTGATCAAATATCATCCTCAGCACCAGGACACACCAGTGGTCGACCACCACTATAGCCCCACCCAACAATTACCCATTTTTCCCTTGTACTAGTAGTAAGAGAGAGTGATGCCATAAAATCTTACAAGGATCTTGTCCATTAATCACCACAGTCTCCCTCTCTGATCCAGCTCGACTAAATTCCTTTCCTGACCCTCTCCATCGACCTCTGGACCAACCCCTGGCCAGCATTGCTCTCCCCCTTATCCTAAAGGGTAATTTACCCCATCTAGTCCTCCCCCTCGGTATAAAGCCAGCAGGCCTTCCCCAGCCAGCCCTCTGCCCCTCATTTGCCCCCACTGCTCCCCACTCACCACCCCTTGCTCCCCTCTCCCTCCCCAGCCCTGTGCTGCCCGAGAGAAGAAGAGGAGGAAGCTTCGGCCTCCTCAAGAAAATCGAGCAAGGCACCTCCTCCTCTGCTCCATTCCCTCTGCATGTCAGCTCACGAGATCCCCTTCACCTCCTCTACCTGACGGTGCTCTCCTTTTTTCCCAGGACCCTCTCCTCCGCCATCGCCGTCGAGCTCTGACGAGTCTACTCTCGGCCGCCGTCGCACGAGCTTCTTACCGGCATCAAACTACATCGTGCCGCCCACCGATCTGCTCAGTGCCATCGACCGCATCGCCCTGCACCCTCCGTGCCGCCTCCCGAGCCCTCTGGTGAGCTCCCCTCCTCTCTTTCCGGCGAGCTAGGGTTCTGTCACCGGCGCTCTGTCGCTGCGATGACGACGAGCGCGGGCCGTCCATCGTGCCTTAAACAGACGGCCCAGATCCGCCGATACCCCTTCGGCCCCTCCTCTTGCTGACTGCCGGGCCCTGCCTGGCAGATTCGAGCGCCAGCTCCCGCGTGTCGTGCTGCCCCTGCCGTGGGCCGAATCCTCCCCCGCAGCCCAGTAGCTCCCCAGATCCGGCCCATTGCACCCCTTTTCTTTTTCTTTTAGGAGATCCATTTATTCCAGAAAAGTTTCTGCTAGGATTAAATCCAAATCAAATGGTAAACCAATTCCAAATAACCAGATCTAATTTTCTGGTGGTTCTCTGATGTTTTCTCAAACATGCAGAGGCAACCCCATGCCCTAAATAAATTCCAATATTGGATAGTAATTATTCTGCTAAAATGTGTCTAGAACACTAATTAAAATCCACAGAAATTTCCACATCTCCATTTGGGATGAACCAAATACCTAATGGAAGGTATTTGAAATACCTATCATCCAGCACAGGTCTCATACCAAGGTAAACTGTATTCTGCCTTTCGTAAAAATAACAAAACTAGCAACTTTCTGTATTAGATAAATTCCCCAGACCTAACCAACGATGGTATGGACCTGATTCAACTTCCCAGTACACACCAGAACCCATATCTACCAAACCCTACCAGGTCAGAATTTATTGAGCTCTGGATGAATTTTAGTGATTTAAATACTTCTGTAAGGGGTAATTTCACTAAATAAATCACTCTAGGAGTTTGGCAACTCCAAATTGAGTGAATCCAATTCCTACAGAAAGGTATTCTAATTACCTATCACGTGCCCTTGTAACCAACTCAATAGCTTCTGTAGAATTAATCTGGTGAAAAAGAGAAAGACCGGACATAACTGCCTTTGGGAATTTCCTGAGGGCATTCTGGTAATTCTTTTGACTTGATTCCAACTCTCGGTGGTTCAGTGAATCAAGTAATACCTAACCATCCAAGGAAATAATTTGTGGAGCTCCAGATAACTTCTGGTGAATTATTTCCTCAAACTAGAGTTTAATCCACTATAAAAAGCATAACTAATTCTAGAAAATTGATAATCAAGTGAAACCACTTGTGATGGTTTTGTCTTGACAAGACCTATCAGAGAATATCATGGTTATCCATTGATAACCTACTAACCATAGATTCCTAATCCAAGTTCCTTATATCTAGCCTTGACAACTATCTTCCAAGAGAAAACACCCTAGTGGCAATCTTGTAATTTCCACCATTTGAATCCCACTTCCCCAAAACCTCCCAAGTACAGTAGTACTTCTCATAATTGTTTGCTGTGTGGTTTCATGCTTGTATGCCTTGTATTGATTGTGGTGTTGTCTGCTTGCATGTGTACCCGGTGACGACGATAGTGTGAGTGTCTGACGACAAGAAGAACGAGATTTCTTATTATTATTTTATTGGGTATTCTTGGTCATCTGAAGAAGCCCAGGGACTATTTGCTGATCATAGGCAAGCCACCATTCCTGAACTCTGTTATATGTCCTACTCTCTTTTACCTGTTTTATATCCTCTTTATAAATTGCATGATTGCATGTTTTGTGTTACAAAAACTGCGATAGTAACTTGGCTCCTCCAAGTTATGATTTCGTGTCTTTCGAGGCACGACCCCGATGAACCCATCATTTATCCCCTTTAGACCGAGAGTACGATGGTTAGCATCCTACCTCCTTGGAAACCCCGGTTTTGATTAAATAAACTGTTTTGGGATTTTCCCTACTACAAATGTTTCAAAAACGGCTTTGTAAAACCCTAGGAAGAGGCATTGTTCCCAGTGGAAGTTTTAACAAAAGAAATGGTGATGAGAAGAGGTGGAAATGTGATGGGATGTTCTACACCTTTACTAGAACAATTTTTATCCGTGCAACCACATTACCCCAGGTTGCTAGGGCTTAACTCGTAGTTTGTCCGCATTAGCCGAGGCACTTCTACCATGCTTATAGGGAGAAATCCCTAGAATTCCGGGCATGCGCCACCAGATCAAGGATCTGAAGCCTGTCGCTTGCTTTGGCAAGAGTGAGCCTAAACTGGTAGGAGGCCGGTGCAACAATTGGGTCTCCCGTGGACGGTATGACTTAGGTAGTACGGAAGGAAGTGGAGTCTCCAGATTTAAGGTATACGCCAAGTTGCGGCTTGGGTATGCGCGTGTACGGATGGAAGGACTATGGCTGGGAGCCACATACTCTTTGCTGGGGAGAACAAACCCAAGAGGAAAAGCATGTCTTTGCAAGTGTAGACAAGCGAAAGGTTAGGTTTGATTATCCGGACCCCCATCTATAGTGGTAGTGGGTCGTGGTTGTATCCCGGCGGATGTATTGATTCTTGTGGGTAAAGTGTGCAAACTCTGCAGAGTATAACCTATTTGAATAGTCGTGTCCACGGTCAAGGACGGTTGTAAAGGTGTTGGCTAGGAGTACCCAAACTGTGCTTGTTTGGGAAACAAGTACGAAGAGGACGAAGGTTCCGGGGGAACCCGAGTTCGAAGGCTTTGTTTTGACCCGAGGGGTCGAAGAGGTTTAAAAAGGGTTTTTACTACAAAACTGTTTTCAAAACTCTTTTTCAACAAAGATATGGAGATGTCTTGATTTATAAAATAGAAGCATGTTTTCAAAACTCTTTCAACAAAGATATGGAGATGCCATAACTTCAATGTTAGTTTAGGCTTTTCAAAAGCAACCCTAGATAGAGCTATCTCGCCATAGCCAGAATTGCATTTCCTTTGTTCACTTATCCTGGTGGTTTGTGAGTACATTCAAAAGTACTCACGGCTGTGTCCCTGGCTATTTACTTGGCCAGACTTTTAGGAGTTTAAGGTGACGTCCATCGAGCTAGGCCGTCTTCCCAGTCAGCTGCCTGTAGGTTGAGGCACGATTGGGCTCTGCGCTTGGTGATGTTCCGCTGCCAATGATGATGTAGCCATAATGGCAATTATGTAAGTCTTGTATTTCATTATGTTTCGGATGTTGTAATGGTACCTGTTAGTTATGTTCCATGGCTCACTGATCATGGGAACGTGGATGTATGCATAATAGGGATTTCTTGGATGAATAATCTGAGGAGCCCACAGACTTGGTATCAGAGCCATCCTGACTATAGGAGACCTTAGTTAGCATGGACGTTAGACAGGAAACGACAAACTTATTTTCTATAAAGACAAGGGAGAAAAGATGACTATTTGCAAAAGTGCTTATGTCTTCTCCCCCTCTGATTTTGAAAACCACTTGAATTAATATGACTGCATAAGCCTAAAATCCTGCACACCTATCACTAACCCAACCTGAACCTAAACCCTTCTGTAGATGGAGCCTATTGATGAAGAGTGGCTGAAGATTGGATTTCCCCAAATCCTATGGGACTCTGCAACTGTGCGGTTACCAGCAGAAACCTATCTACACCCTACACAAGGGACTGGAATCAGGAGATTATGTGGGACAAATTGTCATACTAGCCAAGACAAGAACCAATGGAAGCCCTATCTACTCCACAGGACCTCGGATGCCTAGTCTCGTGCTTGCTATTGACTTGGTAGCTAGAGAAGCCTTGATGCGCATCCGTAGTTCCCTCCCAGAGATGAGACAGCCCACAACCTTTACCTCCCCATAAGGGGAAATGTCGACTGCACCAGAGGAACTCAAGACCCCAGTCTAGAGTATCCCGCTCTCTCCTTTCAGACCCGTTACAGCTACTCTAGCAATGAGGCGTTAACATTAGTTATTGATGAATACCGCCATTCCCAAATGGAGCTCCGTCGCCTGTAAGACATTCTCGCCCGTAAAGAAGCTCTGGAAACCCTGCAAAGGAATCAAGCCCGCTCAACAGCAACTAAAGGAACCTCGGGAGAAGCCGCCCCCAAGAAAAGCAGGAAGAGCACCACCACCAGTCAATACCTCCGTAGGTTCAAGCCCCTCAAGAAGGTGCAGGAAACCTCCACCGACCTGCCAGAAGCTAGCCCAACACCATAGATGCACCCTTCGAGTAATCACCCGCGTTGCGATACTCGCCCAACTAGCAATAGGGTAGAGTCATGTATCGTCCCTGAATGCGTTTTGTATTGATTAAGTACTATTAGCACCCTCGGGTGCAGATTTGGTTGGTATGTGATGACTTCCTTGATTGCTATGCTTGCTTGTTTTTCCTTCTTGCGTGTTTTACCCAAGTCGTTGCATCAGCCCCAACCCGAAACGTCTGCCACCAATAAGACCTTCCCCAGGATGGCCATGAAGACCAGAAGCTTGAAGAAGGCATGTAGCTGCTGCGGAGATGAAGGGCACCAAGCCAACAGATGTTCTGACCACTGCCCCAATTGCGGAGAACCCCATTCACCTGAAGCTTGCCCAACTCGACTTATCACCTGTTTCATCTATGAAGGCCAAGACCATGTCCCCATGAAATGCCCAGTATATCCCTTCATTGGCATAGCCCGTCAACCTCCCGGTACCAGCAAAGGCAAGGCGTCAAAGCAGCTACACCAAAGGATGGGCATCTGCTTCACGTGTGGACTACCCGGTCACTTTAGCAGAGAATGCCCCGAGAGAAAATCTGCCAAGACTTCCGCGAAAGAGAAGCTCGAAGACACCCAAGGTCCCCTCCCTCATAAAAGATGGTCACCTTACCCGTCGCTGCCACGCAGCTCAGGACTGAAGATGTCCCGCGCCCTCCTAGGTGACAACACCCCGTGGAAGTAAAGATAGAGGGAAGCTCCATAACTCACTCCAGGACTTCCCAAAAGTCGACGAGTGCAGCCTGTAGTAATCTAGCCCATTTTCCCCTGGAACGACACCTATGATGCTATCCCCTCTTAAGTCTATGTCCGCTACCTTAAGGACCGTATTTTGTCACCCTCCTAAGAAAGTCCCCTATTTGTAACCATCCGACCCACCTTAGTCCAATCCTAAGGGGGAAAGACTGTGTCTTTCCCACAAAATAGATTACCCCTCCGAGAAAATCCAACCGTGGGACCCGAAGACATAGATCTCAGAGCACAGACTGGTCACAGACTTGGATGCGACAACCCACTTAGGTGAAGCGCCGTAGACCCTTACAGAAGGAATATCCCTCCCCGCAATTATGGTTGAAACCAGCTCGACCCCCGAGTTTCAAGAAGATTGGAGTTCAACCTCGTTGTCAAGGTGTTTCTACTCGAAGGAAAAGCCGACAAGTTAGTCCGCAAGAAACACATGGCCCTAACTCACACAAATCCCCTAACCGTACTCTCCGGAATCTCGGGACGAGATTCTTTTAAGGGGGAACGGTCTGTAACATCCCAATTCCAGCAACCCTGATTAGTTGTCCAGAATGTAAAAATCAGGGGGAACAAAAACTTTTCTTGTGCTTTGGCTGCAGTGCTTGTTTGTTGTTTGCTTGCACTTGTGCTTATGATGTGTATCTTAGGATACTCCTTACCTTAACCTCAGTTGACAAAAGCTATTTACCAAAACTATCTTGGCTTACCTTACATATTCTCAAACGTTCTAGCATTTCAAAACAGGAGCCAAGATGCTTATATAACCAAAACTATTTTGGTAGCTTCTATTAATAAAACTATGGAGCATATATAATACAATATCCTTATGTTTTCAAGACAGAACACTCAACTAACCTTATCTCTAGTGTTCTCAAAAACTCTTTCCAAAAGCATTTGAATTCTACTCTTGGTAGAGATACCAAGAACCCTCATCTTATTCAAAACCCAACCCCTTCAAAATGCCCCCACCTTACCCCAAGATAGGCTTGATGGTAACCTCAGTAGTGGTTATGCTTAGTATAAGATAAGTTGCTTTGATCTGCTGTCTGATGAGTTGCTTTGATCTGCTGCTTGACTTGTTTGCTTAGGAAGTAGTATGAGCCACCTTAGGAGATCATCACTAGGATCAAGATGTTTTCCAAATCCTCAATCCCTAAGCAAGAAAGCAAACCTAGATATGATCCCTAGCCATTTAGTGATCATCTCAAACCCTCAACCAGATCTATTCTGAAGATTTCCATTCAAGAATGTTTCCAAGTTCATGAAGACCAATATCAAGCAAGGATCCCCTCTACTCCCTTTACACTTCCCTATCACCCACTTGATAAAGCTCTGATACCTTGCAACTCCTCCAAGAACATTCCCCCTCATACTCTAGTCAAAATTCCTCAAAACTGCCAAATTCGGCTAAGTCTGGAAACAGGTTCAGCATCACCTTTTTGAATGCCTCCTTTTCTCAAACCATGTGCATTTCTGGAAATGCACTTGAACCACCTTGTTAACCATCCTAAGGACTACCAAGGACCACCTTGGCCCCTGGTTATATCCTCCTCCAACCCACTTGTCCATGATGGTTTTGCAGACAAGAAATTAACATTTCCTGCAAAACTAGTCATCATGCCTACTTTGCTAGAAGCTCACACCACCATCCAAACTCCTATGGACCAACTCTCTGCATAGTTTTGTTCTACTCTTTGAGTTATATCAAAACCTACCTCACTTGTTCCGATTGGACCGCTGAGCTTATTAAACCCACATGGTTTAGAAGGCTTCATGACTCTTTCTGCCGGGCAGCCTTAATTTCAACAAACTTTGCCATTATTTCTAGATCACCTCAAATACATATAATTCAAACTCCTTCTGCCATGATCATCTATATGACCAGGTCTACCTCCCCATCTATCCTTTGAACCAAGGTGAGCTCTAAGATCCAATATGGAAGCCTGTTTTGGTGGTATAAAAATAACCCCACCCTAGATCATCAACTCCTTGTTTTCCATCCTTTTCAAGCTGGAAATCCATTCCACAAGGTTGCAACTGCTTGCTACACCTTTTCTATCTCATCTATCTTGATCAACAAGATTTATCTATATTTATCCATAATTATTATGGTCCTAAAACTATTTAATTACTTAAATAGTCAAAATCTCCAAAACTCCCTCCATAATGGAAAGTTTGGTTTTTACCAAACCACTTCCCCAACTTTTGGCTCATGTGAGCCCCACAAATCATATCCTATCTTTCCATCTCAAATATAAATATTTTTGAGAAGCTATATTATTTCTTTTTGTCCATTTCCTCAAATGGCTGAATTGGAATAATAATTGTTTGAATTACCTTTAGGCCCCAATAAATCTTGGGAAAATTCCCCTAGGTGTGTATTCACATTTGGGACCCTTCCACATCAAAAGCCATAGTTGACCAATGGTAATTCATCAAATGATCTTCTAGAAACAACTTCTGCCCTTTTTGAGTAAATGAATTTAAGTGGACTTAAACTCCACATAAAAATCCCTAATAAATCTTAGAGGTCTACCTTGACCTTATCTATCTACCAACACCATTTCCTCCTATAGTCCAATGTAACTTTGTGGACCTCCTTCACAACCATCAATTGAATCCAATTTTCCATTTTAGCAAATCCATTCCTTAAACCACTTCCAAAGTTCACCAAAGCTTGATCAAAGATCACCCTCAGCACCAGGACACACCACTGGTCAACCACCACTGTAGCACCACCCAACAATTACCCATTTTGCCCTTGTACTAGTAGTAAGAGAGAGTGATGCCATAAAATCTTACAAGGATCTTGTACATTAATCACCATAGCCTCCCTCTCTGATCTAGCTCGACTAAATTCCCTTCTTGTCCTAAAGGGTAATTTACCCCATCTAGTCCTCCCCTCGGTATAAAGCCAGCAGGCCTTCCCTAGCCAGCCCTCTGCCCCACATTTGCCCCTACTGCTCCCCACTCACCACCCCCTTGCTCCCCTCTCCCTCCCCAGCCCTGTGCTGCCCGAGAGAAGAAGAGGAGGAAGCTTCGGCCTCCTCAAGAAAATCGAGCAAGGCACCTCCTCCTCTGCTCCATTCCCTCTGCATGTCAGCTCACAAGACCCCCTTCACCTCCTCTACCTGACGGTGCTCTCCTTTTTGCCTAGGACTCTCTCCTTCGCCATCGCCGTCGAGCTCGGACGAGTCTACTCTCGGCCGCCGTCGCACGAGCTTCTTCCCGGCGTCAAACTACATCATGCCGCCCACCGATCTGCTCAGCGTCGTCGACCGCGTCACCCTGCACCCTCCGCGCCGCCTCTTGAGCCCTCTGGTGAGATCCCCTCCTCTCTCTGTTGAGCTAGGGTTCTGTCCCCGACGCTCTATCGCTGCGACGACCATGAGCGCGGGCCGTCCATCGCGCCTTAAACGGACGACCCAGATCCGCCGATACCCCTTCCCCCCCTCCTCTTGCTGACTGTCGGGCCCCGCCTGGCAGGTTCAAGCGCTAGCTCCCACGCGTCGCGCTGCCCCTGCCGTGGGCTGAATCCTCCCCTGTAGCCTAGTAGCTCCCCAGATCCAGCCCATTGCACCCCTTTTCTTTTTCTTTTAGCAGATCCATTTATTCCAGAAAAGTTTCTGCTAGGATTAAATCCAAATAAAATGGTAAACCAATTCCAAATAACCAGATCTAATTTTCTGGTGGTTCTCTGATGTTTTCTCAAACATGCAGAGGCCCCATGCCCAAAATAAATTCCAATATTGGCTAGTAATTATTCTGCTAAAATGTGTCTAGAACACTAATTAAAATCCACAGAAAGTTCAACATCTCCATTTGGGATGAACCAAAGACCTACTGGAAGGTATTTGAAATACCTATCATCCAGCACAGGTCTCATACCAAAGTGAACTGTATTCTGCCTTTAGTAAAAATAACAAAACTAGCAACTTTCTATCTTAGATAAATTCCCCAGGCCTAACCAAAGGTGATATGGACCTGATTCCACTTCCAAGTACACACCAGGACCCATCTCTACGAAACCCTACCAGGTCAGAATTTATTGAGCTCTGGATGAATTTTAGTGATTTAAATACTTCTGTAAGGGGTAATTTCACTAAATAAATCACTCCAGGAGTTTCGCAACTCCAAAATGAGTGAATCCAATTCGTACAGAAAGGTATTCTAAGTACCTATCGCATGCCCTTGGAACCAACTCAATAGCCTCTGTAGAATTAATATGGTGAAAAAGAGAAAGACCAGACATGACTGACTTTGGGAATTTCCTGAGGGCATTCTGGTAATTCTTTTGAATTGATTCCAACTCTAGGTGGTTCATTACATCAATTAATACCTAACCATCCAAGGAAATGATTTTTGGAGCTCCAAATAACTTCTGGTGAATTATTTCCTCAAACTAGAGTTTAATCCACTATAAAAAGCATAACTAATTATAAAAAATTGATAATCAAGTGAAACCACTTGTGATGGTTTTGTCTTGAAAAGACCTATCAAAGGATATCATGTTTATCCATTGATAACCTACTGACCACAGATCCTAATCCAAGTTCCTTATATCTAGCCTTGATAACTATCTTCCAAGAGAAAACACCCCAGTGGCAATCTTGTAATTTCCACCATTTGAATCCCACTTCCCCAAAACCTCCCAAGTCCAGTAGTACTTCTCATAATTGTTTGCTGTGTGGTTTGATGCTTGTATGCCTTGTATTGATTGTGGTATTGTCTGCTTGCATGTGTACCCGATGACGACGATAGTGTGAGTGTCTGACGACAAGAAGAACAAGATTTCTTATTATTATTTTATTGGGTATTCTTGGGTCATCTGAAGAAGTCCAGGGACTATTTGCTGATCACAGGCAAGCCACCATTCCTGAACTCTGTTATATGTCCTACTCTCTTTTACCTGTTTATATCCTCTTTATAAATTGCAGTATTGCATGTTTTGTGTTACAAAAACTGCGATAGTAACTTGGCTCCTCCAAGTTATGATTTCGTGTCTTTTGAGGCACCACCCCGATGAACCCATCATTTATCCCCTTTAGACCGAGAGTATGATGGTTAGCATCCTACCTCCTTGGAAACCCCGATTTTGAGAAAATAAACTGTTTTGGGATTTTCCCCACTACAAATGTTTCAAAAACGGCTTTGTAAAACCCTGGGAAGAGGCATGGTTCCCAGTGGAAGTTTTAACAAAAGAAATGGTGATGAGAAGAGGTGGAAATGTGATGGGATGTTCTACGCCTTTACTGGAACAATTTTTATCCGCGCAACCACATTACCCTAGGTTGCTTGGGCTTAACTCGTAGTTTGTTCGCATTAGCCGAGGCACTTCTACCATGCTTATAGGGAGAAATCCTTGGAATTCCGGGTAGGTTCCACCAGATCAAGGATCTGAAGCCTGTCGCTTGCTTCGGCAAGAGTGAGCCTGAACTGGCAGGAGGCCTGTGTAACAATTGGGTCTCCCGCGGACGGTATGACTTAGGTAGTACGGAAGGAAGTGGAGTCTCCAGATTTAAGGTATACGCCAAGTTGCGGCTTGGGTATGCGCGTGTACGGAAGGAAGGACTATGGCTAGGAGCCACATACTCGTTGTCGGGGAGAACAAACCCAAGAGGAGAAGCATGCCTTTGCTAGTGTAGACAAGCGAAAGGTTAGGTTTGATTATCCGAACCCCCATCTACAATGGTAGTGGGCCGTGGTTGTATCCCGGCGGATGTATTGATTCTTGTGGGTAAAGTGTGCAAACTCTGCAGAGTATAACCTACTCGAATAGCCATGTCCACGGTCAAGGACGGTTGTAAAGGTGTTGGCTAGGAGTACCCAAACTATGCTTGTTTGGGAAACAAGTATGAAGAGGACGAATGTTCCAGGGGAACCCGAGTTCGAATGCTTTGTTTTGACCCGAGGGGTCGAAGAGGTTTAAAAAGGGTTTTTACTACAAAACTGTTTTCAAAACTCTTTTTCAACAAAGATATGGAGATGTCTTGATTTATAAAACAAAAGCATGTTTTCGAAACTCTTTTTCAACAAAGATATGGAGATTCCATAACTTCAATGTTAGTTTAGGCTTTTCAAAAGCAACCCTAGATAGAGCTATCTCGCCACAGCCAGAATTGCATTTCCTTTGTTCACTTATCCTGGTGGTTTGCGAGTACATTCAAAAGTACTCATGGCTGTGTCCCTGGCTATTTACTTGGCCAGACTTTCAGGAGTTTAAGGTGACATCCATCGAGCTAGGCCGTCTTCCCAGTCAGCTGCCTGTAGGTTGAGGCACAATTGGGCTCTGCGCTTGGTGATGTTCCGGTGCTAATGATGATGTAGCCATAATGGCAATTATGTAAGTCTTGTATTTCGTTATGTTTCAGATGTTGTAATGGTACCTGTTGGTTATGTTCCACGGCTCACTGATCATGGGAACGTGGATGTATGCATAACAGAGATTTCTCGGATGAATAATCCAGGGAGCCCACAGTACGGAGTTTTAACCATCGCCCTGGTGAGGGGTCCTCATGGCGTACACATCTCTCGGTTACGGTGGTGGGGACGCTGACAGTCTACCATGGAGTGGGGGAAGCAGATGCGACGAAGCAATGACGATAGCATGGAAGACGGCGTCATTGAGAAGACTCCGGCGAGCTGGAAGTCGGTTAAGGAGTGATGGGATAGAGGATGATGTGAGGCTTCAGTAAAAGATGGATTGTGGAGTCGGTGGGCGAGAGAGCGAGAGGCCCCATTAATATGGAGGTAGCTAGCATTTGCGGATAAGTGAAGGAAGGGTTAAATTATGGGAAAGGTAGAAGGGAGGATCCCGCCAATATTCCTCTAACATTTTTAACTAGAAGATCCCGCCAATATCACACCAAAACTTAGTTCTGAATCGCGCTTGGCTCACCTCCCGAGTAATATTAAAAGGAAGGCTCGAAAAGCCGCAGGCATCGAATGTGATGGGACAGTGGTGTGTGCAGCTTGTGAAAGAAGGTTGCTGAGTCTAGTACGGTAGTGAATAGATGGAAAACAATTGGGGGTGGTGCTGGCTGCTAGCCTTGTCCCTCATAAAAATAATTAAATATATAAATTCGTGTAAATACATCAAATAATTAAACTAACTACACCCCATGGCGGTGGGAGGCGATGTTCTCTCCTGGACAACACGAAGTCCTGCGATGGCGGGAGGTGCTACTCTTGCCAACACGTGCGGGGGTGGCGTCCCACGGTGGAGGGAGGTGATGCTCTCGCTAGGAGGGCGTAGCGGCGATCCTCTAGTGACATCCCAAAACTCGAACAGGGAGTTATAAATCACTAGCTACATATCAAACTCCTCCTTAGCTCGGGCGTGTCTAGCGCGCACGGAGGCATCACTGCGGTATCTGCACGCTGCAAGGAAGCGACGTGCATAGCGGTCGCTGAGTTCTTGTAGCTGGATGTACTTCGGCCAGAAAACATGGGCAAGGACATCCCACCTATAAGGCTCGCCGTTGGATAGGTACGATGTCCCTTGCGGCATTGATGGCCACGGCTCCAACGACTCCTCCGAGCCGTCGGAGGCAATCACGACCAACTGCTCGCTGTTGTTATTGCCGGGATTGTCAGAGGCGACCCATTCCTCATTTTTGAAGTCTGTGTGGTTTGGGCCATTTTGGTCGGGTGGTGGAAGACTGCACCTAGGCATGCCGACGCTCCTCCTGGCAAAAACAGCACCTCCGGCAGTCGTGGATATATCTAGGAAGGGCCTGGAAGTGAGCTATGGTGGGGGCGGTGTGGATATGTGAATGGCAATGGCGACCACCCTAGAAATCCCTTTAGTCCCCCTCCCCGAGTGAAGGTGTACGCATGTCTAGTGCTAGTGCTAGATGAGGAAGTATGAATAGGACAAATATACTGTAGTGAGCTAAATGGCTGAGTGAACTTGGCTTTCTTAGCTAAACGGTGCACATGATATATGCATATGCCAACACATTTGACCTAATTTTGGCAGACAATATTGTAATTTAAGTGGGTTAATTTAGCTATAAACCTTAAAAACTCATAGAATCTAGGAATCACAAGGAAAACATGTATTCTCCGCTATGTCCGGAAACATGACGCGCTTGTCGTATCTCGAGCCAAATTATTCTGATTTTCTTTACTAGTACAAAACATCCACGTAATCACTTGGAAAAGCAAAAATATTTTTCCTAATTGTTAAAAACTCCCACGGGCAATATTGTTTACTAGGCCAAGACGCACCCATCTACCTGATGTGAGAACCGTATCTAAAAGTGTAGCTAGGGTGTATATCGATATACATGGCCATGACCTTATTGGTCGTTGCTGCTCAAACCCAAGAATAATGTTCATACATGGCAGGCTATTATGTGAATCTGTTTTTCCTAAAGTTGTCAAAACTCATGTTTATCATTTTTCTTGGCAATTAATAATGCTATCAAAAGTACCCCAATCATAATGAAATCTCATGTTTTTGTTTTACGCTTTATTTTGTTCGAATGTTTTCCATATGCGGCCAATTTTTCAGTATGCAAATACTAATCAGTAATGACATTTTTCAAAACTATTGTTAGCCCATGATATATTGGGTGCCTGGGTACCTTCAAAAGAATTTTGGAAATATTAAGGAGTAATACTCAATCATGCTCACATGGATTCAAGTTTGACCTAATTTTATTTTATCGACATAGAGTAATGCATTTAAGTATGTGGAGCTTTAGCTTTGAAATTTGAAAAATACTTAAACCTTAGAACTGTAAGAAAGAATTATCCACTTTGTACGAAAATTTGGTGGGAGCATTCTTTCTTATTTTTTCTACCAGTAAAAATACTTGAAAAACTCACTTCAAGGTATGGCCTACTATATCATGTACTCCTATGTATGAACTTTCTTGGGTTTCAAGCCAAATGACCAATGTCATGCACATACTCTGTCTTCATCAAGATAATGATTATGTGCCCATATTTTGGTATAGGTAGGTACGTATTAGCATGGTAAAGAAGTAAAAGTATTTTTGGAAGGAAGTACGATTAATATGGCTTAGAGTTCATAGCATGTGCCATTTATTTACTATAGTACATAAAGTGGTTGGATAAATTAAATGTTATATTTTTCAAGCTTAATTTTATAGCTAATTTCACCCACTTAGATGATTTTCTGTCAATTTTTCGAATTAGGTATAAATTAATATTCTACAAGTGCGTGTGATCAAATTCAATAGTATAACCGAGTCTTAGGTATAACAAGTGACACGCCATCTATTGCCGGCCTTATACTAGCATGTACAATACCTAGCAACTGAACTATACAACAACTAGCATTACGATGCAGCAACCTTATCAAAAACACGAAGAATAAACATGAATAAAATGAAAAACATTTCTATGCCTGCTTAAAAATCCTATAACTTGGGAATTGTAAGAAAGCATGGTACACTTTGTCTGAAAATTAGGGCGGTGGCATTATTTATTTATTTTTTGGAACTTGGTCACCATAGGTCCTGTAGGAGCGAGACACTACAATTATCGCCCTAGGGTTTGTAGTCATCGCAAGGTGGTCTGAGGACCTTTTGGTAATTATTATTATTACTTGTGAGCCTTTTTGTACTGGTGTTAATGATTATTAATCCAGTACTTGATCGCTTGAATTTCGGTGGAAAAAATGGTTGTTGGAAGTAAATCGGTGTGCTGTACCATGGCAGATGTGCGCAATGCCATGCTGTGGACGAGGAAGAGACAAGCCAGAATGTGCGCCTGTGACTATAGAGAAGATATCAATGGAGGATGGCTAGTGGAGTGTACCCTTTACCTTGTGTCAGCAGCCCAACATAGCGTTGCTCTGACATCGCACCGACTTCGACTCCCCCTCTTCACTGGTCTTTCCCTGCCTCCCTTTTGGAGTAATTGTACGGAGTAAAACTTGTTCATACATACTCTCTTAGTTTGGAAATATAAGATGTTTTAGATTTGTGAAGAAAATGTATCTAGAAAACTTTTAGTGTGTAGATTCATTTGAACCTACACACTAAAAGGTGTCTAGATACATTAGCTTCACACACCTAAAACATCTTATATTTCCAAATGGAGGCTCCCTATGTTTCAAAATGAGTTCTCTATATCTGTCAATTTTACTTCAAAGTTGTCCAAGGATTCCTAGATTTTGATAAATGTCTATGGTCCATGTCAAACTGATAGAAAAGCTCTATTCCTTGACTGGTTTTCCAATATAGATATGTCTAATGACTTGGACTAGTTAATCATAGGTGCTTTTAACTTTATCAGGAAACCCTCTGATAGAAATAAGGAAGGTGGAGATTTTAATAACATGCTTCTCTTCAATGAAACCATTAGTAATCTTGGCTTGGTGGAACTCCCTGTCAAAGGCAGAAAATTTTCTTGGAGCAACATGCGGAAAGATCCTCTTCTAGAAAGGCTTGACTGGTTTTTCTCTTCAACATCCTGGACAATCTCATATCCATCCTCTTTTGTTTACCCATTGTCAAAACGAACCTCTGATCACACACCTTTTGTTATCTCAATTGGCAAAAAATTCCTAAAGATCAAATTTTTAGGTTTGAAAATTATTGGCTCCAGCATACTGAATTTAAATAGATTGTTCAGAATGCTTGGAATATTCCCGTGAGTCATTCAAACAGTGCCAAGATGATCAATGTTAATCTCAAAAATGTTAGAAGGGGATTGATATTCTGGGCCAAAAACTTACCTAGCCTAAAAAATTCGATTCTCAAAGTAAATGAAACTATAGATTTTCTTGATTGAATTGAAGAATTGAGAACACAAAGCATTTTTAATGGAACTTAAGGGATATTCTGAAAAGCCACGTCACTACTCTTCTTCAAAACCAGAAAGCATACTGGAAACAAAGGGGCAAGATTAAATGGGTGAAACTTGGGGATGAAATTACCAAAAAAAATCATGTTAAGGCAACTATGAGCTACAGAAAGAACTACATCTCCATGATGGAGGATGAGAACCTCAATGAAATACATGATCATGATGGGAAAGCTCATATTCTTTGGAAGGCTTTTAAATAAAGGATGTGTTCTTCTGGTAATCCTATAATGCACTTTAACCTCTCTGAGTTTTTCAATAATGGAATGGATTCTGAAACATCTACATCTTTAGAAGTCCCTTTCACACACAAAGAAATTGATCATGTGATAAAGGAGCTCCCAAATGATAAATCCATAGGTCCTAACGGGTTTAATAATGAGTTCATCAAATCTTGCTGGTCTATTATTGGAAAAAATGTTAAGCAATTAATCCTAGATTTTTACCATGAGAAACTTTCACTTGAGAGCACTAATTCCTCTTTCATTACTCTTATCCACAAGGTGGATTCTCCTACAACTCCTGCTGATTTCAGACCCCATTTCTTTGTTAAACAGTGTGCTTAAAATCATAACTAAGCTAGTTGCTAATAGACTTCAGAAGATTATTCTTAAGCTTGTTCACAAGAATTAGATGGTTTCCTCAAGAAAAGATCTATCCAGGACTATTTAGGCTGGGAATTTGAATTCATATTCCAATGTCAGCAATCAAAGGAAGAAATTGTGATCCTTAAGCTTCACTTTGAAAAATCTTTTGACAAAATTCAGCAGTCAAAAATCTTGAACATTTTGAAAGAAAGAGGTTTTGGAGACAAATGGATTAAATGGATCAGCATGATCTTCCAATCAGGAACTTCATCTATTCTTTTGAATGGGGTGCCTGGGAAGAAATTCTACTGTAAGAGAGGAGTTAGATAGGATGATCCACTTTCACCATAGTTATTTGTCCTGGCAGTAGACTTCGTACAGTCTATTCTCAACTCAGCCATGAATAAGGGTCTTATTGATCCTCCCATCAGTTGTTCTGCATGTCCTGATTTCCCTGTCATTCAATGTGTTGATGATACTCTGGTGGTTATGAAAGAAAATACTTAACAACAGCTCTGCCTAAGATCTATTCTCAATACTTTTGCTTCATCTACTGGCCTAAAAGTTAGCTATCATAAATCAAATATGATTCCCATAAACTTGGTTCCTAAAAAGTTACTCCATTTTTCAAGAACTTTTGGTTGTTAAAGGGGTAACCTTCCCTTTACTTATCCTAGACTGCCTCTTAGTCTGTCAAAGCCTTCTATGGAGTTTTTTCTTCCAATGGTTCAAAGAGTACAATTTATACTTGGAGGGATTGCTGATTTCCTAAATTATGGAGGAAAACTTCAACTTGTCAAGTGTGTATTATCATCTTTACCACTCTTGTTCATGAGTTGTCTAGATGTTCCCATCTCAATAAAGGAACAAGTGATTAAATATATGAGACATTGCCTATGGAGGAAAAACAGATGATGTTCAAGCAAAACGGTCAGCTGTTGTGGCCTGGACACAAGTGTGTACACCTGCATTTGAATATTCAAAATAATGATCTACTCCTCAAGAACCTAGACAAATTCTTTAATCACCATGAAACTCCTTGTGTACATCTTATCTGGAATACATACTACTCAGATGGTCACTTACCAGGTTATCAAATGGAGGGATCCTTTTGGTGGAAAGCTCATTAATGCTTATAAAGCCATGGCAAGATGTCGGTTTGGAAATGGGAGAATAGCTTATCTGTGGACAGATTTATGGAAGAATGAATGTCTCCAATTCAAAATGCCACATTTGCTATCCTATGCAAAAAACACTAAAATCATAGTGCATGAAGCATTACACACTGAGTATCTCGAGGATCTCTTTAATCTCCCCCTGTGACAACATGCATTCTCTGAATTTGAAGAACTAGAGGACATATGTCAACAATCCTTGATCAACAACCAACTAGGACACCCTAATAAATGGACCGACATCTGGGGTTCTGAAGAATTTGCTGTTAAAAAAGCATACATGGTACTTGCTGGTTCTCAGCTTGCTCCACCTCACTTCACATGGATCTGGGAATCTTCATGTCAAGCTAAACAAAAAAATTCTTCTGGCTACTACTCCTGGATAAACCTAATACAAGAAACCTTCTGAGAATGAAAACTTGCCCTCTGCCTGACTACAACTGTGCAACATTGAATTGCAACACTGAAGAAACCCTTGTAAACCTTTTTGGACTTGCCCATTTGCCTCTAAATGTTGGGGTTATATCTGTCCATAGAGAGTTAGAGATTTGTCGGTGTTACAAGCATTTCAAGAAATAAAAACAAAATTGAGTCTTCCTTTTGCAATGGAGATCATGATTCTGACCGCTTGGGGAATCTAGATTTGCAGAAACCAAAAAATATTTGAAGATACAAGACCAAGTTTTGCTAATTGGAAGGCAATTTTTCTTCAGGAAATGAGATGGTTCAATACAGAATAAAAAGTACTCTCTTCAGTTTAATGATTGGTTTCAAAGACAAGTCCATTAGAAAATTTCAACTTGTAACCTTGTAGCTTGTAACTTGTAACTTGATTATTTAATATCAATAAAAAAATTGAAGTGGGGGGGGCCTTCCCTTACTGTTTTACCCTTCAGAAAAATACCCTGTGATCCAATCAATGGAAGTGAAACAGTAACCAACAATTTGGCAGAGACGTAAGTATGATAGTGACACATTTCTTTATTCAAGAAATCATGGACAATTGTTTTCACACTATTGTAGCAATTTCTGGGTTATTTGTATAGTAACCAATAGTAACCAAGCACTGGTCCATAAGTACTCATCAGAGTAAGCAAAATGGGAGGACTATATTTAACTTGCTGAGATGGTAGCCAAGGTTGATCACATACTAGAAACTCTCATAGGGGTATTTTGTAGTGGCCAACAATGAAGTCCAGATATATAATTGACTTTGACAATGTTACACCAAAATTGTGTTATATTGAGTGCCCACATGATACACACGATATTTCCAGACGCAATCTTGTCATCACTAAGGGGCATAATGGAGATGTTGACATTGTGGTTATAAGATACGTCACTCTAAAATCATGGTCCAGTGCTAGATCATCAATAGGCAAATGGGAAACTTGGGTGCCTTATATAAAGGTTGAGTTGGATACTCTCCTTGGCCTTGAAAAATCATGGCCATATGGTGGGAAAGATACAGTAAGGTTACTATGTGTATTTGAGGACAGAGAAATGGTTGTTATATGGGCGAAGGAGGGAGTATTCGAATTAGATCTCAGCAACATGAAGTGTAAGAAGTTCATATCTCCTAAATGTTAGTCTACTTGTGTGACCCTTGTTTTTTTGTACATTTTGGTAGTTGATCAAACTATGGTTGCACCTTTGCTTGCATTGTAGTCACAACGGTAGGGGTTGGAACGTTAGTGTTGTCTATTCATTTTGGGGGCATATGCGTGTTTCAAGAAACTTTGGTTTATATGATGAAATAGTGTGCTCTCTATATAGTACTAGATGCATGATAAAACCTTGTTTTATGTGATATACATATACCTGCATCTAGTGTATGTGTTTCGATAGTATGCAACAGTAATTATTTTGCAGCAGGCTTTTTATTTGATTTGAATTAGTGCTACCATTTAGTTAGTGCTTCCTGTAGAAGTGTCTGTGCTGACACCTAAATAATTAGTAGACCTTACTTTCACACCATGTTCACATGCGTTGTTATAAACTCAACTAGATTCTTGAATCGGAGCTACTTCAGATATTTGTTTGTTTTGTAAAACTATCAATCTTGTATCATAGATCTGCATTTGCATAAGCATGGTAGAAGATCACTCTCCCCATCTTGGATTCCTTAAATAGAGGGAGGATGACCTATTTTTAAAATAATTTGTTGGATAACCTCCAAATTCAAAATCTCAGTCGAGCGCCAAAACCTACCACCTACCCTGTTTGAATTGAAGGCATCCAATTTATATTATGGATGATTAGTTGATATGACACTCGCCTTAAATTCCTGAACTATGTTCTACATGACCTTTTTTCTATTATAACTTGGTCGGGAGCCAAATTCAAAATCGTAATTAAATCACCCACCAACCCCGAAGCATTTTGCGCCCCTCCGTTTCCAACATTTCGAGGCAAAATCTCCCACCAAGTGAGTACCATTTTTCTACTATTACTAGGATGCTAGGCAAATTAAAAACCTCAGTCAAGCGGCAAAATTTACCGTCTATGCTATGTGAATCAAAGGTATCCAATTTTTGTGCAAAAATATGGTTACAGACGATCGGTTGATATGGCTCTTCGCCTTGATTTCTTGGGCATATACTGTATTGTCTACTACCTTTTCTCTATTAGTAGATGGATGCTAGCCAAATTCAGAATCTCAATCGAGTGGCAAAATCACTAACCGAGCTTGATGCATTTTGCACCGATCTATTTCAAAAATTTGAGGCAAAATCTCCCACCGGGTAGTAACATTTTTCTAGTATTATTAGTATATGGACCATAGCCAAATTCAAAATCTCAAGCGGAAAAATCACACACGAACCTCGAAGCATTTTGTGGCCATCTATTTCAAAAACTTTGTGGAAAAATCTACCACCGAGGGAGTACCATTTTTCTATTATTAGTAGATGGATGCTAGCCAAATACAGAACCTTAATCAAGCAGCAAAGTCACCCACTGACCTTGAAGCATTTCGCACCCATCCGCTTCAAAAACTGTTTAATTTAAAATTCCCATTCTGCCTATTGTTCAGACGACAAATGGACATGCTATAGTCGGTAGCTTGGGGGCACGATTTTAATTATTTTTATGTTCACCTCTATAGTCCCATTCACGCAATATTTCCCACTGGCCCTCCCAAAAATCTCAAGCTCCTATCTCAATATCTCACCTCCACAACCATCGTGCGCACCAGTTGCCGGAAATTCCACGGCGACCGATGAAGGGAATATGCCCAAGAGGCAATAATAAAGTGGTTATCACCTTATTACATGTTGATGTTAAATGTTTATTTCTCATGCTATAATTGTATTAATTTGAAAAATTAATACATGTGTGTTTAATAAACAAATAATAGTTCCTAGTTATGCCTCCCATTTAAACTAGTTCCTTGATTAACAAGATGATCAAGGTTTCCTGATTATGGACATTGGATGTTGTTAATAATGAGGTCACAACATTGGTTAAATGATGTGATGAACATTCACCCAAAGTATAGTAATACAATCAAAGTAAGTATGTTTACATTGCTATAACATCATACGAAGTAACCCTAATCCTTAGACTATGAGATCATGTTAATTACTAACGCCGTAAGAGTACTTTGATAACATGAAATGCCACACTATAAAAGGGTGACTATAAAGGTGGGTTTGGGTACTCTGAAAGTGTTATGTTGATGCTCATGGATCAAGAGTGGGATTTGTCCATCCCGGTGATGAAGAGATATACTTAGGGCCCTGTCGGTGATATCACATTAACACAACTTGCAAGCAAGTGATAAGATCACAAAGAATGTTATATCATGGGAACAAGAAAAGAGTACTCATCGATAACGAGATCAAACTAGGTATGGGGATACTGATGATCGAATCTAGGACATATAATATATCGTGAGCCAAAGGGATTTAGTTACGATGTCAAAGGTTGTCACGATCACGAGAGTCATCATTCAATATGTGGGTGTCAGTATGGATCTCTAGGTCCCGCTGCTGATTATTGATCAGAGAAGGGTCTCGATCATTTCTGCATTATTCACGAAGGGTGACACACTTAAGGTATACTGACACCAAATGGAGCAGATATAATACCAGAGAAAGGATTTGAAAGCGTTGGGATTATTTTGATGTACACCGGAGTTGTTTCTGATCAAATTGCTAAAAATGGTTTCAGATGTGATATCTAATTATTGTAAGGGGTTTTATTCATATGTTTGTTAATTAAAGTAATTAACAAAATTCTGAATAAAAGAAATAAAAATTGTTTTATATAATGAGAGATTGCATTAATTTTGGTCAAAAATAAAGGCAAGTTGATTGGAGTTGATTTTAATGGGAGTGGGCTTACTGTAACCTCCACTCACCATTAAGAGGGCAGAGGTGGGGGCGCCACCATGGCCTCTAGCCATGGACTTTGGAGATTCCCCCTCACATATAAAAGGAGGGATCCTCCTCCTCTCCACACACCTCCTAGTGAAGGATCTCTCTTCTCCTCTACTAAATTCTCATGACTTCAGATTAGCGAATTACATGATCTCTGTGGTTTCTCTAGAAGGATTTGCTACTTCTGCTTCTTTGCTAGAGCAAGGAATCGGAGATTTTCGGGGTGCTAAACATGTGTGCGGTCACGGATGCGCTGCTACTTTGCGGCGTTATACTTCAACTCGATCTTAAGATTGGTAACTGTACGACTACATCATCGACAATATCAGATTTCGTTAGCAAAGCTTTTTGGTCTTCTAGGGTAATATATCTATGGATGTATATCCATCCATTGTTTGTATATAGATAGATAGATCTTGGTGCTCAGTTGTTCATATCGTAGGAAATTTTTTGTTTTCTCTGTTGCGAACCCAACAATGGTATCAGAGCCTACTCTATGCGTAGATAATTTGCACGGGTAGAACACATATGAGTATGTGGGCGCTGATGATCATGTTATTGCATCCTTTAAGTATTTTGAATATTAGCGTCATAGTGGGATGAAGAGCCCCGGACTAAGTTTACATGTCCTAGCATATGAGACCTATTCCACGCTTGACATGCAACTAGTTTTGTATAAGTGGCTTGTAGGTGTGTGTCTCTCCTAGTATAGTTGATATCTAATTTACAAAAGTTTGCAAATAATTTTATTATCATTGTTGTGGTTCCATGTTCGTAGGTAAGAATGGTTCTAACTCCGAAATCCCTAAGCCACACAAAAATATGCAAAAGATAAATTAAAAGCGTCTAGTTTTGTTTTTGCTAGGCAAGTCTTATGATATGGTAATGTTATAATTTGAATTATAGTTTGATACTATTGGAAATTATAACAAACCAAAGTGTAAACACCATAGACCTTGCCATTACATGAATGGAATGATGGAGATCACACCATGACGCACAAGATAGTGATCAAGTGCAAGAACTATATCATATCATGTTTTACATATGATGTTTGTTTGCATCTTATTTTTGCTTGTATGCTGCTTTGTAGCATTATAAGATGATCATTTAAATATCAAGACAAAAATTTGTTCTTCCTTTAGTATGCATTGTTACGAAAGTTCGTCATTTTGAGACACCACGTGTTGATAGGGTGTGATAGACTCTATGTTTACATACAATGGGTGTAAGACAGTTTTACACATGCGGGTACTAAGGTTCTTACTTGGCGAGCCTATCATGTATAGACATGGTCTTGGAACACGAACCGAAAGGTAAAGCATGAGTCATATAGTTGATATGATGACCATATTGATGCTTTCCTTTGCAGCTGCACCAATTCACATGATGATTGATCTTGGTGTAGTGAATTTGGTTCTTGTAATCACCAAAATGTGTCGACGGGTGTTGGTTTTGAGTGGGAGTTCATTTAGTAATATGATTGAAGTTGAACTCAATTTATCATAACCTAAATCAAAGTGAATTTCCATAGTGTTGGCACTCGCTTTGGGCTTGTAACTAATCAAGACAAATGGGGAGAGACACTTGGAAAAATCCACTTGGGGGATTATTAATCATCATCAAAGAGACACCGTATCAAGTCAAGGAATTATCAGTCTTAATAGCCGATTATGGTAGTGTTCAGAGAAGACTCGGATACTGATATATGGAGGCTTTAACTATGAGTCCTTTAAGATAACCTCAAATGAAAACATGTTGAACACAAAAGTTGTGCGCCTCGTCGAAACAAGCAACTTTGGTTTTTAAATCATCTCGATCCGAGTTAATATGCAAAATTGAGAGCCAAAATACTGACAGAGGCCGAATTAGCACGGACGGGATAGAGGGTCGCCCGACCACAGACCATGTCTCACCTTAGGCGAGAGCAATGGACTCGGACGACCAAAAAAACCTCCTAATTCGGTCAATCTTTTTATGACTTAATTTAAGTGGTTAAGATCAACTCGGATGGAAAAATGCAAAACATGAAAGTTCTTCCTTTTTTCGAGAAGAATAATTTTACTTTTGGAGTAAACTTCTTTTGAGCAAGTATGTGGCCTCCAGATTTAAGATACCGCTAAATTGAGTTAAATTCTTTCGGTCTGAATCCGAGTTTGATACGAAAATAAGGGGAAAAGTCCATCAAGCTCAGATCATATGAAAAAGTGGCCAACATCAAAGTTATTCGCTGTTTCGATACGCACAACTTTGCTTTTGACGACATTTTGATACGAGCTTGTTTACTATCTCAAAAAGTGGTCCATAAGGTACTGACAAGTTTTTGACCGAACAGTTACGCAAATTTCGGGTTTGCTTGTTTGAGTTGGACTCCAACTAGGGTTTTGGACGTGGATCCAACCTTATTTTTTGCACGGAAAGTCCAGCCGCTCCTTATATACACGAGGGGTGACGGCCGATTGAAGCAACACCAATCGAACAAATCAATCTACTACTTTTTCGTGTTCATCTACTTTTTATCCCTCTCCCTTGTATCTTTCACTCGTTCTTCGTTGTTCTTCAAGATTGGAGGCTGCGAATCCACGAGGCTCTAGGGGCGGTCAGACCGATCTAGGACAGCCCATAGCCGCCACGCTGCCCTGACGGGGCCCCTCCCGGGCGAGCGGGGTTTCGGGTCTTCAAAAGCGTCCGCAGGACTGTCTTGCGTATCGCGCTTCCGGCAAGCCTCCCTCAGCACGTGCTGCTGCGCATCATGCTCGGCGTCGAGGGTACACGGTGACGTGTTCATGTTCAAACACACTTTTTGTCGATTCCGCTGGGGACGAAGCTTTGAACGATCTCCAGCCCGTTCTTGCTATGAAGAGAGCATCATCAAGAGGCTGCAATCTACAACGGTATCATGTATCCTCAATCTTTCTACGTAGATACAACTAACTCTTATGTTGATGTTGCTAGATCTTTTGATATGTGTACTATATCGGCTAGCTCTAGTTTTTACTATGTGCAAAAGTCGATGCATAATAATCTACATGCTTCAACTTATCTTAATAACTTGCAACATGTAAATTCGAATTCTCATGCATCGGCAACCCCAGAAATTCATATGCCGATGAATAACATGACGAATTCTGTTAATCCATATGAAACATCCGATGTTAGAAATTTCAATAGCATGCAACCAAGTATTTCATCTTCATATTCATCGGCAAATAAGTTGCAATCTCTAGGTTTAGCTTCAAACATGCTGATGGATAGGGAAATTGGACATGCTACAACTAGTTATTTCCCTAATTACTCTTAGTCATCATATGCTACACCTGATGTTTCAGCACCATATGCAACTAATGATATTCATAATTCGGCTTCACATATTTATGATTATAGCCGAATAAGTGAAAACTCAATAAAAAGTAATGTGCCTTCATCTAGTACTGTAGCGTATGGTACGTCCCCGCACAATTGCAAAGTTTCGGTGAAACCTCATTACCGAAAGATATAAAAAGCATTGGGGGCAATCTTATGCAGGAACAAATGACTTGAAGAAAAAACTTGCAGCTGAGTTCAAGAAGCTTAATTCTCTTCACCTAGAACTAGAAGAGAGGCCCCATGATCTTACTACAATACAAGCTTATGAGGCATACAATAAGAAGCGTGAAGAGGAGCGTAAGGCAAACAAGATCAGGTTTTCGCCTTCTCAATTGCTAAGTTTCGGCGACACTACATTGCCGAAAGAAACTAAAAGCATCGGGTGGAAATCATATGCAGTTGAGGTTAACACGTTTCATTACATTTGATGATTTATCAGAGGAACATCTCCAGTTATTCGATACACTGAAGAAGAAGCGTGATGAGGAGTTTGATGCGCTTGAAAAGAAGATGAAAGAAGATCATGAAGAATATAAGAAAAAACTTGAAGAAGAAGAACTGCAGAAGTTTCTTGCAAGTCTTGAAAAGGACTATCAAGACAATACTACTCAAGTTGAAGGAATCAATTTATCTCCTCCATGCAGCAATAAAGTTGAACCCACTGCTACATCAAGGAAAAAAGAAGAGTCTTTGCATATGACGAAGCCCATGAAGGTGAGAATGATTCTGCTACGATAGTTAATTCGGTTAATGAAAAAGTCGAATCAGAAGATACATATGCTGAATCTACTAAATCTGAAGAAGCATTCTTCGTTGATCAAGAGCATGGCAAGCTTAGAAAAACAGTCGTGCTTGACTTTTCTAGATGTAAGGGAGCTTACATGCTTCCCTGCGAGTTCTATTCCAAAGAAATTGATGATCATCAAGAACTAGAAAATATAGCCGAACAATGTTCGGTTGACAAAGAACATCATAGTGAAGAGGCACAAAGTCCATAAAAGGAAGAAGAAAAGGCGTTGGAGAATTATCTAGAGGCCACGCAAGATATTGTTCAGGTCATGCAACTATCATACTCTCCCAATGTCTTCAAAGAGGCACATCTAGCAAATAATTTACTTATATTCCGATTTGGTCAAAACTTTATTATTGATACATCTGTTAGCAAAATTCTCATAAGCTATGAAGGACCAATCGAGAGAGGTAATTTATTTGTTAGTAATATAATTGTCACAGAACCTATCGGTCAACATGTTGTACCCTTTAGAGAGACCGATAATAACGAGTTATTACAGCCAAAGCTTTCCACATGGTTCCATCTAGATTTTATATATACATGGGTCGCTTTGTTTATTTCATACTTGGCTAACATTTAGTCTCAAGTAAGACATGTGTGTTTTCATCTTTTTAGTTTCAAAAACATAAAGCCAATGTTATTGTCTCTTGAGAAAGTCGATGCTAGTATAACTGTGTATTCAAAGACATCGGAAAAAGAAATGCAGAAAACAACGCATAGCCAAATTGGATGATGTAAAATCTGAACCATTCGGTTGCACAATTCCAAAGTTGTTCTCACAACAAGATTGGTTAGAAGATAAAAGGTGTACCTACTGTTTGAGAATGTGTGATCACATCTTTGATATATTGGTGCAAACTGATTATATTAGGATTCTTGATTACAATGCCGAGTCGTCATTACAACAACAGATGTATTGCAAGTTGCATGATTCGTTCGAGCATAGTGTAGAGGATTGCAACATGTTTGATCAAATAGTACAATCGGCTTTTAATAAAGGACGATTGAAATTTGTTGAAACGCAAACTGATGACCAATCTATTTCGATTGGTCTTGATGGCAAAAATATATTGCATTAGCTACCTCTAGTCTATTTGTGTAATGATGAGCAGGTACACAAGGAAGATGATGGGATCAAGCTCTCAAGCAAAGAGATTATTGAAGAGCATATTGCAAATGTTCTTGAAGGCGATAGTTCCATTGAAGCTATGATGAAGACATCAGGCACTAGGGGCAACAAGAAAACTCGAAGATCGATGCGTGCAAAACTCAAAAAGACAAAGGCCGCAATAAGCACAAGGGTAAGAAACCAAAAGTCACTTTCGCACAACTACTGGAAAAATATAAAAAGGAGAGTGAAGCAAAAAGTTCTTATCGGCCAAGTAGTGCAAAAGCATCAAGATTACCCCCAAGGCAAAATTCTAAAGATGGGGATTTGTGAAAGGAGAAATTAAATGCAACAAATTCGTATCCTCCTTTTGGGCCACCAATGCCAAGTTCATGGATACCTCCCTATGCTAATTTTTATTCATATCCATCATGGGAAAGGTATGATTCACGGGCACGTTATCCATGTATTTCTAGATCATCTCACCCAAATTATGCAGCTCCAAGAAGACCAACATTTGATCAACAATCACATGTCAAAGACCGTTTCAATCAAAAAGAATCGATGCGGAGTTTATGGGTAAATAAAGAAGTGGTCAAGCAAGTATACTGAATCAAAAAGGATGGACGCAAGTGTGCTATTTCAGATTTGACTTCAAATGATGAAAAGCCAGCTGAGTTGACGTTGGATACTAAGGGAAAGAAAGTGAAGCGAGTAACTTTCAAAGACCCAGTTTCTGAATCTGAACAAGAAAAATTGAAGGTTCCCAAAATTAAGAAAGTCATGCCATTGTATGAAACAAAACCAAAGCCGAGATGCCCACTCGGTTTATCACATTGGCAAGAGAGAAAGCTATATCAGCTTACGGTCGAGGATCTGAAGAAAATAAACATGGCGTGGGTTACCAAAGTAATCCCTCAAGGCAAGAAAGATGTGCGAGATGTTGTCATAAGAAGGGCAATAAAGAGTGGAGAACAAAAAGAATAAAGCCCACAAGCGATCAGGCCAAAGAATTCAGTATCACTATCAAAATCTTTGGCCAGCACATCATACATATTGTTCTACTTCACCATTAATGCCTATGCCATGGAATTCATCCCCAGGTATGATTAGTTACCCACCATGGTTTTATTTTGATCCTTGGATGCATCATAATTCTATACATCATGAAGGGGTATTGCCAAATCATTATTGATTTGATTAGTTACAATTTTGTTGCTAATCCAAAAGGCCGAATGATTGAAGTTCATAATCATATTTGTTCATTTGTTTACTTCGGCTATACATATTTTGGTGGATGGAATATGCAGGCCCATTGGGGCAAAGATATATGGCCGATATTTATTTTATCGCCCTTAGATCATTTTCCAATCATGGTTGATGTGGTGTTCTAACATCGTCCTTAGTGTTACTTGAGACTGAGACAAGGTATACATTCATTAGCAATTGTGCTTATGCTTATGTGTTGATAATTTAGCTTATAAATCTTTGAAATCTATGAAAGGCCAAATTGTTTTAAATTCAATTACTGGGCATAGACGATGAGCATGATATTGATATTGATATTATCTTTATAGTACCATGGGAATTACATTTTAACTGTTTAGTTTTAAAAGTAATATCCAATTTATTGGTATTGTTTATTTATCTCCTTATGGTACCGTTTTATGAAGTCTCATGCCGCTTAGAATATCTTGCACAAAGAATCAGGCCGAATATACAACTTTGATATTTGTGCTAGAATGTTTTATTGCTATAGGTGCTACACATATTGAGGCTTCTAGTGGTTCGTTGTGAGTAGTTCAATAATGTCCATGGCTTACCAAAGTTTTGACGAATCACATATTATTTATCTTGATACATGTCTAGATGTAACTTTCATATTGGATTGATTTATCATTGCTCATATATCTAGATATGAAAACTTAAGTGCAAATGAGTTGGCTCAACAAACATCTGGTACCATGTTATTCACGATATATTTCATATTCTATAACAGCCGATGCTTTGTTTCGCCAACATAGGTAAGGCTGGATTGGAGACTACCGCTTCAACCACTAATGAAATATCTAGTGCAGGTGAAGATGAAGAATAGAGGAAGCCCATTATTTATTACATGAAAATCTGAACCAAAGGGTGAACATGACAATTCGGTTGCTTTTCAAATGTTCATTAATAGGTAATGATCTTTATTGCTGAACAGTTGGTGATATTCTTCTTGAGCAACATGAACGAAGACCTGGTCCGAATCATTGTGGGAGTTTTTCATGAAGGAAATTATGATATTCATCAACTTCGGGATGAGGTGATTGTTCTTAACGCAAATTATTTGAGGAAATCATACCCAAGTGGCTGATATATATTTATCTCCCTTAGCACATATGGATGATATAGAGTTATCGCCCTAAGACAACCAATGGCTGATGGAGTGTTGACATCGTCCTTAGACTAATAGTGCAGCAAGTTATTTTCTGGCACGCAAGCTCTGCCAGAAAACAGGGGGCATGTGTTGGCACTCGTTTTGGGCTTGTAACTAATCAAGACAAATGGGGAGAGACACTTGGAAAAATCCACCTGGAGGATTATTAATCATCATCAAAGAGACACCGTATCAAGTCAAGGAATTATCAGGCTTAATAGCCGATTATGCTAGTGTTCAGAGAAGACTCGGATACTGATATATGGAGGCTTTAACTATGAGTCCTTTAATATGACCTCAAATGAAAAAGTGCCGAACACGAAAGTTGTGCACCTCGTGGAAACATCTCGATCCGAGTTAGTAGGAAAAATTGAGAGCCAAAATACTGACAGAGGCCGAATTATCACGGACGGAGAGAGGGTCGCCCGACCATAGACCATGTCTCACCTTAGGCGAGAGCAATGGACTCGGGCATCCAAAAAAACCTCCTAATTCGGTCAATCTTCTTATGACTTAATTTAAGCGGTCAAGATCAACTCAGATGGAAAAGTGCAAAACATGAGAGTTCTTCGTTTTTTTGAGATGAACAACTTTTATTTTGGTGTCAACTTCTTTTGAGCAAGTATGTGGCCTCCATATGCAAGATACGGTAGAATTGAGTTAAATTCGTTCGGTCTGAATCTGAGTTTGATACGAAAATAAGGGGAAAAGTCCATCAAGATTAGCTCATATGAAAAAGTGGCCGACATCAAAGTTGTTCTTTGTTTCGAGGCGCACAACTTTGATTTTTATGACATTTTGATCCGAACTTGTTTACTATCTCAAAAGTGGTCCATAAGGTACTGACAAGTTTTTGACCGAACATTTACGTAAATTTCAGGTTTGCTTGTTCGAGTTGGACCCCAACTAGGGTTTTGGACGTGGATCCAACCTTATTTCTTGCACGGAAAGTCCAGCCGCTCCTTATATACACGAGGGGTTACGGCCGATTGAACCAACACCAATCGAACAAATCAATCAACTAATTTTTCGTGTTCATCTACTTTTTATCCCTCTCCCTTGTATCTTTCTACTCGTTCTTCGTCGTTCTTCAAGATTGGAGGCTACAAATCCCCGAGGCTCTAGGGGCGGTCAGACCGACCTAGGGCAGCCCATAGCCGCCACGCCGCCCTGACGGGGTCCCTCCCGGGCAAGCGGGGTTTCGGGTCTTCAAAAGCGTCCGCCGGACTGTCTTGCATATCGTTCTTCCGGCGAGCCTCCCTCGGTGCGTGCTACCACGCATCGTGCTCGGCGTCGAGGGTACACGGTGACGTGTTCGTGTGTGAACACATAGTTTGTTGTAGTCATTGGTATCTGTTTACTACCTTATGCTTAGTTATAATTGAGATAATATAACTATGGAATTCTGGATATTTACTTTACGAACTGGTATTGTATTGTTTTCAGTGTCAATCTAAAGTTTTGAATACCTATTGAAAACAGTCAGCAAACTCCATTTACTCCAAGTTTAATAATTAGTATTAAATCAAGAGTAACAATTCCAGTGTTAGTACCTAAATATCATGTTTGCCTCCATGATCGTTGGTATTAAAATATGTTTTAGTATCAAAGGTTATCTAGGAGCTAAAAGAATTGTTTCACAAACCATCATATTTGGAAGACATTGCGATATCTAAAACAAGTATTTGGTTGCAATATGATAGAGTATACTTTAGCAAAATACATGTTCTCATATTGTAGAATTTGCGAAGGTTGAAGATGCTAGGCGTCCTGATCACCCAAAAAGGTTTTTGTGAACTAACCTTTTTGATATGAGAACATGTATTTTTCTATAATAGTTTGATAATGAAAGTTGTGATGATAGGTGATTAGTGCAAATAATATGCATATTTAAGCACATATATTATTCATCTTGTCACTCCTTTCATGCCATATCTAGCTACAACTATGCCTATTATGCATGATTAATAGTTCTCATCTATTTTTATAACTATCAGTTTTTATTAGGATTTTATTACTTTTTCGTGTATTTGACTTGTGTGTAGGTGTTGTGATGGATTATGGATAAAGCAAGGAAATAGGAGCTAAGAGGATGCAATATGGAGGAGCTGCATGCACCAGACTTAGCAATTTGAGGGGTGGAAAAGTGGAATTTTTTCATAAACTCCAAATGAAGATCCAAGGCCATGGTGTTGTATCCCTCGTCCATATGAATCCAACGAGCTGAAAAACACCCAAATTTGAGCTTGTATGAAGAAATGGTGGAAAAATACGAAAAGCATCTGTGAGTGTAATGACCAAACTGTAAGGGCTGGTACAGTCATACCGCCCGCCCGTAGCGTGGGTTTGGACACACGAAAAAGTCCTTTCTGGATGTGTTTCTTCACATAATCCATCCCTATTTGTTCCTAGATCTTCCTTAGGTCATAGGCAACATGGGACCGGCTCCATCACCATCTCCATCAACGCCTCCATCTTCCTCTCTCTTTTATTTAGTATTTGTAAGATTGAACATTATGATGACCTCCATGGATTATCCCTCGTGTTATTATTCATCTATGGTTGAGTAGTTGATTCAGTTATAGGGTAAGGTATGATCTAGTATACAACCCTAGACTTTATGGCTTGATCTATTATATTATTCTCTCCTCTAGTGATAAGGGGGAGATAGATGAGTTCATGTGATCCTTTGATCTGGAGTGTATTATTGACTTGCAAAGTGACAACGATGCCAGGCTGTGGCAACACAGAATCATTGGAGATCGTTTATTTATATAAAGATGTATCTTGTGTAATTCCAATAGATGGCTACATAGCTGCCCCTCTAGTACGAGTGAGACCAAAAGCCTAGACACCGCCTTACTCTAGTAAATTCTACATCTATAATACCTTTGTTTACTTTCAGTATTGCTTTACCTTGTTCTTGTTTAGTTCTTTATTGTTAATTACTTTAAGCCTCTCTCAATTACCATTACCCTAGCAACCTATGGAGTATACTATTTCCAAATGCTATTTTGGGTGCGAAAATGGTCAGACTAACAACATGGCTATGGGGTTGTGTTGTTTCCATTTGCAAAGCTTCCTTGGGACAAACTTTCTAATAAATAGTTGTTGCTACAAGTACTGCAATTACCCTGCTGTTGATTGTAGGAACCCATACATCAACTTGGCGCCGTTTTCGGGGAGCATAGTGTTTGGTTATTCCTACCCACTCGCACATAGTTTATTTCCGTTTGTTAATATTATCTTACTGCTTTTATTCATTTAAAAAGAACAAAAAAAATTAGTTAATCTTTTATTGCTAGTCTTGTTATTGGTCTTAATCAAAAAATTAAAAAGATGGGAACTGTGGCAGAAAAGGATCTTGGGGAGTAATAGTAATTATTCACATTCAGCTATTACTCAGCCCGCTGTCACACTGGAGAATTATGAAATTAATCCTAAAATAATACATATCATCAAGAACAAAGCTTTTGAAGGAGATCTAGAGAATTATCCATGCGAGTATATTGAGAACTTCATTGAATTGTGTTCTACGGTGAGGTTGGACATTTGTACAGAAGATGAGCTGAAATTAATGTTGTTTCCATTCTCATTGAAAGGAAAAGCCAAAGAATAGTTACATTCACAACCTGCGGGACGCTTCAAATCATGGCAATGTACCTCCGATGCTTTTCTCCGTTACTATTTTTAGGAAAGAAAATTTATGACTGGAGGTTTGACATCATGACTTTTAAGCAAAGCAGCAAAGAAGATTTAATGCCAGCTTATAATAGGTTCTTAACTTTGTTGCATGATTGTCCACCTCATAATTTATATGATTGGTTATTGTTGAAAATATTTTACGTGGGCTGAAATCCTTCTTAAAGATAAGTTACACATTACGTCTAATGGTTCTTTTCTTAGAAAAATTATGGATGAATCATGTCAGATTTTGAATATAATGCAAAATAATTTACACAATGCCATGTACGTAATCCGAAATCGGCGTCCACAACGTCAAGTATGAGCCGCGCAAGGCGATCAAGTCGCAGGCCCTTGTCGATTTCCACGCCGACTAGGAAGAAGCGCAATAACCTGAGATTCTGCCCTACCTCCACTTCGACGACTCCAAAAACTCTGATGGGGCCGGAGCTGGAATCATGCTCACCTCCCCCAAGGGCGACAAGCTCCGATACGTGCTGCAACTCAACTTCACGCCCTGCACCAACAACATGGCGGAATACGAGGCCCTCCTCGACGATAATGCGGGTCACCAAGGAGATGAATGTCAATCGCCTCAAGTGCTACGGCGACTCCGACCTTGTCGTCGCGCAAGTCGCCGGCACCTGTGATGCAGTCTCCCCCAACATGATAGCCTACAACCAGGCGGTGGACCAATTGGGAGGCTATTTCACGGCTACTCCATCGAGTGGATTGATCGCCGCAAGAACAAAGAGGCTGGCGCACTCTCACGCATCGGGTTGGCTCGTTAGACACCATCTCTGGGCGTTTTCCTCGACATCATCGACAAGCCCTCAGTCTCCCTCCCGAAGGAGATCGACATCGGGATACCACTGCAGCCCGAGCCCGCTCTGGTCACCATGGTCATGAAGCCTAGTGACTGGACTGCGCCGTATGTCGCCTACCTCGAGCACAAGATTGTGCGCGTGGACGAGACAGAGGCACGGATGATCGTGCACCACTGCAAATCATTTGTCATCATCAACGGCGAGCTCCACAAACATAGTGTGACCGGCGTGTTCCAACGCTGCGTGTAGCCAGAAGAAGGATGCAAGATCCTCCAGGACATCCACTCCGGCGACTGCGGCCACCATGCAGGTGCCCGGTCGCTAGTCGCCAAAGCCATGCGACATGGCTTCTACTGGCTCACCGCACACACCAATGCCATCGACATCGTCCAACGATGCGTCGGGTGCCAGAAGTACGCCAACCAGACGCACATCCCTGGTTTGTCCCTCAAGACCATCCCATTACTTGGCCAATTGCCATATGGGGCATCGACATGGTGGGCCGGTTCAAGAAAGCTCCATCAGGCTACACCCACTTCCTGGTCGCCGTCGACAAATTCACCAAATGGGTCGAGGCGAAGCCAATCAAGAAGTGCGACTGCAAGACTGCCACCAAGTTCCTCCGTGATAACGGCACCAACTTCGCCAAGGGCTCCATGACTGACCGCACAGAATCATCACGGATAACGGCACCAACTTTGCCAAGGGCTCCATGGCTGACTTCTACGAGGAGCACGGCATACGACTTGACCTCACCTTAGTCATCCACCCGGAGTCGAATGGCCAAGAAAAGCTCGCCAATCAAAGCGTCCTCCATGGTCTCAAGCCACGACTACAGGTCCCCCTCGAGCGGACCCCCGGATGCTGGGTCGAAGAGCTCCCCTCCGTGCTATGGGGCATTCGCACCTCGGTCAACCGCTCAACAAGGTTTACACCCTTCTTCATGGTGTACGGCGCTGAAGCCATCATGCCGACCGATCTCGAACACAACTCGCCTCGGGTCATCAACTACGTGGAGGCAGACAATGGGATTACCCGCCAACACGGGGTTGACCAGCTCGATGAAGCCCGCGACCCAGCTCGCTCTCGCACCGCCATCTACCAGCAAGGACTCCACCGCTATCACAACCGCCGAGTTTGGACTCGCACCTTCCAGGAAGGCGACCTGGTCTTGCGACTGATCCAAGATAAGAAGGGCATGCACAAGTTCTCTCCCCCATGGGAGGGGTCATTCGCCATAGGGCGTGTCCTCAGCAACAACGCCTATTACCTCATCGATATACGAGGTGATAGCCAGCTCGACGTTGGGCAGCCATGGAATGTAAATATCCTTCGCAAGTTCTATACATAGAACTAAAACTTGTACTCAGCTGCTATATGATGAAATAAATTCAGATTGCACAAATTGTGTCTACTCGTCATCCCCTTGTGTCGTCGGATTAATGACATGTACGCCATGAAGGGGTCCTCGAGGCATGTGGAAGAGAGGAGTGTGAGACGTACGGTATTCTGGGATGGTGAGCACACAAGTTTACCCAGGTTCGAATCCGCCGGCTTTGGACGGATCCTACTCCTGCTAGCAATCCAATAATACGGCAAAGCCTGAATATGGGTTACAAGGGTTTCTCCTATGAGAGTTGGGATTGTAGACTATTGAGGTGTGCCCTAAAGGCTTTCCCTAGGACGGCTTATATAGATATCCGGCCTAGAGTTTACAGGAGAGATCTATCCGGCTACGACTAAGAGTCGGTTACAGAGTACATCTTGAACTACAAGTAACACTATGGGCCTATGTCGGTAAGTCTTCTGGGCCTTACCGTAGCCGGACTGGACTCCGTCTCTTCTCCCTAACTGGGCCGCCCGTGAAGCAAAGCTCTAACCCAAAGTGGGCCACCCTGGTCAGTGAGGTACAGTAAGGATACCTGGAAAGTATATCCCCAACAGCAGCCCCCGGAGGCCTCCAAGATCCAAAGTCGGATTCATCATCATCTAGCTTAATCTTCGGCTTGCAGAATCTTGAAGGGTTCCTGAAACTTCAAAAGAAAATATACGATTTGGGTCTCAAAAAATGAGTCGGACCTATAAGTACGTTACTCGTGTCTCTAGCTCGAAATTCAAAATAAGCTGGAACTTGGTCTCTGACGTAACCTGACAATAGTCATGGTCAAGTCACGTCACTAACAGACATTTCCTGTTAGAACAACCGTTGGTGGGTCCGCCTTTCGCGGAACCGAGGCGCCGTTTCAATGTGTGCGTGGAAATTGAGGCGACGCAATCATTGCGCGGGGGTTTCCCAGTCCTTTCCACGACACGTGGCACGTTTACTATAGCGTTTACACGAATCTTTACACGGCCGGTGGATATAAGCGGTGAAGATCCTATTCCTCATCTCTCCTCACCAGCACTTTGCGCTGTTTCCTCCTCCCTTACGCATCCCATGAACCAAAAGCTCCTCTGCTCCCCAAAAATCTCCAGCACCGCCCATCCAAGGTCACCGGCGCACCAAAAAATGGCTTCAGCATCATCCTCCGGCACGGCGGCGACGGCAGCAATGGCAGCAGCGGCGGAGAAGGAGAGCAACCACGGGGTTTGGATCCCATGCATCCTCGATGATCCCAAGCTCCGTGTCGTGGAAGAAGAAAGGCTCCTCCGCGCTAGCGACTGGTGGAGTGGCTTTGGCGAAACCATCCCCAACCCTCGCGACGACGAACGAGTGCACTTCGGCACTCATCTTGACAGAGGTCTGAGCTTTCCTCCCTCAGATTTCTTTTCCGAGGTCATAGGTCATTACGGAGTCCATCTCCATCATCTCCCCCCGAACTCTATCTTAGAGATGAGTGCGTACGCCTCTTTGTGCGAGGGGTATCTCGGCATTAGGCCGAGCCTTACTCTCTTCCGGTATTACTTCCATGTCTGGAGAAATTCCATTACTGCCGGTAATCCTTATATTACCGATACCACTAGTTTTTCGGTTAGGCGAGAACGTGTCTATCCTTGGATCATGGCTAGTGAATCGGTCAAACAATGGCCGCCTACTTTTTTCTATCACAAGGATATTCCCGCTCCCGGCAAAGATCATGCTTTGCTTGCTTTCATCAATGGAGCCGCCACGCCCCAAGAGTCCTAGGACGAGATCGCTCCGGCTCTTAGTGATGATCTGCTCCTTGCCAAGAGGCGGATCGAGTATCTGACGAAACACAAGGGCCTGAAAGGGTCCGACTTAGTTCAATGCTGGGTGGCACGCCGGATCCAACCTCTTCAACATCATGGAGATCGACTGATGTATTCCATCATGTCGTCAAAGAAGGATTCCCTCCGCATCAGTCCCAAAACCTATGAGCCAAAAGATTATGTAAGCCAAATCAAATGGCTGATAAGGGAGCGGATTGAGACGAAGATTCCGGAGTTGTCCCTGGACATGCATACAGCGGAAAACCCCGTTGTGCTAGTAAGCTTCAGCAGCAACTCTTTTTATGTGTTCATCTTTATGTTATTTCGCAATACTGAGATACTTCTTCTTTTCAGCTTGCTGACCTCCCCGAGTCGGAGTTCGCTCCTATCGAGGGATATCCTCCTGAGTTTTCTCAGGATGAGTGTGAATTGGTTCCACTGCCGGACGTAGTTCCTTGGAAGCACAAAGCTCCGACAGTGGCCATCAGCACAAAAGAAGTGCCCGTTGTGAATAAGTAATCTTTCCTCACAAGGTCTTTGTATTTTGCTCGTAATTCCTTCCGAGATGTAATGTTCTTTGTTCTATTACCTTCTCAGAGCTAAACAGTTCACCAAGGGCAAAGGGAAAGGGGTTATCTCGAAGCCTCTACGTCAGTCGAAGCTCAACTTGACTTCTCCTGCCGTAGCTCCTCCAACTCCTGCCCCTCAGCCTTCTGCAGTGCTGGATCACAGACTGACGTCACCATGGGTGACTCAAGTGTTGATAAGGGTGAACCCTCTTCGGGTAATGATCCCTCGCCAGAGACCTTTGTCGACAATCTCCTGGACAATCTGGGACTTGCCAAACTTGGCTTATCTTGGAAGTCTATGGAGGAGATTCAAAAGCTAGCCCGGCAATGCCTGGAAAGCCAGACTATCTCTGCCGAAGAAGAAGCGCAAGAAGCAGAGGATATCAAGCACTCTGATCTTCTTGAACAAATTCATCTTCGTGACGAGAAGCTGAGGACCGACGAGCTTCCAATTACACTAGTGGTCCCCCTAACCCTTGCCGAGAAGGTTGTTGTTGAAGTGAATGCGAGTTTGGACAAACTCACTCGTGAACAATATGTAAGTCGGAATTCCAACTCCTGTTTTTCCTTTTTTATATCATATCCTCTAGCCCCCAAGCATGAAGCTGGACAATGAAATCCGGTTTTATGCTTCATTAGGATGCCGAAGAATGAACTAGTGTAGCCCGCAAGGCTCGTGCTGATATTAGTAAAAATATTAGCCCGAGTTTTTAGTAGACTTCTGACTTACATAAAGTATATTCCTATAACCAGGATTTATTGAAGAATGTTTGCAACAAGTGGAAAGAAATCAGAGCTCTCTGGCTTGAAAATGCACAATTGAAAGTTTCCAGGGATGAGGCCGAAGCTAAATATTCCAAAACTCAAACCTTGTCTTGTATTTCATAGTCGAATTTTTTGTTCAACTGTTGTTCTTTTGACTACAACACTGGTAAAGCAGTCCTGTGCTATGATTGAAGAGGCCAAGAATCTTAAAACCCTGGTGGTGGAAAACAAGGAACTTCACCAAGAGCTGGATAAGCTTAAAGCGGATCATGAGAAGAGCATTGCTCAAATTCTTGAATCCACCTCCATGGCCACCGAGGAGCGTGATCATAAGATTACGCTTCAAGATAAGAAAATATCGGATCTCAGCAATGATCCGTTCAGAGAAAGGGACATTACCGAGGCACTCCGGGCTAAACTCCAGAGTCTTTGGGAAGAGAAGGCCAAAGTCAACGATGTCATCTTTGGTATGTTTCCCTTTTTCTGACTTATCTGCATCTTCCGACTCTTTGGAGTCCGGGTTTACTTGACTTACCCTTTGCATTATATGCACAGGTCCTCTGAACTTAATGGGCTCAGCCTCTGCCAAATCTCGCACCAATCGGCTTACCCAAGTTGGTGATTTGCTGCATGACTTCCGCCAATCCCTCGAAGATATTGGCGAAGTTCTCAAGGTTCCAGACATGCATAGCATGTCCGGCTTTGAGGTGCGAGATAAGTCCAAGGATATGTCGTAGCTTGTTGAGGACTAGAACATGTCCTACGCGCGAACCACAGTGCAAAACGCTCTCACCATGGTTATGAGCCACCATGGAAACATGCAAATCTGGCAAGTAACCAGAGGGTAATGCAAGGTGGACGAAGGTGGACAGGAACAAGACATCAAGGCTATCATGGACTCCTGCGCCGGATATAGGTGCCACGTAGCTGATTTGACCAGCTACGACACTCCCTTCTTCACCCGTGTGGACACGCCACCTCCGCCTTCCGAAGAAACAGCTGAAGTTTCCGACGATGATCAAACCATATCAGATTTGAACATCTTAGAACGTTATCAAAACGAGGCTGATGTATCCAGTGAGCCGGCAGCTCGTACCTCTCCCCTGCATCATAGAGTATCAGAAAGAACAATGTGTTATTCTGAAAACAATTTGGGTATGTAAATAAGTAGTATAATACTTTTGCTAGTGCTAAGCTTTATTTTATCAATTCAGCACTTTTGGCTTTAATATTATGTGCCTGAAATGTTTGCATAAGCACTTGTATTTTTTGTCTGCACTTATCGTTTATCTGGCTTTCCGCCTCATCCCTTTCGTGAGCTGGCCAACTTTTAGCACGGAAACTTTGCCGAGCAACGGAGCTCAATTGCTAAACCAGTTTAAACTCGGAAATAAAGCCGGTTTCCAGTACCAACAATTCACTACTCGGAAAATGCCCGCATCCAGCAATCAGACAAGTAACCAAAGTATAGACTAGAAAATTTAGATTTATACCCGAAGGTAGCAATTTTAGAATCGGAAATCTAAACCAGAACAAACATGAGCATAAAGTACTTTCAAGTATTCTGGGATTTTCAACTATGACATGATCATTCGGAAATAAGATGGTAAAAACTTCTCAGAAATAATTTGAGGCAACCAAGACTTTATTTCGCATTGAACATGTACACATATATGATTACAAAGAAAAATAAACTAAGAATAAAAGGGACGTAGCTAAGCAATATTCCATGGTCTCTCTAACTCATCTGGGTTTGTACTGCCTCTAGCTCTCTTTCTCTTCTTAGTAGCAGGTCTTTCTTTGACTGGCTGCATATCAGTTAGGTAGTATGAATCATTGTGCAATACTCGACTAACTAAAAATGGCCCTTCCCATATTGGGGAAAGTTTGTTCTTTCTTTGCTGCACAAGCCGGAGAACCAAATCGCCCTTATTGAAAGACCGGTTTCTAACTCTCTGGCTATGATACTTGCGTAACTTCTGCTGATAGGTTGTTGATCTCATCTCAGCAATGACGTGAACTTCTTCGACTAAGTCGAGATCATTTTGTCGAGAAATTTCGGCATCCTCTTCAAAATACGCGGCCACTCTAGGAGAAGTGTGAATCAAATCACTGGGAAGAACTGCTTCTGCGCCATAGACCAAGAAGAAAGGTGTGTATCCGGTTGACCTGTTTGGAGTTGTTCGCAAACTCCATATTACAGAAGGTAATTCCTCTGCCCAAGCCTCCACAGAACGTCGTAGTAGTGCTTCGAGTCTTGAGGCCTTGTAGGATTAGACCATTTGCCCTTTCGACTTGTACATTAGCTTGTGGATGTGCGACTGACGCAATGTCAAGACAGATATTTTGTTCATTGCAGAATTCAGCAAGTTCTCCCATAGAAAAGTTACTCCTGTTGTCCATGATAATGCTATGCGGATAACCGTATCGGATTATAACATCCTCAACAAATCTTCTGGCTATTGCTCCATCACATCTAGTGATGGGTTTAGCCTCAATCCATTTGGTGAACTTATCCACCATCACTAAGAGGTGAGTAAATCCACTTGGAGCCCGTTTAAAAGGTCCTACCATGTCAAGCCCCTAGACCGCAAAAGGCCATGTTATAGGTATTATTCGCAGTTGATCAGCCGGAACGTGTGCTTGTTTGGCGTATTTTTGGCAGCCCGTGCACATCTTGACCAGCCGTTCGGCATCTGCCTTGGCTGTAAGCCAGAAAAAACCGTGTCGAAAAGCTTTTGCCACTAGAGATTTGGCTGCAGCGTGGTGACCACACTCGCCTTCGTGGATCTCTCGTAAGATTTCCACTCATTCTTCCGGAGATACACAGCGCTAAAAAACCCCAGACGCACTCCGCTTATAGAGCTCACCACTAATTATAGTGTAGGCGTTTGCTCGTCGGACGATATGCCAGCTCAGAACTTCATCTTCGGGTAATTTCCCGTCTACCAAGAAACCAAGGTAGGGTTGAGTCCAACTGGGAATCATAGCCAGAACTGCTACTAAAGGTGAGTCGGATCTGGTCGGATATTCCTCGTCCACTCCCTTTATAGAGGGAACTTTGAGGTGCTCTAAAAAAGCGCCATTCGGGACCTTTTTCCGGGCAGAGCCTATTCTAGATAGTGCATCTGCTTCCTCATTTTCTGTTCAAGGGATGTGTTGAACTTCAAACCCTTAAAAAAATTTAGATAATTGATCCACGACAGCTCTATATGCTGCCATGTGTTTATTCGCATTACAGATATCCGACACTTGTTGAGCAACAAGATCCGAATCTCCATAACACATTAAACGTCGGATGCTGATATCCTTAGCAATCCGGATTCCATGCAGTAATACTTCATACTCGGCAATGTTATTTGTTGTCGTGAAGTGTATCTGCAATACATAGAAAAGTTTATCTCATTGGGGTGATTTGAGCACCACGCTAGCCCCCGAGCGCTTTAGACCAGTCAAAATGCAAGGTCCAGTATTCCGACTCTAGCAGGGTCATATTCTCTGTTGTCTCTGTCCAATCAGCGACAAAGTCAGCGAGGATTTGGCATTTTATTGCTGTACGAGGCTTGTACTCAATGTCAAAAGCTAAAAGCTCTATGCCCCATTTTGCAACGCGTCCTGTGGCGTCACTATTGTTGATTATGTCTCTCATGGGAGTTGTGCTCACCACAGTAATTTGATGTTCCTGAAAATAATGCCATAACTTACGAGATGCTAAGAACACACCATAAGCCAGCTTTTGATAGTGCGGATACAACTGTTTTTATTCAGTTAAGACCTCGCTGAGATAGTAAGTCGGACGCTGCACCAGGTGTTCCTGATTTTCCTCCGGTCTCTTGACCACCATGACGATACTGACGACCTTGTTTGTCGCAGCGAGATAGAGCAACATCGGTTCCTATGGTTCCGGTGCTGCGAGGATGGGACTAGATGAGAGTACTGCTTTCAGGTCTTGTAGCGTAGCTTCAGCTTCGTTGGTCCAAACGAATTCCTTAGTCTTTTTCAGGAGCTTGTATAGTGGTGCGGCTCTTTCACCAAGCCGGCTTACAAACCGACTGACTGCGGCAATGCAACCAGTTAGTCTTTGAACGTCCTTCAGGCGAGTCATCCTGGAAATATTGAGTATAGCCTTGATTTTGTCTCGGTTTACCTCTATGCCTCTTTGAGACACGATAAAACCTAACAGTTTTCCGGCTGGGATTCCAAAGAAGCATTTCTTCGGGTTAAGCATTATGTTGTATTTTCGTAGATTGGCGAACGTTTCCTCCAAGTCAGAAATCAAGGTTTCCTTCTTTTTGGACATCATTGCAATATCGTCCACATATGCATGTACATTGCGTCCAATTTGATCGTGGAGGCAATGCTGCATAGTGGGCTGTTACGTAGCTCCTGCGTTCTTGAGCCCAAAGGGCATCGTAACGAAACAGAAGGTTCCGAAGGGGGTTATGAATGAACTTTTGACTTTGTCAGATTCCTTCATCCGAATTTTGTGATAACCGGAATATGCGTCGAGAAAACATAGGAGTTCCGCGCCTACCGTAGAATCGATAACTTGATCAATCCTAGGCAGAGTGAACGGATCTTTGGGACAAGCCTTGTTCAAGGCAGTATAATCAACACACATCCTTAAATTAGTGGTGTCCTTTTAAGGGACCATTACAGGATTGGCCGACCACTCAGTGTGGATGACCTCCTCTATGAATCCGCCTAACTCGAGCCGGGCTAGTTCCTTAGCTATTGCCTTACGCTTTTCATCGCCAAAACATCGTAGGGACTGTTTGACGGGTTTAGCGTTCGGGTGTACATTTAAAGAGTGCTTGGCAAGTTTCCTAGGTACTCTGGTCATGTCAGATGGCTGCCATGCGAAGATATCTTGATTTGCTTGGAGGAACTTGACGAGCGTGCTTTCCTATGCGGTATCTAGGCCTACGCCTATCTGGGTCACCTTGGAGGGGTCATCATCCTTCAATGGCGTCTTCTTCGTCTCTTCCGATGCCTTGAACTCCGGATTCAACTTTGTCACCTCCTTTTTTGTTGCAGGCACTCCTGGGATCTATGGTCTTCTTGATCTCCTGGCACTCCTGGGCATGCAGCATGGCTTCAGCAAAGGCGGCATTTCCGTCCTCGCACTCTCGCGCCTTCTTCGGGTCTCCCCTGATGGTGATCACGCTGTTAGGACCTAGAATTTTCATCATATTATAAATGTAACACAGACGATCCATAAAAGCCCAATAAGCCGAACGTCCGAATATAGCGTGGTATGCGCTCTTGAACGGGACCACTTCGAAGGAAAGTGCTTCCATCCGGTAGTTCTTTGGAGTTCCAAAGGTCACATCCAAAGTAATTTCTCCTAGGGAATTTGCTTGTCTTCCTGGGACAACTCCATGAAAGATCACAGAGCTGTAATTCAGCTGGGTCTCTGAGATCTTCATCCGGCATAGCGTTTCGACATATAGGATGTTAATGCTGCTACCGCTGTCCATGAGAGTCTTGGAGAAACCATAGCCATCAATAAGTGGATTGATGACTAAGGCATATTTTCCTTGCCTGTGTAACTTAGGCGGATGAACAACAAGGTAATTGCCACTTCTGACCAGTCCAGGAACTGAGGGACAGCTGGAACTGTTGCGTGGAGCTCATGTAGAACTGCTTTCTTGACCTTAGCTGGTTGAGATCCGATGAAGGTGATGTAAGTGTCTTTCTTTGTCGGGAAGTTCTTCTTCCCTTCCGGCTTGGGATTTGAAGCATCGGCTTCCTCCATGTCGGAATCATCCTTGGTCTCTTTATCTTTTTCGGGATTCTTCTTTCCCTTCTTTCGCTTAGCCCTGTAGCCAGCCATATCGTCTTTCTTGATGTCGTCATTAAAATGAAATTTGGCATTTGTGTGAGACGAGCCTCCATTGGCGTCTAAGTGATGCACACATGGGTTATTGGAAATGTCGGCCCAAGAGTAGGTTTTGTCAGGTTGCTGGTCTCTTCTATGCTGGAATCTTGATGTACCACGACCGCGTCCGCGGCCTCCACCATGCCCTCCTCGTCCTCCAGACCCGAAAGTAGCAGTGACCACTGCCGTTTCCGCGTTGGGCTTTTCCTCTGAGGTGTTCTTGCGCTTCTAAGCCTGCTGCTTTGGTTGTTTTGCCGACTGTGTCACAACTAGGGTGTTAAGTAATCCCTCTGCATCATCGTCAACATCTGCATACTTGCTCGCTATTTCTATCATCTCTCCCAAATCAGTGACCTTGTCACACTTCAAGCGATGACGTAGTAAACCAATTGGTAGTCCTACAATGAAGGCTTCGATCGCAGTTTGGTCATTTACTCCTTCACAGGAGTTCTTGGTGTCGATCCATCATCTAAGATAATCCCGGCAAGTTTCTCCGGCTTTCTGGGTGCAATGTTGTAGGTCTCCTACCGTACAGGGCCTCCGATACGTGCCTTCGAAATTCTGAAAGAACGCACTTTGCATGTCATACCAGTTGTGGATGGTGTTCTCCGGAAGTTCATTGAGCCATGATCGTGCCGTCTTCCGCGACATGAGTGGGACGTTGCGACCAGGCTGCTTCCGCCTTTGGCGATATAGCAAGCCGGGAAAAAATCCTGGAGCCAAGTATCTGGCCGAGCCATACCGTCTTAGGCATGAATGCATCTTGAGATAGCAAATCCTTCCGGGAATTTTGTTGCTCTTATGCATGGTCCGAAGCATTTTGGGCCCACGTATATATCGTCATTCTCGTAGCGCCGTGCCTCTATGTTAGAGTTAATCCTGTGCCTTGCGTCACTTGGGGACAATGATCACCCCGATTGACGGCTATGGCTATGGTGCCTTGGAGCCGGACTTCGGCTTCTGCCACCACCTCCTCTGCCACGACGCCCTCCTTGGCCTCCTTGGGAGCCGTTGTGATGGCTACTTGGTGGAGACGGTGGAGCAGCTGGATTGTTTCCGGCTGATCGCCGGCCTCCGTTCGGAGCGTCAATAGTCTGGTTCCAGGGAGGATCTTCATTACGACGAGCCCCCTGCCGGCTTGACTCAGCACGGTGTCCGTCGTTCCTTCGTCTGTCAGCTAGACGGCTTGTATGTCTAGGAGGTGGCATTCTTTGACGGTCCTCCTCCCGACGTTTCTCTTTGTCTTCCTCCCTGCGATCGTTCGACTCTCGCTAGGGAGGATTCTTCGGATACAGTGTAGCAATTGCCTCTTGCTCCGTAGCTGGAGTAACATTGCGCCAGTCACGTGCAGCTTTGTGATGCTGTCCTGAAGATCCGGTTCTTGAGTAGTTGTCTTCCCGATGGTCGGAACGGTGATGCTATTCCGGAGCGCGTTGGGGTCTTACATCATTCTAGGCCAGATCTCGTGCGGCATTGGTCAGATTGGGAGACCAGTTTTCTGCTTTCGGAATGGGCGGCCTTCTGTTGCTCCAGACCCTTGGTGAGTAGCTTAATGCCCAATCGAACCTGTTCTGGGCCTGGATTTTTGCTAGGATTTCTCGAGCTGTGATGGTGTTTTGCATTGGTGTTGGATATACCCAATCTCCCTTGCTGTCGAGTCGAGGCATCCCATGGTCTTCTCCAAATAGGACTTTGTGAATTTCCGAGAATTGGTCGTCACGAGTGTGATGTTTCCGGGTCTTCTGATGCTGCCGAGAGATGTACTTCTCCACAGTTGCCATGCGTTTATTTTCTTCCTAGATGTTTTTAGCCTCATCGAGGAGTACTTGGCGACGCGATTCTAGGGCCTAGGCCCTTTCATCCAGCTCTTCAGCAGTAAGTTCTGCAGCTGTAGGGATAGGTGTGGTTAATGCAGCATCGATGAGTTTACGCGCACCTTCGGTGATCACATGTTCATCCACCGACTCTTCTTTGGGCTCGTCTGGGATAAGTGCTCCATCCGAGTCTTCCTCATATTCCTCGGCAATCACTTCCTCTGCCAGAAGATCTTTTGCCGGGGTCTTGTTCTTCTTGTTCTTCTTCTTTGCCTTCTTGACAACACCGGTAGCAAAGACGGCTTTGGGTCCGTTTCCTGGAGTCAAGCTCTGGTCAGTACTTTCAGACATCTGGAGCTCAGAATTATCTCCGATATCCATGTCATCCTGCGCTTTGGGAGAGTTTTCCCTGGATCCTTCATCCATTGCTTCTCCTTCTTCTGTAGCTTTGGAGTTGTACTCCTCTTCATATTCTACGGAGAACTTTCAGAAATCCGCCGACGTCATCGAGTCATCCGAGGATGCGGGTAAGTCGGTGTTTGTTCCAATCGCCTCTAGCACCGAGTCGGTTTTGTCTCCAGCATCGGTAGAGCCGGATCTAGATCCAACGTATCCGAAGAAGTGCGATGTGCGGGTCCTGAGGTAGTTGCGGCTTTCCTCGTGGGCTTCCTCGAAGATCTTGATGGTTTCGAGAACCTCATCCATGCTTGCATCTTGCATAATCATGCGCCTCAACGTGTGCCTCAAGAATGGTTGATCTGTTCCGGCATTGGCAGAGCCGGAACCAAGGTTGTTGTTGTGATCCTCCTGGATTTCGACTTTAGCGGGTGGATCGATCTGGGATTCGTCCTTGCTAGGGAGATCCACTCTAGATTCGACTTGAGCCGCGAGGTTTGCTTCAGGCACGGATTTCTCTACTATCTCCGCAACGGGTGCAGGCTGGGTGGGATTAGGGTTTTCTGAGATCCGGAACTCTGCCACCTCCGCGGACAAAGGGGACCCAGAAATTTCTTCTGCCTCTATCAGCACCGCTAGGGTGGGTGGGACAGTTTCAGCGAATCCGATGTACACATCGATCTCGCCAAACGACATGATGGTGTAGGCAGTCACGGCCTCCCTAACCGGAATCCAGGTCTCGTCGAGAACGATGAGAGGGACGTCGCTGGCATAGAGGATGCAACCGACGATGATGGTCTCGCCGATTCTGATTCTTGTAGATTCCGCTTGAAACGTAGATCCGAAGCTCACTTGCCCCATGGTGGGCGCCAACTGTCGTCGGATTGATGACAAGTACGCCATGAGGGGGTCCTCGAGGCGTGTGGAAGAGAGGGTGTGAGACGTACGGTATTCTGGGACGGTGAGCACACAAGTTTAACTAGGTTCGAATCTGCCGGCTTTGGACAGATCCTACTCATGCTAGCAATCCAATAATACGGCAGAGGCGGAATATGGGTTACAAGGATTTCGCCTGTGAGAGTTGAGATTCTAGACTATTGAGGTGTGCCCTAAAGGCTCTCCCTAGGACAACTTATATAGATATCTGGCCTAGGGTTTACAGGAGAGATCTATCCGGCTACGGCTAAGATTCGGTTACAGAGTACATCTTGAACTACAAGTAACACTATGGGCCCATGTCGGTAAGTCTTCTGGGCCTTCCCGTAGCCGGGCTGGACTCCGTCTCTTCTCCCTAACTGGGTCGCCTGTGAAGCAAAGCTCTAACCCGAAGTGGGCCACCCTGGTCAGTGAGGTACAGTGAGGATACCCAGAAAGTATATCCCCAACACCTTGTGCCATTCGCACTCGTATACTTAGCAATACGCTATACACGGAATTCAACCCTTGGTCGAGCGACCGGCACGGCTAAGTAGTGCGGCCAAAGGGCACCGAAAATATTCGGTTCTTGCGCCGTCCACGAAAACACTACCCGGAGCCACCATCGGAGTCTCCTCGCTCGACTGTCCCTCCGGGCCAAGACAACCGAACACACTTCTCACAGCAATCTGTCTCCCACATCCTCGAGCGTAGCGACTCAAACGGTTAAGTACCACGCCCAGGGACTTGTCCAAAACAAACCCCATGCGGCTCGGGAACACACCAATGACGAGAACACGCCTTGGGCTTGCTGTGTGACTAGCTTTCCGAGCCAGGAGCAGAGACGCATTACAAACAACGTACAACGTCCTCACCTACCTTGGGCATGCGACTAGAACGGCTAAGTATCACACTCGGGGACTCGCCTAACCGACCCCGGTCATGTTCGGCGAAACGGCCAAGTACAGAGCACTGATACGTCCATTTTGCATCACTATTCTATGTCATAATTCACTGTTATTCATTGATATATTTCATATTAAGAGATGATGCTTATGTTATTTCATCTGTTTTTGCATGGTTGATGACTTTTGGAGCATGGACCGCTGCAGTCAGGATTCTGATGGAAAAGGTGTTGTTTGGAGGCTCGCGAAGATCATAAAATTCAGGAAAATATACGGAAAATCCTATTTTTACAGAAGACGAAGGCTGCCAGAAGAGGGAGTGGAGATGGGCCACCGGGGGCCCACACCACCCCCTGGCGCGGGCCAGCCTAGGTCGCGCCACTAGGTGGTGTGGCCGCCCTGGCCCACCTCTGGCTCTCCCCTCTGGCATATATATTCCTCCCGAAAACCTAAGACTGGGGGAGCGACCACAGGAAGATTCCGCCGCCTCTGCGGGGCGGAAAACACTAAGAGATAAAGACCTCTCCGGCAGACAGATTTCTGTCAGGGGAATTCCTTCCGAGAGAGGGGAGATCGTCGCCATCAACACCACCATCAAGTTGGACTTCATCGGGATCATCATTATCATCATCACCACCATCATCAACATCAACACCCTCATCACCATCTCCATATTGTTGTAACAATTGGGTTGAATCTTGCATTAGTTCTTAGGGGAAACTTTCTCGGTGTTGATTACTCTTTGTAGTTGATGCTATTGAGTGAACCATTGAATTATTGTTTATGTTCAGATTGCTATACATCATTATTCCATCTCTGATCATGATCCATATGATGTCTTGTGAGTAGTTTGTTTTGTTCTTGAGGACATGGGAGACGTCATGTTGTTAGTAGTGGAGTTGTGTTGGGAAATATTCAATAGTTTGATATTTAAGTTGTGGTGTACTTCTTCTAGTGGTGTCATGTCAACGTCGACTACATGACACTTCACCTATATGGTCCTAGGGGAATGCATTCTGTATTTGGCTACTAATCGTAGGGGTTGCCGGAGTGACAGAAACCTGAACCCCCGTTAGGAAACCATTGCACAAGGGATGTAAGGGTCTTAGAGTTTAAAGTTGTGGTTAGGTTTCTACCTTAATTACTTTCTTGTACTTACAGATGTTTGCAAGGGGTATAATCACAACTATGTATTAGTCCTAGAAAGGTCGGTACATTAGCACAGGTTCACCCACACAACACTTAGCAAGCTTTAGAAGATTAATCAACTATATGAAGCGAAAGCACTTGACAGTCTTCCCATGTGTCCTCGAGAACGTTTGGTCACCTTAAGTAATACAACCGGCTTGTCCTTTGCTAAATAAAGGATTGGGCCACTTGCTGCATTTATTCCTACTGTCTTTTATTTACTCATACTTTGTTTACTTGCTTTATTCAAAAACCCCTAAAAATCCATTTGCTAAGTATTTGCAGAGAATTCCTGATCCATACCACTAGCCAACACCTTCTGCTCCTCGTTGGGTTCGACACTCTTACTTATCGAAAATACTGCGATACACCCCCTATACTTGTGGGTCATCAAGCACCCCTTGGGGTCACCAAGCGACTGGTTCCACGAACCATGGCGAGTCAACTCTGGTTAACCAAACAACCTAACACAAACAAACATACACCTACGCGAGGTCAACCCCACTAAAGGGCGGATGCACTCGGGGACTCCCAAAAATACAAACAAACAGAAATCACAAAACAAATATGAGTCGATTGACATTTCTCATTTAGTCACAACATACATTGTTCATCATCAAGACATATTACAAAAGCGGCAAGTCGCCACAACTAACGAAATGCCCCAAGGCAATCTTTTTACTCTGCAAGATTCAACGAGGAGGCACCGCCATCACCCTTTACCCGAATGAAAGGCTCTCAAGGCTTTGCTGGATACATCGTCACCTGCTTCGCAAGCCATGACCGAAAGGGCTGCTCCGTCTTCAGATCACGATGCTTGGGCTCGGGGTCATTTGGCGCCAGCACCGTCTCCTGGTACGGCAGTAGATCACCCATCGCCAGCACTCGCTCCACGAAAGGAGCAACCTTGGCGCTCAGTTTCAACACCTCCACGATCTCCACCGAGCCAGTCGCCGAAGGGTATCCGCTGGTGAGGTTGTCGAGGTCGAAGTCATTAGGGAAGTGTGCAAGTCCAAGACTCAACGCTATCGTGGCTCTGCGGCGGAAGGCCGACCGCGCCATCCAATCAACTATGTCAAGCGCTTCTTCCAGATAACGCCACACCTCCATTAGCCCCCCAGGAATCACCTCGGTGGGAGAAATCCCCTAGAAGACGGCTTGGACGCACATCGCCGATGCGATGGCTGCATTCACCACCGCCACCACACTCTGTACAACATCGAACTTCTGCACCACCGGGTCGCCCTGACCTATTACTTCTACAATGTTAGAAAATAAAATTTACGTGGAAGCATACCTATAGACTCACCCTCTCAATGACTCGCCCGCTCGGGGACTCAATATCTCGGGGACTCGCCCGCTACTATCAAGATAAAGCACGAGGAAAGAAATCTTTACCAAGCAGCTTGCGGCAGTTCTCTGTGAGGAACTTCTTTAGCGTGGACAGCTTCTCCTGCAGGTCGACGATCACAGAGTTAGAGGCCTTCCGCTCCTCCTCCGTTGCAGCGACCACGGCCTTGGCCCTCTCTTCAGAGGCAGTCATTGAAGCCTTCGCCGCCTCTAGCTCTGTGGCCAATGAGCCGGCTTGTTCCTCTACTGTAGCCACCGACACCTTCGCAGAATCCAGCTCGGTGACAAGGACATAGCCCTCGCGGGCCTTGGCAAGTGCAGCAACGTCCTCGTCTGAATCAAGAAACAACAATAAAAAATTCCAAACAACTACAAGCAATCCAAACCTTGTCAAGGACATCGATTCACCTGTAGTCGCTTGGAGCCGCTGATTGGCCTCCTGCAGTACCCGCAGGTCACGTTCCAGGTGCTCCTTCACGGCCTGCCAATCGGTCGACTCCCTCTATAGACCCTAAAGACAGAACACTAATGAGAGAAAGGACGACCAAAATATTCTAAAGTGTCTAGCCACTGAAATTCAATGACTAGACCCTCGGGGGCTGTACGACCAAAGTTCTAATTATCTAGCCGCTGAAATTCAGCGACTAGACACTCGGGGACTAGAAGACCAAAGTTTTAAACATCTAGCCACTGAAAATCAGCGACTAGATCCTCGGGGACTGGACATAGCTAGATAGCAGTGCCAAGCATGTTGTGAAGTTCGCTGGCGTCCGCTGAAGGAATCACGAATGGTGTACGCCCACGCCGCTGCCCGGCGTCATCGTCGATGATCTTGGGAACTTGCGGCGACTGAGTTCTAGCCGTTGTCACAAATGCCCTCGCCATAAAGCGCGGGAATGCCGTGGCTATTGTCACCGGGGCACCGGCTGTCGAGGCCGCCGTTTCCGAGTGCGGGACCATTTTACTTGGCCCCGAGCCGGCGACCACCCCTTCTTTAGCATGAATGGAGAAGTCATCCTTCTCCGCACCATCCTCCGCCATGGCGACAGGGTCGCTCCCCTTCTTCCTCTCCTCGCCTTCACCCGGCGCCTCGATAGTGACTGCCTTCCTCTTCTTGGAGGGATCGACCTCCCCTTCGGTGCCAGCCGGCGGGACCTTGCTCACCGAGGGACGGGTGATCTTCTTGGCGCCAGTCCTGCAAGATTGCCATGATCAGTGATCCACTAAATCCCCGAAAGTCATGGAAAATGGTGCAGCAGAGACTTACTTGGCAACTGGGAGGGCGCGCAGTCCGGTGCTGATGTGCACAAGCTTCTCTAGTTCTAGGCCCAGCTTATGTGTGAACCCCCTCTCCAACATGCTCGCTGGCCCCGATGTCGCGGGCTTATCCACCGACAAGGCCGCAGCCGCGAAAATATCCGGCAACGTCGTTGCAGAGGCTGCCTTCAATGTCGGAGTTGTCGAATCCTTGGCTGCTTCAATCCCCACATCTAGGGGCGCCAACGCCTCTGGTGCAATGGCAGCGAGTGGGATTTCCATGACCACGTCCACGACCTCCATGTCCATCCTTGGAGTGGGGTCCTCCAGAGTTTTGGCTGTGTCCCGGGCTTCTGCGTTGTCAGACTCGTCATCAGATTCAAACATCGCCAAGGATCTGGCCGGCGACTTCACTGGCGACTTCGGCCTTGCTACCGGCTTGGCCTTCATCGGCTATTTCGTCTTCGGCGGTGACTTTGACTTCAACGCGGGCTTGGATGGCATGGCCATGCGCCACGAACTTTGCTCTTCTACGATGTCGACGTTGCTGTCGCATTCTTCGAGGCTGCAACTCGCCTCCAGCTCATGTTGTTTCTGCCCGCGGGTGTTCCGAGACATGGACAAGCGAGCGCGTGCCTCCTCGATCTCGTCCTCACTCTCAAGGGACTACTCCACCTCCTCCTCCTCAACCTCAGCGAGAACCTCTTCAACTAGCAGAGGAAGCAAGTTCTCCAGGACTTGGAATAGCTAGTAGAGACAAAGAAGTGATAACTTGATCAAAACAAGCACAAAGACCATGACTGCAAAACTATGACTGCGAATCCGCGACTACAAAGCTGTGAGTATGAAATGAAAATTGAGAAAGAAAAGAGACTTATTGTGGGGGCCCGATGCTTCCCGACAGCTTTGATCTTTTTCAATGCGACGATATAGTCATCGGCCTCCTAGACCTCCTTGCTAGCCTTTGTGGCATCATCTTTACCAGTATACTGGTACATTAAGTGGGCTCGGGTGGACAGTGGAACCAACCGCCACCCGAGCCAGAAGTTATACAAGTTGACGGTATCGAGACCCTCCTTATTTAGCTCCTTGATTCGCGTCAGCATTTCATCAATAGCCATCCTTTGATCTTCAAGAAGGGTGCTCTCCGACAACCTGCGTGGCTTGCTCCTCTCGGTGGTGTACATTGGGAGTGCCACCTCGCTATCGGGAGTGGACTCCTTCACATAGAACCAGCTTTTATTCCACTCGCTAGCAGCCTTCTCTGGAAGCAGAAGCTTCACGGATCTGGCCTTGGGCTTTAGCTGGAAGGTAACGCCACCCGCCGTCAGGATGGGGCCGCTGGATCTCTCGTGGCTGATGCGGCCGTGGAACAGCTCCATCCACAAAGGAAAATAAGGGAGACATCTGAGATAACTCTCATAGAAGGCGACAAAGATTGCGAGTTGTTCCATGCCATGCGGCCCCAGATCTGATGGTTTGATCGCGTAGTATGCACAGAACCGCCGGAATAAAATCGAAGTGGGGAACCCCAGTCCCCTCTCCAAATGGCTCAGGAATTAGATGAACTCTTCAGGGCGAGGTTTTGGTTCCGCCTCGCTAGGTGCGGGAAGTCGCCAGTTCCCTTTACAGAGGATGCTCGCATCTTGAAAAGATTTCAAGGTGGCTATGGTGCACTTTGATTTGCCCCACAGGTCCTTTGGAGGCGCCATCAGGAGAGAACAAGATCGCTCGGTCCGAAGATTTTGGATCGGTAGAAGATGGGAAGATTGAGGGTGCATGGGGGCGGAGAAATGCGAATAAGGTGCACAACACCCCCTGTGACTCCCTTTATAAAGGGGCACTACCCGCCAATCTCGGGGTAGCCATTACCCCGCGGTAATTTCGCTGAAATTATCGTTGGATTACCCAACGGCTAGTTTGACCAAGCGGACGGTCCAACTTCACTCACTCGATTCGCCTACTTACTCGCCCTTCCAGTCGGTCGGGCGTGGCGACTTGGGCACATTTCCATTCGCCAATGCTGTGACTGAACACATGCTGAAGAGACTCCTTCCTTCATTGAGGGAGTCCACCGCCGATTTGACTGGGCGTCTGATTGGACTCGCTTACTCTGACCGCCAAACGAACACCTGCGACGAACCAACGCTAGCCTCGGGGACTACTAATGGGGATATGCCAAACGGGGTATGCCCCGCAGGACGTTTCGACTGGACCAAGGCCTCCACGAGTGGGCCTACAAGATGACGACTGGAATGCGACTGAAGAGGATGCCTGGCGACTAGAAGCTGGAGGCCCAGAAGCATATTTAGGCCTAGTCAGATTAGGTCAAATCCTCCGAGTCCATAACTGATTCGGTTGTATATCCGTAAACCCTAGCGAGGTAGCCCCTATATAAACCTCCCTAGGGTACTCTCTGTACTCATGTTCCATCATACACCCCATCAACTCGTTGCCTAGCCGCCGAGCTCTCCACCCTTATAACTCACTCGATAATACAATCTAGCAGGAGTAGGTCTTTACCATACGAGGGGCCGAACCTGGGTAAAGACCTGTGTATTTACCCTCATCTCGCTCCACAGATGGCTTCCCGCTCTTGCCCCAAATCCTTCCAATCGCTACCGCTGGTAGCGACTACCATGGTCATTCCTATGACAGGGCTCATCTTTGTTGTGGAGTGCTTGGCACGATTGTTGGCGAACTCGGCATGGGGAATGCATTCCTCCCAATCCTAGAGGTTTTTCTTGATCAACACATGAAGGAGAGTGCCAAGTCTTTGGTTGACGACCTTGGTTTGGCCAACGGTTTGCGGGTGCGATGTGGATGAGAAGAGTATCTTGACACCGAGCTTGGCCATGAGGGTCTTCCACAAGTAGCTCATGAACTTGACATCGAGGTCGGAGACGATTGTTCTTGGCACACCATGAAGACGGACAATTTCCCTAAAAAACAAATTGGCAACATGTGAAGCATCGTCTGTCTTGTGGCAAGGAGTAAAGTGTGCCATCTTTGAAAAGCGACCCACTACCACAAATATAGAATCATGACCATGCTTATACCTAGGCAATCCTAACATGAAATACATGCTAATGTATGACCTTGGTGCATGAGGAATAGGCAATGGCATATAAAGACCAAAGGGGTTAGACTTAGACTTAGCTTGAACACATATTGTGCATCGTTGAATGTACGTCTCGCTTCATCTTGGGCCAATAGTAATGAGTGGAAAGCATGTCCAATGTCTTGCCACGTCCAAAGTGACCCATGAGTCCTCCACCATGTGATTCTTGGAGAAGCAAAAGTTGGAGAGACGACTTCGGAATGTAAAGCTTGTTTTGTTTAAAGAGAAATCCCTTATGTAAAAAGAAATCATCAACTCTTTTGTCATTGGAGCACTTTGCGAAAATTGGGCCAAAGAATGGGTCGAAAGCATACAAAGTTTTGATTTCATCAAGACCCAACACCTTTACTTTGAGTCGAGTAAGAAGGCTTGTGTGCTTGCGAGACAAAGCGTCCGCAACTACATTGTCTTTGCCATTCTTATATTTAACAATGTAAGGAAAAGACTCCATGAACACAACCCACTTAGTGTGTCTCTTACTCAAGTTGGCTTTGCCTTTTATATATTTCAACGACAAATGGTTAGAATGTATGATAAATTCCTTAGGACAAAGTAGTGTTGCCAAACTTGAAGAACACGAACTAAGGCAAAAAGATCTTTGTCATAAATCGGATAGTTAAGGAGTGGGCCATCAAGTTTCTCGCTATGGTAGGCAATAGGAAGTCCATTTTGCATAGAATCCTCCAATACCAATACCACTAGCATCACACTCTATCTCGAAAGTTTTTGTCAAATCCGGTAACACGAGAAGAGATGCTTCGGTTAGCCTCTTTATAAGCTCATCAAAGGCTTTTCGATGTGCTTTTCCCCACACGAAGGTGACATTCTTTTTGTTAAACTCATTGAGAGTACAAGGAATGGTAGAGAAGACTCACAAAACAACGATAGAAATTAGCCAACCCATGAAAACTTCGAACTTCACTCACATTTGTGGGGATGGGCCAATCTCGAATGTCTTTGACTTTAGAAACATCGACTTCAATGCCATTGGAAGAAACACAAAACCAAGGAAAATCAACTTGTCTTTAGCAAAAGTACACTTGGGAAGATTAGCATATAGCTTTTCATGTCAAAGGATTTGCAAGGCCTCCTTGACATGTGTAACGTCTTCCTCAAGTGACTTGCTATAAACAAGTATATCATTGAAATACAACAACACTTTTTCCAATGAGAGAACGCAAAATATGATTCATTAGGCGCATGAAGGTGGATGGGGCATTAGATAAGCCAAAAGGAATGACCAACCATTCATAGAGACCAAGTTTGGTCTTAAAGGCGGTTTTCCACTCATCACCTTCCATCATTCGTATTTGATGGTAACCACTATGAAGATCAATTTTCGAGAAAATAGTGGCTCCACACAACTCATGAAGCATGTCATCAAGACGGGGTATAGGATGTCGATAACGTATGGTGATAGCATTGATTGGATGACACTCCATGCAAAACCGCAACGTATCATCCGTTTTGGGCACAAGAATCATGGGTACTGCACTTGGACTAGTGCTTACTTGGATCGAACCTTTGGAGACGAGTTGGTTGATTTTGTGTTCTATATCTTTCGTCTCTTTCGGATTCGTGCAGTAGGCGGTGCGGTTTGGAAGAGGTGCGCTAGGTATGAGATCAATTGGATGCTCGATTCCGCGAAGAGGAGGAACTCCATGAGGTAGCTCTTTGATGTGCTCGTAGTTCGACGTAGAGCTTGTTGGGGACCCCAAGAGGAAGGTATGATGAGCACAGCAGCAAGTTTTCCCTCGGTTATGAAACCAAGGTTTAATCGAACCAGTAGGAGAAAGGAAACACCCCAAAGGTGTTACTACCTGAGCTTTGGCAGGGCGCACTACCGGTGCTAGTAGCAACGTGGAGACCTGCACAACACAACCACAAAACTTTGTCCCCAACTTGCGATGATGTTGTCAATCTCACCGTGTTTTGCGGAAAACAAAGGATTAAACGTATCGAATGGAAAGAAGTACAAGTTTGCAGAAAGTAAACACAAAGCAGTAAAAGATTGTACATTGTATGTAAAAGACAAGGACCGGGATCCATAGTTCACTAGAGGTGGCTCTCCTTAAGATAGATAACATGCTGGGTGAACAAATTACAGTGGGGCAATTGACAAACACCGAGAAAGCAATACATGCATATACTAATCATCTTGAATCTGTTGAGACTTGATTGGGCATTACAACATAATACATAGACCGCCATCCAACTGCATCTATGACTAATAATCCACCTTCAGGTTATCATCCGAACCCCCTCCAGTATTAAGTTGCAAGCAACAGATTATTTCTTTACGAACTGCGTGTAAAGTAAACAATACGATTGTTCTATGAACAAAGGATTTTTGTTTTCTCCCTAGTAGCAACAGCACATCTAGTACCTTAGAGATTTCTGTCACTTCCCCAGATTACCAAAGGCATGAACCCACTATCGAGCATAAATACTAACTCTTGGAGTTGCTAGCATCTACTTGGCCAAGATAGCTACTAACAACGGAAAGCATGCAAGATCACAAATAACAAAGACATGACAGAATCAATAATCAATCTGAAATATCATATCAATATCCGTCGGATCCCCGCAAACACAACATGTATGATTACAAATAGATGATCTTGATCATGAACGGAGCTCACAAGATCTAAACATGAAAGCACAAAGGAGGAGAACCATCCATCTAGCTACTACATGGATCCGTAGTCCAAGGATGAACTACTCACGCATCACACCAGAGGCTTGCATGGTGATGAAGAAGGCCTATAGGGTGAATTCCCCTCTCCGGAAGGGTGCCGGGAAGAACTTCAGGTCCCTCCTGATCTAGGGATGGAGATGGCGGCGGCTACAGACTCTTTCGTGGATTTTTGATCGGGCACTTAGGGTTTTCGTCCCGAGGGTAATATATAGGCGGAAGGAGAGGCCGAGGGGGTGTCGGGAGCCACCACACCACCCCCTAGCACGGGCCCAGCCTAGCCGCGCGGCCAGGTGGTGTGGCCGGCCCCTGGCCCTTCTCCGTCTCGTATTCTAGCACTTGATCCCTTCCGAAAAAATAGGCACTTTGGCTTTTGTCCAGTCTAATTCCGAGAATATCCATTTTCTGACTTTCCTGGAACCAAAAACAGCAGAAAACAGGCAGCTGGCACTGTGGCTCTTGTTAATAGGTTAGTCCAAGAAATCATAAGAAAAGTACTCTAAAGTTGGAACAAAACACAAGAAAGTGGATAAAACCAAGCATGGAACATCAAAAATTATGGATACATTTGCAATGTATCACTCTTCGGGAAACACGTCCTTGAGTTCCTACAAAATAGCCATCAAAGAGGGAGGAATATTTGTCAAGTCATTAGTTCCTTGCACTAGTCCCTTGCAAACAAGGACATAGTGCAAGATGGATAGGTTATTCCTCACAACTCTCATCTCACTTTTTTGGCAAGAAGAACACTCTTAGTTTTTCGACTCAAGTTAGGCATGTGGCTCTCACTCGCTATATGGTGGTTCTCTCTCTCACCACTCTTCTCACAAGATGGTGTCGTGGTTTGCGCCCTCGCTAAATCCTTTGCATTGTCTGCAATTATTTGGCTAGGAGTCATCAGTTGTAAAACACATATCTTGTAAAACCACTTTAAGGTGTATACATTTGTGTGACCATCATGTAGAGCACCTTTATCGAATTGCCATGGTCGACCAAGCAATATGTGGCAAACCGTCATTGGGACTACATCACACTCCACCATGTATTTGTATGGGCCAATAGAGAATGTTACCAAGACGGTGTGCTTGATCTTTATGGACCCTTGGTCACTTAGCCATTGGACATGGTAGGGGTGCTTGTGCGGATGGAGGGTGAGGTTGAGCTTCTCACACAACTTGCTACTAGCAAGGTTGTGGAAACTCCCTCCATCGATTATCACTTTGATAGATTTCCCATTGATGTCGCCACGTGTTTGGAAGATGTTGGATCGTTGATCTTCATACTCTTGTGCTTGAGTAGTGAAGATCCTTGTGACGACAAGCGATGCACTTGCGTCATGTTCACACATGAGGAGCTCTTGGTCATCTTCCACACGTTGCCTTGTCATTGCCTCTTTGACTCTAGCATCAAATTCATCTTCTCTCAAGTACTCTTCGTCGCCATTATCATGGATGAACAATACTTTCTTGTTTCCACAAGTGGCCGACTTGTGTCCTTTGCCTCCACACTTGTAGAATTCGCCATTGAATGGCAGGTCATCCTTTGTATGCTTGCCACTTAGGGTTAGTTTTCCTTGAGGAAGTGTGGGCTTGAAGGGAAGCTTAGAGGTACTTGAGGAGCTACCATTGAAGGTTGTTGGTGTAGCGGTTGAAGCTTGCTTGTAGGTGAAGTACGTCTTGGGCTTGTTGTATTTGATGTCCTATTATACTTGACGGTCGGCTTTTGTTACAATGTGCGCAATCTCAACCATATCATTGTATGTTTGGAACTCGATGATGAGCTTGATTGGATGGTTCAAGCTGATGAGGAAACGCGCCATTGTTTGCTCCTTGCGCTCTTCATTGTTGGAGCGGATCATGTTGAGCTCCATTTGCTTGAAGTACTCTTCCATGGTCTTTGTCCCTTGACTTAGTGACTGAAGCTTGTTGAAGAGGTCATGCGTGTAGTACGAAGGAACAAAGCGGGATCTCATATGATCCTTCATGTCATGCCAAGTTGTGATTGGAGGCTCTTATCTTGCATTACGAGCAACTTGAACTTTTTCCCACCAAAGGTTGGCGTAATCATCGAACTAAAGCGAAGCCATGGCGACCATCTTTTGATTATTGTAGTTGTGCATGCGGAAGATCTTGTCAACTTTAAGTGCCCATGCGAGGTATTCTTCGGGATCATTTGAACCAGTGAACTTGGCCATTGTGAACTTGAGCTTGTCGAAGATTTCTTCCTCATTTTGGTCACGGTGGCGGTGGTTGTCATGATGGTGATGGTTTTCTTCTTCCATGCAATCGTTGTGATGAGATTGGTGACCTTGTTGATGTGCTTGAAGTTGAGGAGCCTCATTTTGGGGAGGTGGAACTCGGTTCTCATGACATTGTTGAGGAGATTTCTCTTGCTCTTGGCGCGGTTGATGACTCGGTTGAGGCGCTCGGGCCTCACGAGGGTGTTGAGGATGTGGAGCCTCTTGACGCGGTTGTTGACGAAGTGGAGGCTCATTCCTCGGTTGGTGTTGTGGGTTAGGAACTTGTGCCTCACGACAAAGATCATGGTCTTGAGCCTTAGGACGTGGTGGGCGTCGCTCAACATGTACAATTTGACACTCCATGTCTTGATGTGGTGGAGGATGCGCCTCGTGATGACCATGGTGTTAGCATGGACGTTCATGATGGTGATTACGAGCTTGATCCTCGAAGTAATCACTTGTGGTGTCGAGTATGTGTCATGGGTTATGGTGTTGGACTTGAGGTTGTCTAACACCCTCGAGTTGGCCCTATGCAAGTTTTAGCGATTTCCGCCAAACCCGCATTGAAATGATTCAAAGAAGCCCACTAGGCACTTGCGTGCGGGTGGAAAAACGAAGTAATACCATTATAGAATAGTTCACGAGGGAACCCACAGAAACATATATATACAACAACGACTCAACGAGTGAAGAATACAAATAAACAGTACAAAGATCCAAATCATCTTGAAAATGATACAACATACGAGTACGGATAAGATGCAAATGGGGCTAAGAGCCCTGAAGAATAACCAATGATGTCCATAACCCTGCCCAGTCCAAGCTGGAAGGGTAACCCTGCTAATGACATCGATCTCAAACCTACTAAAACAAAAGGGGTTCCTACAAAGGGCAAAGGAAAAAGAGAGCGGTCAGTACTGAGGCCAGTACATGGAGAGTCTAGAATTTGGCGCCTCTCGCCTACATAGGTATGGTGGACTGGAGCGGCAGCAAAGCATGCACTAAACAATCTATAGAGACTCGATACAACTATCGCTTATTAGAGAGATATAAGAAAGACCTATGCGAAACCAACCTGATACTAACACCAAACATACCCATCCTGGTATTTTCCCCTTGAGACCAAACGAGGAGTCATTCCGAGGAAACTCACACGATTGGTAGTTTTATTCCGTGTTTGCATGGTGGTTATCCAACTTATTAGCCATATCATATACAAGTCATATTTATAACAATAAACTTTAGTTACAGATGTCTATGATCGAGAAACTATGCTCCAAGTCGTCCATAACCGCGGACATGGCTTTTCGAAAAGATTTAACCTTGCAGGAGTGCACCAAAGTTTCCACACGCACTTCCACCATTTTTGCTAGATCATTTAACATAATTCTATCGGTATGTCGGCGGGGCTTCGGACACGATGTTTTCCCAGACCCAAAGCAAGTACATGGGGGCCACCCGAAAGAGCTACCCGTACGAGGTATAACCAATCCTCCTTGTACGAACCCTGAGGTTGCGTGGACTTGTCACGTGAGCAGAGGCCATAGACAATATATTCCCGTGATAGAGTGCCGCACCTATGCAACAGTAATAAACGTTCATCGAGCAACAGGTAATAAACGTGGCATACATGGCATAGGTACAGTAGGCAACATATAAATCCCGAACTAGTTTGTGGCCCCCAGCATAGTACTTTAAAATCTGGTAATACGCCGATAGGGGCACCCAGACACCCCACATGTGGTTAGCGTGCTCAGTCTCAGAGAAGATGTCATGAACTCGGGTCCTGTGTGGACACAAGTGGGTGGTTAACAACAAAATCTCAACTATTACCCACCGGTGCTTCTTCATTAATTATATCCACTTCCATCATTTAATTAACAAGTTTTAATTAAAACCATGATCATCTCCAGCATTAATTATGTGCCAACCTCCCAACAACGGTGGAACAACAACGTCGCGAAGCAGCACCTGAGTAAGCAACTATGACTTGCATGGCTGACTGTCTATCAATCAATAGGCAATAGGATGTGTCCAAGGCAATATAGAGGCTGTAAGGAGTATAAACGGTGCACAGAAACTAAAGCATCACAATACGGATATCAATAGGTCAACAGGAGAAAGTAAAGACTATATATGTAAAATAGGTAGAAAGGGGAGAATGCTCGCCTGGTAAACATAGCCGAAGATTCATTATCCTAAGAACTTGTTGACACTCACATCCACTCATTGGCCTAATTCGTGAAGAAGCAAAGCACTAAAAGTAACACCGGATGCACTACTTAATACTACAGCAAAAGACCGGGCATGATGCATGACATGGAAAAGGTGCAATGCAATTAGGCAATATTAAGCGGAACCAGGGTCTCGACAATTAATTATGTGGCTTATGTTGTTTAGATACCCTGCAATTTATATGTTGTATTAACAAGGCAAATCATGACGGTTCGCTACACAAATTTAAATGGAGCTAATGTAAGACTAGATTTGCCCGTATATGGTCTCCATACTTAATTATGAGGTGAATCGATAGCAAACCCCCAAACGAATAAACATGTATGCGAGCATGACAATTCAATATGCACAAATTAAATATCATGTTATAAAAAATATGGGGGCTTAGGGTCACACATCTCGGTTCAGAGATCTTGGTTTCGAGGGGTTCGGGCTCGACATGATCAGTCTTCCGGTTCGACGGGGTTTGGATGGGAAGACTTCGACGGGGTTTGGACGGGAATGATCTTCGGAGAAGAAGGAGCGTCGAGGTTCGGTCTTTGGGTTCTGGACGAGCTTCGGGTCATTGGATCCGCGAAGTACAGTGATCTTCGGATGCACTTATACTCGACATGGGGATCTTGACATTGGTCGACCTTGGGAGGGTCCTATCTATCTTTTGGTATTGTTTCTGAGTAGAAGCATAACAAAATCACCACCAATCCATCTTCACGGTCATCATTGCCACACCTTACGAACATCTTCAAACACAAGCACACAACGCTACAGACAAGCATACATCCGAGACAAGGAGCTGAGGCTGTTAGTGCAGACGCGCGGCTTCCTGGAGATAGGGGCCTGAAGCAGAGCATGGCGATGGGGTGACGTGCTTGTCCATGAGGAGCAGGACTGCAGGGCTAAGGGGACGTCGACGAGGAGGCGAGGAGGACACGGATGCGGCAGGACCCAACGCGGGGTGGAGGTCGGCAGCGGCCCGAGCGAGAGGATGATGAGAAGCACCCACAGCGACACGCTTGGGAACACAGCGGATGGCAGAGGCTCTCGAGGGCGACGACGAGGTCAAGCAAAGGAGACGCAGGGACGCACGGAGGCCGACAGAGCTGAAGGCAACACTCGTGGAGCGGTGCAGGGCTGGTGACGATGGAGCTTGAGGACGCCACCAGGGAGGTCGACGCAGGGGACAACGGCGGGGCACCGCGTGGGTGGCCTGAGATGCCTGCGGGCGGCAGGGGCTCGCAGCGAACAACATTGATGGCGGCCGTCCTCGTGAGTAAGAAGAGGGGCGGGGGAACGGGAGCTATGATGGCAGGGTAGCAGGGGACAGCGGCGGGTGTGGGTTGCGTGCGGGATTAGAGGAAGGGGATCGCGACAAGGGGTGGGGCCGGGTGGAGCGTTGGTCGCGATGGGGGTTATGTGTGGGATGCGGTCGTGTACGTATGTGTGCTTGTGCGGCAGTGGTGCGGTGCAACGTGCGTCGCGGCATGCTGCGCTGGTACGCGGTTAGCGGGGTGGGGCCAGGCGCTAGTGTGTAGGCGGCAGGTAGAGCCTGCGTGCGTGTTGGTTAGCGGCGATGGGGGTTAGCTAGTGACTGGTTAGGGTTAGGTGGGACTTAGAGTTTAGTTTGGAGATGGCCGGTTAGGCTTTTAGGCTTGGCTGCCTCCGGAAAATAATATAAGTTCGAGCCTAATTTCTAGTTATTGCGTGGGCACTCTCATGTCTTACTCGGTGCTCACCTCTAGCGTGCGTTGGATAGCGATCGAGCAGTCTCGACGAAGCAGCGCTACCGTCCAAGAAAATAACAACGCTCGTCCGCTCGTCAGCTCCATCTCTTCTTTCGACTGTTCAAGCATGGAGCTCGTCTCCGTTCCCCTCTCCTCTCCACCAGTAAATCGAACTCCATGGCGGAGAGTGGTCGGGCGGCTTGTCCTGGCGGCGACGGAGAAGTGGTGGAGCATTATGGATGGCACGGACCAGCAGATCGATGCATTCGAGGGGGCAGGGCATGCCGTTGATTTAGACAAGTCGTTGAAGGAGAATTGGCGGCGCGGCCACGCGAATCAAAGGGTCCTGGGCGGGTAGCCGCCGCGGGCTACGCCTGCCTTGGTAAGAGGAGCCGCTGAAGGTGAATCGGCAGGGGCGGCCTCGCAAATCGACGAATCCGATGCGGGGTGGACCTGCTCGGAAGTGTACGCGATAAAGCATCGACAACGTGGTGCAGCGAATCAGATGGTGAGTGCTTCAACCTCACGGGGGTGCTGGTCCTTGATTTTATCCTTTGGCCACGACTGGTGCTGGTCTTCTAGTCACGTTGGTGATCCTATAGCAGTCACTGTGGTGCTTGTACATGATTCATGGTCGTAGTCATTTTTGTGTAGGCCCGGCTTTGCTGATAGGGTTTAGTTTATGCAAGTAAACTTGATGAGGTTACTTTATGCAAGTAAAGTTAGTGAGATTAATTTCTGTGTTGTTATACTTCATTGTAGGTTTCATTCATATGCAAGTAATCCATGTAGTTGTGGCTCACTAGTTGCATACATGTCATCCCCAACCACATTTTAAGTTAGGGGGTTGTCCGATTTTGCTCAATCATCATGAGTTGGTCCCAGTACACACTACGGTTTACTCTATAATCATAGGATGTATTCTTTGCATGATAAATACATGCTGATCACATTGTGCATATTTTTTCAAGCCCATAGGATGTAATTTTTATACTCCCAAGATTTATACAGTAGTACTTCCCCCCTAATGTTTATCGTTGTAACAATCTCGAAACCTATATCCTTTGGCCTCTTCTGCTCTTACAAAGGGCGAAGCCACTAACAAATACTTATAGAGGGATTGTACCAACCTTAGCTAGGGATATAAAGGCCCTGCTATAAAGCAGTGAATATTTTAAGGTATATTTTTCTATGTAATAATATGCACACATGATGAATTTGAACTCAGTTGGGACTAGATGCTTTCTCATGTGCAGTAGGTGGGTCATGGGTGTGTGTGGATCCCTTGAAATCAAACTTAGTGGTACTAGGTTGCTGATGTACAACAGGTGGTTAATTTTGTCTGTACTAGTTTGCTTAGTAACCTCCAGTAGAAGCCATACTTACATGCGCATAAGCTTAGTTAGATTTTAGTTGATAGGCATTTGCTACATGCATGGAAGTTTTGCTATGTTCTCTGAATTCTTGTCTTTACGGCTGGTGTTGTTGATGGTTTGTTATGCTATTGCAGTAAGCAAACTAATTCATCCCACATATGAGCGTGTAACTTTTATGTTGAAATTAGCACATGGATGGTATTAAACTTTTTTACATCTAGCCTGTAACTTTTTTACATCTAGCCTGTAACTTTTTTACATCTAGGCTATAACTTTTGCACATGGACGGTATTAAACGCACATGGACTAACTTTTCATACATATAGAGTTATAGAGTGTAACTAGCAAGTAAAATTTTGCATAAGGATAGTATCTAGACTGTAAGTTTTTGCATATGGATAGTATCTAGGTTGTAACTTTACGGTATTAAATTCATATGGATTGTAACCTTTTGTATATAGCCTATAACTTTCGTGATATGGCCTGTAATTTTTTTGTCCTTTTTTTGCCATATGAATGTAACTGTTTTTAATCTGTATATATATACGCATATATCTTAATCAAATACGAATGCATCTAATACCGTAGTTATTAATTTTAACTTTTATTTTTTTTACATATGGACCGTAACTAGCAATTAACTTTTTGCATATGGCTAATATTTAGGCTGTAACTTTTTCCATTATGGATACCATGGATCGTTTGTTTTTGTCATGTTTTTTTGCAAATAACTAGCATGTAACTTTTTGCATATGGGTAGTATCTAGACTATAACTTTTTTGCATATGGATAGTACATAGGCTGTAACTTTTTCCATTATGGATACACATGAATATATTTGTTTTTGTCATGTTTTTGTGTCATATACATGTAAATATTTTTTGGGCTGCTGTATGCATGTGAGCTTAGTCAATTTTTCCTGAGATTTATTACATTCAAAGTTTATGCTAAGAATATGTTTTCAATTTCTACATGGTCATGCTATGCACAAACCCCAGAGATATTTTTACATGCTACTACGAATGATCCCTGTTAAGCTATGAGTTTCTACATGCTACCTCTATGAATTGGTGAGAATTTTACATGCACATGACTATTTTTAGGTTTCTTCAAGTCAAGTCAGCATAAATCCTCAAGAAAATTTACATGCTGCTTTTGCTTCAGCTCTCCGCTACTATTCGCTCTTTTCATGTCATTGGATTGGAGTAGTGAAAAAAAAGATGCTTTTGCTCACAGTTTCCACGGCAAATAGTTTGTACTACCTAGTATGCACATAAAAAACGAGAGGCTACTAGTACCTTTTTACCATGAGTTCATGCTTCTAGACTGGAATATTTTGTTACATCTTCTTTTTATATGAACCATTACTGTGTTTCTTTTCACCTGGTTTCTAGAATAGATTCTACTTGTACGGATCTGTATGTGCAGAAGTAATCATATGTTTTTCTTATTGATTTTTCTTTTCCTTTTTTCGGTTTGTTTGCTCCCTATTTGCTTGTAATTTCTGTCCTGTGATCTGCTTCCGCAATGGAGTTTCCAGCCACCAGCGGATGGAGGAAGAAGAGGAAGCAGATAAAAGTATGGGGATCTTTAGGTGTGTTTTGTTACAGGAATGTCTGTTTGTATCTTGGCATAATCTGTAATTTGTTCAAGTTATGCCTTGCGTTGTTCTTGTGGCAGATGGATTTGGAGGATGTAGATCTTCGGGTTTAATTCCATGTACTACTAGTTTTTTGTGCTAGTAGGAGAGCAGTCTTGGGAGTTATTTGCTGCTGGTGGCTGGAGAAGGAGAAATGAGCGGCAGGGTTCTGCTTGAGACGGGATAGAAGGTCCTTTTTTGGTCTGAACCTGGCGATGTGTGGTTTGGGTAGCTTTCTATTTCCGGAAAGGGGCCTGGAATCACACTTTCTATTTCGGGAAGGATTCGATTCAGACAGGGGGAGGGGGGCACTCCGTAAGACAAAAATGGTACCCACTATTGTAATTAGTTTTTAGACAAATAAAATATTCAAGTAGACCCGAATTTTGACTTTGAATAAAAGAGAGAGGATTACTGTAGAAAACAAACTTGGGCTTTTAGCAAAATATGTTTAAGCAAATAATATGAATGCATACATGAGGAGCTCAAATGCAATGTGGCATGATAACATGAGCATGTCGTCATGATGATGCACAAAACAGAAACACAACGATTTTCTAGTAATGGTTTTATCTGGATGCTACAATTGGACACCACTAACAATGGATCTTGCTCTCGAGATCCGCCTCATGGTACGGGGAAGAAGGCCGACGATCTGAATCTCCTTGCTTCGTGTAGATCCTCAGGACACCACTAACAAAGATTTTTTATCCTTCTTGAAATCGGCGACACCACCAATAAGGGGTCGTTGCTCACGCTTGTCGAGAGAGCACTCTAAAGAAACAAAGACGAAGATAGAGGTCTCAAAAGGTAAGGTCGTCTCCAACTTTCGTGGAAGGAGTAAAGATAGCATCGATCAACCATTCAATGTACAAAAATGAATGATAAGAGTAGTGGTATGGTCGCGACTCCATCCTGCACTCAAAGCATTACTCTGTACATGAATAGAAGAATTATGCAACCAACTCTTGGAATTCAGACTGAAGATCTAGACAAGCGATGTTCGGAAACAAAGGAGTGATGCAGTCTCTTCATCGGATATGGCGTAGATGATGATGTCATGTTGGAAAAACACCGGAAGATACAAGGAAAAATTTAGTGGATTTTTGAACAAATAAAGGTATGATAGATGAAGGATTCCATCATACTTCACGAAACCCAGATATAGAAACACCGTTGCAAGAGGAAGGAAACGAAACCCTGAAGGTACGATCGAAACCCGACCTCGAGAAATCCTAGACTCAAAGAAAAGATAAGAAAGTAGATTCAAGACACACAAAGGTAAGAGGGGAATAGCATAGAGGTAAGGAGTAAAACCAGACCTAATCAGATCTATTCAACCGATTTTCCAAAAGATTTTTGACACTCTACATCATCCGTTAGCTAGGTTATCCTACAGGCTGGACCAGTGGGGTATCGCAACTGCTGAGCTCTGATACCACTTTGTAACACCCTTCAATCTGCCTTATGCAAGTTTTAGCGATTTCCGCCAAACCCGCATATAAATGATTCAAAGATACCCACTAGGCACTTCCGTGCGGGTGGAAAAAACGAAGTAATACCATTACACAATAGTTCACGAGGGAACCCACATAAACATATATATACAACAACGACTCAATAAGTCAAGAATAAAAATATACAGTACAAAGATCTAAATCATCTTGTAAATGATGCACCATCCGAGTACGGATAAGATGCAAATGGGGCTAAGAGCCCTGAAGAATAACCAATGGCGTCCATAACCCTGCCCAGGCCAAGCCAGAAGCGTAACACTGCTAACGACGTCGATCTCAAACCTGCTAAAACAAAAGGGGTGCCGACAAAAGGCAAAGGAAAAAGGAGAGTGGTCAGTACTGAGGCTAGTACATGGCGAGTCTAGAATTCGGCGGCTCTCGCCTACATAGGTTTGGTGGACTGGAGCGGTAGTGAAGCATGCACTAAACAACCTATAGAGACTTGGTACAACTATCGGCGATCAGAGAGAGATAAGAAAGACCTATGCGGAACCAACCTAATACTAATACCAAACATACCCATCCTAGTATTTCCCCTCGAGACCAAACGAGGAAGTCATTCCAAGGAAACTCACATGGTTGGTAGTTTTATTCCTTCTTTGCATGGTGGTTATCCAACTTACTAGTCATATCAGATACAAGTCAAATATATAACAGTAAACTTTAGTTATAGTTATCTATGACCAAGAAACTATGCTCCATGTTGTCCATAACCATGGACACGACTTTTTGAAAAGATTTAACCCTGTAGGTGTGCACAAAAGTTTCCACACGCACTTCCACCCTTTTTGCCAGATTAGTTAACATACTTCCATCGGTATGTCGGCGGGGCTTCAAACACGATGTTTTCCCAGACCCAAAGCAAGTACATGGGGGCCACCCGAAAGAGCTACCCGTACGAGGTATAGCTAATCCTTCTCGTACGAACACTGAGGTTGCGTGGACTTGTCACGCGAGCAGAGGCCATAGACAATATATTCCCGTGACAGAGTGCCGCACCTATGCAACAGTAATAAACGCTCATCGAGCAATAGGTAATAAACGTGGCATACATGGCATAGGTACAGTAGGAAACGTATAAATCCCGAACTAGTTTGTGGCCCCTAGCATAGTACTTTAAAATCTGGTAATAAGCTGATAGGGGCGCCCAGACACCCCACATGTGGTTAGCGCGCTCAGTCTTGGAGAAGGTGTCACGAACTTGGGTCTTGTGTGGACACAAGTGGGTGGTTAACAACCACATCTCAACTATTACCCACTGGTGCTTCTTCATTAATTATATCTACTTCCATCATTTAATTAACAAGTTGTAATTAAAACCATGATCATCTCCACCATTAATTATGTGCCAACCTCCCAACAATGATGGAACAACAACTTTGCGAAGCAGCACCTGAGTAAGCAACTATGACTTGCATGGCTGACTGTCGATCAATCAACAGGCAATAGGATGTGTCCAAGGCAATATAGAGGCTGCAGGGGGTATAAATGGTGCACAGAAACTAAAGCATCGCAACACGGATAGCAATAGGTCAACAGGAGGAAGTAAACACTATATATGTAAAATAGGTAGAAAGGGGGAGAATGCTCACCTAGTATACATAGCCGAAGATTCATTATCCTAAGAACAATCGACACTCGCATCCACTTATCGGCCTAACCCGTGAAGAAGCAAAGCACTAAAAGTAACACCAGATGCACTATTTAATACTACAGCAAAGACCGGGCATGATGCATGTATGATGCATGACATGGAAAAGACGAGATGCAATTAGGCAATATTAAGCGAAGGGTCCCGACAATTAATTAGGTGGTTTATGTTATTTAGATACCCTGCAATTTATATGTTGTATTAACAAGGCAAATCATGACGATTCGCTACACAAATTTAAATGGGGCTAATGTAAAATTAGATTTGCCCGTATATGGTCTCTATATTTAATTATGAGGTGAATCGACAGCAAATCCCCAAACGAATAAACATGTATGCGAGCATGAAAATTCAATATGCACAAATTAAATATCATGTTATAAAAAATGTGGGTGCTTAGGGTCATACATCTCGGTTCGGAGATCTTGGTTTCGAGGAGTTCGGGCTCGACAGGATCAGTCTTCGGGTTCGACGGGGTTTGGACGGGAAGACTTCGATGGGGTTTGGACGGGAATGATCTTCGGAGAAGAAGGAGCGTCAAGGTTCTGTCTTTGGGTTCTGGACGAGCTTCAGGTCATTGGATCCACGAAGTACAGTGATCTCCGGATGCACTTATACTCGACACGAGGATCTTGACATTGGTCGACCTTGGGAGGGTCCTATCCATCTTTTGGTATTGCATCTGAGTAGAAGAATAACAAAATCACCACCAATCCATCTTCATGGTCATCATCGCCACAGCTTACGAACATCTTCAAAACACAAGCACACAATGCTACAGACAAGCATACATCCGAGACAAGGAGCCAAGGCTGTTAGTGTAGATGCGCGGCTTCCTGGAGATAGGGGCCTAAAGCAGAGCATGGCGATGGGGTGACGTGCTCGTTCGTGAGCAGCAGGACTACAAGGCTAAGGGGCCGTCGACGAGGAGGCGAGGAGGACACGGATGCGGTAGGACCCGGTGTGGGGTGGAGGTCGGCAGCGGCCCGAGCGAGAGGATGATGAGAAGCACCCGCGGCGGCGCGCTCGGGAACACAGCGGATGGCAGAGGCTCTCGAGGGCGACGACGAGGTCAAGCACAAGAGACACAGGGACGCACGGAGGCCGACAGAGCCGAAGGCAGCACTCGTGGAGCGGTGCAGGGCTGGTGACGATGGAGCTTGAGGACGCCACCAGGGAGGTCGACGCAGGGGACGGCGGTGGGGCAACGCACGGGTATCCTGAGATGCCTGCGGGCGGTAGGGGCTCGCAGCGAACAATGTTGATGGCGGCCATCCTCGTGAGTAAGAAGAGGGGTGGGGGAACGGGAGCTCTGGTGGCAGGGTAGCAGGGGACAGCGGCGGGTGTGGGTTGCGTGCGGGATTAGAGGAAGGGGATCGCGACAAGGGGTGGGGCCGGGTGGAGCGCTGGTCGCGATGGGGGTTATGTGCGGGATGCGGTCGTGTACGTATGTGTGCTTGTGCGGCAGCGGTGTGGTGTAGCGTGCGTCGCGGCGTGCTACGCAGGTACGGGGTTAGCAGGGTGGGGCCAGGCGCTAGCGTGTTGGTGGTAGGTAGAGCCTGCGTGCGTGTTGGTTAGCGGCGGTGGGTGGGGGTTAGCTAGGGACTGGTTAGGGTTAGGTGGGACTTAGAGTTTAGTTTGGAGGTGGCCGGCTCGGCTTTTGTGCCTGGCTGGCTGCCTCCGAAAAATAATATAAGTTCGAACCTAATTTCTAATTATTGCCTGGGCACTCTCATGTCTTACTCGGTGCTCACCTCTAGCGTGCGTTGGATAGCGATTGAGCGGTCTCGACGAAGTAGCGCTACCGTTCAAGAAAATAATAACGCTCGTCCACTCGTCCATCTCTTCTTTCCACTGTTCAAGAGTGGAGCTCGTCTCTGTTCCCCTCTCCTCCTCTCGCCCCTGCATTTCTATTGATCTCCACCAGTAAATCGAACTCCACGGCGGAGAGCGGTCGGGCGGCTTGTCCTAGGGGCGACGGAGTAGTGGTGGAGCACTATGGACGGCACGGACCGGCGGATCGACGCATCCGAGGGGGCAGGGCATGCCGTTGATTTAGACAAGTCGTTGAAGGAGAATTGGCGGCGCGGCCACGCGAATCGAAGGGTCCTGGGCGGGTAGCTGCCGCGGGCTGCGCCTTCCTTAGTAAGAGGAGCCGCTGAAGTTGAATCGGTAAGGGCGGCCTCGCAAATCGACAAGTCTGATGCGGGGGAGGACCTGCTCGGAAGTGTACGCGGTAACCTCACGGGGTGTGCTGGTCCTTGATTTTTCCCTTTGGCCAAGACTGTTGCTGGTCTTCTAATCACGTTGGTGATCCTATAGTAGTCACTATGGTGCTTGTACATGATTCATGGTCGTAGTCATTTTTATGTAGGCCCGGCTTTGCTGATAGGGTTTAGTTTATGCAAGTAAACTTGATGAGGTTAGTTTATGCAAGTAAAGTTAATGAGATTAATTTCTGTGTTTTTATACTTCATTGTAGGTTTCATTCGTATGCAAGTAATCCATGTAGTTGTGGCTCACTAGTTGCATACATGTCATCCCCAGCCACATTTTAAGTTAGGGGGTTGTCTGATTTTGCTCAATCATCATGAGTTGGTCCCAGTACACACTACGGTTTACTCTATAATCATAGGATGTATTCTTTGCATGATAAATACATGCTGATCACATTGTGCATATTTTTTCAAGCCCATAGGATGTAATTTTTATACTCCCAAGATTTATACAGTAGTGAATATTTTTAGGTATACTTTTCCCCCTAATGCTTATCGTTGTAACAATCTGATAAAGTTATGAATATTTCTAGGTATATTTTTCTATGTAATAATATGCACACATGATGAATTTGAACTCAGTTGGGACTAGCTGTTTGCTCGTGTGCACTAGGTGGGTCATGGGTGTGTGTGGATCCCTTGAATCAAACTTAGTGGTACTAGGTTGCTGATGTACAACAGGGGATTAATTTTGTCTGTACTAGTTTGCTTAGTAACCTCCAGCAGAAGCTGTACTTACATGCGCATAAGCTTAGTTAGATTTTAGTCGATAGGCATTTGCTACATGCATGGAAGTTTTGCTATGTTCTCTGAATTCTTGTCTTTATGGCTGGTGTTGTTGATGGTTTGTTATGCTATTGCAGTAAGCAAACTAATTCATCCCAAATTCATATGAGCGTGTAACTTTTATGTTGAAATTAGCACATGGATGGTGACAAGGGTTTAACTCGCCAATGTCCATTGTTATGGACTTGGGTTTTAGAGGAGGGAGCGCTGGAGACATTAGTCGGCTAGCAAACAAGCACACAGGGATGCAAGTTTTACCCAGGTTTAGGCCTCGTAGAGGTCCCTACTCCTGCTTGTCTGCTTTTGGAACTAACAGAGGAATCGAATAATACAGGGGTGCACAGATGCAATCTGGCGAGAGTTGTGGAAACTAGGGTTGCGTGTGTCCTCCTCGCTGCCCCCTCCTAGGATTTATATAGATATGCTAGGTCTCAGGTAGCAGATCGAGTCGGTTACAGATTAGGGTTTTCCCTTTGAACTTTCTATGTTAAGCTTCTTCTTGTCTCACAAGCAATTAAGAGTCCGTGGGCCACTCAAATTATCCATTGGGCCTTGGCAATGCCGTGGGCTTCCGCCGTATCTGGACCGCATATACCAAACTCGAGTACCTGTAGGGTATACCCATGTCAGTAGCCCCCCGAGTGTCTAGTGGAATCGCAGATTCGATTGGGGACTTTATGAAGTCTTTCGAGTGCATGATCGAGTATATTTTTGAGTGTTCAGTTTGTGTCATAGGGATTGTTGATATACGTGCCTAATTTATCCGATGCATCGGTATCAGTTAACTGCCTTAGGGCAAAACAACGTAATATACTCAAACTCGAGTCCCCGGACTCGAATTCGGAAAAGTGCTGGCGTAATTCGACTTAGGCCACGGAGGTCTTACAGGAGTCGAATTCTAGTGTATAAGTGTCAGCACTCGATGCGTCCGTCAAGGCATGTTCATCGTACCTGCAGGCACGGATATGTTTCTGGTAGTGCGCAGCAGATGCGTTGCCAGGCCTTATTCAGGTCTTATCTTCACGCTGTAAGCGCGGCATCCGGACTTTATCATCGCGGAGATGATTCGGGTGACCCAGGAGACGCAGTCTCTTTGTAGGGATAGTATGAGGCGGAGTCGCCATAGAATTTCGATGTGGATGTTATCAACACACAGTACGATGTACGAATAATCATAGGGTGTGTGACCAGCGCTCCCTATGGGAGTAGCCCCCGAGTGCCTGGTTGAGTCGAAGACTCAAGCGGGGACTAAAAGACCTTTTGCGACTGCTGTCGTCTTTCATTGCTTGTTTCAGTCGAATTTGCTTCCAGCGCTCCCTATGGGAGTTACCCATAGTCATCGATCGAATCGTAGATTCGAGTGGTGGGTATGTCTTGAATGTTCATATACCTGCATGAAGATAATCGTATGGTGCGCAACCAGCGCTCCCTATGGGAGTAGCCCAGAGTGCTCGGTTCAGTCGAAGACTCGAGCGAGGACTGAAGTAGTCAAAATATTCTACTGCTGAAAATCAATGACTTCAGTGCTGACGATGTGATGACCTCGGTTGCCCGCGTGAGCGGCTTTGACGGGACGCGATGAGTGGTGGGTCCCATTTTCTAACTTCGATTTGACCGGGCGTGCGTAATCTTCTGTTTTAACTGTGTCTCCTTGATTTCCGCGCGTAATGGGAATAATGGGGGGACAGTTCGTGCTTCAGTTTCGCCACATGTTGATGGCGATGTGTGCCACACGTGTAGTAGGGTTTCTGCTGGCCGTTGGATGGTTTCTGCGAGGAGGTTAAGTAGCAGCACAGCTGTGGTAATTTCCCCATCTGTCTTCTTTGTTCTTGCCTCCATTGCTATTGCTGCTGCTCTCTGCTTCCTTGCGCACTTTCTCGTTGCGGCACTGGACCAGGTCCATATCTTCCCCAGCTACTTCCTCTATTCTCACTGCCATCGGAAGATGGGCAAGAAGAAGGGAGGAGCCACTGCTGGGTCTGCCGCCGCCATTGTCGCCACTAAGAAGAAGGGTGGCTCCGCCACTGTGGGCACCAGCGCCGCCGGTGCTGGGAAGAAGAAGGGCGCGGGCACCCGCGTCACCAACAACGCTTGGCGTGCATCCATCATCAAGCCCGCCGAGCTGCATCTTCATTGTCGAGATGGAATTCTTCCCTCCGTGGAAGACGACTTGCGAGTGCCCAGCGAGGAGGTAATCCCTTGTCCTCCTCCTGGTTTCTGGGTGATGTTCCTTGCGTTCATCATCCGAGGTATTTCTCTGCCCCTGCATCCTTTCTTCAGGGGCCTCCTTTGCTTCTACGGGCTCCAGCTGGATCAGCTGTCCCCAAATTCTATTCTCCACATCTCCTGCTTCATTACTCTTTACGAGTGCTGGCTCGAAGTCGAGCCGCACTTTGGCCTCTTTAAGAGGATTTTTAAGCTAAAATGCCAGTCGGCGTCCGGTTTGGTAGTCTACGACGTAGGAGGCTACGGAATCCACATCGACTCCTCTGCCACTTACTTCGATATCAAGCTCCGTCCAAGGGTGGAGAGACAAGTGGTTCTACATCCGCGACCAGAAGGCCGACAGAGAGCACTAGGGACTCGCGCCCTTCGATCCCACGATGCCGTGCAAGAGGAGGCGCTCTTGGAAGAATATCGTGATGCCTGGCGAGTCCGAGGAAACGGAGGTTCTATATAAGCGCGTCTGCGACCTCGAGAGTCGCATAGGCAAACAAGAGGGAGGTGCTGCCCTCATTTGCACATGGTTGCACCGTCGTGTCCAGCCTCTGCAGGCCAGAGTCCATCCCTTGTTCCGCTGGGCCAGTGCAAATGATGCCACTCGCGTATCTGCAATTGGTATTTCTACGGGTGAGGTTGTTAAGAGGGTGCGACTGGTGACCAAATACACCACCAAGGAGGTTCTCCCAAGCAAACCAGTCGTGCCTACTTTCGATGCCTCAAACCCTCCTCCCGAGGTAGAATTGTATGACGAAGTAACTTTCGTTTTTGGTTGCCTTTTACGATGCTGTGATATATAATATTGTATCTTCTGAATGCAGGACTGGCAGGTGTCTCCCAATTTTCCCCCTCGTCCTGAAGGGGTTATCCCTCGCGAGGTGGATGAAGAGGATGAGTCAGAGTCGACCGTCCCAATCGAACAGGAGGAGGGATCTGTTGAGGGCAAACCTCTAGGGTGGCCCGATCTTTCATGATTCCCTTTCAAATCGAGGATGGAGTGCGGGAGAGGAGGGAAGGATGAACACGACGAACGCACGCCCAAATAACACGATGAACATACACACAAAACCACGATACACACCAATATCTGACGCCGGCGGTGACCGGTCCGGCGCAATCCCTAGGATCAGCGTCAGGCGGAGGACTCTCTCTCGAACCGGCACGGCGAGATGGGAGACTCGGTAAGATCTTGACGTCTAGGCAAAGGGACACCGATGCCTAGGCCTTGTACAATGTGGAGGCACGATGCAAACTGCAACGAGGTTTGGGGATATTGGTGCTCCTTAGTCAAGGAGCATGAGGCAAAAATTAGATAGATCCACAAAGGGGTTTCCACTAATTCCAATATCATGCCTAGGGTTTACAATGGAGGTGGGGGGCTATATATAGGCCAGCCACTTAAACATGGGTACTTTAGGAATAAAAGAAAAGTTCTGGACAGACTAGGGGTTACATGGGCCGTAGGCCCAAAGGCCTTTTCATGCCTAGCGATGGTCGGACCGGAGACTCCGGTGTGGTGAACCGGAGACTCCGGTCTGGGCCGGAGACTCCGGTCGGTCTCCGGACTGGCCTCCGGAGGGGCCTTCAGATTGTCCCAGCGCCTGGTTCCAGGGGCAGACCGGAGGTGGGTCCGGAGACTCCGGTGTCTTTAGGACAGAGACTTTGATAGGCTGGAGACTCTGATGTGAGCAGACCGGAGACTCCGGTCTGAGCAACTCCAGCGTCTCCTACTTCACGCTCTGCTCCTTGTTCTCCATCCTTGGGTGTTTGGTGATGTGCCGAAGCTTCGTACCTGATGATGCATAGGGTAGTTGCATGAAGTAGCATGCCATCCAAGGAGGTATCAAATTGGCACGAGGAAAGGAGCGAGTTCACCTTAGCTTGTAGGAGTTTGGCTCATGCACGAGTCATGGGTCCACTTGGGGGACTTGTTGGTGTAGATGTAGGAGCGTCCGTAGGACGAGCTGCATCAAGAGCCCTCGAGTCCAGCGACCCAGACACTCGCAAGCATTCCTGTAGCAAGGAATCGGATGCCTCGTCGCCGACGATGCCAGAAGGCCCTTCTGTTGTTGCAAAGGAGCCAATCCCCGTCGTTCCTGTGTGCTCCATGGCTCCTCCTACCCGGAAGAAGCTGCGACTGTCAAAGGAGTCATTGGAGTCGGAGGAGCAATCCTTCGACCTTGATAAATGTGATTGGCGAGTTCACGACTTTGCCTTGGTTTCTTTTTTGGAGTTGCGTTCCTTGAGGTTTTTGCTGGATGTGTTTTGTAGTCAAGCGGCGTCGTCGTCTTCTGGCGACATCCAATTTGTGAAGGAATCCGGAGTCGCAGACTCCAAGGCCAAGGAAGTGGCTGAATGATCTTCCTCTCCTCCATTGGTGGCCCACTCTAGGCACAACTCATCTAGTTCCCCGCATGCTGGGGGACACCAGGTGGTTGCCCGGATGACTGCGCAACAGTCATCCTCAGAGTCTCTGGAGGACCGTGTAAGCATCTCTTTGCTGTTTTGTCAGTCGAATATATACTTGGTGCTGTTGCTGAACTGTGTTTTCTTCTAATGCAGCTCATCGTGAAGGAAGCTGCTCGCCTGGTGGAGCAAGTCCTAGACATGGGTCGGCAGCATGCACGGCTGGACAATCGCCATCATGTTGTTGAAGGTTAGTTTTGCCTTTGTCTTTGTCTTGGTGAAGTTTCTAGATTTGATTGACGGTATATCCTGTTCTTTGTAGTTGAGCATAACGAACTTCTGCGTCATGCTGCTTCACTCGAAAAGATGCTTGCCGCGGCGGTGAAGAGTCGCGATGAAGCAATCGTGGCCCTCGAGGAGTCGCAAAAGCACAAGGAGGACTTGCGAAAGCGCGAGGAGGACGTGCGTTCCTCCAATGCCGACAGAGAGAAGTTGCTCGAGGAGCAGCTTTTCTCGATTGCTAAGTCCCTCTCAGGTACTCTTTCAGCTGAATTTTTGTTATTTCTTGCTTCGACATCATGTTATTGTGCTAACACTTTGCTATATGTAGATGCCGGCGGCCTGAGCATTGATGCCCAGACCCTTCGTCGCGATGATGCATTGGCTGGCGCTGTCGCCGTAGTCAAAGACCGCAGCGCTTCCCTTCAAGGGGCGCTGACGAAGGCCAAGGGTGTGCTCAGTCGCATACGCAGGGATCTAACTCCCAAGGCTGAGCTTCTTGACAACCTTGTGGACCTAGTCGAATCCCTTGCTGGGGTATTCCCATGGACTTCAGGAACTCCCAGCGGTCTGTCGGCGCCACCATGGCACTTGCGATGGTGCAAGCCCATGGCGTGGAGGTGGATCCCGCTGCGATTTCCAAGGCGATGCCCGTCGGCGTAGATGGCCAACAGGTAGTGTTTGCTCCCTTCGCTACTGGCTATGGTAAATATGGGCCGCAACTCATCAATATAGTCGCCAAATACTCCGAAGAGCTATAGCGGGCGAAGAATGCGGCATCAGGGGCTGGCACTGGAAAGTCAGTGGCGTCAGAGACCGCCACGGATTCGACGAGGCCCCCGATGTCCAAGTCGAAGTCGAAGAAGCAGGATGCTCTTTAGTAGCTATTCTGTAGTAGTTGTAGTTTTATTTTTGTGTTGAAACTATGATTTTTGTGGGAGTATCCCTGTCGAGACTTTGCCGTTTCTGAATGCATTCGAGCCTTTTATCGATGTACTCTTGGTCCCTTATTTTCTCTTGCTTGGTTTATGATAGGGTACATCGAGTGGTCCCTCGAGTGATCCTCGTGATCCTCCACCCACCAATGAAACCTTGGCGCAGCCGCCCTCAAAGGTGGATGAGTTGTCCCTGCTTTCGCAACTGCGTGATCTCATTAAGCAACTGGAGCGTGAGTTGCCCATCCTCCGTGGTAGCACGGATGTATGGAAGTCGAAGGCGGAGAAGGTTACCGCCCGTGAGCAATATCTCTTGGAGGAGGTGATGCAGCTGAGTGAGCAGTTCAAATGTTAGCTTTCTGCCCTCTTATCTTTTCTTTTAGTCAGTCATGGCGATGCCTTGTCTTCATACTTTGCCCTTTTGCTTGGTGTAGTTGTCAGTGCCCGTCATCCGCGGTATGAGAAGGACCGGATTGCTGTTCGAATGAATGATCTGACCCAGGAGCAACTACATGCGAGTGGATACTTTTGGGTGGACCACGATCGTGCGATCGCGCTTGTGGCCTTGCAGGATCGTGCTTCTCAAGTACTTCACTTTTTGAAGAAGGCACAGTCGTGCCTTAGGCATATCTATCAAACGATGTTTTCGTTGGACGTTGTCCCTTCAAGCCCGCTGGCTCTTCTAGCGAAGTTCTAGGATTTGAGTGTGGTTCGCGAGTGTGTGCGACAACAGTTAGTAGCAGTAGGCCGGATCGCCGCGACTGCATAGGCCGGGTGTAGATGTTGTCGCTGTTGCCATTGGGCGATCAACCGCATAGGCTGCAAGCAACAATTTCTTCACTTTTTGGAGAAGGCTGCGTTGTCACTGGTGCGACTGCATAGGCCGGATGTACATGTTGCGGCTGTTGCCACTGGGCCGCCACCTCCACCAGAGGGTATGAGGGACATGGTTCCGCACTACCAAGCGGTTGATCGCCCAGCGAAAGAAATTGTCGACTTCTTTGTGGAACAAACGAACATTCTCCTACTCCAGCAGTAGCATGATTTGTATCCTGCACATAGTTGCACAAGTGTTGTAAAGTTCATGTGAATATGTTGGATGTAATTAATACTCATTGATATGTGAATAGCTTGCTAGCTTTTATATTTTGAGAGTGTGTTTGCACTCTACAGTTCCTTTTCGTTAGCCTGACTTATGTTATCTCAGCACCTTGCCAACCTGTCAGGTGTGTTGCAACTGGGTGTTTATCAAGGGTTCGATTGTTGTTGTGTCAGCTACTCGGGATACTGCGATTTGTTCGTAGAACGAGAGTGTAAAGGGTGGTGCAGCCCCCGAGTGATCGATTTGTAGGAAAATGACGAAAACACAGAGTTTTGGGGCACTTAGCTTTATTTATTCGCAGAATAGTACGAGGAACAATGTGTGGCTAACTAGCCTGGCTGAATAGCCTTATTTGTAATGTAAAAACGACTAGGGGTAGAAACGACTCAGTTGTGCGACGTTCCAGGGGTTGGAGTATGCGACTCCTGTCTTGAAATCTTTAAGGAGATAGGCGCCACCTAGGATTACTTCTGTAATCGTGTAGGGTCCTTCCCAAGGAGACTCGAGCCTGAGATGCCATTGTTGCTTGAGTCGCAGGACTATGTCTCCTTCAACGAAGGATCTTGGGCGTAGCCTTCTGCTGTGGTAGTTGCAGAGGCTTTGCTGGTAGATCATTGATCTCTCCGCTGCGATTTCTCGTGCCTCGCCAAGAAGGTCGATGTAGTCTTCGAGTGCAAGAGTTGACTCCTTCTCGCAGTAGGTGACCACCCACGGTGCTTTGTAGCGTACTTCTATGGGTAGCACCGCTTCAGCACCGTGCACCATGAAGAACGGGGTATATCCCGTGGCGCTATTTGGAGTTGTGTGCAAGCTCCAGAGTACGGATTGTAGCTCGTCTGGCCAGCATCCGGGGTTGTTCATCTGCGGTACCAAAGTTCGCAGGCCAGCGCATGGCGGTACCTAAGTTGCCTGAAATTACCTCGTTTCGAAAAGTTGGGCCGCCAACTACTGAGAGGGGCCATTTCGAGGCAAACTCATATCACCCCTGCCAAATACAAACATTCCGATAAATTGCCCCGTGAAGTAGATGGCCGGGAGCCACATGTCGGTCATCTGCCCGTGACGCAGGCGCCAACACGGAAACCTCTTAGGCAAATCGAGCAGCTAAGTGGGTTGGATGCGTTGACCAATTTCACAAATCCATTCCCAGCTTTCCCCTAGCACCAGTGGCGTCGGAATCCACCCTCCAGGCAGGACGATCCCTTCGGACATTTGACTTCTGGGGCCAAGTTGCTGTGCCCAGTTGCTGCGCCTAGTCGCTGATACCGAGCTCCAATGGCACATGCCGTAGCCGCTGTTGCGAGGCTCTAGCCCGCCTCCGCCGCTGACGAGCCGAGCAGTTCGGAGGATGGCAGATCCTACTATCAAGGAAGAAGAAGTTATGGCTACAAGCGGGTGAGCTACCCTTCTCTTTGCTATTCGCACTAATTACAACTGCTAGCTGGCTACTGAACCTCAAATTGTTTGTTAGCCCAACACTGACAAACATATTTTGTCCACAGTTTTCTATCAAGTGGGATCTGCACGGACCCCCTTACCTGGTTACGATAGTCCTCTATAGGTACGACTCTAAGGGCAAGGGGTATGGAAGCCATTGTTTCACGATGGAAGAAGCGCCTGCGCAGATCTGCACTATATCTGGTATGGTTGCTACTCTGCGTAATCATGTTGAATTATGGCCGAAGCAGACAGCAAAGTTCAGCTTCATGGATGAATGTGACATCATGGTTCCTATAACGTGTGACAATCAGCTATTTGGGTTGATGAAAAGGTATGCTTCGGCTGCCATGTTTGACCTGAAATGTCATGTACTGGATGTGGAAGCTGCTGCAACTGGGAGTCGCCCTTCTATTCTTGGACAGCGTGGTTGTTCGAACCCAATTAGCTCCTGGTAAGCAAAGGTCGCTTGGGGTTCGCATGTTTGTGCTGAATTGTAATTTTTGTTTTATTTACTCTGTAGATATTGGGCAGTTATGCAACAGTCTTGTTTCTTTGACAGGAAGCGCCGCAAGGTTAGAAACGAGTGGAAAGATGATGCTGGACACGATTCTGGTGCCCATTGTCCCGGCGATGCAGAGTACGTGAAGCTAAGAAAATTGGCACCGAGGAAGAGGAAGAAGGCAGGAAATGAAGAAGCCATTGGATGTGAAGGCTTGGCACCCAAGCTGCGGAAGAAGGCTGCTGGCAATGAAGATGCATAGTAATGTGTTGAACTTGAACCTACATATGTAATTCTATTAAATTCTGATCGCTCTCTGTGTGGCACGTTGCTGGGCGAACCAATCTACCCACGTTCTATGAGTAAAATGTACCGCGACTTAGAGTTTGGAAACACCCGAGTCAGTAGTTGAATCCGAAATTGTGATTGTGCCACTGCTATCTGAAAACAAGGATCCACCGGTTCCACGATTGCTGAGGGGCAGAAGGTCTCCAAATACGACGGAATGTAAGTGGCACAGAAATAAATTATTTAAGCTGCCACACTCCACGAAGTAGCAACTTATTTCAGATGCTGCACAACGACGTGGCAACATAAACAGCAATGTTCTCACAGATAATGCCCAGATGAGGAGGAAATGGGTACCACTTTTTGGCCTAATCTTGAGCCCGTCTATCTCACCGCCTCTCTGCTCCTGCATCACCTGCATCTGGCGAAGCTCCCGGATCTCCAGTAACCGGGTGTACGTGCTTCCACTTTATAAATTGTGGTTGTGCCATTTGCATGCGGCACAATCCACGTAGATTATGTTTAAACAAACCACCAATGTCAGAATACACTAGTAGAAAAGGTGTCTTTGGTCCACGGTCACGTTCCCAATCCGAGACAGAGATCTAAATCGAGGCAGAAATTGATCTAAATCACAAATTCTTCCACAAATTAATCGAGACAGAGATCTAAATCGAGGCATTTCATTACTTCAACCACAAATTTTTCTAAACAAAGGTGCGATTTCACATCCTACATTAATTCAACCACTAGTGAACAATTTCACTTCCGCTGCCACTGTCCTCTGAGCCGCCGGCTTCCTCGTCGCTGTCGGACGGAACCTCCACGATGTCCGCATTGTTCATGAGACGGAGCACCTCTTCGCGTCGAGCGACGATGATGATGGTGTACTTGGTCCGTCCAGGGATGGACCAGAACCTCTCCCGCCCTTCTCGGTTGTGGAGATCCTGGTGCACCACGCGCCCGTCAATGATGAGGTTGCCAATCTTGGCCTTCCGCTCCTTCTTGAACAGCGCCGGCCAGTACGGGCTGGCCGCCGCATACCGGGGCAGCGCCCTCTTCCACGCGGGCATCTAGCGGCGACGTGCCGTGATTTCACTCTCCATCTCAGCTCGGCCAGGTAGCGGAGCCACCGGCACCCCCGCAGATCTGATGCGCCATCCATGGGGCACCTTCGCGGCTGGCGGCGTGAGGATGTCAAAGTTCGCGAACATCACCGCCTCGTACAAGTTCAGATGGGGCATCTCCATGGTGGCGCGGTGGAGATTGGAGAGGACGAGGGGATGGACGATGAAGCGACGCGCTGTGGCGCCTCCTATTTGTACACGAGGATGATGAAGCGACGGTCAGACAAAAGAAGTAATGTGGGGTCAGACAAAAGAAGTAATGCGGGGTCAGAGCAATTTTTTTCCTCCCTAGAATCCTGGACCAATCGTTCAGACCGCTAGGTCAACAAGTACAAATATTACAACTTAAAAAGGCACGGAGCTTAAGCTAAATAGAACTAGTTATCACACATCTCCTTGGTCTTCCTAATCTTGGCCCGATGTGCATCTTCCCGCGAGAGCAAGGGTCGAATTGTCTGCTCCTTCCTTTTAGCATCTTCCTTGCACAACTTCAATTGTTTCGCTGCATTTTTCCTCATGCACTTGTCAATACTCGTAGTTGTGTACTGTAGGACTTTGGCCTGGTGGAGATCATTCCTTGCTTGAGTAAGTTCTTGCTCTGCTTTAGCCTTCAGGGCCAACACCGTGTCCCTCTCCTTCTCGACTTTGATAACCTTGTCTTGCACCCACCTGAGATCTCGCTTATGCTTGGTCATGTCAACTGGTTCCCATAGCTTCATCTCAACACTGTCAAGAAGTGAGCTGAATAAGGATTCTTTCAACTCGACAGTCATTTCCCATAGTTTGTCTAGCGTTTTCTGCATCGATTTGGGCCACTCTGGATCTACCCATTTGACAACACCGCAACTTCTGCCTTGCATCATTGCACGATGTCCTTGACACCGTAGAAACCTCTTGCCTGCGTTTCGTCCTTCGAACGCTACAAATTTAGCAGGCACATATCCATGTTTACATACTAGAGGACTGTCTTCATCCTCTAAACCGTGATAGTCGGAGTCATACATCGTCTGGTTGGCTTAACACATCATACGCGCATGAGTAAACAGATTAGATCTAGCTCAAAAAATAGATAACTGGCCACAGATGATCGAAATAGAGATGAGACGACTCACATTGAAATCACTGTCCCTGTCGTCACGACGCATTTCCTCGCCGTCTCCCCTTGAACCCATGGCCAGAGGGGAGGGGGTGGCTGCCGGAGAGGGGATTGGGATGGAGGCGCCGTCGGCTTGCGGCTACGGCAGGATGGGAGTGAAGTGGGGAAAGTGGGTTCGAGGGTAAGGAAGAGAAGTACGGGGAGGAAGAGAAGTAATGGGGACGTGACACTGGGATGTGGCCCACTGAACTCGTGAGACGTGACACTCGCAACAGGGGAGCGCCCGGTGTTGCTAGTTTGTCCAGAGCAAGCGTGGCCAATCATGCCACAAAACAGCCTACTCGTGGATTGCTCTCACGAAGACCATCCCAATCGTCAGTGCCCAATCGAACAGTATGTAACAATCGTCAAGCAGAACAACTGTGTTAGGGCGTGCCTTCTAGAAGACTCGGTCTAACGGCTACCCATGCAATGATACTGCTGTATCCATGTGTGGTTTGTGAAAAGAACAGACATGCAATCACACTAGGTGGATCCATATGTGGTTTATGGAAGTAACATACATGTAGTGACTCTAACTGTGATTCATGAAAAGAACAAACATGCAATGACACTAGTGGATCCATGTGTGGTTCATGGGAAGAACACACATCCAATGACACTGGTGGACTCTAGCTGTGGTTCATGAAAAGAACAAACATGCAATGAAACTGGTGGATCCATATGTGGTTTTGTCAGGAGAACACACATGCAATGACATTGGGTGTGGTTCATGAAAACAACATACATGCAATGACATTGGTGGATGCTTATGTGGTTAGTGAGAAGAACAGACATGCAATGACACTGGTGGCTCCTTATGTGGTTCATGAAAAGAACTGACATGCAATGACACTGGGTGTGGTTCATGAAAAGAACTAACATGCACTGACACTAGGTGTGGTTCATGAAAAGAACAGACATGCAATGGCACCGGTGGATCCATGTGTGGTTTACGGAAGTAACAAACATGCAATGACTCTAGCTATGGTTCATGAAAAGAACAAACATGCAATGACACTGGGTGTGGTTCATGAAAAGAACAAACATGCAATGAAACTGGGTGTGGTTCATGAAAAGAATAGACATGCAGTGACACTGGGTGAGGTTCATGAAAAGAACACACATGCAATGACACTAGGTGTGGTTCATGAAAAGAACAGACATGCAATGACACTGGTGCATCCTTATGTGTGATTCATGAAAAGAACATACATGCAATGAAACCGGTGGATCCTTATGTGGTTTGTTTAGAGGAACAGACATGCAATGACACCGGTGGATCCATGTGTGCTTCATGAGAAGAACACACATCCAATGACACTGGTGGATCCTTATGTGGTTTGTTTAGAGGAACAGACATGCAATGACACCGGTGGATCCTTATGTGGTTTGTCTAGAGGAACACACATGCAATGACACCGGGTGGGGTTCATGAAAAGAACAGACATGCAATGACTTATGTCGTTTGTTTAGAAGAACACACATGCAATGACACTTGGTGTGGTTCATGAAAAGAATAGACAGGCAATGACACTGGTGGATCCTTATGTGGTTTGTTTAGAAGAACACACATGCAATGACACTGGGCGTGGTTCTTGAAAAGAATAGACACACAATGACACTGGTCGATCCTTATGTGGTTTGTTTAGTGGAACAGACATGCAATGACACCGGTGGATCCACGTGTGGTTCATGAGAAGAACACACATCCAATGACTCTGGTAGATCCTTATGTGGTTCATGAAAAGAACCGACATGCAGTGACACTGGGTGTGGTTCATGAAAAGAACAGACATGCAATGACACTGGGTGTGGTTCATGAAAAGAACAGACATGCAATGACACTGGTGGATCCTTATGTGGTTCATGAAAAGTACAGACATGCAATGACACTGGTGGATCCTTATGTGGTTCATGAAAAGAACAGACATGCAATGACACTGGTGGATCCTTATGTGGTTTGTTTAGAAGAACACACATGCAATGACACTGGGTGTGGTTCATGAAAAGAACAGACAAGCAATGACACTGGTGGATCCTTATGTGGTTTGTTTAGAGGAACCACTACTAGAGAAAAGCTTATAGCAGCACCCCTTACCGCCGGCGAAGTGGGAACATGCTCGCCGGTGGTAAGGGCTTCCGGACCTGCTTACTATTACCACCGGCGAAACACACTTGTCATGCCGGGGCTACGACATGTACCGTCGGCGAACTCGTCGCGTGCACGCTAGGGATAGGGTGGGCCGCGTGCCCCCTGGATGGGGCGCCACTTACCGCCGACGAATCTGGCTTTGCACGCCGGGGCTAGAAGAAGGAGCGTCGGGGAACCAGGCTCGTGCTCGCCAGGGATAGAGTGGGCCGCGTGCTCCCGTGATGGGCCGCCACTTACCGCTGGCGAAACGACATGCGCGCGCTGGGGATAGGCGCACATACCACCGGCGAATTCTTATAAGCTCGCCGTGGATGATGTGGGGCTGGGTGGGCCACTGGGCCGTGCTATTACCACCGACGCCTTTGCTGTTTCCGCCGGTGGTAACCTGGGATTTATTACCAGCTCGAACCAGCCACCTACCAACAACTCCTCACTCACCACTAGCTTACTTTTCATGGAAACTCAACCCCAAGCTTTGCTAGCTCATTCTCCCACTTCTCCCTACCCATTTTAGCTAATTCAATCAAGCAAGTTTGATATATTTTAGGAGATGTCGCCTCCCTCGCATGCATTACTAGATCTACCTAGCAAGATCTAGATCTAGATCTCTATCCACCACCTTTTCCACTTCTCTCTATTGGTAGATCTAGATCTCGAGCATAAGGTCCCGATAACACACACACACTCTCTTTGGTCGACGTTTGGCGTCTCTCTAGTGCTCTTAACCTCGCGTCAACTAATAGGTATAATGTGGTGGAATAAGTGCATGAGTTGGCTACAAGTCACTGTGGTGATGTCACTTGTGATGGTGAAAAGTGGTTGCACGCATATGTGGACCTTTTTTGTGTTGTTTTTCCAGTGGAATGTGCATGTACAATGAGTTGCCAATGTTTTGCCGGAATGTCAATTAACTTTCGTTCCGGTGAATTTCTAGCACTCTGGCGAGACCATTTTTAGCAAAGGTCATGCCGAATTTTTCCGTGAAAGCCGAGCCGACGGTTCTAATCTATTCTCTTATCGTGCAGGCGACGATGGTAATCGAGATGAAGGAAAGTGACGTGGATAGATACGTGGAACGCGCGAATACCGACATGTATCAAAATAACCGCATGGAAATAAAATGTCCGTGTCGAAAATGCAAACTATCGTCATTGTTTGACCCCTTGTCATGCATGGTGAATGAGCACCTGCTCAGGTATAGTTTCATGGAGGGCTACACTTAGTGGATAGATGATGAAGATGACCATGAGGAAGAGGACGATGTTCAACACGAAAATGAAGAGGATGAGGAGGGAGAAGAACAGGATGTCACACACGACGACGACGGTGATGAACAAGGTCGGGAAGAAGAAGAACATGTGGACGATGAGGACATGAGTAGTAATACCCCGCTAACCGCGGCCGTGCACGACCCTCATATTCAGGAAATTCTTATTGGCAACGCATCGACCGACCCTAGATTCGCCGGTAGACGGAAGTCTAAGCTGGATCAACTGGAGATAGACTCGAGAACTCCGTTGTACGTCGGAGGTCGTGGGCCGGAGGAGACCCGCTTGAGAGTAACTCTCAATCCTTTAGAGATGAAGGCAAAATACGGATGGAACGACGCAAGCACAGACGATCTCTTCTGATACTTGAAGAAGCACTTACCTAAAGATAACATGTTGGCAGGTAGCCTACAGGAGGCCAAGAAAGTGGTGTGCCCTCTCGATTTACCGCACGAAAAATACCACGCCTGCATCAGTGACTGCGTGATGTATCGGAACGAGCACAAGGACTTGACCGCATGCCCAAGGAGCGGCGAGCCTCGATACAAGAGAGGGACGAGAAAAGCTCCTCGAAAAGTTGTGTGGTACTTCCCGCTCAGGCCCCGTCTCAGCGGTACTTCGCGGGCCCCAAGGAAGCGGAGCTCATGCACTGGCACGCGGAAAGGAAGGAGGCGGTGATGAAGGATCCAATGCGGGTTGAAAACCTAGTGCTAACGCACCCTTAGGATGCAAGCCAGTGGAAAGCATTAGACGATGAGTATGAAGATTTTGGGAAAGAACCAAGGAACATCATACTGGGTGAAAGCACCGACGGACTCAACCCGTTCGGGAACCAGAGCAGCAAGCACAACACCTGGCCCGTGTTTGTATGGATGTACAACCTCCCCCCATGGCTATGCCGGAAGAAGAAGTACATACACATGAGCATGCTAATCCAAGGGCCGACACAGCCAGGGAGCGACATTAACCTGTATCTTGAGCTATTGAAGGAGGAGCTAGCCATCTTGTGGGACGAAGGGGTAGAAACATGGGACGCTCACCTCCAACAACCCTTCCGTCTGGAAGTAGCACTGATCACGACGGTGCAGGACTATCTCGGATACGGATATATCGCGTGCCAGGTGTGCCATAGACACAAGGCTTGTGTGAAGTGAATGGAAAGGACGTCGTTTCTTCAGTTGGGTAAGGATCCCGGGTCTTCGAAAATCATCTACATGAGGACTCGGATGTGGCTACCCGAGAATGACCCATGGAGGAAGCGTGGAGATCTGTTCAACGGCAAGGATGAGCTCGAAGTACCTCCGCCTAAGTGCAGCAGCAAGGAGATCGATGCTTTGTTGAAAAGCTGGAAAGACTGCCCTCCGCCGAGTAAGATAAAGAAGCATAAGCGGAAGCGAGGAGATAAGAAGAAGGAAAAGGAACACAGCCCGCTCATGGGGGTATGGAAAAGGAGGTCCGTGTTTTGGGACTTGCCGTACTGGAAGATCCTCGGTACGCCTCATAGCCTTGATGTCATGCATATCACGAAGAACATGTGCGAAAGCTTGCTTGGCACTCTGCTCAACATGTTGGATAGGACCAAAGACGGGATGAAAGCAAGACACGACCTGAAGGCCCTGAATATCAGAGAAGAGCTTCACCCCCTGTCTTCTTCTAGGGTTGAGGAGGAGACAAACGATCGCAAGCGCAAAAGGGCGGGGAAGCAGCCGGTTGAGGAGGAGACGGAAGATCCTAAGGGAAAAAGGGCAAAGAAGATTGAAACCCCGCGTCGCGCCTGCTTCACTCTATATCCTAATGAGCTCGAACAGATGATTGGTTGCCTCCTTGGAACCAAGTATCCCTTAGGCTACGCGGGGCTGATACGTAGATGGCTGGACCTGACGAAAGGAATCTTCAGTGGGATGAAGTCTCATGACTGTCACATCATGATGACGCAGATACTTCCGGTTGCAATCCGAGGGATCATGGAACCACACGTCCGTGCAACGCTAACTAGCCTCTATAACTTCTTTGACGTCATCACTCGGAAGTCGATAACCGTCAAGAAACTCGGGAGGCTGCAGGAAGAGATAGTCACCATCATATCCGAGATGGAGATGTACTTCCTGCCCGCATTCTTCGACATCATGGTCCACCTGCCGCTGCATATAGTGGACGATATCGAGGATCTCGGGCCTCTGTTCCTTCACAACATGATGGCGTTAGAAAGAATGAACGGGATCATCAAAGGGTACGTCCATAACAAGGCACATCCAGATGGAAGCATCGTCCAGGGCTTTCTCACCGAGGAGTGCGTCTCTTTCTGCAAGAATTATCTAAACAAGGAAAACCCATGTCCGATTGGTTTGCCCACGAACAAGCACCTCGGCAGGTTTGAGGGAGTAGGCCACCGCACCGGCAAGAAGGAAATGGATGTGGATCAGTCTGATAGGAGAGCCAACTTTGACAGTGCCTAGTTAGTAGCTCTACAGCACATGGACGATGTCACGCCTTGGGTAGAAAAACACAAAACCATGATCGAGAACAATGCTAACAGGCCAATGATGGAAGAAGAGGTATTTAGAGCGCACAACTCCTCTTTCGCGCGCTGGTTCAAAGACCAGATTGATGCATATCCCCCGCCAATGACAAGTGTCGCGGACAGAATCCTAGTGGCCTTGTCTTACGTGCCTGCGCCAAACCTCATGACTTATCAAGCATACGACATCAGCGGTTACACATTCTACACGGAGGAGAGAGACAAAAGAAGCGACTATCAGAACTCAGGTGTGATGATGGAATCTTACACGGGTGAAGAGAAGAAAAGATATTATGGAAGGATTGAGGAAATTTGGGATCTCGACTACGTCGGGGAGAAGCTACCGATGTTTCGTGTCACATGGGCTACAGATGTCAGAAAAGAAGACGAGTATTTCACCACCATGCGTTTGCCCAACAAATCTAAGACCATGAAACCCACCGTGCAAAATGAGCCATGGGTACTGGCTAAGCACGTCGAGCAATGCTTCTTCATTACCGACCCATCAAGGCCTAGTCGTGTCGTCGTGAGGAGAGGCAAAAGGGCCCTCGTCGGAATGGATGGAGTCGCTGACGAGAAAGACTTCGACGGACTCGTCGGTGACCCGATGATGGAAGAACCCGATGAAGATGATGCAGCATACACAAAAAGAAGAAGAAGGACCACGCTACCTAGGTTGTCAGCTACAACAACTCCTCCGTACACAAGGAGTCACGATGATGAGACTGGCGGGGTCAAGTCAAAAAAGACCAAGCAGAAGGGCAAGAAGAAGAAGCAGAGTGCAAAGAAGAAACAATAAGATTGGTGTGGTCGGGAAATTAACACTCATCATTTTATGTGTATCTCTTATTAAGGATTTTATGTATAAGTGTGTACTACATACTCATTAAACTCCTACGGAGATGGCGATGGAATTGCAACTAATATAACCTAGCCATCATTTTATGTGTGTTTGCCTGTGACAGAATTGCTATCATTTTATGTGTGTTTGCCTCCGGCGGTCTGATCCGATTACATCCCTAGTTATCATTTAATGTGCGTTAACTTGCCTAAAAAAACTTACCACCTGCGAATTTGGGCCATACGCGGGGGTACCACGCGCTGGCCCCACCTGCTAGTGACCCTAAGGTTACCATTTAATGTGTGTTAATTTGCCTAAAAAAAACTTACCCCCGGCGAATTTGGGACATACGCCGGGGGTACAACGCGCTGGCCCCACCTGCCAGTGACCCTAAGGTTATCACCGGCTATTACATTCATACGCCAGGGGTAATCTGACTGTGGGTCCCACCCGCGGGATAAGGGTGTCGTCACCACACTCTGACGATAGATCGATCCCCACCACACTCTGCCTCGAGCGCCAGCCCGTCGTCGACCCCGTCGATCCGCCGCCGTCCGCCGTCAGCGAGGTGAGTCCCACCCGGCCCCCTCTCCCCTCCCTTCCTCTCTTCCCCTCACCCTCCACTACCTAACCCTAGCCTCTCCACTGCAAGTCCGCCGTCGAGGAGTACACGGGGTGCCCCACGCCGGCCGAGATCTTGCGCATCCTGCCCGTCGATTTGCTGCCGTCCGCCTGTCATCGACCCCATCGATCCGTCGCCGTCCGCTGTCAGCGAGGTGAGTCCCACCCGGCCCACTCTCCCCTTCCTTCCTCTCTCCCCCTCGCTCTCCACTACCTAACCCTTGTAGCCTTCTTGTCAAGACCATAGGAAATGGCAGTTGCTGTCGGCTCTCACCTCGCTGACGGCAATGGCCTAAGAACAGTTTGGGTTTCTGCCTGCCATCGATCTCTGGATTTCTTAATTTGGAGTTGTTCAGTCAGTGCCCTTGTATGGCTGACATTGTAACATTAGTATATCCTGTGTAGCCTTTTCTGTTTGGGTATGTGGTTCAGAAATATGAAACATTTTTTAACCTTCCAAGTTCAGAAATACAGTGTGTGCTCGCAATCTAATGAAAAATGAAACAATGTAGCGGCAGATGGTGATTTACATGTTCGACCGTCTCTAAGAGCATGGCTGTTACCATCCTTCTTCATATGGAAGATATAGCTGTTACGATCCTCCTTTGTGTGGCTGTTACAATCTTATGTCAGTTTTGTTTTCTACTGCTTTCCATGTGCCATTGATATACTCTACTAATGGCATCTGTAGTAGCTCACTTTGGAACCTCCTGCACGTACAGTTGGAAGGAAGACTACCTGCTCTGCTGCAGTTACTCGTGATGTAGAGTTTCTTGCAGTATCCATCGGTTGGACTGTAACAACCAAGAGGAGTAGAAGGAGTAATTAGAGCAATGAGAGAGGAGGAGTAGAAGGGATCGTCTAATTAAATATTTTGAACATTTCTAAAAAGACAATTTTATAAATCCTCAAATTCAAAACAAATCTCAACAAACCAAAAAGGTGATTTCAGAACCGATGGATCTTTATTCTATGTATGATAGTTAGTTAACTAATTTTCCTAATCTGTTTTGTTTTTGCAGAAGAACGTGGAGGAGGAGGCCCGAGCACCGCCATGTCCACTTCGTCCGCGACCAGGCGCTACGTCAAGCCTACGCTCCAGGTGCTCGGCACCCTCGGTGAGCACTTTTTTTTGGTGCATGGTGGTTGAATTATGGTGGTTTAGCTACGGCTGCCCCTATTTTTGTGCCAAATATGGTGGTTGTAGATGTGTTGCTGCAGCTGTGAATGTTGTGCGGGTACATTGATTGCCAATGTTTCGCCAGAATGTCGATTAACTTCCGTTCCGGCGAATTTCTGGCACTCAGGCATGACCATTTTTAGCAAAGGTCATGCCGGATTTTCGCCGTGAATTTGCGTATCTAAAATCCTTTCTTTTTGTTTGTGTAGTGCTTGGTATAGCAATGTCGTCTTCTGGAAACCGCAACGAAGATGATCGGGGCCAGCGAGACTTAGAGGAGCACTACAGGCTCATGCCCGAGGACACAGAGCTGGAGGAGGTAGGGGCGAAGACGACGAGACCACCGATGATGGCGGTGAGGAGACGGGCGTCGATGATGGCCTTGATGGCCGCCATGAGAGGGGCGACGAGACCACCGACAGTGGTGCCGTCGGGGTGGCTCGGAGACAACGACCGAGGCCAAAGAGGGAACGGAAGAAGCAGCGACCGAACACGGTCGACGCCACGAAGGAGACATTCACAGCGGTGGACCCCAAGACCGGTATCCCTACGGAGCCGAAGCATCTCGCGAGTGGGTACGGCCTCCAGCTGGGAGCCATCCTCCGGGACGTCGTCAATGTCAACGAGACGAAACTCCGAACGAAGAAGAAGAAGGATCTACAGGACCAACTCCTCTTTCGGCTGCACGCGCGGTACTAGTTCCCCGAGGGCTTCACGAGCCTGGATCCCAAGGAGAACATCGTGAACAAGTTCGCCCTCGGCAGGTTCACCAGGAACCTCAGCGGTTATAAAACCATGCTAAGGGGGATGATTGCTGACGATGAGCCATGGGAAGATATCAAGCGCCACTTCCCGTGGCATACGCCCGAGGACTACACGCGCTTCCTGAAAAACGAGGACCTAGCCTACACCAAGGATCAGTCGGCCTAGGGAAAGGAGCTAGCGGAGAAGAACATCGGTCGCCACCGTCTCGGTTGCCGTGGCTACAACGGCAAGGCATACAAGTGGCAGAAGGAGGACCAGACCTATGCAGAGAAGGGCATCGAGAACCCTTGGGCCAAGTACAAGGACCCGCTCTTCAAGGCATTTGTCAGGTCTCGGTACTGTAAAGAGATGGACGGGAAACTTGTCACGAGCCCTACAGTGGTGGAGGGTGTTGTCTTGGTCACCGACCCGAAGGTGGTGTAAGTTGAGAACGCAGTGGTAAGCAATTTTACTAGCTTACTAGTTTCATACTGCTCACCACAACTCCATCTCTAAAATTCTTCATGCTACTTCTTGCAGTTCGCGGAAGAAGCGAACGAGTCTAGCTCCTCGTCCCAGGCATCGACCCAGACGTCGACGGGCAAAGTCCCGTGGGACAACCCTTTTATCAGGGGCTTGAACATCGTGAAGGAGCAGCCGCCGTTGAAGAGGCCGGCAAGAGGCCATGTCCCCGGTGCCGGAGGAGGTCGCCAGCATGTCGATTATGGCTTGGATGTGCCCACCACCAAGGACTCGCTGCAGGCGAAGAAGGACGGGGAGCATGCGGCTCTATTGGAGAAGGTGGCCAACTTGGAAGCAACCTTTGACCAGCACCTCCAAGCCGAGGTAGAAACCAGGGTCCAGGCAGAGGTGGCCAGCAAGGTCGATGGCGTGGTGGCCAGCCGGCTGAATGAGATGATTCCTGGAATGGTGGCGTCGATCTCCACTTACTTGGCCAACGGCCAAACGGGACCACTCCCGGTGATCAGCCTAGAGGGCAGCAACTCGGGAAATATGCGGCCTCCTGCTACACGGGCTCAAGACGCGCCTATATTGGTGACTCCACCCGCCGGCGCCAATGCGGGTGCTAGGGAGGATTCGCCGGCCATGGGGGCAGCCAGTAGCCCCTCGGTCACTTGCACACCTGACCCCGGTCCCTCGACGCGAGCCGAGCTCGACACTCTCACGGTAATTAATTGGGCCTCTACGCAAGTTAATTACTTCGTCGGCACCCCTCTCTGACCTACACATGCATGTTTCTTCACAGGAGCAAAGTGTTCCTTGCACCATGCTCATGTATGTGGACAACAAGCTCAAGGATGTTGCGAGGGGACGCATCATGAACCTAGCACACCGGACGTTCCACTGCAAGCCTATGGATGATAGCGTGCACCGGGTTGAGGTGGATCGGTCGTTCCGGGATGCGCACACTTGGTTCCTCCTCAACCCCCGGGTGCCGAAGAAGAGCTGAAGGTCGGGCAACTGAAGAATCATGTCCTTCTATGGCCGAAAGCCCTACTTCGGCTGAAGACCGCCGAAGAAAGGGTCACTCCAACATCTGTGCCTACGGCGGCAAGCCAAGGAATGGTCACTCCAGCGTCTGTGCTTGTGGCGGCAAGCCAAGAAAGGGCCACTCCAGCGTCTGTGCCTGCAGCGGCAAGCCAAAGGGTCACTCCTCCACCTGCTGGTGATCCTCCCGAGCCCGAGACACATGAGCACGACAACACGGTGGACATCGATAAGGCTCCCATCGATTCTTTCATCGCTGATTTGGAGGCTCCCATCGATGTTGCTCCTTCCGAGGCACCCGCCCGTGATACCCTGACGAAGAAGAAGCTCTTCTCTTCTCAAGAAACACCTGAGACGGAAGACGCTACCACCTTCACCGCTCCGCCGCATGCTAAGGTTACCTCGAGGACACTCCGTGAAACGACCATGGAGGTGATAAGACAAACCGGCACCCCTCTGTTCCATAAGAAGGGCGGCAGGAAGCGGAAGCCGAAGCATGGGAAAGACGCTGCAGAAAGCAAGAAAGTGGTTCTCGACAAGCTGCCAACCAAGTGGAGGACGATGCATTCCCTTGGTGAACGGTTCCTGCCGGACCACATTGTCAAGACGCTGTCGCCGGACCTGCATAGCCTGCATGAGACTGTTCGGTGTCTAGAGCAGCAGCTTCTCAAAGATAAAAATCCCTCGTACCCGCTCTTCACGGTCAGGGTGCCCACTAACTGTGGCTTCGCCACCACCACCCCCGGCGAGTTGTTCTTCATCACGTATGAAGACATCTACAAGCTCTTCCACATGTTACGGCTCGATCAAAACATGGTCCGCCTGGTATCACTAAAAATGGCGCACGATGTCATCGTGGAGAAGACTCTGCTCCTCGTTATCATGGACTCCTTCTACATGACTATAGGCACCATCAACAAGGAACAAGCGTTTGTCGCGAATTATATCACGGATTTCTTGGTGGCGAATAAGGACAAGTCTTGCTTTCTCCTTCCATACTTTCCCGAGTAAGTAGTCGGTCGCTAAACTTCCCGCTATTACATTCTTTCGTGAATTTCCTTAATAGCCAAGGATGATGGTTTATTTCAACTGTTTTGCGCAGAGAGAATGGGTGTGTCCTCATCGCCTTTCAACCGTATTATTCCCATGTCATCTATCTCGACTCCGGGAAAGACGTGCAGAAAGACTACATCGATGTCAAGTCTACTCTTGATAAAGCCCTCAATGGTTTCAGAGCCGCGGTTGGCCCACTCAAGTATGAGAAAAGATCCAAAGGCATCTATGTGAACTCCCACGTAACCAATTTCCCCTGCCTTAGGCAATCGTCGACTAACAATGGGATAGAGCCCTGGTTCACCATCCTACAGATGAGGGAGTGCGCAAAGGATGAGGAGCAACTCTTGATGCCATCCGGTCTCGAGAAAAGGGGCAGAGACATTACGGAAACGACCGATGCAAACATCAGAGCCAAGTTCCATGCCATCCAGCGGGAGATTGGCACGATACTCAGGAGGGATGTCTTGACTAGAGGTGCCACATTCAACTACAGCGGTATCCCGCTGACTAATGCAGAGATCGAGTACCGCTTAGCTGTGGTCACCGATGGGAGGACATTCACCACTCTAGGTGGCATCCATCCCTTCCCGCCGAAGCCGAAGAAAACCTGATCGAGTCACAAACTTGTCTCCTGCAAATGTTAGTCATAGAATTACGATTAGTTTATTTTATGCTTTTCTTTTTGCATACCTATCTTTCCATGCAAATGTTAGTCATAGAATTACTTAGCTATATTCGATGCTTTTTATTTTTTGCATACCTATATGTTATATCTCTATTATGAATATTTGCTGACAACACTAACATTTCTTTCTTGTGTGTGTGTGCGCAGATGCCGTGGTATGTCGTGTACGAGGGCAGGGTTCCCGGAGTCTACGATGACTGGGAGGATTGTAGGAGGTAGGTCCACCATTTCTGCGGGAATAGTTACAAGGGCTATGCCACTTTGGAGGAGTCGGAAACTCGCTACGCGAGGTTTCTAGCACGGCGGAGGAGGGAGATGTGGAGGAGCTGGTTGACCCCCTTCGTCGTGATGATGCTCGCAGCCACCGCTGCCTCTCTAGTCTATTTGATAGTTGGAGTCCAGTAGTATCTGTTGTGTGAACTATGAACTGTTTGAATGTGTGAAACTGTTTGAATGTGTCATGCAACTCCGGAGACTTGTAATATTATGTCATATATGGTCACTTTCTACACTTGTGTGAACTGTTTGAATGTTATTGAAGCATGGTTTGAACATATGTGTATTTCCTGTATCTGCTGTGTGTATTCTGTTATTATCCTGTGTATTCTATCAATATTACAGTGTATTCTGTGTGTATTTCGATTTTCTTTTTTAACTCCTGATAATGTTACCCCTAGCGAAATAATGTTCTATCCCTGGCGAATAAACTTTCCCCTGTACTAAACTACCACCGGCGAATATTGGAGGCGCCGGGAAGGCGTACTTATCCCCGGCGTTTGTAGGTGCTCGCCGGTGCTGGAGCATATTACCACCAGCGAAAAACAAAGGAGCCAGCGATGCGGACCTACCCCCGGTGTTTGTAGGTGCTCGCTGGCGGTAGATGCATACTACCACCTGCGAATTACGAAAATGCCGGTGATGAGGACTTACCGCCGGTGAGGTGGTTGCCGGCGAGCACCGAAGCGCCGTCGATGAGCCTTTTCTGTTTGCCGGTGGTAGGGTTTTCTCTACTAGTGAACATACATGCAATGACACCGGTGGATCCACATGTGGTTCATGAGAAGAACACACATCCAATGACACTAGTAGATCCTTATGTGGTTCATGAAAAGAACTGACATGCAGTGACACTAGGTGTGGTTCATGAAAAGAACAAACATGCACTGACACTAGGTGTGGTTCATGAAAAGAACAGACAGGCAATGACACTGGTGGATCGTTATGTGGTTTGTTTAGAAGAACACACATGCAATGACACTGGGTGTGGTTCATGAAAAGAACAGACGTGCAATGACACTAGTGGTTCCTTATGTGGTTTGTTTAGAGGAACATACATGCAATGACACCGGTGGATCCACGTGTGGTTCATGAGAAGAACACACATCCAGTGACACTGGTAGATCCTTATGTGGTTCATGAAAAGAACAGACTATGCAGTGACATCGGGTGTGGTTCATGAAAAGAACAAACATGCAATGACACTGGGTGTGGTTCATGAAAAGAACAGACATGCAATGACTCTAGCTGTGGTTCATGAACAGAACACACATGCAATGACACTGGGTGTGGTTCATGAAAAGAATAGACATGCAATGACACTAGTGGATCCTTATGTGGTTTGTTTAGAGGAACATACATGCAATGACACCGGTGGATCCACGTGTGGTTCATGAGAAGAACACACATCCAATGACACTGGTAGATCCTTATGTGGTTCATGAAAAGAACTGACATGCAGTGACACTGGGTGTGGTTCATGGAAAGAACAGACATGCACTGACACTGGGTGTGGTTCATGAAAAGAACAGACATGCAATGACACTGGTGTATCCTTATGTGGTTCATGAAAAGAACAGACATGCAATGACACTGGTGGATCCTTATGTGGTTCATGAAAAGAACAAACATGCAATGACACAGGTGGATCCTTATGTGGTTTGTTTAGAAGAACACACATGCAATGACACTGGTGGATCCTTATGTGGTTTGTTTAGAAGAACACAGATGCAATGACACTGGGTGTGGTTCCTGAAAAGAACAGACTTGCAATGACACCGGTGGATCCTTATGTGGTTTGTTTAGAGGAACAGACATGAAATCATACCGGTGGATCCACGTGTGGTTCATGAGAAGAACACACATCCAATGACACTAGTAAATCCTAATGTGGTTCATGAAAAGAACTGACATGCAGTGACACTGGGTGTGGTTCATGAAATGAACAGACATGCACTGACACTGGGTGTGGTTCATGAAAAGAACAGACATGCAATGACACTGGTGGATCCTTATTTGGTTTGTGTAGAAGGACACACATGCAATGACACTGGGTGTGGTTCATGAAAAGAACAGATATGCAATGACACTGGTGGATCCTTATGTGGTTTGTTTAGAGGAACAGACATGCAATAACACCGGTGGATCCACGTGTGGTTCATGAGAGGAACACACATCCGATGACACTGGTAGATCCTTATGTGGTTCATTAATAGATTAGACATGCAGTGACACCGGGTGTGGGTCATGAAAAGAACAGACATGCGATGACACTGGTGTGGTTCATGAAAGAACAGACATGCAATGACTCTAGCTGTGGTTCATGAACAGAACACACATGCAATAACACTGGGTTTGGTTCTTGAAAAGATCAGACATGCAATGACACTGGTGGATCCTTATGTGTGGTTCATGAAAAGAACAGACATGCAATGACACTGGTGGATCCTTATGTGGTTTGTTTAGAAGAACACATGCAATGACACTGGGTGTGGTTCATGGAAAGAACAAACATGCAATGACACTGGTGGATCCTTTTGTGTGGTTCATGAAAAGAACACACATGATATGACACCGGTGGATCCACGTGTGGTTCATGAGAAGAACACACATCCAATGACACTAGTAGATCCTTATGTGGTTTGTTTAGAGGAACAAACATGCAATGACACCGGTGGATCCTTATGTGGTCTGTCTAGAGGAACACACATGCAATGACACCGGGTGTGGTTCATTAAAAGAACATACATGCAATGACTTATGTGGTTTGTTTAGAAGAACACACATGCAATGATACTAGGTGTGGTTCATGAAAAGAACAGACAGGCAATGCCACTGGTGGATCCTTATGTGGTTTGTTTAGAAGAACACACATGCAATGACACTGGGTGTGGTTCATGAAAAGAACAGACACGCAATGACACTGGTGGATCCTTATGTGGTTTGTTTAGAGGAACAGACATGCAATGACACCGGTGGATCCACGTGTGGTTCATGAGAAGAACACACATCCAATGACACTGGTAGATCCTTATGTGGTTCATGAAAAGAACAGACATGTAGTGACACTGGGTGTGGTTCATGAAAAGAGCAGACATGTAGTGACACTGGGTGTGGTTCATGAAAAGAACAGACATGCAATGACACTGGTGGATCCTTATGTGGTTCATGAAAAGAACAGACATGCAATGACACTGGTGGATCCTTATGTGGTTGATGAAAAGAACAGACATGCAATGACACTGGTGGATCCTTATGTGGTTTCTTTAGAAGAACACACATGCAAAGACACTGGGTGTGGTTCATGAAAAGAACAGACATGCAATGACACTGGTGGATCCTTATGTGGTTTGTTTAGAGGAACAGACATGCAATGACACTGGTGGATCCTTATGTGGTTCATGAAAAGAACTGACATGCAGTGACACTAGGTGTGGTTCATGAAAAGAATAGAGATGCACAGACACTAGGTGTGGTTCATGAAAAGAATACACAGGCAATGATACTGGTGGATCCTTATGTGTTTTTTTAGAAGAACACACATGCAATGACACAAGGTTTGGTTCATGAAAAGAACAGACATGCAATGACACTGGTGGATCCTTATGTGGTTTGTTTAGAGGAACAGACATGCAATGACACCGGTGGATCCACGTGTGGTTCATGAGAAGAACACACATCCAATGACATTGGTAGATCCTTATGTGGTTTATGAAAAGAACATACATGCAGTGACACCGGGTGTGTTTCATGAAAAGAACAGACATGCAATGACACTTGTGTGGTTCATGAAAAGAATATACATGCAATGACACTGGTGGATCCTTATGTGGTTTGTTTAGAGGAACAAACATGCAATGACACTGGGTGTGGTTAATGAAAAGAACAGACATGCAATGACACTGGTGGATCCTTATGTGGTTTGTTTAGAAGAACGGACATGCAATGACACTTGGTGTGGTTCATGAAAAGAACAGACATGCAATGACTCTAGCTGTGGTTCATGAAAAGAACACACATGCAATGACACTAGGTGTTGTTCATGAAAAGAACAGACATGCAATGACAGTGGTGGATCCTTATTTGTGGTTGATGAAAAGAACAGACATGCAATGACACCGGGGGATCCACGTGTGGTTCATGAGAAGAACACACATCCAATGACACTGGTAGATCCTTATGTGGTTCATGAAAAGAACTGACATAAAGTGACACTAGGTGTGGTTCATGAAAACAACAGACACACAATGACACTAGTGGATCCTTATGTGGTTTGTTTAGAGGAACAGACATGCAATGACACCGGTGGATCCACGTGTGGTTCATGAGAAGAACACACATCCAATGACATTGGTAGATCCTTATGTGGTTTATGAAAAGAACATACATGCAGTGACACTGGGTGTGGTTCATGAAAAGAACAGACATGCAATGACACTGGGTGTGGTTCGTGAAAAGAACAGACATGCAATGACATTGGTGGATCCTTATGTGGTTCATGAAAAGAACAGACATGCAATGACACTGGTTGATCCTTATGTGGTTCATGAAAAGAACAGACATGCAATGACACTGGTGGATCCTTATGTGGTTTGTTTAGAAGAACACACATGCAATGACACTGGGTGTGGTTCATGAAAAGTACAGACATGCAATGACACTGGAGGATCCTTATGTGGTTTGTTTAGAGGAACAGACATGCAATGACACCGGTGGATCCACGTGTGGTTCATGAGAAGAACACACATCCAATGACACTGGTAGATCCTTATGTGGTTCATGAAAAGAACAGACATGTCTGTGACACCGGGTGTGGTTCATGAAAAGAACAAACATGCAATGACACTAGGTGTGGTTCATGAAAAGAATAGACATGCAATGACTCTAGCTGTAGTTCATGAAAAGAACACACATGCAATGACACTGGGTGTGGTTCATGAAAACCACAGACATGCAATGACACTGGTGGATCCTTATGTGTGGTTCATGAAAAGAATAGACATGCAATGACACTGGCGGATCCTTATGTGGTCTGTTTAGAAGAACACACATGCGATGACACTAGTGTGGTTCATGTAAAGAACAGACATGCAATGACACTGGTGGATCCTTATGTGGTTTGTTTAGAGGAACAGACATGCAATGACACCGGTGGATCCACGTGTGGTTCATGAGAAGAACACACATCCAATGACATTGGTAGATCCTTATGTGGTTTATGAAAAGAACATACATGCAGTGACACCGGGTGTGGTTCATGAAAAGAACAGACATGCAATGACACTTGTGTGGTTCATGAAAAGAATATACATGCAATGACACTGGTGGATCCTTATGTGGTTTGTTTAGAGGAACAAACATGCAATGACACTGGGTGTGGTTCATGAAAAGAACTGACATGCAGTGACACTGGGTGTGGTTCATGAAAAGAACAGACATGCAATGACACTGGGTGTGGTTCATGAAAAGAACAGACATGCAATGACACTGGTGGATGCTTATGTGGTTCATGATAAGAACAGACATGCAATGACACTGGTGGATCCTTATGTGGTGCATGAAAAGAACAGACATGCAATGACACTGGGGGATCCTTATGTGGTTTGTTTAGAAGAACACACATGCAATGACACTGGGTGTGGTTCATGAAAATAACAAACATGCAATGACACTGGTGGATCCTTATGTGGTTTGTTTAGAGGAACAAACATGCAATGACACCGGTAGATCCACGTGTGGTTCGTGAGAAGAACACACATCCAATGACACTGGTAGATCCTTATGTGGTTCATGAAAAGAACTGAGATGCAGTGACACTAGGTGTGGTTTATGAAAAGAACATACATGCACTGACACTAGGTGTGGTTCATGAAAAGAACAGACATGCAATGACTCTAGCTGTGGTTCATGAACAGAACACGCATGCAATGACACTGGGTGTGGTTCATGAAAAGAACATACATGCAATGACACTGGTGGATCCTTATGTGTGGTTCATGAAAAGAACAGACATGTAATTACACTAGTGGATCCTTATGTGGTTTGTTTAGAAAAACACACATGCAATGACACTGGGTGTGGTTCATGAAAAGAACACACATGCAATGAAACTGGTGGATCCTTATGTGGTTTGTTTAGAGGACCAGACATGCAATGACACCGATGGATCCATGTGTGGTTCGTGAGAAGAACACACATCCAATGACACTGGGTGGATCCTTATGTGATTCATGAAAAGAACTGACATGCAGTGACACCGTGTGTGGTTCATGAAAAGAACAGACATGCAATGACATCGGTGGATCCATGTGTGGTTTATGGAAGTAACAGACATGCAATGATTCTAGCTGTGGTTAATGAAAAGAACACGCATGCAATGACACTGGGTGTGGTTCATGAAAAGAACAGACATGCAATGACACTGGTGGATCCTTATGTGGTTTGTTTAGAGGAACAGACATGCAATGACACCGGTGGATCCATGTGTGGTTCATGAGAAGAACACACATGCAATGACACTGGTGGATCCATATGTGGTTTGTTTAGAGGAACAGACATGCAATGACACCGGTGGATCCTTATGTGGTATGTCTTGAGGAACACACATGCAATGACACCGGGTGTGGTTCATGAAAAGAACAGACATGCAATGACTTATGTGGTTTGTTTAGAAGAACACACATGCAATGACACTGGGTGTGGTTCTGAAAAGAACAGACAGACAATGACATTGGTGGATCCTTATGTGGTTTGTTTAGAAGAACACACATGCAATGACACTAGGTGTGGTTCATGAAAAGAACAGACACGCAATGACACTGGTGGATCCTTATGTGGTTTGTTTATAGGAACAGACATGCAATGACACTGGTGGATCCACATGTGGTTCATGAGAAGAACACACATCCAATGACACTGGTAGATCCTTATGTGGTTTGTCTAGAGGAACAGATATGCAATCACACAGGTGGATCCTTGTGTGGTTTATGGGAAGAACACACATCCAATGAACTCTAGTGGATCTATCTTGGCATAATTTGATGTATTCCATGATGTATTTCATTCTACAAGACACTTTCCATTTTTATACTACTCAGTTTTGCCCTTGGTTTTAAGTGGTACTACTTAGTTTTGCCCCCCTCCCTATCTTTCGTAGAAGCCCAAACTTGTGCTCACCCTATCTGCTACTCCTTGATTGGTTGTCACAGTTTTCACGCGGATCATGCGCACCAACCGTTGATTCTGTGCGATCCAACGATGATCGTTGCACACGTCGTGCCCTTCACAGTACAGCGTGAGACATCACGGACGTCTCCCTCCACGAGACTTCTACAGGAAGGAACACGATGCCGTCCATGGAAAAAGTCGTCGAGCGGTCATTTCAAGTTTAATCAAGTCTGATAAGCCTACTACTGCTACTACAACTCATGCACAGGGCAACGGGGTCATCGAGTGCACGGTTCTCGACAGGACGCTGCAATTTATTGCCACTTGATTTTAATTAGACATATCCCATTTTTACGCAGCGCTCTCAATCTCACTTCCAACTGGGCCCTACCGCTAGTAAATTCCATTAGTCAAGGGCCCCCCTCGAGTAGATCTAACGTTGCTAGAAATTAGTTCCATGCCACTTGCATGTAGTGGAATCGAGGTCTGCCATGAGCGTGTTTTCAATGCAGCTCTAAAGTGGAGATCGTGGCTGTTTCAAAAAAAGGGAACCAAAAAAAAGGGTGGAGATCGTGGTAGCCCCCGCCCCCCGCCCACCACGCGTGTCCACTCTAGGACTACGAACGTTTCGTTGTTTATAACCCTCCTCGACCTTCTTCTTCCATGAGTTCGTGTCATTTCCCCAGTCTATCTAGTCCCAAGACCCCAATCTACACCTGCCGCGCGTGCCGAAGCTCCCTCGTTTGCACTACCTCCTTCCCTTGGTGCGCCATGAAGCGCACGCGTGGAGACGATCCGGAGGTGAAGCCAGTTGAAGGCGTAGCAGCAGATGGCTCGGTCGTTGCCAAGCAGGCGGATACGTCTTCTCCGGGCACGAACGCCGCTCATCGCCGTGCCGTCGAGGGTGCGAGCTCATCCGTCCAGCCAGTAGCCGTCGCTGCCGAGCAGTAGGTGGTAGCCATCGCCGCCGAGCAGCAGGTGGTAGCCGTCGCTGCCGAGCAGCAGGTGGTATCCATCGCCGCCGAGAAGCAGGTAGTAGTCGTTGCCGCCGAACAACAGGTGGCCGACAACGTCGTGGTGCCAGCGGCAGATCTGGATGGGGGCAGGCGGCAGGCGGAGGCAATCTGGTGATCTACATTGATGACCCCATCGTCGTTCAAGAAATCTTCGATGCAATCATGGAGAATGATGAGTTCGAGGAGGAGGTCCCTGATGAGGAGTCCGAGGTACTACATTGCTAGCTTCTCTAGTCGCAGCCGCAGTTTTCACTGTTCATACATAGGATTTGCTCAATCGTGAACAGATTCTTTTACTCTTGAAGTAGGGTAGTATATATATGATTCGATCGGTTGATTGATGCATCTGCCATCTAGTCACAAAACCCCAATCCGTCTAGTCACAAAACCCGAATCTGCTCATCTGCCATCTAGTTGAGTTTGCTAGTTGAGTGTTGATTTCGATACACAGCAGGCCTATAACATTACATTTCTATTTCTTACTAAGCCCAATGATTCAATTTTGCCCCAAAATAGTGCAAGAGCATCTGATGGTGTAGTTTTCTTAGGGATGGTAAGTGAACCTGAGGCAGCAATGCACATAAACAATATAGGTTGTGCTGTTGGTATTTTGGTTCTTCAACTCCATCGCTAAAAAAAATGAGGCCCTAATTTTTCTCTCATATGGAACCTAAATATATAATCTTTGTATTGTTTCTAATCTATGAATGCGTTGTGTGATGCATTTGTATATCCCTAAATATTGTTTTGTACGATTACATTTCAATTTCTTATTGTGGCTAATGATTCAAATTTTCTCCAAAGAGAGGCAGACACATTGGTGTCAAATTTTTTCAGGGATGAGTGAGCGAACCTGAGGCCATGTACGAGATCAATATAAGTTGTGCAATCGTTACTTGGTTCGCTTACGCCATCTATGTAGAAACTTATGAGGCTGCAATGTTTATTCTACATTCGTAGAACTATGATATTTGAATTATCCATTCCATGCATTCATAGTGTATAAGAATTACATTTTAGTTTGTCACCGAGGCTGATGGTTGAAATTTGCCCCAAAAGAGTTCAAGGGGAGACACGTATGATGGTGTCGTGTTTTAAGGATGGGTTGTTGAACCTGAGGTAGCAATGCACACAAACAATATAGGTTGTGATGTTGGTACTTTGGTTCTCCAACTCCGTATCTGAAACAAATTATGAGGCCCTTGATTTATTCTCATATGGAACCACATATATAATCCTTGAATTGTTTCTAATCTTTTAATGATTGGTATGATGCATATGTATATGAATGGTTTTGATCATAAGTATTTTTAACATGTACCTGAAGATTAATTGTTTGGTTTTTTATTTATAATTATAATATTTAGGCTTGTTTTTGTACCTGACTATGTATATCCCTGAATAATGTTTTGTACGATTACATTTCAATTTCTTATTGTGGCCAATGATTCAAATTTGCCCCAAAAGAGAGGCAGACACATTGGTGTCAGATTTTTTTAGGGACGAGTTAGTGAACCTGGGGTGATGTACAAGAACAATATAGGCTGTGCAATTGTTACTTGGTTCACTTACGCCATCCCTGTAGAAACTTATGAGGCCTTAATCTTTATTCTACATTCATAGAACTATGATATTTGAATTACCTATTCCATGCATTCAGTGTATAAGAATTATATTTTAGTTTGTCACCGAGGCCGATGATTGAAATTTGCCCCAAAAGAGTTCAAGGGGAGACACATATGACGGCGTCGTGTTTTAGGGATGGGTTGGTTAACCTGAGGCAGCAATGCACACAAACAATATAGGTTGTGTTGTTGGTACTTTGGTTTTCCAACTCCTTCTCTGAAACAAATTATGAGGCCCTTGATTTATTCTCATATGGAACTACATATATGATCCTTGAATTGTTTCTGACCTTTTAATGATTGGTATGATGCATACGTATATGAATGTTTTTGATCATAAGTATTTTTAACATGTAACTGAAGATTAACTGTTTGGTTTTTTATTTATAATTACAATATTTAGGCTTGTTTTTGTACCTGACTATGTATATCCCTGAATAATGTTTTGTACGATTACATTTCAATTTCTTATTGTGGCCAATGATTCAAATTTGCCCCAAAAGAGAGGCAGACACATTGGTGTCAGATTTTTTTAGGGACGAGTTAGTGAACCTGGGGTGATGTACAAGAACAATATAGGCTGTGCAATTGTTACTTGGTTCACTTACGCCGTCCCTATAGAAACTTATGAGGCCTTAATCTTTATTATACACTCATAGAACTATGATATTCGAATTACCTATTCCATGCATTCAGTGTATAAGAATTACATTTTAGTTTGTCACCAAGGCCGATGATCGAAATTTGCCCCAAAAGAGTTCAAGGGGAGACACATATGATGGTGTCGTGTTTTAGGGATGGGTTGGTTAACCTGAGGCAACAATGCACACAAACAATATAGGTTGTGCTCTTGGTACTTTGGTTCGCCAACTCCATCTCTTAAACAAACTATGAGGCCCTAGATTTATTCTCATATGGAACTACATATATGATCCTTGAATTGTTTCTGATCTTTTAATGATTGGTATGATGCATATGTATATGAATGGTTTTGATCATAAGTATTTTTAACATGCACCTGAAGATTAATTGTTTGGTTTTTTATTTATAATTATAATATTTAGGCTTGTTTTTGTACCTGACTATGTATATCCCTGAATAATGTTTTGTACGATTACATTTCAATTTCTTATTGTGGCCAATGATTCAAATTTGTCCCAAAAGAGAGGCAGACACATTGGTGTCAGATTTTTTCAGGGATGAGTTAGTGAACCTGAGGCGATGTACAGCATCATTACAGGTTTCGCAATTTTTACTTGGTTCGCTGACTCCATCCCTGAAGAAACTTATGAGGCCCCTAGATTTATCCTACATTCACTCTGATGCAATTATTTGTCATTGTGTTGAGATGAAATGATATATGAACCGATCAAACTATTGCTGAGATGCTTTATCTTTGATATCCACAGATATATTGTCTTACATATACATGTTGTCAATTCTTGAGTTGTAATACAATTCAATCATATGTATGAGTTCTAAGTTATGTTCTTAAAAATCAACAGGAGGATGATGATGAAGTGGATGATAGCAAGGTATCCAGGGACAACAAGAGCCGCTACGTGCTGAGGCGGTTACGGTGTGGGCTAATCCGTTTCCACCGTAGGGGGAGACTGTTTTTCCCATTCTATGGCAGAGCAATCAACGTGGACCTCAACAACATGATCCAGCACACGGTGGGCGTTGGCAGAGGCGGAGGCAAAAGCCATAGGCCAATTACCTTGGTGCGGCACGCAGCCTACGACAAATTCCTCCGGGAGTATGTCAGGACTGGCCTGTATCCCATCGACTAGGCTGTCGCTGCCTCCTGCTGATAAACCCCTGCCCTGGTAGGCGTCTCCGTGTCCCGGCCTCCTGCTGCAGCCCCTGCTTTTATTTTGTTCTAGTTAATTATTACCTGTGTGTGGCATGTAAGACAATATATCTGTGGTGTCTCTGGTGAACCTTCTATGTTAATCTACTCCTTTATATGGAGTGCCTTAAAGTTTCTAGTGTTCAATTATATTTACTGATCATGCTCATGCACACTATAAAATATTTCTAGTGCTCGATTATATTATAATTGTCAAGAAATACATCAACAAGTTAAAATTGGTCGAAATTTTGTATTGAAGTAACTAAATGTATCACACACATAATAAACTAGAAACTAAAATCTAGTTCAAACACATAATGTATCACCACCACTTGTTGTCGTCCTTGACTTGCTTCCCCTTCAGCCGCTTGATGTCGCCACCGTCCCAAGATCCCTGCTCGTCCTGAAACCGCTTTCTGTCCTCCTCGCGCTTCTTCTCCTGGGCTAGCCTGCAACCAGGGCATAGCTCTCTCACGAAAAAACCCGCCTTAACCATCCCATCTTTCATGGTAATGAGCTTACTGTACAACTCGTACGCCATGTTGGCGTCTCTGGCTGCATACTCGAGGCGCACCTGGCTCATCGGCTTCCACTCCCAGTCGTCGTGATCGAGTCGCTTCAATTTCTTCAGTTTTTCATAGGATTTATCGATGATTTCCGCTGCCAGATCACCCATGCCATCCTTCGCTGGGTATGAGTTGATCTTGTACAGATTTTGGATGTCGATGTGGTGCCCCTCTGGGATTTTTATCAACGGACGAGAAAGCATAATTGTGTCATTTGTGATATCCACGCTAGTGAAAGTTATCCCTTTCCTACACAAGAACTCGACCAGAGTCGGACAACGCATCTCAGTTGGTTTACTCATGCACTTAGATGGTTCTAGGGATGTAAGGGAACAAGGGATGCAGAAGTGGTGATCTCAAATTTAAATTTCACATACCTGCAGAAGTGGTAAACAAGGACCTCCTCATGTATGGCGATATGCACGACAGCGATCTCTTGTGGAGGATTTTTTCGCTTATTTGCACGGGTGTACTCCAAGTCTAGCCCCACAAACTTGTGCTTCTCTTTCTCAAGCAATTGCTAAAACCTAGCGAGAGTTGTCTCCACAGTCGCTTCATCATTTGTGTACACCACTGTCAAAGTCGTGGTGCCATGGGCAGGGACCAACTGGGTCTCTATTGTGTGTTTCCCATCGTCCATGCCTGCAAGGAAATGGGTGAAAGGAAATGCCTACAAGGAACTGCCTGCGAGAGGAAGAAGAAGATGAACCGACGGTTCCAGAACATAGGAAGAAGAAGCGCCCAGGAAAAACTGCAGAGGAATGACTGTAGAAGAAACGTGGTAACTACAACTTTCGGTTCGAAAACTCACCGTGGTTACGTGGAGATCATGGCAGTGCCGCCGGTTCAACAAGTGGGGTTAGTTCCTGCGAGAATATGAAATTAGCTGTGCATTTTTCTATGCGAGAAATTGAGAGAAGTCATTTATATTTTGTCTTTCATAATTAAACACAATGAAGTTGGTACAGCCCAAGAGATTTGAACAAAAGAGATTTGCTAGTTTAACATACAACAACACTTACAGGCCCAACATGGCAGAACTTGGAGAGCCCTAGAACTTGAGCTACCACAGAGACCTCGGCAGAGGTGGCAGAATTGGTGCGGGTGCAACCACGGCGATGGCCAGCTCGGATTCTAGAGGAGGAAAACAAAACCGAGCATGGTCGACAAGGTGATAGATCTCACCGGGAACCAATTCTCATCCCCGACCGTGCCATGGGTGCGTCCACGGTGAGGGCGAGCTCCGACTCGGGATGGGGAGGAGAGTGGGGCCGAGTATCTTCGTCACTTCCCAGCTCTGCACCACGGCCGCGACCATAGATTGCCGCTCCGGGGAAGAAGACACGTAATGGATGCAGGCGCTAACGCTTCAAGCCTATAGGGAGGAGAGCTGGGCCGAGCAGGTTCGTCCACGTCCTAGCTCCGCGCCATGGCTGCGACGCCCCACAGATTGCCGCTCCGGGGAAGAAGAAGACACGTAATGGATGTAGGCGCCAACGCTGCAAGCCTAATTGACACCTAAGCGATGGGAGCGACAGGAGCGACATAACAGCGAGAACTGACAGGGGGGCCCAACTTGACGGCCGTTAGCCTGATTTTTTGTATTAAAACGTAAAGTTGAATTCGTGCCGAAAAAGACCCTCTGAGTATTTGGCACACCAACTGTAGTCATCGCGGATGATTTCAGGGAACTTGGGTACCGAGTTGCCTGGACACCCCAACATTCGGGCCGCAAAATGATATTCTCCTAGCATCTAGCGGCTTGTTCGAGTGGCTGGAGGAGTCGCTTTTTGATTCCGCTGCAGACGAGGCCGTTGGCCTTTTCGACTTGACCGTTGGTCTGCGGGTGAGACACCGAGGCGTAGCTTATGTTGATTCCTAGGTTTTTGCAAAATTCTTGGAACTCCTTGGAGGTGAAGTTCGTCCCATTGTCCGTGATTATGCTGTGTGGCACTCCAAAGTGGTAGACAATGGACTCGAAGAACTTGACAGCGCTGGCTCCTGATTGATTTGTCACCGACATGGCCTTGATCCACTTGGTGAATTTGTTGACTACGACCAGGAGGTAGACGTAGCCTCCTCGCGAGGATTTCGGGAGCTTGCCGACCATGTCGAGTCCCCATTGCACGAAGGGCCAAGCCAATGGTATTGGCTAGAGTTCCGCGCCAGGTGCGTGCGGTTTGTCTGCGAATCGTTGGCAAGCATTGCAGCGCTGGACGATGTCCTTGGCGTCGCGCATGGCCATGGGCCAGTAGAATCCGGCTCGTAGATATTTGGCCACAAGGGTGCGACTGCTAGCATGGTGCATGCAGGTCCCTTCGTGGATGTCGAGGAGGACGGCCCTTCCATCCCCTTTGGAGACGCACCGTTGGAGCACTCCTGTGATGCTGTGCTTGTACAGTTCACCGTTGATGATAGCGAATGCCTTGGATCGTCGCGCAATGTGTCACGCGTCAATCCGATAATCAGGCATCCTCTTGTCGAGTAGATATGTGATGTAGGGTTGTGTCCAAGATGGCTCAATCATCATGACGCCCATTGGTCCTTCGAGTCCGGTATCAAGTTCCAGGTCGTCGAGTGCCATTGGCTCATTGGGTGGCGTAGCCCCCGAGTTTGTTCATGCGCTTGCTTTCTTCTCTAGAGCCTTTGGCTTGATGGAGCGTTTGCAGATGCGCTCGAGAAATACCCCAGGTGGTATGGGGGCGCAGGTGGAGCCAATGTTGGCGAGTGTGTCCGCCTCTTCGTTGCTTTCGCGGCCTACGTGTCGCAGCTCACAGCCATCAAAGTCCCCTTTGAGTGTGTCGTAGAGATCACGATAGGCGATCATGTTGTCGCTCAGTGCGTCGCACTCGTGTATCGTTTGGTTGACCACCAGTTTGGAGTCGTCGTGGATGATGAGCCTCTTGGTGCCACAGGCTTTCGCCATCCGCATCCCATGGATTTGAGCCTCGTACTCAGCTTCATTGTTGGAGGCGGTGAACTGCATTCACAGAATGTATTTCAGCTTGTCTCCCTGGGGCGATGTTAGTATGACACCTGCGCCAGCGCCGTCCTTTCGTTTGGACCCATCGAAGTGCATTGTACAGAGATAGGACATATCTGGCTTTTCAGGGAGCTGGTTCTCCATCTAGTGCACGAGGAAATCAGGGAGGACTTGCGACTTGATCGCGTCGTGCTTTTCGTATGTGATGTCTCGTGGAGACAGTTCGATTCCCCAAAGCACGACTCGCCCGGTGTCATCAGGGTTATTGAGGATGTGCCCGAGAGGGGCGTTGTTGACCACCACGATTGGGTGCTCCTGGAAGTAGTGGCGCAGTTGCCTGGCTGTCATGAAGATGCCGTACGCCAGCTTCTGGTAGTGCGGGTACCGCTGTTTTGTTGGCGTGAGCACCTCGCTGAGGTAGTAGACTGGGCGCTAGACCCCGTGGACTTTGTTTTCTTCGGCTCGTTCCACCACAAGCATCGTGCTGACCACTTGGTTGGTGGCGGAGATGTAGAGCACCAGCGGCTCTTTTTCTCGTGGAGTCACTAGTACTGGCAAGGTGGATAGTAGACGTTTGAGGTCTTCGAATGCTTCTTGCGCCTCGTCTGTCCACTCGAACTTGTCAGTTTTGCGAAGAAGTTGGTAGAAGGGCAGTGCCTTTTCGCCCATTCGACTGATGAATTGACTGAGCACCGTGATTCACCCGGCCAGCTGCTGGGCGCCTCTTATGTTCTTTGGCTTCTCCATGGCCAGTATGGCCTTTATTTTCTTCGGGTTTGCTTCTATCCCTCTTGCTGAGATGAGATACCTGAGTAATTTCCCAGATGGTATGCCGAAGGTGCATTTGTCCGGATTGAGCTTCATTCGGTAGCGGTCGAGGTTGGCGAAGGTCTCGCGTAGATTGTCAATTAGCGAGGCTTCCTCTTTTGTTTTGATGAAGATGTCATCAACGTAGACTTGGATGTTGCGACCAAGTTGGTCCTTGAGGCAGGCCTGCATGCACCACTGATAGGTGGCTCCTGCATTTTTTAGCCCGAAAGGAATTGTGTTGTAGCAGAACACACCAAAGGGCGTTGTAAACGCCGTTTTCTCCTGATCCTCCTCCTTCATTCGAATCTGATTGTAGCCTGAGTAGGAGTCGAGGAAGCAGAAATGCTCACATCCTGTGGTGGAGTCGATGATTTAGTCGATTCGCTGCAGCGGGAAGTGATCCTTTGGGCAGTGCTTATTCAAGGAGGTGAAGTCCACGCACATCCGCAGGATATCCGTGTCTTTTTTAGGCACAAGCATTGTGTTAGCGAGCCAAGTGCTTTCCTTGATCTCGCGTATGAATTTTGCGTCGAGGAGTCTATTGATCTCTATTTCGACTGCTTTTGCTCTTGGTTCAGATAGTTGCCGAACTGTATGCTTTACTGGCCTTGTGTTTGGATTTACATTGAGTGAGTGCTCGGCGAATTCCCTAGGAACTCCTGGCATGTCCGCTGGACACCAGGCGAAGATCTCCCAGTGCTCATGGAGGAATTCGACGACCGCGAGTTCCTATGAGGAACTCAAGTTGTTGGCGATGAGGGCCGTCTTTGTCGGGTCCGTTGGGTGGACCTGGACTTTCTTCGTGTGCACCGACGAGTCGAAGGACAGGTCAGGTGAACTTGGCCTGCTCAAGGGAGGCAGACTGTTGTCTGTCGACTCCTTAAGTCTTGCGAGTTCCTTCTACATGACGAAGGACTAGGAGATTCTGTTGAATTCCCTGTGGCAGCTGTCGGACCTCTCGAAGTTGCCGTTGATTGTGATTATGCCGTTTGGACCCGACATCTTCATCTGCAGGTAGGCGTAGTGTGGCACTACCATGAACCTCGCGAACGCGACATGTCCGAGGATGCAGTGATATTGTGAAGGCCAGTCGACGACCTCAAAGTCGATGCGCTCTTGCCGAAAGTTTTGCGGCATGCCGAAGATGACGTCGAGGTTGATTTTGCCTAGGGGATATATGCCTTTCCCTAGGACGATGCCGTGGAACATCGTGTCTGAAACTTCCAGACACGTCAGAGGGATTCTCATCACCCGCAAGGTACTCGTGAACATGAGGTTAATGCCACTGCCGCCATCCATGAAGACGCGACTCATGTCAAAACCCCCAATCTGTGCCTCGAGTACGAGGGGACAATGGCCTGGACGAGGAACTTGGCGGGGTGGTCACGCCCGTCGAAGGTGATGCAGGAGTCGCTTCCACTGAGGTACTCAGTGGTGGAAGGTGGAGAGTTTATCGCCAAGTTGACTTGGTGAGTGATGGCCTTCTGCATTCGATTTGAGGGGCGCCCTTTTTGGATCATCCCCATGTTGCCCACGGCTCGTGGGTATGGTTTGCCTCCGTGATGCTGGACCAGTGCAGCCGCGGGTGGTGGTGGCCCGGGCAGTGGTGGAGGAGCTCCATGTGCCACAGCGCCTGGGGCGGCTCCATAGCCCCTGTTTACTACGTCGCGATTCATCCGGGCCAGGCCTTCGTGGAGTTTGAGGAACTCGCGGTGGTCCTTAAGAAGTTTGCTAGATTTCTTCTTGCCATCGTGCTTGTCGATGTAGAAGTGCACGTTGCATGGCCTAGACAGTTTGTCCTTGATAGATGTTGCGGGTGCCTCTTCACGAGTGCGGCGCTGCCACACCTACGTTGTTTTTTCACTGTCGCGGTATCCACCACTGCGTTATCCGCTATTGCGGTTATCGTCGCGTTTGTTGGTATAGCCGGCTGCGACCATGTTGACCTCGTCGCGGTCATCATAGACGTGCATTCGACGTTTGCTTCGGCGGTCGCGTCTGCGCCCAAGGTCGTCGTTGCCGTCGGAGTAGGTATGGTTTTTCACCGAGTCTTCTCCACCGGCTCACCGATTCGCGATTTCCATCAGGTGGTCGATTGTTTGGGCTTCGAGCAGCCCAACTCCTCCCTGAGCTCTATACGGCGAATGCCGCCGTTGAATGTGTCAATTGCGCAGTCCTTCAAGATGTTTTCTGTGGAGTTCTTGATGATGGACCACCTCTGGATGTACGAGCATAGCGATTCGCCCGACCTTTGCTGGCAACTTCTCAGCTCTTCGATTGATGCAGGCCTTTTGTAGGTTCCCTTGAAATTGCGCACGAAGCTGTAGACCAGATCTTCCCAGCTGCGAATGGATCCGCATAGGAGATTGTTGAGCCATGCACGAGCGGCGCCCTACAGCTGTAGCTACAGGCATTGCATGGCCGTGCTTCGACTCCCGCCATGTAGTCTGACGGAAGAGATGTGGTTCTCCAACCAGATTTTCGGGTCCTATAGACCGTCAAATTTTGGGTTCTCTGACGGTAGTTTGAACACTTTAGGCATTCCCTTCTGCCTGATGGTCGTGCTGAAGCATCTAGCGCCGCAGAGCTCAGTCTCATCCTCTTCTGAGTCAGTCGAACGAGCGCGTCTTTCCCTTTATTTGTTGATTTTGCGCTGCTTGAGGTCATCGCGTGCGTCGTAGTCGCGATCGTGCCGCCGTGAGTGGTGATGCCGAGATAGATCCTGGCTATCATCGTTGGATGAAGGCGAAGAGTAGTGTTTTGCTAGAGCCTTGCTTTTTTTTTGGCTCCGGTGTAGGCTCTTTGTCTAGGGTTGCCTCGACTAGCCCCAAGCACGCGATCATAGATCGGTGCATGGCAGCTCGTGGATCTCCAGCTGGTGGCTGGTTGTTCAGGAGGTACATGGTGGCCACCATTACCGCGGCTTGCAGCGTCTTTGGGAGCACGTTGCCCCGTATATCCACCGTCATGGAGCCGAAGTCGAGGACTTTCGCGGCTTCCACGTGCTCCTCCTCAGTGAGGTGGGATAGTCGAGATCTTCTCTTGTTGGCCAGGTACTCGTTGCCTTTGGAGGAGGATCCTCCGTGGGAGGAGAGCTCGGCTTGCCGATGGCTTGATTCGTCCACCAACTTTTTACGCGCTTCGAGTTGCGCGATTGCATGTAGCTGGCGTCTGTATTCCTCCTTCAGTAGCCAATGGTAGCCCATCAGCATGTCTTGCGGGGAGTTGAGGGGCAGAGGATTGCCTCGCAGAGCTTCTCGATAGCGGGCCCACTTGTTGTTGTTGAGCTTGATCACCACGCGCTCTCCAGTGTGTTCATTCACTATGGTCGGCGGTTCTCCTGCCGCTCCATTGTTGACGGGTGCACTGTTGCCACCGTTGGTGGGCCTGCTGTTTGGTGTGCTACCGTTAGGCGGTCCGGTGCCGTTGTCGGTGCCAGCGTTTTCGCGATTGGCGATAGTGTCGCCTGCGTTGATGACTGCGCACATGAAGTGGTTGGGGAAGCTGTTGCTCCCGCAACTTTCAGACCCAGAGCCGTAGGCTCCATCTTCAGTGGCCAGGTCACCCAGATCGGATCCACAACTGCTATCGTTGTCCGTGCTCCCGGCTGTTGCCGAGGCATTGAGCTCGCTGACGGTGCCGATTGGTGGCGGGAACCACGATGCTGGAGCAATCACGGGTGCCGTCGGCTGGTCAGGCATGCGAAGCGTGCCCAGTTGACCAACCTGGAAGCGAAAGCTCCCAATCACTATGCTGATGCCATCGCCCACGGACTCGAAAGTTGGACGAGTGGCTGGCGTGTGGACGGTGAAGTCGAACACGCTAAAGATCTGGCGAATCTCCGTTGTTGCAGAGTTGTAGATCGCGGTTGATGGGGCCGAAGAAGACACGACATCAGCACTCCCAGTTCCCACAGACGGTGCCAATTTACGAGGGTTTAACTCGTCAATGCCCATTGTTATGGACTAGGATTTTGGAGAAGGAGGGAGCGCTGGAGGCATCAGTCGGCTAGAAAACAAGCACAAGGGACGCAAGTTTTACCTAGGTTCAGGCCTCGTAGAGGTTCCTACTCCTGCTTGTTTGCTCTTGGAATTATCGGAGGAATCGAAGATTCCAGGGGTGTGCAGATGCAATCTGGCAAGAGTTGTGGAAACTAGGGTTGCGTGTGTCCTCCTCGCTGTCCCCTCCCAGCCTTTATATAGATAGGCTAGGTCTCGGGTAGCAGATCGAGTCGGTTACAGATTAGGGTTTTCCCTTTGAACTTTCTATCTTAAACTTCTTCTTGTCTCGCAAGCAATCGAGAGTCCGCGGGCCACTCGAATTCTCCATTGGGCCTTGGCAACGCCATGGGCTTCCGCCGTATCTAGACCGTATATACCAAACTCGAGTACCTGTAGGGTATACCCATGTCAGATGGTATTAAACTTTTTTACATCTAGCATGTAACTTTTTTACATCTAGCCTTTAACTTTTTTACATCTAGCCTGTAACTTTTGCACATGGACGGTATTAAACTTTTTTACATCTAGCCTATAACTTTTGCACATGGACGGTATTAAACGCACATGGACTAACTTTTTATACATATAGAGTTATAGAGTGTAACTAGCAAGTAAAATTTTGCATAAGGATAGTATCTAGACTGTAAGTTTTTGCATATGGATAGTATCTAGGTTGTAACTTTACGGTATTAAATTCATATGGATTGTAACCTTTTGTATATAGCCTATAGCTTTGGGTCATTGGATCCGTGAAGTAGAACTTGACGTCCGTGAAGTAGATGTTTGGGTCACGGTTTTCGATGACGGGCTTGGGTCTACACCGTTGATCTTCAGATGCACTTATACTCGATGCGAGGATCTTGAGATCGGTCGATCTTGGGGAGGGTCCTATCCATCTTCTGGTCTTGCATATGAGTAGAAGCATAAGAACATCACCACCAATCCATCTTCATAGTCATCATAGCCACACCTTATGAACATCTTCAAACATAAGCACACAACGCTACATACATGCATACATCCGAGATGAGGAGCTGAGGCTGTTAGTGCAAACGCGCGACTTCCTGGAGATGGGGCCCTAGAGTAGAGCATGGCGATGGGGTGACGTGCTCGTTCATGAGGAGCAGGACTGCAGGGCTGAGGGGCCATCGACAAGGAGGCGAGGAGGACACGGACGTGACAGGACCCAATGCGGGGTGGAGGTCGGCAGCGACCCGTGTGAGAGGACGATGAGAAGCACTAGCAGCGGAGCGCTCAGGAATGCAGCGGACAGCAGAGGCTCTCGAGGGCGACGACGAGGTCAAGCACAGGAGACGCGAGGATGCACGAGGCCGACGGAGCCGAAGGCAGCGCTCGTAGAACGGTGCAGGGTCGGCGATGATGGAGCTTGAGGAAGGGAGGCCAGCGGTGCTGACGGTGGGTCCGGGTGGCTACCACGAAAGCAGCAAGGACGATGGGGAACATGGCGGTGTAGTGCAGCAGGGAGGCAGAGGGTTGCGTGGCAGCGATGAGATGACGCTGCTAGGGAGGTCGACCCAGGGGACGGCAGCGGGGCACCACGCGGGCATCCTGAGTTACCTGTGGGCGGTGGGGGCTCGCAGTGAATAGCGGTGATGGCGGCCATCCTCGCGAGGAAGAAGAGGGGCGGGGGAACGGTAACTCTGGTGGCAGGTAGCAGGGGAGAGCGGCGGGTGCGGGTTGTGTGCGGGATTATAGGAAGTGGATCGCGACAAGGGGATGGGGCCGGGTGGAGCATTGCCTGCAATGGGGGTTACGTGCGGGACACGATCGTGTACATATGTGTGCTTGTGTGCGGCAGCAGTGCGGTGTAGCATGCGTCACGGCATGCTACGCGCTATGCAAGTACGAGGTTAACAGGGGTGGGCAGGCACTAGCATGTAGGTGGTAGGTAGAGTCGGTGTGCGTGTTGGTTAGTGGCGGTGGGTGGGGGTTAGGCAGGGACTTCTCGGGGTTAGGGTTAGGTGGGACTTAGTGTTTAGTATGGAGGTGGCCGGCTGGGCTTTTGGGCCTGGCTCAAATAATATGAATGCATACATGAGGATGCTCGGATGCAATGTGGCATGATAACATGAGCATGCCGTCATGATGATGAACAAAATAGAAACACAACAATTTTCTAGTAGTGGTTTTACCCGGGTGCTACATGTTGGACTCGAGGTTCCACTTGTGGTTGGTATTGTTGGATCACTAGTGCTCTTGCGTGATGATGGTGTCCTTCGCACCTTGCTTGAGTCCTTGAGGATATATCACCACCATAGCTTAACGTTGTGGCATGCCGTGGGGCAGGTACATAGTTTGAAGAGCTTCCATCTTCAACCACGGGGGTGTCATTGCGTATTGGAGAGCTTGGATGAGGATCATGACGAAGAGGAGAACGGTGATGTGACGAGCTTAAAGAGCTTGATGCGCGTGAATGTGGTCTTGTATTGTTTGTCATTTTGTTGGTGAGGAGGCAAAGCTTGTCATTTATTTCGGCGATGAAATGTTGGAGTGCTTCATTTTGATGGCCAAAGTTGTGTTGCATTGCATGCATTTGCCTTTCGAGGCCATCAAAGTGGTTGTTTATGTTCTTGAAATCGGCTTGAGTCTCGTCGAATTTTTCATCTTGTCGCGTCTCAAGATCCTCGCAATGTTCACGGAACTAATGTCGGACGATGTAGTGGCTTGCACGCGTCATGTACGTGCCTTGTTCTTCTTCTTGGGGAGGTGGTTGGCCCATTGTTTCTATCCATCATGCAAAACACACAAGGATTGTATATGGAAGTGTAATATGCTGGTGTTAGCCTTTTACCTCACCTTGGGAATTGCACCGAACTAGAAACCACGAGAGAGAACTATTATCTTGTAAAGTGAAATCGCAAATAAACCTCATATTAAATAAAGGACTAAGACTCTGAAAAGCTTTTGGTGGAAGGTTAGGGTTGTGGAGAGCCAAAGAACCAATCAAAAGAAAAGGGATAGTCAAAAGTGGGTAAATCCAAACAAAACTCAAGTCAAAGGTAAAGGTCAACAACTCAAAAGGGTGACGGGAACCTACGACTATATACACACACGTGGAGATTGTTGGGATTGACACGACTATGAAAATGAGAAACAAAATGTCCTAAAGAAGACTAAGCTCGGTTGTAGTGTCAATGCAAGGAGAGACGATGGCCCGTTTGCAAAGATAAAAATGAGCAACGTATTTGTGCATTTGCCTTGGGCGCTCTTCTTTTCTCTCTTGCTTACAAGCTTGAGACTCTCTTTTGCTATGGGAGACTATTTTTCTTTTTCTATGTACTCTTTTTCTTTCCTTTTTTTGCTCTTCCTTGATGCTACAAAGTCACACTTGCTATTGCTTTTGTACTCTCACTATCCAAGGACAAATGCACAATGCTCAAGCAAACACAAGATGAGCCACTCTCATGGGATAGGTACACACAAAGGAAGATCAGGTTAACAAGTAAGGTGACACAAGTTATACCTTCATTGGTGATGATGAACTTGCGATCGGTGGTGTCGGATGATGTTTGGGTGCCATGGTGTCGATGAGCATGGATGTTGTTGATGTGGAAGCCTGTTGTTAGTTATCCAAGGTGAAATAAGAGGCAAAAGTCAAAATCAGGCGTTTGGGGGTCGGAGACTACGGGGTCTGAGGCCGAAGACTCCGGGGGAGGGGGCGAGGGCAGAGAGTCCGAGGTGTTAGGCCGGAGACTCTACGGTTGGGGTTTCTGCTCCACTTTCTTGTGTTGTTGAGCGGAAATCCACGCCTTGTGGCCTCAAATCCATAAAAAATGGCCAAATTGGGCTGGGAAAATGCAGGATAAAGCTGGACAAACACCTAAGACAAGATTTGGTCGGATCAAAACCACAAATAACACTCCAAATCAAAAGATTGATCCAAAGGAAAATTTGGGGCTTTTTTTGGGATTTTAGAATTTATGGTGGATATAAAAAAAATTGGAGGGGAAATTCATGAGAAACGAAGCTCTTGATACCAATATGTTGAGGGTTAACCTCAGGGGTGCCCAATCTTTCACGAATCCTCGTGGAAATCAAGAGGGAAGTGCAGGGGAAAGAGGGAGGGAATGAAAACCATGAACTCACGCACGAACAACACGATGAACACACTCACACAAAGACATGATACAAGCCAATATCTCACGCCAGTGGCAACCGGTCCGTTGCAATCCCTAGGATCGGCATCAGGCAAAGATCTCTCTAGAACCGGCACAGCGAGTAGGGAGTCTCGGTGAGATCTTGACGTCTTGGCATGGTGCTCTGATGCCAATGCCTTGTACAACGAGGGAGGCACGATGCAAACTCCAACGAGGTGGGGGATATTTGGTGCTCCTCTAGAAAACGACCATGAGACAAGAACTAGAGAGATCCACAAGGGTGTCTTCTAATTCCAATATCTAGTCTAGGGTTTACAAAAAGAGGTGGGGGCTATATATAGGGGATGTTCCTTTGCGGCCCCTTAGTTCGTGGGCGAGTGCATCACGGTGCCCGACTTGCCTGTAATTCCCGCGTTTCACAAAGTTGGGCTGCCAACTGCCGAGAGGGGCCATTTCGAGACAAACTCATCTCGGCCCTACCAAATTCAAACATTTTGTTAGACTGCCCCATGAAGTAGACGGTCGGGACCCCCATGTCAGTAATATATCTGTGACCAATGCGGTAACCACTTAGGCAAATCGAGGAACTAAGAGGCCTGGTGCGTTGACCAAGTTCACAAATCCACTCCCTCCTTTCGCATGAGCTCTAGCACCGGCGGCTTCGAAATCCACCCTCCAACCAGGACGATCCCTTCGGACATTTGACTTCTGGCGCCAAGTTGTTGCGCCCACTTGCTGATCCCGAGCTCCAATACCGCTTGTTGTGCTCGCCGTTGCGCGGCTCTAGCCCGCCTCCACTGCCGACGAGCTTAGTAGCATGGAGGATGGCAGATCCTACTACCGAGGAAGAAGAAGTTCTGGCTACATGCGGGTGAGCTACTATTCTATTTGCTATTCGCACTAACTAATTCTGCTAGCTGGCTATTGACATAGAATTTTTTGCTAGCCCAACATTGACAAACAATCTTTGTCCACAGTTTGCTGTCATGTGGGATCTCCGCGGACCACCCTTACCTGGTTACGGTAGCCCTCTTCAGCTACGACTCTAAATTATCAGGTGTGAAGGGCAAGTGGTATGGACACCATTGTATCACGATGGAAGAAGCACATACGCAGATCTACACTATCCCTGGTATGGTTGCTGCTCTGCGTAATCATGCTGAAATAGGGCCAAAGCAGACTACAAAGTTTAGCTTCATGGATGAACGAGGCATCATGGTTCCTCTAACGTGTGACCGTTAACTAATTAGGTTGATGAAAAGGTATGCCTCGGCTTGCATGTTTGAGCTGAATTGTGATGTACTAGATGTAGATGCTTCTACAACTGGGAGTCTCGCTTCTATTCTTGGACAGGGTGGTCGCTCGAACCCAATTAGCTCCTGGTAAACAAAAATCTCTTGGGGTTCGCATGTTTGTGCTAATTGTAATTTTTGTTTTGGTTAGTCTGTAGATATTAGACAGTTATGCAATAGTCTTGTTTCTTTGGCAGGAAGCACCACAAGGTTGGAAACATGACTGCTGTGTTAGTTATTTTGCTGCTGGAAGAAAATAAGAATGAGTGGAGTGATGATGCTAGACACGATTCTGGTGCTAATTGTCCCAGCGATGCAAAGTACGTGAAGCTAAGAAAATTGGCACAAAGGAAGAGGAAGAAGGCATGAAATGAAGAAGCCAGTGGACGTGAAGGCTTGGCACCCTGGCAGGGGAAGAAGGCTGTTGATGACCCACAAGTATAGGGGGTGTATCGCAGTATTTTCGAGGGAAGTGAAACCAAATTTATTGATTTGACACAAGGGGAGCTAAAGAATATTTATAAGCCTTAACAACGAGTTGTCAATTCAGCTGCACCTGGAAACAATCTTGCTCACAGCAGTTTATCAGTAGCAATAGTTTTGTAGTAGGAATAGTGAAGTAACAGCAGTAGTAAAGTAAAGACAACAGTAACAATAGCAGTAAACAGTAGGATTCGAGTGCGGTAGGCATAGGGATGGATGGACGGGCGTTGCATGGACAAGACAATTCACATAGCAATCAGAACATAGGGCAATTGCAGATAAATAAGATAAAGCATCCAAGTACTAGATAATCCTGGCATGTGTTCCATATATAGTCATACGTGCTCGCAATGAGAACTTGCACAACATCTTTTGTCCTGCCAGCCCGTTTGCAGCGGGGCCTCAAGGTAACTACTGGCAATTAAGGTGCTCCTTTTAATAGAGCACCGGAGCAAAGCATTAACACTCCATGAACACATGTGATCCTCACGTCAAAGCCATTCCCTCCGGTTATCCCGATTTCTGTCACTTCGGGGACATTGGTTACGGACAACAACGTGTGTATACAACTTGCAGGTAAGACCATAAACAGTACTATCATAATGAATCAATAACAAGTTTAGATATGAAATCATGGCACTCGGGCCCTAGTGACAAGCTTTAAGCACAACAAGTCGCAACAAAGTCATAAAGCACTAGTAAAAGATACTAGGCACCATGCCCTGACAATCTGATGCCATTACATGAACGATCTCATCCAATCCCTAATATCCGCATAGCCTACAACGGGGGATTACTCACTCATAGATGGGGGAAACATGGATGGTCGATGGAGAAGCGATGGTGATGATGATGGCGATGATCTCCTCCAATTCCCTGTCCCGGCAGGGTGCCAGAACAGAGTTTCTGGTGCTGTTTCGTGGTATCTGGTGGTGGCGGTAGAGCGGAACTCCTTCTGGAAAAACGTCGAACCCCCCCTGAGTTTTTAGGTCAGAAGGCAACTTATAGGCGAAGAGGGAGACCGAGGGGGAGTCTGGGGCGGCCAGACAACCCCCTGGGGCGGCCAAGCCCAGCCCGCGCAGCCAGGTGGTGTGGTTGGGCCCTAGCCCCACTCCGTCTCATATTCTGGCTCGAGGAGTCTTCTGGTGAAATAGGATTTTTGGCTTTTGTCCTGTCCAATTCCGAGAATATTCATTTTCTGACATTCCTGGAACCAAAAACAGTAGAAAACACGCAGCTGGCACTGTGGCTCTTGTTAATAGGTTACTCCAAGAAATCATATGAAAAGTACTCCTAAGTGTGGACAAAACATAAGAAAGTAGATAAAACCAAGCATGGAACATCAAAAATTATGGATACGTTTGCAACGTATCAACATCCCCAAGCTTAACTCCTGCTCATCCTCGAGTAGGTAAGTGATAAAAAGAAAGAATAATTTTTGAGGTGACATGCACCATCATAAACTTGATCAAAATATTTCTAAAACATTCATAGCTGGGATCATAACATGAAAGATAAAGTTCTAGCAATAAGACAAAGCAACTATGTTGCAACATGAAAAGGCACAAACAAAAGATTCATGAATAACAATGCTTTGCAAGACGTTTGTTTGTTTCACATAAAGAAAACATAGCATAATAGTATTCAGCTTGTCCCTCATAGAGTAGCAAATATGAATGCATAGGACACCTTCAAAGTTCATAAGAGTGACTAGATACAAATAGTTTAAAACAAGCAATATCAAGGTATGCATCAATCAACAAGTCTTGGGACAATGCACATAGAACTAAGAATGGCCACTATGCTCTCAAAGTAGGTGCATAAAGATAGAAGGTGGAGACTCAATATATAAGTGGAAGAAGAGCCTTCATAGAAGGAAGTAGGGATTCAAGTCTCATAAAGAGCTTCCAAAAATTATGGTACTTAATAGCTTTCAGCTCTCATTGCCCCTATCATAAGCATCTTGAAGTGATTAAGGTTAAAGTGAACAAACTATGGTGTACATGCTTGACGACGTATAAGTTAGAAATCTCATGTCCCTTGACTACGAGGGCCGCTCCTCATGCTACTCAAGTTTAGTCACTAGTAAGTTCTTGTCATCGTAAGTACATGTGTATCATAGAGAACCGCCAACAGGGTACCCCTTGCCCGATGATACGGAAGAATCCCCATATCAAAATGACAAGGCAAGCAGACAACGAGCATCTCAGCAATCTTCTTATTTACCATGGGAATATGGTGCTTTTTTCTCTCTTTCCTCTTTTCATAATCTCTTTTTTTTCTTTATCTCTTTTTTTTCTCAATATAGGACTCTTTTTTTATAAGAAGAATGCTTCATAGACAGCTCATTATGGTTACGCTGCAGGTTTCCACCATGTCAGCATGGATTAGACCAGCGGCCCAGGCGTTTCTCTAACACATATACATAACTCCATGGACTTACAAGCTCCCCTTTCATTTCACACCGACGACATCCATAGACAAAAGAGCATGATATCAACTAGGTACAAAGTACCCGTGCAATGTTGAAAGCGTTCCCCATGACAACATGGTTCTGCTAATCCCCAACAAGTAAGTGCAAGCATATACAACATAGACGACACAATGGTTCAAGTTTATTAAGGGCAAGAAAAGTAAAGTGTGCCATCAAGTTCGTGAGAGCTTTAATCACTATTTTTCTCATAACAAGTTTAATTTGGAAGGTAAACAAAAACATGAATATACTTGGAATAGCATATGCTAGTAGGTAGGTATGGTGGACTATTTGGAATAACTTGGTTTAGGGAGTTGTATGCATGAGTGGAATTCATACTTGGTTGTGGAGGCTAGCAAAAGACTGGGAGCGACAAACTAGGAGAGCAATAATGGCCATAATCATGCAGAGCGACAAAACATCATTGATCAAAGCATCAAGTGATACTACAAGTTGAAAACTAAAGGATCATAAAGGCTTATGGTGACTTGGGATAGTCACAACATGGTCTAATCATGCGCCAAGTCAACGCAAATAAAGCATCAAAGGAGAATACCACTATACTATGCTTTAATATGCTAAAACAACGCATGATTCATCCAAGGCACATTAAGCAATCTCAATTGTTTATAACAAGTCATGCTACAACAAAGAATACTAAGCATAAAGCCAAAACAATATCAAGCATGGCATGACAAAGCATAGGCCACAATCAAAAACAAGCTCTCTTTACCACTTAAGCATGAACTTTCCTACTCTTTTCCAAGCCAAACCAAACTATTTGCAAACCAATGTATGAAAGAGGAGGTCCAACACATTTATTCAGAAAACTAAGAAAACAAAGCAAACGAAAAACCAAAACAAAAATGAAAAATAAGAGGCTCCAAGAACAACACAACTGTGCATGAAACAATAAAAATGAAGCGTTTGGAAGAAACCTGGGATTTTTATTGATGAAGAAGGGGATGCCTTGGGCATCCCCAAGCTTTGACGCTTGTACTTCTTGGATATTTCTTGGGGTGACACGCGTGTCATCCCCAAGCTTGAGCTTTAGTCCATCCTTCATCTCATTACTCATTCCTTCCATACACCTGAAATTTTTCCTTCATACAAAACTTCACACAAACTTTATTAGCAACATTAGTGCACTCAAGATAATAAGTCTTAAGGTTCAGTTATAACACCAAATAAACTTCCATTAGAACACTAGATACTGCAGAACTTCCCTCAAAAAGCTCAATTCCCCAAAAGAACTCAAAAAGGAACCAACAAGAAGCAAATGCAGAGAATGGCAGAAATCTATCAAAACAGACCAGCAGGTAAAGACGAATTTTTTCGAAGACCTTCTGTTGCTCAAATCAAAAAGTGTTGAACTAACTAAAGTTAGATAACAACCTGGGGCAGAAGCACAAAAATTCACGTCTCAAAAAGATGTTCAGATATTTTACACGAATGTTTACGGTGAAGCACAGAAATCTGTTTCGGGACAGAAACTTTCCCGATCATTACTTCTCTCTCATTAGAGGTTACTCTTGGCACAAGAAGCGAATAAAAAGGATAAGGAGCGGTTATTACTGAAGTAATAACTTCCAAGACTCATCTAAAACTTTTGGGTTATCTCCCAATAAGTACTTTTCTTTAACGCCTTTAAGTTAGGCAAAAGCAAAAACTAAAAATGGATAAAATAGAAGTAAGCGGAGATAATCATGGTGAAAACATTGTTTTGTTCAATGAAATCATTTTGTTAACAAGGTTGATCAGGTCTTGTTACCAAAACAATTCCATATGAGACAAAACTTTGTATCCCACTAATGATTATGTGACCTCAACCTTGATAGCAATGGTCCCAATCATAATAGTTTCAAATTTTTCTCTTGGTATGGGACAATATATTTCTCCAACTTGAATGCCCTCAACATGTTCAATTGAATTCAAACCATAAGTCCTTTCAATCTTCTTGGGGAAATAGACAGTATGTTCCTTGTCATTAACATTAAAAGTCACCTTTCCTTGATTACAATTAATAACAGCTCCTACAGTATTAAGAAAAGGTCTCCCAAGAATAATAGACATATTATCATCTTCAGGCATTTCAAGCACAACAAAATCAGTCAATATCAAGCAATTATGAGCCACTTGAACAGGTACATCCTCACAAATACCAACAGGAATAGTGGTAGATTTATCAGCCATTTGCAAAGATATATCAGTTGGTATTAATTTTTCTAGTTGAAGCCTCTTATAGAGAGAGAAAGGCATAACACTAACTCCAGCTCCTAAATCACACAAAGCAGTTCTAACATAACTATTCTTAATAGATCAAGGGATAGTTGGAATCCCCCGGTCTCCAAGTTTCTTAGGAACCTTACCATTAAAGGAATAATTAGCAAACAAAGTAGAAATTTCTTCATTAGGGATCTTCCTTTTATTCGAGACAATATCCTTCATATATTTTGAGTAAGGAGGCAATTTAATAGCATCAGTCAAAGGAATTTGCAATAATAAAGGTTTCATCCACTCACAAAACTTATTATAGTGTTCATCTTCCTTTGACTTGTGTTTCTTATCAGGGAAAGGCATAGGTTTTTGGACCCAAGGCTCTCTTTCACTACCATGTTTCTTAGCAACAAAATCTTCTTTAGTGTATTTAGTATTCTTAGTGTGCTTTTCAGGTTTTTCTTCAACTTTTTCTTCATTAGGAGCTTCATTTTCTTATTACCATTTTCAGTTTCAGCATCAGAAATAGATATACTATTAGGATCTATAGCAGGTTCAGAGGGTTCTACAATAGTTTTATGTTTCTTTTTTCCTTTTCTTACGAGTAGAGCCACTATTTTCAGCTTGTTGAGAAATCCTGCTCAATTCTTTTGGGATGCCCCTCAGGATATAGAGGATCCTTGGTAGCAGCACCACTTCTAGTTCTAATTTCATAAGCATGTTTTTCTTTAGCAGCATTAACTACCAAGTCTTTTTGCACTTTAACGAGTTGATCTATTTGAGCTTGAACCATTTGAAAGTGTTTAACAATCATTTTAACATCATTAGAGGTTCTTTCCACAATATCTTTCAACTCAACAATAGCTCTAGTGTTTTCCATTAGATGATTTTGCACCCTTTTATTAAAATTATCTTGCTTAACAATAAAGATATCGAATTCTTCTAAGCATTGATCAGGAGATTTAGAATAAGGGATATCACCTTCATCAAAGTGTTGGAGAGAGTGTACCTCAATAGTGGATGAGTGGGGAATTGGCTTGCATAATTCTTCTACAGGAGGTAAATTCTTGACATCTGCGGCTTTAATTCCCTTCTCCTTAAGACATTTCCTAGCTTCCATCATCACTTCATCATTTAATTCAATAACTCCCCTCTTCTTTGATGTTGGAATAGGCACCGGAATAGTAGCTTCAGGTACAATTACTTCAGGTATAGCTTGTTTAGGAGGAGTCCAATCTTCATAGTTCTTGCTTATTTTAGCCATTAATTCCTTAGCTTCCTTAGGAGTCCTATTCCTGAAAACACAATCAGCACAACTATCTAGGTATGTCCTAGATTCCTCTGTTAGTCCATTATAAAATATATCAAGAAGCTCATTCTTAGGTAATGGACTACTAGCCTGTGCATGAATCAAAGAACAAAACCTTGCCCAAGATTCGGGCAATACCTCTTTTTCTCCCTGTTTAAAATCAAAAAGTTCCTGCAAAATAGCATGGCTAGCACTTGGAGGAAAATATTTCTGCAGGAAAGTACTAATCAAGCAATCAGGGCTATCAATAGATCCAGGAGGTAAATTACTAAACCAAATTTAGATTCTCCTTTCAGTGAAAAAGGGAAAATCTTAGCAACAAAGTAAGTACGCATCTTAATATCATCAGAAAACAAGCCACTCATGGTAGAAAGTTCATTCATATGTGCTACGGCAGTTTCATTCTTAGTCCCACAAAAGGGTTCTTTCTCAACAATAGCTATGTAAGATAAATCGAGAGAGAAATCATAATCTTCATCTATAATGTTTATGGGAGAAGCAGCAAACTTAGCAATAGGAGACAATTTGGGTCTAATAGTATGCCTCTCAAGGAGACTCTTAGCAGTGCTCCTATCATGGGTGTTTTTACATTCTTTAATAAATTCATCGGTCATCTCAACATAACCATCTTCAATATCATAACTTTCATTAGACTCGGGTGAACTAACAGGTGTAGTAGTGTCTTCATTAGGAGTTTTAGTATTTCCAGCTATAGTTCTAGCAATCGTAGCATCTAGGAAAGGAACTAATGAACCACTCTTATCAAGCACAGTAGAAGTAGCATCATAAGTATCAGAAGTTTCAGATTCAACAGTAGTAGCAGTGTGTGTAGCATGTGTATGTGGTGGTGTAAAGAGCTTACTCATAACAGATGGTGAGTCAAGATCAATAGAGGTGTTCAGAACAGTACGTCTTCTTGTAGTGGATGGTAAAATAGGAACCTTGCCATCACGAGATTTACCCATGATGGATGGATAACATCGAACAATAGAGAATCCAAGTGAACTTAATAAATAAAGCTATGCTCCCTGGCAATGGCGCCAGAAAATAGTCTTGATGACCCACAAGTATAGGGGGTGTATTGCAGTATTTTCGAGGGAAGTGAAACCCAATTTATTGATTCGACACAAGGGGAGCCAAAGAATATTTATAAGCCTTAACAACTGAGTTGTCAATTCAGCTGCACCTGGAAACAATCTTGCTCACAGCAGTTTATCAGTAGCAACAATTTTGTAGTAGGAATAGTGAAGTAACAGCAGTAGTAAAGTAAAGACAACAGTAACAATAGCAGTAAACAGTAGGATTCGAGTGCGATAGGCATAGGGATGGATGGACGGGCGTTGTATGGACAAGACAATTCACATAGCAATCAGAACATAGGTCAATTGCAGATAAATAAGATAAAGCATCCAAGTACTAGATAATCCTAGGCATGTGTTCCATATATAGTCATACGTGCTCGCAATGAGAACTTGCACAACATCTTTTGTCCTGCTAGCCCGTTTGCAGCGGGGCCTCAAGGTAACTACTGGCAATTAAGGTTCTCCTTTTAATAGAGCACCGGAGCAAAGCATTAACACTCCGTGAACACATGTGATCCTCACGTCAAAGCCATTCCCTCCGGTTATCCCGATTTCTGTCACTTCGGGGACATTGGTTACGGACAACAACGTGTGTATACAACTTGCAGGTAAGACCATAAACAGTACTATCATAATGAATCAATAACAAGTTTAGATATGAAATCATGGCACTCGGGCCCTAGTGACAAGCTTTAAGCACAACAAGTCGCAACAAAGTCATAAAGCACTAGTAAAAGATACTAGGCACCATGCCCTGACAATCTGATGCCATTACATGAACGATCTCATCCAATCCCTACTATCCCCATAGCCTACAACGGGGGATTACTCACTCATAGATGGGGGAAACATGGATGGTCGATGGAGAAGCGATGGTGATGATGATGGCGATGATCTCCTCCAATTCCCTGTCCCGGCAGGGTGCCAGAACAGAGTTTCTGGTGCTGTTTCGTGGTATCTGGTGGTGGCGGTGCAGCGGAACTCCTTCTGAAAAACGTCGAACCCCCCCTGAGTTTTTTTGGTCAGAAGGCAACTTATAGGCGAAGAGGGAGACCGAGGGGGAGTCTGGGGCGGCCAGACCACCCCCTGGCGCGGCCAGGCCCAACCCGCGCGGCCAGGTGGTGTGGCTGGGTCCCATCCCCACTCCGTCTCATATTCTGGCTCCGGGAGTCTTCTGGTGAAATAGGATTTTTGGCTTTTGTCCCGTCCAATTCCGAGAATATTCATTTTCTGACTTTCCTGGAACCAAAAACAGCAGAAAACAGGGAGCTGGCACCGTGGCTCTTGTTAATAGGTTAGTCCAAGAAATCATATGAAAATTACTCCAAAGTGTGGACAAAACATAAGAAAGTAGATAAAACCAAGCATGGAACATCAAAAATTATGGATACGTTTGCAACGTATCAGCTGCTCGCAATTAATATGCATAATAATTTATTAAACTTGAACCTATATATGTAATTCGGTTAAATTCTAGAGCTTTGTGCGTGGAACTTGTCGGACAAAACAATCTATGTTCTTGGAGTAAAATGTACCACGACTTGAGGGTTGGAAACGGCCGAGTCACTAGTTGAATCTGAAATTGTGATTGTGCCACTACTATCTGAAAAGACGCAGCACCGGTTCCATGATTGTTGAGGGGTAGGAGGTCTCCAAATTCGATGGAATGTTAGTGGCACGGAAATAAATTATTTAAGCTGCAATACTCCACGAAGCATCAACTTATTTCAGCTACTGCACAATGACATGACAACATAAACAACAATGGCAACCGAAAATACCCAGATAATGAGGAAATCGGCATCACTTTCTGGCATAATCTTGAGCCCGTCTAGCGAAGCTCCCGATCTTCAGTAACAAGGTGTACGTGCTTCCACTTTATAAATTGTGGATGTGCCATTTGCATGCGGCACAATTCACGTAGATTACGTTTAAACAAACCACCAATGTCAGAATACCACTATCATTAGACAAAAGGAAGTAATGGAGGGCTAAGACAGATTAACGGGTGACCAATTTTTTTCTCCTAGGACTCCGAAACCACTAGTTCAGACCTCTAGATCAACAAGTACTACTATTACAACTTAAAAAAGTATGGATCTCAAGCTAAATAGAACTAGTTATCACAAATCTCCTTGATCTTCCTAATCTTAGCTCGATGCGCATCTTCCGGCGAGAGCAAGGATCAAATCGTCTCCTCCATCCTTTTAGCATCTTCCTTGTACAACTTCAATTGTTTCTCTGCATTTATCCTCATGCACTTGTCAATACCCATAGTTGTGAACTGTAGGACTTTGGCCTGGTGAAGTTGATTCCTTGCTTGAGTCAGTTCTTGCTCTGCTTTAGCCTCCAGGGCCAATGCCACGTACCTCTCCTTCTCGACTTTGCTAACCTTTTCTTGCACCCTCCTGAGATCTTGGTTAAGCTTGGTTGTGTCAACATGGTCAAATAACTTCATCCTAGCACTCTCAAGAATTAAGGTGACTATGGATTCTTTCAACTCAATAGTCATATCCCATAGTTTATCCAGCGTTTTCTGCATCGATTTGGGCCACTCTGGATCTACCCATTTGACAACACCACAACTTATGTGTGGAAACATTGCACCATGTCCTTGACACCCTAAAAACCACCTTCCCGCATTTAGTCCTTTGAACACTACAAATTTAGCAGGCACATATCCATATTGACATAGCGGAGGACTATCTTCCTCCGCTAAACCGTGTTAGTCTGAGTTGTACAACGTCTGGTTGGCCTAACACATCATACATGCATGAGTAATCAGAGTAGATCTAGCTCAAAATAGATAAATGGCCATAGATGTTAGAGATGAGACGACTCACATCAAAATCACCGTCCCTGTTGTCACGACGTGTTTTCTCACCGTCTCCCCTTGAACCCATGGTGAAAGGGGGTGGGGTACTGGGGTGGCTACGGGAGAGATCGCTGGAGGCACCGTCGGCTTGCGGCTATGGAAGGAAGGGAGAGAAGTAGGGAAAGTGGCTTCGAGGGGAAGGAAGAGAAGTATGGGGAGGAAGAGTGGTAGAGGGGGCGTGACTCTAGCAGGTGGCCCACAAAACACGTGACACTGGCAAAAGGGGAGCGCGCGGTGTTGCCAGTTTGTCCAGAGCAAGCGGAAAGTAAGCATGGACAATCATGTCACAGAACAGCCTACTCGCGGATCGCTCTTACGAAGAACCATCCCAATCATCCACGCGCCCCGATCGAATGGTATGTAACAATCGTCATGCAGAACAAGTTTGTTGGGGTGTGCCTTCTGGAAGACTCGATCTAATGGCCACCATTAGTGGATCCATGTGGTTTATGAAAAGAACACACATGCAATGACTCTAGTGGATCCATGTGGTTTATGAAAAGAACACACATGCAATGAACTTTAGTGGATCCATGTAGTTTATGAAAAGAACACACATGCAATGAACTCTAGTGGATCCATTTGGTTTATGAAAAGAACACACATGCTAGACTGGCATCACTTCATGTGTTCTTTTCCTAAAACAACAATGATGCACACTAATACACACACATCCAATGAGGTGTGGTGATGCAACATCTTTCAAGCTAGTGGTAGAATGCATGATGCAGTTGAATCCTAGCATGCTGCCAGGGTTCCTAGATGTAACTACCTCGGTGAATTACGCTCTTAGTTACATGCCTGGATGAGCGAAAATGGTTAAAATAGTACGGTGGGGCCAAGGGCCACTCACAGGTAGACCTTTCGGCCGTCCTAACCATTTTCAGAACATCGGGACAAGAACGAGCGGCGTAATCGGCAGGCGAAGGGATCCACTACATACACAAGTGAGTATGTATGCAAGCCACATACAACATTCCTCAGAGCCATTCCATCTAAAAGAAATAGAAATATTGCAACGCCATACGGCAAGATCCAAATATCCTAGATAAATATAATAATTTAGGATAGCTCCTCATACATCAAACATTAGAGTATCAGGAGAAAGCGGAAGACAAGATCTGAGTACGGATAAGAAGCAAATCGGCATAAGATGCCACATAAATAAACACATCCCGCCCACAGATCTCACGGATCCCTGTTCCCGGAATCTCTACACCGAGTGATCATTGCCAACATCGTCCGTCTCCTCCACCCAGTATCCATCTTGTGAATACACCTGTTCATCTGAATCAAACAATTTATCGTGTGAGACCCTAGGGGTACTCAGCAAGTCTTTATGCCACTAAAGGGGACATATACCTGGGGTGACGTAATTGCAGCAAAAGGTAATAACTAACAAGTCTATAGATACTCGCTAACCATCCGCCTAACCAATGATAGATGGATGTCCGTTAATTGGTAACAACTGTTATGACAGTATAATTAATAGATCCATCCTCCTTCTCGCTTACCAACGAGAAAGCAGACGAACAACCCCCCATCCGTTGGTAGTTTTATTAACCATTCCATGAGTGTTGCACTATTTACTAGTCAAGTACTTAGTCAAATTAAAAGCGGTACTTTAGTTATACTTGTCTATGATCGAGAAACTGTGCTCCAGGTCGTCCATAACCGCGGACACGACTTTCAGAAAGATTTACCCTGCAGGGGTGCACAAATAGCAACACACACTCGATCAACCTCGAAAAAACAAATCAAAACCCAACGAGGCATTCACGACAAAGCGATCACAGGATTCAGAAATGTTTCAGGGGGCCACCCCACTAAGCTACCCGCAACAAAGTTGGCCGGCTCCGGAACGGACCCAGGGTTTGTGTGGACGGCGGTAAACGACTGGGAACCCGAAAGTGTGACTGGGCTTGTCGATACAGCGAAAACGTGTCGCGATCCAAAATAGTACATGTGCTCCACGCACAATATTAAATAAAGCAGGAAAGCATGGCATAAGTACAGGATAGTAATAAAGCCCCAAACTACTTTGTGGCCCCAAGAAATAAGAATGAATCAAGCTCTGGCTCGGGGGGGTCCATAAGGCCTCCCGGATGTGGATAGTGCGAATAGTCAAGGAACATGAATCAAGTACTCGGGGTCCTACGGGAAACAAGTGAGCATGACATGAAGAACCAAATAGCAGATATTGCTCACCGGTGCCACTTTCATTAGTTATCCCATTACTACTCAGGTTAAGTTGTTTAGGTACCTCGTTATCCATCAGACACTCACATACCCTACACATGCTGTTCTACGACCCGCATGGCTCAAGCAACTCCTGTAGTAAAGGCTCATGGGATGGAGGAACAAGCTTCGGTGGGGTTTAAAAGTAGAGGCTGTGCAGTACTTGGGATTCAATTTAATGCAATCACGACTCAATGATGCAAGAATAAGATAGAGGCAATAGGTACTATATGTATGCAAGCATGTGGTAGTGCTTACCTGGCAGCTCAGTTGAAGTGGGAGACGGATCTAGGTAGTGCTCCTGGGATTCCTGATATATCCCCTGCTCGGCGTCTATTCGTAGAAGAACCAAACAAACAAGGGCCAACGTAAATGAAGTGCACAAGCATATGTATTGAAATGCGACAAGCAAACAAGCATACCATGATGAATGATGCACAATTTACATGGTAATAAAGTAGCATGGCATGGGTGAGGTGTGGGGTACAAGAGTAAAGCATTTCATTAAGTTTTAGTCATGTTTTGCTCTCATAACACTTGCTGTATACTTTATATTTATATGATGCATGCTGCAATTCAGAACATGGAATGCATAGTTAGCACGGGCTCATCGCGCTGATCGATTTAGACATATTATTTGTCGAATTTGGAGTTATAAAACTAAAGTTATTAATTAATTAAGAAAAAGGGCATTATATTGTAATTTTAATCATCTCGGAATTTTAAAGTGCTCAAAAAATATTTTGAATAGCATATTTGAATTTCTCACATTTTTCTGATTCAAAAACATATATCATATGCATTATTTGGATTTATAATTTAAAAGTTATTTAAAAATAGATTTGTATTTGTATTTAAACATTTAATGAAAACATTTTGTTTAAACAGAAAAACGAGCCGACTTTTTCTACCCAGCCGCAGCTAGCCCTAGCCACAGACAGGTGGGACCTGATGCACTGCAGGCCCACGTGGCAGAGGCGGGCCAGGCGCGGCACATGGGACTGCGGGTTGAGAAACAGAAAACCCGGGGGCCTTTCCGTAAGACTGCAACCGCGGCTGACAGGTGGGGTTAGGGTGGAGCGCGGGGTGACAGAATCAAAATTTACAGCACCTTTTTTTAAAAACGCCACGGAAGGCTGACAGGTGGGGTCGGAGGGGAGTGCGGGTTGAGCAGAGAAAAGTGTGGGGGGGTTTTTGCTAAACTGCCACGACCACTGTGGATCTTCTCTGTCGAACGGACATCTGACAGAAAACAGCACGCGGCGACAGAGCGCAAGGCGCGGGGGATCGAACCCGCGACGCGGGACGCGCGTGTGGTGGGCGGAGCCGCTGCGGTAGGTGTGGGGGTTACTGACAGGAAGTAGCTGGGCGGCTAGATCTACCTAGGCGACGCCACGGTCTGGAAATCGAGCGCGGACGCCGGCACGCATAGCGCGTTCGATGGAACGTCCGGCGTGACCAAGGCACGACTTCGACGACGAGGATGTCTAGGAGGTTGGATAACTCACCGAGGGTTCGCTGGAGGGCCTGGATCGGGACAGGGAGTAGCAGACCGTCGACAGAGCTGGCGCACCCAGATCTAGGGTTTGCGGCGGAGAGGCGATGGTTCTGGTGGGCCTGGTTCGCCTCCTCCTCGTTGGCGTGTACTGGGCGATGCAGGAGACGGCTAAGGCCTTCCCCGACAACCGCATCTACATGCCCGCGTCCTTGTTCTGTAGGTGGACGGCGACACCAAGAGCGGCGGCCAGGGTTGGAGAAGAAGGGGAACAGGGTAGCTGGAGAAGAGAGGGGAGGAAGGGCAACCCCGGGTTGGATCTGGGCGAGAGCGAGGAGACGTGGGGGAAAGGGATAAAGGCTACAGAGAGAGGGGAGGATGCCTTTGGGTAGACGGTGGAAAAGGTGGCTCGTCCACCTTTTCTTCCCTCTTCCTCACGTGCTCGCCGTGGGAGGCCAGGCCAGGGCAGGGCGGGGGTGAGGCTGCATGGTGACCCATGGAGAGAGGTAGCACGGGGTGGGGCTAGCATGCAGGGAGAGAGGGAGAGAAAAGAGGGTCGGGTTAGCTAGGGTAGATTAGAGAGGGGTGTCCCGGTCTAGGGGTTAGGTTAGGTTAGAGGGTAGCTAGGGTGGGGCCTGCATGGCAGGGAGAGGGAAGCCTTGGCATGGTTAGAGGAGGAAGGTGAGGTGAGGGTTCGGGTGTAGACTAGAACTAGGGTTAGAGAAAGGAGGGTGAGGTTTATGGCTAGGGTTATGGCATGTACCCACTTGATCAAGCAAGAGGTGGAGTGATGGATAAGGAGACGAATGGGGTAGGGTGGTGTAGGGTTTTTGGGAAGGGTTTGATATGATCAACCCATGGCATGCATGGATGGGGGATGGTACGGGAAACAAGATCAAGGTGAAAAGAATTGGGAGAGAAAAGGAGAGCTCACAAGAAGGATCCACTCAAAAATTCCAAGCAAAACCAAGGGAGATCAAAAGGTGGTGATTGTTGCATGGCCCATGCAAGGCATTAAATACCATGTTTTAATCTTGTGAAAACAAAATAAATAATCATGGCTTTTATACATGTTCATTCCAAAATGATGGAGTAAGGCCAAACTAAAAGTATAAAAGAATGTTCCAGGTGGAGTAGATGGAGATGCTCATATTTGAATAAAAATGGGACATGCTAGTGTGTATGTGCCACTAGGTATTTAGTAAGCCCAAAAATATCCCAACATGAACATAAGTCCATAATAACCCATATGAAAGCTAGGAAAAAGGGGCACCACTCATAATGCATGCAAAGGTGGCTCCACATATTAATAATGTGAAAACAACATGATGCAAATATGAGAGCATGTGGAAAATAGAATTTGATCCATCCCAACCCACATGAGCTAGAGGTAAAACCAAATAAAATGCAATGCTCACATATGGTGGAATGGTGGAATGATGGGGTGGTGACAAGAAAGGTGGTGGAGTTAGACAAAAGATATTACCCCAACTCAACTTGGGCATCAAGCATTTATCAAGAACCAAATACAATATATCAAGAGGCAAATACAATTAATAATGCATATGAGATAAGAACCAAATGAAAAGGGTTTTATATGATGCTCAAATGCAAGGTGGCATGATGACATGAGCATGATATAATTATGATGCAACAATTATATGTAGGAAGTAGCCATTATATATAGACTAGGCTAGTAGCATTGCAATTGTTAGACAATTGGGATGCTACACTAGACATGGTTAGACATCACATGCTGGAGTGGCATCATTGCATGTGTTCTTTTCCTAAAACCACAATGATGCACACTGATACACACAAGCATCCAATGAGGTGTGGTGATGCAGCATCTTTCAAGCTGGTGGTAGAATGCATGCTGCAGTTGAATCCCAGCATGCTGCCAGGGTTCCTGGACATGGTTGGACACCACATGCTGGAGTGGCATCACTGCATGTGTTCTTTTATTAAAACCACAATGATGCACACTGATACACACACACATCCAATGAACTCTAGTGGATCCATGAGGTTTATGAAAAGATCACACATGCAATGACTCTAGTGGATCCATGTGGTTTATGAAAATAACACACATGTAATGAACTCTAGTGGATCCATGTGGTTTATGAAAAGAACACACATGCGGGAGTGGCACCAGTACATGTGTTCTTTTCCTAAAACCACAATGATGCACACTGATACACACACACGTCCAATGAGTTGTGGTGATACAACATCTTTCAAGTTGGTGGTAGAATGCATGCTGCAGTTGAATCCGAGCATGCTCCTAGGGTTCCTGAACATGGTTGGACACCACATGCTGGAGTGGCATCATTGCATGTGTTCTTTTCTCCAAAACCACAGTGATGCACACTGATGCAGCATCTTTAAAGCTGATGGTAGAATGCATGCTAGAGTGGCATCACTGCATATGTTCTTTTCTCCAAAACCACAGTGATGCACACTGATACACACACATCCAAGTGGGTGTGGTGATGCAACATCTTTAAAGCTGGTGGTAGAATGCATGCTGAAGTTGAATCCCATCATGATGCTAGGGTTCGTGGACATGGTTGGACACCACATCATGGAGTGGCATCATTGCATGTGTTCTTTTCTCCAAAACCACAGTGATGCACACTAATACACACACACATCCAAGTGGGTGTGGTGATGCAGCATATTTAAAGTTGGTGGTAGAATGCATGTTGCAGTTGAATCCCATCATGCTGCTAGGGTTCCTGGACATGGTTGGGCACCACATGCTAGAGTGGCATCACTGCATGTGTTCTTTTCCTAAAACCACAATGATGCACACTGATACACACACATCCAAGTGCGTGTGGTGATGTAGCATCTTTAAAGCTGGTGGTAGAATGCATTCTCCAGTTGAATCCCATCATGCTGCTAGGGTTCCTGGACATGGTTGGACACCACATGCTAGAGTTGCATCATTGCATGCGTTCTTTTCTCCAACACCATAGTGATGCACACTCATACACACACACACATCTAGGTGGGTGTGGTGATGCAACATCTTTAAAGATGGTGGTAGAATGCATGCTGAAGTTGAATCCCAGCTTGCTGCCAGGGTTCCTGGACATGGTTGGACACCACATGCTGGAGTGACGTAACTACATGTGTTCTTTTCCTAAAACCATAGTGATGCACACTAATACACACACACATGAAATGAGGTGTGGTGATGCAGCATCTTTCAAGTTGGTGGTAGAATGCATGCTATAGTTGAGTCCCATCATGATGCTAGGGTTCCTAGACATGGTTGGACACCACATTCTGGAGTCGCATAATTTCATGTGTTCTTTTCTCCAAAACCACAGTGATGCACACTAATACACACACATCCAAGTGGGTGTGGTGATGCAGCATCTTTAAAGCTAGTGGTAGAATGCATGCTGCAGCTAAATCCCATCATGATGCTAGGGTTCCTAGACATGGTTGGTCACCACATTTTGGAGTCACATAATTTCATGTGTTCTTTTCTCCAAAACCACAGTAATGCACACTAATACACACACATCCAAGTGGGTGTGGTGATGCAGCATCTTTAAAGCTGGTGGTAGAATGCATGCTGTAGTTGAATCCCATCATACTGCTAGGGTTCCTGGACATGGCTGGACACCACATGCTAAAGTGGATCATTGCATGGGTTCTTGTCTCCAGAACCACAGTGATGCACAGTAATACACACACACACATCCAAGTGGGTGTGGTGATGCAACATCTTTAAAGCCGGTGGTAGAATGCATGCTGTAGTTGAATCCTAGCATGCTGCCAGGGTTCTTGGACATGGTTGGACACCACATGCTTGAGTGGCATCACTTCATGTGTTCTTTTCCTAAAACTATAGTGATGCACACTAACACACACACACACACATCCAATGAGGTGTGGTGATGCAACATCTTTCAAGCTGGTGGTAGAATACATGCTGTAGTTGAATCCCAGCATGCTGCCATGGTTCTTGGACATGGTTGGACACCACATGTTGGAGTGGCATCACTGCATGTGTTCTTTTCCTAAAACCACAATGATGCACAATGATACACACACACATCCAATAAGGTGTGGTGATGCAGCATCTTTCAAGCTGGTGGTATAATGTATGCTGCAGTTGAATCCCAGCATGCTACCAGGGTTCCTGGACATGGTTGGATGATACGTCCATTACGTATCTATAATTTTTGATCATTTTATCCTAATAATATGTTTTTGACACTCCTTTTTGTATAAAGTTTATGATTTATTTAGACTAACCTACTATTAGTTGCAAAAGTGCACAATGTTCTTGTTTTACACTTTGATGTGTAGGAATTACCAAGAAAATACAAGTGTAAACCTTGTTGGAGTCAAATTGGGATTTTTCCATAAATCTGTCTCAGAACTCTTTTTGAAGATGGTCACGTTTCGGGTCGAAGACCATGTCAAACGGAAAACTCTTCAACTACAAAGTTGTTGGAAATTTCGCGACAAATGTTCTGGACATAAAATTTAGCTGATTACGAGTCTGGACGGGCCCTCTAGGCCTGATTTACTGCAGCCCAAAATGGGGTGACGGGAATCCGAGAAGCTATATAAAGGATGGAAACCTAATTCGCCCAGGGCACCTCGACCCACAAATTTGCAGCCATCAAAGCCACGTTTTTGCCTCCCCCATGGATCCCATCTCCATGGGGGAGTGCTCCCAAGAAGCCATGAAGGAAGGGGGCTAAGGGGCGGTGCTTCCCCATGATACCGGCGGGGGGGGGGGGAGGAGTCCCCCGCCCCGCCGCCGGTGCCACAGCCGCCCTCTTCACCATCTTCACCGGCATCTCCATCACGTAATCCTCCTAGTATGCAGTGGTTCATCCTCCCACGCACCTCTGTACCGTCCTATGTAAACCTTGTGTTTAATGCTATAAGTTATAATCCTATGATCTATGTCATGTTTGCGTAGTTTCTTTGTTCTTAGATTGAATGGTTGAATGTCTTTGGTTCATTAGAGTTGTATGTTGATATGGTACAGTCCTTTGGTGTCCATTATATTTGTGCACGCATGGATTAAACATCATAGGGTTTGTAGTATGTGTAAAAGGAAGGGGGAGTTCTGCCGGAGTGACAGAAACCTGAGGACGCGAACCGGAATGTTGCACGTATGGGAGTAAGAGGACCATTAAACTTAAGGCTATGGTTGGGGAAGCCTTAGTGCATTCATTAGTACTTACGGATGTTTGCTAACAATCCAATCATATAGTACATGTAATTCCAAGTAGTGAAGCGCATGTATATTTAGCCTCTCCCACATAGAAAACTGCATCGAAGACAATGAACCTGATTTATTTTCTATTTAAACTTAGACAAAGTCACCACAATTACCACCACTATTCCACACTCATGGTTCTGTTAGTTTAGTGTATTTTATTGCTGCAGCAACTAGCTTTACTTTCTTATAATTTATTATCATACAAAGCTATCTCTATTACTCGTACTGTTGCTCTAGTTTTATTTCCTAGATAATGCAAACGTTTAGTGTGCATAGAGTTGTATCAGTGGTTGATAGAACTTGAGAGAATATTTATCCTACCTTTAGCTCCTCGTTGGGTTCCACACTCTTAATTACTGAAAAGGCTACACATGATCACCTATACTTGTGGGTTATCAAGACCTTTTCTGGCGCCGTTGCTGGGGAGCAATAGCGTGTGGGTGAATATTCTTGTGTGCACATGTTTGCTTTATCTCTAAGTAATTTCTACTTTCAGTTTTAAGTTGCTCTCTATCTTAGTATGGATAGGGAATGCGAATTACAAAAAAATTAGTTGCACTTGTTACCTAAAAACGTTTTCAAAAAGGAAAGTGTTTGGAAAGATGAGTAATGGTTAAGTGGGGGCCGACCTTGAACACTTGTGTTCATGCCTATGAAACCAAAACAAATCTTCCCATGGAAGCTTTTCAGTTAAAAACTTGTAAGAATGCAAGAAGCCTTGGAAAACAAAGATATTTCTGGTATTGATCTTCATGCTTATTCATTCAAAAATACTTGAATCTTGCTCCTATGCCTAGCTCAAAGGCGTTAAAGAAAAGCACTATTGGGAGAATGCCTAACTTAAAGGCGTTAAAGAAAAGTACTTATTGGGAGATAACCCAAAATTTTTAGATGAGTCTTGGAAGTTATTGCTTCAGTAATAACCTCTCCTTATCCTTTTTATTTTCTTTTTGTGCCAAGAGTAACCTCTAATGAGAAAGAAGTAATGCTTGGGAAAGTTGCTGTCCCGAAACAGATTTTTGTGCTTGCCTGTAAAAATTCGTGTAAAATCTCTGTACGTCGGTTTGAGCTATAATGTTTTGTGCTTCTTCCCCAGGTGTTATCCAACTTTCGTTAGTTCAACACTTTTCGATTTGAGCAACAGAAGGTCTTCTATAAAATTGGTTTCTATCTGCTGGTCTATTTTGACAGATTTCTGCCATTATTTGCATTTGCTTCTTGTTGATTCCTTTTTGGGTTCTCTTTGGGAAATTGAGCTTTTTAAGGGAAGTGCTACAGTAGCTTGTGTTTTAGTGGAAGTTTTATTGGTGTTGAAACTGAACCCAAAGACTTATTATCTTGAGTACACTAATGTGGCTAATGAAGATTATGTGAAGTTTTGTATGAAGGAAAAATTTCAGGTGTTAAGGAAAGAATGATGTAATGAGATGAAGAATGGACTAAAGCTCAAGATAGGGGATGCCACCCCGTGTCACCCCAAGAAATATCCAAGAAGTACAAGCGTCAAAGATTGGGGATTCCCAAGGCATCCCCTTCTTCATCAATAAAAATCTCAGGTTCTTCCAAACACTTTACTTTTATTGTTTCATGCACAGTTGTGTTGTTCTTGGAGCGTCTTTGTTTTCTTTTTTGGTTTTAGTTTACTTGGTTTGCTTATTTTGCTTGAATAAATTGGTTGGACCCCCTCTTTCATACATTAGTTTTCAAATAAGTGTGGTTTGGATTGGAGAAGAGTAGGAAAAGTTCATGCTTAAGTGGTAAAAGGAGCTCGTTTTTGATGGTGGCCTATGCTTTGTCATGTCATGCTTGATATTGTTTTGGCTTTATGCTTAGTGATTTTTGTTGTAGCATGACATGTTATAAACAATTGAGATTTCTTAATGTGCCTTGAAAGAATCATGCTTTGTTTTAGCATATTAAAGCATAGTATTGTGGTATTCTCCTTTGATGCTTTATTTGGGTTGGCTTGGCGCATGCTCACACCATGTTAAGACTATCCCAAGTCACCATAGCCTCTATGATCCTTTAGCTTTCGACTTGTAATATCACTTTATGCTTTAATCAATGATGCTTTGTTGCTTTGCATGATTATATCCATTGTTGCTCTCTTGTTTGGTCGCTCCCAGTCTTTTGCTAGCCTCCGTAACCAAGTATGAGTTCCACTCATGCATCCAACTCCAAATAAAACCAAGTTATTCCAAAGAGTCCACCATACCTACCTATTAGCATTTGCTATTTCAAGTATATTCATGTTTTTATCTACCTTCCTAATTAAACTTGTTATGAGAAAACTAGTGATTAAAGCTCTCACAAACTTGATGGCACACTTTACTTTTCTTTCCCCTAGTAATCTTGAACCATTGTGTCATCTATGTTGTATATGCTTGCACTTATATGTTGGGGATTATTAGAACCATGCTGTCATGGGGAACGCTTTCAACATTGCACTTGTACATTGTACCTAGTTGATATCATGCTCTTTTGTCTATGGATGTCGTCGGTGTGAAATGAAAGGGGAGCTTGTAAGTCCATGGATTTATGTATGTGTGTTAGAGAAATGCCTGGGCCGCTGGTCTAATCCATTCCTAATCACGGTGGAAACCTGTAGCGTAACCATAATGAGCAATCTATGAAGCATTCTTCTTATAAAAAAGAGATAGAGATTGAGAAAAAGAGAAAAAGAGACGAGAAAAGAGGAAAGAGAGAAAAAAGCTCCATTTTCCCATGGTAAATAAGAAGATTGCTGAGATGCTCGTTGTCTGCTTGCCTTGTCATTTTGATATGGGGATTCTTCCGTCTCATCGGGCAAGGGGTACCTCGTTGGCGATTCTCTATGATACACATGTACTTACTATGACAAGAACTTACCGGTAACTAAACTCGAGTAGCATGAGGAGCGGCCCTCGTATTCAAGGGACATGAGATTTCCAACTTATACTTTGTCAAGCATATACTCCATAGTTTGTTCACTTTAACCTTAATCACTTCAAGATGCTTATGATAGGGGCAATGAGAGCTAAAAACTAATAAGTACCATAATTTTAGGAAGCTCTTTATGAGACTTGAATCCCTGCTTCCTTCTATGAAGGCCTTTCTTTTGCTTTTATATTGAGTCTCCATCTTCTATCTTTATGCACCTATTAAGAGAGCATAGTGGCCATTCTTAGTTTAATGTGCATTGTTCCAAGACTTGTTGATTGATGCATAACTTTGATATTGCTTGTTCTTAAACTATTTGTATCTAGTCACCCTTATGAACTTTGAAGGTGTCCTATGCATTTATGTTTTGTTACACCATGAGGGACAAGCTGAATACCATTCTCATTATGTTTTCTTTATGTGAAACAAACACACGTCTTTTAAAGCATTGTTATTCATGATGTTTTGTTTGTACCTTTTCATGTTACAACATAGTTGCTATGTCTTATTGTTAGAACTCTATCTTTCATGTTCATGTTTAGATTACCTTGATCCCAACTATCAGCGCTTTTACAATAATGATGATCAAGATTATGTTGTCTGCATGTGATCTCAAAAATTATATTATTTTTATTGTTTACCTACTCGAGTACGAGCAGGAACTAAGCTAATAACGTATCTATAATTTTTGATGGTTTTATGCTAATAATATGCTTTTGACACTCCTTTTTTTATAAATTTTATGATTTATTTGGACTAACCTACTAATAGTTGCAAAAGTGCACAATGATCTTGGTTTACACTTTGATGTGTAGGAATTACCAAGAATAGAAGTGGAAACCTTGTTGGAGTTAAATTGGGATTTTTCCAGAAATCTGTCTCAGAACTTTTTTTGAATATGGTCACGTTTCGGGTCGAAGACAACGTCAAACGGAAAACTCTTCTACTACAAAGTTGTTGGAAATTTTGCGACAAACGTTCTGAACATAAAATTTAGCTGATTCTGAGTTCGGATAGGCCCGCCAGGCCCAATTTACTGCAGCCCAAGATGGGGTGACGGGAATCCGAGAAGCTATAAAAAGGGAGGAAACCTAATTCGACCAGGGCACCTCCACCCACGAATTTGCAGCCATCAAAGCCACGTTTTTGCCTCCCCCATGGATCCCATCTCCATGGTGGAGGGCTGCCAAGAATCCATGAAGGAAGGGGCTAAGGGGCGGTGCTCCCCCATGATACCGGCGGCGGGGAAGGAGTCCCCCGCGCCGGCGCCGGCACCGCAGCCGCTCTTTTCACCATCTTCACCGCCATCTCCATCACCTAATCCTCCTAGTCTACAGTGGTTCATCCCCCCACACACCTCTGTACCATTCTATGTAAACATGGTATTTGATGCTATAAGTTATAATCCTATGATCTATGTCATGTTTGTGTAGTTTCTTTGTTCTTAGATTGAATGGTTGAACGTCTTTGGTTCATTAGAGTTGTATGTTCATATGGTACAGTCCTTTGGTGTCCATTATATTTGTGCGCGCATGGGTTAAACATCATAGGGTTTGTAGTATGTGTAAAAGGAAGGGGTGAGTTCTGCTGGAGTGACAGAAACCTGAGGATGCAAACCAGAATGTTGCACATATGGGAGTAAGAGGACCATTAAACTTAAGGCTATGGTTGGGGAAACCTTAATGCATTGATTAGTACTTGCAGATGTTTGCTAACAATCCAATCATATAGTCCATGTAATTCCAAGTAGTGAAGCGCATGTATATTTAGCCTCTCCCACATAGAAAATTGCATCGAAGACAATGAACCCGATCTATTCGCTATTTAAACTTGGACAAAGTCACCACAATTACCACCACTATTCCACACTCATGGTTCTGTTAGTTTAGTGTATTTTATTGCTGCAGCAACTAGCTTTAGTTTCTTGTTATTTATTATCATGCAAAGCTATCTCTATTACTCGTACTGTTGCTCTAGTTTTATTTCCTAGATAATGCAAACGTTTAGTGTGCGTAGAGTTGTATCAGTGGTTGATAGAACTTGAGAGAATATTTATCCTACCTTTAGCTCCTCGTTGGGTTCGACACTCTTACTTATCTAAAAGGCTACACATGATCCCCTATACATGTGGGTTATCATTGGACACCACATGCTGGAGTGGCGTCACTGCATGTGTTTTTTTCCTAAAACCACAGTGATTCACAGTGATACACACACACGTGCAATGAGGTGTGGTGATGCAACATCTTTCAAGATGGTGGTAGAATGTGTCGTTGAAATGGCCATGGCAGTCGCTGCCATAGGCAGCGATTGAGTGTTTCGTGAGGAAGAGTTGGCGGCCATCTACGGTGCAAGATGGGGGCGGATGCACATGGGTTTACCCAGGTTCGGCCCCCCGGAGGGTAAAGACCTACTCCTACTAGATTAGATTATGAGAGAGCGAGTTACAAGGGTGGCGAGCTCGGCGGCTAGGCAGCGAGTCGCTTGAGGGGGTGTATGATGGAACATAAGTCTCTAGGATACCCTAGGGAGGTTTATATATGAAGCACCTCGCTAGGGTTTACAAGCTGTCTCCGAACAAGATAAGGATCCGGGGGCTTTTGACCTAATCCGACTGGGCTTCTGCTATGCTTCTAGGCTTCCAGTCGCCAGTCGATGGGCCTTTCCTTTCTTCAGAGTCTAGTCGCTGTCCTTCAGGCGCACTTGCAGGCCTTTCGGCCCACTCGGAACGTACTGCTGAGCATACCCCCTTTGGCATATCCCCATCAGTAGTCCCCGAGGCCATCGTTGACGCAAGGGCGGGCGTCCTTTTGGTGTTCGAAGTAGGGGAGCCCAATTTGGGCCCCCAGTCGAGTCGGTGATGGACTTTACTGGAACCAAGGAGAATTTCCCAATAATTCCATCCGTCACTTCAGTAAGTATCACTGCCGTCCAGTCGTCGTCCCAACGAGAAGAGAGACTAGCGGGTGGTGAGTAGACCAATAGGAGTTGGACCGTCAGACCTGGTCAAACTATCCGTTGGAACTTCCAACGGTAACTTCGGCACAATTACCGTGAGCAATGGTTATCCTGATTTTGGCGGGTGATGTTTCCCATATAAGGGGAGTGACGGATCAGCTTCGCGATCCTGCTTCGCATTCTTCATCCTTCCTCATTTGCTCTTCCTTTCTGCTTCCTCCCGACTTACTCTCCCCGCGTCGCGCGATCCCACTTCTCACTCGATGGCGCCTCCCAAAGGCTTATGGGGGAAATCCAAGTGCACCACGGCCCAGCTGAGATCCTTTGAGGACGCTGGGGTGTTCCGCAAGGGAAATTGGCGGGTTCCCCCCTCCTCTGAGACCGAGCCGAAACCGCGACCCGGCGAGTTCATTTGCTTCACCAGCCATCTTGAGAGGGGCTTAGGGTTTCCCACTTTGCTCTTCTTCCGCCGCTTCTGCGCATACTATGCGATCAAGCCCTCAGATCTCGGTCCACACATCATCGAGCAGCTGGCGATCTTCGTCGCCTTCTGTGAATGCTACCTTGGCTGCAGGCCATATTTCCCGCTGTGGCTGGAGCTCTTCCACGGCCGCATCGGGTGCGAGCCGTCCAGCGGCTTGATGCTGGCCGCAGGCGGGGTCACCTTCTAGTTGAAGCCGAAGGCCAACTTCGTCAATCTCCTCCTGCCGAAGAAGGCCGCCAGCGAGTGGAAGAAAAGCTGGTTCTACATCAAAGAAGACACTCCCTCCGGCGAGGTCTCTCTTCCTGAATTCGTTGCCGAGAGGAGCGAGCCCTGTTGACTGGCGCCGAAGAAGCTCCCTGAAGATCAGCGGATGGCCGTCGCGGAAATGATGGATCAGATCCAGAAGCTGAAGGACCAGGGGTTGATTCCAATCAACCTCTACAATTGCTAGCTCGGGCGGCGCCTGGTTCCGCTGGCGGCTCGTCCACATTGGATGTACGAGTACAGCGGGAAGCATGATCCATCCCGAACCAGCAAGGAGTCATGGGAGGCCGAGGACTACAAGGCCACCCTGAAGAAGATTACCGACGCGGAGTTCACGGGCGTGGCGGTCGGAGTCGCCCCGTACACTCCCGTGAAGAACGAAGCCCCCACAGTGAGTTCTCTTTCCAATCGCCACGTTCGTACCTCAATTTCAGTCTCTTCGCTTGGCGTGTCTTGACTCGTGGAGTTCCTCAACTTTTTCAGGTGTTGGAGGGTTGGCTCCCTCCGCTTGACGAAGAAGTTCCCCAAGAACTGGAGGAAGATTCCGAGGGGGATCCTTCCGATAGACGGGGAAGAAGAAGAGGTCCCTCCCCCAGCGCCTGTGGCTTGCAAGACCCGAATGCAGAAGCAACGAGAGGTCGAAGCGAGCCGTAGCATGGACGAGTTTGAAGAAGGCGATGAGGTCGCCCAGGAGCAAACGTCCCGGCGCACTGCTACACCGTCGAAGCCCCCACGCCGGCCCAAGTCGCCAGCAAAGAGGCCTCCATCACCGGCTAGGTCGTCAGTGGTGTTCGAGTCGGATGACGACTCCGACGACAAAGGGTCTCCCGAAGTATCGCACAAGGCCCCAAGGGACACAGTCCCGGCGAAGGGGTTGGAGGGCGAGGATACGGAGGTGGTGGTAGAGGTTCCCCTGGCGGCGATCGCGCCGACGATCTTGGGGGTTCCTAGCCAAGAAGCAGCTGAGGCGATAGCGCCCAAGTCGCCACAGTCGTCGAAGGCGGCGGCGTCGGAGCCGGAGATCCCGGCGACTTCAGCTTCATCATCAAGGAAGCCTTCGGTCTCGTGGGCTTTAGACGTCTTCGAGAGGGGGCTCAGCCACAAGCTGGGTCCCGAGTTGGACAAGCCCGCCCATATCAGTACCAGGCTTCGTGTCCTTCTAGTCGCCAAGTAAGTTGTGCTTCCTCGTCCCGATTTGCCTTGCTCTTTTCATGTTGTGGTCGTGCTGATTGGAGGGGTTTGTGCAGGTCGGGGGCTAAGAAGATTAGTCGCCCTTCGGTTGCCAAAATTCCCCTAGCCACTAGCACGGGAGAGGGCGATCTGCCCAAGAAGAGGGAAGCCTCTGAAGATGTCGCAGCCGCTGAAGTCGCAAAGAAGCAGAAGGGGGGCGCTGACGACGCTGCGACCAGGGGAAGCGCCGTGGAGCCAGCTGCCGCGCCGCTCGTCAAAGAGGTGGCGGCGACGTGGTCGGAGCCAGCACCGGCTGTGTCCATGCCGGAGGCGTCGGTCCCGGCGGCCAGCGCCCCTGCCAGGACGTCGGCAACGTTCCCTCGCTTTATGGCGAAGGGGTTTCTAGGTGTTACGGACGCGCAGTCCCCACAGAGTCCAGAAATCGTGGACGCGGAGATTGGGGCCGCCGCGGGCGCACCTCTTTCACGGTCCCATCGACTGACGCCGCTGAACTTCACAAGATGCTCGGCACTGCTATTCAGGTATGTCCAGTCCCCGAATTCCTAGTCGTTGAATTTGAACGGTTAGGAATTGTTTTTCTTTTCCTACCTTCTCTAGTCCCCATGTTCCTAGTCGTTGAATTTCAACGGCTGGGAACTGGGTTTTGTTCTTCTTCCTTCTCTAGTCCCCGAGTTCCTAGTCGTTGAATTTCAACGGCTGGGAACTGGGTTTTGTTTTTCTTCCTTCTCTAGTCCCCGAGTTCCTAGTCGCTGAATTTCAGCGGCTGGGAACTGGGTTTTCTTTTCCTTCCAATGCTTAGCTGGGTTCTTTGTTTTTAGGGGTTACAGCGGGAGTCGACTGATCAGCAGGCTGCACGAGAGCGCTTGGAGCGTGACTTGCGCGAGGCACAGGAGGTGAACCGGCGGCTTCAGGAGACGATCAGTGAGTGTCTGTTTGGCTTTGCTCTTCTTTGCTTGGTATGAGCTGGTTGAGTGCAATACTCTAATATCTCCACTTGCAGATGGTTTCCCGGCTGAGGTCTCCAAGGCCCGTGAGGGGTATGTCCCACTTGCCGAACTGGACGCGGCGAATGGGCGAGTGTCCTCCCTGATCAAGGAGTTGGAGGAGGCTAAGGAGGCCTCAATTTCTTCGGAGGAATGGGCGAAGGCTGCCGTCCCAGCGGCTGAAGAGGAACGCAAGGCCACGGACTCCATCATCGTGGGGCTGCATAACGAGCAGACCGCCTTGGAGAAGCACGTTAAGGAGAATTGCCGCAAGCTTCTTGGTGAGTCTCTGTCTTTGCTTTAGTCTTTTGTCGGGTCCCCTCTTTGGGGGTTCATTGTTTCACTGACATCTGACTTTGTAGCTGTGGTAGGCCATAGCGACCCGGTGGTGCAGACTTACACCACCTCACAGTGCGTAACTGCCGTGGTGAATGCAGCCACGGCCTCGGCGTTGTGTGTCCAGGCGGCTCTTCAGGGCATGTCTCCCACCGAAGTCATCCCTGGGGGGCTCACGGAGGTGTGGCACTATCTAGAGGATGTGCCCGCGGTTGTGGAGTGGATGACGCGCTCGGCGTTCAGACACGGGGCCGCCACGACGTTGAGCTTGGGTCTCGCGCATTTCCCCGACGACTTCGATCTTGACGATGTCACGAGTGGCTATCCCTCGGTGACCAGCACGGTGGAGATGTCGGAGGTGCTGAAGCTGACCGCGAAGGACGCTCCTTATGCCGATCGTGTCTTGGGGATGGGGGATCTGCTACCGTACCAGGAGACGGTGTTGGCGCCTGGCAACCCCGAGCCGGAGCACCGCGACATGAAGTCGGAGCAACCCTTCCGGTCGTCATTGGCGAAGTCGCTGACCACGTACCCGACGAACCCGTGGCGGCCCTTTGTGCGTGTCAGGGGTGGTGGCGCTTCTTCTTCATCAGGGCCTGTGGAGTAAGCAAATGTAAGAGTTGTAATGGATGCCAAGTGGCGAACGCTGTATGACATTTTGTAATGTATGTCACGGGGACTTGGTCGACTCGTGTTATGATTAAGGAAATGTTTTGTTCAACAATTTGAGCGAGTCCCTGAGCGCGTCCGCCCCTTAATAGGGTATAACTTGATTGTGTATTTTTGTGTGTTCGATTTGTTTACGCGTTTGTTTTTATCCCTCGCGTCTTCTGAGTGGCGAGTCCCCGAGCGCGAGTAGAGCTGATTTGTGAGCGAGTCCCCGAGCGTTGTGTCCGACCGTATTGGTCGTGATTCTATTGCGGGTTGTGAATGCGTTGTTTGTAACGCGTCTCCTCCCCTGGCTCGGAGAGCCAGTCGCTTGGCGAGCCCTAGGAAGATCTTTTACTTGGTGTGTTCCTGAGCCGCGTGGGGTTCCTGTTTTGCGGAGTCCCCGTGCGTGGTACTTAACCGTTCGAGTCTCTTTGCTCGAGGGTGGGAGGGACGGAGCGCTGTGGGAATCGTCTATTGGACGTCTTGGCCCGGTGGGCCAGTCGGGCTAGGCGACTCCAATGGCGGCTCCGGGTTGGCATTTTTCGTGGACGACACAAGGCCCAAATACTTCCGGTGCCCTTGTGCCGCACTACTTTGCCGTGCTGGTCGCTCGACCAGAGGTTGACTTCCGCGAATAGCATATTGCTTGCATGTACGAGTGCGAGTGGCACAAGAATATGGCGAGTGGGCACAATTTGTGCGAACCGAATGAATTTCATTTATATATTCCGACAGAGTACAGTGTGTGGTTCTAAGTATAGAACTTTCTGAGGAGGTTTACATTCCATGGCCTCCCGACCTCCAACTGGCCATCACCCCGTATGTCGATGAGGTAGTAGGCGTCGTTGCCAAGGACTCGGCCAATGGCGAATGGCCCCTCCCATGGGGGGAGATCTTGTGCATGCCCTTCTTGTCTTAGGCCAGTCATAGGACCAGGTCACCTTCCTGCAAGGTGCGAGTTTGCACCCGGCGGCTGTGATAGCGGCGAAGTCCTTGCTGGTATATGGCGGTGCGGGAGCGAGCCAGGTCGCGTGCTTCATCAAGTTGATCGACGCTGTCTTGGCGGGCGGTCTCGTTGGCCGCCTCGACGTAGTTGGCGACTCGAGGGGAGTCGTGCTCCAGATCTGTTGGCATTACGGCCTCAGCGCCATACACCATGAAGAAAAGCGTGAACCCGGTTGATCGGTTGACGGAGGTGTGGATCCCCCATATCACAGAGGGGAGCTCGTCGACCTAGAATCATGGGGTGCGCTCGAGGGGCACCTGCAGCCACGACTTGAGCCCATGGAGGACGCTCTGATTGGCGCGCTATGCTTGGCCGTTTGACTCCGGGTGGGCGACTGATGCGAGGTCGAGTCGTATGCCATGCTCCTCACAGAATTCCGCCATGGCCTCCTTGGCGAAGTTGGTGCCGTTGTCTGTTATGATGTTGTGCGGGTAGCCGTACCGGTAGATGAGTTCACGGAGGAACTTGGTAGCCGTCTTGCCGTCGCACTTCTTGATCGGCTTGGCCTCCACCCATTTGGTGAACTTGTCGACTGCGACCAGGAGGTGGGTGAAGCCAGATGGGGACTTCTTGAGCGGGCCTACCATGTCCATGCCCCATACGGCGAATGGCCACGTGATGGGGATTGTCTTGAGTGCCGAACCAGGAAGGTGCGTCTGGTTGGCGTACTTCTGGCATCCGACGCATCTTTGGACGATGTTGGTGGCATCGGCCTGTGCGGCGACCCAGTAGAAACCGTGCCGCATGGCCTTGGCGACTAGCGACTTGGCGCCGGTGTGATGGCCGCAGTCGTCGGCGTGAATGTCCTGGAGGATCTTGCGGCCTTCTTCTGGCTGTACGCGGCGCTAGAACACGCCGGTCACGCTGCGCTTGTGGAGCTCGCTGTTGATGATGACGAAGGATTTGCAGCGGCGCACTACCATTCGCGCCTCTGTCTCGTTGCTCGGTAGGAGTTTGTGCTCTAGGAAGGCGACATATGGTGTTGTCCAGTCACTAGGTTCCACAACCATGGCGACTAAGGCCGGTTCTGGTTGCAGTGGGATCCCAACATCCATCTCCTTCGGTGGTCTAACGGAGGGTTTGTGGATGATGTCGAGGAAGACGCCTACTGGTGGCGCCTGTCGAGTCGATCTGATGCGGGAAAGGGTGTCTGCCTCCTTGTTTTTATGCCTGTCAATCCACTCGACAGAATAGCTGTCAAAGTGTCCTCCCAACTGGTCGACGGCTTGTCGGTATGCTATCATTGTTGGGGAAACAGCGTCGCACGTCCCGACCACTTGGCTGGCGACTAGGTCAGAGTCGCCGTAGCATCGTAGGCGGTTGATGTTCATCTCCTTGGCGGCTCTCATGCCGTGGAGGAGGGCCTCGTATTCCGCCATGTTGTTGGTGCAGGGTTTGAAGTTGAGGTGGAGCATGTAGCGGAGCTTGTCTCCTTTGGGGGAGGTCAGTATGACCCCAGCCCCCGTGCCGTCGGCGTTTTTGGAGCCGTCGAAGTGGAGCGACCAGTAGTGGAGGTATGGGAGCTTCTCTGGCTGCTGTGCTTCTTCCCAGTATGCGAGGAAATCAGCCAGGGCTTGTGACTTGATCGGTTTTCGGGGCTCGTACTTGATGTTGTGGACGCCGATCTCGACGGCCCACTTGGCGACTCACCCTGTTGCCTCGTAATTGCGTATGATGTCCTGCAGGGGCGCGGAGGAGACCATCATGATTGGGTGCTCCTGGAAGTAGTGTGGGAGCCTCCGCTGTGCTCGGAATACCGCGTACACCAGTTTTTGGTATTGCGGGTAGCGTTGTGGTGAGTCCGTTACGACTTCGCTGATGTAGTATATGGGGTGCTGTATGGGGCGCTCCTTGCCCTCTTCTGGTCGTTCGACGACCATCACGGTGCTGACGAATCGATTGGAGGCCGCGACGTAGACGAGCATTGGCTCTTTGTCGAGTGGCACAGCGAGTAGTGGTGCCGCGAGTAGCACTTCTTTGATTCCTTTGAGTGCGTCGTCGGCCTCCGCGTCCCATTGGAATGTTGGGTTCTTGCGCATCAGGCGGTAGAGGGGCATTGCCTTCTCACCTAGTCGGGGGATGAAGCGACTGAGAGCCGCGACTCGCCCTGCCAACTTTTGGACGTCGCTCAGGCACTCGGGTTTCCCGAGTCGCGCGATGGTGTTGATCTTGGTGGGGTCGGCTTCAATGCCTCACTTGGAGACTACGTACCCCAGAAGTTGTCCGGTGGGTACGCCGAAGGTGCATTTTCCAGGGTTCAGCTTGATGTTGTACCTCTGCAGATTTGCGAAGGTTTCTGCTAGGTCGGCGAGCAGATCGTCTTGGCGGGTGGATTTCACCACCACGTCGTCGATGTAGACATGAATGTTGCGGCCAATTTGGCTCGCTAGACACTCCTGCATGCACCTCTGGTATGTGGCGCCTGCGTTCTTGAGGCCAAACATCATGGCCGTGTAGCAGAATACGCCGAATGGCGTGATGAACACCGTCTTCTCCTTGTCTTCGACCGCCATCTTGATCTGGTTGTAACCAGAGTAAGCATCGAGAAAACACAGCGACTCCGATCCCGCGGTCGAATCGAAGATCTGATCGATACGCGGTAGGACGAACTCCTCCTTCGGGCAGGCGCTATTGAGATTGGTGTAGTCGATACACATTCTCTAGGTGTTGTTCTTTTTGAGAACCAGGACTGGGTTTGCCAGCCACTTGGTGTACTTGATTGGCCGAATGAAGCCTGTGGCTAGCAGGCGCTGGACTTCCTTGGCGATTGCTTGACGGCGCTCTTCATTGAAGGGCCGTAGCGACTGCTTTATTGGTCGCACTTTGGGGTCGGCATTAAGTTTGTGCTCAGCGAGTTCCCTCGGGACACCTGGCATGTCAGATGGCTTCCATGCGAAGATGTCGCGGTTCTCACGGAGGAACCCGATGAGCGCGCTTTCCTATGCGGGGCTCATGTGCGCCCCGATGGTGACCGTCTGGCTGGAGTCACCTGGGACGAGCTCAACGGTGCGGGTGTGCGTGGTCGCCTCGAACGCGAAGTTCGCGGCGATCAGTTTCTTCAAGATGGTGGGAACGTCCTTGTTGATGTTGCCCGCGTATTTCGCGAGCTCCTCCGCGTGGTCAGTCTCCGCGGCGATGACGGCGTCGGCGAGTTCGGCGCCTTTTTCCTTGCATTCCGCCGCCATATCAGGGACGCCGTGGACGGTGATGATGCCGCTCGGCCCGGGGAGCTTCATCGTGTTGTAGGCATAGTGTGGGGTCGCCATGAACTTTGCGAATGCCTGGCGGCCCAGGACGCAGTGGTAGGGACTGCGGAAGTTCACCAGCTCGAAGAAGATTCTCTCCGTGCGATAGTTTGCCGGGGTGCCGAAGGTGACTGGCAGCGTCACCTTCCCGATCGGGTACGCCTTCCGACCGGGGACGATGCCGTGGAAGGTCATCAGTGTTGGCTCGATGGTTGTTTCTGGGAGCTGGAGCCTTTTGAAGGTGTCGAGGTACAGGATGTTGATGGAGGTCCCACCGTCCATCAGTGTCTTGGGCAGCCAGTAGTCGGCCACCTTTGGCCTGACCACTAGGGCTACTCGACCTGGATATTCGATTCTTGGCGCGTGGTCCTGGCGACTCCAGGTGATGCTCTGCTCGGACCAGTTTAGGAAGCGGGGGATGTCGACTTGCGTCACCGCATTGACGGCAACCGTGCGGGTGAGTACCTTCTTCTCACGCTTGGTGCCGAGCCTAGTGAAGGTATGTAGCGATCCGACGGCGGTTCCGAAGCCACCGATGTTTCTGTTGTCCCACGATTGGTTGTTGTTGGGGTCCTCCCTTGCACGTCTCGCCTTCTCGATCTCTTTGAGAGAGTGGCAGTCGGCGGTGGTGTGGGTGGCGGGTTTTCCCTCCCTGCTATGGTAGATGCAGGGCTGAATGAGCAGGGCGGCGGGGTCGAATTTCGGCCTCGTCGCGTTGTTGGCGCGGTAGTTCCCCCTGTCGCGGTAGTTTCCTCCGTCGTGGTGGTAGTTCTTGGAGTCGCGTTGGCCGTAGCCGGCGTTGGCAATGAAGTTGACTCGCCCGTCGGTCCGGCGCTTGCCGGTGATGCGGGTATTGCTATAGCGCATGTCGCGTAGGCGCCCGCTATCGTGGATGCTAGTGTGCTGTCTTCCTCCCGACTCGTCGTCGGAGTCTTGGTTGGGGTCCTCCTCCGCGTAGCGCTTGGCAATCTCCAGGAGGTCGGGGATAGTATCGAGCGTCCGGTAGACCCTCTTGATTTTGGCGACCAGAGGTTCATACCGGCACGCGTTCTTGAAGCAGTGTATCTCTGTGTCTGGGTGGATGCCGGAGGCGTTTATCCATAGTTCTTGCCACCTTTGGATCCACCGGCAGGACGACTCGCGTTGTCCCTGGATGCATCGCTCCAGGTCCTCGATGGTGGTGGCGCGAGTGTAGGAGCCCTCGAAGTGCCTGACGAAGGCGTCCCGCATTTCTTCCCAGGAATCGATGTTGTCGGCGGGTAGCGTGTTGATCCATTGCCGGGTCGCGCCCTCCATCATCAGGGGGAGGTAGCGAGCGGCGATCAGGTCGGTGTGGCCTGCGATCCCCATTGCCATGAGGTATGTGTCCAGCCAAACGGCAGGGTCATACGTCGGGTCGTACTTCTCGATCTCCTTCGGGGCCTTGAAGTTGGCGGGGTATTTTTCCCCACGAATCATGGGTCCAAAGCATTGCAGCCCGACTCGACTGAGCGAGCCTCTTGGCTCCGGGTCGCCGCGGTTGGTGAGGGTGTGTCGCAGGTCGTAAGGTTGGCGCGACCGCCACGCCTGATTGTTGATGATGTGCGTTCGGGCATCGAGGGGTTGCCCGTTTATGGCGACGGTGTTGTTCGCAGGTCGCGGCTTGTTGGTCGACAACGCGGGGTTGGTGGCCCATGGTTGGTTCGCCAGGGGTTGGGGTGGTGGGCAAACTATTGCGTTAGCCACGGTGGGGTGGCCGCTTGATGCCGCCCTGCTTGCTGACGAGCGGGAATACATCCTCTCCCGCGGGTCGACTCCCGTGGCCTGTTGCTCGATGGCCCTGACAAGTAGGGCCTTGGCGTACTAGATCTGTAGCGCGCCATTGCCTTGGACATCGAGGTTGGTGATCGTGGCATCGGCCGCGACGACTTTGTCCATCGGGGTGGAGTACAGTGGTAGCCCGTTGGCGTCCTGGGCTTGAGGTGAGATGATGATCCGTGGTTGGTCTGGTGGGGGCGCACGACCCATGGGTGGTGGAGGGGCCCCAGTCGCCGGTGCTCCAGGTGGTGGTCTCGCGGGGTTGCGTCCTCCTAGCAGCATGTTCTCGCCGTGTTCGCGCTCGGCGGCGCGTGTGGGGTCGCCCTCGTCGTTGAAATTCAGGACGCGGCCCTGAACATTGGGGTTCAGGCGGGTCCTGATGTGGCGCTGGTGATAGAGTGACAGCACATTCGCCGTCTCTCATTCGAGGTGGTATTTCTCGCGCTCGGCGAGTTCGTTGCGTTGCACCTCCTAGAGCCGCAGGCGGGCTTGTTCCACCTCCGTGGCCATCGTGGTCGGCAGGATCGGTGTGGAGAACGGATCTGGCGGGGCGGCCGTGCTACCCGCCATGTAGATCGCGTTGAAGCAATTGGATCTGGCGCGAAAATCCTCGGGGGATTCCGAGCCGGAGTCAGAGTCGAAGATCCCCAGGATGGAGGGATCCTCGAAATCCTCGGGGTTGGAGACTCGTGTGATGGAGTCCTCCCGTGACGCGGCGGTGATGGATCCGTTGACCGATGCAGGGGTCGCGGAGTCGGCGTCGTCGTTTAGGGCATCGTCGTTGGTGGCGGCGTTGGTCTCGACCGTGTCGCTAGCGGCCGAGTCGTACTCGGTGACGAGGCCCCTGATGGAGCGGACCTGCTCCTCCAAAAGCAGATCGCGGTGTGGAGGCGACCCACCGACGATCATCATCATGGCTAGATCGACCGCGCCGGTAAAGCTGACGAAGAGGTTGATGGAGCCGATCGGCATCACCGCGGCGTGCGTGACCGGGCGCAACGTCGGGATGTAGCTGCTGGGCAGGATCTGCAAGATCCCGCCGATGGCGATCATGCGGCCGGTGGCGAGCGGCCGCTCGATCGGCGAATAGGGTCTCGCCGCAGAACTCAGGCCAGTCCCGCTATGCCCCACGGTGGGCGCCACTGTCGTGGAAATGGCCACAGCAGTCGCTGCCATAGGCAGCGATTGAGTGTTTCGTGAGGAAGAGTTGGCGGCCATCTGCGGTGCAAGATGGGGGCGGATGCACATGGGTTTACCCAGGTTCGGCCCCCCGGAGGGTAAAGACCTACTCCTGCTAGATTAAATTATGAGAGAGCGAGTTACAAGGGTGGCGAGCTTGGTGGCTAGGCAGCGAGTCGCTTGAGGGGGTGTATGATGGAACTTAAGTCTCTAGGATACCCTAGGTAGGTTTATATATGAAGCACCTCACTAGGGTTTACAAGTTGTCTCTGAACAAGATAAGGATCCGGGGGCTTTTGACCTAATCCGACTGGGCTTCTGCTATGCTTCTAGGCTTCCAGTCGCCAGTCGATGGGCCTTTCCTTTATTCAGAGTCCAGTCGCTGTCCTTCAGGTGCACTTGCAGGCCTTTCGGCCCACTCGGAACGTACTGCTGAGCATACCTCCTTTGCCACATCCCCATCAGAATGCATGCTATAGTTGAATCCCAGCATACTGCCAGGGTTCCTAGACATGGTTGGACTCCAAATTCTGGAGTGGCATCACTGCATGTGTTCTTTTCCAAAAACCACAATGATGCACACTGATACACACACACATCCAAGAACTCTAGTGGATCCATGTGGTTTATGAAAAGAACACACATGCAATGACTCTAGTGGATCCATGTGGTTTATGAAAAGAACACACATGCAATGAACTCTAGTGGATCCATGTGGTTTATGAAAAGAACACACATGCTAGGGTGGCATCATTGCATGTGTTATTTTCTCCAAAACCATAGTGATGCACACTGATACACACACATCCAATGAGGTGTGGTGATGCAGCATCTTTGAAGCTGGTGGTAGAATGCATGTTGCAAATGAATCCCATCATGCTGCCAGGGTTCCTGGACATGGTTGGACACCACATGCTGGAGTGGCATCACTACATGTGCTCTTTTTCTAAAACCACAATGATTCCCACTAATACACACACACATCCAATCAAGTGTGGTGATGCAGCATCATTCGAGATGGTGGTTGAATGCATGCTGCAATTGAATCCTAGCATGCTTCCAGGGTTCCTGGACATGGTTGGACACCACATGCTGGAGTGGCATCACTGCATGTGTTCTTTTCCTAAAACCACAATGGTACACGCTGATACACACACACATCGAATGAACTCTAGTGGATCCATGTGGTTTATGAAAAAAACACATGCAATTACTGAGAAATGGGTCTCGAGGAGGGGGGCCCTTGAGGAGACCTAACATTGCTAGAAATTGGTTCTGCACCACTTGCATGTGATGGAATCGAGGTCTACCATGCACAATCTAGGCGTCGTGTACCTTCCCGAGGTAGAAAGCGCGTGTTTTTTTGAGGAAACGCCCGTGCGTGTTATCAATGTATTAGTTAGAAAGTGGAGATCGTGGTAGCGCCCCTCCACCACCCACCCACACGTGTCCACTCGAGGACTACCAATGGTCCAGTGTATATAAACCCGCTCAGCCTTCTTCCATGATCTCGTGTAATGTCCCTCAATCTGTCTACTCCCAAACCCCAATCTACACCTTCCATGTGCGCCTAAGCTCCTTCACTTGCACCTCCGCCTTCCCTAGGTGCGCTATGAAGCGTACGCGTGGAGACAAGCCGGAGGTGAAGCCACTTGGAGGCACAGCAGCAGATGGCTCGGTCGTTGCCGAACAGGCCGAGGCATCTTCTCCAGGCACGCGCGCCACTCGTCGCCGCGCCATCAAGGCTTCGAGCTCATACGTCCAGCCAGTAGCCGTCACCGTCGAGCAGCAGGTGGCCGACAACATCGTGGTGCCAGCAGTAGATCTGGAAGAGGGGCAGGCGCCATGCGGAGGCAACCCAGTGCTTTACATCAACGACCCCATCCTCCTCCAAGAAATCGACGACACAATCGCAGAGAATGACGAGTTTGAGGAGGAGGTCCTCGATGAGGAGTCTGAGGTACTACATTGCTAGCTTCTCTAGTCGCAGCCATAGATTTCACTGTTCATACCTAGGATTTGCTCAATCGTCTAAAGATTCTTTTGCTCTTGAAGTAGGGTAGTATATATATGGTTTGACCGGTCGATTGATGCATATGCTATCAAGTCACAAAACCCCAATCCGTCTAGTTGCAAAACCCCAATCTGCTCATCTGCCATCTAGTAAATTTACATTTGCTTAACTCGTTGTTGTTCACACGGTTCTTCTTGTGCTATAAATTCAATCGATCTATAACATTTGATTTAGGGGTTTTACGGCTTACTAGTTGAGTTTTGATTTTGTACACAACATGCATATAACATTACATTTCTATTCCTTACTAAGGCCAATGATTCAGTTTTACCCCAAAAGATTGCAAGGGGAGACACATATATGATGGTGTCAGATTTTTTATGGATGGTTAGTGAACCTGATGCAATGTACAACAATATAAGTTGTGCAATTGGTACTTTGGTTCGCTGACTCCATCTCTAAAAAATTCATGAGGCCCTAGATTTATTCTACACATATGAACTATGATCTTTCAACTCTGATCTTTGAACTATTTGTCATTGAGGCCGATGATTGAAATTTGTCCCAAAAGAGTGCAAGGGAGACACATATGATGGTGTCTGTTTTTAGAGATGGGTTGGTGAACCTGAGGCAGCAATGTACACAAACAATATAGGTTGTGTTGTTGGTACTTTGGTTCTCCAACTCCATCTCTGAAAAAATTATGAGGCCTTTAATTATTCTCATATGGAACTAGATCTTTGAATTGTTTATGATCTTTGAATGATCCATATGATGCATATGTATATGCATGGTTTTGATGTATATTTAGGATTATTTTTGTACCTGAATATGTATATCCCTGAATATTGTTTCGTAGGATTACATTTCAATTTCTTACTGTGGCCAATGATTCAAATTTGCCCCAAAAGAGAGGCAGACACATTGGTGTCAGATTTTTTTAGGGATGAGTTAGTGAACCTGGGGCAATGTACAAGAACAATAGGTTGTACAATTGGTACTTGGTTCACTAACACCATCCCTAAAGAAACTTATGAGGCCCCCAGATTTATTCTACATTCATAGAACCATGATATTTGAATTATGTATTGCATGCATTCATAGTGTATAAGAATTACATTTCAGTTTGTCACCGAGGTCGATGATTGAAATTTGTCCCAAAAGAGTGCAAGGGGATACATATATGATGGTGTCGGGTTTTTTAGGGATGTGTTGGTGAACCTGAGGCAGTAATGTACGCAAACAATATAGGTTGTGTTGTTGGTAATTTGGTTCACCAACTCCATCTCTAAAGAAAATTATGAGGCCCTTGATGTATTCTCATATGGAACTACATGTATGATATTTGAATTGTTTCTGATCTATGAATGATTCATATGATGCATATGTATGATGCATGGTTTTGATCATAAGTTTTTTCAACATGTACCTAAAGATTAATTTTTGGTTTTTATTTATGATTACAATATTTATGATTGTTTTTGTACCTGAATATGTATATCCCTAAATATTATTTCGTAGGATTACATTTCAATTTCTTATTGTGGCCAATGATTCAAATTTCCCCAAAAGAGAGGTAGCCACATTGTTGTCTGATTTTTTCAGGGATGAGTTAGCAAACCTGGGGCAATGTACAAGAACAATATAGGTTGTGCAATTGTTACTTGGTTCGCTTACGCCATCCCGGAAGAAATTTATGAGTCCCCGGGATTTATTCTACATTCATAGAACTATAATATTTGAATTATGTATTGCATGCATTCATAGTGTATATGAATTACATTTCAGTTTGTCATCGAGGTCGATGATTGAATTTTTCCCCAAATTTTGCCCCAATAGGTTGTGCAATTGTTACTTGGTTCGCTCATGCCATCCCTCAAGAAAATTATGAGGCTGCAATCTTTGTTCTATATACACTCTGATCCAATTAATTTTCATTTTGTTGAGATGAAATGATATATGAACTGCTCAAACTATTGCTGATATGCTTTATCTTTGATATCAATTTAATATTGTCTTACATATATATGTTGTCAATTCTTGAGGTGTAATACAATTCAATCATATGTATGAGTTCTAAGTTATATTCTTAAAAATCAGCAAGAGGATGATGATGACGTGGACGATAGCAAGGAATCCAGGGACAACAAGAGCTGCTACGTGCTAAGGCAGTTACGGTGTGGGAAAATCCGTTTCTACCATAGGGAGACTATTTTGCCCATTCTGTGGCAGAGCAATCAACTGGACCTCAACAGCATGATCCAACACGTGGTGGGCATTGCTAGAGGCGGAGGCCGATTACCTTGGCATGTCACGCAGCCTTCGGCAAATTCCTCCGGGATTATGTTGGTATTGGCCTGTATCCTCTCAACTAGGCTATCCATGCCTCCTACTGCTGCCCTGCCCCTGCCCTGCTAGGCGTCCCTATGTCCCGGTCTCCTGCTGTTGCCCCTGCTTTTATTTTGTTTTAGTTAATTATTACCTATGGGTTGCACGTAGGACAATATATCTGTGGTGTCTCTGGTGAACCTTCTATATATATATTAATCTACTTCTTTATATGGAGTTCCTTAAAATTTCTAGTGTTCAATTATATTACTAATCATGCTCATGCACACTACCAAATATTTCTAGTGCTCGATTATATTATAATTGTCAAGGAATACATCAACAAGTTAAATTGGTCGAAATTTCATATTGAAGTAACTAAATGATCACACATCGGTTGTGGAAGTTGGCAGAAGCTGAGGCCGAAGGCATCAGCCGAAGACCTTGGCGCGGCATGCAGCCTTCGGCAAATTCCTTAGAGGTTCAACAACGGGTTGCCGCCGCCCAGCTCCAAATTCGCTTACAGGTTCAACATGGCAGAACTTGAGCTACTGAGGGTACAACTCCCACATAGACCTCAGCAAGGGTGGCAGAATTGGTGCGGGTGCGACCACGCTGACGGCGAGCTCAGATTCTGGAGGAGAAAAATAGGACCGAGCATGGTCAACACGGTGACAGATCTCACATGGAACCAATTCTCACCGCCGCGCCGTGCGGCCATGGTGAGGGCAAGCTCTAACTCGGGATGGGGAGGAGAGCGGGGCCGAGCAGGTTCATCCACGTCCTAGCTCTGCGCCATGGCCGCGACCACAGATTGCCGCTCCGGGGAAGAAGAAGATGCATAATGGATGCAGGCGCCAACGCTGCAAGCCTACATGGAAGTCACGACAACAGCGATATAACAGCAAAAACTGACGGGGGGCCCAACTTTATGGGTGTTAGCCTGATATTTTGTATTCTAACTTAAAGTTGAATTTGTATCAAAAAAGACCCCCTGAATATTTGGCAGACCAATTGTGGGCAACGCAGATGATTACAAGCAACTTGGGTACCGCTTTGACTTGGCACCTCAACTTTCGGGCCACAAAATTATATTCTCATATATATAGGCCAACCACTAGTTTAGGTGTAGTTTAGGCAGTAAAGGGTAAAGTCTGGATGAATTTGAGGTTACATGGGCCAAAGGCCCAAAAGGCTTTTAACATGCCTACGCTTACACCGGAGACTCCGGGTGGAGCTCGGTCTCCGGGGCTGACTCCGGGGCGACATACATGGAGCTCCTGAGGGGGTCCGGAGTCCTAGCCGGAGTCCTAGGGAGGGAGACTCCAGGGTCGAAGGCCGGATACTCCGGGGTAGCTAGGCCGGAGACACTGGGGTGTGCGGAAACACCAGGGGTGGTGATGCTCTCCGGTGAAGATTCCATGGGGGTGTAATGAACGCTCTAGGCAGGGGTCCATAGACTGGTCCGGAGTCCTGGCTAGAGACTCCGGGCTTTAGGGCCAGAGACTCTGGGGCTTCAGCCTGAGCAGCATCTTCTTCACGTCCAGCTCCTTGTACTTCATCCGTGGGGGCTTGGCGATACGTTGGGGCTTCATATATGATAATACATAGAGTAGTTGCATGAAGTATCGAGCCATCTAAGGATGTATCGAAGTCACACGAGGAGAGGATCGAGTTAACCTTAGCTTGTGGGAGTTTGGCTCGGGCGCGAGTCATTGGTCCACTTGGGGGACTTGGTGGTGTAGATGTAGGGACATCCGTAGGACGGGCTGCATCATCATCGGTACCAAGACAACAATACTACCGCCTCGACCGGTACTACCACATGCTACGAGCGGTACTACCGCATGGGACAGAGATCCCCCGCGTGAATCTCTAGACCTAACCTATACCAAGAGGGCAGTCCTATCGGACACCACCGATACTACCAGAGCTGGATCCGGTACTACCAGATGTCACAGTGCCTAAATGCACTAGCTCGGCCTTTAGGCCTTGTAACGCACCTAATATTTTTAGTTTTCCCAAACTACCCTCGTATTAGTGGCTGGCCTATATATAGCCCCACCCCTCCAATGTAAACCTCAGACTTGGATAATTGAAATTAGAAGACACTCTTGTGGATCTCCCTAATTTCTAGTCTCATGCTCCCTGTGAAAGAAGCACCAATTATCCCCACTACTAGGAAATGCCTTATCAGTGGCGTACCGGTTTTACATTCTGTGGCGCATATAGGATGCACCACTGCTACGTCGCCACAGAATTATATTTCTATGGTGCATATCAATTTGTCGTGCGCATTTTACCATATGTGCCACATAATTCATTTTAGTGGCGCATATCACACCATGCACCACATAAATGTCGTGCGCCACAAAAATCTTAACATATGCGCCACAAATTATATTACAGCTATTCAATGGAAAATACAGTCTTGGTACAGAGTTAGGTATTTATACATATCAGTAGAAACAATGTATTGCACATAGTATATGAATCCCGACATATAATACAAACACAAGTAGAATGTCATCACACTTAGAGCCCGATCGAGATACATATATAGTGTCAAGTGCAGAATTTTTACACAAGTGCCGAAAACAAGGTTCATATCATCTCACATTACAATGAAGTGGTCACCGCCTACACTAGGATCAAATAGAATACAATTGTGATGAAGGTGAGAAAGAGCAGGAGCCCGACCAATATCTTCATACGGGTCTTCTTCCACAGGTGGTTCCTCCACATCGCTACCGCCTCCTCTCTAGTCACGTATCCTTTGTAGTTGTTGCCGCTGAACTTATTCACTTGTTTCTGACAGTCCTTCCACTCCTCTTAGACTCTTGGAACCCAACCCTTGTACATCACATACCACTTTGCCATCTCTATAGAAAAAGCTTATTAGTAAATCATGCAACGGAAAGAAATAAAGGGTTCACATGCACATATGTTCATAAAAGTTGAAGCAAAGGATTCATAAACCTAAAATATAGCATCACGATCATTATAGAAGTAATAAATCCAACAACAACGACCGTTTCGGGCTAGGCAAGTTAATTAGGACACTATACACATCCATTGATACACAAACTCATGAAGATAGTAAAGTTTATGAAACACACACACTACACGCATCCATCGAGAATATACACCGACCCAATCATGCTAGGCACACATTGATCATGAAGACTTCTTTTCGCTCAGTTTCGGGAATGGTAGATAACCCTCTTTTGTCGTCCACATCCTAGTGTCACCCGGCTTATGGAGGCGTTCTTCGATCTCCCTCTTAGTCAACCCTATGGCTTGTTGTAGGTCCCCCCTTGTTGATGAGGACATCCCATCTATTGATACAACCGCTGTACATACAGCTACACAAATACAAGGACCCATCACTCGACCTCGTGCCAAGCAACTTAATTATCATATACTTTCTTTTCTTGGAACTATTCCTCATATACATGAGAATATGATGCTGCCTAAATCAGATGTGTTTGTTTCTCTTAGAAATGATGGACCTAGCATGGACGTGAGGGACAAGCATTGGAGCATGATCATGCATGGAGATGGCAGAAAGCATATGAGGATTTAAGAGGACGCAAAAAGTGGAGATTTTAGAACTTATAAGCCACCATAATGAAGATTGAAGGTTTGGACAAAATATTCAAGAATATTACTTCGTAGATTCGTCCATAGCTTAATTTGGTGCTACGTCACCTTTATTTTTGGTCAGGCCCATGTTATTTTTGCAGGTTTTTTAAGAGCCACTTTTTAGATTCCATATTTGAGGGGAAAATGCCTTTTAGGGTTGGATTTGGCCACCATACCTATGGCTGGTCAAAACCCCACCTTTTTCCCCTTAAATACCCCCATAGCCGTCATTTTAGACTCGTATTTTGTTTAGACTAAAACTTAGCCACCATTGCAACTTCGCCAAGGTTTGATTGTCGCAGAGACCTCCTGTACTTCGCACCTATTTAGGATCCCATGATTTTAATAAATCTTTCATCTTTATCCACAATATCTTGATTGCAACATTATTTCTTACATGTTCTCGATTTCAGGTAGGAATTAAGACCCTCGCTGGTCAGGCTGATCGTGCTTCCGCAAGATTGCTAACCTATAGGAGATTGGACTAGCTATTGCATTGGCGCTCGTGCTCGCAGGTGTAGTCGGATCGTCAAGCCCTAACACCATCTCATCGAAAGATCGGACACCTTTGCCCTATCAAGTGGTATCAGATTTCAGGTAGCTCGGTGAGATTTTTCAGTTTTTTCTAGTGTAGATCTGATACCAATTTTCTTCCCGTCATGCATAAGAGAATAGTGATTTGTTTTACCATTATGAACATATTCTCCATCAAATTGCCAAGGTCTACGGTTATGGGTCTCCTTGTGGATTTACCCTTGGAGTGGCCCGATCTTCACGGATTTGAGGCGGAAGTGAGGGAAAACACGATGAACACAACTCTAATGCAAGGTAAAGATACAAACACACGCCAAATCACACCCAATTCGAGTTGCTCCCGTTGGTTCGAACAACCAATCCAATAGAATCCTCGGCGAGAGACCATGTGGTAGAATCACCAAAGGAGAGATCGGCAAGCGGACGGTAGAATCCAAACCAAGGAGAGAGTAGAAACCAAGTAGAATACCAAAGGGGAGAGACCAAGCACTACTAGAATCCTTGATAGGGAGAGACCAAACACTTGAGGAGGGTCTTGACAACTTGGAGAAGGGCACCGACTCCAAGGCCTTGTACAACTCATAGATTTACTATTGAGAGGGGGTTCCCATCTAGGGTTAGGCACATGCCTTAATTCATCATCATCTCTAGGGTTTCAAGGAGGCGGTGAGGGCATATATATAGGCCAGCCACGAGCTAGGGGTAAAATAGGCATCAACAGGAAGTTTGCAGCGTTACATGGGCCAAGCCCAGCTTGAGGCGCGCAGGCCCACGTTGCTCGGTCCGGAGACTCCGGTCTGGACCGGAGACTCCGGTCAACCTCCGGAGGGGTTCACTGACTATCCCAGGCACTGGTTCGGGGTTTAGTTCGGAGACGGGCCGGAGACTCCGGTGTGGTAGACCAAAGACTCCGGTCTGCTGGTGTGGAGACTCCGGTCCTGCTTCAGCAGCTTCTTGTGTCTTCTCTTCTAGGCCTCTTGCTTGAGTGTCTTAGCTCTAGGGCCATCCTTGCTGTGTCTTCTTAGCATCATGTTCATGGACCTAGTGACATCATGGGCATTTGTCTCAAGTAGGATTCCATTCGCATAATAACCAACAAAAGGCAAAGCATGGAAGGAGTTCACCTTTGGAGTGATGATTAGTGTGGCATGATGTGGACCAAAGGTGGTTTCCGTATGTTGGGCTACATCATCTACCAAGTAACAAAGAACAAGCTTGCATGGGTACCACATCACAATCAACAAAATCAGAGTATGTACCAATAGTAAAATGCATGCGTACCGTTCTTGTTACCTTGATCTTACGAGAACTCTCAAACTATTGGATGTAATATGAATGTGTGTATTGTCTTGTTTGGAGAGAAAGCTTCTCTACCATGTCAACACTAGCCATATTATTACAACTCCCTCCATTAATAATGATCAGTATAACTCTTTCCTTGACAATGCCTCGTGTTTGGATCAAGTTGTGGCATTGATCATGCTCAGCTTTGCTCAATTGCACACTCAACACACATTGTGCAACTAAGCTCTTATATTGATCAGCAGTTTGAGCTCCCATTACCTCCATCTCTTCTTCAGAATCAGAATTATCCCCATCACGTGCAGCAATAAGAGATAATGTATCTTCATAAAAATCATTTGTTGAATCATATTCACCATCATCACACACCATCATAACACGCTTTGTTGTGCACATCCTCTCAATATGACCATATCCCCAGCACTTGCGGCATTGTATATCCTTCGTTTTGCTTGTGGAGGTCACAGAAGAAGAACTACGAGCATGACCATTGGATGATGGTGGTGGAGCAGCTGAAGGCGTCCTTGATGAAGGTGTGGTGGCTTTGGACATGGTAGGTGCTGGTGGCGTACCACGTGAAGAAGATGCTGATTGTTGGGACGTCCACGACGATGTAAGACCTGCAGAATTGTTAGACCTTCTCCATGGTGGTGGTTCATCCTACACTTCATGTTCAGCTTTGCAAGCAAGATGAAACAAACGAGTAATGGTACGATATTCCTTATAGTCTAAGATGTTTTGAATCTCCTTATTTAAACCAAGAAAGTAACCAGCCATCATTTCTTCTGTATTTCCAACAATACCAACACGAACCATCCCAGTTTGTGACTCCTGATAATATTCTTCTACAACTTTTTTGCCTTGTTCTAAACAAGTCATGTTCTTTAGCAAATCTCGTTGATAAGTTGGTGGTACAAAACAAACATCATAGCAGTTTTTAAAGCAGACCAAGTATTAGGAATATGAGCATGATTGACGTGACAATATTCAGACCACTAGAGTGAAGCAAAATCTATAAACTCGCAAGTAGCATCAGTAACACGCATATTCTCAGGATATCTTAAACATGCAAAATGTTGATCTATTTCCAATTCCCATGTAAGATATCCATCAGGATTACACCTACCCTCAAAAGGCGGAATATTTAGCTTAAGCTTAGAAACATGATCATCATTACGTACCGGTGGTCGAGCGTTGTAGTAGTAATGCCGAGGACGGCCGGCAGGTTGTTTGACATACTCGTCGAACTCATCCTCATCTTCATACTTGTTCTCACCATCCTCTTCATATCCCACAAAAGCGTCAACTGTGGTAGCAGCAGCAGCTGTTGGTGCAGCAGCTTCGATAGTTGGTGCGGCAGCTTCTGGCGTTGGAGCCTGAGGTGGTGAAGTTGTAGCAGGAGCAGACGAACCCGCAAAATGGTGTCCTGTGAGTGGCACTCGTCGTGCAAGTCCCACATGGTCAGGTAGACGGCGTTGAGGACGTGTTCCAGCCGCAAGTGCAGGTGCAAGTAACCTGGTGAGGATCTCCTGAAACGTGGCATCGAGCTTGTCATTGAAGGATTTCTCTAGTCTATCTATCTTGTCAATGGTTTCATTGAGCATGAGGTCAACATTCTCCAGTTCTGAATCAACGTCTTGCGCACGTCCTACCAAAATCTTGGTGAAGTGAGCATGCATCTCTTCATTTGTCATGTTTGCCGGTTCAAGAGGTATATCTGCCATGGTTAGTCTTTAAAAGCACAGGTGTATATGCCTACAAGTACTGAAATATGGTGGAAACACGCGTAATCCGTCAATCAATATACAAAACTCTTACAAATTCTTACCAAACAGGAGGAATAGGTGATGTGTAACCGCAAAGATCAGTGGTTCTAGAGATTGAACCGAGCGATTACCAGGGATTAACACAACACACGTGGAGAAATCTATGGAGATCTGTGAAGGCTTAGCAAAGGGGTTAGCAATTATCAAAAAAACAATGCAAAGTTGAAGAGATGATCAACGACGGTACCACACTAGACCTAGGCTAGACCGTACTAGAGATGCGAGTGTAGAGCACTAACGATGTCACGACATGGCACAACAAGCATCGGTATAATGATATAGCACCCTGAAAAGTGAACTGATATGTCCAAAATCACTATGATGGCGAGTGTCTAGAACCAATCTACGGGTATAAAAACAAGATAGCCTCGAAATTTTTTGTCAGAAAATTTCTACCATGCTCCGAAAAGTGTGCAGGCGCAAAAAAAATGTCACTATAACGGCCGATGGAGAAAAGTGATCTCCAAGGCCAAAAACTAGTATAGCTGGAATTTTTTTCGGAGGCGATTCCTTCTTGACTTGTGGCCGGACTTAAACTCACGGAATTAGATTACAACACGGAATAAATATGGAAGGAAACAAAACTACCGAGGAAGTAACAACTCTACTCGGACTCGTGCCACAACAGGAAACCGATCGGATCCATGTTACGGTTGGAAGGCGGTGGCGGAGTCTAGGGTTTATCGTCGCAGGGTATATGGCGGTGGAATATGGTGGTGGATGTATGGCAATGGTGATGATCAGCGATCGTGGCAGCATTGACTAATGTGACTAGAACTCGAAACTTTAAGGGATGAGGCACTAGCACCAGCAACTCGACGTGACGATGTAGACACGAATTCAAAAATGCAAAACTTAAAAGACAATGCAAGGCGAAGATTGGTGATGGGATAGATATCAAAAATGCAAATCTCAAACCTATGACTCCTGAACAAATTTTAAAAGATGATCGCGCTAGAGCTAGTAGAGCTAAAACTAAGGAGAAACACAAAAGTGAGAATTAGATTGTTGTTAAAGATTTTGTACCACCAAAGACCACTAAATATGATTCTAAACATGCAACTGAAGTTTGTTTGAAGGGTCCATGTATGCTTGCAAATAAAATTGATATTGCTGAACTGGATGTGAACAATACTCAATGTTACGCAATTGTCTGCAAAGAGGTTTTGTTTTCATTTGAGGATATGCCTCCTTCTTTGCCACCTGCTGTTGCTAACCTTTTGCAAGAATATGAGGACATTTTTCCAGCTGAGATGCCACCAGGATTACCTCCTATTAGAGGAATTGAGCACCAAATTGATTTAATTCCTAGTGCCACATTGCCCAACCATGCGCCATATAGAACTAATCCAGAGGAGACAAAAGAGATGCAACGCCAAATCCAGAAACTACTTGACAGAGATCACATTCGTGAGTCCCTTAGACCATGTGTTGTTCCTATTATTTTGGTACCTAAGAAAGATGGTTCTTCGCGCATGTGTACTGATTGTAGAGCTATCAATAATATTACTATTTGTTACCATCATCCTATTCCATGTTTACATGATATGCTTGATGAATTAAGTGGCTCTACCATGTTTTCTAAAGTTAATTTGCATAGTGGTTACCACCAGATTCGTATGAAACTGGGAGATCAATGGAAAACATCATTTAAAACTAAGTTTGGTTTATATGAGTGGTTAATAATGCTGTTTGATTTAACTAATGCACCCAGCACATTCATGAGATCAATGAACGAAGTTTTACGTTCTTTCATTGGATGTTTTGTGGTAGTCTACTTTGATGATATGCTGGGACCATATTTACAGAAACAAAACTGCAAACTTATCAGGATTGGAAGCTATTTCAGACATCAAAGAAAAGTTACACCTTCCATTTGCAATGGAAATCATTGTCATGGCTACCTGGGGTATATGGATATGCAGAAATGAGAAGATATTTAATGACAAAAGACCCACACTTGAAAGATGGAAAGCAATCTTCTATCAAGAGATGAGATGGTTACAGTTCAGAATCAAAAGAAAATACAAGGAGAAATTCAAAACCTGGCTGAATCAACAATTAGATTAAGGATAGAGTAGATTTTACCCACTTTAGAGGTGGCTTTATCTTCTTGTTTTGATCTGCCTTAGATCAATAGGCTATCTATATTTTATCTTTGTAACATACTCATACCTTATAATAAAAAAATTGCAGTGGGGATTCTCCCTACTGTTTCACCTCAAAAAAAAGTCTACTTTGATGATATTCTGATATATAACAAATCTTTAGAGGATCATTTGTAACATTTTTGCGTCATGCACATTTGTTTGGTAATCTTGAGAAGTGCACCTTTTGCATCGACCGAGTTGTGTTTCTTGGCTATGTTGTTGCATCACGGGGTATTGAAGTGGATCTAGCCAAGATTGAAGCAATTGAGAATTGATGACCCACAAGTATAGGGGGTGTATCGCAGTATTTTCGATAAGTAAGAGTGTCGAAACCAACGAGGAGCAGAAGGTGCTGGCTAGTGGTTTCGAGCAGGAATTCTCTGTAAATACTTAGCAAACAGATTTTTAGGTGTCTTTGATAATGCAGGTAAATAAAGTATGAGTAAATAAAAGACAATACGAATAAATGCAGCAAGTGGCCCAATCCTTTCTTTAGAAAAGGACAAGCCGGTTGTATTACTTAAGATGACCAAACATTCTCGAGGACACATGGGAATACCGTCAAGTGCTTTCGCTTCATATAGTTGATTAATCTTTTTTAGTTTGCTAAGTGTTGTGTGGGTGAACCTGTGCTAATGTACCGACCTTCCTAGGACTAATACATACTTGTGATTATACCCCTTGCAAGCATCCGCAAGTACAAGAAAGTAATTAAGGTATAAACCTAACCACAGCTTTAAACTCTAAGACCCTTACGTCCCTTGTGCAATGGTTTCCTAACGGGGGTTTAGGTTTCTATCACTCTGACAACCCCTACGATTAGTAGCCAAATACACAATGCATTCCCCTAGGCCCATATAGGTGAAGTGTCATGTAGTCGACGTTCACATGACACCACTAGAAGAAGTACACCACAACTTAAATATCAAACTATTGAATCTTTCTCAACACAATTCCACTACTAACAACATGACTTCTCCCATGTCCTCGAGAACTAAACGAACTACTCACAAGACATCATATGGATCATGATCAGATATGAAATAATGATGTATAACAATCTGAACATAAACAATAATTCAATGGCTCACTCAATAGCATCAACTATAAAGAGTAATCAACATCAGGAAAGTTTCCCCTAAGAACTATGCAAGATTCAACCCAATTGTTACATCGGTATGGAGATGGTGATGAGGGTGATGGTGGAGATGATGGTGGTGGTGATGATGATGATCCCAATGAAGTCCAGCTTGATGGTGGTGTTGATGGCGACGATCTCCCCTCTCCAGGAAGGAATCCCCCTGGCAGAATTCTGTCTGCCGGAGAGATCTTTCTCTCTCGGTGTTTTCCACCATGCAAAGGCAGCGGAATCTTTCTGTGGTCGCTCCCCGAGTCTTAGGGTTTCGGGAGGATAATATACGCTAGAGGGGAGAGCCAAGGGTGGACCAGGGCGGCCACACCACCTAGTGGCGCGACCTAGGCTGGCCCGCGCCAGGGAGTGGTGTGGGCCCCCTGTGGCCCATCTCAGCCTTCCCTTCTGGCTTTCTTCGTCTTCTAGAAAAATAGGATTTCCATGTATTTTTCTGGATTTTCTGATCTTCGCGAATTTTGCCTCCAAACAGCACATTTTCCATCAGAATCCTGACTGCAGCGGTCCATGCTCCAAAAGTCATCAACCATGCAAAAACAAATGAAATAACATAAGTATCATCCCTTAAAATGAAATATATCAATGAATAACAGTAAATTATGATATAGAATAGTGATGCAAAATGGACGTATCAAGAATTGGCCGCAACCCAAGACGGTCACACAAGTGAGGAGTTTTCTTGGCCTCGCTGGTTTTTATAGGCGTTTTGTCAAAGATTTTGGATCAATTGCTGCGCCGCTGAATGAGCTTACAAAGAAGGATGTGCCCTTTTTTGGGGGATGCACAAAAACAAGCCTTCATGATATTAAAAGATAAGTTAACACATGCTTCAAGTGGGAAAACATGTTGCATATTTTAGTGAGAAATTAAGTCGGGCTAGTCTGAACTGTTCTACTTATGATAAAGAATTATATGCGCTGGTTTGGACATTAGAAACTTGGCAACATTATTTATGGCCTAGAGAATTTGTTATACATTCTGATCATGAATCTTTGAAGCATATTCATAGTCAAGCTAAGCTGAATCGTCACCATGCAAAGTGGGTTGAATTTATTGAATATTTTCCTTATGTTCACAAACACAAAAAAAAGGTAAAGATAATGTTATTGCTGATGCTTTGTCACACTGTTATACTTTGTTATCTCAACTTGACTTCAAATATTTGGATTAGAAACTATTAAGGAACACTATGTGCATAATGCTGAATTTAAAGATGTGTTGCAGAGTTGTAGAGATGGTAGAACATGGAACAAATTCGTCTTCAATGATGGATTTGTGTTCGCCGCTAACAAACTATGCATCCCAGATAGTTCCGTTCATCTTTTGTTGTTATAGGAGGCATATGGAGGAGGACTCATGGGTCAGTTTTTTGTAAAGAAGACGGAGGATGTTCTTGCTGCACACTTCTTTTGCCCACACATGCGTCGAGATGTTGAAAGATTCATGGGACGCTGCACTACTTGTCAAAAAGTAAGTCTCGCGTTAATCCACACGATTTATATATGCCTCTTCTTGTTCCTAGTGTTCCTTGGGAGGATATTTCTATGGACTTTGTTTTGGGATTGCCTCGTACACATAAGGGGAGGGATAGCATTTTTGTTGTTGTGGACCGGTTTTCTAAGATGGCACACTTTATTCCTTGTCACAAAACCAATGATACTACGCATACTGTTGATTTGTTCTTTCGTGAAATTGTCCGTTTACATGTTGTGTGAAATACTATTGTTTCTCATCATGATAATAAATTACTTAGCCACTTCTAGAGATGTTTGTGGGGTAAGTTGGGGACAAAATTGCTGTTTAGTACAACATGTCATCCCCAAACTGATGGACAAACTGAAGTAGTCAATAGAACTTTGTCTACTATGTTGTGGCCTATTTTAAAGAAGAACTTAAAATTGCGGGAAGAGTGTTTACCTCATATTGAATTTTCTTATAATCGTTCACTGCATTTTACCACAAAGATGTGCCCATTTTAGATTGTGTATGGTTTTGTTCCTCGTGCACCTATTGATTTATTGCCATTACCTTCTTCAGTGCAAAATAATTTGGATGCTACACAACATGCTGAAATGATATTGAAATTACATGAGACTACTAAAGACAACATATAACACATGAATGCTGAGTATAAACTTCTTGGGGATAGAGCGAGAAAGCATATTGTGTTTGATGTTGGTGATCTTGTTTGGTTGCATTTGTGTAAAGATCATTTTCTTGATTTGCGCAAGTCTAAGTTAATGCCACATGCTGCTGGTCCTTTTAAGGTGTTAGAGAAAATAAATGATAATGCATATAAACTTGAGATACTTACATATTTTGGTAAGGTTAGTCCTACGTTTAACATTGCAAATTTGAAGCCTTACTTTGGTGAGGAAGATGAGATTGCATCGAGGATGACTTCAATTCAAGAAGGGGAGCATGATGAGGACATCCCATCTATTGATACAACCACTATATCTATAGCTACATAAATATAAGGACCAGTCACTCGAGCTTGTTCCAAGCAACTTAATTATCAGGTACTTTCGTTTCTTGGAACTATTCCTCATATACATGAAAATATGATGCTGCCTAAATCAGATGTGTTATTACTCTTAGGAATGATGGGCCTAGCATGGACAAGAGGGACAAGCATTGGAGCATGATCATGCATCGAGATGGCAGCAAGCATATGAGGATTGAAGAGGACGCCACAAGTGGAGATTTCAGAACTTTGAGGCCACCATAATGAAGATTGAAGGCTTGGACAAAATATTCAATAAAATTATTTCGTAGATTCGTCCATAGCTTAATTTGGTGCTGCGTCACCTTTATTTTGGGTCAGGCCCATGTTATTTTCGTAGGATTTTTAATAGCCACTTTTTAGAGTCCGTATTTGAGGGGAAAATGTCTTTTAGGGTTGGATTCGGCCACCATACCTATGGCTGACCGAAACCACACCTTTTCCTCCTTAAATATCCCCCATTGCCATCACTTTAGACTCGGATTTTGTTTAGACTAAAAGTTAGCCATCATTGCAACTTTGTTAAGGCTTGAGTGTCTCAGAGTACTTTGCACCTATTCAGGATCCCATGATTTCAATAAAGCTTTCATCTTTATCAGCAATATCTTGATTGCAATATTAGTTCTTACTTGTTCTCGATCTCAAGTAGGAATTAAGACCCTCGCTGGTCAGGCTGATTGTGCTTCTGCAAGATCGGTAACCTCCAGGAGGTTGGCCTAGCAATTGCATTGGCGCTCGTGCTCGCACATGTAGTCGGATCATAATGCCCGAACTCCACCCAAATCGACTATTACCATCTCATCGAAAGACCATACACCTTTGCCCTATCACTTGTGCTGACATCTTCAATGATGGTTTCCGAGAACTTCATCTGGATGCGATGGAAGTCTTCTCTAAGATCATCATTGTTGATTTGCGCTAACTTTTTGGCCCATCCTCGGATACTAGAAGGCATCGATAGGTTCTGGCAATCCTGGACAAACCCTTTAAGTAGATGGAGGATGTAGAAGGCCTCCTTGGTGCTACCAGTTGCCGGCTGCTTGACACAAGGAAACTCGACCACGCGCTTGAACACGTGTATGCCATCCTTGTAATATTCCACCTTATTTTAAAAGGGGCATCCCTTTTTGGCATAGCCCTCGATAGGCTCATCGACAACACCCCTTATTCTGGTGTAGTCTTTCTTCTTTGTCAAACTACCCAAGTCGAAATACGTGGCTAGCGAATACCTCGAGGAAACAACGATGAGTGTGCAGTGTTTTTCTCTCTGCGTCCAGTTGCTGCACCCATTAGCTGATCCCGAGCTCCAATGGCGCATGCCATAGCCAGCATTGCGAGGCTCTAGCCCGCCTCCGCCGCCGACGAGCTGAGCAGCTCGGAGGATGGCAGATCCTACTACCAAGGAAGAAGAAGTTCTGGCTACAAGTGGGTGAGCTACCCTTCTCTTTGCTATTTGTAGTAACTACAACTACTAGCTGGCTACGGAATCTAAAATTGTTTGTTACCCAACGCTAACAAACATATTTTGTCCACAGTTTTCGGTCTAGTGGGATCTCCGTGGACCACCCTTACCTTGTTACGGTAGCCCTCTTCAGCCATGACTCTAAATCAGCAAGGGTGAAGGGCAACTGGTATGGACACCATTGTATCACGATGGAAGAAGCACCTACGCAGATCTGCACTATCCCTATTATGGTTGCTGCTCTATGCAATCATGCTGAAATATGGCCGAAGTAGACTCCAAAGTTCAGCTTCATGGATGAACGAGGCATCATGGTTCCTCTAACGTGTGACAGTCAGCTAATTGGGTTGATGAAAAGGTATGATTCGGCTTGCATGTTTGAGCTGAATTGTGATGTACTATATGTGGAAGCCACTGCAACTGGGAGTCGCCCTTCTATTCTTGGATAGGGTGACCGCTCGAACCCAATTAGCTCCTGGTAAGCAAAAGTCTCTTAGGGTTCGCATGTTTGTGCTAAATTGTAATTTTTGTTTTGTTTACTCTGTAGATATTAGGCAGTTATGCAATAGTCTTGTTTCTTTGACAGGAAGCCCCGCAAGGTTAGAAACATGACTGCCAGGTCAGCCATTTTTTTGCCGGAAGAAAATAAAAGCGAGTGGAGTGATGATGCTGGACACAATTCTGGTGCTGATTGTCCCGGCGATGCAGAGTACATGAAGCTAAGAAAATTGGCACCGAGGAAGAGGAAGAAGGGAGGAAATGAAGAAGCCAGTGGACATGAAGGCTTGGCACCCAGGTGGGGGAAGAAGGCTGCTGGCAATAAACATGCATAATAATGTGTTGAACTTGAACCTATATATGTAATTCGGTTAAATTCTAGAGCTCTGTGCGTGGAACTTGTCGGGCGAAACAATCTACCCATGTTCTCGGAGTAAAAAGTATCGCGACTTAGGGTTTGGAAACGCCCGAGTCAGTGGTTGAATCCAAAATTGTGATTGTGCCACTACTATCTGAAAACACGCAGCATCGGTTCCATGATTGCTGAGAGGCAGGAGGTCTCCAAATTCGATGGAATGTAAGTGCCACAGAAATAAATTATTTAAGCTGCTACACTTCATGAAACAGAAACTTATTTCAGCTGCTGCACAATGACATGGCAACATAAACAGCAATGGCAACCGATAATGCCAGATGATGAGGAAATAGGTACCACTTTCTGGCCAAGACTTGAGCCCGTCTATCTCACCACCTCCATGCTCCCAGATCTCTAGTAACAGGGTGTACGTGCTTCCACTTTATAAATTGTGGCTGTGCCATTTGCATGCGGCACAATCCACGTATATTATGTATAAACAAACCACCAATGTTAGAATACCACCATCATCAGACAAAAGGAAGTAATGGAGGGCTAAGACAGATTAATGGGCGACCAATTTTTTTCTCCTAGGTCTCCAAGACCACTAGTTCAGACCGCTAGGTGATACGTTGCAAACGTATCTATATTTTGATGTTCCATGCTTGGTTTATATCTACTTTCTTTTGTTTTGTCCACACTTTGGAGTACTTTTTATACATTTTCTTGGACTAACCTATTAACAAGATGCCACAGTGCCAGCTGCATGTTTTCTGCTGATTTTGGTTCCAGGAAAGTCAGAAATGAATATTCTCGGAATTGGACGGGACAAAAGCCAAAGTCAATATTTCACCGAGGGGGACACGGAGATAGAATACAAGACGGGGAGGGACCAGAGGGCCGCCACACTACCTGGCCGTGCGGCCAAGCCTAGCCCGCGCCATGGGGTGGTGTGGCCGCCTAGGGCACCCCCTCGGACTCCCCTTTCTCCTATAAGATGCCTCTGATACAGAAACCCTAAGTACCTGATCAAAATTCCACGAAAGAGTCTATAGCCGCCATCATCTCCATCCCTAGATCTGGAGGGATCTGAAGCTCTTCCCGGCACCCTGCCAGAGGGGAGAATTCACCCTGGAGGCCTTCTTCATCACCATGCAAGCCTCCGGTGTGATGCGTGAGTAGTTTATCCTTGGACTATGGGTCCATGTAGTAGTGATGACCCACAAGTATAGGGGGTGTATCGCAGTATTTTCGAGGGAAGTGAAACCCAATTTATTGATTCGACACAAGGGGAGCCAAAGAATATTTATAAGTCTTAACAACTGAGTTGTCAATTCAGCTGCACCTGGAAACAATCTTGCTCACAGCACTTTATCAGTAGCAACAGTTTTGTAGTAGCAATAGTAAAGTAATAGCAGTAGTAAAGTAAAGACAGTAGTAACTATTGCAGTAAATAGTAGGATTAAAGCGCTGTAGGCATAGGGATGGATGGACGGGCATTGCATGGACACGACAATTCATATAGCAATCAGAACATAGGGCATTTGCAGACAAAATAAGATAAAGCATCCAAGTACTAAATAATCATAGGCATGTGTTCCATATATAGTCATGCGTGCTCGCAATGAGAACTTGCACAGCACCTTTTGTCCTGCTAGCCCGTTTGCAGCGGGGGCTCAAGGGAACTAATGGCAATTAAGGTGCTCCTTTTAATAGAGCACCGGAGTGAAGCATTAACACTCCATGAACACATGTGATCCTCACATCAAAGCCATTCCCTCCGGTTATCCCGATTTCTATCACTTCGGGGCCTTTGGTTCCGGACAACAACGTGCATATACAACTTGCAGGTAAGACCATAAACAATACTATCATAATGAATCAATAACATGTTCAGATCTGAAATCATGGCACTCGGGCCCTAGTGACAAGCATTCAACATAACAAGTTGCAACCGAGTCAAAAAGCACTAATAGTAGATACTAGGCACCATGCCCTAACACTGATGCCATTACATGAACGATCTCATCCAATCCCTACCATCCCCATAGCCTACAACGGGGGATTTACTCACTCATAGATGGGGAAACATGGATGGTCGATGGAGAAGCGATGGTGATGATGATGGCGATGATCTCCTCCAATACCCCGTCCCGGCAGGGTGCCAGAACGGAGTTTCTGGTTCCGAATCGTGAAATATGGTGGTGGCGGCGGAGCGGAACTCTTTCTGGAAAAACGTCGAACCCCCCCTGAGTTTTTAGGTCAGAAGGCAACTTATAGGCGAAGAGGGAGACCGAGGGGGTGCCTGGGGCGGCCAGACCACCCCCTGGCGCGGCCAGGCCTAGCCCGCGCGGCCAGGTGGTGTGGCCAGGCCCCAGCCCCACTCCGTCTCATATTCTGGCTCCGTGAATCTTCTGGTGAAATAGGATTTTTGTCATATTTTTTGGGATTTTTCCTGATAGTTGATTTTCTCCACAAAAACTAGACACCAAGGTAATTTTGCTGAAAACAGCGTCAGTCCGTGTTAGTTGTATCCAAATCACACAAGTTTAGAGGAAAAACAATAGCAAAAGTGTTCGGGAAAGTAGATACGTTTTGTACGTATCAACTCCACCCAAGCTTAGCTGATTGCTTATCCTCAAGCAATTTTGTTGAAAACTGAGTGCGATAAAAGAAACTTTCACGAACACATTTGCTTCATATGATGTATATATTCTCAGCATATGATCAACTACTCAGGTAATTCATAATAAAAAGTATGCAACTAAGTTTACTTAATAGGCAATGCAAGCTATGAGGAGATTCCATTTCAAAAATAATAAGTAGCATGAAACACAAACATAAGAAACATCGCAATGCTCATAAAAAGGTATGATAGAGTGGTATCTCTCTTGCCTTTGATTGTAGAGCAAACATAAGTGCCAAGGCACCTCTGGAGTTCAAGTGAAGAGTAGAAGTAAAGATATCAAAGATACAAGCATCAAAGTCATAACACAATTAATCAAGTTTTGAGACAAGCACATTACACTAAGAATGATAACTATGCTCTCAAGAAAGTGCTCATAGAATATGTGGAGACTCAACGAAGAAATGAAAAGGTTTTGAATAGTTTGAAAGGCTTCCAAATGCTGAAAGTATGGTACTCATTAGCTTTGAGCTCTCATTGCCCTATCATAAGCATCTTTAAATGGTTAAGGTTAAAGTGACACAACTAAGAGGATATGCTTGACAAGTTATAAGCTAAAATCTCATGCCCCTTACTTATGAGTACCAAACCTCATGCTACTCAACTTCAGTCACAAGTAAGCTCTTGTCATTGTAAGTACATATGTATCATAAAGAACCGCCAACGGGGTACCCCTTGCACATGATACAGGAGCTATCCCATAATCAAAATGACAAGGCAAGCAGACAATGAGCATCTCAGCGATCTTTTTATTTGCTATTTGCATTGGTTTTTATTGAGGATGCTTCATAGAATGCTCATTATGGTTATGCTGCAAGTTTCCACCATGATTAGGCATGGCTTAGGCTAGCGGCCCAGGCGTTTCTCTAACACACATAAAAACTCCATGATCTTACAAGCTCCCCTTTTATTTCACACCACCGGGATCCATAAGCAAAAGAATCATGATATCAACGAGGTACAGAGTACCAGTGCAATATTGAAAGCATTCCCCATGATACATGGTTCTGCTAACTTCAACTTATAAAGAGCAAGCATATACGCAACAAAGATGGACACAATGGTTAAAGATTATTAAGTGCAAGAAGATAGTGTCCCATCAAGTTCGTGAGAGCTTTACTAACTAACTTTCTCATAACAAGCAAACATTTTATTCAGAAGAAAACAAGGCATATTGAATATGCACGGAACAGCAAATGATGCTAATAGGTAGGTATGGTGGACACTTTTGACAATATTTGGTTTTAGGGAGTTGGAAACACGAGTAAAGCTTATACTCAGTGCAGGTGAAGGCTAGCAATAGTAAGGGAGCGACAAACGAGAGAGCAATAACTGTCATAATCATGCTTGCAACAAAACAGGACTAATCATGGCTTGAAAGTGATTCAAGACCCCTGAGGCAAAATAATTCATCGAGGCTTAACTGATTATTATTTCAGTCATAAGCATGCATGAGCATGTGCCAAGTCATTTCAAGTGAAACATTTAGAGGGAGATACCACAGTATCATACCAAGTCATGAGTAGAGCAATGCAAGCAAACATTCATATGACATGCTACAAACTATTAGCGAGCTAGAGCTAGTCATAAGAAAGCAAGAACTACTAAGCATCCATAAATAACATACACCCTAGATGAACAGACTAAGCATTCCCACAATTATGAGTATATGTACAAAAATGAAAACAAATAGAGTTCATTACCAGCCTCTTACCACACCTCAAGTTGTCATTAATCCTCATTATTTCCCTTCACTTGTGTGGCTTGAATAATAACATTAAACCAAATTCCACTGAGGACTGCTGAACCCTGCAACAAACTCACAAAACCAAAGAAGAACAACAGATATTTTTGGTGTTTACGATTTTTTAAACAAGAACCAAAAAGGAAGAACAAGCAAAGCAAAATATTTTTGGGTTTTTCAAATAGTTCAAACAAAGCAAAAAGGGAAAAGCAAACTAAGGCAAAAAGAAGAAGAAGCAAACAAAGAGAAACAACAGAAATATTTTTGGTCTTTTTGTGTATGGAAAGCAAAAACAAAGAAAGAACGAAAACTAAAAAGAGAACGAAACATGAATATACAAAGTACCAACGCAAAATGATATGGAGATGAGTGCGATGTCGGTGTACCTCCCCCCAAGCTTAGGCTTTTGGCCTAAGTGGGTGTCAATCCAAATACGAGTAAGGGTTCCAAGCAGGCGGGTCGTTGTAAGAATGATCATAGTTAGGCCCTTGGGAAGAAGAAGAAGCTCCCCAATCATAGGTAGGATGCTGCTATGAAGACTCCCCCTCATTCGAGGGCTGGACCGAATCATCTGTGACCTCCCTTCTAGTATCCCGCTCCTGTTGGGAGAGTTCTCCCAAGTACGTATCAAGCTCCTCCTCCGTGAGGGACCATGCTACCATGTTATCAAGGTTAAACAAAAAAGGTGAAGGCACAAGAATAACTCGCTCGGACTTGCTTCTTCTCCAACCAGCCTTGAGAAAGGTTATTTCATAAGACAAATCACTCAAATTAGCCCAAGAAGAAACAAATTTGTGTTGTATCATGGAATTAAGGTCGAGTCTCTCTATAGGAAACTGTAGGTCTAAATGATGAGGCACTAAACCATGCAGAGCTAATAAACGAGAGGCAATGAGGCCTCCACAAATTCCACCTTTCTCGTGGTTAGAAGCAAGACAGAAAGCTATGAAGGAACCCAAGTTGTAAGTCCTATCTCATTTTAAAGCAGCTGAGATGAATGCTAGATCATACGAGGATAACTTATTAGAAGTTTTCCTAGCGAGAACACACTTGGCAATAAAGTAAGCAAAGTAGCGAATAGACGGGAGATGAATGTTACGGATTTTCCCGCTCTCCTTCGAGAAGCTTCTCCCTTGGCAAATCTCCGCATACAAGTCCATGAGTGGTATAGGACGCTCTTTAATCCTTCCACATGATCCCCACTGAGGTACCTTAATAGCTGCATAGAAGTCATCAAGAGGAAGGTCGACAGCTAAATTGTAAATTTTGTAGTGGACCATGGGGTTAGGCAAAGAGTGACTAAATCGAAAGTCCTGCACCATAGACATAGTTAGTTTCACAAATTGACAAGGTTCATCTTCCAAAAAGTGCTCCAATCCTGCATTAGCAACCAAAGTATGGAAGTCCTGGGAAATTCCTGCAGCCCTCGTGAATTCGTAGCATGTATAGATGGAAGGAAAAACTTCCTCCTCTCGGTGAACCTTCATAACCTCAGGCACCCTCAGTTCATGTTGGTTGAGTTGATGCTCATTCATCTTCTATTCTGAAATTTAAACATCCATTACACAAGTGGTTGCAAAGTGAATATATAATGGAGAGCACTACTCATAGGGACTTGTAGGGGCCTACACATGCATCAAAACTATATCTCTAAGCATTGAACAAGCTTACAAGCTCTCATAACCTGTCACCTACAAAAGCAAAATACTCAAGATATAAACCACTAAACACAAATCTACTTGGACAAGCGGAGGAGTCACATACCGGAGAACAGATGCTCCAAATTTCAGCAGCAAAGATGGGCTGAGCAAGGAGATCGAAAAATCGAGGGCAAGAGCAGCAAGAACGCGATTTCGAGCAATGAACTGGTATTTTCTCAGGAGAGAGAAGAAAGTGGGAAGTGAGAGAGTGAGTGGAGGGCTAGGGGTGGCCCACACCATGGCCAGGCGCGCCCCTGGGCTGGCCGCGCCACCAGGTGGTGTGCCTGCCTGGTGGCCCCCTGGTACCTTCCAGGCACTCCTCTGCCCCTTTTTCACGTAAAAATTTAATATGAATTTTCTAGAATTTTTCGAGACACTTTATTTTTGAGCAATTTTCACGTATAGACGAATGATTTTCTGACAGAAAGATTTTTTCGGAAAGATGCAATGACAAAACAAAGCTAAAACTTTAGAAGTTCTAAGACACTCTAATATGCAAGCAACTAACAATAGAAAAGTAAACTAAACGAAAGAAAAAACTAAAATGGATAGAAAAGAAGTAAGCGGAGATAATCATGGTGAAAACGTTGTTTTGTTCAATGAAATCCTTTTGTTACCAAGGTTGATCAGGTCTTGTTACCAAAACAATTTTATATGAAACAAAACTTTGTATTTCACTAATGATTATGTTACCTCAACCTTGATAGCAATGGTCCCAATCAGAATATATTTATCTTGGTATGGGACAATATATTTCTCCAACTTGAATGCCATCAACATGTTCAATTGAATTCAAAGCATAAGTCCTATCAATCTTCTTGGGGAAATAGACAGTATGTTCCTTGTCATTAACATTGAAGGTCACCTTCCTTGATTACAATTAATCATAGATCCTGCAGTATTAAGAAAAGGTCTCCCAAGAATAATAGACATATTATCATCTTCAGGCATTTCAAGCACAACAAAATCAGTTAATATCAAGCAATTATGAGCCACTTGAACAGGTACATCCTCACATATACCAACATGAATAGTGGTAGATTTATCAGCCATTTGCAAAGATATATTAGTTGGTATTAGTTTTTCCAGTTGAAGTCTCTTGTAGAGAGAAAAAGGCATAACACTAACTCCTGTTCACAAATCACACAAAGTAGTTCTAACATAACTATTCTTAATAGAGCAAGGAATAGTTGGAATCCCTGGGTCTCCAAGTTTCTTTGGAACCTTACCATTAAAGGAATAATTAGCAGGCAAAGTAGAAATTTCTTCATTAGGGATCTTCCTTTTATTCGAGACAATATCCTTCATATACTTTGAATAAGGAGGAAATTTAATAGCATCAGTCAAAGGAATTTGCAAGAATAAAGGTTTCATCCACTCACAAAACATATTATAGTGTTCATCTTCCTTTGACTTGTGTTTCTTATCAGGGAAAGACATAGGTTTTTGGACCCAAGGCTCTCTTTCACTACCATGTTTCTTAGCAACAAAATCTTATTTAGTGTATTCAGTATTCTTAGTGTGCCTTTCAGGTTCTTCTTCAACTTTTTCTTTATCAGGAACATCATTTTCTTCATTACCACTTTCAGTTTCAGCATTACAGACAGATATACTATTAGGATCTTTAGCAGGTTCAGAGGGTTCAACAATAGTTTTATGTTTCTTTTTTCTTTTCTTACGAGTAGTACTACTATTTTCAGCTTGTTGAGAATCCTTCTCGACTCTTTTAGGATGCCCCTCAGGATATAGAGGATCCTGGGTAGCAGCACCACTTCTAGTTCTAATTTCATAAGCATGTTTTTCTTTAACAGCATTAACTAGCAAGTCTTTTTGCACTTTAATAAGTTGATCTATTTGAGTTTGAACCATTTGAAAATGTTTAACAAGCATTTTAACATCATTAGAGGTTCTTTCCACAATATCCTTCAACTCAACAATAGCTGTAGAGTTTTCCATTAGATGATTTTGCGCCCTTTTATTAAAATTATCTTGCTTAACAATAAAAATATCGAATTCTTCTAAGCATTGATCAGGAGGTTTAGAGTAAGGGATATCACCTTCATCAAAGTGTTGGAGAGAGTGTACCTCAATAGTGGGTGAATGGGGAATTAGCTTACATAATTCTTCTATAGGAGGTAAATTCTTGACATCTGCAGCTTTAATTCCCTTCTCCTTAAGACATTTCTTAGCTTCCTTCATCACTTCATCATTTAGTTCAATAACTCCCCTCTTCTTAGATGTTGGTATAGGTGCAAGTATAGCTGGTTCAGGTATAATTGTTTCAGGTATAGCTGGTTTAGGAGGAGTCCAGTCTTCATAATTCTTGCTTATTTTAGCCATTAATTCCTCAGCTTCCTTGGGAGTCCTATTCCTGAAAACACAATCAGCACAACTATCCAGGTATGTCCTAGATTCTTCAGTCAGTCCATTATAAAATATATCAAGAAGCTCATTCTTAGGTAAAGGACATCCAGCTTGTGCATGAATCAAAGCACAAAACCTTGCCCATGATTCAGGAAATATCTCTTTTTCTCCCTGTTTAAAATCAAAAAGTTCCTGCAAAATAGCATGTCTAGCACTAGGAGGAAAATATTTCTGTAGGAAAGTACTAATCAAGCAATCAGGGCTATCAATAGATCTAGGAGGTAAATTATTAAACCAAGTTTTAGCTTCTCCTTTTAGTGAAAAGGGGAAAATCTTAGCAACAAAGTAGGTGCGCATCTTAATATCATCAGAAAACAGGCCACTCATGGTAGAAAGCTCAATCATATGTGCAAGTGCACTTTCATTCTTAGTCCCACAAAAAGGTTCTTTCTCAACAATAGCTATGTAAGATAGATCAAGAGAGAAATCATAATCTTTATCTTTAATATTTATGGGAGATGCAGCAAACTTAGCATTAGGAGACAATTTGGGTTTAATAGTACGCCTCTCAAGGATACTCTTAGCAGCACTCCTATCATGGGTGTTTGACATTCTTTAATAAATTCATTGGTCATCTCAATATAACCGTCTTCAATATCATAGCTCTCTCTAGACTCAGGTGAACTAACTAGTGTAGTAGTGTCTTCATTAGGAGTTTCAGTATTTCCAGCTATAGTTCTAGCAATCGTAGCATCTAGGAAAGGACCTAATGAACCAATCTTATCAAGCACAGTAGAAGAAGCATCATAAGTATCAGAAGTTTCAGATTCAGCAGTAGTAGCAGTGTGTGTAGCATGTGTATGTCGTGGTGTAAGGAACTTACTCATAACAGATGGTGAATCAAGAGCAACAGAGGTGTTCAGAACCATACCTCTCCTTGTAGTGGATGGTAAAATAGGAACCTTGCCATCACGAGACTTACCCATGATGGATGGATGGCAGCGAACAATAATGATTCCAAGTGGACTTGATAAATAAAGCTATGCTCCCCGGCAACACCACTAGAAAATAGTCTTGATGACCCACAAGTATAGGGGGTGTATCGCAATATTTTCGAGGGAAGTGAAACCCAATTTATTGATTCGACACAAGGGGAGCCAAAGAATATTTATAAGCCTTAACAACTGAGTTGTCAATTCATCTGCACCTAGAAACAATCTTGCTCATAGCAGTTTATCAGTAGCAACAGTTTTGTAGTAGCAATAGTAAAGTAATAGCAGTAGTAAAGTAAAGACAGTAGTAACGATTGCAGTAAATAGTACGATTAAAGCGTGGTAGGCATAGGGATGGATATACGGGCATTGCATGGACAAGACAATTCATATAGCAATCAGAACATAGGGCATTTTCAAATAAATAAGATAAAGCATCCAAGTACTAAATAATCATAGGCATGTGTTCCATATATAGTCATACGTGCTCGCAATGAGAACTTGCACAACATCTTTTGTCCTGCCAACCCATTTGCAGCGGGGCCTCAAGGGAACTACTAGCAATTAAGGTGCTCCTTTTAATAGAGCACCGGAGCAAAGCATTAACACTCCATGAACACATGTGATCCTCACATCAAAGCCACTCCCTCCAGTTATCCTGATTTCTGTCACTTCAGGGCCTTTGGTTCAGGACAACAACGTGTGTATACAACTTGCAGGTAAGACCATAAACAATACTATCATAATGAATCAATAACATGTTCAGATCTGAAATCATGGCACTCGGGCACTAGTAACAAGCATTAAGCATAACAAGTTGCAATAAAGTCAAAAAGCACTAATAGTAGATACTAGGCACCATGCCCTAACAAACTGATGCCATTACATGAACGATCTCATCCAATCCCTACCATCCCCATAGCCTACATCGAGGGATTTACTCACTCATAGATGGGGGAAACATGGATGGTCAATGGAGAAGCGATGGTGATGATGATGCCGATGATCTCCTCCAATACCCCGTCCCGGTAGTGTGCCAGAACGGAGTTTCTGGTTCCAGATCACGAAATCTAGTGGTGGCGGCGGAGCGGAACTCTTTCTGGAAAAATGTCGAACCCCCTTGAGTTTTTAGGTCAGAAGGCAACTTATAGGCGAAGAGGGAGACCGAGGGGGTGCCTGGGGCGGCCAGACTACCCCCTGGCACGGCCAGGCCTAGCCCGCATGGCCAGGTGGTGTGGCCAGGCCCTAGCCCCACTCCGTCTCGTATTCTGGCTCCGTGAATCTTCTAGTTAAATAGGATTTTTGTCATATTTTTGGGATTTTTCCTGATAGTTGATTTTCTGCACAAAAACTAGACACCAAGGTAATTCTGCTGAAAACAGCGTCAGTCCGTGTTAGTTGTATCTAAATCACACAAGTTTAGAGGAAAAAAATAGCAAAAGTGTTCTGGAAAGTAGATATGTTTTGGACATATCAAGTAGCTAGATGGTTTGTTCTTATCCTTTGTGTGTTGAGGGCAAACCTCTAGGGTGGCCCGATCTTTCACGAATCCCACTCAAATCAAGGATGGAGTGCGGGGGAAGGAGGGGAGGATGAACACGATGAACTCATGCACGAAGAACGCGATGAACACACACACACACAAAACCACGATACACACCAATAGCTCACACCGACGGTGACCGGTCCGGCGCAATCCATAGGATCGGCGTCGGGCGGAGGACTCTCTCTCGAACCGGCACGGCGAGATGGGAGACTCGATGAGATCTTGACGTCTTGGCAAAGGGACACCGATGCCAAGGCCTTGTACAACGCGGAGGCACGATGCAAACTCCAACGAGGTTTGGGATATTTGGTGCTCCTTTGTCAAAGGAGCATGAGGCAAGAACTAGCTAGATCGACAAGGGGTTTCCACTAATTCCAAATATCATTCCTAGGGTTTACAATGGAGGTGGGGGACTATATACAGGCCAACCACAAGTTCATGGGTAATTCAGGGGTAATTCAGGACTATACATGGGCCACAGGGCCCAACTAGGCTCGCAGGCCCATCTTCAGGACAGACAGTCCGGGTTGAGTTGACCGGACAGTCTGGGGTGGACGGACACTCCGGGTAGTGTCCTAACTGGCTTTCTAAATGTCCATGCCATGTTGGGGCTGGGGCAGGCCGGACACTCCGGCTGGATCCGGGCGAACACTCCGGCTCAGACAGCTTCAAGACAGATGCAGCTTCAGGGCTCGTGGGTCGATGCGGCGGGGGTTCGTACCTGATGATGCTCATAGTAGTGGTCTGAAGTTGCAAGCCATCCAGGTGTATGTCAAAGTCACATGATGAGAGGAGCGAATTCACCTTAGCTTGAAGGAGCTTGGCTCGGGCACGGGTCATCGGTCCACTTGGGGGACTCGGTGGTGTAGATGTAGGAGCGTCCGTAGGACGGGCTGCATCAGCTCCCCCCTTGGGAAAGAGTCATCCTCGACTCTTCATGGTTGTCATCTTGAACATCTCCATGGTAGGGTGAGAGATCCTTGACGTTGAATGTATTGCTTGCAAGGTACTTGGATGTCGGTATGTCGATGATGTAGGCGTTGTTGTTGATTCGTTTTAGGACCTTGAAGGGACCATCTCCTCTTGGCTTGAGCTTGGAGTCGTGTTCCTTGGGGAAGCGGTCTTTGCTTAGGTGTATCCACACGAGATCACCTTCTTCAAATATAAACCCCTTCTTGTCCTTGTTTAACCTTGAAGCTTGGCGAAGGACTTGTTGTTCGATAGTAGCTCTTGTTTCTTCATGCAGTTTCTTCATAGCTTGTGCGCGCTTCTTGATGTCCATGTTGTTGTGCTCATGAAGAGGTAGTGGTATGATGTCGAGCGTGGTGAGGGGCTCGAAACCATAGACGAACATGAATGGACTCATCTTGGTTGTTGAGTGCTTGGCTCGGTTGTAGGCGAACTCGGCGTGGGGAATGCATTCCTCCCAATCCTTCAAGTTTTTCTTGATCAACAAACATAGAAGAGTTTCGAGGCTTCGGTTGACAACCTCGGTTTGTCCATCATTTTGAGGATGCGACGCGGAAGAAAAGAGGAGCTTGACGCCGAGCTTGGCCATGAGGGTCTTCCATAAGTATCTCATGAATTTGACGTCGCGGTCGGAGATGATTGTTCTTGGCACACCATGAAGATGGACGATTTCCCTAAAAAACAAATTGGCAACATGTGAAGCATCGTCGGTCTTATGGCATGGTATGAAGTGTGCCATTTTGGAAAAGCGGTCAATGCCAACAAAGATAGAATCATGACCATTCTTCGATCTAGGAAATCCTAACACGAAATCCATGCTAATGTCGGACCAAGGTGTATGAGGAATAGGCAATGGCATTTAAAGACCATAGGGATTAGCTTGCGACTTAGCTTGAACACATGTCGTGCATCGTTGAACATAGCGCTCCACGTCGTGCTTCATCTTGGGCCAAAATTAGTGAGTGGAGAGCTTGTCCAATGTCTTGTCATGGCCAAAGTGACCCATAAGGCCTCCACCATGAGATTCTTGGAGAAGCAAAAGTTGGAGCGACGATTTCAGAATGCAAAGCTTGTTTTCTTTAAAGAGAAAGCCCTTATGCAAATATAAATCATCAACTCCTTTGTCAATATAAATCATCAACTCCTTTGTCAATGGAGCACTTTGCGAAAATTGGTTCAAAGAACGGGTCGGAAGCATACAAAGATTTTATTTCCTCAAGACCCAACACGTTAATTTCAAGTCTCGTAAGAAGGCTTGTGTGTTTGCGAGACAAAGCATCCGCGAAAACATTATCTTTGCCCTTCTTATACTTGACAATGTATGGAAAAGATTCCATGAACTCAACCCACTTAGCGTGTCTCTTACTCAAGTTGGCTTGGCCTTTGATATATTTCAACGACTCATGGTCGGAATGTATGATAAATTCCTTGGGCTATAGGTAGTGGTGCCAAACTTGAAGAACATGAACTAAGGCAAAAAGCTCTTTGTCATAAAATGGATAATTAAGGCGAGCACCATCGAGTTTCTCGCTATGGTAGGCTATAGGACGCCCGTTTTGCATAAGGACTCCTCCAATCCCAATACCACTAGAATCACACTCTATCTCAAAAGTTTTTGTGAAATCCGGTAACGCAAGGAGAGGTGCTTCAGTGAGCCTCTTTTTGAGTTCATCAAAAGCTTTTTGTTGTGGTTTGTCCCACATGAAGGTGACATTCTTTTTCGTCAACTCGTTGAGAGGGCACGCAATGGTTGAAAAGTCTTTCACAAAGCGATGATAGAAACCGGCCAACCCATGAAAACTTCGGAGTTCACTCACATTTGTTGGGATGCGCCAATCTCGTATGTCCTTTACCTTGGAAACATCAACTTCAATTCCCTTCGAAGAAACGACAAATCTAAGAAAAATCAACTTGTCTTTAGCAAAAGTGCACTTGGAAGATTATCATAAAGCTTTTCATGTCGAAGGATTTGCAAAACTTCTTTGACATGTGTTATATGGTCCTCAAGTGATCTGCTATAAACAAGAATATCATCGAAATAGACAATAACACTTTTTCCAATGAGAGAATGCAAGATGCGATTCGTAAGGCGCATGAAGGTGGATGGGGCATAAGATAAGCCAAAGGGCATAACCAACCATTCATAGAGACCAAGTTTGGTCTTGAAGGCGGTGTTCCACTCATCACCCTCAGCCATGCATATTTGATGGTAACCACTACGAAGATCAATTTTCGAAAAAATAGTGGCTCCACACAACTCATCAAGCATGTCATCGATACATGGTATGGGATGTCGATAACGCATGGTGATAGCATTAATTGGACGGCAGTCCATGCATAACCGTAACGTATCATCCGTTTTTGGAACAAGTATCACGGGTACGGCACTTGGACTAGTGCTAACTTGGATCAAACCTTTGGAGACGAGTTGGTTGATTTGACGTTCAATATCCTTTGTCTCCTCCGGGTTCGTGCAGTAAGTGGCGCGGTTGGGAAGTGGTGCACCGGGGATGAGGTCAATGCGATGTTCAATGCCGCGAAGAGGAGGTAGGCCATGTGGAAGCTCTTCAGGGAACACATCCTTGAATTCCTAAAAAACAATCATCAAAGATGGAGGAACAATGGTTAATTCATTAGTTCCTTGCGCTAGTCCCTTGCAAAGGAGGACATAGTGCAAGATGGATGGGTTGTTCCGAACATCTCTCATCTCACTTTTGGTGGCAAGGAGAACACTCTTAGTTTTTCCACTCGAGTTTGGCTTGTGGCTCTCACTCACCATCTCACTCACTATGAGGTGGTTGTCTCTCTCACCGCTCTTCTCACAAGTAGGTGTTGTGCTTTGCGCCCTGGCTAAAGCCTTTGCATTGTCCGCAATTATTTGGCTAGGAGTCATTGGTTGCAAAACACATGTTTTGTTGAGCCATTTGAAGGTGTATACATTAGTGCGACCATCATGTTGAGCAGCCTTGTCAAATTGCCATGGTCGACTAAGAAGCATGTGGCAAACTGTCATAGGAGCCACATCACACTCCACCGTATCTTTGTAAGGACCAATGGCAAAGGAGACCGATACGGTATGCTTGATCTTCACGGACCCTTGGTCACTTATCCATTGCACATGGTAGGGGTGCTTGTGCGGATGGCGGGTGACGAAGGTTTAACTCGTCAATGCCCATTGTTATGGACTTGGGTTTTGGAGAAGGAGGGAGCACTGGAGACATCTATCGCCTAGCAAACAAGCACACAGGGGACAAAGGATTTACCTAGGTTCAGGCCTCGTAGAGGTCCCTACTCCTGCTTGTCTGCTCGTGGAATTATCGAAGGATTCAAAAGTTACAATGGTGTTCAGATGCAATCTGGCAAGGGTTGTGGAAACTAGGGTTGCGTGTGTCCTCCTCGCCGCCCCCTCCTATCCTTTATATAGATAGGCTAGGTCTCGGGTAGCAGGTCGAGTCGGTTACAAGTTAGGGTTTTCCCCTTCAAACTTTCTATCTTTAGCTTCTTCTTGTCCTTCAAGTAATCGAGAGTCCGTAGGTTACTCGAGTCCCTCCATCCGGCCTTTGGCGACACCGTGGGCATGTATGTATTCGAACCGTATATACCAAGCTCGAGTACTTGTAGGGTATACCCATATCAGTAGCCGCCGAGTGTCCAGTGGAATCGCAGATTCGACTGGGGACTTTTTGAAGCCTTCGAGTGCCTAAATGAGTACATTTCGATTGCTTTTATTTGTGTCCTAGGGATTGTTGATATACGTGCCTGATACAACCGAAGTATCAGTATCAGTTAACCACCTTAGGGTGAAACAACGCAATCTACTCAAATTCGAGTCCCTGGACTCGAATCCGGAAAAGTGCTGGTGTAATTCGACTCAGGCCGCGGAGGTCTTACAAGAGTCGAATTCCAGTTATATGGGTGTGAGCACTTGACGCGTCCGTCAAGGCATGTTCATCGTGCCTGTAGGCACGGATATGTTTCTGGTAGTGCGCAGTTAAATGCGTTGCCAGGCCTTATTCAGGTCTTACCTTCACGCCGTAGGCACGGCATCTGAATTTTATCATCACGGAGACGATTCGGGTAACCCAGGAGACGCAGTCTCTTTGTAGGGGAAAAATTATGAGGCGGTGTCGCCATGAGTTTCGAGTGTGGATGTTATCAACACACAGTTTTTTGTACAAATAATCATAGGGTGCGCGACCAGCGCTCCCTATGGGAGTAGCCCCCGAGTGCCTGGTTGAGTCGAAGACTCAGGCAGGGACTAAAGAATTTTTGCGACTGTTGTCTTCTTTTGCTTGCTTGTTTCAGTCGATGACTTAAGAAGGTACTAAAACATTTTTGCGACTGCTGTCGTCTTTTGCCGGCTTGTTTCAGTCGATGACTTAGGCAGGTACTAAAATACTTTTGCGACTGCTGTCGTCTTTTGCCTTCTTGTTTCCGGCGCTCCCTATGGGAGTAACACATGTCCATAATCGAAATGTGTTTTGAGTGGTTGGGTTTGCTTTTGTGATTGTCCATGTTCCTGCAACAAGAAAAAGAAAAGTCGTAGGGTGCGCGGCCAGCGCTCCCTATGGGAGTAGCCCCCGAGTGCTTGGTGGAGTCGAAGACTCCAGCAAGGACTAAAAATAGTCGAAGTTTTCCACTACATAGCCTTGGTGACGTCAGTGCTGACGCTTGTATGACGCGATTTTGACGGGACATGACGATCGGTGGGTCCCACTTTCCGACTTTGATTTGACTGGGCGTGCATAATCTTATTTTTAACTGTGCCTCCTCGATTTCCACGCGTAATGGTAGAAGTGGGGGGACGGTTCGCGCTTCCTCTTCTCCACGTGTCCAACGCGATGCGTGCCACGCGTCCAATAGGGTTTTTGTCAGCCGTTGGATTGCATCTCCCAGGGGTTAAGTAGCGATGCTGCGGCGGTAATTTCCCATCTGCACTCTTTCTTCCTTGCTGCCATCGCCATTGCTGTTGCTTTTCTACTTTCCCCTGCACCCATCTTCTCCACGATGCTGGACCAGCTCCGTTCGTTCCCGAGCTACTTCCTTCACTCACATCGCCGCCGCGCAATGGAGAAGAAGAAGGGAGGCGCTGTCGTTGATTCCGCGGCCACCGATGCTGCGGTGAAGAAGAAAGGTGGCTCCGCTGCTGCGGGCACCAGCACCGCCGCCGGCGGGAAGAAGGTCGCGGGCACCCGCGTGACCAATGGCGCATGGCGCCCCTCTATCATCAAGGCGTCGGATCTCCGTCTTCTTTGCCAAGATGGAGTTATCTCTGCGGCAGTCACCGATGCGCGCGTCCCCAGCGGTGAGACCATTCCTGCTCCTCCCGCTGGTTTTCGAGTGATGTTTCTTGCATCCATCATTCGCGGTCTTTCCTTGCCTCTTCACCCCTTTCTTCGGGGTCTTCTTTATTTCTATGGGCTCCAGCTCCATCAGCTGTCCCCAAATTTGCTCCTCCACATCACTTGTTTCATCACTCTCTACGAGTGCTGGCTCGGAATCGAGCCACACTTTGGTCTTTTCAAGCGCATCTTTAAATTGAAGCGTCAGTCCGCATCTGGCTCTTTAGTTTATGACGTAGGTGGTTGCGGAATCCACGTCGACCCATCCGCCACCTACTTAGATATCAAGCTTACCAAGTCCGTCCAGGGATGGAGGGACAAATGGTTCTATGTTCGCGACCAGAAGGCCAAGGACGAGCACTTTGGACTCGCGCCTTTCGATCCCACGACTCCCTGCAAGAAGATGCGTTCTTGGAAGAACGTGAGCATGCCTTCCGAACTCGCAGAGACAGACGTGCTATATCAGCGCGTCTGCGACCTCGAGAGTCGCATAGGCGTAGAAGAGGGAGGCTGCGCCCTTGTCAGGACTTGGCTGCATCGTCGCGTCCAACCTCTCCAAGCCAGGGTCCATCCCATGTTTCAATGGGGTGGCGCTGATGATGCCACTCGCGTGTCTGCTGATGGCATGTCTGCGAGTGAGGTAGATAAGAGGGTGCGACTGGTCACGAAGTACACCCTCAAGGATGTGCTTCCGAACGAGCCAGTCGTTCCTCCTTTCGATGCTTTGAATCCCCCTCCTGAGGTACAGTTGTGCTACGTAGTAGCTTATTTTCTCGATTCCGTTTTCTATTGCTTATCTGTTATGTTTGCTGATCTTTACTGTTTGCATGCAGGAGTGGGCGGTGTCGTCTTGTATGCCTCCCCTCCTTGAGGGGATTATTCCTCGTGAAGCTTTGGAAGAGGACGAGTCTGAGTCGACTGTCCCTTCTGATGTGGAAGAGGAAGCCCCCGAGTCCGAGAGCCCGGATACTCGCAAGCGTTCACGTAGTGGGGATTCCGATGCGTCGACTCCTTCAACTCTAGGAGGCGCGGCTATTGGTGCGGAGTCACCAATTCCCGCCGTTCCTGTGAGGAATGTGGCACCGTCTTCTCGCAAGAAGATGCGATTGCCCAAGGAGTCTTCGTCGGAGTCGGCGGAGGCCATGTTTGATCTTGACAAATTTGACTGGTAATTTTGTTAGTGCATTCATTCTTCTCTGTTTTCTTCTTGTTGGCTTTGCCCTGGAGTTTTCCCTTTCTGAGTGCGGATTTTGTCTTGCAGTCAAGAAGCGTCATCATCTTCTGGCGACGTCGAATTTTTTAAGGAATCGGGAGTCGCGACTTCAAGGGCCAAGGTAGAGGTCGAGCGCGCTCCTTCTCCGGCGGCGGCCCACTCCGGGCACAATTCTTCGAGCTCTCCTCATGTAGGGGAGCATCGAGTAGTTGCTCGGATGACGGTTCAGCAAAATTCTTCGGAGTCGTTGGAGGACCATGTAAGTATAGCTTTCCTTCTTTTTTAATGTGGTAGTCAATCGCCTTTTGTTGCCCTCTTTGATTCCTTGCTTTGTGCAACAGCTCCTTGTAAGGGAGGCCGCGCAAGTGGCGGAGCAGGTGATGGCGATGGGTCGCCAGCATGCAATGCTGGAGACGCGTCATCGCGTTGTCAAAAGTGAGTGTTCTATACTTATTCTTTTCGTCTTCTCTCTGTTTTGGTATAATCGACTGACAGCCAATTATTGACTGCCATGTAGCTGAGCATAACGCTTTACTGCGCGATGTCGCCACGTTGGAGAAGACGCTAGCCGCAGCTGTGAAGGGGTGCGACGAGGAAATCGCGGCTCGTGATGAAGCCTAGAAGCGCGAAGAGGATCTGCGTGCCTCCTTTGCGGCCAGGGAGAAGTTGTTCGAAGAGCAACTATTCTCAGTCGCCAAGGCCCTCTCAGGTACCTTTACTGGTAGATATTTTATTGATGTTCTTCTCTTCCTCTGTAGTGCCGGTGGCACTAGAAGTTTGATCCATGTGTGTATTTTGGTGTAGATGCTGGCAGCTTGAGTTTTGATCGACGAGCCCTTTGTCGCGATGATGCCCTGGCGGGCGCGGTATCTACGGTCGAGGATCATAGCGCCGCTGTCCAAAATACGCTGTCCAAGGCTAGGGCCACCCTGAGTCGCCTCCGGGAGGAGCTGATGCCGAAGGCGGAGCTGGTCGACAATGTGGAGGAGCTGGTGGAGTCGCTCGCTGGGGGTGTGCCTGCCACGTACAAGAACTCCCTCCGCACAGCTGGCGTGACCATGTTGCTTGCCATGGTGCAAGCCCACGGAGTCGAAGTAGATCCTTCTGCGGTGTCGAAGACGATGCCTATTGGCGCGGATGGTCAGCAGGTAGTATTCGCTCCTTTTGTGACTACCTATGCCAAATATGGCCATTCCTTGATAAACATTGTTGCCAAGTATTCGGAGGAGATCAATCGTGCAAAGAAGGTGGCGAAAACTTCGGCCTCAGGGGCCGGCGGAAAGTCAGTGGCATCTGATACTGCCACGGACTTGATGAAGCCCCCGAGGTCATCGAAGTCGAAGAAGCCAGATGCCTCGTAGTTAGTTTCTTTGTAATAGTTGATGAATTGCTCTTTTGATTGGATAACATGCCTGTTGGCGAATGTGTTTGTAGATACTTTTATGCTGATCCTGAATGCATCTGTTACTTTTGACTTTTGAGTTGGTCGCCTTATTTGCTTCTGGCTTGATTTTTGGCAGGGTACGTCAAGTGGTCCTGTGGGGGGAACCCCGGACTCGCCATCTCTTGAGGATACAATGGCACCACCATGCTCCAGGGTAGAGGAGCTTTCCTTGCTTTCGCGACTTCGTGATCGCGTTAAGCAACTGGAGCGTGAGTTGCCTGTGATCCACGGTAGCACGGACGTGTGGAAGTCAAAGGCTGAAAAAGCTGCCGCCCGCGAGCAATATCTGCTTGGCGAGGTGACGCAGATGGGCGACCAGTTTAAGTGTTAGTTTGCTCATCGTCATCTTTTCCTTTGTAGTTAATCGCAATGGTACGTTGTACTCATGCTGTTGATGCTGCTTCGTGTAGTTGTTAGCGCGCGCCATCCGCAGGAGGAGAGGGATAGGATTGCCATCCGTCTTCATGATCTCACCCAGGAGCAACTGCAGGAGAGTGGATACTTCTGGGTAGATCATGATCGTGCGACTGCGTTGGCGACCCTGCAGGATCGCGCCTCGCGATTGCTGCTCTTTCTGAAGAAGTCGCAGTCGTGTTTGAAGAACATCTATCAGGCGATGTTCCCGCTGGATGATACTCCATCAAGACTGCTGGCTCTCCTGACCAAATTTCGAGATATGTCCGTGATTCGCGAGTGCGTGAGGCAGCAGTTGGTGGTTGGTGCCAAGGCTGCCCTTTCCATGGTGCGTTTGCACAGGCCTGACGTGGATGTCGTCGCCATTGCCTCTGGGCCACCGGTGCCACAGTAGGATCTTCCTAGAACATGGTGCCGCATTATCAGGCGGTGGACCATCCAGCCGAGGAGGTCGTCGACTTCTTCGAGGAACAGACTAATGTTCTTCTGTTGCAAGGGTAGCCAAATATGTATCCTGCACATAAGTGTACTAGTGTTTTAAAGCTCGTATACATTTGTAGATAATTTACTGTTGAATGTGTACAAATAGCTTTAAGCGTGGGGTGCGTTGCACTTATGCGAGTCCTTTTCGTTAGCCTGGCCATCTTTGTATCGTTCCCTTGTCAACCTGTCAGGTGCGTTGCAGCTGGGTTGAGTTTGTGTTAAGGGGTTTGATTGATGTGCCAGCTACTCAGGATGTCGCGTTATTGTTCGAAGAACATATGTGTATAGGGTGGCGTAGCCCCCGAGTATGAAAATTGACAAAGTAAAGGAGAACATGGAGTTTTGGGGCACTTAGCTTTTATTTATTCGAAGAACAATATGTGTATAGGGTGGCGTAGCCCCCGAGTATGAAAATTGACAAAGTAAAGGAGAACATGGAGTTTTGGGGCACTTAGCTTTTATTTATTCGAAGAACAGTATGAAGTACAATGTGCGGCTAAGTAGCCTTGGCTGAATAGCCTTATTTGCGATGCAAAAGTAAAGAAAAACGATTAAGGGTAGAAGAGTCGCAGTTGTGCGACGTTCCAAGGGTTGGAGTGTGCGACTCCTGTCTCTAAATCTTGAAGGCGATAGGCGCCACCGGGGATTACTTCTGTAATCACGTAGGTCCTTCTCAGGGGGACTCGAGCTTGAGATACCCCTGCTGCTACAGTCGCAGGACTAAGTCACCTTCGACGAAGGATCTGGGGCGAAGCCTTTTGCTATGGTAGTTGCGCAGGTTCTGCTGGTAGATCGTAGATCTTTCTGTGGTGATTTCTCTTGCTTCGTCAAGGAGGTCGACGGAGTCTTCGAGTGCGAGGGATGACTCCTGCTCGCTGTAGGCGACTATCCGTGGCGCTTTGTACCATACCTCGGTGAGTAGTACTGCCTCTGCTCCGTGTACCATAAAGAATGGTGTGTAGCCGGTGGCGCTGTTTGGAGTTGTACGCAGGCTCCAGAGTACGGATTGCAGTTCGTTTGGCCAGCAGCCCGCGGCTTGTTCGAGTGGTCGGAGGAGTCGCTTCTTGATGCCGCTGCAGACGAGCCCGTTTGCCTTTTCCACCTGACCATTGGTCTGTGGGTGTGCTACTGAGGCGTAGCTGATGTTGATCCCCAGGTTCTCATAGAATTCTTGGAACTCCTTGGATGTGAAGTTCGTTCCGTTGTCGGTGATGATGCTGTGCGGCACGCCGAAGCGGTAGACAATGGACTCGAAGAACTTGACTGCGCTGTGCCCTGATTGCTTGGTCACTGGCATGGCCTCAATCCAGTTGGTGAATTTGTCGACTGCGACAAAGAGGTAGACGTAGCCTCCTTGCGAGGACCTTGGAAGTTTGCCAACCATGTTGAGTCCCCACTGGGCGAAGGGCCAGGCCAATGGAATAGGCCGTAGTTCTGCGCCTGGTGCGTGTGGCTTGTCCGCGAATCGCTGACAAGCGTTGCACTTTTGGACTATATCCTTGGCATCGCGCATGGCCGTGGCCCAGTAAAATCCAGCTCATAGAGCTTTGGCAACGAGGGCACGACTGCCGGCGTGGTGCCCGCAGGTCCCTTCATGGATGTCGAGGAGCTTTGTCCGGATTGAAGCTTTATCCGGTAACGATCGAGATTGGCGAAGGTTTCACGCAAGTCGTCGATTAGAGAGGCTTCTTCCTTGGTTTTGATTACTATGTCATCAACATAGACTTGGATGTTGCGACCTAGTTGCTCTTTGAGGCAAGCCTGCATGCACCGCTGGAACGTAGCTCCTGCGTTTTTTAGCCCGAAGGGCATTGTGTTGTAGCAGAACACGCCGAAGGGCGTTGTAAACACGGTCTTCTCCTGGTCCTCCTCCTTCATTCGAATTTGGTTATAGCCTGAGTAGGCATCGAGGAAACAGAGGCGCTCGCATCCAGCGGTGGAGTCGATGATTTGATCGATCCGTGGTAGCGGGAAGTGATCTTTTGGGCAGTGCTTGTTTAAAGAAGTGAAGTCCATGCACATCCGTAGGATATCCGTGTCCTTTTTTGGTACCAGCATCGTATTGGCAAGCCAAGTGCTTTCCTTGATCTCGCGTATGAATTTGGCCTCGAGGAGTCTATTGATCTCCATTCCGACTGCCAGTGCCCGTGGCTCAGACAGTCGCCTGATTGTTTGCTTGACTGGCCTTGCGTTGGGGTTAACATTGAGTGCGTGCTCGGCGAATTCCCTGGGAACTCCTGGCATGTCCGCATGACACCAGGCGAAAATTTCCCAGTTCTCACGGAGGAATTCGACGAGCGGGAGTTCCTATGCGGGACTCAAGTTGTTGCCGATGAGGGCCGTTTTAGCGGGATCTGATGGATGGACCTTCACCTTCTTTGTGTGCACAGATGAGTCGAAGGAGAGGTCAGGTGAGCTTGGCGTACTCAGGGGCGGCAGACTGTTGTCTGTCGTTTCCTTCAATCACGCGAGCTCCTCCTGCATGCCAAAGGACTAGGAGATTCTGTTGAATTCCCTGTCACAACTGTCAGATCACTCGAAGCTCCCGTTGATCGTGATGATGCCGCTGGGACCTGGCATTTTCATCTGCAGGTAGGCGTAGTGGGGTACTGCCATGAACCTAGCGAACACGACGCGTCCGAGGATGCAGTGGTATTGTGAGGGCCAGTCGACGACCTCAAAGTCGATGCGCTCGCGCCGGAAGTTCCTTGGCGTGCCGAATATGACGCTGACGTTGATTTTTCCCAGGGGGTATACGCCTTTCCCTTGGACGATGTCGTGGAACGTTGTGTCCGATGCCTCCAAGCAGGTTAGAGGGATCCTCATTGCTCGCAAGGTACTCGCGAATATGAGGTTGATGCCGCTTCTGTCATCCATGAAGACGCGACTCATGTCGAAGCCTCCAATTTGTGCCTCGAGTACGAGGGGGCAATGACCTGGGCGAGGTACTTGAGGTGGGTGGTCGCGTTTGTCGAAGGTAATGCACGACTCACTACCACTGAGGTACTCAGTGGTGGATGGTGGCGAGTGCGTGGCCAAATTGACTTGGCGAGTGATGGCCTTCTGCACACCCTATTGGAGGGGCGCCCCTTTTGGATCATCATGATACCCATGGCCCGTGGGTATTGTTCGCCTCTGTGGTGCTGGTCCGGTGCAGCTCTGTTCGGGGGTGGCCCAGGTGGTGGTGGTGGTGCGCCATGTGCCACGGCACCTGGAGCGGCTCCGTAGCCTCTTTCGACTGCATTGCAGTTCATCCGAACCAATCCCTCATGTAGCTTGAGGAACTCGCGGCAGTCCTTGAGGAGGTGGCTGGACTTTCTCTTGCCATCATGCTTGTCGATGTAGAAGTGTACCGTGCATGGCCCGGACAGTTTGTCCTCGATGGAGGTCGCGGGTGCTTCATCGCGAGTGCGGTGTTGCCATACTTGCGTGGCTTTCCCGGAGTCGCGGTACCCGCCGCTGCGGTATCCGCTGTTGCGGTTATCATCGCGTATATCGGCGTAGCCGGTTGCGACCATGTTGACGTCATCGCGATCGTCGTAGACGCGCATGCGACGCTTACTCCGGCGGTCACGTCTTCGTTCGAGTTCTGCCTCCTCGTCAAAGTGAACCCTTACTCCCACGCGAGTTCTCCATCAGCCCACCGATTCGCGATCTCCATCAGGTGGTCTATGCTCTGGGGCTTTGAGCGGCCTAGCTCCTCCCTGAGTTCCATGCGGCGGACACCACCGTTGAATGCATCAATCGCGCGGTCTTCCGAGATGTTCTCTGCGGAGTTCTTGATGATGGACCACCTTTGGATGTAGGAGCGCAGTGATTCGCCAGATCTTTGCTGGTAGCATCTCAGTTCTTCGATTGAGGCGGGGCGTTTGTACGTGCCCTTAAAGTTGCGCACGAAGCTGTAGACCAGCTCATCCCAGCTGTGAATGGATCCGCGTGGTAGGTTGTTGAGCCATGCCCGGGCGGCGCCCTGCAGCTGTAGCTGCAAGCATTGCATGGCAGTACTTCGACTGCCTCCATGTAGTCTGACGGAGGAGATGTGATCCTCCAGCCAGATCTTGGGGTCCTGCAGACCGTCAAATTTCGGGTTCTCCGATGGGAGTTTGAACCCTTCAGGCATTCGCTTTTGCCTGATGGATCTACTGAAGCAACTGGCTCCGTAGAGCTCCCCATCTTCTTCTTCCGAGTCAGTCGACCGAGCACGTCGTGCCCTTGACTTGTCGATCTTGCGCTGTGTGAGTTCATTGCGTGCATCGTAGTCGCGATCGTGTCGCCGTGAACGGCGGCGCTTAGACATGTCGTGACTGTCATCGCTGGATGAGGGCGAGGAGTAGCGCTTTGCTAATGCTTTGCCCTTTTCGGGTCTGGTACCGGTTCCTTGTCGAGGGCGGCCTCGATTAGCCCTAGGCCCGCGATCGTAGATTGGTGCATGGCTGTTCGGGGATCTCCCGCCGGTGGCTGGTTATTGAGAAGGTACATGGTGGCCGCTATCACCGCGGCTTCTGGTGTCCTGGGAACCACGTTGCCTCTCATGTCGACTGTCATAGAGCCGAAGTCGAGGACTTTCGCGGCGTCTATGCGTTCTTGTTCGGTGAGGTGAGCCATCCGCGATTGCCTTTTCCTGGCGAGGTGCTCGTTGCCTCTTGAGGAGGATCCTCCGTAGGAGGAGAGCCTAGCGCGACGAAGGCTCGACTCGTCCGCCGCCTTTTTACGTGCCTCGAGTTGCGCGATTGCTTGTTTTTGGCGCTTGAATTCCTCTTTTAGGAGCCAGTGGTAGCCCATCAGCAGTTCCTGCGGGGACCCGAAGGGTAGAGGTGCACCTCATAGGGCTTCGCGGCAGCGTTCCCACTCTTGCTCGTTGAGCCTGATCACGACGCGTTCGCCGGTTTGCTCGTTGATTATGCTGGGAGGTTCGACTGCTTCTCCATTGCCGCCGTTGGCAGCATTGGGCAGGTCGGTGCCATTGCCGGTGTTACCACCGTTGCCACGGTTGGCGGAGGTGTCGCCCGCGTTGATGACGGTGCACATGAAGTGATTTGGGAAGCTGTTGCTTCCACAACTTTCAGATCTGGAACCGTGGGTTCCATCTTCAGTGGCCAGATCGCTTAGATCGGAGTCGCGACTGCTGTCGCTGACCATGTTCCCAACTACCGCCAGAGCATTGAGCTCACTGAGGGTGCCGATCGATGGAGGGAACCATGATGCTGGGGCAATCGCCGGTGCCGTCGGCTGATCAGGCATGCGAAGCGTGCCCATCTAACCAACTTGGAAGCAGAAGCTCCCAATCGCCAGGCTGATTCCGTTGCCCACGGACTCAAAGGCCGGGCGAGTAGCCGGCGTGTGGACGGTGAAGTCGAAGGCACCGAAAAGCTAGCGAATCTCCGCTGTTGCAGAGTTGTAGATCACGTTTGATAGGGCCGAAGAAGCCCCAACATCAGCACTCCCAATTCCCACAGACGGCGCCAATTGACGAAGGTTTAACTCGTCAATGCCCATTGTTATGGACTTGGTTTTTGGAGAAGGAGGGAGCGCTGGAGACATCTATCGGCTAGCAAACAAACACACGGGGGACAAACGATTTACCCAGGTTCAGACCTCATAGAGGTCCCTACTCCTGCTTGTCTGCTCGTGGAATTATTGAAGGAGTCGAAAGTTACAATGGTGCGCAGATGCAATCTGGCAAGGGTTGTGGAAACTAGGGTTGCGTGTGTCCTCCTCGCCACCCCCTCCTATCCTTTATATAGATAGGCTAGGTCTCGGGTAGCAGGCCGAGTCGGTTACAAGTTAGGGTTTTCCCCTTCAAACTTTCTATCTTTAGCTTCTTCTTGTCCTTCAAGTAATCAAGAGTCCGTAGGTTACTCGAGTCCCTCCATCCGGCCTTTGGCGACACCGTGGGCCTGTATGTATTTGAACCGTATATACCAAGCTCGGGTACTTGTAGGGTATAGCCATGTCAGCGGGTGAGGTTGAGCTTCTCACACAACTCGGTGCTAGCAAGGTTGTGGCAACTCCTTCCGTCAATGATCACCTTGATAGATTTGGCATTGATGTCGGCTCGTGTTTGGAAGGTATTGGAGCGTTGGTCTTCATGCTCTTGTGCTTGAGTGGTCAAGATCCTTGTGACGACAAGCGATGGACTTGCGTCATGTTCACACATGAGGAGTTCTTGGTCATCTTCCACTCGTTGCCTTGCCATTGCTTCCTTGACTCGGGCATCAAATTCATCTTCACTCAAGTACTCTTCATCACCATTGCCATGGCTGAACAAGACTTTCTTGTTTCCACATTCAGCCGACTTGTGTCCTTTGCATCCACACTTCTGGCACTCACCGTTGAAAGGTGTGTCGTTCTTTGCTTGTTTGCCACTTGGGGGCAGTTTTCCTTGAGGAAGTATGGGCTTGAAGGAAGGCTTGGAGGTACTTGAGGAGCTTCCATGAAAGTTGTTGGTGTAGCGGTTGAAGCTTGCTTGTAGGTGAAGTACGTCTTGGGCTTGTTGTACTTGAAATCCTCTTGCACTTAACGTTCAGCGTTTGTTGTGATGTGCACAAGCTCAACCATGGTGTTGTATGTTTGGAACTTGACGATGCACTTGATGGGGTGATTCAAGCCAATAAGGAAACGTGCCATTGTTTGCTCCATGCGCTCATCAATGTTGGCGCGAATCAAGTTTAGTTCCATTTCCTTGAAGTACTCTTCCACGGTCTTTGTCCATTGACGAAGCGATTGAAGGTTGTTGAAGAGGTCACGCGTGTAATGCGCGGGGAAAAAGCGGGATCTCATATGAGCCTTCATGTCATGCCAAGTTGTGATTGGAGGTTCTTGTCTTGCATCACGAGCAACTTGAACTTGTTCCCACCAAAGGTTGGCGTAATCATCAAACTCAAGTGAGGCCATGGTGACCATCTTCTCGTTGCTATAATTGTGCATGCGGAAGATCTTGTCGACTTTGAGTGCCCACGAGAGGTATTCTTCGGGATCATTGGATCCGGTGAACTTAGGCATTGTGAACTTGAGCTTGCCAAAAGTTTCTTCATCATTGCGGTCATTGCGACGAGCTTGGTGACCTTGTTGATGATCTTCTGGTTGATGCGGTGGAACTTGGTTGTCGCAACCTTGTTGCGGAGCTTTCTCTTGATATTGTTGTTGAGGAGCTTGGTCTTGCTCTTGGCGCGGTTGTTGACGGTGTTGAGGCTCTTGGGCCCCATTTGGTTGGTGAGGGTATGGAGCCTCATAACGTGGTTGATGACGAAGAGGAGTCTTGTTCCTCGGTTGGTGATGTAGATTAGGCACATGGGCCTCACGGCAAAGATCATGGTCTTGAGCATCTTGACGTGGTGGGCGTCGCTCAACATGTACCACTTGACGCTCCATGTTTCGGTGTGGTGGAGGAGGCGCCTCGTGATGACCATGGTGTCGGTGCGGACGTTCATGATGTTGATGACGAGGAGGAGGATCTTGGAGAGCTTCACGTTGATGACGTGCTTGATTCTCCAAATTGGAGTCATCACTTGTTGTGCCAAGTATGTGTCGTGGTCGCTGGTGGTAGAATTGCGGTTGCACTTGCGGTTCTTCTTGTGGTTCCTCTTGTTCGATCACTAATGCCCTTGCGTGATGACGGTGTGCTTCTTGCCTTGATCGTGGCCTTGAAGAGAAATCACCATCATAGCTTGACGTTGCGGCGTTCCGTGGGGAAGGTACATAGTTCGAAGAACTTCCATCTTCAACCACGGGGGCATCATTGCGTCTTGGAGCACTTGGGTGTAGATCTTGTTGAAGTGGTGCATGACGACGCGAAGAACTTGAAGAGCTTGATGCGCGTGAACGTGGCCTTGCCATTCCGTCGATGAGGTGTCGAATATTGTCATTTGTTTCGGCGATGGAGCGTTGACGCGCTTTATTTTGGTGGCCGAAGTTGTCATGCATTGCATGCATTTGTCGTTCTAGGCTGTCAAAGCAGTTGTCGTTGTTCTTGAACTCGGCTTGCGTCTCGCCAAATTGTTCATCTTGTCGCATCTCAAGGTCTTGGCAACGTTCACGGAACTCTTGTCGAACGATGAAGTGACTTGAACGCGTCATGTACGGTCCTTGATCTTCTTCTTGGGGAGGTGGTTGGCTCGACTCACCGTGCCTATCCATCATGCAAGACACACAAGTATTGTATATGGAAGTGGAATATGGTGGTGTTAGCCTTGTACCTCACCTTGGGGATTGCACCAAACTAGAAATCACAAGTGAGAGCTAGAAGCATGCAAAGTGGAATTGCAAAGAAAACTCACACTAAAGAAAGAACTAACTCTCAAAATCTTGTTGGTGGTAGGTTAGGATTGTGGAAAGCCAAAGAACCAACCAAAAGAAAAGGGATAGTCAAAAGTGGGTAAAATCCAACAAAACTCAAGTCAAAGCTAAGGTCAACAACTCAAAGGGGTGACGGGAACCTACGACTATATACACACATGTGGAGACAGTTGGGATTGACACGACTATGAAAAAATGAGCAAAAAAAATGTCCTAACGAAGACTAAGCTCGTTGTCGTGCCAATGCAAAGAGAGACCGTGGCTTGTTTGCAAAGAGGAAAAATGAGCAACGGATTTGTGCACTTTCCTTGGGAGCTCTTCTTTCTCTCTTTCTTACAAGCTTTGAGACTCTCTTTTGCAAGGGAAGACTATTTTTCTTTTTCTTTTGCTTTGTATCTTTTTCTTTCTTTCTTTTTTCCCTCCCTTGATGCGACCTAGTCACACTTGATATTGCTCTTGCACTCTCTCTATCCAAGGACAAATGCACAATTCTCAAGCAAACACAAGATGAGCCACTCTCATGGGATAGGTACACACAAAGGAAGATAGGGGTTAACAAGGTGACACAAGTTATACCTTCGTTGGTGATGATGAACTTGCCGTCGGTGTTGTGGGATGATGTTCGTGGGTCGTGGTGTCAATGAGTGCGGGGATTGTTGATGTGGAAGCTTGCTGTTAATTCCTGACACGCACACGGAACACGAGCAAAAAAAGGAAATTAGCCAATCCGAAAAATGAGGCAAAACTGTCAAAACTGGCGTTACAGCCGGACACTCCGGTCTGTCTGTGCTGGACACTCTGGTCAGGCCGGACACTTCGGTCGGGTTCGGCCGGACACTCCGGTCGGGCCGGACACTCCGGTCGAATCGGTCCGGACACTCCAACGCGGGTTTCCTGCTCGTGTTCTTGAGTGGAAATCCTCACCTTAAGTCCTCAAATCCGCGAAAAACTGGCCAAATCGGGCTGGGAAAACGCAGGATAAAGCTGGACCAACTCCTAAGACAAGGTTTGGTCGGATCAAAACCACAAATAACACTCCAAATCAAGAGATCGATCCAAAGGCAAATACAGGGCTCTTTTTTGGGTATTTTTCAAATTTTTGGTGGATAGAAGAAAAAATTGTGAGGGAATTCGTGAGCAACGAAGCTCTTGATACCAATATGTTAAGGGCAAACCTCTAGGGTGGCCCGATCTTTCACGAAGCCCACTCAAATCGAGGATGGAGTGCGGGGGAAGGAGGGGTGGATGAACACGATGAACTCACGCACGAAGAACACAATGAACACACACACACACACAAAACCACGATACACACCAATAGCTCACGCCGGCGGTGACCGGTCCGGTGCAATCCCTAGGATCGGCGTGGGGCGGAGGACTCTCTCTCGAACCGGCACGGCGAGATGGGAGACTCGGTGAGATCTTGACATCTTGGCAAAGGGACACCGATGCCAAGGCCTTTTACAATGTGGAGGCATGATGCAAACTCCAACGAGGTTTGGGATATTTGGTTTTCCTTTGTCAAAGGAGCATGAGGCAAGAACTAGATAGATCCACAAGGGGTTTCCACTAATTCCAAATATCATGCCTAGGGTTTACAATGGAGGTGGGGAACTATATATAGGCCAACCACAAGTTCAGGGGTAATTCAGGCATTAAAGTAGAGTTCTGGGCGAAGTAGAGGGGTACATGGGCCATAGGGCCCAGCTATGCCCGCATGCCCATCTCTAGGTCGGACAGTCCGGGTTGAGTTGACCGGATAGTCCGGGGTGGCTGGACACTCCGGGTAGTGTCCGAACTGGCCTTCTGAATGTCCACGCCAGGTTGGGGCTAGGGCAGGCCGGACACTCCTGCTAAGTCATGCCGGACACTCCGGCTCAGGAAGCTTCAAGACAGATGCAACTTCAGGGCTCGTGGGTCGACGCGGCGGGGGTTCATACCTAATGATGCATAGAGTAGTGGTCTGAAGTAGCAAGCCATCCAGGTGTATGTCAAATCCACATGATGAGAGGAGTGAATTCACCTTAGCTTGAAGGAGCTTGGCTTGGGCACGGGTCATCGGTCCACCTGGGGGACTCGGTGGTGTAGATGTAGGAGCATCCGTAGGACGAGCTGCATCATTGTGCTACCATGTTTAGATCTTGTGAGCTCCATTCATGATCAAGATCATCTATTTGTAATCCTACATGTTGTGTTTGCGGGGATCCGATGGATATTGAGATGCTATTTCAGATTGATTATTGATTCTATCATGTCTTTCTTATTTGTGATCTTACATGCTCTCCGTTGTTAGTAGATATCTTGGTCAAGTAGATGCTAGCAACTCCAAGAGGGAGTATTTATGCTCGATAGTGGGTTCATGCCTCTAGTAATCTGGGGAAGTGACAGAAATCTCTTAGGTACTAGATGTGATGTTGCTACTAGGGAGAAAACAGCAATCCTTTGTTCATAGAACAATCATATTGTTTTTTACTTTACACGCAATGCGTAATGCAATTATCTGTTGCTAGCAACTTAATACTGGAGGGGGTTCGGATTGATAACCTGAAGGTGGATTATTAGTCATAGATGCAGTTGGATTACGGTCTAAGTATAATGTTGTAATTTCCAATCAAATCTCATAGGAGTCAAGATGATTAGTATATGCATGTATGATTTCTCGATGTTTGTCAATTGCCCCACAGTAATTTGTTTACCTAACATGTCATCTATCTTAAGGAGAACCACCACTAGTGAACTATGGACCTCGGTCCTTTCTTTTACCATCAATCTACAACTGTTTACTGTTTTCTGTTTACTTTCTGCAAGCTATTACTTTCTTCCACACAATACGTTTAATCCTTTGTTTTCAGCAAAACCGGTGAGATTGACAACCTCACTGTAAGTTGGGGGCAAAGTTCTGTCATTGTGTTGTGCAGGATTCCAAGTTGGCAACAACACCTTGGAGGTGTTTCCTTGCTCCTACTGGTTCGATATCCTTGGTTTCATAACTGAGGGAAACTTGCTGCTGTGCTCATCATACCTTCCTCTTGGGGTTCCCCAACGAGCTCGTGATATCTTGAGCCATCAAGCCTTTTTCTAGCGCCGTTGCCGGGGAGTCAAGGACATCTTCACAAGGGGAGTCCCTCATAACCAATCTCTTTACTTTGTTATTTTTGTTTTGCTTAGTTTATTTTTGCTTTGTTTGCTTGTTCTTTATCAAAAACACACAAAAATTAGTTTTACTAGTTTGCTTTCTTTATTAAAAACACAAAAAAAATATTATTAGTTCCTATCTTAAGTTGCCATTATGTCTAGCATTGCTCCAATCACTATGTTACCTGAGGAAATGATTTTCACTTTTAAACAAGGAATTGAAGAGAGTTTCAAAGAAGCTTGGTCTAGAATCTCTGATCTACATGAAAAAACTGAACCTAAAATGACTCAAAGCTTGTCCCTTAGCAGTTTTTACCTTGGAATTGCTCTTTGCTATAGATATGCTTTGGATGTTGTAGTGGGAGGAGATTTCTTCCAATGCAATGAGGATGATGCTTTTAATGCCATAAAGAAGTTGGTCTTTACTTACAACTTGCCTAGCAAATCTGATTCTTCCTGTATAAACATATTTGCTAGATTGAACACTCTTAAGACCAGCACTGCTAGTTTAAAAGATTGCTATAATACACTTAGAGAGCATCATGACTATGTTCCAATAAATTCTGAACCCTCAAAGTGGCTTCCTATAGTCAAGATTATTATAAATAATGAAACTTTTCATGCTCGTTGTGATATCATGTCTAAATTCTGTCTTATGCCTAAATATATCTATGAATCTTTGAATCTTTGGGGACTTCCTGAAGGAGGAGAAGAAATATTTCTTGCTAATAATGCCACAATATCACCAATTGGAATAGCTGAAGGAGTGTTTACAAAGATCCTAGGGAAAATGGTTTCTACTGATTATCTTGTTATTGAATGTGTAGGAAAAGGACAAATTACACTTGGAAGATCCCTATTGAAACTCCTTGGAGCAATAATAGCTGTGGAAAAGGGCACCATGCACTTTGCTTCTCCACCAAACAATCATATGTTCCGCAAGGTTAAGAATAAAATTAAGAGAGGTAAGGGTAAGAAATTTGGTTTTAATGCTTCTTCATTTGAGAACACATGATTATTTTTCTTCCTTCTTATGCCTAACTTAAAGGCGTTACAGAAAAGTACTTATTGGGAGATAACCCAAAAGTTTTAGATGAGTCTTGGAAGTTATGACCTCTATAATAACTGCTCCTTATCCTTTTTATTTGATTTTTGTGCCAAGAGTAACCTCTAATGAGAGAGAAGTAATGCTTGGGAAAGTTGCTATCCCAAAACAAATTTTTGTGCTTCACCGTAAACATTCTTGTAAAATCTCTGTACGTCGTTTTAAGGCGTGAATTTTTGTGCTTTTGCCCCGGTTGTTATCTAACTTTTGTTAGTTCAACACTTTTCGATTTGAGCAACAGAAGGTCTTCAAAAAAATTGGTTTTTACCTGCTGGTCTATTTTGATAGATTCCTGCCATTATTTGCATTTTCTTCTTATTGATTCCTTTTTGAGTTCTATTTGGGAAATTGAGCTTTTTGAGGTAAGTGCTTCAGTAGCTTGTGTTTTCAAGGAAGTTTTATTGGTGTTGAAACTGAACCCAAAGACTTATTACCCTAATAAAGATTGTGTGAAGTTTTGTATGAAGGAAAAAATTCAGGTGTGTGGAGAGAATGATGTAATGTGATGAAGAATTGACTAAAGCTCAAGCTTGGGGATGCCACGCATGTCACCCCAAGAAATATCCAAGAAGTACAAGCGTCAAAGCTTGGAGATGCCCAAGGCATCCCCTTCTTCATCAATAAAAATCCTAGGTTTCTTCCAAACACTTCATTTTTATTGTTTCATGCACATTTGTGTTGTTCTTGGAGCGTCTTCGTTTTTGTTTTTGGTTTTTCGTTTGCTTGGTTTGCTTAGTTTGCTTGAATAAATTGGTTGGACCCCCTCTTTCATACATTAGTTTTCAAATAGGTTGGTTTGGGTTGGAAAAGAGTAGGAAAAGTTCATGCTTAAGTGGTAAAGAGAGCTTGTTTTTGACTGTGGCCTATGCCTTTTCATGTCATTCTTGATATTATTTTGGCTTTATGCTTAGTAATTTTTCTGTAGCATGACATGTTATAAATAATTGAAATTGCTTAATGTGCCTTGAAAGAATCATGCGTTGTTTTAGCATATTAAAGCATAGTATTGTGGTATTCTCCTTTGATGCTTTATTTGGGTTGACTTGGCGCATGCTCACACCATGTTATGACTATCCCAAGTCACCATAGCCTTTATGACCCTTTAGTTTTTGACTTGTAATATCACTTTATGCTTTAATTAATGTCGTTTTGTCGCTTTGCATGATTATGGCCATTATTGCTCTCTTAGTTGGTCGATCCTAGTCTTTTGCTAGCCTCCATAACCAAGTATGAGTTTCACTCATGCATCCAACTCCAAATAAAACCAAGTTATTCCAAAGATTCCACCATACCTACCTTAGCATTTGCTATTCCAAGTATATTCATGTTTTTATCTACCATCCAGATTAAACTTGTTATGAGAAAACTAGTGATTAAAGCTCTCACGAACTTGATGGCACACTTTACTTTTATTGCCCTTAATAAACTTGAACCATTGTATCATCTATGTTGTATATGCTTGCACTTATATGTTGGGGATTAGCAAAACCATGCTGTTATGGGGAACGCTTTCAACATTGCACTTGTACTTTGTACCTAGTTGATATCATGCTCTTTTTTCTATGGATGTCGTCGGTGTGAAATGAAAGGGGAGCTTGTAAGTCCATGGAGTTATGTATGTTTGTTAGAGAAACGGCTAGGCCGCCGGTCTGATCCATGCCTAATCATGGTGGAAACCTGCAGCGTAACCATAATGAGCTGTCTATGAAGCATTATTCTTATAAAAAAAGAGATAGAGCTTGAGAAAAAGAGAAAAAGAAAAAAAGAGATATGAGAAAAGAGGGAAGAGAGTAAAAAACACCATTTTCCCATGGTAAATAAGAAGATTGTTGAGATGCTCATTGTCTGCTTGCCTTGTCATTTTGATATGGGGATTCTTCCGTATCATCGGGCAAGGGGTGCCCCGTTGGCGGTTCTTTATGATACACATGTACTTACTATGACAAGAACTTACTGGTAACTAAACTTGAGTAGCATGAGGAGCGGCCCTCGTATTCAAGGGACATGAGATTTCCAACTTATACTTTGTCAAGCATATACTCCATAGTTTGTTCACTTTAACCTTAATCACTTCAAGATGCTTATGATAGGGGCAATGAGAGTTGAAAGCTAATAAGTACCATAATTTTTGGAAGCTCTTTATGAAACTTGAATCCCCGCTTCCTTCTATGAAGGTCTTTCTTTTACTTTTATGTTGAGACTCCACCTTCTATATTTATGCACCTATTGAGAGAGTATAGTGGCCATTCTTAGTTCTATGTGCATTGTCCCAAGACTTGTTAATTGATGCATAACTTTGATATTGCTTGTTCTTAAACTATTTGTATCTAGTCACCCTTATGAACTTTGAAGGTGTCCTATGCATTTATGATTGCTACTCTATGAGGGACAAGCTAAATGCCACTATGCTATGTTTTCTTTATGTCAAACAAACAAACGTCTTGCAAAGCATTGTTATTCATGAATCTTTTGTTTGTACCTTTTCATGTTACAACATAGTTGCTATGTCCTATTGTTAGAACTTTATCTTTCATGCTATGTTGAAGTACTATGATCCTAGCTATCAATGTTTTACAAATACTTTGATGAAGTTCATGATGGTGCATGTCACCTCAAAAATTATTCTTTCTTTTTATCACTTACCTACTCGAGGACGAGCAGGGGTTAAGCTTGGGGATGTTGATACGTTGCAAACGTATCTATAATTTTTCATGTTCCATGCTTGGTTTATATCTACTTTCTTATGTTTTGTCCACACTTTGGAGTACTTTTTATACATTTTCTTGGACTAACCTATTAACAAGATGCCACAGTGCCAGCTGCCTATTTTCTGTTGTTTTTGGTTCCAGGAAAGTCAGAAAATGAATATTCTCGGAATTGGACGGGACAAAAGCCAAAGTCAATATTTCACCGAGGGGGACACGGAGCCAGAACACAAGACGGAGAGGGGCCAGAGGGCCACCACACCACCTGGCCGCGTGGATAGGCCTGGCCCGCACAAGGGGGTGGTGTGGCCGCCTAGGGCACCCCCTCGGCCTCCCCTTTTACCTATAAGATGCCTCCGATACAGAAACCCTAAGTACCCAATCAAAATTCCACGAAAGAGTATGTAGCCGCGATCATATCCATCCCTAGATCAGGAGGGATCTGAAGCTCTTCCCGGCACCCTGCCGGAGGGGGAATTCACCCTGGAGGCCTTCTTCATCACCATGCAAGCCTCCGGTGTGATGCGTGAGTAGTTCATCCTTGGACTACAGGTCCATGTAGTAGCTAGATGGTTGGTTCTTCTCCTTTGTGCTACCATGTTTAGATCTTGTAAGCTCCGTTCATGATCAAGATCATCTATTTTTAATCCTACATGCTGTGTTTGCGGGGATTCTATGGATATTGAGATGCTATTTCAGATTAATTATTGATTCTATCATGTCTTTGTTATTTGTGATCTTGCATGCTCTCCGTTGTTAGTAGATATCTTGGCCGAGTAGATGCTAGCAGCTCCAAGAGGGAGTATTTATGCTCGATAGTGGGTTCATGCCTCTAGTACTCTGGGGAAGTGATAGAAATCTCTAAGGTACTAGATGTACTGTTGCTACTAGGGAGAAACAGCAATCCTTTGTTCATAGAACAATCGTATTGTTTACTTTACACGCAATGCGTAATGCAATTATCTGTTGCTTGCAACTTAATACTAGAGAGGGTTCGGATTGATAACCTGAAGGTGGATTATTAGTCATAGATGCAGTTGGATTACAGCCTATGTATAATGTTGTAATGCCCAATCAAATCTCATAGGAGTCAAGATGATTAGTATATGCATGTATGCTTTCTTGATGTTTGTCAATTGCCCTGCTATAATTTGTTTACCCAACATGTCATCTATCTTAAGGAGAACCACCACTAGTGAACTATGGACCCCGGTCCTTTCTTTTACCATCAATCTACTATCGATTACTGCTTTCTGTTTACTTTCTGCAAGCTATTACTTTCTTCCACACAATACGTTTAATCCTTTGTTTTCACCAAAACCGGTGAGATTGACAACCTCACTGTCAGTTGGGGCAAAGTTCTGTGGTTGTGTTGTGCAGGATTCCAAGTTGTCAACAACACCTTGGAGGTGTTTCCTTGCTCCTACTGGTTCGATAACCTTGGTTTCATAACTGAGGGAACCTTGCTGTTGTGCTCATCATACTTTCCTCTTGGGGTTCCCCAATGAGCTCGAGATATCTTGAGCCATCACTAGGTCAACAAGTACTACTATTACAACTTAAAAAAGTACGGAGATCAAGCTAAATAGAACTAGTTATCACACATCTCCTTGATCTTCCTAATCTTCTTGCGAGAGCAAGGATCGAATCGCTTGCTCCGTCCTTTTAGCATCTTCCTTATACAGCTCCAATTGTTTCTCTGCATTTATCCTCATGCACTTGTCAATACTCGTAGTTGTGAACTGCAAGACTTTGTCCTGGTGAAGTTCATTCCTTGCTTGAGTTAGTTCTTGCTCTGCTTTAGCCTTCAGGCCCAACGCCACGTCCCTCTCCTTCTCGACTTTGCTAACCTTGTCTTGCACCCTCCTGAGATCTCGGTTAAGCTTGGTTGTGTCAACATGGTCAAATAACTTCATCTCAGCACTCTCAATAAGTGAGCTGACTATGGATTCTTTCAACTCAACAGTCATATCCCGTAGTTTGTCTAGTGTTTTCTCCATCGATTTGGGCCACTCTGGATCTACCCATTTGACAACACCGCAACTTCTGCGTTGCAACTTTGCACGATGTCCTTGACACCCTAAAAACCTCCTGCTTGCGTTTTGTCCTTCGAACACTACGAATTTAGCGGGCACATATCCATGTTTACATAGCAGAAAACTGTCTTCCTCCGCACTGTCTTCCTTCGCTAAACTGTGATAGTCAGAGTCATACAACATCTGGTTGCCCTAACACATCATACGTGCATGAGTAAACAGAGTAGATCTAGCTCAAAATTGATAAATGGACACAAATGTTAGAGATGAGACGACTCACATCGAAATCACCCTACCTGTCGTCACGACACGTTTCCTCACCGTCCCCCTTGAACCCATGGCAAGAAGGGGCGTGGGGGACTAGGGTGGCTGCGGGAGAGATGGCTGGAGGGGCCGTAGTCTTGCGTCTACGGCAGGATGGGAGAGAAGTGGGGAAAGTGGCTTCAAGGGGATGGAAGACAAGTATGGGGAGGAAGAGAAGTAAAGGGGATGTGACACTAGCATATGGCCCACGGAACTCGTGAAACTCGCGGTGTTGCCAGTTTGTCTAGAGCAAGCACACAGTAAGTGTGGCCAACAATGTCGCAGAACAGCCTAATCGCGGATCGCTCTTACGAAGAACCATCCCAATCGTCCAAGCGCCCCTATCAAACATTATGTAACAACCGTCATGCAGAACAACTGCGTTAGGGCATGCCTTCTAGAAGACTTGGTCTAACGGCCACCATTGGAGGCTAGGGTTAGGGCTCTCCTCAGGTTAGGATCCATATGGTTGATGAAAAGAACACACATGCAAATGGCCCGGGTGAATCCATGTGGTTTATGAAAAGAACACACATGCAAATGACTCTAGTGGATCCATGTGGTTTATGAAAAGAACACACATGCAATGACTCTAGTTGTGGTTTATGAAAAGAACACACATTTAATGACTCTAGTTGTGGTTTATGAAAAGAACACACATTTAGTGACTCTAGTTGTGGTTTATGAAAAGAACACACATGCAATGACACTTGTGGATCAATGTGGTTTATGAAACGAACACACATGCAATGAGTCTGGTTGATCCATGTGGTTTATGAAAAGAACACACATGAAATGACTCTAGCAGTGGTTTATGAAAAGAACACACATGCAATGACTCTAGTGGATCCATATGTGGTTTAGGAAAAGAACACACATGCAATGAACTCTAGTGGATCCATATGTGGTTTGTGAAAAGAACACACATGCAATGACTCTAGTGGATCCATGTGGTTTATGAAAACAACATACATGCAATGACTCTAGATGTGGTTAATGAAAAGAACACACATGCAATGACTTTAGTTGATCCATTTGTGGTTAATGAAAAGAACACACATGCAATGACACTGGTGGATCCATATGTGATTTGTGAAAGGAACACACATTCAATGACACTGCTGGATCCATGTGGTTTATTAAAAAAATAGTCATGCAATAACTCTGGTGGATACATATGTGGTTTGTGAAAAGAACACGCATGCAATGACTCTAGTTATGGTTCATGAGAAGAACACACATGCAACGAAACTGGTGGATGCATGTGGTTCATGAAAATAACACACATGCAATGACTCTGGTAGATCCATATCTGGTTTATGAAAATAACACACATTCAATGACTCTAGTGTTAGTTTAGGATAAGAACACACATGCAATGACTCTAGTGGATCCATATGTGGTTTGTGAAAAGAACACACATGCAATGACTCTAGTGAATCCATGTGGTTTATGAAAAGAACATACATGCAATGAATTCTAGTGGATCCATATGTGGTTTATGAGAATAACACACATGCAATGACTCTAGTTGTGGTTCATGAAAAGAACACGCATGCAATCACACTGGTGGATCCATGTGGTTCATGAAAATAACACACATGCAATGGCTCTGGTGGATCCATATGTGGTTTATAAAAAGAACACACATGCAATGACACTGGTGGATCCATATGTGGTTTGTGAAAAGAACACACATGCAATGACTCTAGTGGATCCATGTGGTTTCTGAAAAGAACAGACATGCAATGACTCTAGCTGTGGTTAATGAAAAGAACACACATGCAATGACTCTAGTAGATCCATGTGGTTTATGAAAAGAACAGACATGCAATGACACTGGTGGATCCATATGTGGTTTGTGAAAAGAACACACATTCAATGATACTGGTGGATCCATGTGGTTTACGAAAAGAACAAACATGCAATGACTCTGGTGGATCCATATGTGGTTTGTGAAAAGAACACACATGCAATGACTCTAGTTGTGGTTCATGAAAAGAACACACATGCAATGACACTAGTGGTTCCATGTTGTTCATGAAAAGAACTCACATGTAATGACTCTGGTGGATCCATATGTGGTTTATGAAAAGAATAGACATGCAATGACTCTAGCTGCGGTTAATGAAAAGAACACGCATGCAATGACTTTAGTGGATCCCTATGTGGTTAATGAAAAGAACATACATGCAATGACACTGGTGGATCCATATCTGATTTGTGAAAATAACACACATTCAATGACACTGGTGGATCCATGTGGTTTATGAAAAGAACAGACATTCAATGACTCTGGTGAATACATATGTGGTTTGTGAAAAGAACACACATGCAATGACTCTAGTTGTGGTTCATGAGAAGAACACACATGCAATGACACTGGTGGATCTGTGTGGTTCATTAAAATAACACACATGCAATGACTCTGGTGGATCCATATGTGGTTTATGAAAAGAACACGCGTGCAATGACTCTAGTGCTGGTTTACGGTCAGAACACACATGCAGTTACTCTAGTCAATCCATGTGTGGTTTGTGAAAGTAACACACATGCAATGACTCTAGTGGATCCATGTGGTTTATGAAAATAACATACATGCAATTACTCTGGTGGATCCATATGTGGTTTGTGAAAAGAACACACATTCAATGACTCTAGTGGATCCATATGTGGTTTGTGCAAAGAACACACATTCAGTGACACTGGTGGATCCATGTGGTTTATGAAAAGAATGGACATGCAATGACTCTGGTGGATCCATATGTGGTTTGTGAAAAGAACACACATTCAATGACTATAGTTGTCGTTCATGAAAAGAACACACATGCAATGACACTGGTGGATCCATGTGGTTCATGAAAGAACACAAATGTAATGACTCTGGAGGATCCATATTTGGTTTATGAAAAGAACACACATACAATGACTCTAGTGCTGGTTTAGGATAAGAACACACATGCAATGAGTCTAGTGGATCCATATGTAGTTTGTGAAAAGAACACAGATGCAATGACTCTAGTGGATCCATGTGGTTTATCAAAAGAACACACATTTAATGACGCTAGTTGTGGTTTTTGAAAAGAACACACATTTAATGAATATAGTGGATCCATATGTGGTTAATGAAAAGAAAACACATGCAATTACACTGGTGGATCCACATGTGGTTTGTGAAAGGAATACACATTCAATGACTCTAGTGTTGGTTTAGGATAAGAACACACATACAATGACTCTAGTGGATCCATATGTGGTCTGTGAAAATAACACACATGCAATGACTCTAGTGGGTCCATGTAATTTATGAAAAGAACAGACATGCAATGACACTAGTGGATCCATATGTGGTTCATGAAAAGAACACACATTCAATGACACTGGTGGATCCATGTGGTTTATGAAAAGAACATACATGCAATGACTCTTGTGGATCCATATGTGGTTTCTGAAAAGAACACACATGCAATGACTCTAGTTGTGATTCCTAAAAAGAACACACATGCAATGACACTGGTGGATCCAAGTGGTTCATGAAAAGAACACACATGCAATGACTCTAGTGGATCCATATGTGGTTTATGAAAAGAACACACATGCAATGACACTGGTGGATCCATATGTGGTTTGTGAAAAGAACACACATTCAATGACATTGGTGGATCCATGTGGTTTATGAAAAGAACAGACATGCAATGAGTCTGGTGGATCCATATGTGGTTTGTGAAAAGAACACACATTCAATGACTCTAGTTGTGGTTCATGAAAAGAACACACATGCAATGACACAGGTGGATCCATGTGGTTCATAAAAAGAACACACATGCAATGACTCTGGTTGATCCATATGTGGTTTATGAAAAGAACACACATGCAATGACACTGGTGGATCCAAGTGGTTCATGGAAAGAACACACATGCAATGACTCTAGTGGATCCATATGTGGTTTATGAAAAGAACACACATGCAATGACACTGGTGGATCCATATGTGGTTTGTGAAAAGAACACACATTCAATGACATTGGTGGATCCATGTGGTTTATGAAAAGAACATACATGAAATGACTCTAGTGGATCCATATGTGGTTTGTGATAAGAATACACATTCAATGACTCTAGTTGTGGTTCATGAAAAGAACACACATGCAATGACACTGGTGGATCCATGTGGTTTATGAAAAGAACACACATTTAATGACACTATTGGATCCATATGTGGTTTGTGAAAAGAACACACATTCAATGACACTGCTAGATCGATGTGATTTATGAGAAGAATAGACATGCAATGACTCTGGTGGATCTATATGTGGTTTGTGAAAAGAACACACATTCAATGACTCTAGTTGTGGTTCATGAAAAGAACACACATGCAATGACACTTGTGGATCCATGTGGTTCATGAAAATAATACACATGCAATGGCTCTGGTGGATCCATATATGGTTTATGAAAAGAACACACATGCAATGACTCTAGTGCTGGTTTAGGTTAAGAACACACATGCAATGAATCTAGTGGATCCATATGTGGCTTGTGAACAGAAAACACATTCAATGAATCTAGTGGATCCATGTGGTGTATGAAAACAACAAACATGTAATGCCTCTAGCTGTGGTTAATGAAAAGAACACACATGCAATGACTCTAGTGGATCCATGTGGTTTATGAAAAGAACATACATGCAATGACACTGGTGGATCCATATGTGGTTTGTGAAAAGACCACACATTCAATGACATTGGTGGATTGATACATTGCAAATGTATCTATAATTTTTGATGTTCCATGATTGGTTTTACCTACTGATGCGGTCCGTCCTACGGACGCTCCTACATCTAGACCACCGAGTCCCCCAAGTGGACCGATGACCCGTGCCCGAGCCAAGCTCCTTCAAGATAAGATGAATTCGCTCCTCTCATCATGTGACTTTGACATACACCTGGATGGCTTGCTACTTCATACCACTACTCTGTGCATCATCAGGTACGAGCCCCCGCGGCGTCGACCCATGAGCCCTGAATCTGCACCTATCCTGAAGCTACCTGAGCCAGAGTGTCCGCCCGGAACTAGTCAGAGTGTCCAGCGTAGCCGGAGTGTCCGGCGCGACACGGCCGGAGTGTCCGGCCTTCCCCAGCCCCAACCTGGCGTGGACATTCAGAAGACCAGTTCGGACACTACCCGGACACTACCCAGAGTGTCCGGCCACCCCGGACTGTCCGGTCACTCCGACCTAGACTGTCCGGCCCAAATGATGGGCCGGCGAGCCAACAGCTGGGCCCTTGGCCCATGTACCTCTCTATTTCGCACCAAACCCTAGTTTTATGCCAAACTACCCCTGAACTTGTGGTTGGCCTATATATAGAGCCCCCACCCCTCATTGTATCCCTTAGGCATAGATGATAGACTAAAGAGAACCCCCTTTGTGGAATCTCTAGTTTTGCCTCATCCCCTTCTACCAAAGGGGATCGACTATCGTCACCACCTCGTTGGAGTTTGCATCGCGCCTCCCTCGTTGCACAAGGCCATTAGCATTGGTGTCCCTTTGCCAAGACGTCAAGACCCTCTCCAAGGTGTTCTTCCCTCTCCGCGTGGGATCGAGGGAGCACGTTGACCGATCTTTCCTTGCGAGGATTCTATCGGACCGGTGGCCACTGGTGAGAGCAATCAGCCTTGTATCGTGTGTGTTTTGCGTGTGTTCATCGTGTTCTTTGCGAGGTGTGCGTCCGCTTCCGCTACCTTCTCCCTTTCCCCTCGCTTTCCCATCGATTTGACCACGAGATCCGTGAAGATCGGGCCACCCACAGGGTTACCCCATAACATCTGGTATCAACAACTTTTGGTTGCCACGGATTTCTCATCGATTTGTTCTTTTCCCCATAAATTCGAAATTTCCACCAAAAATAGCCCCAATTCGTGTTTTGGACCGATATGTGATTTGAGTGCGTTTTGGTAGATTTTGATCCGTGGATTACTTGCTAAACTTGTTGATCTACCTTCCCCTGCGTTTCCATAGCCTAATTCCTTGATTTCCCCCATCAATTTGAGGTTTTGGTTCGAGTTTTTCCGCCAAAACTTGTCCCGTTCGTGTTCTGGAAGTTCTGGTTCGACCGGACCGGACTGTCTGGCCAAAACGGACCAGAGTATCCAGCATAAATTGGCCGGAATCTCCGCCCCGGCCGGACTGTCCGGCCTGCGCACCCCGGACTGTCCGCCCCCGTGCTGGCAGAAAAATCTGCTTCACGGTTTTGAGCATAACTTTTGCATACGAACTCGGATTTTGGTGTTCTTTAGCTCGTTTTGAAGAGGAGAAAGATCTCTACATCATCATCTCCATGGTTCATGCTATCTACTCCATCCAAATTCCGTGAGCAAGGCGGAATCCACCAATAAAGGGTGAAGATCATCGACGAAAGGTATAAAAATTTCGCGTCTTCTCCCCACTTGCATCCCTTTGTGAGCCACACTATCTTTGAATTCCACAAACACCTATTGAGACTAGTTACTCCTATGATTTCTTGGGCTATGCACATTTGATACCTTGTAGAATTCCGAGCAAAAGTTGTGAGCGCGCTATCTCATATAGTTATCTTGTATAGTTGTTGGCACAAGGAAGTGGCAAGTGAAAAAGAAAAGAAAAGTGAAAAACAGAAAAAAAAAGAAACAAACAAGTGCCTCATAGAATAGGAAGCACAAGCTCGATGAACATCAAATAGGTGGTACTTATTGTGCATATCTTGTAGCCCACCAATTTATTGCAATCGAACTAGCGTCTCTCCTTGCACTTGTGCGACACGAGCTTATAGTCTTCGCTAGGTAATCATTTGGTTCTTATCTTACTTTCTCCGTTGCGCAAGTCCCATTTATCCCACCATGTGTGTTTCCTTGTACATATTTCCTTCTTGTGGATTGACTTGTTTTGCTTCGTGATCATCGTGGTTCTTTACTTTCTATTACAACATCTTGAGTTTGGATTGTTCTTGGACACGCCACCTTCCATACCCATCCACCATAAGCTTTGTGTGTGTGTGTGTGTGTTTTAGTGGTTAGTTGGTTTTGGTGTTCCGCGTGAACTTTACTTTGCTTGGTTTTGATGGCTCTCAAGTGTTGCCACTTGCACGATACTATCTTCCAAGGTAAAGTAAGGTTTGGCATTGCTTTCCTAACCCACTACCACTTCCATATACACCACTTGGTCTTGTGAATCATGTCTAGGGACTCCGGAACCGAGGATGATATATATGAAGAATCCATGATGAGCCACCACGACGACAACTCCACAAGTATATAGGACATGACGGAGCACTACTCCGACAATGGCTCCGCATGCGTTGAGGACCTGGATCATTACACCTACGATGGCTCCACATGCATGGAAGACATGGAGTGCGTCATCAACTATGGCTCCTCAAGCATGGAGGACTTGGAGCTCTACATCGACAATGGCTCCTCATGCATGGAGTACATGGAGCACTACACCGACAATGACTCCACATGCTTGGGTGAAATGGAGTACTACATCAACAACGACTCCCCAAGCATGGATGACTTCGAGTGCTACAACGACGACGCCTCACCAAGCATGGGGGACATGGAGAGCTTTACCCACTTCGAGGGATCTTCCATGAGCCATGAAGAATACCTCCACCGCTTGGAGATGGAGGACTACTACACCAAGCTAGTAGAGACGCATCATCAAGAAACCATGACCTTCAAGGCCAAGCGTGCCACACCAAAGGGCACCATCTACTTCGATGATCCACCTCCAAGGCGTCAAGCGCTATCACCTACATGGCGTCATGGGTCACCATCTCCAAAGAAGCGAGCGCCATCACCCCCAAGCCGTCAAGCACCACCATCTCCAAGGTGCCAAGAACCACCATCTCCAAGATGCCAAGCAAGGCCACCTCGAAGGCGTCATGTGCAATAACCTCCTAGGCATCAAGTGCCACCAACTACAAGAAGAGCGGCGCCCCAACATCACCTTCCAAAAGAGGCACCAAGAAGCAAGAATCTTCATCGACATACATCCTCTCGTGATCATAACCAACATCAAGAGGATACAAGACGTCGTTCAAGGCATCTTCACCATGAAGACGAAGAATACATGTTGAGCACCATCCATAATGCTCAACCAAGCTCAAGAACGCACCACCATCACAAGAAGAGTGCCAAGGACAAGGAGCATCATCGCGAGCGTCATGTGGATGATCAAGTGTGCCATCTACATCAACCTTTGGCAAGGCACGCCAATGACCTCCGTCGACACCATCATAAGGCACCTTCAACTACTCGTGCCACCACCAAAATGGCACCAAGAGCAAGCTCTCCTCCACGCCATCAAGCTTCAACGCCAAGACTTGACGTCCTAGATGACGCATGCAACCTCATGGATGAGGAGGACAAAGACCTCTACTTCGCCAAGTTGGACGAGTACGTCAAGAGGACTACACAAGCCAAGGTGCAAGATGGCGACTACAAGGTCAAGAATGGTGAGCATGGGACTTTCCCTTCACCAAAGGAGGCGCATGGAGTTGAGAGAACCGAGCCTACCCCCATATGCTTGAGTGATGATGTGGTACCAATCCTGTGTACCTTAGGAAAGGTTTGTCTGTTCCGGCATCATCAGAGCCAGAATCAGTGTCGTTGATATGCTCCTCCTGGATTTCGACTTCCACGGGTGGGTCGATCTGGGATCTGTCTCCTCCAGGGAGATCCACTCTAGATTTGACGTGGACCGCTAGGTCTTCTTCAGGTTCGGGTTTCTCCACTATCTCTGAAACTGGTGCGGGCTGGGTGGGATTAGGGTTTTCTGAGATCCGGAACTCTGCCGCCTCCACAGACAAAGGGGACCTAGAAAATTCTTCTGCCTCTACCATCACCGCTGGGGTGGGTTGGGCAGGTTCAGCGAAACCGATGTAAACATCGATCTCACCAAAAGACATGATTGTGTAGGCAGTCACGACCTCCCTTGCCGGAATCCAAGTCTCGTCGAGAACGATGCGAGGGACGTCGCTGGCGTAGAGGATGCGACCGACGGTGATAGTCTCGCCGATTCCGATTCTTGTAGATTCCGCTCGGAACGCAGATCCGAAGCTCACATGCCCCACGGTGGGCGCCAACTGTCGTCGGATTGATGACAATTACACCATGATGGGGTCCTCGAGGCGTGCGGAAGAGAGGGGCGTGAGACGTACGATGTTCTGGGACGGTGAGCACACAAGTTTACCCAGGTTCGAATCCGCCGGCTTTGGATGAATCCTACTCCTGCTAGCAATCCAGTAATACGGCAGAGCCGGAATATGGGTTACAAGGGTTTCGCCTGTGCGAGTTGAGGGTCTAAAGTATTGGGTGTACCCTAAAGGCTCTCCCTAGGACGGCTTATATAGATATCCGGCCTAGGGTTTACAGGAGAGATCTATCCGGCTACGACTAAGAGTCGGTTACAGAGTACATCTTGAACTACAAGTAACATTATGGGCCTAAGTCGGTAAGTCTTCTGGGCCTTCCCGTAGCCGGATTGGACTCCGTCTTTCTCCCTGACTGGGCTGCCCGTGAAGCAAAGCTCTAACCCGAAGTGGGCCACCCTGGTTAGTGAGGAACTGTGAGGATATCCGGAAAGTATATCCCCAACACATGTGAGTATGAGAGCCACTTAGCCCACTTGAGTGAAAACAAGAGTGAGGCGAGTGACTCCACCATACGTGAGATTGAGTGCTTCCATTTGGAAGGCATGAGTGATACACCGAGTGAGTTTAGAGTGGTATTTGATAGGTCATGTGAGACCACTTTGATTTCTAATGACTTACCCTCTACCTCTAGTGTGTTATCCCATGATATGCTAGGTTCCATGGATAAAGAAGCGCCAAGCTTTGAGATGATGATGCCTCCAACCAAGAAGATGTACATGGTGGATGAAGATGATGCCATCCCCATACATGATGAAGAAGTCGTCCACATGGAGGCCAATACTACCACAACACCCACTTCATATGAGAGGTATGAAAAAGGTAACAATATGGGTGTTGATGATGCCATGATCCCATTAGTGGACATGATGACTTGTGATGATTGGCATGCTATGGATGATGTTTTTGATATCACATATGCTTCATTGATATTTCCATGTGATACTTTGCCTTTGCATAATGTTGAGCATGTGAAATTATTTGATTGTGATGATGTTGCCCTAGACATGCCATGCTCTAAATGTTACATTGATGATATCATTGCTTGCACTTTGTTGAACAATTGCTCTTTCTGATGTTTTGCTTGTAATGATGTTACCAATGGTACCCCTCAGATAATGCTTTGTCATGAGTGTTTCACAATTTCTCCCATTGCTTGCAATAAGTTGAATAATTGCTCTTTCACTTGTTTTGCTTGCAACAATAATTCTCATATGGTTTATATTGATATGCCCCCATAGCTTTCTCAAATTTTGGAGATTTTGATGATTGCCATGATAAGCATGTTCCCCTCTTGCATACTCACCATGCATATTTTTCATACTTGATTGACACTAATGGTGATGTGCACAAGAAGAGATACGGCATGATGGATGATGTGTTTCTATACCATGCACACACGTTCTTCCTTTTATCTTTGACGTGTGTAGGTACCCGCAAGATAATGTCAACCTCGGTTGAGCACGAGTTGACTAAAAGAGCTCTAGAGAGCATTCCCCACGTGAGTTTAAGATCGAACCTAGCTCTGATACCTTTTGCATGCTTTGCATCTTTCATGTTGAAAAATTGCTCTTTCCTATGGTTTGATTGCAAGCATGTTAATGGTATTCTTTCACCTTGTGACAATCATGTTTCATTGCTTTTGGATATGGATGCTTTGTGTGTTGCCACAAAAATGTTGAACAATTTCTCTTTCCGATGTTTTGTGTGCAACCATAATGCCATTATGAGCATGTATTGTCATGAGAGCTTCCAAGTCTCTCGTATTGTTGTTGCAACAAACATAAGGACCACTTGCTCTTTCATATGGTTTGTTTGCAAACATGTTGTTTTTGCTTCTGCTTGTGATACTCATACCCCCATGATTTTGGCTTTTGATGATATGTGTATGGCATCCAACATATTGAACAATTGTTCTTTCTAATGGTTGGTTTGCACACATAATGATGTTGCTTTGGATATTCTTCCTCATGTGTTTTTGCCGAATTCTCCTAGCTTTGCATCAAAGATGTTGATCAATATTTTAGTCAATTGCTTTGAGTGCCACACTAAGATGTTATATGGAGTTTTTGAGTTCCCACATTTGGATGATGTTCAGTCAATTTCCATGCACTTTGACCTTGCATATGCATCTCATTTGCTATACTTGAGTTGTGCTAATAGTGTTGTGAACAAGAATGGACATGCCACAAATGACGTGCTCCTCTATCACACACAAACATATGTTGCTTGGTCTTTGTTGTGTGAAGGTATAATTGCATACGTGTCAACCTCTATGGACAAAGAGTTGACAAGACGAATCGAAGAGAGTTACCTAGGGCTACCCTTCAATGAGCTATCTCTACATCATAAGGTGACTTCCTTCTACCTGAGGACTCATTCTATAATCTTCATGAATTGGCTACTCTTTGAGTGTTGCTTCGCTTGTGTTGTGAGCTTTGTAGGCTTCATGGAAGGTGAAGGAACATTGAAGAGTTGCCACATCAAGCTTCTCAAGGACGACTGTATGGTGAACCCCAGGATCAAGAAGGTCTCTCGACATCATCTTCTTAATGTTGTGCATGAAGAGTCGAGGACGACTCTTTTTGAAGGGGGGGAGCTGATGCGGCCCGTCCTACGGACGCTCCTACATATACACCACCGAGTCTCCCAAGTGGACCGATGACCCGTGCCCGAGCCAAGCTCCTTCAAGATAAGGTGAATTCGCTCCTCTCATCATGTGACATTGACATACACCTGGATGGCTTGCTACTTCATACCACTACTCTATGCATCATCAGGTACGAACCCCCGCTGCATCGACCCACGAGCCCTGAAGCTGCACCTGTCCTGAAGCTACCTGAGCCGGAGTGTCCGCCCGGAACCAGCCGGAGTGTCCAGCGCAGCCGGAGTGTCCGGCGCGACTCGGCTGGAGTGTCTGGCCTGCCCCAGCCCCAACCTGGCGTGGACATTCAGAAGTCTAGTTCGGACACTACCCGGACACTACCCGGAGTGTCCGGCCACCCCGGACTGTCCGGTCACTCTGACCCAAACTGTCCGGCCCAAATGATGGGCCTGTGAGCCAACAGCTGGGCCCTTGGCCCATGTACCCCTCTATTTCACACCAAACCCTAGATTTATGCCCAAACTACCCCTGAACTTGTGGTTGGCCTATATATAGAGCCCCCACCCCTCATTGTATCCCTTAGGCATAGATGATAGACTAAAGACAACCCCCTTTGTGGAATCTCTAGTTTTGCCTCATCCCCTTCTACCAAAGGGGATCGACTATCGTCACCACCTCGTTGGAGTTTGCATCGCGCCTCCCTCGTTGTACAAGGCCTTGGCATCGGTGTCTCTTTGCCAAGACGTCAAGACCCTCTCCAAGGTGTTCTTCCCTCTCCACGTGAGATCGAGGGAGCACGTTGAGCGATCTTTCCTTGCGAGGATTCTATCGGACCGATGGCCACCGGTGAGAGCAATCGGCCTTGTATCGTGTGTGTTTTGCATGTGTTCATCGTGTTCTTAGTGAGGTGTGCGTCCGCTTCCGCTACCTTCTCCTTTTCCCCTCGCTTTCCCATTGATTTGACCACGAGATCCGTGAAGATCGGGCCACCCACGGGGTTAACCCATAACATCTACTTTCTTATGTTTTGTCCACACTTTGGAGTACATTTCACATGATTTCTTGGACTAACCTATTAACAAGAGCCACAGTGCCAGTTGCCTGTTTTTTTGTTGTTTTTGGTTCCAGGAAGTCAGAAAATGAATATTCTCGGAATTGAACGGGACAAAAGCCAAAGTTACTTTTTTCCCGAAAGACTCACGGAGCCAGAAGGAGAGTCGAAGAGGGGCCACAGGGTGGCCACACCCCACTTGGCACGGGCCTGCCCAGGCCACGCCAGGGCATGGTGTCGGCCCCCTGGACGGCCACCGACCTTGCCTCCTTCGCCTATAAGAGCCTCCCGATAACAAAACCCTAGATAGTCAATCAGAAATCCACAAAAAGTTCCGCAGCGGCGCCACCACCAAAGGGGAGATTCGGGGGACAGAAAGTCTCTGTTCCGGCACCCTGCCGGGACGGGGAAGTGCCCCCGGAGCCAGCTCCATCGATATCCACCACCATCTCCATCACCGTTGATGATTCCCATAATGAGGAGGGAGTAGTTCTCTCTCGAGGCTAAGGGTTCTACCAGTAGCTATGTGTTCATCTCTCTCTCTCTATGCATGATCTTATTGAGATCATGAGCTTGTAATCTATAGATCTACCTTGCTACTCAAGTGCTTTCATAGATCTCTGCTCTCCCCATGTGTGTGAAAGTGACAGCATGCGCACCATGGGGGCACTTAGACTAGAGATTATAAATACTTTTTATGAGTTATATTTGGAGTTGGATGTCTTTATGAAATTGTGGTGTTTGTTGGAACCATCTAGTACTCAAGGTGACAGTGTGGGGTTTTCTAGATGGGAAAGACTTACTTTGAGGTGTGTTGTTATAGCCCTACCATTGATTAGAGTGTCCGACCGGAGAGTAGTTAAGAGTAGTATCATGAAGATAATATATTTATATGAGAGTGTTCACTAGTGAAAGTATGATCCCTAGGCCTTGTTTCTAAGCATTGAAACACCGTTTGCAATTAGATCTGTTACATGTTTGCTTGCTTCCATCTTTATTTCAGTTTGCCTTTAGTCTTTTCCACGCCATCAAGTTATTTTCTATCACCGTTACCACTTAGAATTATCCATACCACTTGTATTACACGATCTCTTCGCCGAACTAGTGCACCTATACACCTAACAAGTGTATTGGGTGTGTTGAGGACACAAGAGACTTCTTGTATCATGATTGCAGGGTTGCTTGAGAGGGGATACCTTTGACCACTTGCGCCCTGAGTTCAATAAACCTTGGGTGATCCACTTAAGGGAAAACTTGCTGCTGTTCTACAAACCTCTGCACTTGGAGGCCCAACAACTGTCTACAAGAGTAGAAGTGCGTAGACATCAAGCTATTTTCCATGTGGTTTACAAAAAGAACAGACATGAAATGACTCTGGTGGATCCATATGTGGTTTGTGAAAAGAACACACATTCAATGACTCTAGTTGTGGTTCATGAAAAGAACACACATGCAATGACACTGGTGGATCCATCAAGTTTATGAAAAGAACACACATGTAATGACACTAGTGGATCCATATGTGGTTTGTGAAAAGAACACACATTCAATGACACTGGTGGATCCATGTGGTTTATGAAAAGAATCGACATGCAATGACTCTGCTGGATCCATATGTGGTTTGTGACAAGAACAAACATTCAATGACTCTAGTTGTCGTTCATGAAAAGAACACACATGCAATGACACTGGTGGATCCATGTGGTTCATTAAAAGAATGCACATGTAATGACTCTGGTGGATCCATATGTGGTTAATGAAAAGAACATACATGCAATGACTCTAGTGCTGGTTTAGGATAAGAACACACATGCAATGACTCTAGTGGATCCATATGTGGTTTGTGAGAAGAACACATATGCAATGACTCTAGTGGATCCATGTGGTTTATCAAAAGAACACTAATTTAATGACTCTAGTTGTGGTTTATAAAAAGAACACACATTTAATGAATCTAGTGGATCCATATGTCGTTAATGAAAAGAAAACACATGCAATTACACTGGTGAATCCACATGTGGTTTGTGAAAAGAACACACATTCAATGACTCTAGTGTTGGTTTAGGATAAGAACACACATACAATGACACTAGTGGATCCATATGTGGTTTGTGAAAATAACACACATGCAATGACTCTAGTGGATCCATGTGATTTATGAAAAGAATAGACATACAATGACACTGGTGGATCCATATGTGGTTTGTGAAAAGAACACACATTCAATGACACTGGTGGATCCATGTGGTTTATGAAAAGAACAGACATGCAATGACTCTGGTGGGTCCATATGTGGTTTCTGAAAAGAACACACATGCAATGACTCTAGTTGTGATTCCTGAAAAGAACACACATGCAATGACACTGGTGGATCCAAGTGGTTCATGAAAATAACACACATGCAATGACTCTAGTGGATCCATATGTGGTTTATGAAAAGAACACACATGCAATGACACTGGTGGATCCATATGTGGTTTGTTAAACGAACAAACATGCAATGACTCTAGCTGTGGTTAATGCAAAGAACAGACATGGAATGACTCTAGCTGTGGTTAATGAAAAGAACACACATGCAGCGACTTTAGTGGATCCATATGTGGTTAATGAAAAGAACACACATGCAATGACACTGGTGGATCCATATGTGATTCGTGAAAAGAACACACATTCAATGACATTGGTGGATCCATGTGGTTTATGAAAAGAACAGACATGCAATGACTCTGGTGGATCCATATGTGGTTTGTGAAAAGAACACACATGCAGTGACTCTAGTTGAGGTTCATGAAAAGAACACACATGAAATAACACTGGTGGATTCATGTGGTTCATGAAAATAACACACATGCAATGACTTTGGTGGATCCATATGTGGTATATGAAAAGAACACATGCAATGACTCTAGTGCTGGTTTAGGATAAGAACACACATGCAATCACTCTAGTGGATCCATATGTGGTTTGTGAAAAGAACACACATGCAAGGACTCTTGTGGATCCATTTGGTTTATGAAAAGAACAGACATGCAATTAACTCTAGTGGATCCATATGTGGTTTATGAGAATAACATACATGCAATGACGCTAGTTGTGGTTCATGAAAAGAACACACATGAAATGAAACTGGTGGATCCATGTGGTTCATGAAAATAACACACATGCAATGACTCTGGTGGATCCATATGTTGTTTATGAAAATAACACACATGCAATTACAGTGGTGGATCCATATGTGGTTTGTGAAAAGAACACACATTCAATGACACTGGTGGATCCATGTGGTTTATGAAAAGAACAGACATGAAATGACTCTGGTGGATCCATATGTGGTTTGTGAAAAGAACACACATTCAATGACTCTAGTTGTGGTTCATGAAAAGAACACACATGCAATGACACTGGTGGATCCATCAAGTTTATGAAAAGAACACACATGTAATGACACTAGTGGATCCATATGTGGTTTGTGAAAAGAACACACATTCAATGACACTGGTGGATCCATGTGGTTTATGAAAAGAATAGACATGCAATGACTCTGCTGGATCCATATGTGGTTTGTGACAAGAACAAACATTCAATGACTCTAGTTGTCGTTCATGAAAAGAACACACATGCAATGACACTGGTGGATCCATGTGGTTCATGAAAAGAATGCACATGTAATGACTCTGGTGGATCCATATGTGGTTTATGAAAAGAACACACATGCAATGACTCTAGTGCTGGTTTAGGATAAGAACACACATGCAATGACTTTAGTGGATCCATATATGGTTTGTGAAAAGAACACATATGCAATGACTCTAGTGGATCCATGTGGTTTATCAAAAGAACACACATTTAATGACTCTAGTTGTGGTTTATGAAAAGTACACACATTTAATGAATCTAGTGGATCCATATGTGGTTAATGAAAAGAAAACACATGCAATTACACTAGTGAATCCACATGTGGTTTGTGAAAAGAACACACATTCAATGACTCTAGTGTTGGTTTAGGATAAGAACACACATACAATGACTCTAGTGGATCCATATGTGGTTTGTGAAAATAACACACATGCAATGACTAGTGGATCCATGTGATTTATGAAAAGAACAGACATACAATGATACTGGTGGATCCATATGTGGTTTGTGAAAAGAACACACATTCCAGGACACTGGTGGATCCATGTGGTTTATGAAAAGAACAGACATGCACTGACTCTGGTGGATCCATATGTGGTTTCTGAAAAGAACACACATGCAATGACTCTAGTTGTGATTCCTGAAAAGAACACACATGCAATGACACTGGTGGATCCAAGTGGTTCATGAAAATAACACACATGCAATGACTCTAGTGGATCCATATGTGGTTTATGAAAAGAACACACATGCAATGACACTGGTGGATCCCTATGTGGTTTGTTAAAAGAACAAACATGCAATGACTCTAGCTGTGGTTAATGGAAAGAACAGACATGCAATGACTCTAGATGTGGTTAATGAAAAGAACACACATGCAGCGACTTTAGTGGATCCATATGTGGTTAATGAAAAGAACACACGTGCAATGACACTGGTGGATCCATATGTGATTCGTGAAAAGAACACACATTCAATGACATTGGTGGATCCATGTGGTTTATGAAAAGAACAGACATGCAATGACTCTGGTGGATCCATATGTGGTTTGTGAAAAGAACACACATGCAGTGACTCTAGTTGAGGTTCATGAAAAGAACACACATGAAATAACACTGGTGGATCCATGTGGTTCATGAAAATAACACACATGCAATGACTCTGGTGGATCCATATGTGGTATATGAAAAGAACACATGCAATGACTCTAGTGCTGGTTTAGGATAAGAACACACATGCAATCACTCTAGTGGATCCATATGTGGTTTGTGAAAAGAACACACATGCAAGGACTCTTGTGGATCCAGGTGGTTTATGAAAAGAACAGACATGCAATTAACTCTAGTGGATCCATATGTGGCTTATGAGAATAACATACATGCAATGACGCTAGTTGTGGTTCATGAAAAGAACACACATGAAATGAAACTGGTGGATCCATGTGGTTCATGAAAATAACACACATGCAATGACTCTGGTGGATCCATATGTGGTTTATGAAAATAACACACATGCAATGACACTGGTGGATCCATATGTGGTTTGTGAAAAGAACACACATTCAATGACACTGGTGGATCCATGTGGTTTATGAAAAGAACAGACATGAAATGACTCTGGTGGATCCATATGTGGTTTGTGAAAAGAACACACATTCAATGACTCTAGTTGTGGTTCATGAAAAGAACACACATGCAATTACACTGGTGGATCCATCAAGTTTATGAAAAGAACACACATGTAATGACACTAGTGGATCCATATGTGGTTTGTGAAAAGAACACACATTAAATGACACTGGTGGATCCATGTGGTTTATGAAAAGAACCAACATGCAATGACTCTGGTGGATCCATATGTGGTTTGTGACAAGAACAAACATTCAATGACTCTAGTTGTCGTTCATGAAAAGAACACACATGCAATGACACTGGTGGATCCATGTGGTTCATTAAAAGAATGCACATGTAATGACTCTGGTGGATCCATATGTGGTTAATGAAAAGAACATACATGCAATGACTCTAGTGCTGGTTTAGGATAAGAACACACATGCAATGACTCTAGTGGATCCATATGTGGTTTGTGAGAAGAACACATATGCAATGACTCTAGTGGATCCATGTGGTTTATCAAAAGAACACTAATTTAATGACTCTAGTTGTGGTTTATAAAAAGAACACACATTTAATGAATCTAGTGGATCCATATGTCGTTAATGAAAAGAAAACACATGCAATTACACAGGTGAATCCACATGTGGTTTGTGAAAAGAACACACATTCAATGACTCTAGTGTTGGTTTAGGATAAGAACACACATACAATGACACTAGTGGATCCATATGTGGTTTGTGAAAATAACACACATGCAATGACTCTAGTGGATCCATGTGATTTATGAAAAGAATAGACATACAATGACACTGGTGGATCCATATGTGGTTTGTGAAAAGAACACACATTCAATGACACTGGTGGATCCATGTGGTTTATGAAAAGAACAGACATGCAATGACTCTGGTGGGTCCATATGTGGTTTCTGAAAAGAACACACATGCAATGACTCTAGTTGTGATTCCTGAAAAGAACACACATGCAATGACACTGGTGGATCCAAGTGGTTCATGAAAATAACACACATGCAATGACTCTAGTGGATCCATATGTGGTTTATGAAAAGAACACACATGCAATGACACTGGTGGATCCATATGTGGTTTGTTAAAAGAACAAACATGCAATGACTCTAGCTGTGGTTAATGCAAAGAACAGACATGGAATGACTCTAGCTGTGGTTAATGAAAAGAACACACATGCAACGACTTTAGTGGATCCATATGTGGTTAATGAAAAGAACACACATGCAATGACACTGGTGGATCCATATGTGATTCGTGAAAAGAACACACATTCAATGACATTGGTGGATCCATGTGGTTTATGAAAAGAACAGACATGCAATGACTCTGGTGGATCCATATGTGGTTTGTGAAAAGAACACACATGCAGTGACTCTAGTTGAGGTTCATGAAAAGAACACACATGAAATAACACTGGTGGATTCATGTGGTTCATGAAAATAACACACATGCAATGACTCTGGTGGATCCATATGTGGTATATGAAAAGAACACATGCAATGACTCTAGTGCTGGTTTAGGATAAGAACACACATGCAATCACTCTAGTGGATCCATATGTGGTTTGTGAAAAGAACACACATGCAAGGACTCTTGTGGATCCATTTGGTTTATGAAAAGAACAGACATGCAATTAACTCTAGTGGATCCATATGCGGTTTATGAGAATAACATACATGCAATGACGCTAGTTGTGGTTCATGAAAAGAACACACATGAAATGAAACTGGTGGATCCATGTGGTTCATGAAAATAACACACATGCAATGACTCTGGTGGATCCATATGTTGTTTATGAAAATAACACACATGCAATTACAGTGGTGGATCCATATGTGGTTTGTGAAAAGAACACACATTCAATGACACTGGTGGATCCATGTGGTTTATGAAAAGAACAGACATGAAATGACTCTGGTGGATCCATATGTGGTTTGTGAAAAGAACACACATTCAATGACTCTAGTTGTGGTTCATGAAAAGAACACACATGCAATGACACTGGTGGATCCATCAAGTTTATGAAAAGAACACACATGTAATGACACTAGTGGATCCATATGTGGTTTGTGAAAAGAACACACATTCAATGACACTGGTGGATCCATGTGGTTTTTGAAAAGAACCGACATGCAATGACTCTGGTGGATCCTTATGTGGTTTGTGACAAGAACAAACATTCAATGACTCTAGTTGTCGTTCATGAAAAGAACACACATGCAATGACACTAGTGGATCCATGTGGTTCATGAAAAGAATGCACAAGTAATGACTCTGGTGGATCCATATGTGGTTTATGAAAAGAACACACATGCAATGACTCTAGTGCTGGTTTAGGATAAGAACACACATGCAATGACTCTAGTGGATCCATATGTGGTTTGTGAAAAGAACACATATGCAATGACTCTAGTGGATCCATGTGGTTTATCAAAAGAACACACATTTAATGACTCTAGTTGTGGTTTATGAAAATAACACATATGTAATGACACTGGTGGATCCATGTGGTATATGAAAAGAACAGACATGCAATAAGTCTGGTGGAGCCATGTGTGGTTTGTGAAAAGAACACACATGCAATGACTCTAGTGGATCCATGTGGTTTATGAAAAGAACAGACATGCAATGACTCTACCTGTGGTTAATGAAAAGAACACACATGCAATGACTCTAGTGGATCCATATGTGGTTAATGAAAAGAACACCCATGCAATGACTCTAGTGGATCCATGTCGTTTATGAAAAGAACAAACATGTAATGCCTCTAGATATGGTTAATGAAAAGAACACACATGCAATGACTCTAGTGGATCCATGTGGTTTATGAAAATAACATACATGCAATGACACTAGTGGATCCATATGTGGTTTGTGAAAATAACACACATTCAATGACATTGGTGGATCGATGTGGTTTATGAAAAGAACAGACACGCAATGACTCTGGTGGATCCATATGTGGTTTGTGAAAAGAACACACATGCAATGACTCCAGTTGTGGCTCATTGAAAGAACACACATGCAATGACACTGGTGGATCCATGTTGTTCATGAAAATAAAACACATGCAATGACACTAGTGGATCCATATGTGGTTTGTGAAAAGAACACACATTCAATGACACTAGTGGATCCATGTGGTTTATGAAAAGAACCGACATGCAATGCCTCTAGTTGTCGTTCATGAAAAGAACACACATGCAATGACACTAGTGGATCCATGTGGTTCATGAAAAGAATGCATATGTCATGACTCTGGTGGATCCATATGTGGTTTGTGAAAAGAACACACATTCAATGACACTGGTGGATCCATGTGGTTTATGAAAAGAACAGACATGAAATGACTCTGGTGGATCCATATGTGGTTTGTGAAAAGAACACACATTCAATGACTCTAGTTGTGGTTCATGAAAAGAACACACATGCAATTACACTGGTGGATCCATCAAGTTTATGAAAAGAACACACATGTAATGACACTAGTGGATCCATATGTGGTTTGTGAAAAGAACACACATTAAATGACACTGGTGGATCCATGTGGTTTATGAAAAGAACCAACATGCAATGACTCTGGTGGATCCATATGTGGTTTGTGACAAGAACAAACATTCAATGACTCTAGTTGTCGTTCATGAAAAGAACACACATGCAATGACACTGGTGGATCCATGTGGTTCATTAAAAGAATGCACATGTAATGACTCTGGTGGATCCATATGTGGTTAATGAAAAGAACATACATGCAATGACTCTAGTGCTGGTTTAGGATAAGAACACACATGCAATGACTCTAGTGGATCCATATGTGGTTTGTGAGAAGAACACATATGCAATGACTCTAGTGGATCCATGTGGTTTATCAAAAGAACACTAATTTAATGACTCTAGTTGTGGTTTATAAAAAGAACACACATTTAATGAATCTAGTGGATCCATATGTCGTTAATGAAAAGAAAACACATGCAATTACACTGGTGAATCCACATGTGGTTTGTGAAAAGAACACACATTCAATGACTCTAGTGTTGGTTTAGGATAAGAACACACATACAATGACACTAGTGGATCCATATGTGGTTTGTGAAAATAACACACATGCAATGACTCTAGTGGATCCATGTGATTTATGAAAAGAATAGACATACAATGACACTGGTGGATCCATATGTGGTTTGTGAAAAGAACACACATTCAATGACACTGGTGGATCCATGTGGTTTATGAAAAGAACAGACATGCAATGACTCTGGTGGGTCCATATGTGGTTTCTGAAAAGAACACACATGCAATGACTCTAGTTGTGATTCCTGAAAAGAACACACATGCAATGACACTGGTGGATCCAAGTGGTTCATGAAAATAACACACATGCAATGACTCTAGTGGATCCATATGTGGTTTATGAAAAGAACACACATGCAATGACACTGGTGGATCCATATGTGGTTTGTTAAAAGAACAAACATGCAATGACTCTAGCTGTGGTTAATGCAAAGAACAGACATGGAATGACTCTAGCTGTGGTTAATGAAAAGAACACACATGCAGCGACTTTAGTGGATCCATATGTGGTTAATGAAAAGAACACACATGCAATGACACTGGTGGATCCATATGTGATTCGTGAAAAGAACACACATTCAATGACATTGGTGGATCCATGTGGTTTATGAAAAGAACAGACATGCAATGACTCTGGTGGATCCTTATGTGGTTTGTGACAAGAACAAACATTCAATGACTCTAGTTGTCGTTCATGAAAAGAACACACATGCAATGACACTAGTGGAACCATGTGGTTCATGAAAAGAATGCACAAGTAATGACTCTGGTGGATCCATATGTGGTTTATGAAAAGAACACACATGCAATGACTCTAGTGCTGGTTTAGGATAAGAACACACATGCAATGACTCTAGTGGATCCATATGTGGTTTGTGAAAAGAACACATATGCAATGACTCTAGTGGATCCATGTGGTTTATCAAAAGAACACACATTTAATGACTCTAGTTGTGGTTTATGAAAATAACACATATGTAATGACACTGGTGGATCCATGTGGTATATGAAAAGAACAGACATGCAATAAGTCTGGCGGAGCCATGTGTGGTTTGTGAAAAGAACACACATGCAATGACTCTAGTGGATCCATGTGGTTTATGAAAAGAACAAACATGCAATGACTCTACCTGTGGTTAATGAAAAGAACACACATGCAATGACTCTAGTGGATCCATATGTGGTTAATGAAAATAACACCCATGCAATGACTCTAGTGGATCCATGTCGTTTATGAAAAGAACAAACATGTAATGCCTCTAGATATGGTTAATGAAAAGAACACACATGCAATGACTCTGGTGGATCCATGTGGTTTATGAAAAGAACAGACATGCAATGACTCTGGTGGGTCCATATGTGGTTTCTGAAAAGAACACACATGCAATGACTCTAGTTGTGATTCCTGAAAAGAACACACATGCAATGACACTGGTGGATCCAAGTGGTTCATGAAAATAACACACATGCAATGACTCTAGTGGATCCATATGTGGTTTATGAAAAGAACACACATGCAATGACACTGGTGGATCCATATGTGGTTTGTTAAAAGAACAAACATGCAATGACTCTAGCTGTGGTTAATGCAAAGAACAGACATGGAATGACTCTAGCTGTGGTTAATGAAAAGAACACACATGCAACGACTTTAGTGGATCCATATGTGGTTAATGAAAAGAACACACGTGCAATGACACTGGTGGATCCATATGTGATTCGTGAAAAGAACACACATTCAATGACATTGGTGGATCCATGTGGTTTATGAAAAGAACAGACATGCAATGACTCTGGTGGATCCATATGTGGTTTGTGAAAAGAACACACATGCAGTGACTCTAGTTGAGGTTCATGAAAAGAACACACATGAAATAACACTGGTGGATTCATGTGGTTCATGAAAATAACACACATGCAATGACTCTGGTGGATCCATATGTGGTATATGAAAAGAACACATGCAATGACTCTAGTGCTGGTTTAGGATAAGAACACACATGCAATCACTCTAGTGGATCCATATGTGGTTTGTGAAAAGAACACGCATGCAAGGACTCTTGTGGATCCATTTGGTTTATGAAAAGAACAGACATGCAATTAACTCTAGTGGATCCATATGTGGTTTGTGAGAATAACATACATGCAATGACGCTAGTTGTGGTTCATGAAAAGAACACACATGAAATGAAACTGGTGGATCCATGTGGTTCATGAAAATAACACACATGCAATGACTCTGGTGGATCCATATGTTGTTTATGAAAATAACACACATGCAATTACAGTGGTGGATCCATATGTGGTTTGTGAAAAGAACACACATTCAATGACACTGGTGGATCCATGTGGTTTATGAAAAGAACAGACATGAAATGACTCTGGTGGATCCATATGTGGTTTGTGAAAAGAACACACATTCAATGACTCTAGTTGTGGTTCATGAAAAGAACACACATGCAATGACACTGGTGGATCCATCTAGTTTATGAAAAGAACACACATGTATGACACTAGTGGATCCATATGTGGTTTGTGAAAAGAACACACATTCAATGACACTAGTGGATCCATGTGGTTTTTGAAAAGAACCGACATGCAATGACTCTGGTGGATCCTTATGTGGTTTGTGACAAGAACAAACATTCAATGACTCTAGTTGTCGTTCATGAAAAGAACACACATGCAATGACACTAGTGGATCCATGTGGTTCATGAAAAGAATGCACAAGTAATGACTCTGGTGGATCCATATGTGGTTTATGAAAAGAACACACATGCAATGACTCTAGTGCTGGTTTAGGATAAGAACACACATGCAATGACTCTAGTGGATCCATATGTGGTTTGTGAAAAGAACACATATGCAATGACTCTAGTGGATCCATGTGGTTTATCAAAAGAACACACATTTAATGACTCTAGTTGTGGTTTATGAAAATAACACATATGTAATGACACTGGTGGATCCATGTGGTATATGAAAAGAACAGACATGCAATAAGTCTGGCGGAGCCATGTGTGGTTTGTGAAAAGAACACACATGCAATGACTCTAGTGGATCCATGTGGTTTATGAAAAGAACAGACATGCAATGACTCTACCTGTGGTTAATGAAAAGAACACACATGCAATGACTCTAGTGGATCCATATGTGGTTAATGAAAATAACACCCATGCAATGACTCTAGTGGATCCATGTCGTTTATGAAAAGAACAAACATGTAATGCCTCTAGATATGGTTAATGAAAAGAACACACATGCAATGACTCTAGTGGATTCATGTGGTTTATGAAAATAACATACATGCAATGACACTAGTGGATCCATATGTGGTTTGTGAAAATAACACACATTCAATGACATTGGTGGATCGATGTGGTTTATGAAAAGAACAGACACGCAATGACTCTGGTGGATCCATATGTGGTTTGTGAAAAGAACACACATGCAATGACTCCAGTTGTGGCTCATTGAAAGAACACACATGCAATGACACTGGTGGATCCATGTTGTTCATGAAAATAAAACACATGCAATGACACTAGTGGATCCATATGTGGTTTGTGAAAAGAACACACATTCAATGACACTAGTGGATCCATGTGGTTTATGAAAAGAACCGACATGCAATGCCTCTAGTTGTCGTTCATGAAAAGAACACACATGCAATGACACTAGTGGATCCATGTGGTTCATGAAAAGAATGCATATGTCATGACTCTGGTGGATCCATATGTGGTTTATGAAAAGAACACACATGCAATGACTCTAGTGGATCCATATGGTTCATCGAAAGAACATACATTTAATGACTCTAGTTGTGGTTTATGAAAAGAACACACATTTAATTTATCTAGTGGATCCATGTGTGGTTAATGAAAAGAAAACACATGGAATTACACCGGTGGATCCACATGTGGTTTGTGAAAAGAACACACATTCAATGACTCTAGTGTTGGTTTAGGATAAGAACACACATACAATGACTCTAGTGGATACATAAGTGGTTTGTGAAAAGAACAGACATGCAATGACACTGGTGGATCCATATGTGGTTTGTGAAAAGAACACACATTCAATGACACTGGTGGATCCATGTGGTTTATGAAAAGAATCGACATGCAATGACTCTGCTGGATCCATATGTGGTTTGTGACAAGAACAAACATTCAATGACTCTAGTTGTCGTTCATGAAAAGAACACACATGCAATGACACTGGTGGATCCATGTGGTTCATGAAAAGAATGCACATGTAGTGACTCTGGTGGATCCATATGTGGTTTATGAAAAGAACACACATGCAATGACTCTAGTGCTGGTTTAGGATAAGAACACACATGCAATGACTTTAGTGGATCCATATATGGTTTGTGAAAAGAACACATATGCAATGACTCTAGTGGATCCATGTGGTTTATCAAAAGAACACACATTTAATGACTCTAGTTGTGGTTTATGAAAAGTACACACATTTAATGAATCTAGTGGATCCATATGTGGTTAATGAAAAGAAAACACATGCAATTACACTGGTGAATCCACATGTGTTTTGTGAAAAGAACACACATTCAATGACTCTAGTGTTGGTTTCGGATAAGAACACAAATATAATGACTCTAGTGGATCCATATGTGGTTTGTGAAAATAACACACATGCAATGACTAGTGGATCCATGTGATTTATGAAAATAACAGACATACAATGACACTGGTGGATCCATATGTGGTTTGTGAAAAGAACACACATTCCAGGACACTTGTGGATCCATGTGGTTTATGAAAAGAACAGACATGCACTGACTCTGGTGGATCCATATGTGGTTTGTGAAAAGAACACACATGCAATGACTAGTTGTGATTCCTGAAAAGAACACACATGCAATGACACTGGTGGATCCAAGTGGTTCATGAAAATAACACACATGCAATGACTCTAGTGGATCCATATGTGGTTTATGAAAAGAACACACATGCAATGACACTGGTGGATCCATATGTGGTTTGTTAAAAGAACAAACATGCAATGACTCTAGCTGTGGTTAATGCAAAGAACAGACATGGAATGACTCTAGCTGTGGTTAATGAAAAGAACACACATGCAGCGACTTTAGTGGATCCATATGTGGTTAATGAAAAGAACACACATGCAATGACACTGGTGGATCCATATGTGATTCGTGAAAAGAACACACATTCAATGACATTGGTGGATCCATGTGGTTTATGAAAAGAACAGACATGCAATGACTCTGGTGGATCCATATGTGGTTTGTGAAAAGAACACACATGCAGTGACTCTAGTTGAGGTTCATGAAAAGAACACACATGAAATAACACTGGTGGATTCATGTGGTTCATGAAAATAACACACATGCAATGACTCTGGTGGATCCATATGTGGTATATGAAAAGAACACATGCAATGACTCTAGTGCTGGTTTAGGATAAGAACACACATGCAATCACTCTAGTGGATCCATATGTGGTTTGTGAAAAGAACACACATGCAAGGACTCTTGTGGATCCATTTGGTTTATGAAAAGAACAGACATGCAATTAACTCTAGTGGATCCATATGTGGTTTATGAGAATAACATACATGCAATGACGCTAGTTGTGGTTCATGAAAAGAACACACATGAAATGAAACTGGTGGATCCATGTGGTTCATGAAAATAACACACATGCAATGACTCTGGTGGATCCATATGTTGTTTATGAAAATAACACACATGCAATTACAGTGGTGGATCCATATGTGGTTTGTGAAAAGAACACACATTCAATGACACTGGTGGATCCATGTGGTTTATGAAAAGAACAGACATGAAATGACTCTGGTGGATCCATATGTGGTTTGTGAAAAGAACACACATTCAATGACTCTAGTTGTGGTTCATGAAAAGAACACACATGCAATGACACTGGTGGATCCATCTAGTTTATGAAAAGAACACACATGTAATGACACTAGTGGATCCATATGTGGTTTGTGAAAAGAACACACATTCAATGACACTGGTGGATCCATGTGGTTTTTGAAAAGAACCGACATGCAATGACTCTGGTGGATCCATATGTGGTTTGTGACAAGAACAAACATTCAATGACTCTAGTTGTCGTTCATGAAAAGAACACACATGCAATGACACTAGTGGATCCATGTGGTTCATGAAAAGAATGCACATGTAATGACTCTGGTGGATCCATATGTGGTTTATGAAAAGAACACACATGCAATGACTCTAGTGCTGGTTTAGGATAAGAACACACATGCAATGACTCTAGTGGATCCATATGTGGTTTGTGAAAAGAACACATATGCAATGACTCTAGTGGATCCATGTGGTTTGTTTATCAAAAGAACACACATTTAATGACTCTAGTTGTGGTTTATGAAAAGAACACATATGCAATGACACTGGTGGATCCATGTGGTTTATGAAAAGAACAGACATGCAATAAGTCTGGCGGAGCAATGTGTGGTTTGTGAAAAGAACACACATGAAATGACTCTAGTGGATCCATGTGGTTTATGAAAAGAACAGACATGCAATGACTCTACCTGTGGTTAATGAAAAGAACACACATGCAATGATTCTAGTGGATCCATATGTGGTTAATGAAAAGAACACCCATGCAATGACTCTAGTGGATCCATGTCGTTTATGAAAAGAACAAACATGTAATGCCTCTAGATATGGTTAATGAAAAGAACACACATGCAATGACTCTAGTGGATCCATGTGGTTTATGAAAAGAACATACATGCAATGACACTAGTGGATCCATATGTGGTTTGTGAAAATAACACACATTCAATGACATTGGTGGATCGATGTGGTTTATGAAAAGAACAGACACGCAATGACTCTGGTGGATCCATATGTGGTTTGTGAAAAGAACACACATGCAATGACTCCAGTTGTGGCTCATTAAAAGAACACACATGCAATGACACTGGTGGATCCATGTTGTTCATGAAAATAAAACACATGCAATGACACTAGTGGATCCATATGTGGTTTGTGAAAAGAACACACATTCAATGACACTAGTGGATCCATGTGGTTTATGAAAAGAACCGACATGCAATGCCTCTAGTTGTCGTTCATGAAAAGAACACACATGCAATGACACTAGTGGATCCATGTGGTTCATGAAAAGAATGCATATGTAATGACTCTGGTGGATCCATATGTGGTTTATGAAAAGAACACACATGCAATGACTCTAGTGGATCCATGTGGTTCATCGAAAGAACATACATTTAATGACTCTAGTTGTGGTTTATGAAAAGAACACACATTTAATTTATCTAGTGGATCCATGTGTGGTTAATGAAAAGAAAACACATGGAATTACACCGGTGGATCCACATGTGGTTTGTGAAAAGAACACACATTCAATGACTCTAGTGTTGGTTTAGGATAAGAACACACATACAATGACTCTAGTGGATACATAAGTGGTTTGTGAAAAGAACAGACATGCAATGACACTGGTGGATCCATATGTGGTTTGTGAAAAGAACACACATTTAATGCCACTGGTGGATCCATGTTGTTTATGAAAAGAACAGACCTGCAATGACACTGGTGGATCCATATGTGGTTTCTGAAAAGAACACACATGCAATGACTCTAGTTGTGATTCCTGAAAAGAACACACATGCAATGACACTGGTGGATCCAAGTGGTTCATGAAAAGAACACACATGCAATGACTCTAGTGGATCCATATGTGGTTTATGAAAAGAACATGCAATGACACTGGTGGATCCATATGTGGTTTGTGAAAAGAACAAACATGCAATGACTCTAGTTGTGGTTAATGAAAAGAACAGACATGCAATGACTCTAGCTGTGGTTAATGAAAAGAACATACATGCAATGACTTTAGTGGATCCATATGTGGTTAATGAAAAGAACACACATGCAATGACACTGGTGGATCCATATGTGATTCGTGAAAAGAACACACATTCAATGACACTGGTGGATCCATGTGGTTTATGAAAAGAACAGACATGCAATGACTCTGGTGGATCCATATGTGGTTTGTGAAAAGAACACACATGCAGTGACTCTAGTTGTGGTTCATGAAAAGAACACACATGCAATAACACTGGTGGATCCATGTGGTTCATGAAAATAACACACATGCAATGACTCTGGTGGATCCATATATGGTATATGAAAAGACACACATGCAATGACTCTAGTGCTAGTTTAGGAGAAGAACACACATGTAATCATTCTAGTGGATCCAGATGTGGTCTGTGAAAAGAAAACACATGCAAGTTCTCTTGTAGATCCATGTGGTTTATGAAAAGAACAGACATGCAATTAACTCTAGTGGATCCATATGTGGTTTATGAGAATAACATACATGCAATGACTCTAGTTGTGGTTCATGCAATGAACACACATGCAATGACACTGGTGGATCCATGTGGTTCATGAAAATAACACACATGCAATGACTCTGGTGGATCCATATGTGGTTTATGAAAAGAACACACATGCAATGACACTGGTGGATCCATATGTGGTTTGTGAAAAGAACACACATTCAATGACACTAGTGGATCCATGTGGTTTATGAAAAGAACAGACACGCAATGACTCTGGTGGATCCATGTGTGGTTTGTGAATAGAACACACATGCAATGACTCTAGTGGATCCATGTGGTTTATGAAAAGAACAGACATGCAATGACTCTACCTGTGGTTAATGAGAAGAACACACATGCAATGACTCTAGTGGATCCATATGTGGTTTGTGAAAATAACACACATGCAATGACTAGTGGATCCATGTGATTTATGAAAATAACAGACATACAATGACACTGGTGGATCCATATGTGGTTTGTGAAAAGAACACACATTCCAGGACACTGGTGGATCCATGTGGTTTATGAAAAGAACAGACATGCACTGACTCTGGTGGATCCATATGTGGTTTGTGAAAAGAACACACATGCAATGACTCTAGTTGTGATTCCTGAAAAGAACACACATGCAATGACACTGGTGGATCCAAGTGGTTCATGAAAATAACACACATGCAATGACTCTAGTGGATCCATATGTGGTTTATGAAAAGAACACACATGCAATGACACTGGTGGATCCATATGTGGTTTGTTAAAAGAACAAACATGCAATGACTCTAGCTGTGGTTAATGCAAAGAACAGACATGGAATGACTCTAGCTGTGGTTAATGAAAAGAACACACATGCAGCGACTTTAGTGGATCCATATGTGGTTAATGAAAAGAACACACATGCAATGACACTGGTGGATCCATATGTGATTCGTGAAAAGAACACACATTCAATGACATTGGTGGATCCATGTGGTTTATGAAAAGAACAGACATGCAATGACTCTGGTGGATCCATATGTGGTTTGTGAAAAGAACACACATGCAGTGACTCTAGTTGAGGTTCATGAAAAGAACACACATGAAATAACACTGGTGGATTCATGTGGTTCATGAAAATAACACACATGCAATGACTCTGGTGGATCCATATGTGGTATATGAAAAGAACACATGCAATGACTCTAGTGCTGGTTTAGGATAAGAACACACATGCAATCACTCTAGTGGATCCATATGTGGTTTGTGAAAAGAACACACATGCAAGGACTCTTGTGGATCCATTTGGTTTATGAAAAGAACAGACATGCAATTAACTCTAGTGGATCCATATGTGGTTTATGAGAATAACATACATGCAATGACGCTAGTTGTGGTTCATGAAAAGAACACACATGAAATGAAACTGGTGGATCCATGTGGTTCATGAAAATAACACACATGCAATGACTCTGGTGGATCCATATGTTGTTTATGAAAATAACACACATGCAATTACAGTGGTGGATCCATATGTGGTTTGTGAAAAGAACACACATTCAATGACACTGGTGGATCCATGTGGTTTATGAAAAGAACAGACATGAAATGACTCTGGTGGATCCATATGTGGTTTGTGAAAAGAACACACATTCAATGACTCTAGTTGTGGTTCATGAAAAGAACACACATGCAATGACACTGGTGGATCCATCTAGTTTATGAAAAGAACACACATGTAATGACACTAGTGGATCCATATGTGGTTTGTGAAAAGAACACACATTCAATGACACTGGTGGATCCATGTGGTTTTTGAAAAGAACCGACATGCAATGACTCTGGTGGATCCATATGTGGTTTGTGACAAGAACAAACATTCAATGACTCTAGTTGTCGTTCATGAAAAGAACACACATGCAATGACACTAGTGGATCCATGTGGTTCATGAAAAGAATGCACATGTAATGACTCTGGTGGATCCATATGTGGTTTATGAAAAGAACACACATGCAATGACTCTAGTGCTGGTTTAGGATAAGAACACACATGCAATGACTCTAGTGGATCCATATGTGGTTTGTGAAAAGAACACATATGCAATGACTCTAGTGGATCCATGTGGTTTATCAAAAGAACACACATTTAATGACTCTAGTTGTGGTTTATGAAAAGAACACATATGCAATGACACTGGTGGATCCATGTGGTTTATGAAAAGAACAGACATGCAATAAGTCTGGCGGAGCCATGTGTGGTTTGTGAAAAGAACACACATGCAATGACTCTAGTGGATCCATGTGGTTTATAAAAAGAACAGACATGCAATGACTCTACCTGTGGTTAATGAAAAGAACACACATGCAATGACTCTAGTGGATCCATATGTGGTTAATGAAAAGAACACCCATGCAATGACTCTAGTGGATCCATGTCGTTTATGAAAAGAACAAACATGTAATGCCTCTAGATATGGTTAATGAAAAGAACACACATGCAATGACTCTAGTGGATCCATGTGGTTTATGAAAAGAACATACATGCAATGACACTAGTGGATCCATATGTGGTTTGTGAAAATAACACACATTCAATGACATTGGTGGATCGATGTGGTTTATGAAAAGAACAGACACGCAATGACTCTGGTGGATCCATATGTGGTTTGTGAAAAGAACACACATGCAATGACTCCAGTTGTGGCTCATTAAAAGAACACACATGCAATGACACTGGTGGATCCATGTTGTTCATGAAAATAAAACACATGCAATGACACTAGTGGATCCATATGTGGTTTGTGAAAAGAACACACATTCAATGACACTAGTGGATCCATGTGGTTTATGAAAAGAACCGACATGCAATGCCTCTAGTTGTCGTTCATGAAAAGAACACACATGCAATGACACTAGTGGATCCATGTGGTTCATGAAAAGAATGCATATGTAATGACTCTGGTGGATCCATATGTGGTTTATGAAAAGAACACACATGCAATGACTCTAGTGGATCCATGTGGTTCATCGAAAGAACATACATTTAATGACTCTAGTTGTGGTTTATGAAAAGAACACACATTTAATTTATCTAGTGGATCCATGTGTGGTTAATGAAAAGAAAACACATGGAATTACACCGGTGGATCCACATGTGGTTTGTGAAAAGAACACACATTCAATGACTCTAGTGTTGGTTTAGGATAAGAACACACATACAATGACTCTAGTGGATACATAAGTGGTTTGTGAAAAGAACAGACATGCAATGACACTGGTGGATCCATATGTGGTTTGTGAAAAGAACACACATTTAATGCCACTGGTGGATCCATGTTGTTTATGAAAAGAACAGACCTGCAATGACACTGGTGGATCCATATGTGGTTTCTAAAAAGAACACACATGCAATGACTCTAGTTGTGATTCCTGAAAAGAACACACATGCAATGACACTGGTGGATCCAAGTGGTTCATGAAAAGAACACACATGCAATGACTCTAGTGGATCCATATGTGGTTTATGAAAAGAACATGCAATGACACTGGTGGATCCATATGTGGTTTGTGAAAAGAACAAACATGCAATGACTCTAGTTGTGGTTAATGAAAAGAACAGACATGCAATGACTCTAGCTGTGGTTAATGAAAAGAACATACATGCAATGACTTTAGTGGATCCATATGTGGTTAATGAAAAGAACACACATGCAATGACACTGGTGGATCCATATGTGATTCGTGAAAAGAACACACATTCAATGACACTGGTGGATCCATGTGGTTTATGAAAAGAACAGACATGCAATGACTCTGGTGGATCCATATGTGGTTTGTGAAAAGAACACACATGCAGTGACTCTAGTTGTGGTTCATGAAAAGAACACACATGCAATAACACTGGTGGATCCATGTGGTTCATGAAAATAACACACATGCAATGACTCTGGTGGATCCATATATGGTATATGAAAAGACACACATGTAATGACTCTAGTGCTAGTTTAGGAGAAGAACACACATGTAATCACTCTAGTGGATCCAGATGTGGTCTGTGAAAAGAAAACACATGCAAGTTCTCTTGTGGATCCATGTGGTTTATGAAAAGAACAGACATGCAATTAACTCTAGTGGATCCATATGTGGTTTATGAGAATAACATACATGCAATGACTCTAGTTGTGGTTCATGCAATGAACACACATGCAATGACACTGGTGGATCCATGTGGTTCATGAAAATAACACACATGCAATGACTCTGGTGGATCCATATGTGGTTTATGAAAAGAACACACATGCAATGACACTGGTGGATCCATATGTGGTTTGTGAAAAGAACACACATTCAATGACACTAGTGGATCCATGTGGTTTATGAAAAGAACAGACACGCAATGACTCTGGTGGTTCCATGTGTGGTTTGTGAATAGAACACACATGCAATGACTCTAGTGGATCCATGTGGTTTATGAAAAGAACAGACATGCAATGACTCTACCTGTGGTTAATGAGAAGAACACACATGCAATGACTCTAGTGGATCCATATGTGGTTAATGAAAAGAATACACATGCAATGACACTGGTGGATCCATATGTGGTTTGTGAAAAGAACACACATGCAATGACACTAGTGGATCCATGTCGTTTATGAAAAGAATAGACATGCAATGACTGTAGTTGTCATTAATGAAAAGAACACACATGCATTGACTCTAGTCGATCCATATGTGGTTAATGAAAAGAACACACATGCAATGACACTGGTGGATCCATATGTGGTTTTTGAAAAGAACACACATTCAATGACACTGGTGGATCTATGTGGTATATGAAAATAAAGGACATGTAATGACTCTAGCCGTGGTTAATGAAAAGAACACACATGCAATGACTTTAGTGGATTCATATGTGGTTAATGAAAAGAACACACATGCAATGACTTTAGTGTATCCATATGTGGTTAATGAAAAGAACACACATGCAATGACACTGGTGGATTTGATTCGTGAAAAGAACACACATTCAATGCCACTGGTGGATCCATGTGGTTTATGAAAAGAACATACATGCAATAACTCTAGTGGATCCATATGTGGTTTGTGAAAAGAACACACGTGCAATGACTCTAGTTGTTGGTTCATGAAAAGAACACACATGTAATAACACTGGTGGATCCATGTGGTTCATGAAAATAATACACATGCAATGACTCTGGTGGATCCATATGTGGTTTATGAAAAGACACACATGCAATGACTCTAGTGCTAGTTTAGGATAAGAACACACATGAATGACTCTTGTGGATCCATATGTTGTTTGTGAAAAGAACACACATGCAATGACTCTAGTGGATCCATGTGGTTTATGAAAAGAACAGACACGCAATGAACTCTAGTGGATCCATATGTGGTTTATGAGAATAACATACATGCAATGACTCTAGTGAAGGAAATATGCCCGGAGAGGCAATAATAAAGTTGTTATTATGTATTCCTTGTATATTATAGATGTTTATTTTGCATGCTATAATTGTATTGATAGGAAACGTCAGTACATGTGTGTTTAATAAACAAAAAGGGTTCCTAGTTATGCCTCTCTTCCAGACTAGCTCATTGATTAACAAGATGATCAAGGTTTCCTGATCATGGACATTGGATGTTGTTAATAACGAGGTCACAACATTTGTGAAATGATGTGATGAACATTCATCCGAAGTATAGCATTACGATCAAAGTCATTATGTTTTTGCTATAACATCATATGAAGTAATCTTAGTCCTTAGACCATGAGATCATGTTAATTGCTAACACTGGAAGAGTATCTTGATAACATCAAATGTCACACCATAACAGGGTGACTATAAAGGTGGGTTCAGTACTACGAAGGTGTTATGTTGAGGCTCATGGATCAAGAGTGGAATTTTTCAATACCGATGACGGATAGATATACGCTGGGCCCTCTCGTTGATATCACATTAAGATAGCTTGCAAGCAAGTGATGTGATCACTAGAATGTTATATCACGGGAACAAGAAAAGTGTGCATGTCGGTAACGAGATCAAACTAGGTATTTGGATACCGATGATCGAATCTCAGAGATGTATTATATCATGAGACAAAGGGATTAAGTTACTAGCGTTAAAGGTTATCACGATCACAGAAGTCATCGTTGAATGTGTAGGAGTCAGTATGGATCTCCAGGTCCCGCTTCTGATTATTGATCTGAGAGGAGTCTCAATCATTTATGCATTATTCGTGAACCGTAGGGTGACACACTTAAGCGTTGCCGGACACCATTTTGGAGCACATATGTTTCAGACGAAAGGATTGCAAAGTGCATGAATTGTTTCGATAAAAACCGGAATTGTTTCGGGTGAAATTGCTGAAAGTGGTTATGCATGTGATATTGAAATGTTGCAAGGGGTTTTATGTGAATGTTTGTTAATTAAAGTAATTAACAAAATTCTGAATAAAATAAATAAAAGAGTTTTATTAATTGAGAGTTGCATTAAATTTGGTGGAAATTTAATGCATGTGAGTGGAATTTTGGGTGGAGCTTGAATTGATGTGAGTGGAGCTTCCACCACATGAATGAGGAAGAAGTGGGGGCACCCTCCTTGACCGCCGGCCATGGTAGGGAGGAGCCCCCCTCTCCTATAAAAGGCCCCGCTCTCCTCCCTCACAAAGCACACCTCCTCGTGAAGGATCTCTCTCCCCCTCTAGATATTCCCCCATGGTCTCGGATTAGCGAGATACATGTTCCCGGTGGCCTTGCGTCTAGAAGGACTTGTTGCTTCCACTGATTCGCTGGAGCGAGGAGGTTGAGGTTGTCCAGTGGCTTGAATGTGTGTGTGAGGACAGATGTGCTACTGATTTGCGGTGCTCGGACTTCCACACGATCTTGAGATCGGCAAGCGTACGACTACATCATCCACGAGTTCCAACTCATTAACAAAACTCTGTTGTCTTCGAGGGTAAGTTCTCCATGGATGTATATCCACCCGTTGCTCTGTATCTAGTAGATAGATCTTGGCGTATAGTTCTCATCGTAGGAAATTTTTTGTTTTCTATGCTACGAACCCAATAGTGGTATCAAAGCCTGATCTATGCGTAGGTGCTTTGCACGGGTAGTACACATATGTTTATATGTGGGCGATGATGATCATGTTATTGCATCTTCTATGTATTTTGGATATTGGTGGAATAGTGGGATGAAGCGGCCCGGACCGACCTTACATGTCATCGTACATGAGACCGGTTCCACGACTGACATGCAACTAGTTTTGCATAAGTGGCTAGCGGGTGTCTGTCTCTCCTACTATAGTCAATATCTGATTTACAACGAGTTGCTAATAACTTGGTTATCCTCGTTGTGGTTCATGTTCGTAGGTAAGACCGGTTCTATCTCCGAAATCCCTAAGCCATGTAAAACTTGCAAGAGGCGTCTAGTTTAGATCGTTGCTGGGCTAGTGTCTTGATATGGTATTGTTGTAAGTAGATGTATGATAGATACTCTTATAACACACTTAACGTGTAAGTTCCATAGACCTTGGCCTTACACACAAAGGAATGATAGAGATCATACCACGATGCAAATGATAGAGATCAAATGCATGGACCATATCATCTCACTTTACACATTAGATGTTAGCATCTTATTCTGCTAGTTTGGCGCTTTTGGTAGCATTGTAAGATGATCCCTCATTTAGATATCAAGATAAAATGTGTTCTTCCTTCAGTATGCACTGTTCTATGGATCGTGTTTCGAGACATCACGTGATGATCGGGTGTACTCGACTCCGCGCTTTCATACATGTGGGTACTAAGGTTCTTACTTGACGAGCCTAGCATGTACAGACATGGCCTCGGAACACGAACCAAAAGGTTAAGCATGAGTCATATAGTTGATATGATGCCCATATAGATGCTCGCCTTTGAGGCTACACCGACTCACGTGATGATCAGACTTGGTGTAGTGGATTTGGTTCATGTAATCACCAAAAATACACGAGGGATGTCATTTTTGAGTGGGAGTTCATTAGTAATTTGGATTAGTTGAACTCAATCTATCATAAACTTAGTCTAAATAAACTTTACAAATTTTGTTGTAGATGGCACCACCTGCTTTTAATTTCAATGTGTTCATGGAGAAAGAGAAACTTGCTGCGAATGGTAGCAACTTCACCAACTGGGCTATGAATTTGAGGATTCTCCTCACTGCTGCACAAAAGCAATATGTGCTAGAGGCGCCGCTAGGCCCCCCACTAGCTCCTGATGCCCCTGACGAGGAAAATAATGTCTATATAACTCGTCAGGAGGACCACAACTTAGTTCATTGCGGCATACTGTATGGTCTAGAGCCAGAACTTCAAAGCGTTTCGAAAATGGCAATGCCATTGATACCATGGGAGAATTGAAAATGATTTTCGATACCCATGCTGCCGTAGAGAGTTATAATGCTTCTGAAAAGTTCTTTAGCTGCATGATGGAGGAGAACAGCTCCGTTAGCGAGCATGTACTCAAAATGTCTAGGTACGCCGATAAGCTTGTGTCCTTGGGAATAACGATTCCCATTGACTTAGGCATACATCGTGTTCTCCAATCTCTGCCACCTAGCTACAAGAGCTTTGTGATGAACTATAACATGCAGGGCATGAAGAAGTCTCTTCCTGAGCTTATGTCAATGCTTAAGACTGCAAAAGTGGAGATTAGGAAAGAACATCAAGTGTTGATGATCAATAAGACCACCAGTTTCAAGAAGGACAAGAAAGGCAAGCAGAAGGGAAAGAAGGGCAGCAAATTTGTTACCGCACCTGAAAATAAACCCTGAGCTGGCCCTAAGTCTGATACCGAGTGCTACTATTGCAAGGGACTGGCCATTGGAAGCGCAACTGCCCCAAGTATTTAGCGGACAAGAAGGCCAGCAAGGCAAACAAAGGTATATGTGATATACATGTTATTGATGTGTACTTGACTAGTACTCGCAGTAGCACCTGGGTATTTGATACGGGATTGGTTGCTAATATATGTAACTCGATTCAGGGGTTGTGGAACAAGCGACAACTAGCAAGGGATGAGGTCACGATGCGGGTCGACAATGGATCAAGAGTTGATGTGATCGCCGTCGGAACGCTGCCTCTCCATATGCCATCGGGATTAGTGATAAATCTAAATAATTGTTATTTTGTGCCTGCACTGAGCATGAACATTGTATCCGGATCGTATTTGATGCGAAGTGGTTATTCCTTTAAATCTGAAAACAATGGTTGTTCGATTTATATGGATAATATCTTTTATGGTCATGCACCTGTGTTGAATGGTTTATTTCTATTGGATCAAGATATTAGTATTATGCATATTCATTGTGTTGATGCTAAAAGGGTTAAACTTGATGATGATATATCTACATATATGTCGCAGTGCTGTCTAGGTCATAAGTCTGAAACTTTTGAAAAGTTCAAGGAATTTCAGAATGAAGTGGAAAATCATCATAATAGAAAGATCAAATTTCTGCGGTCCAACCGTGGAGGAGAGTATCTTAGTTACGAGTTTTGCACACATATGAAAAATTGTGGAATAGTTTCACAACTCAGGCCTGCCGGAACAACACAACGTAATGGTGTGTCAGAGCATCGTAATCGCTCTTTATTGGGTATGGTTCGATCTATGATGTCTCTGACTGACTTGCCCCTGTCATTTTGGGGTTATGCACTAGAAACCGCTGCATTCACTTTAAATCGAGCACCATCTAAATCTGTTGAAACGACACTGTATGAATTATGGTTTGTCTCGGTTTGGAGACAAACCTAAGCTGTCATTTATTAAAGTTTGGGGATGTGATGTTTATCTGAAGAAACTTCAGCCGAATCAACTCAAACCCAAAGCGGAAAAATGTGTCTTCATAGGATACCCTAAGGAAACGATTGGGTATACCTTCTATCGAAGATCCGAGGGCAAGGTTTTTGTTGCCAAGAATGGATCCTTTCTTGAGAAAGAGTTTCTCGCGAAAGGTGTGAGTAGTCGGAAGGTAGAACTCGAAGAGGTTATTTGTAACACCCTCGAATCAACCCTATGCAGATTTTAGCGCTTCCCGCCAAACCCGCATAGAAACGATTCAAGGACGCCCACCAGGCACTTGCGTGCGGGTGGAAAACAAAGTAATACCATTACACAATAGTTCACGATGGAACCCACAGAATAGATATATATATACAACACGACTTCATGAGTCAAGAATACAGATATACAATACAAAGATCCAAATCACCTTGAAAACGATACAACATCCGAGTACGGATAAGAAGCAAATTAAGCTAAGAGCCCCGAAGAATAACCAATGGTGTCCATAACCCTGCCCAGGCCAAGCCGGAAGGGTAACCCTGCTAATGACGTCGAACTTATACCTGTTAAACAAAAGGGGTGCCGACAAAGGGCAAAGGAAAAAGGGAGCGGTCAGTACTGAGGCCAATACACGGCGAGGCTAAAATTCGGCGGCTCTCGCCTACATAGGTATGGTGGATGGAAGCGGCAGCGTAGCACGCACTAAAAAACCTATAGAGACTCGATGCAACTGTCGGCTATTAGAGAGGGATAAGAGAGACATATTCGTGACCAACCTGATACTAGCACCAATCATACTCATCCTGGTATTTCCCCCTCGAAACCAAACGAGGAAGTCAAACCAAGGAACTCACACAGTTGGCAGTTTTATTCATTCTGTTATAGTTGCAGCACTTACTAGTCATATATAATTAGCCAGAGATATCCCAAATCCAGCAGTTGTGGACACTTTTATTTACTCATTCCGTTGTAGTGAAACTGATTACTAGACATGTCATAGTCAAATTTATAGCACTACTTTAGTTATGCTTGTCTATGGTCGAGATACTATGCTCCAAGTCGTCCATAACCGCGGACACGGCTTTCAGAAAGATTTACCCTACAGGGGTGCACAAATAGCAACACACGCACGATCAACCTCAGAAAAACCAAATAAAAACCCAACGAGGCTTTCATGACAAAGCAATCACAGGATTCATAAAATATGACTAGGAACCCGAAAGTGTGACTGGGCTTGTCGATACCGCAAAAACACTCCGTATTCCAAAACAGTATAGGTGCACCACGCACGATCGTAAATAAAGCAGTAAAGCATGGCATAAGTACGGAATAGTAATAAAGCCCCAAACTACTTTGTGGCCCCAAGAAATAAGAAATGAATTAAGCTCTGGCTAAGGGGGATTCATAGACTCTCTCGTATGTGGATAGTGCGAATAGTCAAGGAACATGTATCAAGTACTCGGGGCCTATGGGACAGAAGTGGACATGAAAAACCAAATAGCATATATTGCCCATCGGTGCCTCTTTCATTAGTTATCCCAGCAATTTAATAGTTGTATTTAAAGTCATGATCCTCTCCACCTTAAAGCATATGACAACATTCCAACAAATATGTGGTACTTCACGACATGGGATCGCACCTGAGCAAGCGACTACGACTCGCAATACCATCTATCTACCAAACAACAGGTAATAGGAGGTGTCCAAGGCAATATAAAGGCTGCACCGAATATATCTGGTACGGAAAACTGAAGCATCACGACACGGATATCAATAGATCAACAGGAGGAAATAAAGACTATAAATGCAAAATAGGTAGAAAGGGGGAGAATGCTCGCCTGGGAAACACTATCGAAGATTCACCGGAGATCGGATCGACACTCGCATCAACCCATCGGCCTAATCAGTGAAGAAGCGAAACACTAGAAGAAACACCGGATGCACTATTTAATACTATGGCAGAAGATCGGGCATGATGCAGGTATGGGGCATGACATGGCAAAGACGCGATGCAATTAGGCAATATTAAGCGGAACCGGGGTCCCGACAATTAATTAGAAGGTTCATGTTGTTTAGTTACCCCGCAATTTAAATGTTGTCTTAACACGGCAAAACATAGCATCGGTTCACTACACAAATTTAAATGGAGGCGGTATAATATAAGAATAGCCCGCATATGCGCTCCATATTTAATTATAAGGTGAATCGACTAAATACCCCCAAACAAATGAATATGTATGCGAGCATGAGCAATTTAATATGCAACAAGATAGATGTCATATATTATAAAATAGGGTCTCGAATAGGGGATCACATTAGGGGCGAAGGTCTTGGTGGCTCGGAGGGTTCGGGGGGATCGGTCTTCGAGGTCTCCACCATCGGATCCATGGATCAGGGGTCTACGGGGTTCATGTGGGCGGTCTTGGCGTTCCGTGTAGACGACCTGGGCATCGTGGTGGTCGATGGCGAACTTATCGGATGCCATGGTCTTCGGAAGATCTTGGCATGGGGAAAGGTTCTCGTCGGGGTCTTCTGAATGTCCCTGTAGGTGGTTCTCGATTCTTCTTCGTATCACCACACCATCTTCAATTTCAGAACATCCCTAGGTAGAACTTGGCAACTCTGGTGGCTTCTATCATCTGTAACAAGTATACTTGCCTCATATCACCGTCACACATGGCCAAGACAAACTGAACAAAAGAAGAACGAAGACCTGGAGCAGGACATGCAAAGGCAACGGTAGTAGCACGGTCGGGAGATAGCCGTACTAGAGAAGTCCTTGGCGGCAAGGTGGGGCTCCACGGTTGCGGTCGAGGAGGGCCCGAGAAGCGCGCAGAGCGGTGGCCGGTGAGATAGAGGACCGGGGCGGCGGCTGTCGGCGAGGCTGGCAGACGCGGGGCACACGCCCCCTGGGAACCAAGGCGGCCAACACAAGGCCAGAGCGCCTTCTTGCAGAGGATGTGCAGTGGCGAGGTGGCTCGAGCGGGGCGGGGCGACGAGGAGAACAAAGCGGCGGTCGCGGCCACGCGGTGAAGGAGGGTGTGGCGGCTCGGTGCTACGGAAGGTGACCGTCGGAGAAGCGGGGATGTGGCCTGGCCTCTAGCGGTGCTCGCTGGTCGAGGGCGGAGGGGCGGTAGGCAGGGCTCGGAGGCGACAGCTCGATGCGTACGGGGCGCTGGCCGGAGGCGGTGCTCACCGTTGGTGTAGGGCGGCGAGCTTCAGGGCCGGACAGGGTGCAGAGGAGGCGAGTGAAGGCCGGTCGAGGTGGCGGTTGCTTGTAGAGGCGGCGGGGCACACGTACGGCCGGGCTCAAGGGAGGCGAGGTCTCCTGGGGGTGGCGGTGTTCGTGGCCATGCAAAGACAGGGCTGGGGCGGTTTTCCATGCGCGTCGGGTAGAGGAATTGCGGGAAGAGGAGATTGCGTGCGGGAGGGAAGATCGAGGGAGGTGGAGCCGGGTTTGATGGTGGTGACGCGTACGGGAGGGTCACGTCGCTGCGACAGGGTGGGGTGTGTGCACCGTGTCGGTCGGGGTGGTTGGGCGTGACGCGCACGCGTGCGGTCAGGTGAGGGTGCGCGCTGGCGGCGGCTGGGTGGAGGAAGTGGTGTGGCGGGTTGGGTCTGGGTAGGTTTAGTATAGGGTTAGGATTTGGCTAGATCTGATTTAGGGTTTTGGTAAGATGGGTCGTAGGTGGCCGGTGGGCCTTTTGGGCCCGGCCGGCTGCCTCCCCTAAAATACTTTTATTTGAAATTGTTTTATTTTTGAAGACTTTTACAAATAGTTTTTAGACAAATAAAAGATCCAGATAAGACCGAGGTTTTTATTTGAAGTAAAGATGGGGGATATTTAGAAAACAAAACTAGGCTTTTAGAAAATAGTTTTAGACAAACATATGCATGATGATGATGATGCTCAAATGCAATGTGGCATGATGACATGAGCATGCGGTCATGTTGATGCACAAAACAAAAACACCACGCGATTTTCTAGTAGTGGTTTTATCGGGGTGCCACAATTCGACACCACTAACAAGGCATCTCGCCCTCGAGATCTGCCTCATGGTACGGGGAAGAAGATCGACGATCACATTCTTCATGCTTCGTGTAGATCCTCGCGACACCACTAACAAAGATCATTGCTCCATCTTGAAATCGGCGACACCACCAACAAGGGGTTGTTGCTCTCGTTTGTCGAGAGAGCACTCCGGAGAAACAAAGATGAAGATAGAGGTCTCAAAAAGGTAAGGTCACCTTTAACTTCCATGGAAGGAGTAAAATCGCATTGATCCACCATTCAATGTACAAAAGCGAATGATAAGAGTAGTGGGATGGGGATCAGTCCATCGCGCACCCAAAGCATTACTCTGCACATGAATGGAGAATTATGCAACTAACTCTCAGAATTCAGACTGAAGATGTCGACAAATAATGTTCAGAAGCTTCGGAAAATAAAGGAGTGATGCAGGACTTTTATCGAAGCTGAGGTAACTAATGATGATGTCTTCTTGGAAACACCGGGAGATACAAAGACAGGTTTGAGTGGATTTTGGTCCACTAAAAGGTACATAGAGAGAAATTCTCATATAGCATGAAGACCAGATGTGGAAACACCATTGCAACAATAAGGATTAGAAACCCTGAAGATACGACGGAAACCCAACCACGAGAAATCCGGGACTGGAAGAAGGTAAGAGCGCTAATTCAAAACACACAAAGGTAAGAGGAGAATAGCATAGGATAAGGAGTAAAAACAGACCTAATCAGATCTATTCAACCGATTTTCAAAAATAGTTTTGACACTCTACAACGTCAGTTAGCTAGGTTATCCTACAGGCTGGACCAGTGGGGTATCACAACTGATGAGCTCCGATACCACTTTGTAACACCCTCGAATCGACCCTATGCAGATTTTAGCGCTTCCCACCAAACCCACATAGAAACGATTCAAGGACGCCCACCAGGCACTTGCGTGCGGGTGGAAAACGAAGTAATACCATTACACAATAGTTCACGATGGAACCCATAGAACAAATATATATACAACACGACTTCATGAGTCAAGAATACAGATATACAATACAAAGATCCAAATCACCTTGAAAACGATACAACATCCGAGTACGGATAAGAAGCAAATTGAGCTAAGAGCCCTGAAGAATAACCAATGGCGTCCATAACCCTGCCCAGGCCAAGCCGGAAGGGTAACCCTGCTAACGACGTCGAACTTATACCTTTTAAACAAAAGGGGTGCCGACAAAGGGCAAAGGAAAAAGGGAGCGGTCAGTACTGAGGCCAATACACAGCGAGGCTAGAATTCGGCGGCTCTCGCCTACATAGGTATGGTGGACTAAAGCGGCAGCGTAGCATGCACTAAACAACCTATAGAGACTCGATGCAACTGTCGGCTATTAGAGAGGGATAAGAGAGACATATTCGTGACCAACCTGATACTAACACCAATCATACTCATCCTGGTATTTCCCCCTCGAAACCAAACGAGGAAGTCAAACCAAGGAACTCACACAGTTGGCAGTTTTATTCATTCTGTTATAGTTGCAGCACTTACTAGTCAAATATAATTAGCCAGAGATATCCCAAATCCAGCAAATGTGGGCACTTTTATTTACTCATTCTGTTGTAGTGAAACTAATTACTAGACATGTCATAGTCAAATTTATAGCACTACTTTAGTTATGCTTGTCTATGATCGCGATACTGTGCTCCAAGTCGTCCATAACCGCGGACATGACTTTCAGAAAGATTTACCCTGCAGGGGTGCACAAATAGCAACACACACACGATCAACCTCGGAAAAACCAAATAAACACCCAACGAGGCTTTCATGACAAAGCAATCACAAGATACATAAAATATTTCAGGGGGCTACCCTATTAAGCTACCCACAACGAAGTTGGCCGGCTCTGAGATGGGCCCAAGGTTTGCGTCAATGGCTATAAACGATTGGGAACCCGAAAGTGTGACTGGGCTTATCGATACCGCGAAAACACTCCGCATTCCAAAACAGTACAGGTGCTCCACGCACAATCGTAAATAAAGCAGTAAAGCATGGCATAAGTACGAAATAGTAATAAAGCCGCAAACCACTTTGTGGCCCCAAGAAATAAGAAATGAATCAAGCTTTGGCTAAGGGGGATTCATAGACACTCCCGTATGTGGATAGTGCGAATAGTCAAGCAACAGGTATCAAGTACTCGGGGCCTACGGGACACAAGTGGACATGAAAAACCAAATAGCATATAATGCCCACTGGTGCCTCTTTCATTAGCTATCCCAGCAATTTAATAGTTGTATTTAAAGTCATGATCCGCTCCACCGTAAAGCATATGACAACATTCCAACAACTATGTGGTACTTCACGACACGCACCTGAGCAAGCGACTACGACTCGCAAGATCATCTAACTACCAAACAACAGGTAATAGGAGGTGTCCAAGGCAATATAAAGGTTGCACGGAATATATTTGGTACGGAACACTAAAGCATCGCGACACGGATAACAATAGATCAACACGAGGAAATAAAGACTATAAATGCAAAATAGGTAGAAAGAGGGAGAATGCTCGCCTGGGAGACACTATCAAAGATTCACTGGAGATCGGGTCGACACTCGCATCAACCCATTGCCTAATCCGTGAAGAAGCGAAACACTAGAAGAACCACCGGGTGCACTATTTAATACTATGGCAGAAGATCGGGCATGATGCAGGTATGGTGCATGACATGGCAAAGATGCGATGCAATTAGGCAATATTAAGCGGAACCAGGGTCCCGACCATTAATTAGAAGGTTCATGTTGTTTATGTACCCTGCAATTTAAATGTTTTCTTAACATGGCAAAACATAGCATCGGTTCACTACACAAATTTAAATAGAGGCGGTATAATATAAGAATAGCCCGCATATGGGCTCCATATTTAATTATGAGGTGAATCGACTAAATACCCCCAAACACATGAATATGTATGCAAGCATGAGCAATTTAATATGCAACAAGATAGATGTCATATATTATAAAATAGGGTCTCGAATAGGGGATCACATTAGGGGCGAAGGTCTTGGTGGCTCGGAGGGTTCGGGGGGATCGGTCTTCGGGGTCTCCACCATCGGATCCGTGGATCAGGGGTCTAGGGGGTTCATGTGGGCCATCTTGGCATTCCGTGTAGACGACCTGGGCATCATGGTGGTCGATGGCGAACTTATCAGATACCGTGGTCTTCGGAAGATCTTGGCATGGGGAAAGGTTCTCGTCAGGGTCATCTGAATGTCCCTGCAGGTGGTTCTCGATTCTTCTTCGTATCACCACACCATCTTCAATTTCAGAACATCCCTAGGTAGAACTTGGCAACTCTGGTGGCTTCTATCATCTGTAACAAGCATACTTGCCTCATATCACCGTCACACATATCCAAGACAAACTGAACAAAACAAGAATGAAGACCTGGAGCAAGACCTGCAGAGGCAACGGTAGCAGCACGGTCGGGAGACAGCCGTACTGGAGAAGTCCTTGGCAGCAAGGTGGGCCTCCGCGGTTGCGGTCGAGGAGGGCCCAAGAAGCGCAGAGCGGTGGCCGGTGAGATAGAGGACCGGGGCAGCGGCTGTCGGCGAGGCTTGGCAGACACGGGGCACGCGCGCCCTGGGAACCAAGGCGGCCAACACAGGGCCAGAGCGCCTTCTTGCAGACGACATGCAGCGGCGAGGTGGCTCGAGCGGGGCGGGGCAACGAGGAGAACACGGCGGCGGGCGTGGCCACGAGGTGAAGGAGGGCGTGGCGGCTCGGTGCTGCGGAAGGTGGCCGTCGGAGAAGCGGGGATGTGGCCTGGCCTCTGGCAACGCTCACTGGTCGAGGGCGAAGGGGTGGTAGGCGGGGCTCGGAGGCGACAGATCGATGCAGACGGGGCGCTGGCCGGAGGCGGTGCTCGCTGTGGTGTAGGGCGGTGAGCTTCAGGGACGGACAGGGTGCAGAGGAGGTGAGGGAAGGCTGGTTGCGGTAGCGGTTGCTTGCAGAGGCGGCGGGGCGCACTTATGGCCAGGCTCAAGGGAGGCGAGGTCTCCTGGCGGCAGGGGGGTTCGCAGCTAGGCAGAGACAGGGCTGGGGCGGTTTTCCGTGCGTGTCGGGTAGAGGAATTGCGGGGAGAGGAGATTGCGTGCGGGAGGGAAGATCGAGGGAGGCGGAGCCGGGTTCGGTGGTGGCGACGCGTACGGGAGGGTCACGTCGCTGCAACAGGGTGGGGTGTGTGCACCATGTCGGTCGGGGTGGTTGGGCGTGAAGCGCGCGCTTGCGGTCAGGTGAGGGTGCGTGCTGGCGGCGGCTGGGGTGAGGAAGTGGTGTGGCGGGTTGGGTCTGGGTAGGTTTAGGCTAGGGTTAGGATTTGGTTAGATCTGATTTAGGGTTTTGGTAAGATTGGTCGTAGGTGGCCGGTTGGGCCTTTTGGGCCCGGCCAGCTGCCTCCCCTAAAATACTTTTATTTGAAATTGTTTTATTTTTGAAGACTTTTACAAATAGTTTTTAGACAAATAAAAGATCCAGATAAGACCGAGGTTTTTATTTGAAGTAAAGATGGGGGATATTTAGAAAACAAAACTAGGCTTTTAGAAAATAGTTTTAGACAAACATATGCATGGTGATGATGATGCTCAAATGCAATGTGGCATGATGACATGAGCATGCGACCATGTTGATGCTCAAAACAAAAACACCAAGCGATTTTCTAGTAGTGGTTTTATCGGGGTGCCACAATTCGACACCACTAACAAGGGATCTCGCCCTCGAGATCCGCCTCATGGTACGGGGAAGAAGATCGACGATCAGATTCTTCATGCTTCGTGTAGATCCTCGCGACAGCACTAACAAAGATCATTGCTCCATCTTGAAATCGGCGACACCACCAACAAGGGGTTGTTGCTCACGTTCAGCGAGAGAGCACTCCGGAGAAACAAAGATGAAGATAGATGTCTCAAAAAGGTAAGGTCACCTTTAACTTCTGTGGAAGGAGTAAAATCACATTGATCCACCATTCAATGTACAAAAGAAAATGATAAGAGTAGTGGGATGGGGATCTGTCCATCGCGCACCCAAAGAATTACTCTGCACATGAATGGAGAATTATGCAACCAACTCTCAGAATTCAGACTGAAGATCTCGACAAATAATGTTCAGAAGCTTCGGAAAATAAAGGAGTGATGCAGGACTTTTATTGGAGCTGAGGTAACTGATGATGATGTCGTCTTGGAAACACCGGGAGATAGAAAGAAAGGTTTTAGTGAATTTTGGTCCACTGAAAGGTACATAGAGAGAAATTCTCAGATAGCATGAAGACCGGATGTGGAAACACCATTGCAACAATAAGGATTAGAAACCCTGAAGATACGACGGAAACCCAACCACGAGAAATCCTGGACTAAAAGAAGGTAAGAGCGCTGATTCAAAACACGCAAAGGTAAGAGGAGAATAGCATAGTATAAGGAGTAAAAACAGACCTAATCAGATCTATTCAACCGATTTTTAAAAATAGTTTTGACACTCTACAACGTCCGTTAGCTAGGTTATCCTACAGGCTGGACCAGTGGGGTATTGCAATTGCTGAGCTCTGATACTACTTTGTAACACCCTCGAATCGACCCTATGCAGATTTTAGCGCTTTCTGCCAAACCCGCATAGAAACGATTCAAGGACGCCCACCAGGCACTTGTGTGCGGGTGGAAAACGAAGTAATACCATTACACAATAGTTCACGATGGAACCCACGGAACAAATATATACAACACGACTCCATGAGTCAAGAATATAGATATACAATACAAAGATCCAAATCACCTTTAAAACGATACAACATCCGAGTACGGATAAGAAGCAAATTGAGCTAAGAGCCCTGAAGAATAACCAATGGCGTCCATAACCCGGCCCATGCCAAGCCAGAAGGGTAACCCTGCTAACGATGTCGAACTTATACCTGTTAAACAAAAGGGGTGCCGACAAAGGGAAAAGGAAAAAGGGAGCAGTCAGTATTGAAGCCAATACACGGCGAGGCTAGAATTCGGCGGCTCTTGCCTACATAGGTATGGTGGACTGAAGCGGTAGCGTAGCATGCAGTCAACAACCTATAGAGACTCGATGCAACTGTCGGCTATTAGAGAGGGATAAGAGAGACATATTCGTGACCAACCTAATACTAACTCCAATCATACTCATCCTGGTATTTCCCCCTCGAAACCAAACGAGGAAGTCAAACCAAGGAACTCACACAGTTGGTAGTTTTATTCATTCTATTATAGTTGCAGCACTTACTAGTCAGATATAATTAGCCAGAGATATCCCAAATCCAGCAGTTGTGGGCCCTTTTATTTACTCATTCCGTTGTAGTGAAACTGATTACTAGACATGTCATAGTCAAATTTATAGCACTACTTTAGTTATGCTTGTCTATGGTCGAGATACTGTGCTCCAAGTCGTCCATAACCGCGAACACGGCTTTCAGAAAGATTTACCCTGCAGGGGTGCACAAATAGCAACACACGCACGATCAACCTCGGAAAAACCAAATAAAAACCCAACGAGGCTTTCACGACAAAGAAATCACAGGATTCATAAAATATTTCAAGGGGCCACCCCATTAAGCTACTCGCAACGAAGTTGGCCGGCTGCGAGACGGGCCCAAGGTTTGCGTCAATGGTTGTAAACGACTAGGAACCCGAAAGTGTGACTGGGCTTGTCGACACCGCGAAAACACTCCGCATTCCAAAACAGTACAGGTGCTCCACGCACAATCGTAAATAAAGCAGTAAAGCATGGCATAAGTACGAAATAGTAATAAAGCCGCAAACCACTTTGTGGCCCCAAGAAATAAGAAATGAATCAAGCTTTGGCTAAGGGGGATTCATAGACACTCCCGTATGTGGATAGTGCGAATAGTCAAGCAACAGGTATCAAGTACTCGGGGCCTATGGGACACAAGTGGACATGAAAAACCAAATAGCATATAATGCCCACTGGTGCCTCTTTCATTAGTTATCCCAGCAATTTAATAGTTGTATTTAAAGTCATGATCCTCTCCACCATAAAGCATATGACAACATTCCAACAACTATGTGGTACTTCACGACACGGGATCGCACCTGAGCAAGCGACTACGACTCGCAAGATCATCTAACTACCAAACAACAGGTAATAGGAGGTGTCCAAGGCAATATAAAGGCTGCACGGAATATATCTGGTACGGAACACTAAAGCATCACGACACGGATAACAATAGATCAACACGAGGAAATAAAGACTATAAATGCAAAATAGGTAGAAAGAGGGAGAATGCTCGCCTGGGAAACACTATCAAAGATTCACTGGAGATCGGGTCGACACTCGCATCAACCCATTGCCTAATCCGTGAAGAAGCGAAACACTAGAAGAAACACCGGATGCACTATTTAATACTATGGCAGAAGATCGGGCATGATGCAGGTATGGTGCATGACATGGCAAAGATGCGATGCAATTAGGCAATATTAAGCGGAACCAGGGTCCCGACAATTAATTAGAAGGTTCATGTTGTTTATGTACCCCGTAATTTAAATGTTGTCTTAACATGGCAAAACATAGCATCGGTTCACTACACAAATTTAAATAGAGGCGGTATAATATAAGAATAGCCCGCATATGGGCTCCATATTTAATTATGAGGTGAGTCGACTAAATACCCCCAAACAAATGAATATGTATGCAAGCATGAGCAATTTAATATGCAACAAGATAGATGTCATATATTATAAAATAGGGTCTCGAATAGGGGATCGCATTAGGGGGAAGGTCTTGGTGGCTCGGAGGGTTCGAGGGGATCGGTCTTCGGGGTCTCCACCATCGGATCCGTGGATCAGGGGTCTAGGGGGTTCATGTGGGCCGTCTTGGCATTCCGTGTAGACGACCTGGGCATCATGGTGGTCGATGGCGAACTTATCGGATACCGTGGTCTTTGGAAGATCTTGGCATGGGGAAAGGTTCTCGTCGGGGTCATCTGAATGTCCCTGCAGGTGGTTCTCGATTCTTCTTCGTATCACCACACCATCTTCAATTTCAGAACATCCCTAGGTAGAACTTGGCAACTCTGGTGGCTTCTATCATCTGTAACAAGCATACTTTCCTCATATCACCGTCACACATGGCCAAGACAAACTGAACAAAACAAGAATGAAGACATGGAGTAGGACCCGCAGAGGCAACGGTAGCAGCATGATCGGGAGACAGCCGTACTGGAGAAGTCCTTGGCGGCAAGGTGGGGCTCCACGGTTGCGGTCGAGGAGGGCCCGAGAAGCGCGCAGAGCGGTGGCCAGTGAGATAGAGGACCGGGGCGGCGGCTGTCGGCGAGGTTTGGCAGACGCGGGGCACGTGCTCCCTGGGAACCATGGCAGCCAACACAGGGCCAGAGCGCCTGCTTGCAGACGACGTGCAGCGGCGAGGTGGCTCGAGCGGGGCAGGGCGACGAGGAGAACACGGCCGCGGGCGTGGGCACGCGGTGAAGGAGGGCGTGGCGGCTCGGTGCTACGGAAGGTGGCCGTCAAAGAAGCGGGGATGTGGCCTGCTCTCGGGCGGCGCTCGCTGGTCGAGGGCGGAGGGGCGGTAGGTGGGGCTCGGAGGCGACAGATCGATGCAGATGGGGCGCTGGCCGGAGGCAGTGGTCGCCGTTGGTGTAGGGCGGCGAGCTTCAGGGCCGGACAGGGTGCAGAGGAGGCGAGGGAAGTCCGGTCGAGGTGGCGGTTGCTTGTAGAGGTGGCATGGCGCACTTATGGCCAGGCTCAAGGGAGGCGAGGTCTCCTGGGGGTGGCGGGGTTCGCGACCAGGCAGAGACGGGGCTGGGGCGGTTTTCCGTGCGCGTCGGGTAGAGGAATTGCGGGGAGAGGAGATTGCGTGCGGGAGGGAAGATCGAGGGAGGTGGAGCCGGGTTCGGTGGTGGCGACGCGTATGGGAGGGTCACGTCGCTGTGACAGGGTGGGGTGTGTGCACCGTGTCGGTCAGGGTGGTTGGGCATGACACGCGCGCGTGCGGTCAGGTGAGGGTGCGTGCTGGTGGCGGCTGGGTGGAGGAAGTGGTGTGGCGGGTTGGGTCTGGGTAGGTTTAGTCTAGGGTTAGGATTTGGCTAGATCTGATTTAGGGTTTTGGTAAGATGGGTCGTAGGTGGCTGGCTGGGCCTTTTGGGCCCGGCCGACTGCCTCCCCTAAAATACTTTTATTTGAAATTGTTTTATTTTTGAAGACTTTTACAAATAGTTTTTAGACAAATAAAAGATCCAGATAAGACCGAGGTTTTTATTTGAAGTAAAGATGTGGGATATTTAGAAAACAAAACTAGGATTTTAGAAAATAGTTTTAGACAAACATATGCATGATGATGATGCTCAAATGCAATGTGGCATGATGACATGAGCATGCGGTCATGTTGATGCACAAAACAAAAACACCAAGCAATTTTCTAGTAGTGGTTTTGTCGGGGTGCCACATTATTGAACCTCCTCTTAATGAAATGGCGAGTAGCGCAGCACCGGAAGTTGTTTCAGAGTTGACTTCACCTAATGAAGAGAGAGCTAATGATATTGATCACGAAACTCCGAAAGAGGACACTACCGAACCTCGCAGGTCAAGCAGGACACGTGCATCTCCTGAACTATACGGCAATCCTATTATGAATTTCATGATTGATGAAATAGATGACCCTGCGACGTATGAAGAAGCGATGATGAGCCCGGATTCCAACAAATGGCTAGAAGCCATGAAATCCGAGATGGAATCCATGTACGAAAACCAGGTTTGGACCTTGGTGGACTTACCTCACGATCGAAAGGCCGTTGAGAATAACTGGATTTTCAAAAGAAAAACTAATGCTGATGGTAATGTGACAATCTATAAAGCTCGACTTGTCGCAAAGGGGTTTCGACAAATTCAAGGAGTTGACTACGATGAGACATTCTCTCCCGTAGCGATGCATAAGTCGAATAGGATTATGTTAGCAATTGCTGCATATTTCGATTATGAAATATGGCAGATGGATGTCAAAACTGCGTTCCTCAATGGTAATATTGAAGAAGAGTTGTATATGATACAACCTAAGGGTTTTGTCGATCCTAAGGATGCTGATAAGGTATGCAAACTTTAGCGATCCATCTATGGACTGAAGCAAGCATCCCAGAGTTGGAATCTCTGCTTTGATGAGGTGATCAAAGAGTTTGGATTTGTCCAAACTTATGGAGAGGCTTGTATTTACAAGAAAGTGAGTGGGAGCAATGTGGCATTTCTGATATTATATGTGGATGACATATTATTGATTGGAAATGATATAGATCTTTTAAATAGTGTTAAAAATTATCTAAACAGCAAATTTTCGATGAAAGACCTTGGTGAAGCTTCATATATATTAGGCATTAAAATCTATAGAGATAGATCAAGACGCCTAATTGGGCTATCGCAGAATACATACCTTGATAAGATATTAAAGAAGTTTAATATGGACGGAAGTAAGAAAGGGTTCTTACCTATGTTGCAAGGCAAGACATTGAGTAAGACTCAAAGTCCGGCTACGGCGGAAGAAAGAGAGATAATGGATAAGATCCCCTATGCCTCACCCATAGGCTCTATAATGTGCGCCATGCTATGTAAAAGACCGGATGTCGCACATGCTATTAGTTTGACTACTAGATACCAATCTGATCCAGGTTTGGAACACTGGATAGCGGTCAAGAATATCCTTAAGTACTTGAGAAGAACTAAGGATATGTGAGGTGAAGAAGAGCTAGTCTCTAAGTGTTATGTCGATGCTAGTAATAATGACTCTAAGTCTCAATCCGGATACGTATTTCTCTTGAACGGAGCAACAGTTAGTTGGAGGAGTTCCAAACAACCTGTGGTGGCTGGATCAACGACGGAGGCAGAATATGTTGCTGCTTCAGAAGCAGCGCAGGAAGCGGTTTGGATGAAGGAGTTCATAACGGAACTAGGTGTGGTTCCTAGTGCATTGGACCCAATGGTGATCTATTGTGACAACAATGGAGCCATAGCCAACGCCAAGGAACCAAGGTCTCACAAGAATTCCAAGCATATTAAGCGCCGGTTTCACTCCATCCGAGCGCATGTCAAGGATGGAGATATAAAGATTTGTAAAGTACACACAGACCTAAATGTAGCAGATCCGTTAACTAAAGTTCTCCCGAGGGAAAACATGATCAATACCAGAACTCCATGGGTGTTAGATTTATCACTATGTAAACTAGATTATTGTCTCTAGTGCAAGTGGGAGACTGAAGGAAATATGCCCTGAGAGGCAATAATAAAAGTTGTTATTATGTATTCCTTGTATATGATAGATGTTTATTTTGCATGCTATAATTTTATTGATAGGAAACGTCAATACATGTGTGTTGAATAAACAAAAAGGGTTCCTAGTTATGCCTCTCTTCCAGACTAGCTCATTGATTAACAAGATGATCAAGGTTTCCTGATCATGGACATTGGATGTTGTTAATAACGAGGTCCTAACATTTGTGAAATGATGTGATGAACATTCATCCGAAGTATAGCATTACGATCAAAGTCATTATTTTTACATTTCTATAACATCGTACGAAGTAATCTTAGTCCTTAGACCATGAGATCATGTTAATTGCTAACACCGGAAGAGTATCTTGATAACATCAAACGTCACACCGTAACAGGGTGACTATAAAGGTGGGTTCAGTGCTACGAAGGTGTTATGTTGAGGCTCATGGATCAAGAGTGGAATTTTTCAATACCGATGATGGATAGATATACTCTGGGACCTCTCGGTGATATCACATTAAGATAGCTTGCAAGCAAGTGATGTGATCACTAGAATGTTATATCACGGGAATGAGAAAAGAGTACGTGTCGTTAACGAGATCAAACTAGGTATTTGGATACCTATGATCGAATCTCGGACATGTATTATATCATGAGACAAAGGGATTAAGTTACTAGCGTTAAAGGTTCTCACGATCATAGAAGTCATCGTTGAATGCGCAGGAGTCAGTATGGATCTCCAGGTCCCGCTTCTAATTATTGATCTGAGAGGAGTCTCAATCATGTATGCATTATTCGCGAACCATAGGGTGACACACTTAAGGGTTGCCGGACACCATTTTGCACACATATGTTTCAGACGAAAGGATTGCAAAGCGCAGGAATTATTTCGATAGAAACCGGAATTGTTTCCGGTGAAATTGCAGAAAGTGGTTCTGCATGTGATATTGAAATGTTGCAAGTGGTTTTATGTGAATGTTTGTTAATTAAAGTAATTAACAAAATTCTGAATAAAATAAATAAAAGAGTTTTATTAATTGAGAGTTGCATTAAATTTGGTGGCAATTTAATGCATGTGAGTGGAATTTTGGGTGGAGCTTGAATTGATGTGAGTGGAGCTTGCACCACATGAATGAGGAAGAGGTGGAGGCACCCTCCTTGGCCGCCGGCCATGGTAGGGGAGGAGCCCCTCTCTCCTATAAAAGGCCCCCCTCTCCTCCCTCACAAAGCACACCTCCTCGTGAAGGATCTCTCTCCCCTCTAGATATGCCCCCATGGTCTCAGATTAGCGAGATACATGTTCCTGGTGGCCTTGCGTCTGGAAGGAGTTGCTGCTTCCGCTGATTTTCTAGAGCGAGGAGGTGGAGGTTGTCCGTGGCTTGAACGTGTGTGCGAGGATGGATGCGCTGCTGATTTGCGGCGCTCGGACTTCCACACGATCTTGAGATCGGCAAGCGTACGACTACATCATCCACTAGTTCCAACTCGTTAACAAAACTCTATTGTATTCGAGGGTAAGTTCTCCATGGATGTATATCCACCCGTTGCTCTATATCTAGTAGATAGATCTTGGCGTATAGTTCTCATCGTAGGAAATTTTTTGTTTTCTATGCTACGAACCCAACATCTAGTTGTGGTTCATGAAAAGAACACATATGCAATGACACTGGTGGATCCATGTGGTTCATGAAAATAAAACACATAAAATGACTCTGGTGGATCCATATGTGGTTTATGAAAAGAACACACATGCAATGACACTGGTGGATCCATATGTGGTTTTTGAAAATAACACGCATTCAATGACACTGGTGGATCCATGTGGTTTATGAAAGAACAGACATGCAATGACTCTAGTGGATCCATGTGTGGTTTTTTAAAACAACACACAAGCAATGACTCTAGTGGATCCATGTGGTTTATGAAAAGAACAGACATGCAATGACTCTACCTGTGGTTAATGAAAAGAACACGCATGCAATGACTCTAGTGGATCGATGTAGTTTATGAAAAGAACAGAAATAAAATAACACTGGTGGATACATATGTATTTTTGGAAAAGAACACACATTCAATGACATTGGTGGATCCATGTGGTTTATGAAAATAACATACATGCAATGACTCTGGTGGATCTATATGTGGTTTCTGAAAAGAACACACATGCAATGACTCTACTTGTGGTTCCAGAAAAGAACACACATGCAATGACACTGGTGGATCCAAGTGGTTCCTGAAAAGAACACACATGCAATGACTCTAGTGGATCCATATGTGGTTTATGAAAAGAACACACATGCAATGACACTTGTGGATCCATATGTGGTTAATGAAAAGAACACACATTCAATGACCTTGGTGGATCCATGTGGTTTATGACCTTGGTGGATCCATATGTGGTTTGTGAAAAGGACACACATTCAATGACTCTAGTTGTGGTTCATGAAAAGAACACACATGCAATGACATTGGTGGATCCATCTAGTTTATGAAAAGAACACACATGTAATGACACTAGTGGATCCATATGTGGTTTGTGAAAAGAACACACATTCAATGACACTGGTGGATCGATGTGGTTTATGAGAAGAATAGACATGCAATGACTGGTGGATCTATATGTGGTTTGTGAAAAGAACACACATTCAATGACTCTAGTTGTGGTTCATGAAAAGAACAGACATACAATGACACTAGTGGATCCATGTGGTTCATGAAAAGAAAACACATACATTGGCTCTGGTGGATCCATATATGGTTTATGAAAAGAACACACATGTAATGACTCTAGTGCTGGTTTAGGATAAGAACACACATGCAATGAATCTAGTGGATCCATATGTGGTTTGTGAAAAGAACACACATGCAATGACTCTAGTGGATCCATGTGGTTTATGAAAACAACAAACATGTAATGCCTCTAGCCGTGGTTAATGAAAAGAACACACATGCAATGACTCTAGTGGATCCATGTGGTTTATGAAAAGAACATCAATGCAATGACACTGTTGGATCCATATGTGGTTTGTGAAAAGAAGACATATTCAATGACACTAGTGGATCCATGTGATTTATGAAAAGAACCGACATGCAATGACTCTGGTGGATCCATATATGGTTTGTGAAAAGAACACACATTCAATGACTCTAGTTGTCGTTCATGAAAAGAACACACATGCAATGACACTGGTGCATCCATGTGGTTCATGAAAAGAACACACATGTAGTGACTCTGGTGGATCCATATGTGGTTTATGAAAAGAACACACATGCAATGACTCTAGTGCTGGTTTAGGATAAGAACACACATGCAATGACTCTAGTGGATCCAGATGTGGTTTGTGAAAAGAACACACATGCAATGACTCTAGTGGATCCATGTGGTTTATCAAAAGAACACACATTTAACGACTCTAGTTGTGGTTTATGAAAACAACACACATTTAAGGAATCTAGTGGATCCATATGTGCTTAATGAAAAGAAAACACATGCAATTACACTAGTGGATCCACATGTGGTTTGTGAAAAGAGCACACATTCAATGACTCTAGTGTTGGTTTAGGATAAGAACACACATACAATGACTCTAGTTGATCCATATGTGGTTTGTGAACATAACACACATGTAATGACTCTAGTGGATCCATGTGATTTATGAAAAGAACAGACATGCAATGACACTGGTGGATCCATATGTGGTTTGTGAAAAGAACACACATTCAATGAACTATAGTGGATCCATGTGGTTTGTGAAAAGAACACACATTCAATGAACGCTAGTGGATCCATATGTTGTTTATGAGAACAACACACATGCAATGACTCTAGTTGTGGTACATGAAAAGATCACACATGTAATGACACTAGTGGATCCATGTGGTTCATGAAAATAACACACATGCAATGACTTTGGTGGATCCATATGTGGTTTATGAAAACAACACACATACAATGACACTGGTGGATCCATATATGGTTTTTTAAAAGAACACACATCCAATGACACTAGTGGATCCAGGTGGTTTATGAAAAGAACAGACATGCAATGACTATGGTGGATCCATATGTGGTTAATGAAAAGTACACACATTCAATAACACTAGTGGATCCATATGTGGTATATGAAAAGAACACACATGCAATGACACTGGTGGATCCGTATGTGGTTTGTGAAAAGAACACACATGCAATGACTCTAGTGGATCCATGTGGTTTATGAAAAGAACTGTCATGCAATGACTCTAGCTGTGGTTAATGACAAGAATACACATGCAATTACTCTAGTGGATCCATATGTGGTTAATGAAAAGAACACACATGCAATGACACTGGTGGATCCATATGTGGTTTTTGAAAATAACACATATTCAATGACACTGCTGGATCCATGTGGTTTATGAAAATAATAGACATGGAATGACTCTAGCTGTGGTTAATGAAAAGAGCACACATGCAATGACTTCAGTGGATCCATATGTGGTTAATGATAAGAACACACATGCAATGACACTGGTGGATCCATATGTGATTCGTGAAAAGAACACACATTCAATGAAATTGGTGGATCCATGTGATTTATGAAAAGAACAGACTTGCAATGACTCTGGTGGATCCATATGTGATTTGTGAAAAAACACACATGCAGTGACTCTAGTAGTGGTTCATGAAAATAACACACATGCAATAACACTGATGGATCCATGTGGTTCATTAAAATAACACACATGCAATGACTCTGGTGGATCCATATGTGGTTTATGAAAAGACACACATGCAATGACTCTAGTGCTGGTTTAGGATAAGAACACACATGCAATGACTCTAGTGGATCCATATGTGGTTTGTGAAAAGAACACACATGCAAGGACTCTTGTGGATCTATGTGGTTTATGAAAAGAACAGACATGCAATGAACCCTAGTGGATCCATATGTGGTTTATGAGAATAACAAACATGCAATGGCTCTAGTTGTGGTTCATGAAAAGAACACACATGCAATGACACTGGTGGATCCATGTGGTTCATGAAAATAACACACATGCAATGACTCTGGTGGATCCATATGTGGTTTATGAAAAGAACACACATGCAATGACAGTGGTGGATCCATATGTGGTTTGTGAAAAGAACACACATTCAATGACACTGGTCGATCCATGTGGTTTATGAAAAGAACATACACGCAATGACTCTGGTGGATCCATGTGTGGTTTTTGAAAAGAACACACATGCAATGACTCTAGTGGATCCATGTGGTTTACGAAAAGAACAGACATGGAATGACTCTACCTGTGGTTAATGAAAAGCACACACATGCAATGACTCTAGTGGATCCATATGTGGTTAATGAAAAGAACACACATGCAATGACACTGGTGGATCCATATGTGGTTTGTGAAAAGAACACACATGCAATGACTCTAGTGGATCCATGTCGTTTATGAAAAGAACAGACATGCAATGACTCTAGCTGTCGTTAATGAAAAGAACACACATGCAATGACTCTAGTCGATCTATATGTGGTTAATGAAAAGAACACACATGCAATGACACTGGTGGATCTATGTGGTTTATGAAAATAATAGACATGTAATGACTTTAGTGGATCCATATGTGGTTAATGAAAATAACACACAAGCAATGACTTTAGTGGATCCATATGTGGTTAATGAAAAGAACACACATGCAGTGACACTGGTAGATTTGATGCGTGAAAAGAACACACATTCAATGACACTGGTGGATCCATGTGGTTTATGAAAAGAACAGACATGCAATGACTCTGTCGGATCCATATGTGGTTTGTGAAAAGAACACACATGCAATGACTCTAGTTGTGGTTCATGAAAAGAAAACACATGTAATAACACTGGTGGATCCATGTGGTTCATGAAAATAATACACATGCAATGACCTGGTGCATCCATATGTGGTTTATGAAAAGACAAACATGAAATGACTCTAGTGCTAGTTTAGGATAAGAACACAGATGAATGACTCTAGTGGATCCATAGGTGGTTTGTGAAAAGAACACACATGCAATGACTCTAGTGGATCCATGTGGTTTATGAAAACAATAGACATGCAATGAACTCTAGTGGATCCATATATGGTTTATGAAAAGAACACACATTTAATGACTCTAGTTGTGGTTTGTGAAAAGAACACACATTTAATGACTCTACTGGATCCATATGTGGTTAATGAAAAGAACACACATGCAATGACACTAGTGGATCCATATTTGGTTTGTGAAAAGAACACACATGCAATGGCACTGGTGGATCCATATATGGTTTTTGAAAATAACACACATTCAACGACATTGGTGGATCCATGTGATTTATGGAAAGAACATACAAGCAATGACTTTGGTGGATCCATTTGTGGTTTTTTAAAACAACACACAAGCAATGACTCTAGTAGATCCATGTGGTTTATGAAAAGAACAGACATGCAATGACTCTACTTGTGGTTAATGAAAAGAACACACATGCAATGACTCTAGTGGATCCATGTGGTTTATGAAATGAACAGACATGCAATGACACTGGTGGATACATATGTGGTTTGGGAAAAGAACACACATTCAATGACATTGGTGGATCCATGTGGTTTATGAAAAGAACAGAGATGCAATGACTCTGGTTTATCCATATGACGTTTCTGAAAAGAACACACATGCAATGACTCTAGTTGTGGTTTATGAAAAGAACACACATGCAATGACACTAGTGGATCCAAGTGGTTCATGGAAAGAACACACATGCATGACTCTAGTGGATCCATATGTGGTTTATGAAAAGAACACACATGCAATGACACTGGTGGATCCATATGTGGTTTGTGAAAAGAACACACATTCAATGACATTGGTGGATCCATGTGGTTTATGAAAAGAACAGACATGCAATGACTCTGGTGGATCCATATGTGGTTTGTGAAAAGAACACACATTTAATGACTCTAGTTGTGGTTCATGAAAAGAACACATATGCAATGACACTGGTGGATCCATGTGGTTTATGAAAAGAACAGACATGCAATGACTCTAGTTGATCCATATGCGGTTTATGAAAAAACACACATGCAATGACTCTAGTGCTAGTTTAGTATAAGAACACACATGCAATGACTCTAGTGGATCCATATGTGGTTTGTGAAAAGAACACACATACAATAACTCTAGTTGATCCATATGGTTTTTGAAAAGAACACACATTTAATGACTCTAGTTGTGGTTTGTGAAAAGAACACACATTTAATGACTCTACTGGATCCATATGTGGTTAATGAAAAGAACACACATGCAATGACACTGGTGGATCCATATTTGGTTTGTGAAAAGAACACACATGCAATGGCACTGGTGGATCCATATATGGTTTTTGAAAATAACACACATTCAACGACATTGGTGGATCCATGTGATTTGTGGAAAGAACATACATGCAATGACTCTGGTGGATCCATGTGTGGTTTTTTAAAACAACACGCAAGCAATGACTCAAGTGGATCCATGTGGTTTATGAAAAGAACAGACATCCAATGACTCTACCTGTGGTTAATGAAAAGAACACACATGCAATGACTCTTGTGGATCCATGTGGTTTATGAAAAGAACAGGCATGCAATGACTCTACTTGTGGTTCCGGAAAAGAACACACATGCAATGACACTGGTGGATCCAAGTGTGGTTTTTTAAAACAACACGCAAGCAATGACTCAAGTGGATCCATGTGGTTTATGAAAAGAACAGACATCCAATGACTCTACCTGTGGTTAATGAAAAGAACACACATGCAATGACTCTCGTGGATCCATGTGGTTTATGAAAAGAACAGACATGCAATGACACTGGTGGATACATATGTGGTTTGGGAAAAGAACACACATTCAATGACATTGGTGGATCCATGTGGTTTATCAAAAGAACATATATGCAATGACTATGGTGGATCCATATGTGGTTTCTGAAAAGAACACACATGCAATGACTCTAGTTGTGGTTCCTGAAAAGAACACACATGCAATGACACTGGTGGATCCAAGTGGTTCATGAAAAGAACACACATGCAATGACTCTAGTGGATCCATATGTGGTTTATGAAAAGAACACACATGCAATGACACTGGTGGATCCATATGTGGTTTGTGAAAAGAACACACATTCAATCACATTGGTGGATCCATGTGGTTTATGAAAAGAACAGACATGCAATGAGTCTGGTGGATCCATATGTGGTTTGTGAAAAGAACACACATTCAATGACAATAGTTCTGGTTCATGAAAAGAACACACAAGAAATGACACTGGTGGATCCATGTGGTTCATGAAAAGAACACACATGCAATGACTCTGGTTGATCCATATGTGGTTTATGAAAAGAACACACATGCAATGACTCTAGTGCTGGTTTAGTATAAGAACACACATGCAATGACTCTAGTGGATCCATATGTGGTTTGTGAAAAGAACACACATGCAATGACTCTAGTTGATCCATATGTGGTTTGTGAAAAGAACACACATTCAATCACATTGGTGGATCCATGTGGTTTATGAAAAGAACAGACATGCAATGAGTCTCGTGGATATATATGTGGTTTGTGAAAAGAACACACATTCAATGACTCTAGTTGTGGTTCATGAAAAGAACACACATGCAATGAGACTGGTGGATCCATGTGGTTCATGAAAAGAACACACATGCAATGACTCTGGTTGATCCATATGTGGTTTATGAAAAGAACACACATGCAATGACACTGGTGGATCCATATGTGGTTTGTGAAAAGAACACACATTCAATCACATTGGTGGATCCATCTGGTTTATGAAAAGAACAGACATGCAATGAGTTTGGTGGATCCATATGTGGTTTGTGAAAAGAACACACATTCAATGACTCTAGTTGTGGTTCATGAAAAGAACACACATGCAATGACACTGGTGGATCCATGTGGTTCATGAAAAGAACACACATGCAATGACTCTGGTTGATCCATATGTGGTTTATGAAAAGAACACACATGCAATGACTCTAGTGCTGGTTAAGTATAAGAACACACATCCAATGACTCTAGTGGATCCATATGTGATTTGTGAAAAGAACACACATGCAATGACTCTAGTTGATCCATATGTGGTTTGTGAAAAGAACACACATTCAATCACATTGGTGGATCCATGTGGTTTATGAAAAGAACAGACATGTAATGAGTCTGGTGGATCCATATGTGGTTTGTGAAAAGAACACACATTCAATGACTCTAGTTGTGGTTGATGAAAAGAACACACATGCAATGACACTGGTGGATCCATGTGGTTCATGAAAAGAACACACATGCAATGACTCTGGTTGATCCATATGTGGTTTATGAAAAGAACACACATGCAATGACACTGGTGGATCCAAGTGGTTCATGGAAAGAAGACACATGCAATGACTCTAGTGGATCCATATGTGGTTTATGAAAAGAACACACATGCAATGACACTGGTGGATCCATATGTGGTTTGTGAAAACAACACACATTCAATGACATTGGTGGATCCATGTGGTTTATGAAAAGAACAGACATGCAATGACTCTGGTGGATCCATATGTGGTTTGTGAAAAGAACACACATTCAATGACTCTAGTTGTGGTTCATGAAAAGAACACATATGTAATGACACTGGTGGATCCATGTTGTTTATGAAAAGAACAGACATGCAATGACTCTGGTTGATCCATATGCGGTTTATGAAAACACACACATGCAATGACTCTAGTGCTAGTTTAGTATAAGAACACACATGCAATGACTCTAGTGGATCCATATGTGGTTTGTTAAAACAACACACATACAATAACTCTAGTTGATCCATATGGTTTATGAAAAGAACACACGTTTAATGACTCTAGTTGTGGTTTGTGAAAAGAACACACATTTAATGACTCTACTAGATCCATATGTGGTTAATGAAAAGAACACACATGCAATGACACTGGTGGATCCATATTTTGTTTGTGAAAAGAACACACATGCAATGGCACTGGTGGATCCATATGTGGTTTTTGAAAATAACAGACATTCAACGACACTGGTGGATCCATGTGATTTATGGAAAGAACATACATGCAATGACTCTGGTGGATCCATGTGTGGTTTTTTAAAACAAAACGCAAGTAATGACTCAAGTGGATCCATGTGGTTTATGAAAAGAACAGACATCCAATGACTCTACCTGTGGTGAATGAAAAGAACACACATGCAATGACTCTCGTGGATCCATGTGGTTTATGAAAAGAACAGACATGCAATGACACTGGTGGATACATATGTGGTTTGGGAAAAGAACACACATTCAATGACATTGGTGGATCCATGTGGTTTATCAAAAGAACATACATGCAATGACTCTGGTGGATCCATATGTGGTTTCTGAAAAGAACACACATGCAATGACTCTAGTTGTGGTTCCTGAAAAGAACACACATGCAATGACACTGGTGGATCCAAGTGGTTCATGAAAAGAACACACATGCAATGACTCTAGTGGATCCATATGTGGTTTACGAAAAGAACACACATGCAATGACACTGGTGGATCCATATCTGGTTTGTGAAAAGAACACACATTCAATCACATTGGTGGATCCATGTGGTTTATGAAAAGAACAGACATGCAATGAGTCTGGTGGATCCATATGTGGTTTGTGAAAAGAACACACATTCAATGACTCTAGTTGTGGTTCATGAAAAGAACACACATGCAATGACACTGGTGGATCCATGTGGTTCATGAAAACAACACACATGCAATGACTCTGGTTGAACCATATGTGGTTTATGAAAAGAACACACATGCAATGACTCTAGTGCTGGTTTAGTATAAGAACACACATGCAATGACTCTAGTGGATCCATATGTGGTTTGTGAAAAGAACACACATGCAATGACTCTAGTTGATCCATATGGTTTATGAAAAGAACACACATTTAATGACTCTAGTTGTGGTTCATTAAAGAACACACATGCAATGACACTAGTGGATCCATGTGGTTCATGAAAATAATACACATGCAATGGCTCTGGTGGATCCATATGTGGTTTATGAAAAGAACACACATGCAATGACTCTAGTGCTGGTTTAGGATAAGAACACATATGCAATGAATCTAGTGGATCCATATGTGGTTTGTGAAAAGAACACACATGCAGTGAATTTAGTGGATCCATGTGGTTTATGAAAAGAATATACATTTAATGACTCTAGTTGTGGTTCATGAAAAGAACACACATTCAATGACACTGGTGGATCCATGTGGTTTATGAAAAAAACAGACATGCAATTGACTCTGGTGGATCCATATGTGGTTTGTGAAAAGAACACACATTCAATGACTTTAGTTGCGGTTCATGAAAAGAACACACATGCAATGACACTGGTGGATCCATGTGGTTGATGAAAACAACACACATGCAATGACTCTGGTGGATCCATGTGTTTCATGAAAAGAACACACATGCAATGACTCTAGTGGATCCATATGTGGTCTATGAAAAGAACACACATGAAATGACACTGGTGGATCCATATGTGGTTTGTGAAAAGAACACACATTCAATGACATTGGTGGATCCATGTGGTTTATGAAAAGAACAGACATGCAATGACTCTGGTGGATCCATATGTGGTTTGTGAAAGCAACACACATTCAATGACTCTAGTTGTGGTTCATGAAAAGAACACACATGCAATGACACTGGTGGATCCATGTGGTTCATGAAAAGAACACACATGCAATGACTCAGGTTGATCCATATGTGGTTGATGAAAAGAACACACATGCAATGACTCTAGTGCTGGTTTAGTATAAGAACACACATGCAATGACTCTAGTGGATCCATATGTGGTTTGTGAAAAGAACACACATGCAATGACTCTAGTTGATCCATATGGTTTATGAAAAGAACACACATTTAATGACTCTAGTTGTGGTTTATGAAAAGAACACACATTTAATGACTCTACTGGATCCATATGTGGTTAATGAAAAGAACACACATGAAATGACACTGGTGGATCCATATTTGGTTTATGAAAAGAACACACATTCAATGAATCTAGTGCTGGTTTAGGATAAGAACACACATACAATGACTCTAATGGAGACATACGTGGTTTGTGAAAAGATAACACATGCAATGACTCTATTGGATCTATGTGGTTTATGAAAAGAACATATATGCAATGACACTGTTGGATCCATATGTGGTTTGTGAAAAGAACACACATTTAATGACAGTGGTGCATCCATGTGGTTTATGAAAAAAGCAGACATGCAATGACTCTGGTGGATCCATATGTGGTTTGTGAAAAGAACACACATGGAATGACTCTAGTTGTGGTTCATGAAAAGAACACACATGGAATGACTCTAGTGGATCCATATGTGGTTTATGAAAAGAACACACATGTAATGACACTAGTGTATCCATATGTTGTTTGTGAAAAGAACACACATTCAATGACACTGGTGGATCAATGTGGTTTATGAGAAGAATAGACATGAAATGACTCTGGTGGATCTATATGGGGTTTGTGAAAAGAACACACATTGAATGACTCTAGTTGTGGTTCATTAAAGAACACACATGCAATGACACTAGTGGATCCATGTGCTTCATGAAAATAATACACATGCAATGGCTCTGGTGGATCCATATATGGTTTATGAAAAGAACACACATGCAATGACTCTACTGCTAGTTTAGGATAAGAACACACATGCAATGAATCTAGTGGATCCATATGTAGTTTGTGAAAAGAACACGCATGCAATGACTCTATTGGATCTATGCGGTTTATGAAAATATCAGATATGCAATGACACTGGTGGATCCATATGTGGTTTGTGAAAAGAACAGACATTTAATGACACTGGTGCATCCATGTGGTTTATGAAAAGAACGGACATGCAATGACTCTGGTGGATCCATATGTGGTTTGTGAAAAGAACACACATTCAATGACTTTAGTTGCGGTTCATGAAAAGAACACACATGCAATGACACTGGTGGATCCATGTGGTTGATGAAAACAACACACATGCAATGACTCTGGTGGATCCATGTGGTTTATGAAAATAACACACATTTAATGACAGTAGTGGATCCATATGTGGTTTATGAAAAGAACACACATGCAATGACACTGGTGGATCCATATCTGGTTTGTGAAAAGAACACACATTCAATGACATTGGTGGATCCATGTGGTTTATGAAAAGAACAGACATGCAATGAGTCTAGTGGATCCATATGTGGTCTATGAAAAGAACACACATGAAATGATACTGGTGGATCCATATGTGGTTTGTGAAAAGAACACACATTCAATGACATTGGTGGATCCATGTGGTTTATGAAAAGAACAGACATGCAATGACTCTGGTGGATCCATATGTGGTTTGTGAAAACAACACACATTCAATGACTCTAGTTGTGGTTCATGAAAAGAACACACATGCAATGACACTGGTGGATCCATGTGGTTCATGAAAAGAACACACATGCAATGACTCAGGTTGATCCATATGTGGTTGATGAAAAGAACACACATGCAATGACTCTAGTGCTGGTTTAGTATAAGAACACACATGCAATGACTCTAGTGGATCCATATGTGGTTTGTGAAAAGAACACACATGCAATGACTCTAGTTGATCCATATGGTTTATGAAAAGAACACACATTTAATGACTCTAGTTGTGGTTTATGAAAAGAACACACATTTAATGACTCTACTGGATCCATATGTGGTTAATGAAAAGAACACACATGAAATGACACTGGTGGATCCATATTTGGTTTATGAAAAGAACACACATTCAATGAATCTAGTGCTGGTTTAGGATAAGAACACACATACAATGACTCTAATGGAGACATACGTGGTTTGTGAAAAGATAACACATGCAATGACTCTATTGGATCTATGTGGTTTATGAAAAGAACATATATGCAATGACACTGTTGGATCCATATGTGGTTTGTGAAAAGAACACACATTTAATGACAGTGGTGCATCCATGTGGTTTATGTAAAAAACAGACATGCAATGACTCTGGTGGATCCATATGTGGTTTGTGAAAAGAACACACATGGAATGACTCTAGTTGTGGTTCATGAAAAGAACACACATGGAATGACTCTAGTGGATCCATATGTGGTTTATGAAAAGAACACACATGTAATGACACTAGTGTATCCATATGTTGTTTGTGAAAAGAACACACATTCAATGACACTGGTGGATCAATGTGGTTTATGAGAAGAATAGACATGAAATGACTCTGGTGGATCTATATGGGGTTTGTGAAAAGAACACACATTGAATGACTCTAGTTGTGGTTCATTAAAGAACACACATGCAATGACACTAGTGGATCCATGTGCTTCATGAAAATAATACACATGCAATGGCTCTGGTGGATCCATATATGGTTTATGAAAAGAACACACATGCAATGACTCTACTGCTAGTTTAGGATAAGAACACACATGCAATGAATCTAGTGGATCCATATGTAGTTTGTGAAAAGAACACGCATCCAATGACTCTATTGGATCTATGCGGTTTATGAAAATATCAGATATGCAATGACACTGGTGGATCCATATGTGGTTTGTGAAAAGAACACACATTTAATGACACTGGTGCATCCATGTGGTTTATGAAAAGAACGGACATGCAATGACTCTGGTGGATCCATATGTGGTTTGTGAAAAGAACACACATTCAATGACTTTAGTTAAGGTTCATGAAAAGAACACACATGCAATGACACTGGTGGATCCATGTGGTTGATGAAAACAACACACATGCAATGACTCTGGTGGATCCATGTGGTTTATGAAAATAACACACATTTAATGACAGTAGTGGATCCATATGTGGTTTATGAAAAGAACACACATGAAATGACACTGGTGGATCCATATCTGGTTTGTGAAAAGAACACACATTCAATGACATTGGTGGATCCATGTGGTTTATGAAAAGAACAGACATGCAATGAGTCTAGTGGATCCATATGTGGTCTATGAAAAGAACACACATGAAATGATACTGGTGGATCCATATGTGGTTTGTGAAAAGAACACACATTCAATGACATTGGTGGATCCATGTGGTTTATGAAAAGAACAGACATGCAATGACTCTGGTGGATCCATATGTGGTTTGTGAAAACAACACACATTCAATGACTCTAGTTGTGGTTCATGAAAAGAACACACATGCAATGACACTGGTGGATGCATGTGGTTCATGAAAAGAACACACATGCAATGACTCAGGTTGATCCATATGCGGTTTATGAAAAGAACACACATGCAATGACTCTAGTGCTGGTTTAGTATAAGAACACACATGCAATGACTCTAGAGCATCCATATGTGGTTTGTGAAAAGAACACACATGCAATGACTCTAGTTGATCCATATGGTTTATGAAAAGAACACACATTTAATGACTCTAGTTGTGGTTTATGAAAAGAACACACATTTAATGAATCTACTGGATCCATATGTGGTTAATGAAAAGAACACACATGAAATGACACTGGTGGATCCATATTTGGTTTATGAAAAGAACACACATTCAATGAATCTAGTGCTGGTTTAGGATAAGAACACACATACAATGACTCTAATGGAGACATACGTGGTTTGTGAAAAGATAACACATTCAATGACTCTATTGGATCAATGTGGTTTATGAAAAGAACAGATATGCAATGACACTGTTGGATCCATATTTGGTTTGTGAAAAGAACACACATTTAATGATAGTGGTGCATCCATGTGGTTTATGAAAAAAACAGACATGCAATGACTCTGGTGGATCCATATGTGGTTTGTGAAAAGAACACACATGGAATGACTCTAGTTGTGGTTCATGAAAAGAACACACATGCAATGACACTTGTGGATCCATGTGGTTCATGAAAAGAACACACATGTAATGACTCTAGTGGATCCATATGTGGTTTATGAAAAGAACACACATGTAATGACACTGGTGGATCCATATGTGGTTTGTGAAAAGAACAAACATTCAATGACACTGGTGGATCAATGTGGTTTATGAGAAGAATAGACATGAAATGACTCTGGTGGATCTATATGTGGTTTGTGAAAAGAACACACATTCAATGACTCTAGTTGTGGTTTATTAAAGAACACACATGCAATGACACTAGTGGATCCATGTGCTTCATGAAAAGAATACACATGCAATGGCTCTGGTGGATCCATATATGGTTTATGAAAAGAACACACATGCAATGACTCTACTGCTAGTTTAGGATAAGAACACACATGCAATGAATCTAGTGGATCCATATGTAGTTTGTGAAAAGAACACGCATGCAATGACTCTATCAGATCTATGCGGTTTATGAAAAGATCAGATATGCAATGACACTGGTGGATCCATATGTAGTTTGTGAAAAGAACACACATTTAATGACACTGGTGCATCCATGTGGTTTATGAAAAGAACGGACATGCAATGACTCTGGTGGATCCATATGTGGTTTGTGAAAAGAACACACATCCAATGACTGTAGTTGTGGTTCATGAAAAGAACACACATGCAATGACACTTGTGGATCCATGTGGTTCATGAAAAGAACACACATGCAATGACTCTGGTGGATCCATATGTGGTTTATGAAAAGAACACACATCTAATGACAGTAGTGGATCCATATGTGGTTTATGAAAAGAACACACATGCAATGACACTGGTGGATCCATATGTGGTTTGTGAAAAGAACACACATTCAATGACATTGGTGGATCCATGTGGTTTATGAAAAGAACACACATGCAATGACTCTGGTGGATCCATATGTGGTTTGTGAAAAGACACCATTCAATGACTCTAGTTGTGGTTCATGAAAAGAACACACATGCAATAACACTGGTGGATCCATGTGGTTCATGAAAAGAACACACATGCAATGACTATGGTTGATCCATATGTGGTTTATGAAAAGAACACACATGCAATGACTCTAGTGCTGGTTTAGTATAAGAACACACATGCAATGACTCTAGTGGATCCATATGTGGTTTGTGAAAAAAAAACACATGCAATGACTCTAGTTGATCCATATGGTTTATGAAAAGAACACACATTTAATGACTCAAGTTGTGGTTTATGAAAAGAACACACATTTAATGACTCTATTGGATCCATATGTGGTTAATGAAAAAAACACACATGCAATGACATTGGTGGATTAATATTTGGTTTGTGAAAAGAACACACATTCAATGAATCAAGTGCTAGTTTAGGATAAGAACACACATACAATGACTCTAATGGATCCATATGTTGTTTGTGAAAAGAACACGCATGCAATGACTCTATTGGATCTATGTGGTTTATGAAAAGAACAGATATGCAACGACACTGGTGGATCCATATGTGGTTTGTGAAAAGAACACGCATTTAATGACACTAGTGGATCCATGTGCTTCATGAAAAGAATACACATGCAATGACTCTAGTTGTGGTTCATGAAAAGAACACACATGCAATGACACTTGTGGATCCATGTGGTTCATGAAAAGAACACACATGAAGTGACTCTGGTGGATCCATATGTGGTTTATGAAAAGAACACACATGTAATGACAGTAGTGGATCCCTATGTGGTTTGTGAAAAGAACACACATTCAATGACACTGGTGGATCAATGTGGTTTATGAGAAGAATAGACATGCAATGACTCTTGTGGATCTATATGTGGTTTGTGAAAATAACACGCATTCAATCACTCTAGTTGTGGTTCATTAAAGAACACACATGCAATGACACTAGTGGATCCATGTGGTTCATGAAAAGAATACACATGCAATGGCTCTGGTGGATCCATATATGGTGTATGAAAAGAACACACATGCAATGACTCTAGTGCTGGTTTAGGATAAGAACACACATGCAATGAATCTAGTGGATCCATATGTGGTTTGTGAAAAGAACACACATGCAGTGAATCTGGTGGATCCATGTGGTTTATGAAAAGAATAAACATTTAATGACTCTAGTTGTGGTTCATGAAAAGAACACACATTCAATGACACTGGTGGATCCATGTGGTTTATGAAAAAACAGACATGCAATTGACTCTGGTGGATCCATCTGTGGTTTGTGAAAAGAACACACATTCAATGACTTTAGTTGTGGTTCATAAAAAGAATACACATGCAATGACACTGGTGGATCCATGTGGTTGATGAAAACAACACACATGCAATGACTCTAGTGGATCCATATGTGGTCTATGAAAAGAACACACATGCAATGACACTGGTGGATCCATATGTGGTTTGTGAAAAGAACACACATGCAATGACACTGGTGGATCCATATGTGGTTTGTGAAAAGAACACACATTCAATGACATTGGTGGATCCATGTGGTTTATGAAAAGAACAGACATGCAATGACTCTGGTGGATCCATATGTGGTTTGTGAAAACAACACACATTCAATGACTCTAGTTGTGGTTCATGAAAAGAACACACATGCAATGACACTGGTGGATCCATGTGGTTCATGAAAAGAACACACATGCAATGACTCAGGTTGATCCATATGTGGTTTATGAAAAGAACACACATGCAATGACTCTAGTGCTGGTTTAGTATAAGAACACACATGCAATGACTCTAGTGGATCCATATGTGGTTTCTGAAAAGAACACACATGCAATGACTCTAGTTGATCCATATGGTTTATGAAAAGAACACACATTTAATGACTCTAGTTATGGTTTATGAAAAGAACACACATTTAATGAATCTACTGGATCCATATGTGGTTAATGAAAAGAACACACATGAAATGACACTGGTGGATCCATATTTAGTTTATGAAAAGAACACACATTCAATGAATCTAGTGCTGGTTTAGGATAAGAAAACACATACCATGACTCTAATGGAGACATACGTGGTTTGTGAAAAGATAACACATGCAATGGCTCTATTGGATCTATGTGGTTTATGAAAAGAACAGATATGCAATGACACTGGTGGATCCATATGTGGTTTGTAAAAAGAACACACATTTAATGACAGTGGTGCATCCATGTGGTTTATGAAAAAAACAAACATGCAATGACTCTGGTGGATCCATATGTGGTTTGTGAAAAGAACACACATGGAATGACTCTAGTTGTGGTTCATGAAAAGAACACACATGCAATGACACTTGTGGATCCATGTGGTTCATGAAAAGAACACACATGCAATAACTCTGGTGGATCCATACGTGGTTTATGAAAAGAACACACCTGTAATGACAGTAGTGGATCCATATGTGGTTTGTGAAAAGAACACACATTCAATGACACTGGTGGATCGATCTGGTTTATGAGAAGAATAGACATGAAATGACTCTTGTGGATCTATATGTGGTTTGTGAAAAGAACACACATTCAATGCTTCTAGTTGTGGTTCATTAAAGAACACACATGCAATGACACTAGTGGATCCATGTGGTTCATGAAAATAATACACATGCAATGGCTCTGGTGAATCCATATATGGTTTATGAAAAAAACACATGCAATGACTCTAGTGCTGGTTTAGGATAAGAACACACATGCAATGAATCTAGTGGATCCATATGTGGTTTGTGAAAAGAACACACATGCAATGAATATAGTGGATCCATGTGGTTTATGAAAAGAATATACATTTCATAACTCTAGTTGTGGTTCATGAAATAAACACACATTCAATGACACTGGGGGATCCATGTGGTTTATGAAAAAACAGACATGCAATTGACTTTGGTGGATCCATATGTGGTTTGTGAAAAGAACACACATTCAATGACTTTAGTTGCGGTTCATGAAAAGAACACACATGCAATGACACTGGTGGATCCATGTGGTTGATGAAAACAACACATATGCAATGACTAGTGGATCCATATGTGGTCTATGAAACGAACACACATGCAATGACACTGGTGGATCCATATGTGGTTTGTGAAAAGAACACAGATTCAATGACATTGTTGGATCCATGTGGTTTATGAAAAGAACAGACATGCAATGACTCTGGTGGATCCATATGTGGTTTGTGAAAAGAACACACGTTCAATGACTCTGGTGGATCCATATGTGGTTTGTGAAAATAACATGCATTCAATGACTCTAGTTGTGGTTCATTAAAGAACAAACATGCAATGACACTAGTGGATCCATGTGGTTCATGAAAAGAATACACATGCAATGGCTCTGGTGGATCCATATGTGGTTTATGAAAAGAACACACATGCAATGACTGTAGTGCTGGTTTAGGATAAGAACACATATGCAATGAATCTAGTGGATCCATATGTGGTTTGTGAAAAGAAGACACATGCAGTGAATCTAGTGGATCCATGTGGTTTATGAAAAGAATATACATTTAATGACTCTAGTTGTGGTTCATGAAAAGAACACACATTCAATGACACTGGTGGATCCATGTGGTTTATGAAAAAACAGACATGCAATTGACTCTGGTGGATCCATATGTGGTTTGTGAAAAGAACACACATTCAATGACTTTAGTTGCGGTTCATGAAAAGAACACACATGCAATGACACTGGTGGATCCATGTGGTTGATGAGAACAACACACATGCAATGACTCTGGTGGATCCATGTGGTTCATGAAAAGAACACACATGCAATGACTCTGGTGGATCCATATGTGGTCTATGAAAAGAACACACATGCAATGACACTGGTGGATCCATATGTGGTTTGTGAAAAGAACACACATTCAATGACATTGGTGGATCCATGTGGTTTATGAAAAGAACAGACATGCAATGACTCTGGTGGATCCATATGTGGTTTGTGAAAACAACACACATTCAATGACTCTAGTTGTGGTTCATGAAAAGAACACACATGCAATGACACTGGTGGATCCATGTGGTTCATGAAAAGAACACACATGCAATGCCTCAGGTTGATCCATATGTGGTTTATGAAAAGAACACACATGCAATGACTCTAGTGTTGGTTTAGTATAAGAACACACATGCAATGACTCTAGTGGATCCATATGTGGTTTGTGAAAAGAACACACATGCAATGACTCTAGTTGATCCATATGGTTTATGAAAAGAACACACATTTAATGACTCTAGTTGTGGTTTATGAAAAGAACACACATTTAATGACTCTATTGGATCCATATGTGGTTAATGAAAAGAACACACATGAAATGAAACTGGTGGATCCATATTTGGTTTACGAAAAGAACACACATTCAATGAATCTAGTGTTGGTTTAGGATAAGAACACACATACAATGACTCTAATGGATCCATACGTGGTTTGTGAAAAGATAACACATGCAATGGCTCTATTGGATCTATGTGGTTTATGAAAAGAACAGATATGCAATGACACTGGTGGATCCATATGTGGTTTGTGAAAAGAACACATATTTAATGACAGTGGTGCATCCATGTGGTTTATGAAAAAAACAGACATGCAATGACTCTGGTGGATCCATATGTGGTTTGTGAAAAGAACACACATGGAATGACTCTAGTTGTGGTTCATGAAAAGAACACACATGCAATGACACTTGTGGATCCATGTGGTTCATGAAAAGAACACACATGCAATGACTCTAGTGGATCCATATGTGGTTTATGAAAAGAACACACATGTAATGACACTAGTGGATCCATATGTGGTTTGTGAAAAGAACACACATTCAATGACACTGGTGGATCAATGTGGTTTATGAGAAGAATAGACATGAAATGACTCTGGTGGATCTATATGCGGTTTGTGAAAAGAACACACATTCAATGACTCTAGTTGTGGTTCATTAAAGAACACACATGCAATGACACTAGTGGATCCATGGGCTTCACGAAAAGAATACACATGCAATGGCTCTCGTGGATCCATATATGGTTTATGAAAAGAACACACATGCAATGACTCTACTGCTGGTTTAGGATAAGAACACACATGCAATGAATCTAGTGGATCCATATGTGGTTTGTGAAAAGAACACACATGCAGTGAATGTAGTGGATCCATGTGGTTTATGAAAAGAATATACATTTAATGGCTCTAGTTGTGGTTCATGAAAAGAACACACATTCAATGACACTGGTGGATCCATGTGGATTATGAAAAAACAGACATGCAATTGACTCTGGTGGATCCATATGTGGTTTGTGAAAAGAACACACATTCAATGACTCTAGTTTTGGTTCATGAAAAGAATACACATGCAATGACACTGCTGGATCCATGTGGTTGATGAAAACAACACACATGCAATGACTCTAGTGGATCCATATGTGGTCTATGAAAAGAACACACTTGCAATGACACTAGTGGATCCATATGTGGTTTGTGAAAAGAACACAGATTCAATGACATTGTTGGATCCATGCGGTTTATGAAAAGAACAGACATGCAATGACTCTGGTGGATCCATATGTGGTTTGTGAAAAGAACACACGTTCAATGACTCTGGTGGATCCATATGTGGTTTGTGAAAATAACACACATTCAATGACTCTAGTTGTGGTTCATGAAAAGAACACACATGCAATTACACTAGTGGATCCATGTGGTTCATGAAAAGAACACACATGCAATGCCTCAGGTTGATCCATATGTGGTTTATGAAAAGAACACACATGCAATGACTCTAGTGCTGGTTTAGTATAAAAACACACATGCAATGAGTCTAGTGGATCCATATGTGGTTTGTGAAAAGAACACACATGCAATGACTCTTGTTGATCCATATGGTTTATGAAAAGAACACACATTTAATGACTCTAGTTGTGGTTTATGAAAAGAACACACATTTAATGACTCTATTGGATCCATATGTGGTTAATGAAAAGAACACACATGAAATGAAACTGGTGGATCCATATTTGGTTTACGAAAAGAACACACATTCAATGAATCTAGTGTTGGTTTAGGATAAGAACAGACATACAATGACTCAAATGGATCCATATGTGGTTTGTGAAAAGAAAACACATGCAATGACTCTATTGGATCTATGTGGTTTATGAAAAGAACAGATATGCAATGATACTGGTGGATCCATATGTGGTTTGTGAAAAGAACACACATTTAATGACAGTGGTGCATCCATGTGGTTTATGAAAAAAACAGACATGCAATGACTCTGGTGGATCCATATGTGGTTTGTGAAAAGATTACACATGGAATGACTCTAGTTGTGGTTCATGAAAAGAACACACATGCAATGACACTTGTGGATCCATGTGGTTCATGAAAAGAACACACATGCAATGACTCTGGTGGATCCATATGTGGTTTATGAAAAGAACACACATGTAATGACAGTAGTGGATCCATATGTGGTTTGTGAAAAGAACACACATTCAATGACACTGGTGGATCGATCTGGTTTATGAGAAGAATAGACATGCAATGACTCTTGTGGATCTATATGTGGTTTGTGAAAACAACACACATTCAATGACTCTAGTTGTGGTTCATTAAAGAACACACATGCAATGACACTAGTGGATCCATGTGGTTCATGAAAAGAATACACATGCAATGGCTCTGGTGGATCCATATATGGTTTATGAAAAGAACACACATGCAATGACTCTACTGCTGGTTTAGGATAAGAACACACATGCAATAAATCTAGTGGATCCATATGTGGTTTGTGAAAAGAACACACATGCAATGAATATAGTGGATCCATGTGGTTTATGAAAAGAATATACATTTAATGACTCTAGTTGTGGTTCATGAAAAGAACACACATTCAATGACACTGGTGGATCCATGTGGTTTATGAAAAAACAGACATGCAATTGACTCTGGTGGATCCATATGTGGTTTGTGAAAAGAACACACATTCAATGACTTTAGTTTCGGTTCATGAAAAGAACACACATTCAATGACACTGGTGGATCCATGTGGTTGATGAAAACAACACACATGCAGTGACTCTAGTGGATCCATATGTGGTCTATGAAAAGATCACACATGCAATGACACTGGTGGATCCATATGTGGTTTGTGAAAAGAACACAGATTCAATGACATTGTTGGATCCATGTGGTTTATGAAAAGAACAGACATGCAATGACTCTGGTGGATCCATATGTGGTTTGTGAAAAGAACACACGTTCAATGACTCTAGTGGATCCATATGTGGTTTGTGAAAATAACACACATTCAATGACTCTATTTGTGGTTCATGAAAAGAACACACATGCAATGACACTAGTGGATCCATGTGGTTCATGAAAAGAACACACATGCAATGCCTCAGGTTGATCCGTATGTGGTTTATGAAAAGAACACACATGCAATGACTCTAGTGCTGGTTTAGTATAAGAACACACATGCAATGAGTCTAGTGGATCCATATGTGGTTTGTGAAAAGAACACACATGCAATGACTCTTGTTGATCCATATAGTTTATGAAAAGAACACACATTTAATGACTCTAGTTGTTGTTTATGAAAAGAACACACATTTAATGACTCTATTGGATCCATATGTGGTTAATGAAAAGAACACACATGAAATGAAACTGGTGGATCCATATTTGGTTTACGAAAATAACACACATTCAATGAATCTAGTGTTGGTTTAGGATAAGAACACACATACAATGACTCTAATGGATCCATACGTGGTTTGTGAAAAGATAACACATGCAATGACTCTATTGGATCTATGTGGTTTATGAAAAGAACAGATATGCAATGACACTGGTGGATCCATATGTGGTTTGTGAAAAGAACACACATTTAATGACAGTGGTGCATCCATGTGGTTTATGAAAAAAACAGACATGCAATGACTCTGGTGGATCCATATGTGGTTTGTGAAAAGATTACACATGGAATGACTCTAGTTGTGGTTCATGAAAAGAACACACATGCAATGACACTTGTGGATCCATGTGGTTCATGAAAAGAACACACATGCAATGACTCTGGTGGATCCATATGTGGTTTATGAAAAGAACACACATGTAATGACAGTAGTGGATCCATATGTGGTTTGTGAAAAGAACACACATTCAATGACACTGGTGGATCGATCTGGTTTATGAGAAGAATAGACATGCAATGACTCTTGTGGATCTATATGTGGTTTGTGAAAACAACACACATTCAATGACTCTAGTTGTGGTTCATTAAAGAACACACATGCAATGACACTAGTTGATCCATGTGGTTCATGAAAAGAATACACATGCAATGGCTCTGGTGGATCCATATATGGTTTATGAAAATAACACACATGCAATGACTCTACTTCTGGTTTAGGATAAGAATACACATGCAATGAATCTAGTGGATCCATATGTGGTTTGTGAAAAGAACACACATGCAGTGAATCTAGTGGATCCATGTGGTTTATGAAAAGAATATACATTTAATGACTCTAGTTGTGGTTCATGAAAAGAACACACATTCAATGACACTGGTGGATCCATGTGGTTTATGAAAAAACAGACATGCAATTGACTCTGGTGGATCCATATGTGGTCCATGAAAAGAACACACATGCAATGACACTGGTGGATCCATATGTGGTTTGTGAAAAGAACACAGATTCAATGACATTGTTGGATCCATGTGGTTTATGAAAAGAACAAACATGCAATGACTCTGGTGGATCCATATGTGGTTTGTGAAAAGAACACACGTTCAATGACTCTAGTGGATCCATATGTGGTTTGTGAAAATAACACACATTCAATGACTCTAGTTGTGGTTCATGAAAAGAACACACATGCAATGACACTAGTGGATCCATGTGGTTCATGAAAAGAACACACATGCAATGCCTCAGGTTGATCCATATGTGGTTTATGAAAAGAACACACATGCAATGACTCTAGTGTTGGTTTAGTATAAGAACACACATGCAATGAGTCTAGTGGATCCATATGTGGTTTGTGAAAAGAACACACATGCAATGACTCTTGTTGATCCATATGGTTTATGAAAAGAACACACATTTAATGACTCTAGTTGTGGTTTATGAAAAGAACACACATGCAATGACTCTAGTGTTGGTTTAGTATAAGAACACACATGCAATGAGTCTAGTGGATCCATATGTGGTTTGTGAAAAGAACACACATGCAATGACTCTTGTTGATCCATATGGTTTATGGAAAGAACACACATTTAATGACTCTAGTTGTGGTTTATGAAAAGAACACACATTTAATGACTCTATTGGATCCATATGTGGTTAATGAAAAGAACACACATGAAATGAAACTGGTGGATCCATATTTGGTTTACGAAAAGAACACACATTCAATGAATCTAGTGTTGGTTTAGGATAAGAACACACAGACAATGACTCTAATGGATCCATACGTGGTTTGTGAAAAGATAACACATGCAATGACTCTATTGGATCTATGTGGTTTATGAAAAGAACAGATATGCAATGACACTGGTGGATCCATATGTGGTTTGTGAAAAGAACACACATTTAATGACAGTGGTGCATCCATGTGGTTTATGAAAAAAACAGACATGCAATGACTCTGGTGGATCCATATGTGGTTTGTGAAAAGATTACACATGGAATGACTCTAGTTGTGGGTCATGAAAAGAACACATATGCAATGACACTTGCGGATCCATGTGGTTCATGAAAAGAACACACATGCAATGACTCTGGTGGATCCATATGTGGTTTATGAAAAGAACACACATGTAATGACAGTAGTGGATCCATATGTGGTTTGTGAAAAGAACACACATTCAATGACACTGGTGGATCGATCTGGTTTATGAGAAGAATAGACATGCAATGACTCTTGTGGATCTGTATGTGGTTTGTGAAAACAACACACATTAAATGACTCTAGTTGTGGTTCATTAAAGAACACACATGCAATGACACTAGTGGATCCATGTGGTTTATGAAAAGAATATACATGCAATGGCTCTGGTGGATCCATATATGGTTTATGAAAAGAACACACATGCAATGACTCTACTGCTGGTTTAGGATAAGAACACACATTCAATGAATCTAGTGGATCCATATGTGGTTTGTGAAAAGAACGCACATGCAGTGAATCTAGTGGATCCATGTGGTTTATGAAAAGAATATACATTTAATGACTCTAGTTGTGGTTCATGAAAAGAACACACATTCAATGACACTGGTGGATCCATGTGGTTTATGAAAAAACAGACATGCAATTGACTCTGGTGGATCCATATGTGGTTTGTGAAAAGAACACACATTCAATGACTTTAGTTGTGGTTCATAAAAAGAATACACATGCAATGACACTGGTGGATCCATGTGGTTGATGAAAACAACACACATGCAATGACTCTAGTGGATCCATATGTGGTCTATGAAAAGAACACACATGCAATGACATTGGTGGATCCATATGTGGTTTGTGAAAAGAACACACATGGAATGACTCTAGTTGTGGTTCATGAAAAGAACACACATGCAATGACACTTGTGGATCCATGTGGTTCAGGAAAAGAACACACATGCAATGACTCTAGTGGATCCACATGTGGTTTATGAAAATAACACACATGTAATGACACTAGTGGATCCATATGTGGTTTGTGAAAAGAACACACATTCAATGACACTGGTGGATCAATGTGGTTTATGAGAAGAATAGACATGAAATGACTCTGGTGGATCTATATGTGGTTTGTGAAAACAACACACATTTAATGACTCTAGTTGTGGTTCATTAAAGAACACACATGCAATGACACTAGTGGATCCATGTGGTTCATGAAAAGAATACACATGCAATGGCTCTGGTGGATGCATATATGGTTTATGAAAAGAACACACATGCAATGACTCTACTGCTGGTTTAGGATAAGAACACACATGCAATGAATCTAGTGGATCCATATGTGGTTTGTGAAAAGAACACACATGCAGTGAATCTAGTGGATCCATGTGGTTTATGAAAAGAATATACATTTAATGGCTCTAGTTGTGGTTCATGAAAAGAACACACATTCAATGACACTGGTGGATCCATGTGGTTTATGAAAAAACAGACATGCAATTGACTCTAGTGGATCCATATGTGGTTTGTGAAAAGAACACACATTCAATTACTTTAGTTGTGGTTCATGCAAAGAATACACATGCAATGACACTGGTGGATCCTTGTGGTTGATGAAAACAACACACATGCAATGACTCTTGTGGATCCATATGTGGTCTATGAAAAGAACACACATGCAATGATACTGGTGGATCCATACGTGGTTTGTGAAAAGAACACAGATTCAATGACATTGGTGGATCCATTTGGTTTATGAAAAGAACAGACATGCAATGAATCTGGTGGATCCATATGTGGTTTGTGAAAAGAACACACGTTTAATGACTCTAGTCGTGGTTCATGAAAAGAACACACATGCAATGACACTGGTGGATCCATGTGGTTCATGAAAAGAACACACATGCAATGACTCAGGTTGATCCATATGTGGTTTATGAAAAGAACACACATGCAATGACTCTAGTGCTGGTTTAGTATAAGAACACACATGCAATGACTCTAGTGGATCCATATGTGGTTTGTGAAAAGAACACACATGCAATGACTCTAGTTGATCCATATGGTTTATGAAAAGAACACACATTTAATGATTCTAGTTGTGGTTTATGAAAAGAACACACATTTAATGACTCTACTGGATCCATATGTGGTTAATGAAAAGAACACACATGAAATGACACTGGTGGATCCATATTTGGTTTATGAAAAGAACACACATTCAATGAATCTAGTGCTAGTTTAGGATAAGAACACACATACAATGACTCTAATGGATCCATACGTGGTTTGTGAAAAGATAACACATGCAATGACTCTATTGGATATATGTGGTTTATGAAAAGAACAGATATGCAATGACACTGGTGGATCCATATGTGGTTTTCAAAAAGAACACACATTTAATGACAGTGGTGCATCCATGTGGTTTATGAAAAAAACAGACATGGAATGACTCTGGTGGATCCATATGTGGTTTGTGAAAAGAACACACATGGAATGACTCTAGTTGTGGTTCATGAAAAGAACACACATGCAATGACACTTGTGGATCCATGTGGTTCATGAAAAGAACACACATGCAATGACTCAGGTTGATCCATATGTGGTTTATGAAAAGAACACACATGCAATGACTCTAGTGCTGGTTTAGTATAAGAACACACATGCAATGACTCTAGTGGATCCATATGTGGTTTGTGAAAAGAACACACATGCAATGACTCAGGTTGATCCATATGGTTTATGAAAAGAACACAAATTTAATGCCTCTAGTTGTGGTTTATGAAAAGAACACACATTTAATGACTCTACTGGATCCATATGTGGTTAATGAAAAGAACACACATGAAATGACACTGGTGGATCCATATTTGGTTTATGAAAAGAACACACAATCAATGAATCTAGTGCTGGTTTAGGATAAGAACACACATACAATGACTCTAATGGATCCATACGTGGTTTGTGAAAACATAACACATGCAATGACTCTATTGGATCTATGTGGTTTATGAAAAGAACAGATATGCAATGACACTGGTGGATCCATATGTGGTTGGTGAAAAGAACACACATTTAATGGCAGTGGTGCATCCATGTGGTTTATGAAAAAAACAGACATGCAATGACTCTGGTGGATCCATATGTGGTTTGTGAAAAGAACACACATGGAATGACTCTAGTTGTGGTTCATGAAAAGAACACACATGCAATGACACTTGTGGATCCATGTGGTTCATGAAAAGAACACACATGCAATGACTCTGGTGGATCCATATGTGGTTTATGAAAAGAACACACATGTAATGACACTAGTGGATCCATATGTGGTTTGTGAAAAGAACACACATTCAATGACACTGGTGGATCAATGTGGTTTATGAGAAGAATAGACATGAAATGACTCTGGTGGATCTATATGTGGTTTGTGAAAAGAACACACATTCAATGACTCTAGTTGTGGTTCATTAAAGAACACACATGCAATGACACTAGTGGATCCATGTGGTTCATGAAAAGAATACACATGCAATGGCTCTGGTGGATCCATACATGGTTTATGAAAAGAACACACATGCAATGACTCTCCTGTTGGTTTAGGATAAGAACACACATGCAATGAATCTCGTGGATCCATATGTGGTTTGTGAAAAGAACACACATGCAGTGAATCTAGTGGATCCATGTGGTTTATGAAAAGAATATACATTTAATGACTCTAGTTGTGGTTCATGAAAAGAACACACATGCAATGACTCTAGTGCTGGTTTAGTATAAGAACACACATGCAATGACTCTAGTGGATCCATATGTGGTTTGTGAAAAGAACACACATGCAATGACTCTAGTTGATCCATATGGTTTATGAAAAGAACACACATTTAATGACTCTAGTTGTGGTTTATGAAAAGAACACACATTTAATGACTCTACTGGATCCATATGTGGTTAATGAAAAGAACAGACATTAAATGACACTGGTGGATCCATATTTGGTTTATGAAAAGAACACACATTCAATGAATCTAGTGCTGGTTTAGGATAAGAACACACATACAATGACTCTAATGGATCCATACGTGGTTTGTGAAAAGATAACACATGCAATGACTCTATTGGATCTATGTGGTTTATGAAAAGAACAGATATGCAATGACACTAGTGGATCCATATGTGGTTTGTGAAAAGAACACACATTTAATGACAGTGGTGCATCCATGTGGTTTATGAAAAAACAGACATGCAATGACTCTGGTCGATCCATATGTGGTTTGTGAAAAGAACACACATGGAATGACTCTAGTTGTGGTTCATGAAAAGAACACACATGCAATGACACTTGTGGATCCATGTGGTTCATGAAAAGAACACACATGCAATGACTCTGGTGGATCCATATGTGGTTTATGAAAAGAACACACATGTAATGACACTAGTGGATCCATATGTGGTTTGTGAAAAGAACACACATTCAATGACACCGGTGGATCAATGTGGTTTATGAGAAGAATAGACATGAAATGACTCTGGTGGATCTATATGTGGTTTGTGAAAAGAACAGACATTCAATGACTCTAGTTGTGGTTCATGAAAAGAATACACATGCAATGGCTCTGGAGGATCCATATATGGTTTTTTTAAAGAACACACATGCAATCACTCTACTGCTGGTTTAGGATAAGGACACACATGCAATGAATCTAGTGGATCCATATGTGGTTTGTGAAAAGAACACACATGCAGTGAATCTAGTGGATCCATGTGGTTTATGAAAAGAATATACATTTAATGACTCTAGTTGTGGTTCATGAAAAGAACACACATTCAATGACACTGGTGGATCCATGTGGTTTATGAAAAAACAGACATGCAACTGACTCTGGTGGATCCATATGTGGTTTGTGAAAAGAACACACATTCAATGACTTTAGTTGCGGTTCATGAAAAGAACACACATGCAATGACACTGGTGGATCCATATGTGGTTTGTGAAAAGAACACACATTTAATGACAGTGGTGCATCCATGTGGTTTATGAAAAAACAGACATGCAATGGCTCTGGTGGATCCATATGTGGTCTGTGAAAAGAACACACATGGAATGACTGTAGTTGTGGTTCATGAAAAGAACACACATGCAATGACACTTGTGGAGCCATGTGGTTCATGAAAAGAACACACATGCAATGACTCTGGTGGATCCATATGTGGTTTATGAAAAGAACACACATGTAATGACACTAGTGGATCCATATGTGGTTTGTGAAAAGAACACACATTCAATGATACTGGTGGATCAATGTGGTTTATGAGAAGAATAGACATGAAATGACTCTGGTGGATCTATATGTGGTTTGTGAAAACAACACACATTTAATGACTCTAGTTGTGGTTCATTAAAGAACACACATGCAATGACACTAGTGGATCCATGTGGTTCATGAAAAGAATACACATGCAATGTCTCTGGTGGATGCATATATGGTTTATGAAAAGAACACACATGCAATGACTCTACTGCTGGTTTAGGATAAGAACACACATGCAATGAATCTAGTGGATCCATATGTGGTTTGTGAAAAGAACACACATGCAGTGAATCTAGTGGATCCATGTGGTTTATGAAAAGAATATACATTTAATGACTCTAGTTGTGGTTCATGAAAAGAACACACATTCAATGACACTGGTGGATCCATGTGGTTTATGAAAAAATAGACATGCAATTGACTCTGGTGGATCCATATGTGGTTTGTGAAAAGAACACACGTTCAATGACTTTAGTTGTGGTTCATGAAAAGAATACACATGCAATGACACTTGTGGATCCATGTGGTTGATGAAACCAACACACATGCAATCACTCTAGTGGATCCATATGTGGTCTATGAAAAGAACACACATGCAATGACACTGGTGGATCCATATGCGGTTTGTGAAAAGAACACAGATTCAATGACATTGGTGAATCCATGTGGTTTATGAAAAGAACAGACATGCAATGACTCTGGTGGATCCATATGTGGTTGTGAAAAGAACACACATTCAATGACTCTAGTTGTGGTTCATGAAAAGAACACACATGCAATGACACTGGTGGATCCACGTGGTTAATGAAAACAACACACATGCAATGTCTCAGGTTGATCCATATGTGGTTTATGAAAAGAACACACATGCAATGACTCTAGTGCTGGTTTAGTATAAGAACACACATGCAATGACTCTAGTGGATCCATATGTGGTTTGTGAAAAGAACACACATGCAATGACTCTAGTTGATCCATATGGTTTATGAAAAGAACACACATTTAGTGATTCTAGTTGTGGTTTATGAAAAGAACACACATTTAATGACTCTACTGGATCCATATGTGGTTAATGAAAAGAACACACATGAAATGACACTGGTGGATCCATATTTGGTTTATGAAAAGAACACACATTCAATGAATCTAGTGCTAGTTTAGGATAAGAACACACATACAATGACTCTAATGGATCCATACGTGGTTTGTGAAAAGATAACACATGCAATGACTCTATTGGATCTATGTGGTTTATGAAAAGAACAGATATGCAATGACACTAGTGGATCCATATGTGGTTTGTGAAAAGAACACACATTTAATGACAGTGGTGCATCCATGTGGTTTATGAAAAAAACAGACATGGAATGACTCTGGTGGATCCATATGTGGTTTGTGAAAAGAACACACATGGAATGACTCTAGTTGTGGTTCATGAAAAGAACACACATGCAATGACACTTGTGGATCTATGTGGTTCATGAAAAGAACACACATGCAAAGACTCTGGTGGATCCATATGTGGTTTATGAAAAGAACACACATGTAATGACACTAGTGGATCCATATGTGGTTTGTGAAAAGAACAGACATTCAATGACACTGGTGGATCAATGTGGTTTATCAGAAGAATAGACATGAAATGACTCTGGTGGATCTATATGTGGTTTGTGAAAAGAACACACATTCAATGACTCTAGTTGTGGTTCATTAAAGAACACACATGCAATGACACTAGTGGATCCATGCGGTTCATGAAAATAATACACATGCAATGGCTCTGGTGGATCCATACATGGTTTATGAAAAGAACACACATGCAATGACTCTACTGCTGGTTTAGGATAAGAACACACATGCAATGAATCTAGTGGATCCATATGTGGTTTGTGAAAAGAACACACATGCAGTGAATCTAGTGGATCCATGTGGTTTATGAAAAGAATATACATTTAATGACTCTAGTTGTGGTTCATGAAAAGAACACACATTCAATAACACTGGTGGATCCATGTGGTTTATGAAAAAATAGACATGCAATTGACTCTGGTGGATCCATATGTGGTTTGTGAAAAGAACACACATTCAATGACTTTAGTTGTGGTTCATGAAAAGAATACACATGCAATGACACTGGTGGATCCATGTGGTTGATGAAAAAAACACACATGCAATGACTCTAGTGGATCCATATGTGGTCTATGAAAAGAACACACATGCAATGACACTGGTGGATCCATATGTGGTTTGTGAAAAGAACACAGATTCAATGACATTGGTGGATCCATGTGGTTTATGAAAAGAATAGACATGCAATGACTCTGGTGGATCCATATGTGGTTTGTGAAAAGAACACACATTCAATGACTCTAGTTGTGGTTCATGAAAAGAACACACATGCAATGACACTGGTGGATCCATGTGGTTCATGAAAAGAACACACATGCAATGACTAAGGTTGATCCATATGTGGTTTATGAAAAGAACACACATGCAATGACTCTAGTGCTGGTTTAGTATAAGAACACACATGCAATGACTCTAGTGGATCCATATGTGGTTTGTGAAAAGAACACACATGCAATGACTCTAGTTGATCCATATGGTTTATGAAAAGAACACAAATTTAATGCCTCTAGTTGTGGTTTATGAAAAGAACACACATTTAATGACTCTACTGGATCCATATGTGGTTAATGAAAAGAACACACATGCAATGACACTGGTGGATCCATATTTGGTTTATGAAAAGAACACACAATCAATGAATCTAGTGCTGGTTTAGGATAAGAACACACATACAATGACTCTAATGGATCCATACGTGGTTTGTGAAAACATAACACATGCAATGACTCTATTGGATCTATGTGGTTTATGAAAAGAACAGATATGCAATGACACTGGTGGATCCATATGTGGTTTGTGAAAAGAACACACATTTAATGGCAGTGGTGCATCCATGTGGTTTATGAAAAAAACAGACATGCAATGACTCTGGTGGATCCATATGTGGTTTGTGCAAAGAACACACATGGAATGACTCTAGTTGTGGTTCATGAAAAGAACACACATGCAATGACACTTGTGGATCCATGTGGTTCATGAAAAGAACACACATGCAATGACTCTGGTGGATCCATATGTGGTTTATGAAAAGAACACACATGTAATGACACTAGTGGATCCATATGTGGTTTGTGAAAAGAACACACATTCAATGACACTGGTGGATCAATGTGGTTTATGAGAAGAATAGACATGAAATGACTCTGGTGGATCTATATGTGGTTTGTGAAAAGAACACACATTCAATGGCTCTAGTTGTGCTTCATTAAAGAACACACATGCAATGACACTAGTGGATCCATGTGGTTCATGAAAATAATACACATGCAATGGCTCTGGTGGATCCATACATGGTTTATGAAAAGAACACACATGCAATGACTCTCCTGTTGGTTTAGGATAAGAACACACATGCAATGAATCTAGTGGATCCATATGTGGTTTGTGAAAAGAACACACATGCAGTGAATCTAGTGGATCCATGTGGTTTATGAAAAGAATATACATTTAATGACTCTAGTTGTGGTTCATGAAAATAACACACATGCAATGACTCTAGTGCTGGTTTAGTATAAGAACACACATGCAATGACTCTAGTGGATCCATATGTGGTTTGTGAAAAGAACACACATGCAATGACTCTAGTTGATCCATATGGTTTATGAAAAGAACACACATTTAATGACTCTAGTTGTGGTTTATGAAAAGAACACACATTTAATGACTCTACTGGATCCATATGTGGTTAATGAAAAGAACAGACATTAAATGACACTGGTGGATCCATATTTGGTTTATGAAAAGAACACACATTCAATGAATCTAGTGCTGGTTTAGGATAAGAACACACATACAATGACTCTAATGGATCCATACGTGGTTTGTGAAAAGATAACACATGCAATGACTCTATTGGATCTATGTGGTTTATGAAAAGAACAGATATGCAATGACACTAGTGGATCCATATGTGGTTTGTGAAAAGAACACACATTTAATGACAGTGGTGCATCCATGTGGTTTATGGAAAAACAGACATGCAATGACTCTGGTCGATCCATATGTGGTTTGTGAAAAGAACACACATGGAATGACTCTAGTTGTGGTTCATGAAAAGAACACACATGCAATGACACTTGTGGATCCATGTGGTTCATGAAAAGAACACACATGCAATGACTCTGGTGGATCCATATGTGGTTTATGAAAAGAACACACATGTAATGACACTAGTGGATCCATATGTGGTTTGTGAAAAGAACACACATTCAATGACACCGGTGGATCAATGTGGTTTATGAGAAGAATAGACATGAAATGACTCTGGTGGATCTATATGTGGTTTGTGAAAAGAACAGACATTCAATGACTCTAGTTGTGGTTCATGAAAAGAATACACATGCAATGGCTCTGGAGGATCCATATATGGTTTTTTAAAAGAACACACATGCAATCACTCTACTGCTGGTTTAGGATAAGGACACACATGCAATGAATCTAGTGGATCCATATGTGGTTTGTGAAAAGAACACACATGCAGTGAATCTAGTGGATCCATGTGGTTTATGAAAAGAATATACATTTAATGACTCTAGTTGTGGTTCATGAAAAGAACACAAATTCAATGACACTGGTGGATCCATGTGGTTTATGAAAAAACAGACATGCAACTGACTCTGGTGGATCCATATGTGGTTTGTGAAAAGAACACACATTCAATGACTTTAGTTGCGGTTCATGAAAAGAACACACATGCAATGACACTGGTGGATCCATGTGGTTGATGAAAACAACACCCATGCAATGACTCTGGTGGATCCATGTGGTTCATGAAAAGAACACAGATGCAATGACTCCAGTGGATCCATATTTGGTCTATGGAAAGAACACACATGCAATGACACTAGTGGATCCATATGTGGTTTGTGAAAAGAACACAGATTCAATGACATTGGTGGATCCATGTGGTTTATGAAAAGAACAGACATGCAATGACTCTGGTGGATCCATATGTGGTTTGTGAAAAGAACACACATTAAATTACTCTAGTTGTGGTTCATGAAAAGAACACACATGCAATGACACTGGTGGATCTATGTGGTTCATGAAAAGAACACACATGCAATGACTCAGGTTGATCCATATGTGGTTTATGAAAAGAACACACATGCAATGACTCTAGTGTTGGTTTAGTATAAGAACACACATGCAATGACTCTAGTGGATCCATATGTGGTTTGCGAAAAGAACACACATGCAATGACTCAAGTTGATCCATATGGTTTATGAAAAGAACACACATTCAATGACTCTAGTTGTGGTTCATGAAAATAACACACATGTAATGACACTAGTGGATCCATGTGGTTCATGAAAAGAAGACACATGCAATGGCTCTGGTGGATCCATATATGGTTTATGAAAAGAACACACATGCAATGACTCTAGTGCTGGTTTAGGATAAGAACACACATGCAATGAATCTAGTGGATCCATATGTGGTTTGTGAAAAGAACACACATGCAATGAATCTAGTGGATCCATGTGGTTTATGAAAAGAATACACATTTAATGACTCTAGTTGTGGTTTATGAAAAGAACACACATTCAATGACACTGGTGGATCCATGTGGTTTATGAAAAAACAGACATGCAATGACTCTGGTGGATCCACATGTGGTTTGTGAAAAGAACACACATTCAATGACTTTAGTTGTGGTTCATGAAAAGAACACACATTTAATGACACTGGTGGATCCATGTGGTTCATGAAAAGAAGACACATGCAATGACTCTGGTGGATCCATGTGGTTCATGAAAAGAACACACATGCAATCACTCTGGTGGATCCATATGCCACGATGTATTTCATTGTACAAGACACTCACTTTCCATTTTTATACTACTCAGTTTTGCCCTCTCTCTCTTTCGTAGAAGCCCAAACCTATGCTCACTCTATCTGCTACGCCCTGATTGGTTGTCACAGTTGTCATGCGGATCGTGATGATCAACCGTTGATCATGTGTGATCCAACGAGGATCGTTGCACACGTCGTGCCCTTCACAGTATAGCGTGAGACAACACGGACGTCTTCCTGAGTGAGACTTCTACAAGAAGTAACACGAAGCCGTCCATGGAAAAAGTCATCAAGTGGTCATGTCATGTTTAATCAAGTCTAAAAATCCCACTACTGCTACTGCGACGCCACAACACATGTGTCATAGAGTTCACGGTTATCGACGGGCAGCTGCAATTTATTGCCACTTGATTTTAATAAGACATATCCCATTTTTACGTAGCGGCTCTCAATCTCACTTCCAACTGGGCCCCACCGTAAGAAACTTCCACACGTTAGCCGGAGGCTGAAGAGCTGAGAAATGGGTCTCGAGGAGGGGGAGTGGCCCTCGAGGAGACCTAACGTCTCCGCCTTCATCGAGTCCCTCACACTTATCCACACATCCCTCTACCCGATCTAGCACAACCCCACAAATCTTGCTATACAACCACCTACCTTCTCCTCTACATTTCCCCTTTTAATTATCACCAATTTTATGGCCGTGTCAAACTTTGTACATAGAAATTGTGTTTGAGCCCTTTGCATGCGGCTGAATACAGAACTACCATGCATGACCCGGGAAAAACGTGACGTACCGTGCGCATGTCGCGGTGCACGGTGTAGTAGCCTACACGGCGCGATGCACGGTGGTGCAACGAAACGTGCCTTGCTTCCATTCACCTAAACTATAGAGCCCCTCACCGCATACCCACTCTTACTCTCGCTCACTCTCCTCACGCAACCCTCTCCACTGTCCCATCAGCTTCTACAAACTCCCGATAAAACCCCATCTGTGTCGGCGATGGTGGAGGAGGATGCGGTGGCCATCGTCGCCTCCAAGGTCGTCGGTGACGAGGCCCCTATCTCCGTCCCGGTCCCCCTCGATGTGTTGAAAGCAGCCGCCGTTCCCGTCCAGGCCCCCGTCCCTACTATCGACGTAGCCACCAGCAAGGAGGCCCCCGCCAGTCACGAGCAGATCCAGCTCTTCTGGGACCCCTACGATCGAGAGGAGTACATCGCTCCTATGAATCCCTACGACACCGGCATCAACGACCCATGGTCGGAGGTAACTAGGGTTTGCTCCCCTTCCCTGGTTCTTCTCCTGTTCCCATTGTTGGATGCTAGATCTTGCTTTACTAGGGTTTGCTTGTTCGCATTTCGATTGCCCATCTTCTTACATCATCTAATCCTCCCTTTTTTTTTCTTCCAACAGGTTTACGGCAGCGATGTATGCAGTGATGACGAGTCCAGGCACACCAAGACTGATCAGGTGCTCAGGAGGCTCCAGGCCGGCCAGTACGATGCCTTCTTTGCTGGCGGCATCTACAATTGCCCCTTCTGCAGGACGAGACTCGATGGCACCAACATCAACTGCATCCTGATGCATGCAGAGGGCTCGAGCTCTAGCACCCCCAAAGTGGGCCAGACTATGAACATCAACGCCTACATCGCTGAACACCAGGCTCTCGGCATTCACCTCTGAAACCATCGACAGGTGGCCATCGAAGAGGGTCGCATGCCTCCGATCAAGCTCAAGGCCCCCAAGATCAAGGGACTGTGTAACAAGAAGTGGAGGAAGCGCTAGAGGGAGGCGGCACAGGCGCATGCATGGAGGGGTTGGACATGTCTGCTGCTGCTAAGCAGCTTCTTTTGATTTTGTATATTTTGCATGTGATGGCTGCAGAGAAGCTAATGTATCGAACCTCGTTAAGCAACCTACTTTCTATCGCTATATCCTATTTTACTGCGCACAGCTATATCTACATTTGTTTTGTTTTCTGAATGAATGTATTCTTCCTGGTGTGATTTGCTGCTCTAGATTTGCTACCAGATCAGGACAAAAAGAGGGCCAAAAGGGAACAAATCATCAAAGAGAGAAGCTGCTCTAGATTTGCTACCAATTTGGGAAAAATGAAACATATCTGTTTAGCGAGAGGAAAAAGGTACTCTTTCAAACTGCCAGTTAACAAGATGTCATCTTGATAAGCTACCAGACACATACAGAAACATAACAAAAAAGTAAAATTTATTTTACTACACTCACTTGAGGCGCTAGCCATCTTGACAAGCTAACCGAGTTCCACAAAACAGAAACATAACACAAAGGAGTAAAATTTAATTCACTTATCATCACACCACTTGAGGCACTTGCCATCATTCCTAGGCGACGAACTACCATCATTCCAGGTGTCTCTTACATTATTGGCCCTCCACAGCTCACGAAATGCAAGTTCTTCCCACCTGGAATCTACCTTGGCTTCCCTATCGTCAGCATCCCGTGGCACAATTAGTGGTGCATCATAGGCCTGGTTATTGCCACTGGAAGATGTTGCCTCTCTGTTTGCTGCTTCAGCTACATCCTCTCTGTCAGCTTCTTCAGATGCAACCATTTTCTTTGCATATGCAGCGTCACGCTCAACTATACCGCATTTGCTACAAAGGGCTCCCCTAAGCTCGTCTTCCCTCTTGCAACTAGGGCAAAACACAAGGTAACATAGAAAGAAATGGATCTTCTTGTACAGCTGGTAGGTCACGCAAGCATCTATTGTTTCATACTTCAGGTTTATCTCAAACAACGGCCACTCCTCCCAGAAATTGTGCCTATCCGTAGGGAAATCTTCCTTCATTCTGTTGTATGACTCATCGAGGATTCCAGTTGCGAGTGTAGCCATTCTATCCTTCCTCGAGCCCCCTATGATCTTGACAAGACTCTGAATATCGATCAACTTGTTCACGGGAATTGTAATTCCCTCTTGACAAAATTTCCAAAAATCAGTTATATTGTTGACAGTGCAGAAAACAATTCCTTTTTCTACAAGGAACTTGCGCAGCGCTAGACAATTCTTGTCAGTCCTGAAAGTATGTAGTTTGACTTCACCAAAATTTGTAACTACAAATGTTTTGTCAATGCAAGACCATCATTTGAATATAATTTTAAAAAGTTTAGTAAATGCAACATCAAGACTCTCAACATTGGCTTATCATAATTTATTTGGTCCTAGTAAAATTCAGTACTTACAAGATGAGCAAATGGATAAAGAACAAGAGGAGAAAACCCTAAAAGCGGTTAACTACAGAGAGCAGATCTACAAACCGGGAGTAGTGGTAGACGAGGACGTGTTTCCTCATGGCCATTTGAACGACAACGACTTCATTCTCGACATACGGGTCCTATGGGGTGTACTCAAGGTCCAATCACACAAACTTGTTCTCATTTTTTCAAGACAACCCTCATACATCTTCAGGACTCGCACCTCTGTCTCCTCCTCGTTGGTGTACACGATGTCTATCTTCTTATTGTCATGGGCAATGAAGCTTGTCTCTAGAGTGCAACGACCTTCCATGGCGGCAAGGAGAAGACAGAAAGTAGACAGATGACAGGAAGAAGAAGAGTGGTTTCTGCGAGACAGGGGAACGGTGGAACTGTCAATGCATTTCTAAGGTAGTGGTTAACGACGGGGATGGAAGTCCAATGGAGAGACACGTGGAAGTGGCCGTTCTAGCTTCTGGGTGAACAAAAAATAATAATAAAATGATATATGCACCCTGTTTTGTCACGTCAATACACTGGGCCGATCGTGTTGTCCTATCCACTACGCCAGCGCTGCAAGCCTACATGACAACCACCACGCATAAGCGACGGCATCGACATAACGGCGAAAACTGACGGGGGCCCAACTTGACATGCGTTATCCTGATATTTTGTATTGACAAGTAAAGGTGAATTCGTGCCAAAAAAGACTCTCTGAGTATTTGGCACGCCAACTGTAGTCAACATGGCTGATTACAAGCAACTTGGGTACCGCTTTGCCTGGGCACCTCAACTTTCGGGTTGCAAAATGATAATCTCTAGCCTAGTCGTCTTGCAATACATCCTAAACCTGTGGCACCTAGGTTCAAATCCTGGCTATCTCGGACTTTTTTCCTTATTAAAAAAATATTTTTAATTATGTTACAAATATATTTAAAAGCAAGAGCATATACATGCATATTTATTCAAAAAACCTTCCCGACTCATATATATATATGTGCTTGTCACACACACATGTGAATTTGTATACCCACAAGAATATCACGATATATATTATAGTCTCTAACTAATATATATTTGCGCGCACACATGTGAATTAATACACGAAAAAGGTCACACATCGTCATGTGATGTATTGGTTTTGAGCTAGCGTGTCTTCACAATCTTCTTGCCCTTTTTCATCGCGGTTAAATACTTTAGCCCAGGCACTTTGAGATTTCTTCGAATGAACAGACAACCTTTAGTAGGTAGTGTGGTCTTCCTTCTTACTTTAGTAGTAGTATCCATGTCAAAGTACTTGTCGAATTCCTCTTCGATCTTCAGATCGCCGTTGTTGTCGAAGTCTTGCTCGTTGGCAGATCCTTCCATTCCGATGATGCTCCTCTTTCCCCTCCTCACTACAACACGGTTGGGCTTCGACGGGTTGGTAATAAAATAGCATTGATCAACTTGGCTAGCGAGTACCCAAGGCTCATTTTTTGTGGAGGTGTTCTTCGCTGATTTGGCATCTGGTATAACCATGGTGGTGAAATACTGACCTTATTTTTCCACGTTCTTGGCCCATCTAACACAGAATATCGGCATCGTCTCTCCATAGTAGTCGAGCTCCCATATCTCCTCGATCCTTCCGTAGAATCTTTCCATGATAGTAGTCTCGTCATCGGCGAAGGATAGCATAGTTACTCCTGAGTTTTGATGTTCACTATTCCTGTCCTTTTCCTCGGTGTAGAATCTGTAACCGTTTATGTCGTATGAGTGATAGGTCCTTAGGTTGTGTGTTGGGCCCTACAACAAGGAGAATATGAGTTATCTTACATAGAAGGCGTCTGTGGGGGATTGTCCAGTAGCTCTCGAACCAACCCATGAAGCTGGAGTTGTGCTCTCTAGTTACGACTCCCTTCTTCCTCGGTCGGCCCAGGTCAACGTACTCCTGCTCGATTAAGCTTTTATGCTCTTCCACCCAAGGGACGACTAATTCAATGTGCTATAGCGCGACTCGAGTGTGCCCTGTCAAGGTTGGCATGTCGACCCTCAATGCTGACATGTAGTGGGAGGTAGTCCTCGCGGTGACTAATCCAGCGAGCCTACCGAGGTGCTTCTTGGTGGGTATTCAAACATCCTTGTTCTCGGTGGTTAGATAATTCTAGCAGAAGGAGATGCACTCATAGAATAGAAAGCCCTTGGCTATGCTTCCATCTAGACGGGACCTGTTGTGAAAAAAAATCCTTTGATGACACCGTCCAGCCTTTCAAACGGCATCATGTTGTGCAGAAATGTCGGCCCAAGCTGGATAATGTCATCCACGACATGTACAAGCAGATGCACCATGATGTCGAAGAATGCGGGTGGGAAGTAAATCTCAATCTTGCATAGTATCATCACAATCTGTTCATGTAGCCTGTCGAGCTGCTTCACGCTGATCGACTTCCTAGAGATGGCGTCAAAAAAGTTAAAGAGGCCAAACGGCATCTCACGGACATGCTCGTCCATTATCCCTTGGATCGCAATCGGAAGCATATGCGTCATCAGCACGTGACAGTCATGAGACTTCATATCGTTGAACCTCTTCTTTCCTAAATCCACATATCTACTTATCTTCCCCGAGTAACTGTGAGGAACTTTCACTCCTAGGAGGCAGCTGAAAAACTGCTCGAGCTCCTCCTAACTCAGAGTGAAGAAGGCATCACGAAGCACCACGTCATTCTTCTTAACCCTTTGTGGCGACCTTGAGTCCCTTCCGTCTGATCATCATCATCATCATCATCACTATTAGGGTACTGAAGATCTTTCTTGATGCTAAGCAATTTAAGTCCCTTTCTTGCTTTTGGCCCATCCTTGGTCCTCTCCGGCATGTTGAGCAGAGTGCCAAGTAGACTCTCAGTAAAATTGTTTGTGATCTTCATTACATTGAGGCTATGTGGTGTGTGGAGGACCTTCTAGTATGGCAGGTCCCATAAAACAGACCATGCTTTCCATACACCGAACATCGACTTTGTCCTCGATCGCTTCTTTCTCGGCGCAGGGCACTCTTCCCAACTATTCAAAAGCTCCTCGATTTCTTCTCCGCTCCTTGAACACGGGGCTCTTTTGAGCTTGTCTTTACCATTGAACAGGTCACCGTGTTTTCTCCACGGGTGATCCATGCAGAGCCACTTTCGAGTACCTTGGAACACGGTTTTTGAAGACTCGGGATCCCTTGGTAGATGGAGATGCGGGGTCTCATCCATGCACTTGACACATGCATTGTGTCCGTGGTTCACCTGGGTCGATATATATGCGTAACCAGGATAGTCCTGCACTATCATGAGCAATGCGGCTCTCAGAGGTAAATATTCACTACTGTAGGCATCCCACATACAGGCTGGCGTCTCCCACAACATGGTTAACTCCTCTCTCAACAGCCCGAGATATAGGTGCATATTGATACCTAGTTGTTTTGGCCCCTGAATAAGAATGATCATGTATACGTACCTTTGCTTCATGCACAACCACGGGGGAGGATGTACGACCATACAAACAAGGGCCAGGTGTTATGTGTCCTACTCTAGTTGCCAAAAGGATTGAGTCCATCGGTGCTCATACCTAGCCTGACGTTCCTCGCATCGCCCCTGAACTCTTTGAAATCGATGTCCAATGCCTTCCACTGACTAGTGTCTGAGGATGTCCCAGGATCTTGCCCTTCTCCGGATCATCTTTGGGTTTCTCCCTTTCCACGTGCCATTACATGAGCTTTGCTTCCTTAGGATCTACGAAATATCGCTGCAGACAGGGGGTGATAGGAAAGTGCCATACCACTTTTTGAGGAAATTTCTTGTTGTTTAGTCAGGCTGCTAGGTCCCACATGTCAGCCTCTCATTAGAAGGATCGTGTGTACGATGGAATTTTTTTCCTTCGCTCGCGCTACCCTGTTCTAAAGTTGATAGCGCTGCTCGATGCATCTACCGTCTAATCAACCTCCTGGGACCCACATGTCATCCTCTCATTAGAAGAAACATGTGCATGATGGAATTTTTTCCTTCACTGGCGCTACCCTGTTTCGAGTTGTTAGTGTTGCTCGACGCATCTACCGTTTAACCAACCTCCTGAGCCTCACATGTCATCCTCTCATTAGAAGAAACGTGTGTATGATAGATTTTTTTCCTTCGCTCGTGCTACCCTGTTCCGAACTTGATAGCATTGTTCGATGCGTCAACCGTTTAATCACGATGCTGGGCCCCACATGTCATCCTCTCATTAGAAGAAACGTGTGTATGATGGATTTTTTACCCTCCGTAGCGCCTTCGTGTTCCAAACTTGATAGCTTTGCTCGCTGCATCAGCCGTTTATTCAGGCTGGTGGGTCCCTTATGTCAGCCTCACATTAGAAGAATCGTGGGTATGATGGAATTTTTTTCTTCTCTAGCGCTACCCTGTTCCGAACTAGATAGCATTGCTCGACGAATCTGCCGTTTGCTCACCCTGCTGGGTCCCCCATTTCAGCATCTCATTAAAAGAAACGTGTACATGCTGAAATTTTTTCTCGGTCGCGCCTCCCTATTTTGAACTGGCTACGTTGCTCGATGCAGCATCTATATAAGGTCACGCTGCTGGGTTCTACATATCAGCCTTTCTGTAAATGAAACATGCGTATGATGGACCTTTTTGGCCATGTCCGCTGTTTTGACCTTCGCAACTTGCTGGGTCCCAGATGTCAACCACCCTTGTGCAAGAAACATGTCTATGTTGGGTCCCAGTTGATAGCCTCTATTTGAAAGAAACGTGTGTATGTTGGACTATTTTTTCAGGTCCCAGATGTTAGCCTCAAAGTACAAAAAATGCTAAGAAAGGCCGAATTAAAAAGATTCTGGGCTAAATCGAGGCGGATGCCCTATTCGTCATGGCTTATATTCCATGGGCTCACTCCTAAATTGAAGGGCTACGGTCGGTGGCCACAAGACCATGAAAAGGCCGAATTAGAAGGTATTGGGTTACGCTTGGGGCTGATAAGCTAATTTTATGGGCTATGCTTGGGCCTGCTAGGTCCGACATGTCAGCTTCTCAATAAGTGTAACGTGTGTATGATGGTCTTTTTTTTCGGCCACGTCTGCTGTTTTCACCGTGGCAGCCATGTATGGTCTTACTGCTGGGGCCCTTATGTCAGCCTCTCTGGCATGTTCTGGCTTGTGGGTCACCGATGCAGCCTTGTATGTTCTGTCTGGTGGGTCCCCGATGCGAGCCTCTCTGTACAAGTATTTGAACTTTTTTCGAACCCACCCTCAAAACAAACTCCAGGGATGCTGCATCGAGCAACGTAGGCGATATTGGTAGGAGAAAAAAATGTAAACCCAAGATACACACACACACAAAGGCGATTCGAACAAAAGACCTTCAAATCAAATAAATGTAAGCTGAGTGCCAAATACAACAAAGATATTTATAGAAAAAATATCATTAAACTTCTATTAGTACTACAACATCTATATTAGTCTTCTTAAAATGTTTTGTGTGTCGATGTTTATCTCTTTTAAAATATAAAAGAGCAGCCCTCCTGGCATCTCAATTTATAAAATGCCACATAATGGGGTATTTTCTTAAAAACATAGGTAGGCAGAGTTTTTTATTATGAGAGGTGGGGGGCAATGCCCAAAAGGCCGAATTAAAAAGAGTTTGGCTATTGCTCTACGTGGGTTATATTCCATGGGATATGCTCCATGGGCTTCATTCTCAAATTTTTACTGGGCTGTGCTCAGCAGTTCGTTGACCCATAAAAGGCCGAACTAATATGTTCTCGGCTATGCTCCATGGGCTCCTTTCTAAAATTTCGCTGGGTTGTGGTCAGCAATACCTGACCCCTAAAAGACTGAATTAAAATGTTCTGGACTAAAGAGGGGCCAAATGAGCTACTCCTTCCAATCCAAATTAATGTTCTCAGATTTGGAAAGATTCGGACGTATCTAGCACTAAAACATGACTAGATATGTCAGAATCTGGACAAATGTAAGAACATTAATTTGGATCGGAGGGAGTACTAGATTTCTTCTCCTGCATTATGATGTGCTCTGCCGGATTCGAAACAAAGACCTCAGCGAGGGCGGGGGAAAAGAGATAATTCTTTTTGGGAGATATTCATGTCAAAATCCAGTAGTATAGAATAAGGTAGAAAAATTATCAAAAGGTTCGAAGTTAATATTCGGGAGCACTTGACCAATTTAGCAGCATTTCAAAAATGACCAATGCAGCAATACAGATAATGAAATACAATACCAGGACATCGGTATTAGTTACACAAATGCATTAGTAATAGCAACGATAGAACATTTGAGAGATTCAGTAGCTTTCCTGCTTGAAATTCAATAGCAGTACAGAGAGAATCAGTTCTTGTTCTAGCTAAAAAAACCTTGGCCCATGATCAGTTTGGCCTATTATCCTAATACACTCAATCATTGGAGCAAGCAAAACTGACGATCAAGTCTGCTTTTCTGTCTATGCCTCCTTCTCACATCAATGCAAAGCCTGGTCAAGATTATGAGTTTATGACAAGACCAAGTTACAAAAGAAAAGCAAGACCATCTACTACACTTGATCTAAACAAGTAGTAGTACATCAGTATTAGTTCTATAAAATGCCAAGTTCCAAAAGAAAAGCAAGACCATGTACTACACTTGGTCTAAACAAGTAGCAGTACATCAGTATTAGTTCTATAAAATGCCAAGTTCCAAAAGAAAAGCAAGACCATGTACTGCACTTGGTATAAACAAGTAGTAGTACATAATTATTAGTTCTATAAAATGCCAAGTTCCAAAAGAAAAGTAAGATAATCTGCTGCACTAGATCTAAACAAATACACGTACATCACAGTTAGTTCTACAAAATATTGTATTGTACGTACTAACAGTAACAACAGAACATTTGATAAATTCAGTAGCATTTAAAAGATTCAATAGTACAGAATATGACCGGAAAAATATCGACAAATTCCTCTGTGTCTTTGGCGTGTTCGGCAACCGCGTGTTGGTGTGGACTAGGGACGAGGAATACATAGGAAGGAAACCACTATGGTCCTTAGCGGCACAAAAATTCAAAGTTTTCCGGTTTTCAAAATTTTCACTTGCTTCTCAAACATTGGGAGGGAAGGTTATCCAAAAGATCAGCCAAACATCGGGAGGGAAGGCAATTTTGAACCCGTTTTGAACATTGATCACAATGAATAAACGAAAAACAAAAAATAAATTTTTTACTCATGATGTCCTATCATGTCTTGTGCACCACGTGCCATGAAAACTGTAATCATGGGATTAGATAAGTTTTGGAAAAATAGCTTCACAATATTGTCCTACCATGTGTATCGACACTATCGGGTTTATTTCAACCCGAACGACCAAGGTCATCAATGCCATATTGACATTATAGTTTACAATTTGATAGAGTTCCCATGATAGTTGGTAGATGGGTGCATTTTGGCGTAGTAACCATTGTTGCATGTGGGAGTTTCCAACAATTAGGAAAAAAAGAATTTCAATTTTCCCAGTGAGGACGGTGATGTTTTTTTGTGAAGAAAGTCTAAATAATATGGTTCAGAATGCCACAAGACAATGGTTTCACACATATTGTAGTTGATCATGGTTCCTATCTAACTTCGGCTAAAAGTTTACATATTACGATGGGTCATGACATGCGGTACTAGTACACATACTACTACGTAGTAGATTTTCTCTCTCCTTCGCCCCCTCTCACCATCCATCCACTATCCTCTCCATTTCTCCTTCCTTCCGGTGTAAGCTTTCACACAATGATTATACTTCTAGTCTGAGATGCTGCGGTGTAGAAAAAGATGAGGCCCACACCATACCACCATCAATCAAGTTTGGTGACGTAACTTTGTGAAGAGTATACGTATACTAGTAGTACTGTAGCTAGATAAGTATGTACCTACTACTATATACACTTAATTTTTAACGGAGGAAGTAAGAGACACCGAGTAATTCAGCACGATCTACATGATTCTCTTCATTTTTCGATAAAGCAGGGTGCCTCCTGAATTCTGTAGGCCGAGAAAAATCAAGAACCGACAAGTCTGGTATAATCCTTTTTTTGTTGATGGGACGAGTCTGGTACAATCTATTTATGATATTTTGGGATAGTTTTTAGGGTATTAGCACAAGAACAACTATAAATAGACATTATAAATTGCAATAGTATGCACCCCTACTTTCACCCAAAACACCCAACCCACCGTTGCTTAGACCTTGATCTCTCTCTATTTCCTTCCAAAATGTCATATGACAACTCTCTCTAGAACACGTCAATTGACCCGACAAATGGGAAAGGCCCCGAAACTCCACCTGGAAGCCCATTCTCAGTCGATGGGCCATGGCTGCAGCCGCTGTCTGACTCCTTTGATGAATAATATAGCCACTGACAGCACTTTTTCGAAGGGACACCACCACTAACGCCGAGCGACTCCGATAAAACGGAAGATGAGACTGAGGAAGAGGAGGATTCCGAGGTCGACCTTGAGGAGGAGGCCGAAGACAACGACAGGGAGGAGGCCGAGGATGATGATGCGGAGGAGGCTGAGGACTACAACGAGGAGGTCTCTTCCCACCCCTCCCACCGAAGAAGCATGCTCGAGTGCAAAATTAAATGGCGTCCAGAGAAGAGGCGGGCAGTGTACTATATCTCGTTCTACAAAGCATCTTGGCTTTGGTAAATAATATTGTCAATGAGAGTTCCGAACTTTTAGGAAAATGCTTTTGAATTTCCAAGTGATAGGATTTGTTTTTAGTAATTAAGTACGTCCGGATAATTTAGCTTAGAGCGCACTCACTGTATTCTAGCAAAATATAGATAATTTCCACCGCATGTTAGTACTATATGAAAATACTTATTTCAATTGTGTCATGATACATAGTTTATTTTACGGGAGGGGGGTGGTAATGATACATAGTTAAAACTTAAATGGTGTCCTCTTATATTTGTGCTTGTTTGGACGAAAACTACAAGCATGGATTTGGACAACTTTCGAAAAACTTGCTACACAATATGGTCATAACCATGTATGAACATTGTTCACATTTTTAGCCAAGTTACCAACACCAAGGTCATATTTGCATCACTCGTCCCATTTATTGGGATAAATTAAAGAAAAGTAAAGAAAACAATAAAAATGTTAAGCACTTATGTATGGTGTCCTCTTCCGTAAATGATAACCATGAATCTTGACAAGGTTTAAAAACACTTCTTTACAATATGACCAGCGATGTGTTAACATACACTTGGGTTTCAAGTTAAATAATGACAAAGGTCGTGTCCATTTCAGGTAGACGGGGTGCATCTTGGCATGGCATACTAATGTTGTTAATTGGACTTTTCAACTTTTATGTACTTGTTAAATTATTTTAGAAGTGCCACATATAATTATTTTTCAAAGAAAAGGCAAAGAGTATGGCTCTGAATGCCACAACACACTAAATTTCACACAAAATAGAGTATGTTTAATGGTTAACAAGTTTCATGAATTTTCAGGCCTCCTAGCTAATTTTGCATAATTAAATGACATTTTGTCAATAAAACCAAAGTAGGTAAATTTTGAACTACAAGTGCATGATAGATTGCTTGTAAATTTGTCAGAAATTCATATAGTACTAATTATTGTACCCACGCAGTTATACTGAAAACCGACTATTGTTTTGAAAGATACAACTTCTTTGTATGAATTTTCATGCTGACACATCTGACCATGTTTCAAAAAAGTGAAAGAAAATAAGGACTCCTTTTAGTGGTACTCCTATTAAAAATTCATACTTTTAAAACAGTATAGACGACGCTGTTAAAGTTTCAATACAAGGGACCTGGGCACCTTCACCGGCCCTCCATAATTAACCTTTCTTCCTCTTAGACTTTGCAACTATGGCTCCAAAGACCGGAGCTCCCTATGGGAAGAAGAAGACCCAGGTGGCAGCAACAAAGGCCCTGGACAAAAAGAAGTCATGTTGCCGGCTTCTGAATCCTGATTTGGCCACTCCAAGTCATAGTCTTGCACCAGGCAGTCGTAGGAAGAAGCAGGTGTTGAGGTCCGTCAAGGCCAGTCTGCATTTCCCCGTCGGCTGGATCGGGCGCTACCCTCAAGGAGGGTCGGTACTCCCAGCGCATAGGCTTCGGGGCTCCCGTTTACCTTGTGTTCGTTCTCGAGTACCACACCGCCGAGGTGCTGGAGCTCACCGGGCAAGCCGCGAAGGACAGCAAGAATATCCACATCATCCCGAGGCACGTGATGCTCGGCGTCATGCGCGATGAGGAGCTCAGCAAGCTGTTGGCCGGTGTTACCATCGCGCACAGCAGCGTGCTGCCCAGCATCCATGAGTCCCTCCTTGGCGATGGTACCGCGGAGGACGCACCCAAGTTGCCCGCGGAGGATGCTACCAAGTCGCCTAAGAAGACCGCGGAGTCACCCTAGAAGTCATTAAGTTGTACTACTACTACTCCGTATGTGTTTGGGTTTGCTATGTTTGAAGTTTGGTTAATCATCAGTGTCAATTGAATATTTAGATCTGTGATGCTAAGAAAAAGCTTGTGAGGGGTCTACAAAAATGTTGTTTTCCTAATCTTATCCTATACTCCATTTATTTAATACTCCCTCTATTCAGAAATATAAGACGTTTTAGCTTTGTGAAATGAATGTATCTAGACGCCTTTTAGTGTATAGGTTCACTCTAAACCTCTACGAACCCATACACTAAAAGACGTCTAGATACATTCGATTCACAAAGCTAAAACGTCTTATATTTCTAAACAAAGGGAGTATTACTCAGCATATTAGGTTTAGTCAAAGTCAACCATTACAAAGTTTGACCAACTATATACAGTATTAAATAGTATACTCATTGAGAAAAATCAATTTAAAGTAAACAATGTCGTCAGTTTGAGTTTCGAACTATTAGGAAAGAACATTCAATTCTCAATTTTCCGAGAGATGACAAGCTAGGTTGTTATTTTTCATCAAGAAAGTCCGAAGAATATGGATCTGAATGCCACAATCCAGGTTTTTAGACATATATATAGTGGACCAACATGTTGTACTGACGATACCCATATTTTATGTGCTTTCAAACTTACTATCTAACTCTGCCAACTTGAATGACTTTATTCCGATTTATCGAAATTATATTAGGTCGAATTTGAACTACAGGTAAATTGTAGGTTGCTTTGAAAGTTTCATGAAAAATCTTTTGGAGGTACCCTTCGGGGGAGGGGGTGAATTAATATATCAGAAACCACTATGAGCTTTGATGATAGGTTCAACTTCTTTCTAAGATTTTGTATCTTGACAATTTAACAAAACTAAGTCAGAATTGAGCTACATGTAAGCGCGATAGATTTCTCTTGAATTAAATGTCTTTTCAGAGGCAGATGGGAGCATCTTCTTGTAGTAAACAATGTCGTCGGTGTGAGCTTCCAATTACCAGGAAAGATCATTCTCAATTTTCTGAGTGATGTCAAGATTATTCTATCTCATAAAGGAAGTTCGAAGAATATCGATCTAAATGCCAGAAGCCTATTTTTCACACAAATATATATATAGTGGACCAACATATTGTACTTATGATTTCCTGTGTTTTATGAATTCTCAAACTCGCTACCTAACTTCGCCCACTTGAATGACCTTATGTCGATTTTCAAAATTAGGTCAAATTTGATCTACTGCAAGCAAATTGTAGGTTACTGTGAAAGTTTTATGAAAAAGATTTTGAAGGTACCCATCGGGGGGTCACAATTAATATATGAGAAACCATCCAACGAGATTTTTGACGACAAATTCAACTTCTTGCTAAGATTTTGCATCTTGCCAGTTTAACAAAACTAGGCCAAACTTTAGCTACAAGTAAGTGCAATAGATTCCTCTTGATTTAAAAGTCTTTTCAGAGGTAGATATAGGTGCATTTTCTTGTAGTAGACAATGCCGTTAGTGTGTGTTTCCAACTATCTTAGGAAAGAACATTCTTAATTTTTCGAGTGATGACTAGATTGTTCTTTCCCCTAAATAAAGTCCAAAGACTATGGATCTGAATGCCACAATCCAAGTTTTCACACATATATAGTGGACCAACACGACGCACTTATGATTTCCCATGTTTTATCAGTTCGCAAATTTCCTAGCTAACTTCACCCACTTGAATGATTTTATGTCGACTTATCGAAATTAGGTAAAATTTGGACTACTACAGGTAAATTGTAGGTTGCTTTGAAAGATTTACGAAATAGCTCTTGGAGGTACCCATCAGGGGGAAGGGTCAATTAATATATATCAGAAACCACCGAGAGTTTTGATGACAGGTTCATCTTCTTGCTAAGATTTTGCATCCTAACTATTTAATAAAATTAGGTCAAACTTTGCTCACTGTTTCATGAAATTAGGTCAAACTTTGCTAACCGATTAACTTTGAAAATTGACCGTTGGATCAAGACTGGCAAATCCAAACATTGCTAACCGTTGGATCTCCTTTTCCATTCTTAGCATCTAGAAAGATTCTACGGATAGTCTTTAACATGATGAACACTAGTATGCGCAAACCTCAAAACACATAGTACTTCATTACTCAGTGTAAGGGTCTTTGTGCTAAATGCACGGAGTTGTTGGATGCAATTTTCATTTTTTGTGAGGTCCTTAATGTAACTTGTACTTACATCGACCGTGTTAACTCTCAAGCACCTCTCTCTTACGAGACCTACCATTAGATCGGCCATTCGCGGTACTTCTATCTTATATTTATCTTGTCTGCTATCTCTTACAATATATACCATACCACTACATATAGTGTAGAGATTAACTTTGAATATTAACAATTGGATCAAGACTGGGAAATCCAAACATTGCTAACCGTTGGATATTATTTTCCATTCTAGCATCTAGGTCTGTACTCCCTTGCTCCGTCCGAAAATATAAGGCGCCTAAGGATTGGTCAAAAGTCAAACCTTACTAACTTGGACCAAATATTTAGAAAAAAATATCTATATCTACAATATTGAATGGACATATTAAGAAAATATACTTTATGGTGAATCTATTGATATTAATTTAGTATTCTCAATTTTTATATTTTTGTGTATAATCATGGTCAAACTTAAAAAATGTTCACTTTTGACTAATCCTTAGGCGCCTTATATTCTGGCGGAGGGAGTACTATTCAACACGAACCCAGTTGCTCTAAGCCATTGGATCTAATAGCCCAACGGTCATGATTAGTGCTATGGATCCAATTCAAAACTGTTCCACTATAGTAGTATAAGTAGAGAGAATACAGTCTACTGTGCTACGAAAATTTGGGGGCGGTGACATGATGGTTCTAGAACATGCATGGTGGAGTCTGCTCTAGGTACTATTCAACACGAATCCAGCTTCTCTGAACCATTGGATCCAGTAGCCCAACGGTCAGGATTGGTGCTATGGATCCAATTCAAAACTGCTCCACTATAGTATAGAGATAGAGATATCTTATCTTATCTTATCTTACGAGTATATAGTGTATGAATAACTTTCAATATTGACCGTTGGATCAAGACTCGTGAATCCCAACATTTCCAGCCGTTGGATCATCTTTTCCATTCTAGCATCTAGAAGATTCTATTGATAGTCTTCAGCATAGTGAATGCTATGCACAAACCTCAAAACACAGTTCTCCATCATACTAGAATCTTCTCCCTCGTAGCTAATAATCATTGACTTCTACATGATCTTATCTTATCTTATCTTATCTTATCTTACCACTATATAGTGTATGGATAACTTTGAATGTTGACCGTTGGATCAAGACTCGCGAATCCCAGCATTTCTAGACGTTGGATCTTCTTTTCCATTCTAGCATCTAGAAGAATCTATTGATAGTCTTGAACACAATGAATGCACTATGCATAAACCTCTCAAAACACACTTCTCCATCATACTAGAATCTTCTTCCTCGTTTCTCTAGACCATGTTACCAAAAATTTCAAGTGTTAGGTAGCTAATAATCTTTGACTTCTACACATGATGATACAAAAAGTACAAGGACCAAATATACACCCATACTTTATAGATGTTGATCAAATTTATAATTTTTTGTGCTTTACCAATTATAATTTTATATAGTGATGATATGTCACGCGTTTACTATGTGAGCCTTATTAAGGTGTGCTTTTTTAAACAATGCAGGAGTAGTATATTTATTTTCTTAGACATATGGTCACCTCTGTCCACGCGCTGTACATGCTGAGAGAATAAAACGTTGGCAGGGGAAGAGGGCAGCAGAAAAGAGAAGTTGAAGGCGGTTCCATGTCAGAGAAAAGTTATGATGGGTTTCTGACACGAGGTACTCCTGCGGCCTTACAGTGTACACTCTACTAGTAGTAAATTTCAGGACCTATGCACGTAAAACAAATCATGTGTTTTCTCTCTCCTTCCCTATGCTCCATCTCTCCTCCCCTATCCCCTCGCGCACCGGTCTGGCTGATCTCTCTCTCGTCGTCCATAGTGTGGCGTTGCGCACGTGTGCCTTAGTACAACGGCTCTGTGTCTCTAGCGTGTTCGGAAACCACAAGTTGGTGTGGAGTGGGGATAGGGAGTACATAGGAAGGAAACCACTTTGGTCCTTGGCGGCACAAAAATTCAAAGTTTTCTGGTTTTCGAAATTTTCACTTGCTTCCCAAACATCGGGACGGAAGGTTATCCAAAAGATCGGCCAAACATTGGGAGGGAAGGTAATTTTGAACCCATTTTGAACATTGACCGTTGGATCAAGACTGGCAAATCCAAACTTTGAACATTGACCGTTGGATCAAGACTAGCAAATCCAAACTTTGCTAACCATTGGATCTTCTTTTCCATTATTAGCATCTAGAAATATTCTACAGATAGTCTTTAGCACAATGGATGCTAGTATGCACAAACCTCAAAACACACACTTCATTGCTCAGCTTCAGGGTCCTTGTGCTAAATGCATGCATGGACTTGGATGCAATTTTCATTTTTATGTGGTCCTTGATGTAACTTGTACTTCCACTGACCGTCTTAACTCTCAAGCACCTTGATGACCCACAAGTATAGGGGGTGTATCGCAGTATTTTCGAGGGAAGTGAAACCCAATTTATTGATTCGACACAAGGGGGGCCAAAGAATATTTATAAGCCTTAACAACTGAGTTGTCAATTCAGCTACACCTGGAAACAATCTTGCTCACAGCAGTTTATCAGTAGCAACAGTTTTGTAGTAGGAATAGTAAGGTAGCAGCAGCAGTAAAGTAAAGACAGCAGTAACAATAGCAGTAAACAGTAGGATTCAAGTGTGGTAGGCATAGGGATGGATGGACGGGCGTTGCATGGACAAGACAATTCACATAGCAATCAGAACATAGGGCAATTGCAGATAAATAAGATAAAGCATCCAAGTACTAGATAATCCTAGGCATGTGTTCCATATATAGTCACACGTGCTCGCAATGAGAACTTGCACAACATCTTTTGTCCTGCCAGCCCGTTTGCAGCGGGGCCTCAAGGGAACTACTGGCAATTAGGGTGCTCCTTTTAATAGAGCACCGGAGCAAAGCATTAACACTCCGTGAACACATGTGATCCTCACATCAAAGCCATTCCCTCCGGTTATCCCCATTTCTGTCACTTCGGGGCCATTGGTTCCGGACAACAACATGTCTATACAACTTGCAAATAAGACCATAAACAATACTATCATAATGAATCAGTAACATGTTCAGATCTGAAATCATGGCACTCGGGCCCTAGTGACAAGCATTAAGCATAACAAGTCACAACAAAGTCATAAAGCACTAATAAAAGATACTAGGCACCATGCCCTAATAATCCGATGCCATTGCATGAACGATCTCATCCAATCCCTACCATCCCCATAGCCTACAACGGGGGATTACTCACTCATAGATGGGGGAAACATGGATGGTCGATGGAGAAGCGATGGTGATGATGATGGCGATGATCTCCTTCAATTCTCCGTCCCGGCAGGGTGCCAGAACGGAGTTTCTGGTGCTGTTTCGTGGAATCTAGTGGTGGCGGCGGAGCGGAACTCCTTCTGGAAAAACGTCGAACCCCCCTTGAGTTTTTAGGTCAGACCGAGGGGTAGTCTGGGGCGGCCAGACCACCCCCTGGCGTGGCCTGGGCTTTTCCACACGGTCAGGTGGTGTGGCCTGGGCCCAGCCCCTCTCCGTCTCGTATTCTGGCTCCAGGAGTCTTCTGGTGAAATAGGATTTTTGGCATATTTTCCGGGATTTTTCCTGATAGTTGATTTTCTGCACAAAAAGTAGACACCAGGCAATTCGCTGAAAACAACGTCAGTCCGCGTTAGTTGCATCCAAATCACACAAGTTTATAGGAGAAACGATAGCAAAAGTGTTCGAGAAAGTAGATACGTTTTGGACGTATCAACTCCCCCAAGCTTAGCTTATTGCTTGTCCTCAAGCAATTCAATTGAAAACTGAGTGCGATAAAAGAACTTTCACGAACACATTTGCTTCATATGATGTATATATTCTCAGCATGTGATCAACTACTTAGACAATTCATAATAAGGAGTATGAAACTAAGTTTACTTAATAGGCATTGCAAGCTAGGAAGAGATTCCAACTCAAAAATAATAAGTAGCATGAAGCATAAACATAAGAAACATTACAATGCTCATAACAAGGTATGATAGAGTGGTATCCCGCTTGCCTTTGATTATGAATGCCAAGGCACCTCTGAAGTTCAGGTGAAGACTAGAAGTAAAGATGTCAAAGATACGAGCATCAAAGTCATAACACAAATAATCAAGTAATGAGACAAGCACAAAGAATGACAACTATGCTCTCAAGAAGGTGCTCAAAGAATATGTGGAGACTCAACAAGTAAAAGAAAAGGTTTTGAATAATTTGAAAAGCTTGCAAATGCTGAAAGTATGGTACTTGTTAGCTTTGAGCTCTCATTGCCACTATCATAAGCATCTTTATTGTGGTTAAGGTGAAAGTGAGGTCCAATTTGAGTTATATGCTTGACAGACTATAAACTGAAAATCCCATGTCCCTTGAGTACGAGGGCCGCTCCTCATGCTACTCAACTTTAGTTACCGGTAAGTTCTTGTCATCATAAATATGTGCGTATCATAGAGAACCGCCAACGGGGTACCCCTTGCCCGATGATACGGAAGAATCCCCATATCAAAATGACAAGGCTAGCAGCAATGAGTATCTCAGCAATCTTCTTATTTACCAGGGGAAAATGGTGCTTTTTTCTCTCTTTGCTCTTTTCATAAATCTCTTTTTTTCTTTTTCTCAATAGCTATCTCTCTTTTTTTTATAAGAAGAATGCTTCATAGATATCATTATGGTTACGCTGTAGGTTTCCACCATGTCAGCATGGATTAGACCAGCGGCCCATGCGTTTCTCTAACACACATACATAACTCCATGGACTTACAAGCTCCCTTTTTATTTCACACCGACGACATCCGCAAACAAAAGAGCATGGTATCAACTAGGTATATATTTACAAGTGTTGAAAGCGTTCCCCGTGACAGCACGGTTCTGCTAATCCCTAGCCTATAATTTGCAAGCATATAACTTTCATGGACAGTCACAATGGTTCAGGTTTATTAAGTGTAGAAAATAAAGTGTGCCATCAAGTTCGTGAGAGCTTTACTAACTAACTTTCTCATAACAAGCAAACATTTTATTCGGAAGAAAACAAGGCATATTGAATATGCACGGAAGTAGCAAATGATGCTAATAGGTAGGTATGGTGGACACTTTGGAAATATTTCGTTTAGGGAGTTGGAAACTTGAGTAAAACATACTCAGTGTAAGTGAAGGCTAGCAATAGTAAGGGAGCGACAAATGAGAGAGCAATAGCAGTCATAATCATGCTTGCAAAAAAACAGGACTAAACATGGCATGAAAGTGATTCAAGATCCTCAAGGCAAAATAATTCATCAAGGCTTAACTGATTATTTCAGTCATGTGCATGCGTGAGCATGTGCCAAGTCAATTCAAATGAAACATTCAGAGGAGGATACGACGGTGTCATACCAAGTTATGAATAGAGTAATGCAAGCAAATATTCATATGACATGCTACAAACTATTAGCAAGCTGGAACTAATCATACAGAAGCAGGAACTACTAAGCATCCAAAGATAACATACACCCTACACGAACAGGATAAGCATGCCCACAATGATGAGTATATGTACAAAAATGAAAACAAATAGAGTTCGTTACCAGCCTCTTACCATGCCTGAAGTTGTCATTAATCCTCATTATTGCTCTTCACTTGTGTGGCTTGAATAATAATATGAAACCAATATCCACCGAGAACTGCTGAACCCTGTAGCAAACTCACAAAATCAAAGAAGAACGACAAATATTTTTGTTGTTTTCGATTTTTAAAATAAGAACCAAAAAGGAAGAACAAGCAAAGCAAAATCTTTTTGGGTTTTTTGAATAGTTCAAACAAAGCAAGAAGGGGAAAACAAACCAAGGCAAAGAGAAAAAGAAGCAAATCAAAGAGAAACAACAAAAATATTTTTGGTCTTTTTGTGTTTCAGAAAGAAAAAGCAAAGAAAGAACAAAAACTAAAAAGAGAACGAAACATGAATATACAGAGTACCGACGAAACATGATAAGGAGATGAGTGTGGTGTCGACGTACCTCCCCCCAAGCTTAGACTTTTGGCCTGAGTGGGTATCAATCTAGATATGAGTAAGGGTTCCAAGCAGGAGGATCATGATCAGAATGGTCGTAGTTGGGCCTGTGGGAAGAAGAAGAAGCTCCCCAATCATAAGCAGGCTGCTGATATGAAGACTCTCCCTCATTCGAGGGCTGGACCAAATCATCCGTGACCTCCCTTCTAGTATCCTGCTCCTGTTGGGAGAGCTCTCCCAAGTACGTGTCAAGCTCCCCCTCAGTGAGGGACCATCCTTCCCTGTTATCAAGGTTAAACAAAATAGGTGCAGGCAAAAGAACAACACGCTCGGACTTGCTCTTTCTCCAACTAGCTTTGAGAAAGGTTATTTCATAAGATAACTCATTCAAACTAGCCCACGAGGAAACAAATTTATGCTGTATCATGGAATTAAAATCAAGCCTTTCTATGGGGAACTATAGGTCTAGATGATGAGGCACTAAACCATGCAATGCTAGTAAACGAGAAGCAATGAGGCCTCCACAAATTCCACCTTTCTCACGGTTAGCAGCAAGACGGAAAGCTATCAAAGCACCTAAGTTGTAAGACCTATCTCGTTTAAGAGCAGCAGAGATAAATGCTAGATCATAAGAAGATAACTTATTGGCAGTTTTCCTAGCAAGAACACACTTGGCAATAAAGTAGGCAAAGTAGCGAATGGAGGGAAGATGAATGTTACGGATTTTTCCATTCTCCTTCGAGAAGATGTTCCCTTGGAAAATTTCTGCGTATAAATCCATGAGTGGTTCAGGTCGCTCCTTAATCCTTCTACATGATCCCCATTGAGGTACCTTAATATCTACACAAAATTCATCGAGAGAAAGGTTGACAGCAATATTGTAAATTTTGTAGTGGACCATGGGGTTAGGCAAAGAGTGACTAAATTGAAAGTCCTGCACCGCAGACATGGTTAGCTTCACAAATTGACAAGGTTCATCTTCCAAAAAGTGCTCCAACCCTGCATTAGAAATCAAAGTGTGGAAATCTTGGAGAATTCCTGCAGCTCTCATGAACTCAGAGCATGGATAAATGGAAGGAAAAACTTCCTCCTCCTGTTGGACCTTCATGACCTTAGGCACCCATAGCTCATGTTGGTTTAGTTGATGCTCATTCATCTTCTATTCTGAAATTTAAACACCTATTAAACAAGTGATTGCAAAGTGAATATAATGAAGGGTACTACTCATAGTGACTTGTAAGAGGCCTAAACATGCATCAAAACTATATCTCTAAGCATCAAACAAGCTTACAAGCTCTCATAACCTGTCACCTATAGTAGAAAAATACTCAAGATATAATCCACTAAACACAAATCTACTTGGACAAGCGGAGGAGTCACATACTAGAGAACAAGTGCTCCAAATTTCAGCAACAAAGATGGGCTGAGCAAGGAGATCGAAAAAATCGAGAGCAAGCATAGCAAGAACGCGATTTTGAGCAATGAACTGGAGCTTACTCGGGAGAGAGAAGAAAGTGGCAGGTGAGAGAGTTAATGGAGGGCCAAGGGTGGCCCACACCATGGCATAGCGCCACCCAGGGCAGGTCGCGCCACCAGGTGGTGAGCCTGCCTGGTGGGTCCCCCTGGCACCTCCCAGGCACTCCTCTGCCCCTTTTTTCACATAAAAATTTAATATGAATTTTCTAGAATTTTTCGAGACACTTTATTTTGGGCATTTTTCAGGCATAGAAGAATGATTTTCTGACAGACAGATTTTTTTTTTGGAATGATGCAATGATAAAACAAGGGTAGGACTACAAAACTTCTAAGACACTCTAACATGCAAGCAACTAACAACAAAAATAAAACTAAACAAAAACAAAAACTAAAATGGATAGAATAGAAGTAAACGGAGAAAATCATAGTGAAAACATTGTCTTATTCAATGAAATCCTTTTGTTAACAAGGTTGATCAAGTCTTGTTAGCAAAACAATTTCATATGAGACAAACTTTGCTTCCACTAATGATTATGTTACCTCAACCTTGATAGCAATGGTCCCAATCATAATAGTTTCAAATTTTTCTCTTGGTATGGGACAATATATTTCTCCAACTTGAATGCCCTCAACATGTTCAATTGAATTCAAACCATAAGTCCTTTCAATCTTCTTAGGGAAATAGACAGTATGTTCCTTGTCATTAACATTGAAAGTCACCTTTCCTTGATTACAATTAATAACAGCTCCTGCAGTATTAAGAAAAGGTCTCCCAAGAATAATAGACATATTATCATCTTCAGGCATTTCAAGCACAACAAAATCAGTTAATATCAAGCAATTATGAGCCACTTGAACAGGTACATCCTCACATATACCAATAGGAATAGTGGTAGATTTATCAGCCATTTGCAAAGATATATCAGTTGGTATTAACTTTTCTAGTTGAAGCCTCTTATAGAGAGAGAAAGGCATAACACTAACTCCAGCTCCCAAATCACACAAAGCAGTTCTAACATAACTATTCTTGATAGAGCAAGGGATAGTTGGAATCCCTGGGTCTCCAAGTTTCTTTGGAACCTTACCATTAAAGGAATAATTAGCAAGCAAAGTAGAGATTTCTTCATTAGGGATCTTCCTTTCATTCGAGACAATATCCTTCATATACTTTGAGTAAGGAGGCAATTTAATAGCATCAGTCAAAGGAATTTGCAAGAATAAAGGTTTCATCCACTCACAAAACTTATTATAGTGTTCATCTTCCTTTGACTTGTGTTTCTTATCAGGGAAAGGAATAGGTTTTTGGACCCAAGGCTCTCTTTCACTACCATGTTTCTTAGCAACAAAATCTTCGTTAGTGTATTTAGTATTCTTAGTGTGCTTTTCAGGTTCTTATTCAACTTTTTCTTCATTAGGAACTTCATTTTCTTCATTATCACTTTCAGTTTTAGCATCAGAAATAGATATACTATTAGGATCTATAGCAGGTTCAGAGGGTTCTACAACAGTTTTATGTTTCTTTTCCCTTCTCTTACGAGTAGAGCCACTATTTTCAGCTTGTTGAGAATCCTGCTCAATTCTTTTGGGATGCCCCTCAGGATATAGATGATCCTGGGTAGCAGCACCACTTCTAGTTCTAATTTCATAAGCATGTTCTTCTTTAGCAGCATTAACTAGCAAGTCTTTCTGCACTTTAACGAGTTGATCTATTTGAGTTTGAACCATTTGAAAGTGTTTAACAATCATTTTAACATCATTAGAGGTTCTTTCCACAATATCTTTCAACTCAATAATAGCTCTAGTGTTTTCCATTAGATGATTTTGCACCCTTTTATTAAAATTATCTTGCTTAACAATAAAGATATCGAATTCTTCTAAGCATTGATCAGGAGGTTTAGAGTAAGGGATATTACCTTCATCAAAGTGTTGGATAGAGTGTACCTTGATAGTGGATGAGTAGGGAATAGGCTTACATAATTCTTCTATAGGAGGTAAATTCTTGACATCTGCAGCTTTAATTCCCTGCTCCTTAAGACATTTCTTAGCTTCCTTCATCACTTCCTCATTTAATTCAATAACTCCCCTCTTCTTTGATGTTGGAATAGGCACTGGTATAGTAGGTTCAGGTACAATTACTTCAGGTATAGCTTGTTCAGGAGGAGTCCAATCTTCATAGTTCTTGCTTACTTTAGCCATTAATTCCTCAGCTTCCTTAGGAGTCCTATTCCTGAAAACACAATCAGCACAACTATCTAGGTATGTCCTAGATTCTTCGGTTAGTCCATTATAAAATATATCAAGAAGCTCATTCTTAGGTAATGGACTTCCAGCCTGTGCATGAATTAGAGCATAAAATCTTGCCCATGCTTCGGGCAATATCTCTTTTTCTCCCTGTTTAAAATCAACAAGTTCCTGCAAAATAGCATGTCTAGCACTTGGAGGAAAATATTTCTGCAGGAAAGTACTAATCAAGCAATCAGGGCTATCAATAGATCCAGGAGGAAAATTACTAAACCAAGTTTTAGCTTCTCCTTTTAGTGAAAAGGGGAAAATCTTAGCAAGAAAGTAAGTACGCATCTTAATATCATCAGAAAACAAGCCACTCATGGTAGAAAGTTCATTCATATGTGCTACCGCACTTTCATTCTTAGTCCCACAAAAAGGTTCTTTCTCAACAATAGCTATGTAAGATAGATCGAGAGAGAAATCATAATCTTTATCTATAATGTTTATGGGAGAAGCAACAAACTTAGCAATAGGAGACAATTTGGGTGTAATAGTACGCCTCTCAAGGAGACTCTTAGCAGCACTCCTATCATGGGTGTTTTTACATTCTTTAATAAATTCATCGGTCATCTCAACATAACCATCTTCAATATCATAACTTTCACTAGACTCAGGTGAACTAACAGGTGTGGTAGTGTCTTCATTAGGAGTTTCAGTATTTCCAGCTATAGTTCTAGCAATCGTAGCATCTAGGAAAGGACCTAATGAACCACTCTTATCAAGCACAGTAGAAGCGGCATCATAAGCATCAGAAGTTTCAGATTCAGTAGTAGTAGTAGTGTGTGTAGTATGTGTATGTGGTTGTGTAACGAGCTTACTCATAACAGATGATGAATCAAGAGCAACAGAGGTGTTCAGAACCGTACATCTTCTTGTAGTGGATGGTAAAATAGGAACCTTGCCATCACGAGACTTATGTAACACCCTCGAATCGGCCCTATGCAAGTTTTAGCGCTTCCCGCCAAACCCGCATAGAAACGATTCAAGGACACCCACCAGGCACTTTCGTGTGGGTGGAAAACAAAGTAATATCATTACACATTAGTCCATGATGGAACCCACAGAACATATATACACAACAACGACTCCATGAGCCAAGAATACAGATATACAATACAAAGATCCAAATCACCTTGAAAACGATACAACGTCCGAGTACGGACAAGATGCAAATGGGGGCTAAGAGCCCTGAAGAATAACCAATGGCGTCCATAACCCTGCCCAGGCCAAGCCGGAAGGGTAACCCTGCTAACGACGTCGATCTCAAACCTGCTAAAACAAAAGGGGTGTCGACAAAGGGAAAAGGAAAAAGAGGAGCTTCAGTACTGAGGCCAGTACACGGCGAGGCTAGAATTCGGCGGCTCTCGCCTACATAGGTATGGTGGACTGAAGCGGCAACGCAGCATGCACTAAACAACCTATAGAGACTCGATACAACTGTTGGCTATTAGAGAGGGATAAGAAAGACCTATCCAGGAACACCTCATACTAACACCAACCATACCCGTCCTGGTATTCCCCCTCGAGACCAAACGAGGAAGTCAAATCGAGGAACTCATACAGTTGGCAGTTTTATTCATTCCATTATAGTTGAAGCACTTACTAGTCAGATATAGATAGCATGAGTCATCCTGATAGCATAAGTAGTGGCAAGTTTTAGTTAACCATTCAGTGGTAGTTGCAGTCCTTACTAGTCAGATACAATTAGCATGTGACATCACAAACCCAGCAGTAGTTGGCACTTTTATTTCATTCCATTGGAGTTGCGATACTTACTAGGCAGGTATAACATAACACGATACACCCCAGTTCCACCAGTTGTTGGCATGATTACTAGTCACATATTAAGTCAAATTTATAGCACTACTTTAGTTATGCTTGTCTATGATCGGGATACTGTGCTCCAAGTCGTCCATAACCGCGGACACGGCTTTCAGAAAGATTTACCCTGCAGGGGTGCACAAATAGCAACACACACATGATCAACCTCGGAAAAACGAAATCAAAACCCAACGAGGCTTTCACGACAAAGCAATCATAGGATTCATCAAATATTTCAGGGGGTCACCCCACTAAGCTACCCGCGACGAAGTTGGCCGGCTCCGAGACGGACCCAGGGTTTGTGTCAATGGCTGTAAACGACTAGGAACCCGAAAGTGTGACTGGGATTGTTGATATCGCGAAAACATTCCACGTTCCAAAACAGTACAGGTGCTCCACGCACAATCGTAAATAAAGCAGTAAAGCATGGCATAAGTATAGGATAATAATAAAGACCCAAACTAGTTTGTGGCCCCAAGAAATAAGAAATGAATCAAGCTCTGGCTAAGCGGGATTCATAGACTCTCCCGTATGTGGATAGTGCGAATAGTCAAGGAACAGGTATCAAGTACTCGGGGCCTACGGGACACAAGTGAGCGTGGAAGAACCAAATAAATTCTATTGCCCACCAATGCCTCTGCATTAGTTACATCTATTCCCAGCAATTTAATAGTTGTATTTAAACTCATGATCCTCTCCACCGTAAAGCATTTGACAACCTTCCAACAACTGTGTGGTACTTCATGACACGGGATCGCACCTGAGCAAGCAACTACGACTCGCAAGACCATCTACCTATCAAACAACAGGCACTAGGATGTGTCCAAGGCAATATAGAAGCTGCAAGGTATATAAATGGTGCACGGAAACTAAAGCATCGCATTACGGGTATCAATAGATCAATAGGAGGAAATAAAGACTATAAATGCAAAATAGGTAGAAAGGGGGAGATTGCTCGCCTGTAAAACACTGCCGAAGGTACATTATCCGAAGGACTTGCCGATACTCACATCCACTCAACGGCCTACTCCGCGAAGAACAAAACACTAAAAGAAACACCGGATGCAATATTTAATACTATGGCATAAGAATCGGCATGTTTATGATATGATGCATGACATGGCAAAGATGCGATACGCCTAGGCAATATTAAGCGGAACCGGGGTCCCGACGATTAATTAGAAGGTTCATGTTGTTTAGGTACCCCGGAATTTAAATGTTGAATTAACAAGGCAATTCATGGCATCGGTTCGCTACACAAATTTAAATGGGGCCAATATAAGACTAGAATAGCCCACATATGGCCTCCATATTTAATTTAGGTGAATCATCGAAATACCCTCAAGCACCCACAATATGTACGGGACATGAACAATTAATGCAACAAGGAGATATTATATATTATAAAAATAGGGGTCTCGGATAGGGGTCACACATTAGGGTTTGACGATCTTGGCTCCAGAGGGCGTTCAGGTTCGGTCTCGGACTCCGGGATCTAGGGGTCTTCAAAAACGGGAAGGAGAGCTTGGCGTTCCTAGGTTCGGTCTTCGGGGTTGCTTCAATCAGATCCATGACGAAGTACTTGTCATCCCATGTAGAAGTCCTTGTCGATCCGTGGCGAGGGTCTTCGGGTTCGGGTCTTCGGGGTATACGGTCTTGGCGTTCTGTGACGGAGGTCCTGACATGCAACGCCATCGCCTTCGGTTTCTAGGATGGAGAACTTGGGGTTTTTTGGCCTCGGGTGAACTTTAACTCGTCGGTGTCATCCAAGTTTTGCCCCGTATATCTTGTCAAAGCGGGGAGTCGAGAGGCCACTTGGCGGCAGATCTTGATAGATGCCACGGGCAAAAGACACCGGGTAGCAGGGTCATGACTCACGGCATCAAGATGTACACACGTTAGGAGCAACATGGTTCCCCTAGCGCTGATATTGCGTCGGAAAACATCCAGCGAGGCTGCTGCTGGTATCTGCCTGCACGGGTGTGACAAAGGAAACAACAACACCACTTTTCTAGAGGAAACAGAATAGGAGGCAGAGCTCCACATCAAGCAGGTGGTGGTCACCGGACAAGGTAGACGTGCGAGTCAGAGGCACACGTCCTTGGTGGTGCTTGAAGGTGGTCGGAGGCGTTGCCTAGCGAGGAGCACGCGGCGGCGGGAGAAGGGACACAGGAGGCGGCCGACCGGACGGAGACGAATGTTGGGTGGAGCTCGGACCGGGTCGGCAGGGAGGGACTGGCCAGAGACAAGCACGACGGCTCTCTAGCAATGGCGGCACGGCTTGAGGCAGAGGAGGGCGCTTGCGGGCGACCATGGCAGGGGCACGGGAGAGCATGGGTCGCGGGCACCTGAGACGAAGGAGACGGGCGCTTCGGGCACGCGGATGTGAGAGGCGGCGACCTCGCGACGGTGGCGGCGGGGAGACGCGATGCAGGGCTCCAGAGGAGCGAGGCGATGAGGACGAACCGTGGCGACGGGGAGCTCCTGTCGATGGGGACCGAGGCCAGCGATAGCGGCTCTGCTGAGAGGCGAGGTGAGGCCGTGCGGGGCAGCGGTGCCAACGAGCGAGGAAGGGATGACCGGAGGCGGCCAAGAAGGTAGCGAGGGCACACACGAGATGAAGGCGGCAACGGAGGTTGGTGGGGATCGCTAGGTGCGAGGCAGAGGGACGGGATCGAGGACAGGACGAGGCGACCGAGTCGTGGTGGGGCCCGCGAGAGGTAGGGAGCAGGGCAGGGTCGGGGAAGGGGTAGGTGGCATCTCTGGGGTAGGCCAGGGGCGAGCAGGGCACGCTTGCAGGTTAGCGTGCCGCGGGGTGGTCCCGTGGCGTGCGGGATGAGTCCGCAGGGTGGGTCGCGCTAGAGCGATGGGGTGGGGCTTGCTGCGTCGCATGCGCGCGTGTGTGTTGCAGCGACGGCAGGGGTATTTGTTAGGTGTTAGGTAGATTTTTAGGTTAGGGTTTGGTCTAGAGGGCTAGGTGGTTTTGGGGTGGTTCGGTCGGGGTTGTAGGCTGCTAGCTGCTGGGCTTTGGGCCTGGCGGCTTGTGGCCTCCCCTAGAAAATATTTTTACTTATCTCTTTTATTTTTAAAAAGGCTTTTGCAAATAGTTTTTAGACAATAAAAGATCCGAAAAAGATCAAGGTTTGCACTTTAAAATAAAAGGGAGGGATTAATGTAGAAAACAAAATAGGGCTTTTAGTAAAATAGTTTTAGGCAAAAGATATCCATGATGACATGATGATGCTCAAATGCAATGTGGCATGATGACATGAGCATACGGTCATGATGATGCACAAAATAAAAATAACACGCAATTTTCTAGTAGTGGTTTTACCGGGGTGCTACAATTCGACACCACTAACAATGGATCTCACCCTCGAGATCCGCCTCATGGTACGGGGAAGAAGGACGACGATCTGAATCTTCTCGCTTCGTGTAGATCTTCGCGACACCACTAACAAGGGTTCTTGCTCCATTCGTCGAGAACACTCCGGAGAAACAAAGACGAAGAAAGAGGTCATAAGGCTACCACTAACTTCAGTTGAAGGAGTAAATTGCATAGATCCGCCAATTCAATGTGCAGAGCGAATGATAAGAGTAGTGGTATGATCGTGACTCCATCTCGCACTCAAAACATTACTTTGCACATGAATAGGAGAATTATGCAACCAACTCTCAGAATTCAGACTGAAGATCCTGACAAGAGAGGTTCGGAAACAAAGGAGTGATGCAGGGTTTCATCGGATCTGATGTAGATGAGGTCGTCGTGTTGGAAAACACTGGAAGGTACAAGAAGGAACAAAGAGAAGTCCAACAGATAAAGGATTCCTCAAATAGCATGAAGACCGGATGTAGTAGCACCATTACCAAAGGAGGAAGCGAAACCCTGAAGGTACGATGGAAAACCCAACCACGAGAAATCCTGGACTTGAAGAAAAGATAAGAGAGCAGATTCAAAACACGCAGAGATAAGAGGAGAATAGTAGAGGGTAAGGAGTAAAACCAGACCTAACCAGATCTATCGAACCGATTTTGCAAAATAGTTTGACACTCTACTTCGGCCATTAGCTAGGTTATCCTATAGGCTGGACCAGTGGGGTATCACAACTGCTGAGCTCTGATACCACTCTGTAACACCCTCGAATCGGCCCTATGCAAGTTTTAGCGCTTCCCGCCAAACCCGTATAGAAATGATTCAAGGACGCCCACCAGGCACTTTCGTGCGGGTGTAAAACGAACTAATACCATTACAAATTAGTCCACGATGGAACCCATAGAACATATATACACAACAACGACTCCATGATCCAAGAATATAGATATACAATACAAAGATCCAAATCACCTTGAAAACCATACAACGTCCGAGTACGGACAAGATGCAAATGGGGCTAAGAGCCCTGAAGAATAACCAATGGCGTCCATAACCCTGCCTAGGCCAAGCCGGAAGGGTAACCCTACTAATGACGTCGATCTCAAACCTGCTAAAACAAAAGGGGTGCCAACAAAGGGCAAAGGAAAAAGAGGAGCGTCGGTACTGAGGCCAGTACACGGCGAGGCTAGCATTCGGCGGCTCTCGCCTACATCGGTATGGTGGACTGAAGCGGCAGCACAGCATGCACTAGACAACCTATAGAGACTCGATACAATTGTCGGCTATTAGAGAGAGATAAGAAAGACCTATCCGGGAACACCTGATACTAACACCAATCATACCCGTCCTGGTATTCCCCCTTGAGACCAAACAAGGAAGTCAAACCGAGGAACTCACACAGTTGGCAGTTTTATTCATTCCATTATAGTTGAAGCAGTTACTAGTCAGATATAGATAGCATGAGTCATCCTGATAGCATAAGTAGTGGGCAGTTTTAGTTAACCATTTAGTGGTAGTTGTAGTACTTACTAGTCAGATATAATTAGCATGTGACATCACAAACCCAGCAGTTATTGGCACTTTTATTTCATTCCATTGGAGTTGTGATACTTACTAGGCAGGTATAACATAGCACGATACACCCCAGTTCCACCAGTTGTTGGCACTTTTATTATCCATTCCATTGTAGTGAAGCTGATTACTAGTCACATATTAAGTCAAATTTATAGCACTACTTTAGTTATGCTTGTCTATGATCGAGATACTGTGCTCCAAGTCGTCCATAACCGCGGACACGGCTTTCAGAATGATTTACCCTGCAAGGGTGCACAAATAGAAACACACACACGATCAACCTCGGAAAAACCAAATCAAAACCCAACGAGGCTTTCACGACAAAGCAATCACAGGATTCATAAAATATTTCAAGGGGGCACCCCACTAAGCTACCCGCGATGAAGTTGGCCGGCTCCGAGACGGACCCAGGGTTTGTGTCAATGGCTGTAAACGACTGGGAACCCGAAAGTGTGACTGGGCTTGTCGATACCGCGAAAACATTCCACGTTCCAAAATAGTACAGGTGCTCCACGCACAATCGTAAATAAAGCAGTAAAGCATGGCATAAGTACAGGATAGTAATAAAGCCCCAAACTAGTTTGTGGCCCCAAGAAATAAGAAATAAATCAAGGTCTGGCTAAGGGGGATTCATAGACTCTCCCATATGTGGATAGTGCGAATAGTCAAGGAACAGGTATCAAGTACTCGGGGCCTACGGGACACAAGTGAGCGTGGAAGAACCAAATAACATCTATTGCCCACCGATGCCTCTGCATTAGTTACATCTATTCCCAGCAATTTAATAGTTGTATTTAAAGTCATGATCCTCTGCACCGTAAAGCATTTGATAACCTTCCAACAACTGTGTGGTACTTCACGACACGGGATCACACCTGAGCAAGCGACTACGACTCGCAATACCATCTACCTATCAAACAACAGGCACTAGGATGTGTCCAAGGCAATATAGAGGCTGCAAGGTATATAAATGGTGCACAGAAACTAAAGCATCGCAATACGGGTAGCAATATATCAATAGGAGGAAATAAAGACTATAAATGCAAAATAGGTAGAAAGGGGGAGATTGCTCCCGTAGAAAACACTGCCGAAGGTACATTATCCAAAGGACTTGCCGATACTCGCATCCACTCAACGGCCTACTCCGCGAAGAACAAAACACTAAAAGAAACACCAGATGCAATATTTAATACTACGGCAGAAGAATCGGCATGTTTATGATATGATGCATGACATGGCAAAGATGCGATGCGCCTAGGCAATATTAAGCGGAACCGGGGTCCCGACGATTAATTAGAAGGTTCATGCTGTTTAGGTACCCCGCAATTTAAATGTTGAATTAACAAAGCAATTCATGGCATCGGTTCGCTACACAAATTTAAATGGGGCCAATATAAGACTAGAATAGCCCACATATGGCCTCCATATTTAATTTAGGTGAATCATCGAAATACCCTCAAGCACCCACAATATGTATGCGACATGAACAATTAATGCAACAAGGTGATATTATATATTATAAAAATAGGGGTCTCGGATAGGGGTCACACATTAGGGTTCGACGATCTTGGCTCTGGAGGGCGTTCAGGTTCGGTTTCGGACTCCGGGATCTAGGGGTCTTCAAAAACGGGAAGGAGAGCTTTCCGTTCCTAGGTTCGGTCTTCGGGGTTGCTTCAATCGGATCCATGACGAAGTACTTGTCGTCCCATGTAGAAGTCCTCGTCGATCCGTGGCGACGATCTTCGGGTTCGGGTCTTCGGGGTATACGGTCTTGGCATTCCGTGACGGAGGTCTTGGCATGCAACACCATCGCCTTCGGGTTCTAGGATGGAGAACTTGGGTTTTTTGGCCTCGGGTGAACTTTAACTCGTCGGTGTCATCCAAGTTTTGCCCCGTATATCTTGTCGAAGCGAGGAGTCGAGAGGCCACTTGGCGGCAGATCTTGGTAGATGCCACGGGCAAAAGACACCGGGTAGCAGGGTCATGACTCACGACATCAAGATGTACACACGCTGGGAGAAACATGGTTCCCCTAACGCTGATATTGCGTCGGAAAACATGCACCAAGGATGTTGCTGGTATCTGCCTGCGCGGGTGTGACAAAGGAAACAACAACACCACTTTTCTAGAGGAAACCGAATAGGAGGCAGAGCTCCACATCAAGTAGGTGGTGGTCATCGGACAAGGCAGACATGTGAGTCAGAGGCACACGTCCTTGGTGGTGCTTGAAGGTGGCCGGAGGCATTGCCGAGCAAGGAGCAGGCGGCAGCGGGAGAAGGGACGTAGGAGGCGGCCGACCGGACGGAGACGAAGGCTGGGTGGAGCTCGGACCGGGTCGGCAGGGAGGGACTGGCCGGAGATGAGCACGGCGGCTCTCTAGGAACGGCGGCACGGCTCGAGGCAGAGGAGGGTGCTCACGGGCGGCCATGGCAGGGGCACGGGCGAGCATGGGCCGCGGGCACCTGAGACAAAGGAGACGAGCGCTGCGGGCGCGCGGATGTGAGAGGCGGTGACCTCGCGACGGTGGCGGCGGGGAGACGCGGTGCAGGGCTCCAGCGGCGCGAGGCGACGAGGACAAACCGCGGCGATGGGGAGCTCCTGTCGATGGGGACCGAGGCCAGCGACAGCGGCTCTGCTGAGAGGCGAGGTGAGGCCGTGCGGGGCAGCGGCGCCAACGAGCAGGGAAGGGACGACCGGAGGCGGCCAGGGAGGTAGTCGAGGGCACGCACGAGATGAAGGCAGCAACAGAGGTTGGTGGGGATCGCTGGGTGCGAGGCAGAGGGACGGGATCGAGGACAGGACGAGGCGACCAAGTCGCGGTGGGGCCCGCGAGAGGTAGGGAGCGGGGCAGGGTCAGGGATGGGGTAGGTGGCATCTCTAGGGTGGGCCAGGGGCGAGCAGGGCGCGCTTGCGGGTTAGCGTGCCGTGGGGTGGTGCGGTGGCGTGCGGGACTAGTCCGCAGGGTGGGTCGCGCTAGAGCGATGGGTTGGGGCTTGCTGCATCGCATGTGCGCGTGTGTGTTGCGGCGGCGGCAGGGGTATTGGTTAGGTGTTAGGTAGATTTTTAGGTTAGGGTTTGGTCTAGAGGGCTAGGTGGTTTTGGGGTGGTTCAGTCGGGGTTGTAGGCTGCTAGGTGCTGGGCTTTGGGCCTAGCAGCTTGTGGCCTCCCCTAGAAAATATTTTTACTTATCTCTTTTATTTTTAAAAAGGCTTTTGCAAATAGTTTTTAGACAATAAAAGATCTGAAAAAGATCGAGGTTTGCACTTTAAAATAAAAGGGAGGGATTAATGTAGAAAACAAAATAGGGCTTTTAGTAAAATAGTTTTAGGCAAAAGATATGCATGATGACATGATGATGCTCAAATGCAATGTGGCATGATGACATGAGCATACGGTCATGATGATACACAAAATAAAAATAACACGCTATTTTCTAGTAGTGGTTTTACCGGGGTGCTACAACTTACCCATGATGGATGGATAGCAGCAAACAATAGAGAATCCAAGTGAACTTAATAAATAAAGCTATGCTCCCCGGCAACGGCGCCAGAAAATAGTCTTGATGACCCACAAGTATAGGGGGTGTATCGTAGTATTTTCAAGGGAAGTGAAACCCAATTTATTGATTCGACACAAGGGGAGCCAAAGAATATTTATAAGCCTTAACAACCGAGTTGTCAATTCAGCTGCACCTGGAAACAATCTTGCTCACAACAGTTTATCAGTAGCAAAAGTTTTGTAGTAGGAATAGTAAGGTAGCAGCAGTAGTAAAGTAAAGACAGCAGTAACAATAGGAGTAAACAGTAGGATTTGAGTGCGGTAGGTATAGGGATGGATGGAAGGGCATTGCATAGACAAGACAATTTACATAGAAATCAGAACATAGGGCAATTGCAGATAAATAAGATAAAGCATCCAAGTACTAGATAATCCTAGGCATGTGTTCCATATATAGTCATACGTGCTCGCAATGAGAACTTGCACAATATCTTTTGTCCTGCCAGCCCGTTTGCAGTGGGGCCTCAAGGGAACTACTAGCAATTAAGGTGCTCCTTTTAATAGAGCACCGGAGCAAAGCATTAACACTCCGTGAAAACATGTGATCCTCACATCAAAGCCATCCCCTCCGGTTATCCCGATTTCTGTCACTTCGGGGCCATTGGTTCCGGACAACAACGTGTGTATACAACTTGCAGATAGGACCATAAACAATACTATCATAATGAATCAATAACATGTTCAGATTTGAAATCATGGCACTCGGGCCCTAGTGACAAGCATTAAGCATAACAAGTCGCAACAAAGTCATAAAGCACTAATAAAAGATACTAGGCACCGTGCCCTAATAATCCGATGCCATTACATGAACGATCTCATCCAATCCCTACCATCCCCATAGCCTATAGCGGGGGATTACTCACTCATAGATGGGGGAAACATGGATGGTCGATGGAGAAGCGATGGTGATGATGATGGCGATGATCTCCTCCAATTCTCCCTCCCGGCAGGGTGCCAGAACAGAGTTTCTGGTGCTGTTTCGTGGAATCTGGTGGTGGCGGCAGAGCAGAACTCCTTCATGAAAAACGTCGACCCCCCTGAGTTTTTAGATCAGAAGGCAACTTATAGGCGAAGAGGGAAATCGGGGGGGCAGTCTAGGGCGGCCAGACCACCCCCTGGCGTGGCGTGGGCTTGCCGTGCGACCAGGTGGTGTGGCCTGGGCCTAGCCCCCCTCCGTCTCGTATTCTGGCTCTGAGAGTCTTTTGGTGAAATAGGATTTTTGGCATACTTTCCGGGATTTTTCCTGATAGTTGATTTTCTGCACAAAAAGTAGACACCAGGGTAATTCTGCTGAAAACAGCGTCAGTCCATGTTAGTTGCATCCAAATCACACAAGTTTAGAGGAGAAACGATAGCAAAAGTGTTCAGGAAAGTAGATACGTTTTGGACGTATCACACCTCACTCCTACGAGACCAACCATTAGATCGGCCATTCGCGGTACTTCTTATCTTATCTTTATCTTATCGTATCTCTTATAATACCATACCACCATTGTATAGTGTACGAGTTAACTTCGAACATTGACCGCCGGATCAAGACTAGCAAATCCAAACATTGCTAATCGTTAGATCTTCTATTTTCCCTTAGCATCGAGAAAGACTCTATTGATAGTCTTTAGCATGATGAACGCTAGTATGCGAAAACCACAAAACACACACACTTCATTATTCAGTTTTAGGGTCATTGTGTTAAATGGATGGACTTGGATGCAATTTTCATTTTTTATGAGGTCCTTGATGTAAGTTGTACTTCCATCGATCGTGTTAACTCTCAAGCACCTCTCTCCTATGAGACCTACCATAGTTAAAAAAATGCAACCACCCCAATTATCACACAAATTGGATCAATGGTTTCTTATACGTAATGCCTAAGTTTTTAGTACTAGGATTTTTCAAGCTTCCTAGCAAAATTTGCACACTTCAGTGACTTCTTGTTGATTTAAAAAAATTAGATGAAACTTGAGCTACAAGTAAGCGTGATAGATTCCTCTTTAATTAAATATATTTTCGTAGGTAGATGGGTGCATCTTCTTCTAGTAAACAATATCGTCAGTGTGAGTTTCTAACTATGAGGAAAGAAAATCCTCAGTTTTCAGAATGATGACGAGATGGTTCTTTTATGTAAAGAAAGTCTGAAGAATATGGATCTCAATGCCATAAGCCAAGCTTTTAGACATATTAAGTGGACCAATGTGTCTTACTTACGATTCCCATGTTTTATGAGTTTTCAAACTCCCTATGTAGCTAATTAACTTTGCCCCACTTGAATGTCTTCATGTCTATATTTATCGAAATTTGGTCAAACTTGAACTACAACAACTAAATTATTGTAGGTTGCTTCTAAAGAATTACAAAAAACTTTTGGAGATGTACCCATTGGGGGCTCAGTTAATATATCAGAAAACAACCGAGAGTTTTGACAATACGTTTTTTACTCCTTTCTAATTAAGATTTTGCATCTTGACAATTTAACGAAAAAATAGCTCAAACTTGAGCTACAAGTGAGCGCGATAGATTTTTCTTTAATTAAATGTCTCTTTGGAGGTAGATGGATGCATCTTCTTGTAGTAATCAGTATCGCTGGTGTGAGTTTCCAACTATCAGGAAAGAACATTCTCAATTTTCCGAGTGATGATGAGATTATTGTTCGTTTTCGTAAACAAAGTCCGAAGGATATGGACCTGAATGCCACAAGCCAAGCTTTCAGACATATATAGTGGACCCTCATGTTGTACTTATGATTCCCGTGTTTTACGAGTTTTCAAACTTATTCCTATAGCTAACTTTGCCCACTTCAAAATGATTTTATGTTGATTTATTAAAATTAGTTCAATTTTGAACTACAAGTAAATTGTAGGTTGCATTGAAAGTTTTACTTTTTTTGGAGGTAACCATTGGGGGCTGATTTAATATATCACAAACCACCACCGATAGTTTTTACAACAAGTTCAACTTCTTGCTAAGATTTTGCATCTAGACAATTTAATAAAATTATATCAAACTTGAGCTATAAGTAAATGCGATATATTGCTCTTGAGTTAATTGTCTTTTCGGAGGTAGACGGGTGCATCTTCTTGTAGTAAACAATGTCATCGATGTCAGTTTCCAAATATCAGGAAATATCATTCTTAATTTTCTGAGTGACGATGAGATTGTTCCTTTTTGTAAAGACAGTCTGAAGAGTATGGATCTGAATGCCACAAGCCATGTTTTAGACATCTTATCTTACCACTATATAGTGTACTATGCATAAACCCCAATGCATCTTCTTGTAGTAACTTTGAATATTGACCGTTGGATCGAGACTCGCGAATCCGAACATTTCTAGCCATTGGATCTTCTTTTCCATTATAGCATCTAGAATATTCTATTGATAGTCTTGAACACAATGAATGAACTATGCATAAACCTCTCAAAACACACGTATCCATCATACTAGAATCTTCTCCCTCGTTTCTCTAGACCATGTTACCAAAAATTTTAAGTGTTAGGTAGCTAATAATCTTTGACTTCTACACATTATGATACAAAGTAGAAGAACCAAATATACACCCATACTTTATAGATGTTGATCAAATTTATATTTTTTCCACTTTACCTATTATAATTTTATATAGTGATGATATGTCGGACGTCTATTATCTGAGCCTCACGTGCAGGACACGTGCAACTTACTAGTATCTTATCTTATCTTACCATTATATAGTGTACGAATAACTTGGAATGTTGACTGTTGGATCAAGACTCACGAATCCCTGTATTTCTAGCCATTGGATCTTCTTTTCCATTCTAGCATCTAGAAGATTCTATTAAAAGTCTTCGGAATAATGAATACTATCCACAAACCTCAAAACACACTTCTCCGTCATACTAGAAGCTTCTCCCTTGTTTCTCTAGACCATGCATATGATCAAAAATTTCATGTGTTAGGTAGCTAATAATCTTAGCATTCTACAGGATGATACAAAGTACAAGGACCAAATATACACCCATACTTTATAGATGTTGCTCAAATTTAAAAAAAATGTGCTTTACCAATTACAATTGTATATAGTGATTATATGGTATACGTCTACTATCTGAGTCTCACGTGCAGCTTACTACTAGCTAATAATCGTTGACTTCTACATGATCTTACTACTACATAGTGTACAAACAACTTTGAATATTGACCATTGGATCAAGACTCATGAATTCCAACATTTCCAGTCGTTGCATCTTCTTTTCCATTCTAGCATCTTGAAGATTCTATTGATAGTCTTCATTACAAACCACTATATAGTGTACGGATAACTTTGAATATTGACCGTTGGATCAAGACTCGTGAATCCCAGCATTTCTAGCCGTTGGATCTTCTTTTCTATTCTAGCATCTAGAAGATTCTATTGATAATCTTCGTCATACTAACGATTCCTATGTTTTTTGAGTTTTCAAACTTCCTAACTAACTCCGCCACTTGAATGACTCTATGTAGATTCAACAAAATTAGGTCAAATTTGAACTACAAGTAAATTGTAGGTTACTTTGAAAGTTTTAAGAAAAAGCTTTTGGAGGCACCTATCGGACAGTCAATTAATATACTCCTTATCAGAAACCACAAAGAGTTTTGACAAGAGGTTCAACTTCTTCCTAAGATTTTGCATCTTGACAAACTTGAACTACAAGTATGCGTAGATACTTGTCTCGAATTAAATGTCTTTTCATAGTTAATTAATGAAAAAATAAAGTGGCATAATAACTTAGCTAGCTACCATAATATCACACATACCAAGACTAGTAGTATATGATTATACTCCCTCTGAAATATAAGGCGCTTTAGCTTTGTGAGATGAATGTATCTAGACGCCTTTTAGTGTATAGGTTCACTATTAACCTCCACGAAGCCATACACTAAAAGACGTATAGATACATTCGATTCACAAAGCTAAAACGTCTTATATTTCTAAATGGAGAGAGTACAACCTAATTAATAAGGCCTTTGCGTGATAGTACACACATGTTGTTACCCACTATGATGAAGGTACATGTGCAAGTTACTGGAGTAGTCTAAGTTATTTAGCACTATGTGACCATGCTAAATCAGAACGGAGGTGTACGTAATATATGCCTTAAAGGCACCTGCACTACAAGAAAACTTGGCTTTTACAATGGACGATTTTCATGGTTGAAGGCCTGTTTTCGTGGCTGAAAAGTCTTCTACGATGGATGACCATCGTGGTAAAAGCCCCGTCACAAAAGAATCAACCATGGTTTTTTCCTGACCGTGGCAGATCACACCCTTCAGCCATGAAAACTTGTTCCGTCTTAGATCTGTTCACCAGCCGTGTGGACTGCTGACCTCATGCAAAATGCCACATGACAAACACCATTAATGACCAGTTACTGCCATTAACGGCCATGGGAACCATGGTAGAAGCCAGGCCCAGCTAAGGCCTGCTCATAATTAAGTGGGCCGGCCCATCAAGAGAGCCCAATAAGTTTACGACTTGTTACTGTTTCGTCCGACACTGTTTGAAATGGACCCAAAGATGTGGCCAGCAGCAACCCACGAATGTCAGGCCCGTTACTGTTTCGGCCTACAAAAGCCCACACTTTTCGAACACTATGTGACCCATTAACATGATGCGTCAAGTAGGCCCGATACTGTTAAAGCCCACAGTCAGCCTGTCACTGTTCTCACAGCTCGTCATGGGCTGCCTACGAATAACCCACTTTTGAAAAGGTCCGATACTGTTCTAGCCTTTTACTATTCTGGCTCGTTACTATTCTGGTCGGCTACTATTCATGTCCGTTACTATTGTGGCCCTTTACTGTTCTGGCCCGTTACTGTGTTGGTTGCCCCTGTTTTGGCCTGTTACTATGCAGGCATGTTACTATTCTGGCCTATTAGTATTCTGGCCTGTTACTGTTCTAGCTTGTTGCTTTTTTGGTCTGTTACTGTTCTGACCTGTTACTATGCTGGGTTGCTACTGTTCTGGTGTGCTAGTGATTTGGACTACTACTGTTTTGGCATGTTACTATTTTAGCCTATTACTGTCCTAGCATGTTACTGTTGTTGCCTGCTACTGTTTTGGCCTATTACTATTTTGGCATGTTACTGTTTTGTCCTGTTACTGTTTTGGCCTGTTACTGTTTTGTCCTGTTACTGTTTTGTCCTGTTACTGTTCTACCCAGTTGCCGTTACTATTTCAGTAATTCTAAAGGCCATGCAAATATCATAAAAGGAGTATAATTAGCGATCATCTTTTACTGTTCATGGAAGGCGCAATAAAAGAAGGGCAAATAACAAAACCCTATACAGATACCTGATCGACCTGGCTGGCGCAGTTATGCTACCGCCATTCATGGACGGCATCAACTAAATGCCTACATGGCCTATGCGAGTTATCTAGATATTACATCAGCTGCAAACTTCTTAAAAATATTACATAATATGAACAAATGGGAAAGAAAATTCAGCATTTCAGTTACCAATGAAGTTGATAGCAGAGTCCTCAATTTGCTTTCTCAATCCATCAACTGCATCTCCCTTTGAGTGTGACAGCTACATTGGAAAACCACCTTGAGACATGATCTTGCAGTCCCCTCTTTGGTGGCGATAGCAATAATTGCAGTCTGAAACTAACTAATAACAAGTTAATACAACAAAGAAGACAAACTACTCATAGCTAAGAATGAACCAGATAGGAATTATAACTGCAATTACCAACATGTAGAGTAGGAATGCAAACCATGAATTAGCTATATAGTAGATGATAGTTATGTCATTGCCTAAGACGAACCAGAACCAGATACGAGATATAATGGTGTGGCTTGTGAACCTATAGAACAGGATAAACAAACATTAGACAAGTATGCCAACAATGAAATGAGGAATCAAGCAAAGTGATTCTTAGAATTTCAGTATAAACTAGCCAGGTCATTTCAGCAAATATATATGGAAGAAGTGGTATCTCCGGGAATGCAAGAGTCGTTGGGTGACTCGGAATTTGCGGTGAGCTACACAATGGCATGCAGTTACTATCATATCTAAGAATGAACCACATAGAAATTATAACCACAACACCAGAACTTGTGAGTGGGAATGGAAAACACGATTGAACTATATAGTGAAGAACAATTATGCTGTTGATTAGGACGAACCAGCACCAGATACAAAAAATATATAATGGCATCACTGGTGGACCTGTAGGCTATGTAAACCAACATGTTCAGTGTTGCCTTTTTGAGCTCTACGCAAAGAAAAAGAAAATAGTCAGGGTTGTAGCTTTTGAAGAACTAGATGGCAACAACAAAATTATAATGGAACTAGTATGAAGAGTTTGAACGGGTACTACAGGATAGCAGAACGATGCCAGGGAGGAAATAATAGCAGGAACTTAGCTCAGGAATAACCAGATAGAGTCAGTAACTGTGGAGCATGGAATCCACACTAATATTTTCCACTGACATTATATTTTGCAAGAACTACACAATAGCAGGCAATTACTGGTGTACGGAGCAGCTAAGATAAGAACATGTGCATGACAATATAATAGACATGTGCATGACTTGAAATTTGTAGAGCAGCGAATGCAAAACGACAGGCCTAATGACATTGTATGTACTAGTGCGAAGAACAGGCGTGCCTAGTGACGAAGGTTTAACTCGTCAATGCCCATTGTTATGGACTTGGGTTTTGGAGAAGGAGGGAGCGCTGGAGACATCTATCAGCTAGCAAACAAGCACATAGGGGACAAAGGATTTACCCAGGTTCAGGCCTCGTAGAGGTCCCTACTCCTGCTTGTCTGCTCGTGGAATTATCGAAGGAGTCGAAAGTTACAATGATGCGTAGATGCAATCTGGCAAGGGTTGTGGAAACTAGGGTTGCGTGTGTCCTCCTCGCCGCCCCCTCCTATCCTTTATATAGATAGGCTAGGTCTCGGGTAGCAGGTCGAGTCGGTTACAAGTTAGGGTTTTCCCCTTCAAACTTTCTATCTTTAGCTTCTTCTTGTCCTTCAAGTAATCGAGAGTCCGTAGGTTACTCGAGTCCCTCCATCCGGCCTTTGGCGACACCGTGGGCCTGTATGTATTTGGACCGTATATACCAAGCTCGAGTACTTGTAGGGTATACCCATGTCAGTAGCCCCCGAGTGTCCAGTGGAATCGCAGATTCGACTGGGGACTTTTTGAAGCCTTCGAGTGCCTAATGAGTACATTTCGATTGCTTTTATTTGTGTCATAGGGATTGTTGATATACGTGCCTGATACAACCGAAGTATCGGTATCAGTTAACCACCTTAGGGTGAAACAACGCAATCTACTCAAATTCGAGTCCCTGGACTCGAATCCGGAAAAGTGCTGGTGTAATTCGACTCAGGCCGCGGAGGTCTTACAAGAGTCGAATTCCAGTTATATGGGTGTGAGCACTTGATGCGTCCGTCAAGGCATGTTCATCGTGCTTGTAGGCACGGATATGTTTCTGGTAGTGCGCAGTTAAATGCGTTGCCAGGCCTTATTCAGGTCTTACCTTCACGCCGTAGGCGCGGCATCCGAATTTTATCATCGCGAAGACGATTCGGGTAACCTAGGAGACGCAGTCTCTTTGTAGGGGAAAGATTATGAGGCGGTGTCTCCATGAGTTTTGAGTGTGGATGTTATCAACACACAGTTTTTTGTATAAATAATCATAGGGTGCGTGACCAGCGCTCCCTATGGGAGTAGCCCCCGAGTGCCTGGTTGAGTCGAAGACTCAGGCAGGGACTAAAGAATTGTTGCGACTGCTGTCTTCTTTTGCTTGCTTGTTTCAGTCGATGACTTAGGCAGGTACTAAAACACTTTTGCGTCTGCTGTCGTCTTTTGCCTGCTTGTTTCCAGCGCTCCCTATGGGAGTAACACATGTCCATAATCGAAATGTATTTCGAGTGGTTGGGTTTGCTTTTGTGATTGTCCATGTTCCTGCAACAAGAAAAAGAAAAGTCGTAGGGTGCGCGGCCAGCGCTCCCTATGGGAGTAGCCCCCGAGTGCTTGGTGGAGTCGAAGACTCCAGCAAGGACTAAAAATAGTCGAAGTTTTCCACTGCATAGCCTTGGTGACGTCAGTGCTGACGCTTGTATGACCTTAGTTGCCCGCGTGAGCGATTTTGACGGGACGTGACGATCGGTGGGTCCCACTTTCTGACTTTGATTTGACTGGGCGTGCGTAATCTTATTTTTAACTGTGCCTCCTCAATTTCCGCACGTAATGGTAGAAGTGGGGGGACGGTTCGCACTTCCTCTTCTCCACGTGTCCAACACGATGCGTGTCACAAGTCCAATAGGGTTTTTGTCAGCCGTTAGATTGCATCTCCTAGGGGTTAAGTAGCGATGCTGCGGCGGTAATTTCCCATCTGCGCTCTTTCTTCCTTGCTGCCATCGCCATTGCTGTTGCTTTTCGGCTTTCCCCTGCGCCCATCTTCTCCACGACGCTGGACCACCTCCGTTCGTTCCCGAGCTACTTCCTTCGCTCACATCGCCGCCGCGCAATAGGGAAGAAGAAGGGAGGCGTTGTCGTTGATTCCGCGGCCACCGTTGCTGTGGCGAAGAAGAAAGGTGGCTCCGCTGCTGCGAGCACCAGCACCGCCGCCGGCGGGAAGAAGAAGGTCGCGGGCACCCACGTGACCAATGGCGCATGGCGCCCCTCTATCATCAAGGCGTCGGATCTCCGTCTTCTTCGCCAAGATGGAGTTATCTCTGCGGCAGTCGCCGATGCGCGCGTCCCCTGCGGTGAGATCATTCCTGCTCCTCCCACTGGTTTTCGATTGATGTTTCTTGCATTCATCATTCACGGCCTTTCCTTGCCTCTTCACCCCTTTCTTCGGGGTCTTCTTTGTTTCTATGGGCTCCAGCTCCATCAGCTGTCCCCAAATTCGCTCCTCCACATCACTTGTTTCATCACTCTCTGCGAGTGCTGGCTCGGAATCGAGCCACACTTTGGTCTTTTCAAGCGCATCTTTAAATTTAAGCGGCAATCCGCATCTGGCTCTTTAGTTTATGACGTAGGTGGTTGCAGAAACCACGTCGACCCATCCACCACCTACTTCAATATCAAGCTTACCAAGTCCGTCCAGGGATGGAGGGACAAATGGTTCTATGTTCGCGAAGAGAAGGCCAAGGACGAGCACTTTGGACGCGCGCCTTTCGATCCCGCGACTCCCTGCAAGAAGATGCGTTCTTGGACGAACGTGATCATGCCTTCCGAACTCGTAGAGATAGACGTGCTATATCAGTGTGTCTGCAACCTCGAGAGTCGCATACGCGTAGAAGAGGGAGGCTGCGCCCTTGTTAGGACTTGGCTGCGTCGTCGCGTCCAGCCTCTCCAGGCCAGGGTCCATCCCATGTTTCAATGGGGTGGCGCTGATGATGCCACTCGCGTGTCTGCTGATGGCATGTCCGCGAGTGAGGTAGATAAGAGGGTGCGACTGGTCACGAAGTACACCCTCAAGGATGTGCTTCTGAACGAGCCAGTCGTTCCTCCTTTCGATGCTTTGAATCCCCCTCCTGAGGTACAGTTGTGCTACGTAGTAGCTTATTTTCTCGATTGCGTTTTCTGTTGCTTATCTGTTATGTTTGCTGATCTTTACTGTTTGCATGCAGGAGTGGGCGGTGTCGCCTTGTATGCGTCCCCTCCCTGAGGGGATTATTCCTCATGAAGCTTTGTAAGAGGACGAGTCTGAGTCGACTGTCCCTTCCGATGTGGAAGAGGAAGCCCCCGATTCTGAGAGCCCGGATACTCGCAAGCATTCACGTAGCAGGGATTCCGACGCGTCGACTCCTTCAACTCTAGGAGGCGCGGCTGTTGGCACGGAGTCGCCAATTCCCACCGTTCCTGTGAGGGCTGTGGCACCGTCTTCTCGCAAGAAGATGCGATTGCCCAAGGAGTCTTCGTCGGAGTCGGCGGAGGCCACGTTTGATCTTGACAAATTTGACTGGTAATTTTGTTAGTGCATTCATTCTTCTCTGTTTTCTTCTTGCTGGCTTTGCCCTAGAGTTTGCCCTTTCCGAGTGCGGATTTTGTCTTGTAGTCAAGAGGCGTCGTCATCTTCTGGCGACGTCGAATTTTTGAAGGAATCGGGAGTCGCGACTTCAAGGGCCAAGGTAGAGGTCGAGCGCACTCCTTCTCCGGCAGCGGCCCACTCCGGGCACAATTCTTCAAGCTCTCCTCATGTAGGGGAGCATCGAGTAGTTGCTCGGATGACGGTTCAGCAAACTTCTTCGGAGTCGTTGGAGGACCATGTAAGTATAGCTTTCCTTCTTTTTTAATGTGGTAGTCAATCGCCTTTTGTTGCCCTCTCTGATTCCTTGCTTTGTGCAACAACTCCTTGTAAGAGAGGCCACGCAAGTGGCGGAGCAGGTGATGGCGATGGGTCGCCAGCATGCAATGCTGGAGACGCGTCATCGTGTTGTCGAAAGTGAGTGTTCTATACTTATTCTTTTCGTCTTCTCTCTGTTTTGGTATAATCGACTGACAGCCAATTATTGACTGCCATGTAGCTGAGCATAACGCTTTACTACGCGATGTCGCCACGTTGGAGAAGACGCTAGCCGTAGCTGTGAAGGGGCGCGACGAGGCAATCACGGTTCGTGATGAAGCCCAGAAGCGCGAAGAGGATCAGCGCGCCTCCTTTGCGGCCAGGGAGAAGTTGTTCGAAGAGCAACTGTTCTCAGTCGCCAAGTCCCTCTCAGGTACCTTTACTGGTAGATATTTTATTGATGTTCTTCTCTTCCTCTGTAGTGCCGGTGGCACTAGAAGTTTGATCCATGTGTGTATTTTGGTGTAGATGCTGGCGGCTTGAGTTTTGATCCACGAGCCCTTTGTCGCGATGACGCCCTAGCGGGCGCGGTATCTGCGGTCCAGGATCGTAGCGCCGCTGTCCAAGGCCAGGGCCACCCTGAGTCGCCTCCGGGAGGAGCTGATGCCGAAGGCGGAGCTGGTCGACAATGTGGAGGAGCTGGTGGAGTCGCTCGCTGGGGGTGTGCCTGCCACATACAAGAACTCCCTCTGCACAGCTGGCGCGACCATGTTGCTTGCCATGGTGTAAGCCCACGGAGTCGAAGTAGATCCTTCTATGGTGTCGAAGAAGATGCCTGTTGGCGCGGATGGTTAGCAGGTAGTATTTGCTCCTTTTGCGACTGCCTGTGCCAAATATGGCCATTCCTTGATAAACACTATTGCCAAGTATTCGGAGGATCTCAATCATGCAAAGAAGGCGGCGAAAACTTCGGCCTCAGGGGCCGGCGGAAAGTCAGTGGCATCTGATACTGCCACGGACTTGATGAAGCCCCCGAGGTCATGGAAGTCGAAGAAGCCAGCTGTCCCGTAGTTAGTTTCTTTGTAATAGTTGATGAATTGCTCTTTTGATTGGAGAACATGCCTGTTGGCGAATGTGTTTTTAGATACTTTTATGCTGATCCTGAATGCATTTGTTACTTTTGACTTTTGAGTTGGTCGCCTTATTTGCCTTTGGCTTGATTTTTGGTAGGGTACGTTAAGTGGTCCTGTGGGGGGAACCCCGGACTCGCCATCTCTTGAGGATACAATGGCACCACCATGCTCCAGGGTAGAGGAGCTTTCCTTGCTTTCGCGACTTCGTGATCGCGTTAAGCAACTGGAGCGTGAGTTGCCCGTGATCCGCGGTAGCGCGGACGTGTGGAAGTCAAAGGCTGAAAAAGCCGCCGCCCGCGAGCAATATCTGCTTGGCGAGGTGACGCAGCTGGGCGACCAGTTTAAGTGTTAGTTTGCTCATCCTCGTCTTTTCCTTTGTAGTTAATCGCAATGGTACGTTGTACTCATGCTATTGATGCTGCTTCGTGTAGTTGTTAGCGCGCGCCATCCGCGGGAGGAGAGGGATAGGATTGCCATCCGTCTTCATGATCTCACCCAGGAGCAACTTCAGGAGAGTGGATACTTCTGGGTAGATCATGATCGTACGACTGTGTTGGCGACCCTGCAGGATTGCGCCTCGCGAGTGCTGCTCTTTCTGAAGAACATCTATCGGGCGATGTTCCCGCTGGATGATACTCCATCAAGCCTGCTGGCTCTCCTGACCAAATTTCGAGATATGTCCGCGGTTCGCGAGTGCGTGAGGCGGTAGTTGGTAGCTGGTGCCAAGGCTGCCCTTTCCATGGTGTGTTTGCACAGGCCTGACATGGATGTCGCCGCCATTGCCTCTGGGCCACCGGTGCCACCGGTAGGATCTTCCTGGAACATGGTGCCACATTATCAGGCGGTGGACCGTCCAGCCGAGGAGGTCGTCGACATCTTCGAGGAACAGACTAATGTTCTTCTGTTGCAAGGGTAGCCAAATATGTATCCTGCACATAAGTGTACTAGTGTTGTAAAGCTCATATACATTTGTAGATAATTTACTATTGAATGTGTACAAATAGCTTTAAGCGTGGGGTGCGTTGCACTTATGCGAGTCCTTTTCGTTAGCCTAGCCATCTTTGTATCATTCCCTTGTCAACCTGTCAGGTGCGTTGCAGATGGGTTGAGTTTGTGTTAAGGGGTTCGATTGATGTGCCAGCTACTCAGGATGTCGCGTTATTGTTCGAAGAACATATGTGTATAGGGTGGCGTAGCCCCCGAGTATGAAAATTGACAAAGTAAAGGAGAACACGGAGTTTTGGGGCACTTAGATTTTATTTATTCGAAGAACAGTACGAAGTACAATGTGCGGCTAAGTAGCCTTGGCTGAATATCCTTATTTGCGATGCAAAAGTAAAGAAAAACGACTAAGGGTAGAAGCGTCGCAGTTGTGCGACGTTCCAAGGGTTGGAGTGTGTGACTCCTGTCTCTAAATATTGAAGGCGATAGGCGTCACCTGGCATTACTTCTATAATCACGTACGGTCCTTCCCAGGGGGACTCGAGCTTGAGATGCCCCTGCTGCTTCAGTCGCAGGACTAAGTCACCTTCGACAAAGGATCTGGGGCGAAGCCTTCTGCTATGGTAGTTACGCAGGTTCTGCTGGTAGATCATAGATCTTTCTGCGGCGATTTCTCTTGCTTCGTCAAGGAGGTCGACGGAGTCTTCGAGTGCGAGGGATGACTCCTTCTCACTGTAGGCGACTATGCGTGGCGCTTTGTACCGTACCTCGGCGGGTAGTACTGCCTCTGCTCCATGTACCATAAAGAATGGTGTGTAGCCGGTGGCGCTGTTTGGAGTTGTACGCAGGCTCCAGAGTACGGATTGCAGTTCGTTTGGCCAGCAGCCCGTGGCTTGTTCGAGTGGTCGGAGGAGTCGCTTCTTGATGCCGCTGCAGACGAGCCCGTTTGCCTTTTCCACCTGATCGTTGGTCTGTGGGTGTGCTACTGAGGCGTAGCTGATGTTGATCCCCAGGTTCTCGCAGAATTCTTGGAACTCCTTGGATGTGAAGTTCGTTCCGTTGTCGGTGATGATGCTGTACGGCACGCCGAAGCGGTAGACGATGGACTCGAAGAACTTGACTGGGCTGTGCCCTGATTGCTTGGTCACTGGCATAGCCTCAATCCACTTGGTGAATTTGTCGACTGCGACCAAGAGGTAGATGTAGCCTTCGTGCGAGGACCCTAGAAGTTTGCCAACCATGTCGAGTCCCCACTGGGCGAAGGGCCAGGCCAATGGAATAGGCCGTAGTTCTGTGCCTGGTGCGTGTGGCTTGTCCGTGAATCGCTGACAAGCGTTGCACTTTTGGACTATATCCTTGGTGTCGCACATGGCCGTGGGCCAGTAAAATCCAGCTCGTAGAGCTTTGGCAACGAGGGCGCGATTGCCGGCGTGGTGCCCGCAGGTCCCTTCATGGATGTCGAGGAGCTTTGTCCGGATTGAGCTTTATCCGGTAACGATCGAGATTGGTAAAGGTTTCACGCAAGTCATCGATTAGAGAGGCTTCTTCCTTGGTTTTGATTACTATGTCATCGACATAGACTTGGATGTTGCGACCTAGTTGCTCTTTGAGGCAAGCCTGCATGCACCGCTGGTACGTAGCTCCTGTGTTTTTTAGCCCGAAGGGCATTGTGTTGTAGCAGAACACGCCGAAGGGCGTTGTAAACGCGGTCTTCTCCTGGTCCTCTTCCTTCATTCGAATTTGGTTATAGCCTAAGTAGGCATCGAGGAAGCAGAGGCGCTCGCATCCAGCAGTGGAGTCGATGATTTGATCGATCCGTGGTAGCGGGAAGTGATCTTTTGGGCAGTGCTTGTTTAAAGAAGTGAAGTCCACGCACATCCGTAGGATATCCGTGTCCTTTTTTGGTACCATCACCGTATTGGCGAGCCAAGTGCTTTCCTTGATCTCGCGTATGAATTTGGCCTCGAGGAGTTTGTTGATCTCCATTCCGACTGCCTGTGCCCGTGGCTCAGACAGTCGCCTGATTGTTTGCTTGACTGGCCTTGCGTCGGGGTTGACGTTGAGTGCTTGCTCGGCGAATTCCCTGGGAACTCCTGGCATGTCCGTAGGACACCAGGCGAAAATTTCCCAGTGCTCACGGAGGAATTCGACGAGCGCGAGTTCCTATGCGCGACTCAAGTTGTTGGCAATGAGGGCCGTTTTAGCGGGATCTGATGGATGGACCTGCACCTTCTTTGTGTGCACAGATGAGTCGAAGGAGAGGTCAGGTGAGCTTGGCCTACTCAGGGGCGGCAGACTGTTGTCTATCGTTTCCTTCAATCGCACGAGCTCCTCCTGCATGCCGAAGGACTGGGAGATTCTGTTGAATTCCCTGTCGCAACTGTCAGATCGCTCGAAGCTCCCGTTGATTGTGATGATGCCGCTGGGACCTGGCATTTTCATCTGCAGGTAGGCGTAGTGGGGTACTTCCATGAACCTAGCGAACGCGACGCGTCCGAGGATGAAGTGGTATTGTGAGGGCCAGTCGACGACCTCAAAGTCGATGCGCTCGCGCCGGAAGTTCCTTGGCGTGCCGAATATGACGTCGAGGTTGATTTTGCCCAGGGGGTATACGCCTTTCCCTGGGACGATTCCGTGGAACATTGTGTCCGATGCCTCCAAGCAGGTTAGAGGGATCCTCATTGCTCGCAAGGTACTCGCGGATATGAGGTTCATGCTGCTTCCGCCATCCATGAAGACGCGACTCATGTCGAAGCCTCCAATTTGTGCCTCGAGTACGAGGGGGCAATGACCTGGGCGAGGTACTTGAGGCGGGTGGTCGCGTTTGTCGAAGGTAATGGACGACTCACTACCACTGAGGTACTCAGTGGTGGATGGTGGCGAGTGCGTGGCCAAATTGACTTGGCGAGTGATGGCCTTCTGCACCCTATTGGAGGGGCGCCCCTTTTGGATCATCATGGTACCCATGGCCCGTGGGTATGGTTCACCTCCGTGGTGCTGGTCCGGTGCAGCTCCGTTCGGGGGTGGCCCAGGTGGTGGTGGTGGTGGTGCGCCATGTGCCACGGCGCCTGGAGCGGCTCCATAGCCTCTTTCGACTGCATTGCGGTTCATCCGAACCAATCCCTCATGTAGCTTGAGGAACTCGCGACACTCCTTGAGGAGGTGGCTGGACTTTCTCTTGCCATCATGCTTGTCGATGTAGAAGTGTACCGTGCATGGCCCGGACAGTTTGCCCTCGATGGAGGTCGCGGGTGCTTCATCGCGAGTGCGGCGTTGCCATACTTGCGTGGTTTTCCCGGAGTCGCGGTACCCGTCGCTGCGGTATCCGCTGTTGCGGTTATCGTCGCGTCTATCGGCGTAGCCGGCTGCGACCATGTTGATGTCATCGCGATCGTCGTAGACGCGCATGCGACGCTTACTCCGACGGCCGTGTCTTCATTCGAGTTCTGCCTCCTCGTCAGAGTGAACGCGGTTCTTCACCGAATCTTCTCCATCAGCCCACCGATTCGCGATCTCCATCAGGTGGTCTATGGTCTGGGGCTTTGACCGGCCTAGCTCCTCCCCGAGTTCCATGCGGCGGACACCACCGTTGAATGCATCAATCGCGCGGTCTTCCGAGATGTTCTCCGCGGAGTTCTTGATGATGGACCACCTTTGGATGTAGGAGCGCAGCGATTTGCCAGATCTTTGCTGGCAGCATCTCAGTTCTTCGATTGAGGCGGGGCGTTTGTACGTGCCCTTAAAGTTGCGCACGAAGCTGTAGACCAGCTCATCCCAGCTGCGAATGGATCCGCGTGGGAGGTTATTGAGCCATGCCCGGGCGGCGCCCTGCAGCTGTAGCTGCAAGCATTGCATGGCAGTACTTCGACTGCCTCCATGTAGTCTGACGGAGGAGATGTGATCCTCCAGCCAGATCTTGGGGTCCTGCAGACCGTCAAATTTTGGGTTCTCTGATGGGAGTTTGAACCCTTTAGGCATTCGCTTTTGCCTGATGGATCTGCTGAAGCATCTGGCGCCGCAGAGCTCCCCATCTTCTTCTTCCGAGTCAGTCGACCGAGCACGTCGTGCCCTTGACTTGTCGATCTTGCGCTGCGTGAGTTCATCGCATGCATCATAGTCGCGATCGTGTCGCCGTGAACGGCGGCGCTTAGACAGGTCGTGATTGTCATCACTGGACGAGGGCGAGGAGTAGCGCTTTGCTAATTCTTTGCCCTTTTTCGGGCGTGGTACCGGTTCCTTGTCGAGGGCGGCCTCGATTAGCCCTAGGCCCGCGATCGTAGATCGGTGCATGGCCGTTCGGGGATCTCCCGCCGGTGGCTGGTTATTGAGAAGGTACATGGTGGCCGCTGTCACCGCGGCTTGTGGTGTCCTAGGAACCACGTTGCCTCTCGTGTCGACTGTCATAGAGCCGAAGTCGAGGACTTTCGTGGCGTCTATGCGTTCTTGTTCGGTGAGGTGATCCATCCGCGATTGCCTTTTCCTGGCGAGGTGCTCGTTGCCTCTTGAGGAGGATCCTCCGTAGGAGGAGAGCCCAACGCGACGAAGGCTCGACTCGTCCACCGCCTTTTTACGCGCCTCGAGTTGCGCGATTGCTTGTTTTTGGTGCTTGAATTCCTCTTTTAGGAGCCAGTGGTAGCCCATCAGCAGTTCCTGCGGGGACCCGAAGGGTAGAGGTGCACCTCATAGGGCTTCGCAGCAGCGTTCCCACTCTTGCTCGTTGAGCCTGATCACGACGCGTTCGTCGGTTTGCTCGTTGATTATGCTGGGAGGTTCGACTGCTCCTCCATTGCCGCCGTTGGCAGCGTTGAGCGGGTCGGTGCCATTGCCGATGTTACCACCGTTGCCGCGGTTGGCGGAGGTGTCGCCCGCGTTGATGACGGCACACATGAAGTGATTTGGGAAGCTGCTGCTTCCACAACTTTCAGATCCGAAACCGTGGGTTCCATCTTCATTGGCCAGATCGCTTAGATCGGAGTTGCGACTGCTGTCACTGACCATGTTCCCAACTACTACCGGAGCATTGAGCTCACTGAGGGTGCCGATCGATGGAGGGAACCATGATGCTGGAGCAATCGCCGGTGCCGTCGGCTGATCGGGCATGCGAAGCATGCCCATCTGACCATCTTGGAAGCGGAAGCTCCCAATCGCCAGGCTGATTCCGTCGCCCACGGACTCGAAGGCCAGGCGAGTAGCCGGCGTGTGGACGGTGAAGTCGAAGGCACCGAAAAGCTGGTGAATCTCCACTGTTGCAGAGTTGTAGATCGCGTTTGATGGGGCCGAAGAAGCCGCAACATCAGCACTCCCAATTCCCACAGACGGCGCCAATTGACGAAGGTTTAACTCGTCAATGCCCATTGTTATGGACTTGGGTTTTGGAGAAGGAGGGAGCGCTGGAGACATCTATCGGCTAGCAAACAAGCAGACAGGGGACAAAGGATTTACCTAGGTTCAGGCCTCGTAGAGGCCCCTACTCCTGCTTGTCTGCTCGTGGAATTATCGAAGGAGTCGAAAGTTACAATGGTGCACAGATGCAATCTGGCAAGGGTTATGGAAACTAGGGTTGCGTGTGTCCTCCTCGCCGCCCCCTCCTATCCTTTATATAGATAGGCTAGGTCTCGGGTAGCAGGTCGAGTCGGTTACAAGTTAGGGTTTTCCCCTTCAAACTTTCTATCTTTAGCTTCTTCTTGTCCTTCAAGTAATCGAGAGTCCGTAGGTTACTCGAGTCCCTCCATCCGGCCTTTGGCGACACCGTGGGCCTGTATGTATTTGGACCGTATATACCAAGCTCGAGTACTTGTAGGGTATACCCATGTCACCTAGTGACTTGCATGTACTAGCACGGTTACAAAAATGCAGTTCACTCTGATAGGCTTGAACCTGCTATACCGCTGACAAAACAAAAACGGGTTGGAGATTTGGTTACCTTGGTCGGAGAGGCGTCTAAGCATCGTCGGTACCGTGCGAGTGACGTCCAGGTCACCGAGGGTGCTACGGTTGCGGTGGCTGTTAGCATCGGGGAAGCAGATCTTGGGTGGTCGATACCGGTGCAGTCAACGGCGATGACCGTGTAGCTGGTCTGGAGCAGTGGACATGGAACTTGTTGAACTAGATCCCGTCTGATGGACAACGGTTAAGCTGCTCCGGTACAGTTGGGTAGCTTTCGGCGGCGGGGAAGTAGAGCGTGGACGGTTGACGACGCCATAGGCACGGTTAGCGAGACCACAGCTTTGGTGGAGTGGTAGAGAGACCCGTTGAACTAGATCCGATGGGGTGGGCATCGATGAAGCAGCTCTGGCAGTCGTGGAATTGCCGCCGGGTGGTGCGTGCGGTGGTCGTGGAGGTGAGGGCATGGGAGAGAAGCCTAGGATTTTGGGAGGGCCAGCTAGAAAAACTATGCGAATCGGGACTATGGAGGTGAACAGAAAAATAATTACGATCGTGCCCCCAAGCTACTGACTTTAGTGTGCCCATAGGACGTCTGAACAATGGGTAGAATGGGAATTTTAAAGTCAAACTTTTTGAAATGGAGGAGTGCGAGATGCTTCAAAGTCGGTGTGTTATTTTGCTGCTCGACGGAGATTTTGAATTTGGCTACCGGCCAAATAATAATAATAGAAATGTGGTACTCCCCGGTCGGAGGTTTCGGCTCAAAGTTTTTGAAACAGTGGGACGGGAAATGCTTCAAAGTTGGTTTTTTGATTTTGCCGCTCGATAGAGATTTTTAATTTGGTTACCGGCCAAATAATAATTAATAGAAAAGTGGTACTCCCTGGTGGGAGATTTTGGCTCAAAGTTTTTGAAACGGTGGGGCGGGAAATGCTTCAAAGTTGGTGTTTGATTTTGCTGCTCGATAGAGATTTTGAATTTGGCTACATGCCAAATAATAATTAAAAGTAAAGTGGTACTCCCTGGTGGGAGATTTTGCCTCAAAGTTTTTGAAACAGTGGGGCGGGAAATGCTTTAAAGTTGGTGTTTGATTTTGCCGCTCGACAGAGATTTTGAATTTGGCTACCGGCCAAATAATAATTAATAGAAAAGTGGTACTCCCCTGTGGGGAGATTTTCACAAACAGTTTTTGAAATGGTGGGGAAGGAAATGCTTCAAGGTCGGTTTGTGATTTTGCCACTTGACAGAGATTTTGAATTTGACTACCGGCCAAATAATAATTAATAGAAAATAGTACTCCTCTGTGGGAGTTTTGGCCTCAAAGTTTTTGAAACAGTGGGGCGGGAAATGCTTCAAAGTCAGTGTTTGATTTTGCCACTCGATAGAGATTTTGAATTTTGCTACCGACCAAATAATAATTAATAGAAAAGTGGTACTCCCCGGTAGGAGATTTGGCCTCAAAGTTTTTGAAACGGTGGGGCAGGAAATGCTTCAAGGTCGGTGTGTGATTTTGCCGCTCGACAGGGATTTTGAATTTAGCTACCAGCCAAATAATAATTAATAGAAAAATGGTACTCCTCGGTGGGAGATTTGGCCTGAAAGTTTTTGAAACAGTGGGGCGGGAAATGCTTCAAAGTTCGTGTTTGATTTTGCCGCTCGACGGATATTTTGAATTTGGCTACCGGCCAAATAATAATAATAGAAAAATGGTACTCCCTGGTGGGAGATTTGCCCTCAAAGTTTTTGAAACGGTGGGGCGGGAAATGCTTCAAAGTCGGTTTTTGACTTTGCCGCTCCACAGAGATTTTGAATTTGACTACCGGCCAAATAATAATTAATAGAAAAGTGGTTCTCCCTGGTGGGAGATTTGGCCTCAAAGTTTTTAAAACGGTGGGGTGGGAAATGCTTCAAAGTTAGTGTTTGATTTTGCCGCTCGACAGAAATTTTGAATTTGGCTACCGGCCAAATAATAATAACAGAAAAATGGTACTCCCCGGTGGGAGATTTTTCCACAAAGTTTTTGAAACGGTGGGGCGAAAAATTCTTCAAGGTCAGTGTGTGATTTTGCCGCTCGATTGAGATTTTGAATTAGGCTACCGGCCAAATAATAATATAAAAAAGCTAGTAGACCGTACGCTATTTGTCCAGGAATTCAAGTCCTAGAGTCACATCAACTAATCATCCATGAGCATAATAATTGTGCAGACTGATATTTTGAATTTGGCTAGCATCCAGGCAACATTTGGATAAAAGGTGTACTCCCTATTCAGGAATTGAAGGACGAGAGTGACATTAACTAATCATCCATAATGAAAATTGGATAACTCTGAATTATACAGGGTTGGCTGCAGGTTTTGCCTCTCGACTGAGATTTTTTAATTTCGTTAATGGTACTCCCTCGGTATGAATTTAAGGCTGATTCACATCAACTGATCATCAAAATACTAACCATATTGGCAAAGAAATTGGATACATAATCTCCGATTCAAACGGGGTAGGCGGTAGGATTTGTCGATGGACTGAGATTTTGAATTTGGCGGTTGTCCAAAGAAGAAAAAACCTTTGTGAGGTTCATGAATCCAAGGCTGAGAGAGTGAGGTTGGGGCACAGGATTTTTGTGCATCAAGCATACAGTAAACAGATAAAAGCATGATGCGAAACAAATACTCCCTCCATTTTTGTTACATGGCCCCAAACACAACCCAGGCTCTGTAGCAGGAACCATTTCACAGGACCATTGTACTCACCTTTCATTGTCAGGGTTCATCTTAAATTTAGAAAAGTCTCTTCATCTATGGGCTCTCGAGAATTCTGCTCATCTCGTAACATCTTCAACTCCGCATCACATGCTAATGCTTTCTGTCTCATATCATTGATTGCTCGTCTATGCACTTCCTGTTCAGCCCGTAGTGCTACAATTTCTTCCTGACTAGAAAAATACAGTGACTTGGACTTGGACTTGCACTGCCACAACCCAGCATTACGCAGGAACATGCTTTTACGACGACCTTCACCTTTTAGTATCATTTTTAATGTTTCCAGACATTCTTCTTGGGTTTATTCCAGACCAACTTTTCTAGGTTTTGCCATATCCTCATTCAATTTAATTTGTAAGGTTATCAGTTGGTAGACATGGACGAGAGAAGAAAAGCTAATACAGAGAATCATGCAGACAACACATTTAACTTGTCTATGAACAAATCTTACAAGTTGGCATGGCTGATTACGCATCATATATATTGTAGTAAAAGTATAGCTATCTGATCATACTGATAAGAATTTTATCACTAGCACGCAATAACAGGACTATGCCAACATGGCATCTGTCTGTTTCTTCATTGTCGGGTGCATGATATACACAAGACAACTCTCTGTACAGCTGAAAACTGAAACTCACACTAGTTGGAAATCATCTAGTACTTAAATTAAAAAGAAAACTGGGCAGAAGTTCAGGCAGTGTTACACATCTAACTATACATATAAATCACTCCAGGTGTGTCATCAAAAAATATCAATCGAACAGAAGACTTACAATAACACTCTCAGTGGAGGGATTGAGCCCTTCTTTTTTGCTTGTCTGGCATGCCTAGAATTTTTGCTGCAGCCTTACCGCACCTTTCTACAAAGTGGGTGGAACACATTATCAAAATATAAGAAGCACAAATTCTGTAGTAGATTAAAAACTAATTATTCTTACTATTGTGCTCAGGTGGCCAACCAATGCACGAGATCTAATTCAGTTTGTTAAGCGTTGTGCGGCACGGTTTCTCTTGTTTTTTAGCGTTCATCTGCAAAAGGAGACTAGTGATACATATGTGCAAATAGGAATTTTGAATGTGATATGGTATCAGCCTTCACAAACCATACCGTAATCTTTGGATCAAACTAGTGGCCGAGAATATCTATCCACTGTTGGTCAGTCATAGTGTGTTCCATAGGAGTCGTTCTTTGAATATCCTTGCTTGCCTTACCATCAAAGTATTTACTCTTTAGCCTATGGCGCTGCTGGCGCAAAGAACAGGAGAACATGTCCATGAGAACATACTCTACATCCTCATTATCTTGATCGAAGTTGAATTTTTCTATCGGCAAGAATGGAACATTTGATGTGTTATGTGACTTAGAATAGAACCAAGAGCAAGCGTGAATGCATGGGACAGAGCACCATGACTGACATGCAACTTCTAAAGTAATGAATTGTAATGGTCAGGGGTCTGTTGGTGGAGCTTGAACGATGCGAAGATGGGAATATCATTCCTGACAAAAACGCCTATTTCGGATGCTAGAAAAGCAGATTCTTCTGGATCTTCTGGCCTTCGCTTGCTAGGCGCAATAGAATTGATACAATATCTAGATTGTGTTCCAGAAATTTTAGCTTCAAGCTTTTTTCCTACCGTTGGCCCCCTTTTCATAAATCTTCATGTAGCTGCCAATTCAACCATTACATCAAGCTTGCATGGTATATATAAGGAAGCATGCATTGATAATCCCTAGAATACATACCTTGTTTGGCGATGGGTTGATCAACAGGTTGGTCATCATCGCTAGCTTGTTGGTGTTGTGCCAGCGGTGTTAGGCAAGTAGAGGTCAAAACTGGTTCGGCTGTCAATTGTTGCTAGGTATCTTGATTGGCAATTGGTGATTGTGGAATGTGTGGGATGGTATTTGCTGTGTCTACTACTGTTGGAACCTGTGGTGTGCTGCCAAGACGACACTTTTTAGCCGTATGTGAGTTTCCTGATTTTCGTTTATTGTATTTCACGGCGTGTGTTTGTGTTCCACCGGTAGCATTAGTAGGACGGTCTGTCGACGCTTCGTGTTTGGTACCTGAACGTGCCTTACATGAACTAGCTGATTCCTGACACACATAAACAATACTTCTATCTGTTATAGTTCTATATGTAATGAGATGCACATGGAACAGAAGAATAGTAAGTCAAAATGTGCTCTATATATATGATGCATGAACTAGGCAAAGGGCATTGCAAAATATTTGGTGGGATTGAAATACAAAACATGGAAAATGCAACAGATATCACAATTAAAAAATAGAGCAAGCACCTTGGGGGGTGGACAAGCTGGCAGACTAGCAAGGAGGTCCTCGATGGGTCCAACTTCCTGAGTCAGGTCTCCCTTGAAATATTGTTCATCAACAAAAACTAATGCTAAATCAGACACTTGCCGATCATAGTTTTTCTCCCTGCTGGTACCTGGAAGGGTCTTAGGTGAACCAGCTGATTCCTGACACACATAAGTGATACATTAATCTATAAAAGTCCTATGTAAAATGAGAGGCGGATAGAACAAAAGAACAGTAAGGCAAGATATGCTGAACATATATGATGCATGAACTAAGCAGATGGCATTGCACGACATTTGGTGGGAACTGAGGTATGAAACATGGAAGATGAAACAAACATCGCAATGACAAGACAGAGCTAGCACCTTGGGCAGTGGACAAGCAGGCGGATTAGGGAGGGGGTTCTCAACCGGTCCATCTTCCTGAGTAAGGTCTCCCTCTGGGTTTTGTTGATCTTGAGGATAAAATTCTGCATCGGAATCCTTGACTTCATGATTGGTGGTGGTAGCTACGAAAGATCTAACTCTCTGCGGGCCGAGCGACCTTGCATATTTGGAATTCTTTAATAATCTATCTTCCCTAATCTTCCGTTCTTCCTCATCAGGCGGCCGCAAATCACCTTACATGCATCAGCAAAAAATATATCTTATGATATTTCAGAGCGAGGTGTGTGTAGAAGAGCAAGTTAGTACAGTGCTAGCAACCAGTTGAAAGCTCTGAAAGAACAATGACAGACATATGCTTATACGATACCTCGACAAGAAATGTCGGAGTACAAGATAAAAAACTCAGTGCGAGAATGCAGTGATACAAGCGATGAACTACTTTCAGACATCAAATGCGTAAAGAGCATATGAAGTGTATGGCGTCAACCTTTGTGACTGTGATTACACGATTTCCTTCCTGTGCCTTTGCCGGACTTATGGTGAGCTACGACCTCGCCGTTCGCCCTTGAGCGGGTTTGCCTTCCCATCTCTCCGGCGTCGTGGACAAGGTCGAGGAAGCAAATCCGGTGTCATGGAGTCGGGGAAGTGGATCCAACGAAGCTGCGACGGCATTGCTGAGCCGGCTCCGGCGCCGTGGACCTCATGTACAGAGGAGCTGATTTGGTGTGGCCAGCGTCGGGAGCTGGAAAAACATCTTCGCGATCGCTACGGTGGCATGCCGGTGGAGAGGCTATGAAGGGGAGATGGGACGGAAGGTGCACAGCCGTGGTCGTGCAAGGTGATCTCGAGGGATTCGGCCCGAAGGGCGCGGGTGGTACTAGTATGTTTGAAACTTTGAATTGTGTGGTGCGTGGGAATTTACAAGAGAAACCATTTTTGAGGAATGGCCTTTGGCGCGTTGTTTCTAGACCGAAGGGCGAGATGAAAATTTAGTACCGTTTGAATTTTGGACGCAGGAGCCCATTGCGGCGGGTGATTCTGGTGCACTGCTTGGTGGAAGAGGTGATTTCGGCTTGTGGTTTGTCGCTCAGTTGATTTTTTTGTACTCGATCTACTACTGCAGTCTAAAAGTTTGACTTTAGGGCCACACAAGTATATAGTGCACGAATTTATTCACGGTAATGGGCACGAACTACCTTTCATGGTAATGTGTTAATTTTCGTCAAAATGTGTTTCTATAGATCTAAACGAAAGTGCAAAATAAGGGTTTTCCATTTTCCGAATGGCTAGAATGAGACTGGGATTCATTGTCCAGATGAAGCAATTGGGTACAGTTTCATACAGCGTGCCAAAGAAAATATCAGGCTGACAACACAACAGAAGTCATCCTCATTATTCGAAATAACAATCTATTCGCATGGCGGATCTTTCATCACCCTTCGAAAATCATCTACCTATAAAGATGCGCGGAGAATCTCTGCTCGTGCTTTGACCTATTCCAAAACCATCACATTGATCTCATTGACATCTGCATTAGCCGAATTGGGAACACGATTTTCTGTAACTTCTGAAGATCAGCTGCAGCATCAAGGCCATCTTCAATAGTAGAAATCCATCCTCGGTTCAATTCTCTGATCTGCCAAGTGGCTGTGTTCAAATCCTTTTGGAGAAGCCTAATCTTAGCTTTTGCCATGAAACGTACTTCGGTTTGGTTCATAGAAATGGCTGTATCACTGGCACGCTAAATATCTGTGCTGCGAACCTCCTTGGCAGGGACTTGATCATGCACTTGCTTCTGCAAATTACAATGCAGCAAATCAATCAGTAAATAGCACGCAACATGCAACAAATAGCCATGTTTAGGGTACTCGACCAGGCCATGTTTCTGTACCAATTGTGTTGTGCCGAGCGGGGCTAGATCCGCATGTCCAAAACTCTTCAGGAATGCTTGGCAAGACAGGGCATGTTTCGGCATTACATCATCTTCCATGCCTTACAAAAAATATATACTAGTATGACAAGACAGGGCAAGCAAAGGCTAAACTACTCTCAAAATAAAATGCATAACGACAGCGCGCGTATATGCAAAATGCAGGCAAACCACTGTCTGGGGAGGATTGTTGGGGGTTATCATTGGGCTGGCAAGGCTTCGTACTAGCGCGAGATAACCAATTTGGCTTGACGACTAGAAGTTGCCTTCTTTTCTGTTTGAACTAATCCCGCGGTACTGCAACTAGCATGCATTAGAAATAATTGGTAACGAGAAGGCACAACAAGGAAGCGATGAACTACATTCGGAAGTAGTAGTAAAGTGCAAGGAAAGCGGGCATAGTAAGTGTGCAGCAACCTTCGTCTCGGTTGTACGGACTTCTAACCATCACCCTAGTGAGGGGTCCGCGTGGCGTACGCATCTCTCGGTTGGGGTGGTGGGGAAGCTGACACTCTGAGTGGGGAAAGCAGATGCGACGAAGCAACGACGGTAGCGTGGATGATGGTGTCGATGAGTAGACTCCGGCGACCTAGAAGTCGGCTAAGGAGGGATGGGATAGAGGATGATTTGAGTATGGATTGTGGAGTCGGCGGGCGAGCGAGCGAGAGGCAACGTCAGTATGGAGGTAGCTAGCGTTTGCCGAGAACTGAGAAGTGAAGGAAGGGTTAAATTCTAGGAAAGGTAGAAGGGAGGGTCCCGCCAATGATCCTCTAAAATTTGAACTAGAAGATCCCGCCAATATCACGCGAAAATTTAGTGCTGAATCGCGCTTGGCTCACCTCCCGAGTAGTATTAAAAGGAAGGCTCGAAAAGCAGCACGCATCGAATGCGATGGGACGGTGGCGTGTGCAGCTTGTGAAGAAAAGTTTGAGTCTAGTACGGTGGCGGATAGATGAAAATGAAAATTGTGGTGGTGCTAGCTGCCAGCCGTGGCCCTCATAAAAAATAAATAAATATTTCAAATTCGTGTAAATACATCAAATAATTGATCCAACGGTCAGTACTCAAAGTTATTTGTATGAATGGGGCCCATATACTATAGTGAGCGAAACGGATGAGTGAACTTGGGTTTCTTAGCTAAACGGTGCGCATAGACATATGCCAACTCATTTGAACTAATTTAGGCAGACATACCGAGGAATCACAAGGGAAACATGCATGCTCCACAATGTCCGGAAACATGGCGCGCTTGTCGCATTCCGAGACAAATTCTTCTGATTTTCTTTACTAGTACGAAACATCCTTGTAATCACTTGGAAAAGTGAAAAATGTTCTCTCATAATTGTCCGAAAATCCCACGCTCAACATTGTTTACTACGCCAAGACGCAGCCATCTACCCGATATGAGAACCTATCATAAAGTGTATCTAGGGTATCGATATATATGGCCATGACCTTGTTGGTCCTTCAGACTGAAACCCAAGAATGTTCATACATTGTAGGCTACTAGTAAATTACACGTGCCATGCACGTCAGACTCAGATAATAGACATATGACATATCATCATTATATAAAATTATAATAGGTCAAGCACAAAAAATTATAAATTTGATCAACATATATAAAGTATGGGTGTATATTTGGTTCTTGTACTTTGTATCATCATGTTGAAGTCAAAGATTATTAGTTACCTAACACTTGAAATTTTTGGTGTCATGGTTTAGAGAAAACAAGGGAGAGGATTCTAGGAGTATGATGGAGAAGTGTGTTTTGAGGTTTGTGCATAACATTCATTCTACTTAAAACTATCTATAGAATATTCTAAATGCTCAAATGGAAAAGAAGATCCAACGGTAGGAAATATTGGGATTCACGAGTGTTGATCCAACGGTCATCATTCAAAGTTATTCGTATCTTACCACTATTACTAAATTGCACATGCCCTGCACGTGAGACTCATATAATAGACGCCTGACATATCATCACTATATAAAATTATCTCTACTATTATAATTGAGCAGTTTTGAATTGGATCGATAACACCAATCCTGACTGTTGGGCTGTTATATCCAATGGTTCAAAGCATCTAGATTTGTGTCAAATAGTACCTAGAGCAAACTCCACCATGTTCTAGAACCATCATTTCACCACCCCTAAAATTTTATAGCACAGTAGGTTGTATTCTCAATATGTGTAGATAGTTATTATTAATAGACTTAATTTATGCATTTTGGGGGTGGTGACATGATCGTTCTAGAACATGGTGGAGTTTGCTCTAGGCCTGTACTATATATTCAACATGAAACCAGTTGCTCTAAACCATTGGATCTAACAGCCCAATGGTCAAGATTGGTGATATGGATCCAATTCAAAACTGCTCCACTATAGTAGTAGAGAGAATACAGCCTACCGTGCTATCAAATTTTGGGGGTGGTGGCATGATGGTTCTAGAACATGCATGGTGGAGTTTGCTCTAGGTACTATTCAAGACGAATCCAGCTTCTCTGAACCATTATTGGATCTAACAGCCCAACGGTTAAGATTGGTGCTATGGATCCAATTCTCCATTATAGTAGTGGAGATAGAGATATCTTACCACTATATAGTGTACGAATAACTTTGAATATTGATCGTTGGATCAAGACTCATGAATCCCAACATTTCCAGCTGTTGGATCTTCTTTTCCATTCTAGCATCAAGAAGATTCTATTGATAGTCTTCAGCATAATGAATGTTATGCACAAACCTCAAAACACACTTCTCCATCATACTAGAATCTTCTCCCTCGTAGCTAATAAGCATTGACTTCTACATGACCTTATCTTATCTTACCACTATATAGTATACAAATAACTTTGAATGTTGACCATTGGATCAAGATTCGCGAATCCAAGCATTTCTAGCTATTGGATATCATGTAGAGGTCAACGATTATTAGCTTATATAAAACTTTAAAATTTTGGTAACATGGTATAGAGAAACAGGGGAGAATATTCTAGAATGGTAAGTGTTATTTGAGTTTTCTGCATAGCATTCATTGTGATGTAGACTATCAATAGAATCTTCTAGATGCTTGAATGGAAAAGAAGATCCAACGACTCGAAATGATGGGATTCACAAGTCTTGATCCAACGGTCAATATTCAAAGTTGTTCGTACACTATATAGTGGTAAGATAAGATCATGTAGAAGTGAACGATTATTAGCTATCTAAAACATGAATTTGTTTGGTAACATGGTCTAGAGAAACGAGGGAGAAGATTCTAGAATGATGAGGAAAGTGTGTTTTTAGTTTTGTGCATAGCATTCATTGTGATGAAGACTATCAATAGAATCTTCTAGACCGTTGAAAAATAGAATCTTCTAGATGCTAGAATGGAAAAGAAGATCCAACGGCTGGAAATGTTGGGTTTCGCGAGTCTTGATCCAACGGTCAATATTCAAAGTTATTTGTACACTATATAGTCCTGAGATTATAACAGGTAAAGCAGAAAAAATATAAATTTGATCAACATCTATAAAATATGGGTGTATATATATATATTTGGTTCTTGTATTTTGTATATCATGTAGAAGTACGTCAATGATTATTAGCTATCTAAAACTTTAAAAATTTGGTAACATGGTCTAGAGAAACGAGGGAGAAGATTTTAGAATGATGGAGAAGTGATTTTTGTGCATAGCATTTATTGTAATGAAGATTATCGATATAATCTTCAAGATGCTAGAATGGAAAAGAATATCCAACGGCTAGAAATGTTGGGATTCGCGAGTCTTGATCCAACGGTCAATATTCAAACTTGTTCGTACACTATATAGTGGTAAGATCATGTAGAAGTCAACGATTATTAGCTATTAGTAAGTTGCATGTGACTTGCACGTGAGACTCGGATAGTAGACGTATGACATATCTATATACAATTATAATTGGTAAAGCACAAAAAATATAAACTTGATCAACATCTATAAAGTATGGGTGTATATATTTGGTCCTTGTACTTTTTATCATCATGTAGAAGTCAAAGATTATTAGCTACCTAACACATGAAATTTTTGATAACATGGTCTAGAGAAACAAGGGGGAAGATTCAAGTATGATGGAGAAGTGTGTTTTGAGGTTGTGCATAACATTCATTATGCCGAGGACTATCAATAGAATCTTCTAGATGATAGGATAGAAAAGAAGATCCAACAGCTCGAAAAGCTGGGATTCGCGAGTCTTGATCCAACGGTGAACATTCAAAGTTATTCATACACTATATAGTGGTTTGTAATTAAGACTATCAATAGAATCTTCAAGATGCTAGAATGGAAAAGAAGATCCAATGGCCGGAAATGTTGGGTCGCGAGTCTTGATCCAACGGTCAATATTCAAAGTTGTTTGTACACTATATAGTGGTAAGATCATGTAGAAGTCAACGATTATTAGCTACTAGTAATTTGCACGTGAGACTCGGATAGTAGACGTATGACATATCATCATCACTATATATAATTGTCTTACCAATATATAGTGTATGAATAACTTTGAATGTTGACCGTTTGATCAAGATTCGTGAATCCCAGCATTTCTAGCCATTGGATCTTATTTTCCATTCTAGCATCTAGAAGATTCTATTTGTAGTCTTCGGCATAATGAATGCTATGCACAAACCTCAAAACACACTTCTCCATCATACTAGAATCTTCTCCTTTTTTCTCTAGACCATGTTATCAAAAAATTCATGTGTTAGGTAGCTAATAATCTTTGACTTCTACATGGCATACAAAGTACAAGGATACACCCATACTTTATAGATCTTGATCAAATTTATAATTTATTGTGCTTTACTAATTGTAATTTTATATAGTGATGATATGTCATACGTCTACTATCTGAGTCTCACGTGTAAGGCACATGCAAATTACTAGTAATTGGTAAAGCACAAAAAATATAAATTTGATCAACATCTATAAAGTATGGGTGTATATTTGGTCCTTGTACCTTGTATCATCATGTAGAAGTCAAAGATTATTTAGCTACCTAACACATGAAATTTTTGATAACATGGTCTAGAGAAACAAGGGAGAACTTCTAGTATGATGGAGAAGTGTGTTTTGAGATTTGTGCATAGCATTCATTATGTCGAAGACTATCAATAGATTCTTCTAGAAGCTAGAATGGAAAAGAAGATCCATCTGCTAGAAACGCTGGGATTCGCGAGTCTTGATCCAACGGTCAACATTCAAAGTTATTCGTACACTATATAGTGGTAAGATAAGATAAGATAAGATTATGTAGAAGTCAACGATTATTAGCTACTCCGTAATAGGGAGAAGATTCTAGTATGATGGAGAAGTGTGTTTTGAGGTTTGTGCATAGCATTCATTATGTTGAAGACTATGTATAGAATCTTCTAGATGCTAGAATGGAAAAGAAGATCCAATGATTGGAAATATTAGAATTCGCGAGTCTTGATCCAATGGTCTAACTCAAAGTTATTCATACACTATATAGTGGTTATATCTCTACTACTACAATGGAGCAGTTTTGAATTTGATCCATAGCACCAATCCCGACCATTGTGATGTTAGATCCAATGGTTCAGAGAAGCTGGATTCATGTTGAATAACACCTAGAGCAAACTCCACCATGCATGTTGTAGAACCATCAGGTCACCACCCCAAAATTTCATAGCATAGTAGGATGTATTCTCTCTACTACTATAATGGAGCAGTTTTGAATTGGATCCATAGCACCAATCCTGACTGTTGGGCTCTTAGATCCAATGGTTCAGAGCAGCTAGATTCATGTTGAATAGTACGTACCTAGAGCAAAATCCACCATGTTCTAGAACCATCATGTCAAAACCCCCAAAATTTCATAGCACATTATTAGGATGTATTCTCAATATGTGTAGATATAGTTATTATTAATAGACTTAATGTATATATATTTTTTTCTCTAACAAGACTATTGGTTAATAACAACTCAATTTTTGTTAAATCACATTTCATACATTAGAGAAAAAATTCATAAATTAAGTCTATTAATAATAATTATATACACATATTTAGAATACATCCTACAATGCTATGAAATTTTGGGGGTGGTGACATGATGGTTCTAGAACATGGTGGAGTTTGCTCTAGGTACTATTCAACACGAATCCAACTGCTTTGAACCATTAGATCTAACAGCCCAACGGTCAGGATTGGTGCTATGGATCCAATTCAAAACTGCTCCATTATAGTAGTGGAGATCTAAAACATGAAATTTTTCGTAACATGGTCTAGATAAATGAGGGAGAATATTCTAAAATGATGGAGATGTGTGTTTTGAGTTTTGTGCATATCATTCATTTTGATGAAGACTATCAATAGAATCTTCTAGAATGTTCAAACAAATAGAATCTTCTAGATGCTAGAATGGAAAAGAAGATCCAACAGCTGGAAATGTTGGGATTCACGAGTCTTGATCCAACTATCAATATTCAAAGTTATTCGTACACTATATAGTGGTAAGATAAGATTATAATAGGAAAAGCAAAAAATATAAATTTGATCAACATCTATAAAGTATGGGTGTATATATTTGGTTCTTGTAATTTGTATATCATGTAGAAGTTAGTGATTATTAGCTATCTAAAACTTTAAAATTTTGGTAATATGGTCTACAAAAATGAGGCAGAAGATTCTAGAATGATAGAGAAGTGTGTTTTGATTTTTGTGCATATATTTCATTGTGATGAAGACAATCAATAGAATCTTCTAGATGCTAGAATAATGAAAAAGAATATCGAACGGCTGGAAATATTGGGATTCACGAGTCTTGATCCAACGGTCAATAGTCAAAGTTGTTCGTATATTGTTTACCAATTGCAAGGTATGCACATCTACTTGCTTGTAGTACTACCAAATATGGGAAATTTACCATAAACTAGGATGTGGATATGTCCACGACCTTGCGAGGTTACTCGGCCTGAAACTTGTTCATAAAAAACAAGATGATTATTAATCTAGTAGATGGCTTGAATTTCAGGGGGGAGGGTTGCTGGAAGTAGATCGCCGTGGATGAGGAAGAGACAAGCTGGAATGTGCACCCGCGACTGTAGAGAAGAGACCGATGGAGGATGGATGGTGAGACCCAGCGAAGGAGAGAGAAAACACAACTTGTTTTGTGTGCATATTAGTACTAGTAGGTCCATATATTTACTACTAGTGGAGTGTACCTCGTGTCAGCAGCCCATCATAGCTTTGCTCTGACATCGCACTGCCTTCCGACTCCTCCTCCCGCTGCTCTCGCGCTGCCTCCTTTTTTTGGACAAGGAGCCGCCTCCCTTTTCGAGTAGTACTAGTAGGAAAGTGGTGTACTTTGCTTTACATAGAAAAATATTTCCATCGCTTAGAATATTGGAGTTGTTACTTTTCCTAGTATTTGGGAACTCCCATTGGCAAAGCTATTTACCAACGCCAAGATGCGCACATCTACTTTCTTGTAGTACTACTACAGAATTCCCACAAACATGGATATGTCCGTGACCTTGCTTGGTCGCTCGTCCTGAAACCTGTTCATACTGATACATGGTAGGTCATTTTTCTGAAGCGGCTTTTTTCAAAAGTTGTGAAAAACTCATATTTATTATTTTTCATGGTAGGTAGTACAAGCAAAAGGACGCCATACATGAGTCCCCCTGTTTTTTGGCCTATATCTCTCTCTTTTTTCAAGCAGGGTCAACTTTGTCGGCATGCAAAGTCTAGAAAGAAGTTGAATCTTTGAAAACTCTTGGTCATGTTCTCCATATATTGGCTGTCTGGTGGGCAACTTTAAAAGATTTTTGTGGAATTTAAAGAGTAATTGGTATCTCACATGTGGTTCAAAATAATTTGACATAATTTTGACAAACTCCCTTCGATCCATATTAATGTTCATAGATTCATCTAGATTCATATGTATCTAGTCATGTTTCTGTGCTAGATGCATATACCCGAATCTAGACAAATCTAAGAACATTAATTTGAATCAGAGACAAATCAGATAAGAGACGTCTGACATATCATCACTATATAAAATTATAATAGGTAAAGAAGAAAAATATAAATTTGATCAACATATATAAAGTATGGTTGTATATTTGGTTCTTCTACTTTGTATCGTCATGTGTAGAAGTCAAATATTATTAGCTACCTAACACTTGAAATTTTTGGTAGTAACATTGGTCTAGAGAAACGAGTGATAAAATTCTAGTATGATGGATAAGTGTGTTTTGAGGTTTATGCATAGGATTAATTATGCTGAAGACTATCAATAGAATCTTCTAGATGCTAGAATGGAAAAGAAGATCCAACGGTTGGAAATGTCGTCCGGATTCGCGAGTCTTGATCCAACGGTCAATATTCAAAGTTATTTGTATTCATGCACTATATAATACTTGGTAAGATAAGATTGTACGAATAACTTTGAATGCCGACCGTTGGATCTCAATACTCGTGAATCCCAATATTTCCAACCGTTGGATCTTCTTTTCCATTATAGCATCTAGAAGATTGTATAGATAGTCTTCAGCATAGTGAATGCAATGCATAAACCTCAAAACACACTTCTCCATCATACTAGAATCTTCTCTCTCGTCTCTCTAGACCATATTACCAAAAAAATCAAGTGTTTTGGGTAGCTAATAATCTTTGACTATTCCATGATGATACAAAGTACAAGAACCAAACATACACCCATACTTTATGTATGTTGATCAAATTTATAAGTTTTTGTGCTTTACCTATTATAATTTTATATAATGATGATATGTCATACGTCTATTATCCGAGTCTCATGTGCAGGGCACTCCTCTCGCTGCTCTCGCGCCGCCTACCATTTGGAGTAGCAGTACAGAATGAGGTGGAGTACATTCCTTTATATAAAAAATATTTCCATCCCTTAGTACAGTTGTTACTTTTCCTAGTATTTAGAAACTCGCATTGGCAAAGTTGTTTACCAATTCCAAGATGCACACATCTACTTTCTTGTAGTACTACCAAATTACCATAAACGATGATGTGGATATGTCCATGACCTTGCTTGGTCGCTTGTCCTGAAACATGTTCATACTTATACATGGTAGGCCATTTTTGCGAAGCGGGTTTCTTCCAAAGTGGTGAAAACTCATGTTTATTATTTTTCATGGCAGGCAATACAACAAAAAGGACGCCATGCATGAGTCCTCCTGTTTTTGTTGCCTAATTCTCTCTCTTTTTTCCAAAGCAAGGTCAACTTTGCTGGCATGCAAAGTCTAGAAAGAAGGTGAATCTTTGAAAACTCCCGGTCATGTTCTCGATATATTGGCTATCTAGTGGGAAATTTCAAAAGATTTTTGTGAAATTTAAAGAGCAATTGGCAGCTCACATGTGGTACAATATAATTTGACCTAATTTCAACAGACTCCCTCTGATCCCTATTAATGTTCATAGATTCATCTAGATTCAAATGTATCTAGTCATGTTTCTATGCTAGATACATATATCCGAATCTAGACAAATCTGAGAATAATAATTTGAATCGGATATAGTAGTGTAATTTAAGTGGGTTAATTTATCTACGAACCTTGAAAACTCAAAGAACCTAGGAATCGCAAGTAAAACATGGATGGTTCTCTATGTCCAAAAACATGGCGCGCTTCTCACATTCAGTGCCACATTCTTCTGATTTTCTTTACTGCTAGTACAAAACATCCCCATAATCTGTTGGAAAAGTGAAAAATGTTTTTTCCTAATTGTTCGAAACTCCCACGGGCAACATTGTTTACTAGGCCAAGACGCACCCATCTACCCGATGTCAAAACCCTATGTAAAAGTGTAGCTAGGGTATACATCGATATAGAAGGCCATGACCTTATTGGTCGTTCGTGCTGAAAACCAATAATTAATAATGTTACATCATGGTGGGCTATAATGTGAATCTGTTTTCTCTAAGGTTGTCGAATCTCATGTTTAAAAATTTTCTTGGTAATTAATAATACTACTAGCAAAAGTACTCCAATCGTAATGAAGTCTCATATTTTTGTTTTACGTTTTATTTTGTTTGAATGTTTTCCATACGCGGAGAAATTTTTCAGCATGGAAGTACTAATCAGTAATGGTATTTTTCAAAACTATTGTTGGCCCATGATATATTGGCTGCCTGGGTACCTTCAAAAGAATTTTGGATATTTTAAAGAGTAATAGTCTATCACGCTCACATGTATTCAAGTTTGACCTAATTTCGTTTAATCGACTTAGAGTCATGCATTTAAGTGCATGTGGAGCTTTAGCTTGGAAGTTTGAAAAATACTTAAACTTTGGAACTGTCAGAAAGAATTGTCCACTTTGTACGAAAATTTGGTGGGGCCATTCTTTCTTATTTTTCTACCAGTAAAATTACTTGAAAAACCCACACTTCTGGTATTGCCTACTATATCATATACTACTATGTATGAACTTTCTTGGGTTTCAAGCCAAATGACCAAGGTCATGGACATACCCTGTCTTCATCAAGATAATGACCGTGTGCCCATATTTTGGTATAGATAGGTTGGTGCATGTTATCATGCATAGTAAAGAAGTAAAAGTATTTTTTGGAAGGAAGTATGATCAATATGCCTTAGAGTTCATAGAATGTGCCAATTATTTACTATAATACATATAGTGGTTGGATAACTTACATGTTATATTTTTCAAGATTAATTTTCTAGCTAATTTCACCCACTCAAACGACTTTCCGTCGATTTGTCGAAGTATGTCTAAATTAATATTCTACAAGTGCGTGAGAGCTAGTTCAATAGTATAACCGAGTGTTAGGTATAACAAAGTGACACGTCATCTATTGCCGGCTTTATACCAGCATGTATAATACCTAACATTTGAACTATAGAACAACTAGCATTACATGCAGCAATCTCATCAAAAAGCAAGAAGATTAAATAGGAATAAAGTGAAAAATATTTCTATGGCCGCTTGAAAAATCCTAAAACTTGGGAATTGTAAGAAAGCATGGTACACTTAGTCTGAAAATTGGGGCAGTGACATTCTTTATTTCTTTTTTGGAACCTGGGTAGCGTAGGTCCTGAAGGAGTGAGACACTCCAATTAGCGCACTAGGGTTTGTAGTCATCGCAATGTGGTCTGAGGACCTTTTTGTAATTATTATTACTTCTGAGACTTTTTGTATTGGTCTAGATGATTATTAATCCAGTAGATGGCTTGAATTTCGGGGGGGGGGGTGGGAATGGTTGCTGGAAGTAGATCGGTGTGCCGTACCAACTCACACGTGCGCAGCGCCACACTGTGGACGAGGAAGAGACAAGCTGGATTGTGCACCCGTGGCTTCAGATAAGAGATCGATGGAGGATGGATGGTGAGAGCCAACGAAGGAGAGAGAAAACACAACTTGTCTTGCGTGCATATTACTACTAGTAGGTCCACATATTTACTACTAGTGGAGTGTACCTCGTGTCAGCAGCCCATCATAGCTTTGCTCTGACATCACACCGCCTTCTGACTCGTCCTCCCGCTGCTCTCGTGTTGCCTCCTTTTTTTTGGAGAAGGAGCCGCCTCCCTTTTCGAGTAGTACTAGTACGGAAGTAGAGTACTTTGCTTTTACAGAGAAAAATATTTCCATCGCTTAGAAAATTGGAGTTGTTACTTTCCCTAGTATTTGGGAACTCCCATTGGCAAAGTTGTTTACCAACGCCAAGATGCGCACATCTACTTTCTTGTTGTACTACTACAAAATTCCCATAAACATGGATATGTCCGTGACCTTGCTTGGTCGCTCGTCCTGAAACCTGTTCATACTCATACATGGTAGGCCATTTTTGTGAAGCAGCTTTTTTCAAAAGTTGTCAAAAACTCATGTTTATTATTTTTCATGGTAGGTAGTACAAGCAAAAGGACGCCATGCATGAGTCCCCCTGTTTTCTGGCCTATATATCTCTCTTTTTTCAAAGCAGGGTCAACTTTGCCGGCATGCAAAGTCTAGAAAGAACTTGAATCTTTGAAAAATCTTGGTCGTGTTCTCCATTAATTGGCTGTCTGGTGGGCAACTTCAAAAGATTTTTGTGGAATTTAAAGAGCAATTGGCAGCTCACATGTGGTTCAAAATAATTTGACATAATTTTGACAGACTCCCTCCGATCCATATTAATATTCATAGATTCATCTAGATTCAAATGTATCTAGTCATGTTTTTGTGCTAGATGCATATACCCGAATCTAGATAAATCTGAGAACATTAATTTGAATTGGAGATAGTAGTGTAATTTAAGTGGGTTAATTTATCTACGAACCTTGAAAACTCAAAGAACCTAGGAATCACAAGTAAAACATGGGTGGTTCTCTATGTCCAGAAACATGGGAACCTTAAAACAGTTCTCCATCATTCTAGAATCTTCTCCCTCGTTTCTCCAGAACATGCTACCAAAATTTGAAGTTTTAGATTAGCTAATAATCGTTCACTCTACATGATATACAAAGTACGAGAACCAAATATACACCCATATATTATAGATGTTGCTCAAATTTATATTTTTTCTGCTTTACCTATTATAATTTTATATAGTGATGATATGTGAGACATCTATTATCTGAGTCTCACTTGCAGGACACGTGCAACTTACTAGTTTACTACTAGCACTACATGAATTTGTTGGATAAATTACATGTTATATTTTTCAAGCTTAATTTTATAATCCCTCCGTCCCAAATTATTTGACTTAGTTTTATCTAGATTCGGATGTATCTAACACTAAAACAAGTCTAGATACATGAATCTAGACAAATCTAAGTCAACTAATTTGGGTCGGAGGGAATAGCTAATTTCACCCGAAAGTGTATCATGCTTCAATCAACACGTTCGGTGGAATTAAAAGGTTATGTCAAAAAAAAGAAAATTACATCCAAGTACATACAATTGGCACAAAGTCCCCTAAAAATTAGCTTGGAAAGGCTGTCGGGTCAGGCTCAATTTCAACCGAATAGCTGAGCCATACTCTTGCTACTACTGTTTGCTTCACACACGAAACACAGCGCACACCTGTGTGTTGATCATGGTCGAAGGGACGAGATTTCTCGGAACGAGTAGAGGAGCACACTGCCCCCCTATCGAGTCGATTCCCCCAACCGCACCTTCGCCGGCTGCAGGTTCCTCGTGCTTGAGCTTGAACTTGAGCATGTCTCGATGGTGAGCAAGGGCCAGCATAGGATCGATAGGCTCGAGGGGACCCAGGATGGCATCGTCTGCCATGGCCACGACGACCTGGCGCCTACCGGAGTTGTCTGCCCCGGTCGCATGCTCGCTTGCCGTAGGTTCCTCACGCACGAGCTTGAACTCGAGCATGTCCTGATCATAAGCAAGGGCCAACATAGGATCGATAGGCCCGAGGGGACCTAGGACGGCGCCGGCCACGGCCACGGCAACCTGGCGCCCACCCGAGTTGTCTACCCTGGTCGCATTATCGCTGGCTATAGGTTCCCGGCGGAAGGATTGGCCGCTGCCTTGCACGGGCTTAACTTGGCCACGGTTGATTTCTCGCCAGAGCGCCTGCCTGGACGCAGCTCCGTCACAGTCGAAAGGGAGGCCCACCGGGACCAGCGCTTTGTTGTAGAGGTCTACTTTTGTTTGCCTGCCGTGTTGACGCCTTTGTGACGTGGCCAGTGCAGGATTGGTAGCCTCGAGGGGGCCCAAAATCGCGTCGTCGGCCGGCAGGGCCAACGCACGTTTACCGCGGGTGACCAGGCGCTCTATAGAGGCGGCTCCAACAGTGGCTCCAACGGCGGCATGTTCCTCCCGGATGAACTATTTCGAGGACTGGCCTCTAGCCGAAGCAGACCTCCGAGGACGACGCAGCCAATCCACCGGGATTCCTTCAAGTATTTGTAAGGGTAACATGCCTTTGGTGGAAGAAAGAAATTTCACCAGAGAGTAGAATGAAGGAGAAAGTATAGTACTAGTAATACTACTAGCGGTTCTACTGAGTTTTGACCCAGCATTTCTCCAAGGAGTACTTTTTTTAGATGCTCCAAGGAGTATGCAGAGCGACCGCTTGGCGGCACGTGAGTTTTTTCACAGTCGGTGGTTGTCCGGGGTATTAACACACAAGAGAAAGGTCATATCGGTAATTGTAGCGGCCGTACTTTCAGCTGGCCAGATTCTAACCGGATAGTAGGAGTAGTAGTACTATACACTCTCGAAACAGAGGTGGCGAGCAGCTGGCAGCTCGAGCAACGAGTCTGGTAAATTCAAACAAGCAGATCAAGTGCAGAACTATGTTACATGTTTGAGAGAACAGATCGACCGAGCACAAAATGACAACCAATTCGAACAAACAGATCAAGTGCAGAATAATGTCAAACGAGCAGATCGAGTACGAAACTACTTCTAGGGAATGATTGAGCGAACTAAGGATATTATAAGCATACCGTGGCGATCGACCAGCTGACCGCTGGCCTGTGTGCGTCTCGAAAAGAACGGTGCTGCCAGCAATGGTGTCCGGCCGCCCTAGCTGATAGACGGAGTGTGACTGTTTTGGTGCGCGGCTTGTGGTTTTGACCGCCTGCGTGTCTCCAGAAGAATGGTGCAAAGAGACAGTAGCTGGCTGCTGGAGTGAAGACGCGAGTTGGAAGGAGCCAGTGGGAAAGTTTTGGCGCACGTGGGGTATGTGTCCTGGTTGTCAACAATTTTCACGCAAAAATATCAGCCAAAATTTTCTCCCTCGTTTTTTCTTCCTTATTGATGTCTGGAATTTTTATTACTAAGCCCACGAAATTAGCCTATCAGGCCCAATCATAGCCCAAAACCTTCAATTCGGCTTTTTCATTGTCTTGTGGCCGCCGACCATAGCGCATTCAGTTTTGGAGTGAGCCCATGAAGAATAGGGCATCCGCCCCCAGTTATCCCAGAATCTTTTTAATTCAGACTTTATGGTCATCCCCTTCCCTAGCCCCTCCCCCCCCCCAGAAAAAGCTCCGCCTACCTATGTTGTTTTATTGAAACTACTGGTAAGTTCCACGTACCCTGCACGTGAGAACCAGATAATAGACATATGACATATCATCACTATATAAAATTATAATAGATAATTTTCAAAAAACAATATAATTTGATCGACATCTATATTGTATGTGTGTATATTTGGTCCTTTACTTTGTACCATGTATATTTAGACCTAGCAACGGACCGATGTCAAAATAGCGGATGGGGCTAAAAAAAGTCCATCATACACCCGTTTCATTTACAGAGAGGTTGACACATGGGACCCAGCAGTGCGGCCTTATAGATATGTTGCATCGAGCAACATTGCCAAGTTCGAAATAGGAAGGTGCGAGCGAGAAAAAAGTCTAGCATGGTGAGAGGCTAACATGGAGGACCCAGCAACATTATCAAGTTCGACCCGGAAAAACAGTCCAACATACACACATGCCTTTTCGAGGTCAGGGAACCTTTTTTTTGAGCGCAGGTTCAGGGAACTGCTGAGCACATGCCAGTGAAATTTGAGAAAGGATCCCATGGACCATAGGCAAGAACATTTTAATTCGGCCTTGTCAGGGTCAAGGGACTGCTTAACACAACCCAGTGAAATTTAAAAAAGGAGCCCATGGAGTATAGCGCATGTAGATGGACCATGTAGAATAGCCCAAAATATTTTTAATTCGGCCTTTTGAGCATTGCCCCCACCTCTTAAAAAAACTCCACCTCCACCTCTTAAAAAGAACTCCGCTATATTTTTAAGAAACTAGTCCATTATACATGTGGCATTTTATAAATTGAAATGCCAAGAGGCTGCCCTTTTATTTTTAAAGATATAAACACAGATGCACGACATCTTTTTCAAAACATTAAAACATAACTTGAAGGTACTAAGGAATGTTTAATAATATATTTTCTATAAATATCTTTGGCGTAGTGGCAACACACACAGTTTAAATCTGTTGGAAGTCCAAAACAGCAGATGCGGCCGAAAAAAGGTCTATCATACATACACACATTTCATTTAAAGATAGACCGACATGTGGGTCCCACTAGCGTGGCCTTATATATGTGCTGTATCGAGCAACATTGCCAAGTTCGAAACAGGGAGGCGCGAGCGAGAAAAAAGTCCATCATGCACATGTTTGTTCTATTGAGAGGTTGACATGGGGGACCCACCAGCCTGAAAAAACCAGCTGATGCAGCGAGCAACGTTATCAAGTTCGAAACATGGAGAGCGAGCAGAGAAAAAAGTCAATCACACAACCGATCCTTCTAATGAGAGGCTATCATGTGGGACCCAACTGCGTGACCAAATGGCAGATTCGTCAAGCAACGCTATCTAGTTAGGAACAGGGTGGTGCTAGAGTAGAAAAAAAAGTCCATCATACCCATGATTCTTCTAATGTGAGACTGACATAAGGAACCCTCCAGCACGGCTGATGCAGCGAGCAACGCTATCTAGTTCGGAAAACGGAGGCGCGACTGAGGGAAATAATTCTATCATACACACATTTCTTCTAATGATAGGATGACTTGTGGGGTCCAGGAGTTTGATTAAACGGCTGACGCAGCGAGCAATGCTATCAAGTTCGGAACACAAAGGCGTGACAGAGGGTAAAAATCCATCATAGACATGTTTCTTCTAATGAGAGGATGACATGTGGGGCTTAGCATCGTGATTAAACGGTAGATGCATCGAACAACGCTATCAAGTTCGGAACAGGGTAGCGCGAGCCAAGAAAAAAATCTATCATACACACGTTTCTTCTAATCAGAGGATGACATGTGGGGCTCAGGAGGTTGGTTAAACGGTAGATGCGTCAAGCAGCGCTATCAACTCGGAACGGGGTAGCGCTAGCGAAGCAAAAAATTCCATCATACACACGTTTCTTCTAATGATAGGATGACATGTGGGTCCCAGGAGGTTGATTCGACGGTAGATGCATTGAGCGGCGCTATCAACTTCTTAACAGGGTAGCGCGAACGAAGGAAACAAATTCCATCATACACACGATCCTTCTAATGAGAGGCTGACATGTGGGACCTAAAAGCCTGACTAAACGGCAGACTCCTCGAGCTATGTTATCGAGTTCAAATCTGAGAGGCATGACCGAAAAGTATGGTTCACTAGAGACACTGACGTCCGGGACCCACACGCCTCAAAAGACTTCGGCCAGTCAACATCGCGCGAGGAAACGAAAATCTTTCTTGTTCCACACGCCAGCCGAGCTTCCTCCATGTTTTTAGCAGATCCGTCATAGTAGAGGGTCGCAAAACCAAAAAAAAAAGTTTTCCATCGGCCACGGTCGAGCCGAGAATTTCATCGCGGAAAACACACCTTCTACAACGACCGTCGGCCCAATTCGTTGCGGAAGGAAACTTTTCTTGTAGTGTTGTTCCGCTGCGCTTCAAGCTATTTACCACTCGTGTCGGCTCTCACTGGTCAGACGGATAAAGCCACTGACTTGTTGATTTGGTACTGTATATAGTCGATCTTCTTTCGTCACTGACAGAGAATAAATTCTTCTGCGGCTTTCAGTCATGTGCTTTTGTGGAGCTACAACCAGTAGCTCAGACGAGTACTACTCCTGCATGGCGTTCGAGCAATTGCGACCGTCCGTTCATAATGAATGGGAAGCATTAGACAATAGATTTTCTTTTGGTGGATGGTTGATTTTTTTGAGAGATTGTCGACTTTTTTCTTTATTGAACTGAGAGATGTTCCATTTTGGGTCTGGTAACAGGGGCGTAGAGGCCGATAGGGGAGAGGAAATTGGCGGTGTGGCAGGCAAGCTTATTTGAGGTGGAAGCATGTGGGTGTACAGATGGTACTGCCGTACTGGTAGCCCATTTTGTGAGCATTTTGTTGTTGTACTACACAAGAGTTCGAGAGTGGTAGTATTCTAGTTTTGGTTCCTTAATTAATGGTGGAACCTTTATGTGTTTATTAGTTACAGTAGTAGTAGTATATAGTACTTGTTCCAAATGTGACTGCACAAGATGATGAATGTAGAAGATCCAAGGATTATTACGTTCGGCAAGAGGAGCTCCGAGTACAGCTCCATCCCGTGCTAGGCTAGCTTATGCTGTACTACTCCTAGAAAGGCCTGACCTATTTACTCGATAGGCACCAGGAAACACAGAGAAGAGAGAAAAACCACGCTCGGTAGGCGGTATGATTTGAATCGATTTATTCTATTTTCCTTTGCTCTCCGTCATCTTCCTCTCCATCTTCTCCCTAATCCCCATTCGCCCACCTTTAGCACACGCCAATGCAGCCATGCCATTTTCGGAGCATCTCCGTAGCCTAGTTTGATAGGCACTATAGATTTAGTAGAGAGAAAGAACGAACGCTTGGTTTTATTTCATTATGTATTTCTCTATGCCCCGATCTCCATCCTCACTTCACCTCCAGCTTGCACACCAATACAGGCATGCGCTAACACCGCCATGCCGATTTAGTATCAGCTCCGGCGCCTAGTTTGATAGACTGTTTTCTGTCTCGCCCTGCCAGCTGCCGCTCGCTCTCTCCTCCAAAACCCCCAATCAAAACCAAACACCACACCCCCACCTTCTCTAGCTCTTCCTCGGGATGGCCCAACTTATCGATGACAATGACACTTCTAGGGTGTTTTCCAATGGCCCCCTTGAAGAAATCTCTGCTAGATGAGACGTCATCACTGCCGCGAGTCTTGCCGCCTACTTCAAACGTTATCTTTACTCAGCAACACATAGTGCATCCCTGTCGAAATCTCATCCATTTGGTCTCCCCTGTGTTCTTCACTCTCACTCAACTGAGGTACCGCGTGAGTACAATGTCTTCTACCGCGACAATCGCATGAAGAAGTTATACAGGGGCAGCTACTATTGCGGCAGGGGCAAGCACAAGCCACAGAAGAAGTTCGGGTGGACCTTGTGTGAGCTGACGCCACTGGACAAGTCCTCCTCCGATGCTGAGATGCCAGATTGTGAGGGTAAGAAGTGGGCAGGCGCCCATGGAGATTGGATCGCCACGGTTGGCCTCGCCTGGAACTGAGAGCTTGTGGATGTGTTCACTCATCGCCGGATTCCTCTACCAGCGATATTCGATTTTGAGGACACACCCGAGGTACTTAAGTTTATCGCGGCTGGTCAGCCTACTAATCTACTAAAGATAGCCATTTGCCGAGTTCCCACAGCTGCTGGGAACTATCAGTATTTCTCTGTCCTGACCATGTTCGACACGGTAATTGCCTTCATTGATGGTTCTCATGGTATGTGGATGGTTTTGGAGAACCAGTTCATGTTTAGCTACCGCAATGCAATTATCCACAATGGAGTTGCCTATGTTGTAACTCAGATTCGCAATGTTTATGCATGGGATCCTCGGGCATGGGGTAAAATTTCCATCCTTAAATTTTCAAGCTTTATCATTCAAATTTTGCTCAGCTGACCTTTGAATGTGCTTTCCTTGCAAGGTCCTGTGCGTCTTCCGGGGCCACATGAATTAGACGGTAATCGTGAGTACAGTCATGATCTGTGGTGGTTAGCAAGATCTCCTGATGGTGGTAGCGTTATTCTGATCAATACTGTGGGTGTTAGTGCTAGGCGGTATGACACTACTTATCCTGTGGCTGAAAATGTTGGTTAATATCACGGTCGCAATATTCACACCTATTCTACTGGGTTTTGCTGCCATGTGTTCTCGATTGACACTAGTAGGTTACTTCCACCGAGGCAATGGCGGAGGGTTTTAGACCTTGGAGCATTTTCTATCTTCCTTGGATTGAACTATCCAATTACCATTCCAGTTGGCGTGGCAGGACTTGGCCGTGGAGATCTAACGAGGAAGAACTGTGTATACACCTCGCCGCATGCCGTTAGTCTCGGTGGATTTAATATTTGTCCTGAAATATGCCGCATCAGCATGAATGCTCAAGACGCTGCTGCTGGTTTCTCAACCAACATTGGCTGGAATTTCCCTCAAAAAAACATTGGCTAGAATTGGCGGCAGACTGCGTTGTGGTTCATCCCAAGCTTGGCCAACGCGAAGGATTGGAACCGGCATAATTAACGGTTCAAGGGAGATCATATGGAATAGGGATTTCCGTATCTTGAATTATTTCCTTTTCCTTATTTGTATCATATGGCCTCAGCCGTTAACTTCCTGTACTCTAACACTCATTTCGCCGCAATGTAGTGCAAGGCATGCGGTTTGATCAAACTCCTTCTATATGCAAGCCATAGTTTTAGTCAGTGAGGGTTGAATATTCTGCAACTCGTTGCGCCCGCACCCCTTTATTATTTGTTGCACTTTCGAGTTCTCAAAAAATGTGAAATAAATCTGGAACATTGGCTATGTTGTATCTTGTGCATATACAATATTCGGTCCCACAATAAGATCTTATGTGACCTGTGTCAATGAAAAAGAAAAAACCTAAGTGAACAATATCTTGTGTTCATTTGTTCATTTTGTGGTGGCCAGGCCATGTACTAGTAATATTTTTGGGATAGAAAATTATAGATGAACTATATAAATATGATCTATGTTCATGATTTATTTCACATGTTCTGAAAACTTGGAAGTGCCACATGCAACAGCTTGTTGCCGGTGCAGCTAGTTGCAAATTGTAATTTCTGTCGTGGATGTACCTAGTGGATCCAAGCGCATGGTGCATGGAGATTCTCACTGGCAGGTGGAGCCGACCTTAACAGGGCCCACATGTCAGTGAATCAGAGCAACACAAAGTCATGCACGTTGCTTGACTTGAGCGAAATCTGGTGTCCTTGCACGTCTCTCATTTTGCTGCGCGGTTGCATGTTGTACACATGTAATTCCATGTACCTTGTACTAGAATATATATGAACACATGCAACATGCCAAAAATACCACGAACACACCCGTACTGTGCATTATATCCGGTGTATATATTTTCGGTTCTGTGCTACGAGTTCTGCATGTAGGGGAACAAGATGAAAGTACATGTGTCCATGTCACGGCTACTACTACTAGTAGCAGTTTATCCTCCTATTTTCCGTTGAAAATACTAGTACCTTATGTTGAAATGAAAGCTGTAAAAAGAAAACCCTCTAGTCAAACTGATGTGACTAGACAATACTTCACCTCTGATACGTAGTAAGTAGGAGTATTGTCAAATTACTAGCTGCATGGCGTGCTAGTCTAACATACAGTGAAGTCTAGGTGGCAGTGTCCTCCATGCTGCTGTTGACTAGACAGACCAAGCAAGTAAAATCTCCTCCCTTGTTTTTTTCTTTACCTCTCCATCTTCTTCTCAGTGCCCACTCCGCCCACGATCTCCCCCATGCTCTCTCTTCTAACGCTCCCCTCCTCCTGCAGAAAACCCCAGCCGCACTTGGCATCCGCCTAAATCCATCCGGCTGTGATGGCTGATTCGGAGCTCAGCGGGCAATGCAAGTGGGATCAACTCAGCACGGACGATGTCGACCTCATCGTTCAGCATCTGGACATTTCTAGCACCGTCAGGCTAGCCGCATGCTGGATGTTGTTGTATGATTGTATAGCCAACAATGAAGTTACGAAATGGACTATTCATCATTGGAATGAACCCTTCCTACTGATGCCTCAACCTTCTTATTGGTTAGACGAGCACTATGACGATACGAGGGTACATCGTCTGCATGACACGGTGTACGACGTGGTGCCTCTCGACCATCTTCTGTGCACCGCCATCCTGCGCTTCATGCACGAAAAATTCTGGTTTGGCATGAACGGCGACTGGCTCGTCGTGGTGGATCAGCGCGGGGCCTGGTTCCTAGCAAACATCTACACCTATCGAGTAATCGACCTTCCATCGACGGATACTTGTGACATTGTGGCCGCCTCACATCCAGTATATAACCTGTAATGCTACTTGCCAGCCAGGGTTCCCCCAGTTACATGTAGTCATTTCTAAACTCATTCACATTTCAAAAGTTTTTTTGGCGAATCCACAGTTATGGAGAAAAGTTCAATAAGTTGTGGGATGGATCTCTTGAGCTGTTGAAGATCGTAATCTACAGAGTGCCCATAGAAGCTAGGGGTTACACAGACTATAAGATCCTCGCGTTGTTCGCCGGTGAAATCGCCTACCTAGAAGGCGGTAGCCAAGTTTGGAGATGTCTGGAGCATTCAGGTCTTGGAAGACGACAGTGCTATGATGCCATTGAACACGGTGGCCCCATTTTTGCGGTCACAAGTCAAGGCTACACCTACTGCTAGGATCCCACATCGGAAGGTAATTCTAGTTCCATGATGATACATTGCGAGTGATTCAGTGAAGTTGTTCTTTAACTACCTTGTTTATGTTTTACCTTTCGTATGACTGAATGAGCACACACTTTATGTCCTAAAAAATGAATGAACCATTGCCAGTAATGAATTAGTACCAGTAATATGCCTTCCAAAAATATAGTGTATGACAGCGTCCCTGCACTACTAAGTTCGTTCATTGTCAAAATATGAAAGGTATTATTAACCAACATCTCAATTGTGAGTGCAACACAGTGAAGCCGGGTTTGTTTATCTCTTTGTACTTTCAGGCCCTCCTCGGATTGTAGGAATCACATAGGATTTTATTAGCACACCAATCTTTCCTTTTTGGATTTTTCCTTGGTATTCTGAGGAATTGTGTAGGATTTTTGTAGGATTTGGATCCTTAGGATTTTCTTTCTATAAAATGTTGTTTGATTCGAAAGAGTATAATCCTTAGGAGTTCCTTAAAAGTATTCCTTTGCACTCTATTTTGGAGGAAAATTTCCATCCACTCCAACCTCTTTGTACAATTCCTTTGGTTTTCCTGTGCAATCAAACACCACTTGATCCAAAGTACTGTAGGCATCTAATCCTATAGGATTTAAGTGGACATGCCTCTATATAAAAAAAAGTGGTGCTTCCTCTTTTGAAACTTACAACAACTAGGAAACTAAGATAAGCTAGAAATCCCAATATTCAGAGTAGCAGAGTAAGAAATGCAATTCCTAATGTTGTTAATTTATTGATTAATATTATTGTCAGGATTTGCCTATTCAGACTGTTAGCATGAACAATGAAGAATGTTGGTGTTAGAATATGTATGCCAGTAATGCACTTTTTGTCTCGAATTCGGATGTTATAGGAACAAGGAGCTTCCGTTTGTAATCCCAGCACCTATTCTGAATGATCGGCCAGGCATGTGGTTCCTCGCTCGATCGGCTGATGGTGAACGCTTGATGATCATAATTACAACGTATGGCATGGGGGTTTCCCATGGAAAAGAGGGTGAAATCATTCATCATGCTCAAAATAGGACTAACCTACGCCTATATCCTGCCTCTCGTGTCTACATTTTTTAAGAGGATCCTAGCTCTGTTGGACCTCCAGGGGTCATCGTTTGGAGGCAGGTTAATAGCCTGGGGGACAACTCTCTGTTTCTCGGTCTCAATTATCCAATCATTGAAAAGATGATGAAGTTACGTGGATACAAGGCTACTGACGGTACATTGTTCCCATTCATGAGAAAAAACTATGTGTACACAACATACAGGAGATTTCGCGGAATACAATTCCCTCAGATTAAACGCTGCAACCTGCAACCAACTGAAGGTGAGCCTGTGGCAATTATCAGCCTTCCCAAAGATGGTTGGAACTCTATGCGACAGGCGGCAATTTGGTTTAGGCCTACTTTATGTTTGGTATGCTTGTTGTGCCGTCCCTATACTGAGCTATGGATCTTTCTGGTGTATCGTTGTGTCATCTTTTTTTTGCATCGTGGTTCAACAGTTGACTGTTAGTACACTGGTTTTAGCGGCCAGCTTGAATCAGTTTATATGAGCCCTATCGTGCTTTTGTATTTAGTATTGCCTTCCATGGTATAATCCATGTAGCCGTGCTTATTTCATAGTGTGATTTATGTACTACAGTTTTCAGTACTATTACTGGCTTGTATATACGCGACTCGTGCATTTTTTTGAACCATCACACCTATTGCAGCTTTTTGTTTTGAGAGGAATATTCCTTCTTTCCTCTTACCGAATAGGGAAAAGTATGTCACTGCTTCTTATAGGGCCACGAAACAGGCCTTAACTGGGCCATAATTGATCTTGGCTCGGTACGCCAAAGCAGGCCAAGACGCCCTAGGATGATAGCCGCAAGTGTTTATGCTGATATTCTAAAATAAGAGAGTTAATGCACACCCTTCCAAAAAAGAAAAATTGTTTACACAGACGCCATATTGTCTCCGATACATGGCATACTTTTGGCGCTACCGTGAAATTACTTGTTCAATACAGTATGTATCCTTGCTCTTTCTTCTGTATGTCAAATGAACAACTCAAGCTCTGATGTGACATGAAAAAGTCAAGCTCTGATGTGCTGACATTGTACTGTCTATACTAGTGTACAAACTGGTTTTATTATTGTGTTCGAAACTGTGAACTAAATGTGCAAATTCTGGGCCTTTTTGGATGATGACAATGCCACATGTTGGCACTAATTGTGGCATGTACTAATTTAATCGTACGGAAGCATACAATTTCAAGTGATTAGTTTAAGCTGGTGCTTACCCGAGCTGTCTGCGGCCCGGCAAGTCAAGGCCATCGTGTGTCTATTGCCAACAGTTTATTTGGCATGATTACAAGGTTTTGAGTACATCAAATTGATTGGGCACTTAGGCCGATTCAAAGCCACCCAAACCATCTCAAAATATATCCTTTGCTGAAAAGATGATTGCGCGCTATAAGACTTGATATGACACGATTTTATGTCAATCAGTCAAACTCCCTCAAGTACTTTCCATGTTCGAATCCTGCACTGCCCAAGTTCCTCGCTATGTTCGCTATGTATAATAAGGCGCAATATCAGACACTTTTTTCTCCATTTCCAACTTCATTATTTTGGATTTGGCATAGGTGGACCTAGTGAAAAGATTGCACATTCAACCCAACACTGGACCAAAACCATGCAAATTTAGCCTACCGGGTCAGGTGGACTTCTGACCCGTGACATATTGAGTACATTGAATTTTCAGTGAGGAGGTTATTACAAAATAGTACTACATTCTACCCAACTGTGGTCCAAAACCTCGCTAATTTATCCTTCCGGGTTCAGGTTGGCTATGGGCCGCCAACCCTCAACACATTATTACTTGGTTTTTGAAGCTTGAACCACACTGAAGAAGTTTCAGTAAGGAGCCCATGATAAGAAGCCCATTGGTTCACAAGATTGGACCCAAGTTGTTTTTTTATCGCCCAAAATTGTCTTAATTTAGTATTTTTGTGCCATTCTGATAAAGTATAGGACAAACTTCTCCTACCCATGTTTTATTTATACAGAGCATTTAGCATTTTTTATGGCAAGTTATCAGGGTCGCTGCCTTTTCATTTTAAGTGACTTCAACATTTCTAAATGTAATCTTTTCCAGTTGTGGCATAGATGGTTCTAGCACAGTAGAAGCACACACGGTTCCCATTTGTTGTAGTCTTGAGTTTGATTCCTAGTTTTTTCAATATAAATATATAATATATAGTATAATCTCTGTCGTTCTTTTGCATTTTTTCCAGCATACACATGTTTCTTACACAGAGAAGGCTGACATCTGGGACCTAGCAATGTTTCCAAGGTCAAAACAGCGGAGTCCATCATACACACTTTGCATTTGTAGAGACACTGACATGTTGGACCCAGCAGAGACCTTATACAGATGTTGCATCGAGCAATCAATATTTCATTTACAGAGAGGCTGATATGTGGGACCTAGCAGCGTGACCTTATATAGATGTTGCATCGAGCAACGTTGCCAGTTCAAAACAGGGAGGCACGAGTGAGAAAAAAGTTCAGCATGCACACGTTTCTTGTAATGAGAGGCTGAAATGGGGGACCCAGCAGTGTGAGCAAACGGCAGATTCGTCGAGCAACACTATCTAGTTCGGAACAGGGTAGCGCTAGAGAAGAAAAAATTCCATCATACCCACGATTCTTCTAATGTGAGGCTGACATAAGGGACCCACCAGCCTGAATAAACGGCTGATGCAGCGAGCAACGCTATCAAGTTCGGAACACAAAGGCACGACAGAGGGTAAAAAATCCATCATACACACGTTTCTTCTAATGAGAGGATGACATGTGGGTCCCAGCATCGTGATTAAACGGTAGATTGATCGAACATCGCTATCAAGTTCGGAATAGGTTAGCGCGAGCCAAGGAAAAAAATCCATCATACACATGTTTCTTCTAATGAGAGGATGACATGTGGGGCTCAAGAGGTTGGTTAAACGGTAGATGCGTCGAGCAGCGCTATCAACTCGGAACGGGGTAGCGCCAGTGAAGGAAAAAATTCCATCATACACACGTTTCTTCTAATGAGAGGATGACATGTGGGTCCCAGGAGGTTGATTAGACGGTAGATGCATCCAGCAACGCTATCAACTTCAGAACAGGGTAGCGCGAGCGAAGGAAAAAATTTCCATCATACACACGATCCTTCTAATGAGAGGCTGACATGTGGAACCTAGCAGCCTGACTAAACGGTAGACGCCTCGAGCTACGTTATCAAGTTCAAATCAGGGAGGCGCGACCGAAAAGTATGGTCCGCTAGAGACACTGACGTCCGGGACCGGAAAAATCATGCTTCTGCCACGCGCTGGCCAAGCTTCCTCCATGTTTTTAGCAGATCCGTCGTAGTAGAGGGCCGCGAAACCGGAAAAAAAAGTTTTCCATCAACCATGGTCGAGCTGAGAATTTCTTCGCGGAAGACGCGCCTTCTATGACGACCGTCGGGCCAATTCGTTGCGAAAGGAAACTTTTCTTATAGTGGTAAGGGGTCTTTGTTGAGGCTGGTATCCCACCTCCTTCTACCAATGTCTCTGATAGCCCCATGTCAGCATGGAATGAGAATGTTGACAGTCCTATGTCTGAAGATCTCTCCTCTTCTAGCACTTTCATTGTGAATGTTGTCTAGACTGTATCTGAATCTTTTTTGATGCCAATACCTTAGCACTGTCCCATTTTCAATCACCTAAGAATTACTGGAAGAACTTCTCATCCAGTGAAGTGGATAGTATTGACTTTGCCAAATCTCTGGTTTGTGGATTAAATCCTTTTGAGAATGTGATTGTGCTCAAGTTATGAATTATCCAGAACATTGTGATGCAGAAATTACAAAGGGAAATTTGGGTTGACAAGGGACTTTTATCTTCCCTGCCTGCTTTTAACAATGTGAATGTGGTGCTTGGGAAGAGAATCTCCTCTAGCCCCTTGTCCAGGAATGTTGCTAGAAAGAAGGACCTTAACATAACTCCATCCAGGGATTTGGGTCTTCTAACAGATGAAGTGCATGAGGACCTGGGTTTTCAGGAGGTGGCTATCTCTAATATTAGTGTTACTCATCAATTTCCTGAGAGAGTGGCTGATGTTAATAATTTAAATATGCGTATATTGACCTCACAAGTTAGAAGGAGTCCAAGAAGCTCCAAATATAGCTTCAAGGTTCACATGCTAGTGGATGGAAAGAAGGGTAAATGAAAGGTCAATCCAAGGACAATTCCTACTACCATTGAAGCTAAGGATTTGCAGATCACTACAGGACAAGTTCATGAGGTGAATGATGTTGATGATGATGCTGCTATTCCACCACCTACTCCTATGGATGTGCTGCAGAATATTGGTGTGAAGCTATGTGGTGTCCCTGAAGCAGAGCTTACTACTAAGAAGCTCTTGGCTGCTCTTCAAGAAGAAAAGAACTAAGTTTCTTGTTTGTAATGAATAAATCCAAAAAATGGATTGTTTTGTGTTGGAACATCAGAGGGCACTATTAAATGCCATAAATTCTAGTGGTTGTGTTGTAGTCTATTTGCAAGAAACCAAGAAACATCATTTTGATTTAGCTTTTATCAAGACTTGTTGCCCTAAGAGGTTTGATGAATTTGCTTATATTCCATCTAATGGTGCCTCTGGTGGTCTTATAATTATTTGGAACAACTCTGTCTTCTATGGTATGGTCATGCATTGTGAAACTTTTGCTATCTCTGTTCATTTCACATCTACTCAATCTGCTATGGCCTGGACTCTGGTTAATGTGTATGGTCCTTTCAATGGTACTCTCAGGGAAGAATATGTTGATTAGTTAATGAATCTTCAAATTCCTGATGATGAGGATTAGTTAATTATGGGTGATTTCAACTTCATAAGATCACTAGAAAATAGAAACAAACCTGGAGGGAATGTACAAGACATGTTAACTTTCAATGATTTCATTAGAATACAAAACATCACTTAAATTCCAATAAAAGGAAAAAAATTCACTTGGAGTAATATGCAGTCAGATCCTTTGTTGGAACAATTGGATTGGGTTTTTTCAACTCTTCATTGGACTGAGTCTTACCCTTCTACTTTTGTCACAGCCCAGGGTAAACCTACTTCTGATCACACCCCATCTGGTATCTCTATCCAGACAACTATTCCAGGAACTAATGTCTTTAGATTTCAATCCTTTTGGACTGCTCATTCTAGGTTTTTTGACATTGTGGCTACCAGTTGGAACAAACCTATCTTTAAAGGGAACAATGCTACTATATTGAATGCCAAATTTAAAAGACTTCAACATGATCTGAAGCATTAGAGCAAATCTATCTCCAAATTATCTATTTGTATTGACAACTCTAATAAAGCTCTCATGGAACAGGATAAGATTGAGGAGAGGAGGCAGTTAACAATTCTTGAGGAAACTTTTCTGCAGATCATTAAGAAGCATATCTTTAAATTGCTTGACTATAAATGGCAATATTTGAAAGCTAGATGTACAGTTAGATGGACAAAGTTTGGGGATGAAAACCGCAAGTTCTTCCATGCTATGGCTACTGAAAGCTACAGAAGAAATAACATATCCCATTTGAATTTGAATGATGGTACTATGGCAACTTCTCATGAGGACAAAGAAAAAACTATTTTTCAAACTTTCAAGGAGAGATTAGGTTCTACACATATTCCTCAAATGACCATGGATCTTACTGATCTCACACAGCCCATTGAAGGACTTGAAAATCTTTCTGAACCCTTTACGGTTGATGAGATTAACTTGGTTGTCAAACAAATGCCCCCTGATAAAGCTCCAGGTCCTTATGGGTTTAATGGCCACTTCATCAAAACATGCTGGCATATCATAAAAGATGATATCTATAAGCTATGCCAAGACTTCTAGACTAGAAACCTGAATTTGGAAAGCATAAATATGGGATATATTGCCCTTGTTCCAAAAAAGGGCACACCTGAATCTATTAATGATTACATACCTATTACCTTACTTAATTTCTGCCTCAAAATCATCACAAAGATTCTTGCAAACATATTACAGAAGGTGATTCTTGGAATAGTGCATAAGAATCAATATGGTTTTCTTAAAGGAAGATCCATCCAAGACTGTTTGGCCTAGGCATTTGAATTCATCCATCTATGTGAGCAATCTAAGAAGGAAATAATCTTACTCAAACTAGATTTTGCCAAGGCCTTTGACACAATTGACCATCAGGCAATGATCAAAATAATGAAACAAATGGGCTTTGATGATATATGGCTAAAATGGATTGAAATAATCTTTGACTCTAGGAAATCTTCTGTTCTGCTTAATGGAGTCCCTGGCAGACAATTTCACTTCAGAAGAAGTGTCAGGCAAGGAGACCCTCTATCACCTCTTATTTTCGTTTTAGCTGCTGACCTCCTTCAATCTGCAATCAATAGATCACTACTTCTAAATAGACTAGAATCACCCATTCCATGTAGCCCAAATATAGATTTCCCAGTGGTACAGTATGCTGATGACACCATCATTATCATGCCTGCTAAGGTTAATTAAGTAATTACAATAAAAAATATTCTTGATACCTATGCTGCTTCCACTGGTCTTCATATTAACTACAGTAAATCTATTATAATTCCTTTGAATATAAATGATCAATTAACAAAGGAGCTTGCTACCCTTCTTGGCTGTGTAATTGGGAAAATGCCTTCTACTTATTTGGGTTTCCCTCTGGGAACTACAAAGCCTACTGTGACTGACCTTATGACACTTGTGGACAGAGTTGAGAGGAATCTTTCTGCCAATTAAACGTTGATGTCTTATAGTCGTAGAACAACTCTTATAAACTCAATGTTAACTTCTGTTCTCATGTTCCCAATATGCACTCTTAAAATATCAGCAAAAATAATTGAATATGTGGACAAGATCAGGAGGCTTTGTCTGTAGAATAAGAAATATGAGGTAGGAGAGCATTGTAATGCTTTAATTTCCTGGGACAAGGTTTGTAGACCGAAGGATAAAGGAGGTATGGGTGTCCTAAACCTTAAAATTCAGTATGATGCACTACTACTGAAGTTTTTACATAAATTCTACAACAAAATGGACACCACTTGGGTATCTTTGATCAGGGACACATATTATAATGGGAAAGTGCCTCATGCCTTTGACCCTTGTGGATCTTTCTAGTGGAAGGATATTGTTAAATTATTCCCAATTTATAGTGGGATAACTACTTGCACTGCTAAAACTGGTAACACGGTGCTAATGTGGAAGGACAATTGGCTTGATGGTGTGGCAGCTGAAATGTTCCCCAGAGCCTTCTCTTTTACATCTAAGGAGGATTCTTCGGTCACAGAATTTCTCAATGCACCTGACCTTGCCACAAATTTTGCTTTACCTATATCTCCACAGGCTATGGATGAACTAAAAGAATTACAACAAAGAGTCAGAAATGTAGAAATTAATGATTCAGAAAAGGATATTTGGAGCTACACTTGGGGAATAGAGAATTACAAAGCTAGCACGTTCTATCGATTCTGTTTCAGAGAAATGGAAGCACACATCTCTTTCAAATGGTTATGGTAGAGCAAATGTACACCGAAGCTAAAATTCTTTTGTTGGTTATTGCTCTCGGACATGTTGAATACTAAAAACATGCTCAAACGAAGGCACTACAATAGTGTATCTACTTTTGACTGTCGACCATGTAGCAATAACTATGAAGAAACAGTGGAACATCTCTTCTTCAATTTCTCTTTTAGTAAACAATGTTGGCAAGCTCTTGGTATATGCAGGGACAACCATGGGGATCGTCTACACATCATTGAGCAGGGAAAAAGGAATTCAACAAGCAAGTTTTTTATGGAGATATTTATTGTGGCAACCTGGAACATCTGGAAGGAGATGAATGACCTATGCTTTAATAATATTATTCCCTCTATTAAATCATGGAAGGATAGATTTCAGCAGGACTTCTTAGGTTTCCTGCCACTTCTGGTGCATAGGACTAAACCTGAATTTCATCAGGAGATACACAATACCTATAACTCTCTGTAGATCACTCCTCTAATCCACTTTACCTCCCCACCCCCTGTATCTGTTTCCTGCCACAGGAACACACGTAACTTTCTTAGGTTTCCCCAACTTGGGGAATCCTGAAGTAATATAAAGGCAGTAGGATAACACCTACTATCAAGATTTTGAAAAAAAGACTGTTGATGGTGCAGAAGAACAGGCGGCCTCCGTATCGGAGGATCGCCGAACACAGCGAGTGTCTTAGGTTTAAACTATCGTGGCCTCGGTGGGACAGCGACAGTTCGAGAGCTTTGTAACTTGGCAACGCATTACTCTCTAGCAATTCTATGTGTGGTGGAGACCCAGATGCACAAGAAGAGTGTGGAGTTTTTATCTCGTTCTTTAGGTTTTGATAATAGTTTTGTTGTTAGTAGTTCTAGACACAGCGGCGGTTTAGGTCTTTTCTGGAATAATGAAATAAAAATGGAAGTTTTACCCTACTCTTAGTACCATCTTGATGTGGTTGTTAAGGAGTAGGGGAAGGATACGTGGTGCCTAACAGTTGTATACGGTGAAGCGCAGGTTCGTGAGCGCCACAAGACATGGGACATGCTCAAGTTTGTACATTCTGCTAATGATCTACCATGGCTCTATTTGGGTGATTTTAACGAGGTTCTTCATCGGGATGAGCATGATGGAATTAGCGAGCGGAGTGACAGCCAGATGGCTGGGTTTCGAGAAGCAGTGGATGTGTGTGGACAGTGTGATCTCGGATATAGAGGTGTACCATGGAATTTTGAGAAGAAAGTAGCGGGTGGTACTTATAGTCGTACGCGCCTGGACTGAGCATTGGTGACACCATCATGGTGTGCGAGGTTCCCAGCGGTGGAGGTCCGCCACCTCCCGATGGTGGTGACGTCAGACCATCTACCAATTCTCTTGATAAGGGAGGTTGGTAACCAGAGGAGGAAGGGATGGCATGTCTTCAGGTATGAGTTGGCCTAGGAGACCAATGAAGATTTTAACTCTATGCTTAAGAAGCGATGGCAGGAGGGAGGGACAAGTACGACTATTAGTGAGATGCAACATAAGCTGCATTCGGTGGCGGGGGAGTTGTCCAGCTAGGGTGATCACACTTTCGGCAATGTTCAGAGGAAGATGAGGCAGCTCCAAAGTGAGCTGAGAGACCTAAGGAGTTCACCTGGCCGTCGGAATCCAGATATATGAGAATTGGAGGTGACAGAGAAACTATCCCTTCTGTTAGAAAAAGAAGAGATTATGTGGCACCAACGATCGTGGATTTAGTGGCTCACTGCAAGGGATAATAACTCCCGCTTCTTCCACATGCGCGCCGGCCAACGAAGGAAGAAAAACAGGGTGACCGAGCTTGTTTGCGATGACGGTTCCCTGAAAACTAGAGAGGAAGAGCACGGCCCTTTGGCTAGAAATTTCTATAAAAATTTGTACACATCTGAAGGTGTACAAGATATGGAGGAGGTTCTCAACAAGGTCCCTGTGAAGGTTGATGGCCTCATGAATGAGATGTTAGACGCCCCTTATGAAAATATGGAGGTGAAAATGCACTGTTTGAGATTTATCCCACCAAGGCACCGGGACCAGATGGTTTTCCCGCCCACTTTTTCTAGAGAAATTGGGAGCTTTGTGGTGAGGAGGTGAAAAAGGTAGTTATACGGGTTCTAGATGGAGAGGAGAGCCCAGAGTTGATCAATAAAACTTTTATAGTCATGATACCCAAGATAGCAAGCCCGAAGGAGCTTGGGCAATTCCGGCCTATTAGCCTGTGTAATGTCATTTACAATATTACCTCCAAGGTGGTGGCGAACAGGCTAAAGAAAGTGCTACCAGATGTTATCTCGCAGGAGCAATATGCTTTTGTTCCTAGGAGACTAATTACAGACAACATTATTACGGTGTATGAGTGTTTACACTTCATGGAGAGGAACAAGGCCAAGAAACATTGGTCATGTGCCCTCAAGCTGGATATGAGGAAGGCGTATGATCGGATAGAGTGGAGCTACTTACATGCTATCATATTGAAGCTAGATTTTACTTCCGCTTGGGTAGATTTTCTAATGCAGCTTGTCTCCACGGTATCATTCTCGATGCTTTTAATGGGGCACCACAAGAAGAGTTTCGACCCTCGAGAGGGATTCAGCAGGGTGACCCAATTTCACCATACTTGTTCTTGTTAGTAGTGGAGGGCCTTTCATTCCTCCACAAATATGGAGACCAATCGCTGATGATAGCCTGCTGTTTTTTTCAAGCAAGTATGGAGGGTGCTAAGGAGATTAGAGAGGTTTTGGACATTTATTGTTGAGCATCTGGTTAGAGAATTAATATGGATAAGTCCTCGATCTTTTTTAGTCGAGGATGTCCAGAAACAGTTCTTGAGGAGATAAAAAAGCTCTAGAGGTACAAAGAGAGACTCTTAACGAGAGGTATCTTGGGATGCCATCGGATATTGGCAAGTCCAAGAATGGATCCTTTAAATATTTGAAGGATAGAGTGTGGGAGAAGGTTTTAGGATGGTTGGAACAATGGCTCTCAGTTGGAGGGAAAGATGTTTTGATTAAAGCTGTAGCCTAGGTTGTTCCTACGTATTCCATGTCTTGCTTCAAACTACCGAGGTGGCTATGTGAGCATATTAACTCGATGCTTCACAAATTTTTGTGGGGTAGTAAAGAAGGAAAGAGAAGAACATGTTGGGTGTCATGGGAAGAGATAACACGCCCAATCTTGGTATACTTGCAAGGCAGGCGTGGCACATCCTACAAGTACCGGCTTTGTGCTCGTGTTCTCAAGGAAATCTATTTTCCTAACAGCTGTATTCTGTCAGTGGAACTTGAGTCACACCCTTCCCAAGTGTGGCGCACACTGGTGGAGGGGAGGGATGCTTTGAAGATCGTCTTCATCAGACGCATTGGCGATGGGAGATCCACGGATGCATGGAATGACAACTGGATGCCGCGGGGTGAACGGCTGTGTCCGATCGCACCTCGCAAGGATGATGCACCTGAGCGAATGAGCGACTATATTATTCCACATGAGGCAATGTGGGATGTTGAGAAGCTAGAAGAATTCTTCCTCCCAATGGACAACAAGGTGATACGGAATATCCCGCTTTGTACTCGAGAACAAGTGGATTTCTGGGGATGGCATCATGAAACCACTAGGATCTTCTCTGTACGGTCCTGCTACCGTGCTCTGGTGGTGACAAAGAAAATGTGTGAGGACTAGCTCTATGAGAGACCAGATGCTTCAAGCTCCACAGAGGAAGGGAAGGCATGGACAAGGTTATGGAAAGTGGCAGTGCCCTCCAAAATTCGCATTTTCTTTGGAGATTTGCGAAGCATTCTGTGCCAACGGGAAATGTAAGGATGGGAAGAAACATGGCTCCATCTGCGACGTGATCGATCTATGGTGCGGAGTGTTGGGTCTGCAGCATAGAAAAAAAAATTCTACGATGAGAACTATACGCCAAAGTCTATCTACTAGGTACAGAGCAACGGGTGGACATACATCCATGGAGAACTTACCCTCGAAGACAACGAGTTTTGTTAATGAGTAGGAACTCGTGGTTGATGTAGTTGTACGCTTGCCGATCTCAAGATCGTGTGGAAGTCCGAGCGCCGAAATCAGCAGCGCATCCATCCTCGCACACACGTTCAACCCACCGGACAACCTCCACCTCCTCGCTCCAGTCAATCAGCGGAAGCAGCAACTCCTTCCGGACGGAAGGCCACCGGGAACATGTATCTTGCTAATCCGAGACCATGGGGAAATATCTAGAAGGGGAGAGAGATCGTTCACAAGGAGGTGTGCTTTGTGAGGGAGCAGAGGGGGGACTCCTCCCCTACCATGGCCGGCGGCCAAGGATGGATCCCCCTCCTCTTCCTCATTCATGTGGTGGAAGCTCCACTCACATCAATTCAAGCTCCACCCAAAGTTGCACTCACATGCATTAAATTTCCACCAAATTTAATGCAACTCTCAATTAATAAAACTCTTTTATTTATTTTATTCAGAATTTTGTTAATTACTTTAATTAACAAACATTCACATAAAACCCTTCAAACATTTCAATATCACATGCATAACCACTTTCTGCAATTTCACCCGAAACAATTCCGGTTTCTATCGAAACAATTCCTGTTTCTAACAAAACATTTCCTGCGCTTTGCAAACCTTTTATCTGAAACATTTGTTCTCCTAAATGGTGTCCGACAACCCTTAAGTGTGTCACCCTACGCTTCACGAATAATGCAGACATGATTGAGACTCCTCTCAGATCAATAATCAGAAGCGGGACCTGGAGATCCATACTAACTCCTGCACATTCAAAGATGACTTCTATGATCGTGAGAACCTTTAACGCTAGTAACTTAATCCCTTTGTCTCATGATATAATACATGTCCAAGATTCGATCATCGGTATCCAAATACCTAGTTTGATCTCGTTGCCGACATGCACTCTTTTCTCGTTCCCATGATATAACATTCTAGTGATCACATCACTTGCTTGCAAGCTATCTTAATGTGATATCACCGAGAGGGCCCAGAGTATATCTATACGTCATTGCGATTGACAAATTCCACTCTTGATCCATGAGCCTCAACATAACACCTTCATAGCACTGAACCCACCTTTATAGTCACCTTGTTACGGTGTGACGTTTGATGTTATCAAGATACTCTTCCGGTGTTAGCAATTAACATGATCTCATGGTCTAAGGATAAACATTACTTCATATGATGTTATAGAAATATAAACATAATGACTTGATCGTAATGCTATACTTCGGATGAATGTTCATCACATCATTTCACAAATGATTTGACCTTGTTATTAACAACATCCAATGTCCATGATCAGGAAACCTTCATCATCTTGTTAATCAACAAGCTAGTCTATAAGAGAGGCATAACTAGGAACCCTTATTGTTTATTAAACACACATGTATCGATGTTTCCTATCAATACAATTATAGCATGCAAAATAAACATCTATCATATACAAGGAATACATAATAACAACTTTATTATTGCCTCTCAGGGCATATTTCCTTAAGTCTCCCACTTGCACTAGAGACAATAATCTAGTTTACATAGTGATAAATCTAACACCCATGGAGTTCTCGTGTTGATCATGTTTTGCCCTAGGGAGAACTTTAGTCAACAGATCTGCTACATTTAGGTCAGTGTGCACTTTACAAATCTTTATATCTCCATCCTTGACATGCTCACGGATGGAGTGAAACTAGCGCTTAATATGCTTGGAATTCTTGTGAGACCTTGGTTCCTTTGCATTGGCTATGGCTCCATTGTTGTCACAATAGATCAGCATTGGGTCCAATGCACTAGGAACCACACCTAGTTCCGTTATGAACTCCTTCATCCAAACCACTTCCTGCGCTGCTTCTGAAGCGACAACATATTCCGCCTCCATCGTTGATCCAGCCACCATAGGTTGTTTGGAACTCCTCTAACTAACTGCTGCTCCGTTCAAGAGAAATACGTATCTGAATTGAGACTTAGAGTCATCCGGATCGGTGTCAAAGCTAGCATCGACATAACACTTAGCGACTAGCTCTTCTTCACCTTCGTATACAAGAAACATATCCTTAGTTCTTCTTAAGTACTTAAGGATATTCTTGACCGCTATCCAGTGTTCCGAACCTGGATCAGATTGGTACCTACTAGTCAAACTAATAGCATGTACCACATCCGGTCTTGTACATAGCATGTCATACATTATAGAGTCTATGGATGAGGCATAGGGGATCTTATCCATTATCTCTCTTTCTTGCACCGTAGCCGGACTTTGAGTCTTACTCAATGTCTTGCCTTACAACATAGGTAAGAACCCCTTCTTACTTTTGTCCATATTAAACTTCTTATCAAGACCGGATGTGGTAGCCCAATTAGGCGCCTTGATCTATCTCTATAGATTTTAATGCCTAATATATATGAAGCTTCACCAAGATCTTTCATCGAAAATTTCTGTTTAGATAACTTTTAACACTGTTTAAAAGATCTATATCATTTCCAATCAATAATATGTCATCGACATATAATATTCGAAATGCCACATTGCTCCCACTCACTTTCTTGTAAATACAAGCCTCTCCATAAGTTTGGATAAATCCAAACTCTTTGATCACCTGATCAAAGCGGAGATTCCAACTCTGGGATGCTTGCTTCAGTCCATAGATGGATCGCTGAAGCTTGCATACCTTATCGACATCCTTAGGATCGACAAAACCCTTAGGTTGTATCATATACAATTCTTCTTCAATATTACCATTGAGGAACGAAGTTTTGACATCCATCTGCCATATTTCATAATCGAAATATGCAACAATTGCTAACATAATCCTAACCGACTTTAGCATCGCTATGGGAGAGAATGTCTCATCGTAGTCAACTCCTTGAATTTGTCGAAACCCCTTTGTGACAAGTCGAGCTTTATGGATGGTCACATTACCATCAGCATCAGTTTTTCTTTTGAAAATCCATTTATTCTCAATGGCCTTTCGATCGTGAGGTGAGTCCACCAAGGTCCAAACCAGGTTTTCGTACATGGATTCCATCTCGGATTTCATGGCTTCTAGCCATTTGTTGGAATCCGGGCTCATTATCGCTTCTTCATACGTCGCAGGGTCATCTATTTCATCAATCATGAAATTCATAAGAGGATTACCGTACAGTTCAGGAGCTGCACGTGTCCTGCTTGACCTGCGAGGTTCGGTAGTGTCCTCTTTCGGAGTTTCATGATCATTACCATTAGCTCTCTCTTCATTAGGTGAAGTCAACTTCGAAACAACTTCTGGTGCTGCGCTACTCGCCAATTCATGAAGAGAAGGTTCAATAACCTCTTCGAGTTCTAGCTTCCGACTACTCACACCTTTCACGAGAAACTCCTTCTCAAGAAAGGATCCATTCTTGGTAACAAAAACCTTGCCCTCGGATCTGTGATAGAAGGTATACCCAATCGTTTCCTTTGGGTATCCTATGAAGACGCATTTTTCCGCTTTGGGTTCGAGTTTATCTGGCTGAAGTTTCTTCACATAAACACCGCATCCCCAAACTTTAAGAAACGACATCTTAGGTTTGTTTCCAAACCATAATTCATACGGTGTCGTTTCCACGGATTTAGATGGTGCCCGATTTAAAGTGAATGCAGCAGTTTCTAGTGCATAACCTCAAAATGACAGTGGCAAGTCAGTCAGAGACATCATAGATCAAACCATATCCAATAAATTTCGATTACGATGTTCTGACACACCATTACGTTGTGGTGTTCCGACAGGCGTGAGTTGTGAAACTATTCCACAGTCTTTCATATGTGTGCTAAACTCGTAACTAAGATACTCTCCTCCATGGTCGGACCATAGAAATTTGATATTTCTATTATGATGATTTTCCACTTCATTCTTAAATTCCTTGAACTTTTCAAAAGTTTCAGACTTGTGTTTCATCAAATAGATATACCCGTATCTACTCAAATCATCTGTGAAAGTAACAAAATAACGATATCCACCTCGCGCCGACACACTCATTGGTCCACATACATCAGTATGTATGATTTCCAATAAATCTGTCGCCCGTTCCATTGTACCGGAAAACGACGTTCTAGTCATCTTACCCATAAGGCACGGCTCACATGTATCAAATGATTCAAAATCAAGTGGTTCCAAAAGTCCATCAGAATGGAGTTTCTTCATGCGTTTAACGCCAATATGACCTAGACGGCAGTGCCACATATATGCAGATATATCATCATCAAGTTTAATCCTTTTAGCATCAACATTATGAATATGCGTAATACTACTATCGAGATCCAACAGAAATAAACCATTCAACACAGGTGCATGACCATAAAAGATATTATCCATATAAATCGAACAACCATTGTTTTTAGACTTAAATGAATAACCACTTTGCATCAAACATGATCCGGATGCAATGTTCATGCTCAGTGCAGGCACCAAATAACAATTATTCAGATTTATAACTAATCCCGATGGCATATGGAGAGGCAGCATTTCGACGGTGATCACATCAACTCTTGATCCATTGCCGACCCGCATCGTGACCTCATCCCTTGCTAGCTGTCGCTTGTTCCGCAGCCCATGAATCGAGTTACATATATTAGCAACTGATCCCGTATCAAATACCTAGGTTCTACTGCGAGTACTAGTCAAGTACACATCAATAACATCTATATCACATATACCTTTGTTTGCCTTCCCGGCCTTCTTGTCTGCCAAATACTTGGGGCAGTTGTGCTTCCAATGGCCAGTCCCCTTGCAATAGTAGCACTCGGTGTCAGACTTAGGGCCAGCTCAGGGTTTCTTTTCAGGTGCGACAACATATTTGCTGCCCTTCTTTCCCTTCTGCTTGCCTTTCTTGTCCTTCTTTAAACCGATGGTCTTATTGATCATCAACACTTGATGTTCTTTCCTAATCTCCACTTCTGCAGTCTTAAGCATTGACAAAAGCTCGGGAAGAGACTTCTTCATGCCCTGCATGTTATAGTTCATCACGAAGCTCTTGTAGCTAGGTGGCAGAGATTGGAGAACACGATGTATGCCTAAGTCAATGGGAATCGTTATTCCTAAGGCCACAAGCTTATCGGCGTACCTAGAAATTTTGAGTACGTGCTCACTAACGGACTTTTTAGAAGCATTATAACTCTCTATGGTAGCATGGGTATCGAAAATCATTTTCAACTCTCCCATGGTATCAAAGGCATTGCCATTTTCGAAACGCTTTCGAAGTTCTGGCTCTAGCCCATACAGTATGCCGCAATGAACTAAGTTGTGGTCCTCCTGACGAGTTATATAGACCTTCTTTTCCTCGTCAGGGGCATCGGGAGCTGGTGGGGGCCTAGCGGCGCCTCTAGCACATATTTCTTTTGTGCATCAGTGAGGAGAATCCTCAAATTCATAGCCCAGTTGGTGAAGTTGCTACCATTCGCAGCAAGTTTCTCTTTCTCCATGAACACATTGAAATTAAAAGAAGGTGGTGCCATCTACAACAGAATTTGTAAAGTTTATTTAGACTAAGTTTATGATAGATTGAGTTCAACTAATCCAAATTACTAATGAACTCCCACTCAAAAACGACATCCCTCGTGTCTTTTTGGTGATTACATGAACCAAATCCACTACACCAAGTCCGATCATCACGTGAGTCGGTGTAGCTTCAAAGGCGAGCATCTATATGGGCATCATATCAACTATATGACTGATGCTTAACCTTTCGGTCCGTGTTCCGAGGCCATGTCTGTACATGCTAGGCTCGCCAAGTAAGAACCTTAGTACTCGCGTGTGTAAAACTGTCTTACACCTGTTGTATGAAAGCGTAGAGTCGAGTACACGCGATCATCACGTGATGTCTCAAAACACGATCCATAGAACGATGCATACTTAAGGAAGAACACATTATTATCTTGATATCTAAATGAGAGATCATCTTACAATGCTACCAAAAGCGCCAAACTAGCAGTATAAGATGCTAACATCTAATGTGTAAAGTGAGATGATATGGTTCATGCATTTGATCTCTATCATTTGCATCGTGGTATGATCTCTATCATTCCTTTGTGTGTAAGGCCAAGGTCTATGGAACTTACACATTGAGTGTGTTGTAAGAGTATCTATCATACATCTACTTACAATAATACCATATCAAAACACTAGCCCAGCAACGATCTAAACTAGACGCCTCTAATTTATCAATTGCAAGTTTTACGTGGATTAGGGCTTTCAGAGATAGAACCGATCTTACCTACGAACATGAACCACAATGAGGATAACCAAGTTATTAGCAACTCGTTGCAAATTAGATATTGACTATAGTAGGAGAGATAGACACCCACCAGCCACTTATGCAAAACTAGTTGCATGTCAGTCGTGGAACCGGTCTCATGTACGATGACATGTAAGGTTGGTCCGGGCCGCTTCATCCCACTATGCCACCAATATCCAAAATACATAGAAAATGCAATAACATGATCATCATCGCCCACATATAAACATATGTGCACTACCCGTGCAAAGCACCTACGCATAAATCAGGCTCTGATACCACTGTTGGGTCCGCAACATAGAAAATAAAAAATTTCCTACGATGAGAACTATACGCCAAGATCTATCTACTAGGTACAGAGCAACGGGTGGACATACATCCATGTAGAACTTACCCTCAAAGACAACGAGTTTTGTTAACGAGTAGGAACTCGTGGTTGATGTAGTCGTACGCTTGCCGATCTCAAGATCGTGTGGAAGTCCAAGCGCCGAAAATCAGCAACGCATCCATCCTCGCACACACGTTCAAGCCACCGGACAACCTCCACCTCCTCGCTCCAGTGAATCAGTGGAAGCAGCAACTCATTCCAGACGCAAGGCCACTGCGAACATGTATCTCGCTAATCCGAGACCATGGGGAAATGTCTAGAGGGGGAGAGAGATCCTTCACGAGGAGGTGTGCTTTGTGAGGGAGGAGAGGGGCCTTTTATAGGAGAGGGGGGACTCCTCCCCTACCATGGCCGGCGGCCAAGGAGGGATCCCCCTCCTCTTCCTCATTCATGTGGTGGAAGCTCCACTCACATCAATTTAAGCTCCACCCAAAGTTCCACTCACATGCATTAGATTTCCACCAAATTTAATGCAAGCTCTCATTAAATAGAACTGTTTTATTTATTTTATTCAGAATTTTGTCAATTACTTTAATTAACAAACATTCACATAAAACCCCCTGCAACATTTCAATATCACATGCAGAACCACTTTCTGCAATTTCACAGGAAACAATTCCGGTTTCTATCGAAATGATTCCAGCGCTTTCTTAAATCTTTATCTGAAACATATTTGCTCCAAATGGTGTTAGTATCCCTTAAGTGTGTCACCCTATGGTTCGCGAATAATGTAGACATCATCGAGACCATTCTCTGATCAATAATCGGCAGCGAGACCTAGAGATCCGTATTGACTCCTACATATTCAACGATGACTCTTGTGATTGTGTGAACCTTTAACGTCATAACTAAATCCCTTTGTCTCGCGATATATTACATGTCCGAGATTCAATCATTGGTATCCAAATACCTAGTTTGATCTCGTTACTGACATGCACTCTTTTCTCGTTCCCATGATATAACATTCTAGTGATCACATCACTTGCTTGCAAGTTATTTCAATGTGATATCACCTAGAGGGCCCAGAGTATATCTATCCGTCATCGGGATGGACAAATCCCACTCTTGATCCATGAGCCTCAACATAACACCTTCGTAGCACTGAACCCACCTTTATAGTCACCCTGTTACGATGTGACGTTTGATGTTATCAAGATACTCTTCCGGTGTTAGCAATTAACATGATCTCATGGTCTAAGGACTAAGATTACTTCGTATGATGTTATAACAATATAAACATAATGAATTTGATCATAATGCTATACTTCGAATGAATGTGCATCACATCATTCCACCAATGATGTGACGTCATTATTAACAACATCCAATGTCCATGATCAGGAAATCTTGGTCATCTTGTTAATCAACGAGCTAGTTTATATGAGAGGCATTACTAGGAACTTTGTATTTTGTTTATTAAACACACATGTATTGACGTTTCCAATCAATACAATTATAGCATGCAAAATAAACATTTATCATAAACAAGGAATAAGATAATAACCACTTTATTATTGCCTCTCGGGCATATTCCCTTCAGTCTCCCACTTGCACTAGAGTCAATAATCTAGTTTGAAAAACTTTGCGTATTGAACACCTATGGCTTTCTGGTGGTGCATATACGCGATTGCTAGTGGTTAACATAATCTCCAGAGCTGGCAGTTTCAGGTTCGTGTGTATTTGCATGTCTTTGCGTCTCTACGCATCACTCATTCTCAAATGAGATGGCATTGTATAAATCTGGTCCTTTGGTGAGACCTTCAGTTCGTTCGGGTTTAAAATATGTTGATATTATTGTCATACAATATATATTCATAGTATTATCCCACTTTGAACCACACCTAGTTTGATAACAAACTACTTAACACAAATGCCCTCCTTTGCTGCTACTATAGCAGTCATATACTTAGCCTTTTGTTGTAGTATCCGTCACAATGTCTCAACTTTGGAACTCATCCAAATCCATCATGGAACATCCTTTCCATTACATTGTGCCACCCATAGTCTAAATTGAGATAAATTTAATTTGTATCTTGTGGCAAAACTAGTATCAATGTAACCCTTTACAATGAACTACCTTTAACTATTTGTCACTTATACATGATATATTCTTAGTTCATCCAAAGCTCATAAGAATATCTTTACTATCGTCCAATGATCATCTTATGAATCATTCTGGTATGTGCTCATAACTTTTAGAGCATAGGATATATCTAGATATATACATATCACGGTATAATCGATCAAAATATTCATGTGATTTTACTCACCAAGTGTTGAAACACTTGAATCTTGATACAATCCTTTTGATGCAGCAAGAACCTTTCTTATTGTTTCCATATTGAACCCTTTCAATATCTCATATATGTACGTCTGGCATAACGATATTAGCGCCTCAATCTATCCATATAGACATTGATGCTGAATATTCCGGTTTTGCCCAAGTCTTTCATCGAAATCCTATTTTAATGAAATTCTTAACTTGTGTTAATACAATATACATCATTTCCAATCAACACCATGTCCTCTACATAATGTATTAGAAATATGTCTCAGTGCTCCTACTTAATTTCTTGCAAATGCAAGCATCTTCATCATCTCCGATGAATTTAAACTCCTTTAACATTTTCATCATGGTGAAGATTCCAACTCCGCTATGCTCACTTCAACTATTGAAGTTTGCATGCCCTTTTAGAACCCTTTGAATTAACAAAACCCTTCGGACCGTGTGATGTACACGTCCTAGGTAACCATTCTATTAGAAGAACCTTGTTTTGTTTATTCAACTACCATATACCAAATTATATGTAGTGGTTGCTACATTAATCCGTCAAGACTAAATATCGCTATGAAAGATCAAATCTTGCCATAGTCAACTCCTTGAACATTGACGTAAACTTCTTTCCGACATGTCGACTATTTCATAGATGTTAAACATCCATGTCTATTCCTTTATAGATCCAAACACGACCGATAGGCTTCACGCCTTTCCGGAGGGTCTTCCAAGTTCAGAAACTTGATTTCTCGTGTATGGATACTATCACGGATTCTATGACTTCTAGTCATTTTATGGAGTCAGGGCCCATCATCACTTCTTTGCATGCAGTCGGTTCATCATTGTCAAAACAATAACGACTTCTGTTTCAAATCTTACTATTTGATTCTTACCGACCCACATGGTTCAATAAGAACTCTAATCTCCAAGATCACACCCTTTGTAATCAAGGGAGCCATGAGCATTGTGGCCGCCACCGGGACACTTTCCGGCACTGCGCTACTCAGCACATATAGCTAAGGTTCAACAACCTTATCAAAGTTCTATTGTCCTCCCACTTAACTTTTCACGAAAAATTCCTTCTCAAGAAACTTGACGTTCCAAGAGACAAACTCTTTTGTCCTCGGTGTTATGGAGGAATTCCCAAAAAATTCTTTGGGATAACCTACAAAGACGTGCTTATCCGACTTTGGTTGTAAACATTTTACTTATGCATAGCATACCAATTTTTTTTTTAAAAAGACAATTCAGGTTTTATCCCAAACCATAACTCATATGGTGTCATTTCAACGGATCACAATGGTGCTCTTTTCAGTGTAAAAGCGATAGTCTCTAAAGCTTTAGTCCTTAAAACATAATGGCAGTAATATAAATGACACCTTTGATCTTACCATGTCAAACAAGGTTTGATTTGATCTCTCGAACATACCATACTCATGTGGTTTATCGGGAAATGCAAATTCATGGAACAAGTACTGAAATCGTAGGTGTTTTGCTAAACTTGTAACTCAAATATCTTCCTTTATGATCAAATCATAATTTTTTTTTATTTTCTTGTTACAATGATTTTTCACTTCATCTTGAAAGTCTTTGAACAATTTTCAAATGTTCCATACTTCTTCCTTATTAAGTAAATATATAGATATATTCACTCAAATTTCAAGAGAAAGCATGTGACACAAAAAGATCCATCGCATATGGCTACACATAATGGACTATATACATCAACATGCATAATATCCAATAAATTAGTCATTCGTTCCTCTTTGGCCTATGGGCGGAGTTTCAATTATCTCGAGGAAAGTTTCACAAGCGTCAATTGATCAAAATCAAAAGACTCCAAAAATCCATCAACATGGAGTTTCTTTTACTTTCCAATATAATTCAAACAACAATGTCACTTCATAAGTGATCTTCCAATCATTTGTCTTACGACATTTTAGCAATACTGTTTATGGATGTGATTTCTCCAACTAGACTTGTAAAAGTTCATCCATCCATTATGGAATATGGTAATTATTTGAACAACCATTGTTCTCATAATACTGGAACAAAATAACAATTATTAAAACAAATCTTGAAGGCTAGGTTTGACGACAACGAAAACACAATAACACTTTATTTGTTTTTGATGAACATCATCACTTATTCTCTTGCCAGTTACTTAGGCCGTTGCAGTTCATGAATTGTGTTGTTCTATATGACACTTCACACCAACCAATTCGGTATCCAATACCTCAGAACCACATTGTTTAACAAGCAAGGAATATAGCCATAACATGTATATCTTCTATATACCTAAGTTGGACATCTCCAACCTTTTCTTTTCTGCCAAATATTTTATAGATTCTCTTTCAACAATTCCTTTTCTTTTAAAAGAATACATCAACATCAATAGTGGAGTCATTCACATGACACATAGTACAAAGTGTATATAGTCAAATACTAATACCTTTGGACTTACACTTTGAAGTGGATCACCAACATCAAATGTTTGGTGTTCTTTCAAAAATCCATTCTTTAGTAATCTATTAGTGTAGTAAGAAATTTACTTACATCTTCTATTCATCGTCATCATGACAACTTTCATGATCAAGCTACTATAGCCTATAAGGAAGAATCACGAGTATAATGTTAGTTCCCAAAACCTTTTTGGGAGATCCAGATGCCTATCATCTCCATCCTTCACAAATTCTCATACAATATGAGAACATGTATTTTTCTAAATTATACTCTATCATAATGCAACCAAAAACATTGTTTCAGATATCACAATATCTTTCACACATGATGGTTTCTGAAACAATTTTCAGCACCTAGGTAATCTTGATATTAAAACAACTTTTGAATATCAATAATCATGGAGGCAAACATGATACTTTAGATACTAACATTGGAATTCTTACTCTTGATTAAATACTACTTATTAAACTTCATGGAGTAAATAGAGTGTGCTGAAAGTTTGCAATAGGACTTATAAACTTGAAATTGACATTCAAAACAATATCATACCAGTTCGTAAAGTAAATATCCAGAATTCTATAGTTCTATTATCTCAATTAAAACTAAGCACAAGGTAGTGAACAGATGCCAATGACTACAAAAAATTATGCAAATTCACATCAATTTAGTTTATGACAAATTGAGTTCGACTAATCCAAATTAGAAATGAACTCCCACTCAAAAATGACATCCCTCGTGCCTTTTTGGTGATTACATGAACCAAGTCCACTACACCAAGTCCGATCATCACGTGAGTCGGTGTAGCTTCAAAGGAGAGCATCAATATGGGCATCACATCAACTATATGACTCATGCTTAACCTTTCGGTCCGTGTTCCGAGGCCATGTCTGTACATGCTAGGCTCGCCAAGTAAGAACCTTAGTACTCGCGTGTGTAAAACTATCTTACACCCGTTGTATGAAAGCGTAGAGTCAAGTACACCCGATCATCACGTGATGTCTCGAAACACAATCCATAGAAAGGTGCATACTTAAGGAAGAACACATTTTATCTTGATATTTAAATGAGGGATCATCTTGCAATGCTACTAAAACGCCAAACTAGCAATATAAGATGCAAACATAACATGTGTAAAGTGGAATGATATGGTCCATGCATTTGATCACCATCATGTGCATCGTGGTATGATCTCTATCATTCCTTTGTTTGTAAGGCCAAGGTCTATGGAACTTACACGTTAAGTGTGTTGTAAGAGTATCTAACATACATCTACTTACAACATTACCATATCATGACCCTAGCCCAGCAACAATCTAAACTAGATGCCTCTAATTTATCCATTGCAAGTTTTACGTGGCTTAGGGCTTTCGAAGATAGAACCGGTCTTACCTACGAACTTGGAACCACAACGAGGATAACCAAGTTATTAGCAACTCGTTGTAAATCAGATATTTACTATAGTAGGAGAGACAGACACCCGCCAGCCACTTATGCAAAACTAGTTGCATGTCAGTCGTGGAACCGGTCTCATGTGCGACGACATGTAAGGTTGGTCCGGGCCGCTTCATCCCACTATGCCACCAATATCCAAAATACATAGAAGATGCAATAACATGATCATCATCGCTCACATATAAACATATGTGTACTACCCGTGAAAAGCACCTACGCATAGGTCAAGATCTGATACCACTGTTGGGTTCGCAGCATAGAAAACAAAAAATTTCCTACGATGGGAACTATATGCCAAGATCTATCTACTAGATACAAGCAACGGATGGATATACATCCATAGAGAACTTACCCTCAAAGACAAAAAAGCTTTGTTAACGAGTTGGAACTTGTGGATGATGTAGTCGTACACTTGCCGATCTCAAGATCGTGATGAAGCCCAGCAGTTCCGGCTCCAGCACGTCCATCAGATCCAGCTCTAGCAAGTCCAGCACCACCAAGTCCAGCACCGCAAAGCAGTGGTGCATCCGTGATCGCACACACGTCCGGTACCCCGACAACCTCCATCCCTCGCTCCATCAAAGCAGCGGAAGAAGCAACTCCTTTCCAGATAAAGCCACCGGGAACATGTATCTCGCTAATCCGAGACCATGGGGAATAACTAGAGGGGGAGAGAGATCCTTCACGAGGAGGTGTGGTTTGTGAGGAGGAGAGGGAGGCTTTTATAGGGAGAGGGGGGCACCCAAGGGCCATGGCCTGGCAGCCATGGTGGTGAGCTCCCACTCCCATAAAAAGCCTCCACTCAAAATTCCACTCACAGACGCATTAAATTTCCACCAAATTTAATGCAAGCTCTCATTAAATAAAACTATTTTATTTATTTTATTCAGAATTTTGACAATGACATTAATTAACAAACATTCACATAAAACCCCCTGCAACATTTCAATATCACATGCAGAACCAGCTTCTGCAATTTCACCCGAAACAATTCCGGTTTCCATCGAAATGATTCTAGCGCTTTCTTAAATCTTTATCTAAAACATATTCGCTCCAAATGGTGTCGGTATCCCTTAAGTGTGTCACCCTATGGTTCGCGAATAATGCAGACATGATCGAGACCCCTCTCCAATCAATAATCAGCAGCGGGACCTGGAGATCCGTACTGACTCCTACATATTCAACGATGACTCTTGTGATCGTGTGAACCTTTAACATCGTAACTAAATCCCTTTGTCTCACGATATATTACATGTCCGAGATTCGATCATTGGTATCCAAATACCTAGTTTGATCTTGTTAACGACATGCACTCTTTTCTCGTTCCCATGATATAACATTCTAGTGATCACATCACTTGCTTGCAAGCTATTTCAATGTGATATCACCGAGAGGGCCCAGAGTATATATGTCTGTCATCGAGATGGACAAATCCCACTCTTGATCCATGAGCCTCAACATAACACATTCGTAGCACTGAACCCACCTTTATAGTCACCCTGTTACGGTGTGACGTTTGATGTTATCAAGATACTCTTCTGATGTTAGCAATTAACATGATCTCATGGTCTAAGGACTAAGATTACTTCGTATGATGTTATAGCAATATAAACATAATGACTTTGATTGTAATGCTATACTTCGGATGAATGTTCATCACATCATTCCACCAATGCTATGACCTTGTTATTAACAACATCCAATGTCCATGATCTAGAAACCTTGATCATCCTGTTAATAAACGAGCTAGTTCATATGAGAGGCATTACTAGGAACTTTGTATTTTGTTTATTAAACACACATGTATTGATGTTTCCAATCAATACAATTATAGCATGCAAAATAAACATTTATCATAAATAAGGAATAAGATAATAACCACTTTATTATTGCCTCTTGGGCATATTCCCTTCATATTTGCCAAATAAATCACAAAAGCAAATCCACAAAGGCAATTAAAGTATTTCCAAATGGCATGATCTCAAATTATCAAAACCTACTGTCTTTAGTATGGTTTTGAATGTTTTATTGATGTACTATAATGGATCTTGTATGCCTTGTGTTGATTGTGGCTCTGTTTGCTTGCATGTATCCTCTTTAACGACGATAGTTGCGATTATATCGAAGGCCCGAAGAAGATTGTTATCATTTTGGATATTATGGAATTCTAAGAAGAGGTCCAAGGACATATATTGCCAGATTGCTGATTACAAGAAAGCCACCTTCTTGCTCATAAGCCTTGTCCTACTGTTTCACTTATGGATGTTTTACCTACAGTTTTATGAAAACTGCATTGTTTTATATTATATGATTTCTATATCTAGTAGTGGCTTGGCTCCTCCAAACCATTACACTTGTACTACTAAGTATAACTCCCGTGATGAAACCTACTTGTCACTAGTATGGTAGATGGTGTAATATACCATACCCCCTCGGAGACCCGATTTAGCCGAAGCAAAGCTATAGGATGGGACGGTCCCGGAAAAATCTTACAAAAATGTTTTATGATAAAACCTTGGTGAGGTTTGACCTACCAAGAGAAATTCAAGAAATAAACATGGTTTTGTTTTAAAAATGTTGAAGGAAAGATGGAGGAAATTTTTTTACGAAAATGCACCTAGTTCTTTGTAGTTTTGCTAGAACAATTAACCCATGCAACCACATTACTTTGGAATGGAACAGGGCTGGACTTGAAGTTTGCTACTCTGGTGTGGGAATTCTCACAACTTCTTATCAGGGATAATCTCCCTCTAATCCTAGGATTCCTTTACAAAAAGGGTCAACTGTTAGGCAATCACCTGGAGGAAGTAGGATCACCCATGCGAGTGACCGGGTGATACTATATGAGCCTCTCATTGAAAGTGCCCACTCTAGAGGAGTCGGAATGCGCTTCGGTTGGTCTTTGGCCCCGACCGTCTAGGTGTTGAGAGGAACAAATCATAGGGTAGGTCCTATACTAGAGTGGCATCTGCAGGGTCTTGATCGGTTACTCGACCCATGATCAGTGAGGATCAGGGCAGGGTACTCGGTTGGTGTGGGTAAAGTGTACAACCTCTGCAGAGTGTAAATCTATTCGAGTAGGCATGTCCATGGTCATGGACGGTTGGGAAGGTTGCTATAGAGTGGTGATAGTTTTGTTTTCAAAAAGGATTTCAGAAAAGCAATGGCTTTGGAAATGTTTTGGCCATGGGATGGTCGGAAAGGATACATGTGTTGACCATGGGATGGGCGGAAAGGAAGGAAAGGAGTTTGGTCATGGGATGACCGGAAGGACGAAACAAATGGGTGGCCCAATCCTAGTGTTTTCAAAAAAAATTCAAAATGGTTTACAAAAGTTTTCAACAAAGATATGTAGATGCTATATCTATAAGAGAAACTAGTTGAGAAAAGAACCTCTATTGGAGCCCTCCTACTACCACAGCCATATTGCATATCCTCTTGTTATTAATATTCTCTTAATGTGGTTTGCGAGTACATTCAAAGTACTCACTGACATTGTCCCTGGCTATTAACTTAGTCAAATATCAAGAAGAAGGTGAAGTTGATGACTATGCGAGCTAGGACGTTCTACCAGTCAGTTGTATGTAGGTTAAGGCATGGCTCGGGCTCTACAATATATGAAGTTCCGCTGATGATGATCGATGTAGCCATAATGGCAAATAAGGTATGACATGTATCTGCTTAAGTAATGGATGTTTACTTTGATGCTTGTCGGTTATGTGACACGACTAACTCATCATGGGATCATGGTGTATGCATAATAGGGAATCTCAGAGGACTAATCTAGGGGCCCACAGACTTGGTATCAGATCCATCCTAACTGTCATTGTATTGGAAATGGCAGTACCTAAGATGGTTAGATAGAGGTGTGGGGACTAGCAGGAAAGCTCTCGACAGCGTCCGCAGGCGGGACTGGGTACGAGCAAGTGTAGTGAGACATAGGAGGTACCTAGCTTCGGATCCCTCGTGGTGAGGTAAAACTCCTACTCCTACCAATCTGACTATGAGTAGATAAGGGGTACAAAACACTCCTCGAGTTGTATGAACTAGCTACCTCTTAAATGCTCAGCCCTTTCTACGAGAGCCTTGCCCCTCCTTATATAGGCAAAGGGGCAACGGTCTCACTGGCCAGTCCGGCTGGCAGGTCCCACAGGCGGGCCCCAGCCGGCTGGTCATCTACATTATCTGGTAAGGTATGTCGCGTTGAAGTACACGCCGCGTAGGTCGTCGTGGGTACAGTGAACACCGTGCGAGCCTATCGTTAGCAACCGGCCACTGTGCCCGCGTCACCCGCAAAGTCTTCGGTATGGCCTCATAGTTGTGGGTCTTGTCGCTATACCAGGGCGTACCATGCACTGTGCCGTGCATCGCCCTGTCCTCCTCATTGCGCCCGCTATGTCCATGTAGCCAGCTTTGTTCCTTGCCGCCCTTCCTAGCTCCGGCTACCGGCTGGTAGCCGGTATGAAGTGCCTGCGTCCTGCTACGATCTGCTAATCGGACGCGGGCTGCCTGCCGCAGTTATTGTCAGGTTGGGGTAACCGGGGGTCATCCACCCAACACTAGCCCTCGAGCATGTGTGGATTGCACCCTTAGGCCCAATGTGTGCGTGCTCCCTCTTGTGTTTGAAATTTGTGTCCGGATGCCGTCTGATGGTTGTGTTACCCGTGATGTCAGTTCTGACGCCGGCCACGTGTGCATGCGCCATCATTGTGCTGTCGCGCGCAGTGCTATGTCGCATCGCACGTTGTGCACGTCGCCTCGGGAACCGCCGTCTGTCGTTTTGGTTTCTAGCCTAGGATCTTTTGTGCATTCGGCACCAGCACAGGAGATCTGGAGCGGTGGCGGGGGTGTGGCGCGGTCTGATGGATGCCACGCGGCATGGTAGACGGTTGCTCTCCTCGAGCTTTAAAAGATCGCTCGTGGAACCGTTCCCCACTTCCTCTCATTACCACCTCACTTATCCCTTGCGCCCTCACTGCCTCGCCGCTGCTTCTGTGCGCCTGCCACCGGAGTTAGCCATGCCGCCCGTTTAGCATCTCTGGCAACACGGGCCACCATTTCTCGGAACCCACCACCACGAAGGACGAAGATGTGATGGCATCGGAGCAGGGCGCCTGGTGTGGGTCCTCTATCACGGAGGACCATGTCGCCAAATACCGCACGACCCGGGTGCTGCCACCAGAGACGGAGGTGAAGGTGCGGCTCGTGCTGCCGGAGGAAGAGTCGCCGCACCCTGAGGAGGGGGAGCGGGTGATCTTCCTCTCCCACCTCGCGTGCAGCATCACCTTGCCCGTGCAGCCCTTCTTTCTGACTTTCCTGGCCTTCTTCCATCTCCTCCTCCACCACCTCGGCGCCAACGCCATCGGCATCCTCGTGCACTTCGCAGCCTTCTGCGAGTGCTACCTTGGGATCCAGTTGGATCTCGGGCTCATCTGCCGGCTCTTCCGCGTTCGGCCGTAGGTACAGTTCACCTAGCGCCTGCTAGTGGCCTGTGGTGGCACGTCGATCGACTCCCGCTCGCAGACCGGCTACCCCAAGTTCCGGCTGCAAGACACAGTCCGGTTGTGGCAGCAGTCGTACTTCTACGTCAGCAACATCACCGAGGTCGACCAGATCAACCTGCCGGCTTTCTAGGACGTGGAGTCTAGCCGGGAGTAATGGGATCTGAAGATATACAGCGACAAGGCGGAGACGGACACGATGCTGCAGCGAATGCGGTCCCTTGTCACCGTCGGCCTAACCGGCCTGGACACCACTCTATAAGGGCACGCCCACAAGATGTGCTTCTACTTTGGCCGGCTGGACCCCACCCGGCTGTCTCACCGCGATCCCTGCTACCACAACCTCAAGGAGTGGGTGTGGATAATCACCAAAGAGAGGCTGCTAGAGAACTGGAGGTTCGGGCAGGCCCCATGCACGCGCAAGAACTATGCGCCCAGGTAGTTTCCTTATTCAGCCGGTATCCTCCGTCTTCTGTTTTGCTCGTTTCATCCGGCTGACTCCTCTTCTCCTTTTTGCTTTGGCAGAACTTCCCCTGCATCATCCGGGAGGAGGGCAAGACCTGCCTCCAGAACTTCACATCCGACCTCCCCAAGCAGCACGCATGCCGGACTGGCGAGGAGTCGGATGGCGACGTCGACGTCTTCCCCAACCGGAACGACGAGCCGGGGCACAACCCCCCACGCACCCATCGACAAGGAGGAGGAGGCCACCCCGGCTCCCGAGCCGACCCGGTGCCTAGCGATGGACGGTGACTCCAGCCGGTCCGACGTGGGGGGAAGCGGGTCCAGCAGTCTCCCATCGGAGGAGCCGGCTGCAAAGAGGAGTCGGACCAGCGCCTCGCCCCTGAGCCGGCTGGGCCGCAAGAAGGAGCCACCACCGATGGTGAAGGGTTAAGGATTTGCCACTTCCCTCTTGTCTTGCACTTCTTTCCTTTTTCATCTTGCGTGATCTTTCTTCTTCTCGTTTTCTTATTGGGTTTCCTTTATCTTTGCAGCTTGATCGTTTCCTTCGGTGCTTCCAGCCCGGCGTGGGCGCCGACTGGCTCGCCACCCCGCACGTCGCCTACCGCTCCACCTCCTACTGCCACTTCCGCCCCTACTCCGACGTCCAGGGCTCCGCCGCCGCCTCGTGCGGATCCGGCTACGGGAGCCAGGCCCGAAGATGCTCCACCAGCTACGGTGGTCAAGCCGGACACCGCCGTGTCGAACACGCAGAGTGGAGGTGGCTCCTCTACGGGGGCGGAGAGGGCTGCTGCCGGCAAGGAGCTAGTGGTGGTCTAGGACGATAACTCCGACGGCGAGCCAGGGGAGGAATGGTGGGTGGCGGTGCACAAGGCGAAGGAGTCGCTGGAACTTAACACTGTCGATGATGATCCCTCCTCTGCCGCCTCCCTGGCGGACCTGGCCACCACCCTGGATTTGGCGGTGAAGGATATTCGGCTGCTCGAAGCTTCGGCTGGGGATAGTTGGTCGCTGGAGCAGAAGCTTGCCGCCACAAACGGCACTTCTCAGAGTAAGTCATTTTACTCGGTTTTTCTTCTCCTTATGTATTTTTTTGCTGATAGCCAGTTTATTGTAGCCATCATGGTCTGCGCTCTGCGGGAGATCGATCACCTGACCAAGGAGAACGATCGGCTGATGAAGTACAGCTCCTCCCTCCGGCTCCAGAACAAGGAGTGGCACTCGAAGATGGACCATCTAGAGGCCACCATCAAGGAACGTGACTCCGCCCTCGCTAACCGGTCCCAGGCCTTTGATATCCTCGAAGCTCAGAGCAAGGACCAGGAGAAGGAGATCAAGTGGCTGGGGGAGCAGGAGAAGGCCATCCTGGACGAGTTGATGCAGATCGGCCGCACCGCCAAAGGTAAATGCTCTTTCCGACTAGCTTTTCCTGTCCAGATCCAGTAGCTGGACCTGACTTCCCTTTTCTGACAGCCTTTTATCCGGGCGTAGACCTGCTGGCCTACAACCGGCTTCAAAAGAACATGCCGGGGGAGCAGCCAACCTCTCAGGAGTTGGTTTCCCTTCTCTGCTAGGAGTCCGCTGAGCTTTGGAAAGAGGCTCACGTGGTCTTCGACTTCCTGTGGCCAGATGTAGCTGCACCGGAGACGATCGCCCAGCTGGCGGCCAAGGTTGTGGAGGTGCCAGCTGCTATTGACCGGCTGACGGACCTAGCGGCGCAAGCTGAAGCGGAGATGGCCTTGGCGCTGATGTTGTCCTAGTACAAGGACGCACGCGTTGAGAAGATCGACAGAGGCTTCCGCGCCGGGGCCAACCTTGCCACCATCCACAAGGCTCACCCCGAGCTCCGCGCCTCCGCCATCAGAATCGCCAGCTACCCCGATGTCGACGAAGTCCTCACCGACTCGGAATTCACCAGGACACCGAAGACAGAGGCCGAGGCGTCGTCGCAGCCGACAGGTGGAGATGTCGGAGCTAGAACATCCAGCACACCTCCTCCGCCTCCCTAAGCTTCTGCCGGTCAGGATTAGCCGCACGGCAAAGGCCCCGTCGTTTAGATTTGATCCCCGGAATGCTAGGTGGATTTGCAATGATTTTCTTTTGTTGAACTTGTCGCTTGCACCGACTATCCCTGATGTCGGTTGAACCTATGGGAGCCTCGACTCCCCTTAACTTAATATGTTGTTTGCTTTTTCCCATTTTTTCCTTGTGATCTTGTGTGTTTTGAAGTTTTTCTCTTTTGCCGGTTACACTCGTCCGACTGTCCTTGTCTGGCTAAACTCCTTTAGTCGGATGACCTCCAACTCCAATGGGGGTGCGCCCGCGCACCCACTGGGTGGAGCCCCCGAGATTTGCAGTTCTTGGCAAAGAGAAGGACTTCGAATCTTCTTCTTTCTTTCCTTCCACCTCTTAGTTTCTTCCGGCTAGGCGCCTCTAGCCGGCTAGTCTGACCTTTCTTGGACCAACTAGTCAACCACAACCAAGAGAGAGGGCGCGCCAGCGCACCGACTAGGTGTAGCCCCCGAGATTCAGAGTTCTTGGGGAAGACAAGGACTTCGAATCTTCTCTTCTTTTACTTTCCTTGCCCTCACCTGGGCCCGAATATCCGGCTAAACTCCTTTAGTCGGTCGGGATCTACATGATTCCACTAGGGGAGCCCCCGAGATTCGGAGCGCTTGATGAAGGCAAGGACTTCGAATCTTCTCTCCTTTTGATGACCGACTCATTGTAGTAGTGCAAAACAAACACACATATAGGTTCATTGTTAATATGTTAGTCGGTTAAGGTATTTCGTGTTAGCCAGAAAATAGCTTCGGTTTTTTCGAAAACTAGCTTGCGCTTCTCAAGTTACTTAGTCATTTTCCTGTGCGCTCTGTTGTTTACACTATGTCCTTGCCAGTCAGCCGGGTTGTGGTCTGCAGCCGGAATCAAAGGGAGCTGACAATACATTGGGCATGGTACTAGAGGCTCAGTAGCCGGATAATCTCAAATTAGGCACAAGGCCAGACCGCTCGATCTGTCGCATCTTGCTCTTGCTAGCCGGATAGCCGGGTTGTGGTCTATAGCTGAGACGAAGAGTGGGCCTCTGGCAGAGTCACACACTACTCAGCCGGTTTATAGACCTAGCAGACCGAGCCAACCGGCGAGCCCCGGGTAGGGGTTACTGGAGCCGTAAAAATTTGAACCGGAAAAGAACATATGCAAATTTCTGGCAAGGAGCCCCCGAGTATCTCTCGGGATTCAGCATGTTTCATTCATAGAGTTCGCAGGATACCTACATTGTCAGATGACAAGGTGTAAAATGGACAGAGAAGGGCCACGTTCTAGGGGTGCTCTGTCTCCTCGTCCCACTTGTCCATCTTGTTCTTGCACGACTGCTGTGCATCAATGAGGTAGTAGGAGTTGTTGTGTACCGCCCGACTGATGATAAAGGGGCCCTCCCAATGCGGCAATAGCTTGTGCATTCCCGTCGTGTCCTGCACCAGCCAGAGAACTAGACCGCCCTCGCGGAACGCGATGGGTCAGATCCGGCTCGATTAGTAGTGGTGCAGGCGTTGCTGGTATAGCGCCCATCTGGACAACGCCAACTTGCGCGCTTCCTCGAGGAGGTCCACGCCATCTTCCCTTGCCTCTTGATTGGCCTTCTCATCGTTGAGGAGCTTGCGAGGTGAGTCAAACTCGATGTCCACGGAGAGGACGGCTTCCGAGCCGTAGATGAGGAAGAACGGGGTGAAGCCGGTCTACCGATTCGGTGTGGTGCGGAGACTCCACAGCATAGCCGGAAGTTGTTCGATCTAGCATCCAGGTGACCGCTCTAGAGGCTCGATGAGGCGTGGCTTGATGCCGGCTAGCACTACGTCGTTTGCCCTTTCGACTTGGTCATTGAATTGCGGGTGTGCGACAGATGCAAGGTCCAGCCGGATCCCCTTGTTGCTGCAGAACCGGGTGAAGACCCCTTGGCGAAGTTCGTGATGTTATCCGTGATGATGCTATTGGGATAGCCGAACCAGTTGATGATGTCCGTGAAGAAGGTGACGACTGTAGCCCCATCTAGTTTCTGGATGGGCTTGGTCTCTATCCACTTCGTGAGCTTGTCCACCGCCACCAGCAGATGGGTCATGCTTGTGCACGCTCGCTTGAAGGGGCCAACCATGTCTAGCCCCCAGACGGCAAAGGGCCAGGTAATCGGTAAGGTCTTGAGCATTGTAGCTGGCATGTACCTCAGCTGTCCGAAGCTCTGGCATCCGTTGCACGTGCGGACTAGCTACTTGGCATCCTCGAGGGCGGTGGGCCAATAGAAGTCGTGGCAAAACACCTTGGCGACTATCGCCCGAGATGAGGCGTGGTGCCCACACTTGCCTTGGTGGATGTCCTTCAGTAGCCGGTAGCCTGTGTCCATGTCGACTCACCGCTGGAATATGCCGGATATGCTGCACTTGTATAGTTTTTTATTGATGATGGTGTACATGTGCGCGCGTCACCAGATCTACCTGGCCTCCACCTCATCATCCGGAAGCTCCCCATTGGCGATGTAGTTCATGAAGGGCTATGCCCAAGATGTTATATCCCGGATGGTGAGGATGCTCTCATGCTCTGGCTGAGGGATGTCAGGGGGTCATCCGGTTGGGGTACCCGGGATGGCAGCCCCCGAGCCACTTGACGAGCCAACAGACCCCGGGTCTTTTGAGCCGGAGGGTGTGGACACGCCGAAGTCGGTTCGGGCCTTCTTCTTTGCCGGTTAAGAGGGTTCCGGGTCCGCCGAGCCGTCAGCCCCCGCGCTTCCGACGCAAATGATGGAGTCCAACTCGGGAGACAGGGTGATGTAAGGTTTGCGTAGGTGCACCAAGGAGACTCCCGGCAAGATCTCCTGCCTGGTGGATCCGATTCGGGCGAGCGAGTCAGTTGCCTCGTTGTTTATGCGAGGGATGTGATGGAACTCACATCCGTCAAAACAAGCACTGATCTTCTGCACGTGGAAGCGATAGAGGGCCATGTTTGTGTCGCGGGCGTCCCATTCACCGAACACTTGCTGCACCACCATGGTCCGAATCGCCGAAGCAAAGGATCCGGTTGATGCCAATCTCCCTGGCCAGTCGAAGGCCATGCACCAGTGCCTCGTACTCAGCGACATTGTTGGAGGCCTTGAAGTGGATCTGGAGAATGTACTCTAGCCGGTCTCCCTTGGGTGAGGTGAGGATGATGCCGGCTCCCAAGCCCCCGAGCATCTTCGAGTCGTCAAAGTGCATCCTCTAGTGGTCCGAGTCAGGAACCGGTGGCAGGTACTGGGTTTCGGACCAGTCAAAGAGGAAGTCCGCCAGGGTCTAGGACTTGATCGTGAGCCTTGGCTCGTACTGGATGGAGTAGGCGGCGAGCTTGATTGCCCACTTTACGACTCGGCTGGTGGCGTCCTTATTGCCGATGATCTCCAAAAGGGGTGCGGTGCACACCACCTTAATCGGATGCTCCTGGAAGTAGTGCTTGAGCTTCTTGCACGCTAGGTAGACGCCGTAGCACATTTTCTGGTAGTGGGGATAGTTCTGCTTGGAGAGGGAGAGGACCTCGCCGAGGTAGTAGATGGGCCTCTAAACTGGCTGAGCCTTTCCTTCCTCGGGGCACTCCACCACCAGGACGATGCTGACGACCCAGCTGATGGATGCTATAGAGAGCAATATTGGCTCCTTGCTAGCCGGCGTGGCCAGAACCGGTGCTATGGATAGTATGCGCTTGAGGTCGTGGAAGGCAGCATCGGCTTGCAAGGTCCAGGAGAACTTGTCCATCTTATTCATCAGCTGGTACAGCGGGAGTGCCTTCTCCCCCAGCCGGCTGACAAAACGGCTAAGGGAGGCCAGGCATCTGGTGAACTTCTGGACACCGAGCAAGCTCTTGGGCAGCTGCATCATCTCGATGGCTGCAATCTTCTCCGGGTTTGCCTCGATCCCTCGTTGCGAAACAAGAAAACTATGTAGCTGGCCGGATGGGACATTGAAGACTCAATTCTCTGGGTTCAGCTTCATCTGGTACCGGAGGAGGTTGCCAAACGTTTCCCCCAAGTCTTTGAGGAGGGTACGCTTCTCCTTCGTCTTGATGACGATATCATCCGTGTAAGCATACACGTTCCGGCTGATCTGTGAGTGCAAGCATTTCTGCATATAGCGTTGATAAGTAGCGCCTGCATTTTTTAGACCGAAAGGCATGGTTACGTAACAGAAGGCCCTGTATGGGGTGATAAATGACATCTTAATCTGGTCAGCCGGGTTCAACCTTATCTGATTGTAACCAGAATAACAGTCCAAGAAGGACAACGAGTCGCAGTCGGCCATGGAATCGATAACCTGATCGATATGGGGCAAAGCGAAGGGGTCTTTCGAGCACGCCTTGTTCAGGCTGGTGTAGTCGATACACATGCGCTAGGTCTTGTTTTTCTTTAACACCAGGACTGGGTTGGCCAGCCAGTCTAGGTGGTACACTTCCATGATGAACCCGGCTACGAGGAGCCCGGTGATCTCATCCCCAATGATCTTTCTCTTCTCCTCCACGACGTGGTGGAGGGGTTGCTTGACCGGCTTGGCATCCAGCCGCATGTGGGGTGAGTGCTCGGCGAACTCCCTTAGAACACCCGGCATGTCCTTGGGTGACCATGCGAAGATGTCCCGATTCTCACGGAGGAATTCGACGAGCGCGCCTTCCTATTTGATGTCCAAGCTGGCACCAATGATGACGAACTTGGTCGGGTCGGTGGGGTCGAGCAGGATCTTCTTAGTCTCCTTGGCCGGCTGGAAAGCCGCGTCACCAGTCAGCTTCCTGATAGCTGGCACCTCTTGTTGAGCCATGGCCACATTGCGCATGATCTCGCGCTTCTCCTCAGCTATGATGAGGGCTTCGGCTAGCTTGGAGCCGGCCGAGGCGCACTTCATGGACCACCTGAAGCAGCCAGCAACGGTGATCACACCGTTAGGTCCCGGCATCTTTGTCTTGAGGTACGCGTAGTGGGGGACGGCCATGAACTTAGTGAGGGCAGGGCTCAAGAGGAGAGTGTGGTAGGAGCTTGTTAGGTTCACCACCTCGAACCATACCGTCTCGCACCAAAGTTCTCCTTGGTTTCAAAGATGACGTCCAGCTATATTTTACCCAGCGGAGCGCAATTTGGTTCCGGCAGTACGCCATGGAATGTCGTGGTAGTCGGGCGCATGTCGCACTCGCGGATGCTGAGCTTCTCTAGGGAGGACCGGTAGAGCAGGTTGAGGCTATTGCCCTCATTGATGAGGACGCATGAAAAGTGACAGGTGCGCTTGTTGGAGACGATGAGGGGGTCCAGCACCATGGCGTAGCCCTCGGGATTGGGGAGGCGATCCGGCTGATCTTCCTAGCTCCAGGTGATGGGGGTCTCCGACCAGTTCAGGTACTATGAGACGGGGGAGGCGATGGTGTTGAACTCCTTGGAGCGCTGCCTACGGCTGTGTTCGTCGTTCGGCTCGGTTTCGAAGATGTGGTAGGTAGTGTGCGGCTGAGGATAGCCATTGTTGTTGTTGACGCTGGTGCCATCGTTGTCGGCTCCCCTAGCCAGTGGTGGTGGTCCGCCGTGAGGGGCGGTGGTAAACGGGGTTGGCCTCCTTGGTCTTTCATCTGGTGGGTCCAGCTGCAGTTTCGGGTAGTATGAGTAGCCGGTTTGAAGGGTCCGCTGTGCCACTTGCATGGGCCATCGAACATTTGTTCGAAGGTGAACCGCGGCTTGTGTCTTCTTGTGTTGCCAGCCGGCGCGGCGGGTTCTCCCTCCACAACATTGACCTGCCTCGTGTGGTAGTGAGGCTTTTGCTGGCAGGCTTGGCGGTCCCCATGGAACCGGTTGTCGTTGGCGTGCCGCCTGGAGGATCCGGCTTTGCTGCCCGGGTTACTTGGTCGGTCGCGAGCCGGCTCTGTGGGAGTCGGTCGGCCGTCAACATTCACCCGGAGGGGCTTCTTCATCGCGGCGTCAACAGTGGCATACTCGTCCACAAACGTCATGAGCTCCACCATGGTTTTCGGCTCGTCAAACAGTAGCTGGTGGCGAAGCATGTTGCCTTCTCAGCACCCCTCAACGAACAACCTGATCGCCTGGCTCTCCAGGATGCCCTCACAAGTGTTGCATAGCTCGGTCCACCTGACAAGGTACTCGCGGTCCGACTCGTGGTCGCCCTGGATGCATAGGGCCAGATCGTGAGGACGACCCGGATGCTTGTACGTGCCATTGATGTTGCGGACGAGCACCTTCTCGAAGTCCGGCCAGGCGTTGATGATGTTAGGCGCGACGCTATTGAGCCATGTATTTGGCGAACCGGTTAGCATGAGGGGGACGTAGCGCACCGCTATGCGCTTGTGCCCGTGGGTGATGGCGACTGCCATGGTGTAGTTGGTCAGCTAGTCCTCTGGCTTCATGCTGCTGTCGTACTTGGGGTGTCCCGTAGTAGGGTAAACTTATACGGAAACAGTTCGTTCTGGATGTGGGGTCCGACACAAACCGGCCCGATGGTATCTTCCTCCTCTGTGATGCGCGCTTGAGGAGCTCGATGTGGTCACGGGCATTCGGACGGTCCGGGTTTGGCGCTCCTACCCGGCCCGAGAGACTAGAACCGATAGGTCGTGGCGCTTCGGTTGGTGGAGGGGGCGGTGGTGGGTTGCTGTTCACCGTCTGCTCCTAGCGCGGCTGGCCCTTGCGGCCCGAGTCGCGACGCCTGCTGTGGGATCTCCCTGTCGGAGGAGAGGATGCCTGCTGGGTCTCGCGGGGTGTGCCCTTGCTGTTGCCGGGCGGCTTGCTTCCCCTGGAGCAGCTAGGGTCCTCATGCATCTGCCGGATGGCGTCAGCCTGCTCGTCCACGATCCGGAGGAGCTCTTGCACCCGGGCGTGTTGCCGGTCTTGCTCCTCGCCCTCCAGGTTGGGCAGCTCATCCGCCGCAGCTCACGATGTGCACAGGTTCTTCATGGGCGTGCTGCAGGTGGGCCAGACAAGGAGAGTCGATGGATCTGACTCACCATCCCTTTCCATCCTTCCGCCTAGCTCGCCGCCTCGGTGTCGCACATGTCCGCTCCTGCTCGGCTCCATGGTAGTCGGGGTGTGGCCGTGAGTGCAGTCGTACTCGCGCATGGTGATGTTGACTTGCTTCTTGGCGGCAGCTAGTTCGATGGCCTCCTGCAGGAGGAGCTGTCTCTCCATGGTGAAGTTTGCCTCAGCCTCCTCCGGGTTGTCCCCGATGGTAACCGGAGTGAGGAGCCGGACGATGGACTCTTCCACCGGATCCTTCGGCTGTGAAGGGGCGGAAGTTCTGGCTTCGTCGCCGCCCTGCTCCCGAGGACGATGATGCAGGGTACTGGAGCTGGCGATCATGACCACAACACCGCGAGGAGCGACGGAAATGCCACTGCTGGAGAGAAGCAACTCTAGGACGGAGACGATCTCCCTAGGAAACACTCCGGCATGGTGGCGACATAGACAGGAAGGTCACTGAAGAGCAGGATGGAGTCGTTTGCCAGAAAGGTGCGTCCAAAAAAACACGACGCGTTGTCGATGACTCAGTTAAACTTGCCGAGCATAAGCATGAGGCCGGAGGCCACGCGCTCACCAGCTGAAGTACGGGGTCCCGTGCGGAACGTGACTCCGGTCGAAGCCATGTTTAGCCCCACGGTGGGCGCCAACTATCGTTGTATTGGAAACGGCAGTACCTAAGAAGGTTAGATAGAGGTGTGGGGACTAGCAGGAAAGCTCTCGACAGCGTCCATAGGTTGGATTGGGTACGAGGAAGTGTAGCGAGACACAGGAGGTACCCATGTTCGGATCCCTTGTGGTGAGGTAAAACTCCTCCTCCTGCCGATATGACTATGAGTAGAATAAGGGGTACAAAACGCTCCTCGAGATGTGTGAACTAGCTACCTCTTAAATTCTCAGCCCTTGCTACGAGAGCATTGCCCCTCCTTATATAGGCAAAGGGGCAACAGTCTCACCGGCCAGTCCGGCTGGCGGGTCCCACAGGCGGGCCCCAATAGGCTAGTCATCTACAGTATCTGGTAAGGTATGTCGCGTCGAAGTACACATCGTGCAGGTCGTCGTGGGTACAGTGAACGCCGTGCGAGCCTGCCGTCACCAACCGCCCACTGTGCCCGCGTCACCCACAAAGTCTTCGGTATGGCCTCGTAGTTGTGGGTCTTGTCACTATACCAGGGTGCACTGTGCACTGTGTCGCACATCGCCCTATCCTCTTGATTGCGCCCGGCTATGTCCATGTAGCTGGCTTCGTGCCTTACCGCCCTTCCTGGCTCCGGCTACCGGCTAGTAGCCGGTACGAAGTGCCTGCGTCCTGCTATGATCTGCTAACCATACGCGGGCCGCCTGCCTCAGTTCTTGTCAGGTTGGGGTATCCAGGGGTCATCCCCTCGAGACTGACTATAGGAGAACCTTAGTTAGCATGGTCGTTAGACAGGAAAATTATTTTTTGAAACACCGGCTTTCAAAAAATAGTTGCTCAAAGCTTTTCGAAAGATTCTACCTCTTATCTTATTCTAGTCTAAATAAAGTGATTTAGAAAATGGTTTCTTCTATCGCTCAACCAAAACAAGTAGGAACTAGAACCCGATGAAGACAGTGCTAACGAGACAAAGAGAAGCAACTACCAGCAAACACAAGGAGACTACATGATTGCCCTACCAGCGGGATCCTCATAATCAGAAGAAATCAAGTGCTGCACTATCGATAAGCTTTCAGTGAACCGGTGAAGGCTTCATACGCTAGATAGTGACTAAGACCCTAGGAGCGATGATGTCTAGGATTAATAGTCCTAAGATAGGATTCCCCTACATCGTGAGTCGTTAACTCCTTGGTCCCCATGGTAGACCGTGTGTGCTTTCCTAAGTGCTTAACGTGTTTCTTGATGTGTGTTGTTTGTGAAGGACATTGCAACCCCCTCGCTCTGTTCATTGTGTATATGTGTTCTGGCCTGTTTTGACCTTAGTCAAATGTGACTCGAGGATCGATAACCCTCCTAGTAACTCAAGAAATCCCCCTAGGGTAGCCGTCGCTAACCAGAACCCATACTAACCTCGAGAGATATGAGAGGAAAAGCATCGCCAGAAACCCGAGTTCGGCGTCATCAAGTTAGAACAATTTGAAGATCTCTCTCCAGCGGGATGACATACCTCGTCAAACTTACTTCTCAAGACTCGTCATCAATACTGCGTGCCAACACCCATCTGCCAACCATAGCAAGAATCCCGCTAAAGCCGGAAGTATACCACCGAAGGATCTTCACTATCCACAAGAAACCACAAGACTTGCGAACCAAGACAAGAAGTGAAGACCTGAATCCACTAACCTTCGACATATTAGAGTCTCTGACAACCCCATAGACTAACTATTCTAGTCGACCCTGCCCCAAACGACGAGAGGTTCCTCAACAGAAAGCCAGAGTACTCCAAATCCCTAAATACAAGGATGCATGAAGACACCAAGTTCACTCTGCCATCGAGCAAAAGCAACGCAAAGAGTTCAAATGAAGATGTTTTCTAAGAAGTTAGCTACCCTACCTTGACCGAATACTAGCAAGAGGAGTCATTAACCGCTAACCTGCCCTAAGCTAACCCCTTCAAACTTCGTTAGGAAAGCACCCATGACAAGGTTCACGCAATAGAACGACACTCGAGGACCTCAACTCAAGACCCAAAGAGATACAACATTCTTCAGCATCCTGCCAACACTTCAAGATAGAAGATGGGCACCACCCTCAAATGGACCTTAGCGAAGCTCTAAGGTGGAAAGACTGCATCTTTCCCAACTCAAATCTCGAAGACTATCTATCGAGAGATACTTCAGAAAGATTTCTAGATCCAACGTCTTCTCGGTAAGCATCAACTCGAAAGCTATTACATTAGAAGCTAACTGAAGATTGTATGAAGACTCTCTGCTATTTCCGCTGAAGACCCACCTGAAGGACCACTGAAACACTAATCCCATCATCTCTAACCTTCCTAGACGATCCGCTAATTCAACTGTCACAATCGGCTAAGTATGAATAATAGTAGTATATAAGCCCTATAGGACCTAGTTCCGGACATCATATGAAAAATTCAACTCCAGGCGGAAGATTGGAGATAGTCTTCAAATCTCATCCGAGGACTCCAAGAAGGAAGGACTGTCGCTACCACCGAGCTACCCTAGTTTAACACAAGGGGGAAAGACTGTGTCTTTCCCATAAAAATAGAATACGGTCGGCCTCTAAGGAAAAATGTCGAAGACCGTTATAGAAAAGACGTCAATGCTAAACACTCCACCCTCAGAAGAGTACGCCGCGAAGTTCCAATTAGAGATAGTTTGTCTAACTTAATCCCCTTAATATCGAGTCCGAAAGAAAGATAAGTTCATCCATCGCAATCCGGACTAGAACCTGCTCAACACTGGTGCATCCAAGACGATTGAAGTTTAACCTCACCATCGCAGTGACCCTGTTCAAAGACAAAGATGACAAGTTAGTACGCGAGAAACACATGGCACTAACTCCAACACAAAATCCCCTAACCTTACTCTCCCGAATCTTGGGACGAGATTCTTTTAAGGGGGAAAGGTCTGTCACATCCCAATTTCATCAACCCTAATTAGTTGTCTAGAATGAAAAACTACGGGGGAACAAAAGTTTTTCTTGTTCAGTGATGCAGTGTTGCTTGTGTTTGTCTGTGCTAATGAATCTGATTGTATAACAGATGATATACTCTTTACCTCAACATCACTTGACCAAAGCTATTTAACAAATATGTCTTGGCTCATTTTACATATTCTCAAATGTTCTAGCATTTCATAACATGCGCCAAGGTGCATTTGCAACCCTATTCACTTTAGTAGCTTCTATGTACAAAACTATGGAGATATATATGATATAATCTCCCTATGTTCTTAAGATAGAACTTTCAACTACTCTTACCTCTAGGTTTTCCAAAACCTTTTCATAAAACTTTTGAATTCTACTCTTGGTAGAGATACCAATGACTCTTACCAAATTCAAACTCCAACCTTTCAAAATACCCATCCTTACCTCAAGCTAAGCTTGATGGTAACCCTAGTATTAGTTGATTTGCTTGTAAGATGAGTTGCCTTGATCTGTTAAGATGAATTGTCTTGATCTGTTGTCTAACTTGTTTGCTTAGGAACTAAAGTGAGATACCCTAGGAACTCATCCCATAGGAGAAAACTAAACTAAGATTACAAAACCCTAAGCAAGATTCCCAAGCTGGATCTGATCTCTAGTCACCAAGTAATCCTCTAAAACCATTAACCAGATCACCTCTGATATTATCTCCTCCTAGAAGCTTCCAAGTCAATGAAGACCAATATCAAGCATGAATACCTTGTACTCAAGCTACATTTCAACATCATCCAATTTATGATTCTTTGGTACCTTGAAACCAATCAAAAACATCCTCCTTTACCTTCTAGTTAAAATCCCCAAATATTCCCAAAATATGAGTAAGTCTTGAAATGTTATCAAGATGCCATCTTTGAGTCTCCCTTGTTTCAAATCTTTATGCATTTTTGCTTGAACCATCTTGTAGAACCTCTTAAGGAATAACAAGGCCCACTCTTGCCCTTGGCTAGATCATCCTTTAACCCACTTGTTCATGATGGTTTTGCAGGCAAGAAAATAACAATTCCTGCAAATCTTATCAACTAGCCTACTTTGGAAGAAGCTCACATCTCCATACTATCTTATTCTAACCAAATCTTTGCATGATTGTAATCTACTCATGATGGTATATCAATCCCTACCTCACTTCCCTCAATTGGATCGTTGTGCTTCCAAAACCCACAAGGTTTTAAAGGGTACTTAATAACCTGCTTTGGCACCCGTATTTTATTCCAAGTTTGGAATCAATCCTTGGAGAGCTCAACCATGATCAACCTAAAACGTCTATACCATGGTGATCTACCTAACGTGGTCTATCTATCTATATAGCCCTTGACCCAAGAGGAGCTTTGAGCTCCAAGATACAACCACTTCTTGGTGGCATAAAAATAACCTTGCCCAAGATCCTTTATATCTTGCTTTATTCCCAAATCAAGTTGAATTTCCAAAACCCACGGTCTAAAATGAGTAATACATCATGTGGACATCATATATATTGGATATAAAGATTTATAAAAGATTAACCATAATTAGTATGGCTCAAAAACTATTTAATTCCTTTAATGGACAAAAACCTCCATCACTCCTCCCATAAAAGAAAGTTTGGTTTTTGCCAAAACACCTCTCCAAATTCAGGCACAATTGAGGAACATATATCATACCCTATCCTCCCACTTCAAAAATAAATATTTTTGAAGAGTTTTAATAATTCTTTTTGCCTATATTCTTAATAGGCAAAAATGAAAATAAAGGTTTAAAATACTTGTATGCACCAATAAATCTTGGGAAAATTCTCCAAAGTATGAAATACTATTTGGGACCATCTCAAATAAAAAAACACCTGGTCCAATTCAATTTATTCAAATGAATTCCATAAAACAGATTCATCACTATTTGAATTTTTGATATAAAAATGATCAAAAATCCTCGAATACATCCCAAACAAATCTTGGAGATGTACCTTGACCATATCCAGTTACCAGTAGCATTACTTCACCTTACCAAGATCAAGAACTTGAAACTTATTAATGATCATTATCTTAGACAATTTGGACTTTGAACCAAACAATGATCCCTTCCCCCATCAACCCATCACCATCAACTCCCAAAATTGATCACCACTAGCACTAGGACACACTCTGGTCGAGTACCATTGTAGCCCCACTGTAGCAGCACCCTCTCCCTTGTATTTAGTACTTGGAAGTAGAGAGAGATGGCCAGCTATGCACAAACCTTGATAAAAATAAAGGCAGCTGCAACACCAGTCCCTATCCCCTCTCTGCACGAACCAGAGCCCCAACATCAGCTCTCCGCCGCCCTTAACACCCCATGAGGAGGCCATGGACCAGCCCTAGCTTCTCCATAAGCCATGTCCACCATGGACCTCTCTCCTCCTTGTTAAATAGTCCGAGGCCACTATAGCCCCTCTCTGCCTCTCATTTGCCTTCCCTCACTCCCACGGTCCCACCTACCCTCCCCTAACTCCTCATCCTTTCCCTGGTCTACCTCGCTCAGGAGAAGAAGAAAGGAAAACTTCTTGGCCTTATTCAAGTTATGCCTGAGGTGCCTCCTCCTATACACTCCCCCCTTTGCATGTCATCTCCCTGAACCCGCTCGAGCATGGGCTACATAACCCTAGCTTTCGTTTTGCCTAGTACCACATCCACCGTCGTGGCCGTCGAGCTCTGACGAGCTCATTCTCGAGCGTGTTCTCACAAGGTTGTTCCAAATTCCTAACCCCACCTCCCCGCCCCTCATTGGACTCGTGTAAGAGTCTCGTGGCCGATCTGCCCATCCTCCATTGCTAGCATGGCCCCAGGTGAGCTCTCTGCCGCCTCCTGAAACCAGCTAAGGTTTCCCTTCGCCGCTTCCAACAGGAGTAGGTGACGACCGAGCACTGTCGGATCTCACTTGATCTGGCGGCCCAGATCCTCTCCTACCGCTTCGGCGCTGCGGGCCATTGATAGGCGGGCCTACCCTGGCTGTTTCAAAACCGCCGCTCCCGTGTGTCGGGGTGCGCTGTTGGGCTAGCCTAGTGCGGCGACGACCGGTTCGGTTATAGCTGGCCCGACATCCCTCTCCTTTTTCTCTTTTAAAAATTGGTTTAAATTCGACTGTTGGTTTAATTCAGAATAAAATCGAAAATACTGCTAAATGTCTAGATATAAATTTTTAGTTATTCCCTTGTGATTTATCTAACATGCAGACCTAGCCCCATGCCCAACTTAATATTTATTAATTTCTTAGAATTAATCTCCCTACTAGTACCTTTTCCAAAGATTAAATTCCTCAATGAGTTTCCTATACCTAATTGAGGTGAAACGAACTTCCTCTTGTATGTATTTAAGGTGCCTATCTCATGGAGTTGGCCTCAGGCCAATTAGAAACTTATATGTACTCTAATGAAAATAACAAAATCAACCCATTTCTACCTTTAGAAAATTCCCTAGGCCAAAAAAATAAGTTGTGTTGACCTCATTTCAACTCTCATAAATAAGATACATCTATACCTACCATAATCCAGGAGTTCAAGATTTATTGAGATACTAAGGATTTTTCATGGATTAAATACTTCTGCATGTGGTATTATAACTAGATAAATCATTCTAGAAGTTTTACAACTCCAAGTTGGGTGATTCCAATTTCTACAAAAAGATACTTCAAATACCCATCATGTGTCCTTGGAATCATATCAAAATAACCTATAGAGTTAATCTGGTGAAAAAGACAAATTTATTACAAAATGGACTTTGGGATTTTTCCAAGGGCATTCTAGTAATTATTTTGAGATGAATCCAACTCTCAAAAATCTTAAACACCAAAGCCTACCAAAACCTCTGAGGACAAATTTATTTGAGGTCCAGATCTTTTCTGGTGATTTATTCACCTAAACTAGAAGTTATTTCACTAGAAAAATCATAACTAAATATAGAAAATTGATAAAATCATGAAACCACTTTTGGTGGCCTTATTTTATCAACACCTATCGGCTGATATCATTTTTGTACAATGATATCATACAGAACCAATCCTTGGCCTTAAACCCCTTATTCAAGTGGTATTTGCCAAATAGATCACAAAAGCAAATCCACAAAGGCAATTAAAGTATTTCCAAATGCCATGATCTCAAACTATCAAAACCTACTGATTTTAGTATGGTGTTGAATTTATGTTTGATGTACTGTAATGGTGCTTGTATGCCTTGTGTTGATTGTGGCTCTGTTTGCTTGCATGTATCCTCTTTGACAACGATAGTTGCGATTATATGGAATTCTAAGAAGATTGTTATTATTTTGGATATTAGAATTCTAAGAAGAAGTCTAGGGACATATATTGCTAGATTTCTGATTATAGGCAAGAAACCTTCTTGCTCAGAAGCCTTGTCCCAATGTTTCACCTATGCATGTTTTACCTATAGTTTTATGAAAACTGCATTGTTTTATATTATATGATGTTCTATATATGGTAGTGGCTTGGTTCGTCCAAACCATTACACTTGTACTACTAAGTACAATCCCCATGATGAAACCTACTTGTCCCTAGTATGGTAGATGGTGTAATACACCATACCCCCTTGGAGACCCCGATATAGCCAAATCAAAGCTATAGGATGGGAAGGCCCTAGAAAAGTCTTACAAAAATGTTTTATGATAAAACCTTGGTTAGGTTTGACCTACCAAGAGAAATTCAAGAAAGAAACAGGGTTATGTTTTAAAAAATGCTAAAGGAAAGATGGAGGAAAAAGGTTTACAAAAACGCACCCAGTTCTTTGCAGTTTTGCTAGAACAATTAACCTGTGCAACCACATTACTCTGGTGTGGAAATTCTCACAACTCAATATAAGGGATCATCTCCCTCTAATCCCGGGCTTCGTTTACAAAAAGGGTCAATTGTTACACAGTCACCTGGAGGAAGTAGGATCACCCATGTGAGTGACCAGGCGATACTATGAGCCTCTCATTGAAAGTGCCCACTCTGGAGGAGTCAGAATGCGCTCCGGTTGGTCTGTGGCCCCGACGACCCGGTGTTGAGAGGAACAACTCGTAGGGTAGGGCCTATACTAGAGTGGCATCCAGAGGGTCTTGATCGGTTACTTGACCCATGATTAGTGAGGATCAGGGCAGGGTACTTAGTTGGTGTGGGTAAAGTGTATAACCTCTACAGAGTGTAAATCTATTCGAATAGCTGTGTCCACGGTCATGGACGGTTGGGAAGGTTACTGTAGAGAGGTGTTGGTTTTGTTTTCAAAAAGGATTTTCGAAAAGAAATGGCTTTGGAAATGTTTTGACCATGGGATGGTCGAAAAGGATACATGTGTTGACCATGGGATGGTCGGAAAGTTAGGAAAGGAGTTTGGTCATGGGATGACCGGAAAGACGAAACAATTGGGTGGCCCAATCCTAGTATTTTCCAGGACTTTTCAAAAAGTTTTCCAAAAAGGTTTTACAAAAGTTTTCAACACCAATATGTAGATGCTATATCTATAAGAGAAACTAGTTGAGAAAAGAACCTCTATTGGAGCCCTCCTACTACCACAGCCATATTGCCTATCCTCTTGTTATTATTATTCTCTTAAGGTGGTTTGCGAGCACATTCAAAGTACTCACTAGCATTGTCCCTGGCTAATAACTTGGTCAGATATCAAGAAGAAGGTGAAGTTGACGACTATGCGAGCTAGGACGTTCTCCCAGTCAGTTGCATGTAGGTTAAGGCATGGATCAGGCTCTACGCTATATGAAGTTCTGCTGATGATGATTGATGTATCCATAATGGAAAATAAGGTATGACATGTATCCGCTTAAGTAATGGATGTTTACTTCGATGCTTGTCAGTGATGTGCCACGACAAACTGATCATGGGATCGTGGTTTATGCATAACAGGGAATCTCAGAGGACTAATCCGGGGGCCCCACACCATAACTCAGCCCGTAGTTGATGCTGAAACATATGAGATAAAACCTAACCTATTAAGTTTGGTTCAACAAAACCAATTTGGGGGTTCATTCGCTGAAGATTCGGGAGTGCACTTAAATAGTTTTACTAAAATTTGTGACATGATGTGTATTAAGGATGTAGATCCAAATATTGTTAAGCTATGGTTGTTTCCTTTCTCTCTTAGAGGAAAGGCTAATGATTGGTTGCTAGCTCTACCAAAGGGCACTATTAAATCTTGGGAGGAATGTACTAATTTGTTAAGACTAATTTTTCCCCCACCTAATACTATGTAGCTAAGATCCAACATTACAAGCTTTATACAAGAGGACCGTGAGCCACTAGCGCTTACATGGGAAAGGATGAAAGAAGCCGTAATGAACTGTCTTAATCATGGGATGGAAGAGTGTCTTATATTACATTAGTTTTATAATGGTCTTAACCCAATGTCTAAGTCTATGCTAGATATTGCAGCAGGAGGAACAATAATGGGAAAGCATGTGAGTGTTGCAAAGAAGTTACTTGATGATATGCAAAATAACCATGCTCAATGGCATGTGGAAAGAACCTTGAAGAGAGTAAGTTCAATTACCGAGGTAAATAATGAAGATCTTGCATCTAAGGTAGATGAGTTGCTTAGCTTAGTAAAGGGTAAGGAAGATACCCAAGTTAATGCTATCACTACCGATGCTAATGATGTTGATTTTATAGCTCGTACTTCTTTTAATCCTACATGGAAAAATAATTATGCTTCTAATGTTCCAAAATATCTTGCTAATCCTGAAGGAGCTCCTTATAATAATTATGATAATACTAATGGAGCAAATCATGGCAATCTCCCGTTTGAGAAAACCGTTAGAACATTTATACAAGCTCGAACCAAGAAAAATAATATGCTTATTAAGATTACGGAGAACCCTGAAAGTAGTATAGGAAGATTATCTAACCAGGCCATTACAATTAGAAATGATGTGCATGCTCTACAGGAAAGAACAAAGACCGTGGAGGCTCAGCTGAGTATGGTAGCAGAGAGCTAAGCTCGCATACTAGCAAAGTTTATGGGGAAACCCAAGCCAAATCCAGTAGAAGACCTCAAAATGATGAGGGTGGTAACCGATGATGAAAAACCTGAAGAGATAGATTATAGCAACACGCCAACACCGGAATACTGTGGAAGATCTATTGAAGATGATCACCGTTAAGAATCCAGGTATAGAACAAGTTAATAGTGCTATATACCAAAATTTATACAACAAGTAGCATCTAAGGTTCGTGATTTAAAGATAGAGTATAACGGACTAGCTGAAAAGCTTCAAGCTGATCTAGATGATATATTTGAGCCCACTATTAAAATTAAGTTGGGAGTTAATGAGATATCCGTGCTTTGTGATCTTGGTGCAAGTGTCTCAACAATTTCCAAAAGCCTATTTGATAAATTAAACTTGGGGCAATTTGTTATGACTGAATTGAGACTCCATCTAGCCAAGTCAACTTATAAACAAGCTGTTGGGATAAAAGTGAAGGAGATATGACCTAGAGGAAAATAATAAATAGTTTTTTATTGTCATATCTCAATTAGTTCATAATAGTTTCATACTATGCTATAACTATATTAATACGAAACGTTAATACATGTGTGGTATGTAAACAAACCAAGTCTCTAGTTACCTCTAGCAAACTAGTTCATTGGTCATGAGGATGATCTAGGGTTTTGAGATCATGGGCATTTATGCCAATTGACAATGAGGTCATGTCATTAGTTGAATGATGTGATAGACAAACAGCCCAACAAGTTGTATCATAAATGAGATCTAGTTACAAAGTTCACCATTAATGATAAACTAAGGAAACCTCGCAACCTAATCCTTAGACTGTGAGATAATGCAAATCACCGTTCTAGAGGGAGCTTAGATGGTATCAAGTATCATTCCGTGACTAGATGATCAAAAAAGTGCCACTCAGGTTTCCCAAAGGGGTGTGTAGAGGAGTACATATCAAGACCAGGATTTGCCCATCCATGTAACGGACATATACATTTGTGGCCATCTCGGTGACGTTGCATTAACGAAGCTTGCAGGCATGTGACTAGGTCACGAAATGCAACGACATGGGAACGAGAAAACAAGTTCATTGGTAACGAGATCAAATGAAGGTGTGGAGATACCGTAGACCAAATCGCGAGTGAACTAGGTATCAAGTGGCAAAGGGAATGGGAAAAGGCGTTTACGGTTCAAACGACATTATCATCATGGAATGCACAGGGGTCATTATGGGCATCCTGGTCCCTCTATTGATCATTGATGGAGATCATGTCTGTGCCATCCCGAGCCATGGGGAAATAAACTTAAGGGTACGATGAGATAGAGATCCTCTGTAAGATGGAATCACCATATGAAAGAGAAAAGGAAAATGGAAAAGTTCCATGAGAGAACTAGAATCATTCCAGGAAAGTTCCGAAATCGTTTGGAGGAAATCAAAAGGGAACCGAAAGGTATTTACATGTTAAGTAATGTAATTAATATTAAATATAATATTAAAATATAATTTGAAGGGGTATTCCACTAAAGGGCCAAACTTCCTAGGGAAAAGGGCCCATGAGGGAAAACCGAAAGAGGAAAGGGCCAAGGGCCAAGGCCTAGCCGCCTCAAGGGGCCCACCTGGCCATCCTTGGGTTGTGCACGGGGTGGGTCCCACCCCTGGCCGGCTGGCCCATGGCACCTTCCCCTATCTCCCTTGATTAGTCCCACATGGGAAACCCAAAGGGGAGGTCACACCTCCCTCCCCTATATAAAGGGGTGCCCATTGGTGGGATTAAACACACAATTTGAGATGTTCTCTAAGGCATTTTTCTTAGAGAATTCCTCCCTCTCTCTCTACATAGTTGTCTCCACACGTTGGCACGGTCCCAAGAAAGGACTATTCACACAAGAGACAGTGCACCTGTAGCACGTCGTTGCGCTGCAGGGATTCCAAGCCGGAGATCTACTTACACATGCCCGGCAGGGATCAAGGAGCTGGAGGTCATCATCGTACACCATATATGTACGATACCACGAGAGGCCACACTTGTGGCACCTTGGATGTCGTGAGCCTGAGCTGCTGCACGATGAAGATGGAGCAAGGGGTGACCTACGAGGAGCTTCGTGACCTTGAGGTCGGCTACGGGTTCGACTACTTCAGCCACGTTCCCCTCGGAACGTTAACCGCGTAGGGTATACAAGGGTATGTATTCTATACGCTCCAATCGTTATTGCATTACTACATAGATATATCTTGGGTGTTAGGAACTTCCAACGTAGGAAATTTTTTGTTTTCTCCTATGGAACCCTTCAGTGGTATCAGAGACGATCTATGCGTAGGAGTGTTGTACGGCCAGTATGTACATGTATTGTGCGGGCATTGATCCTCTAGTTGTTACCCTTTAATGTGTACTTGTTTATATCTCGATATTATTTGATGAAGCATCCCAAACCGACCTTACGTGTATTCGTACGCGAGATTGGTTCCACGCTCGACATACGGCTTGCTCCGTATAAGTGGCTAGAGGGCGTCTGTCTCTCATTCAATAGTTGATATAGCATTTACAACGGAGGGCCCCGAAAGGGGTGTAGTATAGACAAATTTTGGATCCACGTTGTGGTTGGGAAGTTCATAGATTAGGAACAGTTCTATTACGAAAGCCCTAACAACCATGTAAAACTTGCAAAAGATAAAGTAGAGGCGTCTAACTTTGTTTTGCAGAAGGGCTTGTGTTATGATATGGTATTGGTTGTTACGAAGGTAAAGTAGTTTACTTTTCTATTACTAAGTAGTATAGTAATAGCCATCATTCCGATGGACGACCTGCTGGTGGTGTCGTAGACTTGGTGTCCAACAAGGGGCAAGATGGAGATCATGCCAGAATGCTCGATGGACATCAATGCACAATAAGAAGGACCATATCATATCACAATATACATGTGATGTTGATACCAGTTTTATATCTTATTATATGCTAGTATTAGATACTCAATGGTGGCAAATAAGATAATCCCTAAATAATTCCAATTATAGTGTTCCCCTTGTGTGTGAACCACCAAGAAAGTTCTCCGTTATGAGGCAAGCCGTGACGATGGGGTGTCTAACATATCTGTGTTCGCATATAGTGGGTGTAAGCCATGTTGCAATGCAAATACACACAAGTTAGATTTGGCAAGCCTAGCATGTGTAGACATGGCCTCGGAACACAAGTGACCAAAAGGTCGAGCATGAGTCACATGGATGATGTGATTGACATTGGGGAATGTCTACCCTTTAAACTGCATTGCCGGCCGTCACGATCGGGGGTGGTGTAGCGGATTGGGGTCGTGTGATCACTAAAATCGTCCAGGGGATGACAATTTTAGTGGGAGCTCAATTAGGATTGAACTCATATTATGAACTTAGTCTAGATGTCTATTTGCAAATATCTTAGTATATCATGGCCTATCCCATTGAAGTCTTTTGTGACCATAGGAAATTTCTTGCTTGATGTGGAACTTAGAAAAAGGGTCCAACTTCATAGATTAATACTCATGCCTAAGGGATATCCTGGTAAAAGGTGATCCTCTCTTCTTGATACAATGACCATTAGGAGATAATACGATGACTCTGCAATGTTTGTGTTTTCTCCACATTCATCCAATAAGCCATTCTCCATATGATGGACAGTTGGATTAAAATCTTGTATTCTGTAAGATCATGCACATAAAGTATGAGCCATTGGATGAGATTTATTCCATGATGGATGAAAAGAGAATATTTGGAGAAACACTTAGCGATCTTGCATTAGAGTTATGAACTCTTAGAAGGGCTTGATTGCAATGGAGATCATGGATGAAAAGAATATATGTCAGATGCATAAAGTTATAAATGTAATTGATGGCCGACATCACCCCTTTCCTCAAAGGTTTATCATTTGGGTTAGTGGACTTCAATATAATTTTGTAATCCTTGTTTGTGTGTCTTGCTTTTGGCGAGACGCTTGTTCATATGAATAAGTTACAAGCCAGTTTTACTGTTCTTATGAATAATACCTTTATGGTCACACTACGATTATAAATGAGTTATTATGATCATTATGTTAATGATAATAGTTTAAACATTTATAAAGTATTAGAATGCTAAAAGATATCCAAAGTTTAATAATGACATGACACTATAGTTTAAGTCATTTTGGTTATTTCATGTTCTTCATTCTAAATGAAGAACGGGGTCTTAGATGCTCTATCTAGAGACTTTGCAAAACCATGCCTCGTTGGGAAGAATGACTAAAACTCCGCATTCTGGTAAAACAGTGATATGCGAAGAAATGTTGAACTTTATACATAACAATGTATCATATTTTCCACAAATACTCGAAATCATTATTTATATTTCATGTTGAATCTTATACATAGTGATGTATCATATTTTCAACAAATAGTGGAAATCATTATTTCATACTTCATTGTTGATTTAAGTTTGAAACTGTTTTGAATTGTTCAAAAGATTTCAAATGAAGGAGGATATTGAATTAACAAGTGTAACATCCCAAAAATATTAATCAAGCTTATCAAGCTCTAATCACTGTGGCATCCCGCTAAAACCACTTCTACTAGAAAATTGCTGTGTTTTTGTGCATTGCATCATCATGACCGCATGCTCATGTCATCATGCCACCTTGCATTTGAGCATCGTCATGTCATCCTGCATTTTTGTTGCCTAAAACTATTTTATAAAAGCCTATCTTTGTTTTTTACATATCCTCTTCTTCATTTCAAATTATAAAACCCAGTCTCTCTAGATATTTTATTTGTCTAAAAACTATTTATAACATATTTTAAAAAGTTAAATAAAAATAAAGTGTTTTCAGTAGGGGAGGCAGCCTCTGGCCAGGCCCAAAAGGCCCAGCCAGCAGCCAGCCTACAACCCCAGAAATAAGAACCCTAAGCACCTGAAACCCTAGCTACCACCTAACTCTAACCATCCGCCGCCACCCACCCTTGCCGCGCGCAGTGCACACACGCACACACGCACACGATGCAGCCCGGCCCCACACCGCCCGGCCACCCCGCGCAGACATACAAACGTGTGCCCCAGCCAAATCCCCAGCCGCGCACGCTCCCTGAGCCTCCTGCTCTCCACCTGGTCGCCCCGACCCACCACCCACGCTCTTCTACTCCCGTGCCACCTACCCCCACCTGACCCACTCCCCACCTAACACCCCACAAGCATCCCACCAGGTCCACCCCGCGGGCCCACCTCCCACTGCCGTCCTCCCCATCCGCTCTCACCCCACCGTCGTCCTCTCCTCCGCTCGCCCTTCCTCAACCGCCGCCAGGGCCAGAGCCAAGTCCCGCCGCCTCGTGACGCCTCTCCCCGCGCAACCCCGTCCGGGCCGCCGCCGCCAAGGCCGCCTCTCCGTCCAGCCATGCGCTCGCCCGCGTCTCCCTCCGGTTCCACCTCGCCCCCGTCGACCACATCCCCCGCACCCGCCGGCCGAGTCCGCCCCGACCTCGGCCGCGTGCCGCTACGACCTCCTCGTCGGCCTGGCCTCGCCGTCCACCTTCCTCTGCCCGCGAGGATCTGTCCGCCGCGCCGCCCTCTCATCTCCGGCAAGCACCCGCCTGGGACCTCACCACCGCGGACCCTTCTCCTCTGGCTCCAGGCGCCGCCGGCCGCGCATCCTCGTCGACCTCGGCCTCGCCGGCCTCCATCCCGGTGTCCGCCTCCCTCCGTTGCAAGTCCGCCATCACCACCTCATCTATACGACGCGCGCCGCGCCTTAGTCCCGCCCCAGCGAGCTCCGTCGCCGCCGCCCTCTTCGGTCAGGCCCGTTCGGCCCCGTCGCCTATGCCATGTCTCCCCGGAGCCAGCCCGGCCTGCATGTCGTCAAGACCTGCGGCTGGTCTCTTTCCGCCTGCGTGCGCCGTATGCCTCGGAGACATGTTCCTGCCGTGTGGTGTAGTGCCTACGAGGTGATGTACATGATGTGGTGTTTTGTGTTTGGCTCCTATTGTGGCAGTGACGAAGCAGTGGCGTTTTGGTGATGGATGTGAGATGGTGTAGATGAGAGAAGGTGTGGTGTTGAGGTCGCCTGGGTACAACCGCAGAGCTACGCCATCTACATCCGAGGATACGTGTATACATGCCTCGACAAGATCTTCCGAAGACCACGGTACCGGCCCAAGATCCGCCATTGACGCCCGAAGCGGAAACTCCAAGATCATCCGCACAAGTCCGATGGACGAGGCCTGAAGTGGAACCGAGGATTACGACAAGTTCTTCATGGAACACTGAGATCTGCTGCGTGAACCCTCGGCACGCCAAGATCTCCTTCATAGATCCGATGACCGAGACCCTGAAGACCGTTCCGGAGCGCCAGGGCCGCCTTCTCGGAACCATCAAGTACTTCCTCTCAGATGCCAAGACCCGAACCTGAAGAACGCCAAGACCGACCCGATACACAGACGCGACAAGATCTTCGCGACGACAAGATCGACACCGACCAGGACGAATCCGATGCGCCCCCGACGCCAAACCAAGTCCTTCTTCTCAGGACGCCAACCTCTCCTTCCGTTGTCCGAGAACGATCCCATTGAACCGAACCCCAGATCCGGACCCAGAGACCGAACCCGAATCCCGTCGAACCCCCGGAACCCAAGATCTCCCGAACCCAGATGTGTGACCCCTTCTGTGAGACACTATTTTTATAATATGACATATACCTGTTGCAGAATTAAATCACCTTTCTTGCATGCATGTCATCTGGTGGGTTGGGTTAAATAGTCGATTCACCTAAATTAAATATGGAGTGTTATGCGGGATATCTTCGTCTCATTCCGGACTCCATTTAAATTGCATAGCAAACCGATGCCATGATTCGCCTTGTTAATTCAACATTTAAATTGCGGGGTATCTAAACAACATGAACCACTTAATTAAATGTCGGGACCCCGGTTCCGCTTAATACTGTCTAGTTGCACCGCATCTGTGCCATGCCATGCATCATATCATAAACATGCCGATTCTTCTGCCGTAGTATTAAATATTGCATCCGGTGTTTCTTCTAGTATTTGCTTCTTCGCGGATTAGACCGATGAGTTGATGCAAGTATCAACAAGTTATCCGGATATGATCCTTCGGCAGTGTTTTCCCAGGCGAGCATCTCTCCCCCCTTCTACCTATTTTGCATTTATAGTCTTTATTTCCTCCTGTTGATCTATTGCTATCCGTGTCGCGATGCTTTAGTTTCCGTGCACCAGTTATATCCCGTGCAGCCTCTATATTGCCTTGGACACCTCCTATTACCTGTGTTTGGTAGATAGCTGGCCTTGCGAGTCGTAGTTGCTTGCTCAGGTGCGATCTTGTGTTGTCGAGTACCACAGTTGTTGGAATGCTGGCAGATGTTTATTGTTGGAGATGCTTATTGGTGGAGATGATCATGTCTTTAAATACAACTATTAAAATGCTAGATATAACTAATGCAGAGGCATCGGTGGGCAATAGATGTTATTTGGTCCTTCTACGCTCACTTGTGTCCCGTAGGACCCCGAGTACTTGATACCTGTTCCTTGATTTTTCGCACGATCCACATCCGGGAGGCCTTATGGACCCCCCTGAGCCAGAGCTTGATTCATTTCTATTTCGTGGGGCCACAAACTAGTTTGGGGCTTTATTACTATCCTGTACTTATGCCATGCTTTACTGCTTTATTTACGATTGTGCGTGGAGCACCTGTACTATTTAGGATCGTGACACGTTTTCGCTATATCAACAAGCCCAGTCACACTTTCGGGTTCCCAGTCGTTTACAGCCGTCCACACAAACCCTGGGTCCGTTCTGGAGCCGGCCAACTTCGTTGCGGGTAACTTAGTGGGGTGGCCCCCTGAAATATTTTTGAATCCTGTGATCGCTTTGTCGTGAATGCCTCGTTGGGTTTTGAGTTGGTTTTTCCGAGGTTGATCGAGTGTGTGTTGCTATTTGTGCACCCCTGCAGGGTAAAAATTTCTGAAAGCCGTGTCCACGGTTATGGACGACTTGGAGCACAGTATCTCGATCATATACAAGCATAACTAAAGTAGTGCTATAAATTTGACTTAATATGTGACTAGTAATCAGCTCAAGTATAACGGAATGGATATTAAAAATGCCAACAACTGGTGGATCTATGGTGATCTGTGTCATACTATACCTGCCTAGTAAGTATTGCAACTCCAATGGAATGTGATAAAAGTGCCAACAACTGCTGGGTTTTGGGATTCCTCGGGACAATTATATCTGACTAGTAAATGTTCCAACTACAACGGAATGGTGATTAAAACTGCCCACTACTTATGCTTCAGGATGACTCATGCTATCTATACCTGACTAGTAAGTACTGCAACTATAATGGATAAATAAAACTGCCAACCGTGTGAGTTCCTTGGTCCGACTTCCTTGTTTGGTTTCGAGGGGGGGAATACCAGGATGGGTTTGTTTGGTGTTAACTTCAGGTTGGATCCGAATAGGTCTTTCTTATCCCTCTTTGATAACCACCCGTTGTATCGAGTCTCTATAGGTTGTTTAGTGCCGCTGCGTTGCCGCTTCAGCCCACCATACCTATGTAGGCGAGAGCCGCCGAATTCTAGCCTCGCCGTGTACTGGCCTCAGTACCGACGCTCCTCTTTTTCCTTTACCCTTTGTCGGCACCCCGTTTGTTTTAGCAGGTTAAAGTTCGACGTCGTTAGCAGGGTTACCCTTCCGGCTTGGCCTGGGCAGGGTTATGGATGCCATTGGTTATTCTTTAGGGCTCTTAGCCCCATTTGCATCTTGTCCGTAGTCGGACGCCCTATCGATTTCAAGGTGATTTGGATCTTTGTATTGTATATCTGTATTCTTGACTCGTTGAGTCGTTGTTGTATATATATCTATTCTGTGGGTCCCATCGAGGACTATTGTGTAATGTTATTACTTCATTTTCCACCCGCACGAAAGTGCCTGGTGGGCGTCCTTGAATCGTTTCTATGCGGGTTTGGCGGAAAGGGCTAAAACTTGCATAGGGCTGATTCGAGGGTGTTACAATCACCCAATTTTAGGGTTAACACAAACTTTTATTATTAAACTTAATATGAGTGCATGTGTGATTTGCATTAGTGTATGAATGTTTGAAATTGCCATGATTGATTACTACAAATGATAATGATTAGTTTAAAGATGAATACTACATTATCTAGATCACTTACAAACAGAATCAAATGAAAAGAAAAGAAAATATAGATCATAGGATCAAATGGTCATTTTGGCCAACCATATCCACTAGACCACTTTGAGTGTTCCTAGTAAAAGATTTCCAACAGAAACAATTCCAATTCTTTTCACCCCTTACTAGGCCAACTCCAAGTGAATCCAAGCAAACTTTACAAAGTGGCAGAAACTATTTTCAAATCTATTTAAGAGGCATTGCAAAATTGAATCAAGTTCATATACCTAGATCATCACTTCTCAAAAACCATTCGAACCAATTCCCCTTGACCATTCCGAGCAACCATATACTACTAAGCAAGTAACAAGATCACTCACCAAAAATTATTCACAATTTTGAAAGTTGATTTCATGCGGCCATTTGATCGAGCACCTGGCAGGCACAGTACAACCTCAACAACTATACACTGTTTTGAGCTATCAATTGCTCATCCCTTGTACTGCTATAAACCCATTCAATTGTCCATGATCCTGCCTGGTACTTGGCCATGCAAAAGAGAAGCATCACTAGCCACATTGACCAGTGCCATGCTTGTACCAAGGCGGCCATGCCGCTCGAGCACGAACCACTCGCTGCACGCTGCACCACCCTCGCCCATGATGTCTAGCAGCTAGCCATGACCTCGCCGCCATCCCCTGTCCACCCCTTGACCCAAGGCGAGAAGTGGAGACGCTGGAAATTGCGCACCCATTTAAGCCTCTGCCATGCCGAGAGCACGACGGAGCGCCTTAGCTGCCTCGCACGCACACGCCGTGCCTCGCTCTCTCCGCTCGTACCCGTCGTCGCCGTGGCACCAGTGACCTCCCAGACATGACCGTTCATCGCCACGTGCCCCGTGACCACCGTACCGCATGACGAACACCCGCATACTGGAACAGAGCGCTAACGTCACCCGACCAACAGAGACCGCCTCTTGTCGTGTCGTCGCTCGCGTGATGATCGCCATAGTCCACCGCACCGACCCAAGCCCTCCGCCATGCTCAACGAGACCTGTAGCAATGTTGTCGGCGAAGCCTGACCATGTCGCCCTGCCTCCGATGTTGGTGTATAAATAGAGGCCACCCCAGACCTCTTTCTCCACACCATTACACTCCCCACTCACCGAGGAACCTCACCGGCCCTTCCTCGGAGCAAGGCGAGCACCACGACGCTAGAATTTGGCCAGAGTCCACTGCTGCAGTCGAGGAAGGAAGCCCTTGATTGCAGCCACCCAAGGAGCTGCCGTGACCGCCATCGACGACCACCCCATTCGCCCCCATCACCGACCGTAGCTGGAGCCCCGGTAAGTCCCCAGCGACCCACACCGCCGCGGTAGGGTTCAATTCTCGCCGAAGCAGTTCAACAGAGACGACGAACCATAGCCGTAGATCCTAGTCTAATCGTAGGGCTGAGATTGAAAGATACCGTTTCGGTGGGAATGTTCGTTTGTGGTACCAAACTTGGTGGGTGAGTGCACCGCGGTACCCGAGTTGCCATCAATCTCGCGGAGGGGCCATAGTAGATTCGCCAATTGTCCAGAAGGGCCAAATGGGGTTGAATACAAATCTAACAGCGAAATGGTCGTTTGAACCAGATGAAAAACGGTTGAACTCAAATACCGCCGTTAGGTCAACTCTTCTTGGCCCGCCATGTCAGTTTCCCTGTTATCTTTTGCGGTCGTGGACTAGCTTACCCCTACGTGGACCAGATCCCTGAGTGGAAAAGATCTATTTCTTTGCTCTGCTCTAGTCTTCTCCCCTGCTCCCCTCCCCATAACATTTGCTCAGCTCCGGCTGCTTGTCTCAGATCAGAGCTCACACTTGCTCTAATTTGCGTCTCCGCCATGTCCGGTCAACCTCCCACGCCTCTAATCGAAGATCGCAGCCGTCGCCATTGCATCATCTACCGTATCGGAGCTTCGCGTCCCTGGACTAATATCTCGCCTCTAGCTAGTCCTTCTCGCACGGTGGAGCGCATCCCATCGGGCGATCCAGGCCGGTGACCGGCCTCGGGAAGTTGCGTGCTGCCGCGCACCCCAGGCATGGTAGCCCTAGGACAGCAGTTCGACGACCACACTCTCATGGCCACCATGCTGGGCGTCCGTCCCGCCGTGTCGCCGGCAGAGTTGCTGTCGGCTTTCAGGTCTCATTTTGGGATCAAACGAAATGAGGTCAACATTGAAGTATGCACGCCGCCATTCGATTTTTTCGTCCGGTTCGAGCACAGATCAGACACCGAGCGCGTTCTGCATTCTTCCTGTTCTTTTGAGTGCTGCGGGGAGAAAATGAGCTTCATGCGTTGGCATCGCGCATGTGGGTGGGACGATCGCTTGGGGCAGCTTCGTTTCTTCTCCAAACTCGGCTTTGACAGCCTCCCATTGGATGCTTGGGAGCCGGAGGCCCTCAAGCAGGTCGTCAGTAGCCATGGCGGCGAGCTAGTGGAAATCGTGCCACCGAGCGACAGATGGGTCATCGAGGTAAAGGCGTGGCTGAAAGATCCTGACGACGTTCCTAAGATGTACGAGGTGAAGATTCCAAGAAGGGCAGGGAGACAACTTTGCTAGAAGCACCCGGTCATCATCCACCTGGAGGAGGTTCTGGACTCGGTACATGGCATTCAGGGCCCCGAAGAGGCTACCATAAAGCGCCCTCGTCGCCTGCAGTGTTGGCCTGGAAGGATTGATGGCACAGGACCGCCACCGTTTTGCGACGGGGCACACAATTTCGGTGGGGGGACCGGGCTTGGACGAGCTGGTGGTTCTGATTTCCCTCGAGTGAAGACAGAGCTCTAGTGAATTGCCGTGGTATGTGTGGCTAATGAATTTGTAGTATGGAGAGCGTAGCAGGAAGTTAGCATCGACTAAAAATGTGTAATAGTTTGAATCGATGTAGTACGTGTGTGTAATAGTTTGAAGTAGTATGTGTTTAATAGTTTGAATCGATGTAGTATGTGTGGGTAATGAATTTGATGTAGTGTGTGTGTAATAGTTTGAATCTATGTAGTTGAACACCGTGCTTTATAATTTCTGTGAATAACCAAGGACAACCTCATGAAAAGAGAGGGTGGTCTGGCAATGAGCAATGTCAATTCTGTGGATGCCAGGAACATGTAGTCCATCTCCTCTTCAAGTACTCCCTCCGTTTCAAAATATAAGATGTTTTAGCTTTGTGAATGGAGCGTATCTAGACATCTTTTAGTGATGGTGCTTTCTATACCTAGATGAACCTACATACTAAAAGGGGACTAGATACACTTCATTCACAAAGCTAAAACATATTATATTTTAAAACGGAGGGAGTACAAGGTAGCTACATTTGTAACATGTTGAACTGCAGGACCATTTTGCAGGCAACACAAGACAAAGGAAAAAATGGTTTACAGCACAGACAGCAGACGCAAAATCTGTAGTCTGGGATAAAAAGATGCCAGTTAACTGGATTGAACCACGACTAGTAATTGAAGGAAATAGGTACTTGATAGTATTTGCTTACAACAGTAGTACTTCCATACAAAAGGGTCTTATACCTGCACAAAAGTGGGCTAAACTTCCTACTACTTTATAGAACAATTCGTCAGCATTTCATCTACAAAAGCCATTCTTCAGTCTGAACTTAACTATTCTACACTAAAGAAACTACAGATCTCCACCAGAAAAGTTGGCTGGCCAATTGCCTTTGAGAGGACATAAGTTCTTTGATCATTTAACCCAAACTGATCTATTGCCTTCCCGCCAAACTATAAGAAATTTGCATCGTTCATGCATGAGCGATTTGCATGCGCCAGTCCCGGTTCAGTTGGACCATCCGCGCCGCCGCAACGATTTCTTCGAAACTGAAATTCAACATCTCGTTCTCGGGATCGTAGGTCCGTGTGAACTCGAACCTGAATTCCGGGGCTGAGCTGATGCCCGCCGCCGTCTCCGGCTGTCGAACAATCCAGCATGCTGAGTGTAGACGCTTGGTCGCCGCCACGGTACGGCCTTCGACGGTGCGTAGGATGGAGCGTCTTTGCCGCAGACGGCGTGCTCCCAGCCTACCCCACTGAGGTAAGGTAGTCCACGCCGAAGCGTGGACACGAGAGTTCCTAGACCTTGGCGCTGCCCTGTTCGAGGGTGTGTACCCTCGGCGGTGGCATGCTCTCATGAACGATTTGATATGTACCTTGTTCCCACTGCCTAGAGCATGCCGTAATGCCGCCGCGCGATTTCTCCACATCGCTCTCTTGGCCCTGCTTGCCGCATCTGGCGCCGACGACGGCGCAGTTGCCGCCGCGGCCGATTCGGCATATTCGAGGAAATCATCCACCTGGCAGGGCAATGGGAGACCGGCCTTGAAGTAGAGCTTCATGTCCTGCCTTAGAGGGGCTAAATACCCCAGTTTTGGCGGCTGTCGCGAAGGCGGTGGCTTAGGCGGTGCCATGTTACCCTAGTTAGTGTGGCGCGGAGGAGCTGCGCAAGGTGAACTGTGGTTAGTCGGAGAAGGGGAGTGAAAGACTGATAGTAGGTTTGGACTACGGGCACGCGTGAAAATAACCATTTCCCATATCCTTAGAGGGTAATAATTTGACACTCGTTGCATTAACAGCTCAATCTTTATTTCCCTTCTCAGCATAAGAGTGCTAACGTATTAAAAAAGATCGGTCGTGGCTATCCACCTCATCAGGCAATGTACCAGGACAGGTAGGAGACGGTACAGGGTTTCATTTTAGAAATGTTGATGACTATGCCCTTATGTTTATACGATATGCCACCATGTACCGTCGAGTGTAGCAACACCATCAGAAACAGGGGATAACGACGTGGCGTGTTTTATTTTTTAAAGGGCATCAGAAACAGGGGATGCCGATGTGGCATGTTTTCTGACTGACTGGCGTTGAGATGGAATTCGGGCACCTTTAAAGTGCGGCACCAATTGGTGTAGACTTCCCGACAAGCAGCATAAGTGTCGATGTACTCCTCTTTCTCCAGCAAATAGTCGGCGATCTTGCGAAGTGGGTTGGCCGGGAGATCGGCCCAGTTCCTCTTCATCCGGCTACTGGCCATGGCTTACGTGCAGGAATGTTTTGATCGAGGAAGAAAAAAGAACTACCACTGCGAGGAGAAGAAGAAGAGGATAACATACGAGGAAGACGAAGCGGAACTGACACTACGAGGAGACGATGAGACGGGGGAGAAGAAGCGGAACTGCCAATTCAAGTTTGGATCAACGGGATTTTTTTCGGAACTAGCGCGTGAACCATCCATGCACTGCATGCAAGTTTTGATAAAATAGACTGACATGTGGGACCTGCTAAAAAATTCCATGAAGTGCTCCCCGTGCATAGTGCGCTGACAGGCGGGCCCGCCTCCTCCACCTACAACTGCGCGCGTCCCAGGTTCGAGGGCTGGTGCCGCCTACCAACACATTATTGTGCAATTTTCCATGCTTTGTTGCAACCAACTCCGCTCCGCTCCTCTCCTCTGCTCCTGCCGCCACCACTCCTCTCAGTCGTGCACCGCTCTCGTTATCCCCTTGGGTCATCGTCCTCCCGCCCTCCCCTCCCTTCCACCCCCTCACGTCCCCTCCCCTGCCCTGTCTCCTTGCCGCTGCCCACCGCCCAGGTGCGTCTGGAAACGAAAACCGAGAGTCGACCGTTAGGTTAGGGGCCCAACGACGCTGGTGATCCAGATCCCGCTCGGAGATGGATCCTGCGAGGCTTGAGAGCACGGATATGGGTCCTGCGCGGCTGGAGAGCACGGAATCTCCTTCAAGTCTGGAGAGCATAGAGGACAACGAAACGGGGGGAGAGGAAGCGGGGTGCAGAGCTTTGGAGGTATGGAGCCCGGAGAAGGTGTCGTGTGTCCACATTGAAGGGTAAGAACTGTAATTCCTTATATGCATACCCCAATTAGCGTTTCTAGTCCCGTGGTGATGGCAAGGATATGTGTTGGTAACCGCAGGACGTCTGTACAACTTGTCCTTGAGCATGATGCTTTGTCAAGCGAGCATGAAGGCACTGAAATGTGTGGCGGTGCGGATGATGATGAGAAAGCATATCCAGATGTGGCTGCTGACCTTGATAGGATGGAGAGTAGGGAATATTTGGTTGATTCAAACTTTGAGCCTAACTATGCGACTGATGAGGAAGAGGAATGTGAAGATGTGGAAATGGGATGTAGATACGACGATGAAGACGTGGACATGCCAGTGATACACTTTGACAGGGACAATCCTACAATTGATGAGGGGACTGTCTTTGATAATGTGGAGGACTGCAGATATGCAGTTGCAACCTATGCAATCAGAGTTGGATTCGAATTTATCATTGAAAAGAGCGACCAAAAGAGATTTAGGGTGCACTGTAGGGAAAGTAATGTGTGTAAATGGAGATTACATGCATCTCTAATGCAGGGTGGACACCCATTTCAAGTTGCAATAACTACATTTAGTTTCAGTCTTTCTCATATTTATTCTGCTGATAACTAGCTCTGAATTATTTGGATTCTTATAGAATGCAGATCAAAGTAAACACGAAGAAACACAACTACCCTAATACTTCTTTAAGTGGTAAAATTAGACCGGCGACTACCAAGTGGATTGCTGCTACTGTACTTGACTGGGTGAGGCAGGATCATAACATTAGACCAACTAAACTCAGAGCAAAGATTAGCAAAAAGTTTAACGTTCTGATTCCTTATCACAGAGTCTTTGATGGGAAGGAGATGGATCTAGACTTCATTCAAGGCAAGTGGAATGACAGTTTTCATATGTTGTATAGTTTCAAAGCTCGGGTAGAGAAAACATCACCTGATAGTGTTGTTGACATCGATTACGAGGTTGTGAAAGGGAGAGAAAAGGTTTCGAGGGGGTCAGGTATAAGAAGGCAGATAAGATATGCTTCAGGAGATGTTTTGTCTGCCTGAAGGCATGCTGAAGGCAGATAAGATACTTGGCAATAGGCGCAACTTCTTTAACAGGGAAGTTCAGGGGACATGTTGCTTCTGCTTGTGCTTTGGACGCGCATAATTGGCTTCTACCCGTAGCTTATGCTATTCTTGAGGGTGAATCAAATGAAAGCTGGACATGGTTCATGCAGAGACTACGGGAAGTAATTGGTCACCCTGATGGCTTGGTGATACACACCGGTGCATCCGAGGGTCTTGAGAATGTTGTTGATGCTGTGTTTCCTGCGGTTGATCATAGGGAATGCATGCGGCACCTCGCTACTAACTTCATGAAGAAGTTCAAAGGAAAGATCTTTGAAGAGGACTTGTGGCAATCAGCATACACATACATCCCAAGCACGCATGCTACTTACTTGCAGAACATGTATGTAGTGCCAAAGGTGAAAAAATACCTTGAGGAACATCACACCAAGCTATGGGCCAGAAGCAAGTTTGGTAAGTTAAGCAAGGTGTATTTTGTATGCAATAATTTGGCAGAGAGTTTTAATGATAAGATTTCGGGCATGAAGATACTTGGAATTCTTATTTTGTTGGATGCAATAAGACAGTGCATAATGGTGAAGATAGATTTAAGGCAAAGAATTTGTGTAAGAAAATTTTTAGGCCATAAAATAGTTCCAAAGGTGGTTATGTTACTGAATGCAAGAACTAGGGCAATGAGAACGATAAAGATGAGGGTGGTCAGAAGTTCCAGAACATTGGCTGAGGTTTATGCAGAATACATGCGTGGAGTGAATGGAGGTACACTGTAGACATTGGAAACAAGACTTTTTCGTGCAGGCAGTGGCAGATTACTGGTCTGCCATGTCACCATGCAATTTACTTCATCTTAAAGCTTAGAGGTAACGGAGCTGAAATAGAGAACTATGTCGACAACTATTTCTCCATGGACAAGTTTGCTGCAACTTATGCAGAAAACATACCACCTATGGCCGATGAAAATGATTGGGAGATTTTCGATCTAGGGTTCAAAATTCAACCACCAGTTCTCAGGAGGCCACCTGGGAGGCCTAGAAAGCTAAGGATCGAAGCCTCCACCGATAAAGGTCCAAGGCTGGGAGCTAGGAAAAGGAAATGCGGACATTGTGGAGGATTCGGCCATATCAAGAGGTTGTGCAAAAACCCAGTTACACATGCTATTGTCCCTGTTCACACCCCGGTGGCAGAAAATGAGGCTTCTTAGCCAGAACTGGCGGAAGAGCAGCGCGAAGACGGTGGTGAGCACTCAGAGGAAAACATGCGTAAGCAGCCAATTTATGAAGAAGTGGAGGTGCCGGCGAGAAAAGGGTGTGAAAAGAAACAAAAGGGTAAGCGGAACAGGGAGGAAAGGGCAAATAATGGAGGTGTATTAGAATATGAAGAAGTTGCAGGGGTGATTGAGGATGTTCTTGAGGATCTTTCGGCTAACTGCTGGAGAAATAATAATTCCTTGCCAATTTCATCTTTGTACGATTCTCCGGATGAAAGGTAAGTTTAAAAATTGTTTTATTTGCCATTTTATCATTTTTTTATCCTCATCAACTGATGCTTAATGCAGCGTGGGCTAGCAGACTAATAAGAGGAGCAGAAAGATGCGGGCATAGTAACATCCTATGTTGAATTATATCATTGAAACTAAACTAGCCGTGTCGTCTTCATTTATATCTGGCGTGTGCAACGTGTCTGTGATGGGGTCATGTGGACCAGATTATATATTTTTTAAATATTATTACATTGATTTTTTACCTGCGTTTGGACGCGGCTACTAGTTCCCATCTCCCTTGCATTCCCATCTCCTCTGGCGCACTCCAGAATTATGGTTGTGCCATCAAGTAGCAGAGTCAGCATATTGTCCCATCAGGTGTGAACGCAATGACTTTGTTTGTTCAGAATTTGACGACTTTTGATTAGTTTGAAAGGCAGAGAAACCTAAAACAAGTATCTAGACATGGTTTGGGTATATACACATTTATTAAATATCCAATCAAACTAAGTCAGTTATATCTGGACAGGAGTAGTACACTATTACAACACGCTCGATCCCTTCTCCTCAGGCGCACTCCAAATTACGGCTGTGCCATCAAGTGCTGGGAGTATAGTCAGTGTATTGTCCCATCAGATATGCCAGGGAACGTGCGAACATTATTTTCAGGATCGGACGAGTTTCGATCGACTAGTTTCAAAGATAAAGACAACTAAAACATGGCCAACATATATAGATTATGACGATAATCGACCATGACTCAGGTGACCCAGATCCAAAGAGCGCATTAAGATACCGTACATAGATTTAATTTATTCTTAAGTGGCCCTAATCGACTATGACGCTCCCGCAGTCTCCATCATTGACGACATTGTCCGCGTCGCCGCCAGCCTCCTCCGCGTCGGAATCGATGCCGACGTTCCCGGCAGCGTTCATCCTCCTCATGAATTCTTCACGGCGCGCTGCATCGATAACGGTGGAGGTCGTACGCCCAGGCACTACCCAGAAGCGCGGCCTCCCTTCGGGGTTGCGCAGATCCGGGTGGATCTCCCGCCGGTGGGTTCCGCATAGCTCAATCAACGCAACTAGCTCCTTCTTGAACAACTTTCACCAGTACGCGCTCATACGCGAGTACCGCGCCATTGCCCTCTCCCGCTCCGACAGCTAGCGGCGGCGCTCCTCAATCTGCCTCGCCAACGCGTTGTCGCGCAAGAGAGGCGTGACAGGAATCCCGGCGTAGCTGAGCTCGAAGCCGGCCGGAAGCCTCGCTAACGGCGGCGCGAGTATGTCGTAGTGGGCTAACATCTGAGCCTCGTGCAAGCAGAGTTTGGGCCTCTCCCTCTGCATGGCGATGAAGGAACACGATCTGATTTTCGGCCCCGAGGTTAAGGGGATAAGGGCAAGGACGTAGGCCCAGCATAGTTGCCACGGCAAATCAGTTCACAGAACAGACTTCTCGTGGATCTCCCTCGTGAAGGACATCACTATCGTCCACTCATCCCGATCCAACGACGCCTAACAATCGGGGATCGGGTCTTCTAGAAGCCCAGAGCGGTTGCTGGTTAGTTCTGCGTCCCGATTGTTTGTGGCCAACGGCGGTAGTTGAAAATAATTCACATTTCAATGACATCGGTGGATCCATGTGTGGTCTCTAAAGAGAACACATAGAGAACACACATCCAATGACTCTGGTTGTTGTTAGTAAAAAGAACACACATGCAATGACACTGGTGGATCCATATGTGGTATGTGAAAAGAACACACATGCAATGACTCCATTTGTTGTTAGTGAAAACAACACACATGCAATGACACTGGTGGATCCATGTGCGATCTCTAAAGAGAACACACATTTCAATGACACTGGTGGATCCATATGTGGTGTGTGAAAAAACAGTCATGAAATGACTCAGTTGTTGTTAGTAAAAAGAACACACATGCAATGACACTAGTGTATCCATAGGTGGATTATGAAAAGAGCACACATGCAATGACACCAGTGGATCCATGTGTGGTGTCTGAAGAGAGCACACATTTGAATGACTCTGGTTGTTGTTAGTAAAAATAACACACATGCAATGACACTAGTGGGTCCATGTGTGGTCTCTGAAGAGAACACACATGCAATGACTATGGTTGTTGTCACTAAAAAGAGCACACATGCAATCACACTGGTGGATCCGTGTGTGGATTGTGAAGAGAACACACATGCAATGACACTGGTGGATCCATAGGTGGTATGTGAGAAGAATAGCCATGAAATGACTCTAGTTGTTGTTAGTAAAAAGAACACACATGCAATGACTCTAGTTGTTGTTAGTGAAAAGAACACACATGCAATGACTCCAGTTGTTGTTAGTGAAAAGAACATACATGCAATGACACCGGTGGATCCATGTGTGGTCTCTCAAGAGAGCACACATTTCAATGACTCTAGTTGTTGTTAGTAAAAAGAACACACATGCAATGAGACTGGTGGATCCATGTGTGGTCTCTGAAGAGAACACACATGCAATGACTCTGGTTGTTGTTACTAAAAAGAGCACACATGAAATGACTCTGGTTGTTGTTAGTAAAAAGAACACACATGCAATGACCCTAGTGGATCCATAGGTGGTATGTGAGAAGAACACACATTTCAATGACTCTAGTTGTTGTTACTAAAAAGAATACAAATGCAATTACACTGGTGGATCCATGGGTGGATTGTGAAAAGAGCACACATGCAATGACACTGGTGCATCCATAGGTGGTATGTGAAAAGAGCACACATTTCAATGACTCTGGTTGTTGTGAGTGAAAAGAACACACATGCAATGATATTGGTCGTTGTTACTAAAAAGAACACACAAGCAATGACACTGGTGGATCCATATGTGGATTGTGAAAAGAACACACATGCAATGACTCCAGTTGTTGTTAGTGAAAAGAACATACATGCAATGACACTGGTGGATCCATGTGTGGTCTCTATAGAGAACACACATTTCAATGACACTGGTGGATCCACATGTGGTATGTGAAAAAACACATATGCAGTGACACTGGTTGTTGTTACTAAATAGAACACACATGCAATGACACTGGTGGATCCATGTGTGGATTGTGAAGAGAACACACATGCAATAACACTAGTGGATCCATAGGTGGTATGTGAGAAGAAAAGCCATGAAATGACTCTGGTTGTTCTTAGTAAAAATAACACACATGCAATGACACTGGTGGATCCATAGGTGGTCTCTAAAGAGAGCACACATGCAATGACTCCAGTTGTTGTTAGTGAAAGGAACACACATGCAATGACACTGGTTGTTGTTACTAAAAAGAACACACATGCAATGACACTGGTGGATCCATGTGTGTATTGTGAAGAGAACACACATGCAATGACACTGGTGGATCCATAGGTGGTATGTGAGAAGAACAGCCATGAAATGACTCTGGTTGTTCTTAGTAAAAAGAAGACACGTGCAATGACACTGGTGGATCCATAGGTGGTATCTGTAGAGAACACACATTTCAATGACACTGGTGGAACCATATGTGGTATGTGAAAAGAACACACATGCAATGACTCCATATGTTGTTAGTGAAAAGAACATACATGCAATGACACCGGTGGATCCATGTGTGGTCTCTGAAGAGAGCACACATTTCAATGAATCTGGTTGTTGTTAGTAAAAAGAACACACATGCAATGAGACTGGTGGATCCATGTGTGGTCTCTGAAGAGAACACACATGCAATGACACTAGTGGATCCATGTGTGGTCTCTATAGAGAACACACATTTCAATGACACTGGTGGATCCATATGTGGTATGTGAAAAAACACACATGCAATGACACTGGTTGTTGTTAGTAAAAAGAACACACATGCAATGACACTGGTGGATCCATATGTGGATTGTGAAGAGAATACACACGCAATGACACTGGTGGATCCATAGGTGGTATGTGAGAATAACAACCATGAAATGACTCTGGTTGTTCTTAGTAAAAAGAAGACACGTGCAATGCCACTAGTGGATCCATAGGTGGTCTCTGAAGAGGGCACACATGCAATGACTCCAATTGTTGTTAGTGAAAAGAACACGCATGCAATGACACTGGTTGTTGTTACTAAAAAGAACACACATACAATGACACTGGTGCATCCATATGTGGATTGTGAAAAGAACACACATGCAATGACTCCAGTTGTTGTTAGTGAAAATAACATACATGCAATGACACTAGTGGATCCATAGGTGGTATTTGTAGAGAACACACATTTCAATGATACTGGTGGATCCATATGTGGTATGTGAAAAGAAAACACATGCAATGACTCCTGTTGTTGTTAGTGAAAAGAACACACATGCAATGACACTGGTTTTTAGTGAAAAGAACACACATGCAATGACTCTGGTTGTTGTTAGTGAAAAGAACACACATGCAATGACACTGGTGGATCCATAGGTGGTATGTGAAAAGAACACACATTTCAATGACTCTGGTTGTTGTTACTAAAAACAACGCACATGCAATGACACTAGTGCATCCATGTGTGGTATGTGAAAAGAACACACATGCAATGAAACTGGTGGATGCATACATGGTATGTGAAGAGAACACACATGCAATGACACTGGTGGATCGATAGGTGGTATGTGAGAAGAACAGCCATGAAATGACTCTGGTTGTTCTTAGTAAAAAGAACACACATGCAATGACACTGGTGGATCCATAGGTGGTCTTTGCAGAGAGCACACATGCAATCACTCCAGTTGTTGTTAGTGAAAAGAACACACATGCAATGACACTGGTTGTTGTTACTAAAAAGAACACACATGAAATGACACTGGTGGATCCATGGGTGGATTTTGAAAAGAACACACATGCAATGACACTGGTGGATCCATAGGTGGTATGTGAAAAGAACACACATTTCAATGACTCTGGTTGTTGTTACTAAAAACAACGCACATGCAATGACACTGGTGGATCCATATGTGGTCTCTGTAGAGCACACACATTTCAATGACACTAGTGGATCCATATGTGGTATGTGAAAAGAACACACATGCAATGACACTCGTGGATCCATACGTGGTATGTGAAGAGAACACACATGCAATGACACTGGTGGATCCATAGGTGGTATGTGAGAAGAACAGCCATGAAATGACTCTGGTTGTTCTTAGTAAAAAGAACACACATGCAATGACACTGGTGGATCCATAGGTGGTCTCTGAAGAGAGCACACATGCAATGACTCCAGTTGTTGTTAGTGAAAAGAACACACATGCAATGACACTGGTTGTTACTAAAAAGAACACACATGCAATGACACTGGTGGATCCATGTGTGGATTGTGAAGAGAACACACATGCAATGACAGTGGTGGATCCATAGGTGGTATGTGAGAAGAACATCCATGAAATGACCCTGGTTGTTCTTAGTAAAAAGAACACATATGCAATGACACTTGTGAATCTATAGGTGGTTTCTGAAGAGAGAACACATGCAATGACTACAGTTGTTGTCAGTGAAAAGAACACACATGCAATGACACTGGTTGTTGTTACTAAAAAGAACACACATGCAATGACACTGGTGGATCCATATGTGGATTGTGAAAAGAACACACATGCAATGAATCCAGTTGGTGTTAGTGAAAATAACAAACATGCAATGACACTGGTGGATCCATAGGTGGTATCTTTAGAGAACACACATTTCAATGACACTGGTGGGTCCATATGTGGTATGTGAAAAGAACACACATCCAATGACTCTGGTTGTTGTTAGTAAAAAGAACACACATGCAATGACACAGGTGGATCCATAGGTGGTATGTAAAAAGAGCCCACATTTCAATGACTCTGGTTGTTGTTAGTGAAAAGAACACACATGCAATGACACTGGTTGTTGTTACTAAAAACAACACACATGCAATGACACTGGTGGATCCATATGTGGATTGTGAAAAGAGCACACATGCAATGACTCCAGTTGTTGCTAGTAAAAAGAACATATATGCAATGACACTGGTGGATCCATGTGTGGTCTCTGTAGAGACCACACATTTCAATGACACTGGTGGATCCATATGTGGTCTCTGAAGAGAGCACACATTTCAATGAATCTGGTTGTTGTTAGTAAAAAGAACACACATGCAATGAGACTGGTGGATCCATGTGTGGTCTCTGAAGAGAACACACATGCAATGACACTAGTGGATCCATGTGTGGTCTCTATAGAGAACACACATTTCAATGACACTGGTGGATCCATATGTGGTATGTGAAAAAACACACATGCAATGACACTGGTTGTTGTTAGTAAAAAGAACACACATGCAATGACACTGGTGGATCCATATGTGGATTGTGAAGAGAACACACACGCAATGACACTGGTGGATCCATAGGTGGTATGTGAGAATAACAGCCATGAAATGACTCTGGTTGTTCTTAGTAAAAGAACACACATGCAATGACACTGGTGGATCAATAGGTGGTCTCTAAAGAGAGCACACATGCAATGACTCCAGTTGTTGTTAGTGAAAGGAACACACATGCAATGACACTGGTTGTTGTTACTAAAAAGAACACACATGCAATGACACTGGTGGATCCATGTGTGTATTGTGAAGATTACACACATGCAATGACACTGGTGGATCCATAGGTGGTATGTGAGAAGAACGGCCATGATATGACTCTGGTTGTTCTTAGTAAAAAGATGACACGTGCAATGCCACTGGTGGATCCATAGGTGGTCTCTAAAGAGGGCACACATGCAATGACTCCAATTGTTGTTAGTGAAAAGAACACGCATGCAATGACACTGGTTGTTGTTACTAAAAAGAACACACATACAATGACACTGGTGCATCCATATGTGGATTGTGAAAAGAACACACATGCAATGACTCCAGTTGTTGTTAGTGAAAATAACATACATGCAATGACACTAGTGGATCCATAGGTGGTATCTGTAGAGAACACACATTTCAATGATACTGGTGGATCCATATGTGGTATGGGAAAAGAAAACACATGCAATGACTCCTGTTGTTGTTAGTGAAAAGAACACACATGCAATGACACTGGTTTTTAGTGAAAAGAACACACATGCAATGACTCTGGTTGTTGTTAGTGAAAAGAACACACATGCAATGACACTGGTGGATCCATAGGTGGTATGTGAAAAGAACACACATTTCAATGACTCTGGTTGTTACTACTAAAAAGAACACACATGCAATGACACTGGTTGTTGTTACTAAAAAGAACACACATGCAATGACACTGGTGGATCCATGGGTGGATTTTGAAAAGAACACACATGCAATGACACTGGTGGATCCATAGGTGGTATGTGAAAAGAACACACATTTCAATGACTCTGGTTGTTGTTACTAAAAACAACGCAAATGCAATGACACTGGTGGATCCATATGTGGTCTCTGTAGAGCACACACATTTCAATGACACTAGTGGATCCATATGTGGTATGTGAAAAGAACACACATGCAATGACACTCGTGGACCCAAACGTGGTATGTGAAGAGAACACACATGCAATGACACTGGTGGATCCATAGGTTGTATGTGAGAAGAACAGCCATGAAATGACTCTGGTTGTTCTTAGTAAAAAGAACACACATGCAATGACACTGGTTGATCCATAGGTGGTCTCTGAAGAGAGCACACATGCAATGACTCCAGTTGTTGTTAGTGAGAAGAACACACATGCAATGACACTGGTTGTTACTAAAAAGAACACACATGCAATGACACTGGTGGATCCATGTGTGGATTGTGAAGAGAACACACATGCAATGACAGTGGTGGATCCATAGGTGGTATGTGAGAAGAACATCCATGAAATGACCCTGGTTGTTCTTAGTAAAAAGATCACATATGCAATGACACTTGTGGATCTATAGGTGGTTTCTGAAGAGAGCACACATGCAATGACTCCAGTTGTTGTCAGTGAAAAGAACACACATGCAATGACACTGGTTGTTGTTACTAAAAAGAACACACATGCAATGACACTGGTGGATCCATATGTGGATTGTGAAAAGAACACACATGCAATGACTCCAGTTGGTGTTAGTGAAAATAACAAACATGCAATGACACTGGTGGATCCATAGGTGGTATTTGTAGAGAACACACATTTCAATGACACTGGTGGATCCATATGTGGTATGTGAAAAGAACACACATGCAATGACTCTGGTTGTTGTTAGTGAAAAGAACACACATGCAATGACACTGGTGGATCCATAGGTGGCATGTGAAAAGAACACACATTTCAATGACTCTGGTTGTTGTTACTAAAAAGAACACGCACGCAATGACACTGGTGGATCCATGGGTGCATTGTGAAAAGAACACACATGCAATGACATTGGTGGATCCATAGGTGGTCTCTGAAGAGAGTACACATGCATTGACTCCAGTTGTTGTTAGTGAAAAGAACACACATGCAATGACACTAGTTGTTGTTACTAAAAAGAACAGACATGCAATGACACTGGTGGATCCATGTGTGGATTGTGAAGAGAACACACATGCAATGACACTGGTGGATCCATAGGTGGTATGTGAGAAGAACATCCATGAAATGACTCTTGTTGTTCTTAGTAAAAAGAAGACATGTGCAATGCCACTGGTGGATCCATAGGTGGTCTCTGAAGAGAGCACACATGCAATCACTCTAGTTGTTGTTAGTGAAAAAGAACACACATGCAATGACACTTGTTGTTGTTACTAAAAAGAACACACATGCAATGACACTGGTGGATCCATATGTGGATTGTGAAAAGAACACCCATGCAATGACTCCAGTTGTTGTTAGTGAAAATAACATACATGCAATGACACTGGTGGATCCATAGGTGGTATCTGTAGAGAACACACATTTCAATGACACTGGTGGATCCATATGTGGTATGTGAAAAGAACACACATGCAATGACTCCATATGTTGTTAGTGAAAAGAACATACATGCAATGACACCGGTGGATCCATGTGTGGTCTCTGAAGAGAGCACACATTTCAATGAATCTGGTTGTTGTTAGTAAAAAGAACACACATGCAATGACACTGGTGGATCCATAGGTGGTCTGTGAAGAGAGCACACATGCATTGACTCCAGTTGGTGTTAGTGAAAAGAACACACATGCATATGTGGATTGTGAAGAGAACACACATGCAATGACAATGGTGGATCCATAGGTTGTATGTGAGAAGAACAGCCATGAAATGACTCTGGTTGTTGTTAGTAAAAAGAACACACATGCAATGACACGGGTGGATCCATAGGTGGTATGTAAAAAGAGCCCACATTTCAATGACTCTGGTTGTTGTTAGTGAAAAGAACACACATGCAATGACACTGGTTGTTGTTACTAAAAACAACACACATGCAATGACACTAGTGGATCCATATGTAGACTGTGAAAAGAGCACACATGCAATGACTCCAGTTGTTGCTAGTAAAAAGAACATAAATGCAATGACACTGGTGGATCCATGTGTGGTCTCTGTAGAGAACACACATTTCAATGACACTGGTGGATCCATATGTGGTCTCTGAAGAGAGCACACATTTCAATGAATCTGGTTGTTGTTAGTAAAAGGAACACACATGCAATGAGACTGGTGGATCCATGTGTGGTCTCTGAAGAGAACACACATGCAATGACACTAGTGGATCCATGTGTGGTCTCTATAGAGAACACACATTTCAATGACATTGGTGGATCCATATGTGGTATGTGAAAAAACACACATGCAATGACACTGGTTGTTACTAAAAGGAACACACATGCAATGACACTGGTGGATCCATGTGTGGATTGTGAAGAGAACACACACACAATGACACTGGTGGATCCATAGGTGGTATGTGTGAAGAACAGCCATGAAATGACTCTGGTTGTTCTTAGTAAAAAAACACACATGCAATGACACTGGTGGATCCATAGGTGGTCTCTGAAGAGAGCACACATGGAATTACTCCAGTTGTTGTTAGTGAAAAGAACGCACATGAAATGACACTGGTTGTTGTTACTAAAAAGAACACACATGCAATGACACTGGTGGATCCGTGTGTGGATTGTGAAAAGAACACACATGCAATGACTCCAGTTGTTGTTAGTGAAAATAACAAACATGCAATGACACTGGTGGATCCATAGGTGGTATCTCTAGAGAACACACATTTCAATGACACTCGTGGATCCATATGTGGTATGTGAAAAGAAGACACATGCAATGACTCCAGTTGTTGTTAGTGAAAAGAACATACATGCAATGACACCGCTAGATCCATACGTGGTATGTGAAGAGAACACACACGCAATGACACTGGTGGATCCATAGGTGGTATGTGAGAAGAACAGCCATGAAATGACTCGGTTGTTCTTAGTAAAAAGAACACACATGCAATGACACTAGTGGATCCATAGGTGGTCTCTGAAGAGAGCACACATGCAATCACTCCAGTTGTTGTTAGTGAAAAGAACACACATGCAATGACACCGGTTGTTGTTACTAAAAAGAACACACATGCAATGAAACTGGTGGATCCATGTGTTGATTGTGAAGAGAACACACATGCAATGACACTGGTGGATCCATAGGTGGTATGTGAGAAGAACAGCCATGAAATGACTCTGGTTGTTCTTAGTAAAAAGAACACACATGCAATGACACTGGTGGATCCTTAGGTGGTCTCTGAAGAGAGCACACATGCAATTACTCCAGTTGTTGTTAGTGAAAAGAACACACATGAAATGACACTGGTTGTTGTTACTAAAAAGAACACACATCCAATGACACTGGTGGATCCGTGTGTGGATTGTGAAAAGAACACACATGCAATGACTCCAGTTGTTGTTAGTGAAAATAACAAACATGCAATGACACTGGTGGATATAGGTGGTAGCTGTAGAGAACACACATTTCAATGACACTCGTGGATCCATATGTGGTATGTGAAAAGAACACACATGCAATGACTCCAGTTGTTGTTAGTGAAAAGAACATACATGCAATGACACCGCTGGATCCATACGTGGTATGTGAAGAGAACACACACGTAATGACACTGGTGGATCCATAGGTGGTATGTGAGAAGAACAGCCATGAAATGACTCGGTTGTTCTTAGTAAAAAGAACACACATGCAACGACACTAGTGGATCCATAGGTGGTCTCTGAAGAGAGCACACATGCAATCACTCTAGTTGTTGTTAGTGAAAAGAACACACATGCAATGACACCGGTTGTTGTTACTAAAAAGAACACACATGCAATGACACTGGTGGATCCATGTGTGGATTGTGAAGAGAACCCACATGCAATGACACTGGTGGATCCATAGGTGGTATGTGAGAAGAACAGCCAGGAAATGACTCTGGTTGTTCTTAGTAAAAAGAACACACATGCAATGACACTGGTGGATCCATAGGTGGTCTCTGAAGAGAGCACACATGCAATGACTCCAGTTGTTGTTAGTGAAAAGAACACACATGAAATGACACTAGTTGTTGTTACTAAAAAAACACATGCAATGACACTGGTGGATCCATATGTGGATTGTAAAAAGAACACACATGCAGACTCCAGTTATTGTTAGTGAAAATAACATACATGCAATGACACTGGTGGATCCATAGGTGGTATCTGTAGAGCACACACATTTCAATGACACTGGTGGATCCATATGTGGTATGTGAAAAGAACACACATGCAATGACTCTGGTTGTTGTTAGTGAAAAGAGCACACATACAATGACACTGGTGGATCCATAGGTGGTATGTGAAAAGAACACACATTTGAATGACTCTGGTTGTTGTTACTAAAAACAACGCACATGCAATGACACTAGTGGATCCATGTGTGGTCTCTTTAGAGCACACACATTTCAATGACACTCGTGGATCCATATGTGGTATGTGAAAAGAACACACATGCAATGACTCCAGTTGTTGTTAGTGAAAATAACATACATGCATTGACACCGGTGGATCCATACGTGGTATGTGAAGAGAACACACATGCAATGACACTGGTGGATCCATAGGTGGTATGTGAGAAGAACAGCCATGAAATGACTCTGGTTGTTCTTAGTAACAAGAACACACATGCAATGACACTGGTGGATCCATAGGTGGTCTCTCAAGAGAGCACACATGCAATGACTCCGGTTGTTGTTAGTGAAAAGAACACACATGCAATGACACTGGTTGTTGTTACTAAAAAGAACACACATGCAATGACACTGGTGGATCCATGTGTGGATTGTGAAGAGAACACACATGCAATGACATTGGTGGATCCATAGGTGGTATGTGAGAAGAACAGCCATGAAATGACCCTGGTTGTTCTTAGTAAAAAGAATACATATGCAATGACACTTGTGGATCCATAGGTGGTCTCTGAAGAGAGCACACATGCAACGACTCCGGTTGTTGTTAGTGAAAAGAACACAAATGCAATGACATTGGTTGTTGTTACTAAAAAGAACACACATGTAATGATACTGGTGGATCCATATGTGAATTGTGAAAAGAACACACATGCAATGACTCCAGTTGTTGTTAGTGAAAATAACATACATGCAATAACACTGGTGGATCCATAGGTGGTATCTGTAGAGAACACACATTTCAATGACACTGGTGGATCCATATGTGGTATGTGAAAAGAATACACATGCAATGACTCTGGTTGTTGTTAGTGAAAAGAGCACACATGCAATGACACTGGTGGATCCATAGGTGGTATGTGAAAAGAACACATATTTCAATGACTCTGGTTGTTGTTACTAAAAAGAACACACATGCAATGACACTGGTGGATCCATGGGTGGATTGTGAAAAGAACACACATGCAATGACACTGGTGGATCCATAGGTGGTATGTGAAAAGAACACACATTTCAATGACTCTGGTTGTTGTTACTAAAAAGAACACACATGCAATGACACTGGTGGATCCATGTGTGGTCTCTGTAGAGAACACACATTTCAATGACACTGATGGATCCATATGTGGTATGTGAAAAGAACACACCTGCAATGACTCTGGTTGTTGTTAGTGAAAATAACACACATGCAATGACACTGGTGGATCAATAGGTGGGATGTGAAAAGAACACACATGCAAAATGACTCTGGTTGTTGTTACTAAAAAGAACACACATGCAACGACACTGGTGGATCCATAGGTGGATTATGAAATGAACACCCATGCAATCACACTGGTGGATCCATAGGTGGTATGTGAGAAGAACACACATTTCAATGACTGGTTGTTGTTACTAAAAATAACACACATGCAATGACACTGGTAAATCCATAGGAGGATTGTGAAAATAGCACACATGCAATGACACTGGTTGTTGTTACTAAAAAGAACACACATGCAATGGCACTGGTGGATCCATAGGTGGATTATGAAATGAACACACATGCAATGACACTGGTGGATCCATAGGTGGTATGTGAGAAGAACACACATTTCAATGACTCTGGTTGTTGTTACTAAAAAGAACACACATGCAATGACACTGGTGCATCCATGGGTGGATTGTGAAAAGAGCACACATGCAATGACACTGGGGGATCCATATGTGGTATGTGAAAACAACACACATGCAATGACTCTGGTTGTTGTTAGTGAAAAGAACACACATGCAATGACACTAGTGGATCCATAGGTGGTATGTGAAACGAAAACACATTTCAATGACTCTGGTTGTTGTTACTAAAAAGAACACACATGCAATGACACTGGTGGATCCATGGGTGGATTGTGAAAAGAACACACATGCAATGACACTGGTGGATCCATAGGTGGTATGTGAAAAGAACACACATTTCAATAACTCTAGTTGTTGTTACTAAAAACAACGCACATGCAATGACACTAGTGGATCCATGTGTGGTCTCTATAGAGCACACACATTTCAATGACACTGGTGGATCCATATGTGGTATGTGAAAAGAACACACATGCAATGACACTGGTGGATCCATACGTGGTATGTGAATAGAACACACATGCAATGACACTGGTGGATCCATAGGTGGTATGTGAGAAGAACAGCCATGAAATGACTCTGGTTGTTCTTAGTAAAAAGAACACACATGCAATGACACTGGTGGATCCATAGGTGGTCTCTGAAGAGAGCACACATGCAATGACTCCAGTTGTTGTTAGTGAAAAGAACACACATGTAATGACACTGGTTGTTACTAAAAAGAACACACATGCAATGACACTGGTGGATCCATGTGTGGATTGTGAAGAGAACACACATGCAATGACACTGGTGGATCCTTAGGTGGTATGTGAGAAGAACAGCCATGAAATGACCCTGGTTGTTCCTATTAAAAAGAACACATATGCAATGACACCTATGGATCCATAGGTGGTCTCTGAAGAGAGCACACATGCAATGACTCTAGTTGTTGTTGGTGAAAATAGCACACATGCAATGACACTAGTTGTTGTTACTAAAAAGAACACACATGCAATGACACTGGTGGATCCATATGTGGATTGTGAAAAGAACACACATGCAATGACTCTAGTTGTTGTTAGTGAAAATAACATACATGCAATGACACTGGTGGATCCATAGGTGTTGTCTGTAGAGAACACACATTTCAATGACACTGGTGGATCCATATGTGGTATGTGAAAAGAACACACATGCAATGACTCTGGTTGTTGTTAGTGAAAAGAACACACATGCAATGACACTGGTGGATCCATAGGTGGTATGTGAAAAGAACACACATTTCAATGACTCTGGTTGTTTTTACTAAAAAGAACACACATGCAATAACACTGGTGCATCCATGGGTGGATTGTGAAAAGAACGCACATGCAATGACACTGGTGGATCCATAGGTGGTCTCTGAAGAGAGCACAGATGCATTGACTCCAGTTGTTGTTAGTGAAAAGAACACACATGCAATGGCATTGGTTGTTACTAAAAAGAACACACATGCAATGACACTGGTGGATCCATGTGTGGATTGTGAAGAGAACACACATGCAATGACACTGGTGGATCCATAGGTGGTATGTGAGAAGAACAGCCATGAAATGACTCTGGTTGTTCTTAGTAAAAAGAACGCACATGAAATGACACTGGTGGATCCATAGGTGGTCTTTGAAGAGAGCACACATGCAATCACTCCAGTTGTTGTTAGTGAAAAGAACACACATGCAATGACACTGGTTGTTGTTACTAAAAAGAACACACATGCAATGACACTGGTGGATCCATATGTGGATTGTGAAAAGAACAAACATGCAATGACTCCAGTTGTTGTTAGTGAAAATAACATACATGCAATGACACTGGTGGATCCATAGGTGGTATTTATAGAGAACACACATTTCAATGACACTGGTGGATCCATATGTGGTATGTGAAAAGAACACACATGCAATGACTCTAGTTGTTGTTAGTGAAAAGAACATACATGTAATGACACTGGTGGATCCATGTGTGGTATTTGAAGAGAGCACACATTTCAATGACTCTGGTTGTTGCTAGTAAAAAGAACAGACATGCAATGACACTGGTGGATCCATGTGTGGTCTCTGAAGAGAACACACATGCAATGACACTGGTTGTTGTTAGTAAAAAGAACACACATGCAATGACATTGGTGGATCCATGTGTGGATTGTGAAGAGAACACACATGCAATGACACTGGTGGATCCATAGGTGGTATGTAAAGAACATCCACGAAATGACTGTAACTACCTCGGTGAATTATGCTCTTAGTTACATGCCTGGATGAGCGAAAGTGGTTAAAATAGTACGGTGGGGCCAAGGGGCCACTCATAGGTAGACCTTTCGGACATCCTAACCACTTTCAGAACATCGGGACAAGAACGAGCAGCATAATCGGCAGGCAAAGGGATCAACTACATACACAAGTGAGTATGTATTCAAGCCACATACAACAGTCCTCGGAGCCATTCCATCTAAAAGAAATAGAAATATTGCAACGCCATACAGCAAGATCCAAATATCCTAGATAGATATAATAGTTTAGGATATCTCCTCATACATCAAACATCAGAGTATCAGGCGGAAGCGGAAAACAAGATCCGAGTACGGATAAGAAGCAAATCGGCATAAGATGCCACATAAATAAACACATCCTGCCCACAGATCTCATGGATCCCCGTTCCCGGAATCTCTACACTGAGTGATCGTTTCCCACATCATCTGTCTCCTCCACCCAGTTTCCATCTTGCGAGTATACCTGTTCATCTGAATCAAACAATTTATCATGTGAGACCCTAGGGGTACTCAGCGAGTCTTTATGCCTCTAAGGGGACATAACCTGGGGGGACGCAATTGCAGCAAAAGACAATAACTAACAATTCTATAGATACTCGCTAACCATCTGCCTAACCAATGATAGACGGATGTCCGTTAATTAGTAACAACAGTTATAATAGCATAATTAACAGATCCATCCTCCTTCTCGCTTACTAACGAGAAAGCGGACGAACAAACCCCCATCCGTTGGCAGTTTTATTAACCAATCCATGAGTGTTGCACTATTTACTAGTTAGGTACTTAGTCAGTTTAAAAGCGGTACTTTAGTTATACTTGTCTATGATCGAGAAACGGTGCTCCAAGTCGTCCATAACCGCGGACACGGCTTTCAGAAAGATTTACCCTGCAGGGGTGCACAAATAGCAACACACACTCGATCAACCTCGGAAAAACCAACTCAAAACCCAACGAGGCATTCATGACAAAGCGATCACAGGATTCAGAAATATTTCACGGGGCCACCCCATTAAGCTACCCGCAACAAAGTTGGTCGGCTCCGAGACGGACCCAAGGTTTGCGCCAATGGATGTAAACGACTGGGAACCCGAAAGTGTGACTGGGCTTGTCGATACCACGAAAACACTCCGCAATCCTTAACAGTACAGGTGCTCCTCGCACAATCTTAAATAAAGCAGTAAAGCATGGCATAAGTACAGGATAATAATAAAGCTCCAAACTACTTTTTGGCCCCAAGAAATAAGACTGAATCAATCTCTGGCTCAGGGGGGTCCATAAGGCCTCCCGGATGTGGATAGTACGAATAGTCAAGGAACAGGAATCAAGTACTCGGGGTCCTACGGGACACAAGTGAGCATGAAGAACCAAATAGCAGATATTGCTCACCGGTGCCACTTTCATTAGTTATCCCATTACTACTCAGGTTAAGTTGTTCAGATACCTTGTTATCCATCAGACACTCACATACCCTACACATGCTGTTCTACGACCCGCATGGCTCAAGCAACTCCTGTAGTAAAGGCTCATGGGATGGAGGAACAAGCTTCGGTGGGGTTTAAAAGTAAAGGCTGTGCAGTACTTGGGATTCAATTTAATGCAATCGCGACTCAATGATGCAAGAATAAGATAGAGGCAATAGGTACTATATGTATGCAAGCATGTGGTAGTGCTTGCCTGGCAGCTCAGCTGAAGCGAGAGTCGGATCTGGGTAGTGCTCCTGGGATTCCTGATATATCCCCTACTCAGCGTCTATTCGAAGAAGAACCAAACAAACAAGGGCTAACATAAATAAAGTGCACAAGCATATGTATTGAAATGCGACAAGCAACCAAGCATGCCATGATGAATGATGCACAATTTGCATGGCAATAAAGTAGCATGGCATGGGTGAGGTGTGGGGTACAAGATTAAAGCATTTTATTAAGTTTTTAGTACGGTTTGCTATCATAACACTTGCTGTGCACTTAATATTTATATGATGCATGCTGCAATTCAGAACATGGAATGCATAGTTAGAACGGGCTCGTCACGCTGATCGATTTAGACATATTATTTGCCAAAATTGGAGTTATAAAACTAAAGTTATTAATTGATTAAGAAAAGGGCATTTTATTGTAATTTTAGTCATCTCGAAAATTAAAGTGTTCAAATAATATTTTGAATAGCATTTTTGAATTCCTCACATTTTTATGATTCAGAAAGATATATTATATGTATTATTTGGATTTATAAATTAAAAGTTATTTAAAACAGAAATTAAATCATTTATAAAACATTTTCTGAAATTGTTTTATTTAAAGCAGAAAGCATACAGACTTTTTGTACTCGGAGGAACTTAGCCCGTGTCACTGACGCGCGGGTCCAGCGCTGAGTCAGCACCAGGTGGGGCGCAGCGGGTTTGGGTCAGCTTTTCGCACCCACGGGGAGTTTACCCGCAGCGACCGACAGACGGGCCCGACCAGGTGCGGGGCCACTCGCGCGCGCGGCCAGCCGGTGGACGACACGTGGGCGATCCCCGGCAGGCGCGACCAAAAGCGGAAAAACCCGGGTCCCTAACTGTAAAACGGCAAGGGAGTATGACAGGTGGGCCTCTTGGGACTAAGGGTTGAGGCGGGAAAAAGGGCAGGGGTCTTTCTGCGAAAATGACGATGATGCGGACTGTCGGCTGCGCACCGTCAGCAGAGATCAGGGGATCGGCTGGAGTTCTGATGACGATGGCGACTAAACGGCGGTGAATCTCGCCAAGCCGCAAAAAGGAAAAACGCAGAGGGTTGTGCGGGCTACCATTTTCGTTTAGCAAGCTCGCACGAAGGCGGCCTACAGCGCGCGAGGCACGACGAAGAACAGAGGCGGGACAGAAGCTGCTGCAGCTGCTGCTGTCTGCCAGAGTGCGACGCACGACGGTGCACGGAGGCTGCTCGACGGAGCACGATGGCGTTGCGCGAGCTAGAAGGGAAAGGGAGATGTCCGGGAGGTAGAGGTGCTCACCAGCGACCATCCGGTGCAGACAAGCGTGCTCGAGGCGGACCAGATCGTCAGCGTGGCTCGCGGCCGGCTTCGTCGGCTCCCTCGCAGCGTGGTTGCGACGACGATGCTCCGGCAAGATCCAGGCACGGCTGCAGGTCCAGGGCGACGGTGAGGTAGCGGGGAAAGGTACTGGTACTCCTAGATCGGCTTGACGTCCACCGGAACAGCGAAGGACAGAGGGAGTCGTGGCTAGGGTTTAGGAGGAGGAGATGGCCATGGCGGCTTGGGAGGAAGAAGGAGAAGGGGTGAGGGGCTTGGGCGCCTCCTGGATGGGATCTGGGTGGGGTGAGGCGGTAGAGAGGAAAAAGGGAAGCACATGGGGTGGTGGTAGCTTTGCAAAAAGTGAGGAGGGGGTGATCGGGTAGGTATTCTCTCCCTCCTTCTTCTCTTTGTCTTGAAGCCAAAGAAAGGAGTGGGGAGGGCAGATGAGGGGTGAGACGTGGAGGGGCCTGCCTGGTAGGGAGAGAGGGGGAAGCCGAGAGAGAGAGGGAGAGGGGAAGGGGTAGCTCGGCAAGGTAAGGGGGTGGTCAAAAAGGGTTTGGTGGTGTGGAAAAGAGGAGTAAGGTGTGTAGGGTTTTGTGTTGAACCAACTAGCTCATGCAAAAGATGGAGGAGGTGGTGGTGAGGTGAGGCTTGTGATGCACATGGCAAGGAGAGAAGGAACAAGGTGAGGATTGAGAGAGAAAGGTTGGAGCTCAACAAAAGGAGAAACAATCAAAAACCAAAGAAAACCAAAGGAGATCCAGGGGTGGTGATGGTTGCATGGTCCATGCAAAAATATTGAATGCCATGTTTTAATCTTGTAAAAACAAGGTAAATAATCATGGCATTTATACATATGCATTCCAAAATATGGAGTAAAACCAAGCTAAAGAATTTAAAAAGAAGGTTCCATGTGGAGTGGATGATGATGATCATATTTGATTATATTTTGGACATTCTAGTGTGTGTATTCCACTAGGTGTTTATTATCCTCAACAATATTCCAACATGAGCAGCTATTCCAAAACAATTCCATATGGAAGCTAGAATAAGGGTTTCCTTCACCAAACATGCAAGGTGGTCCCACATATCAAGAGTGTGGAAACAACCTGATGCTAGTGTGGAAGAATGTAGAAATAGAAATGGGTCCATCCCAACCTACATGAGCTAGAGGTAAACCCAAATAAAATGCTAAGCTCACATATATTGGAATGGTAGAATTATGGGGTGGTGACAGGAAAGGTGGTGGAGTTAATAAAAGATATGCCCCCAACTCAACTTGGGCATCAAGCATTTATCAAGAACCAAATACAATATATCAAGAGGCAAAAATAATCAATAATGCATATGAGATAAGAACCAAATGAAAAGGGTTTTATATGATGCTCAAATGCAAGGTGGCATGATGACATGAGCATGATATAATTATGATGCAACAATTATATGTAGGAAGTAGCAAATATATAGACTAGGCTAGTAGCATTGCAATTGTTAGACAATTGGGATGCTACAACTCTCCCCCACTAAACAAGAATCTCGCCCCGAGATTCCTATGAAAAAGAAAACAACACAAGGAGAGACGGGTGTTCGAAACGGAGGTGACCCTCACGTTCCCCAAGGATGAACAACGGAATGGTGCGACCATTACACCTTGCAAAAACTTGCTAGACTTGTTGCGAGTCTTGCGTTTTGCTTGAGAAGCAACGAGTTAGAAGAGTTGAAGGATTGTCGTGAGACAGGAAGGATAGGATGAACATAGCTTCATGTTTTCGAGAAACAAGATAAAAGACTAGAAGCCCTTGAGAGAATAAGAAAGGCCGATGTATCCGGAAGAAAAGAATGACTTTGGAGAAGTTATCAACCACTATGACAATAGCATTATCTCTTCTCTCGGATTTGGGAAAAGAAGTTCGGAAACCATATCGCCTTCAAACAATAGAGTTCCTTGATATCAACGGAAAGATTTAGTTAGACATAGTCGGATTAGATTCTTGTTGCGCCAGTAAGAACCAAAGGATCACGCAATTAAGGTGCGCGGATATAACTTCAAGACAAAGAGGTGATGGTAGATTATGGTGGAATCCCGAGAAGAAAGAATATAGAGGATCTGGAGTTTGTTGTAGAGATACGTATTGCTTTATTTAACCTTGAGGCTAATGCAATAGATTTGCGATTGATGGCATCAACATAATTGGCTTTACCACAGAAAAAGAATTGATGAAACAAAGAGAGAGATAGTTTCCTTTCATCTTGTTTGGGGATGTCGAGCATCGGTAGAATGACGAGGACAGAAAAGAGTTTGCGTTTGTTCCCACCAGATAATTGATGATTTGCTCCGTGTAGAAACATGAGATCACCAACCAGAGGTTATAGATTATGTTCTTCGAGAGAGCACTCCGGAAAAACAAGGACGGAAGTAGAAGTATCGAGGAATAAAGGCCACTTCTAACTTCCGTGGAATGAGTGGAATCGCATTAATTCACCAATTCAAAGTACAAGAGCGAATGATAGGAGTAGTGGTATGGTAGCTACTCCATCCCGCACTCAAAGCATTACTCCGCACATGAATAAGAAAACCATGCAACCCAACTACTAAACAGATTGAAGGTGTTGACAGGAAGAGCTCATGGAACTCCGTAAGAAACAAAGATTGATGCAAACGATTCGCCGGATCCAAGATAGATAAGGATGATGATGTTGTCGTCATATCAGAAGTAACAAGCCACCGGAAAGATATGAAGGAAGATCACGGAGACAACTGCAAGATTCCACAGATACCGAAAAAGAGAGCACCAACTTGAACAGAAGGATTACAAAAGATCTGAAAAGTCTTCATGGCCTCCGGTGGATTGAGCGTAGACGATAGAACGAGAGGTTTTAAAGGTTGCTTACTGGGCAGAAGATCAAAAGAATTACTGATTCTTCTGAAGAATAACCAAGAGAGATTTAGCTGTCTTGGGGAAACTTCGGCGGAAAGACGATGACAACTTGCCAACAAGGAACAACTCCAGATTTGATTGAAGGTGGAGGATGGAATTAACAATGGACTTGCTGATTCCAGCATTGAAGCGATCTATTTAGCAGAATGACGTGGTCGAGATCGGTGACTACAAGAAGCCAGAATTCACACTTTGAGAACTTTGCACACAAGCGGTGTTCCCGAAGCTTGAGAGAAAGAGACATAGATGATCTTCCATGTTCTTCCATTGATATAGAATAAGAAAGCATATCATCAACATATACCACCATGGATTAACAAGATATTCCTAGGATACCAAGTTCAAGAGGCGAGAGAAACGAACAAATGCTCGAAACACTTCCTGAGCTCAACGCTCTTTGAAAGATATATATTAAGAGCACGGGTTCGTGTTGAAGAAGATGCACTGGTAGAATAGATTATCTGGTCCTTCAGAAGAGAACAAGAAATGCCACCTGGTTCATATTGTCGATCGGATCGCCGGTTACAAAGATAAAGAGATCTTGGATAACGGAACGATGATAGCTCATACCTTAAGAAAATCTATCAGAGGCGAAAAGATGCAATTCCCTCGTATCAAAGAGAATTTTGCGGATATGGAGTTCAAAAAGATGTGAAGCCTCATAAACAGATGATAGACCATCGTAGTGCCTTGCGAAAACTCCGGATTGCCAAAGATACTTAAATATGATGAAGATATGATCACTTTATAACTCAAAATCACAGGAGATAACCACCATCATTTGGAGGATGCAATTGATAGCATTAACCATACTTCACTCATGATAAGTGTCATATAGATATGCTGAGAGCCACTTTACAATCACAAGCATCGGATCGACACTTGTTATGTAATTAGCCCAAGAGAATTGGAGATGAAATAAAACTCCCGGATTAAGCGCCGGTGACAAAAGAATGGGTTAGCATGAACATGCCGATAAAAGGAAGAAAGACAATGTTTCACACACGACTGAAAAGGAGTGTGGAAACACAGGTGTATCAAAGAAAAAATTTCCGCATTTTTCGGCATTGAAATACCAATAGATGCGCAAAACCACTTAGCAGATAGAGATTAGCAACTCCACATTCTGTGAAAACATGCTGGAAGGAAGAACACCCTTAACAAGTTTGCGCCGGTTAACAAAAAGTCAGATAGATTGCGTCGGTTTCCAAAAGTCTATCGGTATAGAGTGTACCAACAGTTGATAACCAAAGGTAGATAGTGATAACAAGTTGGATGCAACAGATAGACAAGGAATTCACACACACACACAACCTATGGTACTACGGAACCCAGAACACGTGAATCCTAGTTTGAATATTTAGAAGAGGATTGAAAACGTTACACTTCCTTACCAGAAAAGGTGGGTGGGTGGGTAAGAAGAAAAAATGGAAGCAGTCCTACTCTAACGTTTTTGTTTTTCCCTAGTATACATAGCTACCAAAAATATTTGCTAGACTGACAACGACCATTTGGCTGAGACCCTCAAGGGCGGGATGGCTCTGAAACCAATTGTAACTACCTCGGTGAATTGCGCTCTTAGTTACATGCCTGGATGAGCGAAAGTGGTTAAAATAGTACGGTGGGGACAAGGGGCCACTCACAGGTAGACCTTTCGGACGTCCTAACCACTTTCAGAACATCGGGACAAGAACGAGCGGCGTAATCGGCAGGCGAAGGGATCAACTACATACACAAGTGAGTATGTATGCAAGCCACATACAACAGTCCTCAGAGCCATTCCATCTAAAAGAAATAGAAATATTGCAACGCCATACGGCAAGATCCAAATATCCTAGATAGATATAATAGTTTAGGATATCTCCTCATACATCAAACATCAGAGTATCAGGGGGAAGCGGAAAACAAGATCCGAGTACGGATAAGAAGCAAATCGGCATAAGATGCCACATAAATAAACACATCCCACCCACAGATCTCACGGATCCCCGTTCCCGGAATCTCTACACTGAGTGATCGTTGCCCACATCATCTGTCTCCTCCACCCAGTTTCCATCTTGCGAGTATACCTGTTCATCTGAATCAAACAATTTATCTTGTGAGACCCTAGGGGTACTCAGCAAGTCTTTATGCCTCTAAGGGGACATAACCTGGGGGGACGCAATTGCAGCAAAAGACAATAACTAACAATTCTATAGATACTCGCTAACCATCTGCCTAACCAATGATAGACGGATGTCCGTTAATTAGTAACAACAGTTATAATAGCATAATTAACAGATCCATCCTCCTTCTCGCTTACTAACGAGAAAGCGGACGAACAACCCCCCATCCGTTGGCAGTTTTATTAACCAATCCATGAGTGTTGCACTATTTACTAGTCAGGTACTTAGTCAGTTTAAAAGCGGTACTTTAGTTATACTTGTCTATGATCGAGAAACGGTGCTCCAAGTCGTCCATAACCGCGGACACGGCTTTCAGAAAGATTTACCCTGCAGGGGTGCACAAATAGCAACACACACTCGATCAACCTCGGAAAAACCAACTCAAAACCCAACGAGGCATTCACGACAAAGCGATCACAGGATTCAGAAATATTTCACGGGGCCACCCCATTAAGCTACCCGCAACAAAGTTGGCCGGCTCCGAGACGGACCCAAGGTTTGCGCCAATGGCTGTAAACGACTGGGAACCCGAAAGTGTGACTGGGCTTGTCGATACCGCGAAAACACTCCGCAATCCTAAACAGTACAGGTGCTCCTCGCACAATCTTAAATAAAGCAGTAAAGCATGGCATAAGTACAGGATAATAATAAAGCTCCAAACTACTTTTTGGCCCCAAGAAATAAGAATGAATCAAGCTCTGGCTCAGGGGGGTCCATAAGGCCTCCCGGATGTGGATAGTGCGAATAGTCAAGGAACAGGAATCAAGTACTCGGGGTCCTACGGGACACAAGTGAGCATGAAGAACCAAATAGCAGATATTGCTCACCGGTGCCACTTTCATTAGTTATCCCATTACTACTCAGGTTAAGTTGTTCAGATACCTTGTTATCCATCAGACACTCACATACCCTACACATGCTGTTCTACGACCCGCATGGCTCAAGCAACTCCTATAGTAAAGGCTCATGGGATGGAGGAACAAGCTTCGGTGGGGTTTAAAAGTAAAGGCTGTGCAGTACATGCGACTCAATGATGCAAGAATAATATAGAGGCAATAGGTACTATATGTATGCAAGCATGTGGTAGTGCTTGCCTGGCAGCTCAGCTGAAGCGAGAGTCGGATCTGGGTAGTGCTCCTGGTATTCCTGATATATCCCCTACTCAGCGTCTATTCGAAGAAGAACCAAACAAACAAGGGCTAACATAAATAAAGTGCACAAGCATATGTATTGAAATGCGACAAGCAACCAAGCATGCCATGATGAATGATGCACAATTTGCATGGCAATAAAGTAGCATGGCATGGGTGAGGTGTGGGGTACAAGATTAAAGCATTTTATTAAGTTTTTAGTACGGTTTGCTCTCATAACACTTGCTGTGCACTTAATATTTATATGATGCATGCTGCAATTCAGAACATGGAATGCATAGTTAGAACACATGCAATGACTCTAGTTGTTGTTAGTGAAAAGAACATACATGCAATGACACTGGTGGATCCATGTGTGGTCTCTGTAGAGAACACACATTTCAATGACACTGGTGGATCCATATGTGGTATGTGAAAAAACACACATGCAATGACACTTGTTGTTGTTACTAAAAAGAACACACATGCAATGACACTGGTGGATGCATGTGTGGAATGTGAAGAGAACACACACGCAATGACACTGGTGGATCCATAGGTGGTATGTGAGAAGAACAGCCATGAAATGACTCTGGTTGTTCTTAGTAAAAAGAACACACATGCAATGACACTGGTGGATCCATAGGTGGTCTCTGAAGAGAGCACACATGCAATGACTCCAGTTGTTGTTAGTGAAAAGAACACACATGCAATGACACTGGTTGTTGTTACTAAAAAGAACACACATGCAATCACACTGGTGGATCCATGTGTGGATTGTGAAGAGAACACACATGCAATGACACTAGTGGATCCATAGGTGGTATGTGATAAGAACAACCATGAAATGACTCTGGTTGTTCTTAGCAACAAGAACACACATGCAATGACACTGGTGGATCCATAGGTGGTCTCTAAAGAGAGCACACATGCAATGACTCTAGTTGTTGTTAGTCAAAAGAACACACATGCAATGACACTGGTTGTTGTTACTAAAAAGAACACACATGCAATGACACTGGTGGATCCATATGTGGATTGTGAAAAGAACACACATGCAATGAGTCCAGTTGTTATTAATGAAAATAACATACATGCAATGACACTGGTGGATCCATAGGTGGTATCTATAGAGAACACACATTTCAATGACACTGGTGGATCCATATGTGGTATGTGAAAAGAACACACATGCAATGACTCTGGTTGTTGTTAGTAAAAAGAACACACATGCAATGACACTGGTGGATCCATATGTGGTATGTGAAAAGAACACACATTTCAATGACTCTGGTTGTTGTTACTAAAAAGAACACACATGCAATGACACTGGTGGATCCATGGGTGGATTGTGAAAAGAACACACATGCAATGACACTAGTGGATCCATAGGTGGTATGTCAAAAGAACACACATTTCAATTACTCTGGTTGTTGTTACTAAAAAGAACACACATGCAATGACACTGGTGGATCCATGTGTGGTCTTTGTAGAGAACACACATTTCAATGACACTGGTGGATCCATATGTGGTATATGAAAAGAACACACATGCAATGACTCTAGTTGTTGTTAGTGAAAAGAACACACATGCAATGACACAGGTGGATCCATAGGTGGTACGTGAAAAGAACACACATGCAAAATGACTCTGGTTGTTGTTACTAAAGAGAACACACATGCAATGACACTGATGGATCCATAGGTGGATTATGAAATGAACACCCATGCAATGACACTGGTGGATCCATAGGTGGTATGTGAGAAGAACACACATTTCAATGACTCTGGTTGTTGTTACTAAAAAGACTACACATGCAATGACACTGGTGGATCCATAGGTGGATTGTGAAAAGAGCACACATGCAATGACACTGGTTGTTGTTACTAAAAAGAACACACATGCAATGACACTGGTGGATCCATAGGTGGATTATGAAATGAACACACATGCAATGACACTGGTGGATCCATAGGTGGTATGTGATAAGAACACACATTTCAATGACTCTGGTTGTTGTTACTAAAAAGAACACACATGCAATGACACTGGTGGATCCATGGGTGGATTGTGAAAAGAGCACACATGCAATGATACTGGGGGATCCATATGTGGTATGTGAAAAGAACACACATGCAATGACTCTGGTTGTTGTTAGTGAAAAGAACACACATGCAATGACACTGGTGGATCCATAGGTGGATTGTGAAAAGAACACAAATGCAATGATACTAGTGGATCCATAGGTGGAATGTGAAAAGAACACATATTTCAATGACTCTGGTTGTTGTTACTAAAAAGAACACACATGCAATGACTCTGGTGGATCGATGGGTGGATTGTGAAAAGAACACACATGCAATGACACTGGTGGATCCATAGGTGGTATATGAAAAGAACACACATTTCAATGACTCTGGTTGTTGTTAGTGAAAAGAACACACATGCAATGACACTGGTTGTTGTTACTAAAAAGAACACACATGCAATCACACTGGTGGATCCATGTGTGGATTGTGAAGAGAACACACATGCAATGACACTAGTGGATCCATAGGTGGTATGTGATAAGAACAACCATGAAATGACTCTGGTTGTTCTTAGCAATAAGAACACACATGCAATGACACTGGTGGATCCATAGGTGGTCTCTAAAGAGAGCACACATGCAATGACTCTAGTTGTTGTTAGTCAAAAGAACACACATGCAATGACACTGGTTGTTGTTACTAAAAAGAACACACATGCAATGACACTGGTGGATCCATATGTGGATTGTGAAAAGAACACACATGCAATGAGTCCAGTTGTTGTTAATGAAAATAACATACATGCAATGACACTGGTGGATCCATAGGTGGTATCTATAGAGAACACACATTTCAATGACACTGGTGGATCCATATGTGGTATGTGAAAAGAACACACATGCAATGACTCTGGTTGTTGTTAGTAAAAAGAACACACATGCAATGACACTGGTGGATCCATATGTGGTATGTGAAAAGAACACACATTTCAATGACTCTGGTTGTTGTTACTAAAAAGAACACACATGCAATGACACTGGTGGATCCATGGGTGGATTGTGAAAAGAACACACATGCAATGACACTAGTGGATCCATAGGTGGTATGTCAAAAGAACACACATTTCAATTACTCTGGTTGTTGTTACTAAAAAGAACACACATGCAATGACACTGGTGGATCCATGTGTGGTCTCTGTAGAGAACACACATTTCAATGACACTGGTGGATCCATATGTGGTATATGAAAAGAACACACATGCAATGACTCTGGTTGTTGTTAGTGAAAAGAACACACATGCAATGACACTGGTGGATCCATAGGTGGTACGTGAAAAGAACACACATGCAAAATGACTCTGGTTGTTGTTACTAAAAAGAACACACATGCAATGACACTGATGGATCCATAGGTGGATTATGAAATGAACACCCATGCAATGACACTGGTGGATCCATAGGTGGTATGTGAGAAGAACACACATTTCAATGACTCTGGTTGTTGTTACTAAAAAGAACACACATGCAATGACACTGGTGGATCCATAGGTGGATTGTGAAAAGAGCACACATGCAATGACACTGGTTGTTGTTACTAAAAAGAACACACTTGCAATGACACTGGTGGATCCATAGGTGGATTATTAAATGAACACACATGCAATGACACAGGTGGATCCATAGGTGGTATGTGATAAGAACACACATTTCAATGACTCTGGTTGTTGTTACTAAAAAGAACACACATGCAATGACACTGGTGGATCCATGGGTGGATTGTGAAAAGAGCACACATGCAATGACACTGGGGGATCCATATGTGGTATGTGAAAAGAACACACATGCAATGACTCTGGTTGTTGTTAGTGAAAAGAACACACATGCAATGACACTGGTGGATCCATAGGTGGATTGTGAAAAGAACACACATGCAATGATACTAGTGGATCCATAGGTGGAATGTGAAAAGAACACACATTTCAATGACTCTGGTTGTTGTTACTAAAAAGAACACACATGCAATGACTCTGGTGGATCCATGGGTGGATTGTGAAAAGAACACACATGCAATGACACTGGTGGATCCATAGGTGGTATATGAAAAGAACACACATTTCAATGACTCTGTTTGTCGTTACTAAAAACAACGCACATGCAATGACACTAGTGGATCCATGTGTGGTCTCTCTAGAGCACACACATTTCAATGACACTGGAGGATCCATGTGTGGTATGTGAAAAGAACACACATGCAATGACACTGGTGGATGCATACGTGCTATGTGAAGAGAACACACATGCAATGACACTGGTGGATCCATAGGTGGTATGTGAGAAGAACAGCCATGAAATGACTCTGGTTGTTCTTAGTAAAAAGAACACACATGCAATGACACTGGTGGATCCATAGGTGGTCTCTGAAGAGAGCACACATGCAATGAATCCAGTTATTGTTAGTGAAAAGAACACACATGCAATGACACTTGTGGATCCATGTGTGGATTGTGAAGAGAACACACATGCAATGACACTGGTGGATCCATAGGTGGTATGTGAGAAGAACAGCCATGAAATGACCCTGGTTGTTCTTAGTAAAAAGAACACATATGCAGTGACACTTGTGGATCCATAGGTGGTCTCTGAAGAGAGCACACATGCAATGACTCTAGTTGTTGTTAGTGAAAAGAACACACATGCAATGACACTGGTTGTTGTTACTAAAAAGAACACACATGCAATGACACTGGTGGATCCATATGTGGATTGTTAAAAGAACACACATGCAATCACTCCAGTTGTTGTTAGTGAAAATAACATACATGCAATGAAACTGGTGGATCCATAGGTGGTATCTATAGAGAACACACATTTCAATGACACTTGTGGATCCATATGTGGTATGTGAAAAGAACACACATGCAATGACTCTAGTTGTTGTTAGTGAAAAGAACACACATGCAATGACACTGGTGGATCCATAGGTGGTATGTGAAAGGAACACACATTTCAATGACTCTGGTTGTTGTTACTAAAAAGAACACACATGCAATGACACTAGTGGATCCATGGGTGGATTGTGAAAAGAACACACATGCAATGATACTAGTGGATCCATAGGTGGTATGTGAAAAGAACACACATTGCAATGACTCTGGTTGTTGTTACTAAAAAGAACACACATGCAATGACACTGGTGGATCCATGTGTGGTCTCTGTAGAGAACACACATTTCAATGACACTGGTGGATCCATATGTGGTATATGAAAAGAACACACATGCAATGACTCTAGTTGTTGTTAGTGAAAAGAACACACATGCAATGACACTGGTGGATCCATAGGTGGTATGTGAGAAGAGCACACATGCAAAATGACTCTTGTTGTTGTTACTAAAAAGAACACACATGCAATGACAATGATGGATCCATAGGTGGATTATGAAATGAACACCCATGCAATGACACTGGTGGATCCATAGGTGGTATGTGAGAAGAACACACATTTCAATGACTCTGGTTGTTGTTACTAAAGAGAACACACATGCAATGACACTGGTGGATCCATAGGTGGATTGTGAAAAGATCACACATGCAATGACACTGGTTGTTGTTACTAAAAAGAACACACATGCAATGACACTAGTGGATCCATAGGTGGATTATGAAATGAACACACGTGCAATGACACTGGTGGATCCATAGGTGGTATGTGAGAAGAACACACATTTCAATGACTTTGGTTGTTGTTACTAAAAAGAACACACATGCAATGACACTGGAGGATCCATGGGTGGATTGTGAAAAGAGCACACATGCAATGACACTGGGGGATCCATATGTGGTATGTGAAAATAACACACATGCAATGACTCTGGTTGTTGTTAGTGAAAATAACACACATGCAATGACACTTGTGGATCCATAGGTGGTATGTGAATAGAACACACATTTCAATGACTCTGGTTGTTGTTACTAAAAAGAACACACATGCAATGACACTTGTGGATCCATGGGTGGATTTTGAAAAGAACACACATGCAATGACACTGGTGGATCCATAGGTGGTATGTGAAAAGAACACACATTTCAATGACTCTGGTTGTTGTTACTAAAAACAATGCACATGCAATGACACTAGTGGATCCATGTGTGGTATGTGAAAAGAACATACATGCAATGACACTTGTGGATGCATACGTGGTATGTGAAGATAACACACATGCAATGACACTGGTGGATCCATAGGGGGTATGTGAGAAGAACAACCATGAAATGACTCTGGTTGTTCTTAGTAAAAAGAACACACATGCAATGACATTGGTGGATCCGTAGGTGGTCTCTGAAGAGAGCACACTTGCAATGACTCCAGTTGTTGTTAGTGAAAAGAACACACATGCAATGACACTGGTTGTTACTAAAAAGAACACACATGCAATGACACTGGTGGATCCATATGTGGATTGTGAAGAGACCACACATGCAATGACACTGGTGGATCCATAGGTCGTATGTGAGAAGAACAGCCATGAAATGACCCTGGTTGTTCTTAGTAAAAAGAACACATATGCAATGACACTTGTAGATCCATAGGTGGTCTCTGAAGAGAGCACACATGCAATGACTCCAGTTGTTGTTAGTGAAAAGAACACACATACAATGACACCGGTTGTTGTTACTAAAAAGAACACATATGCAATGACACTGGTGGATCCATATGTGGATTGTGAAAAGAACACACATGCAATCACTCCAGTTGTTGTTAGTGACAATAACATACATGCAATGACACTGGTGGATCCATAGGTGGTATCTATAGAGAACACACATTTCAATGACACTGGTGGATGCATATGTGGTATGTGAAAAGAACACACATGCCATGACTCTAGTTGTTGTTAGTGAAAAGAACACACATGCAATGACACTGGTGGATCCATAGGTGGTATGTGAAAAGAACACACATTTCAATGACTCTTGTTGTTGTTACTAAAAAGAACACACATGCAATGACACTAGTAGATCCATGGGTGGATTGTGAAAAGAACACACATGCAATGATACTAGTGGATCCATAGGTGGTATGTGAAAAGAACACACATTTCAATGACTCTGGTTGTTGTTACTAAAAAGAACACACATGCAATGACACTAGTGGATCCATGTGTGGTCTCTGTAGAGAACACACATTTCAATGACACTGGTGGATCCATATGTGGTATGTGAAAAGAACACACATGCAATGACTCTGGTTGTTGTTAGTGAAAAGAACACACATGCAATGACACTGGTGGATCCATAGGTGGTATGTGAAAAGAACACACATGCAAAATGACCCTGGTTGTTGATACTAAAAAGAACACACATGCAATGACACTGGTGGATCCATAGGTGGATTATGAAATGAACACCCATGCAATGACACTGGTGGATCCATAGGTGGTATGTGAGAATAACACACATTTCATTGACTCTGGTTGTTGTTACTAAAAAGAACACACATGCAATCACACTGGTGGATCCATAGGTGGTCTCTGAAGAGAGCACACATGCATTGACTCCAGTTGTTGTTAGTGAAAAGAACACACATGCAATGACACTGGTGGATCCATGTGTGGATTGTGAAGAGAACACACATGCAATGACACTGGTGGATCCATAGGTGGTCTGTGAGAAGAACAACAATGAAACGACTCTGGTTGTTGTTAGTGAAAAGAACACACATGCAATTCACACTAGTGGATCCATAGGTGGTATGTGAAAAGAACACACATGCAAAATGACCCTGGTTGTTGTTACTAAAAAGAACACACATGCAATGACACTGGTGGATCCATGGGTGGATTTTGAAAAGAACACACACGCAATGACACTGGTGGATCCATAGGTGGTATGTGAAAAGAACACACATTTCAATGACTCTGGTTGTTGTTACTAAAAACAACGCACATGCAATGACACTAGTGGATCCATGTGTGGTATGTGAAAAGAACACACATGCAATGAAACTGGTGGATGCATACGTGGTATGTGAAGAGAACACACATGCAATGACACTGGTGGATCCATAGGTGGTATGTGAGAAGAACAGCCATGAAATGACTCTGGTTGTTCTTAGTAAAAAGAACACACATGCAATGACACTGGTGGATCCATAGGTGGTCTCTAAAGAGAGCACACATGCAATGACTCCAGTTGTTGTTAGTGAAAAGAACACACATGCAATGACACTGGTTGTTACTAAAAAGAACACACATGCAATGACACTGGTGGATCCATGTGTGGATTGTGAAGAGAACACACATGCAATGACACTGGTGGATCCATAGCTGGTATGTGAGAAGAACAACCATGAAATGACCATGGTTGTTCTTAGTAAAAAGAACACATATGCAATGACACTTGTAGATCCATAGGTGGTCTCTGAAGAGAGCACACATGTAATGACTCCAGTTGTTGTCAGTGAAAAGAACACACATGCAATGACACTGGTTGTTGTTACTAAAAAGAACACACATGCAATGACACTGGTGGATCCATATGTGGATTGTGAAAAGAACACACATGCAATGACTCCAGTTGTTGTTAGTGAAAAGAACACACATGCAATGACACTAGTTGTTGTTTAGTAAAAAGAACAGACATGCAATGACACTGGTGGATCCATATGTGGATTGTGAAAAGAACACACATGCAATCACTCCAGTTGTTGTTAGTGAAAATAACATACATGCAATGACACTGGTGGATCCATAGGTGGTATCTATAGAGAACACATATTTCAATGACACTGGTGGATCCATATGTGGTATGTGAAAAGAACACGCATGCCATGACTCTGGTTGTTGTTAGTGAAAAGAACACACATGCAATGACACTGGTGGATCCATAGGTGGTATGTGAAAAGAACACACATTTCAATGACTCTGGTTGTTGTTACTAAAAAGAACACACATGCAATGACACTAGTGGATCCATGGGTGGATTGTGAAAAGAACACACATGCAATGATACTAGTGGATCCATAGGTGGTATGTGAAAAGAACACACATTTCAATGACACTAGTTGTTGTTACTAAAAAGAACACACATGCAATGACACTAGTGGATCCATGTGTGGTCTCTGTAGAGAACACACATTTCAATGACACTGGTGGATCCATATGTGGTATGTGAAAAGAACACACATGCAATGACTCTGGTTGTTGTTAGTGAAAAGAAAACACATGCAATGACACTGTGGATCCATAGGTGGTATGTGAAAAGAACACACATGCAAAATGACTCTGGTTGTTGTTACTAAAAAGAACACACATGCAATGACACTGGTGGATCCATAGGTGGATTATGAAATGAACATGCATGCAATGACACTGGTGGATCCATAGGTGGTATGTGAGAAGAACACACATTTCATTGACTCTGGTTGTTGTTACTAAAAAGAACACACATGCAATGACACTGGTGGATCCATAGGTGGATTTTGAAAAGATCACACATGCAATGACACTGGATGTTGTTACTAAAAAGAACACACATGCAATGACACTAGTGGATCCATAGGTGGATTATGAAATGAACACACGTGCAATGACGCTGGTGGATCCATAGGTGGTATGTGAGAAGAACACACATTTCAATGACTCTGGTTGTTGTTACTAAAAAGAACACACATGCAATGACACTGGAGGATCCATGGGTGGATTGTGAAAAGAGCACACATGCAATGACACTGGGGGATCCATATGTGGTATGTGAAAAGAACACACATGCAATGACTCTGGTTGTTGTTAGTGAAAAGAACACACATGCAATGACACTTGTGGATCCATAGGTGGTATGTGAATAGAACACACATTTCAATGACTCTGGTTGTTGTTACTAAAAAGAACACACATGCAATGACACTTGTGGATCCATGGGTGGATTTTGAAAAGAACACACATGCAATGACACTGGTGGATCCATAGGTGGTATGTGAAAAGAACACACATTTCAATGACTCTGGTTGTTGTTACTAAAAACAATGCACATGCAATGACACTAGTGGATCCATGTGTGGTATGTGAAAAGAACACACATGCAATGACTCTGGTGGATGCATACGTGGTATGTGAAGAGAACACACATGCAATGACACTGGTGGATCCATAGGGGGTATGTGAGAAGAACAACCATGAAATGACTCTGGTTGTTCTTAGTAAAAAGAACACACATGCAATGACATTGGTGGATCCGTAGGTGGTCTCTGAAGAGAGCACACTTGCAATGACTCCAGTTGTTGTTAGTGAAAAGAACACACATGCAATGACACTGGTTGTTACTAAAAAGAACACACATGCAATGACACTGGTGGATCCATGTGTGGATTGTGAAGAGACCACACATGCAATGACACTGGTGGATCCATAGGTCGTATGTGAGAAGAACAGCCATGAAATGACCCTGGTTGTTCTTAGTAAAAAGAACACATATGCAATGACACTTGTAGATCCATAGGTGGTCTCTGAAGAGAGCACACATGCAATGACTCCAGTTGTTGTTAGTGAAAAGAACACACATACAATGACACCGGTTGTTGTTACTAAAAAGAACACACATGCAATGACACTGGTGGATCCATATGTGGATTGTGAAAAGAACACACATGCAATCACTCCAGTTGTTGTTAGTGAAAATAACATACATGCAATGACACTGGTGGATCCATAGGTGGTATGTGAAAAGAACACACATTTCAATGACTCTGGTTGTTGTTACTAAAAACAACGCACATGCAATGACACTAGTGGATCCATGTGTGGTATGTGAAAAGAACACACATGCAATGACACTGGTGGATGCATACGTGGTATGTGAAGAGAACACACATGCAATGACACTGGTGGATCCATAGGTGGTATGTGAGAAGAACAGCCATGAAATGACTCTGGTTGTTCTTAGTAAAAAGAACACACATGCAATGAAACTGGTGGATCCATAGGTGGTCTCTAAAGAGAGCACACATGCAATGACTCCAGTTGTTGTTAGTGAAAAGAACACACATGCAATGACACTGGTTGTTACTAAAAAGAACACACATGCAATGACACTGGTGGATCCATGTGTGGATTGTGAAGAGAACACACATGCAATGACACTGGTGGATCCATAGCTGGTATGTGAGAAGAACAACCATGAAATGACCATGGTTGTTCTTAGTAAAAAGAACACATATGCAATGACACTTGTAGATCCATAGGTGGTCTCTGAAGAGAGCACACATGTAATGACTCCAGTTGTTGTCAGTGAAAAGAACACACATGCAATGACAATGGTTGTTGTTACTAAAAAGAACACACATGCAATGACACTGGTGGATCCATATGTGGATTGTGAAAAGAACACACATGCAATGACTCCAGTTGTTGTTAGTGAAAAGAACACACATGCAATGACACTGGTTGTTGTTTAGTAAAAAGAACACACATGCAATGAAACTGGTGGATCCATATGTGGATTGTGAAAAGAACACACATGCAATCACTCCAGTTGTTGTTAGTGAAAATAACATACATGCAATGACACTGGTGGATCCATAGGTGGTATCTATAGAGAACACATATTTCAATGACACTGGTGGATCCATATGTGGTATGTGAAAAGAACACGCATGCCATGACTCTGGTTGTTGTTAGTGAAAAGAACACACATGCAATGACACTGGTGGATCCATAGGTGGTATGTGAAAAGAACACACATTTCAATGACTCTGGTTGTTGTTACTAAAAAGAACACACATGCAATGACACTAGTGGATCCATGGGTGGATTGTGAAAAGAACACACATGCAATGATACTAGTGGATCCATAGGTGGTATGTGAAAAGAACACACATTTCAATGACTCTGGTTGTTGTTACTAAGAACACACATGCAATGACACTAGTGGATCCATGTGTGGTCTCTGTAGAGAACACACATTTCAATGACACTGGTGGATCCATATGTGGTATGTGAAAAGAACACACATGCAATGACTCTGGTTGTTGTTAGTGAAAAGAAAACACATGCAATGACACTGTGGATCCATAGGTGGTTTGTGAAAAGAACACACATGCAAAATGACTCTGGTCGTTGTTACTAAAAAGAACACACATGCAATGACACTGGTGGATCCATAGGTGGATTATGAAATGAACACCCATGCAATGACACTGGTGGATCCATAGGTGGTATGTGAGAAGAACACACATTTCATTGACTCTGGTTGTTGTTACTAAAAAGAACACACATGCAATGACACTGGTGGATCCATAGGTGGATTGTGAAAAGATCACACATGCAATGACACTGGTTCTTGTTACTAAAAAGAACACACATGCAATGACACTTGTGGATCCATAGGTGGATTATGAAATGAGCACACGTGCAATGACACTGGTGGATCCATAGGTGGTATGTGAGAAGAACACACATTTCAATGACTCTGGTTGTTTTTACTAAAAAGAACACACATGCAATGACACTGGTGGATCCATGGGTGGATTGTGAAAAGAGCACACAGGCAATGACACTGGGGGATCCATATGTGGTATGTGAAAAGAACACACATGCAATGACTCTGGTTGTTGTTAGTGAAAAGAACACACATGCAATGACACTTGTGGATCCATAGGTGGTATGTGAACATAACACACATTTCAATGACTCTGGTTGTTGTTACTAAAAAGAACACACATGCAATGACACTGGTGGATCCATGGGTGTATTTTGAAAAGAACACACACGCAATGACACTGGTGGATCCATAGGTGGTATGTGAAAAGAACACACATTTCAATGACTCTGGTTGTTGTTACTAAAAACAACGCACATGCAATGACACTAGTGGATCCATGTGTGGTATGTGAAAAGAATACACATGCAATGACACTGGTGGATGCATACGTGGTATGTGAAGAGAAAACACATGCAATGACACTGGTGGATCCATAGGTGGTATGTGAGAAGAACAGCCATGAAATGACTCTGGTTGTTCTTAGTAAAAAGAACACACATGTAATGACACTGGTGGATCCATAGGTGGTCTCTGAAGAGAGCACACATGCAAGGACTCCAGTTGTTGTTAGTGAAAAGAACACACATGCAATGATACTGGTTGTTGTTACTAAAAAGATCACACATGCAATGACACTGGTGGATCCATATGTGGATTTTGAAAAGAACACACATGCAATCACTCTAGTTGTTGTTAGTGAAAATAACATACATGCAATGACACTGGTGGATCCATAGGTGGTATCTATAGAGAACACATATTTCAATGATACTGGTGGATCCATATGTGGTATGTGAAAAGAACACGCATGCAATGACTCTGGTTCTTGTTAGTGAAGAGAACATACATGCAATGACACTGGTGGATCCATAGCTGGTATGTGAAAAGAACACACATTTCAATGACTTTGGTTGTTGTTACTAAAAAGAACACACATGCAATGACACTGGTGGATCCATGGGTGGATTGTGAAAAGAACACACATGCAATCACACTTGTGGATCCATAGGTGGTCTCTGAAGAGAGCAGACATGCATTGACTCCAGTTGTTGTTAGTGAAAAGAACACACATGCAATGACACTGGTGGATCCATGTGTGGATTGTGAAGAGAACACACATGCAATGACACTGGTGGATCCATAGGTGGTCTGTGAGAAGAACAACAATGAAACGACTCTGGTTGTTGTTAGTGAAAAGAACACACATGCAATGACACTGGTGGATCCATAGGTGGTATGTGAAAAGAACACACATGCAAAATAACCCTGGTTGTTGTTACTAAAAAGAACACACATGCAATGACACTGGTGGATAAATAGGTGGATTATGAAATGAACACCCATGCAATGACACTGGTGGATCCATAGGTGGTATGTGAGAAGAACACACATTTCAATGACTCTGGTTGTTGTTACTAAAAAGAACAAACATGCAATGACACTGGTGGATCCATAGGTGGATTGTGAAAAGATCACACATGCAATGAAACTGGTTGTTGTTACTAAAAAGAACACACATGCAATGACACTGGTGGATCCATAGGTGGATTATGAAATGAACACACGTGCAATGACACTGGTGGATCCATAGGTGGTATGTGAGAAGAACACACATTTCAATGACTCTGGTTGTTGTTACTAAAAAGAACACACATGCAATGACACTGGTGGATCCATGGGTGGATTGTGAAAAGAGCACACATGCAATGACACTGAGGATCCATATGTGGTATGTGAAAAGAACACACATGCAATGACTCTGGTTGTTGTTAGTGAAAAGAACACACATGCAATGACACTTGTGGATCCATAGGTGGTATGTGAAAAGAGCACACATTTCAATGACTCTGGTTGTTGTTACTAAAAATAAGACACATGCAATGACAGTGGTGGATCCATGGGTGGATTTTGAAAGGAACACACATGCAATGACACTGGTGGATCCATAGGTGGTATGTGAAAAGAACACACATTTCAATGACTCTTGTTGTTGTTACTAAAAACAATGCGCATGCAATGACACTAGTGGATCCATGTGTGGTATGTGAAAAGAACACACATGCAATGAAACTAGTGGATGCATACGTGGTATCTGAAGAGAACACACATGCAATGACACTGGTGGATCGATAGGTGGTATGTGAGAAGAACAGCCATGAAATGACTCTGGTTGTTCTTAGTAAAAAGAACACACATGCAATGACACTGGTGGATCCATAGGTGGTCTCTGAAGAGAGCACACATGCAATGACTCCAGTTGTTGTTAGTGAAAAGAACACACATGCAATGACACTGGTTGTTACTAAAAAGAACACACATGCAATGACACTGGTGGATCCATGTGTGGATTGTGAAGAGAACACACATGCAATGACACTAGTGGATCCATAGGTGGTATGTGAAAAGAACAAACATGCAATGACTCCAGTTGTTGTTAGTGAAAATAACATACATGCAATGACACTGGTGGATCCATAGGAGGTATCTATAGAGAACACACATTTCAATGACACTGGTGGATCCATATGTGGTATGTGAAAAGAACACACATGCAATGACTCCAGTTGTTGTTAGTGAAAAGAACATACATGCAATGACACTGGTGGATCCATGTGTAGTCTCTGAAGAGAGCACACATTGCAATGACTCTGGTTGTTGTTAGTAAAAAGAACAGACATGCAATGACACTAGTGGATCCATGTGTGGTCTCTGAAGAGAACACACATGCAATGACACTGGTTGTTGTTACTAAAAATAACACACATGCAATGACACTGGTGGATCCATGTGTGGATTGTGAAGAGAACACACATGCAATGACACTGGTGGATCCATAGGTGGTATGTGAGAAGAACATCCATTAAATGACTCTGGTTGTTGTTAGTAAAAAGAACACACATGCAATGACACTGGTGGATCCATAGGTGGTATGTGAAAAGAGCACACCTTTCAATGACTCTGGTTGTTGTTAGTGAAAAGAACACACATGCAATGACACTGGTTGTTGTTACTAAAAATAACAGACATGCAATGACACTGGTGGATCCATATGTGGATTGTGAAAAGAGCACACATGCAATGACTCCAGTTGTTGTTAGTGAAAAGAACATACATGCAATGACACCGGTGGATCCATGTGTGGTCTCTGTAGAGAACACACATTTCAATGACAGTGGTGGATCCATATGTGGTATGTGAAAAAACACACATGCAATGACACTGGTTGTTGTTACTAAAAAGAACACAGATGCAATGACACTGGTGGATCCATGTGTGGATTGTGAAGAGAACACACACGCAATGACACTGGTGGATCCATAGGTGGTATGTGAGAAGAACAGCCATGAAATGACTCTGGTTGTCTTAGTAAAAAGAACACACATGCAATGACACCGGTGAATGCATAGGTGGTCTCTGAAGAGAGCACACATGCAATGACTCCAGTTGTTGTTACTAAAAAGAACACACATGAAATGCCACTGGTTGTTGTTACTAAAAAGAACACACATGCAATGACACTGGTGGATCCATGTGTGGATTGTGAAGCGAACATAGATGCAATGACACTAGTGGATCCATAGGTGGTATGTGAGAAGAACAGCCATGAAATGACTCTAGTTGTTCTTAGCAAAAAGAACACACGTGCAATGACACTGGTGGATCCATAGGTGGTCTCTAAAGAGAGCACACATGCAATGACACTAGTTGTTGTTAGTGAAAAGAACACGCATGCAATGACACTGGTGGATCCATATCTGGATTGTGAAAATAACACACATGCAATGACTCCAGTTGTTGTTAGTGAAAATAATATACATGCAATGACACTGGTGGATCCATAGGTGGTATCTGTAGAGAACACACATTTCAATGACACTAGTGGATCCATATGTGGTATGTGAAAAGAACACACATGCAATGACTCTGATTGTTGTTAGTTAATAGAACACACATGCAATGACACTGGTGGATCCATAGGTGGTATGTGAAAAGAACACACATTTCAATAACTCTGGATGTTACTAAAAAGAACAAGCATCCAATGACAATGGTGGATCCATGGGTGGATTGTGAAAAGGACACACATGCAATGACACTAGTGGATCCATAGGTGGTATGTGAAAAGAACACACATTTCAATGACTCTGGTTGTTGTTACTAAAAAGAACACACCTGCAATGACACTGGTGGATCCATGTGTGGTCTCTGTACAGAACACACATTTCAATGACACTGGTGGATCCATATGTGGTATGTGAAAAGAACACACATGCAATGTCTCTGATTGTTGTTAGTGAAAAGAACACACATGCAATGACACTGGTGGATCCATAGGTGGTATGTGAAAAGAACACACATGCAAAATGATTCTGGTTGTTGTTACTAAAAAGAACACACATGCAATGACACTGGTGGATCTATAGGTGGATTATGAAATGAACACCCATGCAATAACACTGGTGGCTCCATATGTGGTATGTGAAAAAACACACATGCAATGACACTGGTTGTTGTTACTAAAAAGAACACATATGCAATGACACTGGTGGATCCATGTGTGGATTGTGAAGAGAACACACACGCAATGACACTGGTGGATCCATAGGTGGTATGTGAGAAGAACAACCATGAAATGACTCTGGTTGTTCTTAGTAAAAAGAATACACATGCAATGACACCGGTTGATCCATAGGTGGTCTCTGAAGAGAGCACACATGCAATGACTCCAGTTGTCGTTATTGAAAAGAACACACATGCAATGCCACTGGTTGTTGTTACTAAAAAGAACACACATGCAATGACACTGGTGGATCCATGTGTGGATTGTGAAGAGAACACAGATGCAATGACACTAGTGGATCCATAGGTGGTATGTGAGAAGAACAGCCATGAAATGACTCTGGTTGTTCTTAGCAAAAAGAACACACGTGCAATGAAACTGGTGGATCCATAGGTGATCTCTGAAGAGAGCACACATGCAATGACTCTAGTTGCTGTTAGTGAAAAGAACACACATGCAATGACACTAGTTGTTGTTACTAAAAAGAACACACATGCAATGACACTGGTGGATCCATATGTGGATTGTGAAAATAACACACATGCAATGACTCCAGTTGTTGTTAGTGAAAATAACATACATGCAATGACACTGGTGGATCCATAGGTGGTATCTGTAGAGAACACACATTTCAATGACACTGGTGGATCCATCTGTCGTATGTGAAGAGAACACACATGCAATGACTCTGATTGTTGTTAGTTAATAGAACACACATGCAATGACACTGGTGGATCCATAGGTGGTATGTGAAAACAACACACATTTCAATGACTCTGGGTGTTGTTACTAAAAATAACACACCTGCAATGACACTGGTGGATCCATGTGTGGTCTCTGTACAGAACACACATTTCAATGACACTGGTGGATCCATATGTGGTATGTGAAAAGATCACACATGCAATGACTCTGGTTGTTGTTAGTGAAAAGAACACACATGCAATATCACTGGTGGATCCATAGGTGGTATGTGAAAAGAACACACATGCAAAATGATCCTGGTTGCTGTTACTAAAAAGAACACACATGCAATGACACTGGTGGATCCATAGGTGGATTATGAAATGAACACCCATGCAATAACACTGGTGGAACCATAGGTGGTATGTGAGAAGAACACACATTTCAATGACGTTGGTTGTTGTTACTGAAAAGAACACACATGCAAGGACACTGGTGGATTGTGAACAGAGCAAACATGCAATAACACTAGTTGTTGTTACTAAAAAGAACACGAATGCAATGACACTGGTGGATCCATAGGTGGATCATGAAATGAACACACATGCAATGACACTGGTGGATCCATAGGTGGTATGTGAGAAGAACACACATTTCAATCACCCTGGTTGTTGTTACTAAAAAGAACACACATGCAATGACACTGGTGGATCCATGGGTTGATTGTGAAAAGAGCACACATGCAATGACACTAGTGGATCCATAGGTGGTATGTGAAAAGAACACACATGCAATGACTCTGGTTGTTGTTAGTGAAAACAACACGCATGTAATGACACTGGTGGATCTATAGGTGGTATGTGAAAAGAACACACATGCAAAATGATTCTGGTTGTTGTTACTAAAAAGAACACACATGCAATGACACTGGTGGATCCATAGGTGGATTATGAAATGAACACCCATGCAATAACACTGGTGGATCCATATGTGGTATGTGAAAAAAAACACATGTAATGACACTGGTTGTTGTTACTAAAAAGAACACAGATGCAATGACACTGGTGGATCCATGTGTGGATTGTGAAGAGAACCCACACGCAATGACACTGGTGGATCCATAGGTGGTATGTGAGAAGAACAACCATGAAATGACTCTGGTTGTTCTTAGTAAAAAGAACACACATGCAATGACACCGGTGGATCCATAGGTGGTCTCTGAAGAGAGCACACATGCAATGACTCCAGTTGTTGTTACTGAAAAGAACACACATGCAATGCCACTGGTTGTTGTTACTAAAAAGAACACACATGCAATGACACTGGTGGATCCATGTGTGGATTGTGAAGAGAACACAGATGCAATTACACTAGTGGATCCATAGGTGGTATGTGAGAAGAACAGCCATGAAATGACTCTGGTTGTTCTTAGCAAAAAGAACACACGTGCAATGACACTGGTGGATCCATAGGTGGTCTCTGAAGAGAGCACACATGCAATGACTCCAGTTGTTGTTAGTGAAAAGAACACACATGCAATGACACTAGTTGTTGTTACTAAAAAGAACACACATGCAATGACACTGGTGGATCCATATGTGGATTGTGAAAAATAACACACATGCAATGACTCCAGTTGTTGTTAGTGAAAATAACATACATGCAATGACACTGGTGGATCCATAGGTGGTATCTGTAGAGAACACACATTTCAATGACACTGGTGGATCCATATGTGGTATGTGAAAAGAAGACACATACAATGACTCTGATTGTTGTTAGTTAATAGAACACACCTGCAATGACACTGGTGGATCCATAGGTGGTATGTGAAAATAACACACATTTCAATAACTCTGGTTGTTACTAAAAAGAACACACATCCAATGACACTGGTGGATCCATGGGTGGATTGTGAAAAGAGCACACATGCAATGACACTAGTGGATCCGTAGGTGGTATGTGAAAAGAACACACATTTCAATAACTCTGGTTGTTACTAAAAAGAACACACATCCAATGACACTGGTGGATCCATGGGTGGATTGTGAAAAGAACTCACATGCAATGACACTAGTGGATCCATAGGTGGTATGTGAAAACAACACACATTTCAATGACTCTGGGTGTTGTTACTAAAAAGAACACACCTGCAATGACACTGGTGGATCCATGTGTGGTCTCTGTACAGAACACACATTTCAATGACACTGGTGGATCCATATGTGGTATGTGAAAAGATCACACATGCAATGACTCTGGTTGTTGTTAGTGAAAAGAACACACATGCAATGACACTGGTGGATCCATAGGTGGTATGTGAAAAGAACACACATGCAAAATGATCCTGGTTGTTGTTACTAAAAAGAACACACATGCAATGACACTGGTGGATCCATAGGTGGATTATGAAATGAACACCCATGCAATAACACTGGTGGAACCATAGGTGGTATGTGAGAAGAACACACATTTCAATGACGTTGGTTGCTGTTACTGAAAAGAACACACATGCAAGGACACTGGTGGATTGTGAACAGAGCACACATGCAATAACACTAGTTGTTGTTACTAAAAAGAACACGAATGCAATGACACTGGTGGATCCATAGGTGGATCATGAAATGAACACACATGCAATGACACTGGTGGATCCATAGGTGGTATGTGAGAAGAACACACATTTCAATGACCCTGGTTGTTGTTACTAAAAAGAACACACATGCAATGACACTGGTGGATCCATGGGTTGATTGTGAAAAGAGCACACATGCAATGATACTGGGGGATCCATATGTGGTATGTGAAAAGAACACACATGCAATGACTCTGGTTGTTGTTAGTGAAAAGAACACGCATGTAATGACACTGGTGGATCTATAGGTGGTATGTGAAAAGAACACACATGCAAAATGATTCTGGTTGTTGTTACTAAAAAGAACACACATGCAATGACACTGGTGGATCCATAGGTGGATTATGAAATGAACACCCATGCAATAACACTGGTGGATCCATATGTGGTATGTGAAAAAACACACATGTAATGACACTGGTTGTTGTCACTAAAAAGAACACAGATGCAATGACACTGGTGGATCCATGTGTGGATTGTGAAGAGAACACACACGCAATGACACTGGTGGATCCATAGGTGGTATGTGAGAAGAACAACCATGAAATGACTCTGGTTGTTCTGAGTAAAAAGAACACACATGCAATGACACCGGTGGATCCATAGGTGGTCTCTGAAGAGAGCACACATGCAATGACTCCAGTTGTTGTTACTGAAAAGAACACACATGCAATGCCACTGGTTGTTGTTACTAAAAAGAACACACATGCAATGACACTGGTGGATCCATGTGTGGATTGTGAAGAGAACACAGATGCAATTACACTAGTGGATCCATAGGTGGTATGTGAGAAGAACAACCATGAAATGACTCTGGTTGTTCTTAGCAAAAAGAACACACGTGCAATGACACTGGTGGATCCATAGGTGGTCTCTGAAGAGAGCACACATGCAATGACTCCAGTTGTTGTTAGTGAAAAGAACACACATGCAATGACACTAGTTGTTGTTACTAAAAAGAACACACATGCAATGACACTGGTGGATCCATATGTGGATTGTGAAAAATAACACATATGCAATGACTCCAGTTGTTGTTAGTGAAAATAACATACATGCAATGACACTGGTGGATCCATAGGTGGTATCTGTAGAGAACACACATTTCAATGACACTGGTGGATCCATATGTGGTATGTGAAAAGAAGACACATGCAATGACTCTGATTGTTGTTAGTTAATAGAACACACATGCAATGACACTGGTGGATCCATAGGTGGTATGTGAAAAGAACACACATTTCAATAACTCTGGTTGTTACTAAAAAGAACACACATCCAATGACACTGGTGGATCCATGGGTGGATTGTGAAAAGAGCACACATGCAATGACACTAGTGGATCCGTAGGTAGTATGTGAAAAGAACACACATTTCAATGACTCTAGGTGTTGTTACTAAAAAGAACACACCTGCAATGACACTGGTGGATCCATATGTGGTATGTGAAAAGATCACACGTGCAATGACTCTGGTTGTTGTTAGTGAAAAGAACACACATGCAATGACACTGGTGGATCCATAGGTGGTATGTGAAAAGAACACACATGCAAAATGATTCTGGTTGTGGTTACTAAAAAGAACACACATGCAATGACACTGGTGGATCCATAGGTGGATTATGAAATGAACACCCATGCAATAACACTGGTGGATCCATAGGTGGTATGTGAGAAGAACACACATTTCAATGACGCTGGTTGCTGTTACTGAAAAGAACACACATGCAATGACACTGGTGGATCCATGTGTGGATTGTGAAGAGAACACACACGCAATGACACTGGTGGATCCATAGGTGGTATGTGAGAAGAACAGCCATGAAATGACTCTGGTTGTTCTTAGTAAAAAGAACACACATGCAATGACACCGGTGGATCCATAGGTGGTCTCTGAAGAGAGCACACATGCAATGACTCCAGTTGTTGTTACTGAAAAGAACACACATGCTATGCCACTGGTTGTTGTTACTAAAACGAACACACATGCAATGACACTGGTGGATCCATGTGTGGATTGTGAAGAGAACACAAATGCAATTACACTAGTGGATCCATAGGTGGTATATGAGAAGAACAGCCATGAAATGACTCTGGTTGTTCTTAGGAAAAAGAACACACGTGCAATGACACTGGTGGATCCATAGGTGGTCTCTGAAGAGAGAACACATGCAATGACTCCAGTTGTTGTTAGTGAAAAGAACACACATGCAATGACACTAGTTGTTGTTACTAAAAAGAACACACATGCAATGACACTGGTGGATCCATATGTGGATTGTGAAAAATAACACACATGCAATGACTCCAGTTGTTGTTAGTGAAAATAACATACATGCAATGACACTGGTGGATCCATAGGTGGTATCTGTAGAGAACACACATTTCAATGACACTGGTGGATCCATATGTGGTATGTGAAAAGAACACACATGCAATGACTCTGATTGTTGTTAGTTAATAGAACAAACATGCAATGACACTGGTGGATCCATAGGTGGTATGTGAAAAGAACACACATTTCAATAACTCTGGTTGTTACTAAAAAGAACACATATCCAATGACACTGGTGGATCCATGGATGGATTGTGAAAAGAACACACATGCAATGACACTAGTGGATCCATAGGTGGTATGTGAAAAGAACACATATTTCAATGACTCTTATTGTTGTTACTAAAAAGAACACACCTACAATGACACTGGTGGATCCATCTATGGTCTCTGTACAGAACACACATTTCAATGACACTGGTGGATCCATATGTGGTATGTGAAAAGAACACACATGCAATGACTCTGGTTGATGTTAGTGAAAAGAACACACATGCAATGACACTGGTGGATCCATAGGTGGTATGTGAAAAGAACACACATGCAAAATGATTCTGGTTGTTGTTACTAAAAAGAACACACATGCAATGACACTACTAGATCCATAGGTGGATTATGAAATGAGCACTCATGCAATAACACTGGTGGATCCATAGGTGGTATGTGAGAAGAACACACATTTCAATGACCCTGATTGTTGTTACTAAAAAGAACAAACATGCAATGACACTGGTGGATCCATGGGTTGACTGTGAAAAGAGCACACTTGAAATGACACTGGAGAATCCATATGTGGTATGTGAAAAGAACAAACATGCAATGACTCTGGTTGTTGTTACTAAAAACAACACACATGCAATGACAATAGTGGATCCATGTGTGGTCTCTATAGAGCACACACATTTCAATGATACTGGTGGATCCATATGTGGTATGTGAAAAGAACACACATGCAATGACACTGGTGGATCCATACGTGGTATGTGAAGAGAACACACATGCAATGACACTGGTGGATCGATAGGTGGTATGTGAGAAGAACAGCCATGAAATGACTCTGGTTGTTCTTAGTAAAAAGAAGACACATGCAATGACACTGGTGGATCCATAGGTGGTCTCCGAAGAGAGCACACATGCAATGACTCCAATTGTTGTTAGTTAAAAGAACACACATGCAATGACACTGGTTGTTGTTACTAAAAAGAACACACATGCAATGACACTGGTGAATCCATATGTGGATTGTGAAGAGAACACACATGCAATGACACTAGTGGACCCATAGGTGGTATGTGAGAAGAACAGCCATGAAATGACCCTGGTTGTTCTTAGTAAAAAGAACACATATGCAATGACACTTGTGGATCCATAGGTGGTCTCTGAAGAGAGCACACAAGCAATGACTCTAGTTGTTGTTAGTGAAAAGAACACACATGCAATGACACAGGTTGTTGTTACTAAAAAGAACACACATGCAATGACACTGGTGGATCCATATGTGGATTGGGAAAAGAACACACATGCAATGACTCCAGTTGTTGTTAGTGAAAATAACATACATGCAATGACACTATTGGATCCATAGGTGGTATCTGTAGAGAACACACATTTCAATGACACTGGTGGATCCATATGTGGTATGTGAAAAGAAGACACATGCAATGACTTTGGTTGTTGTTAGTGAAAAGAACTCACACGCAATGACACTGGTGGATCCATAGGTGGTATGATAAAAGAACACACATTTCAATGACTCTGGTTGTTGTTACTAAAAAGAACACACACGTAATGAGACTGGTGGATCCATGGGTGGATTGTGAAAAGAATACACATGCAACGACACTGGTGGATCCATAGGTGGTCTCTGAACAGAGCACACATGCATTGACTCCAGTTGTTGTTAGTGAAAAGAACACACGTGCAATGACACTGGTTGTTGTTACTAAAAAGAACACACATGCAATGACACTGGTGGATCCATGTGTGGATTGTGAAGAGAACACACATGCAATGACACGAGTGGATCCATAGGTGGTATGTGAGAAGAACAACCATGAAATGAATCTGGTTGTTCTTAGTAAAAAGAACACACATGCAATGACACTGGTGGATCCATAGGTGGTCTTTGCAGAGAGCACACATGCAATCACTCCAGTTGTTGTTAGTGAAAAGAACATACATGCAATGACACTTGTTGTTGTTACTAAAAAGAACACACATGCAATGACACTGGTGGATCCATATGTGGATTGTGAAAAGAACAAACATGCAATGACTCTAGTTGTTGTTAGTGAAAATAACATACATGCAATGACACTAGTGGATCCATGTGTGGTATCTGTAGAGAACACACATTTCAATGACACTGGTTGATCCATATGTGGTATGTGAAAAGAACACACATGCAATGACTCCAGTTGTTGTTAGTGAAAAGAACATACATGCAATGACACCGGTGGATCCATGTGTGGTCTCTGAAGAGAGCACACATTTCAATGACTCTGGTTGTTGTTGGTAAAAAGAACAGACATGCAATAACACTGGTGGATCCATGTCTGGTCTCTGAAGAGAACACACATGCAATGACACTGGTTGTTGTTACTAAAAAGAACACACATGCAATGACACCGGTGGATCCATGTGTGGATTGTGAAGAGAACACACATGCAATGACACTGGTGGATCCATAGGTGGTATGTGAGAAGAACATCCATGAAATGACTCTTGTTGTTGTTAGTAAAAAGAACACACATGCAATGACACTTGTGGATCCATAGGTGGTATGCGAAAAGAGGACACATTTCAATGACTCTGGTTGTTGTTAGTGAAAAGAACACACATGCAATGACACTGGTTGTTGTTACTAAAAAGAACACACATGCAATGACACTGGTGGATCCATATGTGGATTGTGAAAAGAGCACATAGGCAATGACTCCAGTTGTTGTTAGTGAAAAGAACACACATGCAATGACACTGGTTGTTGTTACTAAAAAGAACACACATGTAATGACACTGGTGGATCCATATGTGGATTGTGAAAAGAACACACATGCAATGACTCCAGTTGTTGTTAGTGAAAAGAACATACATGCAATGACACTGGTGGATCCATGTGTGGTCTCTATGGAGAACACACATTTAATTGACACTGGTGGATCCATATGTGGTATGTGAAAAAACACACATGCAATGACACTGGTTGTTGTTAGTAAAAAGAACACACATGCAATGACACTGGTGGATCCATATGTGGATTGCGAAGAGAACACACACGCAATGACACTGGTGGATCCATAGGTGGTATGTGAGAATAACAGCCATGAAATGACTCTGGTTGTTCTTAGTAAAAAGAACACACATGCAATGACATTGGTGGATCCATAGGTGGTCTCTGAAGAGAGCACACATGCAATGACTCCAGTTGTTGTTAGTGAAAAAAACACACATGCAATGCCACTGGTTGTTGTTACTAAAAAGAACACACATGCAATGACACTGGTGGATCCATGTGTGAATTGTGAAGAGAACACACATGCAATGACACTAGTGGATCCATAGGTGGTATGTGAGAAGAACAGCCATGAAATGACTCTAGTTGTTCTTAGCAAAAAGAACACGCATGCAATGACACTGGTGGATCCATAGGTGGTCTCTGCAGAGAGCACACATGCAATGACTCTAGTTGTTGTTAGTGAAAAGAACACACATGCAATGACACTGGTTGTTGTTACTAAAAAGAACACACATGCAATGACACTGGTGGATCCATATGTGGATTGTGAAAAGAACACACATGCAATGACTCCAGTTGTTGTTAGTGAAAATAACATACATTCAATGACACTGGTGGATCCATAGGTGGTATATGTAGAGAACACACACTTATATGACACTGGTGGATCCATATGTGGTATGTGAAAAGAATACACATGCAATGACTCTGGTTGTTGTTAGTTAAAAGAACACACATGCAATGACACTGGTGGATCCATAGGTGGTATGTGAAAAGAACACACATTTCAATGACTCTAGTTGTTGTTACTAAAAAGAACACACATGCAATGACACTGGTGGATCCATGTGTGGTCTCTGTAGAGAACACACATTTCAATGACACTAGTGGATCCATAGGTGGTGTGTAAAAAGAACACACATGCAATGACTCTGGTTGTTGTTAGTGAAAAGAACACACATGCAATGACACTGGTGGATCCATAGGTGGTATGTGAAAAGAACACACATGCAAAATGACTCTGGTTGTTGTTACTAAAAAGAACACACATGCAATGACACTGGTGGATCCATAGGTGGATTATGAAATGAACACACATGCAATGACACTGGTGGATCCATAGGTGGTATGTGAGAAGAACACACATTTCAATGACTTTGGTTGTTGTTACTAAAAAGAACACACATGCAATGACACTGGTGGATTTATAGGTGGATTGTGAAAAGAGCACACATGCAATGACACTGGTTGTTTTTACTAAAAAGAACGCACATGCAATGACACTAGTGGATCCATAGGTGGATTATGAAACGAACACACATGCAATGACATTGGTGGATCCATAGGTGGTATGTGAGAAGAACACACATTTCAATGACTCTGGTTGTTGTTACTAAAAAGAACACACATGCAATGAGACTGGTGAATCCATGGGTGGATTGTGAAAAGAGCACACATGCAATGACACTTGGGGATCCATATGTGGTATGTGAAAAGAACACACATGCAATGACTCGAGTTGTTGTTAGTGAAAAGAACATACATGCCATGAAACCGGTGGATCTATGTGTAGTCTCTGAAGAGAGCACACATTTCAATGACTCTGGTTGTTGTTAGTAAAAAGAACACATATGCCATGACACTGGTGGATCCATGTGTGGTCTCTGAAGAGAACACACATGCAATGACACTGGTTGTTGTTACTAAAAAGAACACACATGCAATGACACTGTTGGATCCATGGGTGGATTGTGAAAGGAACACACATGCAATGACACTTGTGGATCCATAGGTGGTATGTGAAAAGAACACACATTTCAATGACTCTGGTTGTTGTTACTAAAAACAACACACATGCAATGACACTAGTGGATCCATGTGTGGTCTCTATAGAGCACACACACTTCAATGACACTGGTGGATCCATATGTGGTATGTGAAAAGAACACACATGCAATGACACTGGTGGATCCATATGTGGTATGTGAAGAGAACACACATGCAATGACACTGGTGGATCCATAGGTGGTATGTGAGAAGAACAGCCATGAAATGACTCTGGTTATTCTTAGTAAAAAGAACACACATGCAATGACACTGGTGGATCCATAGGTGGTCTCTGAAGAGAGCACACATTCAATGACTTCAGTTGTTGTTAGTGAAAAGAACACACATGCAATGAAACTGGTTGTTACTAAAAAGACCACACATGCAATGACACTGGTGGATCCATGTGTGGATTGTGAAAAGAACACACATGCAATGACACTGGTGGATCTATAGATGGTATGTGAGAAGAACAACCATGAAATGACCCTGGTTGTTCTTAGTAAAAAGAACACATATGCAATGACACTTGTAGTTCCATAGGTGGTCTCTAAAGAGAGCACACATGCAATGACTCCAGTTGTTGTTAGTGAAAAGAACACACATGCAATGACACTGGTTGTTGTTACTAAGAAGAACACACATGCAATGACACTGGTGGATCCATATGTGGATTGTGAAAAGAACACACATGCATTCACTCCAGTTGTTGTTAGTGAAAATAACATACATGCAATGACACTGGTGGATCCATAGGTGGTATCTGTAGAGAACACACATTTCAATGACACTGGTGGATCCATATGTGGTATGTGAAAAGAACACACATGCAATGACTCTGGTTGTTGTTAGTGAAAAGAACACACATGCAATGACACTGGTGGATCCATGGGTGGATTGTGAAAGGAACACACATGCAATGACACTTGTGGATCCATAGGTGGTATGTGAAAAGAACACATATTTCAATCACTCTGGTTGTTGTTACTAAAAACAACGCACATGCAATGACACTAGTGGATCCATGTGTGGTCTCTCTAGAGCACACACATTTCAATGACTGGTGGATCCATATGTGGTATGTGAAAAGAACACACATGCAATGACAATGGTGGATCCATACGTGGTATGTGAAGAGAACACACATGCAATGACACTGGTGGATCCATAGGTGGTATCTGAGAAGAACAGCCATGAAAAGACTCTGGTTGTTCTTAGTAAAAAGAACACACATGCAATGACACTGGTGGATCCATAGGTGGTCTCTGAAGAGAGCACACATGCAGTGACTTCAGTTGTTGTTAGTGAAAAGAACACACATGCAATAACACTGGTTGTTGTTACTAAAAAGAACACACATGCAATGACACTGGTGGATCCATGTGTGGATTGTGAAGAGAACACACATGCAATGACACTGGTGGATCCATAGGTGGTATGTGAGAAGAACAACCATGAAATGACCCTGGTTGTTCTTAGTAAAAAGAACACACATGCAATGACACTGGTGGATCCATAGGTGGTCTCTGAAGAGAGCACACATGCAGTGACTTCAGTTGTTGTTAGTGAAAAGAACACACATGCAATAACACTGGTTGTTGTTACTAAAAAGAACACACATGCAATGACACTGGTGGATCCATATGTGGATTGTGAAAAGAATACACATGCAATGACTCCAGTTGTTGTTAGTGAAAATAACATACATGCAATAACACTGGTGGATCCATGTGTGGTCTCTGTAGAGAACACACATTTCAATGACACTGGTGGATCCATATGTGGTATGTGAAAAAACACACATGCAATGACACTGGTTGTTGTTACTAAAAAGAACACACATGCAATGAAACTGGTGGATCCATATGTGGATTGTGAAGAGAACACACACGCAATGACACTGGTGGATCCATAGGTGGTATGTGAGAAGAACAGCCATGAAATGACTCTGGTTGTTCTTAGTAAAAAGAACACACATGCAATGACACTGGTGGATCCATAGGTGGTCTCTCAAGAGAGCACACATGCAATGACTCCAGTTGTTGTTAGTGAAAAGAACACACATGCAATGACACTGGTTGTTGTTACTAAAAAGAACACACATGCAATGACACTAGTGGATCCATGTGTGGATTGTGAAGAGGACACACATGCAATGACACTAGTGGATCCATAGGTAGTATGTGAGAAGAACAGTCATGAAATGACTCTGGTTGTTCTTAGCAAAAAAAACACACATGCAATGACACTAGTGGATCCATAGGTGGTCTCTGAAGAGAGCACACATGCAATGACTCTAGTTGTTGTTAGTGAAAAGAACACACATGCAATGACACTGGTTGTTGTTACTAAAAAGAACACACATGCAATGACACTGGTGGATCCATATGTGGATTGTGAAAACAACACACATGCAATGACTCTAGTTGTTGTTAGTGAAAATAACATACATGCAATGACACTGGTGGATCCATAGGTGGTATATGTAGAGAACACCCATTTATATGACACTGGTGGATCCATATGTGGTATGTGAAAAGAACACACATGCAATGACTCTGGTTGTTGTTAGTGAAAAGAACACACATGCAATGACACTGGTGGATCCATAGGTGGTATGTGAAAAGAACACACATTTCAATGACTCTGGTTGTTGTTACTAAAAAGAACACACATGCAATGACACTGGTGGATCCATGGGTGGATTGTGAAAAGAACACACATGCAATGACACTAGTGGATCCATAGGTGGTATGTGAAAAGAACACACATTTCAATGACTCTGGTTGTTGTTACTAAAAAGAACACACATGCAATGACACTGGTGGATCCATGTGTGGTCTCTGTAGAGAACACACATTTCAATGACACTAGTGGATCCATATGTGGTATGTGAAAAGAACACACATGCAATGACTCTGGTTGTTGTTAGTGAAAAGAACACACATGCAATGACACTGGTGGATCCATAGGTGGTATGTGAAAACAACACACATGCAAAATGACTTTGGTTGTTGTTACTAAAAAGAACACACATGCAATGACACTGGTGGATCCATAGGTGGATTATGAAATGAACACACATGCAATGACACTGGTGGATCCATAGGTGGTATGTGAGAAGAACACACATTTCAATGACTTTGGTTGTTTTACTAAAAAGAACACACATGCAATGACACTGGTGGATTTATAGGTGGATTGTGAAAAGAGCACACATGCAATGACACTGGTTGTTGTTACTAAAAAGAACACTGATGCAATGACACTAGTGGATCCATAGGTGGATTATGAAATGAACACACATGCAATGACATTGGTGGATCCATAGGTGGGATGTGAGAAGAACACACATTTCAATGACTCTGGTTGTTGTTACTAAAAAGAACACACATGCAATGACACTGGTGAATCCATGGGTGGATTGTGAAAAGAGCACACATGCAATGACACTAGGGGATCCATATGTGGTATGTGAAAAGAACACACATGCAATGACTCCAGTTGTTGTTAGTGAAAAGAACATACATGCAATGAAACAGGTGGATCTATGTGTGGTCTCTGAAGAGAGCACACATTTTAATGACTCTGGTTGTTGTTAGTAAAAAGAACACACATGCAATGACACTGGTGGATCCATGTGTGGTCTCTGAAGAGAACACACATGCAATGACACTGGTTGTTGTTACTAAAAAGAACACACATGCAATGACACTGGTGGATCCATGGGTGGATTGTGAAAGGAACACACATGCAATGACACTTGTGGATCCATAGGTGGTATGTGAAAATAACACACATTTCAATGACTCTGGTTGTTGTTACTAAAAACAACACACATGCAATGACACTAGTGGATCCATGTGTGGTCTCTATAGAGCACACACATTTCAATGACACTGGTGGATCCATATGTGGTATGTGAAAAGAACACACATGCAATGACACTGGTGGATCCATACGTGGTATGTGAAGAGAACATAGATGCAATGACACTAGTGGATCCATAGGTAGTATGTGAGAAGAACAACCATGAAATGACTCTGGTTGTTCTTAGCAAAAAAACACATGCAATGACACTAGTGGATCCATAGGTGGTCTCTGAAGAGAGCACACATGCAATGACTCTAGTTGTTGTTAGTGAAAAGAACACACATGCAATGACACTGGTTGTTGTTACTAAAAAGAACACACATGCAATGACACTGGTGGATCCATATGTGGATTGTGAAAAGAACACACATGCAATGACTCCAGTTGTTGTTAGTGAAAATAACATACATGCAATGACACTGGTGGATCCATAGGTGGTATCTGTAGAGAACACCCATTTATATGACACTGGTGGATCCATATGTGGTATGTGAAAAGAACACACATGCAATGACTCTGGTTGTTGTTAGTGAAAAGAACACACATGCAATGACACTGGTGGATCCATAGGTGGTATGTGAAAAGAACACACATTTCAATGACTCTGGTTGTTGTTACTAAAAAGAACACACATGCAATGACACTGGTGGATCCATGGGTGGATTGTGAAAAGAACACACATGCAATGACACTAGTGGATCCATAGGTGGTATGTTAAAAGAACACACATTTCAATGACTCTGGTTGTTGTTACTAAAAAGAACACACATGCAATGACACTGGTGGATCCATGTGTGGTCTCTGTAGAGAACACACATTTCAATGACACTAGTGGATCCATATGTGGTATGTGAAAAGAACACACATGCAATGACTCTGGTTGTTGTTAGTGAAAAGAACACACATGCAATGACACTGGTGGATCCATAGGTGGTATGTGAAAAGAACACACATGCAAAATGACTTTGGTTGTTGTTACTAAAAAGAACACACATGCAATGACACTGGTGGATCCATAGGTGGATTATGAAATGAACACACATGCAATAACACTGGTGGATCCATAGGTGGTATGTGAGAAGAACACACATTTCAATGACTTTGGTTGTTTTACTAAAAAGAACACACATGCAATGACACTGGTGGATTTATAGGTGGATTGTGAAAAGAGCACACATGCAATGACACTGGTTGTTGTTACTAAAAAGAACACTGATGCAATGACACTAGTGGATCCATAGGTGGATTATGAAATGAACACACATGCAATGACATTGGTGGATCCATAGGTGGGATGTGAGAAGAACACACATTTCAATGACTCTGGTTGTTGTTACTAAAAAGAACACACATGCAATGGCACTGGTGAATCCATGGGTGGATTGTGAAAAGAGCACACATGCAATGACACTGGGGGATCCATATGTGGTATGTGAAAAGAACACACATGCAATGACTCCAGTTGTTGTTAGTGAAAAGAACATACATGCAATGAAACCGGTGGATCTATGTGTGGTCTCTGAAGAGAGCATACATTTTAATGACTCTGGTTGTTGTTAGTAAAAAGAACACACATGCAATGACACTGGTGGATCCATGTGTGGTCTCTGAAGAGAACACACATGCAATGACACTGGTTGTTGTTACTAAAAAGAACACACATGCAATGACACTGGTGGATCCATGGGTGGATTGTGAAAGGAACACACATGCAATGACACTTGTGGATCCATATGTGGTATGTGAAAAGAACACACATTTCAATGACTCTGGTTGTTGTTACTAAAAACAACGCACATGCAATGACACTAGTGGATCCATGTGTGGTCTCTATAGAGCACACACATTTCAATGACACTGGTGGATCCATATGTGGTATGTGAAAAGAACACACATGCAATGACACTGGTGGATCCATACGTGGTATGTGAAGAGAACACAGATGCAATGACACTGGTGGATCCATAGGTGGTATGTGAGAAGAACAGCCATGAAATGACTCTGGTTGTTCTTAGTAAAAAGAACACACATGCAATGACACTGGTGGATCCATAGGTGGTCTCTGAAGAGAGCACACATGCAATGACTTCAGTTGTTGTTAGTGAAAAGAACACACATGCAATGACACTGGTTGTTGTTACTAAAAAGAACACACATGCAATGACACTGGTGCATCCATGTGTGGATTGTGAAGAGAACACACATGCAATGACACTGGGGGATCCATAGGTGGTATGTGAGAAGAACAACCATGAATTGACCCTGGTTGTTCTTAGTAAAAAGAACACACATGCAATGACACTTGTGGATCCATAGGTGGTCTCTGAAGAGAGCACACATGCAATGACTCCATTTGTTGTTACTGAAAAGAACACACATGCAATGGCACTGGTTGTTCTTACTAAAAAGAACACACATGCAATGACACTGGTGGATCCATATGTGGATTGTGAAAAGAACACACATGCAATGACTCCAGTTGTTGTTAGTGAAAATAACATGCATGCAATGACACTAGTGGATCCATAGGTGGTATCTGTAGAGAACACACATTTCAATGACACTGGTGGATCCATATGTGGTATGTGAAAAGAACACACATGCAATGACTCTGGTTGTTGTTAGTGAAAAGAACACACATGCAATGACGCTGGTGGATCCATAGGTGGTATCTGAAAATAACACACATTTCAATGACTCTGGTTGATGTTAATAAAAAGAACACACATGCAATGACACTGGTGGATCCATAGGCGGTCTCTGAAGAGAGCACACATGCATTGACTCCAGTTGTTGTTAGTGAAAAGAACACACATGCAATGACACTGGTTGTTGTTACTAAAAAGAACACACATGCAATGACACTGGTGGATCCATGTGTGGATTGTGAAGAGAACACACATGCAATGACACTGGTGGATCCCTAGGTGGTATGTGAGAAGAACAGCCAGGAAATGACTCTGGTTGTTCTTAGTAAAAAGAACACACATGCAATGACACTGGTGGATCCATATGTGTTCTCTGAAAAGAGCACGCATGCAATCACTCCCGTTGTTGTTAGTGAAAAGAACACACATGCAATGACACTGGTGGATCCATATGTGGATTGTGAAAAGAACGACCATGCAATGACTCTAGTTGTTGTTAGTGAAAATAACATACATGCAATGACACTGGTGGATCCATAGGTGGTATCTGTAGAGAACACACATTTCAATGACACTGGTGGATCCATATGTGGTATGTGAAAAGAACACACATGCAATGACACTGGTGGATCCATACGTGGTATGTGAAGAGAACACAGATGCAATGACACTGGTGGATCCATAGGTGGTATGTGAGAAGAACAGCCATGAAATGACTCTGGTTGTTCTTAGTAAAAAGAACACACATGCAATGACACTGGTGGATCCATAGGTGGTCTCTGAAGAGAGCACACATGCAATGACTTCAGTTGTTGTTAGTGAAAAGAACACACATGCAATGACACTTGTTGTTGTTAATAAAAAGAACACACATGCAATGACACTGGTGCATCCATGTGTGGATTGTGAAGAGAACACACATGCAATGACACTGGTGGATCCATAGGTGGTATGTGAGAAGAACAACCATGAAATGACCCTGGTTGTTGTTAGTAAAAAGAACACATATGCAATGAAACTTGTGGATCCATAGGTGGTCTCTGAAGAGAGCACACATGCAATGACTCCAGTTGTTGTTACTGAAAAAAACACACATGCAATGGCACTGGTTATTGTTACTAAAAAGAACACACATGCAATGACACTGGTTGTTGTTACTAAAAAGAACACACATGCAATGACACTGGTTGTTGTTACTAAAAAGAACACACATGCAATGACACTGGTGGATCCATATGTGGATTGTGAAAAGAACACACATGCAATGACTCCAGTTGTTGTTAGTGAAAATAACATACATGCAATGACACTAGTGGATCCATAGGTGGTATCTGTAGAGAACACACATTTCAATGACACTCGTGGATCCATATGTGGTATGTGAAAAGAACACACATGCAATGACTCTGGTTGTTGTTAGTGAAAAGAACACACATGCAATGACACTGGTGGATCCATAGGTGGTATCTGAAAAGAACACACATTTCAATGACTTTGGTTGTTGTTAATAAAAAGAACACACATCCAATGACACTGGTGGATCCATGGATGGATTGTGAAAAGAACACACATGCAATGACACTGGTGGATCCATAGGCGGTCTCTGAAGAGAGCACACATGCATTGACTCCAGTTGTTGTTAGTGAAAAGAACACACATGCAATGACACTGGTTGTTGTTACTAAAAAGAACACACATACAATGACACTGGTGGATCCATGTGTGGATTGTGAAGAGAACACACATGCAATGGCACTAGTGGATCCATAGGTGGTATGTGAGAAGAACAGCCATGAAATGACTCTGGTTGTTCTTAGTAAAAAGAACACACATGCAATGACACTGGTGGATCCATAGGTGGTCTCTGAAGAGAGCAAGCATCCAATCACTCCAGTTGTTGTTAGTGAAAATAACACACATGCAATGACACTGGTGGATCCATATGTGGATTGTGAAAAGAGCAACCATGCAATGACTCTAGTTGTTGTTAGTGAAAATAACATACATGCAATGACACTAGTGGATCCATAGGTGGTATTTGTAGAGAACACACATTTCAATGACACTGGTGGATCCATATGTGGTATGTGAAAAGAACACACATGCAATGACTCCAGTTGTTGTTAGTGAAAAGAACATACATGCAATGACACCAGTGGATCCATGTGTGGTCTCTGAAGAGAGCACACATTTCAATGACTCTGGTTGTTATTAGTAAAAAAGAACACAGATGCAATGACACTGGTGGAACTATGTGTGGTCTCTTAAGAGAACACACATGCAATGACACTGGTTGTTGTTACTAAAAAGAACACACATGCAATGACACTGGTGGATCCATATGTGGATTGTGCAAAGAGCATACATGCAATGACTCTAGTTGTTGTTAGTGAAAAGAACATACATGCAATGACACTGGTGGTTCCATGTGTGGTCTCTGTACAGAACACACATTTCAATGACACTGGTGGATCCATGTGTGGTATGTGAAAAAACACACATGCAATGACACTGGTTGTTGTTACTAAAAAGAACACACATGCAATGACACTGGTGGCTCCATGTGTGGATTGTGAAGAGAACACACACGCAATGACACTGGTGGATCCATAGGTGGTATGTGAGAAGAACAGCCATGAAATGACTCTGGTTGTTCTTAGTAAAAAGAACACACATGCAATGACACTGGTGGATCCATAGGTGGTCTATGAAGAGAGCTCACATGCAATGACTCCAGTTGTTGTTAGTGAAAAGAACACACATGCAATGACACTGGTGGCTCCATGTGTGGATTGTGAAGAGAACACACACGCGATGACACTAGTGGATCCATAGGTGGTATGTGAGAAGAACACCCATGAAATGACTCTGGTTGTTCTTAGTAAAAAGAACACACATGCAATGACACTGGTGGATCCATAGGTGGTCTCTGAAGAGATCACACATGCAATAACTCCAGTTGTTGTTAGTGAAAAGAACACACATGCAGTGACAGTGGTTGTTGTTACTAAAAATAACACACATGCAATGACACTGGTGGATCCATGTGTGGATTGTGAAGAGAACACACATGCAATGACACTAGTGGATCCATAGGTGGTATGTGAGAAGAAGAACCATGAAATGACTCTGGTTGTTCTTAGCAAAAAGAACACACATGCAATGACACTGGTGGATCCATAGGTGGTCTCTGAAGAGAGCACACATGCAATCACTCCAGTTGTTGTTAGTGAAAAGAACACACATGCAATGACACTGGTTGTTGTTACTAAAAAGAACACATATACAATGACACTAGTGGATCCATATGTGGATTGTGAAAAGAACACACATGCAATGACTCCAGTTGTTGTTAGTGAAAATAACATAGATGCAATGACACTGGTGGATCCATAGGTGGTATCTATAGAGAACACACATTTCAATGACACTGGTGGATCCATATGTGGTATGTGAAAAGAACACACATGCAATGACTCTGGTTGTTGTTAGTGAAAAGAACACACATGCAATGAAACTGGTGGATCCATAGGTGGTATGTGAAAAGAACACACATTTCAATGAATCTAGTTGTTGTTACTATTAAGAACACACATGCAATGACACTGGTGGATCCATGGGTGGATTGTGAAAAGAACACACATGCAATGACACTTGTGGATCCATAGGTGGTATGTGAAAAGAACACACATTTCAATGACTCTAGTTGTTGTTACTAAAAAGAACACACATGCAATGACACTGGTGGATCCATGTGTGGTCTCTGTAGAGAACACACATTTCAATGACACTGGTGGATCCATATGTGGTATGTGAAAAGAACACACATGCAATGACTCTAGTTGTTGTTAGTGAAAAGAACACACACGCAATGACACTGGTGGATCCATAGGTGGTATGTGAAAAGAACACACATGCAAAATGACTCTGGTTGTTGTGACTAAAAAGAACACACATGCAATGACACTGGTGGATTATGAAATGAACACACATGCAATGACACTGGTGGATCCATAGGTGGTATGTGAGAAGAACAGCCATGAAATGACTCTGGTTGTTCTTAGTAAAAAGAACACACATGCAATGACACTAGTGGATCCATAGGTGGTCTCTGAAGACAGCCCACATGCAATCACTCTAGTTATTGTTAGTGAAAAGAACACACATGCAATGACACTGGTTGTTGTTACTAAAAAGAACACACATGCAATGACACTGGTGGATCCATATGTGGATTGTGAAAAGAACAAACATGGAATGACTCTAGTTGTTTTTAGTGAAAATAACATACATGTAATGACACTTGTGGATCCATAGGTGGTATCTGTAGAGAACACACATTTCAATGACACTGGTGGATCCATATGTGGTATGTGAAAAGAACACACATGCAATGACTCCAGTTGTTGTTAGTGAAAAGAACATACATGCAATGACACCGGTGGATCCATGTATGGTCTCTGAAGAGAGCACACATTTCAATGACTCTGGTTGTTGTTAGTAAAAAGAACAGACATGCAATAACACTGGTGGATCCATGTGTGGTCTCTAAAGAGAACACACATGCAATGACAATGGTTGGTATTACTAAAAAGAACACACATGCAATGACACTGGTGGATCCATGTGTGGATTGTGAAGAGAACACACATGCAATGACACTGGTGGATCCATATGTAGTATGTGAGAAGAACATCCATGAAATAACTCTCGTTGTTGTTAGTAAAAAGAACACACATGCAATGACACTGGTGGATCCATAGGTGGTATGTGAAAAGAGCACACATTTCAATGACTCTGGTTGTTGTTAGTGAAAAGAACACACATGCAATGACACTGGTTGTTGTTACTAAAAAGAACACCAATGCAATGACACTGGTGGATCCATATGTGGATTGTGAAAAGAGCACACATGCAATGACTCCAGTTGTTGTTAGTGAAAAGAACATACATGCAATGACACTGGTGGATCCATGTGTGGTCTCTGTAGAGAACACACATTTCAATGACACTGGTGCATCCATATGTGGTATGTGAAAAAAACACATGCAATGACACTGGTTGTTGTTACTAAAAAGAACACAGATGCAATGACACTAGTGGATCCATGTGTGGATTGTGAAGAGAACACACATGCAATGACACTGGTGGATCCATAGGTGGTCTCTGAAGAGAGCACACATGCAATGACTCCAGTTGTTGTTAGTGAAAAGAACACACATGCAATGACACTGGTTGTTGTTACTAAAAAGAACACACATGCAATGACACTGGTGGATCCATGTGTGCATTGTGAAGAGAACTCACATGCAATGACACTAGTGGATCCATAGGTGGTATGTCAGAAGAACAACCATGAAATGACTCTGGTTGTTCTTAGCAAAAAGAACACACATGCAATGACACTGCTGGATCCATAGGTGGTCTCTGAAGAGATCACACATGCAATGACTCCAGTTGTTGTTAGTGAAAAGGACACACATGCAATGACACCGGTTGTTGTTACTAAAAAGAACACACATGCAATGACACTGGTTGTTGTTACTAAAAAGAACACACATGCAATGACACTAGTGGATCCATATGTGGATTGTGAAAAGAAAACACATGCAATGACTCCAGTTGTTGTTAGTGAAAATAACATACATGCAATGACATTGGTGGATCCATAGGTGGTATCTGTAGAGAACACACATTTCAACACACTGGTGGATCCATATGTGGTATGTGAAAAGAACACACATGCAATGACTCTGGTTGTTGTTAGTGAAAAGAACACACATGCAATGACACTGGTGGATCCATAGGTGTTATGTGAAAAGAACACACATTTCAATGAATCTGGTTATTGTTACTTAAAAGAACACACATGCAATGACACTAGTGGATCAGTGGGTGGATTGTGAAAAGAACACACATGCAATGACACTAGTGGATCCATAGGTGGTATGTGAAAAGAACACACATTTCAATGACTCTAGTTGTTGTTACTAAAAAGAACACACATGCAATGACACTGGTGGATCCATGTGTGGTCTCTGTATTGAACACACATTTCAATGACACTGGTGGATCCATATGTGGTATGTGAAAAGAACACACATGCAATGACTCTAGTTGTTGTTAGTGAAAAGAACACACATGCAATGACACTGGTGGATCCATAGGTGGTATGTGAAAAGAACACACATGCAAAATGACTCTGGTTGTTGTTACTAAAAAGAACACACATGCAATGACACTGGTGGATCCATAGGTGGATTATGAAATGAACACACATGCAATGACACTGGTGGATCCATAGGTGGTATGTGAGAACAACAGCCATGAAATGACTCTGGTTGTTCTTAGTAAAAAGAACACACATGCAATGACACCGGTGGATCTGTAGGTGGTCCCTGAAGAGATCACACATGCAATCACTCCAGTTGTTGTTAGTGAAAAGAACACACATGCAATGACACTGGTTGTTGTTACTAAAAAGAACACACATGCAATAACACTAGTGGATCCATATGTGGATTGTGAAAAGAACAAACATGCAATGACTCCAGTTGTTGTTAGTGAAAATAACATACATGCAATGACACTGGTTGATCCATAGGTGGTATCTGTAGAGAACACACATTTCAATGACACTGGTGGATCCATATGTGGTATGTGAAAAGAACACACATGCAATGACTCTAGTTGTTGTTAGTGAAAAGAACATACATGCAATGACACCGGTGGATCCATGTGTGCTCTCTGAAGAGAGCACACATTTCAATGACTCTGGTTGTTGTTAGTAAAAAGAACAGACATGCAATGACACTGGTGGATCCATGTGTGGTCTCTGAAGAGAACACACATGCAATGACACTGGTTGGTGTTACTAAAAAGAACACACATGCAATGACACTGGTGGATCCATGTGTGGATTGTGAAGAGAACACACATGCAATGACACTGGTGGATCCATAGGTGGTATGTGAAAAGAGCACACATTTCAATGACTCTAGTTATTGTTACTGAAAAGAACACATGCAATGACACTGGTTGTTGTTACTAAAAAGAACACACATGCAATGACACTGGTGGATCCATATGTGGATTGTGAAAAGAGCACACATGCAATGACTCTAGTTGTTGTTAGTGAAAAGAACATACATGCAATAACACTGGTGGATCCATGTGTGGTCTCTGTAGAGAACACACATTTCAATGACACCGGTGGATCCATATGTGGCATGTGAAAAAACACACATGCAATGACACTGGTTGTTGTTACTAAAAAGAACACACATGCAATGACACTGGTGGATCCATAGGTGTTATGTGAAAAGAACACACATTTCAATGAATCTGGTTATTGTTACTTAAAAGAACACACATGCAATGACACTAGTGGATCAATGGGTGGATTGTGAAAAGAACACACATGCAATGACACTAGTGGATCCATAGGTGGTATGTGAAAAGAACACACATTTCAATGACTCTAGTTGTTGTTACTAAAAAGAACACACATGCAATGACACTGGTGGATCCATGTGTGGTCTCTGTAGAGAACACACATTTCAATGACACTGGTGGATCCATATGTGGTATGTGAAAAGAACACACATGCAATGACTCTAGTTGTTGTTAGTGAAAAGAACACACATGCAATGACACTGGTGGATCCATAGGTGGTATGTGAAAAGAACACACATGCAAAATGACTCTGGTTGTTGTTACTAAAAAGAACACACATGCAATGACACTGGTGGATCCATAGGTGGATTATGAAATGAACACACATGCAATGACACTGGTGGATCCATAGGTGGTATGTGAGAACAACAGCCATGAAATGACTCTGGTTGTTCTTAGTAAAAAGAACACACATGCAATGACACCGGTGGATCTGTAGGTGGTCCCTGAAGAGATCACACATGCAATCACTCCAGTTGTTGTTAGTGAAAAGAACACACATGCAATGACACTGGTTGTTGTTACTAAAAAGAACACACATGCAATAACACTAGTGGATCCATATGTGGATTGTGAAAAGAACAAACATGCAATGACTCCAGTTGTTGTTAGTGAAAATAACATACATGCAATGACACTGGTTGATCCATAGGTGGTATCTGTAGAGAACACACATTTCAATGACACTGGTGGATCCATATGTGGTATGTGAAAAGAACACACATGCAATGACTCTAGTTGTTGTTAGTGAAAAGAACATACATGCAATGACACCGGTGGATCCATGTGTGCTCTCTGAAGAGAGCACACATTTCAATGACTCTGGTTGTTGTTAGTAAAAAGAACAGACATGCAATGACACTGGTGGATCCATGTGTGGTCTCTGAAGAGAACACACATGCAATGACACTCGTTGGTGTTACTAAAAAGAACACACATGCAATGACACTGGTGGATCCATGTGTGGATTGTGAAGAGAACACACATGCAATGACACTGGTGGATCCATAGGTGGTATGTGAAAAGAGCACACATTTCAATGACTCTAGTTGTTGTTACTGAAAAGAACACATGCAATGACACTGGTTGTTGTTACTAAAAAGAACACACATGCAATGACACTGGTGGATCCATATGTGGATTGTGAAAAGAGCACACATGCAATGACTCTAGTTGTTGTTAGTGAAAAGAACATACATGCAATAACACTGGTGGATCCATGTGTGGTCTCTGTAGAGAACACACATTTCAATGACACCGGTGGATCCATATGTGGCATGTGAAAAAACACACATGCAATGACACTGGTTGTTGTTACTAAAAAGAACACACATGCAATGACACTGGTGGATGCATGTGTGGATTGTGAAGAGAACACACATGCAATGACACTAGTGGATCCATATGTGGTATGTGAGAAGAACAGCCATGAAATGACTCTGGTTGTTCTTAGCAAAAAGAACACACATGCAATGACACTGGTTGATCCATAGGTGGTCTCTGAAGAGAGCACACATGCAATGACTCCAGTTGTTGTTAGTGAAAAGAACACACATGAAATGACACTGGTTGTTGTTACTAAAAAGAACACACATGCAATGACACTGGTGGATCCATATGTGGATTGTGAAAAGAACACACATGCAATGACTCCAGTTGTTGTTAGTTAAAATAACATACATGCAATGACACTGGTGGATCCATAGGTGGTATCTGTAGAGAACAAACATTTAAATGACACTGGTGGATCCATATGTGGTATGTGAAAAGAACACACATGCAATGACTCTAGTTGTTGTTAGTGAAAAGAACACAGATGCAATGACACTGGTGGATCCATAGGTGGTATGTGAAAAGAACACACATTTCAATGACTCTGGTTGTTGTTACTAAAAAGAACACACATGCAATGACACTGGTGGATCCATTGGTGGATTGTGAAAAGAACACGCATGCAATGACACTAGTGGATCCATAGGTGGTATGTGAAAAGAACACACATTTCAATTACTCTTGTTGTTACTAAAAAGAAACACATGCAATGACACTGGTGGATCCATCTGTGGTCTCTGTAGAGAACACACATTTCAATGACACTGGTGGATCCATATGTGGTATATGAAAAGAACACACATGCAATGACTCTAGTTTTTGTTAGTGAAAAGAACACACATGCAATGACATTGGTGGATCCATAGGTGGTACGTGAAAAGAACACACATGCAAAATGACTCTGGTTGTTGTTACTAAAAAGAACACACATGCAATGACACTGATGGATCCATAGGTGGATTATGAAATGAACACACATGCAATGACACTGGTGGATCCATAGGTGGATTATGAAATGAACACACATGCAATGACACTGGTGGATCCATAGGTGGTATGTGAGAAGAACACACATTTCAATGACTCTGGTTGTTGTTACTAAAAAGAACACACAAGCAATGACACTGGTGGATCCATAGGTAGATTGTGAAAAGAGCACACATGCAATGACACTGGTTCTTGTTACTAAAAAGAACACACATGCAATGACACTGGTGGATCCATATGTGGATTATGAAAATAACACACATGCAATGACACTGGTGGATCCGTAGGTGGATTATGAAATGAACACACATGCAATGACACTGGTGGATCCATAGGTGGTATGTGAGAAGAACACACATTTCAATGACTCTGGTTGTTGTTACTAAGAAGAACACACATGCAATGACACTGGTGGATCCATAGGTGGATTGTGAAAAGAGCACACATGCAATGGCACTGGTTGTTGTTACTAAAAAGAACACACATGCAATGACACTTCTGGATGCATAGGTGGATTATGAAATGAACACACATGCAATGACACCGGTGGATCCATAGGTGGTATGTGAGAATTTCAATGACTCTGGTTGTTGTTACTAAAAAGAACACACATGCAATGACACTGGTGGATCCATGGGTGGATTGTGAAAAGAGCACACATGCAATGACACTGGGGGATCCATATGTGGTATGTGAAAAGAACACACATGCAATGACTCTGGTTATTGTTACTGAAAAGAACATACATGCAATGAAACCGGTGGATGCATGTGTGATCTCTGAAGAGAGCACACATTTCAATGACTCTGGTTGTTGTTAGTAAAAAGAACACACATGCAATGACACTGGTGGATCCATGTGTGGTCTCTGAAGAGAACACACATGCAATGACACTGGTTGTTGTTACTAAAAAGAACACACATGCAATGACACTGGTGGATCCATGTGTGGATTGTGAAGAGAACACACATGCAATAACACTGGTGGATCCATAGGTGGTATGTCAGAAGAATAGCCATGAAATGACTCTGGTTGTTGTTAGTAAAAAGAACACACATGCAATGACACTGGTGGATCCATAGGTGGTATGTGAAAAGAGCACAAATTTCAATGACTCTGGTTGTTGTTAGTGAAAAGAACACACATGCAATAACACTGGTGGATCCATAGGTGGATTGTGAAAAGAGCACACATGCAATGACTCCAGTTGTTGTTAGTGAAAAGAACACACTTGCAATGACACTGGTGGATCCATAGGTGGATTGTGAAAAGAGCACACATGCAATGACACTGGTGGATCCATATGTGGTATGTGAAAAGAACACACGTGGAATGACTCTGGTTGTTGTTAGTAAAAAGAACACAGATGCAATGACACTGGTGGATCCATAGGTGGATTGTGAAAAGAGCACAAATGCAATGACATTTGAATGGTACTGGTGGATCCATATGCGGATTGTGAAAAGAGATTTTCCCTCTCTCTCTGTCACAAATCTCACAAAAGCCCAAACGTGTGGAGATCCCAAACAGGTGCTCACTCTGGGTGCTATGCCCTGATTGGCTGACACATATATCACGCGGATTGTATCCACCAACCGTTGATCCCATGTGATCCAACGGGCAGGATAACCCCTCCCTTCTCCACTTTTTTATGCATGGTCAATCCGTGCCACCTCTCTATCCGTGCCACCGATACTTTACCCCCATAAACAAGTGAAAACCCATCTATCTAACTAAAATAAATAAAATAAATGATCATATTTAGAAGAAGCCATTGTCTTCGTCTCCCGGTTTGTCCTCGTCTTCGTCAACGCCAAGGTCCCCACCATCACCGTCGTCGGTGCCCTCCTCTGACGACTCGACACCATCCCTTCCTCGAATAAGCGCGCTATCTCCTCGTCGGAGTCCTCCTCCTCCTCCTCCTCTTCGTAGTCCCACGGGTCCACGTCACTCTCCTCCGCTTCTGCCTCCAACTGATCGATGAACGCCTCCTCGTTGGCCAAGTCAGACTCGTCCAAATAGCTATCTCCTCTCTTCTTCCTGGTCTTATTCTCGTTCCTCTTCTTGTCCGTACTCGCCGGTGCAACACACGCCCCCGTCCTAGCTGCTACTTTGCGCTCGTCCGACGCTGCAGGTACCCCATGCTCCTCCTGCGCGGCCGGTACGAGCTTTGACGTCGCGGTGTCCTCGAGTGCCGATGTCGATGGATCCTGGCGCGGTCGGACACGACGTGCTGCCTCACCAGGCGACTCGCGAGCGCGAACGATGCAGCGAAGAGCCGGGGACGCAGGACGGTCAGTGGACGGGTTGGACCTGCCATTGCCACGGCGAGGGGGCATCGTGCTCGAGGTAGTTGCTCCGAATGGTCGATGGCGGGTACACAGAGTGGGGTGCCGATCTGATCAAGGATGAGCAGAGGTTTCGTGCGTCATGTCCACGCATGCATTTGTCGATTATCAAATAAAAAAGTAAGAAGTAATATCTCGCGTACTGAACAAAAGTGGCACGGCATATTCTAGACTCGTAAATATCCCGTGCGTGCATGTCACGTGGAGTTCGACGGAGGTGGACTTGCCGACGTGATCGTGCAGCAGTTGTGCGCGTCATTGCCCCATCAACACGTGACACACGCACGCGGGATGTGCGCGCTGATTCCCGTGACGACCACCCGGCTCGCACTCCCCTTATTATATACTAGATTTTGGGCGGCGCCAAAGACCATTGAAGTGTCCATCGCAATAAAGACAAGTCCCATCGATTCCCTACCCCTGCCTCCATGGCTTCTTTGAGAAGGTAGACCGTACACGGTGGTCTTGTATAATAGTACTAGTACTACTAGACCACGGCCTGTACTCTTACTCTTCTCCCACACTAATAATCACTATCTCCTTCCTCCTTCCGCCGCCACACTCACCCTGCAAGCCATGGCTCCACTGAGGAGGGGGAGAGGCCGGTCGACGATCCTCGCGGAGAAAAGGGAGAGAAATCGTCCTGAGGCACTTCTTGCTCTACTAGCCGCTCAAGCCCACCCTCTCATCGAGGCCCAATCTCCCCCGACAATGGCGACGAATGTTCTAGCAGGCGAGGGCTCCTCCCGGTACGGTCTCCTTATTCTACTTCTTCTCCATCTCCCTCTCCATCATGATCTTAATCAGCTTCTTCTTATTTTTCTTCTTCTTCTGGCTCTTCCTCTTCTACGTATTACAGGTCGACCGTGGAGCCCGAATCCACCACGACGGAGGCGTTGCAGGACCCGTTCGGCCTTGTTCCATGTCTCAGCGAGGTAGCAAATCTCCACGCTATTATTTCTCCGAGTTATGATGTGGATTTCTTAGATGATGTCCGTCCCGCATTGGTTTTTCTTCTTCTTTTGCGAGTTGTATTAGTTTTCATGAATATGACTGGATCCCTTGGTCTTTCCTTAATACCGCTGTTCATAGATTCACTATGGATTTTTTGTGATTAGGATTAGTTTATCGTGGTCATGAATAGATCTCCAGGTCCATTTTTTAACGCTGCGGCCAATAGATTCAACGGGGATTTTTTTGATCTGTATTAGTATTCACTTGGGACCTGGAGTGTAATTGTAGAATTCCTATTTCAATTAACATGAACGATGCAGCGATCGAAGGCCGAGTATCGTGAGAAGGTGGCCGCGATCTATTCCAAGATTGCCAACCAACATGAGCTTGCACGCTCCCTCACCCAAGCTAATGAGAGCCTACGCAAGCAATTATCTGTGCAGAAGGAGATCTCGCTAGATTTTGCACGTGACGTCGTTAGGCTGCAGAAAGTGCTCGACCGTAACTTGATCAGGCAAGAACAGGCCATCAAGATAATAAACGAGCTCACGGAGGAGAAGAAGAATCTCGCGGAAAGGTGCATTCTCCTACAGGACGAAGTCAGCGAGGCACTCAGAGGACGCATCGAGGAAACCAAGGCTACCATCCGAGCCTACCATGACAGGAACCGTTTCCTGGATGCAGTCAAGGAGATGAAGGCGGACATGAGCAGAGGGATCACCGTACTCGAGGGTGTTCGGAAAGAGAACGAGGAGCTAAGGGCGTGTCTAGAGGTGTATCGGAGCAATGCCCAAGTCTGATTCCCGTCAGCGGGTACACGAATACCAGTTCGTCCTCCTCTTCTTTTGTAATGTTTAGGGTTCAGGGAGCAATGCCCATGTCTGCTTCCCATTATAGGGTGCAATAAGAATACTAGGGCAACTCCTTATCTATCTGGACATGTGTTGGTGTTCATGTTCATGAATGGACACCATGTTCTCTTTTCCATTGTGTATCTGGACATGGGTTTCTGCATTTTGAGTTTGCCACTCTCCCACTACTATTTGGTGATATTGGGAAAAACCCACAGCACACTAAACTGCTGATAAATCTTATTTGTCTTCAAAATTGAAATTATGACAGTGCCACTAGTCGATTCAGTTAATTATGGAAACTAACCAGCTTGTCCTGGTGAACTGAACAAACCATACTATGTATTTTTGTTGCAGGGAAAGAGGCGAAAGATCGACCAGGACCTGGCGACCTGGCTAAATGACAAGATAACAATCCAAAGCGAGAAGCGCAATTCCCAGAAACTGGCCTTTGACCAACTGTGCACTGAATTCGCGGTGCTTTCTAACAAGTGCCAGAAACTGAAGGAGTTAAACGCCGACTGGGCGAAGCTACATAGTGAAGGTCGTGCCTCGGCTAGGAAGCAGACGGAGATCATGAAAGGGATCTTGAAGGAAAATCGTATGGCTACGGACAAAATTCTCCAATCCGTGACGGAGCGCTGGAACCTACAACTGAAGCACGACATAGTACTGAAGGAGCTGGCCAATCTTAGGGAGGAAAATAGGCAGCTCTGGGCCAGGCTCGCTTGAACACAACATATGTCTATTTAGTATTGAACTGCCTGGTTTATCCTCTGCAGTGGTGATTTTGTAAGCGTGAACTTAACTCTATGCACGATATGTGTGTTCGTCTGAACTTAGTTTGCTCGAGGATTGAGTTTGGCTTAGTTCGGAAAGCGCAACTACAAGTCTTACAATTAACTAGTTTCAGGCATTGGTACAACATAAATTATTCATTTCGAATTTCCTTTATCCTCTATAGTTTGTCCTTGTTCACCCTCGCGCGCCTTCTTCAGTTCCTTCAACAGATCCGCAATGTAGTACTCTAGCTTCTTCTTGTCTTCCCTGAGCTGATCCCTCTCCTTTTCTGCATTATGAATCGGCAACCTGTGACTATCCTGAAGCTTCTTTGCAGTTCCAAAAACCAAGCTCCCATCGATTCCGTTAGTTAGCTTTGACTGCAAATTCTTGATTTCTTGTTCCAGCTCCTTATTTCGTACCGACAACTTGTAATTTTTTTCAGCTGCATCACTTACATCAGTAAATCTCCCCGACCTTTCCAACTCATACATCTCCCATAACTGTGCCAAACATTTCTTAAGTGCATCTGGCCACTCAAGATCCACCCACTCTAATGCTTTACACACCGGGCCAACCTAAAAACACAAACACTATAGTGTTATGAACATGCACGATACATTTTACTTCATGTCACAGTTGCACATAATGTAAACAAACCTGATTTGTACAGCCCAAAAACCTTCTCCTAGTGTTACTGCCTTCGAATGCAACATATCTCCTCAGTTTTAGCCCATGGTCACATGGCACTTCTCCATCGAGATCTAGGCCCTCCCATTCGGAGTTGTAGATCGTCCTTGGTTTCTATAGGTAAACGCAAAGCTGAAATCGAACACGATTGCATGCACATATGGAGCTCAGATTGAGAGATTTACCATTGCCTAACCCTAGTCCGAGAAAACAGAGGAACTCACATCGTGGAAGGAATACTCGATGTCGGAGAGAAGGTTGTCACTGCTCGACTGGTCGTCCTCACCGTTCAAGGACAACATGGCGAATGCGATGGCGACGGTGACGGTGTCGGCGTCGGCGAGAGAGAGAGAGAGAGAGAGAGAGAGAGAGAGAGAGAGAGAGAGAGAGAGAGCAGCCCTTCTACCGCTGCAACAATGACTAAATTGGCATGTTACAATAGTTTAATGGATACCATGCCCTTTCCCTGGATTACTATCTCCTGCCTGATATGGATTCTCTTCACACATTCTCATTTCAAATATTAAACCTGCACTCCCTCCATCCCAATTTCATTGCCTAACGAAAACATACCAGTATATTACATCATCCAAAGAAACAAAATCATGTCAACTACAAGGTACTTATGCATCACTTCTTCAGTCATGGTTTCACAAAACATTACATTATAATATCCCAACAAACATAACCACAACATGGTTTCACAAAACATCACATTACAATCTCTCAACAAACGTAATCACAGAAACAAGTATATTACATCAACTCAAGAAACAAAATCATGTCGACTACAAGGTACTTACACATCACTTGTCCTGTCATGGTTTCGCAAAACATTACATTACAGTCTCTCAACAAACAAAATAACAGAAACAAGTACAGTACATCATCTCAAGAAACATAATCATGTCAACTACAATGTATTTATGCATCACTAGTCTAGTCATGGTTTCACAAAACATTACATTACAATGGCCCAACAAACATAATAACAGAAACAAGTACGGTACGTCATCTTAAGAAACATAATCATGTCGACTACAATGTACGTATGTCTTATTACAACAACGATGGTTTTAGTGAGTGACATGTCCGAAAATCTCAACAGCTCGCACAACATTATATCGCAATATCTCAACAAACATTATCACAGAAGCATGCTCTAAATGCAACAACAGTCAATATTACAAATACAGGCAGGGGAACCCCGCGGTCCATATGACAAGCCCAGGGTAGCAGCTATCATCAGATCTCATCAATGTCGACCACCTCATTCTGTTCAGCCACTACAGGGGCATCTACATCCACTATAACCTGTTCAACAACATCAGAAATGGTACCAAGGAAGAACACCTTCCTGGTTTGCTTCTTTCGCCGCATAATCTGCATAAGATCTTCAGTATACAAAACATCTATGAATTGCTGCTTCTTATGATGCCATCACCGGATTTTTGCCATCTTCTTAGGGCCAATACTGATTTCCTTACCGATCATCTCTCTCATTTCATGAAGAGTTATGTTTTTTGGAATCGACAGTGATCTCCACAGTACATGATGAAACTGCCTTATTAACTCCCTCATCAAGTTTTTCCATGTATGAATCCACCTCTAAGCGTATACTGAAGTTATCTAGATCAACATCTATTGGTCTGTATTCTCTAGGAGCAGAAGCTCTGGAAGCAAGATCTCCAGCATCTGCATACATATCATCAATCATCGCTTCAACTTTCACCTTACGATCAGCTGCACAATACTCCCAAACCATCTGAAGCTCATGGGAGTGCTCAATTTGCTGATAGGTATCATTCATGTTGCGCCACACCAATTTTGTCCTCTGACTAGAACCCCAGGGAATTCTAACGACAAGCATATCTACCAGCTGCGAAACAGACACAACCTCTTTGCAATTCACAAGCAGATGCACATCTTGCCCAAACACAACCCTCTTGCAACCAAAATCAAGCTTTGTAGTGTACTGCCGAACATGAACTGTGAACTCATATAGGTCCCTTGTATCAAAGTTGTGCCTAATTTGATTAAAAAGGGGAACATTTCAATTCATTCAATTCTATTATGCCGTAACTAATCTACTTGCAAGATAAGGCACAGATAAGAAAAATTCACCTCTCGCTCTTCTCCCGAGTTTTTTTCTTCGAGATCTGAGTGCTGCATCCGCCCACCGGAGCCGAACAATCCGCCGCCAGCCTTGCTTTTCTCTTCAACCCGCTACTCGTAGGTACCTTGGGAGCAGAATCCTTGCTGGCCTCCTCGCTAACCGGGGCTGAAGACCTCGCTGCTACTACGCGTTGAGCCCCAGACTTGGGCCCCGACGAACCCTTTTCAGTCGGCGACGTAGCTACAACCTTCGCCTTGCAAGACATGTTGGGACGCCGCCGCCGAATTCAGTGTCAGGGGAGGGAGAAAATCCTCAGCTGCCGGTAGATTTAGGGTCGCCCACAGCAAGATTCAGTGTCGAGAGTTAGGAAAGTACAGTAATGGATTTGCCCCTATGACAAGTGCAGGGTGGCTAAGAAGAGTGACCGGCGAAGGAGGAGCACATCAGGAACTAGTGTAATGGCATATCCTGACTTAACGAGCATGATTTGAAAATATTGGGTTTGGCCATCATTCACTCGAAAGACCCCTCTCAGCAATTGGCGCCCCAACTTTTCGAATCGCGGTGATAAAAATCAACTTGGTTACCGCGTTGCCTAGCCACCCCAACTTTTGGGCCGCAAAATTATATTCTCCGTTTTGGTGTAGATGAGTCACTGACATGTGGGACCGTTCTGTCAGTAGCCCGCTGCGCCAGCGCTGTGCAATTGCGCCAGCCCATGTTGTTTCCCGAGCAGAGCCCAGTGATTCAAATAGGATTTTACTATTTTAGCTAAAACCAGATTCTGTCAGTAGATTGAAAATGCAATTCAAAGAGATTCATTGAACCAAAATTCATGATTTCAATTTTGTTGGAAAGGTATTGAAATTATCTAATCACTCCCATTGGATTCAAACCAATTGAAATTATAGATCACCTATACCAAAAATAACAATACAGAGACTTTTGGCACTTCAAACATTTTTCTAAAATAAACTGTAAATGTTTTTGAGATGATTCCACCTCTCAAAAATCACATCTTCCATGATATACATGAATATGTAGAAAGATTTGGTTTTACAAATATGAAACATGGCTTAGTATTAAAAGAGTGCTATATAGACATTTCTAGTCATTCTAATATTATTAAATAGTAATATTAACTCTTGTAATATATGATCACAATTTTAAATCACATTCCCAAGTATTGGAATAGATGGTAATGACATGTGTCAACATGATTCACTATTTTAATTGGAGAATATTAAATCTTAAGGATTTAAAATAAGTAGAAATTACTTTTCTAAAATAAGAAGATTAAGAAAATGTTAATATTCCACATGATGATTGAGAAAATGCTAGATCATCTAGTATGAGCCCTTGTGTGCTAAATAGAAGTAGTGAAGTGTTGTTTGGTGATTGTGTATATTGAATGTATTTATAGACGCTAGTACCGACCTAAGCTACAACGAGTAGGAGTACTTCGAGGAAGAAGAAGAGAACTTCAACGACTGCAACAACTGCACTTCTCAAGGCAAGCCTAGTATGCAAGCTATCCATGCAAGTTTAGCTATGCAAGCTAACTTGTACAGATACCATATACACACCTTTGAGACGCAACTTTACCAATTCCTAGTTTTACTCCAAGCTTTACTTTCCCCTTTACTATAGTTTCTTACTTAGTTAATGAATTGTGATTAGTGGAAACTAGATTGGATCCTATCAAGGTCATAGGATTAGTCTTGGATACTTATACTTTCTTAGCACCCCCAATAGTGATACCCTCAATACTCGTGGCTAGTGCTAAGCATAAAACTGGATCACTTTAGATGGGAATACTTGGTAAAAATGATTATGAAAACCTTGGAATGAGGATTCATTCTATTGAAATGTTTTGACATGTGTTGTGTAACACAATGGTTTGGTGATGAAATTGTTAAGGCATGAGCCTTGACTTTAATAAAAACTGATGGTTGGGTTCGGATGCGATACCATTCCAATTTTACCGTACAACCACAATACCTGAGTTGGGTAGGGCTTTACTAGAAGTTTATATTTCTTAGTATGGGTTCCCTTGCGGAAGAGGTTGAGCTGAGGCTACCTTGTGATGAATGTCCACCTACGCAATACCCAGGATGGCAGATGGCCATGGCTGGGAGGCCAAACTCATAGGGGAGGTGCCTATACTAGGGTGTGTAATTGAAAGGTTAAGATTGATTATCCGCATATAAAGTATGATGATTCAGGGTTATCCCTGACGGATGTATCGAATTTTGTGGTGAAAGTGTACCACCTTTGTAGAGTGTCAAACTATTCGAATAGCCGCGTCTGTGGTTATGGACAGTTGGAGCGGACATACTATTCCGTTGTCAGATGTTTTCAAAATGAAATGTGACTTGAGGGATGACCTTGACTTGACCACAACAGAGTTGTGGATATGAAAACTAGTTTCCCCCTTAAGTGATGTAGAGAACTAAATTAGGTATTTACTCTTGAAGATTTATGAAATAAACCTAGATTTTTGCAAACAAACCTAGAGCTTATGATTCCTACTAGATTTACCTTTACTTATACTAGTCTTAGTTTGCGAGTACTTAAAGAGTACTCATGGCTTTGTCCCTAGCTATTCCCATGGCCAGACTATGAGGAGGATTACCCGGAAGATGGATAGCAGGAGCTCTATGACAACTAGGATCATCTCCCATCGTCAGCATTGCCTGTGACCCTGAAGATGGAGCCTACTACGTTAACTTTCCGCTGCTTTGATTGTATTAAGACTGGATCATGGGATCCTTTATTTGTAAGACCTTTATTATGGTTTGTAATGGATGATGTACTATGGTTCCACTTCTGTTATGTCTCGCAAAAATGGTAATCCTGGGATTGCGATGTACGGCATAACAGACATCTGGACTTAAAAATCCGAGTGTTGACAAGTTAGTATCAGAGCCATCCTGACCATAGGAGACCCTAGTTAGAATGTTCGCCGGAAAAACCTAGCTTCAAAACAAAGAAAGTGAGTATTTACAAAAAAAACTATTCTCACTCTTATCCTTGAGATTCTTTCAAAAAGAGATCACTTGTTACTCCAAACTCTTACAAGTCTACCTAAAACTTGACACACTTGATCACCTCACTAACTTACTCATCCTCAATTCTTATAGATGGAGGTCAAATACACCAAGTTTTACCAGTTGGGGAACAGAGGACAGCTTATCTGTGAGAGGGATCTGGATTCACTCTCAGAGTATCTTGGACGCCCGCAACCGGAGTTCTTCAGAGCACAACTCGAGGACTATGCTAGAGGGGAGCTACAGTGGCTGATTGTTGCCGACCTGAGAGGCAAAATGGAGCCACCTCTTTCCGACAAGATTCAGTTCAGCGTTTGGGAGAACAACTGGCTAGACGGATTAGCCAGGGCTATGCAAGAAACTCTTGCTCGCTTGTGTGCTCAGAACATCAATCAGATCATTGGCACCCATTTTGCTCACTATGCAAGATGTGACTCTATGGGACAGCCTCTATCCATTCCAGCCCATCCGGAGTTGAAGCACTATGTGGACCACATGGACTTCATGCTACATGAGACACAGAAGGAGTTGGACAATGCCCGTGATCACGCCAACCAGAGCAATGCTGAAGTTGTTGAGAGGAAGGAAACCATCGCCATCCTCGCCAAGGAACACAAGTCACTTCGCAGCCAGCGCAACAAAAAGGATCGCATCATCGCCCGTCTTTGTGAGAAGATAGCCACCCTGGAGGAGACCATCCATGACCAGGAGATCCAGCTGGAGGAGCAGCAGGAGCGGGAGGGTGAAGACATCCGTGGGGATATTCACTCTTACCTCAGTGATGAAAACGACTACCTAGAGGACGAAGCCATGGAGGACAACACTGATGAGGATCATGCTGACTTCATTGATGATGATTAGTCGCACTTGAGCACTATCGTAGGTGTGAGTTGTACCCGGTTCCACTGTATCGTAGCTTCATAGAATGGTTCTTAAAACCATCTGTTTCCTTGTTGTGGTGTGTGTTTGTAGCTATGCTAGGAGTGAATGAAAAGAAAGTTGCTAGTTTTCAAACACCTGAGTTATACTCAAAGCTTAAAGTTTTGAAACAAACACATGAACCCTAGAGATTTCCCTCGTGTCTCACTATCTATCTCAATCTTCAGATGACTCGCGGAAACCCCGGAGGAAGCAGTTAATCTCAGGACCCAATGCTGCAGATTCTGCAAATGTTAGTTTCTGACAGTGAAGCTGGTAGAGCTGAACGTCAAGCCAACTTAGCCACTCTGCGATAGATAGCCCAGATGGCCCATAATAATCAAGTACATGGAAACCAAGATCACCATGGATCCAAACTTAAGAACTTCCAGGATACCAACCCACCCATGTTTAGTAAGTCCGAGGAGCCTCTAGATGCTGATGATTGGCTACAAACCATGGAAAACAATTTATAAGTTGCAGGAGTTGACGCTAATGAGAAGGTGTTGTTTGCCACCCACTATATGTCCGGCTATGCTAGATCATGGTGGAATAGTACCCGTACAATGAATGGAGGGCAGATGATGACTTGGGAGGAGTTCAAACTCAAGTTCAGCAGGACCCATATGCCCCGAGGTCTAATCAAGAGGATGAGAGATGAATTCAGAGACTTGAAGCAAGGAAGGATGATTGTGGTTGATTACCGTGACAAATTTCTGTCACTAGCTAGGTATGCACCGAATGAGATTGACAATGAATCCAAGAAGAAGGAATGATTCCTGAATGGTCTGGATGATGAGATGTAGATAGTGCTAGTCAACATTCCCTTTGATGACCTTGAAGCCTTAGTGGATTCTGCAATCCAGATGGAAGGCAAGATCAACCAGGCCAGTGAGAACCGCAAGCGTCGAATGATGCATCAACCAGGACCACACCATACCCCGACGTATCGCCCGAACCCGTCTGCAGGATATGCACCCAGAAACAATAGACCCACAATGAACCGTCTGAACTATCCCAACCATGGAGGAGGAAACCCAAGGCCCGGAGGAAACCACAACAACAACCCCGGCAACTCCAATAATTTCAACCGTGCACTGCCAAAGTCCAACAACAACAACAATACTGCCCCAAGGCCTGGAAACAATGTTGTGCCTGTCGTAGGGAAAGACAAGTCAATGATCACTTGCTTTGAATGCGGAGTCACGGGTCACTACTCCAACGAGTGCCCCAAGAAGCTTGCCGTAGCAACCAATGTGAATGCACCTGCCCAACAGCAATGTCGTGTCCAGCCTGGAAAGAGATTCGCCCCAGGAAACCCACACAACCGTAATGGCCGTCTGTTCCACATGAATGCTGAAGAAGCCCAAGAAGCGCCAGATGTCATGCTGGGTATGTTTTCTGTTAACTCGGTTCTAGCAAGAGTGTTGTTTGATTCTGGAGCATCGCACTCGTTTGTTACAGAAGAATTTGCATGCACTAGTAAGATTCAACCAACAAATCTGAAGCATGTTATGATAGTTGAAATCCATGGTTCGACCACCAAAGCTAGAAAAGTTTGCAAGGCCGTACCTATCAGAATAAATGGGATAGATTTTTGTGCCATTCTAATAGTACTTGGAACCAAAGGTTTGGAAGTAGTGCTAGGGATGGATTGGATGTCGAAACATCAAGGATTAATCGACTGTGCTAAGAAAGCCATAACCATGACCAGTAGCACCGGAGTATCAATAGAACATGTATTTGAGACTTTGCTCCATCAATTCAAGTGCAACAAGAGTCTAGCCAAGACCACCATTGACCAAGTCAGAGTAGTCTATGAATACCCCGACGTGTTCCCAGATGAACTACATGGTATGCCCCCAGATTGGGATATCGAGTTTGTCATTGAACTAATCCCTGGAACCAGACCCATAGCTTAGAGACCATATAGTATGAACCCATCTGAACTAGTGGAGCTGAAGAAGCAACTTGATGATATGCTGGGAAAAGGACTGATTCAACCAAGTGCATCGCCATGGAGATCACCTGTTTTGTTTGTTGATAAGAAGGATGGTGCCAACCGTCTTTGTATGGATTATCTAAATTTGAATGACGTCACCATCAAGAACAAGTACCCTTTGCCAAAGATAGAAGATTTGTTTGATCAGCTGGCTGGTGCCAGAGTGTTTTCTAAGATTGACCTTAGGACTGGTTATCACCAACTAAAGGTTCGTGCAACAGATATCCCGAAGACTGCCTTCACCACCAGATATGGATTGTATGAGTATAATGTCATGTCTTTCGGATTAACCAATGCCCTCGCTTATTTCATGAATCTCATGAATAAGATTTTTATGAATTTTATGGATAAGTTTGTCGTTGTGTTTATCAATGACATTCTAATCTACTCCAAATCAGAAGAGGACCATGAGCAACATCTGAGAACCATCCTTGAAACCCTTAGAGAGCATCAGTTGTATGCCAACTTTAGCAAGTGTGAATTCTGGTTAAAAGAAGTAGGATTCCTAGGCCATATCCTGTCGGCAGGAGGAGTCACTGTCGATCCCACCAAGATCAAAGATGTTGAAGAATGGAAAGCCCCAACCACCCATATAGAAGTTCGCGCATTTCGTGGATTATCTAGATACTACCGCAAGTTCGTGGAAGGATTCTCAAGCATCACAAGACCGATGACCCAGTTGTTGAAGAAAGATAAGAAGTTTGAATGGACTAACAAATGTGAAGTAGGTTTTCAAGATCTCAAGAAGAGATTGATTTCAGCCCCAATTTTGATCATGCCGAATATCAAGAAGCCTTTTGATGTGTATTGTGACGCATCCAAGATTGTTCTCGGATGTGTATTAATGCAAGAAGGTAAAGGCATATCCTATCTTTCCAGACAACTGAAGCAGCATGAGAAGAACTACCCTACCCATGACCTCGAACTAGCAACCGTAGTTTTAGCTTTGAAGACATGGTGTCATTACCTTATAGGTAACCGTTGTGAGATTTATTCAGATCACAAGAGTCTGAAGTATATCTTCACCCAGAAGGAGCTGAATATGAGGCAAAGGAGATGGATAGAGTTAATCAAGGATTATGACCTTGACATTCACTATTACCTCAGCAAACCCAATATGGTAGCCATTGTAATCAAGTTTTAGCTTTGAAGACATGTCGTCATTACCTTATGGGTAACTGCTATGAGATTTATTCGAATCACAAGAGTCTGAAGTATATCTTCACCCAGAAGGAGATGAATATGAGGCAAAGGAGATGGATAGAGTTAATCAAGGATTATGACCTTGACATTCACTATCACCCCGAATGTGGTAGCGGATGCTCTTAGCAGATTGCCATGTAGATTAAACACCATGATAAAGGAAGCCCAACCAAGTCTACATGAGGAGATGGAGAATTTCAGAGTGGAGCTAGTTAGCGAAGGATTTTTAGCTAGCATAGAACTCCAACCCACTTAGATTAGTCAGATAAAAGAGGCCTAGAAAGGAAACGCAAGTATCGATGGAATCAGACATCGTATCAAAACAGGGAAGGTACCTAGATTCACCGAAGATGAAGAAGGAGTTTTGTGGTACAAAGGACGTATCTGTGTTCCAGTAGATTCGGAGTTGAAACAAGTCATTATGCAGGAAGCTCATGATACTCTTTATTTTATCCACCCGGGAGGAACCAAGATATATAAGAATCTGAAGGAGCAATTTTTGTGGCACAAAATGAAGAGAGAAGTCGGAAGCTACATAGCCAAGTGTGATATCTGTCAGAGAGTCAAACCAGAACATCAGCGACCTGCAGGACTGTTGCAACCATTGCAGATTCCGGAATGGAAATGGCATTCCGTCGGAATGGACTTTATCACAGGTTTGCCTATATCTAGTAGGGGAAATGAATCTTTTTGGGTCATCGTAGACAGATTGTCTAAGGTAGCCCATTTCATACCCATCAAGACAACCTACTAGAGTTCAAAGCTAGCAGAGTTGTATATCGCTAGAATAGTCAGCCTGCATGGAACCCCTAGGACCATATTGTCAGATCGAGGAACCCAGTTTACCTCAAGATTTTGGCAGAAAGTCCAAGAAGGATTAGGAACTAAACTGAATTTCAGCACAACTTATCACCTGCAAACCGACGGACAAACTGAAAGAGTCAACCAGATATTAGAAGATATGTTGAGAGCTTGTGTTCTAGAATATGGATCTAAATGGGAAGATTGTCTGCCTTCCACGGAATTCTCTTACAACAATAGTTATCAAGCCAGTTTGCAAATGGCCCCATTTGAATTTCTGTATGTAAGAAAGTGTCGTACCACGTTGAATTGGTCGCAAGTAGGAGAGAGTCAGATCTTCGGACCCGACATTCTACGAGAAGCTGAAGAGAAGGTTCACAAGGTCTGTGAGCACCTCAAGACCGCTCAATCCAGACAGAAGAGTTATGCAGATAAAAGACGTCGAGACTTGACCTTCAATGTCGGCAATTTTGTGTATCTCAAAGTATCACCCTTGAAGGGAATGCAGTGTTTTTGTCTGAAAGGAAAGCTATCCCCTAGATATATTGGACCCTTCAAGATTTTGAATCACCGAGGAGAAGTATCCTATCAACTGGAACTGCCTGAGAAGATGTTAGCCATAGATATTGACAAGGATCTAACTTATCGTGAAGTTCCCATATGCATATTGGAAGAAGCATTTAGAACCACCCGGACCAGAAGTATCAAGTTTCTCAAGATCCAATGGAGTAACCATACCGAAGAAGAAGCCACCTGGGAACAAGAAGACTATATTAGGACTGAGTTTCCCAATCTCTTTAGTTCCTAGTTTTTCCTAAATCTTGGGACGAGATTCTGTTTAAGGAGGGAAGGTTTGTAACATCCCAAAAATATTAATCAAGCTTATCAAGCTCTAATCACCCAAGTTTAGGGTTAACAAAAACTTTTATTATTAAACTTAATATGAGTGCATGTGTGAATTGCATTAGTGTATGAATGTTTGAAATTGCCATGATTGGTTACTAAAAATGATAAGGATTAGTTTAAAGATGAATACTACATCATCTAGATCACTTACAAACATAATCAAATGAAAAGAAAATCAAATATAGATCATAGGATCAAATGGTCATTTTGGCCAAACTTATCCACTAGACCACTTTGAGTGTCCCAGTAAAAGATTTCCAACAGAAACAATTCCAATTCTTTTCACCCCTTGCTAGACCAACTCCAAGTGAATCCAAGCAAACTTTACAAAGTGACAGAAACTATTTTCAAATCTATTTAAGAGGCATTGCAAAATTGAATCAAGTTCATATGCCTAGATCATCACTTTTCAAAAACCATTCAAACCAATTCCCCTTGACCATTCCCAGCAACCATATACTACTTAGCAAGTAACAAGATCACTCACCAAAAATCATTCAAGATTTGAAAGTTCATGTCATGGGCCATTTGATCGAGCACCTGGCAGGCACAGTACAACCTCAACAACTATACACTATTTTGAGCTATCAACCCATTCAATTGTCCATGATCCTGCCTGGTACTTGGTCGTGCAAAGGAGAAGCATCACTAGCCACATTGACCAGTGCCATGATTGTACCGAGCAGGCCATGCCAGTCGAGCACGAACCACTTGCTACACGCGGCGCCGCCCTCGCCCATGATGCCTAACAGCTAGCCATGACCTCACCTCCACCCCTTGTCCACCCCTTGACCCAAGGTTAGAAGTGGAGACGCTGGAAATCGCACGCCCATTTAAGCCTCTGCCATGCCGAGAGCATGACGGAGCGCCACATCTGCCTCGCTCTCTCTGCTCGTACCCGCCGTCTTCGTGGCACTAGTGACCTCCCAGACATGACCATTCACCGCCGCGCGCCCCGTGACGACCGTACCGCGTGACGAACACCCGCGTACTGGAACAGAGTGCCGATGTCGCCCGACCAACAGAGACCGCCCCTTGATGTGCCGTCACTCGCGTGACAATCACCATAGTCTGCCGAACCAACCCATGCCCTCCGCCATGCTCAGCGAGACCTGTAGCAACATCGCTGGTGAAGCCTGACCATGCCGCCCTGCCTCCGATGTTGGTGTATAAATAGAGGCCAGCCTAGACCTCTTTCTCCACGCCATTCCACTCCCCACTCACCCAGGAACCTCACCGACCCTTCCCCGGAGCAAGGCGAGCAACACGACGTCGGAATTTGGACGGAGTCCACCGCTACAGTCGAGGAAGTAAGTCGTTGATTGCGGCCACCCCAGGAGCTGTCGTGACTACCAATCGAACCGCCATCGACGACCACCCCATTCGCCCCCATTGCCGACCATAGATGGAGCCCCGGTAAGTCCCCAGCAACCCCCACCACCGCGTTAGGGTTCGAGTCTCGCCGGAGCAGTTCGACGGAGAGGATGAACCACAGCCGTAGATCCTAGTCTAATCGTAGGGATGAGATTGAAAGATACCATTTTGGTTTAGATGAGTCACTAACGCGTGGGACCATTCTGTCAATAGCCCACTGTGCCAGTGCTGTGCAGTTGGGATGACCCATGTCGTTTCCTGCGCAGAGCCCAGTGATTCAAATAGGATTTTACCATTTTAGATAAAACCAGATTCTATCAGTAGATTAAAAATGCAATTCGAAGTGATTCACTAATCCAAAATGCATGATTCTAATTTTGTTGGAAAGGTATTGAAACTATATAATCACTCCCATTGGATTCAAACCAATTGAAATTATAGATCACCTATACCAAAAATAACAAGACAGAGACTTTTGACACTTCAAACATTTTTCTAAAATAAACTATAAATTTTTTTTGAGATGATTCCACCTCTCAAAAATCACATTTTCCATGCTATACATGAATATGTAAAAATATTTGGTTTTACAAATATGAAACATGGCTTAGTATTAAAAGAGTGCTATATAGGCATTTCTAGTCATTCTAATATTATTAAATAGTAATATTAAATCTTGTAATATATGATCATAATTTTAAATCACATTCCCAAGTATTGGAATAGATGGTAATGACATGTGTCAACATGATCCACTATTTTAATTGGAGAATATTAAATCTTAAGGATTTAAAATAAGTAGAAATTACTTTTCTAAAATAAGAAGATTAAGAAAATGTTAATATTCCATATGATGATTGAGAAAATGCTAGATCATCTAGTATGACCCCTTGTGTGCTAAATAGAAGTAGTGAAGTGTTGTTTGGTGATTGTGTATATTGAATATATTTATAGATGCTAGTACCGACCTGAGCTACAACGAGTAGGAGTACTTCGAGGAAGAAGAAGTGAACTTCAACAACTGCAACAACTGCACTACTAAAGGCAAGCCCACTATGCAAGCTATCCATTCAAGTTTAGCTATGCAAGCTAACTTGTACAGATACCATATACACACCTTTGAGACGCAACTTTACCAATTCCTAGTTTTACTCCAAGCTTTACTTTCTCCTTTACTACGGTTTATTACTTAGTTAATGAATTGTGATTAGTGGAAATTAGATTGGATCCTATCAAGGTCATAGGATTAGTCTTGGATACTTATACTTTCTTAGCACCCCCAATAGTGATACCCTCAATACTAGTGGCTAGTGCTAAGCATAAAACTGGATCACTTTAGATGGGAATACTTGGTAAAAATGATTATGAAAACCTTGGAATGAGGATTCATTCCATTGAAATGTTTTGACATGTGTTGTGAAACACAATGGTTTGATGATAAAACTGTTAAGGCATGAGCCTTGACTTTAATAAAAACTGATGGTTGGGTTCGATGCGATACCATTCCAATTTTACCGTACAACCACAATACTAGAGTTGGGTAGGGATTTACTAGAAGTTTATATGTCTTAGTATGGGTTCCCTTGCGGAAGAGGTTGAGCTGAGGCTACCTCGTGATGAATGTCCACCTATGCAGTACCCAGGATGGAAGATGGCCATGCTGGGAGGCCAAACTCATAAGGGAGGTGCCTATACTAGGGTGTGTAATTGAAAGGTTAAGATTGATTATCCATATACAAAGTATGATGATTCAGGGTTATCCCTGATGGATGTATCGAATTTTGTGGTGAAAGTGTACCACCTCTGCAGAGTGTCAAACTATTCGAATAACCGCGTCCGCGGTTATGGACAGTTGGAGTGGCCATACTATTCCGTTGTCAGATGTTTTCAAAATGATTTGTGACTTGAAGGATGACCTTGACTTGACCACAACAGAGTTGTGGATATGAAAACTAGTTTCCCCCTTAAGTGATGTAGAGAACTAAATTAGGTACTTTACTCTTCATGCTTTATGAAATAAACCTTGTTTTTTGCAAACAAACCTAGAGCTTATGATTCCTACTAGATTTACCTTTACTTATACTAGTGTTAGTTTGCGAGTACTTAAAGAGTACTCATGGCTTTGTCCCTGGCTATTCCCATGGCCAGACTATGAGGAGGATTACCAGGAAGATGGACAGCAGAAGCTCTATGACAACTAGGATCATCTCCCATCATCAACATTGCCGGTGACCCTGAAGATGGAGCCTACTATGTTTACTTTCTACTGCTTTGATTGTATTAAGACTGGATCATGGGATCCTTTATTTGTAAGACCTTTATTATGGTTTGTAGTGGATGATGTACTGTGCTACCACTTCTGTTATGTCTCGCAAAAATGGTAATCCTGGATTGTGATGTACGGCATAACAGGCATCTGGACTTAAAAATCCAGGTGTTGACAACAAGAAATACAAAAGTCTCTTCGATTTGATCGACATGACTAAAGTATTTAAGTTAATTTTGGCATAAAGGACTTGTGAAAGATATTTCACAAATTATGACAATAGGGAAAATTCAAAGTGTATTGAAATGTCTAAATATCATAATCATTATGTTTTAGATACATATAGTATACTATTATCTCTTATCGGGGTTATAGTTATCGTTTAGAGTTAGAGATTAAAATGAGCAAACTCTCGGTTGAAATACAAAGGAAGATCTAAAGATTCATGGAAACAACACCATAAGAGTTATGGCATGTTCGAGTTTCTAGAGGTTTCGATAATTTGAAATCATGGTGAATAAACAAGTCTTTGTAGCATATTCTTAGGCGACTTTGAATACATGTTCCACAAGGGGCAAACCTGATGTTGTCAAAAGTTGATGTGTCTTAATGAAGATACAGGTGGAAGAAAGTAAAAGATCAAAACAAGGTATTTGACCTTACCTCCTGATTATTGAGTAGCACGGTGAAATTTGTTTCGTGAAACCATACTCTACAAATAGAGGAGAAACTAATAATAATCATCAGTAAGTTTCATTGAATGTGTTTACTAAAGAAAGTAGGATTCAATGATATATTCTGCATGTTTGCGGAATTGTATTATTGATTCACTTGTCATGTTTATGAACAAGACATACCTATGAATTACAAAGAAGCGTGATGGACCTAAGTGCGAGAAATGACTAGGAGTCATGAAATCATATATTAAGTTACATTTAAGATTCAAAGTAATATGTTACTTGATCTTATTAAGTAAAGGAGTTTACTTGATATTTCTGAATGACCGCAAAGTCATAAGAAGGAAATGAAACTTAATGAAGACGTAAAGCTCGATTTCTCACAAAGTATGGACAAATTCAAGGAGTTGACTACAATTGTAGTGATGTTTAAGTCTATTGGATTTACACCAGCAATATATGGATATTGAAGTCTCGTAACTAGAATTCTGGATTTGATGGTGATCAAAGAATTTTGGAATGTCCAAGATTATCGAGAGGACCTGCATTTTAGTGAGAGCTAATTATCTTGGCCAAATCTTAATATGTAAGAGACATATTTTGAGTGGGAGCTAAGTAGCTTGGCCAAATCTTAATATGTAGCAGACATATTTTGAGTGGGAGCTAAATGAAATCCCTGGATATCATATATGGATGCCATTTTTTAGTAAGTGCGTGAAATCATTCTGAGATATGTGGAAAACACATATGAATTATGTGATTGGTATTGATAACATTTAAGTTAGTAAATATGGATGAAGTTGAACAAGTTATTAAACAATGAGATCTATCGATATATATTGGTAAGTTTATTAAACATCATAGTTGAATGCTTCCTAGACTTGATTCTGAAAATGTTCAAAATATCCTAGATAAGATTCTGAAGTAGTTCAGAATGGAACAAGGAAAAGAAAGAGGTTCTTACTTGTATGAAGCATTGAGTTAGTCTTAGTATTACAACCATGGTTAAAAGAAAGAGATGTGTTGCATCTCCTATGCCTCAATCATAGGTTCTTCCATACAACCATATTGTATACTCGACGTAATGTGACCCAAGGTTCTGGTCGGAAGGACAAGCTCTTAACTGTAAGAACATGTCTTGAAGTGATTCTTGAGTTAATCACTGAACTAGAATTAAGTTTGTCCTTAAATGGCAAGAACAAAAGTAGGGCGAATAGTTGCATTTCACGCACTAGGATCTACATAGATATATAAGTATAATGGCTCCATCTGACATGATGTATATTGTTGTGGTGAGACTAGTTCGTCTTACGCAGAGGATGTGTCTGAGGGCATAGTGCCCATGAGAAAGCTCGTTGTGGATGATCTAACGTCATTGCTGGCTCCTAGATACATACCTCACTCTATTTCCATAACTACTATATATACACACAAAGGAGTGCGAAGTGTGTTTCAAAGTTTACATGACAATAGTGAAAGCGACCATCATGGTAAACACTAGAAATAAAGTCTCACTTTGTCACCAAACGAATACTTCAACCCATTATGAGATAATGGTATGAATGTCAAAGTTAGGAATACATTAACGATTTGCAAAGATATAATGATCTAGTAAAACAGAACATGGATATGATGTTTTCCATAAGCATGTATGATCAATAAACTCATATGTGATATGGTTTATGATGTGTAAAATGCGAGCTAGATTATTTCTACTCTAGTGCAAGTGGGAGACTGAAGGAGATATGCCCTAGAGGCAAATAATAAATAGGTTTTTATTGTCATATCTCAGTTAGTTCATAATAGTTTCATACTACTTTATAACTATATTAATAAGAAACATTAATACACGTGTGGTATGTAAACAAACCAAGTCTCTATTTACCTTTAGCGAACTAGTTCATTGGTCACGAGGATGATCTAAGGTTTCGAGATCTTGAGCATTTATGCCAATTGATAATGAGGTCATGTCATTAATTGAATGATGTCATAGACAAACAACCCAACAAGTTATATCATAAATGAGATCTAGTTACAAAGTTCACCATTAATGATAAACTAAGGAAACCTCGCAACCTGATCCTTAGACTATGAGATAATGCAAATCACTGTTCTTGAGGGAGCTTAGATGGTATCAAGTATCATTCCTTGACTGGATGATCAAAAAGGTGCCACTCAGGTTTCCCAAAGGGGCGTGTAGAGGAGTATATATCAAGACCAAGATTTTCCCATCCATATAACAGACAGATAGATTTGTGGCCATCTCGGTGAAGTTGCATTAACGAAGCTTGCAAGCGTGTGACTAGGTTACGGAATGTAACGACATGGGAACAAGAAAACAAGTTCATCGGTAATGAGATCGAACGAAGGTATTGATGACCCACAAGTATAGGGGGTGTATCGCAGTATTTTCGATAAGTAAGAGTGTCGAACCCAACGAGGAGCAGAAGGTGCTGGCTAGTGGTATGGATCAGGAATTCTCCGCAAATACTTAGCAAACGGATTTTTAGGGTTTTTTGATAAAGCAAATAAACGAAGTACGAGTAAATAGAAGACAGTAGGAATAAATGCAGCAAGTGGCCCAATCCTTTATGCAGCAAAGGCCAATCCGGTTGTATTACTTAAGATGACCAAACGTTCTCGAGGACACATGGGAAGACTGTCAAGTGCTTTTGCTTCATATAGTTGATTAATCTTCTTTAGCTTGCTAAGTGTTGTGTGGGTGAACCTATGCTAATGTACCGAACTTCCTAGGACTAATACATACTTGTGATTATACCCCTTGCAAACATCCGTAAGTACAAGAAAGTAATTAAGGTAGAAACACCACAACTTTAAACTCTAAGACCCTTACGTCCCTTGTGCAATGGTTTCCTAACGGGGGTTCAGGTTTCTGTCACTCCGGCAACCCCTACGATTAGTAGCCAAATACACAATGCATTCCCCTAGGCCCATATAGGTGAAGTGTCATGTAGTTGACGTTCACATGACACCACTAGAAGAAGTACACCACAACTTAAATATCAAACTATTGAATCTCTCTCAACACAACTCCACTACTAACAACATGACTTCTCCCATGTCCTCAAGAACAAAACGAACTACTCACAAGACATCATATGGATCATGATCAGAGATGGAATAATGATGTATAACAATCTGAATATAAAAAATAATTCAATGGTTCACTCAATAGCATCAACTACAAAGAGTAATCAACACCGGGAATGTTTCCCCTATGAACTATGCAAGATTCAACACAATTGTTACAACAATATTGAGATGGTGATGAGGGTGCTGATGGTGATGATGGTGGTGATGATGATGATGATGATCCCAATGAAGTCCAACTTGATGATGGTGTTGATGGCGACGATCTCCCCTCTCCCGAAAGGAATTTCCCCTGTAGAAATCTGTCTGCCGGAGAGATCTTTCTCTCTCGGTGTTTTCCGCCCCGCAGAGGCGGCGAAATCTTTGTATGGTCGCTCCTCGAGTCTTAGGGTTTCGGGAGGATAATATACGCCAGAGGGGAGTGCCAGGGGTGGACCAGGGCGGCCACACCACCTGGTGGCGTGGCCCAGGGTGGCCTGCGCCAGGGGGTGGTGTGGGCCCCCTATGGCCCATCTCCAGCCCCCCTTCTAGCTTCCTTCGTATTTCGGAAAATAGGATTTTCTGTATATTTTCCCGGATTTTTTGATCTTCGCGAATTTTGCCTCCAAACAGCTCCTTTTCCATCAGAATCCTGCTGCAGCGATCCATGCTCCAAAAGTCATCAACCATGCAAAAACAGATGAAATAACATAAGTATCACCTCTCAATACGAAATATATCAATGAATAACAGTGAATTATGATATAGAATAGTGATGCAAAATGGACGTATCAACTCCCCCAAGCTTAGACTTCGCTTGTCCCCAAGCGAAACTGAGCTCAATAAACATGACCTTAGGTTTATGGAGTGAAGAGTCGATAAAAGAATACGGACAAGAAGCATCACATTCAACAAAACATAGATCATAATAGAGGATAACTCACTATTATATAACTCAACTTGCAATGAGTAAAGGAAACACAATAAAGATACATAAAGTAAATCATAATTGGTAATGGCAAACTTAGCTCTTGGTCGAAGAATAGTTGATAATTTGCTGGAGTTCACAAATAACTGGTTTTCAATGATAGCTTTCAAAGTAGTAAACATCAAGATAAGAGCAATGTGCAAAACAAGGAAAATAAGAAACATGATTGAATAAATCATCATATGAATGAATGAAACACAACAACTCAAAATACTTGCTGAGATAGAAAGGAATGGGTTTACTAACTCTACTAAAAAGTAAAAGAAAGGCCCTTCGTAGAGGGAAGCAGGGATTGCAAGTCTCATAAAGAGCTCCCAAAAATTATGATACTTACTAGCTTTCAGCTCTCATTGCCCCTATCATAGGCATCTTTAGGTGATTAAGGTTAAAGTGATCAAATATGAGGATATGCATTGACAAGTTGTAAATTGAGAATCTCATGTCCCTTGAATACGAGGGCCGCTCCTCATGCTACTCAAGTTTAGTCACCGGTAAGTTCTTGTCATTGTAAGCATATGTGTATCATAGAGAACCGCCAACGGGGTACCCCTTGCCCGATGATACGGAAGAATCCCCATATCAAAATGACAAGGCAAGCAGACAACAAGCATCTCAGCAATCTTCTTATTTACCATGGGAATATGGTGGTTTTTTATCTCTTTCCTCTTTTCATAACCTCTTTTTTATTTTTCTCTTTTTTCTCAATATCAGACTCTTTTTTTTATAAGAAGAATGCTTCATAGATGCTCGTTATGGTTACGCTGCAGGTTTCCACCATGTCAGCATGGATTAGACCAGCGGCCCAGGCATCTCTCTAACACACATGCATAACTCCATGGACTTACAAGCTCCCCTTTCATTTCACACCGACGACATCCATAGACAAAAGAACATGATATCAACTAGGTACAAAGTACCAGTGCAATGTTGAAAGTGTTCCCCATGACAGCATGGTTCTGCTAATTCACAACTTACAAAGTGCAAGCATATACGCAACATAGGTGAGCACAATGGTTCAAGTTTATTAAGTGCAAGAAAGTAAAGTGTGCCATCAAGTCCGTGAGAGCTTTAATCACTACTTTTAACATAATAAGTTTAATTTGGGAGGTAGATAAAACAAGAATTTACTTGGAGTAGCAATAATGCTAATAGGTAGGTATGGTGGACACAAATGGCAGAAGTTTTGGTTTAAGGGATGGATGCACGAGAAGAATTCCCTCTCAGTATAGGTTTTTGGCTAGCAAGGCTGGGTAGCAAGTATAAGAGTTGAAGGAAACAAACAAACAACAAGTGATAAAGACAAACATGCAATCTTGCTTGTAAGCACAAAAGATCTTAACTAGAGAATACTAGACTTATGAGCAAATCAAGAAAGAAAGATGATGAAATTATATTTCTTTAGAGTACTTTTATCTTTTTCATTCAACTCCCAAAAATAGTGTTGCTACTGACCGAGCTAGGTTTGCCAAAACCAACTAAATTAACTCAATGATACCAAAGTGATACCAATACTAACAACAAGATCAATCATACAACCACGAATTGAAAACTAATATAAGCTATGCAAAAGAGTAAATGATAGAACTTCTCAGTAATATTCCATAACGGCAACTCACACCAAGGGATACATATCTAACGAGAGAGGGGACACTTCCATAATGCAAACCATCCTACATAATAACTTCTCTATTCATGATATCACTCTACTAATAAGGTAAAAAGATAGAAGATAGTGATGTGATACCGCGGCACTCCCCCAAGCTTGGAACAAACCAAGGGGATGCCAAACCTGATGACGAATTACTCCTTCGGTGGTGGTGGTAATATTTTCTTAGTTGACGTGAGGAAATCTTCCAGCACCTTGCGAAGCCTATTATTCTCCCATTGAAGCATGTCCACCTTCCTCCTCAAGTCTCGGAACTTATCGCAGAACTCCTTAGTGACTCGTAGGGCTTCCGTTGATGCAGGGCAAGAGACTAAAGGTACCATCCCCTGCTTGGGGTCTTGGAGATCTTCCTCCATAGGCACCTTTCCCTTATCCTTGGCGGACACCATTGTGCTTCTTAAGCTTCAAAAATAGTTCCTGGCAGAAACAGATCGAAACAAAAACATGATGAAGACACAATATACGAACCTCGGGGGATCCGGGGGATTATATATTATGAAGTTTCATATCAAAAGGAAGGTACTGGGAGAAAATGAGTCGGAGGCGGAGTCCGGGGTGGACTCACCACCTGGTGGCGTGGCCAAGGGTGGGCCCGCGCCACAGGGTGGTGTGAGCCACCCTGGCTCCGTTTCCGTCCCTTTTTCGCTTCGTAGCTTTCCTTATTGACTAAAAACTGCAAAAATATAGTTGGATAGTATTTTCGCGGAACTTTTCTTACTAGAACTGTTACCTATTTGAAAGCGGGCTCTGCAGGTCTCTGAATTTGGTATCTAGTAGATTCTTCCGGAGTCACCACTTGAAAAATCATCAGTATCTTCATCTTCATACACTTATTACTTGAGTCATAAAACCCTTCTCTTCCTTATTACACCATTATCTCCACTTCCTAGAAATTTCTTTCACACAAAATTTCACACAGTTCTCATTAGCAACATTAGTATAAGTGAAGTGATAAAACCTTTTGAGTCCACTTTCAACTAAAAACCATCAAAACATAAGATACTGAAGCAACTCCTTCCGAAAACCCAAAAATAATTCAAAAAGGAAATCGAATAAAGAAGCAAATGCAAAAGTGGCAAATTCTGTCAAAACAGACCAGCAGGTAAAGATCAATTTTTTCGAAACTCTTCTGTTGCTCAAATCAAAAAGTGCAAAACTAACTAAAGTTAAATAACAAATTGGGGCAGAAGCACAAAAAATTACAGCTCAATTCGACATACAGAGATCTCTCACAAATTTTTACGGTGAAGCACAAAAATCTGTTTCAGGACAGCATCCTCGCCAAATCTTACTTCTCTCTCATTAGAGGTTGATCTTGGCAAAAAAACCAAACAAAAAGGATAAGGAGAGGTTATTACCAAAGTAATAACTTCCAAGACTCAAAGAAACAAAAACAAACTGAAAGCAAAAACAAATTGGGTTGTCTCCCAAAAAGCTCTTTCTTTATAGCCATTAAGATGGGCATGATAATTTTGAAGATGCTGACATAGGAATATGAATTGAAGTGAAAGAGAGCATTAAGAAGAAAAAATACACACATTTAAGTCTAATCCACTTCCTGTGCAAGGGAATTTTGTAAACAAAAAAGTTGGTGAAACCAGAGGCTACTTGCATAAGAAGGCAAAACAAGTGCAACATAAAAACTTTCAGCATAAAACGAGGAAACTTGATATTATTGAGATGCATAAGAACACTTTTCCCTCTCTCATCGTAACTTTCAGTATCATGCATAAACTTAACAATATAACTATCACAAGGACCATCATAGCAATGATCACTTATTCTAACAGAAAACACAGGAATACTTGCTCTTATAACACTACTATGTGAAACAATATTAGAGGTATCCTTACAAAGGATAGTGTGTCCCTCTTATTCATATTTTGTAACAAAGTCTTTCACATTTGCTATAATAGGTTCATCAACCATTTGTTTATCAGGTTCAACAGCTTTATGTGTACTTTCATTAACCACACTAGCTATCATAGAGTGTTCCTTTATGTTAACTGGGAAAGGCATTTTCTCAATGTAAGGTTTAGGTAAAACATGATTAGCAGTATAAACTTCAGTATTTCTTGCAGGAACACTCTTAGCAATATCTTTATAAGGTTCATGGTACTTATTCCACTTCTTTTTAGGCACTTCAATGTAGGAAGCAAAAGCCTTAAAATAAGAAGCAATAGCTTGAGAGTCCAGACCATAAGCATTTTTAATATTTTGAAAGTCATCAGTTCCCATAAAAGATTCAATGCATTCATAATCATAATTTATACCTGACTTTCTACCTTTGTCATTATCCCAAGCTTTAGCATTGTCTTGAATACGGTCTAGAAGATCCCATTTAGCTTCTTCTTCCATGCGAGTGAATGATCCACCACAAGAAGCATCCAATAAATCCTTATCATGTAGATGGAGCCTTGCATAAAAGTTATTGATAATAATATTGTTGGGGAGCTCATGAATGGGACATTTGAGCATTAGTAACTTCAGTCTCCCCGAAGCTTGAGCTGTACTCTCTTCATCAAGAGGGCAAAAGTTGTATATTTGATTCCGATCTTTATGAATCTCACTAGGAGGATAAAACATTGAATAAAATAGAGGCACTATTTCCTCCCATTCCAGAGCTTGACCATTCTTTAGCAGCTTATACCATTCCTCAGCTCTTCCTTTCAGCGATAATGAGAATAACTCCTTCTTAACTTGATCTGTAGTAATACCTGCACACTTGAACAACCCGCATAATTCGTGTATAAAGAGTAAATGATCACCGGGATGGACAGTTCCATCCCCAACATAGTAGTTATCCATAACACGATCAATAATTATTGTAGGTATTTTAAAAGCATCATTCTCAGCAGGTGGTGGTTCATCTACTACCTTAGTAGTGGTAGTAGCATTACCAAATAAGAAACTCAACGAATTATCCATAACAAAAATAAAACAACTAATAGAAGTAAACAATACTCACAGTAGAAGTTTCCTTTACCAGTTCCACTCCCCAATAGCGCTTCACTCCCCGGCAACGGTGCCAGAAAATAGTCTTGATGACCCACAAGTATAGGGGGTGTATCGCAGTATTTTCGATAAGTAAGAGTGTCGAACCCAACGAGGAGCAGAAGGTGCTGGCTAGTGGTCTGGATCAGGAATTCTCTGCAAATACTTAGCAAACAGATTTTTAGGGTTTTTTGATAAAGCAAATAAACGAAGTACGAGTAAATAAAAGACAGTAGGAATAAATGCAGCAAGTGTCCCAATCCTTTATGCAGCAGAGGATAAGCCGGTTGTATTACTTAAGATGACCAAACGTTCTCGTGGACACATGGGAAGACTGTCAAGTGCTTTCGCTTCATATAGTTGATTAATCTTCTTTAGCTTGCTAAGTGTTGTGTGGGTGAACCTGTGCTAATGTACCGACCTTCCTAGGACTAATACATACTTGTGATTATACGCCTTGCAAACATCCGTAAGTACAAGAAAGTAATTAAGGTGGAAACCTAACCACAGCTTTAAACTCTAAGACCCTTACGTCCCTTGTGCAATGGTTTCCTAACGGGGGTTCAGGTTTCTGTCACTCCGGCAACCCCTACGATTAGTAGCCAAATACACAATGCATTCCCCTAGGCCCATATAGGTGAAGTGTCATGTAGTCGACGTTCACATGACACCACTAGAAGAAGTACACCACAACTTAAATATCAAACTATTGAATCTCTCTCAACACAACTCCACTACTAACAACATGACTTCTCCCATGTCCTCAAGAACAAAACGAACTACTCACAAGACATCATATGGATCATGATCAGAGATGGAATAATGATGTATAACAATCTGAACATAAAAAATAATTCAATGGTTCACTCAATAGCATCAACTACAAAGAGTAATCAACACCGGGAAAGTTTCCCCTATGAACTATGCAAGATTCAACGCAATTGTTACAGCAATATGGAGATGGTGATGAGGGTGTTGATGGTGGTGATGATGATGATCTCGATGAAGTCCAGCTTGATGATGGTGTTTATGACGATGATCTCCCCACTCCGGGAAGGAATTCCCCCGGCAGAAATCTGTCTGCCAGAGAGATCTTTCTCTCTCGGTGTTTTCCACCCCGCAGAGGCGGCGGAATCTTTCTATGGTCGCTCCCCGAGTCTTAGGGTTTTGGGAGGATAATATACGCCAAAGGGAAGTGCCAGGGGTGGACCAGGGCAGCCACACCACCTGGTGGCGCGGCCTAGGGTGGCCCGCGCCAGGGGGTGGTGTGGGCCCCCTATGGCCCATCTCCAGCCCCCCTTATGGCTTCCTTCGTCTTCTGGAAAAATAGGATTTTCCGTATATTTTCCTGGATTTTCTGATCTTCGCGAATTTTGCCTCCAAACAGCTCCTTTTCCATCAGAATCCTGACTGCAGCGGTCCATGCTCCAAAAGTCATCAACCATGCAAAAATAGATGAAATAACATAAGTATCAGCTCTCAATACGAAATATATCAATGAATAACAGTGAATTATGACATAAAATAGTGATGCAAAATGGACGTATCAGGTATGTAGATACCATAGATCAAATCTCGAGTGAACTAGGTATCAAGTGTCAAAGGGAATGGGAAATGATGTTTATGGTTCAAACAACACTATCATCGTGGAATGCACACGGGTCATTGTGTGCATCCCAGTCCTGCTATTGATCATTGATGGAGATCATGTCTATGACATTCCCGATCCATGGTGAAATTCACTTAAGGAAATCAGAAAAGTTCTGTGAGAGAACCGAAATCATTCCGGGAAAGTTCCGAAGTCGTTCGGAGGAAATCGAAAGGTAACCGAAAGGTGTTTCGGGTCAACTCAGATTTTGTAATATGTATTTACATGTTAATTAATGTAATTAATATTAAATATGATATTAAAATCTAATTTGAAGGGGTATTCCACTAATGGCCAAACTTCCTAGGGAAAAAGGGCCCATGAGGGAAAACCGAAAGAGGAAAGGGCCAAGGGCCAAGGCCTATCCACCTCAACGGGGCCCACCCAGCCAGCCTTGGGTTGTGCGTGGGGTGGGGCCCACCCCTCGCCGGCTAGCCCATGGTTCCCTATGGGCCCATGGTGCATCCCCCGTCTCTCCTTGATTAGTCCCACATGGGAAACCCAAAGGGGAGGGCACACCTCCCTCCCCCTATATAAAGGGGTCCCAAGAAAGGATTGTTCGCACAAGAGACGGTGCACCTGCAGCACACTGTTGCGCTGCAGGGATTCCAACCCAGAGATCTACTTTTGCACTCCCGGAAGGGATCAAGGAGCCGGAGGTCATCATCCTACACCGTATGTGTACGAAGCCGCGAGGGGCCACCCTTGGGGCACCTTGAATGTCATGAGCTGGAGTTGCTGCACGATGAAGATGGAGCAAGGGGTGACATGCGAGGAGCTTCGTGACCTTGAGGTCGGCTACGAGTTCGACTACTCCAACCACGTTCCCCTCTGAACGTTAACCGCGTACGGTCTACAAGGGTATGTATTCTATATGCTACAGCCGTTACTATATTACTACATAGATAAATCTTGGGCGTTAGGAAGTTCAAACGTAGGGGAAAAAATCTGCTACGAAACCCTTCAAAAAGAAAATGTAGTTGTTGGAATTAAAGGTAGTCCCTCTCTTATTGATCTTGTTATTGTGGACATGCCTAAAGATCCCATAGCACCCATAATTCTAGGTAGGCTATTCCTAAGATCTATTAAAGCTTTGATTAATTTACATGAAGGGAATGTGAGAATTGGGCTACCATCTAGAGATCCTTTTGTAGTCCACTTCCCTAGGAAAAAGAAGGCCAAGCCTAATGATGATGATGGTGTAATTACTTTAAAAGCAAACTATTTTGGAGTGGGTGTTCCACTTCACAAACCTAAGTGATTGCCATCGAGGTCAAGCTAATTGACCTTAACTAGAAGCGCTTCATGGGAGGTAACCCATGTGAAATAAAATTTCTTTTTTTATATTATATTTTTATTGTGTTAGTTTTGTTTTTGTTTTGTTTTGTTTTTTTAATAAAGAGTGTTAAATAAGACCTATAGAGAGAGGAGAAGAAACAAGGTAATCCTCTATATTTTATTTTACTAACACATGGACTAAGAAGTATTGCTGGATCATTATTTAGTATTTTTGTTGTTATTTAACCCTTTGATAAGATGTCCAAAGGCGCACGGAGCTACTAATCAAATTTCTTGAGTTCTTGAGTTAGTTCATAGTTTTCTTAATGACCACTGGTACGGTCGGAGTGGACTGTACCGTGCGCCCGTACCACCTCAAGGCAAAGGAAGATATTTTTTTTGATATTTGCTGAAAGGAACAGTGTTGATAACGACCACTGGTACGGCCGCACGCGCCCGTACCGCACGCCCGTATCGTACCCCCAGCAAATATCATATTTTAAGCAAAAGTCACTGCAACGTTAACGATCAGCAGTACGGACGCGCGACCGTACAGTGCGCCTGTACAGAGTGCACCGCCTGGGAGGAGTCGTCGCCCCCAAGGTAAGTCACCCGGTACGGGCCGGCTCTAGCCGTACCACGTACGCGGCCGCCATAAGCACCCAGAGGAGGTAACCTAAGAATCCCCAAATCATTTTTTCTCTTTCTTCTTCCTCCAACCTTCAAACTACCTCTATTAGATATTCAATCTTTATTTGATTCTTTGAACTCACTCCATCTAAGGTATGATTCTCCTCCGATCCCCAACTTATTTGTGCAAAAGCTTCACTCAATCATTCATCATTGTCAATGTAGACATAGGTCTTGTTCTTCATTAAATCTTGATATTACGTATGCTTAGCATTGTTTTTAGAGGAGTTTCTTTGGTAGTTAGTGTAGAGAATCACTTATGCTATGTTTTTATTGGACCAAAAAATATTAGCAATCTTCATTTACTTTGTCTTGTTTTTATTTATTAGATGCACACGAGGAGTCGTACACGTGAGATGGCTGCGGAATCCTCTGCGCCACCAGTTGATATGTTAACCCCGAGTCACTTGGCATCGAGTTCACCGAGGAGTTAGATCTGAGCCGTTTCGATTGTCTCAAGATTCGAGAGATCAAGTCCTCTAAGTGGGCTTGTCCTTATATTCTGAACCAACTTGGCATTTGTGGTGATTTCAATTTACTTTGTAACAATGTTGGTTTGTACAATTTCATCTTTCATGATGTTGCGACATATCGCTGCTTGGCGCTTGAGTTCTTCAGCACCTTGACACACACGGTGGATCCTTATGATTTTTTCTGAGCAACAAAGGCCCGGAGTTGATCAAATTAAATTCCTCCTTATGAACTGTGAGTATACTTTGACACTTAGCCAATGAGGTCAATGCTTTGGGTTTGCCAACAACACCACCGATGTACGTGCAACTACCTTTATTTTAGAGCCTGCGCCTTCACAATATTTTAATTTGATGAGAATTCATGGAAACACACCAAAAGGGAACCAAATTGATCATCCTGCTATTCAATATTTATTCTATGTGATTGCTAACACATTGCAGGCATGTGGTGAGTTTACAAGAGTTAATGAGGAGGACATGTTGATCCTCGCAAAAGCTACCCTTATCAATTGTAACTGAACGCCAAATTTGGGCACTCTTCTTGTGTTTTACCTTAAGTATCAGGCTCTTCAATCTCGAGGACCCATATGTGGAGGAGGAATTGTGACCATTCTTGCACGCACACTTCTCATCAACCTAGGTAACATCCAACCGTTGACTGGAGGTAACCGTCTCGGCCTTTCTACTCTAAGAGCATGTGGTATGATTTCTAAAAATCATGGTAGATATTTCTTCAATATACCTGGAGCGGATCACTTGATACCAACTCCTTTTCCTAACGGTTTATTCTCTATCGAGGATGGACGTTTGCGCTATAACATGCAGGTTGATAATCTACCCCAACAAGAAATACTCGTGGGAGGAGGAGACGATGAAGAAGTAGAACAAGGAGGACCCGAACAAGATGTGCAGTCACCAAACTACTACACCACCTATGAAGACATCTATGCACTCGAAGGAAATATTCAAAACATGAACAACCTCTCCATCAACCTTTGAGATGCCACTGCAAGCCTCGCCACCCAGTTCCATGATTGGAGCAGCCAATGGAACGTGGGAGATTATCCACCGCCACCACAATGAGCAACAAAAGAGCTTGCAAAAGCCTGCGCTTGGGGATGTGTTCCCCTGACAAATTTATTTGTGTAATAACGAGGTTGTACTCGAGCTCCTTAGGAGCTTTGAAACACTCATGTTAACTTGTTCCAACACTTTGCTTTTTTCCTTTGCTTTTTAATTTTCTTTAGTTTTAGTTTTAGTTTATTTTTGTTTTTGTTTGTTTTTCTTTTCTTAAAAACCCTTGCTTGGTCGCAAGTTCTTTTCTATTCTTTAATCCCTATTGTCAAAATACAAAAATATTTTTTCGTTTATCCTTTCTTTCGTAAACGTGGATTTATACTTTGCCTCTTTTCTTTAATATCATTTCAAGAGTAATCGTTTTTGAGTTTTGAAGGAACACATCCCTATAAATAAGAGGATCATGACGTTACTTATGAGAGGTTTGTCCTATGTCTCCCACTTATGAAGTTTGAGTTGTTTATCTTAGTTGGTTGATTTGCTAAGATGCCATGCTAGTGGGAAGTAATTTAATATGGTTAGAGTAAGGCTTTTTATTGGTATGATGATTAGTTGTTGAAGCTCTTGCTCTAGTTCTTTTAGTTAACCGAGTCTTGCCTTGGAAATAATAATTCCAAACAAGTACATTAAGGAAAAGTTTGAAATTTACGACTTGTTTGATGAATGATTGTCTTGAGAGTATACGCTTGATGATACTTAACCCCATAGATATTTTGACAGTCTCGACGACACTCATGAAAGGAGTTGTTTGATTGAAATAAAGTCTAGTGGTAATTGTGATGCATGCCAAATCTAACCTTGTGGATCAAACTGCGATACTAGATCAAACAAGAGAAAGAGAAAGAAGTGAGACAACTTTGTTCTATGTCTCTAATGCACACCTTTGGGATGCAAACAACTCCGCTAGCTTTTGAACGATCTATGGTATAACCCCGGATTTCGGCTATGAGTTGATGACATGAGTGGCATCCGTGTCAATAAATGGGCAAAAGTATTGGTACTCTCAAAGGTTGTGCAAACACTTGCAAAAGAAACAATCAGCTATCCTTGAAAAATAAAAGAAAGAAAAAAGATATCTATAAGGATCCACATAACAAGTCCTTGGCATGGTCTCATTACTACTTTACAAATTATTCTTGAAAGACAATGATTGGATTAGGAGTGTTTTAGATAGACTTGATTTATTGATGTGGGTGTAAATAAGACACTTCATTGTTATACTACTTGGGACATGAAACTCTCTTACTCAATTATGCTATTTAAACATCCTAGTGTTCCTTGGCAAGCTGAGAGTTAATTAGAGGAATTGGATTGATTACTACACTTCTAGTTACTTATACTCATATTAAACTTTACTTTGATTATCTTGACTTACCGAAGCTTGTATAGTATTCTTGTCACCTCTCTAACTTTGATAAGCTTCGCAAATGAATGAAGGGTTGAGCACATACGACTACCGACTCTAAGTGAACTCTTATTCTCATTTTTTCAAGTTTAAATGCTGAATTCCTTATAGTTCTTTTCGTTCTTCTTGCTCGAGGACAATCAAGGTTTGAGCTTTGGGGAAGTTGATGGATCCAATTTGTGCCATCTTCACTATGTTTAAACATTGTTTTTGGTCAAGAAATTTCCAAAGAAACTCTCTACTATTTCCACTAATGACTAATAATTGCAAAGATATGCAAATCCCTTCTTTGATTTATGTTGTGCAGGAAATCACAACTTTTAATGCGAAATAAGGAGTCATAATGAAGGATTTTGAGGAAGTACACATGGCCAAGTAATTGGAGAAGCATTCCAGGGCGTCTGCAAGCTTAACGACCATTGGTACGGGCAGGGTCCACCCATACCGCCCGCTCATACCAGGTGGCGATGGCTTCGTCTCATCAAACCCTACAACTTTCGTGAAGACGCCTATATATTTTGACGCTCTAGCCACCGGCCAGAGAGCCGCCATTCTCAGATTGCATCACAACACCCCCAAAGGAAATCCACACCATTGTTCATCTATTGTTCATCACATCCCCCATCCATCCACTAGCCATATCCATTGCTTTGTACTTTAGTTCTCCTTGTCATTTGGTGACCATTCTACGAATATTGATTTCAATCTAAGTATTTGTATGATGTTTTCTATCTTCGATCTATTTTTTATGAGTGAGTAGTCCTCACGAGCTGCAGGTTGGGGAGAAACCTCGCAACAATTATGTGCATCTAGATTATGGGAGAATTGTATTTTTTTGGAATTGTGATTTGTATCCTTTGTTTCTTCGTCTCTTTTCTCGATTTGTGGACTTGTAGGTACCCAATATCCCATAGATGGATAAAGGCTTGAGGTGAGATACTTGGCTAGTGGCAATCTCATAGGAACCTCAGTGATAGAAAGAGTAGTACAGTCTTCGCTTAGCGCCCCATTCGGGATCAACAATAACATCACCACTTAAATCTTTGATTTGGGTTTTGCACTTAATAATCATTTGTAACCCGTGGCTTCGGTGTACTCTCGGTTGGATTAGAAGTCTATAGCTACGCCCGCTGCATCACAGGGGCTCTAGAATATTAGGATGTGTTGCCCACAAGAGATTATCTCGATACAAACATTATTCATGACTATGCTTATTATTATGTTTTATCCCATTTGATGTGCAGTTGCAGGTGGATCTTCAACCCTAGCCTATCTCCATCCATTGATTCAAACCCGTTATAAAGTAAACTAGATTGGTCCGGTTAACTAAGGTAAAATAAACAAACAAAGTCTTGTAGACATGTCCTTTTTATTACCTTTTAGCAGTGCTTTGCGAGGTTCGATTAAACCTAGGTCTTCTAGGGAAAAAACTATTATACTACATCCATGAATTCGGATCAAAGGTATCATCCACATACACTACTCATAAAGCGAAACATAATAGCTTAAAGTCGAGTACAAATCAAGATACAAATATGGTAGAAGATGCCTGAAAGAAAGCAAATATCCTTACAAAAGATCTCAAGATCTCTTCCTCAGACACTCTACGCGAGCGTGTCGGTGTCATTATCATCAGCTTCATCCCTGTAGTAGCCTCCAAACAGAAAATCCTGACAGTCTATATAGATCTAAGTGTGAGACCCTAAGGTACTCAACAAGTCTATATGCAACTAAAGAGAAACTTGGGGGTTTGACATGATAGCAGCAAAAGATACAACAACTCTGATAGTTCTATAGAGACACGCTACAACTTGCGTCTAAATAGATACATATGATATTGCGCATAAGAAGGTAACCAATAGATAGAGATAACATAATTAAACTAACAAACCTGACACTACCAACCCGCTTACCAAACTAGAAACAAACTAGGGCAAACCAATTGTTGTCACTTTTAGTTAACCATTCCATTGTAGTTGCACAATTTACTAGTAAAGTTGATTCAGGTTTATAGTTCCATGTTAGTACACATTGTCTATGGTAGAGAAACTATGATCCAAATAGTCCATAACCCCGAACATGGCTTTTCAAAAAGATTTACCCTATAGGGGTGCAACAAATTACCCATACACACATAATCAACCTTGGAAAAATCAAAGGAAGGCAAAAATAAAGGAGGTTTAACGATAGAGAAATTCCAAAATGCAAAGAGTTTTTTAGGGCGGCACCCCTCTAAGCTACCCGTAACAAAGTCACTCGTACTCCGATGACGAACACAAAGGTTTACTCCAATGGCTGAAAGAGCTTAGAGATCTGAAAGTGTGACTAGGTGTGTTTAGACGGCATAAACATTCCGCATCGAAAATAGTACAGAATAGTAAATGCTCCTCGGGAAATAGTAAGTAATTCAACAATAGTAAGCATGGCATCAGTACATGATAGTAATAAAGCCTACATTAATTTTGGCCCCCGAAACAAACTTCAAATCAAGATCAAGCGAGGAAGATCCCAAAAATTCTCCCATGAGTGGTTAGCGTGATTGTCCAGGTACAAGAATCAAGTACTTAGGTCCTATGGGACACAAGTGAGCAAATAAAATTCAAATCTCAGCTACTACTACTGGTTCCTCTTTTATTTAGTATCGCATTACTAAGACAAATTAAGTTATTTATGGTACCACATGTCCACATCTTCCCAACTGATGCTATACCACAAAATTCAGAAACCCTACACATGTAGTTCTATGAATCACATGGTTTCACACACCTCATGTAGTAATGTCTGATGGTTAGAACAAACAAGTTTTATAGTGGGGCTTAAAAGTAAGGTTGTGCAATACTTGGGATCTCAATCTCGATATACAGAACAAGACAACTAGTGCAAGAATAGAATAGGGGCATATGTGCTATCAATGTAAATGCAAGAAGAGGAATTCTTGACTAGGAACTCAGGTGTCAAGTAGAACTATTCCGGGTATGCGATAAAACTCAGATCCTTCTTGATAGCCTCATTTCTTAGCATCTATCCAAATAAGAACCAAACAAACATGGGTCCATATAAATAAAATGTGCAAACAATAGAGGATACATGCAACCAAGCGATCAAGGGATGCCATGATGATATGATGCTAGATGTACTACATTATTTTGGTACAACATTGGTGAAGAATTTCATGCATTGATATAATCAAAATCAATTTTTTTCGTTTCATTTGCATAAACCTTGCTAGACCCTATTTAAAATGCATGATACAAGATGCAATTGATGATATGGATGTAATATTTGGGTTCCTATTGTGTTTTCGATCAATTTAGACATTGTTTCTCAAATTCCAAATTATGAATTAAAAATATGAATTAATTCATATTTAATTGATAATTATTAAATAAACCAATTCAAATATTATTGGAGTTTAAAGGAATCTAAACATTTTTCATATTTGAAATTTTTGAAAATTCAAATGTTTGGGGCCTCAAATGTAGTGGTCAAACTTTAGATGAATTTGAATTTTGAAAAGTTTATTAGTACTATGGGTTGCATTGTTAGTAGATGAGGGGATTATGTAGAAGAAACCACCCATAGAGGGTGTCGGGGAAAGTGTCCCGTGAAGGAACAAGGGGTCAAACAAGCCCTGAATTCGAGAGGGGGCTAAACACGTGTTCTAGCTTCTTAGCGATGGCAGGGACGGCGGTGCATGAGAACGACAGAGAGATTCACACGGGGGTTTTACCCAGGTTTGGGACCCTTGTGATGAGGTAAAGCTCCTACTCCTGCTTCGGTGTATTGCTCACGGTGCTTCGTGAGGGTACAAGGTATGTCAATGTCTAGGGTTACAGATCGCTGGGATTGACATGTTCTAAGGTAGGAGGAGGTCTCCTTATAAAAGGGCGCCGGGCCTCTTCCCCCCAAAGTTTGTGCAGGAAGGGTCTCACAATGGTGTCCTAGAAGACCCGGTCTACCAGGTTACTTTATGTGGACTCGGTTCACCACCTCGCGAAGCGGGGGTGCCTGACACTGTCCTACACTACCCGATGCACCCTTGTCTCCTTTGCACCAAAATGGCAAGGGACATCTTCTCTGGCACCGGTGATAACCTTGACGCCTTTGCACTAGAAGGGCTAGTCTGACTCCTCTTTATCGATGCGGTCCACCATGTCCTGGCCTTTCCTGCAGGGTTTTGTCCTCTTCCTTCCTTTCACCCCGTGATTATGAACGTACCCATGGGGCACGCTCCAAAGCATCTGAGGCCCGCTAGAGGACCCGGGCAAGCCGGCACTCCACTGTGGTGGATGGGAGGACTTGGGCGAGTCCCCCTCTTGAGGCGACATCCTCGGGCTTCCCTCCTTAGGTCGTTTGCCTCGTGCCTCTTCTTATGGAGGGGTAGTGGCCATGTCAGTGGGCCCATCGGCCATGAGATCGTGGTACCCTGGGTGCTAGGACTCCGACAGTAGCCCCCGAGCGCTTGCCGCGCATGCGTCTCCTCAAATGCGTGAAGAGGGAAGGGCCCCATCGGTCGTGAGCGCCGCCATAGCACCGACTAACATGGTAACCATCTCCGCCTGCATCTCTGCCATGCACTCAAAACGTTGGGGCTTCAGGAGTCATCAGATGCAAATGGATCCATCCTGCCTCGGGAACCGGCCCTCCCACGTTGCTACGGAACACGGGTGAGGCTTGTGGATCACGCCACACGTCCATCGTGATGATGCAATCCCTCGTCTTGTTAAATCGAGGCACGAGCGTGTTGCCCTCTTCTCGACACCACCTCTTTTGTTCCTTTAGTTCCTTCAGTTCCCTGGCCACCAAGAGTCCTCGTCTTCCTCCATGGCACCAAGCGACTCTTGGCCAGTGATAAGGGGAAATCAGTGGTGACAAACGCGATGGAGACCCCTTCGGTGAAACGCGATCGGGGACGGCCATGTGGGAGCGGCCGCGGAAGGCACGAAAGTCATGCCATGACCCCCGGCTCCATTCCTTTCACCAGGGCCTTTATGGCTGCTGAGGGGGAGGCGTCGGTGAAGCGCAGTTTGGGACACCCCCACAGAAGCGGCCAATGGCGACGCAAGAGGTGCGATGGGGGCGTAGGTGTCCTGGATCCTGCCCTGCTTCCTTCTCCACCACCCCCTCCTGTCGTGATTAATTTCGAGGATAACCCCGAGCTCTCGCGGGTTACCGACTTCGTCATCATCCTTGGGGACCTAGATTGGTTCACGAGGGTGCAGCTTCCCTGACGCTTCGCGCTCAGGATGGCCGACGAGCTCGCCCCAGAGGTGCTGTTGCGCCACTCCAGTGGTCACAAGAGGTGGGAAGTGAGCGTGGAGGTCCTATCGCCCGGTGATATGTACCACACTAACGGTTGGACTCGCTTCCTCACCGAGCATGACATTCAGCAAGGCTCAGTGCTCTGGTTCGGCTACGCCCGTAGAGGCTTCTCCATGGCTATCTTTGACCCGCTGATGTTCCATGTCGACTACCAGCACCACCTCAGGTTGACCGGAACAGATTCGTTGCAGGAGCCACCGCAGCACCGCCGACCATTTAGCGGTGTAGATGTCAGTTTGTAGTGTTTTCTACTCTTTTTCCTTCCAAGCACAAATGTAATGAACAACTTTTAGTCGTTTCTTCCCGTGGTTGACTTAACTTGTGCACTTTGTCGTTTCTTCCCGTGGTTGACTTAACGTGGCAGAGAGGCGCACCTGCCCAATGTGTATGGTAGTGCCGTTTGTGACCCTAGAGAAAGGCATGGTTGGCATCAGCCGGTCGTATGGCACCTACAGCTTGGAGAACGTCTCGGTGGAGGTCACGTTCAGTCTGGAACCACCATCTATGAGCATCTTGGCGACTGCGATGTTGTTGATGGTGCGAGTGCAGATCATGGACAGAGCTCCCACAGCCTTGGTGGAGACAATGTGGTCCTCTATGTAGAAAGTGACGGGGCACTGCGACCACTTGAGCTTTGGGGACAGGGCCCCGGGCCGAGTGGCGGCGACCTCACGGGTGAGCTGCTTAAAGTGCCTATTGGACGCCAGGGCTAGGGCACCGCCGAGGATGCAGGCTATGGCACCCCTTGGCTCCTGATAGCCCCTAGCACTCCCTTCGACCTTCCCTGGGGCACGGGGAAGCTACTGCGTGGCGTTGGCTTGATGCCCCGCGTGGGATGCACCTTGGCTGCCATGGTTGTTGTCCCAGCACCCCTCGCCTTGATTGACACTATGCTTGCTCCCGCACTCGCCTTCTCGTCTCCCTTTACTCTAGCTACTACGCTGGTCGTGAAGCCTCTTGATCTCGTAATAGACGTCTGTGGGATTCCCATGCTTCTTGTGGAAGATGCAATATGAGTGGTCGCTGTGCTCCCTGTTGATTCCACCCTCGCGAGGGCTCTTCTGCTCGGGTTCGGTGGCAAGGACGGTGGCAGGATTCTGATTAGGGTCCTGGCTCGTGCTCTTGGAGGCGCTCGACCGCTTGGGAGTGCCTTCTGCCTTGGCAAGGCCGAACATCCGCCCCACCTCAGCCTTGGTGCACTTCTCTGCCATGACGAATAGCTCCACGGATGCCATTCTTTTCCCTTATGTGGATGTCCTTGACCCCCTCGAAGAAGGCTGTAATCATGTTGGAGTCCGAGATCTTGGGGATCTTGTTGCGGATCTGGCTCAACCTCTGCATGAACTTGAAGAGGGTCTGGCCAGTCTGCTGATGAACCTGGCGAAGGTCGTCGTAAGTGAGTTGGCGCTCGTAGGTCCCCTTGAAGTTCTCAATGAAGAGTGAGCGGAGGGCAGACCACGTGCTGATGGATTCCTCATGGAGGTTCATCAGCCAGGTCTGGGCCGTGTCCTTGAGGCTTAGTGGGAACATGTTTGCCATGACGCGGCCATCCCCTCCCGCCGCCTCGATGCCCATGGTTTAGAACTGCAGACTTGCAAGGATTTGCGGTTATGTCATAGCGCGATGGTATCTTGGGGTGGAACTTGTGCAGACACACCACACCTCAGAGCTCCCTGGTGAAGGCGAGGCATCCATTGCCCTGCACCTCCTTGTCATTGGCGAGGGCGACGTGGTTCTGCTGTCCCGCCGTGGCAATCTCCTCGATGATGCGGTCCTCTCACCCGTGAGGGGGTGTGGTGACCGGAACGGTAGAAGCCGGTGGAGGGAGATAATCTGGCAGCTGTGGCCTGGACGGGATGCAGCGTCGCCGATCTTGGGGGGTCGTCAAAGCCCCGGGCTAGAGGTTGGTTGACAGCCCCCGGCGCCTTGTTCTCGGCCTCGGCCCCCAGCCCCTAGGGGTAAGGGTGGCGATGTCGAGGAGCTCAGCGAGCCGCTCGCAACATTTCACCGGTCTAGGCTCCTCCGGCGGGTGGTGGAGCAACTTGTGCACCATGTGCTTAGAGGCCTCTAGGGTGGACAGGTCCGTCTGGCCACCAGAAAACACGGTACGGGAGAGAGACGTGTTGCCATGGGAGGAGATCACGAGCTCCCGCGACGGGCGGACGGAGGAGCCCTGCTTGTCCTCCGTTCATGAGGATGGCTCCGGTGATGTGCGTCGGGGGACGGGCTCTGTCTGAGCCCGGCTCGCCGTGCAGTGGAGGGCATGCTCCGCCTATGTCTCAGCGAGCCGATATGCCGATGGATTTGGTGAAGGTCTTCGAAATAAGCCTCAGCCCCCTACCCGGCGCGCCAAATGTCGGAGAAAGTGTCTCGCGAAGGAAGAAGGGGTCCAACAAGCCTTGCGTTCGAGAGGCGTCTGAACATGCGTTCCGAGCTTCTTAGCGCCAATGAAGACGGCGGTGCACGAGGATGACAGAGAGGTTGACATGGGTTTTTTACCCAGCTTCAGGACCCTCGTGAGGAGGTAAAGCCCCTACTCCTAATTGGTTGTATTGCTCGTGGTGCTTCACAAGGGTACAAAGATATGTCAATGTCTAGGCTTACAAAGCGCTAGGATCGACCTATTCTAAGGTAGGAGGAGGTCTCCTTATATAGGGGTGTCGGGCCTCTTCCCCACAAACATTGGGCGGGAAGGGTCTCCACAGTGGCATCCTCAAAGACCCGGCCTACTAGGATACTTTCTGTGGACTCGATTCACTGCCTCGGGATTTCCTCTAATCCTTCACAAAGCGGGAGTGCCTCATGCTATTCTTCACTAACCGATGCCTCCATTGTCTCCTTTGCACCGAAATGGCAAGGGGCATCTTCTCTGGCACTGGTGACGACCGTGACACCTTTGCACCAGAAGGGGTGGTCCGACTCCTCTTTATCAACGCGGTCCACCATGCCCTGGCCTTTCCTGCAGTGTTTTGTCCTCTTCCTTCCTTTCACCCCGTGATTACGAACGTACCCCTAGGGAACGCTCCGAAGTATCAGAGGCCTGCTGGAGGACTCGGGCGAGCCGGTGTTCCACCGTAGTGGATGGGAGGTCTCACGCGAGTCCCTCTCTCAAGGAGATAGCCTCGGGCTTCCCTCTTGAGGTCGTCTTCCTCGTGCCTCCTCTTCTGGAGGGGGCACTGGCCCTATCAGTGGGCTAGTCTGCTATTGGATTACGGTACCTCGGGTTCTAGGACTCCGATAGAGGGAGGGTCTCCATGTTCAGGAAAAAGAAATAAAGGGGGTTATATACAAAATCTTCTAGAGCCGCTTAACTAACAAAACTGAACCTACTATATGTCTACGTTTAACTGAATTTCGGCCGTCATAATCTTCAATTATAAATCCTGGAAATAGAACAAGAAAATGGGGTGATCAGGGACTCGATCCGGTGAACTATGCTTGCGGATCTTATCTTTGTTCCACCCAGATGATTTGTGATTGATGAATAGGGACAAGGAACACCGGTTTTATCCTGTATATGCTCGGCAAGGCAACCAAAAACAAGCGGCGCTGCAGGGTTGCTGGAAGCAGTGAGTCAAAGGATTATGGCGCTCTCATGACTAGCTAGCATGATTAACGACATGAATAGGTTCAGCAAGTCTAGGTGATGCTCAAGGACATATCTATCAAGGACGGGGTCAATGGGGCAACGAGTAACTAAAGAGGACAGCGAGAAACTTGTGTCTCATACGAGGCGCTCGACAAAATGATCTACGATGACATGACGAATGGAGCTTGGTACCATGTCAGAGAGGAAGGAGAGCTCACCAGGATGCTACCTAGCTAGTCACGCTAACTAGAGCAGTGTTGATCTTGGATGGGGCTGACACTAATCTTGCTTTGGCTTGCTTTGGTTGACGTAGGTTGGTTCTGGCGATCTTCTCAGGTGGTCAATAGTGCAGGATGACGAAGGGGAAGCAGGGGAACACTTCGGTAGCCTTGGTTTGTCTTGGGAGACTGCAAATCATCGGGAATAAATTATGGTTGTGGGGGCTATGGTGTGGCCATGCCATAAGCTTGGGAGGAAGAGAGGAAGGAGGAGGGGTTCTGGCTCCTCCATATCTTGATCTAGGATGAGGGTTTGCGTGAGGTGGTGTTGTACCGAAAATAAGGGTAGGAGGGGAGAGAGGGATCAGATGGGAGTGGTTGGAACTTCACAAAAGCTAGTGCTCGGATGGTATCAAAAGGGCATATTCATTCTCTCCTTCTCCTCTAACGCTTTGTTAAGATCTACTGCAGGGGATGAGAGGGGAACAAGAGAGGGGTCGATATGAATCTTGGTTGCTTGGAAAAGAAGATGGTGGTGGTGGCTGGATGATAGCCACACAAAGCACATACATGCACACATCTCAGATGTCCATGGGTTGGGGAAGGGTTACCTTGGTTAGAAGGATGGTTAGGTCAAGAGAGGGGTAGATGGTAGGTTAGTTGAGGGTTTGAAATTATTTTAACACAATTCAAAATTCAAATGGGGTTTAAACACAATAAGGAATGTCACATAGAGTGAGGTGTCATTTTATGTGACTAGAATAGGTGGGTTTATTATTGCATGTGGCATAGGATAAAATGAAAGCCATGTGCTATATAGATTGTGAAAATAAATAGGCACACATGCATGGTAGAAAGAGAGGGTGAAAAAGCACTAAAATGGAAAATGGCAATATTATGGATCCATACATCGATATATGGGCATGACATGAGCATAAGCAAACTATAAGAAACCCATATGTGCTATGTATGGTGGAAAATAGATCAAGATCATGTGGTGAGCTATGAAGCAATGTTAGAGGATGGAGTGAATTTAAATAGATATGCCCTAACTCAAATTGGGTATTTGACAACAACAAAAATAACAAGACTCAAGTAATAGAATTTGATCATTATGGTTCCATCAAATATGGCACCAACTAGATATGGAATAGAGAGAGGGTAAAATATAGAGAGACAAATAGCAATGATCAATACATTATATCAAGAACCCAATACAATTTAGCAAGAACCAAAAACAATGAATAATTAGAATGCAAGAATTTAATTGTACGATCCATGAAATGTGGCATGATGAACATGAGAAATTATAAGATGGCATCAATTTGATTCCTCAAGTATTGAAAGGTAGCATAACACAATTTTAGAACCTTGGGATTGTCAGAGAATGGATGTCCCGCGAAATAATAGGGGCACCGACGAGCCCTGGATTCTTGAGGGGACTGAACATGCGCTTAGATCTTCAGCATGAAGAAGGGGGAGATGGAGCTCGCATGCGAGAGAGAGATGACATAGGAGTTTTTACCCATGTTTGGGACCCTCCTGAGGAGGTAAAGCCCCTACACCTTATTGGTTGTATTGCTCGCGAAGCTTCGTGAGGGTATGGTGAAAAGACAATGTCTAGGGTTTATGATCCTAAGGATCAGCCCCTTCTAAGGTGGGGGTGGTGCTCCTTTTATAGGGGCACTAGGCGTCTTCCCCCAACTCATTGGGTGGGAAGGGTTACCACATTGCTGTCCGGGGAGAGCTGGTCAACAAGAATAATTTACATGGACTAGGGCTAGGGTCCTCGGGGCCACCGGTCCACCGTAAAGCCAGGGTCGCCGCTAACGTCTCCCCCGCAGCGTGGTGCTATCCACCGCCTTCTTGCACGAAAGTGGTAAAGAGGGAGTGGGGTTAACGTTGTTGTCATCAACCCTCCTTTATCACCGAAGAGGCCAGACAGTATCTCTTCTTTTCAGAGGCGGACCATGCGTATGTCCGTGGACTACCTGTTAGGATTATCTCCTCCCCTCCTTTTGCAGCGAGATTATGAGTGTGCCCCTAGGACACATTGGGAGAGAATCCAAGGCCTTCAAAGAGGGGGGTGCATCCTCGTGAAGCCTTCCTCCCGGAGGCGACTTGGACGAGGTCTAGTCCTAGCGTAGCAGGCCTCACGATGGACTGCATGTTCCTCCTCCAGCTCAGGCATGTCGAAGAGATGTGGCCTCACGAGGCTATTGCTGCTTCAGCAGTGGGCCTAGTGACCTATGGGTCAGGGTACCCCGGTTGCCAGTGACCCGATGGGGATGCTACAATATCCTGAGCGTAGATCTGTAGGTCAATGTCTCCCATGACTCGACGAACCCGCTAAGTGGTAAGTAGTAGTCTAGAATGTTGAATCAATCATCAATGGTGTACCGTTGTTGCTCTTGACTAGACATCATCGATAATTGTGCACTTGATGATACAGGCAGATAGGAGTATGACTCAGTCGCGTTAGTTTTGGTGTCATCTCTGACACATAATCCTCAACCTTTCATCCCTAACTACTTTAGAAATGAGCCATCTACCATGATGTCCAAACAACTCTCTAGGGGCTTCCTACATCACCAATTTGTAGTTGGTACATTTGAAGACATCTGCAACTTATGATTTAGCATGCTAATGACTTGTGTTCTTGTTGAATAGATGATCAATGTGTATTTTAGGTTTAGATGTTGTTCCACGGTTTCCATGGTATTGTTGGGTCCACCCATCTTTTAGAATGTTTCGCTTGGTATAAGAGATTCTATTTTTTGGTGTTGCCTGGAGGAAGTCTTCCATAGATATCATAAAAAAGTTAAAGGATTATAAATCTCTGAATTCACATCCTCCATTTTTGGTTTTTGGTAGTTGTCTCACAATCATCATGCATCTAACTCCACCACAATAACCACCATATCCATCTCTATCTCTCTATGATGTGAAATGGGTTAGCCAGAACATCAAGAATTCAAGGGGTTCGAAGGGAGGGGGTGGTGAACACAAAGAACACGGTGATGAATACATGCACATGTGGAGATAAATAGCAAAGCAGACCCGTAGAATCTATCCAGACAATAAACCGCCAAAGGAGCAACCTCCAAAACTCAGAAGACAAGCCAACAATTGCTCTAATTGAAACTGATTCCTTCTTACTGGCTAGTCCACCGATCCAATAAAACCTCAGGACAGAAGAATAGTAACCAATAGAACACTATGGAATATTGAAACTACTAGAACCTTGATGGTGAAGATTGGCACATGCAATACTAGAATTCGTAGGGGGAAATACTATCTATGTGAAGGAACTGAATCGTCTCCATAGGAGTTCCACAAACACACACAAGGGGGAAGGAGCAAAGCTCTCTCTACCTCATCATCATCTCTAATTTCAGATCTGATCCACAATGGGTTATTTATCTATACCACTATATAATGTGCCTATTTTGAATTGGGACTAAAGCATCAATTCCACCCATTGGTTTCCTGCAGGCCGTATTGCAGCATTGATGGCCCGCGAGATCGCCTAGGACTGACATATGTGAATTGGGACTAAAGCGTCAATTCCACCCGTTGCTTTCCTGCGGGCCATATTGCAGCATTGATGGCCCACGAGATCGCCTAGAACCGACATATGTAGCTAGTTAAGGGCTGAAGCTAGATGTCCTAGCCAGAGGAAGTATGTTGAGAGGGTTCCACAGGGACCAGAAAACAGATTGGTTCCTACTAACTTTCTACTTTTGTAATACATCGACAATATTTTGCATTGAATCGGAAAGGGTCTTTGGCTCTCGTGATCTAGTGCTCCCTTGTTTAAAAAAACAGGAAATCATATTTAGAAGATCAAAAAAATAAAAAAATATTCTTGGGGTAGTTGATGTTGTATTCTACAAACATGCAAAATCGCAACCCGAAATTCATTATATTGTGGGCTAATAAAAATTGGATAAAACTTGAAGATTTCAAACTATGAACTTAGATCCACACTTTTTTCCTTTTTGTGTAGCTCACAATATAATGTATTTGAAATTGATAGATAGAATTTTTTTGATTCTTTATGATCAAAAATATGATTTTGATTTCTTTAAACACGGGACCACTGGTGCCCATGTGCACCAAATCTCCACTCGTATTGAATCTACTATATTATCGAGTCTATGCATGGTTTATTTTCCCTTTATCAAAAGCATTCTATGATGTTATGACACACATTGCACATGCATATAGACTAGTAGTACCAGGGCAAAGAGGTAGGTGGATGGATAAGGTTACAATACAGTAGCCCAAAAAACATATAAAATAGTTCGTTTGGTTGTAGGGTCAGCTAAATTGGCACTGGGATCCAGCTTGGGACTAGGCCATCCAATTTGACCAAGGCCTAGGACCAGATCGCTCCTGGACAACATTTGGCTGTTATCTGGTTTTAACCAGGTCTAGAACAGAGCAGCCCAGTTGAGGGTATGGTTGGAACTGGCATTGGGACCGACCATCCTGTTTCAGCTTCCTCTTCATGTTTCTTCTTTTCCATGCTTCATGCTTGGTGGTTTTGGTTCCTTGGGCATCCTTTGCTTCTCCTCTTGGCACCATTATCATTGGTGTATCCCTAGTCACACAATGGGAGTTTGGATCAAGTAGCACTCCATTAAAATTGGGATGAAAATAGATCAAGGGATGGAAGAAATTCACATTTTATGCACTTGTTGGTGTAGCATAAATTCAAAACCTCGTGATAAGTTGTGGCGTGGTGATGACAATATGTCGGGTTGTGCCACTCTCCCTACCCCTCTCTTTGAATTTGTGTACCATACAAGACATACAAGTCTTCGATTATATAGCGTAAGTAACAGAAGAATCAATGAATCCAAGTCATTCTTCATTTTTCCCTTTTGAGTTTGTGACCACATAAGATCTTACTTTTTTGCCTCACTTTTTTCCCATCGTTACATTAAATTGAGTAAGAGAAACTCCAGGGTTCATCCATTTATGTACCCACCACAATTGTCTGTATGAGGGATGAGAGGACAAACGGGATGGAGAATATTTACCATGGTGCCCAAGGGAACTTCCTTATTTTTCCATTTCATTCTATTTTTATGGAATAAAAAATTGTGGGGACCTAGTGCTCCACTGCATGTTGTAGAGCATGAGTCGTCGGAATAACACTCACAGAACAACGTTCCACGGATATTACACCTACCAGAGTAGTACAACAGAAACATCACAGATCCAAGGTATAACTATATATTCATATCACAAATCTTTATAGAGGATTCTCGAAACTTGCATGACATAATGAGCTCGCCGGGTAATTTCCTATTCAAATCAAGATCTAGAAGAACAAACTTGCAGTGTAGTCTAGCACTAGATCTACCTCTAGTCCTACCTCAATAATTAAAGGCTATCTATTTGCTCTTTTAGCAACTTATAAGGGTATGGTTCCTATCATCGGGAGTTGGATCACATCTAAGTTTAACTTGATATCATCCATCACTATTTTGAGTAATGGGATCTATTGACTTTGTTGAGCTAACTTTGACTTCATGTAGATGCCTCCTAAGTCTTCTAGTCCCGTCATTAGCTTCAACCTAAGAAAGGGTAAGTAGAATAGATTTAGTACGAGTGTTCTCATCAAGTTCTAACTATGTGATTGTTTGATGAATAGTCGTGGATCAGACATCCTAGGCTTGTGCAGTTTTCAAAAACAGGTTTATGGGAAAGGTAAGTTTTAGTTTATAAAAATTCTATGTCTGTTAGTCTTCATGGGTTGTATAGAACTTCATGGAGTTCCTTTCCACACGACATGTGCAATTCTATCCTAGAACAGGGAGTAACATGTCACATTTATACACTCTCGAGAAGTGTGCTACTTTAACCATAAATGTCTTATCCTTGTTGCACATACGGGTGTAGATTTCTGTTCAGACTTCCTTGATGTTAGGCCCAGTCTAAAGACTAGCCAATCACTAGCATCTCCATGACCCTGCTGCCCACCTTTTGTAACGGGATTTGGTCACGAGACCCATTCCCCAATTACCATCCCTTCTAATATACCCAGTCGTTAACCTAAGACACATGATAGGGATGTCACAGGATCCCACCCATTGCCATTCGCCACAAGGAACAACAACCCGACTAAGCATACGAGGACAAATGTAAGGAAGAAGGTCTAGATGACTTGCATGTCCCATTCCAGGATCTATGATTAGCACGATTTATATGACGCTTTTGAATCACTGACTACATTGGTTGTTAAGTCCCAATTTTCCCAGTACAATGGAATCTTCACCATATGGCTTCCCAGCCATATATCCCAATCCATGATTCCATTGTCCACCATTTCACAGTTCATTCCATTTATAAAATGGTATTTTCTTTTAATGCAAGTGATAGAGTTTTGAAAAGTTTTTTTTAAATAATTCAAAGGACATGTAAGACTGCACTTGCAAATGGTGTGCAAGCCTGTTCTCAGAAGGTTGTGCAAGGATGAACGTGCCTCCTTCTTCGAGGTTATGCAATCAGCATCTTTATTCTCAAGGATCCAAATGGAAGAATATCATCATCAGTCCTATAAGGAATAATGTTTAAAGAGTGTTAATATGATATGGATGTTAAGTAAATTATCGTTTCCCTTCCCATATTGAAATTCTTATGGTGTCTATCGAAGTCTCGTCTTATAAGTATAAACTACTCAAATAACACACTTGGAACAAGTATAGGATGGTTTAGAGTGATAGGTGTTGGTTGATATCATAGACTGATATAGGATTTGGTATGATGGTTCCAAAGGAATGCTTAGGGTTTTGAAATGAATTTCACAAGTGTAGTGGTATACTTGAGAAACAAGTATGAAATGAAGTTTTGTTGATGGTATAGGTTTGTATATGACTTGGGTATAAGGTATGTGATCTTAGGCATCAAATGAATAGATCATGTCCTAAATCGAACAATTATAGTAAGTGGTATCAACTTGGTTAAGTTGAAGTAGGTGTGATGGATCATGATGTCTTGGCTTGGGATCATATCCCTCATGGTACTCTTTTGGGTAGTACAAGTGTCAAGGTGCGATCACTTGTGGAAATGGTTAAGTGATGAACTTGGGGGGATTGAATATCAAGTTCTTTTGCATAATGTCCACATTCATTCAATTCAAATAATGACAAGATATTTCAATCAAGAGAATCAATTTTTTATTTTTATTTTAATCACCCATTCAATAATTATTAATAAAGATTTTACAAGTAAAAGTACAAATAGTGATGCATCTAGGGTTAAACAATTTGATTTGGTTAAAGTTCTTTCAAAGTATTTGTTTCAAAGGGTTATTTGAATTCCTTTTTTTGTATTTGAGTGTATTCTTATTCTTTTAAGAGGGTTTATTAAGTTCAAAGAATTTCTTTTTCCATTTGATTTCAAGAATTGTATTTTAGGTTTTTAGGACATTTTGATATTATTAAATATATGAGAATTGATTTTATTTAGTCCATTAAGGGAAATATTCTTTAAAATTCTCAATGTCAAGTGAATATGTCCTGGAGTGGATTTATATTTATTATAGGATTTTGTAACTACCTTATATGATTTAAAGTTAATTTTTAAACAATTTCTTTTTTCTTTTATAATAATTGTGATAATATTCTAATTCTTGGTTTTCTTCAAGTCTTTTTCAATTTATTATTTAATTTATTTTTACTTCTTCAGGGTGAAATATTTATTACCCTGTAGAATTTCAAGTTGAATGTCTTTAATGTTTATTAAACATTTTCTAAGGATTTTAAAATGAATTAGTATTGAATTTCCAATTCTTTAAGTCTTTTTATATGTTAATTTGTTTCTTAAAAATGACTTGATTATTGTCTATTTTATCCTTAGATCTCATTTTATTATTCATGTTTGTATTTTATTTGATTTTCTTGGGGATTTTTAATTTAATTAAATTGTTTGATGTTTTAAAGTCAAGGAAAAATAGAAAAATCCTTTGAACTCTAATCTAAAAATCCTATGAGTTAGTTGGGGTGGATCCATTTTTCCTAGCAGACTAGCCGAAAGGGTCCAGCTGGATTGGGGGACCACCCGAGCCTAACCCCTAACATACTTTTCTGCCTTCCTCACATGTTCTTCTCTCATTCCCAACCTGACCCCCACACACACCGGAGATTGCATGCATCGGTGATGCGCTGCCGCCAGCCAAGGCTTTAGCCATTACCAGCCACCTCCAGTGATGTCGCTACTCTGCCAACTTCTCCTCCCTCGAATCCCCACCTCCATAGTGCTCTAGATCTCCCCTACTCATAACCCCACTAAACCTAGCTTTGCTCCCTTGTGGTCTAACCCTCGTCGACGGATTAGGTCATCATCAATAGATGGTTGGGATATGGCATGAGCTCCTTTGTTAACCCCTCACCACCTCCATGACCCACACCTCCTTTGGCGCTCCCATAGCAAACCCTAAGTTTGGCCTTGGGTTTGGTCGCTCGGGCTGCCCCCGCACTTCAACACCTTCGGTGAATACTCTGCACCATCTACAACCTCCTCTACATCAACCTCAAGCTCATTATCCCCCTCCCTTTGGAGTTTATGTTGCTCCTTCCCGGGTTGGCCATGGCCTCCTTCCTCAAATGCGATAGTAGGCTCGGTTACCACCCTTTTTCTCCGACTATGACTACATCATCTACGGTTCATCTATGATATAGGTACGATTCCAACTATGACCAACCCTCTGGCTAATGATTTGGTATTTTAGGTTTAGGGTTCTTACGGTGATACTAGATGCTCTAACTATGTGGATGTGATGTTGGTGTGTTAATGGTGATCTTCTACTAGTAACAGTAGGTTGCTAACTATTATTTAGTTAGATTAGATGTTGATTGTTGCTTGTAGTTACACTAGTGTTTTCCTAATTATGCACTAGGTTTGGGTACATGCTCTAAATGTTTTATCAAGTAATTGGATGCTTTAGATTTGTTCTACTAGTAATTATGTAATTGCTAAACTAGATGATTTCTTATTTGTATTGATAGCTCTTGGTAGTGTGGTAGTATTTTCATTCGGTGCTAGTAATTGGGTGTATATATATTAGTAATGGTGAGATTCTCTTGCTAACATGGTATTTGCCAAAGATTGCTAGCTAATTAGGTCACTGTGTTAATATTTGTATAGTTGATATGATATTTGTTCATTAGAAGATGCTCCTATTTTGATGATATTCATCCAAGCATCCTTTTGTATAATTAGTCGTGGGTTTAGGACTAATGGTCTATGCAAGTTCTTGGCATATCAATTTCTAGGAGTATTTGTTGTTTATAATAAAAAATTACATATCTATATCCATCAGAAAAGGTGTATGTGAGGTGCTAAGTGTGTACACACATAAAGACATGATGTAATTGTCTTGCTAACATCCAACTCAAAAAAATTAGTGGTCTTAGATAAATGGATTTATGTGATTTAATTTATGGTTGTGTTCTAGTTGTTCTTGGATGTTATTATTGTGTTCTTGGGTGTGTTCTTGATTAAGCATGGTGTCTGCTTTAATTAAGTAGAAGTATGAGGATAATTAAGGCTTAATATAGTGTTCTTGGATCTGTTCTTGATGATCACAAGATCATATGATAGTATAGAATGTTTTCTAGATCAAATATGTGATCTAGGGATTAATTTTATATATATTTAGAGTGTGTAGATGTGTTAAAGATGTGTTCCTAGACATCATTTAGTTGTTTTCCAGATCCTATTTGCTAAACTACTAATTCCCCACTCTCCTCTCCTCTCTATTATTATTGCTATTCTACTATTCTATTTCATTTTCTAGGACTCTAGCTAAACCTTTGTATAATTCCTAGAAAGGTTGATGAGGATATGAAGTGGCTCCTATTCTTCTTCCTCCTTGCTCTGGTTGTTCTTTCTCTTGTTTTGCGGTTCTTTCTTCACTCCTAGTTGTCTCTCTTGGGTCTCTCTCTAACTCTCAAGTGTGAGTTTTTTGTCTAAGCTAGACTAGTGGGTTATGAGGCTTGGGGTCTAGCATACCTAGATAATTACAGTGCTATGGAATTCATGCGGTGTTGACACCACATCCATGCATTTAGGTGAGTCTGCTGGTTAGAAAAGCGTGCATTAGTCTCTCTAGAGTGTCTTATATGCTGGTATCATGGTCACTTTAGGTGGTTAAGTCCATGATGCCCTGTCTTATATACAGATGCAATGCATTTGCATATGTCAACACCCGGATTTTTAATCCTAGATGCCTGTTATGTCATACATTGCAATCCCAGGATTACCATTTTTGCGAGACATAACAGATTGGATATCACAGTACATCATCCATTACAAACCATAAATAAGGTCTTGCACAAATAAGGATCTCATGATCCAGTCTTAATACAAAAAGAAGTGGAATAAATAATAAGCGTAGCGGTGGGGTCCATCTTCAGAGGCACAAGCAAAGCTGACGATGGAAGATATTCCTAGTTATCATAGCTGTCCTGCTGTCCGTCATCTTGGTAGTCTCCTTCATAGTCTGGCCATGAGAATAGCCAGGGACAAAAGCCATGAGTACTATTTAAGTACTCGCAAACTACCACTAACAAGTAATATAGTACTAGTGGAGATGCTAACTCTAAGGTTTAACTATCAAGTTAAGTTTGAAACCTAAGCTGAGTTCTAAGACAAAGAAAAATAAAACAAAGTTCTAGAATCACTTAGGTTGGGAAGGTAGTGTCATAGTCACAACCCTGTTGTGGTCACGTCAAGATTCATCATTCATTTCATTAGTCATTTTGAAAATATCTGACAACGAAACAGTATGGCCACTCCAACTTTCCATAACCATGGACGCGGCTATTCGAATAGTTTGACACTCTGCAGAGGTGGTACACTTTCACCACAAGATTCGATACATCTGTCAGGGATAATCCTGAATCATCATACTTAGTATGCAGATAATCAAACATAACCTTTCCTTTACACACCCTAGTATAAGTACCTCTCCTATGAGCATGGCCTCCCAAGCATGACCATCTGTCATCTTGGGCACTACATAGGTGGACAACATTGAGAGGTAGCAAGGGAACTAATACTAATGCATATAAACTTCCGGCTAAGCCTTACCCAATTTAGGTATTGTGGTTGTACGGTAAATTTGGTACGGTATCGCATCCGAATCCAACCATCAGTTTTTGTTAGAGGGCTAAGGCTCATGCCTTAACATTTTCATCATCATAAACCATTTGTGTTTCTCAACACATGTCAAACATGTCAATAGAATGACTCATCATTCTAAGGTTTTCACAATTCATTTTCACCAAGTGTTCCCATCTAAAGTGACTCAAGTTTTAGTTTAGCTCTAAACTACTAAGTTAAGAGTGTTCACTAAGGTGGGATGCTAATCTCAATCTCATGCCATAGAATGACATCTAAGGTTATCTAGATAGGTCAAGTTTTATACTCTTTATGCTACCTTCAAAACGAGTAAAGGACTTTGGTAAAGTAAGGAAAAGTATAGCTTGGAATTAAATCTTGGAATAGGTATAAATCCAAAATGGTATCACCAAAGCATGCCTAATGCCTTGGCTTAGGTTATCTAGCTTGCACGAGTTAGCTTGCATTGTTAATGATGGCTTGCCTTGTGCAGTGCAGTGGTTGAAGTTTTCTTCCTCCTCCTCTTGGTAGAACTTCTCCTTCTCATAGACTTGGTCGGTACTATCGTCTATAAATACATACGGGATACACAATCACCAAAAAATACTTAACTAGTCTACTTAGCACTCTAAGGCACACATTTGATGATCTATTATCATCACAAGCATCACAAGGTTTTATTAACTAGCTTCATTCTTTTTATTTAAGAAAAGTAATTTCTACTCATTGAAAATAACTAAGATTTAATATTTTCCACTTGAAATATGGGATCATGTGGACACATGTCATCACCACATATTTTTAACATATGGGAATGTGATTTAAAGGTGGGATCACATTTTAATAGGTTTAAGTTTAATAATTAATGATTTAAAGTGACTATAAATGCCTATATTGCATTATTTTGGTACTAGTCGAAAGGCACTGCATGTAAACCTTAATATTATTACATATTCAGATAGGTATGGTTAAATGTGATTTCTGAGAGTTGGAATCAACTCAAAAGCTATCATGGTTGATTTTATAAAAATGTTTGAATGTGCAAATGCTTCTGTCTTATTATTTTTACTAGAAGAGATCTCTAACTCTAAATGAATTAATTCCAACGGGCTTGGATAGATCTTTTCAGAGGCTTTGCAAAAAAATTGGAATCACTAAATTTGGTTCAGTAAATCTTCCTGAATTGATTTTTGAACTAAGGGAGAGAATCTAGTTTTAGTAAAAAAGAAAATCTAAATTTGAATCTACGGGCTAAGGCGGGAAAGGAAATGGGCCGGTCCAGTCTCACTCCGCGGCACAGAGAACCGCTGACAGGGGGGTCCACATGGCATTCACTCATTACACGCGAAGCAGTACGGGGCGACGTGGACCGTTGGATTAAAAAGAAGATCTATGGATGGGGCTTGTCGTCGACGACGGACAGGTCACCGGCGAGGTGTAACCCTAGCGGCTCAGTGGGGGTCTGGGGTGGCTTACCAGGGCTCCGGCAAGGGCCAGCAAGGCAGGCAAACGAACAAGTCGAGGACGGCAGTTCTCCTGGTACTGGCGGCGTCCCTGGGGATGGCTTGGATCAACGGCGCCCTTCTCCTCCTTCCGCGGCAGACTCCGGCGAAATTCCGGCGCTGCGAACGGCGGCTTGCTCCGGTGGGGCTCTGGGAGTGTTCTGAGAGGGAGGGGATGAGAGTGGTGTGAGGAAACCGTGATGGGGAGGCCTCTATTTATAGGCTCGGCGAGGCGGTAGAGGAGCATGGGCGGTGCTCGCCGGTGACGACGGTACAGCGAGTTAGGGGTGTGGGCAGTGGACTAGGATGGTGGGCGGTTCCCTGGCGGTCGTTAGGTCGGTGCACGTGCAGTGGTTTACGGTCGGGAGGGGTGAGTGGCACGGCGCGCACGATGTCTCTACCGACGGCGAGTTTCGCGGCGGCCGGTGGTTACGGGTCACAGTCGAGGAAACGAGCATGTCCGTTAGCTTCCTAGGATGGTGGTGATCGTGCAGGTGGGCAGCGAGAGCGAGGCGGGGTCTGGCTGAGCGAGGACCGCGTGCGCTCTGCGGGCAGCGTCGGCATGGCAGACAAGCTCCGGGCGCGGTAGTTCCTGGCTGCTCCTTGCTCTGTCCGTGGGCTAGGGCTGGCTTGGCGGTGGAGGTGGACCACAGGCGATGTGCTGGACATGGTGGGCAAGGCTGGCGGCTAATGTGGCACGCTGTCTCCGGTGAGGGGGCTCAAGGTGCTCGGCCTTAATGGCCATGACTATTTGGTCGTGTGCACAGGGCTTGGCCGAGCTAGGAAAGGGTAGGGGGTGCACTGGGGTGGCTTTGGTTGCAAAATGGGAGACCACATTGGTCTAAACACTGCTCACAATAGTGTTTGTGATTTTTCCAGATTTTTGCACACAAGGTGTTTGACAAAATGGCCGAAAGAATTCAAGTTTTGAATTTTGAGATGATTTTTGGTGGAGTTGTTTGTCACATGCTTAAACATCTATGGTTACTTGAGATTTGAAAATGGAGTTCATTTGATTGGTTTTTGAATAAGTGTGATCTATACATATGAACTACATTCAAATTTCAAATGTCATTTAAATTTAGTGTTTGAAAGTTTTTGGGGTGAAACAAAGTGGGCCTTGGTACATCACTACTTGTACTAGCAAGGGGTTCAAAGATCTACAATTATTTCTGTTAAGATTTGAGTTCTAGGAATAGCCAAAGTAGGCATGATGATTAAAATGGCACAAATGACCATTTTCTCATTTTATTCATTTTGATTTGTTTTTATTTGGGATTTGTTTGGGAATGATCTAGATGATGTTTATTTTACCTTAGAATCATTTTACAACCAATGGATCATTCAAACATGGCAATTCAAAACAACTCCTAAATTATATGCACACACATATGAATGCTTAATCATTTTTAAATGGAAAAGTTTTTGTTAACCCTAAATTTGATGATTTGGATCTTAATAACCTTGGATTAGAGTTTTGGGATGTTACAAACCTTCCCCCCTTAAATAAAATCTCGTCCTGATATTTACGAAAGAAAACTAGGAACTAAAGAGATCTGGGAACTCTGTCCTAATGTAATCTTCTCGCTCCCATGTGGCTTCTTCTTCGGTATGGTTGCTCCATTGAATCTTGAGAAACTTGATACTCCTGGTCCTGGTGGTTCTGTAGGATTCTTCCAAGATACGGATGGGCACTTCACAATATGTCAGGTCCTTGTTGATCTCAACAGCTCGGTGATCGATGTTCTTGAAAACTTCAGTCTTCTCCGGCACTTCTAAGCATTTGCAAAGTAACGAGATATGGAACACGTTGTGGATGGCTGACATCTCCTCCGATAGTTCCAATTGACACGATACTTCTCCTCGGCGTCTCAGAATCTTGAAGGGCCCGATATATCTGGGGGCTAACTTTCCTTTCAGACTAAAGCGTTGGGTTCCCTTCAATGGCGAAACCTTGAGATATACAAAATCTCCGACATTGAAAGTCAGGTCTCTCCTTCTCTTGTCAGCATAACTCTTCTGTCTGGATTGGGCGGTCTTGAGGTGCTCACGGACCTTGTGAACCTTTTCTTCGGCTTCTCGGAGAATGTCGGGTCCAAAGATCTGACTCTCTCCTACTTGCGACCAATTCAAAGGGGTGCGACACTTTCTTCCGTATAGAACTCAAATGGGGCCATTTGCAAACTAGCTTGATAACTGTTGTTATATGAGAATTCTGCGGAAGGCAAGCAATCTTCCCATTTTGATTCGTACTCCAAAACACAAGCTCTCAACATATCTTCTAAGATTTGGTTGACTCTTTCAGTCTGTCCAGCAGTTTGCGGGTGATACGCGGTGCTAGAATTCAACTTCGTGCCTAATCCTTCTTGGACTTTCTTCCAAAATCTCGAGGTAAACTGGGTTCCTCGATCTGATACTATGGTCTTGGGGGTTCCATGCAGACTAACAATTCTAGCAATATACAGCTCTACTAGTTTCGAACTCTGGTAAGTCGTCTTGACAGGTATAAAGTGAGCTACTTTGGACAATCTATAAACGATGACCCATATTGAGTCATTTCCCCTACTCGAAGTAGGCAGACCGGTGATAAAGTCCATTCAGACGGAATCCCATTTCCATTCTGGAATCTGCAATGGTTGCAATAGTCATGCGGATCTCTGATGTTCCGCTTTGACTCTTTGACAGATGTCACACTTGGCGATGTAGCTTCCGATTTCTCTCTTCATCTTTTACCACCAAAATTGCTCTTTCAAATCTTGATACATCTTCGTTCCTTCGGGGTGGATTGAATAAAGAGTATCATGAGCTTCTTGCATGATAACTTGCTTTTGCTCCGAATCTGCTGGCACACAGATACGGCCTTTGTACCATAGAACTCCTTCTTCGTCTTCAGTGAATCCAGGTACCTTTCATGTACCAATATGACGTTTGATTCCGTCGATACTTTCATTTCCCTTCTAGGCTTCCTTGATTTGGCTAATCAATGTGGGTTGAATTTCAATGCTAGCTAAGAATCCTTTGCTAACTAGTTTAGTCCTGAACTTCTCCAACTCCTCATACAAACTTGGTTGCTTCTCCTTGATTATGGTGTTTAGCCTACATGGCAATCTGCTCAGAGTATCCGCTACCACATTGGCTTTGCCAGGGTGATAGTGAATGTCAAGGTCATAATCCTTGATTAACTCTATCCATCTTCTTTGCCTCATATTCGGCTCCTTCTGAGTGAAAATATACTTCAAGCTTTTGTGATCTGAGTAAATCTCACAGCGATTACCCATCAGATAATGACACAATGTCTTCAATGCCAAAACTACGACTGCTAACTCAAGATCATGGGTCGGATAGTTCTGCTCATACTGCTTCAGTTGTCGAGATAGATAAGCGCTAACTTTGACTTCTTGCATCAATACACATCCGAGACCAATCTTGGATGCATCACAATATACGTCAAACGGCTTCTTGATATCTTGCATGATCAATATCGGGGCTGATATCAATCTCTTCTTCAGCTCTTGGAAACTGGCTTCACATTTGTCGGTCCATTCAAACTTCTTGTCCTTCTTCAACAATTGGGTCATGGGTCTGGCGATGCTAGAAAATCCTTGTCAACACCCGGATTTTTAATCCCAGATGCCTGTTATGTCATACATCACAATCCTAGGATTACCATTTTTGCGAGACATAACAGATTGGATATCACAGTACCTCATCCATTACAAACCATACGTAAGGTCTTACACAAATAAGGATCTCATGATCCAGTCTTAATACAACAAGCAGTGGAATAAAAGATAAGCGTAGCGGTGGGGTCCATCTTTAGGGGCGCAGGCAATGCTGACGAAGGCAGATAGTCCTAGTTATCATATCCGTCCTACTGGCAATCATCTTGGTATTCTCCTTCATAGTCTGTCCATGAGAATAGCTAGGGACAAAATCCATGAGTACTCTTTAAGTACTCACAAACTACCACTAACAAGTACTATAGTTCTAAAGTAAAGTGCTAGCTCTAAGTTTAACTATAAAGTTAAGTTTGAAACCTAAGCTGAGTTCAGAAGCAAAGAAAGATAAAATAAAGTTCTAGAATCACTTAAGTTGGGAAGCTAGTGTCATAGTCACAACCCTGTTGTGGTCAAGTCAAGATTCATCATTCATTTCATAAGTTCTTTTGAAAACATCTGACAACGAAACAGTATGGCCATTCCAATTGTCCATAACCGTGGACGCGGCTATTCAAATAGTTTGACACTCTGCAGAGGTGGTACACTTTCACCACAAGATTCGATACATCTGTCAGGGATAACCCTGAATCATCATACTTAGTATGGAGATAATCAAACATAACCTTTCCTTTACACACCCTAGTATAAGCACCTCTCCTATGAGCATGGCCTCCCAACCATGACCATCTGTCATCTTGGGAACTGCATAGGTGGACAACATGGAGAGGTAGCCTCAGCTCAAACCTCTCCTTGGAGGGAACTCATACTAATGCATATAAACTTCCGGCTAAGCCTTACCCAATTCAGGTATTGTGGTTGTACGATAAATTTGGAATGGTATCGCATCCGAATCCAACCATCAGTTTTGTAGAAGGGTTAAGGCTCATGCGTCAACATTTTCATCATCATAAACCATTTGTGTTTCTCAACACATGTCAAAACATTTCAATAGAATGACTCATTATTCCAAGGTTTTTAAAATTCATTTTCACCAAGTGTTCCCATCTAAAGTGACTCAAGTTTTGGTTTAGCTCTAAACTACTAAGTTAAGAGTGTTCACTAAGGTGGAAAGATGGGATCAATCTCATGCCATAGAATGACATCTAAAGTTTATCTAAATAGGCCAAGTTTTATACTCTTTATGCTACCTTCAAAACAAGTAATGGACTTTGTGTAAAGTAAAGGAAATAAAGCTTAGGAAGTAATGCTTGGGGTAAGTAATAGTCAAAGTAGTTTAACCAAAGCATGCCTAAAGCATCTTTGCTAAACCATCTAGTTTAATTCTAGCTTGCTAAGCATTATACTTGCAAGTGTTAGCTTGCATTGTTAATGGTGGCTTGCTTAGTGCTAGCTTGATAACAATAGCTTGCCTTGGTTGGTGCAGTGGTTGAAGTTTTCTTCCTCCTCTTGATAGAACTCCTTCTCCTCGAAAGCTTGGCCAGTACTATCGTCTATAAATACATATGGAGTACACAATCACCAAACAATACTTAACTAGTCTAATTAGCACTCTAAGGCACACATTTGATTATCTATTGTAACACCCTCGAATCGGCCCTATGCAAGTTTTAACCCTTTCTGCCAAACCCGCATAGAAACGATTCAAGGACGCCCACCAGGCACTTTCGTGCGGGTGGAAAACGAAGTAATACCATTACACAACAGTCCTCGATGGGACCCACAGAACAGATATATATATACAACAGCGACTCAACGAGTCAGGAATACAGTTATACAATACACAGATCCAAATCACCTTGAAAACGTTACAGCGTCCGAGTACTAACAAGATGCAAATGGGGCTAAGAGCCCTGAAGAATAACCAATGGCGTCCATAACCCTGCCCAGGCCAAGACGGAAGGGTAACCCAGCTAACGACGTCGATCTCAAACCTGCTAAAACAAAAGGGGTGTCGATAAAGGGCAAAGGAAAAAGAGGAGCGTTAGTACTGAGGCCAGTACACGGCGAGGCTAGAATTCAGCGGCTCTCGCCTACATAGGTATGGTGGACTGAAGCGGCAGCGAAGCAGGCACTAAACAACCTATAGAGACTCGATTGAACTGTCGGCTATTAGAGAGGGATAAGAAAGACCTATTCGAGACCAACCTGATACTAACACCAAACATACCCATCCTGGTATTCCCCCCTTGAGACCAAACGAGGAAGTCGGACCAAGGAACTCACACAGTTGGCAGTTTTACTCATTCCCTTATAGTTGCAGCATTTACTAGTCAGATATATAGCATGAGTCATCCTGATAGCATAAGTAGTGGGCAGTTTTAGTTAACATTCCGTTGTAGTTGGAACATGTACTAGTCAGATATAATTGTCCTGAGGAATCCCAAAACCCAGCAATTGTTGGCACTTTTAATATCCATTCCGTTGTATTTAAATCTGATTACTAGTCACATATTAAGTCAAATTTATAGCACTACTTTAGTTATGCTTGTCTATGATCAATATACTGTGCTCCAAGTCGTCCATAACCGCGGACACGGCTTTCAGAAAGTTTTACCCTGCAGGGGTGCACAAATAGCAACACACACATGATCAACCTCGGAAAAACCAAATCAAAATCCAACGAGGCTTTCACGACAAAGCAATCACAGGATTCATAAAATATTTCAGGGGGCCACCCCACTAAGCTACCCGCAACGAAGTTGGCCGGCTCCGGAACAGACCCAGGGTTTGCGAGAACGGCTGTAAACGACTGGGAACCCGAAAGTGTGACTGGGCTTGTCGATACCGCGAAATCGTGTCGCGATCCAAAACAGTACAAGTGCTCCACGCACAATTTTAAATAAAGCAGTAAAACATGGCATAGGTACAGGATAGTAATAAAGCCCCAAACTAGTTTGTGGCCCCAAGAAATAAGAAATGAATCAAGCTCTGGCTTAGGAGGATTCATAGACTCTCCCGGATGTGGATAGTGCGAATAGTCAAGGAACAGATATCAAGTACTCGGGGCCTACGAGACACAAGTGGGCATAAAACCAAATAACATATAATTGCCCACCGGTGCCACTTTCATTAGTTATCACAGCAATTTAATAGTTGTAATTAAAGACATGATCATCTCCATCATAAACATCTACCTCGGGATGGATGGCAGCAGGCCAGGTGGAGTTGGGAGACGTGAAGGTGGGCGAGAGAGAGCTAGGGAGTGGGGCCAGCGGGGCGAGGTGGCGAGCTGTGATTGGGCGGGGTGAGGTGGAGGGGTGGAGGACGTGGCTGGCGGCGGGGCTGGTGGTGCATGCGGTGTGGGGAGTTGGTGAGTGTGTTGTGTGCGTGTGTGGGTTAGGGTAGGATAGGGTTGGGTTTAGACAGGTTTGGGTAATTTTGGGGGTGGCCGGCTGGGTCGGTTCGGCCCGGTTCGGCTGCCCCCTAAAAATAATATAAATATTTTATCTGTTTAAAGCAGGGCTTTTGAAATCCATTTTTAGACGAAACAAAATATTCCGGCCAGCCCGGGTTTTGATTTGAAATAAAGACGGGGCTTATTTATAAAAACAAATAGGTTTTCGAAAATAGTTTTTAAACAAACCATGCATGATGATGACGATGCTCAAATGCAATGTGGCATGATAACATGAGCATGTTGTCATGATGATGCAATGCACAAAAACACAGCGATTTTCTAGTAGTGGTTTTAGCAGGGTGCTACATCTATTATCATCACAAGCATCACAAGTTTTACTAACTAGTTTCATTCTTTTTATTTAAGCAAAGTAATTTCTACTCATTGAAAAATAACTAAGATTTAATATTCACCACTTAAAATATGGGATCATGTGGACACATGTCATCACCACATATTCTAACATGTGGGAAAAATCCTAATTCAAACTAAATGGGTTGCGCGGGAAAGCTAACGGGCCGGCCTAGTGACACTACGCGGCGCGGGGCACAACTGACAGGGGGGTCCACTGGTCAGAGGCTCATTACGCATGAAGCGGTACATGGCGATGTGGGTCGTTAGATTAGAAATAGGATCAACGGCTGGGGCTCGTCATCGACGACGAACAGGTCGCCGGCGAGGTCAAACCCTAGCGGCTCGGTGGGGGTGCTCAGGGGGTGTACCAGGGCTCCAGCGATGATGGTGAGGCGGGAAAATGGACTGGTAGACGACGGCGGGGTCAGGGGTGGTCGAGGAAGCTCCGGGGTGGACGAAATCGACATCGCCCTCTCCACCTCTGTTGTGGGCTACTCCGGCCAAATTCTGGCAACATGTGCCCGCGCTGCTCCGACTAGAGGTGGGGAAGGGTCAGTGGCAAGAGGGGAGGTGAGTGGTGTGCAGAAACTGGCTGGGGGTGGCCTCTATTTATAGCTCGACGGTGTGACCAAGAGTGATGGGCGGGAGGCTCCGGCGAGGGTTGCACAGCATGCTAGCAGCGTGGCTCGAGGTAGGGGACGGTGGCTGGTCTCTTGGCGATGCTCTACGGGGTAAATGCGGGCCTAGGGACGGTGGCGTTTGGTCGGGCGGTGCTCATGCTCTACGCGGCAGAGGCGGCGGTCTTCACGGCGAGTGGTGGCTGTGGTGCACTTGGCGGTGAACAAGCATGTCTGCGGTGTTCCTGGGATCATGGCGACGCGGTGGGCACAGGCTGTGGTCGAGGGGCGGCGTGTACACGTGTGTCGGGCGCGGCGCTCTGGCACGTGCTTGGCATGGCGCAGACACTCAGTGCGCGGCACTCAGCTAGTGGTCCATGGCTTGGCCTGGCTCGAGGAGGGGACAAAGAGTGGCGGTGAGGTCTGGCTAGCTCGTACACATGGTGAGAGAGAGGGGTGGTCTGCTGCAGCGAGGCAAGGTTTGGCCGGCGAGTTGGTGCTCGGGATGGCATGGCACTGCTTCTAGGGGGTAGGGGATGGGGTGCTTAGGGCCTGGTTAGATCAAGAGGGGACAGAGGGATTAAATGGGCATCAAATGGGGGCAAAACCCTATGCAAAACAGTGATCTAGGATTAGAGTTAGATTCTTGTTTGCCAAGTGTTTGTAAAAATGGCCGCAAGAAAAATACTTTTGAATTTTGAAAAGATTTTTGGTGGGTGTGCTAGTATTAAGCTTGAGACCCTGTGGGTGCTTGGGTTTTGAAAATGGATCTCATTTGAGTGGTTTTTGAAATAATGTGATCTTCCCATATGAACTAGATTCAATTTTCAAATGCCATTTAAAATTAGTGTTTGAATGTTTTTGGCAGATCACAAAGTGGGCCTTGGTACATCATTATGTGTACTAGCAAGGGGTGCAAAGATCCACAATTGTTTCTGTTAGGTTATGAGTACTAGGAATAGCCAAAGTAGGCATGTTGATTAAAATGGCACAAATGACCATTCTCTTCTTTTATCCATTTTGCTTTATTTTTCTTTGGGATTTGTTTGGGAATGATCTAGACGATGTTTATTTCACCTAAGAATCATTTTACAAGCAATGGATCACTTAATCATGGCAATTCAAATCAACTCCTATTTAAATGCACACACATATGAATGCTTTAATAATTTTAATTGGAAAAGTTTTTGGTTAACCCTAATTTTGATGATTTGGATCTTAATAACCTTGGATTAGAGTTTTGGGATGTTACAAACCTTCCCCCTTAAACAAAATCTCGTCCCGAGATTTACAAAGAAAACTAGGAACTAAAGAGATCTGGGAACTCTATCCTAATGTAATCTTCTCGCTCCCAAGTGGCTTCCTCTTTGGTATGGTTGCTCTATTGAATCTTGAGAAACTTGATACTCCTAGTCCTGGTGGTTCTGTAAGCTTCTTCTAAGATACGGATGGGCACTTCATGATACGTCAGCTCATTGTTGATCTCCATAGCTCTGTGATCGATGTTCTTGAATACTTCAGTCTGTTCTGGCACTTCCAGGCATTTGCGAAGTAACGAGATATGGAACACATTGTGGTTGGCTGACATCACTTCAGGTAGTTCCAGTTGATATGATACTTCTCCTCGACGGTTCAGAATCTTGAAGGGCCCGATATATTTGGGGGCCAACTTTCCTTTAAGACTAAAGAGTTGCATTCTCTTCAATGGGGAAACCTTGAGATATACAAAATCTCTGACATTGAAAGTCAGGTCTCTCCTTCTCTTGTCAGCATAACTCTTATGTCTGGATTGGGCGGTCTTGAGGTGCTCACGGACTTTGTGAACTTTCTCTTCGGCTTCTCGGAGAATGTCGGGTCCAAAGATCTGACTCTCTCCTACTTGCGACCAATTCAAAGGGGTACGGCACTTTCTTCCGTATAGGAATTCAAATGGTGCCATCTACAAACTAGCTTGATAACTATTGTTATATGAGAATTCTGCGAAAGGCAGGCAGTCTTCCCATTTTGATCCGTATTCCAACACACAAGCTCTAAGCATATCCTCTAAGATCTGGTTGACTCTCTCAGTCTGTCCATCAGTTTGCGGATGATAAGCGGTGCTGAAATTCAACTTGGTGCCTAATCCTTCCTAGAATTTCTACCAAAATCTCGAGGTAAACTGGGTTCCTCGATCTGATACTATAGTTTTGGGGTTTCCATGCAGACTAACAATCCTAGCAACATACAGTTCTGCTAGCTTTGCACTCTGGTAGGTTGTCTTGACAGGTATGAAGTGAGCTACCTTGGACAGTCTATCAACTATGACCCAGATTGAGTCATTTCCCCTACTAGAAGTAGGCAAACCGGTGATAAAGTCCATTCCGACGGAATCCCATTTCCATTCTGGAATCTACAATGGTTGCAACAGTCCTGCAGGTCTCTGATGCTCTCCTTTGACTCTTTGACAGATGTCACACTTGGCGATGTAGCTTCCGATTTCTCTTCATCTTGTGCCACCAAAATTGCTCTTTCAAATCTTGATACATCTTCGTTCCTCCGGGGTGGATAGAATAAAGAGTATCATGAGCTTCCTTCATGATAACTTGCTCCAGCTCTGAATCTGCTGGCACACAGATACGTCCTTTGTACCACAGAACTCCTTCGTCTTCCATGAATCCGGGTACCTTTCCTGTACCAATACGACGTTTGATTCCATCAATACTTTCATTTCCCTTATGTGCTTCCTTGATTTGGCTAATCAATGTGGGTTGAAGTTCAATGCTAGCTAGGAATCCTTTGCTAACAAGCTTAGTCCTAGACTGCTCCAACTCTTCATACAAACTTGGCTGCTTCTCCTTGATCATGGTGTTTAGCCTACATGGCAATCTGCTAAGAGCATCCGCTACCACATTGGCTTTGCCGGGGTGATAGTGAATGTCAAGGTCATAATCCTTGATTAACTCTATCCATCTCCTTTGCCTCATATTCAACTCCTTCTGAGTGAAAATATACTTCATGCTCTTGTGATCTGAGTAAATCTCACAGCGATTACCTATAAGATAATGACGCCATGTCTTCAATGCCAAAACTACGGCTGCTAATTCAAGATCATGGGTCGGATAGTTCCGCTCATGCTTCTTCAGTTGCCAAGACAAATAGGCGATGACTTTGCCTTCTTGCATCAATACACATCCGAGACCAATCTTGGAGGCATCACAATATACATCAAACAGCTTCTTGATGTCTGGCATGATCAAAATTGGGGCTGATATAAATCTCTTCTTCAGCTCCTGGAAACTGGCTTCGCACTTGTCTGACCATTCAAACTTCTTGTCCTTCTTCAACAATTGGGTCATGGGTCTGGCGATGCTCGAGAATCCTTCTACGAACTTGCGGTAGTATCCCGCTAATCCGAGAAATGCATGGACTTGGGTTTGAGTGGTTGGGGCTTCCCATGCTTCGACATCTCTGATCTTGGGGGGATCAACAGAAACTCCTCCGGCAGACACAATATGTCCTAGGAACCCTACTTCTTTCAGCCAAAACTCACACTTGCTGAACTTGGCATATAACCGATGCTCTCTCAGGGTTTCTAGGATGATTCCCAGATGCTGCTCATGCTCTTCTTCTGACTTGGAGTAGATAAGGATATCGTCGATAAACACCACTACAAACTTATCTAGGAAATTCATAAAGATCTTATTCATGAGATTCATGAAATAAGCAGGGGCATTGGTTAATCCAAAAGACATAACCGTATACTCGTATAAACCATAGCGAGTAGTAAAGGCGGTCTTCGGAATATCCGTTGAACGAATCTTAAGTTGGTGATAACCAGTCCTAAGATCAATCTTTGAGAATACCTGAGCTCTAGTCAACTGATCAAATAGATCCACTATCTTTGGCAAGGGGTACTTATTCTTGATGGTGACGTCATTCAATTTCCTGTAATCTGTACACAAACGATTGCCTCCATCTTTCTTGTCGATGAATAACATTGGTGATCTCCATGGCGATGCGCTTGGTTGAATCAAACATGTTGCTAACATGGCATCCAACTGCTTCTTCAGTTCCACTAGCTCTGAGGGGTTCATGCTATAGGGTCTCTGGGCTTTGGGTCCGGTTCCAGGGATTAGTTCGATAATGAACTCAATATCCCTATCCAGGGGCATACCTGGCAATTCATCTGGGAATACGTCAGGGTATTCACAGACTACTCTGACTTGGTCTAAGGTGGGTAGGGCTAGACTCTTATTGCACTTGAATTTACGGGGTAAGGTTTCAGAGATATGCTCTACTGTGACTCCAGAGCTACTGGTCATGGTGATGGCTTTCTTAGCACAGTCTATCATTCCTATGTGCCTTGACATCCAGTCCATACCTAGTACTACTTCCAATCCTTTGGTTCCAAGTACAATTAGGTTGGCATAAAAATCTATCCCATGTATTCTGATAGGCACAGCTTTGCAAATTTTTCTAGCTTTTGTAGTTGATCCGGGGATTTGAACTGTCATGACATGCTTCAAGTTGATTGGGTGAATCTTACTAGTGCATGCAAATTCTTCGGTGACAAATGAATGTGATGCTCCCAAATCAAACAATACTCTTGCTATAACTGAGTTGACAAAAAACATACCCAGCACTACATCTGGCGCTTCTTGGGATTCTTCTGCGTTCATGTGGAAGAGACGACCGTTGCGGTTGTGAGGGTTCCCTAGGGCAAATCTTCTCCCTGGTTGAACACGATGCTGCTGTTGAGCTGGGGCATTCACATTGACAGTGGCGGCAGTCTTCTTGGGACACTCATTGGAATAGTGACCCTTCACTCCACACTCGAAACAAGTGATCTGGGACTTGTCTTTTGCTCCGACAGGCACGGCATTGCTGCCAGTTCTAGGTGCAGTGTTGTTGTTGTTGTTCTTGGGAGGGGCACGGTTGAAATTGTTGGTGTTGCCGGAGTTGTGGTTGTTTCCTCCGGACTTCACATTGCCTCCGCTATAGTTGGGGTAGCTTGGGCGAGACATTGGGGGTCGATTGTTCCTTGGTGCATATCCTGGTGAGGGGTTGGGTCGGTACTTCTGGTGACTGCTGGATCCAGATTGCTGCATCATATGACGTTTGCGGTTGTCGTTTGCCTGGTTAATCTTCCCTTCCATCTGAATGGCAGAGTCGACTAGCTCTTCGAGATCCTAGAAATGGATGTTGACGAGGACAGTCTGCATCTCATCATGCAGTCCGTTCAAGAATCTCTCCTTCTTCTTGGCCTCCATGTTGATCTCATCAGGTGCATATCTAGCAAGCGATAGGAATCTATCATGGTACTCCGCCACAGTCATTCCGCCTTGCTTCAAGTCGCGGAACTCATCCCTCATTCTGTTGACTAGACCTTGCGGCATGTGGGTGCGGCTGAATTTGACTTTGAAGGCTTCCCATGTCATGACTTGACCATGGTTCATGTTACGGATACTAGTCCACCAAGCTCTTGCATCTCCTGCAAGGTAGTGGGTGGCGAAGAGAACTTTCTCGTTGTCATCCACTCTTGCAACTTCTAAGTTGTTTTCCATTGTCTATAACCAGTCATCAGCATCTAGTGGGTTTTCAGCTTGGTTGAAGATTGGGGGATTGGTATTCTAGAAGTTTTTGAGTTTGGATCCATGGTGATCCTGGTTTCCATGGTTCTGGTTGTTGAGAGGCATCTGGGCAATCTGCTGCAATGTTGCTAAGTTAGCTTGGCGCCCTGCCCTGCTTGCTTCTCTGTCTGCGATGAGATTCTGCAAGATCTGCAGCATTGGGTCATGCGAGGAGCTGCTCCCTCCTTGGTTTCCACGAGTCATCTGAAGATTGAGATAGATAAAGGGGTAAGAGGGAAAGTTCTAAGATTCATGGTTTTGGTTTCAAGCTAAAACTTTGAGTTTGACTCAGGTTTTGCAACTAACTTCATTTCATTCATGCAAACAAGCACACGATACAAACGCACACCACAACAACAAAGGAAAACAGATGGTTTGAAGAACCATTCTGCAAGCTACGATACAGTGGGACCGATACATATCATGCTACGATAGTGCTCTAGTGCATCTACTCATCGCCGATGAAGTCGGAGTCCTCATCATCAGTGTAGAAGTCCACAACATCCTCCTCTAGAAAGTCATCATCATTGCTGAGGTAAGAATCCATGTCTCCCTGGATGTCTTCACCCTCCTCTTCTTCCTCCTTTGCTGCAAGCTGAGCTTCTTGCTCCTTGACAATCTTCTCAAGGTCGGCCACCTTCTTGCGAAGATGGGCGATGGTGCGATCCTTCTTCTCGCGCTGGAGGCGAAGAGACTGACGGTCCTTGACAAGAAGTGAGAAAGTTTGGGCCTCTGGGCGACAATGGCACGGTTGTGGTTGGCGAACTCCCTAGCATTGTCCAATTCCTTCTGGCGATCGTACAGCAGGAAGTCAAGGTTCTCCACTTGACGCTTCAGCTCTGGGTGACTTGGCATCTCCATCGGCATTCCCATGAAGTCACGTCTTGCATAGTGAGCAAAACGGGTTCCCTGGAGTTGGTTGACACTAAGGGCACATAAACGTGCGAGAGCTTCATGCATTGCCCTGGCTAATCCATCTAGCCAGTTGTTCTCTCTTACGGAGAACTGGATTCTCCCGGACGTTGGTGCTTCGATGTTTCCTCTTAGATCAGCGGTGACTAGCCACTGTTAATCTCCTCCTGGGGGGTCCTGGAAGTTGAGCTCCAAGAAACTCCGGATATGGGTGTCCTAGTAACTCCGATAGTGAATCCAGATCCCTCTCGAAGATCAGTTGACCTCTGTTTCCCAACTGGTAGAACTTGCTAAACTGAGTCTCCATCTACAAGAAATAAGGATGCGGAAATTAGTGAAGTGATCAAGTGTGTCAATTTTTAAGTAGTAATATAAGAATTTTGAGGAGCATGAATTTTTGAGAAAGAATGAATTCCCAAGGGTAAGAGAGGAAATAGTTTTTCATAAATACACACTTTGGTTTTGAAATTAAGTTTTTGTTCGGACGTCCATTCTAACTAGGGTCTCCTATGGTCAGGATGGCTCTGATACCAACTTGTCAACACCCGGATTTTTAATCCCAGATGCCTGTTATGTCATACATCGCAATCCCAGGATTACCATTTTTGTGAGACATAACAGATTGGATATCACGGTACCTCATCCATTACAAACAATACATAAGGTCTTACACAAATAAGGATCTCATGATCCAGTCTTAATACAACAAGCAGCGGAATAAAATATAAGCATAGCGGTGGGGTCCATCTTCAGGGGCACAAGCAATGCTGACGATGGCAGATAGTCCTAGTTATCATAGCCGTCCTACTGGCAATCATCTTGGTAGTCTCCTTCATAGTCTGTCCATGAGAATAGCTAGGGACAAAAGCCATGAGTACTCTTTAAGTACTCGCAAACTACCACTAACAAGTACTATAGTTCTAAAGTAAAGTGCTAACTCTAAGTTTAACTATAAAGTTAAGTTTGAAACCTAAGCTAAGTTCAGAAGCAAAGAAAGATAAAATAAAGTTCTAGAATCACTTAAGTTGGGAAGCTAGTGTCATAGTCACAACCCTATTGTGGTCAATTCAAGATTCATCATTCATTTCATAAGTTCTTTTGAAAACATCTGACAACGAAACATTATGGCCATTCCAATTGTCCATAACCGCGGACGCGGCTATTCGAATAGTTTGACACTCTGCAGAGGTGGTACACTTTCACCACAAGATTCGATACATCTGTCAGGGATAACCCTGAATCATCATACTAAGTATGCAGATAATCAAACATAACCTTTCCTTTACACACCCTAGTATAAGCACCTCTCCTATGAGCATGGCCTCCCAACCATGACCATCTGTCATCTTGGGCACTGCATAGGTGGACAACATTGAGAGATAGCCTCACCTCAAACCTCTCCCGCGAGGGAACTCATACTAATGCATATAAACTTCCGGCTAAGCCTTACCCAATTCAGGTATTGTGGTTGTACGGTAAATTTGGAATGGTATCGCATCCGAATCCAACCATCAGTTTTGTAAAAGGGTTAAGGCTCATGCCTCAACATTTTCATCATCATAAACCATTTGTGTTTCTCAACACATGTCAAAACATTTCAATAGAATGAATCATCATTCCAAGGTTTTCACAATTCATTTTCACCAAGTGTTCCCATCTAAAGTGACTCAAGTTTTGGTTTAGCTCTAAACTACTAAGTTAAGAGTGTTCACTAAGGTGGAAAGATGGGGTCAATCTCATGCCATAGAACAACATCTAAAGTTTATCTAAATAGGCCAAGTTTTATACTCTCTATGCTACCTTCAAAACAAGTAAAGGACTTTGTGTAAAGTAAAGGAAATAAAGCTTGGGAAGTAATGCTTGGGGTAAGTAATAGTCAAAGTAGTTTAACCAAAGCATGCCTAAAGCATCTTTGCTAAACCATCTAGTTTAATTCTAGCTTGCTAAACATTATACTTGCAAGTGTTAGCTTGCATTGTTAATGGTGGCTTGCTTAGTCCTAGCTTGATAACAATAGCTTGCCTTGGTTGGTGCAGTGGTTGATGTTTTCTTCCTCCTCTTGATAGAACTCCTCCTCCTCGAAAGCTTGGTCGGTACTATCGTCTATAAATACATACGGAGTACACAATCACCAAACACTACTTAACTAGTCTAATTAGCACTCTAAGGCACACATTTGATGATCTATTATCATCACAAGCATCACAAGTTTTATTAACTAGTTTCATTCTGTTTATTTAAGAAAAGTAATTTCTACTCATTGAAAAATAACTAAGATTTAATATTCACCACTTAAAATATGGGATCATGTGGACACATGTCATCACCACATATTCTAACATGTGGGAATGTGATTTAAGGGTTGGTTCATAATTACTTTGGTTTAAGTTCATTATTTAATGATTTAAAGTGACTAGAAATGCCTATATAACATTATTTTGGTACTAGTCCAATGTCACTGCATGTAAACCCTAATATTATTACATATTCAGATAGGTATGGTGAAATGTGATTTTTGAGAGTTGGAATCAACTCAAAAGCTATCATGGTTGATTTTATAAAAATGTTGCAAGGTGCAAATGCTTCTGTTTTGTTATTTTTACTAGGAGATCTCTAACTCTAATTTAATTAAATCCAATGGGCTTGGATAGATCTTTTTAGTAGATTTCTAACAAAATTGGAATCACTCCATTTGGATTTGTAAATCTCTCTAAATTGAATTTCAAACTAGGGGACAGAACTAGGTTTAAACTAAAATAGAAAAATCCTAATTCAAACTAAATGGGTTGTGCGGGAGAGCTAACGGGACGGCCCAGTGACACTACGCAGCACGGGGCACAGCTGACAGGGGGTCCACTGGTCAGAGGCTCATTACACACGAAGCAGTACAGGGCGATGTGGGTCGTTAGATTAGAAATAGGATCAACAGCTGGGGCTCGTCATCAACGACGAACAGGTCGCCGGCGAGGTCGAACCCTAGCGGCTCGGTGGGGGTGCTCAGGGGGCGTACCAGGGCTCCAGCGATGACGGCGAGGCGGGCAAACGGACTGGTAGACGATGGCGGGGTCAGGGGTGGTCGAGGCAGCTCCAGGTGTGGATGAAATCGACGTTGCCCTCTCCTCCTCTGCTGCGGGCTACTCCAGCCAAATTCCGGCGAACAAGTGCTCGCGCTGCTCCGGCTAGAGGTGGGGAAGGGTCAGTGGCAAGAGGGGAGGTGAGTGGTGTGCAGAAACTGGCTGGGGATGGCCTCTATTTATAGCTCAACGGTGCGACCGAGAGTGATGGGTCGGCAGCTCCGGCGAGGGATGCACAGCATGCTAGCGGTGTGGCTCGAGGTAGGGGACGGTGGCTGGTCTCCTCGCGATGATCTACGGGGTAAATGCTGGCCTAGGGACGGTGGCGTTTGGTCGGGCGGTGCTCATGCTCTGCACGGCAGAGGTGGCGGTCTTCACGGCGAGCGGTGGCTGTGGTGCACTTGGCGGCGAACGAGCATGTCTGCGGTGTTCCTGGGATCATGGCGACGCGGTGGGCGCGGGCTGCGGTCGAGGGGCGGCGTGTACACGCGTGTCGGGCGCAGAGCTCTAGCGCGTGCTCGGCATGGCATAGACACTCAGTGCGCGGCGCTCAGCTGGTGGTCCATGGCTTGGCCTGGCTCGGGGAGGGGACAAAGAGTGGCGGTGAGGTATGGGCTAGCTCGTAGACATGGTGAGAGAGAGGGGTGGTCTGCTGCAGCGAGGCAAGGTTTAGCCGGCGAGTTGGTGCTCGAGATGGCATGGCACTGCTGCTAGGGGGTAGGGGATGAGGTGCTTAGGGCCTGGTTAGATCAAGAGGGGACAAAGGGATTAAATGGGGATCAAATGAGGGCAAAACCCTGTGCAAAACAGTGAGCTAGGATTAGAGTTAGATTCTTGTCTGCCAAATGTTTGTAAAAATGGCCACAAGAAAAATACTTTTGAATTTTGAAAAGATTTTTGGTGGGTGTGCTAGTATTAAGCTTGAGACTCTGTGGGTGCTTGGGTTTTGAAAATGGAGCTCATTTGATTGGTTTTTGAAATAATGGGATCTTCCCATATGAACTAGATTCAATTTTCAAATGCCATTTAAAATTAGTGTTTGAATGTTTTTGGCAGATCACAAAGTGGGCCTTGGTACATCATTATGTGTACTAGCAAGGGGTGCAAAGATCCACAATTATTTCTGTTAGGTTCTGAGTACTAGGAATAGCCAAAGTAGGCATGTTGATTAAAATGGCACAAATGACCATTCTCTTCTTTTATTCATTTTGCTTTGTTTTTCTTTGGGATTTGTTTGGGAATGATCTATATGATGTTTATTTCACCTAAGAATCATTTTACAAGAAATGGATCACTTAATCATGGCAATTCAAATCAACTCCTATTTAAATGCACACACATATGAATGCTTTAATAATTTTAATTGGAAAAGTTTTTGGTTAACCCTAATTTTGATGATTTGGATCTTAATAACCTTGGATTAGAGTTTTGGGATGTTACAATCCTTCTACGAACTTGCGGTAGTATCCCGCTAATCCGAGAAATGCACGGACTTGGGTTTGAGTGGTTGGGGCTTCCCATTCTTCGACATCTTTGATCTTGGCGGGATCAACAGAGACACCTCCGGCAGACACAATATGTCCTAGGAATCCTACCTTTTTCAGCCAAAACTCACATTTGCTGAACTTGGCATACAGTCGATGCTCTCTAAGGGTTTCAAGGATGATTCTCAGATGTTCCTCGTGCTCCTCTTCTGACTTGGAGTAGATAAGGATATCGTCGATAAACACTACGACAAACTTATCTAGGAAATTCATAAAGATCGTATTCATGAGATTCATGAAATAAGCAGGGGCATTGGTTAATCCGAAATACATGACCGTATACTCGTATAAACCATAGCGAGTAGTAAAGGCGGTCTTCAGAATATCCGTTGCACAAATCTTAAGTTGGTGATAACCAGTCCTAAGATCAATCTTTGAGAATACTTGGGCACCAGTCAATTGATCAAATAGATATTCTATCTTTGGCAAAGGATACGTGTTTTTGATGGTGACTTCATTCAGCTTTCTGTAATCGGTGCACAGACGGTTGCCTCCATCTTTCTTGTCAACGAATAACACTGGTGATCTCCATGGCGATGCGCTTGGTTTAATCAAGCCTATTGCTAACATGGCATCCAACTACTTCTTCAATTCCACTATCTCTAAGGGGTTCATGCTATAGGGTCTCTGGGCTATGGGTCCGGTTCCAGGGATTAGTTCGATAATGAACTCAATATCCCTATCTGGGGGCATACCGGGCAATTCATCTGGGAATATGTCAGGGTATTCACAGACTACTTTGACTTGGTCAATGGTGGGCAGGGCAAGACACTTGTTGCACTTGAATTGACAGGGTAAGGTCTCAGATATATGCTCTACTATTACTCCCGAACTACTGGTCATGGTGATGGCTTTCTTAGCATAGTCTATCAGTCCTTTATGCCTTGACATCTAGTCCGTACCTAGTACTACTTCCAATCCTTTGGTTCCAAGTACTATTAGGTTGGCATAAAAATCTATCCCATGTATTCTGATAGGCACAACTTTGCAAATTTTTCTAGCTTTTGTAGTTGAACCGAGGATTTGAACTATCATGACATGCTTCAAGTTGGTTGGGTGGATCTTACTAGTGCATGCAAATTCTTCGGTGACAAATGAATGCGATGCTCCCGAATCAAAAAACACTCTTGCTAAAACTGAGTTGACAGAAAACATACCCAGCATTACATCTGGCGCTTCTTGGGCTTCTTCGGCGTTCATGTTGAAGAGACGACTGTTGCGGTTGTGAGGGTTTCCTGGGGCAAATTTTCTCCCTGGTTGAACACGACGTTGCTGTTGAGCTGGGGCATTCACATTGGCAGTGGCGGCAGTCTTCTTGGGACACTCATTGGAATAGTGACCCTTCACTCCACACTCGAAACAAGTGATCTAGGACATGTCTTTAGATGCGACGGGCATAGCATTGCTTCCAGTTCTGGGTGCAGTGTTGTTGTTGTTGTTGTTCTTGCTCTTGGGAGGTGTTGCCAGGGTGATTGTTGTTTCCTCCGGACTTCACATTTCCTCCGCTACGGTTGGGGTAGCTTGGGTGAGACATTGGGGGTCGATTGTTCCATGGTGCATATCCTGGTGAGGGGTTGGGACGGTACTTCTGGTGACTGTTGGATCCAAATTGCTGCATCATATGACGTTTGAGGTTGTCATTTGCCTGGTTAATCTTTCCTTCCATCTGAATTGTGGAGTCGACTAGCTCTTCGAGATCTTGGAAAACGGATGTTGATGAGGACAGTCTGCATCTCATCATGTAGTCCGTTCAAGAATCTCTCCTTCTTCTTGGCCTCTGTGTTGATCTCATCAGGTACATATCTGGCAAGTGACAGGAATCTATCATGGTACTCCACCACAGTCATTCTGCCTTGCTTCAACTCTCTGAATTCATCCCTCATTTGGGTGACTAGACCCTGCGGCACGTGGGTGCGGTTGAACTTGAGTTTGAACGCTTCCCATGTCATCACTTGACCATGGTTCATCAGGCGGATGTTGTTCCACCATGCTCTTGCATCTCCTGCCAAATAGTGGGTGGCAAAGAGAACTTTCTCGTTGTCATCAACTCTGGCTACTTCTAGGTTGTTCTCCATTGTCTGCAACCAGTCATATGCATCTAATGGGTTCTCCGAAGTACTAAAGATTGGGGGATTGGTATTCTGGAAGTTTTTCAGCATGGATCCTTGATGATCCTGATTTCCATGGTTCTGGTTGTTGAGAGCCATCTGGGCGATTTGTTGCAGTGTTGCTAGATTAGCTTGGCGCTCTGCCCTGCTTGCTTCTCTGTCTGCGATGAGATTCTGCAAGATCTGCAACATTGGGTCTTGCGATGAGTTGCTCACTCCTTGGTTTCCACGAGTCATCTGAAGATTGAGGTAGATAAAGGGGTGAGAGGGAAAGTTCTAAGGTTCATGGTTTTGATTTCAAAGTTTAAACTTTGAGTTTGACTCAGGTTTTGCAACTAACTTCTTTTCATTCATTCAAGCAAGAACACGATACAGACACACACACACACACCACAACAACAAGGGAAAACAGATGGTTTTAAGAACCATTCTGCAAGCTATGATACAATGGGACCGATACATCTCATGCTACGACAGTGCTCTAGTGCATCTACTCATCATCGATGAAGTCGGAGTCCTCATCGTCGGTGTAGAAGTCCACGGCATCTTCCTCCAGAAAGTCATCATCATTGCTGAGGTAAGAATCCATATCTCCCTGGATGTCTTCACCTTCCTGTTCTTCTTCCTTTGCTGCAAGTTGAGCTTCTGGCTCCTTGATGGTATTCTCAAGGTCGGCCACCTTCTTGCGAAGACGGGCGATGGTGCGATCCTTCTTTTCGCGCTGGAGGCGAAGAGACTGACGGTTCTTCACAAGCAGTGAGAAAGTCTGGGCCTTCTGGCGGCAATGGCACGGTTGTGGTTGGCAAACTCCCTAGCATTGTCCAATTCCTTCTAGCGATCGTACAGTAGGAAGTCAAGGTTCTCTACTTGACGCTTCAACTTCGGGTGTCCTCGCATCTCCATTGGCATTCCCATGAAGTCACTCCTTGCATAGTGCACAAAGCGGGTTCCTTGGATTTGGTTGACACTAAGGGCACATAGACGTGTGAGAGCTTCATGCATTGCCCTAGCTAATCCATCTAGCCAGTTGTTCTCTCTGACGGAGAACTGGATTCTCCCAGATGTTGGTGCTTCTATGCTTCCTCGAAGATCAGCGGTGACTAGCCACTGTAAATATCCTCCTGGGGGTCCAGGAAGTTGAGCTCCAAGAAACTCCGGATGTGGGCGTCCCAATAACTCAGACAGTGAATCTAGATCCCTCTCGAAGATCAGTTGGCCTCCGTTGCCCAACTGGTAGAACTTGCTGAACTGAGTCTCCATCTACAAGAATTAAGAATGAGGAAGTTAGTGAAGTGATCAAGTGCGCCAACTTTTAGGTAGTAATGTAAGAATTGGAGGAACATGAATTTTTTGAGAAAGAATGAATTCCCAAGGGTAAGAGAGGAAATAGTTTTTCATAAAATACTCACTTTGGTTTTGAAATTAAGTTTTTGTTCGGACGTCCATTCTAACTAGGGTCTCCTATGGTCAGGATGGCTCTGATACCAACTTGTCAACACCCAGATTTTTAATCCTAGATGCCTGTTATGTCATACATCGCAATCCAAGGATTACCATTTTTGTGAGACATAACAGATTGGATATCACAGTACATCATCCATTACAAACAATAAATAAGGTCTTACACAAATAAGGATCTCATGATCTAGTCTTAATACAACAAGCAGCTAAATAAATAATAAGCGTAGCGGTGGGGTCCATCTTCAGAGGCACATGCAATGCTGACGATGGAAGATAGTCCTAGTTATCATAGCCGTCATGCTGTTCGTCATCTTGGTAGTCTCCTTCATAGTCTAGCCATGAGAATAGCCAGGGACAAAAGCCATGAGTACTCTTTAAGTACTCGCAAACTACCACTAACAAGTAATATAGTACTAGTGGAGATGCTAACTCTAAGGTTTAACTATCAAGTTAAGTTTGAAACCGAAGCTGAGTTCTGAAACAAAGAAAGATAAAACAAAGTTCTAGAATCACTTAAGTCGGGAAGCTAGTGTCATAGTCACAACTCTGTTGTGGTCAAGTCAAGATTCATCATTCATTTCATAAGTCATTTTGAAAATATCTGACAACAAAACAGTATGGCCACTCCAACTGTCCATAATCCCGGACGTGGCTATTCGAATAGTTTGACACTCTGCAGAGGTGGTACACTTTCACCACAAGATTCGATACATCTGTCAGGGATAACCCTGAATCATCATACTTAGTATGCAGATAATCAAACATAACCTTTCCTTTACACACCCTAGTATAAGTACCTCTCCTATGAGCATGGCCTCCCAACCATGACCATCTGTCATCTTGGGCACTGCATAGGTGGACAATATTGAGAGGTAGCCTCAGCTCAAACCTCTCCCGCGAGGGAACTAATACTAATGCATATAAACTTCCTGCTAAGCCTTACCCAATTCAGGTATTGTGGTTGTACGGTAAATTTGGAATGGTATCGCATCCGAATCTAACCATCAGTTTTTGTAAGAGGGCTAAGGCTCATGCCTTAACATTTTCATCATCATAAACCATTTGTGTTTCTCAACACATGTCAAACATGTCAATAGAATGACTCATCATTCTAAGGTTTTCACAATTCATTTTCACCAAGTGTTCCCATCTAAAGTGACTCAAGTTTTAGTTTAGCTCTAAATTACTAAGTTAAGAGTGTTCACTAAGGTGGGATGCTAATCTCAATCTGATGCCATAGAATGACATCTAAGGTTATCTAGATAGGTCAAGTTTTATATTCTTTATGCTACCTTCAAAACAAGTAAAGGACTTTGGTAAAGTAAGGAAAAGTAAAGCTTGGAATTAAATCTTGGAATAGGTATAAATCCAAAATGGTATCACCAAAGCATGCCTAATGCCTTGGCTTAGGTTATCTAGCTTTCAAGGGTTAGCTTGTATTGTTAATGATGGCTTGCCTTGTGCAGTGCAGTGATTGAAGTTTTCTTCCTCCTCCTCTTGGTAGAACTCCTCCTCCTCTTAGACTTGGTCGATACTATCGTCTATAAATACATACGGGATACACAATCACCAAACAATACTTAACTAGTCTACTTATCACTCTAAGGCACACATTTTATGATCTATTATCATCACAAGCATCACAAGGTTTTATTAACTAGCTTCATTCTTTTTATGTAAGAAAAGTAATTTCTACTCATTGAAAACAACTAAGATTTAATATTCTCCACTTAAAATATGGGATCATGTGGACACATGTCATCACCACATATTTTAACATATGGGAATGTGATTTAAAGGTGGGATCACATTTTAATAGGTTTAAGTTTAATAATTAATGATTTAAAGTGACTAGAAATGCCTATATTGCATTATTTTGGTACTAGTCCAAAGTCACTACATGTAAACCTTAATATTATTACATATTCAGATAGGTATGGTTAAATGTGATTTTTGAGCGTTGGAATCAACTTAAAAGCTATCATGGTTGATTTTGTAAAAAAAAATAAAATGTGCAAATGCTTCTGTCTTGTTATTTTTACTAGGAGAGATCTCTAACTCTAAATGAATTAATTCCAACGGGCTTGGATAGATCTTTTCAGAGGCTTTCCAACAAAATTGTAATCACTAAATTTGGTTCAGTAAATCTTTCTGAATTGATTTTTGAACTAAGGGACAGAATCTAGTTTTAGTAAAAAAGAAAAATCTAAATTTGAATCTACGGGCTAAGGCGGGAAAGGAAATGGGCTAGCCCAGTCTCACTCCGCGGCGTAGAGAACAGCTGACAGGGGGGTCCACATGGCATTGGTTCATTACAGGCGAAGCGGTACGGGGCAACGTGGACCGTTGGATTAAAAAGAAGATCTATGGCTGGGGCTTGTCGTCGATGACGGACAGGTCGCTGGCGAGGTGTAACCCTAGCGGCTCGGTAGGGGTCTGGGGCGGCTTACCAGGGCTCCGACGAGGGTCGGCGAGGCGGGCAAACGAACAAGTCGAGTACGGCAGTTCACCTGGTACTGGCGGCGTCCCTGGGGATGGCTTGGATCAACGGCGCCCTTCTCCTCCTTCCGCGGCACACTCTGGCAAAATTCCGGTGCTGCGAACGGCGGCTTGCTCCGGTGGGGCTCTGGGAGTGTTCTGAGAGGGAGGGGATGAAAGTGGTGTGAGGAAACAGTGCTGGGGAGGCCTCTATTTATAAGCTCGGCGAGGCGGAAGAGGAGCATGGTCGGGAGGGGTGAGTGGTGCGGCGCGCACAATATCTCTGCTGACGGCAAGTTTTGCGGCGGCCGGCGGTTACGGGTCATGGTCGAGGAAACGGGCATGTCCGTTAGCTTCCTAGGACGGTGGTGATCGTGTAGGTGGGCAGCGAGAGCGAGGCGGGGTCTGGCTAAGCGGGGACCGTGCGTGCTCTGCGAGCGGCTCGGCATGGCAGACAGGCTCCGGGCGCGGCGGTTCCTGGATGCTCCTTGCTCTGTCTATGAGCTGGGGCTGGCTTGGTGGTGGAGGTGGACCACAGGCGACGTGCTGGACATGGTGGGCGAGGCTGGAGGCTACTGTGACGCACTGTCGCCGGTGAGGGTGCTCAAGGTGCTCGGCCTTAATGGCCATGACCATTTGGTCGTGTGCATAGGGCTTGGCCGAGCTAGGAAAGGGTAGGGGGTGCACTGGGGTGGCTTTGGTTGCAAAATGGGAGACCACATTGGTCTAAACACTGCTCACAATAGTGTTTGTGATTTTTCCAGATTTTTGCACACAAGGTGTTTGACAAAATGGCCGAAAGAATTCAAGTTTTGAATTTTGAGATGATTTTTGGTGGAGTTGTTTGTCACATGCTTAAACATCTGTGGTTGCTTGAGATTTGAAATTGGAGTTCATTTGAGTGGTTTTTGAATAAGTGTGATCTATACATATGAACTACATTCAAATTTCAAATGTCATTTAAATTTAGTGTTTGAAAGTCTTTGGGGTGAAACAAAGTGGGCCTTGGTACATCACTACTTGTACTAGCAAGGGGTGCAAAGAACCACAATTGTTTCTGTTAAGATTTGAGTTCTAGGAAGAGCCAAAGTAGGCATGATGATTAAAATGGCACAAATGACCATTTGCTCATTTTATTCATTTTGATTTTTTTCTTTGGGATTTGTTTGGGAATGATCTAGATGATGTTTATTTTACCTTAGAATCATTTTACAACCAATGGATCACTCAAACATGGCAATTCAAAACAACTCCTAAATTATATGCACACACATATGAATGCTTAATCATTTTTAAATGGAAAAGTTTTTGTTAACCCTAAATTTGATGATTTGGATCTTAATAACCTTGGATTAGAGTTTTGGGATGTTACATCATATGCCAAATATGGCATGATGGTTCCATTTTGTTTTAATTTAGATTTGGATAGTGAAAAGTAAGTTTCTTGTTTAATTTATCGTCCTAATTCTCAATTTGGACAGTGTTAATATGCACTAGGTATAAATTAATGTTAGTGTTATGCTTCCTCCCCTTTACAATTAATTTGGTTGAACCTTTCTATTAGTATTTGTGCTATAGTTTGATTGGACAAGTTTTTGATTTAGTAGTCTTTCACTTTTTTTGATAATTTATGTTTCTCAAGACAAAGCTTGAGATAAACCCCCCTGGTCAGTTAGTTACTAGCAGATCCTAGAATAGTTCTATTGGTTTGGATAGTTCACTTGAATAAGATGGATTTGTAGGTTATTATACTAGTACTTGTTGATTTAGATTTCCTTTGGTAAGTTGTTGTTGGTTAGTGTTTTAAACAGTTCTGTTGATTCAGATTTCTCACTTGGACAAGATGGAATTTTTGGTATTGTACTAGATCTTTCTATGGTTACATGTTTGATCTACTCCTCAAGCATGATCTACTACTAGGTTGTGATTTACCCTTTAGCTGTTAGTATCTATGTTTATATTGTAGGGAGTAATATGTGCTGGCTAGAGATGCATAGGATTCTTGGTTTAAGTTGTTTTGCTACCGATAGATTGCTTTGTGGTGACTTTGTTGGCTATGTAGTAAATCTGGTGTTAACCGGATAGGTCCTGGTTACTCTCTAATTCATGAAGTGTGCATAAGAATATAGTTCCTATTACTAGATCATTTGTTCAAGTTTGTGCAACTCCCTGGTTTACATTTAACTTAGTAAATTTTGGTGTTTTGCAAATTAACACGTGCACTTCTGGACTTGATCCAATAGCATCCCTACTTAGTTCACTTTCTTTTAAAGTTTGGATAGATTGGGGATATTTCCTAAATGTTTCCTAGTGATAATAAGAATGTTCACATACTGACTATCTGATTGACTATTTTGTAGGTGAAGACGGAAAGAAAGGATAAGAAGAAGATAAGTACAAGTGATGACCAAGCTTCCACTAACATCAGATTAGATTAGGATTTTCCTTTCTCGTTTTTGATTCGTATTTATTCATTTGCAAGTTTCTAACTTGTGTGTGTTCATGTTCCAACAGTTTAAGGACTCCTTGTATTATTCATTGGTGGATTTGTAATATGAACTAGGACTTGTAATAATCTTTTGTGGATTTGAATTTGATGTAATGGATTTGTATTGTTCATTCTTATTAGATTTGGTGTATTTCAGATATATGTTGGATGATAGCTTTGGAAGTTAATCTTCTAAAGTTTGCAGTTTGTTTATTATGATCATGTGCTAATGCCTTTGCATCTTATTTTCTATATATATTTCGAACTATGCTCGAAGTATCCAAAAATCATCAACGGTCATGTCGAACTCGAACACCCAAAGAAGGATTCAATCAACCTTTCTCAAATACAATTATCAAGGCACACAACTGATCATTCAACAACATTTTGACACTATCAAACAATTGATATGTTGGTCATATGATTGGGTGTTGTTAAAAACAACCATGTCCCAACAAGTAATGCTTCATGTGAACATTCATTTCATCAAAATAAATATCGTCTACTTTCCTTCTAAAATAAAGTTCGAAATTCCCCTAGTTTTTCCTAGATACTTAGAATGCACTCATGCACAATTATGCTCCCAAAGTTATTTATCTTAGCTTATAAATCTTGGGATGTTACAAAAATCCCCATCTAGCCAGGTATTACATAGCTTGAAACGCGCGCAACTATCAGAGGAGAATCAAGGAGTCGATGGACGTGTACGATGTGTTGAGGTTCACAACCATGCCGTGCAAATCAAATTTGGTGTTCCCAACGGCTCCCGTTTGCAATCTCGGGAAGCCACGATCAAAATCTATGTCCGGCGTCACGATCTCTTTGGAGGCCACAGTTGCTCCCCAGCTTCCCCACATTGTCCCACATTCGCCCATGCCTACTAACCTATAGACGGATGTCAGGCTAGCATTGCCTCCGATCCAATTCTACAACCGGAGGGCTGCATACTCTTGACTTATCTTAGGCATGACACCGCCGACTTAGCAACATACTATGGTGGAGTTCCTAGCCATCGCTAAGCTATGCTCTAATGCACTGTTGCTCACACCCCTGTGTAGCGTAGATTGATGGCGCTGAACTTCTAGCCGCGTATGAGCTCTAGGATTGCCAGACAGCCAGGAAGGCTCAACTCAGAGCAAAAGGTGGCCCGCAACCTCTTGAGGAAGCTGGGAGTCGTCAATAAGGAGGAAGCACCATATGACGTGGCCCTAGAGGGATTTCACAGGATGTTCAAGACCCTCCTCACTGATGACAGATAGAAGCGGTGGGTGAGCTTTATGGTTGTACACTCTCAATGATCGGGGGTGCGCTACACCCATGGCAGTGGTGTCGGGTGGAAACTTTGTGGTGGCATGACCATTTGGTTGCGCTCGGGTGTTTTGCATCATCCCAATGTCATACGATCTTATCATTCTGGTGTCAAACATGCGGGGTCTTAATGATCGTGCGCATCGTATGAGTGTGGGGAGCGTTGTTTCTACAACGAACACTTCCATTTTGTGCTTTCAAGAGACTAAGCTTGTTGTATCACTTTCGATTGTAATGGAAATGCTAGGCACAGAGTTTGACACTTACTTCTTATCAATGACCGATCCTGGGGTTGGTATAACAGTGACTTGGAAAAGCAGGGGGTGCCAACTGGATAGCGCACATGTGGACATCAATAGTGTGATGGCTAAGGTAAAGCCTACGGGTGACACACCTTGGTGGATCACGTGCATCTATGGACTGTAGGACGACGAGGATAAGATCACCTCCTGCTGGAACTTATAGAAGTTTGGAGCGTACGGCCTAATCCATGGGTGTTGTGTGGGGATTTCAACACGATCTACCTTGATGAGCAAAACAACATCGACACCCTACACCGACGCATGATGGTCGAGATTCCTAAATGACAACATGTTTTGAAGGAGATTTATCTCCACAGCAGGAGGTACACTTGGTCCAACGAGTGGGAGACCCCCACACTGGTCAGGCTGGATAGAGTTTTCTGCACAATAGACTAGGAGGACATGCATAGTAGCTGCTCTTTGTGCTACCTTTTGATGGTAATCTCAGACCACTATCCCTTGCTCCTAGACTATACATCGGTGGCTGTTGGGTGTAACATCTCAAAAATATTGAAGGAGAATATCATTTTCCAATTAACCAAAATTAGGGTTAACAAAAACTTTTCATCTTAAACCCTTATGAATGCATGTTCGTGTTTGTTAATGATGTATGAATATATGCTATGCCATGTTAGTTAGTTATATATGATGAGGATTAGTTTAAGGATCAAAGCAAGATAATCTAGGTAAAATCCAAACCAAATCAAATCAAAAGAAAATCAAATTATAAGGCATATGACATAATGGTCATTTTTGCCAAAGTTAACACCTAGCCCACTTTGGGCATCCCTATTAAATGATTTTAAATAGAAAAAATTCTATTTATTTTTTTCACCTTGCTAGACCAAGTGACAATGAACACAAGTGAACTTTCAAAACTCACTAGAACATATTCAAATCCATTTGAGGAAATTTTCAAAATTGAATCAAGTGTATGCATCAAGATAGACATTTTTCAAAAACCATCCACACTTTCTCCACTTGACCAATCCTTGCAACCAGAGACACTCAAGTATATGACCAACACACCCACCAAAAAGAATTGGAAAATTCAAACGTTTATTTCATGTGGCCATTTGATTGAGCACTTAGTAGGCACAGTATAGATATAGCAACTATACACTGTTTTGATCAATCTATTGATCATCTTTGTACTCGACACAGCTCCACTACTAGCCCATGATCACCCCCAGTACCAGCCCATGCAGCTGAGCACCGCTCACTTGCCCAAATGACTAGTGCCAGCCCGTACCCGAGCGTGTCATGCCGGCCGGACATGGACACAACGCCACAAGCCTCGCCGCCCTCGTCCACAACCACTAGGAGATAGGCGTGACCTCACCGCACTCGCCAGTACACGCATTGGCAAACGACAGCCAGTGGAGACACCAGCACCGCTGCGCCCATTTATCTCGCTGCCATGCCGAGCGCATGCCAGAGCATCGAACCGTCCCGTGCAACCACGTCGCGCCTCGCACTCTCCTTGCATAAATGCAATCGCCACGACACCAACGACCTCTCAGACATGCCTGTTTGATGCCGCGCGTCCCGTGACCACCGTACGCCATGAAGAACACCCACGGTACCCGAGTGGAGCATGGACGTCCCTGTCCGATTAAGACCGCGCCTTGCCATGCCACTATGCACATGACGACCGCCAGGGAGCACCACATCGACCTACACCCTCAGCCATGCCGATAGCACCCTGTAGCGACATCGCCGACGAGCCCGAGCCATGCCTCACCGCTCCCCTTGCCGGGGTATAAATAGACCCCTCTCCCTGCTTCAAAACACACACCATTCGACTCACCTCTCCCCCAGGAACCCCTCTGACCCATCACCGGAGCAAGTCAAGCAGTGTAGCGCCAGAATTTCGCTGGAGCTCGCCACTGCTGTGGTGGAATAGAGCAAGCGATAGGACCTGCCCCAGGACCTGCCACAACCACCAGTCGAACCACCGTTGTCGACCAGTTCGTTCGCCCCCTCGCCGGACCTAGCTAGAGCCCTGGTAAGCCCCGACGACCCCTGCCATAGAGCTAGGGTTGAAATCCCCCGTGCGCCGTGCGAAGGAGACGATGACGCTGAGCCGTTGATCGTGCTCTAATCATGCAGCCTAGATTAGCGCGTACCACTTCACGTTAGAATAGCCGCTGACATGTGGGACTAGCGCTAGTGCAGTCTGCTGCGTGCGCGCCGCGTAGTTGGGCCGGCCCATTATCGTTCCCGCGCGTTGCCCACGAATTCAAATTTAGATTTTCCTTTTATTCCAAAACCCTATTCTGTCAGTGAATTGAAAATTAAATTCAGAAAGATTTACTAAACCAAATTGCATGATTCCAATTTTTTTAGAAAGGAAATGAAACTCTCTAAACACTCCCGTTGGATTCAAACAGTTTGAAGTTATAGATCACCCATAGTAAAAATAACAAGGTAGAGACTTTTACAACTTCAAACATTTTTATAAAATCAACCATAAATTCTTTTGAGTTGATTCCAATTCTCAAAAATTACATTTGCCATGCTCTATCTGAATATGTAAAAATATTTAGTTTTACATGCAGTAGTCATGGGCTAGTATTAAAAGAATGGCTATATAATCATTTCTAGTCATTTTAATTATATTAGATAATACTATTCAACTTTGAAATATATAACAACTACTTTAAATCACATTCCCAAGTATTGGAATATGTGGTGATGACATGTGTCCAGATGATCCCATATTTTAATTGGAGAATATTAAATCTTAAGTATTTTTCAATGAGTAGAAATTACATTTCTAAAATAAGATAAATAAGAATATGTCCATATTTCATGTGATGATTGAGATGATGCTAGAGCATCTAGTGTGAGCCTTTGTGTGCTAAATAGAAGTAGTTAAGTATTGTTTGGTGATTTTGTACCTCATATTTATTTATAGACGATAGTATCGACCTGGGCTACGAGGAGGCCGAGTTCTATGAAGAAGAAGAAGAGCACTTTGACAACTGTACTGATACATTGCAAATGTATCTATAATTTTTGATGTTCCATGCTTGGTTTTATCCACTTTCTTGTGTTTTGTTCCAACTTTGGAGTACTTTTCATATGATTTCTTGGACTAACCTATTAACAAGAGCCACAGTGTCAGCTGCCTGTTTTTTGCTGTTTTTGGTTCTAGGAAAGTCAGAAAATGAATATCCTCGGAATTGGGCGGGACAAAAGCCAAAGTGCCTATTTTTCCGGAAGGGATCAAGTGCCAGAATACGAGACGGAGAAGGGCCAAGGAGCCACCACACCACCTGGTCGCGCGGCCAGGCCTGGCCTGCGCCAGGGGGTGCTATGGCCGCTCCCGACACCCCCTCGACCTCTCCTTCCGCCTATATATTGCCCTCGGGACGAAAACCCTAAGGACCCGATCAAAAAATCCACGAAAGAGTCTGTAGCCGCTGTCATCTCCATCCCTAGATCGGGAGGGATCTGAAGCTCTTCCTAGCACCCTGCCGGAGAGGGAAATTCACCCTGGAGGCCTTCTTCATCACCATGCAAGCCTCCAGTGTGATGCGTGAGTAGTTCATCCTTGGACTACGGATCCATGTAGTAGCTAGATGGCTGGTTTCTCCTCCTTTGTGCTTTCATGTTTAGATCTTGTGAGCTCCATTCATGATCAAGTCATCTATTTGTAATCCATACATGTTGTGTTTGCGGGGATCCGATGGATATTGAGATGCTATTTCAGATTGATTATTGATTCTATCATGTCTTTGTTATTTGAGATCTTGCATGCTTTCCATTGTTAGTAGCTATCTTGGCCAAGTAGATGCTAGCAACTCCAAGAGTTAGTATTTATGCTCGATAGTGGGTTCATGCCTCTGGTAATCTGGGGAAGTGACAGAAATCTCTAAGGTACTAGATGTGCTGTTGCTACTAGGGATAAAACAACAATCCTTTGTTCATAGAACAATCGTATTGTTTACTTTACACGCAGTTCGTAAAGCAATAATTTGTTGCTTGCAACTTAATACTGGAGGGGGTTCGGATGATAACCTGAAGGTGGATTATTAGTCATAGATGCAGTTGGATGGCGGTCTATGTATTATGTTGTAATGCCCAATCAAGTCTCAAAGGAGTCAAGATGATTAGTATATGCATGTATTGCTTTCTCGGTGTTTGTCAATTGCCCCACTATAATTTGTTCACCCAGCATGTTATCTATCTAAGGAGAGCCACCTCTAGTGAACTATGGATCCCGGTCCTTTGTCTTTACATACAATCTATAAACTGTTTCTGCTTTGTGTTTACTTTTTGCAAACTTTTACTTCTTTCCATTCAATACGTTTAATCCTTTGTTTTCCGCAAAACACGGTGAGATTGACAACCTCATCGCAAGTTGGGGACAAAGTTATGTGGTTGTGTTGTGCAGGTCTCCACGTTGCTACTAGCACCGGTAGTGCGCCCTGCCAAAGCTTAGCTAGTAACACCTTTGGGGTGTTTCCTTGCTCCTACTGGTTCGATTAAACCTTGGTTTCATAACTGAGGGAAAACTTTCTGCTGTACTCATCATACCTTCCTCTTGGGGTTCCCAACGAGCTCTACGTCGATCATCGAGCGCATCAAGACGTTTTCTGGCGCCGTTGCCAGGGAGTCAAGGACATCTTCACAAGGGGAGTCCCTCATAACCAATCTCTTTACTTTGTTGTTTTTGTTTTTGCTTAGTTTATTTTTGCTTTGTTTGCTTGTTTTGTTATCAAAAACACAAAAAAAATATTTTTACTAGTTTGCTTTCTTATTTGAAAACCCAAAAAAATGACTACTCTTGAAAACACTAAGTTGTGTGACTTCACTAGCACCAACAACAATGATTTTATGAGCACACCTATTGCTCCACCCGTGGCTGAAAATACTTTCTTTGAGATAAAACCTTCTTTGCTCAATCTTGTTATGAGAGAACAATTTTCTGGTATTGGTAATGAAGATGCCGCTTCCCATCTAAACAACTTTGTTGAACTTTGTGAGATGCAAAAGCATAGGGATATAGATGGTGATATTATTAAGCTGAAATTGTTTCCTTTCTCTTTGAGAGGAAAAGTTAAAGAGTGGTTGAATTCCTTAACTAGGAATAGTATTGATTCTTGGACTAAGTGCAAAGATGCTTTTATTGGAAAATACTATCCTCCTGCTAAGATTATATCCATGAGAAGTGAAATAATGAAGTTTAAACAACTTGATAATGAGCATGTTGCTCAAGCTTGGGAAAGAATGAAATCTTTGGTAAAGAATTGTCCCACTCATGGACTGACTGCTTGGATGATCATCCAAACTTTTTATGCAGGATTGAACTATTCTTCAAGGAACCTATTGGATTCAGCTGCTGGAGGTACCTTTATGACCATCACTTTGGGTGTTGCAACAAAACTTTTGGACAATATGATGGTTAATTATTCTGAATGGCATACTGAGAGAGCTCCACAAGGTAAGAAGGTAAATTCTGTTGAGGAAACCTCCTCCTTGAGTGATAAGATTGATATTATTATGTCTATGCTTGTTAATGGGAAAGCCCATATTGATCCAAATAATGTTCCTTTAGCCTCTTTGGTTGCTCAAGAAGAGCAAGTTGATGTGAACTTCATAAGAAATAACAACTTTGGCAACAATGCTTATGGTAATAATGCTTATAGGAACAATTTTGGTAACAACAATTATAAGCCATACCCTCCCAACAATGGTAATGCTTATGGAAATTCTTACAACAATAGTAAGAGTGCTCTCTCTGAACTTGAGGTTATGCTTAAAGAGTTCATTAGTAAACAAACTGCTTTTAATAAAACTATTGAAGAAAAACTCTCTAATGCTGAAAGAAATATAGCATCTTTGGCTGAAGCTCAATCTTCTTTGAATAAAATGGCTGCTAAACCTGAAACTAATGAGAATCCCTTTGCAGCTACTAATGCCATACAAGTAAGAATTGATGAAAATGTTAGACTATTAGCTGAATTACATGCTAAGTGGGAAAGAGAAGATGAAATTGCTAGAAACATTAGTGTTTCTACTATTACCACCACTAGTGTTGAGGCTACTAATAGTTCTACTACTTTAGATGATAAAGTTGATTTTGATCTTGATGGTTGCAACATCTCTGAAGTTATTAAGTTCCTACAAAAGCTTGCTAAAAGTCCTAATGCTAGTGCTATGAACATGGCTTTTACAAAACACATTACTGATGCTCTCATAAAAATTAAAGAAGAAAAGATGAAACATAAAGCTTCTATTCCTATAAAGCAAGAAGATGGTTGGGAACCCATCATTAATATGAAAGTGAATGACTTTGATTTCAAAGCTTTGTGTGATCTTGATAGTAGTGTTTCTATTATGCCTAGAAGGATTTATGATATGCTTGATTTGCCTCCTCTTGAAGATTGTTATTTGAATGTCCCACTTGATGATAATGCTAAAAGAAACTCATGGGGAGTCTTAATTATGTTCTTATTATGGTTAACGATTCCTATGTCCCCATTGATTTCTATGTTTTGGATGTTGAATACAATGCTTCTTGTCCTATTACTTTGGGAAGACCTTTTCTTAGAACTGTTGGTGCCATCATTGATATGAAAGAAGGCACCATTAAATATCAACTCCCACTCAAGAAAGGTATAGAACACTTCCCTAAAAAGAGAGAAAAGATTTCTTTTGCTTCTCCTATGAAAACAAAATTTGGTTTTAATGCTTCTTCATTTGAGAACACTTGATCCTTTTTCTTGCTTCTTATGCCTAACTTAAAGGCGTTAAAGAAAAGTACTTGTTGGGAGATAACCCAAGAGTTTTAGATGAGTCTTGGAAGTTATTGCCTCTGTAATAACCGCTCCTTATCCTTTTTATTTGCTTTTTGTGCCAAGAGTAACCTCTAATGAGAGTGAAGTAATGATTGGGAAAGTTGCTGTCCCGAAACAGATTTTTGTGCTTCACCGTAAAAATTGCTGAGAGAGCTCTGTACGTCGGATTGAGCTGTAATTGTTCTTGATTCTGCCCCAGGTTGTTATCTAACTTTCGTTAGTTCAACACTTTTTTATTTGAGCAACATAAGGTCTTCAAAAAATTTGTCTTTACCTACTGGTCTGTTTTGATAGATTTCTGGCATTTTCTGCATTTGCTTCTTGTTGGTTCCTTCTTGAGTTCTTTTGGGGAATTGAGATTTTTGAGGGAAGTGCTACAGTAGCTAGTGTTCTAATGGAAGTTTATTTGGTGTTAGAACTGAACCTTAAGACTTATTTATCTTGAGTGCACTAATGTTGCTAATAAAGATTGTGTGAAGTTTTGTATGAAGGAAATTTTTCAGGTGTATGGAAGGAATGAGTAATGAGATGAAGGATCGACTAAAGCTCAAGCTTGGGGATGACACGCGTGTCACCCCAAGAAATATCCAATAAGTACGAGCGTCAAAGCTTGGGGTATGCCCAAGGCATCCCCTTCTTCATCAATAAAAATCCCAGGTTTCTTCCAAACGCTTCATTTTTATTGTTTCATGCACAGTTGTGTTTTTCTTGGAGTGTCTTCTTTTTCGTTTTCGTTTTGGTTTTTAGTTTTCTTGGTTTGCTTAGTTTTCTGAATAAGTTGGTTGGACCCCCTCTTTCATACTTTGGTTTGCAATTAGTTTGGTTTGGTTTGGAAAAGAGTAGGAAAGTTCATGCTTATGTGGTAAAAAGAGCTTGTTTTGACTGTGGCTATGCTTTGTCATGCCATGCTTGATATTGTTTTGGCTTTATGCTTAGTATTCTTTGTTGTATCATGACTTGTTATAAACAATTGAGATTGCTTAATGTGCCTTGGATGAATCATGCGTTGTTTTAGCATGTTAAAGCATAGTATAGTGGTATTCTCCTTTGATGCTTTATTTGGGTTGACTTGGCACATGCTCACACCATGTTATGACTGTCACAAGTCACCATAGCCTTTATGATCCTTTAGTTTTCAACTTGTAGTATCACTTTATGCTTTGATCAATGATGTTTTGTCGCTCTGCATGATTATGGCCATTATTGCTCTCTTAGTTTGTCGCTCCCAGTCTTTTGCTAGCCTCCACCACCAAGTATGAGTTCCACTCATGCATCCAACTCCCTAAACCAAGTTTTTCCAAAGAGTCCACCATACCTACCTACTATCTTATGCTATTCCAAGTATATTCATTCGTTTGTCTACCTTTCACTTGTGATGAGAAAACTAGTGATTAAAGCTCTCACGAACTTGATGGCACACTTTAATTTATTGCCTCTAATAAACTTGAACCATTGGGTACTTCTTTGTTGCGTATATGCTTGCGCTTTATAAGTTGAAATTAGCAGAACCATGTTTCATGGGGAACGCTTTCAACATTGCACTTGTACTTTGTACCCCGTTGATATCATGTTCTTTTGCTTACGGATCCCGACGGTGTGAAATAAAAGTGGAACTTGTAAGATCATGGAGTTTGTATGTGTGTTAGAGAAACGCCTGTGCCGCTAGCCTAAGCCATGCCTAATCATGGTGGAAACTTGCAGCATCACCATAATGAGCACTCTATGAAGCATCCTCAATAAAAACCTATGCAAATAGCAAATAAAAAGATCGCTGAGATGCTCATTATCTGCTTGCCTTGTCATTTTGATTATGGGAAAGCTCCTGTATCATGTGCAAGGGGTACCCCGTTGGCGGTTCTTAATGATACACATATACTTACAATGACAAGAGCTTACTCGTGACTGAAGTTGAGTAGCATGAGGATCGGTCTTCGTAAGTAAGGGGCATGAGATTTCGGTTTATAACTTGTCAAGCATATCCTCTTAGTTGTGTCACTTTAACCTTAATCACTTCAAGATGCTTATGATAGGGGCAATGAGAGATGAAAACTACAAGTACCATAATTTTTGGAAGCTCTTTATGAGACTTGAATCCCTACTTCCTTTTACAAAAGGCTTTTCTTCCACCATTATATTGAGTCTCCACCTTCTATCTTTATGCACCTACTTTGAGAGCATAGTGGACATTCTTAGTTCTATGTGCATTGTCCCAAGACTAGTTGATTGATGCATAACTTGTTATTGCTTGTTTGAAACTTTTGTATCTACTCACTCTTATGAACTTTGAAGGTGTCCTATGCATTTATATTTGCTACTCTATTGAGGGACAAGCTGAATACTATTATGCTATGTTTTCTTTATGTGAAACAAACAAACGTCTTGCAAAGCATGTTATTCATGAATCTTTTTTTTGTGCCTTTTCATGTTGCATCATAGTTTCTTTGCTTATTGCTAGAACTTTGTCTTTCATGTTATGATTGAAGTACTATGATCCCAGCTTCGAATGTTTTGCAAATACTTTGATCAAGTCTTTGATGGTGCATGTCACCTCAAAAATTATTTCTTTTTATCACTTACCTACTCGAGGACGAGCAGGAGTTAAGCTTGGGGATGTTCATACATTGCAAATGTATATATAATTTTTGATGTTCCATGCTTGGTTTTATCCACTTTCTTGTGTTTTGTTCCAACTTTGGAGTACTTTTCATATGATTTCTTGGACTAACCTATTAACAAGAGCCATAGTGCCAGCTGCCTGTTTTCTGCTATTTTTGGTTCTAGGAAAGTCAGAAAATGAATATTCTCGGAATTGGACAGGACAAAAGCCAAAGTGCCTATTTTCTGGAAGAGATCAAGTGCCAGAATACAAGCCGGAGAAGGGCCAGGGAGCCACCACACCACCTGGCCAAGCGGCCAGGCCTAGCCCGCGCCAGGGGGTGGTGTTGCCGCTCCCGGCACCCCCTCGGCCTCTCCTTCCGCCTATATATTGCCCTCGGGATGAAAACCCTAAGGACTCGATCAAAAAATCCACGAAAGAGTATGTAGCCGCCGTCATCTCCATCCCTAGATCGGGAGGGATCTGAAGCTCTTCCCGGCACCCTGCCGGAGACGGGAATTCACCCTGGAGGCCTTCTTCATCACCATACAAGCCTTTGGTGTGATGTGTGAGTAGTTCATCCTTGGACTACGGATCCATGTATTAGCTAGATGGATGGTTTCTCCTCCTTTGTGCTTTCATGTTTAGATCTTGTGAGCTCCGTTCATGATCAAGATCATCTATTTGTAATCCATACATTTGTGTTTGCGGGGATCCGATGGATATTGAGATGCTATTTCAGATTGATTATTGATTCTATCATGTCTTTGTTATTTGAGATCTTGCATGCTTTCCGTTGGTAGTAGCTATCTTGGCCAAGTAGATGCTAGCAACTCCAAGAGTTAGTATTTATGCTCGATAGTGGGTTCATGCTTCTGGTAATCTGGGGAAGTGACAGAAATCTCTAAGGTACTAGATGTGCTGTTGCTACTAGGGATAAAACAACAATCCTTTGTTCATAGAACAATCGTATTGTTTACTTTACACGCAGTTCATAAAGTAATAATCTGTTTCTTGCAACTTAATACTGGAGGGGGTTCGGATGATAACCTGAAGGTGGATTATTAGTCATAGATGCAGTTGGATGGCGGTCTATGTATTATGTTGTAATGCCCAATCAAGTCTCAAAGGAGTCAAGATGATTAGTATATGCATGTATTGCTTTCTCGGTGTTTGTCAATTGCCCCGCTGTAATTTGTTCACCCAGCATGTTATCTATCTAAGGAGAGCCACCTCTAGTGAACTATGGATCCCGGTCCTTTATCTTTACATACAATCTATAAACTGTTTCTGCTTTGTGTTTACTTTCTGCAAACTTTTACTTCTTTCCATTCGATACGTTTAATCCTTTGTTTTCCGCAAAACACGGTGAGATTGACAACCTCATCGCAAGTTGGGGACAAAGTTTTGTGGTTGTGTTGTGCAGGTCTCCACGTTGCTACTAGCACCGGTAGTGCGCCCTGCCAAAGCTCAGCTAGTAACACCTTTGGGGTGTTTCCTTGCTCCTACTGGTTCGATTAAACCTTGGTTTCATAACTGAGGGAAAACTTTCTACTGTACTCATCATACCTTCCTCTTGGGGTTCCCAACGAGCTCTACGTCGATCGTCGAGCGCATCATGTACCAACCAAGGCAAGCTCCACTATGCAAGCTGACCTGTGCAGGATACCCTATGCATTCTATTGAGGTGCAACTTTACCAATTCCAAGTTTTACCTACAAGCTGTACTTTTCCCTTTACTATAGTTTCTTAAATAGTACTTATTGGTGATTAGTGGAAAATAAAATATATGCCCTCAAGAGTGGTACCCTCATTGATAGTTGCTAGTGGTAAACTAAAATTGATCACTTTAGATGGGAACACTTGGAGAAAATGATTACGAAATCCTTAGAATGATGACTCATTCTATTGAAATGTTTTGACATGTGTTATGAAACACAATGCTTTGAAGATGATACTGAATGAGGCATGTGCCTTGACCTTCATAAAAACTGATGGTTGGGTTCGGATGCGATACCATTCTGGCTTTATTGTACAACCACAATACCTAATTTGGGTAGGGCTTAACTGGAAATTTATATGTCTTAGTATGGGTTCCCTTGCGGAAAGAGGTTAAGATGAGGCTACCTCGTGACTATGAATGTCCACCTATGCAGTTCCCGGGATGGCAGACGGCCATGGCTGGGAGGCCAAGCTCATAGGGGAGGTGCCTATACTAGGGTGTGTAATTGAAAGGTTAGGAGTGATTATCCACATACCAAGTATGATGATTCAGGGTTATCCTTGATGGATGTATCAAATTTTGTGGTGAAAGTGTACCACCTCTACAGAGTGTCAAACTATTCGAATAGCCGCGTCCGTGGTCATGGACAGTTGGAGTGGCCATACTGTTCTGTTGTCAGATGTTTTCAAAATGACTTGTGACTTGAACCATGAACTTCACTTGACGACAACAGGGTTGTGGACATGAAAACTAGGTTCCCACTTGAGTAATCTAGATAACTAAAATAGGCTTTACTACTAAGTACTTCTGAAATAAAACTAGCTTATTGCAAACAAGCATACAGCTTAGGATTCCCACTAGAATTGTCTTACTTACATTAGTGATAGTTTGCGAGTACTTTAAAGAGTACTCATGGCTTTGTCCCTGGCTATTCCTATGGCCAGACTATGAAGAGGACTATCTGGAGGATGGACAACAGGATGTCTACGATAACTAGGTGTTGGAGATATGCCCTAGAGGCAATAATAAATATAGTTATTATTATATCTTTGTGTTTATGATAAATGTTTGCATTCATGCTATAATAGTATTAACAAGGAAACCATTAATACTTGTGTGAATTGTAAACTTAATTTGAAGTCCCTAGTATAGCCTCTATACTTCACTAGCTTGTTGGTTGATTGATGATGTGGTTTCTTTGTCATGAACATTGAGATGTTATCAACAACAAGATCATATCGTTAGGAGAATGATATGGTGGACATACTCCTATAGATAAGCGTAGCATAAAGATCAAGTCATTTCAATAGTTCAATTGCTATATGCTTTCTGATACATAGTAACCTAATTCCTTCGACCATGAGATCATGCATATCACCTTTACTGGATGGATGCTTTGATGTCATCAAACACCACACCGTAACAGGGTGGCTATAAAGGTGGTATTGAGTGTTCGGAAAGTATTGGTTGAAACACATGGATCAAGAGTGGGATTTGTCCATCCACATGACGGATAGATATTCTCTGGGCCCTCTCGGTGAAATGTCATCCAATTAGCTTGCAAGCATGTGACTGGGTCACAAGGGATCACATATCGCGGGAACGAGAAAAGAGTACTTATCAGTAACGAGGTTGAACTAGGTATGCAGAGATACCGAAGATCGTAACCTCGGATAAGTAACATATCGTGAGACAAAGGGAAATTGGTATCGTATGTAAGTGGTTCATTCGATCGCAAAGTAATCGTAGAAATATGTGGGAGCCATATGAATTTCCAGATTCCTCTATTGGTTATTGTTCGGAGAAGTGTCTCGATCATGTCCGCATAATTCACGAACCGTAGGGAGACACACTTAAGGATTCGACGTTGTTTGAGTAGTTATGGTATTATGAGAAAGAGACCGAATGTTGTTCGGAGTCTCGGATGGGATCCGGGATATCACGAGGTGATCCGGAATGGTCCGGAGAATAAGATTCATATAAGGAAAGTCCCGTTTCGGAGTTGGGGAATGGTTCCGGTGTTTTCATCGGGAACATTCTAGAAGGTCCCGGAATGTCCGGCACTCCGGAGGGGAAGGGGTACATGAATGTGTCATTGCATGTTGGAATGATTGCATCATGTACTAAGTGTTCTCGCTGTCCGAAATAAAGGGTTAATTCAAATCCTAATTGAAAAAAGTCAAACTGCCAGTTTTCGGTCAAACTGCCAGTTTTCGGAAAGAGGAGAAAGAGGAGGAGGTTGAAACCGACTTGGGGGAGGAGTCCCTCCTCTCCAAGCCGGCGCCCCACCAAGGCCGAGTTGGGGAGGGACTCCACTCCCTCCCCTTGGCCGCCGGCCCTCCCACCTATAAAGGGAGGGGCAGGGCTCCCCTCTCTACACAACACTACTTCCTATCCTCTAGACCTAAACCCTAGATCTAAACCCCGGTTTAGAGCTATTTGGTTTAGAGCCTTCTAATTGGTTTAGAGCCCTCTAATTGGTGTGTCTAATTACTAGACCACTAATAGCCTCTCTCATAAGCTCCACCATACTCGCACCGGCTTAAGGCGAAGCCCTGCGGGATCTCCCCTCTACCTCCGGTACCACGCCGTTGTGCTGCCGGAATCGCGAGGAGAGTACTACAACCTCCGCTGCCTGCTGGAACAAGGGAGAGGAAGGTCTTCGTCGAGTACCGAACGTGTGACCGACTGCGGGAGCGCTGCTGGAACGTGGCGCCGGAAGGATCGTCTACGCGATCTTGAGATCGGAAAGAGTACGACTACATCACCCACGAGAATCTGCTCTCGTTAAACACTTTGGAATCTTCGAGGGTGAGTTATTCCATCGACTCGTTGCTACAATCTAGTAGATAGATCTTGGCTTGTTTGTTTGTATGCGATAGAAAATTTTTGTTTTCCATGCTACGAACCCCTACAGTGGTATCAGAGCCGTGTCTATATGTAGATCTGTTGCACGAGTAGAACACAATGGTCATTGTGGGCGTTGATGCTTTTATTGTAGATTGCTTTTTGTGTACTTTGCATCTTGCGGTATGTTGGGATGAAGCGGCCCGGGCTAACCTTACATGACATCGTTCATGAGACTTGCTCCACGCTTAACATGCAACTTGTATTGCATAAAGTGGCTTTGCGGGTGCCTGTTTCTCCTAGCATAGTAAAGATCCAATTTACAACGGGTAATCAACAATGCTAGTATCAATGTTGTGGTTCTTGTTCGTAGGTTAGAACGACACTTATGGAAAGCCCCAAACCACGTAAAATATGCAAAGAAAGTAGAAGCGTCTAACTTTGTTTTGCAGGGGTGTGCAGTGATGTGATATGGCCATAATTGTGATTATATTTGATGTATGCAATGTTCCTTATTGTAAGTTGGCAACCGGCAGGAGCCATATGGTTGTCTTTAATTTCTGTTAAGACCTGCGTGTCTATTCAAAATAGTTGTAATAGTTGAAGCTGGTGGACGACAACCATGAAGAAGCGTCATTGACCTTGATGCTATGCCGGTGATGATGGAGATCATATTCGTGCTTGAAGATGGAGATCGGAAGCACAAAGAAGAAAGGCCATATCATATCACATATTATGAATTGCATGTGATGTTAATCCTTTATGCATCTTGTATTGCTTAGTAGACGACGGTAGCATTATAAGATGATCCCTCATGCACATAAATTTCAAGTTCTGAAGTGTTCACCCTTAGTATGCACCGTTGCCAAAGCTTGTTGCTTTGAAGCACCACGTGATGATCGGGTGTCTTTGATTCCGCGGGTGAATACAACGTAAGCAAGCCAGATTTGCTTATGCGGTAACTAAGGTTTGATCTTGACGAGCCTAGCATGTACAGACATGGCCTCAGGAACACGGATCGCCGAAAGGCAAAGCATGAATCATATAGTAGATATGATGAACATGATGATTGTTCGCCATTAAAACTATATCGGCTCTCGTGATGATCGGTGTTGATATAGTAGTTTTGGTTCGTGTGATCACTAAAACAATGTGAGGGATGTTGTTTTGAGTGGGAGTTCACCTAGTTTAATTTCATTAATTAATTTGAACTCAATTTGTCATAAACTTAGTCTAAACTATTGCAAATATGTTGTAGATCAATGGCAGCCCCTACCATCAATTTTAATGCGTTCCTAGAGAAAGAAAAGTTGAAAAACAATGGAAGCAACTTCGCGGATTGGTTCCGCAATTTGAGGATTGTCCTCACAGCTGGTAATTTGACCTATGTGCTGGATGCACCGCTAGGTGACCCACCTGCAGCTGATGCTACCGATGAAGTAAAGAATGTTTACCTCGCTCGGAAGAATCAGTACTCCATAGTTCAGTGTGCTATCTTGTATGGTTTAGAATCGGAGCTTCAGAAAAGGTTTGAAGAGTCAGATCCATATGATATTGTCGAGGATCTCAAATTAATTTTTGAGACTCATGCGGCAATTGAAAGTTATGAAGCTTCTGAAAAGTTCTTTAACTGCAAGATGGAAGAGGGTAGCTCCGTCAGTGAGCATGTGCTTAAAATGTCTGGGCACGCGAATAAACTTCAAAGCTTGGGTATAGTGATTCCTAATACTTTGGGAGTTTACCGCATCCTCCAATCACTACCACCAAGTTACAAGAACTTTGTGATGAACTACAACATGCAGAACATGAACAAAGAGTTGCCAGAACTGTTTGCTATGTTAAAATCTGCAGAAGTGGAGATCAAGAAAGAGCACCAAGTGTTGATGGTCAATAAGACCACCAAATTCAAGAAAGGCAAGTCTAAGCAAAAGGGACACTTCAAGAAGGGTGGTAAGAAAGTTACCATGCCAACGAAGAAGACCAAGGCTGGACCTAAGCCTGAAACTGAGTGTTTTTACTGCAAGGGAGAAGGTCACTGGAAGCGGAATTGCCCAAAGTACTTGGCGGATTTGAAGAACGGCAACATCAAGAAGAAAGGTATATTTGATATACATGTTATTGATGTGTATCTCACTAGTATTCGTAGTAGTGCCTGGGTATTTGATACTGGTTCGGTTGCTCATATTTGTAACTCGAAACAGGAGCTGCAGAATAAACGGAAGCTAGCGAAGAACGAGGTGTCGATGCGTGTGGGAAACGGATCAAAGGTTGATGTGATCGCGGTCGGCACGCTACCTCTTCATCTACCATCGGGATTAGTTTTATACTTAAATAATTGTTATTTGGTGCCTGCGTTGAGCATGAACATTATATCAGGATCTTGTTTATTGCGAGACGGTTACTTGTTTAAATCAGAGAATAATGGTTGTTCGATTTATATGAGTAATATGTTTTACGCACATGCACCTTTGATAGATGGTCTATTCTTATTGAATCTCGATAGTAGAAATACACATCTTAATAACATCGAAGCTAAACGTTTGAAATCAAGCGATAATTCGACCTATATGTGGCACTGTCGTCTTGGTCACATTGGAGTGAAGCGTATGAAGAAACTCCATTCCGATGGACTTCTTGAATCACTTGATTTTGAATCACTTGAAAGATGCGAGGCATGTCTGATGGGTAAAATGACTAAGACTCCATTTTCTGGTATAATGGAGCGAGCTACAGACTTATTGGAAATCATACATACCGATGTGTGTGGTCCAATGAGTGTAGCATCGCGCAGTGGTTATCATTATGTTCTTACCTTCACGGATGACTTGAGTAGATATGGGTATATCTATTTCATGAAACATAAGTCCGAAACTTTCGAGAAGTTTAAGGAGTTTCAAAGTGAGGTAGAGAATCAACGTAACAAGAAGATTAAATTTCTACGTTCTGATCGTGGAGGTGAATATCTAAGTTACGAGTTTGGCGAGCACTTAAAGAAGTGCGGAATACTTTCACAATTGACACCGCCGGGAACACCACAGCGTAATGGTGTGTCCGAACGTCGTAATCGAACTCTCTTAGATATGGTTCGTTCTATGATGTCACTTACAGATTTACCGCTAACATTTTGGGGTTATGCATTAGAAACAGCCGCATTCACTTTAAATAGGGCACCATCTAAGTCCGTTGAAACGACACCGTATGAATTATGGTTTGGGAAGAAACCTAAATTGTCGTTCCTTAAAGTTTGGGGATGCGAAGCCTATGTAAAGAAGTTACAGCCGGACAATCTTGAACCCAAAGCGGAAAAATGCGTCTTCATAGGATACCCGAAGGAAACTATTGGGTATACCTTCTATCATAGATCCGAAGGAAAAATCTTTGTTGCCAAGAATGGATCCTTTCTAGAGAAGGAATTTCTCTCGAAAGAAGTGACTGGAAGGAAAGTAGAACTCGACGAGGTTGTCGAACCTTCTCTCGAAATTGCGAGTAGCACAGCACCGGAAGAAGTTCCTGTGGTGCCTGCACCAATAAGAGAGGAAGCTAATGATGGTGATCATGAAACTTCGGTTGAAGTTGCTACAGAGCCTCGGAGGTCAACGAGAACTCGTACCACTCCAGATTGGTATGATTCCGTTATGAATGTCATGTTGGTGGACAACACCGATGACCCCGAGACATATGAGGAAGCGATGATGAGCCCAGATTCCAATAAATGGCAAGAAGCCATGAAATCCGAGATTGGATCCATGTACGAAAACCAAGTATGGACTTTGGTGGACTTACCGGATGGCCGGAAGGCTGTCGAGAACAAATGGATTTTCAAGAAGAAAACAGATGCTGATGGTAATGTTACTGTCTATAAAGCTCGACTTGTCGCAAAAGGGTTTCGACAAATTCAAGGAGTTGACTACGATGAGACTTTCTCACCAGTAGCGAAGCTAAAGTCTGTGAGGATTATGTTAGCAATCGCTGCATATTATGATTATGAGATATGGCAGATGGATGTCAAAACAGCATTCCTCAATGGAGACATTGATGAAGAGTTGTATATGATACAACCCAAAGGTTTTGTCGATCCTAAAGATGCTAACAAGGTATGCAAGCTTCAACGGTCCATCTATGGATTGAAGCAGGCATCCCGAAGTTGGAATCAACGTTTTGATAAGGTAATCAAAAGTTTTGGTTTTATACAAACTTATGGAGAAGCTTGTATTTACAAGAAAGTGAGTGGGAGCTCTGTAGCATTCTTAATACTGTATGTGGATGACATATTGTTGATTGGGAATGATGTAGACCTTCTTAATAGTGTCAAGGAATATTTGAATAATAGTTTTTCAATGAAGGATCTTGGCGAAGCAGCTTACATATTAGGCATAAAGATTTATAGAGATAGATCGAAACGCCAAATATCATTGTCACAAAGTACATATTTGGACAAAGTTCTAAAGAGGTTTGGAATGGAAGATAGCAAGAAAGGGTTCTTGCCCATGTTGCCCAATACGACCTTGAGTAAAACTCAAAGTCCGACATCGGCAGAAGATAGAGAAAGGATGAGTAAGACTCCCTATGCCTCAGCCATAGGATCTCTAATGTATGCCATGCTATGTACTAGACCCGACATTGCATATGCTGTTAGTTTAACTAGCAGATATCAAAGTGATCCAGGAGTGGATCATTGGACAGCGGTCAAAAACATCCTTAAGTACTTGAGAAGAACTAAGGATATGGTTCTTTCTTATGGAGGTGATGAACAGCTCGTTGTTAATGGTTACACCGATGCTAGTTGGAACACTGATCCGGATGATTCTAAATCACAATCTGGATACGTATTTATTTTGAATGGTGCAGCAGTTAGCTGGAGGAGTGCAAAGCAAAGCGTTGTGGCGAGATCTTCAACTGAATCGGAATACATGGCTGCTTCGGAGGCTTCACAAGAAGCAATATGGATGAAAGAGTTCATTACAGAGCTGGGTGTGGTTCCTAGTGCGCTGGACCCAATGTCTATCTACTGTGATAACATGGGCGCCATAGCCAATGCGCAAGAACCAAGGTCACACAAGAAGCTGAAGCATATCAAGCTACGTTTTCACGCTATTCGAGAACATATCCAGGATGGGGATATAAAGATTTGCAAAGTACACACAGATCTGAATGTGGCGGATCCGTTGACTAAACCTCTCCCGAGGGCAAAACATGACCAACACCAAACTGCCATGGGTGTTCGGTATATTACCATGTAATCTAGATTAGATGACTCTAGTGCAAGTGGGAGACTGTTGGAGATATGCCCTAGAGGCAATAATAAATATAGTTATTATTATATCTTTGTGTTTATGATAAATGTTTGCATTCATGCTATAATAGTATTAACAAGGAAACCATTAATACTTGTGTGAATTGTAAACTTAATTTGAAGTCCCTAGTATAGCCTCTATACTTCACTAGCTTGTTGGTTGATTGATGATGTGGTTTCTTTGTCATGAACATTGAGATGTTATCAACAACAAGATCATATCGTTAGGAGAATGATATGGTGGACATACTCCTATAGATAAGCGTAGCATAAAGATCAAGTCATTTCAATAGTTCAATTGCTATATGCTTTCTGATACATAGTAACCTAATTCCTTCGACCATGAGATCATGCATATCACCTTTACTGGATGGATGCTTTGATGTCATCAAACACCACACCGTAACAGGGTGGCTATAAAGGTGGTATTGAGTGTTCGGAAAGTATTGGTTGAAACACATGGATCAAGAGTGGGATTTGTCCATCCACATGACGGATAGATATTCTCTGGGCCCTCTCGGTGAAATGTCATCCAATTAGCTTGCAAGCATGTGACTGGGTCACAAGGGATCACATATCGCGGGAACGAGAAAAGAGTACTTATCAGTAACGAGGTTGAACTAGGTATGCAGAGATACCGAAGATCGTAACCTCGGATAAGTAACATATCGTGAGACAAAGGGAAATTGGTATCGTATGTAAGTGGTTCATTCGATCGCAAAGTAATCGTAGAAATATGTGGGAGCCATATGAATTTCCAGATTCCTCTATTGGTTATTGTTCGGAGAAGTGTCTCGATCATGTCCGCATAATTCACGAACCGTAGGGAGACACACTTAAGGATTCGACGTTGTTTGAGTAGTTATGGTATTATGAGAAAGAGACCGAATGTTGTTCGGAGTCTCGGATGGGATCCGGGATATCACGAGGTGATCCGGAATGGTCCGGAGAATAAGATTCATATAAGGAAAGTCCCGTTTCGGAGTTGGGGAATGGTTCCGGTGTTTTCATCGGGAACATTCTAGAAGGTCCCGGAATGTCCGGCACTCCGGAGGGGAAGGGGTACATGAATGTGTCATTGCATGTTGGAATGATTGCATCATGTACTAAGTGTTCTCGCTGTCCGAAATAAAGGGTTAATTCAAATCCTAATTGAAAAAAGTCAAACTGCCAGTTTTCGGTCAAACTGCCAGTTTTCGGAAAGAGGAGAAAGAGGAGGAGGTTGAAACCGACTTGGGGGAGGAGTCCCTCCTCTCCAAGCCGGCGCCCCACCAAGGCCGAGTTGGGGAGGGACTCCACTCCCTCCCCTTGGCCGCCGGCCCTCCCACCTATAAAGGGAGGGGCAGGGCTCCCCTCTCTACACAACACTACTTCCTATCCTCTAGACCTAAACCCTAGATCTAAACCCCGGTTTAGAGCTATTTGGTTTAGAGCCTTCTAATTGGTTTAGAGCCCTCTAATTGGTGTGTCTAATTACTAGACCACTAATAGCCTCTCTCATAAGCTCCACCATACTCGCACCGGCTTAAGGCGAAGCCCTGCGGGATCTCCCCTCTACCTCCGGTACCACGCCGTTGTGCTGCCGGAATCGCGAGGAGAGTACTACAACCTCCGCTGCCTGCTGGAACAAGGGAGAGGAAGGTCTTCGTCGAGTACCGAACGTGTGACCGACTGCGGGAGCGCTGCTGGAACGTGGCGCCGGAAGGATCGTCTACGCGATCTTGAGATCGGAAAGAGTACGACTACATCACCCACGAGAATCTGCTCTCGTTAAACACTTTGGAATCTTCGAGGGTGAGTTATTCCATCGACTCGTTGCTACAATCTAGTAGATAGATCTTGGCTTGTTTGTTTGTATGCGATAGAAAATTTTTGTTTTCCATGCTACGAACCCCTACACTAGGATCATCTCCCATCATCAGCATTGCCTGTGACAATGAAGATGAAGACTCTACTACGTTTATTTCCGCTGCTTTGATGTGTATTAAGACTTGATCATGAGATCAACTATTTCTAAGACTATTATGGTTTGTAATGGATGATGTACTGTGCTACCAATTCTATTGTGTCTCGCAAAAATTGTATTCCTGGGATTGTGATGTACGGCATAACAGGCATCTAGACTTCAAATACGGGTGTTCACAACTTGGTGTCAGAGCCATCCTGACCATAGGAGACCCTAGTTAGAATGGACGTCTAGAAAACCTAGTTTCAAAACCAAGGAAGTGAGTATTTATGAAAACCTATTCTCACCCTTATCCTTGTGATTCTTTCAAAAAAGATTTCACATGTTCCTCAAAATTCCTGCAATTCTACATAAAATTTGACACACTTGATCACCTCACTAACTTACTCATCCTAATTACTTGTAGATGGAGGTCAAGAACAACAAGTTCTATCAGCTGGGCAACGGAAGAGAGCTCATCTTCGAGAGGGACTTGAGCCAGCTAGCGGAGTTTCTTGGACGCCCGCACCCCGAGTTCTTTGGAGTGCAACTCAATGATCATCCAGGAGGAGAACTGTAGTGGTTAATAGTTGCAGATCTGAGAGGAAAGATGGAGCCACCCACCTCGGAGAAGATACAGTTCACCTTGTGGGAGAACAACTTGCTGGATGGACTAGCTAGAGCAATGCTAGAACCACTTGCCCGTCTGTGTGGGCAGAATATCAACCAGATCAATGGCACCCGCTTCGCCCACTATGCAAGACGTGACTCTATGGGACAGCCCTTGGCCATGCTAGGACATCAGGAGCTGAAACACCATGTGGATCACCTTGACTTCATGTTGCATGAGACTCAGAAGGATTTAGACAACGCCCGTGCCTACGCCAACCAAAATCACACTGTAGCAGCAGAGAAGAACCAAACCCTCGCCATCCTAGCTAAGGAGCGCAAGACACTTCGCCGCCAGCATGACAAGAAGGACCACATCATCGCTCGCCTCCATCAGAAGGTGGCAACCCTTGAAGAAACCATCCATGACCAGGAGATTCAGCTTGAGGAGAAGGAATAAGAGGGTGAAGATATTCGTGGAGATATCACCTCTTACCTCAGTGATGATGATGACTATCTGGAGGACATTAACACGGAGTTCCACACCGATGAGGAGGACGCAGATTTCCTAGATGACGAAGAACCCACCAATTCTGATAATGAGTAGTCGCACTAGAGCACTGTCGTAGGTGTGAGTTTGTATCCGGTCCCATTGTATCGTAGAATGATAGAATGGTTTTTAAAACCATCTGCTTGGTAGTTGTTTGGAATGTGGTTTGTATGTGTTGCTTGGAATGAATAAAAAGGAGTTGTGGTTTTCAAACCTTAGCAATACTCAAAGTTTAAAGTTTTTGAACCATACCCATAAGCCATAGAAATTTCCCTCTTGTCTTATGATCTATCTCAATCTTTAGATGACTCGCGGCAACCCTGGTGGTAGCAGCTCATCCCAGGATCCAATGCTTCAGATTCTGTAGATGCTTGTATCAGATCAAGAAGTCGGTAGAGCCGAGCGTCAAGCCAATCTAGCCACTCTTCAGAAGATCGCCTAGATGGCGCACAACAACCAAGGCCATGGAAACCAGGATCATGATGACCCACAAGTATAGGGGGTGTATCACAGCATTTTCGAGGGAAGTGAAACCCAATTTATTGATTCGACACAAGGGGAGCCAAAGAATATTTATAAGCCTTAACAATTGAGTTGTCAATTCAGCTGCACCTGGCAACAATCTTGCTCATAGCAGTTTATCAGTAGCAACAGTTTTGTAGTAGGAATAGTAAAGTAATAGCAGTAGGAAAAGTAAAGACAGCAATAACAATTGCAGTAAACAGTAGGATTCGAGTGCGGTAGACATAGGGATGGATGGACGGGCGTTGCATGGACAAGACAATTCATATAGCAATCAAGACATAGGGCATTTGTAGATAAATAAGATAAAGCATCCAAGTACTAAATAATCCTAGGCATGTGTTCCATATATAGTCATACGTGCTCGCAATGAGAACTTGCACAACATCTTTTGTCCTGCCAGCCCGTTTGTAGTGGGGCCTCAAGGGAACTACTGGCAACTAAGGTTCTCCTTTTAATAGAGCACCGGAGCAAAGCATTAACACTCCATGAACACATGTGATCCTCACATCAAAGCCATTCACTCTGGTTATCCCGATTTCTATCACTTCGGGGCCATTGGTTCCGGACAACAATATGTGTATACAACTTGCAAGTAAGACCATAAACAATACTATCATAATGAATCAATAACATGTTCAGATCTGAAATAAAGGCACTCGGGCCCTAATGACAAGCATTAAGCATAACAAGTCGCAACAAAGTCAAAAAGCACTAATAATAGATACTAGGCACCATGCCCTAATAATCCGATGCCATTACATGAACGATCTCATCCAATCCCTACCATCCCCATAGCCTACAACAGGGGATTACTCTCTCATAGATGGGGGAAACACGGATGGTCGATGGAGAAGCGATGGTGATGATGATGGCGATGATCTCCTCCAATTCACTGTCCCGGCAGGGTGCCAGAACGGAGTTTCTGGTGTTGTTTCGTGGAATCTGGTGGTGGCGGCGGAGCGGGACTCCTTCTAGAAAAACGTCGAACCCCCCCTGAGTTTTTAGGTCAGAAGGCATCTTATAGGCGAAGAGGGAGACCGAGGGGGTGTTTGGGGCAGCCAGACCACCCCCTGGCGCGGCCAGGCCTAGCCCGCGCAGCCAGGTGGTGTGGCCTGGGCCCAGCCCGCCTCCGTCTCGTATTCTGGCTCCAGGAGTCTTCTGGTGAAATAGGATTTTTGGCATATTTTCTGGGATTTTTCCTGATAGTTGATTTTCTGCACAAAAACTAAACACCAAGGCAATTCTGCTGAAAACAGCGTCAGTCCGTGTTAGTTGCCTCCAAATCACACAAGTTTAGAGGAGAAATAATAGCAAAAGTGTTCGGGAAAGTAGATACGTTCTAGACGTATCAACTCCCCCCAAGCTTAGCTTATTGCTTGTCCTCAAGCAATTCAGTTGAAAACTGAGTGCGATAAAAGAAACTTTCATGAACACATTTGCTTCATATGATGTATATATTCTCAGCATGTGATCAACTACTTAGACAATTCATAATAAAGAGTATGCAACTAAGTTTACTTAATCGGCATTGCAAGCTAAGAATAGATTCTAACTCAAAAATAATAAGTAGCATGAAGCATAAACATAAGCAACATTACAATGCTCATAACAAGATATGATAGAGTGGTATCTCGCTTGCCTTTTTATTGTGAATGCCAAGGCACCTCTGAAGTCCAGGTGAAGACTAGAAGTAAAGATATCAAAGATACAAGCATCAAAGTCATAACACAATAATCAAGTTTTGAGACACGCACATTACACTAAGAATGACAACTATGATCTCAAGAAGGTGCTCATATAATAAGTGGAGACTCAACAAGGAAATGAAAAAGGTTTTGAATAGTTTTAAAGGCTTCCAAATGCTGAAAGTATGGCACTCATTAGCTTTGAGCTCTCATTGCCCCTATCATAAGCATCTTTAATATGGTTAAGGTGAAAGTAAGGTCCAATCTAAGTTATATGCTTGACAGACTATAAACTGGAAATCCCATGTCCCTTGAGTACGAGGGCCGCTCCTCATGCTACTCAACTTTAGTTACCGGTAAGTTCTTGTCATCGTAAATACGTGCGTATCATAGAGAACCGCCAACGGGGTACCCCTTGCCCGATGATATGGAAGAATCCCCATATCAAAATGACAAGGCAAGCAGACAATGAGTATCTCAGCAATCTTCTTATTTACCATGGGAAAATGGTGCTTTTTTCTCTCTTTCCTCTTTTCTCAAATCTCCCTTTTTCTTTCTTTTTTTCTCAATAGCTATCTCTCTCTTTTTTTTATAAGAAGAATGCTTCATATATACTTATTATGGTTACGCTGCAGGTTTCCACAATGACAACATGGATTAGACCGGCGGCCCAGGTGTTTCTCTAACACACATACACAACTCCATGGACTTACAAGCTCCCCTTTTATTTCACACTGACAACATCCGCAAACAAAAGAGCATGGTATCAACTGGGTATATATTTACAGGTGTTGAAAGCGTTCCCCGTGACAGCACGGTTCTGCTAATCCCCAGCCTATAATTTGCAAGCATATAACTTTCATGGACAGTCACAATGGTTCAGATTTATTAAGTGCAAGAAATAAAGTGAGTCATCAAGTTCTGAGAGCTTTACTAACTAACTTTCTCATAACAAGCAAACATTTTATTCGGAAGAAAACAAGGCATATTGAATATGCACGGAATAGCAAATGATGCTAATTGGTAGGTATGGTGGACACTTTTGGCAATCTTTGGTTTTAGGGAATTGGAAACACGAGTAGAGCATACTCAGTGTAAGTGAAGGCTAGCAATTAGAGAGGGAGCAACAAACGAGAGAGCAATAACTGTCATAATCATGCTTGCAACAAAACAGGACTAATCATGGCATGAAAGTGATTCAAGACCCTCAAGGCAAAATAATTCATCGAGGCTTAAATGATTATTTCAGTCATATGCATGCATGAGCATGTGCCAAGTCAATTCAAGTGAAACATTTAGAGGAGGATACCACGGTGTCATACCAAGTTATGAATAGAGTAATGCAAGCAAACATTCATATGACATGCTACAAACTATTAGCAATCTGGAATCTAATCATAAGAAAGCAAGAACTACTAAGCATCCATGAATAACATACACCCTACATGAACAGACTAAGCATGCCCACAATGATGAGTATATGTACAAAAATGAAAACAAATAGAGTTCATTACCAGCCTCTTACCACACCTCAAGTTGTCATTAATCCTCATTATTGCCCTTCACTTGTGTGGCTTGAATAATAATAATATGAAACCAAATCTGACTGAGGACTGCTGAACCCTGCAACAAAAATCATAAAACCAAAGAAGAACAACAAATATTTTTGGTGTTTTCGATTTTTAAATCAAGAACCAAAAAGGGAAGAACAAGCAAGGCAAAATCTTTTTGGGTTTTTTTCGAATAGTTCAAACAAAGCAAAAAGGAAAAAGTAAACCAAGGCAAAAAGAAAAAGAAGCAAACCAAAGAGAAACAGCAGAAATATTTTTGGTCTTTTTTTGTGTTTTAGAAAGCAAAAGCAAAAAAGAGAACTAAAGCTAAAAAGAGAACAAAATATGAATATACAAAGTACCGAAGCAAAATGATATGGAGATGAGTGCGATGTCGGTGTACCTCCCCCCAAGCTTAGGCTTTCGGCCTAAGTGGGTATCAATCCCAAACTAGCCAAGATGAAGTGTATCAGTGGTATGACGAGGAGGTACCCTCGTCCTGGTGCAAGCTCGAGTATGTCCCTCCATAATGCACAGAGTAATCGTAGGAGGGCACATCCTCCTGGTGTTGCCCGTGGAACCCCAACAAGCGGAGCTGCTCGTCCACCTCCTCCTTGGAGCGTGACCACGGTCTCCTGTGAACACTAAACAAATTAGATTGCGGCAAAGGGATCTCCCTCTCATCCCCGTCAGTAAACAACATCCTATATACTAGACTGTCCAAATCAGAATCAGAAGTGACAAAGTGATGTGTTTTCATAGCAGCAAGGTCAAGCCTTTCTGGTGCCAATATAGTATCATTGGGGTCCACTGAAAGCTCTAATGCATTGACCATACGTGAAGAAATGATGCCCCCATAGATAGGCCCCCTAGCAGCTAGGCGGCGAGCAATAAGCGAGCCAAGGTTGTACCGAGTATCATTGTTGAGCGTAGCAGCAAGAAAGGCTAAATGATAGTTGGAGATATTACTCGTATTCTCTCTACCTAGCACGCTAGTAGCAAGATAATATGCAAAGTATCTACGAGCAGGGAGTTGGATGTTTCTTATCTTTCCGCGCTGAGCTACACGGTCATCATCATTGGTCACCCCTCGGTAAAGCTCCAGCAAATCAGCGGGTCGCCCTTGAATCTTCTTCACGGTCTCTGTCATGCTTACACCTACAATACTGCAAAATCTTTCCAATGACATGGTAAAGGGCAGATTATAAATTCCGAAAGAGACAGTTGACTGATAGGGCGTGTTAGTAAACACGAAGCTCTCAACAAAAGTCTTGGTGAGCATAACGTATTGCTCACTCTCATCTTGCATGTATGAGGTCAAACCAACCCTCTAAATCAGTAGTAGGAAATCATCAAGAATCCATGCAGCTTGTAAGAAAGTAAAACAAGGAAAATTAGATGGGTGAGCATCCCCATCATCTCCTTCATTACCAATACGAGGTGCAATGAGATCCTCGTTGTATGATGGCCTGAACTGAGAGGCTGATCTTGAGGGCCTTGACCTCCTAGGTGCATCCCTCTCAAATATTTCTCCAAATGTACGGTTGTTCATGTTTGATATTCTGAAATTTAAACATCTATTAAACAAGTGATTGCAAAGTGAATATAATGAAGGGCACTACTCATAGGGACTTGTAAGAGGCCTAAACATGCATCAAAACTATATCTCTAAGCATCAAACAAGCTTACAAGCTCTCAAAACCTGTCACCTACAGTAGCAAAATACTCAAGATATAAACCACTAAACACAAATCTACTTGGACAAGCGGAGGAGTCACATACCGGAGAACAAATGATCCAAATTTCAGCAGCAAAGATGGGCTGAGCAAGGAGATCGGAAAATCAAGGGCAAGCACAGCAAGAACGTGATTTCGAGCAATGAACTGGTGTTTACTCGGGAGAGAGAAGAAAGTGGCAAGTGAGAGGGTGAGTGGAGGGCCAGGGGTGGCCCACACTATAGGCAGGCGTGCCCCAGGGCTGGCCGCGCCACCAGGTGGTGTGCCTGCCTGGTGGGCCCCCTGGTACCTTCCAGGCACTCCTCTGCCCCTTTTTTCACATAAAAATTTAATATAAATTTTCTGGAATTTTTCGACACACTTTATTTTTGGGTAATTTTTAGGTGTAAATGAATGATGTTCTAACAGAAAAAGATTTTCTAGAACGATGCAAAGACAAAACAAGGCTAGAACTACAGAAGTTCTAAGACACTCTAACATGCAAGCAACTAGCAACAGAAAAGAAAACTAAACGAAAGCAAAAACTAAAATGGATAGAATAGAAGTAAGCGGAGATAATCATGGTGAAAACATTGTTTTGCTCAATGAAATCCTTTTGTTAACAAGGTTGATCAGGTCTTGTTACCAAAACAATTTTATATGAGACAAAACTTTGTATTCCACTAATGATTATGTTACCTCCACTTTGATAGCAATGGTCCCAATCATAATAGTTTCAAATTTTTCTCTTCGTATGGGACAATATATCTCTCCAACTTGAATGCCCTCAACATGTTCAATTGAATTCAAACCATAAGTCCTATCAATCTTCTTGGGAAAATAGATAGTATGTTCCTTGTCATTAACATTTAAGGTCATCTTTCCTTGATTACAATTAATAACAGCTCCTGCAGTATTAAGAAAAGGTCTCCCAAGAATAATAGACATATTATCATCTTCAAGCATTTCAAGCATAACAAAATCAGTTAATATCAAGAAATTATGAGCCACTTGAACAGGTACATCCTCACATATACCAACAGGAATAGTGGTAGATTTATCAGCCATTTGGAAAGATATATCAGTTGGTATTAATTTTTCTAGTTGAAGTCTCTTGTAGAGAGAAAAAGGCATAACACTAACTCCAGCTCCCAAATCACACAAAGCAGTTCTAACATAACTATTCTTAATAGAGCAAGGGATAGTTGGAATCCCTGGGTCTCCAAGTTTCTTAGGAACCTTACCATTAAAGGAATAATTAGCAAGCAAAGTAGAAATTTCTTCATTAGGGATCTTCCTTTTATTCGAGACAATATCCTTCATATACTTTGAGTAAGGAGGCAATTTAATAGCATCAATCAAAGGAATTTGCAAGAATAAAGGTTTCATCCACTCACAAAACTTATTATAGTGTTCATCTTCCTTTGACTTGTGTTTCTTATTAGGGAAAAGCATAGGTTTTTGAACCCAAGGCTCTCTTTCACTATCATGTTTCTTAGCAATAAAATCTTCTTTACTGTATTTAGTATTCTTAGTGTGCTTTTTAGGTTCTTCTTCAACTTTTTCTTTATCAGGAACATCATTTTCTTCATTACCACTTTCAGTTTCAGCATCAGAGATAGATATACTATTAGGATCTTTAGCAGGTTCAGAGGGTTCTACAATAGTTTTATGTTTCTTTTTTCTTTTCTTATGAGTAGTACCACTATTTTCAGATTGTTGAGAATCCTGCTCAATTCTTTTGGGATGCCCCTCGGGATATAGAGGAACTTGGGTAGCAGCACCACTTCTAGTTCTAATTTCATAAGCATGTTTTTCTTTGGCAGCATTAACTAGCAAGTCTTTTTGCACTTTAATAAGTTGATATATTTGAGTTTGAACCATTTGAAAATGTTTGACAATCATTTTAACATCATTAGAGGTTCTTTCCACAATATATTTTAACTCAACAATAGCTCTAGTGTTTTCCATTAGATGATTTTGCACCCTTTTATTAAAATTATCTTGCTTAACAATGAAAATATCGAATTCTTCTAAGCATTGATCAGGAGGTTTAGAGTAAGGGATATCACCTTCATCAAAGTGTTGGAGAGAGTGTACCTCAATAGTGGATGAATGGGGGATAGGCTTACATAATTCTTCTATAGGAGGTAAATTCTTGACATCTGCAGCTTTAATTCCCTTCTCCTTAAGACATTTCTTAGCTTCCTTCATCACTTCATCATTTAATTCAATAACTCCCCTCTTCTTAGATAATGGTATAGGCGCCGGTATAGCTGGTTCAGGTATGATTACTTCAGGTATAGCTGGTTCAGGAGGAGTCCAATCTTCATAGTTCTTGCTTATTTTAGCCATTAATTCCTCAGCTTCCTTGGAGTCCTATTCCTGAAAACACAATCAGCACAACTATCTAGGTATGTCCTAGATTCTTCAGTTAGTCCATTATAAAATATATCAAGAAGCTCATTCTTTGGTAATGGACTTCCAGCCTGTGCATGAATCAAAGCACAAAACCTTGCCCATGATTCAGGCAATATCTCTTTTTCTCCCTATTTAAAATCAAAAAGTCCCTACAAAATAGCATGTCTAGCACTAGGAGGAAAATATTTCTGCGGGAAGGTACTAATCAAGCAATCAGGGCTATCAATAGATCCAGGAGGTAAATTACTAAACCAAGTTTTAGCTTCTCCTTTTAGTGAAAAGGGGAAAATCTTAGCAACAAAGTAAGTATGCATCTTAATATCAACAGAAAATAGGCCACTCATGGTAGAAAGCTCAGTCATATGTGCTACCACACTTTCATTCTTAGTCCCACAAAAAGGTTCTTTCTCAACAATAGCTATATAAGATAGATCAAGAGAGAAATCATAATGTTTATCTTTAATGTTTATGGGAGAAGCAGCAAACTTAGAAATCGGAGACAATTTGGGTCTAATAGTACGCCTCTCAAGGAGACTCTTAGCAGCGCTCCTATCATGGGTGTTTTTACATTCTTTAATAAATTCACCAGTCATCTCAACATAACCGTCTTCAATATCATAACTCTCACTAGACTCAGGTGAACTAACAGGTGTAGTAGTATCTTCATTAGGAGTTTCTATATTTCCAGATATAGTTCTAGCAATCGTAGCATCTAGGAAAGGACCTAATGAACCACTCTTATCAAGCACAGTAGAAGCAGCATCATAAGTATCAGAAGTTTCAGATTCAGAAGTAGTAGCAGTGTGTGTAGCATGTGTATGTGGTGGTGTAACGAGCTTACTCATAACAGATGGTGAATCAAGAGCAACAGAGGTATTCAGAACCGTACCTCTTCTTGTAGTGGATGGTAAAATAGGAACCTTGTCATCACAAGACTTACCCATGATGGATGGATAGCAGCGAACAATAGAGAATCCCAGTGAACTTGATAAATAAAGCTATGCTCCCAGGCAACGGTGCCAGAAAATAGTCTTGATGACCCACAAGTATAGGGGGTGTATCGCAGTATTTTCAAGGGAAGTGAAACCCAATTTATTGATTCGACACAAGGGGAGCCAAAGAATATTTATAAGCCTTAACAACTGAGTTGTCAATTCAGCTGCACCTAGAAACAATCTTGCTCACAGCAGTTTATCAGTAGCAACAGTTTTGTAGTAGGAATAGTAAAGTAATAGCAGTAGTAAAAGTAAAGACAACAGTAACAATTGTAGTAAACAGTAGGATTTGAGTGCGGTAGGCATAGGGATGGATGGACGGGCGTTGCATGGACAAGACAATTCATATAGAAATCAAGACATAGGGAATTTGCAGATAAATAAGATAAAGCATCCAAGTACTGAATAATCCTAGGCATGTGTTCCATATATAGTCATACGTGCTCGCAATGAGAACTTGCACAACATCGTTTGTCCTGCCAGCCTATTTGCAGCGGGGCCTCAAGGGAACTACTGGCAATTAAGGTGCTCCTTTTAATAGAGCACCAGAGAAAAGCATTAACACTCCGTGAACACATGTGATCCTCACATGAAAGCCATTCCCTTCGGTTATCCCGATTTCTGTCACTTCGGCGCCATAGGTTCCGGACAACAATATGTGTATACAACTTGAAGGTAAGACCATAAACAATACTATCATAATGAATCAATAACATGTTAATATCTGAAATCATGGCACTCGGGCCCTAGTGACAAGCATTAAGCATAACAAGTCGCAACAAAGTCAAAAAGCACTAATAATAGATACTAGGCACCATGCCCTAATAATCCGATGCCATTACATGAACGATCTCATCCAATCCCTACCATCCCCATAGCTTACAGCGGGGGATTACTCACTCATAGATGGGGGAAACATGGATGGTCGATGGAGAAGCGATGGTGATGATGATGGCGATGATCTCCTCCAATTCCCTGTCCCAGCAGGGTGCCAGAACGGAGTTTCTGGTGCTGTTTCGTGGAATCTGGTGGTGGCGGCGAAGCGGAACTCCTTCTGGAAAAACGTCGACCCCCCCTAAGTTTTTAGGTCAGAAGGCATCTTATAGGCGAAGAGGGAGACTAAGGGGGTGTCTGGGGTGGCCAGACCACCCCCTAGCGCGGCCAGGCCTAGCCCGCGCGGCCAGGTGGTGTGGCCTGGGCCCAGCCCCCCTCCGTCTCGTATTCTGGCTCTGGGAGTCTTCTGGTGAAATAGGATTTTTGGCATATTTTCCGGGATTTTTCCTAATAGTTGATTTTCTGCACAAAAACTAAACACCAAGGCAATTCTGCTGAAAACAGCGTCAGTCCGTGTGAGTTGCCTCCAAATCACACAAGGTTAGAGGAGAAACAATAGCAAAAGTGTTCGGGAAAGTAGATACGTTTTGGACGTATCAGATCACCATGGATCTAAGCTCAAGAACTTTAAAAACACCAATCCTCCTATGTTTAGCAAATCTGAAGAGCCCTTAGATGCTGATGACTGGCTGCAGTCAATGGAGAACAACTTAGAAGTTGCAGGAGTAGATGCTGCGGAGAAAGTATTGTTTGCCACCCTCTATCTGGCAGGTTATGCAAGATCATGGTGGAACAACACTCGTACAGTGAACGGAGGACAAATTATTACTTGGGAGGAATTCAAGATCAAGTTTAGCAGGACTCATGTGCCCCCAGATTTCATCAAGAGGATGAGGGATGAATTCAGGGAGTTGAAGCAAGGAAGGATGACCGTGGTAGAATACCGTGACAAATTTCTGTCTGGCTAGGTATGCCCCTGATGAGATTGACACAGAGGCAAACAAGAAGGAAAGATTCCTGAATGGCCTGCATGATGAGATGTAGATAGTGTTAGTCAACATTCCTTTTGACGACCTAGAAGCTCTAGTGGATTCTGCTATCCAGATGGAAGGAAAGATCAATCAAGCCAGTGAGAACCGCAAGCGTCGTATTATGCACCAACCTGGACCCCACCATACCCTGAAGTACCGCCACAGCTCGTCTGCAGGATTTGCACCCAGAAACAATAGGCCACCAATGTCCCGTCCGAACTTTCCCATTCGTGGTGGAGGAAACCCGAGGGCCGGAGGCCACAACAACAACAACGGCAACCCCCATAACTTCAACCATGCACCGCCAAGGTCCATCAACCACCACAACAACAACAATAATACTGACCCAAGGACTGGAAGTAGATGTGCCTATTGCCGGGAAGGACTAGTAAATGATAACCTGCTTTGAATGTGGAATCATGGGTCACTACTCCAATGAGTTCCCCAAGAAGCTTGCTGCAGCCACCAATGTCACTGCACCTGCCTAGCAATAGCACTGTGTTCAGCCTGGAAAGAGGTTCGCCCTAGGCAACTCGCACAACCGTACCGTATGTTTGTTCCACATGAATGCAGAAGAAGCCCAGGAAGCGCCAGATGTCGTGTTGGGTATGTTTTCTGTTAACTCAGTACTTGCAAGAGTGTTGTTTGATTCTGGAGCATCGCACTCATTTGTTACAGAAGAATTTGCATGCACTAGTAAGATTCAACCAACAAATTTGAAGCATTTTATGATAGTTCAAATATCTAGGTCAACCACCAAAGCTAGAAAAATTTGTAAGGCCGTGCCTATCAGAATACATGGAATAGATTTTTATGCCAATTTAATAGTACTTGGAACTAAAGGTTTGGAAGTAGTACTATGAATGGATTGGATGTCGAAACATCAGGGATTAATAGACGGTGCCAAGAAAGCCATAACCATGACCAGTAGCACTGGAGTATCAGTAGAGCATGTGTCGGAGACGCTGCCCCGTCAATTCAAATGCAACAAGAGTTTAGTTCAATAAACCATAGACCAAGTCAGAGTAGTCTGTGAATACCCCTATGTGTTCCCAGATGAATTACCCAGTATGCCCCCAGATCGGGATATCGAGTTTATCATTGAACTAGTTCCTGGAACTGGACCCATAGCTCAGGGACCCTATAGTATGTACCAAGCTGAATTAGTGGAGCTAAAGAAGCAACTTGATGACATGTTGAGCAAAGGTCTGATAAAACCAAGTGCATCGCCATGGAGATCACATGTTTTGTTTGTGGATCAGAAAGATGGTGCCAATCGTTTGTGTACAGATTACTGGAAGCTGAATGATGTCACCATCAGGAACAAGTACCCACTGCCAAAGATAGACGATCTGTTAGACCAGCTGACTGGTGCTAGAGTGTTTCCTAAGATTGATATTAGAACTGGTTATCATCAACTAAAGATCCGTGCAACGGATATCCCAAAGACTTCCTTCACCACTCGATATGGATTGTATGAGTACAATGTCATGTCATTTGGATTGACAAATGCCCCCGCTTATTTCATGAATCTCATGAATAAGATTTTTATGAACTTCTTGGATAAGTTTGTCGTTGTTTTTATCGATGACATTCTGATATATTCCAAGTCAGAGGAGGACCAGTAAAGCAACACCTAAGAACCATCCTTGAAACCCTTAGAGAGCATCAGTTGTATGCCAAGTTTAGCAAATGAGAGTTCTGGTTAAAGGAAGTAGGATTCCTAGGACATATCTTGTCGGTAGGAGGAGTTGCCTCGATACCACCAAGATTAAGGATGTTGAAGAATGAAAAGCCCCAACCACTCAAACCGAAGTCCACACATTTCTTGGATTAGCTAGATATTACCGCAAGTTCGTTGAAGGATTTTCAAGCATCTCAAGGCCGATGACCAAGATGTTGAAGAAAGACAAGAAGTTTGAATGGACGGACAAATATGAAGCAAGTTTTCAAGAGCTCAAGAAGAGATTGATTTTATCCCTGATTTTGATCATGTCGGATATCACAAAGCCTTTTGATGTATTTTGTGATGCATCCAATATTGGTCTCGGATGTGTGTTGATGTAGGAAGGCAAAGTAATATCATATCTGTCTCGACAACTGAAGCAACATGAGCAGAATTATCCCACCCATGACTTAGAACTGGCAGCCGTAGTTTTAGCCTTGAAGACATGGCGTCATTAACTCATGGGTAACCGCTGTGAGATTTATTCGGACCACAAGAGTCTGAAGTATATTTTCACCCAGAAGGAGCTGAATATGAGGAAACGGAGATGGATAGAGTTAATCAAGGATTATGATCTTGACATTCACTACCACCCCGGCAAAGCCAATGTGGTAGCGGATGCTCTTAGTAGACTGTCGTGTAGACTAATCACCATGATTAAGGAAGATCATCCAAGTTTGCATGAGGAGTTGGAGAATTTTAGAATGGAGCTATTTAGTGAAGGATTTCTAGCCAGTATTGAACTTCAACCCACTTTGATTAGTCAGATAAAGGAGGCTCAGAAAGGAAACGCCAGTATCGATGGAATTAAGCGTCGTATCGGTACAAGGAAGGTACCCGGATTCACTGAAGATGAACAAGGTGTTCTGTGGTATAAAGGACGCATTTGTGTGCTAGTAGATTCAGAGTTGAAGCAAGTAATTTTGCAAGAAGCCCATGATACTCTTTATTCTATTCATCCGGGAGGAACGAAGATGTATCAGGATTTGAAGGAGCAATTTTGGTGGCACAAAATGAAGAGATAAGTTGGAACCTATATCGCCAAGTGTGATATCTGTTAGAGAGTCAAAGCGGAACATCAGTGACTCGCAGGACTTTTGCAGCCGTTACAAATTTCGGAATGGAAATGGGATTCTGTTGGAATGGATTTCATCACCGGTTTACCTACATCTAGTAGAGGAAATGATTCTATTTGGGTCATAGTGGATAGACTGTCCAAAGTAGCTCATTTCATACCCGTCAAGACCACTTACCAAGGCCTGAAACTAGCAGAGTTTTATATTGCTAGAATAGTCAGTCTGCAAGGAACCCCCGAGACAATTGTGTCAGATCAAGGAACCTAGTTTACCTCAAGGTTCTGGAAGAAAGTCCAAGAAGTATTAGGAACCAAACTGAACTTCAGCACAACTTATCACCCGCAGACCAATGGACAAACAGAAAGAGTGAACCAGATACTAGAAGATATGCTGAGAGCATGTGTACTAGAATATGGATCTAAATGGGAAGAATGTCTGCCTTTCGCAGAATTCTCATACAACAACAGTTATCAAGCCAGTTTGCAAATGGCCCCATTTGAGGTTTTGTATGGAAGGAAGTGTCGTACCCCCCTGAATTGGTCGCAAGTAGGAGAGAGTCAGATATTCGGACCAGACATCCTACAAGAAGCCGAAGAGAAGGTTCACAAGATCCGTGAACACCTCAAGACCTCTCAATCCAGACAGAAGAGTTATGCTGACAAAAGACGTTGAGACCTGACCTTCAATATTGGAGATTTTGTGTATCTCAAAGTATCACCCTTGAAAGGAATGTAGAATTTTCAACTTAAAGGGAAGCTTGCACCCAGATATGTCAGACCCTTCAAGATTTTAAGTCGTCGAGGAGAAGTATCCTATCAGCTAGAACTGCCAGAAGAGATGTCATCCATACATGATGTGTTTCATATCTCGTTATTTCGTAAATGCCTAGAAGTTCCGGAGAGGACCGAAGTTTTCAAGAACATCGATCACAGAGCCATAGATATCAACAAGGATTTAACCTATCATGGAGTACCCATTCGTATTTTTCAAGAAGCCTTCAGAACTACCCGGACCAGAAGTATCAAGTTTCTAAAAATCCAGTGGAGCAACCATAGTGAAGAAGAAGCCACCTGGGAGTGAGAAGATTATATTAGGACTGAGTTTCCAAATCGCTTTAGTTCATAGTTTTTCTTGAATCTTGGGACAAGATTCTGTTTAAGGGGGGAAGGTTTGTAACATCTCAAAAATATTAAAAAAGAATATCATTTTCCAATTAACCAAAATTAGGGTTAACAAAAACTTTTAATCTTAAACCCTTATGAATGCATGTGTGTGTTTGTTAATGATGTATGAATATATTATATGCCATGTTTATTTGTTATATATGATGAGGATTAGTTTAAGGATCAAAGCAAGATCATCTAGGTCAAATCCAAACCAAATCAAATCAAAAGAAAATCAAATTATAAGGCATATAACCTAATGGTCATTTTTGCCAAAGTTAACACCTAGCCCACTTTGGGCATCCCTATTAAATGATTTCAAACAGAAACAATTATATTTCTTTTCTCACCTTCTAGACCAAGTGACAATGAACACAAGTGAACTTTCAAAACTCAATAGAACATATTCAAATCCATTTTAGGAAATTTTCAATATTGAATCAAGTGTATGCATCAAGATAGCCATTTTTCAAATACCATCCACACTTTCTCCACTTGACAAATACTTGCAATCAGAGACACTCAAGCATATGACAAACACACCCACCAAAAACAAATGGAAAATTCAAATGTTTATTTCATGCGGCCATTTGATCGAGCACTCAGCAGGCATAGTACAAATATACCAACTATACACTGTTTTGATCAATCTAGTGATCATCTTTGTACTTGACACAGCTCCACTACTAGCCCACGATCACCCCCAGTACCAGCCCGTGCAGCTGAGCACCGCTCAATCGCCAAAATAACTAGTGCTAGACAGTACCCGAGCGTGCCATGCCGTCCGGACATGGACATGACGCCACAAGCCTTGCCGCCCTCATCCACGACCACTAGGAGATAGGCGTGACCTCACTGCACTCGCTAGTACATGCCTCAGCCAACGACAGCCGGTGGAAACGCCAGCACCATCACAGCCATTTATCTCTCTGCCATGCCGAGTGCACGTCAAAGCACCAAGCCGTCCCGCGCAACCACGTCGTGCCTCGCTCTCTCCTTGCATAAATGCAATCGCCGCGACACTAGCGACCTCCCAAACACGCCCGTTTGACACCACGCGCCCTGTGACCACTTTATGCCATGAAGAACACCCGCGGTACCCGAGTGGAGCATGGACGTCCCCATCCAATTAAGACTGTGCCTCATAGTGCCACTAAGTGCATGATGACCGCTAGGGAGCACCGCGTCGACCTACACCCTCAGCCATGCCGATAGCACCCTGTAGCAACATCGCCGACGAGTCCGAGCCATGCCTCACCGCTCCCCTCGCCGGGGTATAAATAGACCCCTCCCCTCTCAAAACACACACCATTCGACTCACCTCTCCCCCAAGAACCCCTCTGACCCATCCCCGGAGCAAGGCGAGTAGTGCAGCACCGGAATATCGTCGGAGCTCGCTGCTGCTGTGGTGGAATGGAGCCAGCGATAGGAGCCGCCCCAGGAGCTGCCACGACCACCATTCGAACCGCCGTTGTCGACCAGTTTGTTTGCCCCAATTGGTGGACCTAGCTAGATCCATAGTAAGCCCCCGATGACCCCGTCGTAGAGCAAGGGTTGAAATCCCCCGCGCGCCGTGTGACGGAGACGATGACATTGAGCCATTGATCGCGCTCTAATCATGCGGCCTAGATTAGCGCGTATCGCTTCTCGTTAGAATAGCAGCTGACATGTGGGACCAGTGCTAGTGCAGCCCGCTGCGCGCGCGCCGCGTAGTTGGGCTGGCCCATTATCGTTCCCGCGCATTGCCCATGAATTCAAATTTAGATTTTCCTTTTATTCCAAAACCTTATTATGTCAGTGACTTCAAATTTAAATTCAGGAAGATGTACTGAACCAAATTGCATGATTCTAATTTTGTTAGAAAGGAAATGAAACTCTCTAAACACTCCCGTTGGATTCAAACAGTTTGAAGTTATAAATCACCCATAGTAAAAATAACAAGGCAGAGAATTTTACAAGTTCAAACATTTTTCTAAAATCAACCATAAATTCTTTTGAGTTGATTCCAATTCTCAAAAATCATATTTTCCATGCTCTATCTGAATATATAAAAATATTTAGTTTTACATGCAGTAGTCATGGGCTATTATTAAAAGAATGGCTATATAGGTATTTCTAGTCATTTTAATTATATTAAATAGTACTATTCAACTTTGTAATATATTCCAACCACTTTAAATCACATTCCCAAGTATAGGAATATGTGGTGATGACATGTGTCCACATGATCCCATATTTTAATTGGAGAATATTAAATATTAAGTATTTTTTAATGAATATAAATTGCTTTTCTAAAATAAGATAAATAAGAATATGTCCATATTTCATGTGATGATTGAGGTGATGCTAGAGCATCTAGTGTGAGCCTTTGTGTACTAAATAGAAGTAGTTAAGTATTGTTTGGTGATTCTGTACCTCGTATTTATTTATAGATGATAGTACTGACCCGGGCTACGAGGAGGCAGAGTTCTACGAAGAAGAAGAAGAGCACTTCGACAACTGTACCAACCAAGGCAAGCTCCACTATGCAAGCTGGCCTATGCAGGATACCCTATGCATACTATTGAGATGCAACTTTACCAATTCCAAGTTTTACCTACAAGCTTTACGTTTCCCTTTTCTACAGTTTCTTAAATAGTACTTATTGGTGATTAGTGGAAAATAAAATAGATGCCCTCAAGCGAATAGAACTAAGCTTGAGTAGTTACACTTGATTAGCACCCCTCAATAGTGATACCCTCATTGATAGTTGCTAGTGCTAAACTAAAATTGATCACTTTAGATGGGAACACTTGGAGAAAAAGATTATGAAAACCTTAGAATGATGAGTCATTCTATTGAAATGTTTTGACATGTGTTATGAAACACGATGCTTTGAAGATGATACTGAATGAGGCATGTGCCTTAACCTTGATAAAAACTGATGGTAGGGTTCGGATGCGATACCATTCCAGCTTTACCGTACAACCACAATACCTGATTTGGGTAGGGCTTAACTGGAAGTTTATATGTCTTAGTATGGGTTCCCTTGCGGAAAGAGGTGAAGCTGAGGCTACCTCGTGACTATGAATGTCCACCTATGCAGTTCCAGGGATGGCAGATGGCCATGGCTGGGAGGCCAAGCTCATAGGGGAGGTGCTTATACTAGGGTGTGTAATTGAAAGGTTAGGATTGATTATCCGCATAACATGTATGATGATTCAGGGTTATCCCTGATGGATGTATCAAATTTTGTGGTGAAAGTGTACCACCTCTGCAGAGTGTCAAACTATTCCAATAGCTGCGTCCGTGGTCATGGACAGTTGGAGTGGCCATACTGTTCCGTTGTCAGATGTTTTCAAAATGACTTGTGACTTGAACCATGAACTTCACTTGACCACAACAGGGTTGTGGACATGAAAACTAGGTTCCCACTTGAGTAATCTAGATAACTAAAATAGGCTTTACTACTAAGTACTTTTGAAATAAAACTAGCTTATTGCAAATAAGCTTAGAGCTTAGCATTCCCACTAGAATTGTCTTACTTACATTAGTGATAGTTTGCAAGTACTTTAAAGAGTACTCATGGCTTTGTCCCTGGCTATTCCCATCGCCAGACTATTAAGAGTACTATCCGGAGGACGGACATCAGGATGTCTGCGATAACTAGGATCATCTCCCATCGTCAGCATTTCCTATGACAATGAAGATGGAGACTCTACTACGTTTATTTCCGCTGCTTTGATGTGTATTAAGACTTGATCATGAGATCAACTATTTGTAAGACTATTATGGTTTGTAATGGATGATGTACTGTGCTACCAATTCTGTTATGTGTCGCAAAAATGGTATTCCTAGGATTGTGATGTACGGCATAACAGGCATCTAGACTTAAAAATCCGGGTGTTCACACCGGGAGGGGATGATTCTAGTTCGAGCAATTCTAGCTAAAGTTGTATGGTTTCAATGATGTGGTGGCAGCTGTTTGGGTGGTCATAGATTGAGATCTGAACCCCTTCCAGCGGCTAGTTGCTAAGTTTAAGAGCATCGCTCGTCAGTTCATGAGATGGGATGATAAGAAGGTGGGATCGGTTAATCTGCAGCTTATAACAGTGTGGGAGATCATCTACCACCTTGATATAGCCATGGAATCTAGACAGATCTCGCTGAATGAGCATGCTCTTCGCGCATTGCTGCAACGAACCTACCTTAGGCCTGCTTCGCTGGAGTGCATGATGGCACGACAGAGAGCTAAGATCGGGTGGTTGAGTGAAGGGGATGCCAACATGGCTTTCTTTCACCAACACGCTTCCTATCGCCGGCAGAATAATGTGCTTCATTGCCCGCAGGTCAATGGCACGGTCGTGCGGCTTGTTTGTTTGCAGCCCCAAAGTTGTCGGGCCAGTGCATAGCAGGGCCGAGTTGCTTGTAATCTTGCGTAGTGGACGAAGTAGGCTCGCCAATTGCCAGAGGGGGCAAATGGGGGTCAATATAAATCTAACAGGAAAATAGTTGTTTGAACCAGACGAAAAAGGGTTGAACTCAAACACTGCCATTAGGTCAACTCTTCTTGGCCCGCCCTGTCAGTATTCCCTGTTATCCTTGGTGGTCGTGGACTAGTTTACCCCTTCACAAACCATATCTACTTATTTTCTCTACTCTTCTCCCATGGTTCCGTCCCCATAACCTTTGCTCAGCTCTGGCTGCTCGTCTTAGATCGGAGCTTGCACTTGCTCTCCTTGCATCCCCGCCATGTCTAGCCAACCTCCCATGCCCCTAATCGAAGTTCATAGCCATCGTTGTCGCATCGTCCGCCATATCATAGCTTCACGTCCCTAGCCTAGTCTCTCGCCTCTAGTGGGATCGCGCCTGTGGGTGGAACGATTGCTTGGGGCAGCTTCGTTTCTTCTCCAAACTCGGCTTTGATGGCCTCCCGTTGGATGCTTGCGAGCCGGAGGCCCTCAAGCAGGTCATCAGTAGCCTTGGCGGCGAGCCAGTGGAGATTGTGCCACCGAGCGACAAATGGATCATCGAGGTAAAGGCGTGGCGAAAAGATCCTGACGATGTTCCTAAGATGTACGAGGTGTAGATTCCTAGCAGGGCAGGACGAAAGCTTTGCTGGAAGCACCTGGTCATCATCCACCTGGAGGAGGTTCTGTAATCGATACATGGCATTCAGGACCCCGACAAGGCGGCCAGAAAGCGTCCTCATCGCCTGCAGTGTCGGCCTAGAAGGATCGACGGCACGAGACCACCACTGTTTCGCGAGGGCGCACACAGTTTCGGTGGGGGAACTGGGTGTGGACAAGCTGGTAGTTCCGATTTCCCTTGAGTGAAGACAGAGCTCTAGCGAATTGTTGTAGTATGTGTGGCTAATGAATTTGTAGAGCATAGTAGGTAGTTAGCCCGAAATAAAAATATGTAATAGTTTGAATTAATGTAGTATGTGTGGCTAATGAATTTGAAGTATGTGTGTCTAATGCATCTATATTAAACATCGGGCTTTATAATTTCTGTGAATAACCAAGGACAACCTCCTAAAGAGAGGGTGCACTGGCAATGAGCAGTGTCAATTCTATGGTTGCGATACTGGTTTTGTAACATGGTGAACTACAGGACCATTTTGCAGACAACACAAGACAAATGAAAAATGGGGTTTTATAGGACTGTATCCTTAGTTCAAACCCTGTAATTGGTACTGTGTCGCTAGGACTCAGTTTGTTGGGAGGGTCATGTTCAACCCTGCCATGTCTGCGAGACATTTTCTTCAGATTGATCAAGTTCCAATGAAAATGAAAATTGTTGTGTATAAATTGACTGACTATGATATTTACCAAGGTTCGTTCGAAATGGTCCTTGATTTTTTATGGAACGTGCATGAATTTTGTCTGTCTGGGATAAAAATGGCGGTAATTGAAGGAAAGAGATACTTGATAGTATTTGTTTACATCAGTAGTACTTCCATACAAAAGTGTGTGATATCTGCACAAAAGTGGGCTAAACTTCCTACTAGTTTATAGAACAATGTGTCAGCATTCCATCTACAAAAGCCAATCTTCAGTCTGAACTTAACTATTCTTCATTAGAAACTGCAGATCTCCACCAGAAAAGTTGGCTGGCCAATTGCCTTGAGAGGATGTAAGTTCAGTGATCATTTTAACTAATCTTTTTTCCTTCCCGCCAAACTTCAAGATATCTGCATCGCACATGCACGACCGCCTTGCTTGAACTAGTCTCGGTTCAGTATGACCATCCGCGCCGCTGCAACAATTTCTTCAATCCTGAAATTTGGCATCTCAAGGTAGGGATCATAGGTTTGTGTGAATCAAAACCTGAATTCTAGCGCTGAGCTATTGCCTGCCGTCGGCTCTAGTTGTCGAACAATCCAATAGGCCGAGTATAGACGGTTGGGCGCTGCCATGGTCTGGCCTCCGACGGTGCGTTGGATGGAGCATTTTTCTATAGATGGCGTGTTCCTAGCCTCCCGCACTACGGTAAGGTCGCCCATGCCGAAGCATGGACGCGAGAGTTCCTAGACCTTGGCTCTGCCCTGTTCGAGGGTTTGTACCCTCGGCGGCATGCTCCCATGAGAGATTTGACATGTACCTTGTTCTCCCTGCGTAGAGCATGTCATAACGCTGCTGCATGCTTTCCTAATGGCACTCGCTTGGCCCTACTAGCCATAGCCGCCGACGTCAACAACGACGCCGCTGCTGCAGCACATTCAGCGAAATCATCCGCCTGGCATGGTAATGGGAGACCGGCCTTGAAGTAGAGCTTCATGGCCTACCTTAGAGGGGCCAAATACCCCAATTTTGGCGGCAGCCGCGGTGGCGACCACGGCTACTTAGGCAGGGCCATATTACCCTAGGTGGTGCATTGGGGCAGAGCTGCACAAGGGGAACTAGGGTTGGTCGGAGAAGGGGAGTGACAGACTGATAGTAGGTGTGGACTCTAGGCACGTGTGAAAATAATCATCTCGTATTTCCTGAGAGGGTAATAATTGGACACTTGTTGCATTAACCGCTCAATCTTTATTTCCCTTCTCAGCATAAGAGTGCGGATGTATTAAAAAGATCGGTCGTGGCCATCCACCTGATCGGGCAACGTACTAGGATAGGTAGGAAAACAAACAAACTGGGGTCCATTTCAAACATATTCATGACTGTGCCCTTATGTTTCTATGGTATTTTTCTGTGCTACTATGTACCGTCAAATTGTAGCAACACCATCAGAAATAGGGGATGACGAAGTGGCATGTTTTCTTTTTTAAAGGGCATCAGAAACAGGGGATGATGACGTGCCATGTTTTCTGACTGGCGGGCCGCTGCCTCGACCGTCAACGGTGCGCATCCCAGGTTCGAGGAATAGTGCCCCCACTAACACATTCTTGTGCAATTTTCCCTATTTTGTCGCTCCCAGCTCTGCGCCGCTCTGCTCCTCTGGTCCTCTCGCCTCCACTCCATTCAGTCGTGCACCACTCTCGTCCTCCCCTTGGGACATCGTCCTCCCGTCCTCTCCTCCTGCCATCCCATCCCCTCCCTTCAATGTCCTGTCTCCTTGCCATGTCTCCTTGCTACCATCCACTGCCCAGGCGCGTCTGGAAATGAAAACCAAGAGTCAGGTGTTGGGTGAGGCACCCAATGATGCTAGTGATCCATATCCCGCTTGGATATGGATCTTGCGCGGCCAGAGAACACGGAGATGGGTCCTGTGCGGCTAGAGATCACGGAATCTCCATCAAGTCTGGAGAGTAGAGAGGAGAACAAAACAGGGGAAGAGGAAGAGGGGTTCAAATCTTTAGAGGTATGGTCCCTGGTGAAGGTGACATACGTCCGCATTAAAGGCTAAGAACTGTAATTCCTTCTATGCATTCCCTAATTAGCGTTTCTAGTCCCGTGGTGATATCAAGGATATGTGTTGGTAACCGCAGAACGTCTACTCAGCTTGTCCTTGAGCATGATGCTTTGTCAAGCAAGCATGAAGACACTAAAATGGGTGGCGATGCAGATGATTTTGTGCTCGAAGATGTTGATGATGATGAGAAAGCATATCTAGATGTGGCTGCTGACCCTGATAGGATGGAAAGTAGGGAATATTTGGTTGATTTGAACTTTGAGCTTGACTATGGTACTGATGAGGAAGAGGAATGTGAAGATGTGGAAATGGGATACAGATATGATGATGAATACAAGGACAGGCCAGTGATACACTTTGATAGGGACAATCCTACAATTGATGAGGGGGCTGTCTTTGAGACTGTGGAGGACTGCAGATATGTAGTTGCTACCTATGCAATTAGAGTTGGGTTCAAATTTATCATTTAAAAGAGCAACCAACAGATATTTAGGGTGCATTGTAGGGGAAGTAATGTGTGTAAATAGAGATTGCATGTATCTCCAATGCGGGGTGGACACCCATTTCAGGTTGCAATAGCTACATTTAGTTTCATTCTTTCTCATATTTATTCTACTGATAATTATCTCTGATTTATTTGGATTCTTATCGAATGCAGATCAAGGTAAAAATGAAGAAACACAACTGCCCTAATACTTCTTTAAGTGATAAAATTATACCGGGGACAACCAAGTGGATTGCTGCTACTGTACTTGACTAGGTGAGGCAGGATCATAACGTTGGACCTGCTGAACTCGGAACAAAGATTAGCAAAAAAAATAGCATTCTGATTCCTTGCCACAGAGTCTTTGATGGGAAGGAGATGGCTCTAGACTTCATTCAAGGAAAGTGGAATGACATTTTTCACATGTTGTATAGTTTCAAAGCTGAGGTAGAGAAAACATCACCTGCTAGTGTTGTTGACATTGATTACGAGGTTGTGAAGGAAGAGAAAAGGTCTCAAGGGGGTCATGTATAAGCAGGCAGATAAAAATGCTTCAGAACATGTTTTGTCTACATGAAGGCATGCTGGAAGGGGTTCCTAGATGGCTACATGCCATACTTGGCAATAGACGCAACTTCTTTAACAGGGAAGTTTAGGGGACATGTTGCTTCTGCTTGTGCTGTGGACGTGCATAATTGGCTTCTTCCCATAGCTTATGTTGTTCTTGAGGGTGAATCAGATGAAAGCTGGACATGGTTCATTTAGAGACTACGGGCAATAATTGGTCACCTAGAAGGCTTGGTGATACACACTAGTGCATGCAAGGGGCTTGAGAATGTTGTTGATGCTGTGTTTCCTGTGGTTGAGCATAGGGATTGCATGCGGCACCTTGCTACTAACTTCACGAAGAAGTTCAAAGGAAAGACCATGGAAGAGAACTTGTGGCGATCAGCATACACATATACCCCAAGTGTGTGTGCTACTTACATGCAGAACATGTATATAGTGCCAAAGGTGAAAAAATACCTTGAAGAACATCACACCAAGCTATGGGCCAGAAGCAAGTTTGGTGAGTTAAGCAAGGTGGAATATGTTTGCAATAACTGGGCAGAGAGTTTCAATGGTAAGATTTCAAGCATGAAGATACTTGCAATTGTTATTTTGTTGGATGCAATAAGACAGTGCATAATGGTGAAGATAGATTTAAGGCAAAGAATTTGTGTAAGAAAAAATTTAGGCCATAAAGGTGGTTATGTTACTGAATGCAAGAACCAGGGAAATGAGAATGATAAAGATGAGGATGGTTAGAAGTTCTAGCACATTAGCTGAGATTTATGCAGAATACAAGCATGGAACTGAATGGAGGTATACTATGGACATTGGAAACAAGACTTGTTCATGCAGGAAGTGGCAGATTTCTGGTCTGCCATGTCATCATACACTTTACTTCATCTTAAAGCTGAGAGGTAGCAAAGCTGAAATAGAGAACTATGTTGACAACTATTTCTCCGTGGACAAGTTTTCTGAAACTTATGTAGAAAACGTACCACCTATGGCTGATGAATATGATTGGGAGATTATCAATCTAGGGTTCAAACTTCAACCACCAGTTCTTAGGAGGCCGCCTGGGAGGCCTAGAAAGCAAAGGATTGAAGCCTCCACTGATAAAGGTTCAAGGCTAGGAGCAAGGAGAAGGAAATGCAAATGATGTGGAGGATTCTGCCATGTCAAGGGGTTGTGCAAAAACCCAGTTCCACATGATCGTGTCCCTGTTCACACCCGGGTGGCAGAAAATGAGGCTTCTCAGCCAGAACTGGAGGAAGATAAGTGAGAAGACAAAGACCTTGCGGAAGTGCAGCAGGTGGAGGAAAACAGTGATGAGCATTTGAAGCAAATTTATGATGAAGTGGAGGTGCCAGCGAGGATAGGGGTGAAAATAAACAAATGGGTAAGCGGAACAGGAAGGAAAAGGAAAATAATGGAGGTGTATCAGAATATGAAGAAGTTACAGGGGTGATTGAGGATGTTCTGGATGATATTTCGGCTCACTTCAGGAGAAATAATAAATTTCTACCAATTTCATCTCTATATGATTCTCCAGATGAAATGTAACCTTAAAAAATGTTTTATTTGATCATTTTTGTTTACATCCACATCAACAGTTGTTTAACGTAGCGTAGGCTCGTAGACTAACAAGAGGAGTAGAAAGAAGTGGGTGCAGTAACATTGTTGCTTGAATTATCATTGAACTGAACTAGTCGTCTCGTCTTTATTTATATCTGGCGCGTGCAACGTGTCAGTGATTCGGTCATCTGCACCAGATTACAACTATTTAAATATTATTACATCAATTTTTTACTTGTGCATCAATGCAGCCACTAGTTACCATCTCCCTTGGATTCCCATCTCCTCTAGCGCACTTCAAAATTATGGTTGTGCCATCAAGTGCTGGTAGCAGAATCAGCGTATTGTCCCATCGGATGTGCCAGGATCACACGAACTTTGTTTTTCAGAATCAGACGACTTTAGATTACTTTCAAAGACAAAGACACCTAAAACATGGCCAATATATATGCCCTCGGAAATTATTCCTCAAAAAATATTATTACATTATTACAACATGATCGTCCCCTTCTTCTCTGGCGCACTCCAAAATTGTGGTTGTGGCATCAAGTGCTCGGAGCAGAGTCTACGTATTGTCCCATCAGATGTGCCAGGTATGCACGAACTTTTTTTTTTAGAATAGGATGACTTTCGATTAGTTTCAAAGTCAAATAAACCCAAAACATGGCTAATATATATAGATTATGGCGCTAATCGACTATGACTCAAGTGACCCTAATCAAAAGAGGCCATATAAGCTATCATACATAGATTAAATTTAGGCTCAAGTGGCCCTAATCGACTATGATGCTCCTGATGTCTTCATCATTGATGATGTTGTTCGCATCGCTGTCTACATCCTCCGCGTCAAAATCGATGCCGACGTTCCCGGCCACGTTCCTCTCGAATTCTTCACGGCGTGCCGCCTCAATAACGATGGAGGTCGTACGCCTAGGCACTGCCCATAAGTGTTGTCTCCCTTCGGGGTTGCGTAGATCTAGGTGGATCTCCCTCCGGTGGGTTCCACATAGCTCAATTGACGCCATCTGCTCCTTCTTGAATAGCTTTTGCTAGTACGCGCTCGTGCGTGACTACCGGTCCATTGCCATGTTCCGCTCCGGCAGCTGGCAGCACGCCTTGAGCTGCCTCGCCAACGCATTGTCATGCAAGAGTGGCGCGACAGGCACCCATGCATAGCTGAGCTTGAAGCCGGCCGGAAGTCACGCGAGTGGTGGCGCGAGTATGTCGTAGTGGGCGAACATCTGAGCCTCGTACAAGTTCAGTTTGGGCCTCACCATGGCAATGAAGGAACACAATTTGAGCTTTGGCCCCATGGTTACGGGGATAAGGGCAAGGACATAGGCCCACTCATGGTTGCCACTTCCAATCAAGTTGCAGAACTGACTACTCGCGGATCACCCTTACGAAGGACATCCTTATCGTCCATGCTCCTCGATCCAACAGCGCCAAACAATCAGGACGTAGAACTAACCTGCAAGCGCTCGGGGCTTCTAGAAGACTCAATTCGTTTGCTACCATTTAGCTAGGGTTAAGATCCAATGTCTATCATTGACAGTTGCATGCTGCACCACCAGTGTGGCAGAGGGTGCACCACATAATCCACTAGAGTGTGTGTGGTCATGTAGGATCAATGTGGTTTATGAAAATAACACATGCAATGTGGTCATGTGGGTCAATGACACTAGTGGGATCCATGTGGTTTAGGAAAAGAACACATGCAATGACACCATTATGGTCATAGAGACCAGAAGCACATAGGAAAGCAGCTTCCACATTGCATGCTGCACCAGTGTGCCTGAGGGTGCACCACAGAATCCACTGAAGTGTGTGTGGTCATGTGGGGTCAATGTAGTTTATGAAAATAACACATGCAATGTGGTCATGTGGGTCAATGACACTAGTGGGATCCATGTGGTTTAGGAAAACAACACATGCAATGACACCAGTGGATCCATGTGTCAAACCATGGTCACAGAGACCAAAAGCACATAGGAAAGCAGCTTCCACATTGCATACTGCACTAGTGTGGCAGAGGCTACACCACATAATCCACTGGAGTGTGTGTGGTCATGTGGGATCAATGTGGCTTATGAAAAGAACACATGCAATGTGGTCATGTGGGTCAATGACACTAGTGGGATCCATGTGGTTTAGGAAAAGAACACATGCAATGACACCAGTGGACCCATGTGTAAAAGTATGGTCACAGAGACCAAAAGCACATAGGAAAGCAGCTTCCACATTGCATGATGCACCAGTGTGGCAGAGGATACACCACACAATCCACTGGAGTTTGTGTGGTCGTGTGGGATCAATGTGGTTTATGAAAAGAACACATGCAATGTGGTCATGTGGGTCAATGACACTAGTGGGATCCATGTGGTCTAGGAAAATAACACATGCAATGACACCAGTATGGTCACAGAGAGCAAAAGCACATAGGAAAGCAGCTTCCACATTGCATGATGCGCCAGTGTGGCAGAGGCTACACCACAGAATCCACTGGAGTTTGTGTGGTCATGTGGGATCAATCTGGTTTATGAAAAGAACACATGCAATGCGGTCATGTGGGTCAATGACACTAGTGGGATCCATGTGGTTTATAAAATGGTTTTTTCTTTTAATGCAAGTGATAGAGTTTTGAAAAGGTTTTTGTAAAATAATTCAAAGGACATGTAAGACTACACTTGCAAATGGTATGCAAGCCTGGTCTCACAAGGTTGTGTAAGGATGAACTTGCCTCTTGATTCGACGTTATGCAATTAGCATCTGTATAGTCAAGGATCCAAATGGAAGAATATCATCATTAGTCCTATAAGGAATAATGTTTAAGGAGTATTAATATGATATGAATGTTACGTAAATTATCGTGTCCCTTCCCATATTGACATTCTTACAGTGTCTATCAAAGTCTCATCTTATAAGTATAAACTACTCAAATAACACACTTGGAACAAGTATAGGATGGTTTAGAGTGATATGTGTTGGTTGATATCACATAGTGATATAGGATTTGGTATGATGGTTGGTTTTGAAAGGAATTTCACAAGTGTAGTGGTACACTTGAGTAACAAGTATGAAATGAAGTTTTGTTAATGGTGTAGGGTTGTATATGACTTGGGTATAAGGTCTGTGATCTTAGGCGTCAAATGAATAGATCTTGTCCTAAATCGGACAATTATAGTAAGTGATGTCAACTTGCTTAAGTTTAAGTAGGTGTGATGGATCATGATGTCTTGGCTTGGGATCATGTCCCTCATGGTACTCTTTTGGGTAGTACAAGTGTCAAGGTGTGATCACTTGTGGAAATGGTTTAAGTGATGAACTTGGGTGGATTGAATATCAAGTTCTTTTTCATAATGTCCACAATCATTCAATTCAAATAATGACAAGATATTTCAATCAAGAGAATCAATTTTTATTTAATTTTAATCACACATTCAATAATTATTCATAAAGATTTTACAAGTAAAAGTAAAAATAGCGATGCATCATGGGTCAAACAATTTGATTTTGTTTATGTTCTTTTAAAGTATTTGTTTCAAATGGTTATTTGAATTCCTTTTCTGTATTTGAGTGTATTCTTATTGTTTTAAGAGGGTTTATTAAGTTCAAAGAATTTCTTTTTCCATTAGATTTTAAGAATTGTATTTTAGGTTTTTTAGGACATTTTGATATTATTAAATATATGAGAATTGATTTTATTTAGTCCATTAAGGGAAATATTCTTTAAAATTCTCAATGTTAAGTGGAATATGTCCTGGAATGGATTTATATTTATTATAGGATTTTGTAACTGCTTTATATGATTTAAAGTTAATTTTTAAACAATTTCTTTTTTCTTTTATAATAATTGTGATACAAATCTAATTCTTGGTTTTCTTCAAGTCTTTTTCAATTTATTATTTCATTTATTTATTTATTTTCTTTAGGGTGAAATATTTATTACCCTTTAGAATTTCAAGTTGAATATCTTTAATGTTTATTAAACATTTTCTAGGGATTTTAAATTGAATTAGTATTGAATTTCCAATTCTTTAAGTCTTTTTATATGTTAATTTGTTTCGTAAAAATGACTTGATTATTGTCTATTTTACCCTTAGAACTCATTTTATTATTCATCTTTGTGTTTTACTTGATTTTCTTGGTGCTTTTTAAATTTATCAAATTTATTTGATGTTTTAAAGTCAAGGAAAAATAGAAAATCCTTTGACGTCTAAACTGAAAAACCTATGGGTCAGTTGGGCTGGATCCATTTTGCCTAGTAGACTAGCCCAAAGGGTCTAGCTAGACTGGGTGACCACTAGAGTCTGACACACACCCTACTTTCGTTCCTCCCTCACATGTTCTTCTCTTGTTCCCCACCATGACCTGCACGCGCCACCAGCCATTGCCGGCCACCTCTAGCATTGTCGCTACTCTGCCACCTTCTCCTTCCTCGACTCCCCACCTCCACAGTGCTCTAGATCTCCCCTAGTCACAACTCCACTAAGCCTAGCTTCGCTCCCTCATGGCCTAGCTCTCGCCGTCAGATTAGGTCACCGTCAATAGCTGGTTGGGATCCGGCACAAGCTCCTTCATCAACCCCTCACCACCGCCATGACCCATGCCTCCTTTGGCGCTCCCGTGGCAAACCCTAAGTTTGGCCTATGATTTGGTCATTGGGGCTGCCCCCGCACTTCAACACCTGCGGGGAATCTTCTTCACCATATACGACCTCCTCTACATCACCCTTAAGCTCCTTACCCCCTCCCTGTGGACTTGATGCTGCTCCTTCCTGAGTTGGACATTTCCTCCCGCCTCAAATGCGATGGTAGGCTCGATTACCACCCTTCTTCTCCGACTACGACTACATCCTCTACGGTTCATCTATGGTACAAGTACTATTCCAACTATGACCAACCCTCTAGTTAATGATCTAGTAGCTTAGGTTTAGGGTTCTTACTGTGCTACTAGATGTGATGTTGGTGTGTTAATGGTGATGTTCTACTAGCAATAGTAGGTTGCTAACTATTTGTAGTTAGATTAGATGTTGATTGTTGCTTGTTGTTACACTGATGTTTTCCTAATTATGCACTAGGTTTGGGTACAGAGTCTAGTTGTTTTATCAAGTAATTGGATGCTTCATTTTTGTTCTATTAGTAATTAGGTAATTGATAAACTAGATGCTTTATTATTTGTAATGATAGCTCTTGGTAGTGTGGTAGTATTTTCATTCGGTGATAGTAATTGGGTGTATGTATATTAGTAATGGTGAGATTCTCTTGCTAGCATGGTATTGGCCAAAGATTGCTAGCTAATTAGGTCTTGGTTTTAACATTTATATAGTTGATATGATATTAGTTCATTAGCAGATGCTCCTGTTTTGATGATATTCATCCAAGCATCCTTTTGTATAATTAGTTGTGGGTTTAGGACTAATGGTCTATGCAAGTTCCTAGTCTATCAATTTCTAGGAGTATTTGTGGTTTATAATAATTTGTTTACATATCTATATCCATCAGACAAGTTGTATGTGAGGTGCTAAGTGTGTACACACATAAATACATGATGTATTTGTCTTCCTAACATCCAAATCAAATTTCTTAGTGTTCTTAGATAAATGAATTTATGTGATTTAATTTATGGTTGTGTTCTTGTTGTTCTAGGATGTTATTAATGTGTTCTTGGGTGTTTTCTTGATTAATCATGTTGTCTTCTTTAATTAAGTAGAATTATGAGGATAATTAAGGCTTTATATAGTGTTCTTGGATCTGTTCTTGATGATCACAAGATCATATCATAGTATAGAAGGTTTTCTATATCAAATATATGATCTAGGGATTAATTTTAATATATTTAGTGTGTGTAGATGTGTTAAAGATGTGTTCCTGGACATCATTTAGTTGTTATCCAGATCCTATTTGCTAAACTACTAATTCCCCACTCTCCTCTCTTCTCTACTATTACTGTTATTCTACTATTCTATTTATTTTTCTAGGAATCTAGCTAAATCTTTGTAGAATTCCTAGAAAGGGTGATGAGGATATGAAGTGGCTCCTTATTATTCTTCCTCCTTCCTCTAGTTGTTCTTCCTCTTGTTTTGCGGTTCTTCCTTAACTCCTAGCTCTCTCTCTCTCGTATCTCTCTCTAACTATCAAGTGTGTGTTTTTTATCTGAGCTAGACTAGTGGGTTATGAGGCTTGGGGTCTGGGATACCCACCTATTTATAGTGCTCTGGAATTCATGCGGTGTTGACACCACATACATGCATTTAGGTGGGTGTGCTGCTTGGAAAAGCCGCATCTGTCTCTCTAGAGTGTCTTATATGCTGGTGACATGGTCACTTTAGGTGGTTAAGTCCATAATGACATGTCTTATATGCAGATGCAATGCGTTTGCATATGCCAAATATTGCATGATGGTTCAATTTTGTTTCTATTCAGGTTTGGATAGTGACAAGTACGTTTCTTGTTTAATTTGTCGTCTTGATTCTCAATTTGGATAATGCCAATAAGCACTAGGTATAATTATTGTTAGTGTTACGCTTCCTCCCCTTTAGAATTAATTTGGTTGAACCTTTCTATTAATATTTGTGCTACAGCTTGATTGGTTTAGTTTTTGATTTAGTAGTCTTTCACTTTTTTAGATAATCTCTGTTCAGTTAGTTACTAGCGTATCCTAGAATAGTTCTATTGGTTTGGATAGTTCACTTGAACAAGATGGATTTGTAGGTTATAGTAGTAGTACTTGTTGATTTAGATTTCCTTTGGTCAGATGTTATTGGTTAGTGTTTTAAACAAGTCTGCAGATTTAGATTTCTCACTTGGACAAGATCAAATTTTGGGTATTGTACTAGTTCTTTCTATGTTTACATGTTTGATCTACTCCTCAAGCATGATCTACTACTAGGTTGTGCTTTACGCTTTAATTGTTAGTATCTATGTTTATATTGTAGGGAGTAATATATGCTGGCTAGAGATGCATAGGATTCTTGGGTTAAGTTAGTTTGCTACCGATAGATTGCTTTGTGGTGACTTTGTTGGCTATGTAGTAAATCTGGTGTTAACTGGATAGGTCCTGGTTACTCTCTAAGTGTTATAGTGTGCATAAGAATATAGTTCCTATTACTAGATCATTTTCTCAAGTTTCTACAACTCCTTGGTTTATATTCAATTTAGTAAATTTTGGTATTTTGCAACATGTGCACTTCTGGACTTGATCCAATAGCATCCCTACTTAGTTCACTTTCTTTTGAAGTTTCGATAGATTTGGGAGATTTCCTAAATATTGCCTAGTGATAATGAGCTTGTTCACATACTGACTATCTAATTGACTGTTTTGTAAGTGAAGATAGAGAGAAAGGATAAGAAGAAGATAAGTACAACTTATGACCAAGCTTCCACTAACATCATATTAGCTTAGGATTTTCTTTTCTCGTTTTTGATTCGTATTTATTCATTTTCAAGTTTCTAACTGGTGTGTGTTCATGTTCTAATAGTGTAAGGATTCCTTGTATTATTCATTTGGTGGATTTGTAATATCAACTAGGACTTGCAATAATCTTTTGTGGATTTGAATTTGATGTGATGGATTTGTATTGTTCATTCTTATTAGATCTGATGTATTTCAGATATATGTTGGATGATTACTTTGGAAGTTAATCTTCTAAAGCTTGAAGTTTATTTATTATGATCATGTGCTGATGCCTTTGCATCATATTGTCTATATATATTGCTTATATATTTTGAAATGTGTTCGAAGTATCCAAAAATCATCAACGGTCATGTTGAATTCGAACACCCAAAGAAGGATTCAATCAACCTTTCTCAAATACAATTATCAAGGCACACAACTGATCATTCAACAACATTTTGACATTATCAAACAATCGATATGTTGGTCATATGATTGGGTGTTGTTAAAAACAACCATGTCCCAGCAAGTAATTCTTCATGTGAACATTCATTTCATCGAAAGAAATATCTTCTACTTTCCCTTCTAAAATACAGTTTCAAATTCCCCCATTTTTTCCCTAGATGCTTAGAATGCAATCATGCACAATTACGCTCCCTAAGTTATTTATCTTAGTTTAATAAATCTCGGGATGTTATAAAAATCCCCATCTATACGGGTATTTCATAGCCTAAAACACGCGCGACTATCGGAGGAGCATCAAGGAGTTGATGGACATGTACAATATGTTGAGGTCCACAACCATGCCATGCAAATCAAATTTGGTGTTCCCAATGGCTCCCGTTTGCGATCTCGGGAAGCCACGATCAAAATCGATGTCCGGGATCACGATCTCTTCGGAGGCCACAGTTTCTCCCCAGCTTCCCCACATGGTCCCACATTCACGCATGCCTACTAACCTATAGACGGTTGTGAAGCTAGCATCGCCTCCGATCTAGTTCAACAACTGGAAGGCTATGTGCTCTAGAATTATATTAGGCACGACACCGCCGAATCGGACACATACTATGGTGGAGTTCCTAGCCGTTGCTAATCTATGCTCTAATGCCCTGTTGCTCACACCCCTGTGCAGCGTAGATTAATGGCACTGAACTTCTAGCCGCGCAGGAGATCTAAGATTTCCAGATAGCCAGGAAGGCTCAACTCAGAGCAAAAGGCGGCCCGCAACCTCTTGAGGAAGTTGGGACTAGTCAACAAGGAAGAAGCACCATATGACGCGGCCCTAGAGGGATTTCACCGGATATACAAGACCCTCCTCTTTGATGATAGATAGATGCGGTGTGTGAGCTTTACGGTTGGACACTCTCAGCGATCGGGGGTGCGCTACACCCATGGCAGGGGTGTCAGGTGGAAACTTGGTGGTGGCATGACCGTTTGGTTGCGCTCGAGTGTTTTGCATCATCCCAATGTCGTACAATCTTATGATTCTGGTGTCGAACATGCAGGGTCTTAATGATCATGCGCATCGTATGAGTGTGAGGAGCGTTGTTTGTACAACGAACACTTCCGTAGGATGCTTTCAAGAGACTAAGCTTGTTGTATCACTTTCGATTGTAATGGAAATGCTAGGCATAGAGTTTGACACTTACTTCTTATCGATGACCGATATTAGGGCTGGTATAATAGTGGCTTGAAAAAGAAGGGTGGTGCCAGCTAGATAGCGCACATGGGGATGTGACTAGTGTGATGGCTAAGGTTACACCTACGGGAGGCACACCCTGGTGGATCATGTGCATCTATGGACTTCAGGCCGACGAGGATAAGATCACCTCCGTCCTATAACTTACAGAAGTTTGGAGCGTACGGCCTGACCCATGGGTGTTGTGTGGGGATTTCAACACGATCTACCGTGATGAGGAAAATAACATCGATAACCTGCACTGACGCATGATGGTCGAGATTCCTAAATGACAATGTGTTTTGAAGGAGATTTATCTCCACAACGGGAGGTACACTTGGTCCAACGAGCGGGAGACCCCCACACTGGTTAGGCTGGACAGGGTGTTCTGCACAATAGATGGAAGGAGATGCATAGTAGTTCTGCCCTACCTTTTGACGGTAATCTCAGACCACTATCCCTTGCTCCAAGACTATACATCGGTGGCTGGCGGGACAGGACGATTCCAGTTCGAGCAATTCTAGCTAAAGTTGGATGGTTTCAGTGATGTGGTGGCAGCTGCTTGGGTGATCATAGATGGAGATCCGGACCCCTTCCAGCGGCTAGTTGCTAAGTTTAAGAGCACCACCCGTCAGTTGATGAGATTGGCTGATAAGAAGGTGGGATCGGTTAAATTGCATCTTATAACAGTGTGGGTGATCATCTACCACCTCGATATGGCCATGGAATCTAGACAAATCTCGCCAAATGAGCATGCTTTTCGCGCATTGCTGAAATGAACCTACCTTAGGCTCGCTTTGCTAGAGCGCACGATGGCACGACAGAGAGCTAAGATCGGGTGGTTGAGTTAAGGGGATGCCAACATGGCTTTCTTTCACCAACACGCTTCCTATCGCCGGCAGAATAATGTGATTCATTGCCCACAGGTCAATGGCACGGTCATGGAGAACCATGCTACTATGGTAGAGGCCTCTTATAATCACTTTCATAACCTGCTGGGCACGTCGGTGGAGTGCCAGTTCTTGTTGGACCTACACTTCCTAGATTCCATCTCTAAGGACTTATCTGACATGGATGCACCCTTCTCCAAGGAGGAGGTGTGGGATGTGATCAAACGACTACCTCATGCCAAGGCATCAGGACCGGACGGGTTCATGGCCGATTTCTTATAGAACTTCTAGGGATGGTGAAGGCGAACTTTATGACAGCTATAAAGACCCAAACATGGCTTGGTTTGAATCCCTGTGATTACAGTGCTAGTCCCTGGATCGAATAGCTAGCACCCACAGTTTAAGATGTAATATCAAGATACAAAGGTCAAATTACATCGCATGATCCATAATATAAATACTTTATTACATACTCCTAGTCATAGGCTATCTTATTACAAAGCAGCAGAATACAAGTAAAGCATGGAGTCCTTCATCTTCATGTGCTACAGGCAAACATGTTGGGTGTAGACTCATAACCTCTATCATCAATCCATACTCATCAATAGAATAACCTCCAACATGATAGGTTGCAGCCACAAAGGGTCAATACTTTGAATGTATTGGCAAGTGTCACAAGTTGGTGAATATAAGTAGGACTATCACTACATGCATATTTGGCTAAGTAGAGCTTAGGCTTATTTGCAGAAAGCAACATGGTTTTATCCTATGTTTGCAAAAATAGATTTTGATCTTTCAACAACTTTCTGAACTCCTTGGCAAACTCCAATTTCTTCTAATATCTTTTTGTCACCATCAAGTTTTACTTTGAGAAATTAAAATGTCGAGATCTTCCATAGCTTCAGGCCTTAGTTGCTCAGAGTTGTCCATAACCGGGGACACGGCTAAGTACTTAGAATTTGATCCTCTGCAGAAGTTGTACACTTTACCCACAAGACACAATCTCGTCTTGACGCCACCAGTGGCCGCTGGATTAGTACTCACCAAGATGGAGTACCGGCAGATCGAGAATGTGATGAAGTCTTTCCATAGAAGTCCTCCCAATACATAATGCCAGCACATCTACCAGGCACCAATGCAAGGATAAACCTCCAATGCATAATTCCAGTTAACCTGAAGAGGTACCAATGCATGGGTCTCCCACTATGTAATTGACTAAGCCAGAGCCCATTTGGCATGTGGCTGTACACGAAAGCCACTGTACGAGAAACATGTTCAATCTCTAAGTTCCTGGGTGGTATTCTCCTAGTGCACACACGAAAGAGATAGCCATAGACATGGTTCCCTTCGTTGCCACCTTATTCTCAACTGAGTATCCACATTCCACCCAGGTGATTCATTGAGTACTTGTTTTATTATATAAAACATATATTTTCCAACACTTCATACAATCACAATATGGTATTCCACCCTGAATCTATAGCAGGGCTAAGCATACTACCACTATGGTATTTCCACTAAGGAAGATATAAAGGATATCCTAAATAGGACATAGCATAGCATAGTATCATAGTAGTCCTATCATGCATACTACAAAAATCCACTAAGTGTAATGAAAAATAGTGGGACATGGACGATAGTGTCACTTGACTTAGTAGTTGGTGGTGTTGGTACACTCTTTGCAGTAACACACTTGACAATCCACACAATCTATCAAACAAAACAACCAAGACAAAACATGCACAAAGTCAACACTAATGGCAATACAAAAATCATGCAAAATATGCAAGCATGCAAGATGGCAATTTTTATTGTACAAATTGTTATAACAAAGGTTTTTAACACTACTAAGTGCTTTCTGAACATTTTATAATTGCAAGATTACAAATGCAACCATTTGTGCAATTGTAACAATTAGCAATAATTTCTATCATTTAGAAAGGCTATACTCACTAAATAATTCCCATACTATTAGGTATAGTCAACCAAATCTATACTTTGGTCTTATTGGACAGAGGGTTCAATTGCAATCCATAGCAAAAAGATTTACCCAAAAACAATTTACAAAACAATTTTTATGGGTAAAATACTCCTAAAAAGGTTCTGCCTAAAACTTCTATTTTACAGAAGCTAAAGGGTGAAATAAGGCCTCAGCAGTGAAGCTCTCATTTTTCTGAATCCATAGACACCAAATTTGCATTTTTCTGATTTGTGGATCAAAAGTTATTGAATTTCTAAGTTTAATACAAATTCTGCCTATTTTCTAATTTAAACAGACGCCAGGGCTGACGTGGTGTGTTCTTATTGGCTCATACCAGTTCGGGCAGATCGGGAACGTGGGCCGTTGGATTTTTAGTGGCAACGGGCAATCCGGATTAGCCCGTACCGCTTCGGCTAAGGATCTAATCCTGGCCGCTGGTGACAGATCGGACGGCACTCAGCGCGTCGACCACAGACTGGCGGCGCTGGCGACGGTGTGCGGCGGCGGTGCGTCGGGTGGGTGGCGCTCCGGTGGTTCTAGAGGGTTAGGGGAAGCGGTGATCTTACTGGCGGGTTGCTGCGGTCTCGGTGGTCTCGATGGTGGTCGTGGTGGAGGGAAGGGCGCTCAGATTCGCCGGGGATTCCTCGCCGAAGTTCTGCCGACGGCGGAGCCCGTGTCTCCGAGACGGTGTCGTCGACCTGGGGCTCGAGCAGACAAGGCAGTCAGCAAGGTGCGCCTGGTCGTGTAGGAGCTGGTTGTGGCCAAAAGTGGGCGGCGGGAACCTGCGTCTCGCCGGAAATCGCCGGTGAACGACGGCGGCAAAGGGTGACGCCGGTGGTGATCGTGGCGACAACCTAGGCACAGAAAAAGCACGGGAAAGTGTCAGTAGGCGCGCCAGAGCATGGCGAAGCTAACAGGACAGAGGGAAGGACGCAGGGCAGTGAGTTCTTGCCGGAATCCTCACCGGAGCTCGTCGGTGGCCGCGGTGGTTTGAGCTCGATTCCAAGCAGCCTAGGGGCTCTCAGGTGGTGGGGTGTGAGGGGAAATGGAGAGGAGGGGGTGGGGATTAAGAGGCCATGGTCTGAGTGGAGTTTAATTCACAGAAACGCTCGAATTCGAGCCGATTTGGAAACGGCAGAGGGAGGGAGAGGGCTGTTCATCCCCGCGGTGGAAGACGGTGAGCTGGCGAGTGACGTGGAGGTGGGGTCGGGCCGTCAGCGAGGGGGTGCGAAGAGAGACGGTGAGAAACAGAGGGGGAAAAGGGAGTGCCGGGTGGGCTTAGTGGGCTAGGGTTTGGGCTGAGCAGGCCGGCTATGCTGTTGCTGCTGTTTTTTTTCCTCGGTTTTTCTTTTTCTTTTTCTGTTTTCTTAAATAACTTTTGATTTAATGATCCATTTTGAATCAAACAAATTTCTAAAAATTTGTAAAACTCAAATTAGGTTTTTAGGGCATTATAGAACACATTTACTTTCTAACTCAAATTTTTCTAACCAAATTTATTCACTTTGGCTTTAATAGTTAATATTGCCTTCCTTAATTTGATTCTCAAAATAATTCATATCTTTTTATCCATGGCTCCAAATTTGATGAAACCAATCTCTGTTGTTTTATTATTTTGTCCTTTATCTTTTTATCTCTCATAGGAGTTCTTTTGTATAATTTAATTATGGAGTATATCCATAGTATTGTGTTGTTCTTAGTGTTAACAAATAATTAGAGTTTTAGGGTTTGAGATATTCTCACTTCTCTTAGGTTTTTAAAATGCAATCAAGTCAAGATGCTCATGCATGCTTCATGATTTGGGATTTTAAAACATGCACACCACTTCACAAACAAAAACCATTTTATTTGGCTTGGGTTTTGGAGGCATTATATTAAATGTTCCAAAAAGTTTTGTTCCTTCTGAATTTCAAAGAACTTGGTCCTTCATTTTGTTTAAAATTTTCACATTTCAAAATTTGGAAAATTTTGGGATGTGACAGACTACCACCCTTAAAAGGAATCTCGTCCCGAGATTCGAGAAGGCTAGAAAGAATAGGTTGGGTTTTAGGATACTTGGGTGCTACCACCCTTAAAAGGAAACTTTGTTGGGTTGCATTTGATGATTCACTTGGCTAAGGGTCCAATGATTGACATCCAAAGGTTGTTAACATTTCTCCATCTTGAGATTCTTATACCACTGAATTAAGTTAGCTAAAGCTTACCTTCCACACCATCTAGTTCTTCAAGGGTTCCATACATGTTGATGTGGTTCACATGTCCTTTCTGGGTCACATTGGAATTGCTCCCAATAGAGTCTCCAATATTCTTATTATTCTTCTTCTCAGGACAATCTGCTGCAAAGTGTCCAAGTTGCATACAATTGTAACACTACAACTGGCTAATGTCTTTCTTGGGATCATTATGTTGATTCTGACCAAGGTTATCTCCATTGTTAGTACCATTCACATTGTTACTACCACTTCCATTGTTGATGTGGTGATTCTTGTGGTGATGGTGATCATGTCCATTTCCTTCATGATGATGTGATCTAGAATCCCCATTGTCCTTTCTGAATGAACGCATCTTCTGTGATGATCCTGAGTGATATTTGTCAAAGCTATGCTTCCTCTTCCTGTTCTCAACTTTGTCCTTCTTACTCTCTAAAATTCTAGCTTTGTCACACAGTGATTGATAAGTTGGAACATAAACAACTGATAATTGCATGGAAAGTTCATCATTCAGTCCATCTAGGAACTTTTCCTTCCTCTTAGCATCAGTATCAGTATCGTCTGGAGCATAACGTGATAGATTGTTGAATTCCTCAATATATTCAGCAATGCTGCGGTGACGCTGTTTAAGGTTGTGAAACTCCTTCTTCTTTAGGCTCATCACGCCTGAAGAGATATGATTAGTGCGAAAGCCATCTTCAAATATTTCCCAAGTCACTTCTTCAATGGGGTGAGTGACTTGAAAGTTGTCCCACCATGTAGCTGCAGGGCCTTCAAGCAAGTGTGCTGCAAATCTCACTTTCTCAGCATCAGAGCATCCAACAGTCACTAGGTCTCTGTTCACTGAACGTAACCAGTCATCAGCTACCATTGGATCAGAAGTACCAGAGAACTTTGCAGGTCTCAACCTCAGGAATCTAGTGAGCATATCTAGAGGTGGTGGATTGTTGTTGTTATTGTTGTTGTTCTGATTCTGATTGTTGATGGTTGCCATGAATTGTGTCATCATCTGCATTAGCTGAGTTTGTGCAGTCATCATCTGTTGCATCTCATTTTCATTGTTGTTGTCTCCATTGTTATCATGGTCGTTGGCGCGTCTTGGAGGCATCTGTTGGTTTAATTGGGATAAGTAATGATAGATAGACATATAGGTAGGTCTAAGGGAGTTCTAACACACTCAACCCAAAACAAACCTGTTCAATCGAACATTCATCAAGCAACCAATCACTTAGCAACTTCTGACTTTAACTCATTATAGAAGAAAACAACAAGTTTTCTTGAAACAAGCAACCTAGTATAGTCATACCACATAGGTCGGCATGATCCATACGCTAACACGATATCGATAACTCGAACATGATAATTGGTAGGCAATCTAATGTCTCATGGGTTGCACTATGATAACATCAGTGGGAGATCTCTTTCGAGTTAGTCAATCATCGGTGAAGTGTCCTATCTTCCGGCAGCGATGGCAAAACACTTTTGTCATGTCTCGAGTACTTTTTCTTGAAGTGTTGTTGCGGTTTTCTTGAACTTCCTTCTCTGGGCATTCATTTATATTGTGTCCTTCTTTCTTGCATTTGGAGCAGGTGATATGGCTAAGGTTTTCTTCTTTCCTAAGAGCTTGATACATTCCATCCTTGACTTGTTCTTTCACTTATTGCACTATGAAGTCGAGGTGGCACTTGGCAGGAATGTGGTTGGTTCCTTCACATAGGTAACAAGTAACTTGATATGTGGGACATTCTCCAACTGGATGGTTGTGATCACAAAAGGTACATTGATCTTGATGCTCCTTAGAGGTGTGGCCTACTTCTCCACATATTTTGCAAGCTCGAGGACTTGTCACAACTTGTATCTTGATCTCCTTGTTGGCATGATCCATCCTCAAGGTCCTTGGAGAAAGCAAAGGCTGGTACTCTACAGGTTTGAAGGAGAAGAGATTCAGTAAAGAATGATCAAGGTATACGAGAAAATCTAATAAGTATAAAAATATAAGTTCATTCCTAACGAGGGGTTTGTCCAATTCCTAGGGTTACGAACCTACAGGCAACACAGTGCTCTGATACCATCTGTAAAGACCCAAACCTGGCTTGGTTTGAATCCTTGTGATTACAGTGCTAGTCCCTGGATCGAATAGCTAGCACCCACAGTTTAAGATGTAATATCAAGATACAAAGGTCATATTACATCGCATGATCCAAAATATAAATACTTTATTACATACTCATAGCCATAGGCTATCTTATTACAAAGCAGCAGAATACAAGTAAAGCATGGAGTCCTTCATCTTCATGTGCCACAAGCAAACATGTTGGGTGTAGACTCATAACCTCTATCATCAATCCATACTCATCAATAGAATAACCTGCAACATGATAGGTTGCAGCCACAAAGGGTTAATACTTTGAATGTATTGGCAAGTGTCACAAGTTGGTGAATATAAGTAGGACTATCACTACATGCATATTTAGCTAAGTAGAGCTTAGGCTTATTTGCAGAAAGCAACATGGTTTTATCCTATGTTTGCAAAAATAGTTTTTGATCTTTCAACAACTTTTTGAACTCCTTGGCAAACTCCAAGTTCTTCTAATCTCTTTTTGTCACCATCAAGTTTTACTTTGAGAAATTAGAATGTCGAGATCTTCCATAGCTTCAGGCCTTAGTTGCTCAGAGTTGTCCATAACCGGGGACACGGCTAAGTACTTAGAATTTGATCTTCTGCAGAAGTTGTACACTTTACGCACAAGACACAATCTCGTCTTGATGCCACCAGTGGCTGCTGGATTAGTACTCACCAAGATGGAGTACCGGCAGATCGAGAATGTGACAAAGTCTTTCCATAGAATTCCTCCCAATACGTAATGCCAGCACATCTACCAGGCACCAATGCAAGGATAAACCTCCAATGCATAATTCCAGTTAACCTGAAGAGGTACCAATGCATGGGTCTCCCACTATGTAATTGACTAAGCCAGAGCCCATTTGGCATGTGGCTGTACACGAAAGCCACTGTACGAGAAACATGTTCAATCTCTAAGTTCCTGGGTGGTATTCTCCTAGTGCACACACGAAAGAGATAGCCATAGACATGGTTCCCTTCGTTGCCACCTTATTCTCAACTGAGTATCCACATTCCACCCAGGTGATTCATTGAGTACTTGTTTTATTATATAAAACATATATTTTCCAACACTTCATACAATCACAATATGGTATATTCCACCCTGAATCTATAGCAGGGCTAAGCATACTACCACTATGGTATTTCCACTAAGGAAGATATAAAGGATATCCTAAATAGGACATAGCATAGCATAGTATCATAGTAGTCCTATCATGCATACTACAAAAAACCACTAAGTGTAATGAAAAATAGTGGGACATGGATCATAGTGTCACTTGCCTTAGTAGTTGGTGGTGTTGGTACACTCTTTGCAGTAACACACTTGACAATCCACACAATCTATCAAACAAAACAACCAAGACAAAACATGCACAAAGTCAACACTAATGGCAATACAAAAATCATGCAAAATATGCAAGCATGCAAGATGGCATTTTTTATTGTACAAATTGTTATAACAAAGGTTTTGAACACTACTAAGTGCTTTCTGAACATTTTATAATTGCAAGATTACAAATGCAACCATTTGTGCAATTATAACAATTAGCAATAATTTCTATCATTTAGAAAGGCTATACTCACCAAATAATTCCCATACTATTAGGTATAGTCAACCAAATATATACTTTGGTCTTATTGGACAGAGGGTTCAATTGCAATCCATAGCAAAAAGATTTACCCAAAAACAATTTATAAAACATTTTTTATGGGTAAAATACTCCTAAAAAGGTTCTGCCTAAAACTTCTATTTTACATAAGCTAAAGGGTGAAATAAGGCCTCAGCAGTGAAGCTCTCATTTTTCTGAATCCATAGACACCAAATTTGCATTTTTCTGATGTGTGGATCAAAAGTTATTGAATTTCTAAGTTTAATACAAATTCTGCCTATTTTCTAATTTAAACAGACGCCAGGGCTGACGTGGCGTGTTCTTATTGGGTCATACCGGTTCGGGCGGATCGACAACGTGGGCCATTGGATTTTTAGTGGCAACGGGCGATCTGGATTAGCCCGTACCACTTCGGCTAAGGATCTAATGCTGGCCGCTGGCGACAGATCGGACGGCGCTCAGCGCGTCGACCACAGACTGGCGGCGCTGGCGACGGTGTGCGGCGGCGGCGCGTCGGGTGGGTGGCGCTCCGGTGGTTCTAGAGGGTTAGGGGAAGCGGTGATCTTACCGGCGGGTTGCTGCGGTCTCCGTGGTCTCGATGGTGGTCGTGGTGGAGGGAGGGGTGCTCAGATTCGCCGGGGATTCCTCGCCGGAGTTCTGCCGACGGCAGAGCTCGTGTTTCCGTGACGGTGTCATTGACCTGGGGCTCGAGCAGACAAGGAAATAGGTCAGCGAGGTGCGCCTGGTCGTGTAGGAGCTGGTTGTGGCCAAAAGAGGGCGGCGGGAACCTGCATCTCGCCGGAAATCGCCGGTGAACGACGGCGGCAGAGGGTGACGCCGGTGGTGATCGTGGCGACGACCTAGGCACAGAAAAAGCACGGGAAAGTGTTAGTAGGCGCGCCAGAGCATGGCGAAGCTAACAGGATAGAGGGGAGGACGCGGGGCAATGAGTTCTTGCTGAAATCCTCGCCGGAGCTCGTCGGTGGCCGCGGTGGTTTGAGCTTGATTCCGAGCAGCCTAGGGGCTCTCAGGTGGTGGGGTGTGAGAGGAAATGGAGAGGAGGGGGTGGGGATTAAGAGGTCGTGGTCGGAGTGGAGTTTAATTCTCAGAAACGCTCGAATACGAGCTGATTTGGAAACGGCAGAGGGAGGGAGAGGGTTGTTCGTCCCCGCGGTGGAAGACGATGAGCTGGCGAGTGACGTGGAGGTGGGGTCGGGCCGTCAGCGAGGGGGTGCGAAGAGAGACGGTGAGAAACAGAGGGGGAAAAGGGAGTGCCGGGTGGGCTTAGTGGGCTAGGGTTTGGGCTGAGCAGGCCGGCTATGCTGCTGCTGCTGTTTTTTTTCCTCGGTTTTTCTTTTTCTTTTTCTGTTTTCTTCAATAACTTTTGATTTAATAATCCAATTTGAATCAAACAAATTTCTAAAAATTTGTAAAACTCAAATTAGGTTTTTAGGGCATTATAGAACACATTTACTTTCTAACTCAAATTTTTCTAACCAAATTTATTCACTTTGGCTTTAATAGTTAATATTGCCTTCCTTAATTCTATTCTCAAAATAATTCATATCTTTTTATCCATGGCTCCAAATTTGATGAAACCAATCTCTGTTGTTTTATTATTTTGTCCTTTATCTTTTTATCTCTCATAGGAGTTCTTTTGTATAATTTAATTATGGAGTATATCCATAGTATTGTGTTGTTCTTAGTGTTAACAAATAATTAGAGTTTTAGGGTTTGAGATATTCTCACTTCTCTTAGGTTTTTAAAATGCAATCAAGTCAAGATTCTCATGCATGCTTCATGATTTGGGATTTTAAAACATGCACACCACTTCACAAACAAAAACCATTTTATTTGGCTTGGGTTTTGGAGGCATTATATTAAATGTTCCAAAAAGTTTTGTTCCTTCTGAATTTCAAAGAACTTGGTCCTTCATTTTGTTTAAAATTTTCACATTTCAAAATTTGGAAAATTTTGGGATGTGACAACAGCCTTCGCAAAGTTGCATTCCATGAATGGGCGCAGTTTCTAAGGCCTTAACTAGGCCTTTGTCATTCTACTGCCCAAACATAGTGATATGGTCTCTCTTGCTGACTATAGGCCGATTAGCCTCATCCATATCTTTGCCAAGCAGGGGTCTAAGGTGTTGGCTTTGAGGCTGGCTTCGTTATTGGGAGCCTTGGTTGACTTGAACTAGTGTGCCTTCATCTAGAAGTGCTGCAAACATGATAACTTCATGCTAGTTCAACAGACAACATGTCTGCTCTATAGGCTAAAGGAGTCGTGAGTCATGTTGAAGGTGGACATAGCTAAGGCATTTGGCTCTATCTCTTGGGCGTTGTGGATGACTAGGTTTGGTCCCAGTCGTGAGCTAGTTGCCATCCTCTAGTCTAGAGCTACCACCTATGTGATGCTCAATGGCGAGCCACGCCCCCCGATCTGGCATCGACGAGACCTGAGACAGGGCGACCCCCTATCGCCAATTCTATTCATGAAATTCATTAACACGCTCAACAGGGTGATGGCTAAGGCCTTGTAGTTTGGTATGCTGAAATGCCTTGCATCCCGTGAGCTGGTGAAGACCATCTCCCTCTATGCAGATGATGATCATCTTTTGCCATCCAAATGAGACAGAATTGTGCACGATGCGTGCACTACTAGCGTAGTTTGGGGAGGCATCAGGACTACACACCAACTATGCGAAATTCTCGATTTCTCTGATCACTTGATCCGATGAGGCTGGCCTGCAGGCGGCAGGGGTGATGGAGTGTCAGGTGTCACCCTTCTCTGTTAGGTACTTGGGTATTACCCTGTCACTTAGGCAGTTATCCGAAACATCACTCCAGCCCTTGGTTAATAGCATCGTGAGCAAGTTGCCAACTTTGATAGCCGCCATGATGACTGATGGCTCCAATTTTTGCCATCTTCCACTACATTTAAACGTTGTTTTTGGTCAATCAATTGTCAAAGAAACTCTCAACCCTTGCCACTAATGACTAATAATTGCAAAGATATGCAAATCCTCTCTTTGATTTATGTTGTGCAGGAAATCACGGCTTTTAATGCGAAATAAGGAGTCATAATGAAGGATTTTGAGGAAGTACACATGGCCAAGTAATTGGGGAGTCGTTCCAGGGCGTCCGCAAGCTTAACAACCACTGGTACGAGAGCGTTCCACCCGTACCGCCCGCCCATACCAGGTGGCGACGGCTTCGTCTCATCAAACCCTACAACTTTCATGAAGATGCCGATATATTTTGAGGCTCTAGCCGCCGTCTAGAGGGCTACCATACTTAGATTGCATCACAACACCTCCAAAGGAGATCCACACCATTATCCATCCATTGTTCATCACTTCCCCCATCCGTCCATCCACTAGCCATAGCCATTGCTTTGTACTTTAGATCTCCTTGTTATTTGGCGACCATTGTAAGAATATTTGATTTCAATCTAAGTATTTGTATGATGTTTTATATCTCCGATCTATTTGTTATGAGTGAGTAGTCCTCACGGTCTGTAGGTTGGGGAGAAACCTCGCAGCGCTCATGTGCATCTAGATCATGGGAGAATTGTATTTTGTTTGGAGTTGTGATTTGTTTCTTTTGTTTCTTCGTCTCTTGTCTCGATCTGTGGATTTGTAGGTATCCAAGATTCCATAGATTGATAAAGGCTTGAGGTAGGATACTTGGCTAGTGACGGTCTCATAGGAACCTTAGTGACAGAAAAGGTAGTACGGTCTTCACTTAGCGCCACATTCAGGATCAACAACAACGTCACCACTTAAATCTTTGATCTGTGTTTTACACTTAATAATCGTTTGTAACCCGTGGCTTCGGTGTGCTCTCCGTTGGATTAAAAGTCTATTGCTATGCCCGCTGCATTACGGGGGCTCTAGAATATTAGGATGTGTTGCCCATAAGAGATTATCTCCATTCAAACATTATACATGACTAAGCTTATTATTATCTTTTGTCCCATTTGATGTGCAGCTTCAGGTGGATCTTCAACCCTGGCCTATCTTCATCCATTGATTCAAACCCATTATCAAGTAAACTAGATTGGTCCGGTCAACTAAGGTAAAACAAACAAACAAAGTCTTGTAGACGTATCCTTTTTTATTACCTTTTAGCAGTACTTTCCGAGGTTCGATTAAACCTAGGTCTTCTAGGGAAAAAAGCTATTATACTACATCCGTGAATCCAGATCGAAGGTATCAACCCTTTTTCTGGCGCCATTGCCGGGGAGGCAATTTTGCTATCCTGGTGAGGTCATTAGAGACCTTGTTCTTAGTTTAATTTTAGTTGTAGTTTAATTCTTGTTATTAGTTTACTTTCTTGTCATATATTTGAAAACCCAAAAAAAATAGTTACTTCTTATTCGTTTTCATTACTTAAAAATTTACCAAAAAGATAAGAGACATGGCTCAAAAAGATTAGGGGAGTATGCTACTCCCACTGATGGTTTTATTCGTTCACCCATCACTCAGTCACAGTTGATGCGGAAACCAATGAGATAAAACCTAACCTTTTAAGTTTGGTTCAACAAAACCAATTTTGGGGTTCATCCGCTGAAGATTCGGGATTGCACTTAAATACCTTTACTGAAATTTGTGACATGATGCGTATCAAGGATGTAGATCCAAATGCTATTAAGCTAAGATTGTTTCCTTTCTCTCTTAGAGGAAATGCTAAGGATTGGTTGGTAGATCTACCTGAGGGCACTATTAAATATTGAGAGGAATGTACTAATTTGTTTATGACTAAAAAAATTCCCTAGCTAAGACTATGTAGCTAAGATCCAACATTACAAGCTTTAGACAAGAAGACCGTGAGCCACTAGCGCTTGCGTGGGAAAGGATGAAAGAAGCCGTAATGAACTGTCCTAGTCATGGGATAGAAGAGTGGCTTATATTACATTTGTTTTATAATGGTCTTAACCCAATGTCTAAGTCTATGCTAGATATTGCAGCAGGAGGAACGGTCATGGGAAAGCAAGTGAGTGTTGCAAAGAAATTACTTGATGATACGCAAAATAACAATGCCCAATGGCATGTGGAAAGAACCTCGAAGAGAGTAAGTTCAATTACCGAGGTAAACCATGAATAGCTTACATCTAAGGTAGATGAGTTGCTTAGCTTAGTAAAGGGTAAGGAAGATACCCAAGTTAATTCTATCACTACCGATGTTAATGATGTTAATTTTATAGCTCGTAATCCTTTTAATCTTGCATGGAAAAATAATTATGCTTCCAATGTTAAAAAATATCATGCTAATCCTGAAGGAGCTCCTTATAATAATTATATAATACTAATGGAGCAAATCATGGCAATACCCCATTTGAGAAAACTGTTAGAACATTTATACAAGTTCAAACCAAGCAAAATAATATGCTTATTAAGGTCACGGAGAACCATGAAAGTAGTATAGGAAGATTATCTAACTAGGACATTACAATTATAAATTGTGTGCATGCTCTATAGGAAAGAACAAAGGCCGTGGAGGCTCAGCTGGGTAAGGTAGCCGAGACACAAGCTCTCATACTAGCAAAGTTTGCTGGAAAACCCGAGCCAAATCCGGTAGAAGACCTCGAGATGATGAGAGTAGTAACCACTAAAGAAAAACCTAAAGAGCTGGATTATAGCAACGCGCCAATACCAGAATATACCGTGGAAGATCTATTGAATATGATCACTGTTAAGAATCCTCCGCACCAACCTTTATTTACTTTATTTTTTATTTATTAGATGAATACGAGGAGTCGTACACGTGAGATAGCTGCAGAATCCTCTGCACCACCCGTTGATACGTTAACCCCCGAGTCACTTGGTATCGAGTTCACCGAGGAGTTCCAATTGAGCCGTTACGATCATCTCAAGATTCGAGAAATCAAGTCCACCAAGTGGGTATGTCCTTATATCCTGAACCAACTTGGCATTCGTGGTGATTTCGATTTACTTTGAAACAATGTTGGTTTGAACAATTTTTTATTTCAGGATGTTGTGACGTATCACCGCTTGACGCTTGAGTTCTTCAGCACCTTGATGCACACGGTGAATCCTTATGGTTGTTCTGAGGAACAAAGGCCCGGAGTTGATCGAATCAAAATTACGCCTTTTGAACTGTGAGTATACTTTAACACTTAGCCAATGGGCTCAATGATTTGGGTTTGCCAACAACACCACCAATGTATGCACAACTACCTTTGTTTTAGATCCTTCCCCTTCACAATATTTTAATTTGATGACAATTCGTGGAAACACACCCAAGGGAAACCAAATTGATCATCCTGATATTCGATATTTATTCTATATGATTGCTAACACACTGTAGGCACGTGGTGAGTTTACTAGAGTTAATGAGGAGGACATGTTATGGGTCTCCTTGTGGATTTACCCTTGGAGTGGCCCAATCTTCATAGATTTGAGGGGGAATTGGGGAAGGGAGCGAAGAACACAATGAACACGCAAGGGGAAATTGATACAAATGCACACCACACCCGATACTATTCCGGTTTGCTCTCGTTGGTCCGAACCACTAACCCAATAGAATCTCAAGGGAGAGACCAAAGGTAGAATCCCATGAGAGAGATTGCCTAGCTCGTGATAGAATCACACATAGGGAGAGAGTAGCAACCAAGTAGAATCCCAAAGGGGAGAGACCTAGCACTACTAGAATCCGTATGTGGGAGAGACCATGAACTAGAAGAGCACCTTGACGACTTCAATTAAGAAGGCCTTGTACAACTCATAGATAAACTATAGAGAGGGGGATCCCATCCAGGGTTAGGCACATGCCTCAATTCATCATCCATTCCATTCTAGGGTTCTAAGGAGGGGGTGGGGGCATATATATAGGCCAGCCACAAGATAGGGGTAGTTTAGGAATAAATAGGGAGTTTGGGGTGTTACATGGGCCAGGCCCATCTTAAGGCTCACAGGCCTGTGTCGATCAGGACGAAGATTCCGGTCTACAGGCCGGAGAGTCCGGTGTGGACTGGAGACTCCGGGCCATCTCTGGTCCGTCTCCGGAGTGGGTCACAGGCTGTCCCGCGTGCTGGTCTAGGGGCTAGTCCGGAGGTCGGCCAGAGACTCCGGGGTTCGCGGTCAGGAGACTCTTGTGTGGCAGACCGGAGACTCCGGTCTGCTTCCAGCAGCTTCTTGTGTCTTCTCTTCCAGGCTTCATGCTTGTGGGTCTTGGCTCCTTGTGCATCCTTGTTTCCTCCTCTTGGCGTCATGGTCATGGGCCTAGTCATACAATGGGAGTTCATCTCAAGTAGGATCCCATTCACATGATAACTGAAGAAAGGCAAGAGATGGAAGGAGTTCACCTTGACTGGCATGGTTGGCGTAGCATGATGTGGACCAATGGTAGTTTCCATGTGTTGGGCTACATCAGGACATGTTGATTCTCGCAAAATCTGCTCTTATTAATTGTAACTTGATACATTGCAAATGTATCTATAATTTTTGATGTTCCATGCTTGGTTTTATCCACTTTCTTGTGTTTTGTTCCAACTTTGGAGTACTTTTCATATGATTTCTTGTACTAACCTATTAACAAGAGCCACAGTGCCAGCTGCCTGTTTTCTGCTATTTTTGGTTCCAGGAAAGTCAGAAAATGAATATTCTCATAATTGGACGGGACAAAAGCCAAAGTGCCTATTTTTCCGGAAGGGATCAAGTGCCAGAATACAAGACGGAGAGGGGCCAGGGGCCGGCCGCACCACCTGGCTGCGCGGCCAGGCCTGGCCCGCGCCAAGGGGTGGTCTGGCCGACCCCAGCACCCCCTCGGCCTCTCCTTCCGCCTATAAGTTGCCCTCGGGATGAAAACCCTAGGTTCCCGATAAAAAATAAACTAAAGAGTCTGTAGTCACCGTCATCTCCATCCCTAGATCGGGAGGGATCTGAAGCTCTTCCCGGCACCCTGCCGGAGAGGGGAATTCACCCTGGAGGCCTTCTTCATCACCATGCAAGCCTCCGGTGTGATGCGTGAGTAGTTCATCCTTGGACTACGGATCCATGTAGTAGCTAGATGGCTGGTTTCTCCTCCTTTGTGCTTTCATGTTTAGATCTTGTGAGCTCCATTCATGATCAAGATCATCTATTTGTAATTCATACATGTTGTGTTTGCGGGGATCCGATGGATATTGAGATGCTATTTCAGATTGATTATTGATTCTATCATGTCTTTGTTATTTGAGATCTTGCATGCTTTCCGTTGTTAGTAGCTATCTTGGCCAAGTAGATGCTAGCAACTCCAAGAGTTTGTATTTATGCTCGATAGTGGGTTCATGCCTCTGGTAATCTAGGGAAGTGACAGAAATCTCTAAGGTACTAGATGTGCTATTGCTACTAGGGAGAAAACAACGATCCTTTGTTCATAGAACAATTGTATTGTTTACCTTACACACAGTTCGTAAAGCAATAATCTGTTGCTTGCAACTTAATACTGGAAGGGGTATAGATGATAACCTGAAGGTGGATTATTAGTCATAGATGCAGTTGGATGGCGGTCTATGTATTATGTTGTATTACCCAATCAAGTCTCAAAGGAGTCAAGATGATTAGTATATGCATGTATTGCTTTCTCGGTGTTTGTCAATTGCCCCGCTGTAATTTGTTCACCCAGCATGTTATTTATCTAAGGAGAGCCACCTCTAGTGAACTATGGATCCCGATCCTTGTCTTTTACATACAATCTATAAACTGTTTCTTCTTTGTGTTTACTTTCTACAAACTTTTACTTCTTTCCATTCGATACGTTTAATCCTTTGTTTTCCGCAAAACACGGTGAGATTGACAACCTCATCGCAAGTTGGGGACAAAGTTCTGTGGTTGTGTTATGCAGGTATCCATGTTGCTACTAGCACCGGTAGTGCGCCCTACCAAAGCTCAGCTAGTAACACCTTTGGGGTGTTTCCTTGCTCCTACTGGTTCGATTAAACCTTGGTTTCATAACTGAGGGAAACTTGCTGCTGTGCTCAGCATACCTTCCTCTTGGGGTTCCCAACAAGCTCTACATCAACCACGAGCCATCAACACTTTTCTGGGCGTCGTGCATTGAGCCATCAAGCATTTTTCTGGCGCCGTTGCCGGGGAGTCAAGGATATCTTCACAAGGATTGAACTATTCTTCAAGGAACCTATTGGATTCTGCTGTTGGAGGTACCTTTATGACCATCACTTTGGGTGCTGCAACAAAACTTCTGGACAATATGATGCTTAATTATTCTGAATGGCATACTAAGAGAGCTCCACAAGGTAAGAAGATAAATTATGTTGAAGAAACCTCCTCCTTGAGTGATAAGATTGATATTATTATGTCTATGCTTGTTAATGGGAAAGCCCATATTGATCCAAATAATGTTCCTTTAGCCTCTTTGGTTGCTCAAGAAGAGCAAGTTGATGTGAACTTCATAAGAAATAACAACTTTGGCAACAATGCTTATGGTAATAATGCTTATAGGAACAATTTTGGTAACAACAATTATACCTTACCCTCCCAACAATGGTAATGCTTATGGAAATTCTTACAACAATAATAAGAGTGCTCCTTCTGAACTTGAAGTTATGCTTAAAGAGTTTATTAGTAAACAAACAGCTTTCAATAAAACTATTGAGGAAAGACTCTCTAATGCTGAAAGAAATATAGCATCTTTGGCTGAAGCTCAATCTTCTTTGAATAAAATGGTTGATAAACCTGAAACTAATGATAATCCCTTTGCAGCTACTAATGCCATACAAGTAAGAATTGATGAAAATGTTAGACTATTAGCTGAATTACATGCTAAGTGGGAAAGAGAAGATGAAATTGCTAGAAACATTAGTGTTTCTACTATCACCACCACTAGTGTTGAGGCTACTAATAGTTCTACTACCTTAGATGATAAAGTTGATTTTGATCTTGACGGTTGCAACATCTCTGAAGTTATTAAGTTCCTATAAAAGCTTGCTAAAGTCCTAATGCTAGTGCTATGAACATGGCTTTTACAAAACACATTACTGATGCTCTCATAAAGATTAAAGAAGAAAAGATGAAACATAAAGCTTCTATTCCTATAAAACAAGAAGATGTTTGGGAACCCATCATTAATATGAAAGTGAATGACTTTGATTTCAAAGCTTTGTGTGATCTTAATAGTAGTGTTTCTATTATGCCTAGAAGGATTTATGAGATGCTTGATTTACCTCCTCTTGAAGATTGTTATTTGAATGTACCACTTGATGATAATGCTAAAAAGAAACTCATGGGGAGTCTTAATGATGTTCTTATTATGGTTAACGATTCCTATGTCCCCGTTGATTTCTATGTTTTGGATGTTGAATACAATGCTTCTTGTCCTATTACTTTGGCAAGACCTTTTCTTAGAATTGTTGGTGCCATCATTGATATGAAAGAAGGCACCATTAAATATCAACTCCCACTCAATAAAGGTATAGAACACTTCCCTAAAAAGAGAGAAAAGATTTATTTTGCTTCTCCTACAAAAACAAAATTTGGTCTTAATGCTTCTTCATTTGAGAACACTTGATTCTTTCTTTGCTTCTTATGCCTAACTTAAAGGCGTTAAAGAAAAGTACTTGTTGGGAGATAACCCAAGAGTTTTAGATGAGTCTTGGAAGTTATTACCTCTGCAATAACCTCCTCTTAACCTTTTATTTGCTTTTTGTGCCAAGAGTAACCTCTAATGAGAGTGAAGTAATGATTGGGAAAGTTGTTGTCCCGAAATAGATTTCTGTGCTTCACCGTAAAAATTCCTGAGAGAGTTATGTACGTCGGAATGAGCTGTAATTTTTTGTGCTTCTGCCCCAGGTTGTTATCTAACTTTCGTTAGTTCAACACTTTTTGATTTTGAGCAACAGAAGGTCTTCGAAAAAAATCGTCTTTACCTGCTGGTCTGTTTCTAATGGAAGTTTATTTGGTGTTAGAACTGAACCTTGAGACTTATTTATCTTAAGTGCACTAATGTTGCTAATGAAATTGTGTGAAGTTTTATATGAAGGAAAAATTTCAGGTGTATGGAAGGAATGAGTAATGAGATGAAGGATGGAATAAAGCTCAAGCTTGGGGATGCCACGCGTGTCACCCCAAGAAATATCCAAGAAGTACAAGCGTAAAAGCTTGGGGATGCCCAAGGCATCCCCTTCTTCATCAATAAAAATTCCAGGTTTCTTCCAAACGCTTCATTTTTATTGTTTCATGCACAGTTGTGTTTTTCTTGGAGCGTCTTCTTTTTCGTTTTTGTTTTGGTTTTTAGTTTTCTTGGTTTGCTTAGTTTTCTGAATAAGTTAGTTGGACCCCCTCTTTCATACATTGGTTTGCAAATAGTTTGGTTTGGTTTGGAAAAGAGTAGGAAAGTTCATACTTATGTGGTAAAAAGAGCTCATTTTTTACTGTGGCATGTGCTTTGTCATGCCATGCTTGATATTGTTTTGGGTTTATCCTTAGTATTCTTTGCTATAGCATGACTTGTTATAAACAATTGAGATTGCTTAATGTGCCTTGGATGAATCATGCTATGTTTTAGCATATTAAAGCATAGTATAGTGGTATTCTCCTTTGATGCTTTGTTTGGGTTGACTTGGCGCATGCTTACACCATGTTATGACTTTCACAAGTCACCATAGCCTTTATGATCCTTTATTTTTCAACTTGTAGTATCACTTTATGCTTTGATCAATGATGTTTTGTCGCTCTGCATGATTATGGCCATTATTGCTCTCTTGGTTTGTCACTCCCAGTCTTTTGCTAGCCTCCACAACCAAGTATGAGTTCCACTCGTGCATCCAACTCCCTAAACCAAGTTTTTCCAAATAGTCCACCATACCTACCTACTAGCTTATGCTATTCCAAGTATATTCATGCTTTTGTCTACCTTCCACTTGTTATGAGAAAACTAGTGATTAAAGCTCTCACGAACTTGATGGCATACTTTACTTTATTGCCTCTAATAAACTTGAACCATTGGGTCCTTCTTTGTTGCATATATGTCTGCGCTTTATAAGTTGAAGTTAGCAGAACCATGTTTCATGGGGAACGCTTTCAACATTGCACTTGTACTTTGTACCCCGTTGATATTATGTTCTTTTGCTTACGGATCCCGGCGGTGTGAAATAAAAGTGGAACTTGTAAGATCATGGATTTTGTATGTGTGTTAGAGAAACACCTGGGCCGCTAGCCTAAGCCATGCCTAATCATGGTGGAAACTTGCAGCATCACCATAATGAGCACTCTATGAAGCATCCTCAATAAAAACCTATGCAAATAGCAAATAAAAAGATCGCTGAGATGCTCATTATCTGCTTGCCTTGTCATTTTGATTATGGGAAAGCTCCCGTATCATGTGCAAGGGGTACCCCGTTGGCGGTTCTTAATGATACACATATACTTACAATGACAAGAGCTTACTCGTGACTGAAGTTGAGTAGCATGAGGATCGGTCTTCGTAAGTAAGGGGGCATGAGATTTCGGTTTATAACTTGTCAAGCATATCCTCTTAGTTGTGTCACTTTAACCTTAATCACTTCAAGATGCTTATGATAGGGGCAATGAGAGATGAAAACTACAAGTACCATAATTTTTGGAAGCTCTTTATGAGACTTGAATCCCTACTTCCTTTTACAAAAGGCTTTTCTTCCACCATTATATTGAGTCTCCACCTTCTATCTTTATGCACCTACTTTGAGAGCATAGTGGCCATTCTTAGTTCTATGTGCATTGTCCCAAGACTAGTTGATTGATGCATAACTTGTTATTGCTTGTTTGAAACTTTTGTATCTACTCACTCTTATGAACTTTGAAGGTGTCCTATGCATTTATATTTTCTACTCTATTGAGGGACAAGCTGAATACTATTATGCTATGTTTTCTTTATGTGAAACAAACAAACGTCTTGCAAAGCATGTTATTCATGATTCTTTTGTTTGTGCCTTTTCATGTTGCATCATAGTTTCTTTGCTTATTGCTAGAACTTTGTCTTTCATGTTATGATTGAAGTACTATGATCCCAGCTTTGAATGTTTTGCAAATACTTTGATCAAGTCTTTGATGGTGCATGTCACCTCAAAAATTCTTTCTTTTTTATCACTTACCTACTCGAGGATGAGCAGGAGTTAAGCTTGGGGATGTTGATACATTGCAAATGTATCTATAATTTTTGATGTTCCATGCTTGGTTTTATCCACTTTCTTGTGTTTTGTTCCAACTTTGGAGTACTTTTCATATGATTTCTTAGACTAACCTATTAACAAGAGCCACAGTGCCAGCTGCCTGTTTTCTGATGTTTTTGGTTCCAGGAAAGTCAAAAAATGAATATTCTCGGAATTGGACGGGACAAAAGCCAAAGTGCCTATTTTTCCGGAAGGGATCATGTGCCAGAATACAAGACGGAGAGGGGCCAAGGGCCGGCCACACCACCTGGCCGCGCGGCCAGACCTGGCCCGCGCCAGGGGGTGGTCTGGCCGACCCCAGCACCCCCTCGTCCTCTCCTTCCGCCTATAAGTTCCCCTCAGGACGAAAATCCTAGGTGCCCGATCAAAAATCCACGAAAGAGTCTATAGCTGCCGTCATCTCCATCCCTAGATCGGGAGGGATCTGAAGCTCTTCCCGGCACCCTGCCGGAGAGGGGAATTCACCCTGGAGGCCTTCTTCATCACCATGCAAGCATCCGGTGTGATGCGTGAGTAGTTCATCCTTGGACTACGGATCCATGCACTAGCTAGATGGCTGGTTTCTCCTCCTTTGTGCTTTCATGTTTAGATCTTGTGAGCTCCGTTCATGATCAAGATCATCTATTTGTAATTCATACATGTTGTGTTTGCGGGAATCCGATGGATATTGAGATGCTATTTCAGATTGATTATTGATTCTATCATGTCTTTGTTATTTGAGATCTTGCATGCTTTCCGTTGTTAGTAGCTATCTTGGCCAAGTAGATGCTAGCAACTCCAAGAGTTAGTATTTATGCTCGATAGTGGGTTCATGCCTCTGGTAATCAGGGGAAGTGACAGAAATCTCTAAGGTACTAGATGTGTTGTTGCTACTAGGGAGAAAACAATGATCCTTTGTCCAGTAAACAATTGTATTGTTTACCTTACACGCATTTCGTAAAGCAATAATCTGTTGCTTGCAACTTAATACTGGAGGGGGTTCGGATGATAACCTGAAGGTGGATTATTAGTCATAGATGCAGTTGGATGGTGGTCTATGTATTATGTTGTATTGCCCAATCAAGTCTCAAAGGAGTCAAGATGATTAGTATATGCATGTATTGCTTTCTCGGTGTTTGTCAATTGCCCCGCTGTAATTTGTTCACCCAGCATGTTATTTATCTAAGGAGAGCCACCTCTAGTGAACTATGGATCCCGGTCCTTGTCTTTTACATACAATCTATAAACTGTTTCTTCTTTGTGTTTACTTTATGCAAACTTTTACTTCTTTCCATTCGATACGTTTAATCCTTTGTTTTCCGCAAAACACGGTGAGATTGACAACCTCATCGCAAGTTGGGGACAAAGTTATGTGGTTGTGTTGTGCAGGTATCCACGTTGCTACTAGCACCGGTAGTGCGCCCTGCCAAAGCTCAGCTAGTAACACCTTTGGGGTGTTTCCTTGCTCCTATTGGTTCGATTAAACCTTGGTTTCATAACTGAGGGAAACTTGCTGCTGTGCTCATCATACCTTCCTCTTGGGGTTCCCAACAAGCTCTACATCAACCACGAGCCATCAAAACTTTTCTGGGTGCCATGCATTGAGCCATCATAACTTAACGCCAAATTCGGTCGCTCTTCTTGTGTTTTACCTGAAGTATCAGGCTCTTCAATCTCGAGGACCCATATGTGGAGGAGGAGTTGTGACCGTTCTTGCACGGGCACTTCGCGTCAACCTAGGTATATCCAACCGTTGACTGGAAGTAACTGTCTCGATCTCTCTACTCTAAGAGCATGTGGTATGATTTCTAAAAATCATGGTAGATACTTCTTCAATATACCTAGAGCGGATCACTTGATCCCAGCTCCTTTGCCTAAAGGTTTATTCTCTATCGAGGATGGATGTTTGCGTTATGACGCACAGGTTGAAGCTAATCTACCCCAACAAGAAATACCCGTGGGAGGAGGAGAAGATGAAGAAGTAGAACAAGGAGGACCCCGAACAAGATGTGTATCCACCAAACTACTACACCACCTATGAAGACATCTATGCACTCGAAGGAAATATTCAAAACATGAACAACCTCTCCATCAACCTTCGAGATGCCACTGCAAGGCTCGCCACCTAGTTCCATGATTGGAGCAACCAATGGAATGTGGGAGATTATCCATCGCCACCACAATGAGCAACAAAAGGGCTTGCAAAAGCCTGATCTTGGGGATGTGTTCCGTGGCAAATTTATTTGTATAATAACGAGGTTGTACTCCAGCTCCTTTGGGGCTTTGAAACACTCATGTTGGCTTGTTCCAACACTTTGCTTTTTTCCTTTTGGTTTTTAATTTGCTTTCATTTTAGTTTATTTTTGTTTTCGTTTGTTTTTCTTTTCTTAAACCCTTGCTTGGTCGCAAGTTCTTTTCTATTCTTTAATCCATATCCTCAAAATACAAAAATGTTTTTCTGTTTTTCCTTTTTTCGTAAACGTGGATTCATACTTTGCCTCTTTGCTTTAATATCATTTCGAGAATAATCATGTTTGAGTTTTGAAGGAACACATCCCTATATGGAAGAGGATCATGAAGTCACTTATGAGAGGTATGTCCTATGTCTCCCACTTATGAAGTTTGAGTTGGTTGATTTGCTAAGATGCCATGCTAGTGGGAAGTAATTTAGTATGTTTAGAGTAAAGCTTTTTATTGGTATGATGATTAGTTGTTGAAGCTCTTGCTCTAGTTCTTTTAGTTAACCGAGTCTTGCCTTGGAAAAAATAATGCCAAACAAGTACAATAAGAAAAAGTCTGAAATTTATGACTTGTTTGATGAATGATTGTCTTGAGAGTATACCCTTGATGATACTTAACCCCATAGATATTTTGATAGTCTTGACGACACTCATGAAAGAAGTTGTTTGATTGAAATAAAGTCTAGTGGTAATTGTGATGCATGCCAAAGCTAACCTTGTGGATCAAACCCACGGTACTATCTTAAAAAAAGAGAAAGAAGTAAGACAACTTTGTTCTATGTCTCTAATACACACCTTTGGGATGCCAACAACTCCTCTAGCTTTTGAACGATCTATGGTATAACCCCGTATTTTGGCTATGAGTTGATGACATGAGTGCCATCTGTGCCAATATATAGGCAAAAGTATTGGTACTCTCAAAGGTTATGCAAACACATGCAAAAGAAACAATCGGCGATCCTCGAAAAATGAAAGAAAGAAAAATATATCTTTTGAGGATCCACATAACAAGTCCTTGGCATGGTTTCATTACTACTTTACGAGTTTTTCCTGAAAAACAATGATTGGATTAGAAGTGTTTTTGATAGACTTGATTTATTGATGTGGGTGTAAATAAGACACTTCATTGTTATACTATTTGGGACAAGAAACTCTCTTACTCAATTATGCTTTTTAAACACCCTAGTGTTCCTTGGCAAGATGAGAGTTAATTAGAGGAATTGGATTGATTCCTACACTTCTAGTTACTTATACTTATATTAAACATTAATTTGATTATCTTGACTTACCGGAGATTGTATAGTATTCTTGTCATCTCTCTAACTTTGATAAGCTTCGCAAATGAATGAAGTGTTGAGCGCATACGACTACCAACTATAAGTGAACTCTTATTTTCGTTGTTTCAAGTTTAAACGCAGAATTCCTTATAGTTCTTTTGGTTCTTCTTGCTCGAGGACGATCAAGGTTTGAGCTTCGGGGAAGTTGATGGCTCCGATTTTTGCCATCTTACACTAGGTTTAAATGTTGTTTTTTGGTCAAGCAATTGCCAAAAAAACTCTCAATGCTTTTCACTAATGACTAATAATTGCAAAGATATGCAAATCATCTCTTTGATTTATGTTGTGCAGGAAATCATGGCTTTTAATGCGAAATAAGGAGTCATAATTAAGGATTTTGAGGAAGTACACACGGATAAGTAATTGCGGAGTCGTTCCAAGGCGTCAGCAAGCTTAACGACCACTCGTATGGGAGCGGTCCACCGGTACCGCCCGCTCATACCAGGTTGCGATGGCTTTGCCTCGTCAAACCCTACAACTTTCGTGAAGACGACTATATATTTTGAGGCTTCAATCTGCGGCCAGAGGACCGCCATTCTTAGATTGCATCACAACACCACCAAAGGAGATCCACACCATTTTTCATCCATTATTCATCACTTCCCCCATCCATCCATCCACTAGACATAGCCATTGCTTTGTACTTTAGATCTCCTTGTGATTTGGTGACCATTGTAAGAATATTTGATTTAAATCTAAGTATTTGTATGATGTTTTCTATCTTCGATTATTTTTTATGAGTGAGTAGTCCTCACGGGCTACGGGTTGGGGAGAAACCGTGCAGCGATTATGTGCATCTAGATCATGGGAGAATTGTATTATGTTTGGAACTGGGATTTGTATCTTTTGTTTCTTCATCTCTTGTCTCGATCTTGGACTTGTAGGTACCCAAGATCCCATAGATTTATAAAGGCTTGAGGTGGGATACTTGGCTAGCGGCAATCTCATAGGCACCTCAGTGACAGAAAGGGTAGTATGGTCTTCGCTTAGCGCCCCTTTCGGGATCAACAACAACATCACCACTTAAAGTTTTGATCTGTGTTTTACAATTAATAATCGTTTGTAACCCGTGGCTTCGGTGTGCTCTCGGTTGGATTAAAAGTCTATTGCTATGCTCGCTGCATCACGGAGGCTCTAGAATATTAGGATTTGTTACCCACAAGAGATTATCTCCATTCAAACATTATACATGGCTATGCTTATTCTTTCTTTTATCCCATTTGATGTGAAGCTACAGGTGGATCTTCAACCCTGGCCTATCTCCATCCATTGATGCAAACCCATTATAAAGTAAACTAGATTGGTCCGATCAACTAAGGTAAAACAAACAAACAAAGTCTTATAGACGTGTACTTTTTTATTACCTTTTACCAGTGCTTTCCGAGGTTCGATTAAACCTGAGTCTTCTAGGGAAAAAGATATTATACTACATCCGTGAATTTGGATCAAATGTATTAATGACAAAGGTGGGGCACCTCATACTGGTATGAATAATGCTAATGGCAATCTCCCTTCATCAGTTCATCATGTTGGGGCTGAACAAGGAGACGCTCAAGCAGATCTAGAAGATAGCGAGGAGCTTCCTATGGGATAGGAGGGCGGAGGCCAACGGTGGCCACTATCACATCAACTAGGAGAGGGTGAGTAGAATGATGTGCTATGGTGTCCTGGGGACCCCAGACCTTTCCCACATGCCAGTCATCCTCCGGGCCCATTGGATCTAGAGGATGCACACAAAACCACTGCAACCTTGGAGTGGCATAGACATGCGCTTCTCTGAGGTTCAGCTGTAGGTGTTTGACGCCTCCACGTTCATGAGGGTGGGTGATGGAGGCACTGCGTTGTTTTCACTAGACCGTTGGCTCGATGAGAGGACTGTGGGGGAGATGGCACCGGAGCTTTTTGCGCTATTCACTAAGACGGTTAGGAAGTGTAGTACGGTAAGAGAGGCGCTGCTGGAGCTCCGCTGGATTGCTGACATTTAGGGCGCGCTTAGTCTGCCTGCCCTATGGTAGTATGTTCAGCTATGGGCCAGGGTGTGAAACTTTGGGATCTCAGACGTGCTAGATACCCTACTCTGGCGATGGACGTCTGATGCTTAGTACTCTGCCAAGTATTGCTACAGGTTCCTCCTCTAGGGTTCGATCACTTCGAGGTTCGAGAAGCTGAACTAGCGAGCTTGGGCACCACCGTATGTCAAGTTTTTCATGTGGCTTGCTTGTCAAGATTTTGTTTTTTGGACTAACCCATGTATTTAATTTCTTTATTCTTATGCCGAATAACTCTGAGCTAATTCTCGTGGTTTTAAATATTGTTAATTTAATTTTCTGATCTTGTGACTCATAAGTCAAACGGCAAAAAATGGTAGACATGAGCCATATCATAAGACTGAGTAAACAATAAAATAAACTTGGGGACTCCGCCCAAAGGAATCCGACATAAAAGTTTAGCAGTAGCAAAGAAACTTAAACTGTATAATACATCTGCACCCGGCATACCGGGGATTTGACCAAATTTAAAGTTTTTGCGCCTAAGGAGCCGCAGTAGCCGAATCAGGAGCATCGACAGATGGAGGAGGAGTTTCGGATTCCGGGGTATGAGTCTTGTTTTCATCTCCATCATCCGGGTTTTCTTCATCACCTTCGGAGTTTTCTTCCACTTTGTCATCCACGTAACTCGGCCCTTCATTCCAGGCATGAACCTGTGCATTTTGAATGAGCTCATTGGCTTGGGATTGTCCCTTCTTGATGAATTCCGGGTCAGTGGTCCATTTGGAACCTATGCGCATGGTCTGTAGAATATCTAAATTGATACTCTCATACCATAAGAGCACAAAGGTTAGAGTGCTGTCAGCACCGACTCGAGCAGTCGACTCACATCACAGACTCACCCGCTCTTCACACTCCATCAGTCTCTCGACTAGCTTCTTGACATGCTTTGGAGTAGACTCTTGTAGCCAAAGTACCTTGAAAACCCGGATGCCAGCATTGAGAAGGTCAACCCCGAAAGGTTTCATAGGCCCAAGGCTGGCCGAGAGACCAACCAAGGTATCTTCTATATCATGATCTTCTAGGATAGGACCAACCTCGGCTCTTTTCGCCTGGAACTTCTGGATAACAGTAGAGGCAAGAGGTTTTGATTCAAGAAAGTTTCCTAAAGAATAAGCACAAAATAACAACGAGTTAGGATAAGGAATGAAATTACAAAGGAAATGTCGGCAGAAAGGGAAAGCCAGAGAGAGACTCATGGGTCATGATGTTGCTGATTCGGGCGAGCTTAGTCAGCCATGTCCCGGTTTTATTCTTCAGCTTTTCAAAATCAGTGGAAACCAAGTCAAACTTGCGGCTTCTTTGAGCAGATCCTTGTCTTTATCGAGATGGGCAGTGAGCAACTTTTCTCCTCGGCAAATTCCTGGTCGATCTTCTCAAGCTCAGTCTTCTGGACTTTCTTCAGTTCTTCATTCTTGGCACGAAGCCGAGAGATTTCATCTTGTTTCTCCTTCAGCTGAGCTTGGTGCTCTCCAGCTTGTTTGAGAAAATGACTCATCAGTTTGGGCATAGATATGCAATCCTGATGAACCTCTGCAAGAGCTTTTGTCCCGGCTATGCCGAGGTAAAAATTATAATACGAATCAAAAGGGGCAAGTACAAAGTGAATTGCAAGCAGCAAATTACCTTCCATGTCAGCAAGGCACTTTTGCAGCTCCTCATGCTTGGCCTCAACCTCAGCTGGAGAAAGCGAATCAAGGGTTAACTCGGCATATATAAAATAAAAATACTATTGGGGCAATGAGGCAGGGACAAACCCTTATTCTCCAGATCAAGTAACAACTTCTTGTGTTTGGTGGAGAGGCCCCGGTGCTCCAAGAGGAGTTTCTAAAATTTAGCGGTGCGCCTGTTGGTGGAGATCTGAAAATGACAAAGTGATAAGTTACCGAGTAAACTCGGCCCGAATCTAGGTGGCTGGATATTCGATTCTACTCAAGATTTGAGTCAATTAAACTTAACCTGAATCTAGGTGGCAAGATATTCGATTCTACTTAAGATTCGAGCTGAGTAAACTCGACCCAAATCTAGGTTGCTGGATATTCGATTCTACTCAAGATTCAAGCCGAGTAAACTCTACCTGAATCTAGGTGGCTAGATATTCGATTCTACTCAAGATTCGAGTCAAATAAACTTAACCCGAATCTAGGTGGCTGGATATTTGATTCTACTCAAGATTCGAGCCGAGTAAACTCGACCCGAATTTAGGTGGATGGATATTTGATTCTACTCAAGATTTGAGTCAAGTAAACTTAACCTAAATCTAGTTGGCTAGATATTCGATTCTACTCAAGATTCAAGCCAAGTAAACTCGACCTGAATCTAGGTGGCTGGATATTCAATTCTACTCAAGATTCGAGTCAAATAAACTTAACCCAGATCTAGGTGGCTGGATATTTGATTCTACTCAAGATTCAAGTAAAGTGAACTTAACCCAAATCTAAGTGCCTAGATATTTGATTCTAATGGAAATTTCGACTAAGTTATGATAACTCAACCCAATACTTTGGATGAACCAAGATTCAAAATTAAATTATGTAGTGTTGGTAGAGCATCCGGTCGAGTAATATCTTACTCCCCTGGAGGCTCAAGGACTAGGGGTTATATATATGTAATATGAAAAGTATAGCCGAGATATTTACTTCCATCATCCTATAAGCTTCAGCAAGAGCAACTCGGACAGTATACATCCTCTTAACAACCTTGGCCATGCCAATCTTCTACTTGTGGTTTCTAGATGTCACTTTGCCATATTCGGCATTGTTCCAATCTGTAGAATAATGCATGAGTGAACCAAGGCTTTGATCGCTCAAAGTCCGGGTCAGGACCAAACCTTTCCCGGCAGGAGATTTCTTGCAACGGGCCATCGCCGTAGTAGGGCTAACATGAAGTGGTAGCTGCTTATCCTTAGCTGAACCAGAGGTGGCGTTGGGATTCTTTAGCATTGTAGTAACTGGTGGTTGCTGGGGTATAACCACAGCTTTCTTCTGTGCTACCTTGGTCACCACAACTGGTTTCTTCGACTTGGTAGTCGGGTTTGTCCGCTACTGCGATGATTTTGGCTGAGGCTGAGATTGTGAAGTTTGTTGAGTTTTGGGTAGTGGGCTCTGCCGAGTTTTCTATTGCAACCGAGTCTGAGCTGACTCAGACGGTTTTTGTCTCTATTGCCATTGTTGAGGCTAAGTTGATTTGGATGGTTGTGGCACTTGTTGTTGAACTGGGGGTTGAGTCGACTCCAGGATAACCGGAGTCTCGGCTGAAACTTTCTTAGCACCTATGTTGCTGGCGCTGGAATCTCCCATCTCTCTAATAGTTACGGTGGTGTTTTCCCTCTGGTCCGCCCTAGCCTTGTTAGTCGGGGCACCACCTTCCCCACCAACCTCGGCCTCACTCTCCGGCAGGGAAAGATTTGTATTTGGCACCGGAGGAGTGTTAGGCCGAACTGGAATTAGGACTCGGGTTTCTAGAGGAGGGAAGGGTGGCGAGACAATCGCAGAGGCCATGCTGGAACCACTTTGGGATACATCCAAAGCAGGCCTACAGTTAGATATGCTGAGACAAAAAGAGTCAGATAAGAAATAGAGAAACAAGAAATACACATAGAGAGAAACAAAAATTATAAGGATAACCCGGAAGAGGAAGCTTAACTAGAACTAACAGGTGGTGCTTTTTGCTTCCAAGGTTTATTGAATCTCCTCTTTTGACTCTTCGTGGGCTTAGGTGACTCGGGCTACGGGGCAGAGGGCAAGGCGCATTTCTTCAGCACTTTGACCTCCCACAGCAACAGGAGGCGCATCGTGCACCTGTCCAGCCGGCTTAGCTGGCGTAGAGTGAGGCGGGCCGGTAAATCATATTGGCATTGGTCAAGTACCTCAAGAGTATGACAATCATCTTCCTCATCCTCATCATATGGACATTCCCTTAATGGTTCTAAGACAGGAGCCTACCATGGGATCGGCCGGAGCCGGTGTTAGGAATGGGCATAAAATCCTTGGAGTTCGGATCTTCTGAATCTGAGGTATCGTGGTCCTTACCCCAAGTGCTAGGGTTTTTCAGTGTCCTCGGCAATTTTCTAAAGGAATTTCTACATATTGATAGAAAACAAGGTTAAATGAAATAATTTGCCGACATAATGGATATGATGGTAAAGGTAACTCAGATTTTTACCTAGGGGTCGGGTTTTCTCAGCTGAATGGTGGTTTTCTCTAGACCCAATCCTCGGTCATGTCAGTCTTAAAGATGGATTTGACCCATCTATATACCTGGGCTTGGTCTAGCTTGGAAGTGGAGACGCAGTTCTGGTCAAAGCGACCAGTCATGTAGCACACCTTGTGACTCAGGAGCTGGAGGGGGCAAACCTGGCTACTGATGAATGTTGCCAGGAGATCATCCGTCGTTAACCCGGCATCCTTCAACTTGATGATGTATGCGTGAACCTTGTTGACAAACTAGTTCTTGGTCTTTAGGTCAAAATCCTAGTTGTTTTTGGAGGGGACACCGACGGATAAGGTCGGAAGTCGAATCATATCTCTCTCGGTATATTTCTTCATGTAAAAGAAGGACCTCAGCCACTTCTTGCATGAGTAAGACCTTGGAATCGGGGAAAATGGATATTTTTTGAGGCATAATAAAAGCGGCCCTGCATTAAGTCAAAGGCTTTTCACCAGGAGGAACACCCGAAGAGGGAGCAACTTCAGACTAATGTTGGAAGTACTTCGCTCAGAGGGTTACCCAAGGCCAGAGGCCGAGGTATCCCTTGCAACAAGAAATGAAGGCAGACAGAGAAGTAATGGCATTAGCCAGAAGATGGTGGGGTTGAAGACCGAAAGTCTCAAGAAATTTCTTGGTGAAATTGCTCACAGGAAGGCTAAATCCCCTAGCGAAGTGCCCAACAAAAACAACATACTCACTATTCTCCTCTTCAGGAATTTGCTCGTCACCAGGAATGCGGCAAGTTACTTCCGGCAGAATTCGCTAGGTCCACCGGAGCAAATCGATTTTGTCATGCGTGACATCAGATCCTTCCCACGAACCTCGCTCAGAGGTGGCTTCTTCCTCTTTCTCAGCCACGGCGACCACATCTTGGGGATCCATCTCAGGTTCGCTGTCCTCCGATGAGGCGCTTGCTTCGGGGGTGCAAGGCAAGGAGTGTTGCAGTCTTGTAGTGGTGGCAAAGGGCGGTGCTTGAGCAGAGCAGTGGCGTAGGAAGCACAGAGGGGCGGCGCGGTCGTGTGTTGCAATATGCGGCGGCGACACAAGGAGGAAGAAGGAGCGGGAGTGGGGGAAGTGAACAAGGGTTTCCCTCGCTACCCTATTTAACTGTGCGGCACATCGTGGGTAGTGGGATATGTTGTGCCCACGAGGCCCATGGTGTGTGCGTGTATGTCGCGAGGGCAGTTGGAGAAAACGTGCCACAAGCACGGTTATAGGGCATAGGGGCATAACTGCATCTTGTGGCCGTAGCGGTAATCGAGGGTCCACGCAGCGAAGTGATGTGTGGCAGTGATAACTGCCATGGCATGATAGTGAATAGTGTGTAAACCCAAAAAATGAGGCAGCATAATGATTGCTTGACACGTAGGATGAGGTAGGGAATATGAAAGAAACCAAGTGGTTAAGGGAGATAACTCGAATATGGAAGATTGACCTAGCCAGCGAGATATATCTCGGTTTGAGCCAAGAAAGGTAAATTTCAGCAGCGAATCACCAATTGGAGTGTCTGAGTTAAAATTGGTATCAGATGACATATGGATATGTCGGCAATATGAATAAGTTCCGAGTAAGTTGAAACTGCTATGGCCTTTTTAGCTAATGTTGCTAAGACCGCAACAGCTTCGGGGACTAATGTTGGGGGATGACCCCAGGTAGGGTCAACCTAAGGTATAAGTACAAGGTTGACCATGATATAGGTTGACTTATATGGGTCGGCCGGATAAAGGCCGAGTTACCTAAGCCGGGTTAACTTGGCAATACCCGGCCGACATATCTTATATGTTGGCACAACATATATGGTGTTTCCTCTATGCAGGTAGGTACCTTCCTGGCCAAGTCATCTAGGTTAGGGGCGACATAGGTTAGGGGCCACACAGGGGTTGGCGTACACCAGAAGGGTGTGATTCGGCCTCAGATTCAGAGCCTCTATCTCTCTCGGAATTCCTGGAGGGGATAAGCACGCTAAGTCAAGTGTGCCCCTAAATCCCGGAGCAAGGTCAGGTCGCAAGTTTCCGGGGGGACAATGTCAGAACCGCCAACGGTCTGAATGGATGGGCGCGTCAAGTCCCATCGAGGGTATCCAAGAGTGATCCCACGAGGGGAAGCACATCTGAACCCAAGCCAATGACTTTGTGCACCACCTATGCAGAATATGCTAGGAATATTTTGGCCACCTCAGCCCTAGATGTAGCCTGGCCACCCTTTTATAAGGTGCGCCAGGACCTCCAGAGGGAGGGTGGGTTCATTCTGGGTACCAGCAAGTAGTAGAGAGAGAGGGGAAAAAGCACTATCATCTTCTTCTTCCTCTCGATACAGCCTAAGGAGCAACTGTATCTGCCCATTAATCATATTATAAGATCTAGATGCAGGAGTAGAGGTTTTATCTCACTATGAGAGCCTCGAACCTGGGTATATAGTGTCTCTATGTGTGTCCTTTATGTGCAGTATCCACCGCACTATCCCTCCACGGATTCCACTAGCGTCCATTCGGCCCCGACTTTAGGCATCCCATGGCATCTACCATGACACCACCACGACAACTGTTGGACGACTGAACGGCTGGAGAGACAGGGACCAGCCCACCCCCGTGCTGCCCCTGTGTGACCAAATGGATGAGACCATGACCCATCTCTTGGTGGATTTCCCCTTCAACGAGGTGATCTGACATGAGGTGCTTTCCTAGATTTGATCCATGATCGAACCTCCGGATGGAGTAGGAGACTGATACGTCCAAAACGTATCTACTTTCCCGAACACTTTTGCTATTGTTTTTCCTCTAAACTTGTGTGATTTGGATACAACTAACACGGACTAACGCTGTTTTCAGCAGAATTACCTTGGTGTCTAGTTTTTGTGCAGAAAATCAACTATCAGGAAAAATCCTGGAAAATATGCCAAAAATCCTATTTCACTAGAAGACTCACGGAGCCACAAGACGAGACGGAGGAGGGCCACGAGGGGCCCACACCACCTGGCTGCGCGGGCCAGGCCAGGTCGTGCCTAGGGGGTGGTGTGGCCGCCTCGGTCACCCCCTCGGCCTCCCTATTTGCCTATAAGTTGCCTCTTGACCTAAAAATCAAGGGGGGTTCGATGTTTTTCCATAAAGAATTCCGCTACGCCGCCACCACCAGATTCCACGATTCGGAACCAGAAACTCGGTTTTGGCACCCTATCGGGACGGGGAATTGGAGGAGATCATTGCCATCATCATCACCATCGCTTCTCCATCAACCATCCATGTTTCTCCCATCCATGAGTGAGTAATCCCCCGCTGTAGGCTATGGGGATGGTAGGGATTGGATGAGATCGTTCATGTAATGGCATCAGATTGTTGGGGCATGGTGCCTAGTATCTATTATTAGTGGTTTTTGACTTTGTTGCAACTTGTTATGCTTAATGTTTGTCACTAGGGCCCGAGTGCCATGATTTCAGATCTGAACTTGTTATTGATTCATTATGATAGTATTGTTTATGGTCTTACCTGCAAGTTGTATACACATATTGTTGTCCGGAACCAAAGGCCCCGAAGTGACAACAATCGGGATAACCGAAGGGAATGGCTTTGATGTGAGGATCACATGTGTTCATGGAGTCTTAATGCTTTGCTCCGGTGCTCTATTAAAATGAGCACCATAATTGCCAGTAGTTCCCTTGAGGCCCTGCTGCAAATGGGCTGGCAGGACAAAAGATGTTGTGCAAGTTCTCATTGCGAGCACGTATGACTATATATGGAACATATGCCTATGATTATCTAGTACTTGGATGCTTTATCTTATTTATCTGCAATTCCCCTATGTATTGATTGCTATATGAATTGTCTTGTCCATGCAACGCCCATCCATCCATCCCTATGCCTACCGCGCTTTAATCTATTGTTTACTGCTACTGTGTTTACTTTTACTACTGCTATTACTTTACTATTGCTACTATAAAACTGTTGCTACTGATAAACTGATGTGAGCAAGATTGTTTCCAGGTGCAGCTGAATGACAACTCAGTTGTTAAGGCTTATAAATATTCTTTGGCTCCCCTTGTGTCGAATCAATAAATTGGGTTTCACTTCCCTCGAAAATACTATGATACACCCCTTATACTTGTGGGTCATCAGAGACTTTGTGGATTGGTGGTTGTAGGCTTCGGTATATACCCCCAAGCGATGCACAAGGGGATGTCCTCGCTGATCTTGCTGACGGATTGATGGATTTGGAAGCGGTGTAATGCGGTTATTTTTGACAATGCATCATCTAACATGAGAAGCCTTCTATAGCACCTCGGGTAAAACCACTACTAGAAAATCGCTCGTTTGTGTGCATCATCATGATGACATGCTCATGTCATCATGCCATATTGCATTTGAGCATCGTCATGTCATCATGTATATGTTTGTCTACAACTATTTTCCAAAAGCCTATTTTGTTTTCTACATTATCCCCTTATTATTTCAAATCAAAACCCCGGTCTTCCTGAATATTTTATTTGCCTAAAACTATTTACAAAAGCTTTTATTAAAAATGAAAACAAAAAATATTTAATAAAAACGTTTTAAGGGGGAGCCAACCAGCCAGGCATGTGACCCAGCTGGCCATCTACAACCCCGCTTCCCTAAACCTAAACCCAAACCCTAGGACCTAACCTACCCAGCCGCCAAACCACACCACGTGACTACACAAGGCGCGAGCCGTCCACCTACCGTGCCCGTGTCGCACCAACCTACGCAACCGTGTCGCACCAACCCGCCTAGAGCATGCACGCGGTACACGGCCCCCTCCCACAACAAGCCGCGTCGCCACCTACCACTCCACCCGACACAGCCCTACCTTGTTCACCCCACAGCCCACCCCTTGTCGGGTTATCCCGATTCCCCCACCTACCATGTTTCCCTCTCTCCTCGATCCTCTCTGCCCCGTCATCGGTGGCCCTTCCCCATGCCTGGTTCGACCTGCGAGCACGCCCCCTCTCTGTGGCACCGCAGGCGGCCCGTCCTCGCCTCGTCCCAGTGTCGCCCTTCTCCGTCATCGAGCGCCACCATCCCGCCGTCCTCCCGTGATGCGCAAGCCCGGCCTTGCCCGCCCCACAGACCCTGAGCTGCCTCCCTGCAAGCGCTATCCCACGCCTCTGCAGCAGCTGGCAATAGGGACTCCTCTCCGTGTTGAGCTCCTCGTCGCGTCGCCTCGCGCTGAGCCCGCCACCGCACCCCTGCGAACCTGTCGATCTCGCCTCCCTCTAGAAGGTCGCCAGCGCCGCCTCTCTGGTCGTTGTCATCCGCGCGGGCCCCCAAGTGCGCCACCGCCTTCCCCTCTCACCCCGGCCAACCTCCTCTCCTCGCCAGAAGCATCTCTGCCCCGAGACGCCCCGCTCTCCCTCCACCTGCGCGCGATGCTGCCATGCAGGCCGCATCCTCCTTGGATCCCGCCCGCCGCTAGTTCTTGCACCGTCCCACCTCGCCGCCCATCGAGCCGGACCCCCAACCGAGCTAGGCCCCACCTCCCGTCTACCGAGAAGAGCCTAGCTACCTCCTCGCCGCGGTCCCGTTTGCCCCTTCCTAGACCGCGAAGCGCCATGCCGCGTGACCTCGTGTTAGTCTCCTGTCGTCCTTCACCTGCCACATGTGTCTCTCTTATTAGACAGGGGATATACAAGAGCTACCGATCAGAGTTTGGGCCAACCACCAACACCCCTTTTACCTCAGCACTACGGCCAACCGAAGCACGCCGACAAGACGCGTCAAGATCTCCTCGCCGACAAGACTGGCTTGATGTCGATGATTTAGTAGTTTGTACATGGAGCCACCCGAAGAACCACCGGCGCTTGAAGCCGTGAGAACCGTGCCGAGAGCACGCAGTACCTGAAAGTTGACACTGGACCGGAACATCAAGACCTCCTTCATGGAACCTCAAGACCTCGGATCCAAAGATCCGAAGATGAAGCCCCAATCCCGAGGACCCGAATACCGAACGTGAACCCCTCCGAACCCTGAGACCTTCGGAATCGAGATGTTTGACCCCTATCTGAGACCCTAATTTTATAATATGACATTATCACTTGTTGCATATTAAATTGTTCATGCTCGCATACATATTCATTTGATTGGGGGTACCTTGTCGATTCACCTCGCCATTAAATATGGAGACAATATGCGAGCTATTCTTGTCTTATATTGGCTCCATTTAAATTGGTGTAGGGAACCGATGCCATTTTTGCCTTATTAAGTAAACATTTAAATTGTGGGGTACCTAAACAACATGAACCACTTATTTAATTGTCCGGAGCCTGGTTCCGCTTAATATTGTCTAGTTGCATCGCATCTTTGCCATGTCATGCATCATGCCTGATCTTCTGCCGTAGTATTAAATAGTGCATCCATTGTTTCTTTGAGTGCTTTACTTCTTCTTGGAATAGGCCGTTGAGTTAATGTGAGCTTCGACAAGTTCTTCGGATAATGTATCTTCCGTAGTGTTTCCCAAGTGAGCATTCTCCCCCTTTCTACCTATTTTGTGTTTATAGTCTTTACTTCCTCCTGTTGATCTATTGCTATCCGTGTTGTGATGCTTTAGTTTTCGTACCATTTATATTCCTTGCATCCTCTATATAGCCTTGGACACCTTCTATTGCTTGTTGTTTGGTAGATAGTTGGCTTTGCGAGTCGTAGTTGCTTGCTCGGGTTTTGGTTTGAGTTGTCGAGTACCACAGTTGTTGGAGGTTTCCATAGACTTAATGTTGCAGATGATCATGAATTTAATTACAACTTGATAATTAGAATGTTGGGATTAGATATAACTAATGTAGAGGCATCGGTGGGTAATAGCTAACATTTGGTTTTTAACCGCTCACTTGTGTCCTGTAGGCCCTGAGTACTTGATACATGTTCCTTGACTATCGCACTATCCGCATGTGGAACCATGAATCCCCTCAGCCAGATCTTGATTGATTTGTAATTTCCTAGGGCCACAAACTAGTTTGGGGCTTTATTACAATCATGTATGTATGCCACGCTTTACTGCTTTATTTATGATTGCGCGTGGAATGCCTGTACTATTTAGGAATGTGGAGTGTTTTCGTAGTATCGACAAGCCCAGTCACACTTTCGGGTTCCCAGTCGTTTACAGCCATTGACCCAAACCCTGGGTCTGTCTCGGAGCTAGACAACTTCGTTGCGGGTAGCTTATTAGGGTGGCCCCCTGAAATATTTATGAATGTTGTGATTGCTTTGTCGTGATGCCTCGTTTGGTTTTCTTTGTTTTTTCCGAGGTTGATCGTGCGTGTGTTGCTATTTTTGCACCCCTGCAGGGTAAATCTTTCTAAAAACCGTATCCGTGGTTATGGATGACTTGGAGCACAGTATCTCGATCATAGACGACCATAACTGAAGTAGTGGTATAAATTTAACTTTCACATGTCTAGTAATCAGTTTCACTACAACGGGATGAGTAAATAAAGGTACCAACAACTATTTGAGTTGGGATGTTGATGTGCTCGTCGTTCGACGTAGAGCTCGTTGGGAACCCCAGGAGGAAGGTATAATGAGCACAGCAGTAAGTTTTCCCTCAGTTATGAAACCAAGGTTTAATCGAACCAGTAGGAGCAAGGAAACACCCCAAAGGTGTTACTAGCTGAGCTTTGGCAGGGCGCACTACTGGTGCTAGTAGCAACATGGAGACCTGCACAACACAACCACAGAACTTTGTCCCCAACTTGCGATGAGGTTGTCAATCTCACCGTGTTTTGCGGAAAACAAAGGATTAAACGTATCGAATGGAAAGAATTAAAAGTTTGCAGAAAGTAAACACAAAGCAGTAAAAGATTGTAGATTGTATGTAAAGAGAAAGGACCGGGATCCATAGTTCACTAGAGGTGGCTCTCCTTAGATAAATAACATGCTGGGTGAACAAATTACAGCGGGGCAATTGACAAACACCGTGAAAGCAATACATGCATATACTAATCATCTTGACTCCTTTGAGACTTGATTGGGAATTACAACATAATACATAGACCGCCATCCAACTACATCTATGACTAATAATCCACCTTCAGGTTATCATCCGAACCCCCTCCAGTATTAAGTTGCAAGCAACAGATTATTGCTTTACAAACTGCGTGTAAAGTAAACAATACGATTGTTCTATGAACAAAGGATTGTTGTTTTCTCCCTAGTAGCAACAGCACATCTAGTACCTTAGAGATTTCTGTCACTTCCCTAGATTACCAGAGGCATGAACCCACTATCGAGCATAAATACTAACTCTTGGAGTTGCTAGCATCTACTTGGCCAAGATAGCTACTAACAACGGAAAGCATGCAAGATCACAAATAACAAAGACATGATAGAATCAATAATCAATCTGAAATAGCATCTCAATATCCATCGGATCCCCGCAAACACAACATGTATGAATACAAATAGATGATCTTGATCATGAACGGAGCTCACAAGATCTAAACATGAAAGCACAAAGTAGGAGAACCAGCCATCTAGCTACTACATGGATCCGTAGTCCAAGGATGAACTACTCACGCATCACACCGGAGGACTGCATGGTGATGAAGAAGGCCTCCAGGGTGAATTCCCCTCTCTGGCAGGGTGCCGGGAAGAGCTTCAGATCCCTCCCGATCTAGGGATGGAGATGACGGCGGCTACAGACTCTTTCGTGGATTTTTGATCGGGTACTTAGGGTTTTTGTCCCGAGGGCAATATATAGGCGGAAGGAGAGGCCGAGGAGGTGCCTGGGCTAGCCACACCACCCCCTGGCGCGGGCCAGGCCTGGCCGCGTGGCCAGGTGGTGTGGCCGCCCTCTGGCCCTTCTCCGTCTCGTATTCTGGCACTTGATCTCTTCCGGAAAAATAGGCACTTTGGCTTTTGTCCCGTCCAATTCCGAGAATATTCATTTTCTGACTTTCCTGGAACCAAAAACAGCAGAAAACAAGCAGCTGGCACTGTGTCTCTTGTTAATACGTTAGTCCAAGAAATCATATGAAAAGTACTCCAAAGTTGGAACAAAACAAAAGAAAGTGGATAAAACCAAGCATGGAACATCAAAAATTATAGATACATTTGCAATGTATCAACATCCCCAAGCTTAACTCTTGCTCCTCCTCGAGTAGGTAAGTGATAAAAAGAAAGAATAATTTGTTAGGTGACATGCACCATCAAAGACTTGATCAAAGTATTTGCAAAACATTCAAAGCTGGGATCATAGTACTTCAATCATAACATGAAAGACAAAGTTCTAGCAATAAGCAAAGAAACTATGATGCAATATGAAAAGGCACAAACAAAAGATTCATGAATAACAATGCTTTGCAAGACGTTTGTTTGTTTCACATAAAGAAAACATAGCATGAAAGTATTCAGCTTGTCCTTCATAGAGTAGCAAATATAAATGCATAGGACACCTTCAAAGTTCATAAGAGTGACTAGATACAATAGTTTAAAATAAGTAATATCAAGTTATGCATCAATCAACTAGTCTTGGGACAATGCACATAGAACTAAGAATGGCCACTATGCTCTCAAAGTAGGTGCATAAAGGTAGAAGGTGGAGACTCAATATAATGGTGGAAGAAAGGCCTTTGTAAAAGGAGGTAGGGATTCAAATCTCATAAAGAGATTCCAAAAATTATGGTACTTATAGCTTTCAGCTCTCATTGCCCCTATCGTAAGCATCTTGAAGTGATTAAGGTTAAAGTGAACAAACTATGGTGTACATGCTTGACGAAGTATAAGTTAGAAATCTCATGTCCCTTGTATACGAGGGCCGCTCCTCATGCTACTCAAGTTTAGTCACCGGTAAGTTCTTGTCATTGTAAGTACATGTGTATCATAGAGAACCGCCAACGGGGTACCCCTTACCCGATGATACGGAAGAATCCCCATATCAAAATGACAAGGCAAGCAGACAACGAGCATCTCAGCATTCTTCTTATTTACCATGGGAATATGGTGGTTTTTTCTCTCTTTCCTCTTTTCATAGTATCTCTTTTTTTTCTCTTTTTTTCTCAATATAGGACTCTTTTTTTTATAAGAAGAATGCTTCATAGACAGCTCATTATGGTTACGCTGTAGGTTTCCACCATGTCAGCATGGATTAGACCAGCAGCCCAGGTATTTCTCTAACACATATACATAACTCCATGGACTTACAAGCTCCCCTTTCATTTCACACCGACAACATCCATATACAAAAGAGCATGATATCAACTAGGTACAAGTACCAATTGCAATGTTGAAAGCGTTCCCCATGAAAGCATGGTTCTGCTAATTCCCAACAAATAAGTGCAAGCATATACAACATAGACGACACAATGGTTCAAGTTTATTAAGGGCAAGTAAAGTGTGCCATCAAGTTCGTGAGAGCTTTAATCACTAGTTTTCTCATAACAAGGTTAATTTGGAAGGTAAACAAAAGCATGAATATACTTGGAATAGCATAAGCTAGTAGGTAGGTATGGTGGACTCTTTGGAATAACTTGGTTTAGGGAGTTGGATGCATGAGTGGAACTCATACTTGCTTGTGGAGGCTAGCAAAAGACTGGGAGCGACAAACTAAGAGAGCAATAATGGCCATAATCATGCAGAGCGACAAAACATCATTGATCAAAGCATAAAGTGATACTACAAGTTGAAAACTAAAGGATCATAAAGGCTATGGTGACTTGAGACAGTCATAACATGGTGTGAGCATGTGCCAAGTCAACCCAAATAAAGCATCGAAGGAGAATACCACTATACTATGCTTTAATATGCTAAAACAATGCATGATTCATCCAAGGCACATTAAGCAATCTCAATTGTTTATAACAAGTCATGCTACAGCAAAGAATACTAAGCATAAAGCCAAAACAATATCAAGCATGGCATGACAAAGCATAGGCCACAGTCAAAAACGGGCTCTTTTTACCACATAAGTAAGAACTTTCCTACTCTTTTCCACACCAAACCAAACCATTTGCTAACCAATGTATGAAAGAGGGGGTCAAACCAATTTATTCAGAAAACTGAGAAAATCAAGCAAACTAAAAACCAAAACGAAAACGAAAAAGAAGACGCTCCAAGAACAACACAACTGTGCATGAAACAATAAAAATGAAGTGTTTGGAAGAAACCTGGAATTTTTATTGATAAAGAAGGGGATGCCTTGGGCATCCCCAAGCTTTGACGCTTGTACTTCTTGGATATTTCTTGGGGTGACACGCGTGGCATCCCCAAGCTTGAGCTTTAGTCCATCCTTCATCTCGTTACTCATTCCTTCCATACACCTGAAAATTTTCCTTCATACAAAACTTCACACAATGTCATTAGCAACATTAGTGCACTTAAGATAAATAAGTCTTAAGGTCCAGTTCTAACACCAAATAAACTTCCATTAGAACACTAGCTACTGTAGCACTTCCTTCAAAAATCTCAATTCCCCAAAAGAACTCAAAAAGGAACCCACAAGAAGCAAATGCAGAAAATGGCAGAAATCTGTCAAAACAGACCAGCAGGTAAAGACGAATTTTTTCGAAGACCTTCTGTTACTCAAATCAAAAGTGTTCAACTAAAGAAAGTTAGATAACAACCTGTGGAAGAAGCACAAACAATTACAGCTCAATCCGACATACAGAGCTCTATCACAAATTTTTACGGTGAAGCACAAAAATGTGCTTCGGGACAACAACTTTCCCAATCATTACTTCACTCTCATTAGAGGTTACTCTTGGCACAAAAGGCAAATAAAAAGGATAAGGAGAGGTTATTACTCAGGTAATAACTTCCAAGACTCATCTAAAACTTTTGGGTTATCTCCCAATAAGTACTTTTCTTTAATGCCTTTAGGTTAGGCATAAGAAGCAAAGAAAGAATCAAGTGTTCTCAAATGAAGAAGCATTAAGACCAAATTTTGTTTTCATAGGAGAAGCAAAAGAAATCTTTTCTCTCTTTTTAGGGAAGTGCTCTATACCGTTCTTGAGTGGGAGTTGATATTTAATGGTGCCTTCTTTCAGATCAATGATGGCACCAACAGTTATAAGAAAAGGTCTTCCCAAAGTAATAGGACAAGAAGCATTGTATTCAACATCCAAAACATAGAAATCAATGGGGAAATAGGAATTGTTAACCATAATAAGAACATCATTAAGACTCCCCATGAGTTTCTTTTTAGCATTATCATCAAGTGGGACATTCAAATAACAATCTTCAAGAGGAGGCAAATCAAGCATATCATAAATCCTTCTAGGCATAATAGAAACACTACTATCAAGATCACACAAAGCTTTGAAATCAAAGTCATTCACTTTCATATTAATGATGGGTTCCCAACCATCCTCTTGTTTTATAGGAATGGAAGCTTTATGTTTCATCTTTTCTTCCTTAATCTTTATGAGAGCATCGGTAATGTGTTTTGTAAAGGCCATGTTCATAGCACTAGCATTAGGACTTTTAGAAAGCTTTTGTAGGAACTTAATAACTTCAGAGATGTTGCAACTATCAAGATCAAAATCAAGCTTATCATCTAGAGTAGTAGAACTATTACTAGCCTCAACACTAGTGGTGGTGATAGTAGAAACACTAATGTTTCTAGCAATTTCATCTTCTCTTTCCCACTTAGCATGCAATTCAGCTAATAGTCTAACATTTTCATCAATTCTTACTTGTATGGCATTAGTAGCTGCAAAGGGGATTATCATTAGTTTTAGGTTTAGCAGCCATTTTATTCAAAGAAGATTGAGTTTCAGCCAAAGATGCTATATTTCTTTCAGCATTAGAGAGTTTTTCCTTAATAGTTTTGTTGAAAGCAGTTTGTTTACTAATAAACTCTTTAAGCATAACTTCAAGTTCATAGGGAGCACTCTTATTATTCTTGTTACCAAAATTGTTATGAAGTTGTTGGGAGGATTACTTCCATAAGCATTAGCATTGTTGGGGGGGATATGGCTTATAATTGTTGTTACCAAAATTGTTCCTATAAGCATTATTACCGTAAGCATTGTTGCCAAAATTATTATTTGTTATGAAGTTCACATCAACTTGCTCTTCTTAAGCAACCAAAGAGGCTAAAGGAACATTATTTGGATCAATATGGGCTTTCCCATTAACAAGCATAGACATAATAATATCAATCTTATCACTCAAGGAGGAGGTTTCCTCAACAGAATTTACCTTCTTACCTTGTGGAGCTCTCTCAGTATACCATTCAGAATAAGTAACCATCATATTGTCCAGAAGTTTTGTTGCAGCACCCAAAGTGATGGTCATAAAGGTACCTCCAGCAGCAGAATCCAATAGGTTCCTTGAAGAATAGTTCAATCCTGCATAAAAAGTTTGGATGATCATCCAAGAAGTCAGTCCATGAGTGGGACAATTCTTTACCAAAGATTTCATTCTTTTCCAAGCTTGAGCAACATGCTCATTATCAAGTTGTTTAAACTTCATTATTTCACTTCTCATAGATATAATCTTAGCAGGTGGATAGTATTTTCCAATAAAAGCATCTTTACACTTAGTCCAACAATCAATACTATTCCTAGTTAAGGAATTCAACCACTCTTTAGCTTTTCCTCTCAAAGAGAAAGGAAACAATTTCAGCTTAATAATATCACCATCTATATCCCTATGCCTTTGCATCTCACAAAGTTCAACAAAGTTATTTAGATGGGAAGCAGCATCTTCATTGCCAATACCAGAAAATTGTTCTCTCATAACAAGATTGAGCAAAGCAGGTTTTATCTCAAAGAAAGTATTTTCAGCCACAGGTGGAGCAATAGGTGTGCTCATAAAATCATTGTTGTTGGTGCTAGTGAAGTCACACAACTTAGTGTTTTCAAGAGTAGTCATTTTTTTGGGTTTTCAAATAAGAAAGCAAACTTGTAAAACTAATTTTTTTTGTGTTTTTTTAAGAACAAAACAAGCAAACAAGGCAAAAAGAAACTAAGCAAAACAAAAACAACAAAGTAAAGAAATTGGTTATGAGGTACTCCCCTTGTGAAGATCTCCTTGACTCCCCGGCAACGGCGCCAGAAAAGATCTTGATGTGCTTGTCGTTCAACGTAGATCTCGTTGGGAACCCCAAGAGGAAGGTATGATGAGCACAGCAGTAAGTTTTCCCTTAGTTATGAAACCAAGGTTTCATCAAACTAGTAGGAGCAAGGAAACACCCCAAAGGTGTTGCTAGCTGAGCTTTGGCAGGGCGCACTACCGATGCTAGTAGCAACATGGAGACCTGCAAAACACAACCACAGAACTTTGTCCCCAACTTGCGATGAGGTTGTCAATCTCACCATGTTTTGCGGAAAACAAAGGATTAAACGTATTGAATGGAAAGAAGTAAAAGTTTGCAGAAAGTAAACACAAAGCAGTAAAAGATTGTAGATTGTATGTAAAGAGAAAGGACCGGGATCCATAGTTCACTAGAGGTGGCTCTCCTTAGATAAATAACATGCTGGGTGAACAAATTACAGCGGGGCAATTGACAAACACCGAGAAAGCAATACATGCATATCCTAATCATCTTGACTCCTTTGAGACTTGATTGGGCATTACAACATAATACATAGACCGCCATCCAACTACATCTATGACTAATAATCCACCTTCAGGTTATCATCCGAACCCCCTCCAGTATTAAGTTGCAAGCAACAGATTATTGCTTTACGAACTGCGTGTAAAGTAAACAATACGATTGTTCTATGAACAAAGGATTGTTGTTTTCTCCCTAGTAGCAATAGCACATCTAGTACCTTAGAGATTTCTGTCACTTCCCCAGATTACCAGAGGCATGAACCCACTATCGAGCATAAATACTAACTCTTGGAGTTGCTAGCATCTACTTGGCCAAGATAGCTACTAACAATAGAAAGCATGCAAGATCACAAATAACAAAGACATGATAGAATCAATAATCAATCTAAAATAGCATCTCAATATCCATCGGATCCCCGCAAACACAACATGTATGAATACAAATAGATGATCTTGATCATGAACGGAGCTCACAAGATCTAAACATGAAAGCACAAAGGAGGAGAAACCAGCCATCTAGCTACTACATGGATCCGTATTTTGGCCCTCTGGCCCTTCTCTGTCTCGTATTTTGGCACTTGATCCCTTCCGAAAAATAGGCACTTTGGCTTTTGTCCCGTCCAATTCCGAGAATATTCATTTTCTGACTTTCCTAGAACCAAAAACAGCAGAAAACAGGCAGCTGGCACTATGGCTCTTGTTAATAGGTTAGTCCAAGAAATCATATGAAAAGTACTCCAAAGTTGGAACAAAACACAAGAAAGTGGATAAAACCAAGCATGGAACATCAAAAGTTATAGATACATTTGCAATGTATCAGATGTCTCATGCTATTTGTATCTGACTAGTAAGTATTGCAACTACAACAAAATGGTTAACTAAAACTGCCTACTGCTTATGATATCAGGATGACTCATGCTATCTATATCTGACTAGTAATTACTACAACTATAACGGAATGAATAAAACTGCCAACTGTGTGAGTTCCTCGGTTTGACTTCCTCGTTTGGTCTCGAGGGGGAAATACCAGGATGGGTATGTTTTGGTGTTACTATCAGGTTGGTTCCGGATAGGTCTTTCTTATCCCTCTCTAATAGACGACAGTTGTATCGAGTCTCTATAGGTTGTGTAGTGCATGCTTCGCTGCCGCTTCAGTCCACCATACCTATGTAGGCGAGAGCTGCCAAATTCTAGACTCGCCATGCACTGGCCTCAGTACTGACCGCTCCCTTTTTCCTTTGCCCTTTGTCGGTGCCCCTTTTGTTTAACATGGATAAGTTTGATGTCGTTAGAAAGGTAACCCTTCCGTCTTGGCCTAGGCAGGGTTTTGGACGCCATTGGTTATTCTTCAGGGCTCTTAGCTCAATTTGCTCCTTATCCATACTCGGATGTTGTATCATTTTCAAGGTGATTTGGATCTTTGTACTGATATCTATATTCTTGACTCATTGAGTTGTTGTATATATATGTTTCTGTGGGTTCCATCGTGAACTATTGTTTAATGGTATTACTTTTTTTCCACACGCACGCAAGTGCCTGGTGGGCATCTTTGAATCGTTTCTATGCGGTTTTGGCGGGAATCGCTAAAATCTGCATAGGGCCGATTTGACTGTGTTACAAAGTGGTATCAGAGCTCAGCAGTTGCGATACCCCACTGGTCTAGCCTGTAGGATAACCAAGCTAATAGCCAATATAGAGTGTCAAAAATATTTTAGAAAATCAGTTGGATAGATCTGATAAGGTCTGCTTTTACTCCTTACCTCTATGCTCTTCACCTCTTACCTTTGCATGTTTTAAATCTGCTCTCTTATCTTTTCTTCGAGTCTAGGATTCTCGTGGTTGGGTTTCCGTCGTACCTTCAGGGTTTCGCTTCCTATTTTGGTAACGGTGCTTCTACATCCGGTCTTCAATCTGAGGAATTTTCCTCTGAGTACCTTTCCAGTGACCCAAAATTCAATAAAAATTTCCATGTATCTTCCAGTGCTTTCCAACTTAATGACATCATCCACATCAGATCTAATGAAGAGCCTGCATCACTTCTTTGTTTCTGAACATCACTTGGGATGATCTTCACTCTGAATTCCGAGAGTTGGTTGCATATTTCTTCTTTTCTTGTACAGAGTAATGCTTTGAGTGCGGGATGGAGTCGCGACCATACCACTACTCTTATCATTCGTTTTTGTATATTGAATCGGTGGATCAATGCAATATTAGTCCTTCCACGAAAGTTAAAGGTGGCCTTGCCTTTCGAGACCTTTACCTTCGTCCTTTGTTTCTCCGGAGGTTCTCAACGAACGTGAGCAATAACCTCTTGTTGGTGGGGTCGACGATTTAAAGACGGAGAAAGAATCTTTGTTAGTGGTGTCGCGAGGATCTACACGAAGCGAGAAGATTAAGATCGCTGGCCTTCTCCTCCGTACCATGAGGCGGATCTCGAGGGCGAGATCCATTATTGGTGGTGTCGAATTGTAGAACCCCCGGTCATCATGCCACATTGCATTTGAGCATCGTCATGTCATCATGCATATGTTTGTCTAAAACTATTTTCCAAAAGCCTATTTTGTTTTCTACATTAGCCCCATCTTATTTCAAATCAAAACCCGGGTCTTCCCGAATATTTTATTTGTCTAAAACTATTTACAAAATCTTTTATTAAAAATAAAACAAACAAATATTTAATAAAAATGTTTTTAAGGGGGGAGCCAACTAGCCAGGCATGTGACCAGCCGGCCAGCTACAACCCCGTTGCCTTAAACCTAACCAAACCCTAGGACCTAACCTACCCAGCCGCCAGACTAGACCACGCGACCACATAGGGCGTGAGCCGGCCACCTACCGTGTTGGCGTCGCACCAACATGCGCAGCCGTGTCGCACCAACCTGCCTAGAGAATACACGCAGTACACCACCCCTCCTACGATGTAGCGCGCGATACACTGCCCCCTCCCGTGAAAAGCCGCGTCGCCACCTACCGCTCCACACGACGCGGCCCCACCTCGTTCACCCCGTGGCCCACACCTTGTCAGATTCTCCCGATTCCTCCACCTACCCCGTCGCCCTCTCTCCTCGATCCTCTCCTCCCTGTCACAAGTCGCCCTTCCTCATGCCTGGTTTGCCCCGTGGGCGTGCCTCCTCTCTACAGAACCATAGGCGGCTCGTCCTCGCCTCGTCCCAGTGTTGCCCTTCTTTGTCATCGAGCACCACCATCCCCGTCGTCCTCCCATGACGTGCAAGCCCGGCCACGCCCGCCCCGAGACCTTGAGCTGCCTCCCCGCGAGCGCTCTCCCTCGCCTCTGCAGCAGCCGGTGCCAAGGACGCCGCTCCATGTTGAGCCCGCCACCACGCCTCTGCGAGCCTGTCGAGCTCGCCGCCCTCTACAAGGTTGCCCAGCACCGCCTCTCCGGTCGTCATCATCCCGCGCGGGCCCCCGAGCACGCCGCCGCATTCCCTTGTTGCCCCGGCCAACCTCCTCTCCTCGTTGGAGCATCTCTGCCCCGAGCCGCCCCGCTCGCCCTCCACCTGCGCGCGACACATGCATGCAGGCTGTGTCCTCCTTGGAGCCCTCCCACAGCTAGTTCTCGCACCGTCCCACTTCGCCTCCCATCGAGTCGGCCATGTAACCGCGCTAGGCCCCGCCTCCCATCTGTCGGGCAGAGCCCTGATGCCTCCTCGCTGTGGCCATGTCCGCCCCTTCCTAGAGCTACCGATTAGAGTTTGGGCCAACCACCAACACCCCTTTTACCTAAGCACTACGGCCAACCAAAGCACGCTGACAAGACGCGTCAAGATCTCCTCACCAACAAGACCGGCTTGATGCCGATGATTTCGAAGTTTGTACATGGAGCCACCCGAAGAACCACCGACGCTTGAAGCCGAGAGAACCACGCCGAGAGCCTGTAGTACCCAGAGGACGACACTAGACCAGAACATCAAGACCTCCTTCATGGAACGTCAAGACCCAGGATCCGAAGATCCGAAGACCAAGCCCCGATCCCGAGGACCCGAAGACCGAACACGAAGCCCTCCGAACCCCGAGACCTTCGGAATCGAGATGTGTGACCCCTATCTGAGACCCGATTTTTATAATATAACATTATCACTTGATGTAAATTAAATTGTTCATGCTCGCATACATATTCATTTGTTTGTGGGTACCTTGTCGATTCACCTCACCATTAAATATGGAGACCATATGCGGGATATTCTTATCTTATATTAGCTCCATTTAAATTGGCGTAGCGAACCGATGCCATGTTTTTCCTTGTTATGCCAACATTTAAATTGCGAGGTACCCAAACAACATGAACCACTTAATTAATTCTTGGGGACCCCGATTCAGTTTAATATTGTCTAGTTGCATCACATCTTTGCCATGTCATGCAGCATGCCTAATCTTCTGCCATAGTATTAAAAAGTGCATCTGGTGTTTCTTTTAGTGCTTTGCTTCTTCACGGATTAGGTTGTTGAGTTGATGTGAGCTTCGACAAGTTCTTCGGATAATGTACCTTCGGCAGTGTTTCCTAGGGGAGCATTCTCCCCCTTTCTACCTATTTTGTGTTTATAGTCTTTACTTCCTCCTACTGATCTATTACCATCCATGTTGAGATGCTTTAGTTTCCGTACCAGTTTGAGGCTACAGACGCCGACTAGAGGGTCGCCATTCTCAGATTGCATCACAACACCACCAAAGGAGATCCACTCCATTGTTCATCACTTCCCCCATCGGTCCATCCACTAGCCATAGCCATTGCTTTGTACTTTAGATCCCCCTGTTATTTGGCAACCATTGTAAGAATATTTGATTTCAGTCTAAGTATTTGTATGATGTTTTATTTCTCCGATCTATTTGTTATGAGTGAGTAGTCCTCATGGGCTGTAGGTTGGGGAGAAACCTTGCAGCGATTATGTGCATCTAGATCATGGGAGAATTTTATTTTGTTTGGAATTGTGATTTGTTTCTTTTGTTTCTTCATCTCTTGTCTCGATCTATGGACTTGTAGGTATCCAAGATCCCATAGATTGATAAAGGCTTGAGGTGGGATACTTGGCTAGCTGCGGTCTCATAGGAACCTTAGTGACAGAAAAGGTAGTACGGTCTTCGCTTAGCGCCCCATTCAAGATCAACAACAACATCACCACTTAAAGCTTTGATCTGTGTTTTACACTTAATAATCGTTTGTAACCCGTGGCTTCAGTGTGCTCTCGGTTGGATTAAAAGTCTATTGCTATGCCCACTGCATCACGGGGGATCTAGAATATTAGGATGTGTTACCCACAAGATATTATCTCCATTCAAAAATTATACATGACTATGCTTATTATTATATTTTATCCCATTTGATGTGCAGCTGCAGGTGGATCTTCAACCCAAGCATATCTCCATCCATTGATTCAAACCCATTATAAAGTGAACTATACTGGTCTGGTCTAGTAAGGTAAAACGAACAAACAAAGTCTTGTAGACGTGTCCTTTTTTATTACCTTTTATCAGTACTTTCCGAGGTTCGTTTAAACCTAGGTCTTCTAGGGAAAAGCTATTATACTACATCTATGAATCCAGATCGAAGGTATCAACCCTTTTTCTAGCGTCGTTGCCAGGGAGGCAATTTTGCTATCCTGGTGAGGTCATTAGATACCTTGTTCTTAGTTTAATTTTATTTGTAGTTTAATTCTTGTTATTAGTTTACTTTCTTGTTATCTATTTGAAAACCGAAAAAAGTTAGTTACTTGTTATTCGTTTTCATTACTTAAAAAATTACCAAAAAGATAAGAGCCATGGCTCAAAAGAGATTAGGGGAGTATGTTACTCACACTTATGATTTTATTCGTGCTCCCATCACTCAGTCACAATTGATGCGGAAACCAATGAGATAATACCTAACCTTTTAATTTTGGTTCAACAAAACCAATTTTGGGGGTTCATCCACTGAAGATTCGGGATTGCACTTAAATAGTTTTACTGAAATTTGCAACATGATGTGTATCAAGGATGTAGATCCAAATGTTGTTAAGCTAAGATTGTTTCCTTTCTCTCTCAGAGGAAAGGCTAAGAATTGGTTGCTATCTCTACAAGAGGGCACTATTAAATCTTGAGAGGAATGTACTAATTTGTTTATGACTAAATTTTTTCCCAGCTAAGACTATGTAGCTAAGATCCAACATTACAAGCTTTAGAAAATAAGACCGTGAGCAGCTAGTGCTTGCATGGGAAAGGATGAAAGAAGCCGTAATGAACTATCCTAGTCATGGGATAGAAGAGTGGCTTATATTACATTTGTTTTATAATGGTATTAAACCAATGTCTAAGTCTATGCTAGATATTGCAGCAGGAGGAACGGTCATGGGAAAGAAAGTGAGTGTTGCCAAGAAATTACTTGATGATATGCAAAATAACCATGCCCAATGGCATGTGGAAAGAACCTCGAAGAGAGTAAGTTCAATTATAGAGGTAAACAATGAATAGCTTACATCTAAGGTAGATGAGTTGCTTAGCTTCGTAAAGGATAAGGAAGATACCCAAGTTAATTCTATCACTGCCGATGTTAATGATGTTAATTTTACATCTCATAATCCTTTTAATCCTGCATGGAAAAATAATTATGCTTCCAATGTTAAAAAATATCATGCTAATCCTGAAGGAGCTTGTGAGCTCCCCGGATTATTCATCCGATAAATCCCTGTTATGTATATATCCATGTTCCCATGATCAGTGAGCCATGGAACATAACCGATAAGTATCATTACAACATCCGAAACATAACGAATTACAAGACTTACATCAATGCCATTATGGCTACACCATCCTTAGCAGTGGAATATCATCATGCGCAGAGCCCAATCGTGCATCAACCTACAGGCAGCTGACTAGGAAGACAGCCTAGCTCGCTGGATGTCACCTTAATCTTCCGATGTCGAACCTCTGAAAGTCTGGTCAAGTAAATAGCCAGGGACAAAGCTGTGAGTACTTTTGAATGTACTCGCAAACCACCAGGATAAATGAAATAAGGAAATGCAAGTCTGGTTGTGGCGAGATAGCTCTATCTGGGGTTATTCTTGAAAAACCTAGACTACCTCTTGTAGTTATGGCATCTCCATATCTTTGTTGAAAAAGAGTTTTGAAAACATGCCTTTGTTTTATAAGTCAAGACATCTCCATATCTTTGTTGAAAAAGAGTTCTAAAAACAGTTTTGGAGTAAAAACCCTTTGTAGACCTTTTCGACCACCTCAGGTCAAAGTAAAGCTTTCGAACTCGGGCTCCCTCGGAACCTTCGTCCTTTCATCCGTTCTTTCCAAACAAACACCGTTTGGGTACTCCTAGCCATCACCTTTCCAACCGTCCTTGACCGTGGACACGGCTATTCGAATAGATTATACTCTGCAGAGTTTGTGCACTTCCCCACAAGAATCAATACATCCGCCGGGATACAACCACGGCCCACTACCACTGTAGATGGGGGTCCGGATAATCAAACCTAACTTTTCGCTTGTCGACCCTAGTAAAGGCTGCTTTTCCTTTTGGGTTTGTTCTCCCCGGCAACGAGTATGTGGCTCCTAGCCATAGTCCTGCCTTCCGTACACGCGCATACCTAAGCCACAACTTGGCGTATACCTTAATCTGGTGACTCCACTTCCTTCCGTACTACCTAAGTCATACCGTCCGCGGGAGACCCAATTGTTGCACCGGCCTCCTGCCAGAACAGGCTCACTCTTGCCGAAGCAAGCTACAGGCTTCAGATTCGAGATCTGGTAGCGCCTGCCCGGGCTTCAAGGGATCTCTCCCTATAAGCATTATACAAGCTGCCTCGGCTAATGTAGACAAACTACGAGTTAAGCCCCAGGACCTGGGGTAATGTGGCTGCACTGATAAAATTGTTCCAGTAAAGGCGTAGAACATCCCTTCACTTTCTCATTTCTCATCAACACCATTTCTTTTGTTAAAGCATCCGCTTGGAACGATGCCTGTTCCCAAGGGTTTTTACAAAACGGTTTTGAAACATTTGTAGTAGGGTAAAACCCAAAATACTTCATTTTCTCAAAAACCGGGGTTTTCAACGAGGTAGGATGCTGACCTTCTTACTCTCAGTCTAAAGGGATAAAAAGGTAGGTACATCAGGGTGGTGCCACGATGGACACAAAGTCATAACTTGGAGGAGCCAAGTTATTAGCGCAGTATTTATAAAATAAGACATGCAGATAAATAATGCAGTTTATAAAGAAGATACAAACAGGTAATAAAGAGAGTAGGACAAGTATCGGGATTCAGGAATGGTGGCTTGCCTGTGATCAGCAATAAGTCCCTAGACTTCTTTAGATAACCAAGAATTCCCAATAAATAATAATAAGAAGTCCCTTCCTTCTTGTTGTTAAACACTCTCACTATCGCCGTCATCGGGTACACATGCAAGAAGACAAGTCCACAATCAATACAAGGCATTCATGTAACAAACCATACAGCAAACAAACATAATGAATCCTACTTAACTTAGTAGGTTTTGGAGGAGTTGGGTATTGATAGTGGAATTACTAAATTGCCATGGAGGTGTTTTTCCATTTGGAAGATAGATGTCTAGGATAAATACCATGAACTTGGAGTGGGGTTCTGAGGTCAGTAGGATATTGTTGGGCCACGCCGAGAAAAACAAAACTTTTTCCTACGCGGTAATCCCAAGATCCAGCTCAGGTAGAAGTCCACGAGGATTACCACTAGACGCGCAGTTGCGGAATTGATGAAGCACGTCGCTTGATGCAGTGCAGTCCTCGTGATCCGTTCCGGTTCCACGATCCATGATCCGTTCTTTCTTCACGATCGTCGAAGTGCTGAACGTACAGCACCTCTGCCGGTATCCACACGTACGAGGAGGAGCACCGGCGATGGACTTCTAGGTCCGGTACGGCGGCGACGGGACTGGACTAGAGCTAGGGTTTCCAACACATGGAGTGACCTAACCTTGTGCTCTAAGCACCTGTGCCCCAGCTTATATAGGGAGTGAAAGTGGGCTCCACTCACTTGTGGACCATTCACAAAAAGGCCTATATTTGCCACTGCAAGTCTCACTTGCTGACTAAGTCCATGTCACTATTTGGGTCCAACCCAAATAGGTTTCATGTTTGGGTCTAACCCAAACTGCTCCCGCTCTTAAGTGTGTGAACCGACAGGCTCATGGTAACCCAGACACGATTTCGAGTCTCACTCGTGATCGATCAGTTGGTAGCGGCTCCTAGCAGAACGTGCCAACTCCCAAGTACCAATAAGTCATGATGACATACCTTCCAATGCGACTTTTGTCTGAGTCCCTTTTGCCTCACGATATACCTTGTCGGACTATAGGCGAATGATCGTCATCCCTTAAATAGTCCGACTCTCTTTCTTGATCCGAGATAAGTGATTCATCTGACTAACTCTTAGTCGGCTGCCTCGGTTAACACTTATCCGAGATGCGCATGGCCATGCTTTCTGAATCATATCTTCCGAGAGGGCCCAGATAATATCTCTCCGGATGGAGGGGCAAAATCCCGTCTTGGTTATTCACATCACGCAGCTTGATTCTCAGTCGACCCGAACTCCGCCTTTATAACTGCCCAGTGACGGAACAGCGTTTGACAGAACCTAAGTCGGTGATCCTCAACTCGAATTGTGCAATAACCTCAGGTCTAAGGATTACATTGATTGAGACATGCAAATGACGACTTGTTCGTTGCATCTCAATATGGGTCAGTCCGACTCGCTAAACTCTTTAGCCGAATCCGTGTAAGTCGGAATAGCATCCCCATGCCCATGACAAGTGGAACCTAGTCACCTGCTGACTTTCACATTGGTCTAAGTTGTGTGTCCAGCACAACCTCAATGACCAAGGACAATTAGTATGAACAACATGAATATATAGTTCCACAATCAAATCACATATTCGATGATACATATCAGCAGTTCATACATGGACCATAACCTTATGAATACATTGGGAATAACATCATACATGATTGCCTCTAGGGCATATTCCCAACAGATACCAATGGCAATAAGGATACCCTCAGATAGGTCTTCATAATACAAAACCAACACAAGAGGTTTCACTTGATTATCAATTATTTAGACATAATTATGATTTTTATAGTGGAAATAACTCTAGTTTGAGGAATAATTCACCAGAATTTATCTGGAGGCCCCAAAATTATTTCCTTGGCTGGTTAGGTAGTGCTTGATGTACTGAACCACCTAGAGTTGGAATCTTGTCAAAATAATTAACAGAATGCCCTCAGGAAATTCCCAAGGGCAGTTCTGTATGGTTTTTCTCTTTTTCACCAGATTAATTATACACAAGCTATTGACTTGATTCCAAGGGCAGCTGTTAGGCCTTTAGAATACCTTTCTGTAGAAATTGGATTCACTCTGTTTGGAGTTGCCAAACACCTTGAGTGATTTATTTAGTGAAAATACGCCTTACAGAAGTATTTAAATCACTAAAATTCAACCAGAGCTCAGTAAATTTTGAGCTGCTGGGGATTGATAGATTTTGATACAAGGGTGTACTGGGAGGTGGAATCAGGTAAATACCTCACATGGTTTGACATAGAGAATTTATCCAAAGCAAATAAAGGCTAATTTTGTTATTTTTGCTAAAGACACACTTCTGTTCACCTTGGCATAAGACCTATGCTGGATGATAGGTATATCAAATACCTTTCAGTAGAGCTTTGTTACATCTCAAATGAGTAAGGCTAGCTCACAGAGGAATTTATTTAGTGTACCAGATACATTTTAGTGGATTAATTCCCAATAAATAAATAATATTATGTTTGGCAAGGGACTGGTTTTGTATGATGCACAAAACAGGTAGCCATCTAAGAAAATTTAGATGGGTCCATTTGGAGTTATTTATCATTTTCAAAAGGATTTAATCCTACTGGTATTTCTCTGGATCTGAAATTTTAAAGAAAAGAAAAGGGGCATCAGGGGGTTGGGCTGGATCTGGGGAGGTACTGGGCCGGCCGGGGGGAATCGGCCCACGGTGCACTAGGCGACGCGCGGGAGCGGCGCGGTTCAAATCTGACTAGCGGGGCCCGCCAGTCAGCGACGGAGGGGCGCTGAAGCGGTATCGGCGGCTGCGGGTCGTTCGATTAAATGGGGATCGACGGCTCGTTGCTGTCATCCACCTGGGCTCGCCGGCGACGAGTGCTAACCCTAGCAGAGGACGGCGCGGGGCAGGAAGCTCACCTGAGGGCTCGGGAGAGGCCGTGGAGGCGGCAGGGCGACGCGGTCGACGACGGCGACCTCAGGGTTGGGCGGAAGGAGGGGGTTCCTCGACTGGATCTGGCCCACGCGGTGACGACCTAGGAGAGCTCGTCGGAGCTCACCTGTGCGGCTCGAGGAGGTGGTCCTGGGCGAAAAGAAGAGCATGGTTAGATGCAGGAGAGGTAGGGGAGCTCGACTAGGTGACATGCAGAGGGAGAAGCAGAGGGAATGGGAGGCCTTGCTCGGTTTTTGTAAAAGGCCCGAGGCGCCTTCTTATTCCTTCGGGCAGCACAGGGCAGAGGAGGAAGAGTGGAGCTGGGGGAAGTAAGTGGGAGGGAGAGGGGGCAAATGCAGGGCAGGGGAGTGCTGGGGTGGCCTACTGGCCTTTATACCAAGGAGGAGGGCTAGATGGAGAAAATGACCAATTTGGACATGGTGGAGCGGGAATGCTGGCCAGGGATTGGTCCAGGGGATGGTGGGGAGGGGTAGGAATGGGTTTTCATCATGCTGGATCAGAGAGGGAGGGGTGGCAGCTGTGGTAATTAAGTGGGGGTAAATCCTTGCAAGATTTGCTTGTCTCTCTCTCTCTCTACTAGTACAAGGGTAAAATGGACAATGCTACAGTGTTGGTCAACCAGGGGAGTGTTGGGTGCTGAGGGGGGAGTGCTTGACAAGCTTTGGTGGTGATTTGATCCTAGCTTGGTTCAAGTTTGCTTGGTTTGCAAAATTTGATCCCAAGAGGGCTTGTGAAGGAACTTCACAAACTTGCATTGGACCAGAGGAGGAAATGGTACTGGTAGATAGATGAGGTCAAGGTAGACTCCTAGGATTTAATTGAGGTTTTTATAAGGGGTTTTAGTCCTTATAAATCCATTTATTCAAAAAGGACAGAAGTGGTTTCTAGAAGATCATTTGATATTTTTACATTGGACTAGGTTGGTTTCTGGTTTGGGAGGTTCCCAAATGTGGATACACACTTAGGGGAATTTTCCCAAGATTTATTGGGGATTAAAAGTATTTAAAACAATTATTATTCCAATTTAGCCATTTAAGAAAATGGGATAAAATAATAATAAAGCTTCTCAAAACTATTTATTTTTGAGATGGGAAGATAGGGTATGATATATGGAACTCACTTGAGCCAAAAATTGGAGAAGTGTTTTGGCAAAAACCAAACTTTCCTTTAGGGGAGAAGTTTTGGAGGTTTTTGTCTAATAAGGAAATTCTATAGATTTAGGGCCATAATAATTATGGATAATATTTGATAAATCTTGATGATCAAGGTAGAGGGTGTATACAAGGTGTAGCAAGCATTTTCAACCTTGGTATTGGAGAATCCAAGTTGATTTTGGTGGAATACCTTAGATTAGGGATCTAGGGTGGTGTTATTTTTATACCACCTAAACATGGTTGTATCTTGGAGTTCAGAGTTCACCTTGATGCAAGGGATAGATGGATAGGTAGACCAAGTCATATAGATGATCATGGAAGGAAGAGTTTGAATTAATTGCATTTGAGGTGATCTAGAAATGGTGGCAAACTTTGTTGAAAATAAGGCTGCCATACCAAAAGAGTTATGATGCCTTATAAACCAAGTGGGTTTAATAAGCACAAGGATCCAATTGGAACAAATGAAGCAGATGTTGATAGACCTATATGAGTATATCACAACCATGCCAAGGGTTGGTCCATAGAAGGTTGGATGAGGATGTGAGCGTCTTTCAAAGTAGGCATGATGACTAGATTTGCAGGAAAAGTTATTTTTTGCCTGCAAAACCATCAAGAACAAGTGGGTTGGAGGAGGATCTAACCAAGGGCAAAAGTTGTCCTTGGTAGTCCTTAGGATGGTTAACAATATGGTTCATATGAAATTCCAAAAATGCACAAGGGTTGAGAAAGGGAGGCATTCAAAAAGGTGATGTTGAAACAATTTCCAGACTTAGTCGAATTTGGCAGTTTTGAGGATTTTGACTAGAGTATGAGAGGGAATGTTCTTGGAGGGATTGCAAGGTACCAAGCATTATCAAGTGGTTGATGATGAAATGTAGATTGAGTAGAAGGGATCCATACTTAATATTGGTCTTCAAGTACTTGGAAGCTTCTAGAATGGACCACTTCAGAATTGATCTGGCTAAGGGTTTTGGATGATCACCTGGTAACTAGTGATTTGATCTTGCTTTGATATCTGGCCTAGGATGTGGTGATTTGGAAACCTCTTGATCTTAGTGATGAGCTCCTATAGTAGCTCATACTACTTCCTAAGCAAACAAGTCAAACACCAGATCAAGGCAACTCATCAGACAGCAGATCAAGGCAACTCATCTTATAACCTAAACAACTCCACTACTGGGGTTACCATCAAGCTTAAATTGAGGTAAGAAGGGTAATTTTGAAAGGTTGGGGTTTGAAAGAGGTAAGAGTCCTTGGTATCTCTACCAAGAGTAGAATTCAAATGCTTTGAAAAGAGCTTTTTGGGGAGACTAGGGGTAAGGTTAGTTGAGGGTTCTGTCTTGAGAACATAAGGAGGTTATATTATATATCCCTCCATAGTTTTGTCAATAGAAACTACTAAAATAGTTTTGGTTGCATAAGCATGTTGGCTCAGGTTTTGAAATGTCAGAACATTTGAGAATATGTAAATTGAGCCAGGATAGTTTTGGTAAGTAGCTTTTGGTAACTGATGGTTAGGTAAGGAGTATCATATGGTATACACTCACATGCACAAGCACAATCAAATAACAAGCAAACACTGCACCAGATACAAGAAAAAGTTTTTATTCCCCCTGATTTTTGTATTCTGGACAACTAATCAGGGTTGCTGAAATTGGGATGTTACAGACCTTCCCTCCTTAAAAGAATCTCGTCCCGAGATTCGAGAGAGTAAGATTAGGGGATTCGTCTGGGAGTTAGTGCTATGGGCTTCTTGTGTACTAACTTGTCAGATTAGTCTTCGAACAGGGTCACTGCAGCAGGGAGGTTGATCTTCATTAGCCTTGAGAGCACAAGAGTTGTGTTGGATTCAACCATGATTGCGAGGAGTGATCTTCCGGCTCCTAGGATTTATGGTGTCTGTCCTAAGGGATTATTGTAGTCTAATATACGTCCTTGGGTCCTACTGTTGGATTTCTTCGGGTAGAGGATTATTCTATTTTGCGGGAAAGATGCAGTCTTTCCCCCTTAGGATTAGACTAGGGTAGGTCGGAGAGTTGGTATAGTCCTCGCTTCTAGGAGTCGCAGATGGATCTTTGAAAGCTGGCGCCCATATTCATTTTGGAGTCTGGATTGTCAGAGGGCGTCCCATTCTGGAGGTCTTCTGTAGAATCTTCAGATAGACCGCCTTCTAAGGATTCAGTGGAAAGACGCAGTCTTTCCACCTTAGAGCTTCATTAAGGTGCTTTAGAAGTGGTGCAGACCTTCGGCCTGGGAGAGTTGTCCTGGGGTTAGCGGGAGGCTGCATCTTCCTGGAGTCCTGAGCTAAGGTCGTCAAGTGACGCCCTATTCTATACACCTTGGTGAGGGAGGTTTCCTAACGAAGCTTTATGGAGGGAGCTAAGGACAAGCTAGCGGTTTATGACTCTCCTGGCTAGCGTTTATTTAGGGCTGATGCCTTTAGCGTTGGTGGAGAGGTCTTCACTTGAATCTCTTGCGTTGCTTCTGCTTGAGGGCGGAGCGGACTCGTTGTCTTCATGCATCCTCGTCTTTGGGGAAATGAAGTATTGGGGCTTTCTGGTGAGGAATTTCCCGGGGGTGGTAAGCGTTCCGGGTTGGGTCTGATGCAACGTCTTGGGTAAAACACGCAAGAGGTATACATCAAGCAAGCATAGCAATCTAAGGAAGTTATTACATAACAAGCCAGTCTGCATCTGAGGGTGCTAATTGTACTTAAGCATTACAAAACACGTTCAGGGACGATACAAGACTCTACCTATTGCTAGCAGGGCGAGTACCGCAACGCGGGTGATTACTCGGAGGGTGCATCTGTGGTTTGCTGCTGACTCAGGGGGGTTCAGCTACTGCAGCTCTTCTGGGGTGTGCAGGATATTCAGCTCGTATTCAGTGAAGGTGAGAGTGGTGCCTTCCCAAGGTGCAGGGTTGGATGTTGACTCGGTCGGAGCGGTTGACTGTACGATAGGGTGGTACTCATTGAGGAAGGGCAGTTCATCGTCAGTCCCGGAATTTTCGTCTTCAGGGGTTGGGGGTACTTCAATGGTCAGCTTCTTCTCCAGGCGAGCATTGGTGGCTCTCAGACTTCTTTCGCGCTTACGAAGTAGGTTGATATCCATCTTCAGAAGCAGATTCTCTCGCCTGGCCTTGTCAAGATTTTCCTAGGAACATTGGAGTAGATATTCCATGTTCTCTAACTGATTCCCAATGCAGCAGGTGAGGAAAGACTCAGCAGGAAGCCCATCTTGGTCGCGCTTTCCAAACAGGTGGTAAGGGGTATCCTTCAACTCATCTTCATGGATCTTGCAGAGGCGCGCCATGATCTCCTGTATGGCTCGCACCACGCCATCTACCCAGTTGCTATCGAGGAAGGTGAAGATTGTGGGCACGGTATCCTCATCGGGGGAGGGAATCACAGCCTTGATGACCCATTGCATCACATTGGTGTTACTGCGAGGAAGTTCGGTTCCTTCAATTGTCGGTGAGGGTCTCTTGACTATCTTCAGCAGGTTGTGAAGTTGCTCCTCAAATGGCCAGAAATTGTCTCCAACAATGATGCGCTCCGAGCGGAAAGAGGCCATCTACAGCAGATTTTTGAGATGGGGTCGGGTTAGTGACAAGTGTGCAAGATTTTACCGTTAGAAAATCATATTAATGCAAGTAGTTTTCAAAAATGGAGTGGAAAAGACATAAGCAGTTTTGCAAATAGTCATCTCTTCTCCCTTGTCTTTTTAGAAAATAGGTTTGTCGTTTCCTGTCTAACGTTCATGCTAGCTAAGGTCTCCTACAGTCAGGATGGCTCTAATACCAAGTCTGTGGGCTCCCAGGATTATTCATCCGAGAAATCCGAGCCATGGAACATAACCGACAAGTATCATTACAACATCTGAAACATAACGAATTACAAGACTTACATAAATTTCATTATGGCTACACCATCCTTAGCAGCGGAATATCATCATGCGCAGAGCCCAATCGTGCCTCAACCTACAGGCAGCTGACTAGGAAGACGGCCTAGCTCGCTGGACGTCACCTTAATCTTCCGATGTCGAACCTCTGAAAGTCTGGTCAAGTAAATAGCCAGGGACAAAGCCGTGAGTACTTTTGAATGTACTCGCAAACCACCAGGATAAATGAAATAAGGAAATGCAAGTCTGGCTATGGCGAGATAGCTCTATCTGGGGTTGTTCTTGAAAAACCTAGACTACCTCTTGTAGTTATGGCATCTCCATATCTTTGTTGAAAAAGAGTTTTGAAAACATGCCTTTGTTTGATAAGTCAAGACATTTCCATATCTTTGTTGAAAAAGAGTTTTGAAAACAGTTTTGGAGTAAAAACCCATTGTAGACCTTTTCGACCACCTCGGGTCAAAGCAAAGCTTTCGAACTCGGGCTCCCCCGGAACCTTCGTCCTTTCATCCATTCTTTCCAAACAAACATCGTTTGGGTACTCCTAGACATCACCTTTCCAACCGTCCTTAACCGTGGACACGGCTATTCAAATAGATTATACTTTGCAGAGTTTGCGCACTTTCCCCACAAGAATCAATACATCCATCGGGATACAACCATGGCCCACTACCACTGTAGATGGGGGTCCGGATAATCAAACCTAACTTTTCGCTTATCGACCCTAGCAAAGGCTGATTTTCCTTTTGGGTTTGTTCTCCCCGGCAACAAGTATGTGGCTCCCAGCCATAGTCCTGCCTTCCGTACACGCGCATACCCAAGCCGCAACTTGGCGTATACCTTAATCTGGTGACTCCACTTCCTTCTATACTACCTAAGTTATACCGTCCGTGGGAGACCTAATTGTTGCATCGCCCTCCTGCCAGAACAGGCTCACTCTTGCCGAAGCAAGCTACAGGCTTCAGATCCGAGATCTGGTAGCGCCTGCCCAGGCTTCAAGGGATCTCTCCCTATAAGCATTGTACAAGCTGCCTCGGCTAATGCAGACAAACTACGAGTTAATCCCCAGCACCTGGGGTAATGTGGCTACACTGATAAAATTGTTCCGATAAAGGCGTAGAACATCCCTTCACTTTCTCATTTCTCATCAACACCATTTCTTTTGTTAAAGCATCCGCTTGTAATGATGCCTGTTCCCAAGGGTTTTTACAAAACAGTTTTGAAACATTTGTAGTAGGGTAAAACCTAAAACAGTTCATTTTCTCAAAAACCGGGGTTTTCAACGAGGTATGATGCTGACCATCTTACTCTTAGTCTGAAGGGATAAAATGGTAGGTACATCAGGGTGGTGCCACGATGGACACAAAGTCATAACTTGGAGGAGCCAAGTTATTAGCGCAGTATTTATAAAACAAGACATGGAGATAAATAATGCAATTTATAAAGAATATACAAACAGGTAATAAAGAGAGTAGGACAAGTATCGGGATTCAGGAATGGTGGCTTGCCTGTGATCAGCAATAAGTCCCTGGACTTCTTTAGATAACCAAGAATTCCCAATAAATAATAATAAGAAGTCCCTTCCTTCTTGTCGTTAAACACTCTCACTATCGCCGTCATCGGGTACACATGCAAGCAGACAAGTCCACAATCAATACAATGCATTCATGCAACAAACCATACAGCAAACAAACATACTGAATCCTACTTAACTTAGTAGGTTTGGAGGAGTTGGGTATTGATAGTGGAATTACTAAATTGCCATGGAGGTGTTTTTCCATTTGGAAGATAGATGTCTAGGATAAATACCATGAACTTGGAGTGGGGTTCTGAGTTCAGTAGGATACCAATGTGCAATAAGGATACCCTCAGATAGGTCTTTATAATACAAAACCAACACAAGTGGTTTCACTTGATTATCAATTATTTAGACATAATTATGATTTTTATAGTTGAAATAACTCTAGTTTGAGGAATAATTCACCAAAATTTATATGGAGGCCCAAAAATTATTTCCTTGGGTGGTTAGGTATTGTTTGATGTACTGAACCACTTAGAGTTGGAATCTTGTCAAAAGAATGACCAGAATGCCCTCAGGAAATTCCCAAAGGTAGTTTTGTATGGTTTTTCTCTTTTTCACCAGATTAATTATACAGAATATAGTGAGTTGATTCCAAGGTAAGGTGGTAGGACTTTAGAATACCTTTCTTTAGAAATTGGATTCACTCTGTTTGGAGTTGCCAAACTCCTTGGGTGATTTATTTAGTGAAAATACTCCTTATAGAAGTATTTAAATCACTAAAATTCAACCATAGCTCAGTAAATTTTGAGCGCCTGGGGATTGATAGATTTTGATACTAGGGTGTACTAGTAGGTGGAATCAGGTCAATATCTCACTTGGTTTGACCTAGAGAATTTATCCAAAGCAGATAAAGGCTAATTTTGTTATTTTTGCTAAAGGCACACTCATGTTCACCTTGGCATAAGACCTATGTTGGATGATAGGTATATCAAATACCTTTCAGTAGAGCTTTGTTCCATCTCAAATGAGTAAGGCTAGCTCACAGAGGAATTTATTTAGTGTACCAGATACATTTTAGTGGATTAATTGACAATAAATAAATAAAATTATGTTTGGCAAGGGACTGGTTCTGTATGATGCACAAAACAGGTAGGCATCTAAGAAAATTTAGATGGGTCCATTTGGAGTTATTTATCATTTTCAAAAGGATTTAATCCTGCTGGTATTTCTCTGGATCTGAAATTTTAAAGAAAAGAAAAGGGGCATCAGGGGGCTGGGCTGGATCTTGGGAGGTACTGGGCCGGCCAGGAGGGAATCGGCCCACGGTGCACTAGGCGACGCGCGGGAGCGGCACGGTTCAAATCTAACTGGCGGGGCCCGCCAGTCAGCGACGGAGGCGCCGAAGCAGTATCGGCGGCTGCGGGCCGTTCGATTAAATGGGGATCGACGGCTCGTGGCTGTCGTCCACCTGGGCTTGCCGGCGACGAGTGTTAACCCTAGCAGAGGATGGCGTGGGGCGAGGAGCTCACCCTAGAGCTCGGGAGAGGACGTGGAGGCGGCAGGGCGACGCGGTCGATGACGGCAACCTCGGGGTTGGGCGGAATGAGGGGGTTCCTCGACTGGATCTGGTCCACGCGGTTACGACCTAGGAGAGCTCGTCTGAGCTCACCGGTGCGGCTCGAGGAGGCGGTCCTAGGCGAAAAGAAGAGCACGGTTAGATGCAGGAGAGGTAGGGGAGCTCGACAAGGTGACATGCAGAGGGAGAAGCAGAGGGGATGGGAGGCCTTGCTCGGTTTTTGTAAAAGGCCTGAGGCGCCTTCTTCTTCTTCCTCCGGGCAGCACAGAGTAGAGGAGGAAGAGTGAGTTGGGGGAAGTAAGTGGGAGGGGAGAGGGGGCAAATGCGGGGCAGGGGAGTGTTGGGGTGGCCTACTGGCCTTTATACCAAGGAGGAGAGCTAGATGGAGAAAATGACCAATTTGGACATGGTGGAGAGGGAATGTTGGCCAAGGATTGGTCCAGGGGACGGTGGGGAGGGGTAGGAATGGGTTTTGGTCATGCTGGATCAGAGAGGGAGGGGGTGGCAGCTGTGGTAATTAAGTGGGTGTAAATCCTTGCAAGATTTGCTTGTCTCTCTCTCTCTACTAGTACAAGAGTAAAATGGACAATGCTACAGTGCTGGTCGACCAGGGGAGTGTTGGGTGCTGAGGGAGAGTGCTTGACAAGCTTTGGTGGTGATTTGATCCTATCTTGGTTCAAGTTTGCTTGGTTTGCAAAATTTGATCCCAAGAGGGCTTGTGAAGGAAGTTCACAACTTGCATTGGACCAGAGGAGGAAATGGTACTGGTAGATAGATGAGGTCAAGGTAGACTCCTAGGATTTAATTGAGGTTTTTATAAGGGGTTTTAGTCCTTATAAATCCATTTATTCAAAAAGGACAGAAGTGGTTTCTAGAAGATCATTTGATATTTTTACATTGGACTAGGTTGGTTTCTGGTTTGGGAGGTTCCCAAATGTGGATACACACTTAGGGGAATTTTCCCAAGATTTATTGGTGATTAAAAGTATTTAAAACAATTATTATTCCAATTCAGCCATTTAAGAAAATGGGATAAAAAATAATAAAGCTTCTCAAAACTATTTATTTTTTAGATGGGAAGATAGGGTATGATATATGGAACTCACTTGAGCCAAAAATTGGAGAAGTGTTTTGGCAAAAACCAAACTTTCCTTTAGGGGAGAAGTTTTGGAGGTTTTTGTCTAATAAGGAAATTCTATAGATTTAGGGCCATAATAATTATGGATAATATTTGATAAATCTTGATGATCAAGGTAGAGGGTGTATACAAGGTGTAGCAAGCATTTGCAACCTTGGTATTGGAGAATCCAAGTTGATTTTGGTGGAATACCTTAGATTAGGGATCTAGGGTGGTGTTATTTTTATACCACCTAAACATGGTTGTATCTTGGAGTTCAGAGTTCACCTTGATGCAAGGGATAGATGGATAGGTATACCAAGTCATATAGATGATCATGGAAGGAATAGTTTGAATTAATTGCATTTGAGGTGATCTAGAAATGGTGGCAAACTTTGTTGAAAATAAGGTTGCCATACCAAAAGAGTTATGATGCCTTATAAACCAAGTGGGTTTAATAAGCACAAGGATCCAATTGGAACAAATGAAGCATATGTTGATAGAACTATATGAGTAGATCACAACCATGCCAAGGGTTGGTCCATAGAAGGTTGGATGAGGATGTGAGTGTCTTTCAAAGTAGGCATGATGACTAGATTTGCAGGAAAAGTTATTTTTTGCCTGCAAAACCATCAAGAACAAGTGGGTTGGAGGAGGATCTAACTAAGGGCAAAAGTGGTCCTTGGTATTCCTGAGGATGGTGAACAATATGGTTCATATGAAATTCCAAAAATGCACAAGGGTTGAGAAAGGGAGGCATTCAAAAAGGTGATGTTGAAACAATTCCTAGACTTGGTCGAATTTGGTAGTTTTGAGGATTTTGACTAGAGTATGAGAGGGAAAGTTCTTGGAGGGATTGCAACGTACCAAGCATTATCAAGTGGTTGATGATGAAATATAGATTGAGTAGAAGGGATCCATACTTGATATTGGTCTTCAAGGACTTGGAAGCTTCTAGAATGGACCACTTCAGAATTGATCTGGCTAAGGGTTTTGGATAATCACCTGGTAACTAGTGATTTGATCTTGCTTTGATATCTGGCCTAGGATGTGGTGATTTGGAAACCTCTTGATCTTAGTGATGAGCTCCTATAGTAGCTCATACTACTTCCTAAGCAAACAAGTCAAACAGCAGATCAAGGCAACTCATCAGACAGCAAATCAAGGCAACTCATCTTATAAACTAAACAACTCCACTATTGGGGTTACCATCAAGCTTAACTTGAGGTAAGATGGGTAATTTTGAAAGGTTGGGGTTTGAAAGAGTTAAGAGTCCTTGTTATCTCTACCAAGAGTAGAATTCAAATGCTTTGAAAAGAGGTTTTTGGGGAGACTAGGGGTAAGGTTAGTTGAGGGTTCTGTCTTGAGAACATAAGGAGGTTATATTATATATCCCTCCATAGTTTTGTCAATAGAAACTACTAAAATAGTTTTGGTTGCATAAGCATCTTGGATCAGGTTTTGAAATGCCAGAACATTTAAGAATATGTAAATTGAGCCAGGATAGCTTTGGTAAGTATCTTTTGGCAACTGATGGTAAGGTAAGGAGTATCGTATGGTATACACTCACATGCACAAGCACAATCAAACAACAAGCAAACATTGCACCAGATACAAGAAAAAGTTTTTATTCCCGCTGATTTTTGTATTCTGGACAACTAATCGGGTTGCTGAAATTGGGATGTTACGGAGCTCCTTATAATAATTATGATAATACTAATGGAGCAAATCATGGCAATACCCCGTTTTAGCAAACCGTTAGAACATTTATACAAGCTCAAATCGAGCAAAATAATATGCTTATTAAGATCACGGAGAACCATGAAAGTAGTATAGGAAGATTATCTAACTAGGCCATTGCAATTAGAAATGGTGTGCCTGCTCTACAGGAAAGAACAAAGACCGTGGAGGCTTAGCTGGGTAAGGTAGCAGAGACCGAAGCTCTCATGCTAGCAAAGTTTGCTGGAAAACCCAAGCCAAATTTGGTAGAAGACCTCAAGATGATGAGAGTAGTAACCACTGAAGAAAAACCTAAAGAGCTGGATTATAGCAACGCGCCAATACCAGAATATACTGTGGAAGATCTATTGAATCTGGTCACTGTGAAGAATCTAGGTATAGAACAAGGTAATGATGCTATGTACCAACAATTTATACAACAAGTAGAATCTAAGGTTCACGATTTAGAGATGGAGTATAAAAGACTAGATGATAAGCTTCTAGCTAAGCTAAATGATATATTTGAGCCCACTATTAAAGTAAGTTGGGAGTTAATGAGATGTTTGCACTTTGTGATCTTGGTGCGAGTGTCTCAACAATTTCCAAAAGCTTATTTGATAAATTAAACTTAGGGCCATTTGTTACAACTGAATTGAGACTCCATCTAGATGATTCAACTTATAAACAAGCTGCTGGGATAAAAGAAAATATAGTTGTTGAAATTAAAGGTAGTCCTGCTCTTATTGATCTTGTTATTGTGGACATGCCTAAAGATCCCATAGCACCTATAATTCTAGGTAGGCCATTCCTAAGAACTATTAAAGCCTTGATTAATTTACATGAAGGGAATGTGAGAATAGGGCTACCATCTAGAGACCCCTTTATAGTCCACTTCCCAAGGAAGCAGAAGGCCAAGCCTAATGATGATGATGGTGTAATTACTTTGAAAGCTAACTACTTTGGAGTGTGTGTTCCACTTCACAAACCTAAGTGATTGCCGTCAAGGTTAAGCTAATTGACCTTAACTAGAAGAGCTTCATGGAAGGCAACCCATGTGAAATAAAATTCTTTCTTTATATTTTCTATTGAACTAATATTGTGGTAGTTTTGTTTTTGTTTTTGTTCTTAATAAAGAGTGTTCAAGAAGACCTATGGAGAGAGGAGAACAAATAAGGTAATCCTCTATATTTTATTTTACTAACACATGTCCTAAGAAGTATTGTTGGATCATTACTTATTATTTTTGTTGTTATATAGTCCTTTGATAAGATGTGCAAATGCGCATGGAGCTACTAATCAAATTCCTTGACTTTTGTAGTTCACAGTGTTCTTAACGACCACGGGTATGGCCAGAGTGGACCATATTGTGCGCCCGTACCACATCGAGCCAAAGGGAGATAAAAATTTGATGTTTGCTGAAGGGAACAATGTCGATAATGACCACTGGTACAGCTGGACATGCCCGTACCACGTGCCCATACCGTACCCTCGAGCAAATATCATATTTCAAGCAAAGTCATCGCAGCGATAACGACCAGCAGTACTGGCGTGCATCACCATACCGCGCCCGTACCGAGTGCCCCTCCTAGGAGAAGTCATCGCCCCCAAGGTAAGTTACCCGGTACGGGCGGGATCCGGCCGTACTGCCCGCTCGTACACGTACGCGGCCGCCATAAGCACCTCGAGGATGTAACCTAAAAATCCCCAAATCATATTTTCTCTTTCTTCTCCCTCCAAACTCCAAACCACCTCCATTGGATCTTCAAATTTACTCTGTCTTTCTTTGATTCTTTGCACTCATTCGATCTAAGGTATGATTCTCCTCCGGTCCCCAACTTATTTGTGCAAAAGCTTCACTCAATCATTTATCATTGTCAATCTACACATAGGTCTTGTTCTTGATTCAATCTTGATATTAAGTATGCTTAGCATTGTTTTAGAGGAGTTTCTTTTGTAGTTAGTGTAGAGAATCACTTATGCAATGTTTTTATTGCACCAAAAAATATTAGCAACCTTTATTTACTTTGTCTTGTTTTCATTTATTAGATGAACACGAGGAGTCGTACACGTGAGATAGCTGCGGAATCCTCCGCACCACCCGTTGATACGTTAACCCCTGAGTCACTTGGTATCGAGTTCACCGAGGAGTTCCAACTGATTCGTTACGATTGTCTCAATATTCGAGAAATCAAGTCCACCAAGTGGGTGTGTCCTTATATCCTGAACCAACTTGGAATTTCGTGGTGATTTTGATTTACTTTGAAACAATGTTGGTTTGTACAATTTTTTCTTTTAGGATGTTGCCATGTATCGTTGCTTGACGCTCGAGTTCTTCAGCACCTTGACGCACACGGTGAATCCTTATGGTTGTTCTGAGGAACAAAGGCCCAGAGTTGATCGAATCAAATTATGGCTTATAAACTATGAGTATACTTTAACACTCAGCTAATGGGCTCAATGTTTTGGGTTTGCCAACAACACCACCGATGTACGCACAACTACCTTTGTTTTAGATCCTTCCCTTCACAATATTTTAATTTGATGAGAATTCATGGAAACACACCCAAGGGGAACCAAATTGGTCATCCTGATATTCAATATTTATTCTATGTGATTGCTAACACATTGTAGGCACGTGGTGAGTTTACTAGAGTTAATGAGGAGGACATGTTGATCCTTGCAAAAGCTTCTCTTATTAATTGTAACATAATGCTAAATTTGGGCGCTCTTTTTATGTTTTACCTTAAGTATCAGGCTCTTCAATCTCGAGGACCCATATGTGGAGGAGGAGTTGTGACCGTTCTTGCACGTGCACTTCGCATCAACCTAGGTAACATCCAACCATTGACTGGAACTAACTGTCTCGGTCTCTCTACTCTAAGAGCATGTGGTATGATTTCTAAAAATCATGGTAGGTATTCCTTCAATGTACCTGGAGCGGATCACTTGATCCCAGCTCCTTTGCCTAAAGGTTTATTCTCTATCGAGGATGGACGTTTGTGTTATGAAATGCAGGTTGAAGCTAATCTATCCCAACAAGAAATACCCATGGGAGGAGGAGGAGATGAAGAAGTAGAACAAGGAGGACCGAACAAGATGTGCATCCACCAAACTACTACACCACCTATGAAGACATCTATGCACTTGAAGGAAATGTTCAAAACATGAACAACCTCTCCATCAACCTTCGATATGCCACTTCAAGGCTCGTCGCCCAGTTCCATGATTGGAGCAACCAATGGAACGTGGGAGATTATCCACCGCCACCACAACGAGCAACAAAAGGGCTTGCAAAAGCCTAATCTTGGGGATGTGTTCCCCTGGCAAATTTATTTGTGTAATAACGAGGTTGGACTCCAGCTCCTTGGGAGCTTTGAAACACTCATGTTGGCTTGTTCCAACACTTTTCTTTTTTCCTTTTGGTTTTTAATTTGCTTTTGTTTTAGTTTATTTTTGTTTTCTTTTGTTTTTCTTTTCTTAAACCCTTGCTTGGTCACATGTTCTTTTCTATTCTTTAATCCATATCCTCAAAAATGCAAAATATTTTTCCATTTTTCCTTTTTTCGTAAACATGGATTCATACTTTGCCTCTTTGCTTTAATATCATTTCGAGAATAATCATGTTTGGGTTTTGAAGGAACACATCCCTATATGGAAGAGGATCATGAAGTCACTTACGAGAGGTATGTCCTATGTCTCCCACTTATGAAGTTTGAGTTGTTTATCTTAGTTGGTTGATTTGCTAAGATGCCATGCTAGTGGTAAGTAATTTAATATGGTTAGAGTAAGGCTTTTTATTGGTATGATGATTAGTTTTTGAAGCTCTTGCTCTAGTTCTTTTAGTTAACCAAGTCTTGCCTGGGAAAAAATAATGCCAAATAGGTACAATAAGAAAAAGTCTGAAATTTATGACTTGTTTGATGAATGATTGTCTTGAGAGTATACCCTTGATGATACTTAACCCCATAGGTATTTTGATAGTCTTGACGACACTCATGAAAGGAGTTGTTTGATTGAAATAAAGTCTAGTGGTAATTGTGATGCATGCCAAATCTAACCTTGTGGATCAAACCGCGATACTAGCTCAAAAAAGAGAGAAAGAAGTGAGACAACTTTGTTCTATGTCTGTAATGCACACCTTTGGGATGCCAACAACTCCGCTAGATTTTGAACGATCTATGGTATAACCCTGTATTTTGGCTATGACTTGATGACATGAGTGGCACCCGTGCCAATATATAGGCAAAAGTATTAGTACTCTTAAAGGTTGTGCAAACACTTGCAAAATAAACAATTAGCGATCCTCCAAAAATGAAAGAAAGAAAAAAGATATCTATGAGGATCCACATAACAAGTCCTTGGCATGGTTTCATTACTACTTTACGAGTTTTTCTTGAAAAATAATGATTGGATTAGAAGTATTTTTGATAGACTTGATTTATTGATGTGGGTGTAAATAAGACACTTCATTGTTATACTATTTGGGACAAGAAACTCTCTTACTCAATTATGCTATTTAAACATACTAGTGTTCCTTGGCAAGCTGAGAGTTAATTAGAGGAATTGGATTGATTCCTACACTTCTAGTTACTTATACTTATATTAAACTTTAATTTGATTATCTTGACTTACCGGAGCTTGTATAGTATTCTTATCATCTCTCTAACTTTGATAAGCTTTGCAAATGAATGAAGTGTTGAGTGTATACGACTACCAACTGTAAGTGAACTCTTATTCTTGTTGTTTCAAGTTTAAACGCAGAATTCCTTATAGTTCTTTTGGTTCTTCTTGCTCGGGGACGATCAAGGTTTCAGCTTTGGGGAAGTTGATGGCTCCGATTTTATCCATCTTACACTGGGTTTAAACGTTGTTTTTGGTCAAATAATTGCCAAAGAAACTCTCAACGCTTTTCACTAATGACTAATAATTGCAAATATATGCAAATCATCTCTTTGATTTATGTTGTGCAGGAAATCACGGCTTTTAATGCGAAATAAGGAGTCATAATTAAGGATTTTGAGGAAGTACACACGGATAAGTAATTGCGGAGTCGTTCCAAGGCGTCAGCAAGCTTAACGGCCACTCGTATGGGAGCGGTCCACCGGTACCGCCCGCTCATACCAGGTTGCGATGGCTTCGCCTCGTCAAACCCTACAACTTTCGTGAAGACGACTATATATTTTGAGGCTCCAATCTGCGGCCAGAGGACCGCCATTCTCAGATTGCATCACAACACCACCATAGGAGATCCACACCATTTTTCATCCATTATTCATCACTTCCCCCATCCATCCATCCACTAGCCATAGCCATTGCTCTGTACTTTAGATCTCCTTGTGATTTGGTGACCATTGTAAGAATATTTGATTTTAATCTAAGTATTTGTATGATGTTTTCTATCTTCGATTATTTTTTATGAGTGAGTAGTCCTCACGGGCTGCGGGTTGGGGAGAAACCGCGCAGCGATTATGTGCATCTAGATTATGGGAGAATTGTATTATGTTTGGAATTGGGATTTGTATCTTTTGTTTCTTCATCTTGTATCGATCTGTGGACTTGTAGGTAACCAAGATCCCATAGATTGATAAAGGCTTGAGGTGGGATACTTGGCTAGCAGCGATCTCATAGGAACCTCAGTGATAGGAAGGGTCGTACGGTCTTCGCTTAGCGCCCCTTTCAGGATCAACAACAACATCACCACTTAAAGTTTTGATCTATGTTTTACATTTAATAATCATTTGTAACCCGTGGCTTCGGTGTGCTCTCGGTTGGATTAAAAGTATATTTCTATGCTCGCTGCATCACGGGGGCTCTAAAATATTATGATGTGTTGCCCACAAGAGATTATCTCCATTCAAACATTATACATGACTATGCTTATTCTTTCATTTATCCCATTTGATGTGCAGCTGCAGGTGGATCTTCAACCCCGGCCTATCTCCATCCATTGATTCAAACCCATTATAAAGTAAACTAGATTGGTCCGGTCAACTAAGGTAAAACGAACAAACAAAGTCTTGTAGACGTGTTCTTTTTTATTACCTTTTAGCAGTGCTTTCCGAGCTTCGATTAAACCTGGGTCTTCTAGGGAAAAAGATATTATACTGCATCCGTGAATTTGGATCGAATGTATCAATGATAAAGGTGGGGCACCTCGTACTGGTATGATCAATGCTAATGGAAATCTCCCTTCACCAGTTCATCATGTTGGGGCTGAACAAGCAGACGCTCAAGCAGATCTAGAAGATAGCGAGGAGCTTCCTATGGGATAGGAGGGTGGAGCCCAACGGTGGTCACTATCAGATCAACTAGGAGAGGGTGAGTAGACTGATGTGCTATGGTGTCCTAGGGACCCCTGACCTTTCCCGCATGGCGGTCATCCTCCGAGACCATTGGATCTGGAAGATGCGCACAAATCCACTTCAACCTTGGAGTGGCATAGACATGCACTTCTTTGAGGTTGAGTTGTAGGTGTTTGACGCCTCTATGTTCATGAGGGTGGGTTATGGAGCCACTGCGTTGTTTTTGCTAGACCGTTGGGTCGATGAGAGGACTGTGGGGGAGACGGCACCGGAGCTTTTTGCGCTATTCACTAAGACGGTTAGGAAGTGTAGTATGGTAAGAGAGGCGCTGCTAGAGCACCGCTAGATTGCTAACATTTAGGGCGCGCTTAGTCCGCCTGCCCTATGATAGTATGTTCATCTATGGGCCAGGGTGTGAAACTTTGGGATCTCAGACGTGCTAGATACCCTACTCTGGTGATGGACGTCCGATGCTTAGTACTCTGCCAAGTATTTCTACAAGTTCCTCCTCTAGGGTTCGATCACTTCGAGGTTCTAGAAGCTGAACTGGCGAGCTTGGGCACCACCCTAGGTCAAGTTTTTCATGTGGCTTGCTTGTCAAGGTCTTGTTTTTTGGACTAACCCCTGTATTTAATTTCTTTATTCTTATGTCGAATAACGCTAAGCTAATTCTCATGGTTTTAAGTATTGTTAATTTAATTTTCTGATCTTGTGACTCATAAGTCAAACGGCAAAAAATGGTAGACATGAGCCAGATCATAAGATTGAGTAAATAAGAAAATAAACTTGGGGACTCCGCCCAAAGGAATCCGACATAAAAGTTTAACAGTAGCAAAGAAACTTAAACTGTATAATACATCTACACCTGGCATACCGGGGATTTGACCAAATTTAAAGTTTTTTGCGCCTAAGGAGCCGCAGTAGCCGAATCAGGAGCATCGACAGATGGAGGAGGAGTGGCAGATTCCGGGCTATGAGTCTCGTTTTCATCTGAATCATCCGGGTTTTCTTCATCACCTTCGGAGTTTCCTTCCACTTCGTCATCCACGTAACTCGGGCCTTCATTCCAGGCATGAACCTGCGCATATTGAATGTGCTCATTGGCTTGGGATTGTCGCTTCTTGATGAATTCCGGGTCAGTGGTCCATTTGGAACTTGTACGCATAGTCTGGAGAATATCTAAATTGATACTCAAAAACCATGAGAGCAAAAAGGTTAGAGCGCTGTCAGCACCGGCTCGAGCAGCCGACTCACGTCACAGACTCACCCGCTCTTCACACTCCATCAGTCTCTCGACTAGCTTCTTGACATGCTTTGGAGTAGACTCTTGCGGCCAAAGTACCTTGAAAACCCGGATGCCAGCATTGAGAAGGTCAACCCCGAAAGGTTTCATTGGCCCAAGGCTAGCCGAGAGACCAACCAAGGTATCTTCTATATCATGATCTTCTAGGATAGGACCAGCCTCGGCTCTTTTCACCCGGAACATCTTGATAGCAGTAGAGGCAAGAGGTTTTGATTTAGGAATGTTTCCTAAAGAATAAGCACAAAAGAACAATGAGTTAGGAAAAGGAATGAAATTTCAAAGAAAATGTCGGCAGAAAGGGAAAGCTAGGGAGAGACTCATGGGTCATGATGTTGCTGATTCGGGCGAGCTCAGTCAGCCATGTCCAGGTTTTATTCTTGAGCTTTTCAAAATCAGTGGAAACCAAGTCAAACTTGATATCGACTTGTTTGAGCAGATCCTTGTCTTTCTCGAGATGGGTAGTGAGCCGGCTTTTCTCCTCAGCAAATTCCTGGTCGATCTTCTCAAGCTCAGTCTTATGGACATTCTTCAGTTCTTCATTCTTGGCACGAAGCTGAGAGATTTCATCTTGTTTCTCCTTTAGCTGAGCTTGGTGCTCTCCAGCATGTTCAAGAAAATGACTCATCAGTTCGGGCATAGATATGCAATCCTGATGAACCTCTGCAAGAGCGTTTGTCCCGGTTGTGCCGAGGTAAAAATTATAATGCGAATCAAAAGAGCAAGTACAAAGTGAAGTGCAAGAAGCAAATTACCTTCCATGTCAGCAAGGCGCTTTTGCAGCTCCTCGTTCTTGGCCTCAACCTTAGGTGGAGAAAGCAAATCAAGGGTTAACTCGGCATATATAAAATAAAAATACTATTAGGGCAATGAGGCAGGGACATACCCTTATTCTCCAGATCAATTAACAACTTCTTATGTTTGGTGGAGAGGACCCGGTGCTCCAAGAGGAGTTTCTGAAATTTAGCAGTGCGCCTGTTGGTGGAGATCTGAAAATGATAAAGTGATAAGTTTACGAGTAAACTCGGCCCAAATCTAGGTGGTTGGATATTCGATTCTACTCAAGATTTGAGTCAAGTAAACTTAACCTGAATCTAGGTGGCTAGATATTCAATTCTACTCAAGATTCGAGCCGAGTAAACTCGACTCGAATCTAGGTTGCTGGATATTCGATTCTACTGAAGATTCAAGTCAAGTAAACTTAAGCTGAATCTAGGTGGCTAGATATTCTATTCTACTCAAGATTCAAGTCAACTAAACTTAACCTGAATCTAGGTGGCTGGATATTTGATTCTACTCAAGATTCAAGCCGAGTAAACTGGACCTGAATCTAGGTGGCTAGATATTCGATTCTACTTAATATTCGAGTCAAGTAAACTTAACCTGAATCTAGGTGGCTGGATATTCGATTCTACTCAAGAGTCGAGCCAAGTAAACTCGACCCGAATCTAGGTGGATGGATATTTGATTCTACTCAAGATTTGAGTCAAGTAAACTTAACCTAAATCTAGTTGTCTAGATATTCGATTCTACTCAAGATTCGAGCCGAGTAAACTCGACCTGAATCTAGGTGGCTGGATATTCAATTCTACTCAAGATTCGAGTCAAATTAACTTAAACCGGCTAGGTGGCTGGATATTCAATTCTACTCAAGATTCAAGTCAAGTGAACTTAACCCAAATCTAAGTGCCTGGATATTTGATTCTAATGGAAATTTCGACTAAGTTATGATAACTAGATGAACTAAGATTCAAAATTAAATTATGTAGTGTTGGTAGAGCATCTGGTCGAGTAATATCTTACTCCCCCGGGGGCTCAGGGACTAGGGGTTATATATATTACAAATATGAAAAGTATAGCCGAGAGATTTACTTCCATCATCCTATAGGCTTCAGCAAGAGCAACTCGGACAGTATACATCCTCTTAACAACCTTGGCCAGGCCAATCTTCTACTTGTGGTTTCTAGATGTCACTTTGCCATATTTAGCGTTGTTCCAATCTATAGCATAATGCGTGAGTGAACCAAGGCTTTGATCGCTCAAAGTCCGTGTCAGGACCAAACCTTTCCCGACAGGAGATTTCTTGCTACTGGTCATCGCCGCGGCAGGGCTAACATGAAGTGGTAGCTGCTTATCCTTAGCTAAACTAGAGGTGGCACTAGGCTTCTTTAGCATTGCAGTAACTGGTGGTTGCTGGGGTACAACCGTAGTTTTATTCTGTGCTTCCTTGGTCGCCACAACTGGTTTCTTCGACTTTGTAGTTGGGTTTGTCCGCTGCTGTGAGGATTTTGGCTAAGGCTGAGATTGTGAAGTTTGTTGAGTGTTGGGTAGTGGGTTCTACCGAGTTTGCTATTGCGGACGAGTCTAAGCTGACTCGGACGGTTTTTGTGTCTGTTGCTACTATTGAGGCTGAGTTGATTCGGATGGTTGTGGCACTTGTTGTTGAACTGGGGGTTGAGTCAACTCCGGGATAACCGGAGTCTCAGTTGAAACTTTCTCGGCGCCTATGTTGCTGGCGTTGGAATCTCCCATCTCTCTAACAGTTACGGTGGTGTTTTCCCTCTGGTCCGCCATATCCTCGTCTCTCGGGGCACCACCTTCCCCTCCAACCTCGGCCTCACTCTCCAGTAGGGAAAGATTTGTATTTGGCACCGGAGGAGTGTTAGGCCGAACTGGACTAAGGACTCGAGTTTCTAGAGGAGGAGAGGGTGGAGACACAATCGCAATGGCCATGCTGGAACCACTTTGGGATACATCCAAATCAGGCCCATAGTTAGATATGATGAGACAAAAAGAGTCAGATAAGAAAGAGAGAAACAAGAAATACACATAGAGAGAAACAAGAAATACACATAGAGAGAAACAAGAAATATAAGGATATCCCGGAAGAGGAAGCTTAACCGGAACTAACATGTGGTGCTTTTTTGCTTCCAAGGTTTCTTGAATCTCCTCTTTTGACTCTTCATGGGCTTAGGTGACTCGGGCTACGGGGCAGAGGCCAAGGCGCGTTTCTTCACTGCACTTTGACCTCCCACAGCAACAGGAGGCGCATCGTGCACCTGGCTAGCCGGGTTAGCTGGTGTAGAGTGAGGCGGATAGGTAAATCATATTGGCATTGGGTCAATTACCTCAAGAGTATGACAATCATCTTCCTCGTCATCATCATACGTCCATTCCCTTAATGGTTCTAAGACTAGAGTCTTACCATGGGATCGGCCGGAGCCGGCGTCAGGAATGGGCATAAAATCCTCGGAGTCCAGATCTTCCGAATCCAAGGTATCGCGGTCCTTACCCTAAGTTCTAGGGATTTTTCAGTGTCCTCGGCAAGTTGCCAAAGAATTTCTACATATTGATACAAAACAAGGTTAAATGAAATAGTCTGCCGACATAATGGAGATGATGGCAAAGATAACTCAGATTTTTACCTGGGAGGCGGGTTTTCTCGGCTGAAAGGTGGTTTTCTCTAGACCCAATCCTCGGTCATGTTAGTCTTAAAGATGGATTTGACCCGTCTATAGACCTGGGCTTGGTCTAGCTCGAAAGTGGAGACGCGGTTCTGGTCAAAGCGACCACTCATGTAGCACACATGTTGACTCAGGAGCTAGAGGGGGCAACCCGACTGCTGATGAATGTTGCCAGGAGATCATCCGTCATTAACCCGGCATCCTTCAACTTGATGATGTATGCATGAACCTCGTTGACAAACTGGTTCTTGGTCTTCAGGTCAAAATCCTAGTTATTTTTGGAGGGGACACCAACGGAGAAGGTCGGAATCCGAATCATATCTCTCTCGGTATATTTCTTCACGTAAAAGAAGGACCTCAGCCACTTCTTGCACGAGTCAAGACCTTGGAATCGGGGGAAAATGGATATTTTCCGAGGCGTAATAAAAGCGTCCCCGCATTAAGTCAAAGGCTTTTCACCAGGAGGAACACCTGAAGAGGGAGAAACTTCAGACTGAAGTTGGAAGTACTTCGCCTAGAGGGTTACGCAAGGCCAGAGGCCAAGGTATCCCTCGCAACAAGAAATGAAGGCAGAGAGAGAAGCAATGGCGTTATCCGGAAGATGGTGGGTTTGAAGACCGAAAGTCTCAAGAAATTGCTTGGTGAAATCGCTCATAGGAAGGCTAAATCCCCTAGCAAAGTGCCCAACAAAAACAACATACTCACTATTCTCCTCTTCAGGAATTTGCTTCTCACCGGGGATGCGGAAAGTTACTTCCGGCGGAATTCGCTGGGTCCGCCGAAGCCAATCGATTTCGTTATGCATGACATCAGATCCTTCTTTCTCTTGCTCAGCCACGGCGACCACATCTTGGGGATCCATCTCAGGTTCGCTGTCCTTCGATGAGGCGCTTGCTTCGAGGGTGCAAGGCAAGGAGTGTCGCGGTCTCGTAGCGGTGGCGAAGGGCAGTGGTTGAGCAGAGCAGTGGTGCAGGAAGCACAGAGGGGCGGCGCGGTCACGTGTTGCAAGATGCAGCGGCAGCGGCGACGTGAGGAGGAAGAAGAGCGGGAGTAGGGGAAGTGAACAAGGGTTTCCCCCGCTACCCTATTTAACTGCGCGGCACATCATGGGTAGTGGGATATGTTGTGCCCACGAGGCCCATGGTGTGTGCGTGTATTTCACAAGAGCAGTTGGAGAAAACGTGCCACAAGCACGGTTATAGGGCATAGGGGCATAACTGCATCTTGTGGCCGTAGCGGTAATCGAGGGTCCGCGCGGCAAAGTGATGTGTGGCAGTGATAACTGCCACGGCGTGACAGTGAATAGTGTCTAAACCCAAAAAATGAGGCAGTGTAATGATTGCTTGACACGTAGGATGAGGTAGGGAATATGAAAGAAACCAAGTGGTTAAGGGAGATAACTCGAATATGGAAGATTGACCTAGCCAGCGAGATATATCTCGGTTTGAGCCAAGAAAGGTAAATTTCGGCAGTGAATCACCAATTGGAGTGTCTGAGTTAAAATTGGTATTAGACGACATATGGATATGTCGGCAATATGAATAAGTTCCAAGTAAGTTGAAACTACTATGGCCTTTTTAGCTAATGCTGCTAAGACCGCAACAACTTCGGGGACTAATGTTGGGGGATGACCCCAGGTAGGGTCAACCTAAGGTATAAGTACAAGGTTGACCAGGATATAGGTTGACTTATATGGGTCGGTCGAATAAAGGCCGAGTTACCTAAGCCGGGTTAACTTGGCAATACCCGGCCGACATATCTTATATGTCGGCACAACATATATGGTGTTTCCTCTATGCAGGTACCTTCCTGGCCGAGTCATCTAGGTTAGGGGCGACACAGGGGTTGGCGTACACCAGAAGGGTGTGATCAGGCCTCAGAGTCAGAGCCTCTATCTCTCCCGGAATTCCTGGAGGGGATAAGCACGCTAAGTCAAGTGTGCCCCTAAATCCCGGAGCAAGGTCAGGTCGCAAGTTTCGGGGGGACAGTGTCAGAACCGCCAACGGTCTGACGGGATGGGTGCGTCAAGTCCCATCGAGGGTATCCAAGAGTGATCCCACGATGGGAAGCACATCTGAACCCAAGCCAATGACTTTGTGCACCACCTATGCAGAATATGTTGGGGATATTTTGGCCACCTCAGCCCTAGATGTAACCTGGCCACCCCTTTATAAGGTGCGCCAGGACCTCCAGAGGGAGGGTGGGTTCATTCTGTGTACTAGCAAGTAGTAGAGAGAGAGAGGGGCAAAAGCACTATCATCTTCTTCTTCCTCTCGATATAGCCTAAGGAGCAACTGTTTTGTGCCCATTGATCATATTATAAGATCTAGATGTAGGAGTAGAGGTTTTATCTCACTAGGAGAGCCTCGAACCTGGGTATATAGTGTCTCTATGTGTGTCCTTTGTGTTGAGTATCCACCGCACTATCCCTCCATGGATTCCACTAGCGTACATTCGGCCCCGACTTTAGGCATCCCATGGCATCTACCATGACACCACCACGACAACTGTTGGACGACTGAATAGCTGGAGAGACGGGGACTGGCTCACCCCCATGCTGCCCCTGTGTGACCAAATGGATGAGACCATGACCCATCTCTTGGTGGATTGCCCCTTCAAAGAGGCGATCTTACATGAGGTTCTTTCCTAGATTTGATCCATGATCGAACCTCTGGATGGAGTAGGAGACTGATACGTCCAAAACGTATCTACTTTCCTGAACACTTTTGCTATTGTTTTTCCTCTAAACTTGTGTGATTTGGATACAACTAACACGGACTGACGTTGTTTTCAGCAGAATTACCTTGGTGTCTAGTTTTTGTGCAGAAAATCAACTATCAGGAAAAATCCTGGAAAATATGCCAAAAATCCTATTTCACCAAAAGACTCACGGAGCCACAAGACGAGATGGAGGAGGGCCACGAGGGGCCCACACCACCTGGCCACGCGGGCCAGGCCAGGCCGCGCCTAGGAGTGGTGTGGCCACCTCGGTCACCCCCTCGGCCTCCCTCTTCACCTATAAGTTGCCTCTTGACCTAAAAACCAAGGGGGGTTCGACGTTTTTCCAGAAAGAGTTACGCTACGCCGCCACCACCAGATTCCGTGATTCGGAACCAGAAACTCCGTTCTGGCACCCTGTCATGATTTTAGATCTGAACTTGTTATTGATTCATTATGATAGAATTGCAACTTGTTATGCTTAATTCTTGTCACTAGGGCCCGAGTGCCATGATTTTATATCTGAACTTGTTATTGATTCATTATGATAGAATTGTTTATGGTCTTACCTGCAAGTTGTATACACATATTGTCGTCCGGAACCAAAGGCCCCGAAGTGACAACAATCGGGATAACCGAAGGGAATGGCTTTGATGTGAGGATCACATGTGTTCATGGAGTGTTAATACTTTTCTCCGGTGCTCTATTAAAAGGAGCACCTTAATTGCCAGTAGTTCCTTTGAGGCCCCGCTGTAAACGGGCTGGCAGGACAAAAGATGTTGTGCAAGTTCTCATTGCGAGCACGTATGACTATATATGGAACATATGCCTATGATTATCTAGTACTTGGATACTTTATCTTATTTATCTGCAATCTCCCTATGTCTTGATTGCTATATGAATTTTCTTGTCCATGCAACGCCCGTCCATCCATCCCTATGCCTACCGAGCTTTAATCCTATTGTTTACTGCTACTGTCTTTACTTTTACTACTGCTATTACTTTACTATTGCTACTACAAAACTGTTGCTACTGATAAACTGTTGTGAGCAAGATTGTTTCCAGGTGCAGCTGAATTGACAACTCAGTTATTAAAGCTTATAAATATTATTTGGCTCCCCCTGTGTCGAATCAATAAATTGGGTTTCACTTCCCTCGAAAATACTGCGATACACCCCTTATACTTGTGGGTCATCAGAGACTTTGTGGATTGGTGGTTGTAGGCTTCGGTATATACCCCCAAGCGATGCACAAGGGGATGTCCTTGCTGATCTTGCTGACGGATTGGTGGATTTGGAAGCAGTGTAATGCGGTTATTTTTGACAATGCATCATCTAACATGAGCAGCCTTCTATAGCACCTCGGGTAAAACCACTACTAGAAAATCGCTCGTTTGTGTGCATCATCATGATGACATGCTCATGTCATTATGCCATATTGTATTTGAGCATCGTCATGTCATCATGCATATGTTTGTCTACAACTATTTTCCAAAAGCCTATTTTGTTTTCTACATTATCCCCTTATTATTTCAAATCAAAACCCAAGTCTTCCTGAATATTTTATTTGTCTAAAACTATTTACAAAATCTTTTATTAAAAATGAAAACAAAAAATATTTAATAAAAACGTTTTAAGGGGGAGCCAACCAACCAGGCATGTAACCCAGCTGGCCATCTACAACCCCGCTTCCCTAAACCTAAACCCTAGGACATAACCTACTTAGCCGCCAAACCACACCACGCGACTACACAGGGCGCGAGCCGTCCACCTACTGTGCCCGTGTCGCACCAACCTACGCAACTATGTCGCACCAACCCGCCTAGAGCATGCACGCGGTACATGGCCCCCTCCCGCGACAAGCCGTGTCGCCACCTACCGCTCCACCCCGACGCGGCCCCACCTTGTTCACCCCACAGCCTACCCCTTGTCGGGTTATCCCGATTCCCCCACCTACCATGTTGCCCTCTCTCCTCGATCCTCTCTGCCCCGTCATTGGTGGCCCTTCCCCATGCCTGGTTCGACCTGCGAGTGCGCCCCCTCTCTGTGGCATCGCAGGCGGCCCGTCCTTGCCTCGTCCCAGTGTCGCCCTTCTCCGTCATCGAGCACCACCATCCCCGTCGTCCTCCCTTGATGTGCAAGCCTGGCCTTGCCCGCCCCACAGACCCTGAGCTGCCTCCCCGCAAGCGCTATCCCTCGCCTTTGCAGCAGCCAGCAACAAGGACTCCTCTCCATGTTGAGCTCCTCGTTGCGTCGCCTCGCGCTGAGCCCGCCACCGCACCCCTGCAAGCCTGTCAAGCTCGCCTCCCTATGCAAGGTTGCCGAGTGCCGCCTCTCCGGTTGTCATCAACCCGCGCGGCCCCCGAGCACGCCATCGTCTTTCCCTCTCGCCCCGGCCATCCTCCTCTCCTCGCTAGAAGCATCTCTGCCCTGAGCTGCCCCGCTCTCCCTCCACCTGCGCACGACGCTGCCACGCAGGTCCTATCCTCCTTGGATCCCACCTGCCGCTAGTTCTCGCGCCATCCCACCTCGCTGCCCATCGAGCCCTCCCCCCCTAAACCGAGCTAGGCCCCACCTCCCGTCTGCCGGGAAGAGCCCAGCTGCCTCCTTGTCGCGACCCCGTTCGCCCCCTTCCTAGACCGCGAAGCCCCGCGCCGCGCGACCTCAGGTTAGTCTCCTGTCATCCTTCACCTGCCACATGTGTCTCCCTTGTTAGACAGGGGATATACAAGAGCTACCAATCAGAGTTTGGGCCAACCGCCAACACCCCTTTTACCTAAGCACTACGGCCAACCGAAGCATGCCAACAAGACGCGTCAAGATCTCCTCGTCAACAAGATCGTCTTCATGCCGATGATTTAGTAGTTTGTACATGGAGCCACCAGAAGAAACACCGATGCTTGAAGCCGAGAGAACCGCGCCGAGAGCGTGCAGTACCCAGAAGTTAACACCAGACCGGGACATCAAGACCTTCTTCATCGAACGTAAAGACCCCGGATCCCAAGATCCAAAGACCAAGCCCCGATCTCGAGGACCCAAATACCGAACACAAACCCCTCCGAACCCCAAGACCTTCGAAATCGAGATGTGTGATCCCTATCTGAGACCCTACTTCTATAATATGACATTATCACTTGTTGCATATTAAATTGTTCATGCTCGCATACATATTCATTTTTTGGGGTACCTTGTCAAATCACCTCGCCATTATATATGGAAACCATATGCGGGCTATTCTTGTCTTATATTGGCTCCATTTAAATTGGTGTAGGGAACCGGTGCCATTTTTTGCCTTATTAAGCCAACATTTAAATTGCGGGGTACCTAAACAACATGAACCACTTAATTAATTATCGAGAGCCCGGTTCTGCTTAATATTGTCTAGTTGAATCGCATCTTTGCCATGTCATGCATCATGCCTCATCTTTTGGCATAGTATTAAATAGTGCATCTGGTGTTTCTTTGAGTGCTTTACTTCTTCTTTGATTAGGCCATTGAGTTGATGTGACCTTCGACAAGTTCTTTGGATAATGTATCTTTGGCAGTGTTTCCCAAGCGAGCATTCTCCCCCTTTCTACCTATTTTGTGTTTATAGTCTTTACTTCCTCATGTTGATCTATTGTTATCCGTGTTGTGATGCTTTAGTTTTTGTACCATTTATATTCCTTGCATCCTATATATAGCCTTGGACACCTCCTATTGCCTGTTGTTTGGTAGATAGTTGTCTTTGCGAGTCGTAGTGCTTGCTCGGGTGTTGGTTTGAGTTGTCGAGTACCACAGTTGTTGGAGGTTGCCACAGGCTTAATGTTGCAGATGATCATGACTTTAATTAGAACTTGATAATTAGAATGTTGGGAATAGATATAACCAATGCAGAGGCACCGGTGGGTAATAGCTAACATTTGGTTTTTAATCGCTCACTTGTGTCCCGTAGGCCCTGAGTACTTAATACCTGTTCATTGGCTATCGCACTATCCGCATGTGGGACCATGAATCCCCTCAGCTAGATCTTGATTCATTTCTAATTTCTTGGGGCCACAAACTAGTTTGTGAGTTTATTACTATCATGTACTTATGCAACACTTTACTGCTTTATTTATGATTGTGTGTGGAACGCTTGTACTATTTAGGAATGTGGAGTGTTTTCACAGTATCGACAAGCCCACTCACACTTTCGGCTTCTCAGTCGTTTATAGCCATTGACGCAAACCCTGGGTCCGTCTCGGAGCCGGCCAACTTCGTTGCGGGTAGCTTATTGGGGTGGGCCCCTGAAATATTTATGAATCTTGTGATTCCTTTGTCGTGATGCCTCGTTGGGTTTTATTTGTTTTTTTCGAGGTTGATCGTGCGTGTGTTGCTATTTGTGCACCCCTGCAGGGTAAATCTTTCTAAAAACTGTGTCCGCAGTTATGGACGACTTGGAGCACAGTATCTCGATCATAGACGACCATAACTGAAGTAGTGGTATAAATTTGACTTTCACATGTCTAGTAATCAGTTTCACTATAACGGAATGTGTAAATAAAAGTACCAACAACTGTTGGATTTGGAATGTCTCATGTTATTTGTATCTGACTAGTAAGTATTGCAACTACAACAGAATGGTTAACTAAAACTGACCACTGCTTATGATATCAGGATGACTCATGCTATCTATATCTAACTAGTAATTGCTACAACTATAATGGAATGAATAAAACTGCCAACTGTGTGAGTTCCTCGGTTTGACTTCCTCGTTTGGTCTCGAGGGGGAAATACCAGGATGGGTATATTTTGGTGTTACTATCAGGTTGGTTCCGAATAGGTCTTTCTTATCCCTCTCTAATAGATGATAGTTGTATCGAGTCTCTATAGGTTGTGTAGTGCATGCTTCGCTGCCGCTTCAGTCCACCATACCTATGTAAGCAAGAGCTGGCGAATTCTAGACTCGCCATGCACTGGCCTCAGTACTGACCGCTCCCTTTTTCCTTTGCCCTTTGTCGGCACCCCTTTTGTTTAACATGTATAAGTTCGATGTCGATAGAAGGGTTACCCTTCTGGCTTGGCCTGGGCAGGGTTATGGAGGCCATTGGCTATTCTTTAGGGCTCTAAGCTCAATTTGCTCCTTATCCATACTCGGATGTTGTATCATTTTCAAGGTGATTTGGATCTTTGTACTAAATATCTATATCCTTGACTCGTTTAGTTGTTGTATATATATATGTTTCTGTGGGTTCCATCGTGAACTATTGTGTAATGGTATTACTTTGTTTTCCACCCGCACGCAAGTGCCTGGTGGGCATCTTGGAATTGTTTCTATGCGGGTTTGGCGGGAATCGCTAAAATCTGCATAGGGCCGATTTGAGGGTGTCACAAAGTGGTATCAAAGCTCAGCAGTTGTGATACCCCACTGGTATAGCCTATAGGATAACCTAGCTAACGGCTGATATAGAGTGTCAAAACTACTTTAGAAAATCGGTTGGATAGATCTGATAAGGTCTGCTTTTACTCCTTGCCTCTATGCTCTTCTCCTCTTACCTTTGCGTTTTTTAAATCTGCTCTCTTATCTTTTATTTGAGTCCAGGATTCTCGTGGTTGGGTTTTCGTCGTACCTTCAGGAGTTCTCTTCCTCTTTTGGTAACGGTGCTTCTACATCCGGTCTTCATGATATCTGAGGAATTTTCCTCTAAGTACCTTTCCAGTGACCCAAAATTAACTAAAAATTTCCTTGTTCCTTCCGGTGCTTTCCAACACGATGACATCATCCACATCAGATCTGATGAAGATCCTGCATCACATCTTTATTTCCGAACATTGCTTGGGAAGATCTTCACTCTGAATTCTGAGATTTGGTTGCATAATTCTTCTTTTCATGTATAGAGTAATGCTTTGACTGCGGGATGGAGTTGCGACCATACCACTCCTCTTATCATTCGCTTTTGTATATTGAATCAGTGGATCATTGCAATCTTACTCCTTCCATGGAAGTTAAAGGTGGCCTTGCCTTTTGAGACTTTTACCTTCATCCTTTGTTTCTCTGGAGGTTCTCAACGAACGTGAGAAATGACCTCTTGTTGGTGGTGTCGATGATTTCAAGACGGAGAAAGAATCTTTGTTAGTGGTGTCGCGAGGATCTGCACGAAGCGAGAAGATTCAGATCGTCGGCCTTCTCCCCTGTACCATGAGGCGGATCTCGATGACAAGATCCTTTGTTAGTGGTGTCAAATTGTAGCACCTCGGGTAAAGCCACTACTAGAAAATCGCTCGTTTGTGTGCATCATCATGATAACATGCTCATGTCATCATGCAACATTGCATTTGAGCATCGTCATGTCATCATGCATATGTTTGTCTAAAACTATTTTCCAAAAGCCTATTTTGTCTTCTACATTAGCCCCTTCTTATTTCTAATCAAAACCCTGGTCTTCCCGAATATTTTGTTTGTCTAAAACTATTTGCAAAATCTTTTATTAAAAATAAAACAAACAAATATTTAATAAAAATGTTTTAAGGGGGAGCCAACTAGCCAAGCATGTGACCTAGCTAGCTAGCTACAACCTCACTGCCCTAAACCTAACCCCAAACCCTAACCTAACCATGCCCTAGGACCAAACCTACCCAGCCGCCAGACCACACCACGCGACCACACAGGGCGCGAGCCGGCCACCTACCGTGCCCGTGTCGCACCAACCTGCGCAGCTGTGTCGCACCAACCCGCACAGAGAATGCGTGTGGTACATCGCCCTCTCCCACGACAAGTCGTGTTGCCACCTACCACTCCAACCCAACGCGGCCCCACCTCGTTCACCCCGCGGCCCACCCCTTGTCGGGTTCTGCCGATTCCCCCACCTACCTTGTCGCCCTCTCTCCTCGATCCTCTCTGCCCCATCGCCAGTTGCACTTCCCTGTGCATGGTTCACTCTGCGAGTGCGCCCCCTCTTTGGAGCATCGCAGGCGGCCCGTCCTCGCCTCGTCTCAGCGCCGGCCTTCTCAGTCATCAAGCACCACCATCCCCACCATCATCCCATGACGCGCAAGCCCGGCCGTGCCCCCCCCACACACACACAGAGACCTTGAGCTGCCTCCCCGCGAGCGCTCTCCCTTGCCTCTACAGCAGTCGGTTCTAGGGACGCCGCGTCGCCCCATGCTGAGCCTGCCACCGTGCCCCTGCGAGCCAGTCGAGCTCGCTGCCCTCTGCAAGGTCGCCCAGCGCCGCCTCTCCAGTCGTTGTCGACTTGCATGGGCCCTCGAGCACGCCACCGCCTTCCCCTCTCGCCCCTGCCAACCTTCTCTCCTTGCCGGAGCATATCTTCCCCGAGCCGCCCTGCTCGCCTCCACCTGCGCGCAACGCCGTCATGCAGGCCATGTCCTCCTTGGAGCTCACCCGCCGCCAGTTCTTGCGCCATCCCACCTCGCCGCCCATCCAACCGGCCCCCTAACCGGGCTAGGCCCCGGCTCCCGTCTATTGGGCAGAGCCTTGCTGCCTCCTCGCCGCAGCCACGTCCGCCGCTTCCTAGACCGCGAAGCGCCGCGCCGAGCGACCTCGGGTTTGTCTCCGGCCATCCTTTACCTGCCACATGTGTCCCTCTTGTTAGATAGGGCATATACAAGATCTACCGATCAGAGTTTGAGCCAACCGCCAACACCCTTTTACCCAAGAACTACGGCCAACTGAAGCACGTTGACAAGACGTGTCAAGATATCCTCGCGGACAAGACCGGATTGATGCCGATGATTTTGAAGTTTGTACATGGCTCCACCCGAAGAACCACTGGCGCTTGAAGCCGAGAGAACCACGCCAAGAGCCCGCGATACCAAGAGCTCGACACCGGACCAGAACATCAAGACCTCCTTCCTGGAACGTCAAGACCCCAAATCCAAAGACCAAGCCCTGGTCCCGAGGACCCGAAGACCAAACGCGAACCCCTCCGAACCCCGTGACTTTAGGAATCGAGATGTGTGACCCCTATCTGAGACCCTATTTTTATAATATGACAATATCACTTGTTGCATATTAAATTGTTCATGCTCGCACACATATTCATTTGTTTCGGGGTACCTTGTCGATTCACCTCACCATTAAATATGGAGACCACATGCGGGCTATTCTTGTCTTATATTGGCTCTATTTCAATTGGCGTAGCGAACCGATGCCATGTTTTGCCTTGTTAAGTCAACATTTAAATTGCGGGGTACCTTAACAACATGAACCACTTAATTAATTGTCGGGACCCCGGTTTGGCTTAATATTGTCTAGTTGCATCGCATCTTTACCATGTCATGCATCATGCCTGATCTTCTGTCGTAGTATTAAATAGTGCATCTGGTGTTCTTTTAGTGCTTTGCTTCTTCACGGATTAGGCTGTTGAGTTGATGTGAGCTTCCACAAGTTCTTCGGATAATGTATCTTCGGCAATGTTTCCTAGGCGAGCATTCTCCCCCTTTCTACCTATTTTGTGTTTATAGTCTTTACTTCCTCCTGCTGATCTATTGATATCCGTGTTGCGATTCTTTAGTTTACATACCATTTATATTCCTTGCATCCTCTATATAGCCTTGGACACCTCCTATTGCCTGTTGTTTGGTAGACAGTTGGCTTTGCGAGTCGTATTGCTTGCTCAGGTGTTGGTTTGAGTTGTCGAGTACCAAAGTTGTTGGAGGTTGCCATAGGCTTAATGTTGCAGATCATGACTTTAATTACAACTTGATAATTAAAATGCTGGGAATAGATATGACTAATGTAGAGGCACCGGTGGGCAATAGCTAACATTTGGTTTTTAACTGCTCACTTGTGTCCCATAGGCCCCGAGTACTTGATACTTGTTTCTTAACTATCGCACTATCCGCATGTGTGATCATGAATCCCCTCAGCCAAAGCTTAATTCATTTATTATTTCTTGGGGCCACAAACTAGTTTGGAGCTTTATTACTATCTTGTACTTGTGCCATGCTTTACTGCTTTATTTATAATTACACGTGGAGCGCATGTACTGTTTAGGAATGCAGAGTGTTTTCGCAGTATCAACAAGCCCAGTCGCACTTTCGGGTTCCCAGTCATTTACAGCCATTGACGCAAACCCTAGGTTTGTCTCGAAGCCGTCCAACTTTATTGCGGGTAGTTTATTGGGGTGGCCCCTTGAAATATTTTATGAATCTTGTGATTTCTTTGTCGTGATGCCTCGTTGGGTTTTATTTAGTTTTTCTGAGGTTAATCGTGCGTGTGTTGCTATTTGTGCATCCCTGCAGGGTAAATCTTTCTGAAAGCCGTGTCCACGGTTATGGGCGACTTGGAGCATATTATCTCGATCATAGACGACCATAACTAATGTAGTGCTATAAATTTAACTTTGACATGTCTAGTAATCAGTTTCACTACAACGGAATGAGTAAATAAAAGTACTAACAACTGTTGGATTGGGATGTCTCATGCTATTTGTATCAGACTAGTAAGTATTGCAACTACAACGGAATGGTTAACTAAAACTGCTCACTGCTTATGATATCAGGATGACTCATTCTATCTATATCTGAATAGTAATTGCAACAACTATAATAAAATGAATAAAACTGCCAACTGTGTCAGTTCCTCCGTTTGACTTCCTCGTTTGGTCTCGAGGGGGGAATATCAGGATGGGTATGTTTTGGTGTTACTATCAGGTTGGTTCCGAATAGGTCTTTCTTATCTCTCTCTAATAGCCGACAGTTGTATCCAGTCTCTATAGGTTGTGTAGTGCATGTTGCGCTGCCGATTTAGTCTATCATACCTATGTAGGCGAGAGCCGCGGAATTCTAGACTCGCTATGTACTGGCCTCAGTACTGACCGCTCCCTTTTCCTTTGCCCTTTGTTGGCACCCCTGTTGTTTAACAAGTATAAGTTCGATTGGCTTATATCCGTAGGGTAACCCTTCCGGCTTGGCTTGTATGCCGTTGGTTATTCTTCAGGGCTCTTAGCTCAATTTGCTCCTTATCCGTACTCGGATGTTGTATCATTTTCAAGCTGATTTGGATCTTTGTACTGAATATTTTTATTCTTGACTCGTTGAATCGTTGTTGTATATATATGTTTATGTGGGTTCCATCGTGAACTATTGTGTAATGGTATTACTTTGTTTTCCATCTGCACGCAGGTGTCTGGTGGGCATCTTTGAATCATTTCTATGCGGGTTTGGTGGGAATCGCTAAAATCTGCATAGGGCTGATTCGAGGGTGTTACACCTTCTCAGCATGATTCGATCAGGGGCTCGATCTTGGGCCATCGCTAGAGCGATTTGCCTACGTGCCTGATCCCCATGGCCTCGCGGGTCTAGTGAGTTGAGTTGTTACAGTGTAAACTCATTGAGCTTGTGTACACTTTGTACATACTCCCTCCATTGCAAAATATAATATGTTTTAACTTTTTTGAAACAAATAAATCTAGACGTCTTTTAATTTGTCGATTCACTCTAAATTTAAATACTAAAAGGCGTCTAGTCACAAAAGTATTTTGCAACTGAGGGAGTAACTCTCTTTTTGGGAGACGCGAGCCTTTTGCGCTTTCGAGAAAAACATGTCAGGAAGGCACACGTAGGACAAAGAAAGTGATGTTGCCAAAGTGGCAAAACCTGACTAAACGGAAGACAGAAAACAATGCGGACAAATTTGCGTGGTGTACTGAGTACCACTTTTTTATTTCTGTTTATTCCTCAGTAGTTACAAAACAAACTCCGATAAAGTAGGATCAAAGTCCGGGCATACTAGGTAACTCCATCCCACTACCACTCGTCCTCCATCACTCCTACAATGTCTCCACGATCACCATCAGCTTGTGCCATACCACAAATGTTAATCAGGGCGACCTAGACTAGTTCTGCAAACCTAAAAACTAGCTAACAACTTGATAGTTGTGACGTGCGCAAGCACACGCTACACACTAACTTATTCTAACTAAATTTTGAACAGACCATAGCAACAGGATTAACAGAGCTAACATTCACCCATGTAAGCATGTTGCCTTGACTTCTTCTACTCCTAGCTTCAGCCTCATCTCAATGAACTTGACACGGCCAAGACCTTTGGTGAGAATATCAGCCAGTTGTAGTTCAGTCCTGAAGTGCTCCACATCCATCTTCTCTGTCTCAACACACTCGCGAATGAAGTGATGCTGAACTTCGATGTGTTTGCTTCTGTCATGGTAAACAAGATTCATGCACAAAGCAATATCAGATTTGTTATCCACGTGAAGCTCAAATCTTCTTGGTTCACTACCACTCATCTTAGCGAGCAGTCGCCAGAGCCATAGTCCTTGGCACGCAGCTGCAGATGCTGCGGCATACTCAGCTTTGCAAGATGATAGAGCGACAATCTTCTGTTTCTGTGAAGCCCATGTGACATCACTTAATTTGAGGAAGAAGAGAGTACCAGTTGTGCTCTTGCATTCACCGACATCACTAGCGTGATCACTGTCAAAGTAGCTCGCCAACACAATTTCAGCAACTCCAGCTCGGTAGACACAGCCGTACCAAATTGTTCCTCGAATATACCTCAGGATTTGTTTCACCATACCCCAGTGTTCCTTCCCTGGTGCTTCCATGAAACGGCTCACGATTCCCACTACATACGCAACATCTGGTCATGATTTCACTAGATACCACAGGCTCCCAATAGAGATTGAGGTAGAGTGTAGTGTCAAAATCTTCTCCACCATTCTGTTTCCCAACCTTGCTTCTGGTTTCTGCTGGCATGTGACACAGGTTGCAGTCACCCATGCCAACAGAGTCGAGGATCTTTTCTGCACAGCTTCCTTGACACAACGAGATTTTCCCAACCTCCTGCTTCACTTCGATTCCCATGTAATATGACAACATGCCAAGGTCACTCATGCAAAACATATCTTTCATCTGTTCCTTGAAGATGATGATCTCTTCCTTCTCAGTACCGGTGATCACCAGGTCATCTACATAGACGCAGAGCAAGTATGAATTTGCATCGCCTCTCCTATACAGAGCATGTTTCACGAGGCACTTGTTGAAGCCGAGTGAAAACAGTGTGGAATCAAGTTTGTCATAACATGCCCTAGGAGCTTGTCTTAACTCGTACAATGCCTTTTTCAATCTAAGCACCCCATGCTCGTTCCCCTCTTCTGCAAAACCTAGCGATTGTTGGATATAAACCTCTTTAGCCAGGTCTCCATTGAGGAATGCACTCTTGACGTCCATATGATGGACCTGCCATCCCGAGTGAGTTGCAAGAGCTAGCAGTAACCTGACACTCCATCATGGCAACTGGAGCAAACAATTCTTCAAAATCGACACCTTGGCGTTGTGCATAGCCCTTCACGACCAATCTGGCTTTGTGATTCACCACAGTTCCATCAGGATCCCTTTTAACATTGAAAACCCACTTAACTCTGATGGCTCGATGACCTAGTGGCAAACATGACATCTCCTAGGTGCGGTTCTCAAGAATACAGTCCATCTCCTCTTGCATTGCCCTCTTCCATGCCGGATCATTCAAGGCCTCCTCCACACTTGATGGTTCTTTAGAAATAAGCAAACACACTCCACGGTAATCATTATCATCATCATTGTACTTTGGGTTCGGCTTGAAAATTCCATCACGGGCAATCTACTTCAGAGTTATCTGACATCATAGCTTCTGACCTTTCAGCGATTTTCAGGAATTCTTGCTGGAGTAGTAGGACATCCTATTGAATCTCCTCCATCTGACTTAGTTTCACTGACATATGCATTTGTTGAACCACGATCATTCTCATGCACAGATTCATCTCAGTACACTACTGTGAATTCTTCCTTCTGCTCAGAGTTTCTATCTTGTGCAGCCTAGTCCCATGGTTGGTCCTCTTCGAAGGCCATGTCCCTTGAGACATACACACGTTGAGTTGCAGGATTGTACACACGATATGCTTTAGAGCCTTCTTCATAGCCAATAAAAAGCATGCGTGTCGACCGATCATCCAGCTTCTTTACAGCTGGGCTGGTGTTCTTGACGTGTAGGACACACCCAAACATGTGCAAGTAGTAGAGATTTGGCTTTTGGTGATGCCAAGCCTCATACGGAGTGACCCCATCAAGGCTTCTTGTTGGTGATCAGTTGAGCGTGTGCGTTGCTGTCCTGACGGCCTCTGCCCAGAACATTGACGGCATGCCCATGCCCTTCATCATTCTACGAGCCATCTCCATGACAGTTTGGTTGCGTCTCTCCACCACTCTGTTTTACTACGGGGAGTATGGATTAGTGGTGTGATGCTTGATGTCATGCTCGTTGCAATACTCGATGAATAGATTCGAGTTGAACTCTCCTCCTTGATCAGTACAGAATGCCTCCATCTTCAGGTTGTGCTTGTTGCCAGCTGGAGCATGCACTTTCTTGAAATATTTCAGTGCGTCATCATTGCTTCTCATCACCTCTAGCCACATGAATCTTCTTTTGTCATGAACAATCAGTAGAAATTACCTGCTACCCCCAAGCGTCGTGGGAGTGATCAGTCCACACAGATCTCCATGCGTGAGCTCCAACCTCTCTAAAACTCTGAATGTCGTGGCGCTGGAATGGCTTCCTGTGCTGCTTGCTGAGCGAGCAGGCTTCGCAGACTTGCTCGATCCGCTTGATCCTAGGGATGTCGGCATCCATCTACTTAGCGCCCAGCTCGTACATGGCATGGAAATGGAGGTGACCGAGGTGAGTGTGTCATCGCCACACCACATCGCCGGCCTTGGACAACAGACACACTAAAGCAGCTGGTGTCAGCGTCATGGCATGATGATTGTGTGATCGCTTCACCTTCACGAGCAGGGTGCAGCGGCGATCATACAGCAGCATCTCATCATCCTCAATCACTGTCTTAACACCAACCTCTGAGATTTGGCCGAGCGAAATTATGCTGCTCTTCAGCCGAGGTATATAGTATACCTCACTCAGCACCTTGTGATTTCCACTTCTACAAGTGAACATGAAAGAACCACGACCCTCAATGTCAACCATAGAACCATCACCGAACCTGATAGTCCCCGTGATGCGTATGTTGATGTTGGTGAAGGTGCGTCGGCTGCCGGTCATATGATTGTTGGCTCTAGTGTCTAGGAACCAGCATCCCTCCGCCACCAGCGTCGGCATGACACGGTCCTGTTGGCTCTAGTGTCTAGGAACCGGCATCCCTCCGCCACCAGCGTCAGCATGACACGGTCCTCATTGAGATACACATGGTGCACGCCCGCGCTCCCATGGCCAATGGTGATCGTCGTGCGTGCACCGAGCATGTCTGCGTCGGAGGTAGGCAATGCCATGCTCGCTCTGGGCGCATCCGCGCCATCCTGGCACGCAACCGCCATGAGCATGATGCCCTCCATAGCGTCCTCATGTCCTTGAGCCAGGTTGGTTTTTTCGCACTTGTCGGAGTCACCATTGTCGCGCTTGTGCTTCTAGTTCCCCCTGATGTCGCAGTAGTTGCACTTTCCGCTGCGACGCGGTGGCTTGCCACCCCTGTCGCCATTTTCACCTCCATCTTGCGTCTTCTTGCCCTTGTCGCGTGGCTTGCTTCCACCCCCTGACGAGCCCTTGTCATGCTTGCGCCCCTTCTGACGAGTGTGCTAGTCCTCCTCCGTGAGAAGAAGCCGTTTGCCAGATTCCTGCTCCAGCTCTCTACGCCCCTCAAACATAGAGAGAAGTCTAGTAACTCCTCGGTCGATAGAGTGTTGAGATCAAGAAGTGTCTCAATGGCGTACGCCAGCGTACCTGGCCGGCGCGATCCACAGCAACTTCTAGACAGCGTCGAGTTCCATCGTCTTGTCACCAAAAGATTGCACTCTAGCTCGACAGATTTTCGAACAGCTTGCGGAGCTTCTGCCGATGTGACTCGCGAACATGACCCACGCCAACGCGCAGGATCTTGATGGTATCCCAGGCGGCCTTGGCATTGAGTGACCGCACCATCTCTGGCGGTACCAAGCCCAAGATGGCTCTAGACGCCTGCCGTTCCTGCCACTCTGCCGTTGTGTCAAACTCGACAGCCTCCTAGAGGCCGACACCTTGGAGCTTTACCTGCATTAAAATTGCCCACTCATTGTAGTTTGTCTTGGTCAGCATCAGGTAGGTGACGACGCCTCCGCCACCCCTGTCGCCCTCACGGACTAGCTCCCGGATCACGATCTCCCCGCCCGCACCCCTCCTTGTCCTGCTCCGCCCATGACTTGGGGAGCGCATACTTGTTGGATTGACCGGTGGTGACTTGGGTGCGGATGGCAACTTGGAAGCGGAAGGAGTCTTGCTGGCGGCCGATGCCTGCGCGTGCGGCGATAGAGTCCCAACCATCTCGATTGGGGCTCTGATACCACTTGATGTTGCCAAAGTGGCACAATCTGATGAAACTGAAGACAGAAAACAAGTTGGACAAAGTCTTTTTGTGTGGTGTACTGAGTACCACTTTTTTACTATTTATTCCTCGACAGTTACAAAACAAACTCCGATAAACTGGGATCAAAGTCCGAGCATACTGGGCAGTGCCATCCCACTGCCGCTCGTCCTCCATCACCCCTACAATGTCTCCACGATCACCATCAGCTCGTGCCAGGCAACACAAGCCAGGCCAGGCCGGGCCCTCGGCCTAAGCTGATGTCCAGTCCGTTCCGTTCCAAGTCAAAGTATCGAGTAGGAGTCCTCCTCCTATATACGCTGCTCTAAACCCTCCTTGTCTAGCTGCCGAGTAGGGTATGGCCCAAGACTAGCAGCCCACCGACCATCCCAGTAGGAAGGTCACTGATAATCCCCCCTCCTTCAAATTCGGCTTGCCCTCAAGCCGAAGTCGTGTATATCCACCAGGGTCCCATGTTAGGTGCAAGAACAACAATTGAGTGCTTTTCCAGTTGATACCAGTGGCTATATAAGGATGATCAGGGTCTGAACCACCCGGATCCCATAAGATGAGTACTTGTATAGGATATGTCAAGATACCATCTTTGGAACTTGCAATTTCCAACAACATCAGCTTAGAACCGCAGTGTATAATACTGGTAGCAGGAATATAGAGAACCCAAGTTTCTGACTGACGACTGCTGACAGGCGGTGCCGACCTTCTCCACGCCGGCAAAGGGCCCCTCCAGGGCTTGATCTTCAGCCGCGTGATGGCGAACCCCAACAAGGATCTCGGCGCACCGTGTCCACCGGGCGGCCTAAGAGGAGAGGAAGAACGCCTTCGCTCATCCACCTCCGGCGAGAATGAGACCGGCGACGTGTTCGACCCCCTCTCCTAAAACCTGGACGCCGTCGTGGGGTATCCAATATCCTCCCAAAACTCTTGACGGATCTCCGCACCGTGCGCCCGCCGCCGCGAGCCACCGTCGTCCAACCCAGATCGCCATCGTCGTCCACCAAAGCATCAAGGGCCACCCTATCCGCGAGCACAGGCGCCTCCTCCGAATCCGATCCTAGGCAGAGGAACCTAAATCCAGCTCCAGCCGACGATGTCGAGGTGGAGGACACCGGCAGCCCTAGGGCTCCCAGAGCCAAGGTGAGCCGCGCGTCCGCCCCATCACCGTGGGAACCGAGGTGTCAAAAAATATTTAAAATGGAGGGAGGATTTCACTTCCCCGGCCTCTGCACCTGGAGTGACACCTCAACCAACTAGCAGTGCAAAGTAAAATGACACTTACTCTACCGGGAGAGTTTGGAAGATTACCCATTGGTAGGTTCGTGCACATACGAATGGGAGGGGGGCATGGAAGCTTAATATTCACCACTTTAATTCTTTCTCCAAACTTCGGTTTCCTGTCAACTTGCCAAAGCATTCTCATCCTCATAAGCTGAACTTTTCCAATCAAAGTTCCAGTAGTAATGAGCTCTTGATTTTGAGCTCCAGGAGTGGGCCATCTTGGATCTTCCTCTCGGTCTAGGCACAAACCGTACTTGGAGGTAGTAACCAAAATTGCCATTTAGTTGTGTCCCTTGGTAGACACAACATGATGGTAGAAGAGAATTCTTATCACCATTGTTCTGCATATACGGCCAAAAGCTCACGCAAGAGAACTCCAAGGTAATGTACAGGTGCGTACTACATTGAATACAGTATGCCAATGATGTAGTTGTCCATGCAATCTCCCACTTGAATTGTGAAGCGCCATTGACATACAAGGAAGCTGTTCTAGCAGGGAAAAACTGAAACCAACTCTCCAGAAGTAGTTGGAACCATAGGATCGCTCGTTGCATTAGTTGAGGATCCCATTGATAATGATTGTTTGGGCCGACAGTATCCAAAAGAACAAGGCAATGACTAGTATATTGGCACCGCATGCATATGGACTGCTCCTCCAAAATTTACCCGAGATAGCACCAGCCGGGCAACATACTCAGGTAATGTAACTGAAACTCTATCCACCAAGGCATCATCTAGAATACTCGAACATCTGATAAGAACCGTGCACTCTGATGCAAAGTCATGCTCAATATTAGTATCAATTAGCATGTAACTAATAGTTGGTTTAGCTTTGTGATCCCAATCAATTGCAGAAATATCAGAACACCCTCTCACATGACAAAACTTTGTGTCATCTCCAGAAGTGTTTCCCATAAGCTTGTTCATAAACCTTGAAATTTTCTCACAAACAGGTGCATACCATAATGGAGTACCTACTTTTTTGTACTCAAAAGATGGCCACGGCACTGGTCCTAGCTCTAGTCCAGCCGATGCGGTCATCGTGAGGGGCAGCGAGGTCAGAACATCGTTGCTGCGGTGACGAGACACGGAGCTGCACTTCTTGGTGTACTCTGTGAGTTCGGAAACATTGTCGCTGCGGTGACAGGAGATGGAGCTGCACTTCTTGGTGTATTCTATGAATTTGGAAATATCGGCGCTGGTGGCCATGGACTGGGCTGGTGCTGCCAACGGGGTGAGCACAAACAACAATACAGAGGCATCTCGGCTTGGGCATTTCACCAAACAGGAGGTGGGAATCAGAGCGGCTAGGTTGTCGACTGCATCATGGACGACATTGCGCTGGGTAGAGACCTGGAGCACAGTGGAGATGTTACTCGTAGCGTCAACATCGTGTGCCTTGTAGCCAACCACAGGTACAGCGAGCTCAAAGGGGACATCACGAATGGAAGTGGACAAAGTGGTTGTTGCGGACGAGATGAGCACGGACATTGGTACAATGGCTTCCTAGCTTGGGCACTCAGACGAACATCTTGTGGGCACCATAGTGACTAGATCATGGGCGTTGATGTCCACTGCGATAGGGGCGACGTTGAAAATCGTAGGGTCCTGGAACACGGTGAAAACCTCAGAAGCGACTGAGGTGGGTGGTGTTGAGGCTCCGATGGGGTAGTGGTAGATGCGTCGGGCCTCGGGGAGAGCTCGGGTCATACAGGGACGCGGTCGAGGTCGGTCTGGTGGTGGAGCCGATGCGAGTAAGGGATTTCTCCTCTCCTGGCCGGGTGCGTTGTGATACCAGGCACATGGCTTAATAGGATTGATAGAATACTCATACCAACAAGTTGCAACTTCTTTTCCGAAAGCTCATTCAAAAAGAACTCTAAGATTAAGCGTGCTTGGCCTAGAGCAATTCTAGGATAGGTGACCGACCAGAACAAAATGCGCAGAAAAGACTAGTGTTGGTATGTGGGGTCAGGATGCCAAGAGTGACACCCCCAGGCCCAGTGGACAGGGTGTTACACGCGTGAGACGGCCAGCGCGGAGATTGGTGAGGAGGACGCAATGGCTGGCTCATGGAAGACGTCGGGTGACACCAATGAGGTAGTCGTACATACGTCGGGCTCCTGAGAGAGGTTGTCCTTGGTAAGTTTGCGCGAAGCAGACGCATCAAGAGTGGTGGTTGACCTTGAGCATGGCTCATGGAAGCAGTGGATGGAAGCGGCGCCACTCGGGGCGTGGTTGCTGGAGCCGTCACCGCTCCTGCGACAGCACGGTGGCATAGTGGCGAGGTAGAGTTCATCGGAGGAGAACTTGACGTGCTCTCCTTCCTATTCACCGCTGCGAGGTAAGCATCCCACTCCCGATCGCAGTCCTCTGAGTCAGCCATGGCAAAATTGCACAACGCCTTCATGAAGGGGCTCTCCTCCATGGATTTTTTTGTGGTGGTGGTGGGAAAAAATTGGGTGTGGATTTTGTGAAATTTCCGGGGAGGGATTGACTGGCTCTAATACCAATAGTAAGAGACCACTAGTATTTCTTCTCAATCCGATCGATTTGGGTTACAAGTTTGGATTTCAGAGGAACAATTGGGAAGGAAGGAGGGATTCAGAGGAAGAAGAAGAACACCAAGCACACAGGCAACGCAAGCCAGGCCAGGCCCTCGGCCTAAGCCGTCGTCCAGTCTACTCCGTCCCAAGCCGAAGTCTCGAGTAGGAGTCCTTCAATATACGCTGCTTTGAACTCTCCTTGTCTAGCTGCCGAGCAGGCTATGGCCCAAGAGTAGGAGCCCATCGACAAGCCTAGTAGGAAGGTCGCTGACATTGCGGCAGAGTTGGTTAAAGTGCCAGCGGCAGAGTTGGTTAAAGTGCCAGCACCGGATTCAGTTCCTCAGGCGGAAAATTGGTTTGCCTTCATCGCTCATGGAGATGGCCACAAAAAAGATTTGTATTCTAGTTTCCGTTCGATCAATTCACCATATCCACGATTTTGGTAGATCTCCAAAAGGCTGAACAGCCGATAGCGTCCACAGCCCCGTCAATTTATACATCTCTCCGCCGGTAATTTCGTTCTCCATAGATTAGATACATGTATATACGGATATTCAATTTGGAACCCGGGTCCAGATGATTCCGATTTGCTGGACCAACCCGGCAGGGCCAGATGTCAGCCCACGGCCGTATACCGGTCCTTATAGATATGAGTATTTCAATTTTTGAACAGGATCGAAACCGCAGATGGCCCACCGGAACCTGTCGGTCCTGATGGAGACCCAAACGTTCTGGACCAAGGTAGACCGGCTCGGATGCATCCGCTACTTAAATTGCAGCACCTAACAAAAATCAAATCGGTCTGGTTCAAAATTTGAAACCTCGCAGCACCGGCATGCTCCACAAGTGTACAACAGATCGCATGGTCCACAAGTGTACAACAGATCGTACACTTGTTCAAACCGCACCACCCCAAGCGGGAGCACTGGTTTTCAAACCTTCCTTTTAATTTCTGAATAATTCTATATTTCTATCAATTGCTTCAGTAATTAAAAGGTGCCTGCTCATACAAAAAGCTGTCTACACAACTTTTTCGTTACTTTCCACAGTGTGCATCAAAAAATTCTTTAATTTTAGAGAAGTTCACTCCAATTTTACAATAACTAGTGTCATTCCACGGTCTCTATTTGTACATATGATCACTCCACACCGTTATCTGTAAATCCCAGGGGTTTCATACATGTGCTTTTTCTATGCTCAGCTACACCACATCGGCTACATCTACCTTCTTTCCTTGGCTGCTTCGGCATGTCGTCCCTATCAGGGCATGTCGACCGGTTGTGCCCAGGCTTCTTGCAAATGCTGCGAAATCTTGATATTTTGCCTGTGCCCTCGTGAGGAGCCTTGTCTCTGCTCGAACTTGGCTTGCCTGCCTTCATTCTCTTAGTAGGAGCTGATAGTCCAACAAGATTGTTCCCAGTTTCATATCCGTCCAAATTGTTTTCTTCTGACTCAATTGTTGGTTTATCCCGACGATTGCGCCCCACCTCTACAACTCTGTCCTCAAGCCTTAGACCGTCCCTTGCATTCTCAAATGGTGCCATCTCGACCATATCACTTTTAAATAGGGACACCAGCTTTTCGTAAGCTTCGGCACTTGTATCTCCAAGCCTCACAAGCTCCATCGCAAGTATGTAAAGTGTGGAGTGCCTATGCGTGACCGACCTGCTTCTTGATTCATCACGCTGGTAGTGTCTCAGATGTTCTAGTAGCACATCTTGGGCGTCTCTAGTCCACCTCTTCAATATATGCTTCTTTGGTATCTCTCTCACTCCCAGAAAATCCACAACCTGCACACCCATAGTTTTTTTACTGCTGTCAGATATTCGATGTACAACATATGCTAACTCTGTGCCTTACATAATACAAAATCAGACTGGTGGTTTCATAACTTTTCCTCACCTTCAGATCATGACCGCACAACACTCATAATCAAATTCTTCCTTATCTCTAACCTTCACTTCAAACTCGACCCTGCTCCACTTTTCACGCCTTGCAGGATTTGTGTGTCGTGCCTTGTACACCCTTTTTTTCTCAATCTCCTCCACACGGAATGCGAAGCTCTTGTATAAATTCGACAAAATTGCTCAAACATTGCCCGTGTGTAAACTTTGCTCTCATGCCTCTCTATGTCAAGGTTGTGATGCACAACCACCCCACCCCGCGAAAAATTATTAGCTGAGTTTCTCGCAAAACAATTGATGCAATGCTTACAACAAATATAGCACCACTCACCAGCTTTGTGCGCTTCTCCTCGTAGTTCTCGTCAGCCTCACGTGCATACTATAGACGCATGTACTGCTTCACAAACATCTGCATTGGACATCCTCTCGGGACGTATGTCTTCAGCAGACTGTTGGCGCTTTTACTTCTTTCTATGCTTGTCATTTTAGCACAGAACACTCCTTTGAAATATGGTTTCGCCCATTTTTCTCTAATTTCATACATGCGCGTCATGTAGGCATGCGTCTGCAAGTTGTACCTCTCAAGCAACTCGAACGATGCCTTCTCAAATTCATCAGTTGTCAACATTGTGTTTACAAGCTTGTGGAATTCTGACCTAAAATCATTCTGCTTCGTATACAACGGTCCCAGGTTCTCTTTTGCTTTCTTCAGGACATGCCACTTGGACCACCGATGAGTTGTGTTTGGCAGCACATTAGAAATTGCAACCTCCATGGCTCGCCACTGATCTGCAATTTTTTTTAAACAAGATCAAAATGTGTTGCCGCTGTCAGCCATGTACAATATGTATATTAGTAACAAGTCAGTAAAAAGCCTGCTTTTTACATGTGAGTATTGTGCGAGGTAGGACCCCGCCCATCATGCGGACAAATTCCGTGAACACCCACTCAAAGCTATCCACCTGCTCATCCCAGAGCATCACACTAGCAAAGATAATGCTCTAGAAGTGGTTGTTTACACCAACAAACATACAAAAAGGCATGTCGTACAGGTCTGTCCTGTATGTCGTGTCAAATGTGATAGCATCTCCAAAGAATCTGTACTGCATCCTGCTAGCCCGTCGTCCACATCAAGTTCTTTATCCGACCTTCCCCATCTGCCTGCACCCTGAACATGAATTCCAGATCCTTTGCTCCAGGTCATCAAATGCCTGGACTGTCTTCCGTACATCATCATCTGCCTGCTCCTTGCTTAGCTTACCACACAGGTTCCTCAGTGAACATTTTGTAAATGGGACATTCCCCTCATTGCCAAAGAAAGCTGCTATTATGTTGTACACTTTTCCAACATTTATATTGTTCTCCCGTAACTGCCTTACTAAATCCGTGTAAATATCTATGTTCTTGTGCGATGGCCAGAATACCTTTTCCCCACAGTTCTCAGTCATAGTGTGGTTATGTTTTGAAAGAAGTCCACATAACCCCCCTATGTATCAAGTTTGGGTCGCTAACCCCCCCCCCCCCCCTAACTATGAACTGGGTCATTTAACCCCCTAAGTATTTAAAACCAGGCAAATAACCCCCTTGGAGGCTGATGGCTGTTTTGGTGGCGGTATTAGCTGAGGTGGACAATGGTTTAAGCCACTGTGGATGATTAGCAGCATGACACGGTGGCAAAGATGCTCGTACACGGTGGCATACCCGGCAGCCCAGCGCGTAGTATAGTGCGGAGTGATTCAGAGATTGATTTTAGAAAAAAACAGTAGTGAATCTGGCGACTGCTCGACTCGATCCTGGAGTTCGCTTGTCTCTCGATCAGAAGAAGAAAAAGAGGAAGCAGCAAATCAGGTGCATGCACCAAACCATTTTGGCCCTTGAGCTCAGACGCCAGCGCCTGCAGCCACTCCCAGCTAGAGCTAGCTTATGTTCAGTCACGCAGGAGCATGAACGAATCCTCGATTGGGACTCCGGAATCTGAACGCCAGAAACCACACCCCAGACGATCCAGCGCCTCACGAACCGGACCAAAAAGTCCAACGTAGTATATATATATACGAGACGTCCATGCGCACCACACACCGAGGATCTCGATCGGATCGAATGGCGCCGGTGAGCAACGCGCCGTTCCTGCCATCGACGGCGGTGTGGGGAGGCCACGCGACGGCCCTCCTTCATGCAGGACAATGACGAGAGGCCAAAGGTGGGGCACGACCGCTTCAGCGACAAGGTGCCGGTGATCTCGCTCCGCGGCATCGACGACGGCGCGCGCAGGGCCGAGATCGGGGACCGCGTGGGCGTGGCCGCGGTGTGCGACTGTGCAAGGGGTAGGGCATCTTCGATGGTCGATCACAGAGTGCCGGCCTCATCACCGAGATGGAGCGTCTGTCCCGCTAGTTCTTCGCGCTGCCCGCCAAGGAGAAGCTCCCCTAAGACATGTCCGGCGCAAGGGCAGATTCATCATCTCCAACCACCTCCAGGTACGCACACACCTCATACGTACATTCATGTTCTGCCGTGTAGAAGAGTTAAAGATCGGACATGAGGATTTTTGTATTGAAAATCTCACGAACTTATGAACATGCAGGGCGAGACGTTTCAGGACCGGCGGGTGATCGTGACATACTTCATGCAGCTAACCATCCACCCTGGCTTAAATCACTGTCCACCTCAGCCAATACCGCCACCAAAGCAGCCATCAGCGTCCAAGGGGGTCATTTACCCGGTTTTGAATACTTAGGGGGGTTAAATAAGCCAGTTCATAGTTAGGGGGGGTTAGCGACCCAAACTCGATACATAGGGGGGTTATGTGGACTTCTTTCGTTATGTTTTACCCTGTGCTCAGTTATGTACCACCCATTATCTGGCGTCCTAAGAAATCTGATCATGGCATGACATTCGCAGCGACACGACTTTGTGTTTTCTTTCATAGGTTTTCCCTGCCACGGACGCACGAATTAAAAAAAAAATTAAACATCCGTTAGCAACGACACATAAGGGGGGGGGGGGGGGGGGGTTGGGTGTGTTATATAAAGCTGGATCTAGTTACTCACCGAGCATCCACAAACAATTTCATGCATACCTTTTGTCTTCTTGGCATTCAGACGGCTCTTACCGCATCTGATTCCGAATCCATGCTCCCACGAATACAGATTGTAGAAGTCGTAAGCTTCACCCAACGAATCAAAAGTTGTCCCCAGGCAAGGGTCAATGACCCCGTCCCCTAGTTTGTCTGCATACTCCCGGATAGATTTTTCCAGTGCACTCTTCTGCGCGGCACATGGAGTTCTCTCTGGTGGCACTCACCCTACACGGACCCTGCAAAACCATGAACACAAGTTATGTCTATCGTGAATACGAGATCCAGCTTCTTCTATATATATGCAAATGTTCAAAGCTTTTTCACACCCCGTCGTGATCCTTTTTCGTCAAAAACATATCCACATCATTTGTTCTATATGGCAAACACAGCTAGGTTCTTTGTGTTTTTGTACTATGATCTTCGTTTTGTTTTATTTTTCTTAAGCTTCAACAGATTTTCTCATTTCAACCCAAAGACAAACTCAAATATTTTACCTCCTAGTCCTCCCAGGGGAGAGTGGATCCGCTTTTTCCCTGGACTCTGCAGTGTCACCACGCACATATCCACCATGACCATCACCGCTCCCAACAGTTTGAACGATGCCCAGAACTGACTGGTCCGGTTCTACTGACCCGACATGGCTACACTCTTCCCCTGCCGTGACAACATCTAGACTTCGTGAGCCAGCGGCTGCCATGGCCATAGTGTCGCCGCCATTCCTCATCCCCGCATCACCAGATTCAGACAGAGGAAACCTGCCAGAACACAGCAGTGCTGAATTTTATTTGTCATCCCTACTCAACACTGTGGCATTTTCTTTTTGATACACTCCCGTCCTGGCGACCTGAATCTTTGGCTCTCACCTGACCATGGGGTTCACACTCCCGCCACCGGAGGCGGTCTGTGCCACATGTTTCTTTCGAGCCCCCACGAACGGCAGGGACCAATACGACGGTGCCCCTTGATGCTCGCTTCCCCCGTTTTGGAATTTCCATCCATAATCCATTGCGGATGAGACGCTCATATCCGAAGGTGCTCGTCTCAGACATATCCTGCAGTACACCAAACCGACATTCAATGATCCTTCTTACAGGCATTCCACTTTTTTTTCAGTCTACAAATGCGATGCAGTCACACAGCTTTACTCCATCTAACCTTCTAGTTTTCTATGCAATCTATAGGTTTTTTACAAGTCAGTTTTTACAGTCGAGAGCATTTCTACCGGCAGTCGATCTAATGAATTTTTTATCCCTACTATTTTTCCTCATGATGCACCAATCCCATCAAAGTGTCTGCAGACTAATCAGTAATGGGATGCCCGTATGTACTGAAGCTATGCATTTGCTAACTCGGCACCTGAAACTCTGAATTTAAGCAACAAAATCATCGTACCTCTTACTCCTCGCACGAGATCGTGCATCCACACCACCCGCGGGCTGCGCCGAGTGGCACTGCACATCTAACCCAGCGTCAGCAACATAGTCCAACTTCGATTGGTCGGGAATGAACTCTGGATCTCCTCTGGTGCCGGCGAGACTCGCATCACCATATTTCTGTCCATCTGAGACGCCAGCCCCCAACAGAACACCTCCTCCTTCATATATTGGCAAACTAAGCACACAAGACACATTCTTCAGCTCAATACCAGAACCGGAAGCCTGACATGCATGTTTCTTTACATACCCTATGATCAAACCACGCACATGCTCACCAGATCCAAGGGGAAATCGATCTTTCCAGCGCCGTCGGTGCAGATGATGGGCTCCATTCTTCGCTACCACGCGCTCCACAGGATGCACCGGGGGAGACGGGGTGCTCCGGGCAGGATGCCCGCGTCAATCGGGGGTGGGGGAGGTGTGATTGGGTGTTTTGGGTTGGCCGCGTCGCTGGAGAAATGCGGTCGGCGGCTAGGGGAGGAAGAATGGAAGAGACGCACAGGAAAAAATCTATACCTAGGTGTCATGCGCGGGGGTTGTACCAAGGTCTCGGAAGCCGCCACAATCTTGGACCGAGCGGTCCAGCTATCCTCACTTCCGTCCATCCCGTTAGCATCACGATGTTAATTTGTGCTACACAACAGCATACGACCCTACCGTAAATCGGCATGTATTTCTTTATTTTCCGTTAGCACGAGCGACACCTGTTCTGTCATTTAATTCCATCGTAACGCGCACGATCGGTCCAGATAGCGAGAGCATGTACACCGGGTGCCAAAACTCCACTCCCATGTACATATATATACATATATACTACTTTCTTATAAGCGCGACCGATTCGCGTTCTATTAGACTACTCACAATGGATCCATAATAGATAGTATCATATATTAGTACTCATAATTTTAGTATATTTATTATTTTGCAAAATCTCAATGTAAATTTATGTATAATATTTATTTGGAATTAGTTTTTCTAGTTCTACGTGTTGATATCAACACAATCCATTTCATTATTAACTAGCATGCCACGTCAGAATTTTGCCAACATGGTATTCATGATACTACCTATGATATCCCCCATTAGAATAGCCCCAATAGAGGTATCATAGGTGGTATCATCCATTACATGCATGCAAAATGCTTATGTATCACTGTAATTAATGATAAAAAAGAGCGTGTTAGTATCATAGCACGTGAAACTAGAAAAAAATCTCAAATAAATCTTGTATGTAAATTTACTTTAGATTTTATAAAACAATAAATACACTTAAATTATGATACTACTACATGATACTATGCATTGTGGAGATGGTATCATATAGTAGTACTACTTCTGTTTGGGATTATTAGTCCTAAGGCTTTTCACAATGGGCGGCTCTTAGCGGTGTATTCTAGGTACTTTGCCTATGTGGAGTTAATAAGGAAAGAGACTGAGATTGTATCTTAGCTAAGAAACACCTCTTGCACGAAACCATAGGCAAAAACCATGGTTAGATCAATCAAATGCATGCATGTCATCTAAATAATTAAATGTAGAAACACCATTCAAGAAACAATGCATTGGAGAAGTTGTATCTTAATCATTTATTTTTCCTAGGATGACGTGCTAAGATACACCCTATTGTGAAAGGCCTAAGGGCCAAATTGCTAATACCAAGACACTCCATAACTCTCTCTAATTAATATATACATGCACCAATAGTTTTACATGCACGAGAGAAGTGAGAAAAAAATAAGAACATGCATTGAATAAGAGAGATTAATAAATGAGATAGCTCTTATAATCTCAAACAATATAAAAAAGCTCTTAAAACTAATAGTCGTCCGCTGAATGACGAGATGTCTAATTTTTTCCCACTGTAATACATCTCGTCATCTCTACTATCTAAAAAGGAGATCAGCGTTCCGTTTTCTGCCACTACGTTCCTGGCTTCGTCGCGCTTCCTCTGCCTTCGCGACCACCCAGGTATCCCTTTCCGTTGAGTGCTCTCCCGTGATTATTTCCTTCCTCCCGAGAAACTCTTGTCCCGTACATGCCACTCCCCACATACGCCTTCCTCTCTCCAGATCGCCGCTCCCCATACGCCTCCCTCTCTCTAGATCGCCGCTCCCCCCCCTCTCTCGATCAGTATGGCATCGCCGCCTGTTCCCGAGCTATAGTCCCCATCATTCAGACATCCTTCTTCTCGCGCGTCGAGCACATCGGCTTCACCCCCGACATCGGTGACCTCGCCTCCAACCACAACCGCACCCACGCTCCTCTTGCCAGTCCCTTCTTTCTCTCCTTGCCCTAGCACTGGAAATCAGGATTATGGCAGATGGTGCAGGCGGTTGAGTCTCAGGCATGAGTGTAACAGCCCAGCATTAGAGCTTAGAAATAAGTTGAGATAAGATGTGTGCATTGCAATCATGCATAGAAAATCTCGGGAATTTTCGCGCAAAACTAAATAAGCTAGTGAGGGATCGGGATCTCTCTTGCTCTGATGGAAGCATCCGGGCAAGTGCAATAGGTTTCGACATGACCTCCACGGTGTCTTTGCTTTTGAGGGGTGTAGCATCCCAATTGTCTAACAATTGCAATGCTACTAGCCTAGTCTAGATAATGCTACTTCCTATATATAATTGTTGCATCATCATCATTTTATGCTCATGTCATCATGCCTCCTTGCATTTGAGCATCATATCAAACCCTTTTCCATTTGGTTCTTATCTCATATGCATTATTAATTGTATTTGCCTCTTGATATTGTATTTGGTTCTTGATATATTGTGAAATGCCCAAGTTGAGTTGGGGGCATATCTCTTATTAACTCCACCACCTTTTCTTTCACCACCTTATAATTCCACCATCCAACTAAATATGAGCTTGGCATTTACTGGTTTTACTTCTAGCTCATGTGGGTTGGGATGGATCCAATTCTTTGCCACATGCTCTCATCTTGGCATCATGTTGTTTTCACAATATTGAAATATGAGAGCCACATGGCCACCTTTGCATGCCTTGTGAGTGGACCCCTCTTCCCTAGCTTCCATATGGATTAATAAGGAATGAAACTCATGTTGGGGTATTGTTTGGACTATTAATCATCTAGTGGCATATACACACTAGCCAGTCCTAAATATAATCCAATGTGATCATCTCCATATACTCCACTTGGAATTCTTTCTAAAATTCCTTTGCTTGGGCCTTACTCCAATTTTTGGGGATGCATAATAATAATGCCATGTATTAATCTTGTTTTTACAAAATAAGCATGGCATTAATTGATTGCATGGGCCATGCAAGAACCATCTTTTGCTAGCCTTGGTTTGTATTTGCTTTTTGAGTGGATCTTTTCTAAACCCCATCATCATATCCATCCACCCATCACCACCTTCCTTTTCTTCTCTCTTTTGGCCATTTCTTGCTTGAGCTTGTTTTGGGTCTTGCTTGGTCTTGTCAAAGGATTGCCACCACCTCATCTTTCCTCTCTCTCTAAACCTCCTACCTCATCTAAACCATCTACCCCTCTCTAAACCTAAACCCTAAGCACCCCCCCCTCTTTCTCTCCTCCTTCTAAGCCGAGCCACCCCACCATGGCCTACCCTAGCTGGCCCCACCGGCCACCCTCTCTCCCTGGCCACCTCTCCCTGCCCTAGCTACCACCCCAAACCCTAACCTAGCTCCAAACCTAGCTCTACCCGAGCCTAGCTCCACCCCTAACTCGAGCCTCTCCCTCTCTTGCTCCTTCCTCCCTGCCTTGTGGCCCCCTAGCCCGAGCCTCCCACCTCTCTGGCCGCACCCTACCCCACCTGTACGCCCCTTGCCCTGTCCCAGCCGAGCACGTGAGGAGGAGGACAAAAGGTGGCCGAGCCACCTTTATCGTCTACCACCTCCCCACGGCACCCCGCTCCCTCTCTGCCTTATCCACCCCCTCTCTCGCCTCCCCTACACCCCCAGATCCAGCCCCAGCGACGCCCTGGCCTCTCCCCCCTCTGCTCCATCGCCACCGCCTACACCATCGTCTCCACCGTCGGCCTCCACCGATCTTCCTCTTCCAGCAGTGCAGAACGACGTGGAGGTGGCCGAGGAAGGCCACGCAGTGCTCCTGCAACCCCTGTACCGCCGTCGAGGAGAAGAAGCACCGGAGCCGCCAGAACCAGCGCGAGGCCGACGAGAAACCCTAGAACGCCGGCCTCTGCATCATCGACGATCGCCAGCGTCTCGGCCCGCACGAACACCACCGACGCCCTCCCGGTGAGCCACCGGACCTCCTGGACACGCTCCGCCGTGCTGTAGTCGCCTAGGGCCGTTGTTCGTTTCGTCGAGCACACTGCATACGCCGGCGCGCGCGTGCGTCTGCTCGCTCCTCGCGTCGCAGAAACCCTAGCTAGGCCGCGCGCGCCTCCCTGACACCAAGCCCAGGCCAGCGCAGTGGCTCCGCCCCCGTGCGCTCGCCCAGGTCCCCGGTTCGAGCCCCGCGTGCGCCGCGCCGCGTCAGGTCGAGCATCGACCTGTCGTCAGACGGTTCAGAGAGAAGATCCACAGTAGCGACCGCGCTTTCGCTGATACCCCCCTACTCTTTTGTCGCGTCAAGCCGCGCTCCTTAGGACCCCACCGTCAGCCGCAGTGACCGTTTTGCGCAAAACCCCTTGGTCTCTAGTTAACTCAACCCGCGCTCCAGCCTAGCCCCACCTGTCAGCGCCTGTCCTCTCCGCTGCTGTCGCGTGGGCCTGCGAGGTCGATGGCCCCACCTGTCATCCTCTGCGGCTAGACTAACCCTGAGTGACAGAAGCGTTTCTGTGCGCGTGTTGCCCAGTCAGCACTGTGGCCCACTTGTCTGTGACAGTGGCTAGCTCCCTCTGAGTATAAAAAGTATTTCCGAAATCTGTTTAAATTCAAATCCTTTTCTAATTATTTCAAATTCAAATATAATTCTGTTTTTAAATAATTTTCAAAATATAAACCCAAATAATACAAATAATATATGTTTTCAAATCAGAAAAATGTGAGGATTTCAAATATGCAATCCAAAATATATTTTGAACACTTAAATTTCCAAGTTTATTTAAACTACCATAAATGCCCCTTTTTCTTAAATAATTAATAACTTTTGATTTATAAATCCAAATTTAACAAATAATATGTCTAAAATGATTAGCTCGACGAGACCTTTCTGCTTATGCATTCCATGGTTTGATTTGCAGCATGCATCATATAAATATAAAGTGAACAGCAACTTAATTGTGAATAAAATGGGGCCAAAACTTAATAAAATGATTTAATCTTGTACTTCACACCTCACCCATGCCATGCTACGTTAATGCCATGCAAATTGTGCATCATTCATCATGGCATGATTGTTTGCTTGATGCATTTTAATCATATGCTGGTGCACTTTATTTATGTTGGCCCTTGTTTGTTTGGTTCTTCTTCGAATAGACGCTGAGCAGGGGATATACCAAGATACCCAGGAGCACTACCCAGATCCTTCTCTCGCTTCAACTGAGCTGCCAGGCAAGCACTACCACATGCTTGCATTCATATAGTACCTATTGCCTCTTTCTTATTCTTGCATCATTGAGTCGCGATTGCATTAAACTGAATCCCAAGTATTGCATAGCCTTTACTATTAAACCCCACTGAAGCTTGTTCCTCCATCCCATGAGCCATTACTACAGGAGTTGTTTGAGCCATGCGAGTCGTAGAACAGCATGTGTAGGGTATGTGAGTGTCTGATGAATAACGAGGTACCTAAACAACTTAACCTGAGTAGTAATGGGATAACTAATGAAAGTGGCACCGGTGAGCAATATCTGTTATTTGGTTTTTATGCTCACTTGTGTCCCGTAAGACCCCGAGTACTTGATTCCTGTTCCAAGAATATTCGCGCTATCCACATCCGGGAGGCCTTATGGACCCCCCTGAGCCAGAGCTTGATTCATTCTTATTTCTTGGGGCCACAAACTAGTTCGAGGTTTTATTTACTATCCTGTACTTATGCCATGCTTTACTGCTTTATTTAAATTGTGCGAGGAGCACACTGTACTGTTTAGGATCGTGGCCCGATTTCGCTGTATCGACAAGCCCAGCCACACTTTCGGGTTCCCAGTCGTTTACAGCCGCCTCCACAACCTTAAGCCCGTTTCGGAGCCGGCCGGCTTCGTTGCGGGATCTACTTAAAGGGGTGGCCCCCTTGAAATATTTCTGAATCCTGTAATTGCTTTGTCGTGACTGTCTCGTTGGGTTTTGATTTGGTTTTTCCGAGGCATATCGAGTGTGTGTTGCTATTTGTGCACCCCTGCAGGGTAAAACTTTCTGAAAGCCGTGTCCGCGGTTATGGACGACTTGGAGCACAGTTTCTCGATCATAGACAAGCATAACTAAAGTACCGCTTTTAATTTGACTAGACTAGGTACCTGACTAGTAAATAGTGCAACACTCATGGAATGGATAATAAAACTGCCAACGGATGGGGGTTGTTCGTCCGCTTCCTCGTCGGTAAGCGAGGAGGAGGATGGATCTGTTAAGATTACCGTTATAACTGTTATAACTGTTGTTATTAATTCACGGACATCCGTCTATCTCTGGTTAGGCGGATGGTTAGCGAGTATCTATAGAATTGCTAGGGTTTATCTTTTGCGGCAATTGCGTCACCCCAGGTTGTGTCCCCTTTAGAGGCATAAAGACTTGCTGAGTACCCCTAGGGTCTCACACGATAAATTATTGGTTCAGATGAACAGGTACCCTCGCAAGATGGATACTGGGTGGAAGAGACGGACGATGTGGGCAACGATCATTCGGTGTAGAGATTCCGGGAACGGGGATCCGTGAGATCTGTGGGCGGGATGTGCTTATTTATGGGGCATCTTATGCCGATTTGCTTCTTATCCGTACTCGGATTTTGTCTTCCGCTTCCGCTTGATACTCTGTTGATTGATGTATGAGGAGATATCCCAAACTATTATATCTATCTAGGATATTTGGATCTTGCCGTATGGCGTTGCTATATTTCCTTTCTTTTTAGATGGAATGGCTCTGATGTACTGTTGTATGGTGGCTTGCGTACATACTCATTTGTGTATGTAGTTGATCCCTTCGTCTGCCGATTACGCCGCCCGTTCTTGTCCCGATGTTTGGAAATGGTTGGGACGGCCGAAAGGTCTACCTGTGAGTGGCAATTGGGCCCCACCGTACTATTTCAACCATTTCTGATCATCCAGGCTTGTACTAGGAGCGTAATTCACCGAGGTTGTTACAAGGGGGTATCCATTCAAATTTAAACATTCAAAAGTAATGTTTGAATTCAAATAGAATTTGAGATGAATATGGAAAATAAATTGCCATAATAGAATAAAGTACATCTTATATAAATATATAATACATTACCCTTTATAATAAAGGTACTTCAAGACAAATGAAAGATTACATTAATAAATGAGAATTCCTAGAAATATAAGTATAAATAATAACAAGCCTTAAACTCCAAAATAGGAGAAAATTAAACTTTATTATCTCAAACAAATAATAATACATTGTCTTTACACATACATAAAAGAATAAATGAATTATAAAAGAATCTAGAATAAAGATTACAATAAGGATCAATAATAATAAAAAGGTCCTAAACTATTCTTTCATCCCGTGTCTTCATTCCTCACTCTGATTCCTGTAAACAGATCACAAAAATAAAGAAGTAACATTTTGGTAATGTTATAAATGTTTGCCTCACCAGGTGAGGCAATTAAATGTATGATTTAGCTTAGGTATTTTGGTAAGAATTACCAAAACCCACCAATGACCTAAGAGGGTACCACCCAATCTAGACAACAAGTAAGATCTTGATCTGGGAGCTATACACTTGAGTATGAGAGGAAAATTTGAAGTCTAAGGAAACCAGCAACATATTTGATCATTGTATTAAGGCAACAATTAGCATGCTATGGCACCCTCTTAAGCCTAGCTAAAATCAATTAGAAAGAAAGAGGCAACAATAATAAAAAGGGGAATAATCATGTTTAACACTAAGTCGACTAAACAAATTATGTTTAAGCCAATGTGGTCCTCAACCGAGGACAAGCTAAATGACAGTACCAACCATAGTAAAACCACTTGGCAGTAAGAAAATAAAGGAATAGAGATAGTTAAATACATCAACCGTACCTTGCACATGGAAGAGGAGAAAGGTAACTTGCCATCTTGTACCAGAAAAGGGCCCTACCTATAAACAGCATACACACAGGCACATTGTTGTGTGTCAACACAACAGCGACACACACAGCTGCTGTGTTGTCATCACTATAGAGGAGAGCACTAGCATATAAGAAGAGGGAGTAGTCGTAGTGCTAGCTGTTGTATTCCTCATTTCCACCTCCTATTCACCTCAATCACTTCACCACTTGATCTTGCTAGTTCACCACCAGTAGACGTTAGAGTCCACCACCATAGCTATTATGAGCACCCAACTAGAAGCAGTCCAATAGCACCAGTAGTAGAGGAAGATCAAGAATAGAGGAAGAGCAGGCCAGCAAGAAGGAGGAGGATAAAAGAAGAAGGTATGAAGATTACTAGGAGCTTAAGAAGCTGAGGATCAAGCTACAGATAAGCAAACTACTCCAACAACAGTAGTAGCACCAGGTCATATTCTCATCTGACTTGGAAATCTAATATTTCTCAAAGCATGAGCACCATTAGTACAGAGCATGTTAAGCAAGGATTTACCCTGTGCACTGGGAGGCACCACAGGTGTAAATCTAGCCTAGCAAAATGCATGGGCACATATGCGAGTAAATAAATAAGCCACCACCAGGTGATGAGCTCATTCCACAAAACCAACCATAGCCCTTGTTTTTAACAAGGTAACTAGGTGATGGTTTAGAGGAGAGAGCTCTCAGATCCACATAGAGTTGCTATGAGAATCTCATAATTGAGCTAAAAAAAGGAAACCAAAGCCAGTATCTGTTCTTATTCCTAAATTGGGCCTCAGACTTTGCATCATAGGCCAAGCCAAGAAATCAAGAATGATTGATAAATATTGAGTGAGGCACATGGAACTCATGTATGAGTTGATCATATGAACAATAAGACCCAACACCTTATGCTTAATCATTTTCCTAATAAAGTAGATTAGGAATCATCTAGCAAGGCATCTTATTTACACAAGCTAGTATATACCTCTAACCTCAGTCTTAGCATCATTGGTAGCCAAATCTTAATCCATAGCTAGCTAATTCAGCAACATGTCCTGTTATTAAGAAACACCATTGTGCACACTCTAAATGGAGGTACCACAGTGGCAAATTCAAACAGGGGAAGTCACTCTATTCACTAACCAAGATCAGCATCAAATTAACATGGCATATGAATAGTTGCAGCCAAAGAAACTTGTTTCAAATCCTCTTTCCAGCAGAACAACCAGGAATTATTCTAATTAGGTATATCCAATAAGGGACCAAGGTCATTACTGAACCATGGTTCAGTTCACCATGTAAAAATCTCACACATAAAGCCAAAAACTTGGATATTCATCAATAAATCATCAGTAAAGTGAGTGAAATCATCTTCCTAGCAAAGTTAACTAGGAATCATATATTACAGTACAAAACTGTTCAATCAAGTTTCCATGATCCTAATGGCAGAAGCTATTATTCAAATTAAAGCATCAACCACGCGTTTATTTATTATAATCTGTCCAGCAGTATAGGAAACGTTCATAGGCGAGATAATTGTATATCCAATAGCAGAATTCATCCTCAGACTTGGCAAGTGAGGTTTCATTAACCACTCCGTAAAGATAATTTGTTCAGGGATAGAACCATAGCGAACCATACATTTCTGGGATGAGAAATTCATTCATACCGAGAGAGAGGGGAGTGAGGAACAAAGGGGAGAAGGAAAAACTTACTCGGTGGCCTCGTCCAGCAAGAAGAGGAAGCAGAACCCGACATGGCAAGGGAAGCAGTGGCCACAGCACGGCGGCACGGTGAGCAGCACCACGTCGAGCCGCACCTGTGACAGTAGCACAGCAGCCACACCACCGGAGAGGAGGTGATCGATGCAGAGGTCCTGCAGGTCGGGCCAAAGAAATCGAACCTTAAGGAGGAGGAGCGGGATGCTCATGGTAGAGGTCACACATGGCGAGTAGGCGTTAGGACGTCGGAATCGCGCCGGCGACCGAGCCCTAGGCGGGGTTAGGGTTTCGTTTGAGCGCCCGGGTAAGGAGAGAGCAGCAACATGGCTTGGGGAATTCGTGGAGGAGGCGACGACGGGGCCGCGATGGTGGTCATCATCGCCGGATCCAGCCAGTGGTAGCTGGGAAAGCAAGAGGCGGCGCTGGGTGTCGTGTGCGTGCGGGGTTATGTGTGTGCCTGAATGCGTTGAGAGAGAGGAAGAGAAAGATGGGGGTGGGGCTTGATCTCAGTTTGGGCTAGGCCGACCTAGTGGGCCAAGACCACTTGGTCCGAGTGGACTAGGCCCAGTTTTCCTCAACAATGCACAACCCAATTATTTATCCCCACAAAAAAATCAATTTCCTATTTCATAAATTACCAAAATACCCCTGAAATTATTTCAGCCTAGAAAAATATAGAAAAGTCTTAAAAATAGTTATAATATATCAAAATGATCACAAAAATAATATATACCTAAGAAAAATATAACATGACTTGTTTAAGTTAAATAAAACATAAATAAATATTAATATCATTAGGACCTAAAAGAAATTTCATAAAATAAAACAAAGACTTAAAATTAAATAAAAATCAGTTTTACATACAAAAATGAGTCTACTATTTTATAAAAATACTAACTTAATTGTTTACAAATAAAACTTGAAGCAAATATTTAAAGTTATATAATCCTTTGTGGAAATTTGTAAAAATAAGGATAACACCTAAAATCAAATAAAATTCACTTCTAAGATCTTAAGTAAGTATGTTTTACTAGAAAAATACTAATTATATTATTCCAACATATTTTAAGGTTATTAAGAAATAAATCCTTATTTATTATCTAGTTGGTAAATTCTTCAAGAACATTCCTAAATAAGAAATAATCACAATTTGATATAAAACCCTAAATCTTGTACATTTAAATACTACTTCCAAAACCATAACTTAAGTCTGTAATAATATTTAAGAGTAAAACTATTAACATCTAGGAAACTCTTTAAAACCTTAACTACAAGATAAACCAACCATTTGAATAAATTGTAATGATCATTCACTTATAATAAAGGTGAATGTTATCCAATTCTTAATCATGTTTAATATGGTTTTAAACCTTAACACTTTAATGAGATCAATTAAATTTGCTTTCATTAATAAGTTAAAGTATTTCTATAATAACAAATCACCCCTGAACTTCTCATTCACTTAAATTAGAAATGAATGAATTCACACTCTTAACCATCTTTACATTAACCCTAGAATTCAATAATAATCTAGACACATCAGAACCCTAAGTCTATTTATGTTCCTTTAAAAGTTAATTTTGCTCTACCAAAGTTATAAAGCATAAGGACCAAATTATATTATGTTTTTATAGTTAACTTTTGTCTATTCCCAAATTAAGTCATAAGGCATCTCAAAGTCCAAACTTATAGATTAGCGTAAACGATATCGATCACATTCGATTAACCATAAAGATTGGTTAAACCTTATCAAAGAAACCTTCTCTTCAAAAATTATTCATTTTGCCACTTCAAACAAAAATCTCATTATAAGTTCTTCAACTCTTATCAACCTAAAACATGGACTTCCATAATAGATACATATTATCCAATAACTCTAAGCATGTGTTGTTATATTCACTTTATATCATGCATATTAGTCTTAAGTTCCTTGTATATGTAGATTGTATTGTAAAGTAAACTTATAGACAAACTAAATCTTAAAGAAATCACTTAAGTTTAACTCATTCACCATACTGAGGTATTACTTAGGGGTTTTCTAAACTGCATTACATTACATATGCATCGTTGCATCTTGCTTCTTTAAACATTAGTCCTTACCGGACCAATGATGCTATTTACAAAATTTGGATCTTCTATTATCTTGAAGACCGTGAGTGCATAATTTTGCAATCACAAAAGGCAAGTTCACAACTTGCTCATGTCCTTTGATTATTTACTATCAAATGCTTGTAACTCAAATGTTGTCATCACCTGCATTTCAAAAAGGTCAGAAAACACTATTTTCACAATAACATGATTATGGATTATTTACCAAGAGGTAATAATCTTTTGATACAGTTCCGGTGGTAAAGGAACATAATGTCTAGGACTTAACAACCAATGTCGCCAATGATTCTACCGCCGTATATTACACATTAACCATAAGACTTGGAATGGGACGGGAAAGTCAGCTATATCTTCTCCCTTTCATATGGAGGCAAGATGACCTTATCGTGACGTTGGGATTCCCGATGTGGATCCAACATATGGGTGGGCACCCTTAGGCCCCATGATTTTGGTCTCTAGATTATTTATGAGTGGTTGTCGGAGGTATGAACCTCCAGGGGCATCACCAGCTCATAGAGTCTTCGGGAACTCCCCATGGTTATAGCTTGCCCTAGTTGGCGGCTTAACGGAGGTGTAGTCAGCCCCAGAGGATCGTGCAGACATATGGGGTCGTGGAGAGGGCAGTACTGGCTTGGATCTTAGACTGGGCCCCATACCAAGGAAGTGTGGACAAGCTCATGACTTGGTTGTGCAACAAGGCTATGTCTCTTATGGGAAAAGTGACGTACCTCTGCAGAGTGTAAGAATTGTGACATGTTACTCCCTATTCCGAGAAGGAGCTACGAACGTGGCAGGAAAGGAACCCCACGAAGGTTCTGGTCAACCTGTGAAGGCTGTCGAACATAGTTTTCAGAATAAAAGCAACCTTTGAAGAAATGTTTACGAAAACCTGCATTGCCTACGACCTTTGGTCTGTGGCTGTAGAGGTAGTGCATCATACACTCCTTTTTAGTGAACTTGTTGAGTACGTTTGTACTCAATCGTACCTTCTTAACCCTTGCTAGGTTCTAATCCATTGAAGACGACGTCGACATCAATTTATGCTCAAGTAACCATCATCGACAACTAAAGTCTTCAATAAAGTCAATGAAGTCAACATATACATCAGCTGAAGTGAAGATAAAGTGCCGGTTTAGATAGGAGTAGATTCTCTAGCCATAAAACCTATTTCTGTAGAGCAGTGCAGTAGCAGCAATGGCGAGCCAAATAGTTTAGATACTAGTATTAGTTACTAGATATTTCCGAGTTATTATTTTTTGGTTCTTCTTTGTAAGAAGTTCTTTCTCTCTCTTTAACATAGAGTGTTCTCTGGATCTTTTGTAAAGAGTCGAGTTGTAATCTATAGTCATGTCTTGGACCTGCTGTGTTTTCTGTTGTGCCACTCTGAGGGATTTAATACTAGTGAATGGTGTTTCATTGGTGTTATGTCAATGACTATAGTGTACTACATCATGCAGTGGTATGCTGGGTCACCGCAGCTGGTATCAGAGCATATTAAAACCCTTTTAGGAAGATCTATAGGTTGGATAGTGACTATAAGAGTCATCTTATCTAAACCAAGACTTGTGATGAATATCCACTTGAGGATAATCTTGTCACACTTAAGTTGGATGTTCTCATCATCTTTCTTAAGGATTAGTGATAGGTATTCTCTAGAGAAATGTCATTTTAGTATTGATATAAATAGGTATAACACCACTAAGATATCCTAAGTAATTAAATATCAAAGAAGATTATACCAGGATTAGGATATCATGTGGAGTAGTATTAGTGATGGAGTCTATATTTAGAACCCCTGAGAAGCAGCAGAATCTTACCACTAGTTGATATCACTATACCATATAAGGTAGACCATTAGAGTATGTATAGATACAAATGGAAGTAAATCATGTGGCATCCACTTGATAATTCCATGTGATGGAGTATAATTTTTGTAAAGAATCATTAATTATAAGCCAAGAAAAAGAGTTGTCATGGTGAGATTAGCTCTTTAATCATGATGACTAGGTAAATCTTAACAAGTTCATGGTGAGAATAACTCTGAGACCATGATAAGTCTGTAATTAGGACAAGTACTTAGTAAATAATCTTGTAACAACAGTAAGTAAAGGACAGTGTAGGTCTATGATAGAAGACATAGGTGTCATAATATTACAATAGTTTTGGTATTAAGGTAGTAACTACAATTTTGTTAGTAGTTCTGAGAGATCATGTGAGGATAGTTATAATAGAATAAAAAATAGTAGTCTTTAGTAGTCCTAAAGGAAAGATAAGTGGTTAGTCAGAACCAAAGTGAGACACTTTGCTCAAAATTATCCTGTTGCACCTGAGCAATTTGGGTAAATATTGGGACAAAGAGTAGTTTAACCCTTAAGCGCTAAGTATCATGGCGTAAACCTATAATAGGAGGTGTCATATACTACACAGCTAAGCCTGAATTCTAGAGGTATTATACTCAACTATTATATTCCGGGCTTAGAATGATGTGTGTTATATGTACCACATTTGGATTTCTTGGTTTTTCTTGCATCTTCTTGATTGTCTAGATCTGTGCATGAAGTTTGACTTGATGTGCAAATGCATGTTGCATCACCAAGTTATTACTTGATGTTATAGACCTAGATAGAAAAGGGAATTCGTGTAAGGGAGTGACGAGTTCCGAAGATCAAGATGAAGACTTGCATAAAGAAGGAAGCTAAATATAAGGAGTATCAACACTGTTTTAAAGGCAATAAGAAGGATTATTAGTGCATAAAAAGGGGGAAAGCAACATGAAGGATGAATATTAAGTTCACTTAAGATAGATGATGTTGCTAAGAAGCTAATGAAGTAGTTGTACCTGGCTCATGGAAGTATCATGAATCAGTGCAAAGAAGAACTCTTGGAATAAGGGTGGTATTCAAGCTCTGACAACTCAGAGAGAATGCCAGTAAGAAGTCCAAAACCCGTAGGCTAATCCGTACACCTAGGAGGATCTGCAGCCGGTATCCGTAGTTGGTATCCGTAGATGGTATCCTAACGGTGTAGTGAAGTAAGTCATATTTGTGTAATTTAAAGAGTATAAAACTTGGCCTAAGTTAAGTTAGACCTAAGGAAGTATGAAATTAAAAGATCGTCTTTCGTGACGCTCCGTGAAATCTGGTTTACTAAAGCGAGAATGTCCAGAAGCTTAAGAGTAAGACAAGCAGCATTGGAAGATTCATTTCAGAGATCCACAACTGTGTGGGTGTACCACAATTTCTTTCGTGAAGCCTTATAGAGATAAAGTATAAGCTAGATGGAGACCAATATCCTTACCATTGAGTTAATAGGTATTATACATGCAATTTAGAGACCATTAGGAAACCCCAAGGGGGAGAGTAAACAATAAACACTGAAGTGTGGTTGTCTAACTTTCTAACTAAAGTCTAGAGAAGTACAAAATTATGGTGAGATTAAGCCTTATTCTCATAAGATTATAAGAAATCATCTGTATAAGAGTACTCTATAGAGTATGTCCGGATGAAAGATCGAAAGAAATATAACAGACTAAACCGAGTAGACTAGTTATAAGGGGAAATAGCTGGTAAAGTTATCCTTTAGTGTAAAGAGAGTATTCCACAACAGATCGGTGTATGGTAGTAGGAAAGACTGATTGGAATGGACTAAATGTGTCCTAAACCAATCCTAAATAGGAATGTAAGGTCATAATCCAAGAGATTATATTAGAAGAAACTGTAGGATAAGTTAGAATTGATAGTGGATATGGTCAAGTATGAAGAGGATTCAAGGAAAAAGATGTGGATACGTGTAACACCCCGTCCACTCCTGGGCCCGGGGGTGTCACTCCTAGCAGCTTAATAGGATATCTAGACTCGCCCCACATACCAACACTAGTCTTTTCTGCGCACTTTGTCCTCACTCGTGCGCACCCGGTTACCCACTTCTTGGTCGGTCACCCATCCTAGAATTTCTCTAGGCCAAGCACGCTTAACCTTAGAGTTCTTTTTGAATGAGCTTCTGGAAAAGAAGTTGCAACTTGTTGGTATGAGTATTCTATCAATCCTATTAAGCCATGTGCCTGGTCTCACATACACCCACCCTTTAGAAGATCGATGCCCTCATCGATCAAGCACACCCCAGGAACGTTCCCTCTTGGCACGCGTTTGTGCGTCCAGTGCCAGCACATGTGCCATGACGTGTCCACTCCAGGCCACACGCGCCATCCTCCACATGTCCCACCACTAACCCGCACACACCCGTATAATCGCAAGGGTCGGCTCTGATACCACTTGTAACACCCCGTCCACTCCTGGGCCCGGGGGGTGTCACTCCTGGCAGCTTAATAGGATATCTAGACTGGCCCCATAGACCAACAGTAGTCTTTTTTGCGCACTTTGTCCTCACTCGTGCGCACCCGGTTACCCACTTCCCGGTCGGTCACCCATCCTAGAATCCTGCTAAAACAAAAGGGGTGCCGCCAAAGGGCAAAGGAAAAAGAGGAGCGTCAGTACTGAGGCCAGTACATGGCGAGGCTAGAATTCGGCGGCTCTCGCCTACATAGGTATGGTGGGCTGAAGCGGCAGCGCAGCGGCACTAAACAACCTATAGAGACTCGATACAACTGGCGGTTATCAGAGAGGGATAAGAAAGACCTATTCGGATCCAACCTGAAGCTAACACCAAACAAACCCGTCCTGGTATTTCCCCCTCGAGAACAAACGAGGAAGTCAAACCGAGGAACTCACACAATTGGCAGTTTTACTCAGTCCGTTATAGTTGCAGCACTTACTAATCAGATATAGATAGCATGAGTCGTCCTGAAGCATAAGTAGTGGACAGTTTTAATTACCATTCTGTGGTAGTTGGAACATTTACTAGTCAGATATAATTGTTCTGAGGAATCCCAAAACCCAGCAGTTGTTGGCACTTTTATCACATTCCGTTGGAGTTGTAATACTTACTAGGCATATATAACAAACAACCCAGATCCAGCAGCTGTTGGCATTTTTAATATCCATTCCGTTATAGTTGAATCTGATTACTAGTCATATATTAAGTCAAGTTTATAGCACTACTTTAGTTATGCTTGTCTATGATCGAGATACTGTGCTCCAAGTCGTCCATAACCGCGGACACGGCTTTCAGAAAGTTTTACCCTGCAGGGGTGCACAATAGCAACACACACTCGATCAACCTTGGAAAACCAACTCAAAACCCAACGAGGCTTTCACGACAAAGCAATCACAGGATTCATAAATATTTCAGGAGGGCACCCCATTAAGCTACCCGCAACGAAGTTGGCCGGCTCCGAGACGGACCCAAGGTTTGCGCCAATGGCTGTAAACGACTGGGAACCCGAAAGTGTGACTGGGCTTGTCGATACCGCGAAAACACTCCGCAATCCTAAACAGTACAGGTGCACCACGCATAATCGTAAATAAAGCAGTAAAGCATGGCATAAGTACAGGATAGTAATAAAGCCCCAAACTACTTTGTGGCCCCAAGAAATAGAAATGAATCAAGCTCTCTCTCAGGGGGGTCGATAAGGCCTCCCGGATGTGGATAGTGCAAAAAATCAAGGAACAGGTATCAAGTACTCGGGGTCCTACGGGACACAAGTGAGCGTGGAAGAACCAAATAACATCTATTGCCCACCGATGCCTCTACATTAGTTATATATAGCATTTTAATAGTTGTATTCAAAGTCATGATCATCTCCACCATAAAGCATCTCCACCATAAACATCTGCCAGCATTCCAACAACTGTGGTACTTGACAACACGAGATCACACCTGAGCAAGCAACTACGACTCACAAGGCCAGCTAGCTACCAACACAGGTAATAGGAGGTGTCCAAGGCAATATAGAGGCTGCACGGGATATAACTGGTGTTCGGAAACTAAAGCATCGCGACACGGATAGCAATAGATCAACAGGAGGAAATAAAGACTATAAATGCAAAATAGGTAGAAGGGGAAGAGATGCTCGCCTGGGAAACACTGCCGAAGGTTCATATCCGGAGAACTTGTCGATACTCGCATCAACTCATCGGCCTAATCCGCGAAGAAGCAAACACTAGAAGAAACACCGGATGCAATATTTAATACTACGGCAGAAGATCCGGCATGCTTATGATATGATGCAGATGCGGTGCAATTAGGCAGTATTAAGCGGAACCGGGGTCCCGACAAATGATTATATGGTTCAAGTTGTTTAGAACCCCCACAATTTAAATGTTGTCTTAACATGGCAAAACATGGTATCGGTTCGCTACACAAATTTAAATGGAGTTCGGAATAAGACAAAGATATTTCGCAGATGGACTCCATATTTAATTATAGGTGAAACAATAAAATAACCCGGACCCACAAAATATGTATGCAATCAAGAATGATTTAATGCAGCAAGTTGGTATCATATATCATAAAAATAGGAGAATGGAGCAGTGTCACACATTAGGGGGGTTCGGATCCGAGGTTCGACGGGGACGGAAACGGCTCGACGGGATCGGTCTTCGGGGTCGGACTCCGGGATCGGGCTTCAGGATCCGAGGACGGAGAACTTGGCGTCCGGGAGAAGATCTTGGCGTGCCAGGGTCTTCGAGCCTCGGCCATCAGGTTCAGGAAGGAGTGCTTGTCGGGAACCTCCGGTTTGGTACGGTCTTCGGTTCCATGACGATGGTCTTGTTCGCAATGGAGAACTTGGGTGTTTGGCCTCGGATGACGACGGAGGACTTGGTTCCGGTGTAGAGATCTTCGGATCAGCGGGGCTAGTCTTCGGTCATCGCGTCCGGGTACAAGTCTTGCCGCAACCAGAGCGAAGGGAGCGACCCAAAGCATATGTTGATCTCGAACGGAACTTGGATCGCGCTGTAGAGACTCACGGCTAGTGACGCGCGACGAAAACACTGGAGGTAGGCATATAGAGAGAGGACACGCACAACTCGAGGACATACAAGGGAGCAGAGTCGGCGACGCAACATGGCGAGGTCCTGGCAGCGGGGAGGCTCACGACGGGGATCTGTTGGTGGCGGCCCGAGGCGCTCGCAGGAGGGCGCCGCGACGGCGGCGGAAGGCGAGGCCGGCGCCTGACGTCAGAGGAGACGCGGTGACAGAGCGACGAGGAGGTGCTCGCGGGGCTTGGGCGGGCCGGCGGAAGGCGGCCTCGCTAGAGGAGACGCGGCGAGGTCGGGCCGGGAAAGTCGCAGGCGGGCCTGGCAGTGGTCTGATTCGAGGAGGGCCGCGGCGGCACGATGTAGGAGGGCCGCGTCTCTGGCGGCTGGACCGAGAGGGAGGCGGGAGCACCTGGGCGGAGGACGCAGATCGGGGTCCGGCCGGCGGCGGGGAGGGCCGACAAGGACCACGGTGGAGCGTGGGACACGGGGGCGGCGCATCTGGTGGCGGAGACGGCCGGGAGAAGAAGGGGAGGCAGCGGTGGAGAGGCAAGGCCCGCGGCGGCGCGGAGGGCGGCAGCCGGAGGAGAACCAGGCGGCGGGGACCTAGGCGGGGACGGGCAACGCGGGGTGCGGAGGGGGGGCCCGGCGACGGCCGGCGGCGCCAGAGAGGAAGGTGGAGGCGGCGGGGAAAAGGGGAGAGAGAGAGAGGGTCCGCGGGGACAGGTGGGCCAGGGGTAGGGCTGGCGTCGGTGGGTGGTTGGGCAGGGGAAAAGGTGGGGAGTGGGCCTGGCAGGTGGGGCGCAGGTGGCGGGGTGCGCCTATCCATCCCGGGAGGGTGGGCCCGCGCGGGGTAGGTGGCGGTGGGGGGCTAAGGTGGCAAGTTGTGAGTGGAGGGAGTGAGGTGGAGGGGGCTGGGTAGGTTATTTGGTAGCATAGGTTTTGGGTGTTTCTGGGGTAGGTAGGGGTTTTATCTGGAGGTGGCTGGCTGGGCTTTCGAGCCTGGCTGGCTGCCTCCCAAAATAATTTAAATATTTTATTTATTAAAAACGAGGCGTTTGTAAACCGTTGGTAGACAAAACAAAATATTCCGGAGACCCGGGTTTTGTGTTTGAATAAAGACGGGGCGTTTAGAAAACAAAAACAGACTTTTCGAAGATAGTTTTATGCAAACAAATGCAAGATGACATGACGATGCTCAAATGCAATGTGGCATGATGACATGTGCATGCGGTCATGATGATGCAATGCACAAAAACAACGCGATTTTCTAGTAGTGGTTTTTGCGGGGCGCCACAATTCGACACCACTAACAATGGATCTCGCCCTCGAGATCCGCCTCATGGTACCAGAAGGAAGGTCGGCATTCTGAATCTTCTCGCTTCGTGTAGATCCTCGCGACACCACTAACAAGAGGTCCTTGTCCGTGATCGTCGAGAGAACACTCCGGGCAATAAAGGCGAAGGTAGAGGTATCAACAAATAAAGCCACCTCTAACTTCAGTGGAAGGAGTAATTGTAGATCCACCGATTCAATGTACTGGAGCGAATGATAAGAGTAGTCGGATGGTGATCAGTCCATCGCGCACCCAAACCATTACTCTGCACACAAATCGGAGAATTATGCAACCAACTCTCGGAATTAGACTGGAGATCTCGACAAGCGAGGGTCAAAACAAAGGAGGGATGCAGACTCTGCATCGGATCTGGCGTAGAGGATGTCGTCGCGTCGGAAAACACCGGAGGACACAAACAAGGGACCAAGAATGGTACCACAGATAAAGGATCGCTCAGATAGCACAAAGACCGGATGTAGAAGCACCGTTACCGAAGAAGGAAGCGAAACCCTGAAGGTACGACGGAAACCCAACCACGAGAAATACTGGACTAGAAGAAGGTAAGAGAGCAGATTAAAACACACAAAGGTAAGAGGAGAACAGCAGAGAGGTAAGGAGTAAAAACAGACCTAATCAGATCTATCCAACTGATTTTGCAAAAATATTTTTGACACTCGACTTCGGCCGTTAGCTAGGTTATCCTACAGGCTGGACTTGTGGGGTATCGCAACTGCTGAGCTCTGATACCACTCTGTAACACCCTCAAATCGGCCCTATGCAAGTTTTAGCCCTTTCCGCCAAACCCGCATAGAAACGATTCAAGGATGCCCACCAGGCACTTTCGTGCGGGTGGAAAACGAAGTAACAACATTACACAACAGTCCTCGATGGGACCCATAGAACAGATATATATACAACAGCGACTCCATGAGTCAAGAATACAGATATATTATACAAAGATCCAAATCACCTTGGAAACGATAGAGCGTCCGACTATGGACAAGATGCAAATTGGGCTCAGAGCCCTAAAGGATAACCAATGGCGTCCATAACCCTGCCTAGGCCAAGCCGGAAGGGTAACCCTGCTAACGACGTCGATCTTAAACCTGCTAAAACAAAAGGGGTGCCGCCAAAGGGCAAAGGAAAAAGAGGAGCGTCAGTACTGAGGCCAGTACATGGCGAGGCTAGAATTCGGCGGCTCTCGCCTACATAGGTATGGTGGGCTGAAGCGGCAGCGCACCGGCACTAAACAACCTATAGAGACACGATACAACTGGCGGTTATCAGAGAGGGATAAGAAAGACCTATTCGGATCCAACCTGAAGCTAGCACCAAACAAACCCGTCCTAGTATTTCCCCCCCCGAGACCAAACAAGGAAGTCAAACCGAGGAACTCACACAGTTGGCAGTTTTACTCATTCCATTATAGTTGCAGCACTTACTAATCAGATATAGATAGCATGAGTCGTCCTGAAGCATAAGTAGTGGGCAGTTTTAATTACCATTCTGTGGTAGTTGGAACATTTACTAGTCAGATATAATTGTTCTGAGGAATCCCAAAACCCAGATCCACAAAATATGTATGCAATCAAGAATGATTTAATGCAGGAAGTTGGTATCATATATCATAAAAATAGGAGAATGGAGCGGGGTCACACATTAGGGGGGTTCGGATCCGAGGTTCGACGGGGACGGAAACGGCTCGACGGGATTGGTCTTCGGGGTCGGACTCCGGGATCGGGCTTCAGGATCCGAGGACGGAGAACTTGGCGTCCGGGGAGAAGATCTTGGCGTGCCAGGGTCTTCGAGCCTCGGCCATCGGGTTCCGGAAGGAGTGCTTGTCGGGAACCTCCGGTTTGGTACGGTCTTCGGTTCCATGACGATGGTCTTGTCCGCAATGGAGAACTTGGGTGTTTGGCCTCGGATGACGACGGAGGACTTGGTTCCGGTGTAGAGATCTTCGGATCAGCGGGGCTAGTCTTCGGTCATCGCGTCCGGGTACAAGTCTTGCCGCAACCAGAGCGAAGGGAGCGACCCAAAGCATATGTTGATCTCGAACGGAACTTGGATCGCGCTGTAGAGACTCACGGCTGGTGACGCGCGACGGAAACACTGGAGGTAGGCATATAGAGAGAGGACACGCACAACTCGAGGTGGAAGGGAGCAGAGTCGGTGACGCAACATGGCGAGGTCCTGGCGGCGGGAGGCTCACGATGGGGATCTGTTGGTGGCGGCCCGAGGCGCTCGTAGGAGGGCGCCGTGACGGCGGCGGAAGGCGAGGCCGGCGCCTGGCGTCAGAGGAGACGCGGTGACGGAGCAACGAGGAGGTGCTCACAGGGCTTGGGCGGGCTGGCGGAAGGCGGGCTCGCCGGTGGAGACGCGGCGAGGTCGGGCCGGGAAGGCCATAGGCGGGCCTGGCGGTGGTCGGATTCGAGGAGGGCCGCGGCGGCGTGATTTAGGAGGGCCGCGTCCCTGGCGGCTGGACCGAGAGGGAGGCGGGAGCACCTGGGCGGAGGACGCGGATCGGGTCCGGCCGGCGGCGGGGAGGGCCGGCGAGGACCACGGTGGAGCGCGGGACACGGGGGCGGTGCATCTGGTGGCGGAGACGGCCGGGAGAAGAAGGGGAGGCGGTGGTGGAGAGGCGAGGCCCGCGGCGGCGCGGAGGGCCGCGGCCGGAGGAGAACTAGGCGGCGGGGACCTCGGCGGGGACGGGCGACGCGGGGTGCGGGGGGCCCGGCGATGGCCGGCGGCGCCAGAGAGGAAGGTGGAGGCGGCGGGGAAAAGGGGAGAGAGAGAGGGTCCGTGGGGACAGGTGGGCCAGGGGTGGGGCCGGCGTCGGTGGGTGGTTGGGCAGGGGAAAAGGTGGGGAGTGGGCCTGGCAGGTGGGGCGCAGGTGGCGGGGTGCGCCTATCCATCCCGGGAGGGTGGGGCCCACGCGGGGTAGGTGCCGGTGGGGGGCTAAGGTGGCAAGTTGTGAGTGGAGGGAGTGAGGTGGAGGGGGCTGGGTAGATAGGCTGGGTAGGTTATTTGGTAGCATAGGTTTTGGGTGTTTTTGGGGTAGGTAGGGTTTTTATCTGGAGGTGGCCGGCTGGGCTTTCGGGCCTGGCTGGCTGCCTCCCAAAATAATTTAAATATTTTATTTATTAAAAACGAGGCGTTTGTAAACCGTTGGTAGACAAAACAAAATATTCCGGAGACCCGGGTTTTGTGTTTGAATAAAGACGGGGCGTTTAGAAAACAAAAACAGACTTTTCGAAGATAGTTTTATGCAAACAAATGCAAGATGACATGACGATGCTCAAATGCAATGTGGCATGATGACATGAGCATGCGGTCATGATGATGCAATGCACAAAAACAACGCGATTTTCTAGTAGTGGTTTTTGCGGGGCGCCACAATACGGGATACCACAATTATCCCCAATTGCGATCACACTAGATTTCGAGAAAGGTTGTGATCAATACAAGTCAACTCCTTATTCCGAAATGTAAGAGAGTACAAACTTCGGGGACGAAATTTATTTTAAGGGGGAGAGTTTGTAACACCCCCATTAGAGCTTAGAAAGCTGAGATAAGATGTGTGCATTGCATTCATGCATAGAAAATCTGGAGAATTTTCGCGCAAAACTAAATAAGCCAGTGAGGGATCAAGATCTCTCTTGCTCTGATGGAAGCATCCGGGCAAGTGTGATAGGTTTCGACATGACCTCCACGGTGTCTTTGCTTTTGAGGGGGTATCCATTCAAATTTAAACATTCAAAAGTAATGTTTGAATTCAAATAGAATTTGAGATCAATATGGAAAATAAATTGCCATAATAAAATAAAGTACATCTTATATGAATATATAATACATTACTCTTTATAATAAAGGTACTTCAAGACAAATGAAAGATTACATTAATAAATGAGAATACATAGAAATATAAGTATAAATAGTAATAAGCCTTAAACTCCAAAATGGGAGAAAATTAATTTTTATTATCTCAAACAAATAATAATACATTGTCTTTACACATACATAAAAGAATAAATGAATTACAAAATAATTTAGAATAAAGATTACAATAAGGATCAATAATAATAAAAAGGTCCTAAACTATTCTTTCATCCTGTGTCTTCATTCCTCACTCTGATTCCTGCAAACAGATCACAAAAATAAAGAAGTAACATTTTGGTAATGTTAGAAATGTTTGCCTCACCAGGTGAGGCAATTAAATGTATGATTTAGCTTAGGTATTTTGGTAAGAATTACCAAAACCCAGCAATGACCTAAGAGGGTACCACCCAATTGATACATTGCAAATGTATCTATAATTTTTGATGTTCCATGCTTGTTTTATCTACTTTCTTGTGTTGTGTCCACACTTTGGAGTACTTTTCATATGATTTCTTGGACTAACCTATTAACAAGAGCCACAGTGCCAACTGCCTATTTTCTACTGTTTTTGGTTCCAGGAAAGTCAGAAAATGAATATTCTCAGAATTGGACGGGACAAAAGCTAAAGTTGCTATTTTACCAGAAGACATCTAGAGCCAGAATACGAGACAGCGAAGGTCTAGGGCCCGGCCACACCACCTGGACGCGCGGCCAGGCCTGGCCCGCGCCAGGGGGTAGTCTAGCCGACCCCAGCACCCCCTCGGCCTCTCCTTCTGCCTATATATTGCCTCCGATACCAAAACCCTAAGTACCCGATCAAAAATCCACGAAAGAGTCTGTAGCCGCCATCATCCCCATCCCTAGATCTGGAGGGATCTGAAGCTCTTCCAGGCACCCTGCCAGAGAGGGGAATTCACCCTGGAGGCCTTCTTCATCATCATGCAAGCCTCCGGTGTGATGCGTGAGTAGTTCATCTCTGGACTACGGGTCCATGTAGTAGCTAGATGGCTGGTTCTCCTCCTTTGTGCTTTCATGTCTAGATCTTGTGAGCTCCGTTCATGATCAAGATCATCTATTTGTAATTCTACATGTTGTGTTTGCAGGGATCCGATGGATATTGAGATGCTATTTCAGATTGATTATTGATTCTATCATGTCTTTGTTATATGTGATCTTGCATGCTTTCCGTTGTTAGTAGCTATCTTGGCCAAGTAGATGCTAGCAACTCCAAGAGTTAGTATTTATGCTCGATAGTGGGTTCATGCCTCTGGTAATCTGGGGAAGTGACAGAATTCTCTAAGGTACTAGATGTGCTGTTGCTACTAGGGAGAAAGCAACAATCCTTTGTTCATAGAACAATCGTATTGTTTACTTTACATGCAATTCGTAAAGCAATAATCTATTGCTTGCAACTTAATACTGGAGCAGGTTCGGATGATAACCTGAAGGTGGATTATTAGTCATAGATGCAATTGGATGGCGGTCTATGTATAATGTTGTAATGCCCAATCAAGTCTCAAAGGAGTCAAGATGATTAGTATATGCTTGTATGCTTTCTCGATGTTCGTCAATTGCCCTGTTGTAATTTGTTCACCCAGCATGTTATCGATCTTAAGGAGAGCCACCTCTAGTGAACTATGGAGCCCGGTCCTTTCTTTTACATACAATCTACAAACTGTTTACTGCTTTGTGTTTACTTTCTGCAAACTATTACTTCCTTCCATTCGATACGTTTAATCCTTTGTTTTCAGAAAAATCGGTGAGATTGACAACCTCATCGCAAGTTGGGGGCAAAGTTCTGGGTTGTGTTATGCAGGTCTCCACGTTGCTGCTGGCACCGGTAGTGCGCCCTGCCAATGTTCAGCTAGCTACACCTTTGGGGTGTTTCCTTGCTCCTACTGGATTGATAACCTTGGTTTCTTACTGAGGGAAAACTTGTTGTTGTGCTCATCATACCTTCCTCTTGGGGTTCCCCAACGAGCTCGATATATTTGGGCCATCAATCAAGCTTTTTCTGGTGCCGTTGCCGGGGAGTCAAGGACATCTTCACAAGGGGAGTCCCTCATAACCAATCTCTTTACTTTGTTATTTTTGTTTTGCTTAGTTTACTTTTGCTTTGTTTGCTTGTTTCTTTATCAAAAACACACAAAAATTAGTTTTACAAGTTTGCTTTCTTTATCAAAAACACAAAAAATGACTACTCTTGAAAACACTAAGTTGTGTGACTTCACTAGCACCAACAACAATGATTTCATGAGTACACCTATTGCTCCACCTGTGACTGAAGCTACTTTCTTTGAGATAAAACCTGCTTTACTCAATCTTGTTATGAGAGAACAATTTTCTGGTATTGGTAATGAAGATGCTACTACCCATCTAAATAACTTTGTTTAACTTTGTGAGATGCAAAAGCATAGGGATATAGATGGTGATATTATTAAGCTGAAATTGTTTCCTTTCTCTTTGAGAGGAAAAGCTAAAGAATGGTTGAATTCCTTAACTAGGAATAGTATTGATTCTTGGACTAAATGCAAAGATGCTTTCATTGGAAAATACTATCCTCCTGCTAAGATTATATCTATGAGAAGTGAAATAATGAAGTTTAAACAATCTGATAATGAACATGTTGCTCAAGCTTAGGAAAGAATGAAATCTTTGGTAAAGAATTGTCCCACTCATGGACTGACTGCTTGGATGATCATCCAAACTTTTTATGCAGGATTGAACTATTCCTCAAGGAACCTATTGGATTCTGCTGCTGGAGGTACCTTTATGACCATTACTTTGGGTGCTGCAACAAAGCTTCTGGATAATATGATGGTTAAGTACTCCGAATGGCATACTGAAAGAGCTCCACAAGGTAAGAAGGTAAATTCTGTTGAGGAAACCTCCTCCTTGAGTGATAAGATTGTTATTATGTCTATGCTTGTTAATGGGAAAGCCCATATTAATCCAAATAATGTTCCTTTAGCCTCTTTGGTTGCTCAAGAAGAGCAAGTTGATGTGAACTTCATAAGAAATAACAATTTTAGCAATAATGCCTACAGGAATAATTTTGGTAACAACAATTATAAGCCATATCCTCCCAACAATGGTAATGCTTACGGAAATTCCTACAACAATAATAGGAGTGTTCCCTCTGAACTTGAAGTTATGCTTAAAGACTTTATTAGTAAGCAAACTGCTTTCAATAAAACTATTGAGGAAAAACTCTCTAATGCTGAAAGAAATATAGCATCTTTGGCTGAAGCTCAATCTTCTTTGAATAAAATGGCTGCTAAACCTGAAACTAATGATAATCCCTTTGCAGCTACTAATGCCATACAAGTAAGAATTGATGAAAATGTTAGACTATTAGCTGAATTACATGCTAAGTGGGAAAGAGAAGATGAAATTGCTAGAAACATTAGTGTTTCTACTATCACTACCACTAGTGTTGAGGCTAGTAATTGTTCTACTACTTTAGATGATAATTTTGGTTTTGATCTTGATGGTTGCAATATCTCTGAAGTTATTAAGTTCCTACAAAAGCTTGCTAAAAGTCCTAATGCTAGTGCTATGAACATGGCCTTTACAAAACACATTACTGATGCTCTCATAAAGATTAAAGAAGAAAAGATGAAACATAAAGCTTCTATTCCTATAAACAAGAAGATGGTTGGGAACCCATCATTAATATGAAAGTGAGTGATTTTGATTTCAAAGCTTTATGTGATCTTGATAGTAGTGTTTCTATTATGCCCAGAAGGATTTATGATATGCTTGATTTGCCTCCACTTGAAGATTATTTGAATATCCCACTTGATGATAATGCTAAAAAGAAACTCATGGGGAGTCTTAATGATGTTCTTATTATGGTTAACAATGCCTATGTCCCCATTGATTTCTATGTTTTGGATGTTGAATACAATGCTTCTTGTCCTATTACTTTGGGAAGATCTTTTCTTAGAACTGTTGGTGCCATTATTGATATGAAAGAAGGCACCATTAAATATAAACTCCCACTCAAGAAAGGTATAGAACACTTCCCTAAGAAGAGAGAGAAGATTTCTTTTGCCTCTCCTATGAAAACAAAATTTGGTCTTAATGCTTCTTCATTTGAGAACACTTGATTCTTTTTCTTGCTTCTTATGCCTAACTTAAAGGCGTTAAAGAAAAGTACTTATTGGGAGATAACCCAAAAGTTTTAGATGAGTATTGGAAGTTATTACTTCAGTAATAACTCCTCCTTATCCTTTTTATTTGCTTTTTGTGCCAAGAGTAACCTCTAATGAGAGAGGAGTAATGATTGCGAAAGTTGGTGTCCCGAAACAGATTTTTGTGCTTCACCGTAAAAATTTGTGTAAAATCTCTGAATGTCTTTTTGAGGTGTGAATTTTTGTGCTTCTGCCCCAGGTTGTTATCTAACTTTCGTTAGTTCAACACTTTTTTATTTGAGCAACAGAAGATCTTCGAAAAAATTCATCTTTACCTGCTGGTCCGTTTTGACAGATTTCTGCCATTCTCTGCATTTGCTTCTTGTTGGTTCTTTTTTGAGTTCTTTTGGGGAATTGAGCTTTTTGAGGGAAGTTATACAGTAGATAGTGTTCTAATGGAAGTTTATTTGGTGTTAGAACTGAACCTTAAGTTTTATTATCTTGAGTGCACTAATGTTGCTAATAAAGATTGTGTGAAGTTTTGTATGAAGGAAAAATTTCAGGTGTATGGAAGGAATGAGTAATGAGATGAAGTGATATGGGGTGGCCCGATCTTCTCAGTAAGAAGATGGCGGTGATGATGGTGGATGATAGATAACTAGCCTGTAGCTATGAACTCTCCCGCTCGATCCCTGATGCCAATGCAACAGCTCTCGAACCTTGTAGGATATTCACAACACCACGCTCTTGCGCACGCAGCCGTGACCATGAACGGTAGTATGCAATCTACTAATTCCCAATGGAACCACAGATCACACTCAATTATAGTTGGTAGATTCAAACACAGGGTAATTCCAGAGGTTCTATGAAAGAAACAACTCCAAAATAGTTTTAATGTGGTCTCACCTAAACTAGAGGGCGTTCCCAGGCTTATATGGCCGCCGGAACGTCCGAAAAACGCGAAACAAAAATGTGTTTAATACAGTTAGATCCGTCCGGATCTTATGGGAACTTTTTGGGCCGGATTATCCGGTCTAAGAGGGCCGGATTATCCGGGGGGCGGATTTTCCGGGGGAAAAGTCCGGTCAAATATCCGTCTCGGTACTGAACGTCGCGCACGAAGTCCTTCGCAGAATCTCCAAAGCAGGGCCAGATTATCCGGGGTGTGGGGGCCGGATTATCCAGGGTCTTTTAGACGTGTAAGTACTCATTGGAAAGATCTTGGAATTATCTATCCAACAAGTGCTTATTTGCTTGATTTGGAGTTCGTATGAGGAATCCACGTTTGTTTGAATTTCAGGACTTCTGTCTGTCCGAATGGAACATTCCTTCTCTTCGGTGATCTCCCTTGCTTGTATTGCGCCTTCCTCCCGTTCCTCCCTCGCGCATCCTTGGGCGATCATCATGTTGGGATTATCTTGTAGCCCTTCTCCTCCTTGCGCCATGCTTGTTTCTCCAATGAACCTGATCATACATAAATGCATAGACTTAGGCAGTATAAAGTTCTCACCAATCAAAGTACCAGATTCATTTAGGAGTAAATTCACCTGTTGTTCAAGTAGCTTAGCACGAGCTCTTGTAATAGGTCCAATTCTAATCTCATTGGACTGATCCTTTCTTGCACAGTTATAGCATCTTCAGTAGTCATTGGGGTAGGTGTAATTGTAGGGATGTCCTCATCATCTCCCCCCTTCAAAAGGCGTCGACCTCGACGCTCCAAGGTCTTCTACAGCATATGGTGACAAATCAGCAACGTTGAAGCTGTTGCTAACTCCACCAAACTCCTCAATAGGTATATCAACCGAGTAGGCGTTATCATTAATCCTGGCTAACACCTTGTAAGGACCAGCACCACGTGGCTTCAATTTTGACTTTCGAAGTAGTGGGAACCTATCCTTCCGTAGATGCACCCAAACCATATCTCCAGGCTCGAACAACACTTCTTTCCTTGCTTGATTCCTTGCAGCTGCAATGTTCTTGCCTTTCTTCTCAATAGCCTCTCGAGTCTTCTCATGTATTTTCTTCACATAATCAGCACGTTTTGATGCCTCCATATCAACTCTCTCATGTAATGGCAGAGGCAACATATCAAGTGGCGTCAATGGCTTGAAACCATACACCACCTCAAAAGGACAAAGTTGAGTAGTTGAATGCACCGCCCTGTTGTAAGCAAACTCAATATGTGGCAAACACTCTTCCCACTCTCGCAGATTCTTTTTAATCATGGTCCTTAGCAGCTGTGACAATGTTCGATTCACCACCTCCGTTGGACCATCTGTTTGGTTGTGACATGTAGTACTGAACATCAGCTTCGTTCCTAGCTTCCCCCATAAGGTCTTCCAAAAGTAGCTCATGAACTTCACATCACAGTCAGAAACAATCTTTTTTGGTTCTCCATGTAATCTCACGATGTCCCTGAAAAACAGGTTAGCAACATGCGACGCATCGTCGCTTTTGTGGCAGGCAATAAAATGAGTCATCTTAGAGAACCTATCCACTACCACAAATATAGAATCATGACCTATCTGAGTTTTAGGTAGACCTAGCACAAAATCCATACTAATGTCTTCCCATGGAGTAGTAGGTGCAGAGAGAGGTGTATACAAACCGTGAGGCTTTAGCTTAGATTTTGACTTGTGGCATGTAATACATCGGCTCACAAATTTGTACACATCACGCCTCATCTTGGGCCAATAAAAGTGATCAGCAAGCATGAGCAACATCTTCTCACACCCAAAGTGACACATCAAACCACCAGCATGTGATTCCTGCACTAAGAACAAACGCAACGACGATTCTGGAATACATAGTTTGTTAGCTCGAAACAAATATCCATCATGTATATGATACTTATCCCATGCGTTTCTAAGAGCACACAAACGATATGGTTCTGCAAAATCATGGTCAGTTGCATAAAGTGCACAAATAGCTTCTAATCCAGGAATTTTAACATCAAGATTGGTTAATAGCATGTTCTTCCTAGACAGAGCATCAGCAACAAAATTCTCTTTTCCCTTCTTATAATTAATGATGTAAGAAAAATACTCAATGAACTCAACCCAATTAGCTAATCTTCTATGCAAGTTTGATTGAGCTTTCAAGTATTTCAATGCTTCATGATCAGAATGTATGATGAATTCCTTTGGCCACAAATAATGTTACCAAACCTCAAGTACTCTAACAAGTGCATAAAATTCTTTATCATAGATAGAATAATTCAAACGAGCACCAGTCAATTTCTTAGAAAAATAAGCTATACGCCGACCCTCTTGCATCAAAACGCCACCTATGCCTATACCACTAGCATCACATTCAACTTCAAATTGCTTCGAAAAATCAGGTAATGCAAGTAATGGTGCAGAAGTAAGCAAACGTTTTAATGTATCAAATGCAATGTCTTGGGCCGTGCCCCATACAAAAGGAACACCTTTCTTTGTCAAATCATTCAAAGGTGCAACAATGGTGCTAAAATCTTTCACAAAGCGCCTATAGAAACCAACTAATCCGTGGAAACTATGCACTTGACTTACATTCATAGGAGTAGGCCAATTCTGAATTGATTCAATTTTAGATTGATCTACCTCTACCCCATTCGTAGATACCACAAATCCTAGGAATATGACCTTATCTTTTGCAAATGTGCACCTCTCAAGATTAGCATACAATTTATTATCACGCAACACTTGCAAAACTTGTCGAATATGAGTGCAATGTTCAGTTTCATTGTGGCTGTATATAACTATATCATCAAAGTAAACAACCATGAAACGACCAATAAACTCTCTCAAAACATGATTCATCAAACGCATGAAAGTACTAGGTGCATTAGTAAGACCAAACGGCATAACTAACCACTCATACAAACCGAATTTAGTTTTGAAAGCAGTTTTCCATTCATCCCCTTCTTTCATCCTAATTTGATGATAACCACTACGCAAGTCAATTTTAGAGAAAACCACAACACCACTCAATTCATCTAGCATATCCTCTAAGCGTGGAATAGGATGACAATATCGAATAGTGATGTTATTAATCGCTCTACAATCAACACACATGTGCCATGTACCATCTTTCTTAGGAACCAAAATAACAGGCACATCACAAGGGCTAAGAGAAACACGAGTGTACCCTTTATCCAGCAACGCTTGTACTTGCTTCTGAATTTCCTTAGTTTCTTCAGGATTAGTACTGTAAGGTGCATGGTTGGGAAGTGTGGCGCTAGGAATCAGGTCCACTTGATGTTTTATACCATGCAATGGAGGCAAACCTACGGGTACGTCTTCTGGAAACACATCCCCAAAGTCCTGCAAAATAGAAGAGACACCAAGAGAAATAGGGGTCATGTCGTTAGAAACCAATACCTCGCCCTTATACATGAGAACAAGTGGCATGGCTGTAGGATCCTCACAAAACTCTCTCATATCCTCCTTGGTGGCTAGTATCAATAACCTAGGCACTCTCTCACTTTTCGTTATATCACTCAATTTGGGCTCAATTACATCAGGAACAGTTGTTACACAGTCTCGCCGAGTGGTAGTATCTTCCTTCAAGTTCACCTCTATCTTCTGGCGAGAATCATTCACAATTTCTTGTGGTGTCATTGGCTACATAGTAATCTTCTTTCCTTTGAATTCCAAGTGATATGTATTGGCTCGGCCATTGTGTTGCACATGGCAATCATAGAGCCAAGGCCGACCCAATAGTAGGTGACAAACAGTCATAGGAACCACATCAAAATCAATAGAATCTTTGTATGGCCCTATTTGAAAATTCACACGTACCATATGATTTACCTTCATCTCACCATTATTGCTCAACCATTGTATGTAGTATGGCTTGGGATGAGGTAAGTATGTCAAATTTAGTTTGGCACATAGTTCCTTACTTGCAAGATTTCTGCAGCTACCTTCATCAATTATTACCTTGCAAGCTTTGGTTGGTCCAACTAGAGCTTTTGTTTGGAACAAGTTGCAACGCTGGGATTCCTCAATCGGTTGCACACTAAGTACACGTGAAGATACGACAATAGTGGGTGTACGCTCAACATATGCATCAGCACCATCCTCGGCATCATCAGAAGCTTCATCTCCACTCTCTACTTTGCCTTGTTCGTTAATAAACATAACCTTGCTATTTGGACAATCCTTCTTGTAGTGTCCTCTACCTCCACAAGTATGGCACACCACATCACGAGTACATGCAGTAGACATGTTGGAACTCGAGCTAGCAGCAGGAGCAGCGGGTTTCCGAGCATTAGAACCAAATGAAGGTGTACTTGCTGGCTTGGCCGATGGTGTAAAAGGAGCAGCAGCTGGTGGCGTCACTATAGGAGGTGTAGACCTGGCCGAAAATCTGCTGGAGGACGGAAAACGAGCACGTGACTTCTCCTCTTCTGCCAACTGGGATTCGGCCTCTCTAGCATGATGCAACAACTCATTCATGGTCTCATACTTGTGATGACGAACAATGCTCTTGATCGGTAACTTCAAATTGTTTAGGAATCGTTGCATGGTCATCTCAATGGACTCACGAATTCTAGCACGCTGCATAAGCATCTCCATCTCCATGTAGTACTCATCAACTGTCATGGTGCCTTGCTTCAATTGCGTCAATTTATCAAAAACTGATCGCAAGTAGTTGGTTGGTACGAAACGAGCTTTCATGATTTGCTTCATCTCGCGCCAATCCATCACAGGAAGTTCATTGTCCTCCCTTCTATGCTGCACAAGAGCATCCCACCAACGCAAAGCATAACCATCAAATTCAGATGCTGCAAGCTTGACCTTCTTGTCTTCAGGATAGTCAAATAAACGCCAGAGCTTCTCAATCTTCAACTCCCATGTGAGGTAATCTTCAGGGTCAATAGAACCATCAAACTTGGGAATCGAGAATTTTGGCTTGCCCAAACCATCATCAGCAACTTGGTTTGGAACACGTTGAGCACGCCCAAGAGGAGCAAACCCACGGCCATGAGCAGGTGCATGGATAGGGGGAATAGCACGTCCCCTGCCAACATGTGGAGCAGCATCAACAGCGCTACCCTCATCACAGTCATCAAAGGCATCATCATGTTGAGGATCTTCCCTTCTATGTAAGGCGGTTATCAAACCCTCAATGGAACACTGCAAAGTGGTGACATTGACATTGAGCGTAGCCACTTGCGTTTGGATAGTATCAACCGTCCCAACATGCTGATCCAATCTCATATTCATATCTTGGAGATTCTTGTCAATGGCATCTGTCGTGTTAGTAAACACACGTGTCAAGTGGGACTTCAAAGCCTCATATTCACGCCAATTAACAAGCTCCTCCTCCTTCTTTTTCTGCAACACAACATCATCATCACTAGAAGACATGATTAGTAGGTTAGTGCAAAAATCAAAATTTGTATGGTGGAGACTCTCACAACTCACTCACAACTAATAAGAAAGAAGACCTTACCATTCCAAAGTGAATAGAGATGCTCTACCAAACAAAATCAAAGACAGATGCACTGATGTGATGAAGTGAATATCAAAGGTATAGAGAACGATCACATGACACACAGGTTATTTATGGTGGAGCTATAGGTATGGTATCCTATCTACACCGCAAACAATTCCTAGTGCTGATCGTACAAAAACCCAAGAAACACACATGGTGGAGATAAACGTGGCAAAGCAACTTATGAAAAGGAATATTGCAATGCACAAGAGAGACGCTAGTAATAGCTCAAATAGAATAGGCACAAGATTGCTCAATCTACTAGTGCTATTATAAAACTAGTCCTCCAATCAACCTTGATATCTCCCTTTTGTTGTTTACTTTTGTATCTCTTTTCTTTTCTCTTTTTTCTCTTCTTTCTCTTTTTTTTTGATTTTTCAACTATCGGACACAATGCAATACGTGATGCAACAATTCTGAGCAATTAGGGGCCAGATATTCCGGTTTGACGGGGGCCGGATAATCCGGTCTACCTAGACGAAAATTTTGCACTTCAAACCCTAATGAGCAGCCTATTGGAGCAAAGCAACTAGTCTCGTGGGTACGTTCCTAGGCACAAATGCTGTAGATAGGCTGTGTCTATGGTATGCAAACAAAGGTATGCTATGTGGACTCAGACAAACGAGGAAAACTTGCGGAACACAGTGATGGTTGACACGGCAGAAAACAAAATCAAACCCTAAACCTAGACACAAACGAAAAACTAGACTCCTACGAGGAAAAACCTGCAGATCGGATCTACGAGAAGATACAATCAGCAACTAAAACTCGAAAACGATGCAATCTAGTCTATGGCAAATCTTTTTGTAAGGCTTTTTCTGTATAGGACGAAAAATACTCTCTAATCTATGGATGAATTTGTGGATGCTTACCGAGGCAACACTGGAAATCTGATACCAAGATGATATGGGGTGGCCCGATCTTCTTAGTAAGCGGATGGCGGTGATGATGGTGGATGATAGATAACTAGCCTGTAGCTATGAACTCTCCTGCTCGATCCCTGATGCCAATGCAACAGCTCTCGAACCTTGTAGGATATTCACAACACCACGCTCTTGCGCACGCAGCCGTGACCACGAACGGTAGTATGCAATCTACTAATTCCCAATGGAACAACATATCACACTCAATTATAGTTGGTATATTCGAACACAGGGTAATTCCAGAGGTTCTATGAAAGAAACAACTCCAAAATAGTTTTAACGTGGTCTCACCTAAATTAGAGGGCGTTCCCAGGCTTATATGGCCACCGGAACGTCCGAAAAACGCGAAACAAAAACGTGTCTCATACAGTCAGATCCGTCCGGATCTGATGGGAACTTTTTGGGCCGGATTATCCGGTCTAAGAGGGCCAGATTATCCGGGGGGCAGATTTTCTGGGGGAAAAGTCCTGTCAAATATCCGCCCCGGTACTGAACGTCACGCACGAAGTCCTTCACAGGATCTCCAAAGCAGGGCCGGATTATCCGGGGTGTAGGGGCCGGATTATCCGGGGTCTTTTAGACGTGTAAGTACTCATTGGAAAGATCTTGGAATTATCTATCCAACAAGTGCTTATTTGCTTGATTTGGAGTTCGTATGAGAAATCCACGTCCGTTTGAATTTCAGGACTTCTGTCTGTCCGAATGGAATTCCTTCTCTTCGGTGATCTCCCTTGCTTATATTGCGCCTTCCTCCCGCTCCTCCCTCGCGCATCCTTGGGCGATCATCATGTTGGGCTTCTCTTGTAGCCCTTCTCCTCCTCCCACCATGCTTGTTTCTCCAACGAACCTGATCATACATAAATGCATAGACTTAGGCAGTATAAAGTTCTCATCAATCAAAGTACCAGATTCGTTTAGGAGTAAATTCACCTGTTGTTCAAGTATCTTAGCACGAGCTCTTGTAATAGGTCCAATTCTAATCTCATTGGACTGATCCTTTCTTGCAACAGTTGTAGCATCTTCAGTAGTCATTGGGGTAGGTGTAATTGTAGGGATGTCCTCATCATGAAGGATGGACTAAAGCTCAAGCTTGGGGATGCCACGCGTGTCACCCCAAGAAATATCCAAGAAGTACAAGCATCAAAGCTTGGGGATGCCCAAGGCATCCCCTTCTTCATCAATTAAAATCCCAGGTTTCTTCCAAACGCTTCATTTTTATTGTTTCATGCACAGTTGTGTCGTTCTTGGAGCGTCTTCTTTTTCTTTTTTGTTTTGATTTTTCGTTTGCTTTGTTTTCTTAGTTTGCTGAATAAATTGGTTGGACCTCCTCTTTCATACATTGGTTTGCAAATAGTTTCGTTTGGCTTGGAAAAGAGTAGGAAAGTTCATGCTTAAGTGGTAAAGAGAGCTTGTTTTTGACTGTGGCCTATGCTTTGTCATGCCATGCTTGATATTGTTTTGGCTTTATGCTTAGTATTCTTTGCTATAACATGACTTGTTATAAACAATTGAGATTGCTTAATGTGCCTTGGATGAATCATGCGTTGTTTTAGCATATTAAAGCATAGTATTGTGGTATTCTCCTTTGATGATTTTGGGTTGACTTGGCACATGATGACACCATGTTATGACTATCTCAAGTCACCATAGCCATTATGATCCTTTAGTTTTCAACTTGTAGTATCACTTTATGCTTTGATTAATGATGTTTTGTCGCTCTGCATGATTATGGCCATTATTGCTCTCTTAGTTTGTCGCTCCCAGACTTTTGCTAGCCTCCACAACCAAGTATGAGTTCCACTCATGCATCCAACTCCTTAAACCAAGTTATTCCAAAGAGTCCACCATACCTACCTACTAGCATTTGCTATTCCAAGTATATTCATGTTTTTGTTTACCTTCCAAATTAAACTTGTTATGAGAAAACTAGTGATTAAAGCTCTCACGAACTTGATGGCACACTTTACTTTCTTGCATTTAATAAACTTGAACCATTGGGTCCTTCTTTGTTGCGTATATGCTTGCGCTTTATAAGTTGAAATTAGCAGAACCATGTATCATGGGTAATGCTTTCAACATTGCACTTGTACTTTGTACCCCGTTGATATCATGTTCTTTTGCTTATGGATCCCGGCGGTGTGAAATAAAAGTGGAACTTGTAAGATCATGGAGTTTGTTTGTGTGTTAGAGAAACGTCTGGGCTGCTAGTCTAAGCCATGCCTAATCATGGTGGAAACTTGCAGCATAACCATAATGAGCACTCTATGAAGCATCCTCAATAAAAACCTATGCAAATAGCAAATAAAAAGATCGCTGAGATGCTCATTGTCTGCTTGCCTTGTCATTTTGATTATGGGATAGCTCCTGTATCATGTGCAAGGGGTACCCCGTTGGCGGTTCTTTATGATACATATGTACTTACAATGACAAGAGCTTACTTATGACTAAAGTTGAGTAGCATGAGGTTCGGTCTTCGTAAGTAAGGGGCATGAGATTTTGGTTTATAACTTGTCAAGCATATCCTCTTAGTTGTGTCACTTTAACCTTAATCACTTCAAGATGCTTATGATAGGGGCAATGAGAGCTGGAAGCTATAAGTACCATAATTTTTGGAAGCTCTTTATGAGACTTGAATCCCTACTTACTTCTATGAAGGCCTTTCTTCCACCATTATATTGAGTCTCCACCTTCTATCTTTATGCACCTACTTTGAGAGCATAGTGGCCATTCTTAGTTCTATGTGCATTGTCCCAAGACTAGTTGATTGATGCATAACTTGATATTGCTTGTTTTAAACTATTTGTATCTAGTCACTCTTATGAACTTTGAAGGTGTCCTATGCATTTATATTTTCTACTCTATGAGGGACAAGTTGGATACTATTATGCTATGTTTTCTTTATGTGAAACAAACAAACATCTTGCAAAGCATTGTTATTCATGAATCTTTTGTTTGTGCCTTTTCATGTTGCATCATAGTTTCTTTGTCTTATTGCTAGAACTTTGTCTTTCATGTTATGATTGAAGTACTATGATCCCAGCTTTGAATGTTTTACAAATACTTTGATCAAGTTTATGATGGTGCATGTCACCTCAAAAATTATTCTTTCTTTTTATCACTTACCTACTCGAGGACGAGCAGGAGTTAAGCTTGGGGATGTTGATACATTGCAAATGTATCTATAATTTTTGATGTTCCATGCTTGGTTTTATCTACTTTCTTGTGTTTTGTCCACACTTTGGAGTACTTTTCATATGATTTCTTGGACTAACCTATTAACAAGAGCCACAGTGCCAGCTGCCTGTTTTTTGTTGTTTTTGGTTCCAAGAAAGTCAGAAAATGAATATTCTCGGAATTGGATGGGACAAAAGCCAAAGTTGCTATTTTACTAGAAGACATCTGGAGCCAGAATACGAGACGGAGAGGGGCTGGGGCCCGGCCACACCACCTGGCCGCGCGGCCAGGCCTGGCCCACGCCAGGGGGTGGTCTAGCCGACCCCAGCACCCCCTCGGCCTCTCCTTCCGCCTATATATTGCCTCCGATACCAAAACCCTAAGTACCCGATCAAAAATCCACGAAAGAGTCTATAGCCGCCATCATCAAAGCTCTTCCCGACACCCTGCCAGAGAGGGGAATTCACCCTAGAGGCCTTCTTCATCATCATGCAAGCCTCTAGTGTGATGCGTGAGTAGTTCATCTCTGGACTACGAGTCCATGTAGTAGCTAGATGGTTGGTTCTCCTCCTTTGTGCTCTCATGTCTAGATCTTGTGAGCTCCGTTCATGATCAAGATCATCTATTTGTAATTCTGCATGTTGTGTTTGCGGGGATCCGATGGATATTGAGATGCTATTTCAGATTGATTATTGATTCTATCATGTCTTTGTTATTTGTGATCTTGCATGCTTTCCATTGTTAGTAGCTATCTTGGCCAAGTAGATGCTAGCAACTCCAAGAGTTAGTATTTATGCTCGATAGTGGGTTCATGCCTCTAGTAATCTGGGGAAGTGACAGAAATCTCTAAGGTACTAGATGTGCTGTTGCTACTAGGGAGAAAACAACAATCCTTTCTTCATAGAACAATCGTATTGTTTACTTTACACGCAATTCGTAAAGCAATAATCTGTTGCTTGCAACTTAATACTAGAGCGGGTTCGGATGATAACCTGAAGGTGGATTATTAGTCATAGATGCAGTTGGATGGCGGTCTATGTATAATGTTGTAATGCCCAATCAAGTCTCAAAGGAGTCAAGATGATTAGTATATGCTTTCTCGATGTTCGTCAATTGCCCCGCCGTAATTTGTTCACCCAGCATGTTATCTATCTTAAGGAGAGCCACCTCTGGTGAACTATGGACCCCGGTCCTTTCTTTTACATACAATCTACAAATTGTTTTCTACTTTGTGTTTACTTTCTGCAAACTATTACTTCCTTCTATTCGATACGTTTAATCCTTTGTTTTCAGCAAAACCGGTGAGATTGACAACCTCATAGCAAGTTGGGGGCAAAGTTCTGTGGTTGTGTTGTGCAGGTCTCCACGTTGCTGCTGGCACCGGTAGTGCGCCCTGCCAACGTTCAGCTAGCAACACACACTGCTAGAATAAAGAATAAATGAATTACAAAAGAATCTAGAATAAAGATTACAATAAGGATCAATAATAATAAAAAGGTCCTAAACTATTCTTTCATCCTGTGTCTTCATTCCTCACTCTGATTCCTGCAAACAGATCACAAAAATAAAGAAGTAACATTTTGGTAATGTTAGAAATGTTTGCCTCACCGGGTGAGGCAATTAAATGTATGATTTAGCTTAGGTATTTTGGTAAGAATTACCAAAACCCACCAATGACCTAAGAGGGTACCACCCAATCTAGACAACGAGTAGGATCTTGATCTGGGAGCTATACACTTGAGTATGAGAGGAAAATTTGAAGTCTAAGGAAACCAGCAACATATTTGATCATTGTATTAAGGCAACAATTAGCATGCTATGGCACCCTCTTAAGCCTAGCTAAAATCAATTATAAAGAAAGAGGCAACAATAATAAAAAGGGGAATAATCATGTTTAGCACTAAGTCGACTAAACAGATTATGTTTAAGCCAATGTGGTCCTCAGCCGAGGACAAGCTAAATGACAGTACCAACCATAGTAAATCCACTTGGCAGTAAAAAAATAAAGGAATAGGGATAGTTAAATACATCAACCGTAGCTTGCACAAGGAAGAGGAGAAAGGTAACTTGCCATCTTGTACCAGAAAAGGGCCCTACCTGTAAACAACATACACATAGGCACACTGTTGTGTGTCAACACAGCAGTGACACACACAGCTGATGTGATGTCATCACTATAGAGGAGAGCACTAGCAGCTAAGAAGAGGGAGTAGTCATAGTGCTAGCTGCTGTATTCCTCATTTCCACCTCCTATTCACCTCAATCACTTCACCACTTGATCTTGCTAGTTCACCACCAGTAGACGTTAGAGTCCACCACCATAGCTATCATGAGCACCCAACTAGAAGCAGTCCAATAGCACCAGTAGTAGAGGAAGATCAAGAATAGAGGAAGAGCAGGCCAGCAAGAAGGAGGAGGATAAAAGAAGAAGGTATGAAGATTACCAAGAGCTTAAGAAGCTGGGGATCAAGCTACAGATAAGCAAACTACTCCAACAACAGCAGTAGCACCATGTCATATTCTCATCTGACTTGGAAATCTAATATTTCTTAGAGCACGAGCACCATTAGTACAGAGCATGTTAAGCAAGGATTTACCCTGTGCACACTCATTGGAGGCACCACAGGTGTAAATCTAGCCTAGCAAAATGCATGGGCACAGATGCGAGTAAATAAATAAGCCACTACCAGGTGATGAGCTCATTCCACAAAACCAACCATAGCCCTTGTTTTTAACATGGTATCTAGGTGATGGTTTAGGAGAGAGAGAGCTCTTAGATCCACATAGATTTGCTATGAGAATCTCATCATTGAGCTAAAAAAAAGGAAACCAAAGCCAGTATCTGTTCTTATTCCTCAATTGGGCCTCAGACTTTGCATCATAGGCCAAGCCAAGAAATCAAGCATGATTGATAAATATTGAGTGAGGCACATGGAACTCATGTATGAGTTGATCATATGAACAATAAGACCCAACACCTTATGCTTAATCATTTTCCTAATAAAGTAGATTAGGAATCATCTAGCAAGGCATCTTATTTACACAAGCTAGTATATACCTCTAACCTCAGTCTTAGCATCATTGGTAGCCAAATCTTAATCCATAGCTAGCTAATTCAACAACATGTCGTGTTATTAAGAAACACCACTGTGCACACTCTAAATGGAGGTACCACAGTGGCAAATTCAAACAGGGGAACCAAGATCAGCATCAAATTAACATGGCATATGAATATTTGCAGCCAAAGAAACTTGTTTCAAATCCTCTTTCCAGCAGAACAACCAGGAATTATTCTAATTAGGTATATCCAATAAGGGACCAAGGTATTACTGAACCATGGTTCAGTTCACCATGTAAAAATCTCACACATAAAGCCAAAAACTTGGATATTCATCAATAAATCATCAGTAAAGTGAGTTAAATCATCTTCCTAGCAAAGTTAACTAGGAATCATATATTACAGTACAAAACTGTTCAATCAAGTTTCCATGATCCTAATAGTAGAAGCTATTATTCAAATTAAAGCATCAACCACGCGTTTATTTATTATAATCTGTCCAGCAGTATAGGAAACATTCATAGGCTAGATAATTGTATATCCAATAGCAGAATTCATCCTCAGACTTGGAAAGTGAGGTTTAATTAACCACTCCATAAAGATAATTTGTTCAGGGATAGAACCATAGCAAACCATACATTTCTGGGATGAGAAATTCATTCATACCGAGAGAGAGGGGAGTGAGGAACAAAGGGGAGAAGGAAAAACTTACTCGGTGGCCTCGCCCAGCAAGAAGAGGAAGCAGAACCCGTCATGGCAAGGGAAGCGGTGGCCACGACATGGCGGCACGGTGAGCAGCACCGCGCCGAGCCGCACCTTTGGCAGTAGCAGCAGCCACACCACCAGAGAGGAGGTGATCGATGCAGAGGTCCTGCAGGTCGGGCCAAAGAAATCGAACCTTAAGGAGGAGCAGTGGGATGCTCATGGCGGAGGTCACACATGGCGAGTAGGTGTTAGGACGTCGGAATCGCACCGGCGACCGAGCCCTAGGCGGGGTTAGGGTTTCGTTTGAGCGCTCGGGCAAGGAGAGAGCAGCAACATGGCTCGGGGAATCCGTGGAGGAGGCGACGGCGGGGCCATGATGGTGTCATCATCGCCGGATCCAGCCGGTGGTAGCCGGGAAAGCAAGAGGTGGCATTGGCGGCGGTGGGTGTCGTGTGCGTGCGGGGGTTGTGTGCATGCCTGAATGCGTTGAGAGAGAGGAAGAGAAAGATGGGGCTGGAGCTTGATCTTAGTTTGGGCTGGGCCGACCTAGTGGGCCAAGACCACTTGGTCCGAGTGGACCAGGCCTAGTTTTCCTCAACAATGCACAGCCCAATTATTTATCCCCACAAAAAAATCAATTTCCTATTTCATAAATTACCAAAATACCCCTGAAATTATTTCAGCCTAGAAAAATATAGAAAAATCTTAAAAATAGTTATAATATATCAAAATGATCACAAAAATAATATATACCTAAGAAAAATATAACATGACTTGTTTAAGTTAAATAAAACATAAATAAATATTAGTATCATTAGGACCTAAAAGAAATTTCATAAAATAAAACAAAGGCTTAAAATTAAATAAAAATCATTTTTACATACAAAAATGAGTCTACTATTTAAAAAAAATACTAACTTAATTGTTTACAAATAAAACTTGAAGCAAATATTTAAAGTTATATAATCCTTTGTGGAATTTTGTAAAAATAAGGATAACACCTAAAATCAAATAAAATTCACTTCTAAGATCTTAAGTAAGTATGTTTTACTAGAAAAATACTAATTATATTATTCCAACATATTTTAAGGTTATTAAGAAATAAATCCTTATTTATTATCTAGTTGGTAAATTCTTCAAGAACATTCCTAAATAAGAAATAATCACAATTTGATATAAAACCCTAAATCTTGTACATTTAAATACTAGTTCCAAAACCATAACTTAAGTCTATAATAATATTTAAGAGTAAAACTATTATCAATTAGGAAACTCTTTAAAACCTTAACTACAAGATAAACCAACCATTTGAATAAATTTTAATGATCATTCACTTATAATAAAGGTGAATGCTATCCAATTCTTAATCATGTTTAATATGGTTTTAAACCTTAACCCTTTAATGAGATCATTTAAATTTGCTTTCATTAATAAGTTAAAGTATTTCTATAATAACAAATCACCCCTAGACTTCTTATTCACTTAAATTAGATATGAATGAATTCACACTCTTAACCATCTTTACATTAACCCTAGAATTCAATAATAATCTAGACACATCAGAACCCTAAGTCTATTTATGTTCCTTTAAAAGTTAATTTTGCTCTACCAAAGTTATAAAGCATAAGGACCAAATTATATTATATTTTTATAGTTAACTTTTGTCTATTCCAAAATTAAGTCATAAGGCATCTCAAAGTCCAAACTTATAGATTAGCGTAAACGATATCGATCACATTCGATTAACCATAAAGATTGGTTAAACCTTATCAAAGAAACCTTCTCTTCAAAAGTTATTCATTTTGCCACTTCAAACAAAAATCTCATTATAAGTTCTTCAACTCTTATCAACCTAAAACATGGACTTCCATAATAGATACATATTATCCAATAACTCTAAGCATGTGTTGTTATATTCACTTTATATCATGCATATTAGTCTTAAGTTCCTTGTATATGTAGATTGGATTGTAAAGTAAACTTATAGACAAACTAAATCTTAAAGAAATTTCTTAAGTTTAACTCATTCACCATATTGGGGTATTACTTCAGGGTTTTCCAAACTGCATTACATTACATATGCATCGTTGCATCTGGCTTCTTTAAACATTAGTCCTTACCGGACCAATGATGCTATTTATAGAATTTGGATCTTCTATTGTCTTGAAGACCGTGAGTGCATAATTTTGCAATCACAAAAGGCAAGTTCACAACTTGCGCATGTCCTTCGATTATTTACTATCAAATGCTTGTAACTCAAATATTGTCATCACCTGCATTTCAAAAAGGTCAGAAAACACTATTTTCACAATAACATGATTATGGATTATTTAACAAGAGGTAATAATCTTTTGATACAGTTCCGGTGGTAAAGGAACATAATATCTAGGACTTAACAACCAATGTCGCCAGTGATTCTAGCGTCGTATATTACGCGTCAACCATAAGACTTGGAATGGGACGGGAAAGTCAGCTGTATCTTCTCCCTTTCATATGGAGGCAAGATGACCTTATCGTGACATTGGGATTCCCGGTGTGGATCCAACATATGGGTGGGCACCCTTAGGCCCCATGATTTTGGTGTCTAGATTATTTATGAGTGGCTACCAGAGGTATGAACCTCCAGGGCATCACCAGGTCATAGAGTCTTCGGGAACTCCCCATGGTTATAGCTTGCCCTAGTTGGCGGCTTAACGGAGGTGTAGTCAGCCCCGGAGGATCGTGCAGACATATGGGGTCACGGAGAGGGTAGTACTGGCTTGGATCTTAGACTGGGCCCTATACCAAGGAAGTGTGGACAAGCTCATGACTTGGTTGTGCAACAAGGCTAAGGTCTCTTATGGGAAAAGTGACGTACCTCTGCAGAGTGTAAGAATTGTCACATGTTACTCCCTGTTCCAGGAAGGAGCTACGAACGTGGCAGGAAAGGAACCCCACGAAGGTTCTGGTCAACCTGTGAAGGCTATCGAACATAGTTTTTAGAATAAAAGCAACCTTTGAAGAAATGTTTACAAAAACCTGCATTGCCTATGACCTTTGGTCTGTGGCTGTAGAGATAGTGCATCATACACTCCTTTTTAGTGAACTTGCTGAGTACGCTCGTACTCAACCGTACCTTCTTAACCCTTGCTAGGTTCTAAGCCATTGAAGACGACGCCAACATCAATTTCTGCTCAAGAAACCATCATCGACAACTCAAGTTCTTCAATAAAGTCAATGAAGTCAACAAATACATCAACTGAAGTGAAGATAAAGTGCCGGTTTAGATAGGAGTAGATTCTCTAGCCATAAAACCTATTTCTGTAGAGCAGTGCAGTAGCAGCAATGACAAGCCAAATAGTTTAGATACTAGTCTTAGTTACTAGATATTTCTGAGTTATTATTTTCTGGTTCTTCTTTGTAAGAAGTTCTTTCTCTCTCTTTAACCTAGAGTGTTCTCTGGATCTTTTGTAAAGAGTCGAGTTGTAATCTATAGTCATGTCTTGGACCTGTTGTGTTTTTATTGTGCCACTCTAAGGGATGTAATACTAGTGAACGGTGTTTTATTGGTGTTATGTCAATGACTATAGTGTACTACATCATGCAGTGGTATGCTGGGTCACCGCAATGAGGGTAGGGATTATGAAGGCAGCCGGACCTGGACTTCAACCGTCCACAACTTCGTCACGGGGTCAAACCCAGAGCCGTGCTACTTAGACAAGCCAACAACACAATATGCATCATCAGCCTTCTCTTTGCCGATTACAAAAATTTCCGTTTCTTATTTCATGGTGTTGGGCACTGTGCTGCACTCTCTGTGTTCGACGAATTGCAAATTTGCAAAGGCTTCAATACTGCTAGAAATAATTTCGTTGGGGATTATCAAACTTCTGGTCCAATGTAGGCCAATTGCCTCATGGACTAAGTGTATTATTCTGCAACTACCTTCTAGCTGCAAATTTTTCTCAACCATTTTACTTTCTATATTGGTGTGCAGTTAATTGCATTGAGGCTATAAAACAAGCAGGTTGACATGTGCATGCAATTATATGTTGCTACTGATATCTATCCAATGAGTTCAAAAAATTCATCATGGTTTTAGCTCCTAAGTTGAATCTGGATGGGACTCCAAACTCTGGCTACTATATACAGGTAAATTGACATAATTATTCTTTGCTACAATTCAAGCTCTTGCTCCAGGTCTTGACATTCACTTAAGCAAAAGTGTATTATTTTGTTCTCGTCATACGACACACTGATTAACAAGTTCTATATTTGAGTGGACCATAATATTTTGAAGTTATTGTATTTTTTCTTGTCTCATTAATGTTAGAATTTTCTCCTAATTTCACATGCTACTAATGTTTGAGTTTGAACCTGAACTATCACTTAGAACGTTCTATGGTTTCTAACATTGATATGCAGGCTAATGGCACATAATGCTACTGATCATGCAATTTTTGTGCTTATGGAATTAATTTCTCCGACTCTTTTAGGTGTCTTGTCGCATTGGCATTTAATAATTTGTTTTTGTGAATGCTTTAGTTTGTAGTTCTGACCTGAACTTTTTTTAGGACCTAGACTATCTCAATCTTACTCAGATGATTTAATTGGGAAACTAGATAATTTGACAAAATCAGTTCTTCTTACCGTGGTTTCTTCTATTCTAGGAATGTGAGATGGATACAAATTTTGCACAACCTGGTTGAAAATAGAAGGAAAGTAAGGGTGGATATATTAAGCGGTCCATTTGCATGGGTGGATGATACCATCCGGTCGGTAAGTTTGCAAAACTTTTATTCGAATAACCAACAAATAAAATGTACTCTATTTATGTTGCACGAACCTTCTCTCTATGGACATTTATGTGTATCTGGAGGCCAAGCCGGGCCTCCAATCGGAAGGGGCAGTGGAGACTAAGATTATCGTAGGTAAGCATGACACTAGTACAACAGAAAACACCGCCATTTATTAAAGCAGATGCACATAATTTTTTTTAATTATTACTTACATTTGCATATTGAAGACGATGCTAATCGTCACCTACATCAATATTTTTTAGGCCAGAGTTAAAAAGAGGCAACATGAGATGCATTCAGTGTGTAAGATGAATGTCGGAGGAGGAGGAGAGGAAGGTAAATGTGCAATGCTGCATGACTGCTGGTGAGGATGAAATTAAATGACGAGTAAACTGGGTTTGGGGAATTGATCCAAAGACAATGATATATCACTTCCTTAATCATTCTTGACATCTTTGTTTTTACACTGCCTTTTGTGAGTTAATCTGCGGGTGAAGAGTGTAACAACCTCGGACCCTACGCTCTAAGTTCAAGCCTGGATGAACCGGAAGTGGTTAAAATAGTACAGCGGAGGCCCAGGAGCCACCCATGTGTAGACCCGTCGGCCGTCCTAACCACTTCCAAGACATCGGGACAAGAGCGAGCGGCGTAGGCAACAGGCGAAGAGATCAAATACATACATAAGTGAGTATGCATGCAAGCTACCTTACAACAGTTCTCAGAGCCATTCCATCTAAAAGAAATATAAATATTGCAACGCCATACGGCAAGATCCAAATATCCTAGATAGAGATAATAGTGTAGGATAGCTCCTCATACATCAAACATCAGAGTATCAGGCAGAAGCGGAAAACAAGATTCGAGTACGGATAAGAAGCAAATCGGCATAAGTTGCCACATAAATAAACGCATCCCGCCCACAGATCTCGCGGATCCCCATCCTCGGAATCTCTACACCGAGTGATCGTTGCCAACATCATCCGTCTCCTCCACCCAGTATCCATCTTGCAAATACACCTGTTCATCTGAATCAAACAATTTATCGTGTGAGACCCTAGGGGTACTCAGCAAGTCTTTATGCCTCTAAAGGGGACATATACCTGGGGTGACGCAATTGCAGCAAAAGATAATAACTAACAAGTCTATATATACTCGCTAACCATCCGCCTAACCAATGATAGACGGATGTCCGTTAATTAGAAACAACAGTTATAACAGTATAAGGTAACATATCCATCCTCCTTCTCGCTTACCAACGAGAAAGCGGACGAACAACCCATCTGTTGGTAGTTTTATTAACCATTCCATGAGTATTGCACTAAGTACTAGTCAGGTGTTTAGTCAATTAAAAGCGGTACTTTAGTTATACTTGTCTATGATCGAGAAACTGTGCTCCAAGTCGTCCATAACCGCGGACACGGCTTTCAGAAAGATTTACCCTGTAGGGGTGCACAAATAGCAACACACACTCGATCAACCTCAAAAAAACCAACTCAAAACCCAACGAGGCATTCACAACAAAGTGATCACAGGATTCAGAAATATTTCAGGAGGCCACCCCAATAAGTTACCCGCAACGAAGTTGGCCAGCTCCGAGACGGACCCAGGGTTTGCGATAATGGCTGTAAACGACTGGGAACCCGAAAATGTGACAGGGCTTGTCGATACCGCGAAAACATTCCGCGTTCTTAAACAGTACAGGTGCTCCACGCACAATCTTAAATAAAGCGGTAAATCATGGCATAAGTATAGGATAGTAATAAAGCCCCAAACTACTTGTGGCCCCAAGAAATAGAAATGAATCAAGCTCTGGCCCAGGGGGGTCCATAAGGCCTCCCGGATGTGGATAGTGCGAATATTCAAGGAACAGGAATCAAGTACTTGGGGTCCTACGGGACACAAGGAGCATGAAAAGCCAAATAGCAGATATTGCCCACCGGTGCCTCTTTCATTAGTTATCCCATTACTACCCAGGTTAAGTTGTTTAGGTACCTCGTTATCCATCAGACACTCACATACCCTACACATGATGTTCTACGAATCGCATAGCTCAAACAACTCCTGTAGTAATGGCTCATGGGATGGAGGAACAAGCTTCGGTGGGGTTTAAAAGTAAAGGCTATACAGTACTTGGGATTCAATTTAATGCAATCGCGACTCCATGATGCAAGAATAAGATAGAAGCAATAGGTACTATATGTATGCAAGCATGTGGTAGTGCTTGCCTGGCAGCTCAGTTGAAGCGAGAGATGGATCTGGGTAGTACTCCTGGGATTCTTGATATTTCCCGTGCTTGGCGTCTATTCGAAAGAAGAACCAAACAAACAAGGGCCAACATAAATAAAGTGCACAAGCATATAAATAAAATGCGACAAGAAAACAAGCATGCCATGATGGATGATGCACAATTTACATGGCAATAATATAGAATGGCATGGGTGAGGTGTGGGGTACAAGAATAAAGCGTTTTATTAAGTTTTAGTCATGTTTTGCTCCCATAACACTTGCTGTCCACTTAATATTTATACGATGCATGCTGCAATTCAGAACATGGAATGCATAGTTAGAACGGGCTCGTCACTCTGATCGATTTAGACATATTATTTATCAAATTTGGAGTTATAGATTTAAAGTTATTAATTAATTAAGAAAAAGCATTTTTATTGCAAATAAACAATTTCGAAAATTTAGATTAGTCAAACACTATTTTGAATGGCAGATTTGAAATCCTCATATTTTTCTGATTCAAAAACATATATCAGTTGTATTATTTGGATTTATTAATAAAAAGTTATTATTTTCTGGATTTAAAATAGAATAAACAATTTCTGGAATTATTTTTATTAACAGAAAAAGATCACAGGACTTTTTGCACACAGAGGCAGCTAGCCACAGCGGCTGATAGTGGGACCTATGCTGACTCAGCAGCAGGCGGCGCAGCGGGTCCGAACCGGACTTTTTGTACCGAGAGCTCACCCAGCCGCGGTCACCGACGGGTGGGACCGAGACCATGGCGGGTCCACGCGCGGGTGGGCGAGGGAAGCCCAGCCACGTGGCAGATCCGGGGGGCGCGGGTTGAAGGCCAAGGAACGGTGGGTGTTTTTTGTAAAAGGTTCACGGCGACTGGCAGGTGGGCCTGGAAGGACTGTGGGTGGAGGCGGGAAAAACCACATGGGCTTTTACGCAAAACCTCCCGCGAGGCTGGCGAAACTGAAACTAGGATCTGGTGAAAACAGCAGCTGCACCCGATTTCAGAGGACGATGTCGACGAATCCAGCGACATTTTGGAGATGATGTAAAAACGAAAAGCATAGATCTCATTGCGCTCTACAATGTTCGTGTAGAAGGTTTCTCAAACGGAGGTCTGGAACGGCCGGGATCTTGCGAGGAACAGAGGTAGAAAACACATTCGCCGCGGACCGTTTTCGTCAGAGAACGCCTGAGCTGCAGCGATCTTGCAAGGTCGAATACTCCTGCGACACTTAACCGATCTGACCGTGGCCTAGCTCGCAAGAAAGAGGGGAGGTTGATCTACGGGTTTGGTTCAGAAAGCAACGCCGGCGGGGCACTGTGGCGGTCAGAAATCAACGACGAACAGGCGGCCGCGGGGGAAGCGTCGCTGCTACTGCAGGCTGCAAATGCGACGGACAGCGCAGCGGCGGTGCTCGAAGGCCGCTCGACGGAACGTCCGGCGAGGCTAGGCCACTAGGAGGAGGACTGGCTTGTCTAGGAGGTTGGGAGGCTCACCAGGAGGTCGCCCGTGACGTTGCTGGAGCGAGAGGTGGAGTGGGTCGGAGTGGAAGCAGGGGTGCTGCGAGCTTCGGTTCCCGGCGGCTGCGGCGTCTCCGGCGAGTTCCGGCGAGACGTGGCTGGTATGGGGTGACGCAGAGGAGGCAGAGGGAGGTCCTGGTAGACCTGGGCGGCACCGGAGCGCTGTAGATCGTGGAGGTGGAGAAACTGGCCGAGCTAGGGTTGAGGAGGCATGGAGATGGCTATGGCCGTTTGTGGGAAAGAAGAGGGGAAGGAGAGGAACTGGGAAGGGGCGAACGCGATCTGGAGGAACCTAGGGTGGTGGTGCTCTAGCTTTATGCAAAAGGGCAGGAAGGGGGACACGAGAGGGGCATGAGCTGGGGGACCTTTCACACGTGATCGTGAGGCAAGAAGAGAAACAGGAGCCAGCCCCGTTCGCTGTCCACTCCGCTAGGTCGCACCAGACCAAGGAAAGGAGCAGGTTCGGTGCAGCGAGAGAAAGAGAGGGATAGGCGCGCGAGGCTGCTGAGACCGGCTTGGCATGGTGCAAGCTCAGGCTGCTGGGGAGAGGGGTCCGGTTGCACCGGTTGGTGCATGGGGCGCCGGCTGGGTGGACAGGGTGCAGAGGGGGTTCGGCCCAGCTAGAGGAAAAAAAGAGGGTTTAGGCTAGGTTGAAACAAGGGATTAGACTAGGTAAAGCCATGGTTAGCTAGGGTTTTAAGAGAGAGAGGAAGAGAGAGATTAGCTAGCTAGAAAAGAAAGAGAGTTTAGATTAGGAGTAGATATGGTGTATGTAGAATTAAGGAGAGTTTTTAGTGTAGAAGGTTTATTCAAGATTTAACACAAGCTCTCAAAGAGTTCAAAAACCAAAACTCTCACATAAGCACTAGAAGAAGAAGACTATGTGGAATGGATATGTTGCATGGGCCATGCAAAAACATTAAATCCATACCCCATGCTCTAATTTGTGAAATCAAATTAGACATATGCATGGGAGCATGTAGGTGAGCCCAAGGTTCTAAGATTTGATTTGATGCAACATTGGCAAGAAAGATTAACATGGAACCATCCAATTAGAGTGTGGGCATGAGTGAAACCTCAAAAACAAATAAAAGAACCCAGATATGAAATAGATGGGGAAGTGTCCACATGATCATGTAGCCATGCATGAACCTTAGGTAGGCCACCTTATATTTGTGAAAAGAAATACAAGCTCAAAAGACCCCATTTAGACCCATGTACTCACATTTGAATAAAGCCCAAGCACAAGGTTGGATGAGGTTGAATAGAACATCAAAATAGAAGAACTAGAATAAGATGGAGATGTGGAGCTTATATTTCATGCGACATGAAATAATGGTACCACCATAACATACATTCACAAGGAATTTACACATGGTTGAAACTAAACCCATATGTCCAAGAATTGATGAAATAAACATGAATAAATATAATGGAAATGCTAGTGTGTGTATGCCACTAGATAATTATATGGTCCCATTTATATTTAGATATGCCCACTCATATAGAAGTAAACCCTATGAAGATGTAGAAGTATCCCCACATGTAGACCCACATCATTTATATTGTGAAAACAATAGCAAACACCATTGGGGCATGTGGGATAGAAGGAGACCCCTCTTTATATATGTGAGCTAGACAAGACCCAAAAGAGAAGATGCAAAAACCCACAAATATGTTGGGATGGTGGAATTATAAGGTGGTGACAAAGAGAAGGTGGTGGAGTTGAATAAAAGATATGCCCCCAACTCAACTTGGCATCAAGCATTTATCAAGAACCAAATACAATATATCAAGAGGCAAATACAATTAATAATGCATATGAGATAAGAACCAAAAGAAAAGGGTTTTATATGATGCTCAAATGCAAGGTGGCATGATGACATGAGCATGATATAATTATGATGCAACAATTAAATGTAGGAAGTAGCATTTTATTATTAGACCATGTAGCATTACAGATGTTAGACAGATGGGATGCTACAACTCTCCCCCACTAAACAGGAATCTCGTCCCGAGATTCTAGGAAGAAGAAGAAGACACGAAGAGGGTAGGATACTTGGCACGGAGCTCATCCTCGCGTTCCCAAGTGGCTTCATCAACGGAATGGTGCGACCACTGCACCTTGCAGAACTTGATGGACTTGTTGCGAGTCCTTCTTTCTGCGGCTTCTAGGATTTTTGTGGGGTGTTCTTGATAAGACAGAGCTTCTTGGAGATTGATGAGCTCATGGTCCACGGTCCTGCCAGGATCCTTGAAGCACTTCTTGAGTTGAGAGATATGGAAAACATCATGGACCTTGAGTTTTTCAGGGAGCTCAAGAGCATAAGCGACTTCTCCTCTTCTTCCACGAACTTTGAAAGGACCGATGTATCTAGGAGCCAGCTTTCCTTTGATACCAAACCGGTGCGTGCCTCTCATGGGAGTGACACGAAGGTAAACGAGATCACCAGGGACATACTCCATGTCCGTGTGCTTTCTGTCATAGTTGCTCTTCTGGCGACTTTGAGCAATCTTCAGGTTTTCAAGTATGATGTGAACCTTCTCATCTGCTTGAGTTACAATGTCGGGGCCAAACAATGTTCTTTCACCTGCGCCCGACCAACCAATCGGAGTTCTGCATTTGCGGCCATAGAGAACCTCAAATGGTGCCATCTTTAGACTCTTCTGGAAGCTATTGTTGTAAGAGAATTCATCATAAGGAAGGCATTCTTCCCACTTCATGCCGAAAGAGATGACGCAAGCACGGAGCATATCTTCCAGAATCTGATTGATCCTTTCAACTTGTCCTTGCGACTGAGGGTGGTAAGCTGTGCTGAAGTTCAACTTTGTTCCCAAAGCATTTTGGAAACTTCCCCAGAACTTGGAAGTGAAGATGCTTCCACGGTCTGAGCTGATATCAAGAGGAACCCCATATAGAGAGACAATTCTATTAATATAGAGCTCAACCAACTGAATTGCAGAAATTGTTTCCTTGACGGGAAAGAAGTGAGCCACTTTAGAAAGCCTGTCGATGACAACAAAGATTGCATTGTTGCCCTTCTGCGACCTTGGAAAACCAGTTATGAAGTCCATCTCTACTTTCTCCCATTTCCATTCCGGAGGCTTCAATGGCTGAAGAAGACCGGAAGGTTTCTGATGAACAGCTTTAACTCTGCGGCAGACATCACACTCCGAGACATACTTGGCACAATATCGTTTCAACCCAGGCCACCAATACTGTGTTTTCAATTCCATGTACATCTTAGTGCTGCCAGGATGGATAGAAAGAACAGAATCATGCGCCTCCTTAAGAACTTGCTCTCTCAAACCCGGGTAGTTCGGAACAAACATCCGGTGTTCAAAGAATAGAGCGCCTTGGTCGTCGACGTGGAAGGACTCATACTTCGGAAGCTGAATGTTGGAGATGATCTTTTTAGTGTAAGGATCACTAAGTTGAATGGAGCAAACTTTTTCTTCCCAGAGAGGGGTTGCCAGAAGGTTCAGGAGACACCCTTGATCCACAATTTCAAGGTTGAGCTTGCGGAATTCCTCACACAAGAGAGGTTGTTGTTCTTCCACCATGAGGTTGTTGACATAAGCTTTTCGGCTGAGAGCATCGGCCATGACATTAGCTTTACCCGGAGTGTAGTTGATGGTCAAATCGAAATCATTAATTGCTTCAATCCACCTCCTCTGATGAAGGTTGAGATCAGGTTGTGTGAAGATATATTTTAGACTCTTGTGATCAGAAAAAATCTCACAACGGTTGCCAAGCAAGTAGTGCCTCCATACTTTAAAAGCAAAGACAACTGCTGCGAGTTCGAGGTCATGTGTTGGATAGTTGAGCTCATGCGTCTTCAACTATTGAGAGGCATAAGCAACAACTTGCTTTTCTTGCATGAGGACCGCACCCAATCCTTGCAATGAGGCATCACAGAATATCTGGAAAGGCTTTGATGTATCTGGAGGAATCAAGACTGGTGTGGAAGTGAGCTTCTCTTTCAGTGTTTCAAAGCTTGCTTGACATGCAGGAGACCAAAGGTATTTCTTGCCTTTCTTGAGGAGATCGGTAAGAGGCTTCGCAATCTTCGAGAAATTCTGAACGAAGCGGCGGCAGTAACTAGCCAAACCAAGGAAACTTCGTACTTCTTTGACATTTATGGGTGGAAGCCACTCAACAATTGTCCGAACAGTTTCTGGGTTGACGGCAATGCCCTTAGCAGAGATGACGTGACCAAGGTAGGTGACTTCAGGCAGCCAGAACTCACACTTGGAGAACTTTGCATACAGACGGTTCTCACGAAGCTTGTTTAGGACACACCGAAGGTGTTCTTCATGTTCTTCCTTTGACTTAGAATAGACTAGAATGTCATCCAGATAGACCACAATGAACTTATCAAGATACTCCATGAAAACCGAGTTCATAAGCCTCGAGAAGGTGGCAGGTGCATTGGTGAGACCGAAAGACATGACCGTGTACTCATACAGGCCATAGCGGGTGGTGAAAGCTGTTTCGGGAACATCTTCCTTGCGAATCTTGATTTGATGATACCCACTTTGCAAGTCAAGCTTAGAGAATACCACAGCTCCAGCTAGCTAATCAAAGAGATCATTAATCCGCGGAAGGGGATATTTATTCTTGATGGTTTTAGCATTGAGAGCCCGATAGTCAACACAAAGTCTATCATTCTTGTCTCGCTTCTTCACAAAGATGGTTGGGCTACCCCAAGAAGAAGTACTGTGCTGAATGAAACCCAACTTCTCTTGTTCATCAAGCTGGCATTTGAGTTCAGCCAATTCAGCAGGACCCATTTTATAAGGCCGCTTGGAGATAGGAGCGGTTCCAGGTTCAAGCTCAATCACAAACTCGACCTCACGATCAGGAGGCATACCTAACAACTCTTCAGGAAAAACATATGGGAACTCACAGACCACCGGAACACTCTGAATAGCCTCCATAGCATCATCATTTAGAGCCGCCAAAGAGAAAAGCTGAATTGCAGGAGTCAGACTTGGGGAATAGACTATATGGCCTTCAGGCATTTTAAGAGAAACCGAGCGTTCAGCACAATCAATCACAGCTGCATTTGCTGTTAACCAATCCATGCCCAAGATAACATCAATGTCAGAATTGCCCAGAATAACTAAGGAAGCCGGAAACGAAGAGCCACCAATCTCAATTTGATTGCCATGGATGATATGAGCAGCCCTCATGTTTGACCCAGGAGATTGTACCACAAGACGATGCAATAGAGGACCCATAGCCAGGTCATGCTCATGTGCAAACTTGTGAGAAACAAAAGAACGCGAAGCACCAGAATCAAACAAAACTCATGCAGGGACTGAGTTAACGGGAAGCGTAATCATCACAACTCCAGGTGCATGCTCAGCTTGAGCGACGTTGACACGAGCAACAGTGGACCCGGGCTTGGTGTTGATGTTGAGAGCCCGCGGTGGAGGTGCACGGACCATAGAAGAACTTGCCGCAGGTCTTGGAGGTGGTGGAGGAAGAGCTTTGTTGTTCATAGGACAACTCTAGTGTTGATGCCCAGTGTTCCCACAAGTGTAACAAGCACCAGGTGGACGTGGAGCAGCATAGCCAGGGACTCCGCCAGGTGCTCCAGGGTAGTTATGGTTGTAGCCCCTAGGACCCGCGGTGAAGGAGTTTGGTGGCCTTGCTGCATAGTTTGAAGGTCTTGGTGGAGCCGGGAGCGACGGTGGGGTGTTAGGAACCCACACGCGGCGCTTAGAAGGAGCTGTCATAGCTGAAGAGCTTGCTGCGTCACGACTGTGTTTCTTGGACTCCTCAAGCACTTGCCTACTTGCTTCTTCCTATAGAGCTGTATGTTGGAGTTCCAGAAAAGACCCCAGCCTTGCATGCGTGATTGCATACTTGATAGATGCATTGAGCCCTTGCCTGAACCTCTTTTGCTTCTTCTTGTCATCAGAGATCTCATCGCCACCATACTAAGAAAGATTCATGAAGTTTTTGATATAGGTATTGACATTGTCATTGCCCTGCTTGAGGTTGAGAAACACTTCCTTCATCCTTTCCATGACAATTTCTGACAAATATTGCTCTTTGAAGGCCCCAGTGAACTGCTCCCAAGTAGGCTGAAAACTAGAGTGGTTTGCCTTCAGGTAATTCTCCCACCACAGAGCTGCGTCTCTCTTCAGAAGGTGAGTGGCACATTTTACCCATTCTTGCTCAGGAACATCAGCAGTCATCAGCAACCTTGACATCTCACGCAGCCAATCATCCGCGTCCAGTGGCTGATCAGACACCTCAAAGTGGCGCGGGTTGAACTTCAGAAAACTTTTGATGTCTCCTCGCTTGGGAGGTGGAGGTAGCGGAACAAACTCATTCCTCCTGACACTTTCTTCAAATCGATGCTGGTTCTGCTGCATTGCTCCCAAGGCATTAGCAATACTTGCCAACGCAGCCCCCAGTTCAGGTGGTATGTCCTCCTCAGAACGGCGTGGTGGTGCCATCCTGTGATTAATATAAAACTCAAGTCAGTACCATAATAGAGAATAATAATAATCCAAAATAGTACCAAAATGGAATTAACCAAGATTAAAGGATACAAATTACTAAGATGATATTAAAATATCAACAAAGTTCAAAGCACCTAGAAGATATTAAGCATATCGCACACGACTAAACAAGGAGTGTGGTACACAAAGCTAACAAAGAAAAATTTTCCGCAAATTTTAGCATTAAAATACCACTATATGCGCAAAACCACTTAACGAATCAAGATTAGTAACTCTACCAATTCAATATACAAGAGCGAATGATAAAAGTAGTGGTATGGTCGCGACTCCATCCCGCACTCAAATCATTACTCCACACATGAACAAGTAAAAAACATATCCCAACTCCCTTCCTTCTTAAGATGAACCTAAAGATTAGCAACTACGAAAACAAACACCCCTAACAAGATAGCGTCGGATAACAAAGAGTAAGACAGATCGCGTCGGTTTACAACGAATCAGATAGATCGCGTTGGTTTACAAAAGCCTGTGGGTATGGAATGTACCAACAGTTGATAACCAAAAGGCAGATAGCGACAACAAGTTGGATGCAATAGATAGACAAGGAATTCACACACACACACACACTCACACAACCTATGGTACTACGGAACCCAGAACACGTGAATCCTAGTTTGAATTTTAGAAGAGGATTGAAAACGTTACACTTCCTTACCAGAAAAGGGTGGGTGGGTGGGTAAGAAGAAAAATGGAAGCAGTCCTACTCTCACGTTTTGTTTTTCCCTAGTATACATAGCTACCAAAATATTTGCTAGACTGACAACGACCATTTGGCTGAGACCCTGAAGGGCGGGATGGCTCTGATACCAATTGTAACAATCTCGTACCCTACGCTCTAAGTTCAAGCCTGGATGAACCGGAAGTGGTTAAAATAGTATAGCGGGGGCCCAGGGGCCACCCACGTGTAGACCCGTCGGCCGTCCTAACCACTTCCAAGACATCGGGACAAGAGCGAGCGGCGTAGGCAACAGGCGAAGAGATCAAATACATACACAAGTGAGTATGTATGCAAGCTACCTTACAACAGTTCTCAGAGCCATTCCATCTAAAAGAAATAGAAATATTGCAACGCCATACGGCAAGATCCAAATATCCTAGATAGAGATAATAGTGTAGGATAGCTCCTCATACATCAAACATCAGAGTATCAGGCAGAAGCGGAAAACAAGATCCGAGTACGGATAAGAAGCAAATCGGCATAAGATGCCACATAAATAAACGCATCCCGCCCACAGATCTCACGGATCCCCATCCCCGGAATCTCTACACCGAGTGATCATTGCCAACATCATCTGTCTCCTCCACCCAGTATCCATCTTGCGAATACACCTGTTCATCTGAATCAAACAATTTATCGTGTGAGACCCTAGGGGTACTCAGCAAGTCTTTATGCCTCTAAATGGGACATATACCTGGGGTGACGCAATTGCAGCAAAAGATAATAACTAATAAGTCTATAGATACTCGCTAACCATCCGCCTAACCAATGATAGATGGATGTCCGTTAATTAGAAACAACAGTAATAACAGTATAAGGTAACAGATCCATCCTCCTTCTCGCTTACCAACGAGAAAGCGGACGAACAACCCATCCGTTGGCAGTTTTATTAACCATTCCATGAGTATTGCACTAAGTACTAGTCAGGTGCTTAGTCAATTAAAAGCGGTACTTTAGTTATACTTGTCTATGATCGAGAAACTGTGCTCCAAGTCGTCCATAACCACGAACATGGCTTTCAGAAAGATTTACCCTGCAGGGGTGCACAAATAGCAACACACACTCGATCAACCTCGGAAAAACTAACTCAAAACCCAACGAGGCATTCACGACAAAGCGATCACAGGATTCAGAAATATTTCAGGGGGCCACCCCAATAAGCTACCCGCAACGAAGTTGGCCAGCTCCGAGATGGACCCAGGGTTTGCGACAATGGCTGTAAACGACTGGGAACCCGAAAATGTGACTGGGCTTGTCAATACCGCGAAAACATTCCGCATTCTTAAACAGTACAGGTGCTCCATGCACAATCTTAAATAAAGCGGTAAAGCATGGCATAAGTACAAGATAGTAATAAAGCCCCAAACTACTTGTGGCCCCAAGAAATAGAAATGAATCAAGCTCTGGCCCAGGGGGGTCCATAAGGCCTCCCGGATGTGGATAGTGCGAATATTCAAGAAACAGGAATCAAGTACTCGGGTCCTACAGGACACAAGTGAGCATGAAAAACCAAATAGCAGATATTGCCCACCGGTGCCTCTTTCATTAGTTATCCCATTACTACTCAGGTTAAGTTGTTTAGGTACCTCGTTATTCATCAGACACTCACATACCCTACACATGCTGTTCTATGACTCGCATGGCTCAAACAACTCCTGTAGTAATGACTCATGCGATGGAGGAACAAGCTTCGGTGGGGTTTAAAAGTAAAGGCTATACAGTACTTGGGATTCAATTTAATGCAATCGTGACTCCATGATGCAAGAATAAGATAAAAGCAATATGTACTATATGTATGCAAGCATGTGGTAGTGTTTGCCTGGCAGCTCAGTTGAAGCGAGAGACGGATCTGGGTAGTACTCCTGGGATTCTTGATATTTCCCCTGCTCGGCGTCTATTCGAAAGAAGAACCAAACAAACAAGGGCCAACATAAATAAAGTGCATAAGCATATAAATAAAATGCGACAAGCAAACAAGTATGCCATGATGAATGATGCATAATTTACATGGCAATAATGTAGCATGGCATGGGTGAGGTGTGGGGTACAAGAATAAAGCGTTTTATTAAGTTTTAGTCATGTTTTGATCCCATAAAACTTGCTGTCCACTTAATATTTATATGATGCATGCTGCAATTCAGAACATGGAACGCATAGTTAGAATAGGCTCGTCGCGCTGATCGATTTAGACATATTATTTATCAAATTTGGAGTTATAGATTTAAAGTTATTAATTAATTAAGAAAAGGCATTTTTATTGCAAATAAACAATTTCGAAAATTTAGATTAGTCAAACACTATTTTGAATGGCAGATTTGAAATCCTCACATTTTTCTGATTCAAAAACATATATCATTTGTATTATTTGCATTTATTAATAAAAAGTTATTAATTTCTGGATTTAAAACAGATAAACAATTTCTAGAATTATTTTTATTAACAGAAAAAGATCACAGGACTTTTTGCACACAGAGGCAGCTAGCCACAGCGGCTGACAGTGGGACCTGTGCTGGTCCGAATCGGACTTTTTGTACCGCGAGCTCACCCAGCCGCGGTCACCGACGGGTGGGACCGAGACCATGGTGGGTCCGCGCACGGGTGGGCGAGGGAAGCCTAGCCACGTGGCAGATCCGGGGGGCTCGGGTTAAAGGCCAAGGAACGGTGGGTGTTTTTTGTAAAAGGTTCACGGCGGCTGGCAAGTGGGCCTGGAAGGACTGCGGGTGGAGACGGGAAAAACCACAGGGGCTTTTACGCAAAACCTCCCGCGAGGCTGACGAAACTGAAACTGGGATCTGGTGAAAACAGCAGCTGCACCCGATTTCGGAGGACGATGGCGACGAATCCAGCGACATTTTGGAGATGATGTAAAAAACAAAAAGCGTAGATCTCACTGCGCTCTACAATGTTCGTGTACAAGGTTTCTCAAACGGAGGTCTGGAACGACCGAGATCTTGCGAGGAACAGAGGCAAAAAACACATTCGTCGCGGACCGTTTTCGTTAGAGAACGCCTGAGCTGCAGCGATCTTGCAAGGTCGAATACTCCCGCGACACTTAACCGATCTGACCGTGGCCTAGCTCGCAAGAAAGAGGGGAGGTTGATCTACGGGTTTGGTTCAGAAAGCAACGCCGGCGGGGCACTGTGGCGGTCGGAAATCGACGACGACCAGGCGGCCGCGGGGGAAGCGTCGCTGCTGCTGCAGGCTGCAGATGCGACGGACAGCGTAGCGGTGGCGCTCGGAGGCTGCTCGACGGAACGTCCGGCGAGGCTAGGCCGCTAGGAGGAGGACTGGCTTGTCTAGGAGGTTGGGAGGCTCACTAGGGGGTCGCCCGTGACGTCGCTGGAGCGAGAGGTGGAGCGGGTCGGAGTGGAAGCAGGGGTGCTGCAAGCTTCGGTTCCCGGCGGCTGCGGCGTGTCCGGCGAGCTACGGCGAGTTCCGGCGAGACGTGGCTGGTACGGGGTGACGCAGAGGAGGCAGAGGGAGGTCCTGGTAGACCTGGGCGGCACCGGAGCGCTATAGATCGTGGAGGTGGAGAAACTGGCCGAGCTAGGGTTGAGGAGGCATGGAGATGGCCATGGCCGTTTGTGGGAAAGAAGAGGGGAAGGAGAGGAACTGGGAAGGTGCGAACACGATCTGGAGGAACCTGGGGTGGTGGTGCTCTAGCTTTATGCAAAAGGGCAGGAAGGGGGACACGAGAGGGGCATGAGGTGGGGGACCTGTCGCACGTGATCGTGAGGCAAGAAGAGAAACAGGAGCCAACCTCGTTCGCTGTCCACTTTGCTGGGTCGCACCAGACCAAGGAAAGGAGCAGGTTCGGTGCAGCGAGAGAAAGAGAGGGATAGGCGCGCGAGGCTGCTGAGACCGGCTTGGCGCGGTGCAAGCTCAGGCTGCTGGGGAGAGGGGTCCAGTTGCACCGGTTGGTGCACGGGGCGCTGGCTGGGTGGACAGGGTGCAGAGGGGGTTCGACCCAGCTAGAGGAAAAAACGAGGGTTTAGGCTAGGTTGAAACAAGGGATTAGACTAGGTAAAGCCATGGTTAGCTAGGGTTTTAAGAGAGAGAGGAAGAGAGAGATTAGCTAGCTAGAAAAGAAAGAGAGTTTAGATTAGGAGTAGATATGGTGTATGTAGAATTAAGGAGAGTTTTTAGTGTAGAAGGTTTATTCAAGATTTAACACAAGCTCTCAAAGAGTTCAAAAACCAAAACTCTCACATAAGCACTAGAAGAAGAAGACTATGTGGAATGGATATGTTGCATGGGCCATGCAAAAACATTAAATCCATACCCCATGCTCTAATTTGTGAAATCAAATTAGACATATGCATGGGAGCATGTAGGTGAGCCCAAGGTTCTAAGATTTGTTTTGATGCAACATTGGCAAGAAAGATTAACATGGAACCATCCAATTAGAGTGTGGGCATGAGTGAAACCTCAAAAACAAATAAAAGAACCCACATATGAAATAGATGGGGAAGTGTCCACATGATCATGTGGCCATGCATGAACCTTAGGTAGGCCACCTTATATTTGTGAAAAGAAATACAAGCTCAAAAGACCCCATTTAGACCCATGTACTCATATTTGAATAAAGCCCAAGCACAAGGTTGGATGAGGTTGAATAGAACATCAAAATAGAAGAACTAGAATAAGATGGAGATGTGGAGCTTATATTTCACCGACATGAAATAATGGTACCACCATAACATACATGCACAAGGAATTTACACATGGTTGAAACTAAACCCATATGTCCAAGAATTGATGAAATAAACATGAATAAATATAATGGAAATGCTAGTGTGTGTATGCCACTAGATAATTATATGGTCCCATTTATATTTAGATATGCCCACTCATATAGAAGTAAACCCTATGAAGATGTAGAAGTATCCCCACATGTAGACCCACATCATTTATATTGTGAAAACAATAGCAAACACCATTAGGGCATGTGGGACAGAAGGAGATCCCTCTTTATATATGTGAGCTAGACAAGACCCAAAAGAGAAGATGCAAAAACCCATAAATATGTTGGGATGGTGGAATTATAAGGTGGTGACAAGGAGAAGGTGGTGAAGTTGAATAAAAGATAGGCCTCCAATCCAACTTGGGCATCAAACATTTATCAAGAACCAAATACAATATATCAAGAGGCAAATACAATTAATAATGCATATGAGATAAGAACCAAAAGAAAAGGGTTTTATATGATGTTCAAATGCAAGGTGGCATGATGACATGAGCATGATATAATTATGATGCAACAATTATATGTAGGAAGTAGCATTTTATTATTAGACCATGTAGCATTACAGATGTTAGACAGATGGGATGCTACAAAGAGGCATCATAGGAAGAGGAAACAGTGTTGGATATTTGATAGAGGTGTGTATATGATGGTAGGGAGATACAAATTGGTTAGGAGGTTTCAGTTCAATAGGTAATACGCACAATATTCATTCAATTCGTTCTAGACAATGCACCGAGCAGAATATTATGGATATTACTTTTCGCTTTAAGATTCTGAGGAATACCATATGGTCTAATATGTCAACCGGAGATTGTGTTTGATGTTTCATATGTTGTACTCAGTTTACTTCATCACTAGAAAACTTCACGGTCTGTTTTCTCTATTACAGTCCTGTAACTATCACATGAGTGAACCTGACTTATCTATATCTATACTTCTATACTTATTTATCTATCTTGAATAATCAGCAGTACATAAGTGTATGTATGATCTGGAATCAGGTTATCTTTTAGGCATTCACTTGAGAAGTTGGTATGGAACCAAATGAAATGACGCGGCGATCTAGAAAGGTGAGAGCTTGAGGCAGCATATTCCGATGGAAATTTTCCTAACACGGGCATAGTACACTTGCACCTTCTCGCGAGGATTCTTAAAAGGTATTGCAAATGGAAGCAACATGAGGATTCTTAAAAGTGAAATCTTCTTTTCTTCTGACCGAAGGTTGTGTCCGCCTCTACTGGTCATGGAGAGGACCAGGAGCCACTTGCGTAGAGTTCGACTGGTCCGCTGCTCTATAGGAGCGCGTCATCTGCGAGCGATCCACCTAAGGCTGCGATGCGGCACGAATCAAGGTGATGTAGCAATATATTTATACAACAGGTAAGAATAGAAAATCATTGTTTCAAAATTGTTGCCTGCTTAATTTGATTGTGTACTTGATCCCGATTGTATTCTTCTCTCTACTCATGGTGGGTGATTATTTTGATACACAATATAGCTAATAGATGCATCTACATGACCAAACAGATAGCAAAAAACTTTGAAACCTGTAAGTGGCTCTGACTACAACAACGAAGCAATTGCGTTTGGCCTCACATCTCACTGGGAGGAAACACCCGATTGATGGATCCGAGATGGAGGGGAGCGTAGTAGGTTTATGAGCAGCGGGAAGTTGTGGGAGGGATGGGATGAGAGGTGGTGGGCGTCAGCGGTTCACTAGGTGCTGGGCGAGGGTGACACACTGCAACAGCTCATTGTCCTCTTGTTTTCAATTTCGATGAGGAGTTATTTGAATTCGGATGCATTTTACCACTGAACTCAGTTGCAATAGAAGAGAGAAATTTGGTTTCATGCATATTTTTCACATATAATTTGTGCAGGATGTGATGACAGCCAAATGGCACTAGCTGAACATCGTCTTGTCGTGCTCCCGCTGGATCTGGCTGCAGAACATCCCTCCCATGTACTGCACCTACTTTGATAGATCAAAGAGCCATCCCTAGGTGAACACCTCAGTCTGCTAAAGTTAACATTCATATTTCGAAATTACTGTAACTACTTGCTTGGACCTCTAATGTGATGTTTAATTTCATGGGCATGCAGCTTAGTGCGGCGGGTGGGTGTGTGTGGGGGGGGGGGATGGTGTCTACCTTTTCTCATTCCGGTATTGACATGTTATATATTATAGCTTCTTTGACGCTGGAAGTATCAAAGCATTCGGCCTGTTCTTTTATATATTGTGCTTCTCTGCTCAATTTTTCATGCAAAAAATGTAACCTATGAACCGAAAGACATTTAACCTATGTACCGAAAGACATTTGTAAATGTGCACATATGTCAAACATTTTGACCTATGTACCGAAAGACATTTATAAATGTGCAGATATGCCAAACATTTTTAAGCAGTCCACTTATTTTTTGTTAACACCTTGGAGTTCAATACATATCATGAACTGCCATGTTCGTTTGGCACTCAACATTATGATTTATGGCTTTGATGGTTGTTGCACATGTCTTGCTTTGAGATTTCCAGATATAAACTTGATGGTAGATATAAACTTGATGGTTGTTTATTTGGCACTCAACATGTTCGTTTGGCACTCGACCCGATGTTTTACTTTCTCACTTGGTGTGGCAGATGAACAATTTTTTATTCGAGTATATATTGTTTATTTCAACAAGAAAGTCACTAAGGCTTAGTTGGTCGACCAACGTGGTTGCATTTCTTGCTCAAATTTGGAGATAAAACATCAACAAAATCAAAAGGTTAATAGAGAAGGAAAGAAGGTATGTGCTGAAGACTAAGTTAGAGGAAACCTAACTGTCGTGATGTGGTTCAAAAGTTCATCTATCTCATATTAAACTTCATATATTGACTTTGTATGTTAGATAATAAGATTTACTCCAATAATAATATTCTATTAAGTTGATAGTTAAATTTGAAAACAACACTGATATATATATCAACTACCACACGTGAATCTCTGGAAGTAGTTTTAGTCCTACCACACGTGCATGGCCCATCCTCCTGCCGTCCTTTCTCAAACGGATGCGATTGCCTATCCTCCGACCGTCCTTTCTTAGACGGATACGATAGGATGGAAGACGTGAAAAAATATTTGAACGCAAGTATTGAAGATATTATTTTTCGTTGCAACGCACGGACCTGTTTTGTAGTTGAGATAAAGATGGGAGCTCGCTGGTTTGATTATTGTAGATTTTCGCTTTCCACCAATCGGTGTCTGCCGCGTCGCGCACTACATCTCTACATGGGCTCTGCTCCTGGGGCGTTTTACCCTGGTTTCCAGGGTCGGGACGACAGCCTTCTGCTGCGCCTCGGCCCGCGCCGCCCTCTCCTCCTCCATCGCCCCACTGTGCCCCTCCACCACCGCTTCCCATCTTCGCGCCGTTCCACGCCCCCTCCCCTCCTCTTAGGCCTCCGTCCCCGCCGCCAGGCCAACTGCTGAACCGAGGGACGTGATCCCGAGAGGCGCGCGCGATTTGGTTCCCGTGCAGGTGCACGAAGCGGGCGACGGGAGGTGAAGGGGGTGACGCCACACATGGAGGTCGGCTTCGCCGGAGCACATCAAGACGCAAGGCGCGATATACCCCCTCCCTTCTTTTCCACAGATTCCCTCTAGGGAATAGGATTTCGGTGTGTCTCCTCCTGTGATGCAGGCTTCCGAGCGAGCTCGATTATTTGCATACTGTGTTGGAGTTCAGCTTCCGTTTTCATGTTCGATTCTCCTGGGGGACCCGGCGTTCAGGCGTTCTTGGCTTTGGCCATGACACCCAACCAGTGCAACACTGCTACGAGGCTCTCTTCCTCAGCGGCATACACATGATTGCTGCAGCTCATGTTCCCCTGTCGGGCTTTCAGCATGGTTTCCCTCCGGGCTGCCATGGCCTATCTTGCATGAGGCAGCACCGAGGCTTGAGGTTTCTCATTTTGCCCCTATCGAGGTATCTCGAGTTGCCTACTCATTAGAAAATCATGCATCTGAATCTTGGAGCAAACTAGATTCACATTAATTCAGTTTCTGTATTACTGACATATTTATGCCTCTGAAACATGCAAAAAGGGCTTACCAACATTGTTTACCATTTTCATCTTCTTAATTTGCTTGAAATCGACTAATTCTTTTTTCAGGATTTGCAACTATATACTATATTTTTCCGTTTACTTTGCACAATGATTTAACAAACAGCATACTAATGGGACCAAAAGGGTAATTAACAAGAGGTACTGGGTAACCTCAGCTACAGAAGTTGTCGTCCTCCTCCAACCGCTGGCTAGGTTAAACATTTGTGTATGGGTGTCTTAGCTTCATGTGCTTAATTTGCTCTTATAATATCTTAGAACAAGGTGGTACAGCTCATATTAACCAGAACTGTATTTCACATGATTCATATTTTTGCAGCAAAAGTCATAGGTGATTCATTCTTACAGGTTTAAGGAGCCTATATATATATTGGTATTACGCATGTCCTTGCGTTTCGGAGAGGCTTCCAGTAGCAAACTTCATTGTCAGCTTGGAATATAAGGTAGTCTAACATTTTCCTGAGGTTGATCACCTTTTTCGGCTGTTTCCACATCCCTTCCCTTAAACAAACACGTTACTTTTATCTGAATGACGAGATGTCTAATTTTTTCCCCAACATTAAAGCTACATTTAATGATTATTGTGTGACTGGATCTCATGCTTTGTGTGCGCAAGTTCTCATGCTATCTTTACTTACCCACATATATGTGCCATTACATTGTGCATTTTCTTTTCTCCAGGAATCACGTCTATTCATATTTGGCACTGCACATTTACTTACATGTGGGTTGGAGAATGCGCACATATATGAAGACACATTGCATGGGCGAGAAATTATGAGAAATCACCGAAACACGTATAGATGGCTTGTGCTAATGCTTATTTGGTTCATTTCGAATATAGAAAGGAAATATCTGCGCAGCGACAGATTTACTGAACAAGCCATAGCACATTTGTCTCCGTTTCATGTTCGACACTCAATATGTGCCTGATCCAGAGATTTGTTATTTTGTATTGGGCCTTTAACATTGTTGCTATCACTGTAAGTTAGAAAATACTTCCCGCAACACTTGCATATATACTCTTATGCACATTAACTTCAAATTTGCAGAGAAATTGACTTACAGTATGCCTTGTGGACTTGAAAATATAGAAAGTCTTCTATTGGTATGGCAGTTTGTCGAGTCCAGGTTCTCTTTTCTTGGTTCTGAACATTTGCAAATGTGTTTCATTCTACAAATATCGATAGGATTACTAATGTTACTCGTGAGGAAATGAGAGTCATCATTGGAGTTATAGGTGAAACTAGAACTCTGGTATTATACTGGACTCCTGGACGAATTTACATACTCTTAATGGTATTTAGATATTCTTAGAATATTCAAAGAAACTTTATGCTTCATATTTTTGTTCAGGGCTATAACTTATAATTCAGTTTCCTAGATTGCGAGAGATAGTTGATGCCACGTGTTCTATAATTTTGTAAAATGTTTATCAGAAGGTTAATAGCTACCATTTGAAAACAAGTAATAGTAGTCCTTCTGTGTGAATCAAGCTTGGGTTGATTTGATTGTTCATTTTTAGTTTTGAAGAGATGGTTCCTGGTCAGGAGGCGTAGAGGAGTTTATTGTAGTGAGAATGTGAGGTTTCCTTTCTATTCTTGGCATTATGATTAACTTCTTTTATACATGAATAAATGGAGTTTTCTCAAGAGATTGTTATCTCTCCAATTGATGCATGTACGGGGAGGTACGGTACGCCGTCAAAGGAGTTTGCATTACTCATAGATTAGTTTACCGCCTATGTTTTGTCAGAATATAGTAGCTTTACCCTGTCAAAAAAAAAGAATATAGTAGCTTTACCTTCTAAACTGATTTTCATCGTTTCGTATATCAAGGTCTTGGGTAAATATTCCGAGGTTTAAATGGCGACCCTAGAGGATGAGCAGCAACAAAATTCTTTGTCTGCAGAGACACACTCAGAGCAGAATCATACTGCAGTGTATGGACTGATACTGGTTTTAATATGCAGAATCATACAACACTGTATATACCTAGGTCTGTACTGCTATTGGCAGTTGCTGGAAGAGCAGGTCTAGGCATACATGCGGCAGAATCTGTGCACACAATGGGGGAAAAATATATATGACGGGTAGCCATGGATCTACCACGTGTCCATATATCAGGCATCTACATCACCATATCAAAGTTTTGATGGACAACCTATGAGTGACCAGAAAGAAGCTGAAGAAAGTGTAGCTTCAGTAACAATACGACATTTTTGTTTTTACCATTACTTGAGAATCAACGATTACAATTACTACAAAGAGATGAATGCCTTCCAATTCTAAGAGCCAAGGTCAGGAGAGTTCCACAAAGAGTTGCGCTGAGCAAGTTATTACAGTGCATGAACGCATGTAAACGACTTTCAGACATATTTCTGTAGAAGTGCATTACCCGGACACCAAACATCCGACACCTGATAGTATCTACGCAGGACCTGCACCACTCAGAACCAGTGCTGAAATGCTAGCTTTTGCATTAAGTAGCATTGTTAGCAATGTGGTTCAGCCAAAGGCAACACAAGACTAAGAGCAAAGAAAAATTTCCGGTAATAGATACGAGTGTAAAAGTTATGTGATGAGGTTTCAGTTTAATCTACAAAAAGCTTGCTGTATGATCCTGTTTAGTAAGTTTGAAGAGTATGTAATATTAATGCAGCTGCATGTCGTGGTATGGTCTATATCGTGTATCTATCTATCTATCTACTAATTTATGTTGCGGTACGTTTGTCATACCCAAAATTTTCCGTCTGCCGCTTTTTGGACGCTTTTGCCCCTGACAGTTCGGAAAAATTATCCTCCCTGCCACCGCTCAGTCAAAAAAAAGTTTGTCGTTCTCTCTCCTCTGTCTGCCCCGCTGCCTCCCCCACCGGAATCCCGCCCGTGCGCCACCGAGGGATGTGCCTCCCCAACCTCCGCCGGCTACCCGCACTGCACCAGAACCCGCCATCGAAGGAATCCCACCGTTGCCGCCGCCGCGGAGTCCCTCCCACCATTGCCGTCGCCAGATGCCATAGCCCCACTCCACTTCTTCTCCACGATTCGTGCAGTCCCCAGATCTCGATTCCCTTCCCACCGTGGCTGCCAAGGTTGCGTCTCCGTCGACAATCAGCACCACCATCCCGTCGCTCGACTGCGAGACCTTCGTCTTCAAGAAGGAGAGGGTTGTGAGGATTTTGCTTGCAGTTTATTGTGAGGGGTGGGAGGAATCGTTTCCCGCTACTGCCAAAGGCGTTCAAGAGGATCAAGCAGATTGGAATGCTTGGATGGAGCTCGTAGGTAAAAAAGGATTCAATCCTTCTTTTCAATTTGACTCATTGACCGTGTACTGTGTGCGGCGACAAGCATCTCGATGGATTGGACGCTCAAGCTGCAGGACGATTGCCGTCCAAGAATCAGACCGCAGTGGACCCGATCGTGGTCTCGCGGCCGGGATCTTTGTCGCTGCGAGCGGGTCACTGATGAGTTGTGCTGGAAACAAAACATGAGACGACGACCATATGTGGCACAGAGCAGCCGCGGGGACAGCGACAGATGCGGTGTTGAGAGACTGGGCAACAACCAGATATGGTGCATGGATGAAGAAACTCGGGCGACGGATATGTTCAGTGTTTCACAGACGGGTTGCGGGCGAGATGCTGTGCCGTGGGGCGGCGCCGAACTCCAGCGTAGGCAACGTGGCACTAGGGGCCGGCGGGGATTGCAACGAGGTCGTGTGGGTGTGCTCGGGCTGGGGAGACAGAGAACTTGCAGACACACTAGGTCTGGAACAACAATACATCCTGACGACATGCTCTGCCGCGTGGGAGGCTCGACGCTGGAGGTTGTGCCGTCGTACCAACTGTTCTACTCCAGGTCGTTGGCCGTGAACTTGCTATTGTCTCGGCCTATACAAATATGGAGGTACTCTTTACCTATTGAGTTTGACACTGAAACAATCCCACTTATCTGTATAAACTAAATATGTTATTTTAATACATCATTTGAGTCAGCTACAACATTGTTCAGGGAACTATAGTATCAGGCATCAATATCTGAATGTAATACTCTGTTGTCTCATGCACGAGGAAGTATGTTGTTTAAGTCAAAAATAAGCCGTATCATTTATTGCTAGATTGTAGGAGCATTGAAGCATGATTCTATTGTCCTTTTAATCTATGCATTTCCTCCAACTTAGTCCGTTGAAAGCTCTATTTTGCAGCTCAAGGAGCACATCAATTTGAGTGAGCCACTGGATAGTGCATACATTTTCTCAACACTACAGCTCTCCATCAGGATCATTGAAGGAAATTTAATGGATATAGTTAAGACCAAGTCACTCCACGCATTGCTATCTTAGCATTTAAACATTGTTGGTGCTATTTACTTTGACATGGTATTGCTAATACTTTTACGACGGGCAGAGAGGAGGGCACACCGCATGGCCTTGGCACTCGAGGTCCATGTGCTACGTTCGGTGGCCGGCAGCCTTCCAGGAGACTTACGTCTGCAGCTTTGGGAAAGATCGCATGGAGCTCGGTTTGCAGGTTAGCTTCTCTCTCCGAGGGACACCTTTTGGGTTTATGGTGTTGATGATTAGTCCCTTAATTTTTTCTACTGAGGTTAGTTTATGATTTTTTGATGATTCAAACATGTAGCAGATGCAAATATTTATACATTTCCTGGTTAGCATATTCGGTAGCTTCATCCCTGGGAAAAAGGATCGGCACCCCTTGCTGTTAGTTCTCATATGTCCTATGGCTCTCCAAGGAGGCCAGGATCATATCAGGTAGCAGATGCAAATATGACAACACATGATTCAGTAAGGTACAATCCAGTCAGAATTGGTATGTCCATTTGTCACCAACTAATCCCATCATGGAAAAAAACAAATCATGTGCATGCCAAGAGTGTTGCATATGTTGTCGACAGTTTACCAGGATATCCACATGCATCTCTGTGAGCTTCTCTGTAACCTCTTAAAACTACCCTTCTGTTATCAAAGTTGCATTGCTTTGCTAAATATTGCAGATTAATTCTAATGTAAGTAATCTTATGTGGCAGGGGAGGACTGTGAGCATGGACCTAGATGGGAGCGAGGCGATGGCCAACATCCCCAGGGTGCTGTTGTCAGGAGGGTCGGGGAGACAATACAGTCATTGGGTGCTGTTTTGGTTACCCATCACTTTGTATGACCTCTGGATCTTTTTGGGTAAAATCATATGTTTAATTCCGTTCTGGCTGGTAGAATGGACATGGTGGAGGAATGGATCAGTTTGGTAGAAGAATAGGACATCTAATTAAAGGCACATGGAATTTTGAAAGAATAGGGCCGTGTTGATGAATTGGTGCCTCCAGTATACCATGGTTCACATCTGCCTCTGCTCGCTACTTCTACTGGAGCGCCATGATATATAACGGTTTTTTTATGTACTCCCTACGTCCCAAAAAGCATGTCTCAAGTTTGTTTGAATTTGGATGTATCTATATACTAAATAGTGTCTAGATTCATTCAAATTTAGACAAATTTGAGACATCCTTTTCAGAACGGAGGGAGTAGCTAATTTAGGTAAAATATCTGTCATATAGAAATATAACTGTTTTGCAATGTATATGTAGATTTAAAAAAATTCTTTCCATGGGGACTTTGGTTAGTTTATTCCAGAGATGTTTTAGTCAGATGAAAATAGGCATATGCGAAATATGTCGTGGAACAACATTGAAATTATAGGAATTATATATGAAAAATAATGTTCATAATCAGTATAATATCACTTCATAACTACAACCCTTAAATGATTTGGTATGTTCTGATGATAGTTGGAGTAAATTTGCGTGAGCAAGTACTTAGAAAACAATTTGGTACCTGGGAAGGACCTTAGTTCATTTGTTGGGAGTTGGGACAGAGTAACCAACACATGATGAGTTGGAGTAAGAGCCGGATTTACGGTTGTGTTCAAAACAAACTCCTCTTTTTTTATTTTGACTTGTGTCCCTCTCTATTCCACATTTCCACTCCATCTAGGACTCTATGCATCTACTAAATTCTTGGTGATCGGCACTAACGAACCGCACTAACATGAGAGATCATACTAGGTGCATGGGAGACATGCGACTACCAAGAACATGCCTTGCCAGTTTACTACATGATGATGATGGGACGCAGGGTGCACACCATGCCCACCATCAATCGGCATATCTTAGTCAAAGTCAATTGGCAAAGACGATGTATGGGAAACACAGATAGAGTAGCACGTCTAATTGGAAGCTCGACTGGATTTATTTTGCATTTTATGCTTACACCTTTGATATTATGATAATAATTTTCATGGCAACGCACGGGCATTTAGCTAGTATATACTATTAAAAAGATCCATGACGTTCGCCTGCCCCAGATTTTCCGTCTGTCATCAAAAGACAATTTTGCCCCTAACTTTTCGGTTATATTACAGCCCCTGTCACCGCTAAGTAAACCTGAACCGTTCAATGTAAAAAAAAAATACCCCAACCCTGCTATCCCTTCCCCAATCCCATCCCCTGCGGCCACTGGCAAGAGTTTGGAGGCGGGGGTGCACTACTGGTCGGAGGTCAGCGCGCGTCGTCCGGGCCGCGCGAGGTCGGGGACGAGGGTCCTCCTGGAGGAGTGCGCATGCCGCGTGAGCTTGGGGACGAGGGGACTCCGGGAGGAGCGGGGGTCTGCGTTGTTGTTCCAAAGGACAGGTCCTGGGCTTGGCCGTGCTAGGAAGAGAGGAGGGAGTTTGAGCGACATGGAGGAGCTAGACAGCATGGTGGCGCGCGAATATCGCTCCTATCTCGATGCGTCTCGCCTAGGCACCGAGATTCTGCTCAATCTAGAATCAAATCGAACCCATACCAGGCGGGCAGACATAGAGCATGAGGATATCGTTCTTGTTTCTTTCTCCAATCCCCTACTGAACTGACACCCCCTGCTCTGTTCTTCCTCTCCGCCAGCCGCGAGGTCCGGTCCATGTCGTCTTCCACGCGACGAGGATGCCTCCTCCCGTGCTGCTCCACTCGTGAACCAGTGGTTCGTCAGCAATAGGAGATCTGAATAAAAAAACTAGATGTCTGTGGCCTGGTCTCAGCCTTTCACGTCGGCGCTAGGCATCGAAGATCACGCCGCTAGCTTGATTCCAGTATGCCTATTCGCGTCGATCCCTAAATTGGCCGCCAACTCCACTCCTGCACAACCCCTATAACGCTCTCGGTTCCGCTTCTACCGGCAGCCTCCTCCGGAGTTCGCTGCTCCCGGAACACCCACGCCTCTGTGTCATAAGAGCCACTAGTTGCTCTGGCGCCAAGGCCAATCCAGCACCAGCGCGCGGGGGCGCCCTCATTAGCATTGCCAACGAGGCATCGAAGGCTGGTACGGGTGGCGACGATGGGAGAAAAGATGTTGTTCCCGGTGGCCGCGGCCGCGGCGTCGCCCGGCATGGTCCGACATGTAAGGACTAAGGAGTTGGACTCCGGTGCAGTGGCCATGCCTTCTCAGGGAGGTTCTGTGATGCTAATCGTCCAAGGAATTGCGCCTCTCTTTTTGGACCAAATTTGCAGTCGAATATGGTCAGCCACATATAGGAGTTAGGAATAGGCAATGCCAGAAATTCAGAAGAAGTTGTTGTTTGATGTTCCTTGGATCAGCTGGACAAGTGAGGATCTATTTGGTTGCCTTCTTTGTGGGCTGACCAAGTTCTTTCTAAATTAAATGAAGACTGGATTATTACGTAGACCTTTTTGGAGGGCGTAAATTAGTTCAGGTCTTCTGGTCCTACCTTTGGCTTCTGGGCAGCAAATTAGATACAGTATAATATTTGCCCCCAACAACTTGGTTCATGCATGGATAAAAAATATTCTTGTCAGAATATCATTGTTATGATGGAATATTGGCTTGCTCTTTGGTCTGATTTATCTATGTGCAATTGGGACTCTGAAAACAGTTACGAGGCAATAGATGAACTACAGTGTAAATATGAAGCTATCAGACTACCGACAAATCCAGAAATTATTAGACTGTACTTGATTTCCATTCTAGATTTTCAAAATTTTGAAGGCTCGTTACAAATCCAGTCATTATTGCAATTGATCCGGAGTTCCCTTTGACACGATCTATACTATTTTATCCCATATCCAGGCACCATTGTAATTGACATAGAAACTTCGATGCAGCATAGCGAGTTTTTGAAGGAATCTGATATGATATAAGAAGCTTGAATCTGCAAATGACCAGGTGAGGCGTTAAACCTAGAGGCCCTCCATCTTCTATAGAAGATAAAACATCATAGTATACTGTGTCTGGTGTCCATTGCTGAATGTTATTAATGTTTGAAGCTCTAATTGTAGTTTGCCATATTGGTGTGCTGACAGCAAAATTTGATTGCTTCCATCTAGATGTGCTTTGATGTGTTTCTGGAATCACTAATCAGCTACAACATATGAAGTATAGCAGAAACTGGGGCAAATTGAAAAGAAGAGTGTGAATCATTATTTATCGCCCGCAATGATTTATTTGTGACATGGCACATTTCCGTATAACTAAAAAATTATTTTAAGTTGGGACATTAGCATTGATGTGGTTTTCACGGTTGTGGACGGAGCACATGAGGTTGCCACGAACATAAAGGATTTGCATGAGTTTGCTTCCCTCCTTATTGCGCATAAGTTTATCATCGAAGATGGTGTTTCCGTAGCAACGCACACCAATGAAAAAGTACCGTTCTTCAAAGTAGTGCAGGAAGTTAGAGTCGGATTATGGTTGCAACACTCTTTATTGATGTGTGCACATCTTAATATAGTCTTGAGCCGATCAAATATGAACTAAAAGGATCTTAATTTTCAGATATTTGCAAAAAATAAGAAACTCTTTCCCTCGGTTGGAAGGTGTTGTCATTAAATATAAAAAATATTTACATGTATTATACTGATAAAATAAACTTGAAGAGCCGTTAAATAAAATTATTGTATTTTTTAAAAGTATTAGTATATTTATCTAAATTAATTATTTTGTAATCGTGACAGCGTACGGCCATTCAGCTAGTAACGTATTTTATATATATACTAAAGATCTTTTGTTTGCACTTAATAGTACCCCATATTAGAATATTCCAATTAAAGTGTGCTAAATAAAATAAATTAGATTACATTACTTTGCCAAATATCTTACATGTTCAATTCCATGGGCGCGGCAACATGCCACGCCCAATCTTCCTAGTACATATATTAAAGACATACCCATTCAAGACCTCTCAGCCATCGGTTCCAGTCGGTACTGTAGATTGCACCTTTTAGCCAATCGCTACTCGACACTGTCTCTCTTTCTCGCGTCTCTCTTCCTCACTATCTGCGGCATCGTGCGGCGTTTCCGTTTGCTTTTTTTCTCCTTATTAATACACCAATATTTTGGTCAAAGCGGTTCCGCACGATCTATTGATTCTTTCTAGAATAGAGTAGAAGCCCGAGCGGTCGCCCCGCCTCTCACCTCCTCTTCCTCTCCATTGCCGCCACCATCATCCACCATAGGGCCGGCTCCCTCTTGGCCACCATGACGTGATCACCCTCCCCTCTCCCAAGGCAGGTGGCCATACGGACGACAGCGCCCTCCTCTTCTTATAAGTCCGGCTTTGGAGGCGACTCCCTAGTTGGATAGATGCTGCTTCCGCCCCTCTCCATCTGGTACGTCACGCTCTAGGCCTCTATCCAGGTGGTTCACGCCGCCTCGCGTTGGGCTAACAGTACCTGAAGGAGCATCTGAAGAGCCACAACACCGGCGGAGAGCAGCTGGAGAGCCTAGACGTCGACATAGAGACGGAAGAGGCGAACGGGACCAACCCATTAGATCTTTGTCAACGAACCTGCCTCTCCTATCGACTACATAGCAGCACCATATAAGGAGGATAACCAGAAGGTGCAGCCCAAGAGATAGAGACGGGCTTCAAGCTGGCTCGTGGGCCACGTGATGGGCTAACTGAGCCTTGTAACTTCCTGTCATAGTTGAGAGCTATTTAGTGAGATCGCTAGCTCCGGGGAAAACTTGGCTTGTAAGGAATAAATAATTAGGATTGTGCCGTAACGAACTAGCTCGGAGGGAGGTCAAGAGGAACGAGCTTGATCCCTAATATATTGCGAAAGTCCCTAATCCTCTGCATATTCTAGTAGAAATCTAGTGTAGATCCACAGGGATCTTACATCTGGTATCAGATCCTACTCGATCCCCACCCTGGAATTCCCCAACCACTCCCACGCCACCCGACTAGCTTGCCGATGACGAGCGGCGGCCATGGAAAATCTCTCACCCAAGTCGAAATCTCTGTACAAGATGATCATGGCCGACACCACTGAGATCTACTTGAACAAATTCGCCACCTACAAGAAGGAGATGCTCGATGCAGTGAGGGTGTTCGTCAGCAACACCTCCATGTAGATCAAGGGGCTCGGAGCCTCGATCGGAGCGGTTTAGGAGCAAGTCGGAGCAGAAGTGGATTCCGTCAAGGACATGCTCAGATCTGAGTTGGATGCAGTCAAGAGCTCCCTCATCAGCGAGATCGTGGCCCTCGCTTCGTTTGTCGACCACACTCTGTGATCGAATGTGAGTGCCACTGGTCGTAACCCGATGATGGCGCATGCCGGCCCGTCACGGAACAACGCCACCGGCCAACATGGGCACTGCAACGAGACACTGAACCGGGGATTGACTTGTGCCTTGCACTCGTCGGCTCTGGGCAAAGGTACGATCCCCGACCACAAAAAATTTCCGAACAAGTGCGATACCTGTGTTACAGTATTTGATGCTTCTCTTTTGGGTCCACGAGTGGAATTACCAAGTTTCGACGGAGCCAACTCTAAGCACTAGCAACGGTGCTGCGAGGAATATTTCCGGCATCTGGGAACGCCCCAGGCTTATTGGATTTCATATTCATCTTCCTTGTTCACGGGTGCAGCAGCAACTTGGCTCGAATCCTTCCTCAATTTCACCCCTGAAGCTACTGTAACATCCTCGAATCGGTTCTATGCAGATTTTAGTGATTTTCTCCAAACCCACGTAGAAATGATTTAAAGATGTCCACCAGACACTTGCGTCCGGGTGGAAAACAAAATAATACCATTACACAATCAAGGGTGAATCTAGAAAAAAATGGCGATGAGATCGGCTACAATAGAGGTAAACAAATCAAACCTATATAATAAAGTATTATATCATGCTATCTCTGGTACCATAATATACCTTTAAAATAAAATACAAACGACGAAAAGTGTAAAACGATAGGATACTATTAAAAATAAGACATACTTTAGGTGATGTACTAATTTTAATGAGAAACTAAAGTAGTAACTCTAGGAAAAGAAAAATCCAATGCCTCATTTGTAGCATCCTAGAGTATGGAGACAATAAGTAAATATGTTATACTCAAAAAATTTGCATGTAAATAATTAAAGGCCGGAGGAAACATTGATAATAGAAACATGTGAGTGGACTCACCCACATTTTATAATTTTCCTTCTCGATATTTCACTTTCTTAAAAAGATTAGAAAACATATCTTTCTCCACGGCATAGACGGGACAATCACTCATGAATTACTCCCCAACTTTATTTCCCAACACATTCTTGACAATTGCTAAGAAGCATCTCATCTTGTTTCTTTTTAGTCGGCCTGATTATAAAGAAGTTCATCCAAATTTCTCTTGGCACTGAATTGCCCGAAGGATTAGTAATTTTTTTAGGTTGCCTAGAAATATATACACCACTATCTTGTATTTTCTTTCTTGAACATAATCTGGAAAAATAAATGAAAAGACGATGCGATCTTAGACTTTGTATTCACGATAGGGCATGATGTCTAGACTGATTATACTCAAGAAAAATTGATCCGTGAGGACATGCCCTAGAACTGAATTTTGTAGTACATTACCTAAATTCAGCAAAGCAGATGTAGTTTATGTCGCCGTGGTTGTCGCCACCGGCCGCCAGTCTTGCAGCGATTAGGCGACTTGGTGGTGTCGCACTCCCGCCACTAGAAATTGGGTTTTTAGAGCATCTTCACTCGTTGGCCGTTTCCATGCCGAAATTCGGACCTAAATAGCGTCGGACGGAGAAAGATTTCGGTCTAGGAATGGCCGATTTCTCAGGCGAAGAAAAAAGGCGACTTTTTCGAATTTTCTCGTTCCCGCGGCAAAATCTTGGCCATAGGGTGTTCGGGAAGTACGCCCAAAATAGTTCGGCCATCAAATTATTACAGAACAAGATAAAATGGGTCGGCGATCAGTCGGCGATGGGGCTGATCTCCTCCGGCGTGTCCGGTGCGACGGGGATGGGTTCATCGGCGTTCCTGCCGGCCGACTGGTTGGAGGAGGTCGAAGCGGAGCTCGGCGAGGGGACGATGGCGGAGGTGTTCGGCGGAGACCTTGGCGCGTTCTCGGTGTTGTCCTCCTCGAGGATGTCCTTGCGCCGGGCCAGATACCAAGCCTTGACCGGCGAGCTCATCGCTGAGGTTTCTTCACCACCCATGAGAAACTGCAGATCCGTGTTCCTCTTCTTGGCAGCGAAGTTCGCTTTGAGGAGATCGAGCTTGCGGTCTTGGTTCTGTAGCACCTGCGCCCATCTCTGCTCGGTCTTCTCCTCCCTCTTCTTAGTATGGGCCTTCGTGTCGGCGATGCACCTCTCGATGGATTCCTAGAGACGCTCGGCGGGAGGTCTTGCGGCTTTGAGCATCTTCGCCTTCTTCTGGCCGAGCTCGGGCCTTCCTTCGCCGACAGCAGGTGGAGGGGCCGCCGGGTTGTACACGCCGTACTTCGTCTTGGCAAGTTTCAGCCGAGTATCCACCCATTTTTGGCATTTCTCAATCGAAGGAAACACGTGATGGAACTTGAACTCCGTCTCGGTGTCATTCCGGTACATTCCAAGTACGCGGAGGAGCTGCAAAGGCAAGGAAAATTGTGTCAGGATAGGCATTAACAAATACCTTCGGCTAGTGTTCGACGAAGTACCTTGGCATCCATGCTCTCGCCGCTGATGTCAACACCCGGATTTTTAATCCCAGATGCCCGTTATGCCATACCTCACAATCCCAGGATTACCATTTTTGCGAGACATAACGGATTGGATATCACAGTACATCATCCATTACAAACCATACATAAGGTCTTACACAAATAAAGATCTCATGATCCAGTCTTAATACAACAAGCAGCGGAAATAAAAGATAAGCGTAGCGGTGGGGTCAATCTTCAGGGGCACAGGCAATGCTGACGAAGGCAGATAGTCCTAGTTATCATAGCCGTCCTGCGGGCCATCATCTTGATAGTCAATTCATAGTCTGGCAATGAGAATAGCCATGGACAAAAGCCATGAGTACTCTTTAAGTACTCGCAAACTACCACTAACAAGTAGTATAGTGCTAAGTTAAAGTGCTAAATCTAAATTTAACTATAAAGTTAAGTTTGAAACCTAAGCTGAGTTCTGAAGCAAAGAAAGATAAAATAAAGTTTCAGAATCACTTAAGTTGGAAAGCTATTATCATAAACACAACCCTGTTGTGGTTAAGTCAAGATTCATCATTCATTTCATAAGTTGTTTTTAAAACATCTGATAACAAAACAGTATGGCCATTCCAACTGTCCATAACCGTGGACGCGGCTATTCGAATAGTTTGACACTCTGCAGAGGTGGTACACTTTCACCACAAGATTCGATACATCTGTCAGGGATAATCCTGAATCATCATACTTAGTATGCAAATAATCAAACATAACCTTTCCTTTACACACCCTAGTATAAGCACCTCTCCTATGAGCATGGCCTCCCAACCATGACCATCTGTCATCTTGGGCACTGCATAGGTGGACAACATTGAGAGGTAGCCTCAGCTCAAACCTCTCCCGCGAGGGAACTAATACTAATGCATATAAACTTCTGGCTAAGCCTTACCCAATTTAGGTATTGTGGTTGTACGGTAATTTGGAATGGTATCGCATCCGAATCCAACCATCAGTTTTATAAAAGGGCTAAGGCTCATGCCTCAACATTTTCATCATCATAAACCATTTGTGTTTCTCAACACATGTCAAAACATCTCAATAGAATGACTCATCATTCCAAGGTTTTTATAATTCATTTTCACCAAATGTCCTCATCTAAAGTGACTCAAGTTTTTATCTACTCTAAACTACTAAGTTAAGAGTGTTCACTAAGGTAGAAATGATGGGATCAATCTCATGCCATAGAATGACATCTAAAGGGTTCTAAAATAGGTCAAGTTTTATACTCTTTATGCTACCTTCAAAACAAGTGAGGGACTTTGTGTAAAATAAAGGAAATAAAGCTTGAAATTAATACTTGGGATAAAGAATAGTCAAAGTAGTTTAACCAAAGCATGCCTAATGTACCTTTACTAAACCATCTAGTTAATCCTAGCTTGCTAGTAGTAGCTTGCTAAGTATAATACTTGCAAGGGTTAGCTTGCATTGTTAATGGTGGCTTGCAAGTACAACTTGCAAGGGTTAACTTGGATAGTGCTAGCTTGCCTTGGTTGGTGCAGTGGTTGAAGTTTTCTTCCTCCTCTTGGTAGAACTCCTCCTCCTCGCAAGCTTGGTAGGTACTATCTTCTATAAATACATACGGAGTACACAATCACCAAACAATACTTAACTAGTCTAATTAGTACTCTAAGGCACACAATTGATGATCTACTATCATCACAAGCATCACAAGTTTTATTCAATAGTTTCCTCCTTTTTATTTTAGAAAAGTAATTTCTACTCATTGAAAAATTAACTAAGATTTAATATTCACCACTTAAAATATGGGATCATGTGGACACATGTCATCACCACATATTCTAACATGTGGGAATGGGATTTAAGGGTTGGATCATAATTACTTTGGTTTAAGTTCATTATTTAATGATTTAAAGTGACTAGAAATTCCTATATAGCATTAATTTGGTACTAGTCCAAAGTCACTGCATGTAAACCTTAATATTATTACATATTTAGGTATATATGGTGAAATTTGATTTTTGAGAGTTGGAATCAACTCAAAAGCTATTTTGGTTGATTTTATAAAAATGTTGCAAGGTGCAAATGCTTCTGTTTTATTATTTTTACTAGGAGAGATCTATAACTCAAAATGAATTAACTCGAACGGGCTTGGATAGATATTTTCAGTAGCTTTCCAACAAAATTGGAATCACTTCATTTGGACTTGTAAATCTCTCTGAATTGATTTTCAAACTAGGGGACAGAACTAAGTTTAAACTAAAAAGAAAAATCCTAATTCAAACTAACTGGGTCGTGCGGGAAACGCTAACGGGCCGGCCCAGTGTCACTCCGCAGCGCGGGGCTTAACTGACAGGGGGGTCCACCAGTCAGCGGCTCATAACGCGCGAAGCGGTACGGGGCAATGTGGAGTTGGATTAGAGTGGGGATCAACGGCTGTGGATTGTCGTCGACGACGGACCTGTCGCCGGCGAGCTTTAACCCTAGCGGCTCAGTGGGGGTGCATAGGGGGCGTACCAGGGCTCCAGCAACAACGACGAGGCGAGCAAACAGAGTGGTGGCCGATGGCAAGCTCAGGGACGGTCGAGGCATCTCCGGGGGTGGTCGCAATCAGCGGCGTCCTTCTCCTCCAGAGGCGGCCTGCTCTGGTGCAATTCCGGCGAACATGCTGCTCCCCTTGCTCCGGCTAGAGGTGTGGGACGATCAGTGAGGTGAGGGGAGTTGAGTGGTGTGCTGCAAATGGCTGGGGGTGCTCTCCTTTTATAGGCTTCACAGCGGGACAACGCGGCATGGCCAGGCGACGGTGGCGACATGGCTACGGGCTGCTAGCGGCATGGCTGTGGGCGGCGATCGACACGCGGTCTCCTGGCGGTGCTCTAGGACTTTAATGCGGGCTTAGGGGCGGTGGTATGCGGTCGGGCGGAGCTGGCGCTCTGAGCGGCAGAGGCGGCGGTGTCCACGGTGAGCAGGGGCTGTGAGGTGTTGGGCGGCGAACGGGCATGTCCGGCGTGCTCCCTGGATCGTGGCGACGCGGTGGGCGCGGGCTGCGGTCGAGCGGCGACTTGTGCACACATGTCGGGCATGGCGCTCTGGCGCGTGCTCGGCATGGCGCAGCTGCTCTAGGCGTGGGGGTTTGGCGGTGGTCCACTGCTTGGCCTGGCTCGAGGAGGGGACAGTGGGCGATGGTGAGGTGCTGGCTATCTCCTAGACATGGCGAGAGAGGGGGAGGTGGTCTGCTGCGGTGGTGACCAAGTTGGCCGGCGAGGTGGGCTCGGCATGGCATGGCTTTGCCAATAGGGGGTAGGGGAGTGGGGTGTAATTGCATGGTTAGATCATTAGGAGACAATAGGAGCAAATGGGGGTCAAATGGGAGACAAGTTTGGCCAGAACACTATTCAAAATAGTGAATTTGGTTTTGTTTGAAATCTGTCCACAAGGTGTTTGATGAAATGGCCGCATGAACTTTACTTTTGAATTTTGAAAAGATTTTTGGTGGGTGTGCTAGTACTAAGCTTGAGACTCTGTGGGTGCTTGGGTTTTGAAAAATGAGCTGGTTTGAGTGGTTTTTGAAATAGTGGGATCTTCCCATATGCAATGGATTCAATTTTCAACTGTCATTTAAATTTAGGGTTTGAATGTTTTTGGCAGATCACAAAGTGGGCCTTGGTACAACATTATGTGTACTAGCAAGGGGTGTAAAGATCCACAATTGTTTCTGTTAGGTTTTGAGTACTAGGAATAGTCAAAGTAGGTATGTTGATTAAAATGGCACAAATGACCATTCTCTTCTTTTATTCATTTTGATTTGTTTTTCTTTGGGATTTGTTTGGGAATGATCTAGATGATGTCTATTTCACCTAAGAATCATTTTACAAGCAATGGATCACTTAATCATGGCAATTCAAATCAACTCCTAATTTAAATGCACACACATATGAATGCTTTCATATTTTGAAATGGAAAAGTTTTTGTTAACCCTAATTTTGATGATTTGGATCTTAATAACCTTGGATTAATGTTTTGGGATGTTACAGCTGACGAGTGTGCGTTCGACCTCCTCGAGAAGGCTGTGCCACTTGCTGCACGCCTGCTGGATGAGCCCCTAGTGGTTGGTCATGGCTTTCTCGCCGCGCTCCATGTGGATTTTGTTGTACTTTGGGTCGCAAAGTTTGCGTTCGTCGAATGCTAGCTTCACGCTCTTCCAGTAGTTGTCCGAAGTTTGGTTGGCGCCAGTGATGGGATCCATGCTCACCAATTTCCAGGCGTTGGCGAGGCAAAGGTCCTCAAGCGCCGTCCACTTGATTCGGGGCACCATTGATGACCCACAAGTATAGGGGGTGTATCGCAATATTCGATAAGTAAGAGTGTCGAACCCAACGAGGAGCAGAAGGTGCTGGCTAGTGGTATGGATCAGGAATTCTTTGCAAATACTTAGCAAACGAATTTTTAGGGTTTTTTGATAAAGCAAGTAAACAAAGTACGAGTAAATAAAAGACAGTAGAGATAAATGTAGCAAGTGACCCAATCCTTTATGCAGCAAAGGACAAGCCGGTTGTATTACTTAAGATGACCAAACGTTCTCGAGGACACATGGGAAGACTGTCAAGTGCTTTCGCTTCATATAGTTGATTAATCTTCTTTAGCTTGCTAAGTGTTGTGTGGGTGAACATGTGCTAATGTACCGACCTTCCTAGGACTAATACATACTTGTGATTATACCCCTTGCAAACATCCGTAAGTACAAGAAAGTAATTAAGGTAGAAACCTAACTACAACTTTAAACTCTAAGACCCTTACATCCCTTGTGCAATGGTTTCCTAACCGGGGTTCAGGTTTCTGTCACTCCGGCAACCCCTACGATTAGTAGCCAAATACACAATGCATTCCCCTAGGCCCATATAGGTGAAGTGTCATGTAGTCGACGTTCACATGACACCACTAGAAGAAGTACACCACAACTTAAATATCAAACTATTGAATCTTTCTCAACACAACTCCACTACTAACAACATGACTTCTCCCATGTCCTCAAGAACAAAACGAACTACTCATAAGACATCATATGGATCATGATCAGAGATGGAATAATGATGTATAACAATCTGAACATAAACAATAATTCAATGGTTCACTCAATAGCATCAACTACAAAGAGTAATCAACACCGGGAAAGTTTCCCCTATGAACTATGCAAGATTCAACGCAATTGTTACAACAATATGGAGATGGTGATGAGGGTGCTGATGGTGATGATGGTGGTGGTGATGATAATGATGATCCCGATGAAGTCCAGCTTGATGGTGGTGTTGATAGCGACGATCTCCCCTCTCCGGGAAGGAATTCCCTGGCAGAAATCTGTCTACCGGAGAGATCTTTCTCTCTCTGTGTTTTCTGCCCCGCAGAGGCGGCGGAATATTTCTGTGGTCGCTCCCCGAGTCTTAGGGTTTCGGGAGGATGATATACGCTAGAGGGGAGAGCCAGAGGTGGGCCAGGGCGACCACACCACCTGCTAGCGCGGCCTAGGGCTGCCCGCGCCAGGGGGTGGTGTGGCCCCCCCTGTGGCCCATCTCCACTCTGTCTTCTGGCATCCTTAGTCTTCTGGAAAAATAGGATTTTCCGTATATTTTCCTGGATTTTCTGATCTTCGCAAATTTTGCCTCCAAACAACACCTTTTCCATCAGAATCTTGACTGTAGCGGTCCATGCTCCAAAAGTCATCAACCATGCAAAAACAGATGAAATAACATAAGTATCACCTCTCAATATGAAATATATCAATGAATAATAGTGAATTAAGACATAGAATAGTGATGCAAAATGGACGTATCAACTCCCCCCAAGCTTAGACTTCGCTTGTCCCCAAGCGAAACTGAGCTCAATAAACATGGCCTCAGGTTTATGGAGTGAAGAGTCGATAAAAGAATACGGACAAGAAGCATCACATTCATCAATACATAGATCATAATAGAAGACAACTCACTATTATATAACTTAACTTGCAATGAGTAAAGGAAACACAATAAAGATACATAAACTGAATCATAATTGGTAATGGGAAACTTAGCTCTTGGTCGAAGAATAGTTGATAATTTGCTGGAGTTCACAAATAACTAGTTTTCAATGATAGCTTTCAAAGTAGTAAACATCAAGATAAGAGCAATGTGCAAAACAAGGAACATAAGAAACATGATCGAATAAATCATCATATGAATGAATGAAACACATCAACTCAAAATACTTGCTGAGATAGAAGGGAATAGGTTTACTGACTCAACTACAAAGTAAAAGAAAGGCCCTTCGCAGATGGAAGAAGGGATTGCAAGTCTCATAAAGAGCTCCCAAAAATTATGATACTTACTAGCTTTCAGCTCTCATTGCCCCTATCATAGGCATCTTTAGGTGATTAAGGTTAAAGTGATCAAATATGAGGATATGCATCGACATGTTGTAAATTGAGAATCTCATGTCCCTTGAATACGAGGGCCGCTCCTCATGCTACTCAAGTTTAGTCACCGGTAAGTTCTTGTCATCGTAAGCATATGTGTATCATAGAGAACCGCCAACGGGGTACCCCTTGACCGATGATACGGAAGAATCCCCATATCAAAATGACAAGGCAAGCAGACAACAAGTATCTTAGCAATCTTCTTATTTACCATGGGAATATGGTGCTTTTTTCTCTGTTTCCTCTTTTCATAATATCTCTTTTTTTCTTTTCTCTTTTTATCAATCTCTATCTCTTTTTTTATAAGAAGAATGCTTCATAGATACTCGTTATGGTTACGCTGCAGGTTTCCACCATGTCAGCATGGATTAGACCAGCGGCCCAGGCGTTTCTCTAACACATATACATAACTCCATGGACTTACAAGCTCCCCTTTCATTTCACACCGACGACATCCATAGACAAAAGAACATGATATCAACTAGGTACAAAGTACCCGTGCAATGTTGAAAGCGTTCCCCATGACAGCATGGTTCTGCTAATTCACAACTTACAAAGCGCATACATATACGCAACATAGGTGAGCATAATGGTTCAAGTTTATTAAATGCAAGAAAGTAAAGTGTGCCATCAAGTTTGTGAGAGCTTTAATCACTAATTTTCACATAACAAGTTTAATTTGGGAGGTAGATAAAACAAGAATTTACTTGGAATAGCAATAATGCTAATAGGTAGGTATGGTGGACACAAATGGCAGAGGTTTTGTTTTAAGGAAGTGGATGCACGAGAAGAATTCCCTCTCAGTACAGGTTTTTGGCTAGCAAGGCTGGGTAGCAAGTACAAGAGTTGAAGGAAACAACCAAACATACAAGTGATAAAAACAAACATGCAATCTTCCTTGGAAGCACAAAAGATCTTAACTAGAGAATACTAGACTTATGAGCAAATCAAGAAAGAAAGATGATGAAATTATTTTTCTTTAGAGTACTTTTATCTTTTCATTCAACTCTCAAAAATAGTGTGGCTACCGACCGAGCCAGGTTTGCCAAAACCAACTAAATTAACTCAATGATCGGAAAGTGCTACCAATACTAACAACAAGATCAGTCATATAACCACGAATGGAAAACTAATATAAGCTATGAAAAAGAGGTGAATGATAGAACTTCTCATTAATATTCCATAACGGAAACTCACACCAAGGGATACACATCTAACGAGAGAGGGGACACTTCCATAATGCAAACCATCCTACATAATGACTTCTCTTTCATGACATGACTCTATTAATAAGGTAAACAGATAGAAGATAGTGATGTGATAGCGCAACACTCCCCAAGCTTGGAACAAACCAAGGGGATGCCAAACCTGATGACGAATTACTCCTTCGGTGGTGGTGGTATTTTCTTAGTTGACGTGAGGAAATCTTCCAGCATCTTGCGAAGCCTATTATTCTCCCATTGAAGCATGTCCACCTTCCTCCGCAAGTCCCGGTACTTATCGCAGAACTCCTTAGTGACTCGTAGTGCTTCCGTTGATGCCGGGCAAGAGACTAAAGGTACCAGCCCCTGCTTGGGGGTCTTGGAGATCCTCCTCCATAGGCTCCTTCCCTTTATCCTTGGCGGACACCATTGTGCTTCTAAACTTTCAAAGAGTATGTCCTGGCAGAAACAGATCGCAACAAAAACATGAAGAGAACACGATATATGAACCTCGGGGGATCCGGGGGGTTATATATTGCGAAGTTTTATATCAAAAGGAAGGTACTGGGAGAGAACGAGTCGGAGGCGGAATCCGGGGTGGACTCACCACCTGGTGGCGCGGCCAGGGGTGGGCCCGCGCCACAGGGTGGTGTGAGCCACCCTGGCTCCGTTTCCCTCCCTTTTTTGCTTCGTAGCTTTCCTTATTGACTAAAAACTGCAAAAACATAATTGGATTGTATTTTCGTGAAACTTTTCTTACCAGAACCGTTACCTATTTGAACACGGACTCTGCAGGTCTCTAAATTTGGTATTTAGTGGATTCTTCCGGAGTCTCCACTTGAATAATCATTAGTATCTTCATCTTTATACACCTACTACTTGAGTCATAAAACCTTTCTCTTCCTTATTACACCATTATCTCCACTTCCTGGAAATTTCTTTCACACAAAACTTCACACGGTTCTAATTAGCAACATTAGTATAAGTGAAGTGATAAAACCTTTTGAGTTCAACTTCAACCGAAAACCATCAAAACATAAGCTACTGTAGCAACTCCTTCCGAAAACCCAAAAAGAATTCAAAAAGGAAATCGATTAAAGAAGCAAATGCAAGAGTGGCAAAATCTGTCAAAACATACCAGCAGGTAAAGATCAATTTTTTAGAAACTCTTATGTTGCTCAAATCAAAAAGTGCAAAACAACGAAAGTTAAATAACAACCTGGGGCAGAAGCACAAAAAATTACAGCTCAATCTGACATACAGAGATCTCTCACGATTTTTTACGGTGAAGCACAAAAATCTGTTTCGGGACAACAACTTCCCCAAATCTTACTTCTCTCTCATTAGAGGTTGATCTTGACAAAAAAACCAAACAAAAAGGATAAGGAGAGGTAACTTCCAAGACTCAAAGAAACAAAAACAAACTGAAAGCAAAAACAAACTGGGTTGTCTCCCAAAAAGCTCTTTCTTTATAGCCATTAAGATGGGCATGATGATTTTGAAGATGCTCACATAGGAATATGAATTGAAGTAAAAGAGAGCATTAAGAAGCAAAAATACACACATTTAAGTCTGACCCACTTCCTATGCAAGGGAATTTTGTAAACAAACAAGTTGTTGAAACCAGAGGCTACTTGCATAAGAAGGCAAAAGAGATGCAACATAAAAACTTTTAGCATAAAACGAGGAAACTTGATATTATTGAGATGCATAAGAACACCTTTTCCTCTTTCATAGTAACTTTCAGTCATGCATAAACTTAACAATATAACTATCACAAGGACCATCATAGCAATGATCACTTATTCTAACAGAAAACACATGAATACTAGCTCTCATAAAACTACTTTGTGAAACAATATTAGAGGTATCCTTACAAAGGATAGTGTGTCCCTCTTTTTCATATTTAGTGACAAAGTCTTTCACATTTTCTATTATAGGTTCATCAGGTTCAACAACTTTATTTGCACTTTCATTAACCATACTAGGTATCATAGAATGTTCCTTTATCTTAATTGGGAAAGGCATTTTCTCAATGTAAGGTTTAGGTAAAACATGATTAGCAGTGTAAACTTCAGTATTTCTTGCAGGAACACTCTTAGCAATATCTTTATAAGGTTCATGATACTTATTCCACTTCTTTTTAGGCACTTCAATATAGGAAGCAAAAGCCTTAAAATAAGAAGCAATAGCTTGAGAGTCTAGACCATAAGCATTTCTAATATTTTGAAAGTCATCAGTGCCCACAAAAGATTCAATGCATTCATAATCATAATTTGTACCTGACTTTCTACCTTTGTCATTCTTCCAAGCTTCAGCATTGTCTTGAATACGGTCCAGAAGATCCCATTTAGCTTCTTCTTCCATGCGAGTGAATGATCCAGCACAAGAAGCATCCAATAAATCCTTATCATGTAGAGGGAGCCTTGCATAAAAGTTATTGATAATAATATTGTTGGGGAGCTCATGAATGGGACATTTGAGCATTAGTAACTTCAATCTCCCCCAAGCTTGAGCTGTACTCTCTCCATCAAGAGGCCAAAAGTTGTATATTTGATTCTGATCTTTATGAATCTCACTAGGAGGATAAAACTTTGAATAAAAGAGAGGTACTATTTCCTCCCATTCCAGAGCTTGACCATTCTTCAGCAGCTTATACCATTCCTCAGCTCTTCCTTTCAGTGATAATGAGAATAAGTTCTTCTTGACTTGATCTGTAGTAATACCTACACACTTGAACAACCCGCATAATTCGTGTATAAAAAGCAAATGATCATCCGGATGGACAGTTCCATCCCCAACATAGTAGTTATCCATAACACGATCAATAATTCTTGTAGGTATTTTGAAAACATCATTCTCAACAGGTGGTGGCTTATCTACTACCTTAGCAGTGGTAGTAGCATTACCAAATAAGAACTCATCAAATTATCCAAAACGAAAATAAAGCGACTAGAAGAAGTAAACAATACTCACAATAGAAGTTTCCTTTACCATTTCCACTCTCCAATAGCACTTCACTCCCTGCCAACGGCACCAGAAAATAGTCTTGATGACCCACAAGTATAGGGGGTGTATCGCAGTATTTTCGATAAGTAAGAGTGTCGAACCCAACGAGGAGCAGAAGGTGCTGGCTAGTGGTATGGATCAGGAATTCTCCGCAAATACTTAGCAAACGGATTTTTAGGGTTTTTTGATAAAGCAAGTAAACAAAGTACGAGTAAATAAAAGACAGTAGAAATAAATGCAGCAAGTGGCCCAATCATTAGCAAAGGACAAGCCGGTTGTATTACTTAAGATGACCAAACGTTCTCGAGGACACATGGGAAGACTGTCAAGTGCTTTCGCTTCATATAGTTGATTAATCTTCTTTAGCTTGCTAAGTGTTGTGTGGGTGAACCTGTGCTAATGTACCGACCTTCCTAGGACTAATACATACTTGTGATTATACCCCTTGCAAACACCGTAAGTACAAGAAATTAATTAAGGTAGAAACCTAACCACAACTTTAAACTCTAAGACCCTTACGTCCCTTGTGCAATGGTTTCCTAACGGGGGTTCAGGTTTTTGTCACTCCGGCAACCCTTACGATTAGTAGCCAAATACACAATGCATTCCCCTAGGCCCATATAGGTGAAGTGTCATGTAGTCGACGTTCACATGACACCACTAGAAGAAGTACACCACAACTTAAATATCAAACTATTGAATCTTTCTCAACACAACTCCACTACTAATAACATGACTTCTCCCATGTCCTCAAGAACAAAACAAACTACTCACAAGACATCATATGGATCATGATCAGAGATGGAATAATGATGTATAACAATCTGAACATAAACAATAATTCAATGGTTCACTCAATAGCATCAACTACAAAGAGTAATCAACACCGGGAAAGTTTCCCCTATGAACTATGCAAGATTCAACGCAATTGTTACAGCAATATGGAGATGGTGATGAGGGTGCTGATGGTGATGATGGTGGTGATGATGCTGATGATGATCCCGATGAAGTCCAGCTTGATGGTGGTGTTGATGGCGACGATCTCCCCTCTCTGGGAAGGAATTCCCTCGGCAGAAATCTGTCTGTCGGAGAGATCTTTCTCTCTCGGTGTTTTCTGCCCTGCAAAGGCGACGGAATCTTTCTATGGTCGCTCCCCGAGTCTTAGGGTTTCGGGAGGATGATATACGCTAGAGGGGAGAGCCAGAGGTGGGCCAGGGCGGCCACACCACCTGCTGGCGCGACCTAGGGCTGCTCGCGCCAGGGGGTGGTGTGGGCCCCCTGTGGCCCATTTCCACTCCATCTTCTGGCATCCTTAGTCTTCTGGAAAAATAGGATTTTTCGTATATTTTCCCGGATTTTCTGATCTTCGCGAATTTTGCCTCCAAACAGCACCTTTTCCATCAGAATCCTGACTGCAGCGGTCCATGCTCCAAAAGTCATCAACCATGCAAAAACAGATGAAATAACATAAGTATCACCTCTCAATATGAAATATATCAATGAATAATAGTGAATTAAGACATAGAATAGTGATGCAAAATGGACGTATCAACCGTTGCCGAGGTGCCTGCCTTCTTCTTGCCTTTGCCTTTGCCCTATGCCAGAGCCAGACCAGCACCTTCCTCTTCCTCATTGGTCTGGGTCTGCTCGGCGAAATCCTGAGACTCAATGCCGTGTTCGGCGTCGACCCGGGACTGTTCTTGGGTGAAGAAGCTGGCATTGCCGGCCGCAGCCACCGCCGATCCTTCCGCGATCATGCCCTGCATGTAGGCTTCGCTCAACATTCTGCCGAACACGTTCTGGGCATCGGTCTCGCCGTGGGTCGCGTGCGACGAGCTTCCGGCGAACGACAGAGGGCCAAAACACGCCGTCGAGGAGGCAACGTACGCCAGAGAGGAGGAGTAGGGGGCGTTGATGTCGATGCTGAAGGCCGAAGGAGGGCATGGTGTGGGGCAGGGGAAGACGGTGTTCGGGTTGAATCCACCGTCGAACTCGGGGGAGGAGGAGTACCTCTGCCGTGCGTTCGCCTGGTTCTCCTGGAACATTGCCGGTGAGATCGGCGAGAAGCCGACCGGCGAGTATCCGGCAGGCGAAGCGACGCTTGGTGTAACATCCCAAAACTTCAATCCAAGCTTATCAAGATCTAAATTATCAATTTTGGGGTTAACAAAAACTTTTTCAAATTAAAAATAAAAGCATTCATATATGTGTGCATTTAAAATAGGAGTTGTTTTGAATTGCCATGATTGCTTGATCGTTTGCTTCTAAAATGTTTGTGAAGTGAATTAAACATCATCTACATCATTCCCAAACTTTTCCTAAAGAAAATCAAACCAAAAAGAATTAAAAAGGAGGAATGGTCATTTTGGCCATTTTAATCCACTACACTACTTTGAGTGTTCCTAGCACTCATTTCTTAACAGAAACAATTCTTGATCCTTGTACCCCTTGCTAGTACACATAATGAGGTACCAAGGCCCACCTTTGGATCTGCTAAAAACATTCTGTTAACTATTTTAATTGGCATTTGAAAATTGAATCCAATGCATATGCATAGATCACCCCTATTTCAAAACCCATCTATTTGAGCTCCACTTTCAAAACCCTTGCAACCAGAGTCTACCTAGCAATAGTGGAGAACACCCAAAAATTTTGAAACCAAAATTCAAAAGTTTGTTTCATGCGGCCATTTCATCAAACACTTGGCAGACAGATTTCAAACAAAACAAATTTTACTATTTTAAATAGTGTTCTGGCCAAACTTGTCTCCCATTTGGCCCCTTTTTACTCCCTTTATCTCTAAATGATCTAGCAAAGCCTTTAAAACCCACTCCCCTAGCCCCTAGTGGCATTGCCATGCCATGTCGAGCCACCCCTCACCGGCCAACCTTGCCCTCACTACAGCAGACCATCTCCCTCCCTCTCACCATGTATAGGAGGTAGCCAGCACCTCACCGCCACCCTCTGTCCCCTGCCCGAGCCAAGCCCTGCAGTGGACCACCGAGGAAACCACGCGCCCAGTGCCACCGCACCATGCCGATGCCGCCCGCAGAGCATGCTCTGTCCCCACGTGCACAAGCCGCCGCTCGACCGCAGACCGCGCCTACCGCTCCGCCACGACCCAGGGAACACCCCAGACACCCCTGTTCGCCGCCCAACTCACCACAGCCACCGCTCGCCGTGGACACCACCGCCTCTGCCGCTCAGAGCGCCACCTCGCCCAGACCGCATACCACCGCCCCTACACTCGCATTCACTTCCTAGAGCACCACCAGGAGACCGCCTGTCGATCGCCACCCTCAGCCATGCCGCTAGCCGGCCGTAGCCTTGTCGCCACCGTCGCCTGCCCATCTCGCTCGGTCTCACCGTCGGGCCTATAAAAGGAGGCCTCCCCAGCCTCTTCTCTCCACACCACTCCACTCCCCTCACCTTATTGAACCTCACCCACCTCTAGCCGGAGAAAGGAGAGCTCTGCCTCGCCGGAATTGGAGCCGGAGCAGCCGCAGCAGGAGAAGGGCGCCGCTGATTGCGACCACCCCAAGCTCCGCCGCAACCGCGCATCGCCTCGCCATCGACCACCAGTTCGTTTGCCCGCCTCGTCGACCCCGCTGGAGCCCTGGTACGTCCCCAGCAGACCCCCATCGAGCCGCTAGGGTTCGAGCTCGCCGGTGACCTGTTTGTCGTCGACGACGACCCTCAGCCGTAGATCCTCCTTCTAATCCTACGGCCCACAGCACGCGTACCGTTTCGCGTGTTAAAACCCACTGACAAGCGGGACCCCCTGTCAGCTGAGCCCTGCGCCGCGTAGCACCACTGGGCCGGCCCAAGTTCTTTCCCGCGCTAGCCCACCCGTTCAAATCTGGATTTTTCTTTTTAGTTAAATCTAGTTTCTGTCCACTAGTTTAAAATTCAATTCAGAGAGTTTTATAAATCCAAATTGCATGAAACCAATTTTGTCTGAAAGGTATGGAGATGATCTATCCAAGCCCGTTGTATTTAATTCAATTAGAGTTATAGATCGCTCCTAATAAAAATAACAAAACAGAAGCTTTTGCAACTTGCAACATTTTTATAAAATCAACCAAGTTAGCTTTTGAGTTGATTCCAACTCTCAAAAATCACATTTCATCATATCTATCTAAATATGAAATAATATTAAGGTTTACATGCAGTGACTTTGGACTAGTACCAAAATAATGCTATATAGGCATTTCTAGTCACTTTAAATCATTAAATAATGAACTTAAACCAAAGTAATATTGATCCAACCCTTAAATATCATTCCCACATGTTAGAATATGTGGTGATGACATGTGTCCACATGATCCCATATTTTAAGTGGTGAATATTAAATCTTAGTTAAATTTTCAATGAGTAGAAATTACTTTTCTAACTTAAAAAGAATGAAACTATTGAATTAAACTTGTGATGCTTGTGATGATAATAGATCATCAAAGGTGTGCCTTAGAATGCTACTTAGCCTAGTTAAGTATTGTTTGGTGATTGTGTACTCCATATGTATTCTTATAGACGATAGTACCGACCAAGTCTACGAAGAGGAGGAGTGTTATCAAGACGAAGAAGAAGAAAACTTCAACCACTGCACCAACCAAGGCAAGCTAGCACTATCCAAGATTAACCCTTGCAAGTTATACTTGCAAGCCACCATTAACAATGCAAGCTAACCCTTGCAAGTTTAGTGCTTAGCAAACTAGAATCAAACTAGATGGTTTAGCAAAGATGCCTTAAGCATGCTTTGAGCACCCCTTTTTGACTATTAGTACCTCAAGTCTTATTGACAAGTTTCACCTCCCTTAGTTTACACAAAGTTCTTTACTTATTTTGAAGGTAGCATAAAAAGTATAAAACTTGACCTACTTAGAAACCTTTAGATGCCATCCTATGGCATGAGATTGAACCTATCACTTCCACCTTAGTGAACACTCTTAACTTAGTAGTTTAGAGTAGATCAAAAACTTGAGTCACTTTAGATGGGAACCCTTGGTGAAAATGAATTATGAAAACCTTGGAATGATGAGTCATTCTATCGAGATGTTTTGACATGTGTTGAAAAACACAAATGGTTGATGATGATGAAATTGTTGAGGCATGAGCCTTAACCCTTTTATAAAACTGATGGTTGGATTCGGATGCGATACCATTCCAAATTTACCGTACAACCACATTACCTGAATTGGGTAAGGCTTAGCTGGAAATTTATATGCATTAGTATTAGTTCCCTCATGGGAGAGGTCTGAGCTGAGGCTACCTCTCATGATGTCCACCTATGCAGTGCCCAAGATGACTGATGGTCATGGTTGGGGGGCCATGCTCATAGGAGAGGTGCTTGTACTAGGGTGTGTAAAGGGAAGGTTATGTTTGATTATCTGCATACTAAGTATGATGACTCAGGGTTATCCCTGACAGATGTATCGAATCTTGTGGTGAAAGTGTACCACCTCTGCAGAGTGTCAAACTATTCGAATAGCCGCATCCGTGGTTATGGACAGTTAGAATGGCCATACTGTTTCGTTGTCAGATGTTTTCCAAATAACTTGAAATGAATGATGAACTTTGACTTGACCACAACAGGGTTGTGTTTATGACAATAGCTTCCCAACTTAAGTGATTCTATAGTTTTACCTTATCTTTCTTTGCTTCAGAACTGGACAATGCCAGAGAGTTAGCCAACCAGAACCGTGCCATTGCCGACCAAAAGGCCCAGACTTTCACACTGCTTGTCTAAGACCACTAGTCTCTTCGCCGCCAGCGTGCCAAGAAGGATCGCACCATCGCCCGTCTTCGCAAGAAGGTGGCCGACCTCGAGAAGACCATCAAGGAGCAGGAAGCTCAGCTTACCGCCAAGGAAGAAGAAGATGAGGGTGAAGACATCCAGGGAGACATGGATTCTTACCTCATCAATGATGATGACTTTCTGGAGGAGGATGCTGTGGACTTCTACACTGATGATGAGGACTCCGACTTCATCGACGATGAGTAGATGCACTAGAGCACTGTTGTAGCATGAGTTGTATCGGTCCCACTGTATCGTAGCTGGCAGAATGGTTCTTCAAACCATCTGCTTTCCTTTGTTTGTTGGGGTGTGTGTTGTATCGTGTGCTTGCTTGCATAAATGAAGATGAAGTTAGTTGAAAAACCTGAGTCTAACTCAAAGTTTTAGCTTTGAAAACCCAAAACCATGAACCTTAGAATTTCCCTCTTACCCCTATATCTATCTCAATCTTCAAATGACTCGTGGAAACCAAGGAGGGAGCAGCTCGTCGCAGGACCCAATGCTGCAGATCTTGCAGAATCTCATCACAGACCGTGAAGCAAGCAGGGCCGAGCGCCAAGCCAACTTAGCAACATTGCAGCAGATCGCCTAGATGGCTCTCAACAACCAAGGGCATGGAAATCAAGATCACCAAGGATCTAAACTAATTTTTTTTCAGAACACGAATCCCCCAATCTTCAACCAATCTGAAAACCCATTAGATGCTGATGACTGGTTACAGACCATGGAAAACAACTTAGAAGTTGCCAGAGTTGATGAAAATGAGAAAGTTCTCTTCGCCACCCACTATCTGGCAGGAGATGCAAGAGCTTGGTGGAATAGCATCCGCAATATGAACCATGGTCGAGTGATGTAACAACCTCAGACCCTATGCTCTAAGTTCAAGCCTGGATGAACCAAAAGTGGTTAAGGGTTTTACAGCGGAGGCCCAGGGCCACCCACGTGTAGGCCCGTCGGCCGCCCTAACCACTTCCAAGAACATCGGGACAAGAGCGAGCAACGTAGGCAACAGGCGAAGAGATCAAATACATACACAAGTGAGTATGTATGCAAGCTACCTTACAATAGTTATCAGAGCCATACCATCTAAAAAAGTAGAAATATTGCAACGCCATACGGCAAGATCCAAATATCCTAGATAGATATAATAGTGTAGGATAGCTCCTCATACATCAATCATCAGAGTATCAAACGGAAGCGGGAAACAAGATCCGAGTACGGATAAGAAGCAAATCGGCATAAGATGCCACATAAATAAGCACATCCCGCCCACAGATCTCACGGATCCCCATCCCCGAAATCTCTACACCGAGTGATCGTTGCCAACATCATCTGTCTCCTCCACCCAGTATCCATCTTGCGAATACACCTGTTCATCTGAATCAAACAATTTATCGTGTGAGACCCTAGGGGTTCTCAGCAAGTCTTTATGCCTCTAAAGGGGACATATACCTGGGGTGACGCAATTGCAGCGAAAGATAATAACTAACAAGTCTATAGATACTCGCTAACCATCCGCCTAACCAATGATAGGCGGATGTCCGTTAATTAGAAACAACAGTTATAACAGTATAAGGTAACAGATCCATCCTCCTTCTCGCTTACCATCGAGAAAGCGGACGAACAACCCATCCGTTGGCAGTTTTATTAACTATTCCATGAGTATTGCACTAATTACTAGTCAGATATTTAGTCAAATTAAAAGCGGTACTTTAGTTATGCTTGTCTATGATCGAGAAACTGTGCTCCAAGTCATCCATAACTGCGGACATGGCTTTCAGAAAGATTTACCCTGCAGGGGTGCACAAATAGCAACACACACTCGATCAACCTCAGAAAAACCAACTCAAAACCCAATGAGGCATTCACGACAAAGCGATCACAGGATTCATTAAATATTTCAGGGGGCCACCCCATTAAGCTACCCGCAACGAAGTTGGCCGACTCCGAGACGGACCCAAGGTTTGCGTCAATGGCCGTAAACGATTGGGAACCCGAAAATGTGACTAGGCTTGTCGATACCGTGAAAACACTCCGCATCCAAAACAGTACAGGTGGTCCACGCACAATCTTAATAAAACAGTAACATGGCTAAGTACAGGATAGTAAATAAAACCCCAAACTAGTTTGTGGCCCCAAGAAATAGAAATGAATCAAGCTCTAGCTCAGGGGGGTCCATAAGGCCTCCCGGATGTGGATAGTGCGAATAGTCAAGGAACAGGAATCAAGTACTCGGGGTCCTATGGGACACAAGTGGGCATAAATACCAAATGACAGATATTGCCCACCGGTGCCTCTTTCATTAGTTATCCCATCACTACTCAGGTTAAGTTGTTTAGGTACCTCGTTATCCATCAGACACTCACATACCCTACACATGCTGTTCTACGACTAGCATGGCTCAAACAACTCCTGTAGTAATGTCTCATGGGATGGAGGAACAAGCTCGGTGGTAAAGGCTATGCAGTACTTGGGATTCAATTTAATGCATTCGTGACTCCATGATGCAAGAATAAGATAGAAGCAATAGGTACTATATGTATGCAAGCATGTGGTAGTGCTTGCCTGGCAGCTCAGTTGAAGCGAGAGATGGATCTGGGTAGTACTCTTAGGATTCCTGATAATTCCCCTGCTCGGCGTCTATTCGAAAGAAGAACCAAACAAACAAGGGCCAACATAAATAAAGTGCACAAGCATATAAATAAAATGCGACAAGCAACCAAGCATGCCATGATGAATGATGCACAATTTACATGGCAATAATGTAGCATGGCAAGGGTGAGGTGTGGGGACAAGAATAAATCATTTTATTAAGTTTTTAGTCATGTTTTGCTTCCATAACACTTGCTGTCCACTTAATATTTATATGATGCATGCTACAATTCATATCATGGAATGCATAAACAGAACGGGCTCATCGCGCTGATCGGTTTAGACATATTATTTGTCAAATTTGGAGTTATAGAATTAAAGTTATTAATTAATTAAGAAAAGGCATTTTATTGCAATTAAACAATTTCGAAAAATTAAATTAGACAAACATTATTTTGGATGGCATATTTGAAATCCTCACATTTTTCTGATTCAGAAACATATATTATTTGTAATATTTGGAATTACCAATTAAAAGATATTATTTTCTGGATTTAAAAAACATATATGGAATTTTCCTGGAATTATCTTTATTTTGAAAAGGCTCACAGAAACTCTTTGTACTCAGGTGGGTCTAGCCCGAGTCACTGACACGCGGGGTCCCACGCTGACTCAGCGGCAGGTGGGGCAGCGACTCTACGCGGGGCTTTTCTCACCGCGGGGTTAGCTAGATGGTGAGATTAACAGGCGGGACCCGAGGCGTGCGGACCCACACGCGGACGCGCGAACAGGGCGCAGCCACGTGGTGGATCCAGGGGAGCACGGATTGAGAAAGACCAAAAGGCAGGTGCCTTTTTGTAAAAGTGCTCGGCCGCTGATGAGTGGGGTCAAAGGGCCACGGGTTGGCCAAGCGGAAAAAGCAGGGGGCGAACTGCAAAATGGCGCCGGCTGCTGCTCTCCCTCTGAACTCTGACGAAACTGAACCGCTCGCGAAAACAGCTAGCTGAAGCCAAGTTCGGAGGACGATGGCGACGAATCTAGTGATAATTTGGAGATGATGTAAAAATGAAAAGTGTAGATCTCACTTAGCTCTATAATGTTCGTGTACAAAGTTTCTTTGTCGGGAGACTGTGTGCGCCGGAAAACGACGAGATTCAGAGACGAAAAACAGTGATCGCGACTGACGGACGAGATGCATTGTTTCTGCTAGTTTCCACGGATGATTTCCGAGCCCGTCTATGGACGGATCTCTCGTTGGAAAGAGGGGACGACCGTCTACCACTTTTGTTCAGAGAGGTTTACCGGAGGAGGGCTGGGTCGGTCGAAAAACTGGAGGGAACAAAAGCTTGCATCGCTGCTGCTGCTGTCGTCTGATGCGTGCTGCCGCTGTCTACGCGTGCTGTGAGGCTGCTGTGCGCACACGCGGGCATGGCATCGACGCGTGCTGGCGAACAGAAAAGGCGAGGCAGGGGAAAGAGGAAGGCGAAGCTCACCGGGGAGGTACCGAAGACGGTGGCTGCCGTGGCGGACGACGTCGCCGGCGAGAGGATGGTGAACGACGGCGAGCGAACGACAGCGGCGACGACTTGGTGACCCCGGCGGCAGCGCGTGCACCGGCTCCGTTGCAACGAGATGGCGAGCTCGACCTCCTCCTCCTAGGTCCTCACAGCAGACCGGGACTTCGTCCTCCTCCCGGGTGGCTGGTACAGCGGTCGCCGAAGCGGCGAGGCAGAAGGTGGAGCTAGGGCTTGGCGAAGGTATGGGAAGGAAGTTGGAGAGGAGGAACTAGACCGCGATCTGGTTAGAGATGAGAGGGTAGCTGGGAGGAGGAAGGGGCTCATGTGGTGGTGGTGGTGGCTTTGCCCAAAAAGGTGAAAAGGAAGGAAGAGAGGGATCGGTAGACTAGGTACTCTCCCCTCTCTCTTTGCTTGTTATCAACGTGAGAGAAGGAGGGGACCAGGGAGGGGGTCAGGTTTGATCAGATGGCAAGGTTTGGTTTTGGGTGTAGCTGTTTGCACCGCTGCTACAAGAGCTAGCAAGGCCACAGTGGGGAAAACTAGCTAGAGATGGTTGTGTGTGTGTTTGCATTCACACTCACGGGTAGAAATATGGTGTAAAGTGTATGTGTAGTACTACTACACACATGGCAAGATGCATGGAAGAATGTATGTGTGAGAATAAAAGAAGAGAAGGCATAGGACAAGCTAGCATGGAATTCATATATATGTATGGCATAGAGCATGGATTAGGGAGATTGCTAGGCTTGCATGCATGCATGGTACACACACTCATATGGATAGCTACACATACACTAGAGAGAGAGATAGAGCGTGTGTGTATGTTTGAGTAGAAGTGTGTCGTGTGGTTGCTCTCATGTGAGGTGATAGATAGGGTACTTAGGGTAGATTAGGTAGATGGGAAAGAATAGATTAGGTCAAAACAATTTATTTGTCCATTAGGATTTGAATTCAAACCATACAAAAACCAAGAAAACCAACAAATGGGGATATGGAGGGAAGAGGAGAAGCTTGCATGGCCCATGCATGCAAGCATGATGAGATTTTGGAAATACTACAAACCCTATATTACATGAATAGCACTCCACTTGTAATTCCTTCAAACTCCCTCATTATTTAAGGTAGTTGGTGGATATATTTGAATTAAGAAGACCAAGTATAGTGTGCATGTACCACTATGTTCTAATATGGTCCCTCAATTCTAATATAACCCCAAATAGAATAACCCATGAAGAGAATAAAAATAGAATCTACCACTACACGGCATGCAAAGATGGCCAAGTGGACTTCCATAAGAAAATATCGTGAAAACAATATGATATCATATATGGGAGCATGATATTTCATGAGACTAGATAATGAGGGTTATTATTTCATGTGAGGAATAGAAGGGTGCTATTATTGCATGTCCCATGCATGTGTGCATATTTTGTGAAAACAAAATAAGTCACATGTATGTGAGCCAAAAGAAGTTGCCAAAAGAAGAATTGCAGTAATCAAGGGTTGGAGAAAAACCAAGCTCACATGGCATTTTGAAGAATAGGATCCATACAACTATATATATGGGCTAGAATTAATCTAAAAAGCCAATGAATATGCCCACATGCATGTATATGGAAGAAAGAGGATGTGATCACATGGAAGTTGCTATGGACAAGATAGTAGGTGGAATGAATTAGAAAGAGATGCCCCCAACTCAACTTGGGCATTATACACAATTTATCAAGATGCAAATACAATATATCAAGAGGCAAATACAAGTGATACATTAATGCAAATGAGAGAAAAACCAAAAAGAAAAAGGGTTTTATATGATGCTCAAATGCAATGTGGCATGATGACATGAGCATGATATAATTATGATGCAACAATTATATGTAGGAAGGTAGCATATATATAGACTAGACTAGTAGCATTGCAATTGTTAGACAATTGGGATGCTATAAGTGATGACATGGGAAGCACTCAAAGTCAAGTTCAGCCGCACCCACGTGCCGCAAGGTCTCGTCAACATGATGAGAGATGAATTCCGCGAATTGAAGCAAGGAAGAATGACTGTGGTGGAGTACCGTGACAGATTCTTGTCACTTGCCAGATATGCACCTGATGAGATCAACACAGAGGCCAAGAAAAAGGAGAGATTCTTGAACGGACTGCATGATGAGATACAGACTGTCCTCGTCAACATCCGTTTTCAGGATCTCGGAGAGCTAGTCGACTCTGCCATTCAGATGGAAGGGAAGATTAATCAGGCAAACGACAACCGCAAGCGTCGTATGATGCAGCAGTCTGGATCCAGTAGTCACCAGAAGTACCGTCCCAACCCCTCACCAGGATATGCACCAAGAAACAGCCGACCCCCAAATTCTCGCCCAAGCTACCCCAACCGTAGCGGAGGCAATGTGAAGTCCGGAGGAAACAATCACAACTCCGGCAATGCCAACAATTTCAACCGTGCACCTCCCAAGAGCAACAACAACAACAACACTGCACCCAGAACTGGCAGCAATGATGTGCCTGTCGCAGTCAAGGACAAGTCCTAGATCACTTGTTTCGAGTGTGGAGTGAAGAGTCACTACTCCAATGAGTGTCCCAAGAAGACAACAGCCAATGCCAATGTGAATGCCCCAGCTCAGCAGCAGCGTCGTGTTCAACCAGGAAGGAGATTTGCCCCAGGGAACCCTCACAACCGCAACGGTCGTCTCTTCCACATGAACGCAGAAGAAGCCCATGAAGCGCCAGATGTAGTGCTGGGTATGTTTTCTGTCAACTCAGTTTTAGCAAGAGTATTGTGTGATTCTAGAGCATCGCATTCATTTGTCACCGAGGAATTTGCATGCACTAGTAAGATTCACCCAACCAACCTGAAGCATGTCATGATAGTTCAAATCCCTGGTTCAACTACAAAATCTAGAAAAATTTGCAAAGCTGTGCCTATCAGAATACATGGAATAGATTTTTATGCCAACCTAATTGTACTTGGAACCAAAGGATTGGAAGTAGTACTAGGTATGGACTGGATGTCAAGGCATAAAGGATTGATAGACTATGCTAAGAAAGCCATCACCATGACTAGTAGTTCTGGAGTAACAGTAGAGCATATCTCTGAAACCTTACCCCGTCAATTCAAGTGCAACAAGAGTGTATCCCTGCCCACCATAGACCAAGTCATAGTAGTCTGTGAATACCCCGACGTATTCCCAGATGAATTGCCAGGTATGCCCCCGGATAGGTATATTGAGTTCATTATCGAACTAATCCCCGGAACCGGACCTATAGCCCAAAGACCCTACAGCATGAACCCCTCAGAGTTAGTGTAACTGAAGAAGCAGTTGGATGCCATGGTAGCAACAGGCTTGATTCAGCCAAGCGCATCGCCATGGAGATCACTAGTGTTATTCGTCGACAAGAAAGATGGAGGCAATCGTCTGTGTACAGATTATAGAAAGTTGAATGACGTCACCATCAAGAACAAGTACCCCTTGCCAAAGATAGAGGATCTATTTGATCAGTTGACTGGAGCTCAGGTATTCTCAAAGATTGATCTTAGGACTAGTTATCACCAACTTAAGATTCGTGCAACGGATATTCCGAAGACCGCCTTTACTACTCGATATGGTTTATACGTGTATACGGTTATATCTTTTGGATTAACCAATGCCCCTGCTTATTTCATGAATCTCATAAATAAGATCTTTATGAATTTCCTAGATAAGTTTGTAGTTGTGTTCATCGACGACATCCTTATCTACTCCAAGTCAGAAGAAGAGCATGAGCAACATCTGAGAATCATCCTAGAAACCCTGAGAGAGCATCAGTTATATGCCAAGTTCAGCAAGTGTGAGTTTTGGCTAAAGGAAGTAGGATTCCTAGGACATATTGTGTCTTCCGGAGGAGTCTCTGTTGATCCCGCCAAGATCAAAGATGTCGAAGAATGGGAATCCCCAACCACTCAAACCCAAGTCCATGCATTTCTCGGATTAGCGGGATATTACCGCAAGTTCGTAGAAGGATTCTCGAGCATAGCCCGACCAATGACCCAATTATTGAAGAAGGACAAGAAGTTCGAATGGACAGACAAGTGTGAATCCAGTTTCCAGGAGCTGAAGAAGAGATTGATATCAACCCCAATTTTGATCATGCCAGATATCAAGAAGCCGTTTGATGTATATTGTGACGCATCCAAGATTGGTCTAGGATTTTTATTGATGCAAGAAGGCAAGGTCATCGCGTATCTGTCTCGACAACTGAAGCAGCATGAGCAGAACTATCCGACCCATGATCTTGAATTAGCAGTCGTAGTTTTGGCATTGAAGACATGGCGTCATTATCTGATGGGCAATCGCTGTGAGATTTACTCAGATCATAAGAGATTAAAGTATATTTTCACTCAGAAGGAGTTGAATATGAGGCAAAGGAGATGGATAGAGTTAATCAAGGATTATGACCTTGACATTCACTATCACCCCGGCAAAGCCAATGTGGTAGCGGATGCTCTTAGCCGATTGCCGTGTAGGCTAAACACCATGATCAAGGAGAAGCAACCAAGTTTGTATGAGGAGTTGGAGCAGTTCAGGACGAAGTTAGTTAGCAAAGGATTCTTAGCTAGCATTGAACTTCAACCCACTTTGATTAGCCAAATCAAGGAAGCCCAGAAGGGGAATAAAAGTATCGACGGTATCAAACATCGTATTGGTACAGGACAGGTACCTAGATTCACCGAACACGAAGAAGGAGTACTGTAGTACAAAGGACGTATCTGTGTGCTAGCAGATCCGGGGCTGAAGGAAATTATCATGAAGGAAGCTCATGATACTCTTTATTCTATCCACCCCGGAGGAACGAAGATGTATCAGGATTTGAAAGAGCAATTTTGGTGGCACAAGATGAAGAGAGAGATCGGAAGCTACATCGCCAAATGTGACATGTGTCAAAGAGTCAAAGCAGAGCATCAGAGACCTGCAGGATTGTTGCAACCATTGCAGATTCCAGAATGGAAATGGGATTATGTCGGAATGGACTTTATCACCGGTTTACCTACTTCTAGTAGGGGAAATGACTCAATCTGGGTCATCGTTGATAGAATGTCCAAGGTAGCCCATTTTATACCTGTCAAGACTACCTACCAGAGTGCAAAGCTAGCAGAGTTGTATATTGCTAGGATTGTTAGTCTGCATGGAACTCCCAAGACCATCGTATCAGATCGAGGAACCCAGTTTACCTCGAGATTTTGGCAGAAAGTTCAGGAAGGTTTAGGAACCAAGTTGAACTTCAGTACCGCTTATCATCCGCAAACAGATGGACAGACTGAGAGAGTCAACCATATCTTAGAGGATATGCTTAGAGCTTGTGTTTTGGAATACGGATCAAAATGGGAAGACTGCCTGCCTTTCGCAGAATTCTCATATAACAACAGTTATCAAGCTAGTTTGCAGATGGCACCATTTAAATTCCTATACGGAAGACAGTGTCATACCCCTTTGAATTGGTCGCAAGTAGGAGAGAGTCAGATCTTCGGACCCGACATTCTCCGAGAAGCAGAAGAGAAAGTTCACAAAGTCCGTGAGCACCTCAAGACCGCCCAATCCAGACAGAAGAGCTATGCTGACAAGAGAAGGAGAGACCTGACTTTCAATGTTGGAGATTTTGTATATCTCAAGGTTTCACCATTGAAGGGAACTCAACGCTTTAGTCTGAAGGAAAAGTTAGCCCCTAGATATATCGGACCTTTCAAAATTCTGAACCGTCGAGGAGAAGTATCGTATCAGCTAGAACTGCTTGCAGAGATGTCAGCCATCCACAATGTGTTCCATATCTCGTTACTTAGCAAATGCTTGGAAGTGCCTGAGAAGACTGAAGTTTTCAAGAATATCGATCACAGAGCTATGGAAATCAACAATGACCTGACCTATCGGGAAGTACCCATCCGTATCTTAGAAGAAGCCTACAGAACCACTAGGACTAGGAGCATCAAGTTTCTTAAGATTCAGTGGAGCAACCATACCGAGGAGGAAGCTACTTGGTAGCGCGAAGATTACATTAGGACAGAGTTCCCAGATCTCTTTAGTTCCTAGTTTTCTTTGTAAATCTCGGGACGAGATTTTGTTTAAGGGGGGAAGGTTTGTAACATCCCAAAACTTCAATCCAAGCTTATCAAGATCTAAATTATCAAATTTGGGGTTAACAAAACCTTTTTCAAATTAAAAATAAAAGCATTCATATATGTGTGCATTTAAAATAGGAGTTGTTTTGAATTGCCATGATTGCTTGATCGTTTGCTTCTAAAATGTTTGTGAAGTGAATTAAACATCATCTACATCATTCCCAAACTTTTCCTAAAGAAAATCAAACCAAAAAGAATTAAAAAGGAGGAATGGTCATTTTGGACATTTTAATCCATTACACTACTTTGAGTGTTCCTAGCACTCATTTCTTAACAGAAACAATTCTTGATCCTTGTACCCCTTGCTAGTACACATAATGAGGTACCAAGGCCCACCTTTGGATCTGCTAAAAACATTATATTAACTATTTTAATTGGCATTTGAAAATTGAATCCAATGCATATGCATAGATCACCCCTATTTGAAAACCCATCTATTTGAGCTCCACTTTCAAAACCCTTGCAACCAGAGTCTACCTAGCAATAGTGGAGAACACCCAAAAATTTTGAAACCAAAATTCAAAAGTTTGTTTCATGCGGCCATTTCATCAAACACTTGGCAGGCAGATTTCAAACAAAACAAATTTCACTATTTTAAATAGTGTTCTGGCCAAACTTGTCTCCCATTTGGCCCCTTTTTACTCCCTTTGTCTCTAAATGATCTAGCAAAGCCTTTAAAACCCACTCCCCTAGCCCCTAGTGGCATTGCCATGCCATGCCGAGCCACCACTCGCCGGCCAACCTTGCCCTCACCGCAGCAGACCATCTCCCTCCCTCTCACCATGTCTAGGAGGTAGCCAGCACCTCACCTCCACCCTCTGTCCCCTGCCCGAGCCAAGACCTGAAGTGGACCACCGAGGAAACCACGCGCCCAGTGCCACCGCACCATGCCGATGCCGCCCGCAGAGCATGCTCTGTCCCCGCGTGCACAAGCCGCCGCTCGACCGCAGCCCGCGCCTACCGCTCCGCCACGACCCAGGGAACACCCCAGACACCCCCGTTCGCCGCCCAACTCACCACAGCCACCGCTCGCTATGGACACCGCCACCTCTGCCACTCAGAGCGCCACCTCGCCCAGACCGCATACCACCGCCCCTACGCTCGCATTCACTTCCTAGAGCACCGCCAGGAGACCGCTTGTCGATCGCCACCCTCAGCCATGCCGCTAGCCGGCCGTAGCCTTGTCGCCACCGTCGCCTGCCCATCTCGCCCGGTCTCACCGTCGGGCCTATAAAAGGAGGCCTCCCCAGCCTCTTCTCTCCACACCACTCCACTCCCCTCACCTTACTGAACCTCACCCACCTCAAGCTGGAGCAAGGCGAGCTCTGCCTCGCCAGAATTGGAGCCGGAGCAGCCGCAGCAGGAGGAGAAGGGCGTCGCTGATTGCGACCACCCCAAGCTCCACCGCAACCGTGCCTCGCCTCGCTGTCGACTACCAGTTTGTTTGCCCGCCTCGTCGACCCCGCTTGAGCCCTGGTACGTCCCCAGCAGACCCCCACCGAGCCGCTAGGGTTCGAGCTCGCCGGCGACCTGTTCGTCGTCGACGATGACCCTCAGCCGTAGATCCCCCTTCTAATCCTACGACCCACAGCGCGCGTACCGTTTCGTGTGTTAAAACCGACTGACAAGCGGGGGCCCCTGTCAGCTGAGCCCTGCGCCGCGGAGCGCCACTGGGCCGGCCCAAGTTCTTTCCCGCGCTAGCCCACCCGTTCAAATCTGGATTTTTCTTTTTAGTTAAATCTAGTTTCTGTCCACTAGTTTAAAATTCAATTCAGAGAGTTTTATAAATCCAAATTGCATGAAACCAATTTTGTCTGAAAGGTATGGAGATGATCTATCCAAGCCCGTTGGATTTAATTCAATTAGAATTATAGATCTCTCCTAATAAAAATAACAAAACAGAAGCTTTTGCAACTTGCAACATTTTTATAAAATCAACCAAGTTAGCTTTTGAGTTGATTCCAACTCTCAAAAATCACATTTCATCATATATATCTAAATATGAAATAATATTAAGGTTTACATGCAGTGACTTCGGACTAGTACCAAAATAATGCTATATAGGCATTTCTAGTCACTTTAAATCATTAAATAATGAACTTAAACCAAAGTAATATTGATCCAACCCTTAAATCTCATTCCCACATGTTAGAATATGTGGTGATGACATGTGTCCACATGATCCCATATTTTAAGTGGTGAATATTAAATCTTAGTTAAATTTTCAATGAGTAGAAATTACTTTTCTAAATTAAAAAGAATGAAACTATTGAATTAAACTTGTGATGCTTGTGATGATAATAGATCATCAAAGGTGTGCCTTAGAATGCTACTTATCCTGGCTATTCTCATGGCCAGACTATGAAGGAGACTATCAAGAGGATGGTCATCAGGACGACTATGATAACTAGGACTATCTGCCTTCGTCAGCATTGCCTGTGCCCTTGAAGATGGACCCCACCACTACGCTTATCTTTTATTTCCGCTGCTTGTTATATTAAATACTGGATCATGAGATCCTTATTTGTGTAAGACCTTATGTACGGTTTGTAATGGATGATGTACTGTGATATCCAATCCGTTATGTCTCGCAAAAATGGTAATCCTGGGATTGCAAGGTATGGCATAACGGGCATATGGGATTAAAAAACCGGGTGTTGACACTTGGCTGGCCCCCCCAAACGCCATCGCACTATGCACGCGATGACTCTGTTGCCGCTTCCCTCATTGCCTGCGCCTTGGCTGTCGCTTCCCTCATCGCCTGGGCCTCGGCCGCCGCTCCCCTCATCGACTGAGCTTCGGCGAGCTCGTGCGCCTGCTTGGACCTTGCCTTCCTGATATGGGGTTGCCCGATCTTCTCAGTAAGCGGATGGCGGTGATGATGGTGGATGATAAATAACTAGCCTGTAGATATGAACTCTCTCGCTCGAACCCTGATGCCAATGCAACAGCTCTCGAACCCTGATGTTAATAGGTTAGTCCAAGAAATTATATGAAAAGTACTCCAAAGTGTGGACAAAACACAAGAAAGTGGATAAAACCAAGCATGGAACATCAAAAATTATAGATACATTTGCAATGTATCACACCACGCTCTTACGTGCGCAGCCGTTGACCATGAACGGTAGTTTGCAATCTACTAATTCCCAATGGAACAACAGATCACACTCAATTGCAGTAGTATAATTCGGTCACAAGGTAATTCCAGAGGTTCTAGATAGAAACAACTCCAAAATAGTTTTAATGTGGTGTAAACCTAACTTGTGTGGCGCCCCATCTATTTAAGAGTCTGGGGGCGGCGGCCTAGGTGGGATCCGAGTTGGTCCCACCCAACTAAAAGATACAAACCAACCCAAAGTTGGGTTCGGCTCAGGGTTCTGCCGTGGCAGAGTTTGGGCCTATTTCTCTGCCGCGGCAGCTTGCCGTGGCAGAAAAGGACTCAGTTTCTGTGCCACAGCAGCCTGCCGTGGCAGAAAAACGCGTCGTTTCTCTGCCGCGGCAGAGATCCTGCCATGTGTTGATCTTCTTCTTGGTAGCTCGTTGCGCTTCCTCCCTCTCCTCCCTCGCGCATTCTTCATTGATTAGCATGCCATGCTCCATATGCTTCAGCTCCTCACTCCGTGCTACACCTTCTTATCCCATGTACCTGATCATACAATAGCACAAAGACTTAGGCAATATAAAGTTCTTATAAATGAAAGCATCATGGTCAACTAGGAATGAATTCACCTGATAGTCATTATTGATTTGACTTAATATTTCCTTCCAGTTCAAGCAGTCAAAATCATCATAATCCTTGTATATATCCTCATCATCGTCCCTTTCTTCATGAAAAGCCATCCATGGCTTTGGGTAAGCTGAAAATGGAAGAAACAAAAAGAACAACGTGTACGCAAAGTATATGTATATATAACATGTTGTATTATTGTTGTTCACATGAAAAGTATGTCCAACATACATCAAGCAACTTATATTGCAGGTATAAGCGAAGTACAAAGAATCATGATCATGGTAAAAACAACTAAATAGATAGTCTTATTCTTCAATATTAAATTCAGTTTTCTTAAAGAAGATCTATGATCAAATTTGTGGACAAGACCAAACCAATTCAATATGTGTGAAAACCAAATTGGTTCATGCCATGCTTCAACTGTGCTACTCTGATTATTATGAACATGATCATGTTGTCCAGTATGTAAGATGCAACTTAATTTGCAAATATCATTGAAGTCTAAAGTAGTAACATAACTAGACAAAGACTTTTGGGACAAACAGAATGAATATGAAAACTTGGGTTCTATCCTAGCAAGATTAAAACGATCCAACATAGGTAAAATTACTTGTGTTGGCTGCATTATATCAACTAGATCTTACTTTGGTTTCATACTATCACAAATTTTAGCATATGTCCCACAACACAAAGTCGTCGACACACAACATGTATGGCTGAAAACATCATGTTTTAGTTCAGCGATTCTATCACAATTAATGCATATGTGATCCACAAGAAAATTTTCATCTATGATGTATTCACCAATTAGATTGAAAGTGAAACAAGGAGAATATGTGCTACAATTTAGACATGAAATTTCAGAAATCTTGTCCATAGCACAACTCATACTCATAGGTTCATTTAGCATGATGGAATACACAATATCAGTAGGTGGTATTCGAGCAAGTATTTCTTTATGTGTAATCAGTACCACATGATCAAAATTTGAATTGGGTAAACTATCACATGATGTTGAAACATTAGTGCAAGGCAAATCACAAGGAGGCTTCAGTAAAGGAAAAGACTCACAATATGTCGCACATGTTGGCTGAAGCTCCAAATCAGTACCAATGTCATCAACAATCTCCTTAGTTGTAGTAGGTACTAACACGTCCTCCACAAGTGACAATGCACAGTCCAGTGATACATGTTGTAAAATAGACGGCTCCCTTTCTTCAAAAGCAACCTGGATATCACAAGAAACAACACTAAGAGTAGAGCTGATTACATTAGTAGAAACCTCGTCTGTCTCATCAACTCTCACTATCGGTTCTTCTATGACAGGATCAACATGTGGTTTGGCCGATGGTGCAGGATGGCTAGCAGACGCTACAGGTGGCGCCATAGGAGGCGGTGTAGATCTGGCCGCAAAACGGCTGGTAGATGGAAAACGTGCATGTGACTTAGCCTCCTCAGCTAGCTGTGATTCGGCCTCTCTAGCATGGTGCAACAGTTTGTTCATACTCTCATACTTGTGATGACGAACAATGCTCTTGATTTGAAGCTTCAAATTTTTGAGAAAACGCTGCATAGTCATCTCAAGGGATTCACGAACTCTAGAACGTTGCATAAGCATCTCCATATCCATGTAGTACTCATCAACTAACATGTTACCTTGTCGCAACTATGTGAGCTTGTCAAAAACTGATCGCAAGTACCTTGGGTGAATCGCTGTTGTAAGGGCCTCAACCGAACGCTGCCAGGTGGACACATTTACATTGATTGCTATCACTTGAGTTTGAATATTAGTGATTGCGGTAGTATTGTGATCCACTGCCTCTTGCATGTCCTTCATACTCTCATCAATAGACTCGTGCCAAGTAACAAGCTCCTCAACCTGCTTTTTCTGTGACACAACTTCATCATCACTCAAAGACATGATTAATAGGTTAGTGCAAACATCAAAATCTATTTGGTAGAAAACTCTCACAACCTACAAGAAAGGAGATCTTACCGTTCCAAAGTGAATAGAGATGCTTTACCAAACGTACTCAAAGACTTATGCACTAATGTGATGAAGTGAATATCAAAGGTATAGAGAACGATCACAGGGACACATGTTATTTATGGTGGAGCTCTAGGTATGGTATCCTATCTACACCACAAACAAGTCCTAGTGCTGATCGTACAAAAACCCAAGAAACACACACGTGGTGAGAAGCGTGGAAATGCAACTATGAAGGGTGTTGCACTACTCTCGAGAGACACTAGCAAAGCTCAAAGTAAACAAGCACAAGATTGCTCAATCTATCGGTGCACAAAGATATCACTAGGCCTCTTGCTCAAATTCTCCTTTTGTTTTTCTCTTTCTTTTATTTAGCTTCTTTCTCTTTTTGCTTTTTCTTTTGCTATTTGTTTTTTCCTTTTTTTTATTATATATCACATGGCCAAATTACAAAGTACAGCACCAAAATCCTAGGAGCAGCCTGCAGGAGCGGAAACTAGTCTCAATGGGCAAGTTCCTACACCTATGAAATAGAATGGCTGTGGCTAAGGTTAAGGAAAAGTGCAATTTTCATACTTTGCAAAAATTGCTGCCCTGGCAGAAAAACTGATCAAAATTGTGCTACGGTAGAAAAAATCCCTGCCGCGGCAGAAAAACTGTGCAAAACTGTGCCACGGCAGAACTCGCGGCAGGACTCGGACTCACGACAGATAAAACGGCCGAAAACGTGCCGTGGCAGGAAACCGAGTCGTGGCAGAGAAGGACTCGCTGCAGAGAAACAATACGTTTCTGTGCCACGACAGAAGTCGGCAGAATTTTTCTTTAATTCCGACTTGCCAAGTAGTACACAATGACGACTCTTATATGGATCGGATCTAGCTTTGTTGAGGTGGAAAAATAATAGTGGAAACAACTAGAACAACTAGAAAACAAATCTACAAAGAACATATCTAGATCTAGACTAAAAGAGGAACACAATCAGCAACTATTACTCAAATATGATGTAATCTAGGCTATGGCAACTCTTTTTGTGGGGCTTTTTCTGTATAGGACAAAAAAGAAGATCTAATCTCTGGATGGATTTGTGGATGCTTACCGAGGCAACGAGGAATTCTGATACCAAGATGATATGGGGTGGCCCGATCTTCTCAGTAAGCGGATGGCGGTGATGATGGTGGATGATAAATAACTAGCCTATAGCTATGAACTCTCCCGCTCGAACCCTGATGCCAATGTAATAGCTCTCGAACCCTGTAGGATATTCACAACACCATGATGACCCACAAGTATAGGGGGTGTATCGCAGTATTTTCGAGGGAAGTGAAACCCAATTTATTGATTCGACACAAGGGGAGCCAAAGAATATTTATAAGCCTTAACAACTGAGTTGTCAATTCAGCTGCACCTGGAAACAATCTTGCTCACAGCAGTTTATCAGTAGCAACAGTTTTGTAGTAGGAATAGCAAAGTAACAACAGAAGTAAAGAAAAGACAGCAGTAACAATAGCAGTAAACAGTGGGATTCGAGTGTGGTAGGCATAGGGATGGATGGAAGGGTGTTGCATGAACAAGACAATTCACATAGAAATCAGAACATAGGGCAACTGTAAATAAATAAGATAAAGCATCCAAGTACTAGATAATCCTAGGCATGTGTTCGATATATAGTCATACGTGCTCGCAATGAGAACTTGCACAACATCTTTTGTCCTACCAGCCCGTTTGCAGCGGGGCCTCAAGGGAACTACTGGCAATTAAGGTGCTCCTTTTAATAGAGAACCGGAGCAAAGCATTAACACTCCGTGAACACATGTGATCCTCACATCAAAGCCATTCCCTCCGGTTATCCCGATTTCTGTCACTTCGGGGCCATTGGTTCCGGACAACAATGTGTGTATACAACTTGCAGATAAGAGCATAAACAATACTATCATAATGAATCAATAACATGTTCAGATTTGAAATCATGGCACTCGGGACCTAGTGACAAGCATTAAGCACAACAAGTCGGAACAAAGTCATAAAGCACTAATAAAAGATACTAGGCACCATGCCCTAACAATCTGATGCCATTACATGAACGATCTCATCCAATCTCTACCATCCCCATAGCCTACATCGGGGGATTACTCACTCATAGATGGGAGAAACATGGATGGTCGATGGAGAAGCGATGGTGATGATGATGGCGATGATCTCCTCCAATTCCCTGTCCCGGCAGGGTGCCAGAACGGAGTTTCTGGTGCTATTTCATGGAATCTGATGGTGGCAGTGGAGCGGAACTCCTTCTGGAAAAACGTCGACCCCCCCAAAGTTTTTAGGTCAGAAGGCTTCTTATAGGCGAAGAGGGAGACCGAGGGGGTGCCTGGGGGCCCCACACCATGCCCTGGCGCGGCCAGGCCTAGCCCACGCTTGGGGGGTGTGTGGCTAGCCCCTGGCCCTCCTCCGTCTCGTATTCTGGCTCCGTGAGTCTTCCGGAAAAATAGGCACTTTGGATTTTGTCCCATCCAATTCCGAGAATATTCATTTTCTAACTTTCCTAGAACCAAAAACAGCAGAAAACAGGCAGCTGGCACTGTGGCTCTTGTTAATAGGTTAGTCCAAGAAATCATATAAAAAGTACTCCAAAGTGTGGACAAAACACAAGAAAGTGGATAAAACCAAGCATGGAACATAAAAAATTATAGATACATTTGCAATGTATCAACATCCCCAAGCTTAACTCCTGCTCGTCCTCGAGTAGGTAAGTGATAAAAAAGAAAGAATAATTTTGAGGTGACATGCACCATCATAAACTTGATCAAAGTATTTGTAAAACATTCAAAGCTGGGATCATAGTACTTCAATCATAACATGAAAGACAAAGTTCTAGCAATAAGACAAAGAAACTATGATGCAACATGAAAAGGCACAAACAAAAGATTCATGAATAACAATGCTTTGCAAGACGCTTGTTTGTTTCACATAAAGAAAACATAGCATAGTGGCATTCAGCTTGTCCCTCATAGAGTAGCAAACATAAATGCATAGGACACCTTCAAAGTTTATAAGAGTGACTAGATACAAATAGTTTAAAACAAGCAATATCAAGGTATGCATCAATCAACTAGTCTTGGGACAATGCACATAGAACTAAAAATGGCCACTATGCTCTCAAAGTAGGTGCATAAAGGTAGAAGGTGGAGACTCAATATAATGGTGGAAGAAAGGCCTTCATAGAAGGAAGCAGAGATTCAAGTTTCATAAAGAGTTTCCAAAAATTATGGTACTTATAGCTTTCAGCTCTCATTGCCCCTATCATAAGCATCTTGAAGTGATTAAGGTTAAAGTGAACAAACTATGGTGTACGTGCTTGACGAAGTATAAGTTAGAAATCTCTTGTCCCTTGTATACGAGGGCCGCTCCTCGTGCTACTCAAGTTTAGTCACCGGTAAGTTCTTATCATCGTAAGTACATGTGTATCATAGAGAACCGCCAACGGGGTACCCCTTGCCCGATGATACGGAAGAATCCCCATATCAAAATGACAAGGCAAGCAGACAACGAGCATCTCAGCAATCTTCTTATTTACCATGGGAATATGGTGCTTTTTTCTCTCTTTCCTCTTTTCATAATCTTTTTTTCTTTTTTCTTTTTTTTTCTCAATATAGGACTCTTTTTTATAAGAAGAATGCTTCATAGACAGCTCATTATGGTTACGCTGCAGGTTTCCACCATGTCAGCATGGATTAGACCAGCGGCCCAGGCGTTTCTCTAACACATATACATAACTCCATGGACTTACAAGCTCCCCTTTCATTTCACACCGACGACATCCATATGCAAAAGAGCATGATATCAACTAGGTACAAGTACTCGTGCAATGTTGAAAGCATTCCCCATGACAGCATGGTTCTGCTAATCCCCAACAAATAAGTGCAAGCATATACAACATAGACGACACAATGGTTCAAGTTTATTAAGGGCAAGAAAAGTAAAGTGTGCCATCAAGTTCGTGAGAGCTTTAATCACTAGTTTTCTCATAACAAGTTTAATTTGGAAGGTAAACAAAAACATGAATATACTTGGAATATCATATGCTAGTAGGTAGGTATGGTGGACTCTTTGGAATAACTTGGTTTAGGGAGTTGGATGCATGAGTGGAACTCATACTTGGTTGTGGAGGCTAGCAAAAGACTGGGAGCGACAAACTAAGAGAGAAATAATGGCCATAATCATGCAGATCGACAAAACATCATTGAACAAAGCATAAAGTGATACTACAAGTTGAAAACTAAAGGATCATAAAGGCTATGGTGACTTGAGATAGTCATCATGGTGTGATCATGTGCCAAGTCAACCCAAATAAAGCATCAAAGGAGAATACCACTATACTACGCTTTAATATGCTAAAACAACACATGATTCATCCAAGGCACATTAAGCAATCTCAATTGTTTATAACAAGTCATGCTACAGCAAAGAATACTAAGCATAAAGCCAAAACAATATCAAGCATGGCAAGACAAAGCATAGGCCACAGTCAAAAACAAGCTCTTTTTACCACATAAGCATGAACTTTCCTACTCTTTTCCAAACCAAACCAAACTATTTGAAAACCAATGTATGAAAGAGGAGATCCAACCAATTTATTCAGAAAACTAAGAAAACAAAAGCAAACGAAAAACCAAAATGAAAACAAAAAATAAGACGCTCCAAGAACAACACAACTGTGTATGAAACAATAAAAATGAAGCGTTTGGAAGAAACCTAGGATTTTTATTGATGAAGAAGGGGATGCCTTGGGCATCCCCAAGATTTGAAGCTTGTACTTCTTGGATATTTCTTGGGGTGACACGCGTGACATCCCCAAGCTTGAGCTTTAGTCCATCCTTCATCTCATTACTCATTCCTTCCATACACCTGAAAATTTTCCTTCATACAAAACTTCACACAATCTTTATTAGCAACATTAGTGCACTCAAGATAAATAAGTCTTAAGGTTCAGTTATAACACCAAATAAACTTCCATTAGAACACTAGATACTGTAGCACTTCCCTCAAAAAGCTCAGTTCCCCAAAAGAACTCAAAAAGGAACCAACAAGAAGCAAATGCAAATAATGGCAGAAATCTGTCAAAACAGACCAGCAGGTAAAGACGAATTTTTTCGAAGACCTTCTGTTGCTCAAATCAAAAAGTGTTGAACTAACGAAAGTTATATAACAACCTGGTGCAGAAGCACAAAAATTCACGCCTCGAAAAGATGTTCAGAGATTTTACACGAAGTTTTACGGTGAAGCACAGAAATCTGTTTCGGGACAGCAACTTTCCCAATCATCACTTCTCTCTCATTAGAGGTTATTCTTGGCACAAAAATCAAATAAAAAGGATAAGGAGCGGTTATTACTGAAGTAATAACTTCCAAGTATCATCTAAAACTTTTGGGTTGTCTCCCAATAAGTACTTTTCTTTAACGCCTTTAAGTTAGGCATAAGCAAAAATATAAAATGGATAGAATAGAAGTAAGCGGAGATAATCATAGTGAAAACATTGTTTTGTTCAATGAAATCCTTTTGTTAACAAGGTTGATCAGGTCTTGTTACCAAAACAATTTCCTATGAGATAAAACTTTGTATTCCACTAATGATTATGTTACCTCAACCTTGATAGCAATGGTCCCAATCATAATAGTTTCAATTTTTTCTCTTGGTATGGGACAATATATTTCTCCAACTTGAATACCCTCAACATGTTCAATTGAATTCAAACCATAAGTACTTTCAATCTTCTTGGGGAAATAGACAATATGTTCCTTGTCATTAACATTGAAGGTCACCTTCCCTTGATTATAATTAATAACAGCTCCTGCAGTATTTAAGAAAAGGTCTCCCAAGATTAATAGACATATTATCATCTTCAGGCATAATAGTTTGAGAGGATGCTCACATAAGAAATATGAGTTGAAGTAAAATAGAGCATCAAGAAGCAAATTCAAAACACATTTAAGTCTAACCCACTTCCTATGCATAGGAATCGTGTATGCAAATAAATTCACAAAGAACAAAGTGACAGGCATAGGAAGATAAAACAAGAGTAACTTCAAAACTTTCAGCACATAGAGAGGTGTTTCAATACCATGAAAACTTCTACAACCATATTTTCCTCTCTAATAATAATTTTCAGTAGCCTCATGAATGAACTCAACAATATAACTATCACATAAAGCATGCTTTTCATGATCTACAAGCACTAGAGCTTTATTATAAACATTTTCAAAAGAATCCTCAGGAACATAACATTCATCCTCCTTTAGTAAGCATGGAGGACAATAAAATAATGTAAGGGATAAAGAGTTACTCTCATTAGAAGGTAGGCATGGGTATCTAATCCATTCTTCCTCCTTTTGTTCATCACTCTCCTCCTCTTTTTCATCTAATGAGATTTCAGGTTCATCAATTTCTTCTTCCATAGGATCCTGCAAGGCATTAGTCTCTTCTATTTGTGGAAAGCATCTATTAATATATTCAAGAATATAGCCATTTTCATCCTTGTAATTATCAAATCAAAATTTAAGTATACCATAAACCTCATATTTGTAAGGTGAATCATCAATATTTTCAAGCAAAGTAGAAAGTTCAAAAGCACCCTTCCAAGCAATAAATTCTTCAATTTGTTCCACATCATAAAAGTCATAATTTCCTTTAACATAAGAAGATATCATAACATTTTCATTATACTCACATTGAAAAGGGAGGTGTTTGTACCTCCTACAGCAACAAGATTTATAACAGCAATAAGTAACATTATAAGTAGAGCACACGTTTCTAGCAATGGTATACAATTTATCAATTTGTTCCCATGAGTGTTTCCCTTTTTGTGACAAGCGGTGTTTCTTATAATAATATTTTTGATCTTCTGTGAACCCACCTTGCCAATAAGATTCAGTTTCAAAGAAACCAACTATTGACAACAAGCATGATAAAGCAAGACAATAACAGACCAACGAAAATAACAACTAGAGTAGGAACTACTCTTTTTTTGTATTTTGATAAAGAAACAAGCAAACAAGGCGAAAATAAACTTAGCTTGAACAATAGTGATTCCAAGTGGACTTGATAAATAAAGCTATGCTCCCCGGCAACGGCGCTAGAAAATAGTCTTGACGACCCACAAGTATAGGGGGTGTATCGCAGTATTTTCGAGGGAAGTGAAACCCAATTTATTGATTCGACACAAGGGGAGCCAAAGAATATTTATAAGCCTTAACAACTGAGTTGTCAATTCACCTGCACCTGGAAACAATCTTGCTCACAGCAGTTTATCAGTAGCAACAGTTTTGTAGTAGGAATAGCAAAGTAACAGCAGAAGTAAAGCAAAGACAGCAGTAACAATAGCAGTAAACAGTGGGATTCGAGTGCGGTAGGCATAGGGATGGATGGACGGGCGTTGCATGGACAAGACAATTCACATAGCAATTAGAACATAGGGCAATTGCAGATAAATAAGATAAAGCATCCAAGTACTAGATAATCCTAGGCATGTGTTCCATATATAGTCATACGTGCTCGCAATGAGAACTTGCAAAACATCTTTTGTCCTGCTAGCCCGTTTGCAGCGGGGCCTCAAGGGAACTACTGGCAATTAAGGTGATCCTTTTAATAGAGCACCAGAGCAAAGCATTAACACTCCGTGAACACATGTGATCCTCACATCAAAGCCATTCCCTTCGGTTATCCCGATTTCTGTCACTTCGGGGCCATTGGTTCCAGACAACAACGTGTGTATACAACTTGCAGATAAGACCATAAACAATACTATCATAATGAATCAATAACATGTTCTGATCTGAAATCATGGCACTCGGGCCCTAGTGACAAGCATTAAGCACAACAAGTCGCAACAAAGTCATAAAGCACTAATAAAAGATACTAGACACCATGCCCTAACAATCTGATGCCATTACATGAACGATCTCATCCAATCTCTACCATCCCCATAGCCTACAGCGGGGGATTACTCACTCATAGATGGGGGAAACATGGATGGTCGATGGAGAAGTGATGGTGATGATGATGGCGATGATCTCCTCCAATTTCCCGTCCCGACAGGGTGCTAGAACGGAGTTTCTGGTGCTATTTCGTGGAATCTGATGGTGGCGGCGAAGCGGAACTCCTTTTGGAAAAACGTCGACCCCCCCCCCAGAGTTTTTAGGTCAGAAGGCTTCTTATAGGCGAAGAGGGAGACCGAGGGGGTGCCTGGGGGGCCCACACCATGCCCTGGCGCGGCCAGGCCCAGCCCGCGCCTGGGGGGGGTGTGGCCAGCCCCTGGCCCTCCTCTGTCTCGTATTCTGGCTCCGTGAGTCTTCCGGAAAAATAGGCACTTTGGCTTTTGTCCCGTACAATTCCGAGAATATTCATTTTCTGTCTTTCCTGGAACCAACAACAGCAGAAAACAGGCAGCTGGCATTGTGGCTCTTGTTAATAGGTTAGTCCAAGAAATTATATGAAAAGTACTCCAAAGTGTAGACAAAACACAAGAAAGTGGATAAAACCAAGCATGGAACATCAAAAATTATAGATACATTTGTAATGTATCACACCACGCACTTACGGCGCAGCCGTTGACCACGAACGGTAGTTTGCAATCTACTAATTCCCGATGGAACAACAGATCACACTCAATTGCAGTAGCATAATTCAGTCACAAGGTAATTCTAGAGGTTCTAGATAGAAACAACTCCAAAATAGTTTTAACGTGGTCTAAACCTAACTTGTGTTGCGCCCCATCTATTTAAGAGTCTGGGGGCGGCGGCCTAGGTGGGATCCGAGTTGGTCCCACCCAACTAAAAAATACAAACCGACCCAAAGTTGGGTTCGGCTCAGGGTTCTGCCGTGGCAGAGTTTGGGCCTGTTTCTCTGCCGCGGCAGCCTGCCGTGGAAGAAAAGGACTCTGTTTCTGTGCCACGGAAACCTGTCGTGGTAGAAAAACGCGTCGTTTCTCTGCCGCGGCAGAGATCCTGCCATGTGTTGATCTTCTTCTTGGTAGCTCCTTGCGCTTCCTCCCTCTCCTCCCTCGCGCATTCTTCATTGACCAACACGCCATGCTCCATATGCTTCAGCTCCTCGCTCCGTGCTACGCCTTCTGCTCCCATGTACCTGATCATACAATAGCACAAAGAGTTAGGCAATATAAAGTTCTTATAAATGAAAGCATCATGGTCAACTAAGAATGAATTCACCTGATAGTCATTATTGATTTGACTCAATATTTCCTTCCAGTTCAAGCAGTCAGAATCATCATAATCCTTGTATATATTCTCATCACTTCCTATCCCTACGGCTGTCCGTATCGAACTTTCTCTTTGTAGATAGGGCCAACCAGGCGGGAGCGCTCATGCCTTCAGGTCTTGGCGCAGGCGCTCTCGGCTTCCTGACCTTTTTGTCCTTTGGTTCGCCGGTGGCGGATCAGGGTTTAGCGAAAGCCTTGGGCGGCATGGCGGGCAGGAGCTCGGCGAACTGGCGGGAGATATGGGGGATTGTGGAGGGAAGGCGGGAGGGAAAGAAGAAAAGGGCAGTTACTCAGCCTCCACTCACTGAAAAGGCTGGCCCACCCTTGTTTTCTCTCCATCTGGCATTCCTAGGCTGTTCCCACGCCTCGGGTTCGGCCTGGGAACGTCGGACCAATTTTGGTCCAAATCCGGACGAAACCGGCGTCCTAGGAACGTGACTGGGCGAAATTTTGCCGTCCGGATGAAAAATAAGCGCTGGGAACGTCTTCTTTGGAACACGAGTGGAGATGCTCTTACTGTGCCGTGCTAGGGAATGGCCGAATGGAACGGCCGCCGGCCCACGCGACAAATAGCTAGGTTTCGTGTCCTGGAACTACTGATTAGAATTGGGGCTCTCCCCTCGCGTATGGACCTGAGCAATGACTGGGGCATATGTTAGCTTTCTAATTTTCCAAGGTTATTATATCCAGATGGCTTTGAGAGTTCATACTTAGAAATGGTAGAAGATGGGCTGGTGCCGATGCTTTTACCTTGTCGTAACTAGGCTGGGATGGGGTCATTCCAATTTTTTGGATGGGGTCAACGACATAAATTATGTGAACTCCTTTGTAATTCGGTGGCCATTATTGGTGTCAGCTGCACCCATCGTCTGTACGTGAGATTCACCTCTGTACACAATAGTTCACGATGGAACGCACAGAAACATATATATACAGCAACGACTCCACGAGTCAAGAATACAGATACACAGTATGAAGATCCAAATCACCTTGAAAATGATACACCATCCGAGTACGGATAAGAAGCAAATTGAGCTAAGAGCCCTGAAGAATAATCAATGGCGTCCATAACCATGACCATGCCAAGACGGAAGGGTAACCCTCTAACAACGTCGAACTCATACCTGTTAACAAAAGGGGTGCCGACAAAGGGCAAATGAAAAAGGGAGCTGTCAGTACTGAGGCCACAACATGGTGAGTCTAGAATTCGGTGGCTCTCACCTATATAGGTATGGTGGACTAAAGCGGCAACGAAGCATGCACTAAACAACCTATAGAGACTCGATACAACTATCGGCTATCAGAGAGAGGTAAGAAATACCTATGCGGGACCAACCTGATACTAACATCAATCATACCCATTCAGGTATTCCCCCTCGAGACCAAACAAGAAAGTCAAACCGAGGAACTCACACAGTTGGTAGTTTTATTCATTCCATTATAGTTGTAGCACTTACTAGTCAGATATAGATAGCATGAGTCATCTTGATATCATAAGTAGTGGACAGTTTTAGTTAACCATTCCGTTATAGTTGCAATACTTACTCGTCAGATACAATTAGCCAAAGATATCCCAAATCCAGCAGTTGTTGGCATTTTTATTTACTCATTCCGTTGTAGTGAAACTGATTACTAGACTGTAAAGTCAAATTGATAGCACTACTTTAATTATGGTTGTCTATGATCGAGATATTGTGCTCCAAGTCGTCCATAACCATGGACACGGCTTTCATAAAGATTTACCCTGCAGGGGTGCACAAATAGCAACACACACGATCAACCACGCAAAAACCAAATAGAAGCCCAACGAGGCATCATGACAAAGCAATCACAAGATTCATAAAATATTTCAGGGGGCACCCCAAAAGCTACCCACAATGAAGTTGGCTGACTCCGAGATGGACCTAGGGTTTGTGACGACGGTGGTAAACGACTAGGAACCCGAAGTGTGACTGGACTTGTCGATACAACATAAACGTGGCATGAGGTTCCTAAACAGTATAGGCGCTCCACGCGCAATCGTAAATAAAGAAGTAAAGCATGGCATAAGTAAAGGATAGTAATAAATCCCCAAACTAGTTTGTGGCCCCAAGAAATAATAAATGAATCAAGCTCTATCTAAGGGGATTCATGGTCCCACATGCGGATAGTGCGATAGTCAAGGAACAGGTATCAAGTACTCGGGGCCTACGGGACACAAGTGAGCGGTTAAAAATCAAATATTAGCTATTGCCCATCAGTGCCTCTGCATTAGTTATATCTATTCCCAGCATTTTAATTGACAAGTTATATTGAAAGCCATGATCATCTCCACCATTAAGCATGTGCCAACCTCCCAACAATGGTGGAACATCGATGACGCGAGCAGCACCTGAGCAAGCAACTATGACTCGCAAGGCCAACTATCTATCAAACAACAGGTAATAGGACGTGTCCAAGGCAATATAGGTTGCAGGGGATATAAATGGTATGGAAACTAAAGCATCGCAACACGGATATCAATAGATCAACAGGAGGAAGTAAATACTATAAATTCAAAATAGGTAGAAAGGGGGAGATTGCTCGCTTGGGAAAACTGTCAAAGGTACATTATCCGAAGAACTTGTCGATACTTGCGTCCACTCAATAGCCTAATTTGCAAAGAAGCGAAGCACTAAAAGAAACACCGGATGCATTATTTAATACTACGGCAGAAGATCCGACATGTTTATGATATGATGTATGAAATGACAAAGATGCGATGCAACTAGGCAATATTAACTAGAACTAGGGTCCCGACAATTAATTACATGGTTCATGTTGTTTAGGTATCCCGCAATTTAAATGATGATTTAATAAGGCAAAACATGACATCGGTTCGCTGCACAAATTTAAATGGCGCCAATATAAGGCTAGAATAGTCCGCATATGGTCTCCATATTTAATTTAGGTGAATCATCTAAATACCCCCAAACAACCACAATATGCATGCGAGAATGAACAATTTAATATACAACAAGTTTATATTTCATTTTATAAAATAGGGCTCAGAAAAGGGGATCACGCATCTTGGATGGACGATCTTGGGGTTCCGGTTTGGTCTCGATCTTCGGACTCGGGGTCTTCGGTCTCCGTGTGTGCGATCTTGCCAGTTCCACCTCGGAGGCCTTAGGGTTCTAGCTCCGAGGGTCGGTGGCAAGCTTGCAACGACACCGGGTACTCGTGATCCCCTTTAAACATCAGATATCTTGGTGGCATTATGCCGGACTCCTTGTCCACTTGTCGATCTTGTGCACTAGGGTATCTCGAACATCTCGCCAATTGTAGCCGGAGAGGTGTCTGAAGGTCAACTTCATCTTTCGATGGTCGAAGCAGATCCTTAGCACCATCAACACCACACGGGTTTCAGAGCACACGAAAACCAATGGTCCGAGGAAGCAACAGAGGAAACAAAAGTTTGGGGAAGGGCACACTCACTACAACAGGGTTGTGCGTGGCAGCAGGAGACCAGGGGAGAGGACGGCGCCATCGCACACATCAAGGAGACGGCAGCTTGTGCACGCGTCTGGAACTCCAGGAGGAGGCAGAAGTCCCTGGTGATGTTGGCAAGACGGTCGAGGGAGGCGGTGCCGGTCAGAGACGCGGCCACGGAGGGGAGGTGAGCAACGGTGCGTGGGGCCAAGGGCTTAACCAAGGACGACAGCTGCGAGCCAGCAGCCAATGGCGGAGACGAGCGGCTTGGGACGAATGCGAGAAGTAGGGTCGATGGCGATGAGGGGGCGCACGGAGCGTCTCGGGCTCCGAGACAACGAACTTGGGGGTAGAGGAGGTGCCAGCGGCTGGTGAGGCGAGCGGCACACACGCGACTGCAAGGTGAGGGAGGCACCAGGGAAGCTTGGGGCTAGGATTGGCGGGTGCCTGCTTGCGGCACAGGGGATGCGGCGGTGGGGCGACGGTGATCTGAGCGGCAGCAGAGGGCGGTCGCCGCCGCACGGAGCCGCGAGGCAGGGGTTCGGGGGAGGGCGCTGGAGGCCAAGGCAGGCGAGCATCGATGCGGAGAGGAGAGGAGAGGGTGTTGGCGTTCCAGGCGAGGGAGAGGCGTCGGATGAGAGGAGGGAGACGCGGATGGGGACAGGCTCGCGAGAAGGGGTAGGTGGGGCGAACGCAGGGTGGGCCAGGGAAAAACATCGGGGTGGGGGTTCGCGTTGTTCATACATGGGGGTGAGCGGGATGGTGTGCTAGGGGGTTGGTGACGTGGTCACGCAGGATTGGGGAACCGGGCAGGGGCGGCTCTTGATCAGGGGTGGGTGCGCGCGTGTGACGATGGGAGTTTGGTGCAGGTCGGATTGGTGCGGTGCGTCATGCGGGTGGTTATGTGTGGTTCCTCGCGTGAGTGCGGTGGCGGTGGGTTAGGTAGGGCCGACGGTAGGTAGGGTTAGGCTTAATTGATTTAGGGTTCGGGGTATAGGTAGCCAGCCGGGCTTTGGGGGCCTAGTGGGCTGCCTTGCCCGGTAAAACAGGTTTTGTTTTATTTATTTATTTTAAACACTTTTTTAAATATCTTTTAGACAAACAAAATATCTGGAAGAAACCGGGGTTTAATTTGAAATAGAGAAGGGGAGTAATTTAGAAAACAAACTAGGCTTTTAGAAAATAGTTTTAGGTAAACATATGCATGATGATGATGATGCTTAAATTCAATGTGGCATGATGACATGAGCATGCTATCATGATGATACATAAAAATAGAAACAACAAGTGATTTTCTAGTATGGTTTTCCTAGGGTGCTACAATTCGACACCACTAACAAGGGATCTCGTCCCCGAGATCTGCCTCATGGTACGGGGAAGAAGGCTGATGATCGGACCGCTTCTCTCTTTGTGTAGATCCTCGTGACACCACTAACAAATATTCTTGATCCATCTTGAAATTGTCGACATCACCAACAAGAGGTCGTTTTCACGTTCGTCGAGAGAGCACCCTAGAGAAACAAAGGACGAAGGTAAAGGTATCAAAAGATAAAGCCACCTCTAACTTCCGTGAGAGGAGAGAAAAGATGCAACTTAATCCAGTTCAATGTACAAGAGTGAATAGAATAAGTAGTCAGCATGGGGGCCAATCCATCACGCACCCAAACTATTACTCCGCACATGCCGTAGAAAAATCATGCAATCCATTCTCGGAATTCAGACTGAAGATCTCGGCAAGCGAGGTTCAGAAGCTTCGAAAAAAAGGAGTGATTCAGGCACTTCATTGGATATGGCGTAAAAGATGATGTCGTCTTGGAAACACCGGAAGATACAAAGTAAAACGTGTGAATAGACACCATGATTAGGTTCCGTGATGGTTCCATTTGCATGAGCAACACATGCTCAAGGTATACTCCAACTTCACCAATGCCCATCCTTCTCATAATGTTTTTCAATGATACGGATATCCGTCAAGGTGCAGATACAGATAAAGAGTTCAAGGACCAAAAAGATTGGATGAAGGGTACAACAAACAAGATGCAGATTTGATGATCGTAGCACCACCATTATAAAAGGAAGGAAGTAAAACCATGAAGGTACAACGGAAACCCAACCACGAGAAATCTTGAACTCGAAGAAACGTAAGGGAATAGATTCAAAACTCGCAAAGTTAAGAGGATAATAGCACAGAGGTAAGGAGTAAAAGCAAACCTAATCAGATCTATCCAACCAACTTTGTAAAATAGTTTTGACACTCTACATCAGTCGTTAGCTAGGTTATCCTACAGGCTGGACCAGTGGGGTATCGCAACTGTTGAGCTCTGATATGACTTTGTAACACCCTCGAATCGGCCCTATGCAGATTTTAGCGATTCCCGCCAAACTTACATAGAAACAGTCCAAAGATGCTCACCCGACACTTGCATGCGGGTGGAAAACAAAGTAATACCATTACACAATAGTTCACAGTTGTGACACCCCCGGGATCAGGGCTATACAAATCCTAGACCTCTATCTGATATAAGCCTAACCTAAACCTCAGAAGTATACAGATAAAGGGCCGGTAACATTACAGTGACCCTACGACACAAAAGTTATTACAGCAAGCTCATAACTGAGCGGAGAACCAAATTATTACAAGCAGAGGTCACTGACCACAAACATCAAACAACGGAAGGAAAGTTATGCTATTAAGTATAGCAAACTTAACAAATTGCTTGAGAGGCCTAAAGCATAACGATGATGTCCCAGTCCATAGATTCCAGGCTGCCGACTAGGAACCCCAAGCTACTCGTCGATGTTGATGCTATAACAAACTCTTCTTATATGGTAACACTTACCTACTGCAAAAGTATCAACAAAGCAAGGATGAGTACAGGGTGTACTCCGCAAGACTTATGGCTAGTAGGATTATTTTTCATAAAGCCATCTTTGTTTTATAAAACAAGAGGGACAAGAAGCTCGTCTAATCAGAATATTTAAAAGGGGATAAGAGAGCGACATCTCCAAAGAATTGATCATCGTCTTGATATCCACCAAAGTAATCCTCATATCACAACTAGGATCACCCCCTCGTACCCATAAGGAAGCATCCTTAAGCACATGTTGAAACCTCCAAGTTTTACGATTAGGTTAAAGTTCTCTATGATCTTCACATCCGTTCCCAAGTCATCCATAACCATGGACACGGCTTTTCAAAAATATTAATACCCTGTAGGGTTGTACAACTTTACCCACACGTACTAACCGACTCTTAATGCTAGAATCATTAGCCCTCTTCCTTGGAAGGCCGACAGAGGGTGGTTAGACACAACCTTTACCTTGCTTTCACCGAGACCATGAGTCACGCCCTAAGGAGTGTTCCGCCGTAACGGGTCAAATCCCGAAGCCGGTCCCTAGAGATGTGGGTGAGGTTGGTTTACCAGAGGAACCGCCTCAAGCAACCCCGGCCACGCTTACCTACCTATTATGATGCACCTCCTTCACCGCCTTCGAGAACAACCAAATATGCATATGTCGAATGGAACGCCCGAACTATGCGACTCATGGAATCTACTAGGCAAGTTAGTTACTCGTGGGGTTTTCAGGCTCCGTGTGGATGTACGCTCGTCTTGGTTCAAGAGGCTAGAACTCGGTCCTAGTGGTAGCGAGCATGGGACTACAAGAACCACATCCCACTATGGCCTCCCATACAAGCCTTAGCATGTTTAACCTTTACCACTAATCTTACCTCATTAGTATACCTCGTTCTCCTGTCATACTAGATTCTCTGCATTTGGTACATCTTATGGTTGAACCAGCATTGACAGCTAAGCAGGGCTAAGAAAGACACATATAGTAGCTCTAGCAGTGCACACAAACTGAACCTAGTTATGCTCGGAGTAGTGGATCAGGTAATATAAGCTCAAAGGGAGTAATGCAATAGATAGGATACTCTATCTACCGATAAAAGACCACAGTGGAATCGTATGCATCATGGCAAGAATGAAATACTTTCAAAATCATAGGATTGTTTAATGGTGGGGTGTTGCTTGCCTTTGCCTGTTGATACCTAGAGATAGATCTTTGGAAGTCTTGTACTTAACTTAGTTACATTTTGTCAAGTATTGTTTGTTGATCTTTGATGGTTTTGACCTCGGTCTTCGATCTCGATCTCGATATCATATTTTAACAGGAAGAAATAAACACCAAAAAGAAAGGGGAAACAACAATCAACACATGGCATCGATGCAATGCTCAGGCAATATGATGATATGAAACGTTAAATAGTATTGAAATGAAACCCTATAGCACGCTTGACAATTTAAATGGAGTTCCGAGGGGTCCAAACCCTAATATGGGAGAGACCCCGGAATCACCTACGGGATTCACTTTGTTTTCTAATTAAACTTGTCCTGAAAGTTTTTGAACAATGCATGATTTTTATTCTATTGTGTAGATCTCATTTTTCTGAACATTTTGATATATTATACATATTTTTCTGACTTATAATTAATTAGTTATTGATTTAATAAGATTTAAACCTTTTTATAAATTATTAAAACAAATTAATAAACTTTTATTGCATCAGCGCAGATGAAGGCTAACGTCACCACGGGGTCAGAGACTTTTCTCACTAGGGCTGTGTCTAGCCCCAAAGGCTGACTTGTGGGGCCAGGTCAACGTAAGCAGCCACTGTGGCCAACCTTGGTCGACGCCACATCATCGACGGTAGAAACCAGCCAGGTGGTGGCCAGCGACATCGACGGAGGGCACGCGGAGCTGCGGGACTAGGCGCGTTTGAAGCGAGCATGCACGCTGAGCCTAAAGGTGGCAAAGGCACCCTAAAATGGTCACAGGAGCACGGGTTGCGATGGTAAGAGGTGGCGGTGCTTGCAGCACGATGACAAGCGACGGCTGCACCGTGCGAGGAAGAAGGAGGGGAGGTGCATGAGCACCAGGGGCTCACCACGAGGCGGACATAGGGGTTGGCGAGGAGCGGGGTGGCCGGAGTTGGCGGCGATTGACGAGGCGAGCTTCATCAGGTCGGGGAAGATGGACGTCATTGGGCTCGATTGAGGGCACGCCGACCCGATTCTTTCGGCTAGGATGATCAGCACGGTGAGGCGGACCTTCCAGGCGCTAGGGTGAGGCTCGGGGGGGCCTACAATGGTGACGATGGATGGCGACTGCAGCGACTAGGGTTCGGGCCCGGACGGAATCTGCGCGAGAGAGAGCTCGAGGGGAGATGATAAGAGCGGGGGAGGATAAGGAGGGCACGACGCGATGTTCTTACCCTCATGGGGCATCATTGGCACGCATCACATCGGCTGGCAGCGATCGATGGCGAGTGGCACGCCAGGCAGCTGCTTGCCGTCATTTGCGAAGATGATGAGGCGAAGGGGTATGCGGGCTTGGGCTGCTGCTGGGCCAAGCTGGGCCGCGACTGGGCTACAGGTGCTACGCTGAGCGGCAGAAAGAGGAAGAGAGGAGATGGGCTGGCCTAGTTTTGCTACATGCTTTATTTTTATTTCTGAAATCATTTTCCATTTATTTTTCTCTAGTTTCTCTTTTGTATTTAATGCCAAATCTGTTTTGGCTCAATTCAAAATAATAGAGGTTTACAAATATTTTGGAAAACATTCAGGGGCCCTTATAATCCATTTGGGCTCCAAATATTTTGTAGTTTTCGAAATTTAAACTATTTTGAATTGCTTTTAGAGAGGGAGGAGAAATAGCTCTGATTTTAGGGTTTTGCATTCTTTTCTTTCATGTAATTTTAAAAGATGATGCTCATGCAATGCACAATCAAAGCCCTAATTGAGATTAACTAAAACTGGGGTGTTACAACGATGGAACCCACAGAAACATATATATACAACAACAACTCCACAAATCAAGAATACAGATATATAGTACTAAGATCCAAATCTCCTTGAAAATGATACAACATCCGAGTATGAATAAGAAGCAAACTGAGCTAAGAGCTCTGAAGAATAATCAATGGCGTCCATAACCCTTCACAAGCCAAGCCGGAAGGGTAACCCAGCTAACAACGTCGAACTCATAACTGTTAAACAAAAGGGATGCCGACAAAGGACAAAGGAAAAAGGGAGTGGTCGGTACTGAGGCCAGTACACAGCGAGTCTAAAATTCGACGGCTCCCGCCTACATAGGTATGGTGAACTAAAGCGGCAGCGAAACAAGCACTAAACAATCTATAGAGACTCGATACAACTATCGGCTATCAGAGAGAGGTAAGAAAGACCTATGCGGGACCAACCTGATACTAACATCAATCATACTCATCCTGGTATTTCCCCTCGAGACCAAATGAGGAAGTCAAAACGAGGAACTCACATAGTTGGTAGTTTTATTCATTCCATTATAGCTGTAGAACTTACTAGTCAGATATAGATAGCATGAGTCATCCTGATATCATAAGCAGTGGGCAGTTTTAGTTAACCATTCCGTTGTAGTTGCAATACTTACTAGTCGATACTCGCATCCACTCAACGGCCTAATCCTCGAAGAAGCAAAGTACTAAAAGAAACACTAGATGCACTATTTAATACTACGGTAGAAGATCCGGCATGTTCATGATATGATGCATGCCATGGAAAAGATGTGACGCAACTAGGCAATATTAAGCGGAACCGGGGTATCGACAATGAATTTGAAGGTTCATGTTGTTTAGGTACCCCACAATTTTAATGTTGACTTAATAAGGCCAATATAAGGCTAGAATAGTCCGCATATGGTCTTCATATTTAATTTAGGTGAATCATCTAAATACCCCCAAACAACCACAATATGCATGCGAGAATGAACAATTTAATATGTAACAAGTTTATATTTCATTTTATAAAATAGGGCATAGAAAAGGGGATCACACATCTCGGATGGACGATCTAGGAGTTTCGAGGGGATCGGGTTCGGTCTCGATCTTTGTACTCCGGGCGTGGGGTCTGCGGTCTCTATGTGGGCGATCTTGCCGGTTCCACCTCGGAGGCCTTAGGGTGTGTTCGGTTCGGGAACGAAGTGGAATGGAATGTAATGGTTCCGTTCCACTAGAATGGGTTGGTTCCATTCTCGTGTTTAGTTGAGTCAAAAAAGTAGAATGGAACGGTTCCGTTCGGTGTTCGGTTGAGACAAATATTAGAATGGAATGGCTAGATTTCATGGTTCAGACAGTCAATTTACGCTAATCACTTTCATATATACAAAACAATATATTGCCAAAATTTACCGTTTATATAGCTATATTAAAAAAAGAGAATATTTTTAGTCTAAGACTATTTTTCCCTATTTTTTCTCTCACTACCAATGGTCTTCCCTCCCTGCCCTTTTGCTAGTCGTTGCCTGCCCGCTGCCGGCCGCGGCTAGCCCGCCGCCGGCCGTCGCCCACCCGCTTTCGGGCCGCCGCCTGCCCGCCCGCTTTCTGGCCGCCGCCCGCCCGCCCGCTTGCTCTGCCTGCCGGCTGTCGTCGCCAGGCCGCCATCGCCAGCGCACCTGCTCGCTGTCGGCCGCCGCCTGCCCGCTTCCTGGTCTGGCCGCCGCCCGCTTGCTAGACGTTGGACCGCCTGATTTCCTAGCCACCATCGCTCGATTTTACTGGCCACCGTCGCCTATTTCCTCCATGCGCCCGAGGAGCACGGGATGGGATTAGGGCTGGGAGAGAGCGATTAGCGGGAGGGAACGCGCACGTTCCACCGATTTGGTGGAACGGGTGGGTTCCGAATCTGAAGGGAACATTCCCATTCGTGGAACCACTAGGTTCCGTTCCTCTCACCTAACCAAACACAGGAACGGGCTCTGGGTGTAGAACGGTTCCATTTCGTTCCACTTGGTTCCACCAACTGAACACACCCTTAGTGTTCTAGCTCTGAGGGTCGGTGGCGAGCTTGCAACGACACCAGGTACTCGTGACTCCCTTCAAGCATTGGAGATCTTGGCGGCATTGTGCCGGAGTCCTTGTCCACTTGTCGATCTTGTGCACCAGGGTGTCTCGAACATCTCGCCAATTGTAGCCAGGGAGGTATCCGAAAGTCAACTTCATCTTTTGGTGGTCGAAGCAGATCCTTAGCACCATCAACACCACTCGGGTTTTAGAGCACACGATAACCAACACAACGAGGCAACGGACGAAACAAAAGTTCGGGAAGGGACACTCGTTGCAGCGGGGTTGTGCGTGGAAGCAGGATACTAGTGCGAGGACGGCGCCAGCACACACATCAAGGAGACGGCGGCTTGCGCGCGCATCTGGAACTCGAGGAGGAGGCAGAAGTCCCTGGCGGAGGCGTTGGCGAGACAGACGAGGGAGGCGGTGCCGGCCAGAGACACGACCGGGGAGGGAGGTGAGCAACGACGCGTGTGGCCAAGGGCTTGACCAAGGACGGCGGCGGTGAGCCAGCAGCTGGTAGTGGAGACGAGCGGCTCGGGAGGAACGCAAGGAGTAGGGCCGATGGCGACGAGGGGGCGCGCGGAGCGTCTCGGGCTCCAGGGCGGCGAACTTGGGGGTAGAGGAGGTGCCAGCGGCCATTGAGGCGAGCGGCGCACGTACGACTGCGAGGTAAGGGCGGTGCCAGGGAAGATTCAGGCTAGGCCCATGTCAGATCCCTCAAGATATCTAACACAAATTAACTCCCGATGTGGAGACCCAACGATCAATTTGGGGATTTCTAAGGGGAAAAACTAAAAACGATAAGCAAAGCTAGGGTTGAACCCGAGATATTTTTCCGATAGCTCTGTCTTGCCCAGACAAGGGACTTATATGTCATAGCTTACAGTAGTCCAGTAAAACAGTTGTTACCCGAAAGAAGGAGATAAACAGTAAGGTAAACTACTAATTGAGTGGGGAGGTAACTATGACGTCAGTATTCATCTAAGCCGTCCATTCGTCTTCTTCACTCTCCACCATTCGATCTCCATCATCTCTGAAGGGTTTGGTTTCTGAATGTGTTGCCATGACAGTAGCAGTCTTCAGGTTCTGACATTCCTTCGCCCTTAAGATCACACTTGACCTCGAGTGTGTTTTTCTGGGAACCATGATTGTATTGTGTTGGCGAAGAATGTTGGAAATACCCTTTTGATGAAATCAGCATCTTCCCAAGAAGTATCTTCTGGTGTTAGGTTTTCCCATTCAATCATCCACTGTGCTATCAGTATGCCGTTGCGGGGCAAGGACCTTGTTTCTAGAACAACGATAGGTTCTCTCTTAATTGTTCCATCAGGACCAACTAGAGGGAGATTAGGCATGGGTACAACAAGTTTACCATGGTGCTTCTTTAGCTGTCTCACGTGGAAAACATGGTGAATCTTGACTTCATCAGGTAGAAGCAGCTTGTAGGCAACGTGGCCAATTTTTTGGAGGATTTTGAATGGCCCATAGTATTTGGTTGCCAGCTTAATTGCTTGCCGCAGACCAAATGAAGCCATGCGGTAAGGCTGCATTTTGAGGTACACCATGTCACCTATTGCAAATTCCCTTTCTGTTCTTTGCTGATCTACATATTTCTTCATTTTTGTTTCTGCTTGCTGTAAATTGGCCTTCAATTGGCCTAACATCTTTTTGTTTAGCACTGAGGAAATCTGCAGCATCAGTGTCAGTAGGACCAGCAATAGCCACTTCACTTATCATAGGAGGTGGGAATCCATAGAGAGCCTTAAAGGGGGTGCTTTTGAGTGCAGTGTGGTAAGTAGTGTTGTACCACCACTGTGCTAGAGACAGCCAGTTTGCCCATTTCTTTGGATTTTGAAAAACCATACATCTCAAGTAATTTTCAAGACATTGGTTGACCCTTTCTGTTTGGCCATCACTCTATGGGTGATAAGCTATGCTCAATTTCAGCTTAATGTCCATTGCCTTGAATATGTCTTGCCACATGTGACTGGTGAAGATTCTGTCCCTGTCTATACTATGCACAATGGAGGGCCATGGTTTGTGAACACAGTATCTAAGAATGCTTGAGCCACTATGTGAAATGTGTATAGATGAGCTAATGGGATAAAGTGAGCAAATTTGGTGAACCTGTCCACAATGACCATGATAACTTCCTTGCCATTTGATTTGGGTAAACCCTCTACAAACTCCATTGTGATGTGTGTAAAGGCCATATCAGGTTTCTCCAATGGTTGTAGAAGTCCAGGGTAATGACAAGTTTCTCCTTTGGCTCTTTGGCAGATTGGGCATTCAGTGATGAATGTTGTAATGTCCTTCTTCATCCCTGTCCAATGGAAGATTCCCTTTATCTTTTGATAGCTTGCTACAATACCAGAATGGACCCCTACAGGTGAAGTATGCAGAGATTCCATAATTTGTTGCTTAAGTATGGGGTCATTGCACACATGAATCTTGCCCTTGTATCTCAGAATGCCAATATGCAAGGTGTAATCCTTGTCTGCAGTAGGACTAATGGTTAATTTTTCAGTAGCTGGGTACACTGTGAGTCACCCACATAGCTCTTCTCCACAATTTCTATCCAAGATGGTACCACAACTGATGTAGCCATAATTGAGTGGTCCTTTCTACTAAGAGCATCTACTGCTTTGTTTTCACTGCCTTTTTTGTATTCTATCTTGTAATCAAACTCCAGGAGTTTCAGTAATAATTTGTGTTGGATGCCCTCTGGGACCTTTTGGTCAATGATGAATTTCAAACTTTTCTGGTCAGTTTTGATGAGTAATTTTGAACCCAAGAAATAGTGGCGCCATCGTTTGAGGGCTTCTAATATAGCCATAGCATCCTTGTCGTATGTGGACATGGCTGCAAACTTGACACCAATAGCTCTGCTGAAGTAGGCAATAGGTTTGCCTCTTTGCATCAAAACGACTCCAATGCCAGTACCACTTGCATCTGTCTCAAGGGTGAATGGTATAGAGAAATCAGGTAGAGCTAGTACAGGAGCCGTGACCAATATATGCTTAAGCTGATGGAATGCTTGGGATTGTGCTTCTGTCCAATGGTATGCATCTTTCTTAAGCAAATCCAAGAGAGGTCGACAAACTAGGCCATAGTCCTTAACAAATCTTCTGTAATATCCTACTAAGACCAATAAACTTCTTAATTGGGTGATTTTTTTGGTTGTGGCCAACTCTGGACTGCTTCAATTTTCTTAGGATCAGTGGATACTCCTTATCCAGAAATCACATGACCCAGATATTCCACTTGTGGTGTTGCAAAAACACATTTGGATTTCTTGGCAAATAGTTTGTTTGCTCTCAGTGTTTCCAGTACTAGTTGCAAGTGTTGTAAGTGTTCTACATAGCTCTTGTTGTAGATGAGGATGTCATCAAAGAAGACAAGAATGAATTTTCTGAGGTAGTTGGCAAAAACCTTGTTCATCAAGGACTGGAATGTTGCTGGGGCATTAGTTAGCCCAAATGGCATCACCAAATATTCAAAATGTCCAAAATATGTCCTAAAGGCAGTTTTTGAAATGTCCTCTGGCCTCATTCTTATCTGATGGTACCCTGATCTGAGATCCAGTTTGGTGAAGTATTTAGCTCCATGTAATTCATCTAGAAGGTCTTCTATGACTGGTATAGGAAATTTGTTTTTGATTGTTTGTGAGTTCAGTTTCCTATAGTCAATGCACAATCTCCAAGTGCCTTCCTTCTTTTTCACCAAGATAGCTGGTGAAGCATATGGGCTCTCACTGTGTCTGGTGATACAAGCTTCTAGAAGTTGTTTAATTTGTTCCTCCATCTCATTCTTTTGCTTATGTGGTACCCTATAAGGCCTGACAGCAGGTGGAATAGAGCCCTCTTTCAGGGGAATTGAATGATCACATGTTCTTTCAGGAGGTAGTTCTGTAGGTTCCTCAAAGACATCTTGGAATTCAATCAGTAATTCTTCCACTTCATGTCCAGTGGTGTTGGTTGTGTCAGGTTCAGCTAGGTTGGTGGACATAGGAAATAGATAATATCCCACTGCTCCTAATTGTTTCCCTTTGTGTAACATGCTGACCTTGATTGACTCCACCCCTTTCTTGAAGGCTGCATCAAGAAGTGTTATTTCATTTCTATCATCTAGAAGCAATGTTAGCTTTCTTTGCTTCAGGTCCATTTTGAATGGACTATGGGTATATAACCAGTCACAACCAAACACTATGTCATATCCCTGCAGCTGGATGACCTTGAACTGATTTGAAAAGGAATGTCCTTGGGTTGTATATGTTGTCACATGAATGTGTGAACCTGATTGTAATTCTCCTCCTCCTGCTACCTTGATAGTTTCCATTGGGTTGAGCTCAATGTTGCATGTTGTTCTTGTTGCAAATTTGAGGCCAATGAAAGTGTGAGTGCTTCCTGAATCCACTAGTGCCACAGATGTTTTGCCCCCAATGTTCACCTTCAATGTGAAAGTAGAGATACTAGTTTTTCCTTTGACTGCCTACAGGGAAATGTGCATGAATTCTGCATTGGAATTGTTACTAGGTTCAGGGGTTTCACTCTGTTCCTGTTCCTCTGAATCTGGCTGTTGGTCTTGCTCTGCATCTCCTTCAGTTTCTGCAGTCATTAGGTTTAGTTTCTTGTATTATGGACATCTGTGGCCAAATAACCACTTGGCTCCATAGTATTTGCATAGGCCTGGTTCTGGAAATTTGACTTCCTGTTTTGCCACAGGTTTGGTTTCATTGTCCTTTCTAAGCACTGGTTGTTTAGTTGGCTTTGGTTTGGTGTAATTTGGAGTGTAATTGCTACTCCTTAGGTAAGTTGTGGCAGGAGAGAATTTTCTTGTATTTTGTTGGGCTTGTACTCCTTTCTCCATATCTCTAGCGTATTCCGTAGCCTGGTATAATGTGTGTGGTTTCAATGGCTTGAGGTAATGCTTAATTTCGTCCCTTAGTCCATTTTTGTAGCACTTAACATAATATCCTTCTGTGACTCCTGGATATTCTTTTCTGTATGAGGACATTTTCTCCTCAAACTTATCAGTGTACTGAGCAACAGTGTTGCTTCCTTGTTTGATGGAATTGAAATTCTCAACTACATCATAAGAGCTGTCCCCCGAGAATCTTTGCACTATGACTTCACATAATTGTTTCCAGGTGAGGTTTTCTCCTAAGACTCCTGAATGTCGAAGCCATACATCCGCTCTGCCAGTCAAGTACATCTGAGCATAGTCAAACTTGGCCTCCTCTGGAACATAAACCATGGCAAAATATTTTTCTGTGGTTCTCAACCATTCCATGGGGTTACTTCCATCAAATCTAGGAAAATCCAGCTTTGGTGGTTTTGCTATTGATCTATAGAACTGGGCATCTCTATCTTGGTAATACTGCCTATCATTCCTGCAGTTCCTCTATTGTTGTTGTGGAGCATTTCTGAATTCTCCTTGAGCATGATGTGCTGGTGGGTAATACTGGGGGTGTTCATATTGGTTTGGTCCTTGGTGATGGTATTGTTGCTGGTATGGTTGTGGTTGGTGTTGTATCTATGGAGGATAAAGTTGTTGTTGTTGATAGAAGTGAGGCTGGACAAATGCGTGTTGGGTTGCTAGTAGTACTGTTGTTGATGCCAGCCACAATTTCCCTGTGGGTACTGAGGTTCTTGATAATGCTGTGCATAGTACTGCTCCTCCTGCTGGTAGCCGTACCTTCTGTCATCCTCTCCATAACCAGCAGTCTCAAATTATGGTTGTTGAAAATTGTGTGGTGCAGGTGCTTCATTGTGGTTGGTGTTGCTTTGCTGATGTTGCTCCTGGCGGCCCATTCGCCTCCATATTGGTGTTCCCCTTTCCAAAGGTGCGGATTTTCTATTTGGAGTAGTAGGTTGTTCATGTATAATGCTAGTTTCTAGCCTTGTTGGAGTTGGATGTTTCTCTGGCACCACAGATTCAGGTGGTTTACAGGATGCCGGTTGTTGCTGCATCAGTTTCTCCATGTGGACAATCATCTCTTCCATGCGAGTTAGAGTGGATTTTACCTCCGTTACTTCGGTTGTCAAATCGGTGACTTGAGTTGTTAATCCCATGACTTGTCCGCCCATTGCTTCCACGTCGAGGCGAATTGCTTCAACCTCTGCCGCATCATCCTTGTCGTCGTTCTTCGACTTTGGCATTTGGAATCGAGTTGTGACTCCGGAATTTTACCGCAGGAACGAGTCCTGGAACCCTCGTCAGAGACCGATTCCCTTCCGCCACCAGCGTTCCTCGCCAACCAATTGACACACGAACCAAGGCTATCCATGGGATTTTACAGCAGGAGGAGATGTTCTCCGGCAACCATGACAGGAACTTGATTTGCGTCTGAATGTTGCCGCCGCCGCCAAGCCACCACCGTCGACCCCGTCAATCCAGATGTTGCCACTGCCAGCGCCATCGTCGACCAACACCACCGCCGCGATAAGGGTGGAGAGGGTGGGATTTCCCGCGAGAGCCCAACCACCTCGCCACTCCAAATCGAATCGCCTCCGATCTGGAGTTTGGTGAACTCCAGAAATTTTTTGTAGCCAAGAATCGATTGCTTCTGATACCAATTTTTCAGATCCCTCAAGATATCTAACACAAATTAACTCCCGATGTGGAGACCCAATGATCAATTTGGGGATTTCTAAGGGGAAAAACTAAGAACGATAAGCAAAGCTAGGGTTGAACCCGAGATATTTTTCTGATAGCTCTATCTTGCCTAGGCAAGGGACTTATATGTCATAGCTTATAGTAGTCCAGTAAAACAGTTGTTACCTGAAAGAAGGAGATAAACAGTAAGGTAAACTACTAATTGAGTGGGGAGGTAACTATGACATCAGCATTCATCTAAGCCATCCATTCGTCTTCTTCACTCTCCACCATTCGATCTCGATCATCTCTGAAGGGTTTGGTTACTGAATGTGTTGCCATGACAGTAGCAGTCTTCAGGTTCTGACAGCTCGGCAGGCGCCTACTGGCAGTGTAGGGGATGCTGCGGCGGGGCGACGGTGGCCTGAGCGGTAGTGGAGGGCGATCGCTTCCACACGGAGCTACGAGGCGAGGGTTTAGGGAAGGGCGCTGGAGGCCGAGGCAGACGAGCAGCAAGGCAGAGAGGAGAGGAGAGGAGAGGGCGTGGCATTCCAGGCGAGGGAGAGGCGCCGAACGAGAGGAGGGAGACGCGGCTCAAGAAGGGCTCGCGAGTAGGGGTAGGTGGGGCGAACGCGGGGTGGGTCCAGGGGAAAAACATGGGGGTGGGGGTTCGTGTTGTTTGTACGCGGCGATGAGCGGGATGGCGGGCCAGGGGGTTGACGACATGGTCACACGTGATTGGGGAACCGGGCAGGGGTGACTCTCGATCAGGGATGGGTGCGTGCGCGTGACAGTGGGAGTTTGGTGCGAGTCGGATTACTGCGCCGCGCTACGTGGGTGGTTGTGTGTGGTGCCTTGCGTGAGTGTGGCGGTGGTGGGTTAGGTAGGGATAGCAGTAGGTAGGTAGGGTTAGGGTTAACTGGTTTAGGGTTTGGGTAGTAGGTGGCCAGCCAGGCTTTTGGGGCCTGGTGGGCTGCCTCCCTCGGTAAAACAGGTTTTGTTTTATTTATTTATTTTAAACACTTTTGTAAATATATTTTAGACAAACAAAATGTTCGTAGAAATTGGGGTTTAATTTGAAATAGAGAAGGGGAGTAATTTAGAAAACAAACTAGGCTATTAGAAAATAGTTTTAGGCAAACATATGCATGATGATGCTCAAATGCAATGTGGCCTGATGACATAAGCATGCTATCATGATGATAAACAAAAATAGAAACAACAAGCGATTTTCTAGTAGTGGTTTTCCTGGGGTGCTACACCACCTAGGATGAATTTTTACTAGCAGTACACAACCATTTCATCAGAATTCAACATCAAGTCCTAGTCCACAGATTGCTTCATATCACTCAGACAGGAACAATGGAAGATTATGTTCACCGTTTTGCTAACTTGGTTGATCAGATTTAAGCATATGATATGAAGCCAGACCCTGTCCACTACACCACAAAATTCTTGGATGGTCTACACCCCGTTGTGCGAGTTATGGTGGCTATTCAGTAGCCAAAGGACCTAGACACTGCTTCCACCTTAGCTTTGCTGCATGAAGAGCTTGTAGGAGATTTGACAATGCACCAGAATACGCACCACCATGCGTCATCCTCGAGAAGAGCATCACCATAGTTACAACCGTTGCTATTACCTCCACCACCACCACCTCCTCCTTCCCGATGGGTGTGCAAATCAATGGATGAGAATCGACTTGCTAAAACTCGCAGAAGTTCAACTGATGATAGGTGGACTAGTTTAAAAGCTTACAGAAGATCAAAGGGCTTATGTTTTGTGTGTGGTGGGAAGTGGGGCAAGGACCACCAATGCAAGGGCTCCATCCAACTCCATGTTGTGTAGGAGATGCTTGAGTGTATCCAAACTGAAGATTCAGACAACACTGACAGTAATCCTGATGAAACTCCACCTAGCCAACAATTGATGATGCTCTCTTGTGCTGCCACAAATGCCACCAAAGAACCTGTGAAATCCATGAAGATCAAGGTGAATATTCAGGGGTAGGATCTACTATTTCTCATCAACTATAGCAGTTCCACTTGTTTTGTTGATACCAAGGTGGTGGAGAACTTCTCTGGGAGACATCAGCTACAAAAACCACTATATGTACAAGTGGTAGGGGTATTCTTACATGCACTGAGTATTTTCCTAATCTCAATTAGCAGACACATGGGCATAATTTCTCAGATTCATTTAAGGTTCTAGCCTTGGAAAATTATGATGGCATAATTGGATTAGACTGGTTAGCACAATACAACCCTATGATTACTCATTGGGGCCATCGTTGGATAGCATTGCAGCATGGGAATGAACTAGTGGTGCTCCATGGTGAAGAAGGCTCTTCTACAATTCATGCTATGATGGAATTGCACATTACCCAAAACAACAATGGTACTGAACCTACTATACTGACACCGGGAATACAGAACCTTTTGGAACAGTTCTCTGAAGTGTTCGTCATCCCAACTGGGTTGCCACCTCGCTGGCGTTATGATCATCACATTCCTCTTATGCCTAGTGCACGACCGGTATCCATGCGTCCTTACCATGTAGCTCCATAACTAAAGTCAGAATTAGAGTGCCAAATCCAAGAACTGTTAGATCAAGGGGTTATCACTCATAGTAATAGCGCCTTCGCATCCCCTGTGATTTTTGTACGGAAGTAGGACAAGAGCTGGCGACTGGTGGTTGATTACCGTCACCTGAACGTGCTCACCATCAAGGGGAAATATCCTCTTCTAATCATCAACGAGTTACTCGATGAACTAGCTGGAGCGCAGTGGTTCTCCAAGTTAGATCTGCATGTTGGGTATCATCAAATTTGGTTGGCTCCTGGTGAGGAGTTCAAGACAACGTTTCAACTCACAGTGGCCATTATGAGTTCAAGGTAATGGCTTTCGGTATGACGGGAGCTCCAGCTACATTTCAGCACGCCATGAACGCCTCTCTGGCCCCGGTGTTGCGCAAGTTCGTGCTAGTCTTCTTCGATGATATTCTCATGCGACTTATGAAGAGCACTTGAAGCATGTGTAGTCTGTGCTCGAGATATTGCAGTGGGATAAATGGCAGGTTAAAATGACCAAGTGTGCATTTGCCTAGGAGAAAATTGCTGATTTGGGGCATGTCATATCCGCTGCTGGTGTTGCAACTGAGGATACCAAGATTGAGAACATTCAATCATGGCCGCGTCCGGCAAATGTCAAGGAATTGCGGGGCTTCTTAGGACTGTCAGTGTATTATTGCAAATTCATCAAGCATTGCACCATCCTTGGTCAATCGCTTACTTCCTTGCTTAAGAAGGGTACCCTCTTTATTTGGACTGATATCGAAGAGACAACATTCCAAATACTGAAGAGTGCGCTCACTTCCACACTGGTTATCGCTCTTCCGGACTTCTCAGCCCAGTTCGTCATCGAGACTGATGCTTGTGATGTTAGCATAGGTGCGATCTTTTCTCAGAAGGGGCACCCTCTCGCTTTCTTCAACTGGGTGCTTGGCCCATGCAATAGGACACTCTGAGTGTATGATAAAGAGTACTTGTCAATTTTGCTCACGTACATCAATGGTGCTCTTATTTGCAGCTAGTGGAATTCACCATCAAAATAGACCACAAGAGTTTGACCCATTTACAAGATCAACACAGTGATTGGCAACAGAAGGCGCTCACCAAATTAACGGGTTTGCAGTACAAAATCATCTATAAGAAGGGCGCCCTCAATGGTGCTGTAGATGCGCTTTCAAGGAAACCACCTCACAGCTCTAAAATTTTGGTGGTCTCCACGGTGCAACCTGTGTGGCTTAACCGTGTTGCAACCAGCTATACTCAAGACCCTTATGTGCAATCTATTCTCCAGAAACTGGTGGTCGACCCCTTGTCTGAACCTGAGTACACACTTCGTGATGGTCTGTTGTGCTATAAGAATAGGATTTGGGTGGGTGTTGACTCTGCCTTATAGACTCAGATAATCACCGCTTTCCATGATAGCCTAGTTGGAGGCTACTCAGGCTTGCTAGTGACCTACCGCGGAATCATATCTCTATTCAAATGGTCGTCAATGAAGGAAGCTGTTAAGGAGTTTGTGAGGAAATGTCACACTTGTCAGAAGGCGAAACCTGAGCGCACTTTACCACCTGGGTTGCTTCAACCATTGCCGGTCCCTTTAGGCCCATGGGATATGGCAACGACGGACTTCATTAACGGGTTGCCGCCATCGCGTCACTACAACTGCTTGCTTGTGATTGTGGACAAGTTGTCCAAGTACGCTCATTTCATCCCCCTAAGCATCCTTATATTGCAAGCAAGGTTGCAGAGCTATTTGTCTACAATATTTACAAATTACATGGTATGCCACTTTCCTTGGTATCTGATAGAGACCCAGTTTTCACAAGCCAATTTTGGCAGTCCGTATTCAAAGCTACGGGCACACAACTTCATCTCAGTATAACTCATCACCCTAAATCTGATGGACAGGCGGAACTAGTAAATCAGTCTATTGAGTGCTATCTCAGATGTTTCCTAAGTGTTTGTCCTAATCATTGGTCTAAAGGATTTCACTGTGTGAGTTCTGGTATAACACCAATTGGCATAGCTCTCTTGGGGAAAGACCATTGAAGTAATCTATGGGAGGCAGCCTTGCTACTTTGGCATTACAGAAACAGATCGCATTGCGTCAGTTGATATTCAAGCTTGGCTTTAGGAACGTTCTCTAATGATTGCTTCTGTTCGACAACATCTTCTTCAAATGCAACAACGAATGAAGCATCAGGCCAACAAGAAGTGCTCTGAGAGGGTTTTTGCTGTGGGAGATCGAGTTTTCCTCAAGTTGTAGCCCTACGTTCAGACCACGGTGGAACATCGCGCCAACCACAAACTATCATTTAAGTATTTTGGGCCCTTCTGTGTCATGGATCGCATTGGATAAGTGGCATATAAGCTTGATCTTCCCCCTACGAGAAGAGTTCACCCGGTCTTCCATGTTTCTCAATTGAAACCTTGCCTTGGTCCAAGTCATCGTGTTTTGCCTCAACTTCCTGATTGTGACTCTATTTATCAAGTGCCAGTAAAGGTTTTGCTGTAGCATGTTCGTCAGAATGGGTTACACACAGTGGTGCAAGTTTTGGTGCAATGGAGTGGCTCGTCCGAGGACATGGCTACTTGAGAAGACCTTGACACTATCCAGCGATAGCTTCCTCTCATGCTTGCTTGGGGACAAGCAGGCATTCAAGACCCGGGGATTGTCAATGAACCTGCATCTCCTATCAACTACACAACAGCACCAAATAAGGAGGATAACCAGAAGGTGCGACCCAAGAGACAGAGACGGGCTCTAGGCTGGCTCGAGGGCCACGTGATGGGCTAACCGAGCCTTGTAACTTCCTGTCGAGTTGAGAGCTATTTAGTGAGATCGCTAGCTCTGGGTAAAACTTGGCTTGTAAGGAATGAACAAACATGATGGATGTGCATAATGAACTAGCTTGGAGGGAGGTCGGGAGGAATGAGCTTGATCCCCAATATATTGCAAAATTCCCTAATCCTCTGCATATTCTAGTAGAAATCTAGTGTAGATCCACGGGGATCTTACAATCTCTAGCCAAGGGATCCTCTCAATACTCCCACCTTCTAAATATCTCCCCTTTCTTCTCAGCTGCCCTCGTTGATTCTTGCTGTTGACCTCGCGCACGTACTCCTTATGGTATCATCCCTCGAGGCTACGTCAGAGCTGGCAAGATGGTCGTTCTCTCTCTCTCTCTCTCTCTCTCTCTCTCTCTCTCTCTCTCTCTCTCTCTCTCTCTCCTGGCCAGCCACCTCAAGGTACTGATGCTCGCTGCTGTGGTCGTCGATTGGGGATCATATTGTGCTATTCGGTTTTTGTTTGATTATAATTATCTTCTTATAATGATCCTCTCTGTGGTAACTATAATACTTATCTATTAGTATTTTTATCTTTCTAAAATATACATTGCTCGAAGTATATTCATCTTTCTCAATTATACATTGCTCGGGGTATTTCCCTCTTTCTCAATTATATATTGCTTAAAGCATCAGTTTCCCTTTCTTGCAGATTACTTTGGTAGATGGTTGCCACAAGGTAGGCAATGTACAAATTTGTGCTTCTCCTTTGATACAGGTCAGTTTGGCTGTTGAAAGGATCGTATGGGCACCTAGAGGGGGGGGTGAATAGGTGCTACTTCAAATTTTACTCTTTTTCAAATTAGGGTTTGACAAGAAAGGTAAATTCTCTAGATTATGAAACTAAGGTGAATTTCCCTATATGACAAACAAGCACAAACTAAACAACAACTAGATAAGTAAAGTGCGGTAAAGGATAGAAGTAACCAAAGTGGAGCACACAGAGACACAAGGATTTGTTTCCCGTAGTTCCTTCCTTTTGAGGGGAAGTATGTCTACGTTTGGAGAGGGGGTGGTTTCAAACCACCAACGCCACGAGAGGCCTCCCTTGTTCTCTGATGAACCTCACCCCAACGGGTTCGATTCACCTCTTCCACTATAGGCAACCTTCGAGGTGGAAGCCGGCACCTTTACAACGAGTTCGGGGCACACATCCACAACTTAATTGGAGGCTCCCAAATACAAGCAAGCTGTCAAACAATCAAAGACAAGCTTGTAAGAACCAAATCAAAACCTAGGGTTTCCAACGCAACACTAGAGCATGGGGGCCCCCAAGTGAATGAGGGGGAAATGAAGATCTCTCTTGGTGAAGCTGTAGATCAAGGCCTCCTCCTTCGATTCTCCAAAGATCAAAGACTTTGGATGGTTGGATGAAGAGATCTTGTTGATTTGGTGGCTCAAATGGACATGGTGTTCTTGAGGTGGACGAGCAACTGAAATAAGAGGATAAGGTCCTCTATTTATAGCCCTTCCGTCGGCGAACCGTTTTTCTGACCGTTGGAGAAGAAGCAGACCGGAGACTCCGGTCACCACACCGGAGACTCCGGTCAACCTCCGGACCAGCCTCCGGGCCTATCGACAGAATGACCCAGCCCAGTTGGGAGCCAAGTGGACCGGAGACTCCGGTCCCTCTACACCGGAGACTCCGGCCTGAGACACGGACCGGAGACTCCGGACCAACCTCCGGACCACCTCTGTGGCTGACCCAGGCAAGAAAACAGAGGCCCCTCCGGAGACTCCTGGGGAAACTCCGGACCACACCGGAGACTCCGGTCTGAGTAGACCGGAGACTCCGGTCTGGAATCCCCAAGAGACAAGAAGAAATGCAGGGAATGTTCCGCAGGCCAATGGTCCTTTTCCCTTTGTAGAATATCAACTTGTAGACAATAGCAAACTGTAAAAGGATCTACTAGTTGTTAACGAACATCAAAAGTGATTATGACAGTAAATATCCTTTCAGCTGTAGATACTATCAGAAAATTATTACTATAGGTACTGATTCAGCAGGATTTCTATTTAAACTAGATTTTCTAGATCCATTTATATCTACCTGACTACCAGTACTTATTAAGGCTGGTCTCTTACAGAAAATCTGAACAAGGAGCGATGAACATAGCCTCGGTGAGAGTCATGTCGCCTCAAGGGTCTCAATGGAAGGTTATTGTGCGTGTTTAAAGAGTTTGGGAGAATAGAGATCAAGCACAAAATTTATATGACGAGGCATTGTTGTTGTCGACCATTACGTATCTTCTGTACATTCAGATACCTGATTCATTTACTATATCCCACAAAGGACGTGCGTGCAGCCAGCTTGGTCTACCTATCTTATTTTCTCTGAATGTTAACTCTGCTCCTTCTTGGCAATGCACTCTCAACTTACCTAGCTAAACATCTAGTTGATTTTTTTGCAGTGCATCAATCTGACCTTCTAGCTAGGCGTTTAGGCACTTTTTCACAACACATTCAAGATTGCTTGCCCCAGATTTCAGATTCAATCACTGCACATGTTTATAACTTCACATGTTAAAAAATAAACGTGTTGAACAAATGCATCGCTTAATTGAAAGTTCATGGAGTGCTAGCATGCCAGAAATGGAGATTTTACTAATAAACTGTGGCCGTCTCCCCATATGTAGGGCATTAGTTTACACCTTTTTGGTTTTCTTTTGCTACCCCTTATTCCCTCTTTGATCGACATTTTTTCCTTGTTCCTTGCTCTGCTATATGGGTGCTAGCATTCTGCTCCATTATTGTTGGAGGCTTTGCGGGGAACCAACTATGGAGGATACCGTAGGCTCTGCAACACCGTTGGTGCTCTTCCTTTTGTGTTTCAGGTTGGTTGTAGATCATCTAATATATCTAGCGCTGGTGTTGTTTCTTTTCGCTTCAGGTTGACTATAATAGATGCTTAGTGCTCAGCATGGTACTTAGCTTAATGTTTTCTTAGGGAAGTGCTTAATTCTGTGGGTTATCCCCACTGAAAGGTCCAACTTTAGTTGACTAGAGGGGGGGTGAATAGGAGACTACCAATTTTTAGTCTTTTCTTACAAATTTTGGCTTTCCACAAAATTAAGTTCTCTAGAGATGCAACTAGATGAGTAACCTATATGGCAAACGATACAACAAGTAATCAAGACGGTAATTGCAAGTAGTAAAGGAGAGGAACGAGTAAACTGGCGAGGGGACACAAAGACGTAATTCCTGTAGTTCACTTCCAAGGAAGTTACGTCTATGTTGGAGAGGTGTCGGGGCCACACAAGCTCTCCCGAGCGCCACAAAGGCCTCACCTTCTTCTCTGGTGAGCACCACCACAAAGGCGACCTCACAATCCACTAATCGGTGACCTTGAAGGGGCCAACCGAAACCTTTACAACAAGGTTGAGGGGAGACTCCACAACTCAATTGGAGGCCCTCAATGACACCACGAAGCTTCACAACAATTGCCCTAGCTCCGAGGATGCCCTACACCGTCTAGGGTTCCAAGAACCCAAGAGTAACAAGATCCACTAAGGATGGGTGGGGGAAATCATGATTCCTTTGGTGAAAGTGTAGATCTAGGTCACCTGTCCCACTCCTCAAAAGATCAAGAGGTTTGAGTGGCTAGGGAGAGAGATATAGGCAGTTGAAGCTCTTGTATTAGTGGAGGAGAGAGAAAACAAAGAGATAAGATGAGAGGAGGAAGAAGGGTGCCTTAAATAGGCCCCTTCAAACTGAACCGATTTCTGTCCCTACGACACCACTGGGACTACCAGGGGGGGACCGGTACTTTCGGTGAGCAGGCTCCAACGGTCCAGAGCCGCTCCCCGGAACGGTCATAAAAGCCAGCTCAGCAAGCAAGACTTCCTGACCAGTACTACCAACATAAGTTCTGGTCCAAATTCTGGCAAATACAACACCGCGAGATAGAAGTATCCTGCATCAAAATCGTAGCCAAGCGGAATATGGATCGAAACTAGCACCAAAAGTAATGGGTAGCAAGTTTCCTGACCGGAACTACCAGGGCCTAGCGATACTACCATTCAAGGGGTGTGGCCTGGTAGTGCTAGCCAGAAGTTCCAGTCCGGGATGACTGAAACTTCCGACCGGTACTACTGGGCCAGATTCCGATGCTAATTCTGTCAAATATGGCACTTGGACACATAAGTGTACTGAACCTGAGCGGAACTAGCCCCGGACCTTGCATCAGAACTACCTCTAGGATAGCCCCACAGAAACTTGTGAGCAGAACTACCCACGCCTGGCCGGTCCTTCCGGTCAGGACAGAAAAGGCTCAACCACCTCAAAAGATCACTCTCTCGCTGAAAATTGGGAAGGCTATGGATGTGCAAGTATGGTCTGTGCATGAAAACGTGATTTCCCACAACCTTCCTAGGCAGACCCCCTCTTGATAGTATGGCCTCCTAAAACATAAAAGTAAGAGAAAGTGCAAATAAGAGACACCATCTTCATGAACCGTCAAGAGATGAGTTCACACGCTAAACCGTTTGTAAGTAAAACCTTAAACTTAGGCACATGGTTAACCACAATTGAAGTTTTCAGCAACACTAAAATACAAAGAGAAATCAATAACCTTTTAATCTCCCCCTTTTTGGTGTTTGATGACAACCCCATAAGATTTGCATAGATAAAGATCAAAACGGAACAACTTTTTGTAATGTAAGAGTAGCTCCCCTAGATGTGTGCAAGAGACGAAAGATTGCTTATGGAAAGCAACAAGCACACATACGGGAGAACTCCCCCTTACCATTACAAAAACAACATAAGTGCAAGGGAAAAGATGTAAGCGAGAGGGTCATACCTTTGCACCAACAACCATGTGGTGAGACAATGCATAATAAAACGAGATATCTCCACCCAATATAACCAACCACTAGAACACCGCATAAATATCACAATACATAGTCTCAACCACATAATAGCACACAGAACGGCGGTCCACAGACATATAGATAACGGAGGTCCACAAACATACATAAGGAGAGAAATGTGTTCACGGGCATAAAAGGATCAAAGAAAGAACGAGCTCGTGACACAACCGATGCAAATCCCATAGCCCCAGAGGATAACTTTCCCCCCTTTGGCATTAAGACGCCAAAAGGGACAAAGTCGACAATCTACGCGCCCCACCCACCGACATACGGAGGAGAAGGCTCGGGGCCCCATGTGGCATTGTTCCAAGCGGGCGGAAAGGGACCAGTGACTTTAGGCTCATCATCATTGTTAGTCCACTTGCAATGCGCATTGACCCACTGATCCTTGGGCGTGGTGATGGAGCTGGACTCAGGAGATACCTCAATATCAAGCTTCCTCATGATTTCCTTCTCCCTCTTGATATTGTGCCTCTGAGCAACATAGGCTTGCTACTCACGGTCTTGAATAAAGCAGAAGGTCTTCTTGACTATATTCAACAGTTTCTTGGCCCAAGATGGCTGCCTCTCAAGTCGGGGTGGAGGAGAAGCCTCAGCACGGTCCCCATCAATAGATTCAACATGGCCTGAAGCCTCGACATTGTCCCTGGCAGCCCTCAAAGCAGCAACTTCCTTCTCATCTTGAGTCCTTGGTTTCTCATGCTTCATCACACGGAGAATTTTCTCCTCATGGACAGTACAACCATCTTCTGGAAAGAGCGAGTGGGTGACCTCCAGCCACTTGGCATTGATAAGAGTCTGAATGTATGGAGCATAGGGACACGACCTCTTCTCAATCAGTGCAAGCCAAATCTCTTGGAACAGATAATCCATAACATCAAGACGCTCCTCAGAATTCCTGTGGTGATAAGTATGGTACATAAGATCAATCTAGAAGGCATAGAGCTAATCAAAATTACCTGCTTGGGAGCAACAGTGTTCTGGTATATTATGCGCATGATATCATAGGTGGGAAGGATATGAGCCACCTAACCAGTCACACCCCATCCTTCAATTTACAAGGGCTCCAACACTTCAGGAGCGGATGCCTTGGACCTGTGAACGCGCCACCCATTAGCGTGCTTGCCCTGCTGAATGGGATAACCAAGAAGTTCAGTAAACTCAGACCACTTGGTAGTCATTAGCTTGTCATGAGTCATCCAATTCAAAGTTCTATCCTGAGGATCAGTATCAATGAAGAGAGTGGTGTATAACTGAGCAATGGCCCTCTCATCATAATTCTATCGATGCTCCATGATCTTGATCAGCCCAAACTTCGTGCACAACTCAAGGGCCTCACCAAAATAAGCAGGCATGCTCTCCATGTGAGTCACATTGATGTGCTTCTAGGGGTAAACAATATTGTTCTTCTTGGCGGTGTATACTTCAACATAGATTTCCTCTTGGTGCTTGGAGTAGGAGAAGGGGTCTTGAGACAGGCGGTCATGGGGATCAGCATAGGGATCCTTCTTGCGAAACTGCTCATAGGCTATCTGAGGCCACAAAGAGATCTTCTTCTTGTTCGAGTCGGGCCTAGTGGCGGTTCTCTTCTGGAAGGCCACAACGAGCCTCTTTCCTTCAGCCGCAGTAGCACAACAGTCAGCAGTAGCTCTCTGACGAGTAGTCTGGCCAGTCGGATGCACAACCTCTAGATCATGCTCATCAATCTCTGGTGGAGCACTCGAGAAAGCACGGGTCCACTTAGAGCCACCATGGGAACCACCTTGCCCTGAGAAGAAAGCATAAGGTAGGGAGGGAAAGGGTGGTTAAGTTCGCAAGTTCGAACGGAAAAATAGAGATTGAAAAAATACAAAGATGGAGTTCAAACTGTGTGCAGCGGAAGTTCCGATGAGCCGCCGGAACTAGTAGTGGTGCGGAGCCCACTGGAAGTACCGGTCGTGCCCCACCAGTAGTACCGGTGCGAGTATGAATAGAGCGATTCATCGGATCTGTGAGTGAAATCGGTATGGATTCCATCAATGTATGAGTTCAACCTACTCTAGCAAAGGTTCCTAGGCCTACCAAGATCTCCCTAGACAGTTAGCCAAAGAAATAGCCTTAGACATGGCATGCCCTAACTCAAGCAATGGAATGGCCAGATCTCCATGAATAGAGGGAGTGAGGGGCAAATACGGGAGTCCGTGGCGGGAGATCGAGGTGGGGAAGGTTCCCATAGAGCATATCTAGGAAGGGGTGGTCAGAAATGGCAGTGCCGCCGGCGCCTCTGTGGAAGAACACCTCCTGGCAGCGGCTCCTGTAAGAAACGGGTCGAGGGAGAGAATGGGGAAGAAAGCCCCGTGGTCTCCCTGTCCCGTGACTTAAAGGTCGATAGCCCGACCGGTAGTACCGGCTAGGGGCCGGAACTACCGGTGACGCGAGTAGTTTACACCCGGGTGGTAGTACCGTTTCGGGGAGAACTTTCGGAGAAATCCTCCCAGGATCGGTATTGCCGGTGCTAGACGAAACTACCGGTGCTGCCAGGAAAGTTCTTCTAGGTTTAGTTTGTGGCAAGGAATGAACGTGTCCACTATATATAGGGGTTTAAGGGAAGGAACAAAGGCTTGGGATAGATAGCTCAAATTGTGAAGAACCAACCAAACACCCAAAAACGAACAAAAACACCAAAAACGAGGGGAAACACTAAGAATGAACACTAAGAGAAACACACAAGAGGTCGATGGCCGAGGCCACCATATATGAGTAAATTTGGCTTGACACCGAAAAGATATATCTTGGTTGCATTACCAATACTCATCATTTAAGCTCATTTTGTCTCCTTGAGAGACCATAGAGAATGAATACATTAATGTGTACATAATAAGAAGAGTGTTGATTCATGTATGGAGCTACACTCCCCCTAAATCCATGCGTACATCCAAACAAGATATTCTTTGAGACACGGGTAGGTGTGCAAGTCACTCAAGCCACATTGCTCGAATCTATGATATTTAGCTCATGCCTTAACTCCTAGAACCTTGCTTCATCAAGAGGGTTCGTTAAAAGATGACGCTAGGTTGGCCTTGGTAGGAACATACTCCAAAGAAATGTCTCCTCTTGCAACATGGTCCCGAATGAAATGATGATGAATCTCAATGTGCTTGATTCGGTTGTGTTACACCGGGTTGTGAGAAATAGCAATGGCACTCTCATTTTCACAACGAAGGGGCACCTTGATGAAATATAGACCAAGATCCTTCAAAGTTGGCTTCATCCATAGCAGCACAACAACTTGCGACAGAGATGTGCTCAAATTCGACGGTGGACATAGACACAGAATTTTGTTTCTTCGAGGACCAACACACCAAGGATCTTCCAAGAAATTAATAAGCATCAGAGGTTGACTTCCTTCCCACCTTGTCTCTCGCCCAATCTGAATTTGTGTAACCAATGAGGTTGTAGCATCCCAATTGTCTAACAATGGTAATGCTACATGGCTTAATAATATAATGGCTACTTCCTACATATAATTGTTGCATCATAATTATATCATGCTCATGTCATCATGCCACCTTGCATTTGAGCATCATATAAAACCCTTTTTCTTTTGGTTCTTCTCTCATATGCATTATTAATTGTATTTGCCTCTTGATATATTGTAGTTGGTTCTTGATATATTGTTTAATGCCCAAGTTGAGTTGGGGGCATATCTTTTATTAACTCCACCACCTTTCTTGTCACCACCCCATAGTTCCACCATTCCACCATATGTGAGCATTGCATTTTTATTTGGGTTTATCTCTAGCTCATGTTGTTTGGAATGGACCCTTTTCTATTCTACCTTCTTCCATATGGAATGATATGGGAAGGTTGTTCATGATGGAATATTTTGAGGATAATATGCACATAGTGGAATATACACACTAGCATGCCCAAAATATATTCAAATATGGTCATCTCCATTCACTCCACATGGAACATTCCTTCAATCCTTAGCTTGGCCCTTACTCCATCTTGTGAGGATGCACATAAATAAATGCCATGAGATTTTATTTTGTTTTCACAAGATTAACACATGGCATAAAATACTTGCATGGGCCATGCAACCATCACCACCTTTTGTCCTCCTTTGGTTTTATTTGATTTTTGAGTGGATCATCTTCTCATCTCTCTCTTTCTCTCAATCCTTTCTACCTTGCTTTGTTTCTTGCCTTGTGCCATCAAACCTCATCCACCTCTCTTGTGTAGTGCCATGCATGATCTTATAAGACCATCCCCATGACCATCTCCTACCCTTCATGCTTGCTCATGATCATGTGGTTACACCATCTCCCTCACCCTTCGTCTTGACTTGATCTATAAGCTGGTATTCAAAAAACCAAACCCTAACACCTACCCTCTCTCCTAAACCCTAATCCTTAATCTCTCCCTCTCACTCTTTTTCCATCTGTGGTGTTCCATCCTCTTTTGGTAGGCACGTGTGGGAGCCATGTGATCTCCCCTCTCTTCTCTCTTTTCTACTCTCCTAAGCAGATCAACCGAGAGGGTTTTTTCCCTAGCGTCGATCCTCCCAGGACCAACCTGTCCAAACCCCGGCCTCTCCCCTCCTAATCCGTGTCCCTCCTCTCCTGGTCCGGCTCGATCAGCCGAGAGGAGCTGAGCCAGCTCTCCTCGCCCCTGTTTCTCTTCCTCTCTCCTATCAGCACGTGATCGCCAGCCCCACCCCATACCGCGTCGTACTCACTCCCCTTGCCTCGGCATAAAGCAAGGCAGGGCCATCTGCCAGCCGCACCCTCCTCATCTACCCCCCCAACCCGATCCTCTCGCCAGCCCTGCTCTCTGATTCATCGGCGGAAGCAGCACCATAGCGGGAGCGAGGAGGAGTAGTTCTTGAGCGACGACACCCCCGCGCTCGCCACGGTCACCGCCAGGACGCGCTGCCGTCTTTCTCACCGTTCACCGCTGCCGCCGACTCCTTCCTCTCCTCCAACCCCCGGTGAGCACCTGCAGCCCCTTTTTCCCTCTCTAGTTTACGTTCCTCCTTGCCGGCACCGCGCGTAGCCGCCGCTCGCACGCCGATAGCACCCGCCGCGCGCGACCGACAGCAGCGGAACCCTAGCGCATCCCATGTTCTTCCGCAGATATCGATCGATGGGGTTCGTCTCCGTGCGAGCTTCCTGAACCAAAATCATAGCCCTACCTACCCTCTTTCCAACGAGCTAGTCCTCGGTCAGATCGGTCCAGTGACGCGGTGGCAATCAACCTCGCAAGATCGCTACAGCTCAGGCGTTCTCTGATGAGAACGGTCTGCGACGAAGGAGTTTTCCGCCTTGTTCCTCACCCTGCCCCGTGCGCTGTAGACCGCCTCCGTGCGAGTTCGCTGAACGAAAGATGTAGCCCATGGTCCCCTCTACGATTTTCGTTTTTGGGGCGACGCGTTTCGTCCAGCGGATGCATCGCCACCGTCGCCGGAAGACGGCCAGGTCCGCCGCCGTCAGAGCCTGACCCGTCAGCGCGCAGCAGTAGCCGATGTCCTTTTTGCGCTTGAGCCCCTGCCCTTTTTCCCGCCTGAACCCGCCGTCCTAGGAGCCCCACCTGTCAGCCCCGATACATTCTTGCAAGAAACCCCCCGCGCTTTGTAGCTTCTCAACCCGCGCTCCCCTGGATCGCCCACGTGTCAGTCGCCCGCTGGCCGCACACGTGAGTGGCCCCACGGCTTGGCTGGACCCGCTTGTCATGCACTGCGGCTCGCATACCCCGCGGTAAGAAAGGTTGTCGCGTGCTGCTCTCGCCAGCTCAGCTTGGGCCCAGTTGTCAGTAGCTGTGGCTAGCTCGGCCTGAGTAGAAAAAGTCTGGGTGGTATCTGTTTTACAAAAACAATTTCAGTAAATGTTTTAATATGAATTTAAATTTGTTTTTAATAACTTTTATTTTGTATTTCCAAATAATACATATAATATATGTTTTTGAATCAGAAAAATGTGAGGAATTCAAATATGCTATTCAAAATATTGTTTGAGCACTTTAAGTTTTCGAGTTGATTAAAATTACAAATAAATACCCTTTTCCTTAATTAATTAATAACTTTAGTTGTATAACTCCAATTTTGGCAAATAATATGTCTAAATCGATCAGCGCGACGAGCCTGTTCGATCTATGCATTCCATGTTCTGAATTGCAGCATGCATCATATAAACATAAACTATACATCAACTTATTTGAGTATAAAATGTGACTAAAACTCAATAAAATGCTTTATTCTTGTACTCCACACCTCACCCATGCCATGCTACATTATTGCCATGCAAATTGTGCATCATTCATCATGGCATGATTGTTTGCTTGTCGTATTTTAATTCATATGCTTGTGCACTCTATTTATGTTGGCCCTTGTTTGTTTGGTTCTTCTTCGAATAGATGCTGAGCAGGGGATATATCAGGAAACCCAGGAGCACTACCCAGATCCGTCCCTCGCTTCAACTGAGCTGCCAGGCAAGCACTACCACATGCTTGCATACATATAAGTACCTATTGCCTCCATCTTAATCTTGCATCATTGAGTCGTGATTGCATTAAATTGAATCCCAAGTACTGCATAGCCTTTACTTTTAAACTCCACCGAAGCTTGTTCCTCCATCCCATGAGCCATTACTACAGGAGTTGTTTGAGCCATGCGGGTCGTAGAACAGCATGTGTAGGGTATGTGAGAGTCTGATGGATAATGAGGTACCTAAACAACTTAATCTGAGTAGTAATGGGATAACTAATGAAAGTGGCACCGGTGAGCAATATCAGCTAATTGGGTCTTCATGCTCACTTGTGTCCCGTAGGACCCCGAGTACTTGATTCCTGTTCCTTGACTATTCGCACTATCCACATCCGGGAGGCCTTATGGACCCCCTTGAGCCAGAGCTTGATTCATTCTTATTTCTTGGGGCCACAAAGTAGTTTGGGGCTTTATTACTATCCTGTACTTATGCCATGCTTTACTGCTTTATTTAAGATTGTGCATGGAGCACCTGTACTATTTTGGATCGCGCCACGTTTTCGCGGTATCGACAAGCCCAGTCACATTTTCAGGTTCCCAGTCGTTTACAGCCATCGTTGCAAACCCTGGGTCTGTTCCGGAGCCGGCCAACTTCGTTGCGGGTAGCTTAGTGGGGTGGCCCCCTGAAACATTTCTGAATCCTGTGATCGCTTTGTCGTGAATGCCTCGTTGGGTTTTGATTTGGTTTTTCCGAGGTTGATCGAGTGTGTGTTGCTATTTGTGCATCCCTGCAGGGTAAATCTTTCTGAAAGCCGTGTCCGCGGTTATGGACGACTTGGAGCACAGTTTCTCGATCATAGACAAGTATAACTAAAGTACCGCTTTTAATTTGACTAAGTACCTGACTAGTAAATAGTGCAACACTCATGGAATGGATAATAAAACTGCCAACGGATGGGGGCTGTTCGTCCGCTTCCTTGTTGGTAAGCGAGGAGGAGGATGGATCTGTTAATATTACTGTTATAACTGTTGCTTTTAATTCATGGACATCCATCTATCTTTGGTTAGGCGGATGGTTAGCGAGTATCTATAGAATTGTTAGGTATTATCTTGTGTTGCAATTGCGTCACCCCAGGTTGTGTCCCCTTTAGAGGCATAAAGACTTGCTGAGTACCCCTAGGGTCTCACACGATAAATTGTTTGATTCAGATGAACAGGTATACTCGCAAGATGGTTACTGGGTGGAGGAGACGGACGATGTTGGCAACGATCACTCGGTATAGAGATTCCGGGAACATGGATCCGTGAGATCTGTGGGCGGGATGTGTTTATTTATGTGGCATCTTATGCCGATTTGCTTCTTATCCGTACTTGGATCTTGTTTTCCGCTTCCGCCTGATACTCTGATGTTTGATGTATGAGGAGCTATCCTAAAATATTATCTCTATTTAGGATGTTTGGATCTTGCTGTATGGTGTTGCAATATTTCTATTTCTTTTAGATGGAATGGCTCTGAGGACTGTTGTATGTGGCTTGCATACATACTCATTTGTGTATGTAGTTGATCCCTTCGCCTGCCGATTACGCCGCTCGTTCTTGTCCCGATGTTCTGGAAATGGTTAGGACGGCCGAAAGGTCTACCTGTGAGTGGCTTGGCCCCACCGTACTATTTTAACCATTTCCGCTCATCCAGGCATGTAACTAAGAGCGTAATTTACCGAGGTAGTTACAATTGGTATCAGAGCCATCCCGCCCTTCAGGGTCTCAGCTAAATGGTCGTTGTCAGTCTAGCAAATATTTTGGTAGCTATGTATACTAGGGAAAAACAAAACGCGAGAGTAGGACTGCTTTCATTTTTCTTCTTACCCACCCACCCACCCTTTTCTGGTAAGGAAGTGTAACGTTTTCAATCCTCTTCTAAAATTCAAACTAGGATTCACGTGTTCTGGGTTCCGTAGTACCATAGGTTGTGTGTGTGTGTGTGTGAATTTCTTGTCTATCTGTTGCATCCAACATGTTATCACTATCTGCCTTTTGGTCATCAACTGTTGGTACATTCCATACCGACAGGCTTTTTCAAACCGACGCGATCTATCTGATTCGTTGTATACCGACGCGATCTGTCTTACTCTTTGTTATCCGATGTCATCTTGTTTGGGGTGTTCGTTTCCGTAGTTACTAATCTTTAGGTTCATCTTTAGAAGAAGGTGTTGGGATATTTGTTTTACTTATTCATGTGCGGAGTAATGATTTGAGTGCGGGATGGAGTCGCGACCATACCACTACTTCTATCATTCGCTCTTGTATATTGAATTGGTAGAGTTACTAATCTTGATTCGTTAAGTGGTTTTGCGCATATAGTGGTAATTTAATGCCGAAATTTGCAGAATTTTTTTCTTTGTAGTTTGTGTACCACACTCCTTGTCCAGTCGTGTGCGATATGCTTAATATCTTCTAGGTGCTTTGAACTTTGTTGATATTTTAATATCATCTTAGTACTTTGTATCCTTTAATCTTGGTTAATTCCATTTTGGTACTATTTTGAATTATTATTATTCTCCATTATGGTACTAACTTGTGTTTTATATCAATCACAGGATGGCACCACACGCCGTTCTGAGGAGGACATACAACCTGAACTAGGGGCTGCATTGTCAAGCATCGCCAATGCCTTGGCCCCAATTCAGCAGCGATTTGAAGAAAGTGTCAGGAGGAATGAGTTTGTTCCGCTACCTCCACCTCCCAAGCGAGGAGACATCAAAAGCTTCCTGAAGTTCAACCCACGCCAATTTGATGTTTCTGATCAACCACTTGATGCTGATGATTGGTTGCGTGAGATGTCAAGGTTACTGGTGACTGCTGATGTTCCTGAGCAAGAATGGGTAAAATGTGCCACTCACCTTCTGAAGGGAGATGCAGCTCTGTGGTGGGAGAATTACCTCAAGGCAAACTACACTGGTTTTCAGCCTACTTGGGAACAGTTCACTGGAGCTTTCAAAGAGCAATATCTGTCAGAAATTGTCATGGAGAGGATGAAGGAAGTGTTTCTCAACCTCAAGCAGGGCAATGACAATATCAATACCTACATCAGAAACTTCATGAACCTTTCTCGTTATGGTGGCGATGAGATCTCTGATGACAAGAAGAAGCAAAAGAGGTTCAGACAAGGGCTCAATGCATCGATTAAATATGCAATCACACATGCAAGGCCGACGTCTTTTCTGGAACTCCAACATACAGCTCTGCAGGAAGAAGCAAGTAGGCAAGTGTTTGAGGAGTCAAAGAAACACAACCATGATGCAGCAAGCTCTTTAGCTATGTCAACTCCTTCTAAGCGTCGTGTCTGGGTTCCTAACACCCCACCGTCGCTCCCGGCTCCACCAAGACCTTCAAGCTACGCAACAAGGCCACCAAACTTCCTCACTGCTGCTCCCAGGGGATACAACCACAACTACCCTGGAGCGCCTGGTGGAGTCCCTGGCTACGTTGCTCCACGCCCACCTGGTGCTTGTTACACTTGTGGAAACACTGGGCATCAACACTGGAACTGTCCATTGAACAACAAAGCTCTTCCTCCACCACCTCCAAGACCTGCGGCAAGCTCTCCTATGGTTCGTGCACCACCACCTCGGGCTCTCAACATCAACACTAAGCCCGGGTTTACTGTTGCTCGTGCCAACTGTGTCAATGTCGCTCAAGCTGAGCATGCACCTGGAGTTGTGATGGGTATGCTTCCTGTTAACTCAGTTCATGCAAGAGTTTTATTTCATTCTGGTGCATCTCATTCTTTCGTGTCTTACAAGTTTGTGGAGGGTAACGGGTTACCTTCTGATGCTTTACCAACTCGCCTCATGGTGCAATCTCCTGGTTAAAGCATGAGGGCTTCTAAAATCAGCCATGGCAATCAAATTGAGATTGGTGGTTATTCGTTCTAGGCTTCCTTAATTATTCTAGGCAATTCTGACATTGATGTTATCTTGGGCATGGATTGGTTGACAGCAAATGCAGCTGTGATTGATTGTGCTAAACGCTCGGTTTCTCTGAAAATTCCTGAAGGCCATATAGTCTATTCTCCAAGTCTGACTCCTGCTATTCAGCTTTTCTCTTTGGCGGCTCTGAATGATGATGCTATGGAAGCTATTCAGAGTGTTCCGGTGGTCTGTGAGTTCCCAGATGTCTTTCCTGAAAAGTTGCCAGGTATGCCTCCGGATCGTGAGGTTGAGTTTGTAATTGATCTTGAACCTGGAACAGCTCCTATCTCCAAGCGGCCTTATAAAATGGGTCCTACTAAGTTGGCTGAACTCAAACGTCAGCTTGATGAACAAGAGAAGTTGGGTTTCATTCAGCACAGTACTTCTTCTTGGGGTAGCCCAACCATCTTTGTGAAGAAGCGAGACAAGACTGATAGACTTTGTGTTGACTATCGGGCTCTCAATGCTAAAACCATCAAGAATAAATATCCCCTTCCGCGGATTAATGATCTCTTCGACCAGCTAGCTGGAGCTGTGGTTTTCTCTAAGCTTGACTTGAGAAGTGGATATCATCAAATCAAGATTCACAAGGAAGATGTTCCTAAAACAGCTTTCACCACCCGCTATGGCCTGTATGAGTACACGGTCATGTCTTTCGGTCTCACCAACGCACCTGCCACCTTCTCGAGGCTTATGAACTCGGTTTTCATGGAGTATCTTGATAAGTTCGTTGTGGTCTATCTGGATGACATCCTAGTCTATTCTAAGTCAAAGGAAGAACATGAAGAACACCTTCGGTGTGTCCTAAACAAACTTCGTGAGAACCGCTTGTATGCAAAGTTCTCCAAATGTGAGTTTTGGCTCCCTCAAGTCACCTATCTTGGTCACGTCATCTCTGCCAAGGGCATTGCCGTCAACCCAGAAACTGTAAAGACAATTGTTGACTGGCTTCCTCCTGTAAATGTCAAAGAAGTCCGGAGTTTCCTGGGTTTGGCTAGTTATTGCCGTCGCTTCGTTCAGAACTTCTCGAAGATTGTGAAGCCTCTTACCGATCTCCTCAAGAAAGGCAAGAAATACCTTTGGACTCCTGCATTTCAAGCAAGTTTTGAAACACTCAAAGAGAAGCTCACTTCCACACCAGTCTTGATTCCTCCAGATACATCCAAGCCTTTCCAGATATTCTGTGATGCCTCTTTGCAAGGATTGGGTGCGGTCCTTATGCAAGAAAAACAAGTGGTTGCTTATGCCTCTCGACAGTTGAAGACGCATGAGATCAACTATCCTACACATGACCTCGAACTCGTAGCAGTTGTCTTTGCTTTGAAAGTATGGAGGCACTACTTGCTTGGCAACCGTTGTGAAATCTTTTCTGATCACAAGAGTCTGAAGTATATCTTCACACAGCCTGATCTCAACCTTCGTCAGAGGAGGTGGATTGAAGCAATCAATGATTTCGATTTGACCATCAACTACACTCCGGGCAAAGCTAATGTCATGGCCGATGCTCTCAGCCGCAAAGCTTATGTCAGCAACCTCATGGTGGAAGAACAACAACCTCTCTTGTGCGAGGAATTCCGTCAGCTCAACCTTGAAATTGTGGATCAAGGGTATCTTCTGAACCTTCTGGTAACCCCTCTCTTGGAAGAAAAGGTTCGCTCCATTCAACTTGGTGATCCTTACACTAAAAAGATCATCTCCAACATTCAGCTTCCGAAGTATGATTCCTTCCACGTCGACGACCAAGGCTCTCTTTTCTTTGAACACCGGATGTTTGTTCCGCACTACCCGGGGTTGAGAGAGCAAGTTCTCAAGGAGGCGCATGATTCTGTTCTTTCTATCCACCCTGGCAGCACTAAGATGTACATGGACTTGAAAACACAATATTGGTGGCCTGGTTTGAAACGATATTGTGCCAAGTATGTCTCGGAGTGTGATGTCTGCCACAGAGTTAAAGCTGTCCATCAAAAACCTTCCGGTCTTCTACATCCATTGAAACCTCCGGAATGGAAATGGGAGAAAGTAGAGATGGACTTCATCACTGGGTTTCCAAGGTCGCAGAAGGGCAACAATGCAATCTTTGTTGTCATTGACAGGCTTTCTAAAGTGGCTCACTTATTTCCCATCAAGGAAACTATTTCTGCAATTCAGTTGGCTGAGCTCTATATCAACAGAATTGTCTCTCTGTATGGGGTTCCTCTTGAGATCAGTTCAGACCGTGGAAGCATCTTCACTTCCAAGTTCTGGGGAAGTTTCCAAAATGCTTTGGGAACAAAATTGAACTTCAGCACAGCTTACCATCCTCAGTCGCAAGGACAAGTTGAAAGGATCAACCAGATTCTAGAAGATATGCTCCATGCTTGCGTCATCTCTTTCGGCATGAAGTGGGAAGAATGTCTTCCTTATGCTGAATTCTCTTACAACAACAGCTTCCAGAAAAGTCTAAAGATGGCACCATTTGAGGCTCTCTATGGTCGCAAATGCAGAACTCCGATTGGTTGGTCGGGTGCAGGAGAAAGAACATTGTTTGGCCCCGACATTGTAACTCAAGCGGAGGAGAAGGTTCACATCATTCTTGAAAACCTGAAGATTGCTCAAAGTCGCCAGAAGAGCAATTATGATAGAAAGCACACGGACATGGAGTATATCCCTGGTGATCTCGTTTACCTTCGTGTAACCCCCATGAGAGGCACGCACCGCTTTGGTATCAAAGGAAAGCTGGCTCCTAGATACATCGGTCCTTTCAAAATCCGTGAAAGAAGAGGAGAAGTTGCTTATGCTCTTGAGCTTCCTGAAAAACTCAAGGTCCATGATGTTTTCCACATCTCTCAACTCAAGAAGTGCTTCAAGGACCCCGGCAGGACCATGGACCATGAGATTATCAATCTCCAAGAAGACCTGTCTTATCAAGAACACCCCACAAAAATCCTTGAAGTCGCAGAAAGAAGGACTCGCAACAAGTCCATCAAGTTCTGCAAGGTGCAGTGGTCACACCATTCCGTTGATGAAGCCACTTGGGAACATGAAGATGAGCTCCGTGCCAAGTATCCTACCCTCTTTGAGTCTTCTTCTTCTTCCTAGAATCTCGGGGCGAGATTCCTGTTTAGTGGGGGAGAGTTGTAGCATCCCAATTGTCTAACAATGGTAATGCTACATGGCTTAATAATATAATGGCTACTTCCTACATATAATTGTTGCATCATAATTATATCATGCTCATGTCATCATGCCACCTTGCATTTGAGCATCATATAAAACCCTTTTTCTTTTGGTTCTTCTCTCATATGCATTATTAATTGTATTTGCCTCTTGATATATTGTAGTTGGTTCTTGATATATTGTTTAATGCCCAAGTTGAGTTAGGGGCATATCTTTTATTAACTCCACCACCTTTCTTGTCACCACCCCATAGTTCCACCATTCCACCATATGTGAGCATTGCATTTTTATTTGGGTTTATCTCTAGCTCATGTTGTTTGGAATGGACCCTTTTCTATTCTACCTGCTTCCATATGGAATGATATGGGAAGGTTGTTCATGATGGAATATTTTGAGGATAATATGCACATAGTGGAATATACACACTAGCATGTCCAAAATATATTCAAATATGGTCATCTCCATTCACTCCACATGGAACATTCCTTCAATCCTTAGCTTGGCCCTTACTCCATCTTGTGAGGATGCACATAAATAAATGCCATGAGATTTTATTTTGTTTTCACAAGATTAACACATGGCATAAAATACTTGCATGGGCCATGCAACCATCACCACCTTTTGTCCTCCTTTGGTTTTATTTGATTTTTGAGTGGATCATCTTCTCATCTCTCTCTTTCTCTCAATCCTTTCTACCTTGCTTTGTTTCTTGCCTTGTGCCATCAAACCTCATCCACCTCTCTTGTGTAGTGCCATGCATGATCTTATAAGACCATCCCCATGACCATCTCCTACCCTTCATGCTTGCTCATGCTCATGTGGTTACACCATCTCCCTCACCCTTCGTCTTGACTTGATCTATAAGCTGGTATTCAAAAAACCAAACCCTAACACCTACCCTCTCTCCTAAACCCTAATCCTTAATCTCTCCCTCTCACTCTTTTTCCATCTGTGGTGTTCCATCCTCTTTTGGTAGGCACGTGTGGAGCCATGTGATCTCCCCTCTCTTCTCTCTTTTCTACTCTCCTAAGCAGATCAGCCGAGAGGGTTTTTCCCTGGCGCCGATCCTCCCAGGACCAACCTGTCCAAACCCCGGCCTCTCCCCTCCTAATCCGTGTCCCTCCTCTCCTGGTCCGGCTCGATCAGCCGAGAGGAGCTGAGCCAGCTCTCCTCGCCCCTGTTTCTCTTCCTCTCTCCTATCAGCACGTGATCGCCAGCCCCACCCCATACCGTGTCGTACTCACTCCCCTTGCCTCGGCATAAAGCAAGGCAGGGGCATCTGCCAGCCGCACCCTCCTCATCTACCCCCCAACCCGATCCTCTCGCCAGCCCTGCTCTCTGATTCATCGGCGGAAGCAGCACCATAGCGGGAGCGAGGAGGAGTAGTTCTTGAACGACGACACCCCCGCGCTCGCCACAGTCACCGCCAGGACGCGCTGCCGTCTTTCTTACCGTTCACCGCTGCCGCCGACTCCTTCCTCTCCTCCAACCCCCGGTGAGCACCTGCAGCCCCTTTTTCCCTCTCTTGTTTACGTTCCTCCTTGCCGGCACCGCGTGCAGCCGCCGCTCGCACGCCGCCGCCGCACGCAGACAGCACCCGCCGCACGCGACCGACAGCAGCAGAACCCTAGCGCATCCCCTGTTCTTCCGCAGATATCGATCAATGGGGTCCGTCTCCGTGCGAGCTTCCTGAACCAAAATCATAGCCCTACCTACCCTCTTTCCAACGAGCTAGTCCTCGGTCAGATCGGTCCAGTGACGTGGTGGAAATCGACCTCGCAAGATCGCTGCAGCTCAGGCGTTCTCTGACGAGAACGGTCCGCGACGAAGGATTTTTCCGCCCTGTTCCTCACCCTGCCCCGCGCGCTGTAGACCGCCTCCGTGCGAGTTTGCTGAACGAAATATGTAGCCCGTGGTCCCCTCTACGATTTTCGTTTTTGGGGCGACGCGTTTCGTCCAGCGGATGCATCGCCACCGTCGCCGGAAGACGGCCAGGTCCGCCGCCGTCAGAGACTGACCCGTCAGCGCGCAGCAGTAGCCGATGTTCTTTTTGCGCTTGAGCCCCTGCCCTTTTTCCCGCCTGAACCCGCCGTCCCAGGAGCCCCACCTGTCAGCCCCGGTACATTCTTGCAAGAAAACCCCCGTGCTTTGTAGCTTCTCAACCCGCGCTCCCCTGGATCGCCCACGTGTCAGTCGCCCGCTGGCCGCACACGTGAGTGGCCCCACGGCTTGGCTGGACCCGCTTGTCATGCACTGCGGCTCGCATACCCCGTTGTAAGAAAGGTTGCCGCGTGCTGCTCTCGCCAGCTCAGCTTGGGCCCAGTTGTCAGTAGCTGTGGCTAGCTCGGCCTGAGTAGAAAAAGTCTGGGTGGTATCTGTTTTATAAAAACAATTTCAGTAAATGTTTTAATATGAATTTAAATCTGTTTTTAATAACTTTTATTTTGTATTTCCAAATAATACATATAATATATGTTTTTGAATCAGAAAAATGTGAGGAATTCAAATATGCTATTCAAAATATTGTTTGAGCACTTTAAGTTTTCGAGTTGATTAAAATTACAAATAAATACTCTTTTCCTTAATTAATTAATAACTTTAGTTGTATAACTCTAATTTTGGCAAATAATATGTCTAAATCGATCAGCGCGATGAGCCCGTTCTATCTATGCATTCCATGTTCTGAATTGCAGCATGCATCATATAAACATAAACTATACAACAACTTGTTTGAGTATAAAATGTGACTAAAACTCAATAAAATGCTTTATTCTTGTACTCCACACCTCACCCATGCCATGCTACATTATTGCCATGCAAATTGTGCATCATTCATCATGGCATGATTGTTTGCTTGTCGCATTTTAATTCATATGCTTGTGCACTCTATTTATGTTGGCCCTTGTTTGTTTGGTTCTTCTTCGAATAGACGCTGAGCAGGGGATATATCAGGAAACCCAGGAGCACTATCCAGATCCGTCCCTCGCTTCAACTGAGCTGTCAGGCAAGCACTACCACATGCTTTCATACATATAAGTACCTATTGCCTCTATCTTATTCTTGCATCATTGAGTCGCGATTGCATTAAATTGAATCCCAAGTACTGCATAGCCTTTACTTTTAAACTCCACCGAAGCTTGTTCCTCCATCCCATGAGCCATTACTACAGGAGTTGTTTGAGCCATGAGGGTCGTAGAACAGCATGTGTAGGGTATGTGAGAGTCTGATGGATAATGAGGTACCTAAACAACTTAATCTGAGTAGTAATGGGATAACTAATGAAAGTGGCACCGGTGAGCAATATTAGCTATTTGGCTCTTCATGCTCACTTGTGTCCCGTAGGACCTCGAGTACTTGATTCCTGTTCCTTGACTATTCGCACTATCCACATCCGGGAGGCCTTATAGACCCCACTGAGCTAGAGCTTGATTCATTCTTATTTCTTGGGGCCACAAAGTAGTTTGGGGCTTTATTACTATCCTGTACTTATGCCATGCTTTACTGCTTTATTTAAGATTGTGCGTGGAGCACCTGTACTGTTTTGGATCGCGCCATGTTTTCGCGGTATCGACAAGCCCAGTCACATTTTCGGGTTCCCAGTCGTTTACAGCCGTCGTCGCAAACCCTGGGTCTGTTCCGGAGCCGGCCAACTTTGTTGCGGGTAGCTTAGTGGGGTGGCCCCCTGAAACATTTCTAAATCCTGTGATCGCTTTGTTGTGAATGCCTCGTTGGGTTTTGATTTGGTTTTTCCGAGGTTGATCGAGTGTGTGTTGCTATTTGTGCACCCCTGCAGGGTAAATCTTTCTGAAAGTCGTGTCCGCGGTTATGGACGACTTAGAGCATAGTTTCTCGATCATAGACAAGTATAACTAAAGTACCGCTTTTAATTTGACTAAGTACCTGACTAGTAAATAGTGCAACACTCATGGAATGGATAATAAAACTGCCAACGGATGGGGGCTGTTCGTCCGCTTCCTCGTTGGTAAGCGAGGAGGAGGATGGATCTGTTAATATTACTGTTATAACTGTTGCTTTTAATTCACGGACATCCGTCTAACTTTGGTTAGGCGGAAGGTTAGCGAGCATCTATAGAATTGTTAGGTATTATCTTGTGCTGCAATTGCGTCACCCGAGGTTGTGTCCCCTTTAGAGGCATAAAGACTTGCTGAGTACCCCTAGGGTCTCACACGATAAATTGTTTGATTCAGATGAACAGGTATACTCGCAAGATGGATACTGGGTGGAGGAGACGGACGATGTTGGCAACGATCACTCGGTGTAGAGATTCCGGGAACGGGGATCCGTGAGATCTGTGGGCGGGATGTGTTTATTTATGTGGCATCTTATGCTGATTTGCTTCTTATCCGTACTCGGATCTTGTTTTCTGCTTCCGCCTGATACTCTGATGTTTGATGTATGAGGAGCTATCCTAAAATATTATCTCTATCTAGGATGTTTGGATCTTGCTGTATGGCGTTGCAATATTTCTATTTCTTTTAGATGGAATGGCTCTGAGGACTGTTGTATGTGTCTTGCATACATACTCATTTGTGTATGTAGTTGATCCCTTCGCCTGCCGATTACGCCGCTCGTTCTTGTCCCGATATTCTGGAAATGGTTAGGACGGCCGAAAGGTCTACCTGTGAGTGGCATTTGGCCCCACCATACTATTTTAACCATTTCCACTCATCCAGGCATGTAACTAAGAGCGTAATTCACCGAGGTAGTTACAGAGGTCAAAGCTAGCTCCCTTGGGGTACCACAGCCCAAAGTTTGGCGTATGAACGAAATATTGAAATATTCTCTTGACCGCCACCATGTGGCTTTTGGTGCGGCTTGGAATCTTGCACACATACCCACGCTCAACATAATATCTGGTCGAGATGCACAAAGATAAAGCAAAGAACCAATCATCAAGGGAGGAAGTTTTTGATCCACATCCTTACCCTTGGGATCGATATCAAGATTAACCTTTGTGGGCATGGGAGTTTTGGCTCAATTGACTTGATCAAGGTTGAACTTCTTGAGCATGTCTTGAATATATTTGGCTTGTTTGATGAAGGTTCCCTCCTTAATTGCTTGACTTCAAAACTAAGAAAGAATTCCAACTCCCCCATCATAGACATCTTAAAGTGGTCGGCCATGAGCTTGGCAAAATCCTCATTAAAAGCTTTGTTAGTAGACCCAAATATAATGTCATCAACATAAATTTGGCAAATAAACAAGTTTCCTCCAACTCTCTTAGTAAAAAGAGTGGGTTCGATTAGCCCAACTTCAAAACCACGGTCTAACAAGAGCTCTCTAAGGCACTCATACCACGCGCATGGGCTTGTTTAAGGCCATAGAGAGCCTTATCAAGTTTGTAGACATGGTATGGAAGAGGGGATCCTCAAAAACCGGAGGTTGCTTGACATAAACTAACTCCTTCAAGGGACCATTAAGAAAAGCACTCTTAACATCCATTTGTTGCAATTTAAAATTATGATGAGTAGCATAAGCAAGAAGCATGCGAATGGATTCAAGACGAGCAACGGGAGCATAAGTTTCACCGTAGTAAATGCCCTCAACTTGGGAGTATCCTTGGGCAACCAACCTTGCTTTGTTGCAGACGACTATCCCATTGGCATCTCGCTTGTTCTTGAAGATCCACTTGGTCCCGATGATATTTTGACAATCTCTTGGCTGCTTAACTAATGTCCACACCTTGTTCCTCTTGAAGTTGTGAAGTTATTCATTCATAGCATCAAGCCAATCATCATCTTCAAGTGCTTTGAAGACCTTTTGAGGTTCAACATGAGAGATAAAAGCATGGTGAGAGCTAAAAGAGGTTAGTTGCCTCCTAGTAGTAGAACCCCTATTTAAATCTCCACAAACATTATCAAGGATATGGGCATCTTTGATGAGCTTGGCGAGACAATATGCTTGACGGTGGGCTTGGGTATCAAGAGGAGATTCTTGAGCAACCACTTGGTTATCACCATGATTTGAGTCTCCACCTTGACTATATGCACGAACTTGATCACTATCTTCATCAATATCAACTATCGGAGAATCATCATCAATGGGTGGAGAGACATTAGCTTGGCCTTGTTCATTGTTAGCTTGACCTTGATCTTCTATAGCTTGACCTTGATCAACATTATCTTGTGGAGTTCCACAATCTTGGATAGGTAGATCTTGAGGAGCTTGATGTTGACGGGAGCTTGGAGAGTCATGGTCATGAGGAGCTTGGGAAGACCTTGGAGAATCTTGAGGTGCAACAATTTATCCTAGAGAACCAAGATGATCTTGTGAGAGTGAGGGCTCCACTTGGGTAGAGCTTGGTCCTTCTCCTTCAGCCACAAGGGGATCCTTAATGGGGGTGGAAGAATATCACACCCATTCTTCTTATGGCTTGGGGAGGAATTTCATCACTTGGACCACGAACACCATCTTGCCTCACAAGAGACTCACGATCTTCATCGAACTCAACATTGCTAGATTCCTCAACACTTCCATTGGCTTTACTATAGACTCTATAGGCATGAGATTGATTGGAGTAACCAACGAAGGTACCTTCTTGTGCTTTAGGCTCGAACTTTGATAACCAGACACCTTTCTTGAGAATGAAACATCTACAACCAAACACGCGGAAGTATTTGACAATGGGCATGCTTCCAGTGAGGATTTCATATGGAGTAATGTTCTTATTCTTGCATAGGTAAAGGCGGTTGGTAGCATGGCAAGCGGTGGAAATGGATTTGGCCCAAAAGTTGTAAGGTGACTTGAATTCCCCCAACATTGTCCGGGCCGCATCCATCAAAGTACGGTTCTTCATTTTGACAACACCATTTTGTTGAGGGGTGTAAGGTGTTGAATATTGATTCTTGATCCCCTCATCACTAATAAACTCATCCAAAGTGTAGTCCTTGAACTCGGTCCCATTGTCACTCCGAATGGTAAGGATTGTAGCATTATGTTTCCGTTGAACTTGATTAGCAAAGTCGATGACAAATTGTTGAGTCTCACTCTTGAACTTGAAGAAGTAGACCCATGTGTATCATGAGAATCCGTCTACAATCACCAAATAATACGTCTTCCCTCCAAGACTATCATGAGAAGGAGGCCCAAAAAGACCCATGTGAAGGAGCTCCAAGCACCGCTCGGTGGTAATTTGATTGAGGATTGTGTGAGGCTTCTCATGCATCTTGCCTTCAATACAAGCACTTCACACACGATCTTTGGCTGAGGAAATGTCTTTTAGTCCAAGGATGTGGCCCCTGATGTCTACGCACTTCTATTCTTGTAGACAGTTGTTGGGCCTCCAAGTGTAGAGGTTTGTAGAACAGCAGCAAGTTTTCCCTTAAGTGGATCACCCAAGGTTTATCAAACTCAAGGAGGAAGTGGTCAAAGGTATCCCCTCTCAAGCAACCCTGCAATCAAGATACAAGAAGTCTCTTGTGTCCCCGACACACCCAATACACTTGTCAGGTGTATAGGTGCACTAGTTCGGTGAAGAGATAGTGAAATACAAGTGGTATGGATGATTATAACTGGTAACGGTGCCAGGAAATAGCTTGATGGCGTGGAAGAGACTAAAGGAAAACTGAAATAAAGATGGAAGCAAGCAAACATGTAACAGATCTAATTGCAAATGGTGTTTCAATGTTTAGAAACAAGGCCTAGGGATCATACTTTCACTAGTGAACACTCTCATATAAATATCTTCTCTTTATGATACTACTCTTAACTACTCTCCGGTTGGACACTCTAATCCATGGTAGGGCTATAACATCACTCCTCAAAGTTCGCTTTCCCCATCTAGATAACCCCACACTGTCACCTTGAACTCTAGATGGTTCCAACAAACACCACAATTTCATAAAGACATCCAACTCCAAATATAACTCATAACAAGTATTTGTAATCTCTAGCGTAAGTGCCACCATGGTGTGCACGCTGTCACTTTCACACACATGGGGAGAGCAGAGATCTATTAAAGCACTTGAGTAGCAAAGTAGATCTACTTGATTACAAAGCTCATGATCACAATATGATCACGCATAGAGAGATGAACACATAGCTACCGGTAGAACCCTTAGCCTCGAGGAAGGACTACTCCCTCATCATCATGGGAATCAGCAACATCGATGGAGATTGTGGTGGAGATCGATGGAGATGGCTCCGGGGGCACTTCCCCGTCCCGACAGGGTGCCGGAATAGAGACTTCGTGTCCCTCGAATCTCCCCTTCGGTGGCGGTGGCGCTATGGAACTTTTCGTGGCTGGAGGCTCGATTTAGGGTTTTTCCATCGGGAGGCTCTTATAGGCGAAAGGGGAGGCCGAGGGGGGGCCTGAGGGGCCCACACCACCTGGTGGCGCGGCCAGGGCTAGCCCGCGCCACCACATGGTGTGGCCAGCCCCTGGCCCCTCTCCGTCTCGTCTTCTGGCTCCGTGAGTCTTCCGGTAAAATATCGACTTTGGCTTTTGTCCAGTCCAATTTCGAGAATAATCATTTTCTGGCTTTTTTGGAACCAAAAACAGAAGAAAACAGGCAACTGGCACTGTGGCATCTTGTTATAGGTTAGTTCCATAAAATGTGTAAAAGTAATCCAAAGTGTGGACAAAACATAAGAAAGTAGATATAAAACAAGCATGGAACATCAAAAATTATAGATACGTTAGCAACGTATCAACATCCCTAAGCTTAACTCCTGCTCGTCCTCGAGTAGGTAAGTTATAAAAAGAAAGAATAATTTTTGAGGTGACATGCACCATCATAAACTTGATCAAAGTATTTGTAAAACAATGATAGCTGGGATCATAGTACTTCAATCATAACATGAAAGATAAAGTTCTAACAATAAGACAAAGCAACTATGTTGCAACATGAAAAGGCACAAACAAAAGATTCATGAATAACAATGCTTTGCAAGACGTTTGTTTGTTTCACATAAAGAAAACATAGCATAGTGGCATTCAGCTTTTCCCTCATAGAGTAGCAAACATAAATGCATAGGACACCTTCAAAGTTCATAAGAGTGACTAGATACAAATAGTTTAAAACAAGCAATATCAAAGCTATGCATCAATCAACAAGTCTTGGGACAATGCACATAGAACTAAGAATGGACACTATGCTCTCTCAATAGGTGCATAAAGATAGAAGATGGAGACTCAACATAAAAGTAAAAGAAAGGCCTTCATAGAAGGAATCAGGGATTCAAGTTTCATAAAGAGCTTCCAAAATTATGGTATGTATTAGCTTTCAGCTCTCATTGCCCCTATCATAAGCATCTTGAAGTGATTAAGGTTAGAGTGAACAAACTATGGAGTATATGCTTGAAAAAGTATAAGTTGGAAATCTCATGTCCCTTGAATACGAGGGTCACTCCTCATGCTACTCAAGTTTAGTTACCGGTAAGTTCTTGTCATAGTAAGTACATGTGTATCATAGAGAACCGCCAACGGGGTACCCCTTGCCCGATGATACGGAAGAATCCCCATATCAAAATGACAAGGCAAGCAGACAACGAGCATCTCAGCAATCTTCTTATTTACCATGGAAAATGGTGCTTTTTTCTCTCTTTCCTCTTTTCTCATATCTCTTTTTTCTTTTTCTCTTTTTTTCTCAATATCTGACTCTTTTTTTATAAGAAGAATGCTTCATAGACAGCTCATTATGGTTACGCTGCAGGTTTCCACCATGATTAGGCATGGATTAGACCGGCATCCCAGGCGTTTCTCTAACACACATACATAACTCCATGAACTTACAAGCTCCCCTTTCATTTCACACCGACAACATCCATAGACAAAAGAGCATGATATCAACTACGTACAAAGTACAAGTGCAATGTTGAAAGCGTTCCCCATGATAGCATGGTTCTGCTAATCCCCAACATATAAGTGCAAGCATATACAACATAGACGACACAATGGTTCAAGTTTATTAAGGGCAAGGAAAGTAAAGTGTGCCATCAAGTTCGTGAGAGCTTTAATCACTAGTTTTCTCATAACAAGTTTAATTCGGAAGGTAGATAAAAACATGAATATACTTGGAATAGCAAATGCTAATAGGTAGGTATGGTGGACTCTTTGGAATAACTTGGTTTTAGCAGTTGGATGCATGAGTGGAACTCATACTTGGTTACGAAGGCTAGCAAAGGACTGGGAGCGACCAACTAAGAGAGCAATAATAGCCATAATCATGCAAAGCGACAAAACATCATTAATTAAAGCATAAAGTGATATTACAAGTTGAAAACTAAAGGATCATAAAGGCTACGGTGACTTGGGATAGTCATAACATGGTGTGAGCATGCACCAAGTCAACCCAAATAAAGCATCAAAGGAGAATAGCACAATACTATGCTTTAATATGCTAAAAAAACGCATGATTCTTTCAAGGCACATTAAGCAATCTCAATTGTTTGGAACAAGTCATGCTACAACAAAAATCACTAAGTGTAAAGCCAAAACAATACCAAGCATGACATGACAAAGCATAGGCCACAGTCAAAAACAAGCTCCTTTTTACCACTTAAGCATGAACTTTTCCTACTCTTTTCCAATCCAAACCAAACTATTTGAAAACCAATGCATGAAAGAGGGGTTCCAACCAATTTATTCAGCAAACTAAGAAAACCAAGCAAACGAAAACCAAAAACAAAAAACAAAGACGCTCCAAGAACAACACAACTGTGCATGAAACAATAAAAATGAAGTGTTTGGAAGAAACCTGAAATTTTTATTGATGAAGAAGGGGATGCCTTGGGCATCCCCAAGATTTGACGCTTGTACTTCTTGGATATTTCTTGGGGTTACACGGTGTGGCATCCCCAAGGTTGATCTTTAGTCCATTCTTCATCTTATTACATCATTCTCTCCATACACCTGAAATTTTTCCTTCATACAAAACTTCACACAATCTTTATTAGCAACATTAATGCACTCAAGATAATAAGTCTTTAGGTTCAGTTTCAATACCAATAAAACTTCCATTAAAACACAAGCTACTGTATCACTTTCCTCAAAAAGCTCAATTCCCTAAAGAGAACTCAAAAAGGAACCAACAAGAAGCAAATGCAAATAATGGCAGAAATCTGTCAAAACAGACCAGCAGGTAAAAACCAATTTTTTAGAAGACCTTATGTTGCTCAAATCAAAAAGTGTTGAACGAAGGAAAGTTAGATAACAACCTGGGGCATAAGCACAAAAAAATCACGCCTCAAAACGACGTACAGAGATTTTACACGAATTTTTACGGTGAAGCACAAAAATCTGTTTCGGGACAACAACTTTCCCAAGCATTACTTCTCTCTCATTAGAGGTTACTCTTGGCATAAAAAGCAAACAAAAATGATAAGGAGGGGTTATTAATAAAGCAATAACTTCCAAGACTCAACTAAAACTTTTGGGTTATCTCCCAATAAGTACTTTTCTTTAACGCCTTTAAGTTAGGCATGATAGTTTGAAAAGATGCTCACATAAGAAATATGAATTTAAGTAAAAGAGAGCATCAAAAAGCAAGTTCAAAGCATATTTGAGTCTAACCCACTTCCTATGCATAGGAATCTTGTTAAGAAACAAGTCATGAAAGCACAAAACAACAAACATAGTAAAGCAAAACAAGTGCAACTTCAAGACTTTCAACATAAAGAGGGGAAACTTAATATTGTTGAGATGCATAAAACCATGTTTCCCTCTCTCATAATAACTTTCAGTAGCATCATGAATAAAATTAACAATATAACTATCACATAAAACATTCTTATCATGAGCCACATGCATATAATCATTATTACTTTCCACATAAGCATAGTTATTCTTATTAATTGTAGTGGGAGCAAATTCAACGAAATAGCTATCATTATTATTCTCATCACCATAATCATCAAATATAGGAGGCATATTGTAATCATTAATTTTCTCCTCAATAGTAGGTGGACTGAAAATATCATATTCATCATTGTAATCATCATATATTGGAGGTTTGGTATCATCATAAGCAATAGAATAGCTATCTTCCAAAGCCGGCGAACTAAAAAGATCATTTTCATAAAAACTAGCTTCCCCAAGCTTAGACTTTTTCGTAGCATTAGCAATAATGGTGTCCAAAGAATTCATACTAATAACATTGCTATTAGCATGCAAATAAAGTTCCATAGGTTTTTTAATTTTCTCTTCAAACACTTCATGTCCTAACTCAAGATAAATACTATAAAGCCCTCTAATTTTTTTGTTGTTTTCCATTAAGCCTAACTAGTGAAAATAAAAACAAGAAACAAAAAGACGAAATTGCAGAATCTATAGGAAATAACTTCGAGCACTCACACCGGAGGATGTCAGTACCTTTTACCTTACCTCCCCGGCAACGGCGCCAAAAAATAGCTTAATGTCTACGCACTTCTATTCTTGTAGACAATTGTTGGGCCTCCAAGTGCAGAGGTTTGTAGAACAACAGCGAGTTTTCCCTTAAGTGGATCACCCCAAGGTTTATCGAACTCAGGGAGGAAGTGGTCAAAGGTATCCCCTCTCAAGCAACCCTGCAATCAAGATACAAGAAGTCTCTTGTGTCCCCAACACACCCAATACACTTATCAGGTGTATAGGTGCACTAGTTCGGTGAAGAGATAGTGAAATACAAGTGGTATGGATGATTATAAGTGGTAACGGTGCCAGGAAATAGCTTGATGGCGTGGAAGAGACTAAAGGAAAACTGAAATAAAGATGGAAGCAAGAAAACATGTAACAGATCTAATTGCAAATGGTGTTTCAATGTTTAGAAACAAGGCCTAGGGATCATACTTTCACTAGTGAACACTCTCATATAAACATCTTCTCTTTATGATACTACTCTTAACTACTCTCCGGTTGGACACTCTAATCCATGGTAGGGCTATAACATCACTCCTCAAAGTTCGTTTTCCCCATCTAGATAACCCCACACTGTCACCTTGAACTCTAGATGGTTCCAACAAACACCACAATTTCATAAAGACATCCAACTCCAAATATAACTCATAACAAGTATTTGTAATCTCTAGCGTAAGTGCCACCATGGTGTGCACGCTGTCACTTTCACACACATGGGGAGAGCAGAGATCTATTAAAGCACTTGAGTAGCAAAGTAGATCTACTTGATTACAAAGCTCATGATCACAATATGATCACGCATAGAGAGATGAACACATAGCTACCGGTAGAACCCTTAGCCTCGAGGAAGGACTACTCCCTCATCATCATGGGAATCAGCAACATCGATGGAGATTGTGGTGGAGATCGATGGAGATGGCTCCGGGGGCACTTCCCCGTCCCGACAGGGTGCCGGAACAGAGACTTCCTGTCCCTCGAATCTCCCCTTCGGTGGCGGCAGCGCTATGGAACTTTTCGTGGCTGGAGGCTCGATTTAGGGTTTTTCCATCGGGAGGCTCTTATAGGCGAAGGGGGAGGCCGAAGGGAGGCCTGAGGGGCCCACACCACCTGGTGGCGCGACCAGGGCTAGCCCGCGCCACCACATGGTGTGGCCAGCCCCTGGCCCCTCTCCGTCTCGTCTTCTGGCTCTGTGAGTCTTGCGGTAAAATATCGACTTTGGCTTTTGTCCGGTCCAATTTCGAGAATATTCATTTTCTAGCTTTCCTGGAACCAAAAACAGAAGAAAATAGGCAACTGGCACTGTGGCATCTTGTTAATAGGTTAGTTCCAGAAAATGTGTAAAAGTACTCCAAAGTGTGGACAAAACATAAGAAAGTAGATATAAAACAAGCATGGAACATCAAAAATTATAGATACGTTAGCAACGTATCAGCCCCCGGTTTAGAGACTTTGCAAAGACTTCATGTTTACATGGACCAAGCGGTGATGCCACAACCGACCCACATCGGCTTTCGCATAGAAATATATAGCATGTGTAGAGGGTTTTCCGGAGAAATCCACCACATCCAGGTCATGCTCTACGTATGTAACAAAAGTCACCATAAGAGTCTTGCTCCACATGAGGACCACATAATGCTCATTAAAGAAAGACGGAAGACCCATAATGGCTAAAGCATGAATGGAAAGGAGATTATACCCAAGGGTTTTTATAAGCATGACATTAACCATGGAAACATCCGGGGTTACTACCACCTTACCAAAACCTAATACCCGAGAACTTGTTTTATCACCGTAGGAGAACATAGTATTGGCAAAATTAGGCCTAATCTCCGACATGATAGTCTGCTTCCAGTCATATGGCTTGTAGATCCACTATCAAGCACCCATTTAGCTCCACCAGAAGCAAAGTCCTACAAGAAAATCAAGCTTTGGTTTTAGGTACTGATGAGCCCAAAATTGATGCATATCTAAGTATATAAATTATTCATAATTTCACTCATTACATGTTACATCTATCTATAACTATGCATATTGTGTATGATTATTAGTTTTCATTTATTTCCACATGGGATTTGCACAATATTAGTTTTATTAGGATTTTATTACCTTTTTCTTGTCTTTGATTTGTGTGTAGGTGTTATGGAGAGTCATGGATAAAAGGACCCAAGAGGATTCAATGTGGAGGAGTTGCAGGTACCAGACTTAGCCATTTGAGGGGATGAACAAGTGGATTTTTTCCATAAAATCCAAATGAATATCCAAGGACTTTGTGTTTTAGCCCTCGCCCATACGAATCCAACGAGACAAAGAACACCTCAATTAGAGTCCGTATGAAGAAATGGCGGCCAAAATACTACAGAGTACCAAAGGGATAACGACCACTGGTAGCCCGCCCATACCGAACGGCCGTACCGCCCTCCGAAGGCTTTGTTCGGTCAAACTTAACAACATTTGTGAAGGCCCAATGGGCATATTCGGCTCCTAGCTCTGTCGGTTCGCAAAACCGACCTCCAGATGCCTATTTAAAGAGGGGAAAACCCTAGAATAAGAAGGAGAGTCCACATAGGCCATAGGGGCGGAGCCCTACCACTCCGCCACCTCCATAGCCACCGACCACAAGGTCTACATCACCATAGCCCTCAAGGGAGAGAGGACGCTTGCATCTTGAAGGGCTACGCATTGATCTTCATCGCCATATTCATCAACATCATCTTCACATCAATTCTCTTTGTTTACTTTGTTGTAGTCCAATCTCTATTGTGGATTTGCACATGTATTCAACTGTACCATCATATTGCATCCATACAATTGCCATTATGTTGATCCCCTCATGTATGAGTAGTTTCCTTCTTCTTGGGGAGATATGGTGAAACCATGGTATTATTATGCATTGAAATAAAGATGATCTATTACTTGTGTACAAAGATCCATTGATCTATGAATTGTGTTTGATCTCTCTCTTTAGATGGTATGTGTAGTCGGCCGCATATCATTTGCCCTTAGGACTAAAGGGAGGGAGAAATCCTTTGGACGTGTCTTGGAAGTGTACCCGGAATGCCTCATGACAGATTGACGCCGGCTCATAACCTACACGGTCAAAGGAGGATTAAAGAGGGAATCCCTAAGCTAATTATGATATCCACGGGGAAACCCTTAATTGTGGTGGTTTGTATGGGTGACTGCTCTTAAACATCGCAGTGGTTATTTAGAGGTGACCTCACTCTTGGCTCAACAAAGTGGCTTCCTATGAGCCTTGTAGTGAACATCTTATTATGGAGCTCTCTCCACACATATCATGACATAAAAGATAGGTTATCCTAATCATTCATAATTATTCCATGCTAGTGGTGAATCCTACGCTCCTTGAGAACCCCTTAACCACATCACACAAAACTTCATAGATACTCTCTTGCTTAAGTTTACTTTTTCTATTTACTTTGTTCTTGTTTATTTTAGCACTTGTACAAATATACTCTTTGTACACCATTACATGGAATTAGAGATAACTTACAAGTACTCTCTAGGTGAATAGTAACGAGGGGCATAAAGACCTTTACTAATAGCTGTGAGTCTTTACTTTGAAACTAGCTACAATTGATCTATGCACTTGCAATCATCAGGTAACCATTTTGCAATGGGTCCCCTTTTATTAGTCACAAGGGTCTTTGGTACCCAAATAGTTCAATGATAATTATGAGAATAAGAAGTGGCAATCTATTTTGCATAAACATGACCATCAAAAGATTTGCAAAGAATGTATGAGGGGTTGTTCTTCCTGGCAAAGCTATCACTTTGCACAAAGGTGGAACCATAAGCGGGCCCTTGAGCAAAATTCTTGCTCTTCTTCTTATTCTTGGGCTTAGGAGCATAGCCAATACCCTTCTTGTCAACTCGCCCTTTTGCAAGTTGTTCTTTCAACTCCTTATTTTCCTCAACAAGTTTCACATGCTTTGGTTATTCATTGTTCAATTGAGTTTGAAGTCGCTCATGAGCTTCAAAAAGACTTGAGAATTTGCTCTCCAAGGCATGGTGTTCCTTTTTGAGTTTCTCAAAGTCCTTTAGACATTCATGACCAACACAAAACTCAATCTTTTCATTTTTAAGGTCATTAATTCAAGCAAGAGCATGATCATGTTCTTTAACAAGTTGAGACATGGAGGCATTATGGTCATCTACAAGCTTAGTAACACTCTCCTCAAGAGTTATTCTCATACTATGTTCATATTCAAGAGATTGTGAGAGAGAGGCAATTTCATCGACGGTCTCTCTTTCATTTTTGCATAGAATGTCAATTAGTTCTTCCTTTTCATCTAGCATTTCCCTAGCATGGTCAAGTTGGTTTGCAAGAGTTTCAAAGCACATTCTAGTATCATCATTTAGGTTCTCTATGAATTCACACATGCTAACCATATCTTTCTTTACCTCTAGACCATCAAGATCATGCAAAGGAAGTTCATTTGAGGGAGACTTGGAGGCGGATGTTACCTCGGTGGCCTTGGCCATGCGACACTTTTGGTTGGTGTGGATGATGTTCTCATTAGGCGAGTCGAAGAGAGACACTCGTAGGGTAGAAGAAGTAGCAATAGCGGCAACTCTCACAATCTCTCCACCTTGACCTTCACTATCATCATCATCATCCGCGCCCGAGAAGTACTCTTCATAGACCACCATTGCCCTTTCCTTGTTTACGAGGTTCTTGTTTTGGAAGTTCTTGTTCATTGGATGAGGAGGTCTTGGCTTTCTCTTGCGGATAAGACGGCCACCATTGTTCTCTCTATTCTCTAAGGGACATTGAGCTACGAAGTGACTCTTGTCATTGCAATTGTAGCACGATCTTGCCTTTGGAGCCTTCATGGTTGAGTTGAATCTTGAGTTGTCCCTTGACCTTGACTTCATGCCGGCTTGTTCCAAAAGGCTCTTGATGCAAGAGCCAAATTCTCATTGAAGGCGTACTTGATGTCATCTTGAGACCACTCACTAGTGTCTTCATCTTCATCAATTTCCACAACTTTAGCCTTCAAGGCAAGGTTCACCTTTTGAGATCCATAGGCACAAGCACGAGCAGACTCCGCATTCTTCTTGGAAATCATCATGGCAATGACTTCACTCAACACGTCTTGAGATGACATGATGTGATAGTTGCTTCTCCCTTTGATGGAGTTGAGTTTTTCCTCCTCAAAGGGAAGAAGGGCTTGAACAAACTTTCTCTTCATGAACTTGTCATCCACATAGGTAGCTCCAAGGTCCCTCATAGTGCAACATAGAACCTTGAGATGACGAGACATGTCTTTGGGAGGCTCATCATCTTGCGTAGCAAAGCCATCAGACTCATTGTTGACTTCATCAAACTTGGAGCTTTGAATGCTAGCATTCCCGACATACAACTCGGTGAGATGATCTCAAGCTTCTTTGGTGGTGGAGAATTGGCGAATGTGACCAAAGTCTTTGGGAGTCAATGCCTTTTGGATAATTCCCAAGGCGATGGAATTGAGCTGCTTGTCCACAACCTCAGCCCAGGTCAACTTCTTTGCATCATATGGCTAGAATCCTTCTTCCACAATCCTCATCAATTCAATAGAAGATCTAGAAATGTGAGATTGCATTAGATATTGCCAATTGGTGAAATTATAAGTATCTAGCATGGGAGGTGCTCCTTGAGGTATGATATGCGGCATGGCAATTGGTGGGTCCGGAGTGAACTTCGGAGGTGGGGGTACCGCCGAGTAATCCTTTCCCTCATCTCCCTCTTTGGAGGATGAGTCACCTAGCCCCTCGGTGCTCTCACTTGGGAGCTTGGTGGTTTGAGCCACAAAGCCTAAAACCAAGCGATTAGAGGCGGCCACAGGATTCGCTTCAGGGGCGACCACATGCATGGTATCTTGGGGAAGCTCGGTGGTTCGGGATGCGACATGAGGTGTGGATACTATGGGGTTAGGCTTAAAGGACTGCAAAAGGGTCATCATTTCCTCAAACTTGGTCATCATGGATATCTCCAATCGATTGAGGTCATCCATGGAGGCCAAGTTCTTGGTGGTTCCAACCCCACTACCCTCTTCGTTGGCCATCGTCTCTTAGGCGATAAAGCCGGATACAACCAAATTAAGTTCTCTAGAGATGCAACTAGATGAGTAACCTATATGGCAAACGATACAACAAGTAATCAAGACGGTAATTGCAAGTAGTAAAAGAGAGGAACGAGTAAACCGATGAGGGGACACGGAGATGTAATTCCCGTAGTTCACTTCCAAGGAAGCTACGTCTATGTTGAAGAGGTGTCAGGGCCACACAAGGTCACCCGAGCGCCACAAAGGCCTCACCTTCTTCTCCGGTGAGTACCATCACAAAGGCGGCCTCACAATCCACTAAACGGTGACCTTGAAGGCGCCAACCAAAACCTTTACAACAAGGTTGAGGGGAGACTCCACAACTCAATTGGAGGCCCTCAACGACATAACAAAGCTTCACAACAATTTCCCTAGCTCCAAAGATGCCCTACACCGTCTAGGGTTCCAAGAACCCAAGAGTAATAAGATCCACTATGAATGGGTGGAGAAAATCACGATTCCTTTGGTGGAAGTGTAGATCTAAGCCACCTCTCCCACTCCTCAAAATATGAAGAGGTTTGAGTGACTAGGGAGAGATATCTAGGCAGTTGAAGCTCTTGTATTAATGGAGGAGAGAGAAAACAAAGAGATAAGATGAGAGGAGGAAGAAGGGTGCCTTAAATAGGTCCCTTCAAACTGAACCGATTTCTGCCCCCATGGCACCATCGATACAACCGGTGGGGGACCGGTACTTCTGGTGAGCAGGCTCCAACGGTCCGAAGCCGCTCCCTGGAATGGTCATAAAAGCCAGCTCAACAAGAAAGACTTCCTGACGGGTACTACCGGCAGAAGTTCTAGTCCAAATTCCGACAAATACGACACTTTGAGACAAAAGTATCCTGAATCAAAATCATAGCCATGCGAAATATGGATCGGAACTAGCGCCGGAAGTACTGGGCCGCGAGGTTCCTGATCGAAACTACCAGGGCCTAGCGGTACTACCGCTCAAGGGGTGTGGCCTGGAAGTGCTGGCCGGAAGTTCCAATCCGGGATGACTGAAACTTCCGACCGGTACTACCGGGCCAGATTCCGATGCTAATTCCATCAAATAGGGCACTTGGACACAGAAGTGTACTGAACCTGAGCAGAACTAGCACCAGACCTTGCGCCGGAACTACCTCTAGGCCAGCCCCACAGAAACTTGTGAGCAGAACTACCGGCGCCTGGCCGGTACTTCCGGTCAGGACAGAAAAGGCTCAACCACCTCAAAAGATCACTCTCTCGCTGAAAAAATGGGAAGGTTGTGGATGTGCAAGTATGGTTTGTGCATAAAAACGTGATTTCCCACAACTTTCCTAGATGGACCCCCTCTTGATAGTATGGCCTCCTAAAATGTAAAAGTAAGAGAAAGTGCAAATAATATACACCGTCTTCATGAACCTTCAAGAGATGAGTCCACATGCTAAACCGTCTGTAAGTAAAATCTGCAACTTAGGCAGACGGTTAAACCACAATTGTAGTTGTCATCAACACAAAAATACAAAGAGAAATCAATATCCTTTCACCCACATTGCCACAAATGAGATTTTGTAGTATTTCTCTTTATCATTTGGGACTTCACCTGAAATAACTAGCTTCTACATTTTATTTGTGTATGAATCAACCAAGGTTGTTCATCCATGGTCTTACTCTTTTCTTACTAAGTACAATACTAGAAAGTAGAGTTTATAGTACATATGTACTTCCTGATAAGACAATTGGTAAGGTGGTAGTAAAATGGATCCATGTGTGTTTTACTTACCTACTCCCGCTGAAAATTTTCAAATGTGTTCAGTGACCAATGCACAGGTTTACGGACAAAGCAGGTAAATCCCTGAAAATAGTCAGACGTGTGAACACCCTAATTCTCAATTCTCAAATGGAAATAGAAGAAGTCTCAATTTTATATCATACTAGATCATGTTGGCGCGCGTTGCCGCGCCCGTCCATTAGGTAAATAAATAGGTTTTCAAGATGAATGGAAATATTATATTTGTATATTAACATTTTCAAAGTGTTGAACAACTTGTTGTGAACTATACTTCCACCCAGATAAAGAAAAAGGGCCTTTTAATCCATTTGAAGTATAGGTAGTTGGTATTAATCACGAACTTGCAGTGTCAACACTAGCTTGAACTCGGGTTTAGAAGGTGCTCACCTCAAACCACCATCATCACAAGGGAAGTTTTAAAGTAAACAAACTCTTATAAAAAGGATCAAGGTTGACATATAGTAACATCATAAGTGTCATGTGCATGCTTCTTCTATTCTAGGTTAAAAAGGAAACTTGCAATTTTATTCCATACTAATAAGTTAAAAAACTATATTTCATAAAATATCTGCTATGCTTTTTCGAGGAAGAATGTCGATGTAGAACTGCACACATCTTGGGAATGTATCTGATCTTTGTTTCGCATCTTCAACGGGCTCCTCCCTCATAGTTTCCACTTAAACCTGCCATGCCAAGATTTCACGTGAGTACTAAAAACAACGAAGCATAGAGATACAATGAGACAGCGAAATGGTGCTTCTATCTATTATATGACAGATGTAAAACAAATTGCTTGAATGTGAAAGTATTAGTAACACTAGAATCTATTTCAGAACTATAAGCAGCCAAGCAGGTAACATCTGCCCATCCTTTGCATATATTGATCAGAACTCTAGTTATAAAAAATGTACCTGATGCCCAATGATCTTTAGATGTTATAAAAAATATAGACCCAAGTTCTCAGTCAAACTTGAGTACAACATTTATTGCAATTGGACAATATGTCATGTACAACTGAACTATTACTAATTTTAATGAGAACAAAGGAAAATGATAATTTCTTTTCTAACTTCAATCTGTTTCCGGTGTGCTTTCATTATAAAACAGTTTACTATAGAAACTCTCGACTGTGTAAGCAAGTCTTATTTTAGGAACTTGCAAAGATTCCAACTTAAATTGCAGAAGATTTAGATGGCTTGACATTCTATGAGAGCTACTTCAAGTTCTAGGAGACCAGTGTAAAGAATAGCAGATATTTCATAAATGTAGCCAACAAAATAGCAGATTTAAAAGGGCAGGTCGTATCCTTGGTATTATCATCCTACAGTATGATATATTTATTTAGGAAAGAAATTCCATGAATGCCTAATCTTTACCTGAGTTTTTAAGAGCATATTGAATACCTTTGAGCAATCAAGTGGCTAGTTTTCCTTTTCATTTTAGAACCGGAAGAAAAACATAAGAATTAGTTGTTTAATTATCATCCCTTACCATCGAGCTTACACCAGGATTAATTGTTGTCCAAAGCTCGGCTGATTTTTGGTAAACTTCAGAGATGTGTGTCCATGATAATAATTGGCGCTGCACTCACAATCAGGAGTGGCTCTTTGCCATCATAAAATGCATGAAGCCAGAGTAGATGATGGTGCTCTTAGTGTACGATCCTCCAAAATATTGTTTGTGACTTGTCAGCAACTCTGCCTAATAACAAAGACCCATAATTTACTTTATGAGTATACAAGATTGGGTAGACAGGACCATATTAGGCTTTTTTTTTCCTGAATCACAATATCAGGTACAAAAATCGTACCATTTAAATGTGCTTGTGGGGCAGCCTGTGAACGCTCTTCTTGATCGAAGAATCCTGCAACCTTCACGATGCTGTTTGTTTGGAGCTCAAACTCCACTTGGTCAACTCCAATCTCCAAGAGTATGCGGCCGATACAAATGCCCAAAATTATCAAATCGAAAATTACATGAGCTAGGATTATAATTTTACCTGGTAGATCGATGTGGGACTGTGCGCAGTAGCTGCTGATGGAGCAGTGGCCGTGGACCGTGGTGGTGGAGGAAGGCTTGTGGTCATCCATGGAAAGACCGAACTTGGAGTTTGCAAGGTGGGGGACAGAGGTGTGGAGCCGTGGAGAGGGTGCGGCCTCTGCATAATTCAGATCTGATCTGCATCCCTGCTTTGAAAAATGTTGGTGGGAGGGCCGGTGCAGGAGAGCACTAGAGAAGAAAGGAAGTGGCGGCACCAAAATCTTCCGCTCATAGTCTCCATAGCTACTTCCTCCATCTCCATCTCTCTCTCTCTCTCTCGCCACGATGAGGACGGCAGGAGCGGCGGCGCGTTTCACCCTTGTCGAGGTAGGGATTGGCGAGGGTGGGCAGTGCGGAGGTGGGCGACGCCGCTGGATTTGTGTAAGCAAACGTGGCCACATCCTGACCGTCTATCCGGGATCGAACGTGAGGCCTCCTATTCGTTTTCCAGAGTAGCGGCCCACGGGATATTTAGCCCAGGACCAGCCCACGTGGGACAAGGGGTGCATCAGACGGTTGAAAATGATCGGAACATGCAATCCGATGGCCAAAATCAGCGATGGCGTGAGAGAGCTTGGATTTGGTCCAGTTATAATATCCCTAATGTGTCCTGCTTTGCATTTGACCTTTCATAAATAGCTCCACCTACACTTGCGTAATAGACGGTTTATATTTGGTTTTATTCATAGTCATATGGCTAGCTTCCCCCGTGCTTACCTTATATAAACTACTCTCGCATACAAGTATTTGTTTGTTCATGCAGTGTTGTCAAACAAAAACTAAATACTTGCTACCGCAAGAAATTTTAAAAAGCACAAGTTATCGAGAAAATGAACGGTCAACTATGCCCTCTCATTTCTTAACTGATTATTTGAACTTCCTTTCCTTGCTCAGGTTGTAGAAGATAACTATATGAGACTAGTAAATGGCTCGTGCTATGCACGTTAGTGTTTAAGAATTATTCTGAAATTCACATGTTGTGAGCGATGAATGGTTATGTTATTTTAGTAATTAATGTATGTAATTAGATTACCAATATTCATCAAATTCTTTTTAAGCAAGATCAATATTTCCATACATGTGCTTAGACAAGGAACACTTGTAATGGGCCAATCTCACAGTTTTTACACAGTTATGAACATGCATATGTCTATGTAAGTGTCATAATTTAAATTACGATGAGCCTAGTCACGCAACTCATTAATTAAAATATGATTAATTGTAAATATAAAGTATTTTATATTTATGGCTGTGAATATTTATTTTTCATAATTATAATACCAATATAAAAATGCTCAATCAGTTTCTCATCTCTCAGAGTTCTTACTCAAACTTAATATGGCCTAGACTGAGCAATGTCGATAGTACTAAGTTGAAAGAATACTCAACCTTATAAATGAAATCAAATAATGATCAGCTAGTACATTTCATTGATCTGGATTTTACAAAAAAAATATTTGTAAAACAAAGAGAAAATCAGACTCATTATATTTCTAAAGCATATTTATATTAAAAACTAAAATTTAGTTACAACCCATACCTCACATTTATTTATTTGGCTTTTCTGATTTTTTTAAATCACCCTTCTCGAGGTTGTACCATTGCATGTTGTTTTCTCTCTCTTAGCATGTTGCTTGGTGGCTTTACCGTAGTCCGGGATGCTTTCTGATCTAAGGTGGATTTCTGATCTGAGCCTCCACGGTTATAGTTTCTCACGTGAGCTTGCCAGAAACGTATAAACAATATAGAAAAAATTATATGCACGATGCACGGACTACTCTAGAAGAGTGTCAGACTTAGGGATGGCACCCGCCGGGTTCGGGGCCGGCTCTGCCACCCCCATACCCGTCCCGTTTAATTAGTCGGGTCTAATTTTTTACCAGATCCGTGATCCGGTCGGGTTCGGGGCCCCAACGTATACCCGCCAGCGCGTGAGACGGGAGCGACGCTGGCGCATGCGGGAAAACAATGGGATATTGGGGTGGGGTTTGTGAAAATGGACGCGTGCAGGCGTGTGTTGTCTCGAGGATTCCATATTCCATCGCGTGCATGTGATGTGTGTTGTGTGTGTGCGTGGTTGTGTGGGACGTGTGGTTATACATAGGATTATTAGGGATATGATTAAGACTTAGAGCGGGTCTGTGGGTCTACGGGTATGGGTTTGCCACCCCCAGACCCGCCCCGTTAGACTTGATGGGTCTAACTTTTTACCAAACTCTTCCCATTTAAGGCGGGTACCCGTCGGGTTTGTGGGTTTTGGGGCCCCATTGCCATCCCTAGTCACACTGTCAGCATATTGCGTGCCTTCCGCCGCGAATCCCAGCATCCTGGGCCGTCAGATTCTCCTATCTAACGGTTTCTATGTGGCCACAAAGTCCTCTGTGTTAACATGTTAGATGTGAGCCTGACGGGTCGACGGAGGGGACCCTGACAGAGCTTGCTCGGGGAGGCAGAGGAGCGAGGGCGCGCAGCTTCCCTGTCAGGATCCCGGTGGATCTGACACGAAGAGGATCACAGGAAGAGGAGATTCGAGGTAAATCGGCAGATAAATTGGTAAATTGTAGGAACTAAATCTAAGATAAATGCAGAAAATAAATGATAAATTTAGGTTCATATTTCTTGATTGGATCACAAGATACAAGGTAGGCTTATATAGACCAAGTCAACTACTATATGCCCATATAGGTGGAATACCTAATATGCCCTCATAGTACAACATAATACTACTCCTTACCACTACTAGTCCCTGGCATTACTCCCCCCTTGAGACCATTGCTCAGCAATGGACAAGTTTCTACAGAAATTTTTATCATTATCAATTATCCTTCAGAATTGATTCACCATGTCAGGGAGGTAGAAATGTAATGAAGATGATATCCATTTCCCAGATCTGAAGATAGTTCTATGGGAATAGCAGATTCTTTGCATTGTAATACTCATAGACGCCTTGCTGATGTACAAATGCAATTCTAGGGTCCCATGTACATACAGCACTGCTTAGCGATCCCAGGACTGGAGTGGTTCTTCTTTCCTGAATCAAATTTGCAGGAGGGTCACATATAATTGCAGCAGCATCCCTCAAGTAAGTTGAATTGCGAGTACCAAACTTCATGGCTAGTAGATGCCTCAAAGCATATTCAGTCCCTTTACTCAACCACCAGAGCTTATATAAGATGAATATGATACCTGGATCCCAAATATGAGAGGTTTTACTCAATGGTAATTGAATTTTTAAGACTCTGTACATAGCTGCCATATCCCTTTCTTCTTGAGGTATTTTCCAAAAAATCAAAACCAATCTCGTGCGCACAGTATTAGCAGTTGACATTGGGAATGCAGTCAAGCTGAATATGCTAGAATAGAAGACGAGATGTTTGACTGGTTCTAAATATGTGCATCCCGAACTAAAAAGTGACAGTTCTGTGGTTTGCTGGACAAACTGAACTTGATGTGGCACTGCCCATTCATCTAGTGTTGTATCCTTGAATTTCAGAACACCAGGATCCCATGTGTAATTGGTACTGTTCAATAGTACGAATGTTGTCCCAGTTATTGACTGATGCCATGTAAGGGCTGCCACTTTGCAAGAAATATTTGCCATGAGCTCCTGGTCCGCAAGGCAGTTTTCTGTAACTTCCATGTAACTTGCAAAAAGTATTTGTAGCATATGATCACTGAAGTATGTCGTTGCCTGGTTGGACAGAGAACTGGTGCCAACTTGGTTGCATAAAGTCAGAACTTCAGGAAACACAATTGCCACATAACTGAGTTCCCTAGGAGGCTCAGCCTTACGTGAGTGAAGATATGCTGAAGCTCCTGGATCCCAGACTTCACTTCTCTCATGAATTACTAATACACTGGTTTGTCGGTCTCTTGGCTGCACTGTTTCTTTTTGAACACACAGCGTAGAGGCAGCATGGGTACTCTTTTGTATGCAGGTATAACACGACCATGCACGAATGTCAAATCCGTAACGGTGGCATCCCGCAAAACCACTACTAGAAAATCGTGTTGTTTTTGTGCATTGCATCATCACGATCGCATGCTCATGTCATCATGCCACATTGCATTTGAGCATCGTCATGTCATTATGCATTTGTTTGTCTAAAACTATTTTCAAAACGCCTAGTTTTGTTTTCCAATATTCCCGTCTTTATTCAAATTAAAACCCGAGTCTTCGAAATATTTTGTTTCGTCTACCAACGGTTTACAAACGCCTCGTTTTTAATAAATAAAATATTTAAATTATTTTTGGGAGGCAGCCAGCCAGGCCCGAAAACCCAGCCGGCCACCTCTAGATAAAAATCCTACCTACCCCAGAACCACCCAAAACCTTTTCCACCAAATAACCTACCCAGCCCTATCCTATCCAGTCCCTCCACCTCACTCCCACCAATCGCCGCCTGCCACCTCACCGCAGCCCCACCTGGCCCCACCCTCCACCTCACGCCAAGTCCTTCCCGGATGCGACAAGATCTACTCCGTTGTCCGAGAACGTTCCCGTCGGGACCGATCCCTGTCGAACCCCGATGTGTGACCCTAAGCCCCTATTTTATAATATGACATTATCAACTGTCGCATACTAAATTGTTCATGCATGCATACATATTTTGTGGGTCCGGGTTATTTTGCCGATTCACCTCATAATTAAATATGGAGATCATATGCGGGCTATACTTGTATTTTACCGCCTCCATTTAAATTGGCGTAGCGAACCGATGCCATATTTCGCCCTGTTAATACAACATTTAAAATGCAGGGTATCTAAACAACACGAACCACCTAATTAATGTCGGAACCCTAGTTCCGCTTAATATTTCCTAGTCGTATTGCATATGTGCCATGTCATACATCACATGCATCATGCCCGATCTTCTGTCGTAGTATTAAATAGTGCATCCAGTGTGTCTTTTAGTGCTTTGGTTCTTCGCGGATTAGGCCAATGAGTTGATACGAGTATCGACAAGTCCTTCGGATAATGTATCTCCGGCTATCTTTCCAGGCGAGCATCTCTCCCCCTTCTACCTGTTTTGCAATTATAGTCTTTATTTCCTCCTGTTGATCTATTACTATCCGTGTCGCGATGCTTTAGTTCCGTGCACCAGTTATATCCCGTGCAGCCTCTATATTGCCATGGACACCTCCTAATACATGTTGTTTGGTAGATAGCTGGCCTTGCGAGTCGTAGTTATTTGCTCAGGTGCGATCTCGTGTTGTCGAGTACCACAGTTATTGGAATGGTGGAGATGCTTAATGGTGGAGATGATCATGACTTTAAATACAACTATTAAAATGCTAGATATAACTAATGCAGAGGCATCGGTGGGCAATAGATGTTATTTGGTTCTTCCACGCTCACTTGTGTTCCGTAGGCCCCGAGTACTTGATACCTGTTCCTTGATTTTTCGCACTATCCACATCCGGGAGGCCTTATGGACCCCCCTGAGCCAAAGCTTGATTCATTTCTATTTCTTGGGGCCACAAACTAGTTTGGGGTTTTATTACTATCATGTACGTATGCCATGCTTTACCGCTTTATTTAAGATTGTGTGTGAAGCACCTGTACTGTTTTGAATCGCGCCACGTTTTCGCGGTATCGACAAGCCCAGTCACACTTTCGGGTTCCCAGTCGTTTACAACCGTCGTCGCAAACCCTAGGTCCGTTCCGGAGCCGGCCAACTTCATTGCGGGTAGCTTAGTGGGGTGGCCCCCTGAAATATTTTATGAATCCTGTGATCGCTTTGTCGTGAATGCCTCGTTGGGTTTTGAGTTGGTTTTTCCGAGGTTGATCGAGTGTGTGTTGCTATTTGTGCACCCCTGCAGGGTAAAACTTTCTGAAAGTCGTGTCCGCGGTTATGGACGACTTAGAGCACAGTATCTCGATCATAGACAAGCATAACTAAAGTAGTGTTATAAATTTGATTTAATATGTGACTAGTAATTCAGCTTCAAATCCAATGGAATGGATAATAAAAATGCCAACAACTGGTGGATCTGTGGTGATCTGTGTCATACTATACATGCCTAGTAAGTATTGCAACTCCAATGGAATGTGATAAAAGTGCCAACAAATGCTGGATTTTGGGATTCCTCAGGACAATTATATTTGACTAGTAAATGTTCCAACTACAACAGAATGGTGATTAAAACTGCCCACTACTTATGCTATCAGGGTGACTCATGAAATCTATATCCGACTAGTAAGTGCTTCAACTATAATGGAATGAGTAAAATTGCCAACTGTGTGAGTTCCTTGGTCCGACTTCCTCGTTTGGTCTCGAGGGGGAAATACTAGGATGCGTTTGTTTGGTGTTAGCTTCAGGTTGGATCCGAAAAGGTCTTTCTTATCCCACTCTGATAACCGCCAGTTGTATCGAGTCTCTATAGGTTGTTTAGTGCCGCTGCGCTGCCGCTTCAGCCCACCATACCTATGTAGGCGAGAGCCGCCGAATTCTAGCATCGCCATGTAGTGGCCTCAGTACTGACGCTCCTCTTTTTCCTTTGCCCTTTGTCGACACCCCTTTTGTTTAGCAGGTTTGAGATTGACGTCGTTAGCAGGGTTACCCTTCCGGCTTGGTCTGGGCAGGGTTATGGACGCCATTGGTTATTCTTCAGGGCTCTTGGCCCCATTTGCATCTTGTCCGTAGTCAGACGCTCTATCGTTTTTAAGGTGATTTGGATCTTTGTATATTATATTTGTATTCTTAACTCATGGAGTCGTGTTGTATATATATCTGTTCTGTGGGTCCCATCGAGGACTGTTGTGTAACGGTATTACTTCGTTTTTCACAGGCACGAAAGTGCCTGGTGAGCGTCCTTGAATCGTTTTTATGCGGGTTTGGCGAAAATGGCTAAAACTTGCATATGGCCGATTCGAGGGTGTTACAGTAACCTCTTCACTGGTCGGCCAAACATACAGTATGCTGTGCAGTATCAGATTTCTTCTCGTTGGGAAAGCTGAATATACCATCAGTAGGTCTCTCAGGATTAATTGGTGGTTTGCTGAAGCATGTCGGAGCCTGATGATATTCATGCCGCTCTTCATCTGTTAGCTGACCAGGCATACCAGTGAACGTATGAACAGACTCAGTTGAGGAGCCATCGGACTGGTCATCATAGACAGCAAACACCGGCTCAGAAACAGCTTGCTCTAGGGGATAATCTGCCGGCAGAGTAAAATAGCTGTGCTCGGTTCCATCTACTCGGTACAAACTGTGGCAATTGAGATTATGAAAACCATAAGATTGGGGCATTTCACTAAGTCGCACATCACGCTGATTTCCAAAGCCGCTAGCTTGAGACTGAATATTTTCCTGAATCTGCTGCATTGGAATGCCTAGTTGTACTACTCCTTTGCTCAGGTTAGCAAACTCACCTTGGATAGATTTGAGACAGAACTCTTGCTGCGGGACTCCGTTCTGGTTGTGCCCAATTTCGCGTGCAAGATGATCACGCATAGCTTGTTCTGACGGTTCTAGTGCAGATGCTTGACGAAGCGCCATGTCTTCAGCTACTTGCTGTGCGCGATTTGTGAAACCAGAGGTGGTGCCAGAGGAGAAACCTGCTGTGGACGCAACTGACGAAGCGGTGGTGGACGCTCGTGAGGTGTTCTGCTGGTGTGTGGTGCGATGAGCACGGGATGCTCGCGCAGGGTACTTGCCCTCCTCCTAGGCGATGGAGGCGAAGTGGCTGGCAGCCGACGCATTGAGGTGTGGCTCTGGGGGGCGGCCTTTGAGGAGAGGTCAAAGCCTAGGGTTGGCGGACTCTGGTCCGAGGAAGGTGACCGAGGTGGCCGGAGACCCAGCGTGCGGCGGCTCTTCTTCGGAGGGCGCTCTCGAGATGCAACGGTCGGGACATCGTCAGGATGGAGGATTCGGTGGGGAGAGGAGGTGGTGGTGGTGGTGGAGGAAAAAACAGAGGTGGCCGGAGGAATCAGAGGGGCGGGTGGGGCGGCGGTAGGTGGTGCTTGAAAATAGGGAGAAGAGACCGATGCGGGTGCTCCGACGAGGCTGTAGGCGGTGGAGGTGGTTGGGTCGGGAGCGGATGGTGGCCAATTTGGCTCAGCCTCGGTAGGGACCGGGGTAGAAGCCGGGATTGGTGGTTGCTGGATCGATGAGAAGCCGTACAGGGGTGCTGGAGGCGGGTAGTAGTAGGGGGTGGCGTGGGGACAGGCGGGCGGGCCGCTGTAGAAGAAGGGAGGAGGCTGGTGGTAGGTGGCGTCGGAGGAGATGCTGTAGGAGCCGTATGCTGGGGCGGGGAAGTAGCCAGGCGCGGGTGGCGGGTATGCGGCGCCGGAGGGGTAGACGTACGGGGGGTTGTAGAAGAAGGGAAACGGCGTGGTCGCCATGGTCGCACATTAGCGGTAGACAATGGTTGATTTGGGGAAGGGAGGGTGGGGCGAATCAGATCAGAAGAGAAGAAGTCGCCAATGCGATCAGGGAGGAAAGGGAGGGAGCAGGTCCGATCGATCGAGCTCGCTCTGATACCACTTTGTCAGGATCCCCCGGTGGATCTGACACAAAGAGGATCACAGGAAAAGGAGATTTGAGGTAAATCGGCAAATAAATTGGTAAATTGCAGGAATTAAATCTAAGATAAATGCAGAAAATAAATGATAAATTTAGGGTTCATATTTCTTGATTAGATCACAGAATACAAGGTAGGCTTATATAGACCAAGTCAACTACTATATGCCCACATAGGTGGAATACCTAATATGCCCTCATAGTACAACATAATACTACTCCTTACCACTACTAGTCCCTGACATTCCCGAAGGCGGTCGGGCTCGGGGTCGCGGCCGAGGACGGGCGGAAGGCGCAGGCGACGCGGCGGAGGGCGGCGGAGCTCGACGGGGAACTGCGAGTGGCGGCGCAGGCAGGCTCGGTGGCGAGCGGCGTTGCAGGGCCAACGGATGGGAGGAGGAAGGGGCGCACGACGACGAGGTGGTGAGAGGCTGCGGGGTGCAGGGTCTCGTCGAAGAAGAGACGTGCAGCTGCGGGGATCCGAGGACGGCGGCCCGGCGAGCTTCGCGTAAGGAGAGAGGCAGCTGGGAGAGGAGAGAAGAGAGGCGACCGGAGGGAGAGGTGTGCAGTGGCGTTGCATGGATAGGCAAGGCGAGGAATCGGGCCTGGTGGCGGTGGTAGGCACGGGATGCGGGGATGGTCGAGCGAGATGGGGATTGCAGGGAGAGACGCATCGAGCGAGGTGGTTCCAGGTGTGTCGGGGTGAGGCCGGGTGGTGAGGAAAATACGAGGGGAGCTGGGTGGGCTGGCATTAGCGGCAGGAGTTACGCGGGGTAGGGATTGTGGGGCGGGGCGGTGTATGTGTGGCGTGCGTCACTGCGGATGGTTGGCGTCTGTGCGCGCTTGTGGGTGGCGGCGGGGTGGGTTGGCGTTAGGGTAGCTAGGGTTTAGACCTTTAGGGTTTGGGCTGGGCCGGGCTGATCGGGGTGGTAGGTGGCTGCGGGTAGGGCCTTTAGGCCTGGCTGCAGCTGTCTTCCCTGAAAATAAAACATTTTTATTATTTATTTTATTTCTTTTAAAACAAATTATTTTCCAAATAGGTTTTAGACAAATAGAAGATCTAGGCGGATCTAGGGTTTTGATTTAAAATAGAGAGGGGCTTATTTAGAAAACAAAGGCAGACTTTCAGAAAATAGATTTAGACAATTAATATACATGCAGTCATGAGAATGCTGAAATGCAATGTGGCATGTTGACATGAGCATGACATCATGATGATGCACAACAACGAGCTTTTTTCTAGTAGTGGTTTTATCCGGGGTGCTACATGTTGCTTGGTGGCTTTACCATAGTCCTGGATGCTTTCTGATCTAAGGTGGATTTCTAATCTGAGGCTCCACGGTTATAGTTTCTTGCGTGAGTTTGCCAGAAACTTCTAGACAGCATAGAGAGAATTATATGCACGATGCACGGACTACTCTACAAGAGTGTCAGACTGGCAGCATATTGCGTGCCTTCCACCGCGAATCCCAGCATATTGCGTGCCATCAGATTCTCCTATCTAACGGTTTCTATGTTGCCACAAAGTCCTATGTGTTAAAGTGTTAGATGTGAGCCTGATGGGTCAATGGAGGGGACCCTGATGAATCTTGCTTGGGGAGGCATAGGAGAAAGGGCACGCGGCTTCCTGAAGGCGGTCGGGCTCGGGGTCGCGGCCGAGGATGCGCGGGGGCGCCGGTGACACGATGGAGGGCGGCGGAGCTCGATGAGGAACTGCGAGTGGTGGCGTAGGCGGTCTCGATGGTGAGCGGTGCTGTGGGGCCGGCGGACATGAGGAGGAAGGGGCGCGATGACAAGGTGGTGAGAGGTGGCGGTGTGCAGGGGCTCGTCAGAGACGTGACACGCGGCTGAGGGGATTCGAGGATGATGGCCCCGCGAGCGTGGCGCGAGGAGAGAGGCGGTAGGGAGAGGAGAGGAGAGAGGCGGCCGGAGGGAGAGGTGGGCAGCGGCGCTGCACGCAGAGGCGAGGAATCGGGCCTGGTGGCAGTGGTAGGCGCGGGGTGCTGGGAGGGTCGAGCGAGATGGGGATCGCGGGGAGAGACGCGTCAAGCGAGGTGGTTCCAGGTATGTCGGGGTGAGGCCGGGAGGTGAGGAAAAAAGAGGGGAGCCGGGTGGGCTAACATTAGCGGCATGAGTTACGCGGGGTGGGGATCATTGGGTCGGGTGGTGTATGTGTTGCGTGCGAGCTGGTGTATGTGTGCATTGCTACGGGTGGTTAGTGGTTGCGCGCTTGTGGGTGGCGATGGCGGGGTGTCAACACCCAGATTTTTATATACCTGTTATGCCATACATCGCAAATCTAGGATTACCATTTTTGCGAGACATAACAGATTGGATATCACAGTACATCATCCATTACAAACCATAATAAGGTCTTACACAAATAAAGGATCTCATGATCCAGTCTTAGTAAAAACAAGTAGGAGAATAAATAGCGTAGCGGTAGGCTCCATCTTCAATGTCACAGGCAATGCTGACGATAGGAGATGATCTTAGTTATCGTAGCCGTCCTGATGTCCTTCTTCTGGGTAGTTCTCTTCATAGTCTGGCCACGGGAATAGCCAGAGATAAAGCCATGAGTACTCATTAAGTACTCGCAAACTATCACTAATCAAGTAAGGTAGTTCTAGTAGGAATGCTAAACTCTAAGTTTATTTGTAAAGTTAAGTTTGAAACCTAAGCTGAGTTCAGAAACAAAGAAAGATAAAATAAAGTTCTAAATCACCTAAGTAGGAACTTAGTTGTCATAGTCACAACCATGTTGTGGTCAAGTCATGTTACAATTCATTTCATAAATCATTTTGAAAACATCTGACAACGGAACAGTATGATCACTCCAACTATCCATAACCGCGGACGCGGCTATTCGAATAGTTTGACACTCTGCAGAGGTGGTACACTTTCACCATAAAATTCGATACATCTATCAGGGATAACTCTGAATCATCATGCTTAGTATGTAGATAATCAAACATAACTTTTCCTTTACACACCCTAGTATAAGCACCTCTCCTATGAGCGTGGCCTCCCAGCCATGGCCATCTGCCATCCTAGGCAATGCATAGGTGGACAACATTGAGAGGTAGCCTCAGCTCAAACCTCTCCCGCGAGGGAACTAATACTAATGCATATAAACTTCCGGCTAAGCCTTACCCAATTCAGATATTGTGGTTATACGGTAAAATTAGAATGGTATCGCATTCGAACCCAACCATCCGTTTTTATAAAGGGGATAAGGCTCATGCCTCAATATTTTCATCATCATCATAAACCAATTGTGTTTGTCAACATATGTCAAAACATCTCAATAGAATGACTCATCATTCCAAGGTTTTCACAAGTCATTTTCACCAAGTATTCCCATCTAAAGTGGTCAAGTTTTTGGTTTAGCTCTAATCACTAAGTTAAGAGTGTTCACTAAAGTGGGATGCTAATCTCAATCTCATGCCATAGAATGACATCTAAGTCTAACTAGATAGGCCAAGTTTTATACTCGTTATGCTATCTATAAACAAAGTAAAGAACTTTGGTAAAATAAAAGAAAGTAAAGCTTGTAGGTGAAACTTGGTATAGGTATAAATCAAAGAAGTATAACCAAAGCATGCCTAATGCATCTTGCTTAATTCTAGCTTGCTAACAATAGCTTGCAAGTGTTATCTTGCATTGTTAATGATGGCTTGCCTTGATTGGTGCAGGGTTGAAATTCTCCTCTTCTTCTTCGAGGTAGAACTCCTCCTCCTCGTAGACTTGGTCGGTACTATCGTCTATAAATACATACGGGATACACAATCACCAAACAATACTTAACTAGTCTATTTAGCACACTAAGGCACACACTTGATGATCTAGTATCATCACATTCATCACAAGATTTAATGAACTAGTTTCATTTATTTTATTTGAGAAAAGTAATTTCTACTGATTGAAATTAACTAAGATTTAATATTCTCCATTTAAAATATGGGATCATGTGGACACATGTCATCACCACATATTCTAATACATGGAAATGTGATTTAAATGTTGGATCACATTTTATAAAGTTTAAGTTTAATATTTAAAAGATTTAAAGTGACTAGAAATGCTTATATAGCATTATTTTGGTACTAGTCTAAAGTCACTGCATGCAAACCTAAATATTATTACATATTCAGAAAGGTATTGTCAAATGTGATTTTTGAGAGTTGGAATCAACTCAGAAGCTATTATGGTTGATTTTTGAAAAAATGTTTGAATGTAGAAAAGTCTCTGTCTTGTTATTTTTGCTATATGTGATCTATAAATCTAATTGATTTAAATCCAACGGGCTTGGATAGAGATTTAAATTATCTTTCCAACAAAATTGGAATCATTCATTTTGGTTTAGTAGATCTTTCTGAATTGATTTTTAAACTAGTGGACAGAAACTAGATTAAGTCTAAATAGAAAAACCTAAATTTGAATTCTAGGGCCAGCGCGGGAACACTAACGGGCCGACCCAGTGACACTCCGCGGCACAGAGGACAGCTAACAGGGGGGTCCCGCATGTCAGCGGCTCTTCTAACGTGAAGCGGTCCGAGGCGATGTGGGCCGTGCGATTAGAACCTAGATCGACGGTGGTGGTTCATCATCGATGACGGACAGGTTGCCAGCGATACGGAACCCTAGCGACTTGGTGGGGGTGCAATGGGGCCTTACCAGGGCTCCAGCTAACATGGCGATGGGGGCGATCGAACGAGGAGACGACGGCGGACTCAGGCGAGGTCGCGGCGGCTCCTGGGGTGGACGAAATCGACGGGGCTCTTCCTCCTCTGCTGCGGTGGCTCCGGTGGAAATTCCGGCGAACGGCTGCTCGAGCGGCTCCGGCGATGGTGTGAGGTAGTTCTGAGAGAGAGGGGAGTTGAGTGGTGTGAGGAAATTGTGCTGGGGAGGGCTCCTTATATAGGCTCGACGAGGAGACCGTGAGGGTGACGGTGAGCTCGTCGGTGACGACGGTATAGGGCGCTAGAGGCATGGGCGGTGTAGGCGGACGGTGGCTTGCCTCCTGGCGGTCAACTACGACGTAAAGGCGACGCTAGTGGCGTTTGGTCTGGAAAGGGCGACGCTCTACGTGGCAGAGGCGGTGCTCGACGCGGCTCACGGCGAATGCTGGTCACACGGCGAGAAATGGGTGTGTCTGGGGGTGTGCTAGGGTTAAGGTGGAGCGGCGCACACGAGCTGAGGGCAAGGTGCGGCTTGTACGGGCCTGTCGGGGACGATGCTCTGGCGTGAGCTGTGCACGGTGCAGAGGCGGTGGGCGCGAGCATTCCTTGGTGGTCCAGGGGCTAGCAAGACTCGTGGAAGGGACCAAGGGCGGCGGTGCTATCACGCCTACCTCCCTGTAGCGGCGGAAGAGGGTGGTGCGTGCTCCTGCGACGTGTGCATGGTCGACCAGCGATCATGGCGTCGAGTTGGCGCGACGCTATAGCTGGGGGCTAAACGGTAGCTCTGTGATGTCTTGGTTAGAGCTAGGGGGACAAGGGAGAGCAGAGGGGACAAGATTGAGCCAAATGGCTCGACAAAGCATTGATCAACAAATAGTGTTAGTTAGGAAGATTTTATTTGCCTGCCAACTGTTCGACAAAATGGCCACAAGAAGATTTTATTTGAATTTTGAAATGATTTTTGGTGGATGTGTTAGTCATATGCTTAAGCATTTGTGGTTGCTTGGGATTGTCAAGGGGAACTTATTTGAGTGGTTTTTAGAAAAGTGTGATCTATGCATATGAAATGGATTCCATTTTCAAATGCCATTTAAAATTAGAGTTCAAATGATTTTGTAAGATTTCAAATTGGGCCTTGGTAGATCATTACTTGTACTAGCAAGGGGTGCAAAGAGTTAGAATTGTTTCTGTTTGGATTTGACTTCTAGGAACACCTAAAGTGACCTAGTGGATTAAAATGGCAAGAGTGACCATTTGCCTTTATTAATTCCATTTGATTTCTTTTTCTTTGGATTTTGCTTGGGAATGATCTAAATGATGTGGAAATCACCTTTGAATCATTTTACAACCATTAGAACAAACAAAGGCAATTCAACACAATTCTATATTAATGCAACACACACATGCATTCCTAATTGTTTAAATAGTAAAAAGTTTTTGTTAACCCTTAATTGGGTGATTTGGATCTTGATTAACCTTGATTAAAGTTTTGGGATGTTACAAACCTCCCCCCGTAAACAAAATCTCATCCCGAGATTTAAGAAAGAAAACTAGGAACTAAAGAGACCTGGAAACTCAGTCCTAATGTAATATTCTCGCTCCCAAGTGGCTTCTCCTTCGGTATGGTTGCTCCATTGGATCTTGAGAAATTTGATACTCCGGGTCCTGGTGGTTCTGTAAGCTTCCTCCAAGATATGGATGGGCACTTCACGATACGTCAGATCCTTGTTGATATCAACGGCTTGGTGATCGATGTTCTTGAAAACTTTGGTCTTCTCCGGCACTTCCAAGCATTTACGAAGTAACGAGATATGGAACACATTGTGGATGACAGACATCTCTTCAGGCAGTTCCCGTTGATACGATACTTCTCCTCGATGATTTAGAATCTTGAAGGGTCCGATATATCTAGGGGCTAACTTTCCTTTTAGACTAAAACGTTGTGTTTCCTTCAATGGCGAAACTTTGAAATACACAAAATCTCCGACATTGAAAGTCAGGTCTCTACGTCTCTTGTCAGCATAACTCTTCTGTCTGGATTGGGCGGTCTTGAGGTGCTCACGAACTTTGTGAACCTTCTCTTCGGCTTCTCGTAGGATGTCTGGGCCAAAAATCTGACTCTCTCCTACTTGCGACCAATTCAAAGGGGTACAACACTTCCTTCCATATAAGAACTCAAATGGGACCATTTGCAAACTAGCTTGATAACTGTTGTTGTATGAGAATTCTGCGAAAGGCAGACAATCTTCCCATTTTGATCCGTACTCTAGCACACAGGCTCTCAACATATCATCTAAGATTTGGTTGACTCTTTCAGTCTGTCCATCGGTCTACGGGTGACAAGCTGTGCTGAAATTCAACTTGGTTCCTATTCCTTCTTGGACTTTCTGCCAAAATCTTGAGGTAAATTGGGTTCCTCGATCCAATACTATGGTCTTGGGGGTTCCATTCAAACTGACGATTCTAGCAATGTACAACTCTATTAGCTTCGAACTCTGGTAGGTTATCTTGACAGGTATAAAATGGGCTACCTTGGACAGTCTATCAACGATGACCCAGATTGAGTCATTTCCCCTACTAGAAGTAGGAAAACTAGTGATAAAGTCCATTTCGACGGAATCTCATTTCCATTCCGGAATCTGCAATGGTTGCAACAGTCCTGCGGGTCTCTAATGTTCCGCTTTGACTCTCTGACAGATATCACACTTGGCGATGTAGCTTCCGATTTCTCTCTTCATCTTGTGCCACCAAAATTGCTCCTTCAAATCCTGATACATCTTCGTTCCTCTGAGGTGGATAGAATAAAGAGTATCATGAGCTTCTTACATGATAACTTGCTTCAGCTCCGAATATGCTGGCACACAGATATGCCCTTTGTACCATAGAATTCCTTCTTCATCTTTGGTGAATCCCGGTGACCTTTCCTATACCAATACGATGCTTGATTCCGTCGATACTTGCACTTCCCTTCTAGGCTTATTTGATTAGGCTAATCAAATTAGGTTGACGTTCAATGCTAGCTAAAAATCCTTGGCTAACTAGCTCAGTTCTAAACTGCTCCAACTCCTCATGCAAACTTGGTTGCTTCTCCTTGATCATGGTGTTTAACCTACACAGTAATCTGCTAAGAGCATCCGCTACCACATTGGCTTTGCCGGGGTGATAGTGAATGTCAAGGTCATAATCCTTGATTAACTCTATCCATCTCCTTTGCCTCATATTCAGCCCCTTCTGAGTGAAAATATACGTCAAGCTCTTGTGATCTGAGTAAATCTCACAGCGATTACCCATAAGATAATGACGCCATGTCTTCAAAGCTAAGACTATGACTGCTAGTTCAAGATCATGGGTAGGGTAGTTTTGCTCATGTTGCTTCAGTTGTCTAGACAGATATGCGATGACTTTGCCTTCTTGCATCAACACACATCTGAGACCAATCTTGGATGCATCACAATACACATCAAACAGCTTCTTGATATCTGGCATGATCAATATTGGGGCTGAAATCAATCTCTTCTTGAGCTTTTGGAAACTTGCTTCACATTTGTCGGTCCATTCAAACTTCTTATCCTTCTTCAACAATTGGGTCATGGGTCTTGTGATGCTCGAAAATCCTTCTACGAACTTGCGGTAATATCCCGCTAATCCGAGAAATGCACGGACTTGGGTTTGAGTGGTTGGGGCTTCCCATTCTTCAACATCTTTTATCTTGGCGGGATCAACAGCGACTCCTCCGGCAGACACAATATATCCGAGGAATCCTACTTCTTTCAGCCAAAACTCACATTTGCTGAACTTGGCATACAACTGATGCTCTCTCAGGGTTTCAAGGATGATTCTCAGATGTTGCTCATGGTATTTTTCTGACTTGGAAGAGATAAGGATATCATCGATAAACACAACGACAAACTTATCTAGAAAATTCATAAAGATCTTATTCATGAGATTCATGAAATAAGCGGGAGCATTGGTTAATCCAAAAGACATGACCGTATACTCATATAATCCATATCTGGTGGTAAAGGCGGTCTTTGGAATATCCATTGCATGAATCTTAAGTTGGTGATAACCAGTCCTAAGATCAATCTTAGAGAACACTCTGGCACCAGTCAACTGATCAAACAGATCCTCTATCTTGGGCAGTGGATACTTGTTCTTGATGGTGACATCATTCAGCTTCCTGTAATCTGTGCACAAATGGTTGCCTCCATCCTTCTTGTCGATGAACAGCACGGGCGATCTCCATGGCGATGCGCTTGGTTGAATCAAGCCTTTCTCCAGCATAGCATCCAGTTGCTTCTTCATCTCCACTAACTCTGATGGGTTCATGCTATAGGGTCTCTGAGATATGGGTCCGGTTCCAGGAATTAGTTCAATAATGAACTCAATATCCCGATCCGGGGGCATACCGGGCAATTCATCTGGGAATACGTCGGGGTATTCACAGACTACTCTCACTTGGTCTATGGTGGGTAGGGCTAGACTCTTGTTGCACTTGAATTGACGGGGCAAAGTTTCAGATATATGCTCTACTGATACTCCCGAGATACTGGTCATGGTTATGGCTTTCTTGGCACAGTCAATCAATCCTTTATGCATCGGCATCCAATCCATTCCTAGTACTACTTCCAAACCTTTGGTTCCAAGTACTATTAGATTGTCATAAAAATCTATCCCATGTATTCTGATAGGCACAGCCTTGCAAATTCTTCTAGATTTTGTGGTTGAACCAGGTATTTGAACTATCAAAACATGCTTCAAGTTGGTTAGGTGAATCTTACTAGTGCATGCAAATTCTTCGGTAACAAACAAGTGCGATGCTCCAGAACCAAACAACACTCTTGCTAATACTGAGTTAATAGAAAACATACCCAACACGACATCTGGCGCTTCTTGGGCTTCTCCGGCATTCATGTGGAAGAGACGCCCATTGCGGTTGTGAGGATTCCCTGGAGCGAATCTTCTTCCGGGCTGAACACGGCGCTGCTGCTGAGCTGGGGCATTCACATTGGCAGTGGCAGCAATCTTCTTAGGACACTCATTGGAGTAGTGACCCTTCACTCCACACTCGAAACAAGTAGTCTGAGACTTGTCTTTGGCTGCAACCGGCACATCATTGCTTCTAGTCCTCGGGGCAGTGTTGTTGTTGTTGTTGTTGTTGGACTTGGGCGGTGCACGGTTGAAGTTGTTGGAGTTGCCGGGGTGGTTGTTATTGTTTCCTACGGTCTTCACATTTCCTCCACTTTGGTTGGGGTAGCTTGGGCGAGACATTGGGGGTCTATTGTTCCGCGGGGAATATCCAGTAGACGGGTTGGACGATACTTCTGGTGACTGTTGGAGCCAGCTTGGTGCATCATCCGACGTTTGTGATTGTCATTCGCTTGATTGATCTTCCCTTCCATCTGAATGACAGAGTCGACTAGCTCTTCGAGGTCCTCAAAACGGATGTTGACTAGCGCCATCTACATCTCATCATGCAGTCCGTTCAGGAATCTCTCCTTCTTCCTGTCCTCCGTGTTGATCTTATCAGGTGCATAGCTGGCGAGGGACAAGAATCTGTCACGGTACTCCACTATAGTCATTCTGCCTTGCTTTAGTTCTCTGAATTCATCTCTCATTCTGGTGACTAGACCCTGTGGCACATGGGTGCGGCTAAACTTGACCTTGAAGGCTTCCCACGTCATCACTTGACAGTGGTTCATTGTGCGGGTGCTGTTCCACCATGCTCTTGCATCTCCTGCCAGATAGTGGGTGGCAAACAGAACTGTCTCGTTGGCATCCACTCCTGCGACTTCTAAGTTATTCTCCATGGTTTGTAACCAATCATCAGCATCCAGCGGGTCTTCATGTAACATCCCAAAACTTTAATCCAAGCTTATCAAGATCCAAATCATCAAAATTAGGGTTAACAAAAACTTTCCCAAATTAAAAATGAAAGCATTCATGTGTATGAGCATTTAAATTAGGAATTGATTTGAATTGCCATGGTTCTGTGATTCTTTGGTTGTAAAATGTTTCTTAGGTGATTTAAACATCATCTACATCATTCCCAAACTTTTCCCAAAGAAATTCAAATCGAAAACAATTAAAAAGGAGGAATGGTCATTTTGGTCATTCTAATCCACTACACTACTTTGAGTGTTCCTAGCACTCACTTCTCAACCGAAATAATTCTAGGTCTTTACACCCCTTGCTAGTACACCTAATGAGGTACCAAGGCCCACCTTTTGATCTGCTAAAAACGTTCAAATACTTATTTTAAATGGCATGTGAAAATTGAATTCAATGCATATGCCTAGATCACCCCTATTTCAAAAACCATCAAATTGAGCTCCACTTTCAAAACCCTTGCAACCAGAGACTACCTAGTACCAGTGGAGAACACCCAAAAATTTTGAAACCAAATTTCAAACTTTTACTTCTTGCGGCCATTTCATCAAACAGGTGGCAGACACAAATCTTGCCAAATTCAAAACACTATAGTGAGCAGTGATCTTGGTCACCATTTGGGCCTAACTCGGTCCCCTTGTCCCCCTAGTGCACCCCCTACCTTTTGCTAGCCCGGCCAAGCCCTGTGCACACGACCAAATGGTCATGGCCATTAAGGCCGAGCACCTTGAGCACCCTCACCGGTGACAACGCGCCACAGCAGCCGCCAGCGTCGCCCACCATGTCCAGCACGTCGCCCGTGGTCCACCTCCACCGTCCAACCAGCCCCAGCCAAAGGACAACGACCAGAACGGCCAGGAACCGCCGCGCCTGGAGCCTGTCGACCATGCCGACGCCGCCCACAGAGCACGCCCTGTCCCCGCGTAGCCAGACCTCGCCTAGCTCCAGCCGCCCGTCTACGCGATCCCACCGGCCTAGCAAGCTAACAGACATGCCCAATCCCCCGACCGTACCCCATAGTCGTCGGCCGCCATGAAACTCGCCGTCGGCAGAGACTTAGTGCGCGCCGCGCTCTTCACTGTCCCCGACCGCAAACCACTGCACCAGCACCACCGTGACACTCTCCAGGGCACCGCCCACCCTCCTAGCGCACCGCCCACGCCTCTAGCTCGCTGTGTCGTCGTCACCGGCGAGCACCGCCCATGCTTCTCCACCGCTCAGTCGACCCTAAATAAAGGGCCACCCCAGCACCGTTTCTCCACACTCACTCACTCCCCATCTCTCACTAAACCTCACCCACCTCTCGCCGACACCGCTCGAGCTCTGCCTCGCCGGATTTGGACCGAAGCCGCCGCAGCAGGAGGAGAAGGGCGCCTGCGATTTAGGGCACCCCAAGCTCCGCCACAACCGCGCCTCGCCTCGCCGTCGTCTACCAGCCCGTTTGCCTGCCTCACCGACCTTGCTGGAGCCCTGGTATGCCCCCAATCGACCCCCACCACCGCGTCTAGGTCACACTCTCTCCGGAGTAATCCGTCGTCGACGATGACTCTCCATCGTTAGATCCCCTTTTAATCGTGCGGCCTAGGATGCTAGATACCGTTTCGGTATTTTTGTGCCGCTGACTGGTGGAGCCCGCATGTCAGGCAGCCCGTTGCACGCACTGTGCGTAGCTGGGCCGGCCCAGTTAGTTCCCGCGCGAGTTAGGATTTCAAATTTAGTTTTTTCTATTTAGAGTTAATCTAGTTTCTGTCCATTAGTTTAAAAATCAATTCTGGGAGTTTGACAAATCCAAATTGCATGAAACCAATTTTTCCTGAAAGGTATTGAAATGATCTATCCAAGCCCGTTGGATTTAATTAAATTAGAGTTATAGATCTCTCCTAGTAAAAATAACAAAACAGAAGCTTTTGCACCTTGCAACATTTTTATAAAATCAACCAAGATAGGTTTTGAGTTGATTCCAACTCTCAAAAATCACATTTCATCATATCTATATAAATATGTAATAATATTAAGGTTTACATGCAGTGACTTTGGACTAGTACCAAAATAATGCTATATAGGCATTTCTAGTCACTTTAAATCATTAAATAATAAACTTAAACCAAAGTAATTATGATCCAACCTTTAATTCTCATTCCCACATGTTAGAATATGTGGTGATGACATGTGTCAACATGATCCCATATTTGAAGTGGTGAATATTAAATCTTAGTTAACTTTTCAATGAGTAGAAACTACTTTTCTAAAATAAAAAGGAATAAACTAGTGAATTAAACTTGTGATGCTTGTGATGATAATAGATCATCAAATGTGTGTCTTAGAATGCTAATTAGATTAATTAAGTATTGTTTGGTGATTGTGTACCCCGTATGTATTTATAGAAGATAGTACCGACCAAGCTTACGAGGAGGAGGAGTGCTACCAAGAAGAAGAAGAAAACTTCAACCACTACACCAACCAAGGCAAGCTCGCCCTATCCAAGTTCACCCTTGCAAGCCACCATTAACAGTGCAAGCTATTGTTAGCAAGCTAGAATTAAGAGAGATGAATGAGCAAAGATGCTTTAGGCATGCTTTCGTCACACCACCTTGACTATTACTACCCCAAGTGTTACCTTACAAGCTTTAATTCCTTTAGTTTACACAAAGTCCCTTACTTGTTTTGAAGGTAGCATAAAAAGTATAAAACTTGACCTATTTAGCTAAGCTTTAGATGTCATTCTATGGCATGAGATTGAACCCATCATCTTTCCACCTTAGTGAACACTCTTAACTTAGTAGTTTAGAGTAGATCAAAACTTGAGTCTCTTTAGATGGGAACAATTGGTGAAAATGAATTGTGAAAACCTTGGAATGATGAGTCATTCTATTGAGATGTTTTGACATATGTTGAGAAACAGAAATGGTCTATGATGCTGAAAATGTTGAGGCATGAGCCTTAGCCCTTTTATAAAACTGATGGTTGGATTCAGATGCGATACCATTCCAAATTTACCGTACAGCCACACTACCAGAATTGGGTAAGGCTTAGCTGGAAATTTAATTGCATTAGTATTAGTTCTCTCATGGGAGAGGTTTGAGCTGAGGCTACCTCTCAATGTTGTCCACCTATGCAGTGCCCAAGATGACTGATGGTCATGGTTGGGAGGCCATGCTCATAGGAGAGGTGCTTATACTAGGGTGTGTAAAGGAAAGGTTATGTTTGATTATCTGCATACTAAGTATGATGATTCAGGGTTACCCCTGACAGATGTATCGAATCTTGTGGTGAAAGTGTACCACCTCTGCAGAGTGTCAAACTATTCGAATAGCCGCGTCCGCGGTTATGGACAGTTGGAATGGCCATACTGTTTCGTTGTCAGATGTTTTCCAAATAACTTATGAAATGAATGATGAATCTTGACTTGACCACAACATGGTTGTGTTTATGATATTAGCTTCCCACCTTAAGTGATTCTAGAACTTTATTTTATCTTCCTTTGCTTCAGAACTCAGCTTAGGTTTCAAACTTAACTTTATAGTTAAACTTAGATTTAGCACTTTAACTTAGCACTATACTACTTGTTAGTGGTAGTTTGCGAGTACTTAAAGAGTACTCATGGCTTTTGTCCCTGGCTATTCTCATGGCCAGACTATGAAGGAGACTATCAAGATGATGGCCAGCAGGACGGCTATGATAACTAGGACTATCTGCCTTCGTCAGCATTGCCTGTGCCCCTGAAGATGGACCCCACCGCTACGCTTTATATTTATTTCCGCTGCTTGTTGTACTAAGACTAGATCATGAGATCCTTATTTGTGTAAGACCTTATGTATGGTTTGTAATGGACGATGTACTGCGATATCCAATCCGTTATGTCTCGCAAAAATGGTAATCCTGGGATTGCGAGGTATGGCATAACGGGCATCTGGGATTAAAAATCCGGGTGTTGACAAGTTGGTATCAGAGCCATCCTGACCATAGGAGACCCTAGTTAGAATGGACGTCCGAACAAAAACTTTGTTTCAAAACCAAAGTGAGTATTTACGAAAAACTATCTCCTCTCTTATCCTTGGGAATTCTTTCTTTCTCAAAAATTCATGTTCCTCAAAATTCTTACATTACTACTTAAAAATTTGACACACTTGATCACTTCACTAATTTGCTCATCCTTAATTCTTGTAGATGGAGACTCAGTTCAACAAGTTTTACCAGTTGGGAAACGGAGGTCAGCTGATCTTCAAGAGGGATCTGGATTCACTGTCGGAGTTCTTGGGATGCCCACATCCGGAGTTTCTTGGAGCTCAACTTCCAGGACCCCCAGGAGGAGACCTACAGTGGCTAGTCACCGCAGATCTTAGAGGAAGCATCGAAGCGCCAACTTCTAGGAGAATTCAGTTCTCCGTGAGAGAGAACAACTGGCTAGATGGATTAGCCAGGGCAATGCATGAAGTTCTCGCACGTCTATGTGCCCTCAGCGTCAACAAAATCCAAGGAACCCGTTTTGCCCACTATGCAAGACGTGACTTCATGGGAATGCCGATGGAGATGTCAAGTCACCCAGAGTTGAGGCATCAAGTGGAGAATCTTGACTTCTTACTGCATGACAGACAGCAGGAACTAGACAATGCCGGAGAGTTAGCCAACCAGAACCATGCCATTGCTGACCAGAAGGCCTAGACTTTCGCACTGCTTATCCAGGATCGCCAGTCTATTCGCCGCCAGCGTGCGAAGAAGGATCGCACCATCGCCGGTCTTCTCAAGAAGGTGTCCGACCTCGAGAAGACCGTCAAGGAGCAGGAAGCTCAGCTTGCCGCCAAGGAAGAAGAAGATGAGGGTGAAGACATCTAGGGAGACATGGACTCTTACCTCAGCAATGATGATGACTTCCTGGAGGAAGATGCCGTGGACTTCTACACTGACGATGACTTCATCGACGATGAGTAGATGCACTAGAGCACTGTCTTATAATGAGATGTATCGGTCCCACTGTATCATAGCTTGCAGAATGGTTCTTCAAACCATCTGTTTTCCTTTGTTTATTGTGGTGTGTGTTGTATCGTGTGTTTGTCTGCATGAATGAAATGGAGTTAGTTGAAAAACCTGAGTCTAACTCAAAGTTTTAGCTTTGAAAAACCAAAACCATGAACCTTAGAATTTCCCTCTTACCCCTATATCTATCTCAATCTTCAGATGACTCGTGGAAACCAAAGAGGGAGCAGCTTGTCGCAGGACCCAATGCTGCAGATATTGCAGAATCTCATCGCCGACCATGAAGCAAGCAGGGCAGAACGTCAAGCCAACGTAGCAACACTACATCAGATAGCCCAGATGGCTCTCAACAACCAAGGACATGGAAATCAGGATAACCATGGATCCAAACTCAAAAAATTTCAGAATACCAATCCTCCAATCTTCAACTAATCCGAAAACCCATTAGATGCTGACGACTGGTTTCAGATGATGGAAAACAACCTCAAAGTTGCAGGAGTTGATGAAAGTGAGAAAGTTCTCTTCGCCACCCACTATCTGGCGGGAGATGCAAGAGCTTGGTGGAATAGCATCCGCAATATGAACCATGGTCAAGTGATGACATGGGAAGCATTCAAAGTCAAGTTCAGCCGCACCCACGTGCCGCAAGGTCTAGTCGACAAGATGAGAGATGAATTCCGCGAATTGAAGCAAGGAAGAATGACTGTGGTGGAGTACTGTGACAAATTCATGTCACTTGCCAGATATGCACCTGATGAAATAAACACGGAGGCCAAGAAGAAGGAGAGATTCTTGAACGGACTGCATGACGAGATGCAGACTGTCCTTGTCAACATCCGTTTTCAGGATCTCGAAGAGCTAGTTGACTCTTCCATTCAGATGGAAGGGAAGATTAACCAGGCAAACGACAATCGCAAACATCATATGATGCAACAATCAGGATCCAACAGTCACCAGAAGTATCGTCCCAACCCCTCACCAGGATATGCACCCAGGAACAACTGACCCCCAATGTCTCGCCCAAGCTACCCCAACCGTAGCGGAGGCAATGTGAAGTCCGGAGGAAACCATCCCAACTCCGGCAACGCCAACAATTTCACCCGTGCCCCTCCCAAGAGCAACAACAACACTACACCCAGAACTGGCAGCAATGCTATGCCTGTCGCAGCCAAGGACAAGTCCCAGATCACTTGTTTCGAGTGTGGAGTGAAGGGTCACTACTCCAATGAGTGTCCCAAGAAGACTGCCGCCAATGCCAATGTGAATGCCCCAGCTCAGCAGCAGCGTCGTGTTCAACCAGGAAGAAGATTTACCCTAGGGAACCCTCACAACCGCAACGGTCGTCTCTTCCACATGAACGCAGAAGAAGCCCAGGAAGTGCCAGATGTAGTGCTGGGTATGTTTTCTGTCAACTCAGTTTTAGCAAGAGTATTGTTTGATTCGGGAGCATCGCATTCATTTGTCACCGAAGAATTTGCATGCACTAGTAAGATTCACCCAACCAACCTGAAGCATGTCATGATAGTTCAAATCCCTGGTTCAACTACAAAAGCTAGAAAAATTTGCAAAGTTGTGCCTATCAGGATACATGGGATAGATTTTTATGCCAACCTAATTGTACTTGGAACCAAAGGATTGGAAGTAGTACTAGGTATGGACTGGATGTCAAGCCATAAAGGACTGATAGACTGTGCTAAGAAAGCCATCACCATGACCAGTAGTTCGGGAGTAACAGTAGAACATATCTCTGAAACCTTACCCCGTCAATTCAAGTGCAACAAGAGTCTAGCCCTACCCACCATAGACCAAGTCAGAGTAGTATGTGAATACCCCGACGTATTCCCAGATGAATTTCCAGGTATGCCCCTGGATAGGGATATTGAGTTCATCATCGAACTAATCCCCGGAACCGGACCCATAGCCCAGAGACCCTATAGCAAGAACCCCTCAGAGTTAGTGGAACTGAAGAAGCAGTTAGATGCCATGTTAGCAACAGGCTTGATTCAACCAAGCGCATCGCCATGGAGATCACCAGTGTTATTCGTCGACAAGAAAGATGGATGCAATCGTTTGTGTATAGATTACAAAAAGTTAAATGACGTCACCATCAAAAACAAGTACCCCTTGCCAAAGATAGAGGATCTATTTGATCAGTTGACCGAAGCTCAGGTATTCTGAAAGATTGATCTTAGGACTGGTTATCACCAACTTAAGATTCGTGCAATGGATATTACGAAGACCGCCTTTACTACTCGCTATGGTTTATACGAGTATACGATTATGTCTTTCGGATTAACCAATGCCTCTGCTTATTTCATGAATCTCATGAATAAGATCTTTATGGATTTCCTAGATAAGTTTGTAGTTGTGTTTATCGACGACATCCTTATCTACTCCAAGTCAGAAGAAGAGCATGAGCAACATCTGAGAATCATCCTAGAAACCCTGAGAGAGCATCAGTTATATGCCAAGTTCAACAAGTGTGAGTTTTGGTTGAAAGAAGTAGCATTCCTAGGACATACTGTGTCTGCCGGAGGAGTCTCTGTTGATCCCACCAAGATCAAAGATGTCGAAGAATGGGAAGCCCCAACCACTCAAACCCAAGTACGCGCATTTCTCGGATTAGCGGGATACTACCACAAGTTCGTAGAAGGATTCTCAAGCATCGCCCGACCCATGACCCAATTATTGAAGAAGGACAAGAAGTTTGAATGGACTGACAAGTGTGAAGCCAGTTTCAAGAGTTGAAGAAGAGATTGATATTAGCCCCAATTTTGATCATGCCAGACATCAAGAAACCGTTTAATGTATATTGTGATGCATCCAAGATTGGTCTAGGATGTGTATTGATGCAAGAAGGCAAAGTCATCGCGTATCTGTCTCAACAACTGAAGTAGCATGAACAGAACTATCCGACCCATGATCTTGAGCTAGCAGCTGTGGTTCTAGCATTGAAGACATGACGTCATTATCTGATGGGTAATTGCTGTGAGATTAACTCGGATCATAAGAGTTTAAAGTATATTTTCACTCAAAAGGAGCTGAATATGAGGCAAAGGAGATGGATAGAGTTAATCAAGGATTATGACCTTGACATTCACTATCACCTCGGCAAAGCCAATGTGGTAGCGGATGTTCTTAGGCGATTGCTATGTACACTAAACACCATGATCAAGGAGAAGCAACCAAGTTTGTATGAGGAGTTGGAGCAGTTCAGGACTGAATTAGTTAGCAAAGGATTCTTAGCTAGCATTGAACTTCAACCCACTTTGATTAGCCAAATCAAGGAAGCACAGAAGGGGAATGAAAGTATCGACAGAATCAAACATCGTATTGGTATAGGAAAGGTACCTGGATTCACTAAAGACGAAGGAGTACTGTGGTACAAAGGACGTATCTGTGTGCCAGTAGATTCGGAGCTAAAGGAAATTATCATGAAGGAAGCTCATGATACTCTTTATTCTATCCACCCCGGAGGAACAAAGATGTATCAAGATTTGAAAGAGCAATTTTGGTGGCACAAGATGAAGAGAGAAATCGGGAGCTACATCGCCAAATGTGACATCTGTCAAAGGGTTAAAGCAGAACATCAGAGACCTGCAGGATTGTTGCAACCATTGCAGATTCCGAAATGGAAATGGGATTCCATCGGAATGGACTTGATCACCGGTTTGCCTACTTCCAGTAGGGGAAATGACTCAATTTGGGTCATAGTTGATAGACTGTCCAAGGTAGCTCACTTCATACCTGTCAAGACTACCTACCAGAGTGCGAAGCTAGCAGAACTGTATATTGCTAGAATTGTCAGTCTGCATGGAACCCCCAAGACCATCATATCAGATCGAGGAACCCAGTTTACCTCAAGATTTTGGCAGAAAGTCCAAGAAGGATTGGGAACCAAGTTGAACTTCAGTACCGCTTATCACCCGCAAACAGATGGACAGACTGAGAGAGTCAACCAGATCCTTGAGGATATGCTTAGAGCTTGTGTGTTGGAATACGGATCAAAATGGGAAGACTGCCTGCCTTTCGCAGAATTCTCATATAACAACAGTTATCAAGCTAGTTTGCAGATGGCACCATTTGAATTCCTACACGGAAGAAAGTGCCGTACCCCTTTGAATTGGTCGCAAGTAGGAGAGAGTCAGATCTTTGGACCCGACATTCTCCGAGAAGCAGAAGAGAAAGTTCACAAAGTCCGTGAGCACCTCAAGACCGCTCAATCCAGACAGAAGAGTTATGCTGACAAGAGAAGGAGAGACCTGACTTTCAATGTTGGAGATTTTGTATATCTCAAGGTTTCACCATTGAAGGGAACTCAACGCTTTAGTCTGAAGGGAAAGTTAGCCCCCAGATATATCGGACCTTTCAAGATTCTGAACCGTCGAGGAGAAGTATCATATCAACTGGAACTGCCTGAAGAGATGTCAGCCATCCACAATGTGTTCCATATCTCGTTACTTCGCAAATGCTTGGAAGTGCCCTTGAAGACTGAAGTTTTCAAGAACATCGATCACAGAGCCGTAGAAATCAACAATGACCTGACCTATCGGGAAGTGCCCATCCGTATCTTAGAAGAAGCCTACAGAACCACCAGAACCAGGAGTATAAAGTTTCTCAAGATTCAGTGGAGCAACCATACCGAAGAGGAAACCACTTGGGAGCGTGAAGATTACATTAGGACAGAGTTCCCAGATCTCTTTAGTACCTAGTTTTCTTTATAAATCTCGGGACGAGATTTTGTTTAAGGGGGGGAAGGTTTGTAACATCCCAAAACTTTAATCCAAGCTTATCAAGATCCAAATCATCAAAATTAGGGTTAACAAAAACTTTCCCAAATTAAAAATGAAAGCATTCATGTGTATGAGCATTTAAATTAGGAATTGATTTGAATTACCATGGTTCTGTGATTCTTTGGTTGTAAAATGTTTCTTAGGTGATTTAAACATCATCTACATCATTCCCAAACTTTTCCCAAAGAAATTCAAATCGAAAACAATTAAAAAGGAGGAATGGTCATTTTGGTCATTCTAATCCACTACACTACTTTGAGTGTTCCTAGCACCCACTTATCAACATAAATAATTCTAGGTCTTTACACCCCTTGCTAGTACACCTAATGAGGTACCAAGGCCCACATTTTGATCTGCTAAAAACATTCAAATACTTATTTTAAATGGCATGTGAAAATTGAATTCAATGCATATGCCTAGATCACCCCTATTTCAAAAACCATCAAATTGAGCTCCACTTTCAAAACCCTTGCAACCAGAGACTACCTAGTACCGGTGGAGAACACCCAAAAATTTTGAAACCAAATTTCAAACTTTTACTTCTTGCGGCCATTTCATCAAACAGGTGGCAGACACAAATCTTGCGAAATTCAAAACACTATAGTGAGCAGTGATCTTGGTCACCATTTGGGCCTAACTCGGTCCCCTTGTCTCCCTAGTGCACCCCCTACCTTTTGCTAGCCCGGCCAAGCCCTGTGCACACGACCAAATGGTCATGGCCATTAAGGCCGAGCACCTTGAGCACCCTCACCGGCGACAACGCGCCACAGCAGCCGCCAGCCTCGCCCACCATGTCCAGCACGTCGCCCGTGGTCCACCTCCACCGTCCAACCAGCCCCAGCCCAAGGACAACGACCAGAACGGCCAGGAACCGCCGCGCTCGGAGCTTGTCGACCATGCCGACGCCGCCCACAGAGCACGCCCTGTCCCCACGTAGCCAGACCTCGCCTAGCTCTAGCTGCCCGTCTACGCGATCCCCACTGGCCTAGCAAGCTAATAGACATGCCCAATCCCCCGACCGTACCCCGTAGTCGCCGGTCGCCATGAAACTCGCCGTCGGCAGAGACTTAGTGCGCGCCACGCTCTTCATTGTCCCCAACCGCAAACCACTGCACCAACACCACCGTGACACTCGCCAGGGCACCGCCCACCGTCCTAGCGCACCGCCCACGCCTCTAGCTCGCTGTGCCATCGTCACCGACGAGCACCGCCCATGCTTCTCTGCCGCTCAGTCGACCCTATATAAAGCGGCCACCCCAGCACCATTTCTCCACACTCACTCACTCCCCACCTCTCACTGAACCTTACCCACCTCTCACCGACGCTGCTCGAGCTCTGCCTCGCCGGAATTGGAGCCGAAGCCGCCGCAGCAGGAGGAGAAGGGCGCCTGCGATTTAGGGCACCCCAAGCTCCGCCGCAACCGCACCTCGCCTCGCCGTCGTCTACCAGCCCGTTTGCCCGCCTCACCGACCTTGCTGGAGCCCTGGTATGCCCCCAATCGACCCCCACCGCTGCGTCTAGGTCAGACTCTCGCCGGAGTAATCCGTCGTCGACGATGACTCTCCACCGTTAGATCCCCTTTTAATCGTGCGTTCTAGGATGCTAGATACCGTTTCGGTATTTTTGTGCCGCTGACTGGTGGAGCCCGCATGTCAGGTAGCCCGTTGCACGCACTGTGCGTAGCTGGGCCGGCCCAGTTAGTTCCCGCGCGAGTTAGGATTTCAAATTTAGTTTTTTCTATTTAGAGTTAATCTAGTTTCTGTCCATTAGTTTAAAAATCAATTCTGGGAGTTTGACAAATCCAAATTGCATGAAACCAATTTTTCCTGAAAGGTATTAAAATGATCTATCCAAGCCCGTTGGATTTAATTAAATTAGAGTTATAGATCTCTCCTAGTAAAAATAACAAAACAGAAGCTTTTGCACCTTGCAACATTTTTATAAAATCAACCAAGATAGGTTTTGAGTTGATTCCAACTCTCAAAAATCACATTTCATCATATCTATATAAATATGTAATAATATTAAGGTTTACATGCAGTGACTTTGGACTAGCACCAAAATAATGCTATATAGGCATTTCTAGTCACTTTAAATCATTAAATAATAAACTTAAACCAAAGTAATTATGATCCAACCTTTAATTCTCATTCCCACATGTTAGAATATGTGGTGATGACATGTGTCAACATGATCCCATATTTGAAGTGGTGAATATTAAATCTTAGTTAACTTTTCAATGAGTAGAAACTACTTTTCTAAAATAAAAAGGAAGAAACTAGTGAATTAAACTTGTGATGCTTGTGATGATAATAGATCATCAAATGTGTGTCTTAGAATGCTAATTAGATTAGTTAAGTATTGTTTGGTGATTGTGTACCCCGTATGTATTTATAGAAGATAGTACCGACCAAGCTTATGAGGAGGAGGAGTGCTACCAAGAAGAAGAAGAACAAAACTTCAACCACTGCACCAACCAAGGCAAGCTCGCCCTATCCAAGTTAACCCTTGCAAGCCACCATTAACAATGCAAGCTATTGTTAGCAAGCTAGAATTAAGAGAGATGAATGAGCAAAGATGCTTTAGGCATGCTTTGGTCACACCACCTTGACTATTACTACCCCAAGTGTTACCTTACAAGCTTTAATTCCTTTAGTTTACACAAAGTCCCTTACTTATTTTGAAGGTAGCATAAAAAGTATAAAACTTGACCTATTTAGCTAAGCTTTAGATGTCATTCTATGGCATGAGATTGAACCCATCATCTTTCCACCTTAGTGAACACTCTTAACTTAGTAGTTTAGAGTAGATCAAAACTTGAGTCACTTTAGATGGGAACAATTGGTGAAAATGAAATGTGAAAACGTTGGAATGATGAGTCATTCTATTGAGATGTTTTGACATATGTTGAGAAACACAAATGGTCTATGATACTGAAAATGTTGCGGCATGAGCCTTAGCCCTTTTATAAAACTGATGGTTGGATTCGGATGCGATACCATTCCAAATTTACCGTACAACCACACTACCTGAATTGGGTAAGGCTTAGCTAGAAATTTATATGCATTAGTATTAGTTCCCTCGTGGGAGAGGTTTGAGCTGAGGCTACCTCTCAATGTTGTCCACCTATGCAGTGCCCAAGATGACTGATGGTCATGGTTGGGAGGCCATGCTCATAGGAGAGGTGCTTATACTAGGGTGTGTAAAGGAAAGGTTATGTTTGATTATCTGCATACTAAGTATGATGATTCAGGGTTACCCCTGATAGATGTATCGAATCTTGTGGTGAAAGTGTACCACCTCTGCAGAGTGTCAAACTATTTGAATAGCCGCGTCCGCGGTTATGGACAGTTGGAATGGCCATACTGTTTTGTTGTTAGATGTTTTCCAAATAACTTATGAAATGAATGATGAATCTTGACTTGACCACAACATGGTTGTGTTTATGATATTAGCTTCCCACCTTAAGTGATTCTAGAACTTTATTTTATCTTTCTTTGCTTCAGAACTCAGCTTAGGTTTCAAACTTAACTTTATAGTTAAACTTAGATTTAGCACTTTAACTTAGCACTATACTACTTGTTAGTGGTAGTTTGCGAGTACTTAAAGAGTACTCATGGCTTTTGTCCCTGGCTATTCTCATGGCCAGACTATCAAGGAGACTATCAAGATGATGGCCAGCAGGACGGCTATGATAACTAGGACTATCTGCCTTCATCAGCATTGCCTGTGCCCCTGAAGATGGACCCCACCGCTATGCTTTATGTTTATTTCTGCTGCTTGTTGTACTAAGACTGGATCATGAGATCCTTACTTGTGTAAGACCTTATGTATGGTTTGTAATGGATGATGTACTGTGATATCCAATCCGTTATGTCTCGCAAAAATGGTAATCCTAGGATTACGAGGTATGGCATAACGGGCATCTGGGATTAAAAATCCTGGTGTTGACACTTCAGACTTGCTAAAGATTGGGGGATTACTATTCTGGAAGTTTTTGAGTTTGGATCCATGATGATCCTGATTTCCATGGCCCTGATTGTTGTGAGCCATCTGGGCGATCTGCTGCAGTGTGGCTAGATTTGCTTGGCGCTCTGCCCTACTAGCTTCACAGTCTACAATGAGCATCTGCAGAATCTGCAGCATTGGGTCCTGCGATGAGCTGCTCCCTCCTTGGTTTCCACGAGTCATCTGAAGATTGAGATAGATAATGGGATAGAGGGAAAGTTCTAAGGTTTATGGTTTTGGTTTCAAAGCTAAAACTTTGAGTTTGACTTAGGTTTTGCAAACTAACTTCTTTTCATTCATTCAAGCAAAGCACACGATACAAACATAGGCACACCACAACATGAAAGGAAAACAGATGGTTTTAAGAACCATTCTATAAGCTAAGATACAACCGGGTCGATACTTCCCACTCCTACGATAGTGCTCTAGTGCATCTACTCATCATCGATGAAGTCGGAGTCATTGTCGTCGGTGTAGAAGTCCATGGCATCATCCTCGAGATAGGCATCATCATTGCTGAGGTACGAGTGAATATCCCCTGGATGTCTTCACCTTCTTCCTCTTCTTCTTTTGCTGCAAGCTGAGCTTCTTGCTCCTTGATGGTCTTCTCGAGGCCGGCCACCTTCTTACGAAGACGGTCGATGGTGCGATCCTTCTTTGCACGTTGACGACAAAGTGACTGACGATCCTTGACGAGCAGTGAAAAAGTTTGGGCCTTCTGGGCGGCAATGGCAAGGTTGTGGTTGGCGAACTCTCGAGCATTGTCCAATTCCTCCAGTCTGTCATACAGTAGGAAGTCGAGGTTCTCCACTTGACGCTTCAACTCCGGGTGACTTGGCATTTCCAGAGGCATTCCCATCGAATCACGCCTTGCATAGTGAGAAAAGCGAGTTCCTTGGATCAAGTTGACATTCTGTGCGCAAAGACGAGCGAGAGCTTCATGCATTGCACTGGCTAATCCATCTAGCCAGTTGTTCTCTCTCACGGTGAATTGAATCTTCTTGGAAAGTAGTGCTTCCATGTAGCCTCGAAGATCAGCAACTACTAGCCATTGTAAATCTCCTCATGGGTGGTCGTTGAGTTGAGCTCCGAAGAATTCCGAATGCGGACGCAAGGTACTCAGACAGTGCATCAAGATCCCTCTCGAAGATCAGTTGGCCTCCGTTTCCCAACTGGTAGAACTTGCAGTACTGAACTTCCATCTATAAGAATTTAGGATGAGAAAGTTAGTGAGGTGATCAAGTGTGTCAAATTTTATGTAGCAATGTAAGAATTTTTGAGGAACATGAATCTTTTTGAAAGAATCTCAAGGGTAAGAGGGGAAATAGATTTTCACAAATACTCACTGGTTTTGAAACTAAGTTTTTGTTCGGACGTCCATTCTAACTAGGGTCTCCTATGGTTAGGATGGCTCTGATACCAACTTGTCAACACCCGGATTTTTAATCCGAGATGCCTGTTATGCCATACATCGCAATCCCAGGATTACCATTTTTGCAAGACATAACAGATTGGATATCACAGTACATCATCCATTACAAACCATAATAAGGTCTTACACAAATAAAGGATCTCATGATCCAGTCTTAGTACAAACAAGTAGCGGAATAAATAGCGTAGTGGTGGGCTCCATCTTAAGTGTCACAGGCAATGCTGATGATAGGAGATGATCCTAGTTGTCATAGCCGTCCTGATGTCCTTCTTCTGGGTAGTCCTCTTCATAGTCTGGCCACGATAATAGCTAGGTACAAAGCCATGAGTACTCTTTAAGTACTCGTAAACTATCACTAATCAAGTAAGGTAGTTCTAGTAGAAATGCTAAACTCTAAGTTTATTTGTAAAGTTAAGTTTGAAACCTAAGCTGAGTTTAGAAACAAAGAAAGATAAAATAAAGTTCTAAATCACCTAAGTGGGAACTTAGTTGTCATAGTCACAACCATGTTGTGGTCAAGTCATGTCACAATTCATTTCATAAGTTATTTTGAAAACCTCTGACAACGGAACAGTATGGCGACTCCAACTGTCCATAACCACGGATGTGGCTATTCGAATAGTATGACACTCTGCAGAGGTGGTACACTTTCACCACAAAATTCGGTACATCTATCAGGGATAACCCTGAATCATCATACTTAGTATGCAGATAATCAAACATAACCTTTCCTTTACACACCCTAGTATAAGCACCTCTCCTATGAGCTTGGCCTCCCTGCCATGGCCATCTGCCATCCTGGGCACTGCATATGTGGACAACATTGAGAGGTAGCCTCAGCTCAAACCTCTCCCGTGAGGGAACTAATACTAATGCATATAAACTTCCTGCTAAGCCTTACCCAATTCAGGTATTGTGGTTGTATGGTAAAATTGGAATGGTATCGCATCTGAACCCAACCATCCGTTTTTATAAAGGGGCTAAGGCTCATGCCTCAATATTTTCATCATCATCATAAACCAATTGTGTTTCTCAACACATGTCAAAACATCTCAATAGAATGACTCATCATTCCAAGGTTTTCACAAGTCATTTTCACCAAGTATTCCCATCTAAAGTGGTCATGTTTTTGGTTTAGCTCTAATCACTAAGTTAAGAGTGTTCACTAAAGTGGGATGCTAATCTCAATCTCATGCCATAGAATGACATCTAAGTCTAACTAGATAGGCCAAGTTTTATACTCTTTATGCTATCTATAAACAAAGTAAAGAACTTTGGTAAAGTAAAAGAAAGTAAAGCTTGTAGGTGAAACTTGGTATAGGTATAAATCAAAGAAGTATAACCAAAGCATGCCTAATGTATCTTGCTTAGGTTATCTTGCTTAATTCTAGCTTGCTAACAATAGCTCGCAAGTGTTATCTTGCATTGTTAATGATGGCTTGCCTTGATTGGTGCAGGGTTGAAATTCTCCTCTTCTTCTTCGGGGTAGAAGTCCTCCACCTCGTAGACTTGGTCGGTACTATCATCTATAAATACATACGGGATACACAATCACCAAACAATACTTAACTAGTCTATTTAGCACACTAAGGCACACACTTGATGATCTAGTATCATCACATTCATCATAAGATTTAATGAACTAGTTTCATTTATTTTATTTGACAAAAGTAATTTCTACTCATTGAAATTATCTAAGATTTAATATTCTCCATTTAAAATATGGGATCATGTGGACACATGTCATCACCACATATTCTAATACATGGAAATGTGATTAAAATGTTGGATCACATTTTATAAAGTTTAAGTTTAATATTTAAAAGATTTAAAGTGACTAGAAATGCTTATATAGCATTATTTTGGTACTAGTCCAAAGTCACTGCATGCAAACCTAAATATTATTACATATTCAGATAGGTGTTGTCAAATGTGATTTTTGAGAGTTGGAATCAACTCAGAAGCTATTATGGTTGATTTTTGAAAAAATGTTTGAATGTAGAAAAGTCTCTGTCTTGTTATTTTTGCTATATGTGATCTGTAAATCTAATTGATTTAAATTCAACGGGCTTGGATAGAGATTTAAATTATCTTTCCAACAAAATTGGAATCATTCATTTTGGTTCAATAGATCTTTCTGAATTGATTTTTAAACTAGTGGACCTAAACTAGATTAAGTCTAAATAGAAAAACCTAAATTTGAATTCTAGGGTCAGCGCGGGAATACTAACGGGCCGGCCCAGTGACACTCCGCCACGTAGAGGATAGCTGACAGGAGGGTCCCGCATGTCAGCAGCTCTTCTAACGTGAAGCGGTACGGGGCGATGTGGGTCGTGCAATTAGAACCTAGATCGACGGTGGTGGTTCATCGTCGACGACGGACAGGTTGCTAGTGAGACGGAACCCTAGCGGCTCGGTGGGGGTGCAATGGGGGCTTACCAGGGCTCTAGCTAATGTGGTGACAGGGGCGATCGAACAAGGAGACGACGGCGGACTCAGGCGAGGTCGCGGCGGCTCCTAGGGTGGACAAAATCGACGGGGCTCTTCCTCCTCTGCTATGGTGGCTCCGGTGGAAATTCCGGCGAACGGCTGCTCGAGCGGCTCCGGCGATGGTGTGAGGTGGTTCTGAGAGAGAGGGGAGTTGAGTGGTGTGAGGAAATTGTTCTGCGGAGGGCTCCTTATATAGGCTCGACGAGGAGACCATGAGGGCGACGGTGAGCTCGTCGGTGATGACGGTACAGGGCACTAGAGGCATGGGCGGTGTAGGCAGACGGTGGCTTGCCTCCTGGCAGTTAACTACGACGTAAAGGCGACGCTAGGGGCGGTGGCGTTTGGTCGGGAAAGGGCGACGCACTACGCGGCAGAGGCGGTGCTCGACGCGGCTCACGGCGGATGCTGGTCGCGCGGCGGGAAATGGGTGTGTCTGGGGGTGTGCTGGGGTTAAGGCAGAGCGGCGCACGCGAGCTGAGCGCAAGGCGCGGCTTGTGCGGGCCTGTCAGGGATGGTGCTCTGGCGTGAGCTGTGCACGGTGCAGAGGCGGTGGGCGCGAGCGTTCCTCGGTGGTCCAGGGGCTGGCAAGGCTCGTGGAAGGGACCAAGGGCGGCGGTGCTATCACGCCCACCTCCCTAGAGCGGCGGAAGAGGGCGGTGCGTGCTCCTGCGACGTGTGCATGGTCGGCCAGTGATCATGGCGTCGGGGTGGCGCGGCACTGTAGCTGGGGCTAAATGGTAGCTCTGTGATGGCTTGGTTAGATATAGGGGGACAAGGGAGAGCAGAGGGGACAAGATTGAGCCAAATGGCTCGACAAAGCATTGATCAACAAATAGTGTTAGTTAGGAAGATTTTATTTGCTAGCCAACTATTCGACAAAATGGCCGCAAGAAGATTTTATTTGAATTTTGAAATGATTTTTGGTGGATGTATTAGTCATATGCTTAAGCATTTGTGGTTGCTTGGGATTGTCAAGGGGAACTTATTTGAGTGGTTTTTAGAAAAGTGTGATCTATGCATATGAAATGGATTCCATTTTCAAATGCCATTTAAAATTAGAGTTGAAATGTTTTTGTAAGATTTCAAAGTGGGCCTTGGTAGATCATTACTTGTACTAGCAAGGGGTGCAAAGAGTTAGAATTGTTTCTGTTTGAATTTGACTTCTAGGAACACCTAAAGTGACCTAGTGGATTAAAATGGCAAAAGTGACCATTTGCCTTTATTAATTCCATTTGATTTCTTTTTCTTTGGATTTTGCTTGGGAATGATCTAGATGATGTGGAAATCACCTTTGAATCATTTTACAACCATTAGAACAAACAAAGGCAATTCAACACAATTCTATATTAATGCAACACACATATGCATTCCTAATTGTTTAAATAGTAAAAAGTTTTTGTTAACCCTAAATTGGGTGATTTGGATCTTGATTAACCTTGATTAAAGTTTTGGGATGTTACAAACCTTCCCCCGTAAACAAAATCTCGTCCTGAGATTTAAGAAAGAAAACTAGGAACTAAAGAGATCTGGAAACTCAGTCCTAATGTAATATTCTCGCTCCCAAGTGGCTTCTCCTTCGGTATGGTTGCTCCATTGGATATTGAGAAATTTGATACTCCGGGTCCTGGTGGTTCTGTAAGCTTCCTCCAAGATACGGATGGGCACTTCACGATACGTCAGATCCTTGTTGATATCAACGGCTTGGTGATCGATGTTCTTGAAAACTTCGGTCTTCTTCGGCACTTCCAAGCATTTGCGAAGTAATAAGATATGGAACACATTGTGGATGGTAGACATCTCTTCAGGCAGTTCCAGTTGATACGATACTTCTCCTCGATGATTCAGAATAAGGGTCCGATATATCTAGGGGCTAACTTTCCTTTCAGACTAAAATGTTGTGTTCCTTTCAATGGCGAAACTTTGAGATACACAAAATCTTCGACATTGAAAGTCAGGTCTCTACGTCTCTTGCCAGCATAACTCTTCTGTCTAGATTGGGCGGTCTTGAGGTGCTCATGGACTTTGTGAACCTTCTCTTCGTCTTCTCGTAGGATGTCTGGGCCAAAAATCTAACTCTCTCCTACTTGCGACCAATTCAAAGGGGTACAACACTTGCTTCCATATAAGAACTCAAATGGGGCCATTTGCAAACTAGCTTGATAACTGTTGTTTTATGAGAATTCTGCGAAAGGTAGACAATCTTCCCATTTTGATCCGTACTCTAGCACACAGGCTCTCAACATATCTTCTAAGATTTGGTTGACTTTTTCAGTCTGTCCATCGGTCTGCGGGTGATAAGCTGTGCTGAAATTCAACTTGGTTCCTAATCCTTCTTGGACTTTCTGCCAAAATCTCGAGGTAAATTGGGTTCCTCGATCCGATACTATGGTCTTGGGGGTTCCATGCAAACTAACGATTCTAGCAATGTATAACTATGCTAGCTTCAAACTCTGGTAGGTTGTCTTGATAGGTATAAAATGGGCTACCTTGGACAGTCTATCAACAATGACCCAGATTGAGTCATTTCCCCTACTAGAAGTAGGCAAACCGGTGATAAAGTCCATTCCGATGGAATCCCATTTCCATTCCAGAATCTGCAATAGTTGCAACAGTCCTGCGGGTCTCTAATGTTCCGCTTTGACTCTCTGACAGATATCACACTTGGCGATGTAGCTTACGATTTCTCTCTCATCTTGTGCCACCAAAATTGCTCCTTCAAATCCTGATACATCTTCGTTCCTCTGGGGTGGATAGAATAAAGAGTATCATGAGATTCTTGCATGATAACTTGCTTCAGCTCCGAATCAGCTGGCACACAGATACGTCCTTTGTACCACAAAATTCCTTCTTCGTCTTCGGTGAATCCCGGTACCTTTCCTGTACCAATACGACGCTTGATTCCGTCGATACTTGCATTTCCCTTCTAGGCTTCTTGGATTAGGCTAATCAAAGTGGGTTGAAGTTCAATGCTAGCTAAAAATCCTTGGCTAACTAGCTCAGTTCTAAACTGCTCCAAATCCTCATGCAAACTTGGTTGCTTCTCCTTGATCATGGTGTTTAACCTACATGGCAATCTGCTAAGAGCATCCGCTACCACATTGGCTTTGCCGGGGTGATAGTGAATGTCAAGGTCATAATCCTTGATTAACTCTATCCATCTCCTTTGCCTCATATTTAGCCCCTTCTGAGTGAAAATATACTTCAAGCTCTTGTGATCTAAGTAAATCTCACAACGATTACCTATAAGATAATGACGCCATGTCTTCAAAGCTAAGACTACGACTGCTAGTTCAAGATCATGGGTAGGGTAGTTTTGGTCATGTTGCTTCAGTTGTCTAGACAAATATGCGATGACTTTGCCTTGTTGCATCAACACACATCCGAGACCAATCTTGGATGCATCAGAATACACATCAAATGGCTTCTTGATATCTGGCATGATCAATATTGGGTCTGGAATCAATCTCTTCTTGAGCTCTTGGAAACTTGCTTCACATTTGTCGGTCCATTCAAACTTCTTGTCCTTCTTCAACAATTGGGTCATGGGTCTTGTGATGCTCGAAAATCCTTCTACGAACTTGTGGTAATATCCCGCTAATCCGAGAAATGCACGGACTTGGGTTTGAGTGGTTGGGGCTTCCCATTCTTCAACATCTTTTATCTTGGCGGGATCAACAGCGACTCCTCCGGCAGACATAATAAGTCCGAGGAATCCTACTTCTTTCAGCCAAAACTCACATTTGTTGAACTTGGCATACAACTGATGCTCTCTCAGGGTTTCAAGGATGATCCTCAGATGTTGCTCATGGTCTTTTTCTGACTTGGAGTAGATAAGGATATCATTGATAAACACAACGACAAACTTATCTAGAAAATTCATAAAGATCTTATTCATAAGATTCATGAAATAAGCGGGAGCATTGGTTAATCCAAAAGACATGACCGTATACTCATATAATCCATATCTGGTGGTAAAGGCGGTCTTTGGAATATCCATTGCACGAATCTTAAGTTGGTGATAACCAGTCCTAAGATTAATCTTAGAGAACACTCTGGCACTAGTCAACTAATCAAACAGATCCTCTATCTTGGGCAGTGGATACTTGTTCTTGATGGTGACATCATTCAGCTTCCTGTAATCTGTGCACAAACGGTTGCCTCCATCCTTCTTGTCGATGAACAGCACAGGCGATCTCCATGGCGATGCGCTTGGTTGAATCAAGCCTTTCTCCAGCATAGCATCCAGTTGCTTCTTTAGCTCCACTAACTCTGATGGGTTCATGATATAGGGTCTCTGAGATATGGGTCCGGTTCCAGGAATTAGTTCAATAATGAACTCAATATCCCGATCCGGGGGCATACCGAGCAATTCATATGGGAATACATCGGGGTATTCAGAGACTAGTCTCACTTGGTCTATGGTGGGTAGGGCTAGACTCTTGTTGCACTTGAATTGATGGGCAAGGTTTCAGATATATGCTCTACTGATACTCCAGAGATACTGGTCATGGTTATGGCTTTCTTGGCACAGTCGATCAATCCTTTATGCTTCGACATCCAATCCATTCCTAGTACTACTTCCAAACCTTTGGTTCCAAGTACTATTAGATTGGCATAAAAATCTATCCCATGTATTCTGATAGGCACAACCTTGCAAATTCTTCTAGCTTTTGTGGTTGAACCAGGTATTTGAACTATCAAAACATGCTTCAAGTTGGTTGGGTGAATCTTACTAGTGCATGCAAATTCTTCGGTAACAAACGAGTGCGATGCTCCAGAATCAAACAACACTCTTGCTAATACTGAGTTAATAGAAAACATACCCAACACGACATCTGGCGCTTCTTGGGCTTCTCCGGCATTCATGTGGAAGAGACGCCCATTGCGGTTGTGAGGATTCCCTGGAGCGAATCTTCTTCCGGGCTGAACACGGCGCTGCTGCTGAGTTGGGGCATTCACATTGGCAGTGTCGGCAATCTTCTTAGGACACTCATTGGAGTAGTGACCCTTCACTCCACACTCGAAACAAGTAGTCTGAGACTTGTCTTTGGCTGCAACCGGCACATCATTGCTTCCAGTCCTCGGGGCAGTGTTGTTGATGTTGTTGTTGTTGGACTTGGGCGGTGCATGGTTGAAGTTGTTGGAGTTGCCGGGGTGGTTGTTATTGTTTCCTACGGTCTTCACATTTCCTCCACTATGGTTGGGGTAGCTTGGGCGAGACATTGGGGGTCTATTGTTCCGCGGGGCATATCCGGTGGACGGGTTGGGACGATACTTCTGGTGACTGTTGGATCCAGCTTGGTGCATCATTCGACGTTTGTGATTGTCATTCGCTTGATTGATCTTCCCTTCCATCTGAATGACAGAGTCGACTAGCTCTTCGAGGTCCTCAAAACGGATGTTGACTAGCACCATCTACATCTCATCATGCAATCCGTTCAGGAATCTCTCCTTCTTCTTGGCCTCCGTGTTGATCTCATTAGGTGCATACCTGGCGAGGGACAAGAATCTGTCACGGTACTCCACTATAGTCATTCTGCCTTGCTTTAGTTCTCTGAATTCATCTCTCATTCTGGTACTAGTGTTGGGTCCGCATCATAGAAAACAAAAAATTTCCTACGGTGTGAACTACATGCCAAGATCTATCTACTAGGTACAAAGCAACGGGTGGACATACATCCAACAAGAACTTACCCTCGAAGACAACGAGTTTTGTTAACGAGTAGGAACTCGTGGTTGATGTAGTCGTACACTTGCCGATCTCAAGATCGTGAGGAAGTCCGAGCGCCGCAAATCAGCAGCGCATTCATACTCGCACACACGTTCAAGCCACCAGACAACCTCCACCTCCTCGCTCCAATGATCCAGCAGAAGAAGCAACTCCTTCCAGACGAAATCCATCGGGAACATGTATCTCGCTAATCCGAGACCATGGGGGAATAATTCTAGAGGGGGAGAGAGATCCTTCACAAGGAGGTGTGAGAATGAAGGAGGGAATGGGTGGCCTTTTATAGGAGGAGGGGGGTGCCCCCTCTCTCCATGGCCGGCTCATGGGGGCGGGGTGACCCCTCACCTCCCCCATTCATGTGGTGGTAACCCCTCCACATTAAAATGCCTCTTCACATTCCCTTTTAAAGTCTCCACTTTAAATGCATTAAATTTCTCCAAATTTAATGCTCTCTCATTTAATAAAACTCTTTTATTAAATTTATTCAGAATTTTGTTAATTACTTTAATTAACAAACATTCACATATAGCCCCTTGCAATATTTCAATATCACATGCAGAACCTCTTTCTACAATTTCACCCGAAACAATTTCTGGTTTCTATTGAAACAATTCCTGCGCTTTGCAATTCTTTCGTCTGAAACATATGTGATCCAAAATGGTGTCCGGTAACTCTTAAGTGTGCCAGCCTACGGTCATTCCAAGGTTTTCACCAAGTATTTCCATCTAAAGTGGTCAAGTTTTTGGTTTAGCTCTAATCACTAAGTTAAGAGTGTTCACTAAAGTGGGATGCTAATCTCAATCTCATGCCATAGAATGACATCTAAGTCTAACTAGATAGGCCAAGTTTTATACTCTTTATGCTATCTATAAACAAAGTAAAGAACTTTGGTAAAGTAAAAGAAAGTAAAGCTTGTAGGTGAAACTTGGTATAGGTATAAATCAAAGAAGTATAACCAAAGCATGCCTAATGCATCTTGCTTAATTCTAGCTTGCTAACAATAGCTTGCAAGTGTTATCTTGCATTGTTAATGATGGCTTGCCTTGATTGGTGTAGGGTTGAAATTCTCCTCTTCTTCTTCGGGGTAGAACTCCTCCTCCTCGTAGACTTGGTCGGTACTATCGTCTATAATTACATACGGGATACACAATCACCAAACAATACTTAACTAGTCTATTTAGCACACTAAGGCACACACTTGATGATCTAGTATCATCACATTCATCACAAGATTTAATGAACTAGTTTCATTTATTTTATTTGAGAAAAGTAATTTCTACTCATTTAAATTAACTAAGATTTAATATTCTCCATTTAAAATATGGGATCATGTGGACACATGTCATCACCACATATTCTAATACATGGAAATGTGATTTAAATGTTGGATCACATTTTATAAAGTTTAAGTTTAATATTTAAAAGATTTAAAGTGACTAGAAATGCTTATATAGCATTATTTTGGTACTAGTCCAAAGTAACTGCATGCAAACCTAAATATTATTACATATTCAAATAGGTATTGTCAAATGTGATTTTTGAGAGTTGGAATCAACTCAGAAGCTAATATGGTTGATTTTTGAAAAATGTTTGAATGTAGAAAAGTCTCTGTCTTGTTATTTTTGCTATATGTGATCTATAAATCTAATTGATTTAAATCCAATGGGCTTGGATAGAGATTTAAATTATCTTTCCAACAAAATTGAAATCATTCATTTTGGTTTAGTAGATCTTTCTGAATTGATTTTTAAACTAGTGGACAGAAACTAGATTAAGTCTAAATAGAAAAACCTAAATTTGAATTCTAGGGCCAGCGCGGGAACACTAATGGGTCGGCCCAGTGGCACTCCACGGCGCAGAGGATAACTGACAGGGGGGTCCCGCATGTCAGCGGCTCTTCTATCGTGAAGCGGTACGGGGCGATGTGGGCCGTGCGATTAGAACCTAGATCGATGGTGGTGGTTCATCATCGACGACGGACAGGTCGCCGACAAGACAGAACCCTAGCGGCTTGGTGGGGGTGCAATGGGGGCTTACCAGGGCTCCAGCTAACATGGCGATGGGGGCGATCGAACGAGGAGACGACGGCAGACTCAGGCGAGGTCGCGGCGACTCCTAGGGTGGATGAAATTGACGGGGCTCTTCCTCCTCTTGCTGCGGTGGCTCCGGTGGAAATTCCAGTGAACGGCTGCTCGAGCGGCTCCGATGATGGTGTGAGGTGGTTCTGAGAGATAGGGGGGTTGTGTTGTGTGAGGAAATTGTGCTGGGGAGGGCTCCTTATATAGGCTCGACGAGAAGACCGTGAGGGCGATGGTGACCTTGTCGGTGACGATGGTACAGGGCGCTAGAGGCATGGGCGGTGTAGGCGGACGGTGGCTTGCCTCCTGGCGGTCAGCTACGATGTAAAGGCGATGCTAGGGGCGATGGCGTTTAGTCGGGAAAGGGCGACATTCTACGCAGTAGAGGCGGTGCTCGACGCGGTTCACAGCAGCTGCTGGTTGCGCAGCGGGAAATGGGCGTGTCTGGGTGTGTGCTGGGTTAAGGCGGAGCGGCGCACGCGAGCTGAGGGCAAGGCGCGGCTTTTGCGGGCTTGTCGGGGATGACGCTCTGGCGTGAGCTGTGCACGGTGTAGAGGCGGTGGGTGCGAGCGTTCCTCGGTGGTCTAGGGGCTGGCAAGGCTCGTGGAAGGGACCAAGGGCGGAGGTGCTATCACGCCTACCTCCCTGGAGCGGCGGAAGAGGGCGGTGCGTGCTCCTGCGACGTGTGCATGGTTGGCCGGCGATCATGGCGTCAGGGTGGCTTGACACTATAGCTAGGGGCTAAATAGTAGCTCTGTGATGGCTTGGTTAGAGCTAGGGGGACAAGGGAGAGAAGAGGGGACAAGATTGAGCCAAATGGCAAGACAAATCATTGATCAACAAATAGTGTTAGTTAGGCAGATTTTATTTGCGTGCCAACTGTTCGACAAAATGGCCGCAAGAAGATTTTATTTGAATTTTGAAATGATTTTTGGTGGATGTGTTAGTCATATGCTTAAGCATCTGTGGTTGCTTGGGATTGTCAAGGGGAACTTATTTGAGTGGTTTTTAGAAAAGTGTGATCTATGCATATGAAATGGATTCCATTTTCAAATGCCATTTAAAATTAGAGTTCAAATGTTTTTGTAAGATTTCAAAGTGGGACATGGTAGATCATTACTTGTACTAGCAAGGGGTGCAAAGATTTAGAATTGTTTCTGTTTGAATTTGACTTCTAGGAACACCTAAAGTGACCTAGTGGATTAAAATGGCAAAAGTGACAATTTGCCTTTATTAATTCCATTTGATTTCTTTTTCTTTGGATTTTGCTTGGGAATGATCTAGATGATGTGGAAATCAGCTTTGAATCATTATACAACCATTAGAACAAACAAACATGGCAATTCAACACAATTCTATATTAATGCAACACACATATGCATTCCTAATTGTTTAAATAGTAAAAAGTTTTTGTTAACCCTAAATTGGGTGATTTGGATCTTGATTAACCTTGATTAAAGTTTTGGGATATTACACGGGGTGGGTTGGTGTTAGGGTAGCTAGGGTTTAGATATTTATGGTTTGGGCTGGGCCGATCGGGGTGGTAGGTGGGTGCGGGTTGGGCCTGGCCTGCGGCTGCCTCCCTCGAAAACAAATTCTTTTTTATTTATTTTATTTCTTTTAAAACAAACTATTTTGCAGATAGGTTTTAGACAAATAGAAGATCCGGGCAGACCTAGGGTTTTGATTTGAAATAGGGACGGTTTAGAGAACAAAGGTAGGCTTTTAGAAAATAGATTTACGCAATTAATATACATGCAGTCATGAGGATGCTCATATACAATGTGGCATGATGACATGAGCATGACGTCATGATGATGCACAACAACGAGCATTTTTTCTAGTAGTGGTTTTATCCGGGGTGCTTCATGTTGCTCGGTGGCTTTACCATAGTCCTGGATGCTTTCTGATCTAAGGAGGATTTCTGATCTGAGGCTCCATGGTTATAGTTTCTTGCATGAGTTTGCCAGAAACTTCTAGACAACATAGAGAGAATTATATGCACGATGCACAGACTACTTAGAAGAGTGTCGAACTGGCAGCATATTGTGTGCCTTCTGTCACGAATCCAAGCATCGTGGGCCGTCAGATTCTCCTATCTAACGGTTTCTATGTTTACACAAAGTCCTTTGTGTTAATGTGTTAGATGTGAGCCATCGGATTAGAAAGATCCAACTGTCTCTATGATCTGATATTGGTCTACTATATGGGAGTATAGATATTTTTCTAGACACTCCCTGTTCCAGTATTGGCACATACAATTTGCACATGCTGTGATTTTTCTTTTCAGATGAACTACAGAAGCCAAATAGGTACATAAACTATATTCACCTTTGAAAAGAAGGTTAACATATCTCTTTTTTGAGGAATGGTTATCTAGATCAACTTTGATTAGAGAGATTTTGTCAGTTTGCCTACTTACCATCTTTCTATTCCTTTTATATATTATTATTTAAGCCTCTGATAGAATATTCAAGAAAAAGAGAGAAGGAAAACATGCAAGAATATTTCATTATTTTTTGTCATATGTTCATTCCCTATGTTAAGTAGATGAATTCTATATTTTAGCCTCTACGACAATTAGTCAATCCATTCTGTTTTTCCAGCACCAATACTCAGGTGTAAGACTCCAACTTATAATTATGGAATGTACTATTCCAGGCAATATATGTACATGAATTCTCTAATTAACACTATAAGAAATGTGCTAACTGGTGACCCCAAATATTGGTCATAGAAAGAACATAGTAAGTCATCTATGACCTTTTTATGACCAAAAACAGTAGGTCACATACCGAACGTCACTATAGATAACCAACGATCTTATTTTTGAATTGGTCATGGACTGTTATGACCAATATAGATGGTCATAGTCTTTATGACTAAAATTATGATTATGGGCGATCTGCCCTGTCCATGTCAGCAAATCCTACGTAGCAGCAAATTCAGCCTGGTCTAGTTCAGCCTCTAAATGGGCGGCCGAGCTCAACATTGTGGCCTTTTTAGCTTTTTTGGACAGAGACCGTTTACAGAACGATTTACTTTGGACTTTCCCATTTATAGCCTACTTCATTTTGAGCTTTTAGGCCTTTTAGCAGCATATTCTTAGTTGGACATTGGCCTTTTAAAGAAGCATTTCTTCTTACTTTTCAGCCCTTTTGTTTTGCTTTTTTAAATGTTAATTACATTCAGCCATTTTCGAGCCCATATAAGATAACACAGTGTTCACTAACCACATGTCATGTTTCAATTTCCTCATTTTTCTCGCAAATAAATAATATAACAGTGAAAACAGAAAACAAATGGAAATTTCAATCAAAGGCCAAATTTAGCTAATAGCACAATCTTTACATAAGTTCATTTACCCAGATACTATCACAACATGGATTCACAACTGCCAGGCCTCCTCCACCTATGGTTCGTCTTCCTCTGCCTCTGGTTCTTCATTGTCCTCCAGGTTAGCATCAGGTAATCCTGCATAAGAAACTCTACTCCACTAAATTTTTAGTATATGGATATGCATGTTGCAATACTAACTTGAAGTTGATTGTACGCTCTCTAGTGTATGCCTATTTGATACTCTCAAATTATGCAATTTGATTCACATCACAAGAAACCACAACAAAACTGATTTAAACAACTCCATGCAAAATATAGTAAAAAGGTCTTGTATATACTCTTTGGAAATTCATCACGAGAAGTTTACGGCAAAAAATATAGTCAAATTGATTATTTGTAAAACTGAACAATAATGTCAGACAATACTAGGAGTACTTTACACCTATCGGTAGGAAGTGTGTACACCTACCACCAGATATATTACCAATTTAAATATACAGAACATGCTACTGTATATCTTATGACACTACAAGAAATGTTTTTTTCCGCAACAACTTGACTCGACGGTCGTTGTAGAAGGCGCGACTTCCACGATGAATTTCTTGGCTCGGCCGTGGTCGATGGAAAACTTTTTTTTCTGGTTTCGTGGCTCTCTATTATGACGGAACCGCTAAAAACATGGAGGAAGCTCAGTTGGCACGTGGCAGAAGCAAGATTTTTGGTTCCTCGAGCGATGTTGACTCGCTGAAGTCTTTTCAGGCATATGGGTCCTAGACATCAGTGTCTCTAACGGATCATACTTTTCGGTCGCGCTTCCCTAATTTGAACTCGATAACGTTACTCGATGCGTCTGCCGTTTATCAGGCTTCTGGGTCCCACATGTCAGCCTCTCATTAGAAGAATCGTGTGTATGATGATTTTTTCATTTGCTTGCGCTACCCTTTTCCAAAGTTGATAGCGTTACTCGATGCATCTACCGTTTAATCAGGCTGCTGGGACCCACATGTCATCCTCTCATTAGAAGAAACGTGTGTATCATAGAATTTTTTCCTTCGCTCATGCTACCCTATTTCGAAGTTGATAATGTTGCTCGATGCATCTACCATTTAATCAACCTTCTAGGCCCCATATGTCATCCACTCATTAGAAGAAACGTGTGTATGATGGATTTTTTGCCCTCGGTAGGCCTTCGTGTTCCGAACTTGATAGCGGTACTCGCTGCTTCAGCCGTTTATACAGGCTAGTGGGCCCCACATGTCAGCCTCCTCTGTGCAGGAAACGTGTGCATGATGGACTTTTTTCTTCTCTTGCGCCTTCCCGTTTGGAACTTGGCAACATTGTTCGATACAACATCTGTATAATGTAACCCTGTTGGATCTACATGTCCGTCTCCTCTGTAGAAGAAACGTGTGTATGCTGGAATAAAAGTCGGCCGCGTCCGCCGGTTTGACCTTGGTAACATTGTTTGATATAGCAGTCGTGTATGGTCTTGCTGTTGGGGCCCATGTGTTAGCCTCTATGGATAAGAAACGTGTCGATCTTGGTCTTCTTTTTTATGGCAGTGACTGTTGTACAAGTACTTTTTTAACCCGCTCGTTAAACTTGATCTCTTGTATGGTAAGGTTGATGGGCTCTAGCTGCAGGCAGGTGGATCGGCCATGTCAGTCTCTTAGTACAGAAATATTGCTATAGATAAACTGCATGCCTTGCCACTACATAAGAATTTTTTATGCTTTTCTAAAACATAAAAAATGTATACTAACATCGTATATAACTTATTTATTTCTTCTTAAAAAATTGTTTGTTCATCTTCTACGCGTGATTGCTAGCAACTCAACTAAAAAAAGTTACTCTCTCCGATCTATATTAATGTTCTTATATTTGTCTAGATTCGGATGTATCTAGACATGTTTTAGCGCTAAGTACGTACGAATCTAGACAAATACAAGTACATTAATTTGAATCAGAGAGAGTATACATAATATAGTAGATAGTACTTAAAAAACATAGATAGGCGGAGTTTTTTTAGGGGTGTGTGGATAGTGCCCAAAAAAGACTGAATTAAAAAAAAATGGGCCAAGCAGGGATTGATGGGCTATTATCCATTGGCTATTTCTGATGGGCTCTTGCCCAATCTAACTGGGCTATTTGCGTGGCCGAATGACTCCAAACATGGCCGAATTAGAAGGTCTTGGGCTATAATAAGGCCGGATGGGCTAATTTCTTGGGCCCGATAGTTAAAATCCCAAGGTAAGTGCTGGGGCTCGGCCGGATTCGAAACAAAGACGTCAACAAGGAAAAAAGGTATAAAATATGAGCACCTAGATCCTAGGAGCCTAAGAACTTGTTATGATAAGGCACTGACGTCACCCTGCTATTTGTGCTAATTCTTAGTTGTAACCTAGTAGCTGCAAATCATTAAATTCCCAGTTACAACATAGTTGCAACAAATGTGTAACCCTCATGTTGCACGAATCGCGAGATAAATCCAATGGCAAGAGAGGTGACTCTTGAGAACTGGCAAATTTGATAAAATATTCACAGATACTTTTGTGAAAATTGTGGACAAACAGCCCGCGCCCATGAAAACTTTCCACTGAGACCCCAAACTTTCCTAAGCATGTCCTCAATCGAGCGAACAGCCCCTGTCTCTTAAATTTTTTGTGCCGTTCTTATGTGAGATGCACCGGATTAGAACCATTCTACAAACTTCTCCATGCCTTAAAAAAACTTCTCAACGCCTTTCTATCAACTGTACTAGCCTACCAGCATTGGCTACGCCATTCTTCACGAGATGCACCGGCCCACGGTTAGCTGGGCAAGCCCCATGCTTCACCTGCTAGATTCAGGCACTGGACATTCTTCTTGGATTTAGTTTGTTCTCCACCTCTCCTAAAAATAGTTAAAGCTTGTGACCATCTAGATTTACAAGGTGCTTGCAAATTTGGGTAGGTACGTTCTTTAGGTAAATCTATAATAAAGCTCTCGACATAAGAGTTGGAAAACATCTTAAAAAGGACTTGGCAGATCCTGTGCAAGCTTTTGAATTGATATATTCCCCATCCTTCTTTGATATGATGGAGAATTTGGCTGTTGATGTACTTGACGAGGAAGTACTTAGAGGTACAATACATTATAGATGGATGTACCCTGTAGAACGTCGAGTTCGCGTTTCCAAGGAGCGGGAAGATATTCGTAGACAGTTTGATAAGTGAGTGTTATGCAAAGATATCTTCACATATAATATAGACTATAGAAATGTTAGATATATTCAGATGTCTAACTTGGCTATCTTTCGCAGGTTCTTCGCAGAAATAAAAGTACCAACAAATTTCGTTCCACCAATAAAAAGACCGGATGGACTAAGATCTAAGGATCTTGTAAGACGCTCAAATTGCACTGTGAATTGTCTATGAATTGTCTACGAATTATCTATATGGGATAACCTCTTGTGTATTTTGTAACGCTAGATTTCAGAGCTTGAATTTGTGGCCCTTATCTATGGTCCTGATAGTATAACAACAGCTTCAGCTTGCATTTCTAATAGTGTCTGCCATATCGATGATGTACCTTCTATGGAGACTGACACAACTGGAGGTTGTCCTGATGAACCTGCACTAGGTTGTGTTTAGACTCAAAATCCTGCACTTGACATTGTCATCCCAAGGAAAAGAAGGTTGTGGATCGGGTAATACCGCCATCTGTAGAACAAGATGCTAGAGGTGATGATTTCCTATGGCAATCCCTACCATTCTATGACTTGTACGAGTAGTTATCGTAATGTAATTGAATTGCATGTCCCTCTCTATCAATGAAAATGGCATATCTTTTGCCTTGTTTCAAAAATAAATAAATATTTCCATGTCTCCTTGTGTTAGTTGATGCAAAGAAGATATTGTTTTCTGTTCAAGTCATGTGAACAAATATGTTTGTATGTAGAGACATAAATATGGACTGGGTGACAAAATCAGCATAAAATTGCCAGATCAATAACACAAGCATAATGGCATTACAAGAAATGGAACAAAACCATCTTTTCACCGTGCTTGTGAAAAGGAGATGAGCCAGGAACCACGCCTGCAAGTGGCAGATGCCAATTCTCGTGCAGCTCATCTAGCATTGGTTTATCATCGATAATACTTAAGCATCTGAATATGATTACATACTAGGAGTAGTTTCAGTTCCACACTATAGTTCAACAGGCAAAAGTTTAAGAAATGCGTGAGGTAGATCCATAATACAGGTTCCAGAGAAAAGCATACAAATCATAAGAAAGAAAGCTCTGCATCATAGTTCACAACCTTCAGGTGCAATAGTCTCTACAGATTGTAAACCCAATTCACCACCTCCTTCAGGTGGCATGCTGATTTCAGGAGAAGGATCAGCAGCACCAACAACATCGCCATCACTAGTAGCATGAGTCTCCATAATAGGTGAACTATCAAGAACCACAATGTCCTCTGAAGGCTCTTCACTGCCAGCTCCAGCTGTACAAGTTTTCGCCGATGGTAAAACCAATCCACCTCCATCATCTGGCACGATGATGGAAGGTGCAGGCTCATCAGTACCGGCTGCAGCTACAGTTGCATCAGTCTCCATAGAAGGTAAACAAGGTGGCGTCTTAGGTGTAGAAATCTGACATCCATTTTCTACTCCATCATCAGGAAACTGAGAGTCTTCTTCAACTTTGTGCTTCTGAAGTTACAACATAAATAGAGATTATAGAGAAAGCATCTATATGGGACGACAAGAACATACGTCATTCTATTGATTTACCTTGTCATCTAGGATAGTAGAAGTCACAGGTGTAACATCCCAGCATTAGAGCTTAGAAATAAGCTGAACACAGGTGTGTGAAATGCATTCATACATAGAAAATCCGAATAATTTTTGTGCTTTTAAATAAAACTTGTCAAAGTGATTGAAGCTTCTCTTAACTTGGTGGAACTGAAGTAGATCATCAAGTTGACTGCGATAAGTTTCAATATGACCTTTTCTAAAACCTTATCTTTGGGTAATATAATTTGATCTAAGGGTAGATCAAATGTAATAAAACTAAGACACAACACACTATTTAATTAGGAGTACTTGATCTTCGAGAGAGCATTACATGGTATTTCATACCACAACTCAAGGATGAATACTTAATATTCTAAAGATGATATCAAAGTATTATCTACCACAAACCCTGAATACAAAGTTAAGGATATAACTTAAGTAAAGAAACCCTATAACTAAATCTGGAAACACTTGTTTGCCATAGTTACTCCTACCATGGGTATCATGGTAGTTCATAAACATTGACTCTTATTACAAATAGAGTAGGAATGGAAGTCAAGCCAAGACCATCCATTACATATTCTTAGTGTCATGATAATAGGTGACATTCCTATTTAACCAAGTCTTAGTATCAATTGATCATCAATATTGAGTGATCAATTCTTGACCTAGAACTTATTGACTCATAGCCTTTGATCTATAGTGTTAACCTTCCAAAGGTCTGAAGTAATTTAATATGAAGGAGGAACTAGATATGGTTGAGTGTACCATCATCAATGGAATATGATCCTTAGTGGAGATCAAACCATTTGATGTTGGAGGAGTTAACTCACTCATGAGTTAACTAGAAGAAGTATTTAAAACCAAGAGTTTAGATAGTAATTATGGAGATACAAGGAAGCTAGAGTATAATGAAGTATATAACGTAAGTTGTATGGAGTAGATGGAAGTATAATAGTTTAACCAAGGAAATACAAGAACAAACTTGTATTGTGGAGAGTAGTACCATACCTATTCCAGAGGATTGATATCACATGAGATATAGAGAGAACTATCATCTTGCAAGCCTTGGAAGAAGTTGCAAGATGAAGTTAAGGGAGTTAGTAGATGGAGTTAGCAGTAGCTACATTGATAGGTGTATCAATGGTAGTTATAATAGGAGTTATATACTAGGAGTAAGAATAGAGTAATGTTGAAGTGGCATGACCATGTCATCATATGATGATGGATATGGTAGAGTCAGATGATTATCTTATTCAGGAAGATGTGATCTTTGTGAATAAGATAAGAGATATATATAGAGTATATTTAGGAAAGGAATTTCTTATTTTAAGATAACCTTGGTAAGGTATTAAGGTAAGGATTCTTTAGAAGCCTTGTCTGCTTTATTATCTTAAACCCTAATAGAAACTTAGTCTCATAGGATCATTAAGATCACATTATGAAAGCTATCTTAATAACTCACTTTAAGTTGAGAGGTTATTCAGGATCACAAAACATGGTGGCAATATGTTTAGCCTTACTAATCATCCATGTCTTTAATTAAATAGGAGTTATTAAATCCTCTCAAAACCCACATACCTATATTTGATTAAACCTTAGTATTTCTCTACCAATGATTGATATTGATTCATAATTACCTAACCAAAAGTGTTCTATGGTAATTCTAAACTCTACAAAACAAGTAGAATTGGATTTGGTGAAATCACCAAATATGGACGACCATGAAAACAAAATCATCATATTATGAACCACAAAGATTAATCTTTTATAATGTATTTAGAGAAATCCTTTATGAAAATTAGAAGGAACAAGATTATATATAAACATCTCAAATCAGAACCATTAAGATTATTAAGTGAAACTAGAATAATTTCTATAAGATCTTCTTATAGGAAGAAAATTCTTAAAACTCTAATAATTATTAATATTTCTTAATGGAACGGACTTTTAATATAATGAATATATTATTGTCCAATAAGAAATTAAGATAAGATGATTATAAATTTTACAAACAATAATATTCATAACTTACATAGTTGCTGCACATTTTTAACTCTTATAGAATTCATATTTGAAATGAAATTATGAAAAACAGAAATAAAAATGGAAATAGAAAAAGAAAACAGAAAGAAAAAAGGATCTGGCTGAGCCAGCAGACCAGCTTGGGCCGCATCCCATCTTCTATGTGTCGCTCGCGAGTAGCAGCAACAGCAGCCGTTCAACCTTTGCCAGAACCCGTATGCAGTCCAAGTCGGCCCACCAGGCCCAATACCGTTTCGTCGTGTTCTTCTAGTCGTTGTCCACCTCCCGATCAAGCCAAGCAGCTCGCTGGCCGTGTCCTCGCCGCTGGTGTGCGCCAAGATCCGTGCTGCCGCCCCCGGTCGCATATAAAGTCGCCTCCATGCTGCCAGGGACGAACCCTAGCCCGTATTTCTCTTTCTCCTCCTCTCTGAGCCAGAAACCCTAACCTCACCGGTGATCCACCACGTCGCCATATCCGGTCGCACTGGGGCAAGCCGAGGCTACCGTTGCATTCCTCGTGCTCCTCTCGGTCATCTCACGGAAGGAATCGAAGCCGCACGCCCTAGTCGAGCTTCCCAACAGCTTCTTCTCCGACGCCGACCGTCGTCGATTCCCGCCGCTACAACCTCCTCCGACCTCGCCAGCATGCTCTTCAGCTTTGTGGTGAACTAATGGTGCTCGTGCACCTTCTCGATTTCTTCCTAGCGCTCTGAGCCGTCTTACCGCCGTGCGCTGGCGTCAGCCGCCGCGGAGGTTGGTCGCCAGAGTATCTCCGGTGACCAAAAAGGGGCAGCAACACCACCCATCGACTCGCCTCGCTCCCCTCTCTCCAATGAACCTAGTCACGAAGCCCCGCGCGCAGCCGATCGACGAATTCGTGCTCAAACCGAGAGCAATTCTAGTGCTGACGTCACCACGACGTCATGGTGATGTCATAAATATAATTCTTTAGTTTCTTTTTGATAATCATTTTTATAATATATAAACTCTTGGATATTACGTGGCATAGACCCCACCTGTCAGTGTGTGTGGCTAGAGTCAGTACCAGTGTAAAAGGTTCTAATATGCATATGTGCATCATGCTTATGTCAGCATGACCTAATAATAGGATTTAATTATTTAAAATTCAATTAGAAAAATAATAAAACTTGTAAATTGAATATCTTTTGTTTTATAATTCAAAAAATGTGTATAATATATCAAAATGTTCAGAAAAATAAAATCTATGATTTAACTTTATTATCAAATGTTATTGTGTTAACTATTTAAATAATTAGTATTTAATAAAGATTTTATAAGTAATAATAACTTGCAAATTCATATTTTTATATTGGTAAATAAGAAAAAATATAAATAATATAATAAAATTCTTGGAAAAATAAGAACTAACATCTAAAAATATAAACTTAAAATATTCTATCACTTAACTATTATTTATTATTTATTTAGTACTTATAAGTGATTAAACCTTGTAAAAATCATATCTTATTATTTAAAATTCACAAAAGTACTTTTAATATACCAAAATGATCACAAAAATGAAATCTACACATTAAAAATATCAAGTCTCACCTTTAAATTTAAATAAAAGGTAAAGGTCTAATAAATCTTATTTTAACCCTTTTCTTTTATTTTAGTTCCTTAAAAATATATAAACCATTACTATTACCTTTAGCATTATTTGTTTAAAGTCTAAAAAGGTAATAACAAGATCAAATAATGTTTAATTGAAGTTAACATCAGTCTAACCATTTTAACTTGTACTTATTAGAACTACCATTTAGAATTAAGTAAATCTTTCTCTCCAAAAATATTTTATCAATTATAAAATCATCAATATTTGAGTATTTATTCTTTTACAAATTTGGGAATCCACTTTAAGGGCTAAGGAAAGTTTGTAAGTAATTAACATGATGCCATTCCCATGTTCATAGAAACGAGTGTTAATTCTATAATAAGTAAGTGATTCTATCCACTTATAAGATCAAGAAAACACCACTTCTATCAATACATAATACTTTTGTTTCACTTTCATGCAGTGTTAAAAGTCTCCATTTACTAGTAAAATAGCTACTCAACAATACTAGTTGTTTTCTACTTTAGTACTTATAATTTATAAGAAAACCTTAAAGTATTAGTTTTAAGTTTGAATACTTTTTACTTTGTAAAAGTAATCTTTCCTTCAAAAGTTACTCTTTAAGAAACATTAAAAGTAATCCTTGAACACCTATTTAAAAACTCTAATGGAATCTTAATCTTGTTTAAGAAGTATTTCAGATACCATACCCATTTGAGTGTTTTAATATTGCATATTACTTGTTGTATTTACTTATTGTTTCACACACACTCTCACAAGCCTTAATAAGACGCACAAGTGTGGATTTGTTATAAAAAAGCAACACATTCTAAAGAATTCATTCCCAGTTTCCAAACCCTAGATTAGATAAGACTATTCCGGGGATTCGTGTTTCTCAAATTGCATGACATTACTTATGCATCATTGCATTTTGCTTCTTTAAACATTAGTCCTTACCGGACCAATGATGCTATTTAAAAAATTTGGATCTTCTATTCTCTTGAAGACCGTGAGTGCATAATCTTGCAATCACAAAAGCCAAGTTCACAACTTGCTCATGTCCTTTGATTATTTACTATGCTTGTAACTCAACCGTGTCATCACCTGCATTTCAAAAAGGTCGAAAACACTATTTTCACAATTAACTGGAAATATCGGTTACTGATCCAGGGTGATCAGCTAATCTATCATAACTAGCAATGGAAACGCCATTGTACAGTAATGTATCATCTAGGACTTAACAACCAATGTCGCCAGTGATTCTAGCGTCGTATATTACGCGTCAAACATAAGACTTGGAATGGGACGGGAAAGTCAGCTGTATCTTCTCCCTTTCATATGGAGGCAAGATGACCTTATCGTGACGTTGGGATTCCCGATGTGGATCCAACATATGGGTGGGCACCCTTAGGCCCCACAATTTTAGTGTCTAGATTATTTATGAGTAGCTGTTGGAGGTATAGTCGGACCTTTATGGAGCTTACCAGGGGCATCACCAACTCATAGAGTCTTCGGGAACTCACCAGGGTTATAACTTGCCCTAGTTGGAGGCTTAACGGAGGTGTAGTCAGCCCCGGAGGATCATGCAGACATATGGGGTCGCGGAGAGGGAAATACTAGCTTGGATCTTAGACTGGGCCCCATACCAAGGAAGTGTGGACAAGCTCGCAGCTTGGTTGTGCAACAAGGCTAAGGTCTCTTATGGGAAAAGTGACGCACCTCTGTAGAGTGTAAGAATTGTGACATGTTACTCCCTGTTCCGGGAAGGAGCTACGAATGCGACAGGAAAGGAACTCAATGAAGTTCTGGTCAACCTATGCAGGCTGTCAGACATAGTTTTCAGAATAAAAGAAACCTTTGAAGAAATATTTACAAAAACCTGCATTGCCTACGACCTATGTTCTGTGGCTGTAGAGTTAGTGCATCATACACTCCTTTTTAGTGAACTTGCTGAGTACGCCCGTACTCAACCGTACCTTCTTAACCCTTGCTAGATTCTAAGCTATTGGAGACGACGCCAACATCAATTTCTGCTCAAGAAACCATCATCGACAGCTCAAGTTCTTCAATAAAGTCAATGAAGTCACCAGATACATCGACTGAAGTGAAGACGAAGTCCCTGATTAGATAGGAGTAGTTACTCTAGCCATAAAACCTACTTCTATAGAGCATTGCAATAGCAGCAATAGCAAGCCTGATAGTTTAGATGCTAGTCATAGTTACTAGATAGTTCTGAGTTATTACTTCTGCTTCTTCTTTGTAAGAAGTTTCTTTTTCTCTCTTTAACCTAGAGTGTTCTATGGATCTTTTGTAAAGAGTCGATTTGTAATATATAGTCATGTCTTGGACCTGCTGTGTTTCTGTTGTACCACTCTGAGGGATGTAATACTAGTGAACAGTGTTTCATTGGTGTTATGTCAATGACTATAGTGTACTACATTATGCAGTGGTATGTTGGGTCTCCGCAACAAGATTGGAACCTATTTCATCAAGAATCCTCTTTTTCTCTCCTTCCCCTATATCCTTCTGTAGTAAGTTGTAATATTGATTACATGATGTTGATTGTCAAATATATGCAAATGTTCAAAAGTTTGCGTTGTTGAACTACTAACTTTGAACGGATCCCCACTGTTCGTAGTCATGGGATCTAGCCCAGAAAACAAGCTTCTATACAATCCTAGTGTACAAAAAATGGATGCATACCCGAGATAAGAACTACTCTACACATGACAATGCTACGCAATCGACAATAATAATTTAACCGCATCATCAACTCTATCATGTAAGTTCAGAGTGAATCTAGATACACTCATTTCACATAAGCTAAAACATCTTATATTATGAAACAGAGGGAATAGGTACAAGTGTTCTAGTATTTCACAAACCGCCATTGCTGCCGTGGGACAGGTATGACGGATGTGCCACCGCCCTATAGAAGGTTGCCGCGCCGATCTCGTGCCACCTGTATAGGATGGAGACGAGGAGCTAGTCGGCAAAAATATCGAGCGAGAGGCTAGGGGGAGGTAGTGGATGGGAAGAAGAGACTGAGTAAAAGAGGTTATGTGTGCGTGGGGGCGGTGAGGTAGTTAAATCCAGCTTGTCTCGGAAGGAACACGCTGCCACGTGCACCAGCGTGTGCAAAACTCCCTCCCTCTCTCTTCTGCGGTAGCTACTGACATTAGTACTCCAGCTACTGGTATTCCTACTAGTAGGCCTTTACTACTACTACTAGGTAGACTAGCAGTACTTGTTCAAAATAAGAAAAAACTAGACTAACACATCGTCATATAGTACTTGTTCAATGAGCGATATGTTTTTACTAGTAAACCTAGAAACATCGTGTTACTTCCACCGCATGAAGTTTCCGAGCGAAGTATCAACACGTCCAACTTAGGCAGTAGCTTGTTACAAGACCCAAACTGTAGTGAAAAAGAAACAAAACTACGGACCTGCAAGGAGTAATACTAATAGTACTACTAGTATACAACATTCTGGAAGAAATTATGTAGAGTAGTAGTAGAGTATAACTATAAAACTAATAAGGTTCTTTTACGAGCTTGGTGAAATATACATACTGGAGAAGCTACCAAGTGTACAAAAGGGGTTTGGTCATATGGAGTATTTTACAATCCGGACCAGGTGCGAAACTAAATGTTGACTACTCGTACATAAGCTAAAAACCAGCCAAAAGAAAGAGTTCACCAGAAGGACGAGACCAAATGAGTTATCCTTGAATAGGCTCGTTCCACTCCAAGGCGTTTGAGAAGCTTGGGATGAACGAAAATGGAGTCTCTGACCATATCTAGCGAGTATTGGTGTGGAACCTAACACCCACGTCACCATTCATACTGAAGCGGCATATTTTAGGACGCGGCATGTACTTGTAGCCAATTTCTTGGTGTGATGTGTAAACACAGTTCCTTCTTGTTAGATGTCCCGGCAGATCATTTACATCGCCTACTGCAATGTTAATCAGATAGTTCACGCCAAGGAAAAGAGAATATGATCCAAGGTCAGTAACCCTTTTCTATTGGTTAGCTGCAGTTAACTGGCTTGTGTCCATCGAGAACACCATGCACTCAAACCCAGAAGGATAGGTGCGAACGGTGTGACCATAGTGAACAACACTAGTATCATCAGAAATTTCATTGCCTGAGACACCATATGTATAGACCAGAATAAGCCACGGACAGATCTTGCTAACCACCACCTACCAGGATCCTCCTCATCATCATCCTCAGCAAACCCATGTGTCAGGTAAATCACATTGCATGGTGACATGATAAGGAAAGGACCTTCAAAGGGAAAGTAAATGTAACATGAAAATAATACTGATATTGGTCTAACAATTTAGAAGTTGATATATAGTACTATTTTCAAAAATCTTGATTATATTTAAGATGTTTGATTGCGTAAAAAATGCCAACCTATGGATATGCTATGGAAATTCTCCTTCTTTTCGAAATGGGGATATGCTATGGAAATTCTCCTACAGACATGGTTTGATTCATAGGATCAAATGAAATAGGAAATAATCATATAGGATCTTGCAATGTAAAGTTCATAGGGAAAAAAGCAAGGTTCGATCCTACAAGATTTTGGTGTGTTATATACAAAGGAAAACCAACAAGGATTATTTCTAGGAGGTTTAATATCTTAACTTATCTTATCTTACCACTATATAGTGTACGAATAACTTTGAATATTGTTTGTTGGATCAGGACTTGCAAATCCCAACATTGCCAGCCGTTGGATCTTCTTTTCCATTCTAGCATCTACTTGAAGATTCTATTGATAGTCTTCAGCACAATGAACGCTGTGCACAATCCTGAAAACACACTTCTCCATCATTCTAGAATCTTCTCCTTAATTTCTCAAGACCATGTTAAAAAAATTACAAGTACTAGTACCTAATAAACGTTGACTTCTACATGATACAAAATATAAGAACTAAATATGCACCCATACTTTATATATGTCGATCAAATTTCTAATTTTTTGAGCTTTACCTTGTATTATAATTCTATATAGTGATGATATGTCATATATCTAGTACCTGAGTCTCACGTAAGTACTACTAGTAGATACCATATTTCCCATGGATGTACTAGTATTAGGAGACAAGGCAATACTATCAGCAGAACTCAATCCTATGAATCAAATTACTTATATGTAAGAAAACTTAGTAAGGATTGCATTCCTCTGAAATTCCTAGGGAATTTGTACGAATCAAAGAGGCTAAAATTCCTATGAAATTCCTACTAACCAACGAAAGTTCAAAAAAATAGCTTACATTGATTCAGGAATAATACCTGAGTCTCACATAAGTACTACTAGTAGATACCATATTTTCCATGGGATGTACTAGGAGATGAAGCAATACTATTAGCAAAACTCAATCATATGAAACAAACTACTTATATGTAAGAAAACTTCCTAAAGATTGCATTCCTCTGAAATTCCTAGGGAATTCCTTTGAATCAAAGAAACTTTTTATGGAATTCCTACTAACAAATGAAAGTTTAGAAAAATTAGCTTGCATCGATTCAGGAATAAAGCTAATAAAATACGTAGGGAGGAGAATTTATGAAGTTCCAGAGACTTCCATGCATAAACACAACCGTTCTCGGTCATGGCGAACACACGATCGTGTTGGATAATAGCATCGAAGTATCTGAAGTAGCCCTGGAACTCGTTCACACAAACTGACCATCCATGACTATCATTCCCGTTAAGGACAACAATCTTGAATTCGAAAATGGTGACAAGAGAGAAATATTTGTATCACCCAGCAGCTGTTAGAACTTGGCAAGTGACTATCTTCTGCAGTTTAGTATGTCGACCTTCATCAGCATCATCCTGGAATGTAAGTGCAGAACCTTCGGTTGATTCAAACCCCGACACTTGCGGAATAACAATCTTGCGATGAGTGTACATGTTGACAAGGTCCCACCTGAAATCGGGCCCAACTGTGACGATCCAATCTCCATTGTCACCTGCTCGCTGCTCATCAAAACCATTTGGCATCACAACATTAGAGGAGAACCTGTCTAGCGGCTTCAGCTTGCACGGGCTACCCGCCACTTTGAAGCAGTCTTTGGATTCCCATGGTCTCACCATCGAGTGAGAATGAAGAACACATTGGAGGCCAAATGGATGAGAAGAAGGCGTAGTTTTGCTCTCTTTTGCTGATTGAAGAATATGTTTGTACGAACCAACAAGGCTCGTGGCGGTGGTAGGGTCGCAATGGTTGATGATTACTTGAAGGAGGCCTTCGGTGAACACCTTCTGAAACTGCTCAGGATCTTTACTGGCCTTTATCAATCTCACCATGGAAGGAGGCTGCGGATGGTGTTTGGGGGGCTTTCTATGGGGTAGGGTGGGGTGGGGGGAGGGAGGGAAGATCGATGGCAGGAGATGGTGGTTGGGGTTACATGGAGAAGACAAAGGCTAATGGTGTAGTACTACTAGTACTACAGAAGGTGGGCGAGTGGGGGCTAGGGCTCCAATTGAGGCTAGTTGCAAGGATCTCCAACAATTAGAGCCGTAGTTGCAAGGAGCTCCAACTGTTGAGCCCCGGTTATGTAAGAAATAATGTTAACAGGGCTCATCGAAAATTTTGTTCTATGTGCAACATTTGAACCCAAAAGTAATTGTAGTAGTTTCTTGCAACTATACTATCCTGATTATTTGGAGTTCCCTGCGATTTTGGATCTAATTGTTGGAGGTTTGTGCAATTTCCTCCTCCTCGTGTTTCGAGGAAGCTCTATGACCCTATGTTCAAACAAAAAAAATGATAAAGTACAAAAAAAGGAAGACCAACTCTCAGGGCTCCTTTGATTTGCAGGATTCTCAAAACATAAAAGAGGAAACTACAGGAATTTGGATCAAGTATGTGTTTGAATCACAGCAAAAGCAAAGCAATTATACCATGAGGTTGGAGTGGATGGAAGTTTTCCTAAAAAATAGAGGGCAAGGGAATACTTTGAAGGAATCTCAGTTCCCGTGTTTTTCCTATTCCTATATTTTTCCTATCATCGTTCCAAACGGGACATAATTCCTATATATTGGAATCCTATGAATCAAAAGAACAGCGTAGGATTATTTCCTAAGGGACAAAATCCTTCACAAATTCTTTGATTTTTCTTTGAATCAAAGAAGGAATAAAAAAGGTTTCCTCTCTTAGAAAAAAGGAACTCCACCTCTTGGAAAAAAAGGAACTCTACCTCTTGGAGAAAAAAAGAACTCTACCTCTTGGACAATTCAGTGTGACAAGAGTAGCTACTAGAGTCTATGTATAGTACTAGATGTAGGGCCCAATCGTAGAACGTTATTACTAGTACTAGTACGTATCTATCTTTACAGGTGCCTCGAAGGAAATAAAATAAATCTCTCTAGGTAATAAATGTCCATGGAAATTTCCAAGATACAGAATCTTTTGTTTGTTCATTTTGATCTGGGCGATAGCCGGAGGATAGAGGAGTACTAGTTGCTTCGTGTCTTCAGCCGGAGAGCTGGAGTAGAAATTTGGATATCTAAAAACCTGAATTGTCCTGTCAAACCAATGCTCGTTGCATGCAGCTTGACCAAACAGACTTACTACACTACTTTACTGCACGTCTAAAAAACTACAGAGTATAGTAGTACTACTACTACTACTACCTGTAGTACGTACTACAAGAAGTACTAGTACAGTAATGTTACACAGAGAGTTCCATGCGGTGACCCATCATACCACTGCATGATGTAGTACATTATAGTCGTTGACATAAAATTAACGAACCATCGTTCACTAGTACTACATCTCTCAGAGTGGTACAACAAAAACACAGCAGGTCCAAGACATGACTAAAGATTACAACTTGACTCTTTACAAAAGATCCAGAGAATACTCTAGGTTAAAGAGAAAGAAAGAAACTTCTTACAAAGAAGAACCAGACATAATAACTTAGAACTATCTGGCTACTAAGACTAACATTTAAGCTATCTGGCTTTCAATTGCTACTAATGCAATGCTCTACAGAAGTAGGTTTTATGGCTAGAGAATCTACTCCTATCGACTTAAGAACTTTATCTTCACTTCGGTTGATGCATATGTTAACTTCATTGACTTTATTGAAGAACTTGAGCTACCGATGATGGTTTCTTGAGCAGAAATTGATGTTGACGTCATCTTGAACGGCTTAGAATCTAGAAAAGGTTAAGAACGTACGGTTCAGTACAAGCGCACTCAACAAGCTCACTAAAAAGAAGTCTATGATGCAATATATCTACAGCCACAGACCAAAGGTCGTAGGCAATGCAGTTTTTCGTAGACATTTCTTCAAAGGTTGCTTTTATTCTGAAAACTATGCCCGACAGCCTTCACAGGTTGACCAGAACTTTCATGGAGTTCCTTTCCTGCTGCGTTCGTAGCTCCTTCCTAGACCAGGGAGTAACATGTCACCGTTCTTACACTCTGTAGATGTGCGTTGCTTTACCCATGAGACACCAAATCCTTGTTGCACAACCGGGCGATCTTTCTCGTCCACACTTCCTATAGTGTGGGGCCCAGTAGATGATCCAAGCCAATCACTGCCCCCTTTGTGACCCTGCATGTCCCCTTGGTGTATGCCATGCCCACATCTTGAATTACGGTAATGGTTAGTACAGACCGTCAGATGCTAGAACTATCGTGGGACGTTGAGGGTTCCCACCCATATGCTGCATATCCTCTACAAATTACCAATTAATGCATGCTACGAGGATAACAGCCACGACCTGGCCATCTGGATGCATGTGAGAGGAAGAAGATACAGCTGACTTCTCCGTCCCATTCCAAATCTCATGGTTAACGCATAATATATGGCGCTAGAATCACTGGCGAAATTGGTTGTTAAGTCCTAGATATTATGTTCCTTTACCACTGGAACTGTATCAGTAGATTATTAACTCTTGGTAAATAATATATAATCATATTATTACGAAAATAGTGTTTTCTGGCCTTTTTGAAATGCAGGTGATGACAACATTTGAGTTACAAGAATTTGATAGAAATTAATCAAAGGACATGAGCAAGTTGTGAACTTGCCTTTTGACTGCAAGGTAGTGAAGTTGGATACTTCAACTTGACCTTGAGCTCCGGTTACTACATAAAACCATTATTGCCCAGTAAGGACAATATGTTAAGAAGAAATATGCAATGCATAGTAATGTCATGCAATGATTTATTTTCTTTCTTCTTTGTGTTTTTTACTAACCTTGTAAAGGTTTTAAGTTTCTTTTAATTAATAAAAGAAAAAGAATTATTTAAGATATCATTAAATTCATATTATTTTGATATTTAGCATTTTTATAATAATTAGTACTATTCTAAGAGTTTAAAAACGAATTGATTTAATTTTAACTCTTTTAAATATTTAATTAAAATTCCTTTAAGGAAATAAAACTTTATTCTTATTACACTTGATTTACTTTTCAAAAATACAAACTAGTATTTTTCTATGATAGTACTTTCCTTTAGAATCTTAAAAATGAATTTTATTCAATTTTAAGCATTTTGTATATTTTTTATAAATTCCAAAAGGAATAGATATAATTTTAATAATAGATCTATATTTAATTACTGAAATTTACTATCTATTATTATTATTGGATAGAGGATATTTTTGTGATTTCATAAATATATTATTTGTATTTTTTAGGATTTTTATTTATTTTTCTAGAGCCTAATTTATCTCAGGGGTATATTTGTAATTAAGTATTTTATAAAAGTCCTTCTTTTAAAACTTGGGCATGGCCCTCTGGGCTGGCTCGGCCTGACCCGACCCGCTGGGTTGGGTTAAACCAACCTAGGGTTACTGGACCACCCCCACTAGCCCAGTACCACTTACTCGCTCACTCTCCTCTCTCTTCTCTCTCGCTCGACATCCTCTCTGGCCACTCGATGCCGCCACCTTCGCGGTTAATCCCGGTCGCGCCAGGCCACCGTGCCTATTTCCTCGGTGCAAGACGATGTGGATGACGCCGCTACTCGCCGCTATCCTGAGCGATCTGGCACTGGCGCTCTCCGCTGGCCATGCTGACCCTCAACTCGTGGCTACGATTAGGGCTCCGCCGTGCTCTGGCGCCCCCTTGCTGACGCTGTGGTGCTCCCTCGCTGATGTTGTGGTTCTCGTGGCGCCACTTTTCTATGGCCACCATCGCCATGTGCAGGCGCGGGTTGCAGCGCCTCCCCCTCGGGTGCTTTCCGTGCCGCCGTGTGCTGCCTCGACTCTGGCCTTTGCTTCCTCTTCTGTATACTCGCGAGGACCTCGAGTAAGTTCTTATACTTCTCTTTATGTGCTCTACCTTGCCTCTATTACATGATATGTGGTCACCTATGATGGATTCCCCATTTAGGGTTCATCCCTAAATTTCTAGGGTTCATACCCACTACAATGGTGGTTTAGCATAGCTCTAGGGTTAATCTTGCATATGACAATCCTAGATGTTGATCTACTGTTAGTGAAATGGAAATCTCTGTTGAGCATGCTTGTTATTCTATTCTCTTATCAGAGAGCACTATGCGGAGCATGCTTTTATGACCTTGTTCTCTGCCATAAAACTTTTTGTAATAGCATGCTTAGTTTAAATGTGGATACCCAAGTCATGTGGTTGTGGGTTTGTTCCTATGAAGTTGAGTTGAGATACTCTCTGTATGATGTTTGGTTATTGGCTTGCTTGTGAAGCACTGATGTGTTCAGTCTTAGGATTTAATCCTGTTACTATGTAAATCTAGTGCTAGTCTCTACTCTATGATTAACAAGAAGATGATTTATAAAAATATGATTCCTATATACTTATAGGAAAGTGATTATATTTAGTGGTTTCTGTATAGTGTGGCCTAGTGGTAGACAGTGTTGATCTTTACTGTCTTTTCTAAAACAAATGTATGTTTATGATTCCTAAATCATTTTGGAAGATGATTATTTCTGTTGGCAAAGGATATGCTTTGAGTTTGAACTCAACCAAACATGAACCTGCTAGGTACAGAGGTGCTAACCTTCTGGGAATGTGCCCTGTACCAGCAGTTGTGATGAGTATCTATCTAGTTAAAACTAGATTATAGGTCAATGATGCTGGTCTGAGACCTTGCCTATGCAAGAACACATGCATCAATTGGCTATTATTATCTGTTGTCCAATATGCATACTTATCATATGTTTGCAAGCAAATGAATGTATAGGCTAAAAATGATCAGATCTTAAGGTTGGGATATACCCTTGTAGCCTAGTATTGATGTTGCGTTTTGCTGTTGCTTATGGTAGCCCTGGATGTGTTGTGGATTCCTCTTGGCCTGCTCTTGCTTCTCCTATTGATGTTGTTAATGTGTGGCCTTGCTGTCCACCTAGAAGATCCCCGTCCTCAAGTCACCATCTTGGATGGTGATCTCCTGGGTTTTCTATGGTGGAAAGTGATTTTATCTAGTGATTTTATTTCAAGATCTTGTGCTATTCTTGGCTGCGTTGATGACAAACTATGGTTGTGCTCTCTTGTGAAGTGGATAGCAAAGCTGGCTTTGCTCTATACAGCTGTAACTTAAACTGCCCCTTTGTTCTCTGTTGCTGCCACCTTAATGCATCCATTTAGGTGTGTAAGCTGCTTCACTGTTTGCTTTGGCTGTGGATGAGATCAAGTAACTATAATTTAAACTTTCCCCATCCTTTTATTATTATTAATTTTGGTGAAACTTGCCCCTTCAGCCTGTGATGTGTTTCTGAGGCTTTGTTGTTTAAAAGAAGAGATTCTCCACTTGATGGTCTTTGTCCCTTCTTTAATTTAACTTGCTCAATGAGGATTGGAAAACAATGCACTTCACTGTTTGAAACTAAGAGCAATGTAACACTAACCCACTCTTTGTTTTATTTCTATTTCACTCTTATTTGAAGGTACAAGACCAAGTTATCAGAAGAATAGTTTAGGATTTTTCCTTTATTTAACTTTTGTAATACAATTTTCTAATTTTTGTAAAGATCATTGTAATTTATATTCATTATTTAATAAAGCTTTTTATTTCCTTGGGAATATCTCTGTAATGTATTTACTTCAAATAGAGTGGTATTTATTTAATACTTGTGGAATATAGGAAAGAATTAAGAAGTACTATTTAAGTTGTACTAATATATTGTTATTAATTTCCTTTATTGTTTTATAACAATTATATATTTAAACAATAATAATATTAATTCTTTTTGGAAATTAGATAAATGCTAATTACCTCTAGTGTTCTAACCTTATTCAATTGTTTCAAAATTTTAACTATGAAACCCACTTTATTCACTCAAAACATTATAATCCCTAAGGATTAAAGGTTAAAGATTGATTTCTATCTAGGTAGTTATAGTTTATATTCCAACCAGAGTGGAATGTTATGTAGCCTCATACTGTGATATAGATTAAAGATTTCTCTAGAATACTTTTCCTCAACAAATCTCTAAGTTTGGGTTCTAGTTAAGGAAATTCCTTTTCTAAATATACTTGATTTAAGTTTCTCCTTTGCTTCACTAAGATTTCTTTTGTCCAACTGATCTAGTCATCTGGCTCCACCATAGCCATCAACATATGATGACATGATCATGTCCCTTCTACAATATTCCTTCATGCTGCTCCTAGTACATTAGCCTTGTATATGTTTTTAAGGCTTGCAAGGTTTCCATTCTCTTTATATAACCTATGATATCAAACTCCTAGAATGGGTAGGGTACTACTCCTCTCAATACAAGTTTGTTCTTGTTATAAGCTTGATTAAGCTACTTTGCTTTCAACTAATCCATACAATTAGTATCACTTACTTTATCATACCCCTGCTTGATTCCTCATTACCAAACTAGACGATTCAACTTACTTAGGTTTAGCCTAATTTATATACTCACAATACTTCTTCATCAACTGGTCACCTATCCTCAAGATCCTTGAGAATAATGACCAACCTCCTTTGATCATACAAAGCTTAGTCTTCTAATTATCTGATCAGGATCTATACTCAAATAAGTAGCAGACTTGTACTAATCCCTCTATAGGATTTATCTTGTTTAAAGAAATAGACTGTAGGTTTATACCTGCTTGGCTTAACAAGGTTATTACTTGATACTCTAACACTACTAGATTTCTTATAGCTTGAAAAAGTATTAGTTAACTCTTAGTTTTAGATACTTATTCTAGTTACTCATGAGTGAGTTAACTCCTCGAACATCCAATGGTTTGATCATCACTAAGGATCTCATTCCATTGATGATGGCACACTCTACCACAATTAGTTCCTTCTTCTTACTAATTTACTTAAGGTCTTTGGAAGGCCAATATAATAGGTCAAAGCTAAGAGTCAATAAGTTCTAGGTTAGGAATTGATCACTTAATATTGATGATCAACTGACACTAGGCCTTAACTACTTAGGAATGTCATATGTTAATATGACAACAAGGGCATGTACTGAATGGTCTTGGCTTGACTTCTATTTTCTCTCTATTATATCAGATTTAATATTTAAGAACTACCATGATGCTCATGGTGGAAATAACTATCGCAAGCAAGTGTATCAAGATTTAGTTATAGGGTATCTTTGCTTAAGTTATATACTTAATTTAGTATTCAGGATTTATTGTAGATAATACCTTGATATCATCTTTAGAATATTAAGTATTCATCCTTAAGTTATTATATGGAATACCATGTCCTGATCTCTAGAAGATCTAGTACTCCTTAATGAGTAGTTTAATTTGATCTAAGGGTAGATCAATTGTAATAAAACTAAGTCACAACATGGTATTCTAGAGATCTTCTAGAGATATGGTTTTAGCAAAGGTCATATTGAAACTTATCGCCGCCAACTTGATAACATACTTCAGTTCCACCAAGTTAAGAGAAGATTCAATCTCTTTGACAAGTTTTATTTAAAAGAGCAAAAATTATCTTGATTTTCTATGCATGAATGCAATATACACACCTCATCTCAGCTTATTTTTAAGTTCTAATGTTGGGGTGTTACATTCCACATTCATCTTGTATCGCCAAAAGATGAAGTTGTGCCTTACAGCGGAAAAAAGTATGATGAGCAACAGGATCTATCTATTTATGTACTCCTATTTGCGTATACTAGTAGTACTACTCAGGAACGGCATGAGCGTGTGCTCCACTAGTGTGCCTCCACATGTAGGGTAATCTAGTACTACATGTACGAAGTAGATCGCCACTGCATGGTCACGTGATTATTATGCATTGGTCCATGCCATAGTCGTGGGCACGTGCCATAGTAGTAAAAAAATTGTGAAAAATCGAATACTCATAAATAATTACTCCCTCCATCCTAAAATAGTAGTAACTGACTTGGCTTTGTCTAGATATGCATGTATATCAATGCATTTTAGTACTTAGATGCTCCCTCATTTCCAAATTAGAAAGCATACTAGGTTTTGTCAAAGTCAATAATTGTAAAGTTTGACCAACTATATGTACAAACATACTAACTTACATAATGTCAAACACATATAATGTGAAAAAATGGTTCATGATGATTCTGATAACATTGAGCTGATGTCGTAGATGTCCATATTATTTTCTAGATATTTAGTCAAAGTTTTTTATGTTTGACTTTGACGAAAACTAATGCGCGTCCTAATTTGGGAAGGAGGGAGTACATGTTAAGTCAGTTAATTTGGGATGGATGGAGTACTGCTCCATACTAGTAGCAGTCGAAGTAACATGGTATGGAGTAGTAAGCACTAAAACTCATTTTATAGCCAAATACAACCTTTCTAATCCCAAAGAGACCTTGGCCCCGACTACTAGTAATTAATACATCATTCGATTCACGTTAGGACCATTATATGAGAAGATGAAGATCAATTCTTCTTGTCGCTGAAAACAAATAAGAGTTTTACTCTGGCGTCCTCCCGTTCTCCCAAACTTAGAAAACTGAAAACATAGGAATGGCTAGGATTGGCCGATAACCCTTCATATCCTCCAAGACAAAGAGGCATTGGTTAATATTGACCCTCCTTATATTTTCAATTTCTTAAATTTGAGAAAATGGGGAGGAATCGAAGCAAGCCTCAACACTGAAAAACATCTTCGTCATCTTGGACGTTCCAACAGCAGTGGTATTGTACCGCAGGCACCGCGAGGGATGTGAGATCTCAGAGCACGACCCTACCCCGGGATGCGTAGCTCGTAGGCTTGATTAGCGCATATGGGTGTTCGTCAAGAATTCAGTCAGTGTACCGCAACACGTAGAAGTTATACCAATTTTCTTTATAAGGACAAAAATTATGAGAAAAATCATCAATGTATTTATGGCATGTACTCATGAAGCTTGTGGTCGACGATCACATGAAACGCACAATATTCTCCACCATGTTGTATCCTCACGTAGATAAGTATCATGCATGGTCGAGTTTGATTATGCATGGTCCATGGAGTTAAGAACACAAACAATCCTTGTACTTGTGTGTGGGGATCGATTTAGCCCTCCAACTCATGATTTGCTAAAGTTTACACACAAATTTTTCAACATGACTAAATTTAGTTGTAAGCGAGGTTTGCAGTCAAAATTGTGTAAGCCTGGATGACACGTGGACGTTGGTCATGCATGCAGGAGAGCATCTTCCCTATAGCATCGCACCTAGCACCTATTGTATAATAGCTAGTTAGGGTGAACTAATCTCCTGCAAGATTGATTTTGTGAAACTGACATGTCAGATAATTATAAGATATGTTCTGTTCTAAATATCACACATACCTAACCCTAGTTAAATTGTTTTTCCCTTGGCTTGTTGATGTCTGCAAGTGGACAAATCGTTTGTAGTTAGTTTCGAAGTATAGATATCGATCCCACAGGGAGCCCAAAAGTAAGTGTTTATGAATGAAGTCTTTGTCACACTCAAAGTTGTCACATGTCTTCGAGCGAATTGACTGCAAGTGTGGAAATGAGAATGAAATTTGGATTAAACTGGATGTATTTAAATAAAACTAAAATGTAAACTTCAGGAATAAAAAGCATAAAAGTAAAGAACGATTCGATTGTTTGTGGTTTTCTGCAGATGACAAAAAAGGCATGGGGAGATACAGTTCATGGTGATAGTGACTGTGCAAGGTGGACGAATGATAAGTGTAACAATTATAAACTTATAAGTATATGTGTAGGCAAGTAACCCATAATTATCTGGAACTCCTCTGGGTAGATTTCATCCCAACTTCAATAGGAATCCTACTAGTCTGTTACCAAAACCATGGTCAGTCACTAGACGATTAAGATCCTTCGGGTTGCTTAGCATTTAAGCTACTTGGATCGGACTAATGCAATAAGCATAGTGGTTACTCGTGATCCTTGAGTCAAACTAGTTTCTCATTGATATCCCCGTGTCACTCGGGGGTCACCGGTCTGCTAGCAAATAAGATCCTATCTATGTAGAACAAAGCATCATGTTGTATGGGCCCTTAATTGGACAACAAGCATTAGGCATACCATAGATAGTCAAGCACACATAATATAGTAATTAGAATCAATCACAAACTAATGGAAAATATATGGAGGCACATCACATCTCACCAATCCCTTACATCTCCCACGCCTAAGGAACATACTCACACATGAGAGAAGAAAGCATCATCGATATAATTAAATAAAGGGAGTTCTTCTCGATATTACCGTGGAGATCCACAATAAGAATAGAAAAGTAATCCAACACAATTCAAGATAGGAAGAAACAATCTCAAACCCTAATCTTGTAAAGTGAAGATCTCTCTATCTATCTCTCTCTCTCAAGTACAAGTAATGGCTATGAGGGTGTGATGGCTAGGAGGTCGAAGATCATGGAGCGAGTTGAAGAACATCTTCCCCTTCTTCTCTGGATCTCTTCTTTCTCCTTTTTGGATGGGATGGCGGCTGTTGTATTATGATTTCGCCCCCTTCACTTCATGAAAGTTGTCCCTTTTGACAAGACGGATGCGGCGGCAACTATACGGCAGGAACTATACAGCCAGAAAATATTCCCGCCGTATAGTTGCTCGTTAAAGCTTCTGTATGCCTCCCTTGATTGCTTCTGAAAAGAGTCTTGCTTGTTTTTGCCTACATATTATGTTTCTCTTGTTAAAACCTTCTGTTGATGTTCAGAACCTGAAACACACATTAAAAACCAAGTTTTCTTCGCTACTGAAGTATTAGCGTTAGGTAAAGCTAGAAAACAATCAAATCCAGAAGAAAACCATCAATAAAAACCATCAAAAATATGTCGAATCTCACAACTATCACTTGTGCCCTGATCTTGCCGCGCGAGCGCATCTTGTGGTTGGAGCTCGAGTATGGCGAGTGGCGGCTCTAGTGGTTCGAGCTCGAGTCCGAAGGAGTATCGTGTGCCCAACACAGAGCTACTCATTGTTAAGTGTGACCAATGCAAGCATCGTTTCTTGACGAAGTACACCGCCCAGACCAATGTCCACGGGAATCCGAATGGTATTTATTCAAGTGTGTCCTTGTCACAGGGTTAGTGAGGTGGGCTGCTTTGGATTTGCCTCCAGTTTTCTCACGTGTTTGAGCTGAATTTCCTTCTTAATATGGATGTTGAGCTAATTTTGATTTGTGGTAATGTAACCCAATGGGTGTAATATGTTGAATTGGTCTAAGCATCACTTTTTTTTCTTCTCTCGAACAAAACAAAAATAAAGTGGCATGGAGGTGAAACGACGTGGTGTTGCTTACCCGGAAGGATATGCGGGGGGGGGGGGGGGGAGTGGTAGTTGATATGCAAATATTGGGCCTGTTGTTTATTGTTCGAGATGCGGGATGCTCTACGTGCAAAATTCTAGGGCATCCTATCCTGCACGCTGGACCCACGTTAATGTGTCGTCCATACCAGCGCAATTTCGACGGCAATCCTGGTTCAAGAATTAAATTAAGTCGAATTGACAAGTTTGGGTATAAAATTTCATAATCACTAAGTTCGATGACTAAATTGAAGCACCGTATGAACGGTTAGTGTGTTTATCTCTAGTGCATGGCATAGAAGTGAATAATTACATAAAAGTCATAATAAACCCCTAAATACTCCGTAATAACATTAGTAACAAACTTAGTTTACATCCAAAATGCATCCTTCCTAGTACCAAAAGAGAACCTACATGCGACTACTACTAGTAAACTGGAGTAAAAATTACAGTCTTAATCATCAGGCATAGTTTAAGATCATTTTTTCTTGTCGATGCAAATCCAGAAAGATACATGGGTGGACTGTCCAACCTTCATCAGGAACCATGGCGGCACCCCGAGGTACGTCCTAAGCTTGTCGGATGGGAAGTTGGCCGGGGACGAGCTGCTCGTCAGCTTGATTACCGCATTAAGGCTCTCGACCATCGAGAAGTCCCGCCGACCCTGGCAGGCCAGGCACACACAGTTCACCGTGTACCGCGGCTAGAAGAACCTATCTTTCCCGATGCACACCAAGGAGACGATGGTAAACAGGCCTAGCACGCTGATGGTCAGGCCGAACACGACAGCGTCATCCCCGTAGAGGAAGCGTACGAATCTCCTCGTGCTTGTTGGTGGCAGAATCAGGATGAGGCAAAAGAAGGCGCTGCTGTAGATGGCCCTGGTTACTATGACCCTGTGGGCCTCCTTCATGTAGGGAAGGAGCCCTGCCGGCGAGGCAATGAAATCACGGCCGGGATCCATGCAGGAGCACGAGCCGTGCGGGCACACGATCTTGTGCTTGTCGAGCTTGTCAATGGCGACCAAGCTAAAGCAGCCGTCATAGGGGCACTGAATCATCGCCTCACACTCGACAACGTCTATAGCAGCCGGCTCACGGTCGAATCCACCGACACGGTACAAGAACTTGTGGGAGTGGTTACAGAGGGAAGATCGGCTCGCCAACGTAGTGCCCGCCGACCAGAAACCTGGGTTGGGTGGGTATACTGAAGATTATACTGACTGAGTTTTGTACTATACTGGTACGGTTTTACAGGAATATGCTAGGCATGGCGCACCGGTGGTGGCTGAGGCACTGCACTTGACCACTTTTTTCTGAGACAGTGTCCACACGCTGTACATGCTTCGTCAAAACAAATAGGCTATAGAAAGTTGATAGGTGAGTAAAGCAGGTGTCACGTTGTACTGTACCAGACAGTACAGTACATACATAGGGAGAGACCGAGGCAAGAAGATCCACGTGAGAGGCAAGAAGATCTACTCCTGGAGAGAGACGGAAAAGCCCGCGGCCTAGTGCAGGGTGTACAGTGCTGGAGGGGAGAGACAGAGGACTTCATACATGTCTTCGACACCAACCTGTAATTAACTTTTTGGTCTTATCAAATTTAAATGGCCTTAATAATCTCAAATGGAGGGAGTACTAGTACTAGTACTAGTAGTACATCTTAGAAAAATCAGACAAACTAGTACTGTATTTATTAGTGGTACTTTTGTGAGAAATTATTATTATTAGTAGTACTTAGATATGTGAACAACCAATCCAAGTTACTACTCCAATAGAGAGTACGATCACTCTGTTTTATGGATTCTTGTTTACTACTACCTTTGTTTGGAATTATAAGGGCCGAGAGCTTTTTTATATTATTTGAGATTATAAGGTCTATCTCATTTATTAGTTTCTCTCGTCCAATGCATGTTCTCCTTTTATCCTCACTTCTCTCATGCATGTAAAACTATTGGTGCATGCATAGTAGATTAATGAGAGAGAGTTATGGAGTGTCTTGGTCTTAGCAACTTGGCCCTTAGGACTAATAATTCCAAACAGAGGTAGTACATACTAGTAGTAAAACCTAGAATGTGGATTTTTTCAGAACAATTTTTGGCTCTACAATATCTAGAATACGTGCAAACCTCGGAAGACACTTCATTGCTTAGTTTCAGGGATCTTATGCTAAATGCATGGACTTGGATGTAATTTTCATTTTTATGAGGTCCTTGCTGTAACTTGTACTTCCACCGACCACGTGTTAACTAAAGCACTCGCTCCTACGGGACCTACCACAATTAAAAGAAAATTAGACTGCCCCTATTAATAGACAAAGTGGACCATGGTTTCTTATAATTCCAAAGTTTTTAGAAATAGGATGTTTCAAGCTTCCCAGCTAACTTCGCACACTTTAGTGACTTTTTGCCGATTTAAAGAAATTAGGTCAAACTTTTGCTACACAAATAAAGGCAATTGATTGCTATTGAATTATATATATTTTGATAGGTAGATGGGGTCATCTTGATGTAGTAAACAATGCCGTTGGTGTGAGTTTCCAACTATCATGAAAGAACATTTAATTCTCAATTTTTTGAGTGATGACGAGATTGTTATTTTACGTAAAGAAACTCCAAAGAATATGGATCTGAATAGCACAAGACAAGTTTTCAGACATAAATAGTGGACCAACATGTTGTACTGACGATACCCATGTTTTACGAGCTTTGAAACTTGCAAGCTAACTCTGCTAACTTGAATGACTTTATGCCAATTTATCGAAATTAGGTCAAATTTGAACTACAAGTAAATTGTAGGTTGCTTTGAAAGTTTTATGAAAAATCTTCTGGAGGCACCCATTCAAGGGTCAATTAATATATCATAAACCACTGAGAGTTTTGAGGACACATTCAACTTCTTGCTAAGATTTTGCATCTTGATTGTTTAACAAATTAGGTCAGACTTGAGCTACAAGTAAGCGTGAAAGATCGCTCTTGAATTAAATGTCTATCGATATTTGAATGACTTCCTAGCTAACTCTGCCCATTTGAATGACTTTATGTCGGTTTATCAAAATTACGTCAAATTTGAAACTACAAGTAAATTGTAGGTTACTTTGAAAGTTCTAAGAAAAAACCACCAAGAGTTTTGTCGATAGTTTCAACTTCTTGCTAAGATTTTGCATCGTGATAATTTAACAAAATTAGGTCAAGCTTGAGCTACAAGCAGTGCGATAGATTTATCTTGAATTGAATGTCTTTTCGGAGGTAGATGGGTGCATCTTCTTGTAGTAAACAATGTTGTCTGTGTGAGTTTCCAACTATCAGGAAAGAACATTCTCAATTTTTCGAGTGATGTCGAGATTATTCTCTCTTGTATAGGAAGTCCGAAGAATATGGATATGAATGCCACAAGCCAAGTTTTCACACATATATATTGGACCAACATATTGTACTTATGATTTCCCGTGTTTTATGAGTTCTCAAACTTCCTAGCTTATAGCTCTACCCACTTCGATGACTTTATGTCAATTAATAAAAATTAGGTCAAATTTGAACTATATACTACAAGTAAATTGTAGGTTGCTCTGAAAGTTTTACGAAAAAGATTTTGGAGGTACCCATCAGGGGTCACAATCAATATATGAGAAACAACCGAGAGTTTTGACAACAGGTTTGATTTTTTGCTAAGATTTTGCATCATGACACTATTTAATGAAATTGTGTCAAACTTGAGCTACAAGTAAGCGTGATAAATTGCTCTTGAAATATATGACTTTTCAGAGGTAGATGGGTGCATTTTGTTGTAGTAGTAGTGTCGTCCGTGTGATTTTCCAACTATCAGGAAAGAACATTCAATTCTCAATTTTCTGAGTGATGACGAGTGAGGTTGTTCTTTTCTATAAAGAAATGTCCAAAGAATATTGGATCTGAATGCCAGAAGCCAAGTTTACCGACATATATAGTGGACCCATATGTTGTACCAATGATTCCCATGTTTTATGAGTTTTCAAACTTCCTAGCTAACTCTGCCATTTGACTGAATGACTTTATGTCGATTTATCGAAATTAGGTCAAATTTGAAACTACAAGTAAATTGTAGGTTGCTTTGAAAGTTTTACGAAAAATCTTTTGGAGGTACCCATCGAGGGGTCACAATTAAATATATCATAAAACACCGAGAGTTTTGACGATAGGTTCAACTTCTTGCTAAGATTTTGCATCTTGACAATTTAACGGAATTAGGTCAAACTTGAGCTACAAGTAAGCGCGATATATTGCTCTTGAATTAAATGTATTTTCAGAGGTAGATCGGTGCATCTTCTCTTAGTAAACAATGCCGTTAGTGTGAGTTTCCAACTATCAGGAAAGTACATTCAATTCTACATTTTCTGAGTGAAGATGAGTGAGGTTGTTCTTTTCCGTAAATAAAACTCCGAAGAATATTGGTTGTGAATGCCACAAGCCAAGTTTACAGACATATATAGTGGACCAACATGATGTACCAATGATTCCCATGTTTTATGAGCTTTCAAACTTCCTAGCTAACTCTGCCCATTTTAATGACTTTATGTTGATTTATCGAAATTAGGTCAAATTTGAAACTACAAGTAAATTGTAGGTTTTGCTTTGAAAGTTTTACGAAAAATCTTTTAATTTGGAGGTACCCATCGAGGGGTCACAATTAATATATCAGAAAACAATGAGAGTTTTGATGATAGGTTCAACTTCTTGCTAAGATTTTGCATCTTGACAATTTAACATAATTAGGTCAAACTTGAGCTACAAGTAAGCATGATAGATTGCTCTTGCGTTAAATGTCATTTCAAAGGTAGATGGGTGCATCTTCTGGTAGTAAGCAGTGTCGTGGGTGTGAGTGTCCAACTATCAGGAAAGAACATTCAATTCTACATTTTCCGAGTGAAGACGAGCGAGGTTGGTTGTTCTTTTGCATAAAGAGAAGTCCAAAGAATATTTGATGTGGATGCCATAAGCCAAGTTAATAGGCATATATAGTGGATCGACAACATGTTATACTTGCGATTCCCATGTTTATGAGTTTTCAAGCTTCCTAGCTAACCCCGCCCATTTGAATGACATTATGTCGATATCTCGAAATTAGGTCAAATTTTAAACTACAAGTAAATTGTAGGTTTTGCTTTGATAGTTTTACGAAAAAGCTTTTGGAGGTACCCATCAAGGGGTCAAAATTAATATATCAGAAACCAGCGAGAGTTTCGACGATAGGTTCAACTTCTTGCTAAGACTTTATATCTTGACAATTTAACGAAATTAGGTCAAACTTGAGCTACAAGTAAACACCATAGATTAATGTATTTTCAGAGGTAGATCGGTGCATATTCTTGTAGTAAACAGTGTTATCAGTGTGAGTTTCCAACTATCAAGAAAGAACATTCAATTCTATATTTTTCGAGTGAAGACGAGTGAGGTTGTTCTTTTTGCTAAAGAAAAGTCCAAAGAATATTGGATCTGAATGCCACAAGCCAAGTTTACAGACATATATATTGGACCAACATGTTGCACGAATGATTCCCATGTTTTATGAGTTCTAAAACTTCCTAACTCTGCCCATTAGAATGACTTTATGTCGATTTATTGAAATTAGGTCAAATTTGAAACTACAAGTACTAGTAAACTGCACGTGCCATGCACGTGAGACTCATATAATAGACGTCTGACATGTCATTTCTAGATAAAATTATAATAGGTAAAGCAAAAAATATATAAATTTGATCAACATCTATAAAGTATGGGTGTATATTTAGTTCTTGTACTTTGTATATCATGTAGAAGTCAATGATTATTAGCTATCTAAAACTTGAAAATTATGGTAACATAGTCTAGAGAAATGAGGGAGAAGATTCTAGAATGATAGAGAAGTGTGTTTTGAATTTTGTGCATAGCGTCAATTGTAATGAAGACTATCAATAAAATCTTCTAGATATTACAATGGAAAAGAAGATCCAGCAGCTGGAAATGTTGGGATTCACGACTCTTGATCCAACGGTCGATATTCAAAGTTATTCGTACACTATATAGTGGTAAGAAATTGTAGGTTTCTTTGAAAGTTCTATGAAAAAGCTTTTGGGGGCACCCATTGGGGGTCACAATTAATATATCAGAAACCACAGAGAGTTTTGACGATGGTTTCAACTTCTTGCTAAGATTTTGCATCTTGACAATTTAACGAAATTGGGTCAAACTTGAGCTACAAGTGATGACCCACAAGTATAGGGGGTGTATCGCAGTATTTTCGATAAGTAATAGTGTCAAACCCAACAAGGAGAAGAAGGTGTTGATGAGTGGCTTGGAGCAGGAATTCTCTGTAAATACTTAGCAAACGGATTTTTAGGAGTTTTTGATAATGCAGATAAATAAAGCACGAGTAAATATAATAATACAATAATAAATGCTGCAAGTGTCCCAATCCTTTCTTTAGCAAAGGACAAGCCGGTTGTATTACTTAAGATGACCAGACGTTCTCGAGGACACATGGGAATATCGTCAAGTGCTTTCGCTTCATAAAGTTGATTAATCTTCTTTAGTTTGATAAGTGTTGTGTGGGTGAACCTGTGCTAATGTACTGACCTTCCTAGGACTAATACATACTTGTGATTATACCCCTTGCAAGCATTCACAACTACAAGAAATTAATTAAGATAAAAACCTAACCACAGTCTTAAACTTTGAGGTCCTACACTCCCTTGTGCAAAGGTTTCCTAACGGGGGTTTAGGTTTCTATCACTCCAGCAACCCCTACGATTAGTAGCCAAATACAGAATGCATTCCCCTAGGCCCATAAAGGTGAAGTATCATGTAAACTTAAATATAAAACCATTGAATCTTTCTCAACACAATTCCACTACTAACAACATGACTTCTCCCATGTCCTGATGAACTAAACCACCTACTCACGAGACATCATATGGATCAAGATCAGAGATGAAATAATGATAAGTAACAATCTGAACATGAACGGTAATTCAATGGTTCCACTCAATAGCATCAACTACAACAAGTAATCAACACCAGGAAAGTTTCCCCCTAAGAACTATGCAAGATTCAACCCAATTGTTATAGCGGTATGGAGTGGTGATGATAGTGCTGGTGGAGATGATGGTGGTGGTGTTGATGATGATTCCGATGAAGTCCATCTTGATGGTGGTGTTGATGGCGACGATCTCCCCTCTCCGGGAAGGAATTTCCCTAGCAGATTTCTGCCTGCCGGAGAGCTCTTTCTCTCTCTGTAGTTTCTGCCCCGCAGAGGCGGCGGAACCTTTCTGTGGTTGCTCCCCGAGTCTTAGGGTTTCAGGAGGATTATATACGCCAAAGAGCAGAGCCAGAGGTGGTCCAGGGTGGCCACACCACCTAGTGGTGCAGCCTAGGGTGGCCCGCGCCAGGGGGTGGTGTGGACCCCCTATGTCCCATCTCCACTCCCCCTTCTGGCTTCCTTCGTCTTCTAGAAAAATAGGATTTTCCATATATTTTCCGGGATTTTCTGATCTTCGCGAATTTCTCCTCCAAACAGTACTTTTTTCATCAGAATCCTGACTTCAGCGGTCCATCCTCCAAAAGTCATCAACCATGCAAAAACAGATGAAATAACATAAGTGTCATCTCTTAATATGAAATATATCAATGAATAACACTAAATTATGATATAGAATAGTGATGCAAAATGGACGTATCAACTCCCTCAAGCTTAGACTTCGCTTGTCCCCAAGCAAAAACTAAGCTCAATAAACATGACCTCAGGTTTATGGAGTGAAGTGTAGATAAAAGAATACGGACAAGAAGCATCACATTCATCAATACACAAATCATAGTAGAAGACAACTCATTATTATATAACTTGACTTGCAATAAGTAAAGGAAACACAATAAAGATACACAAAGTAAATCATAATTGGTAATGGCAAACTTTCTACTTGGTCAAAGGATAGTTAACAATTTGTAGGAGTTCAAACATAATGGGGTTTTCAATGATAGCTTTCAAAGTAATATTCACTAAGATAAGAGCAGTGTGCAAAACAAGGAACATAAGAAACATGATTGAATAAATCATCATATGAATGAATGAAACACAACAACTCAAATACTTGCTTGAGATAGAAAGGAATAGGTTTACTGACACAACTGAAAAGTAAAAGATAGGCCCTTCGTAGAGGGAAGCAGGGATTTCAAGTTTCATAAAGAGCTTCCAAAAATTATGGTACTTATTAACTTTCAGCTCTCATTACCCCTATCACAAGCATCTTTAGGTGATTAAGGTTAAAGTGAACAAATATGAGGAGATGCTTGACAAGTTATAAGCTGAAAATCTCATGCCCCTTGCTTACGAGTAACGTTCTGAAGGGAATATGCCCGAGAGGCAATAATAAAGTGGTTATTATCTTATTCCATGTTTATGATAAATGTTTATTTTACATGCTAGAATTGTATTGATCGGAAACATCAATATATGTGTGTTTAATAAACAAAAAGGGTTCCTAGTTATGCCTCTCTTATAGACTAGCTTGTTGATTAACAAGATGATCAAGGTTTCCTGATCATGGACATTGGATGTTGTTAATAACAAGGTCACGCCATTGGTGGAATGATGTGATGAACATTCATCCGAAGTATAACATTACGATCAAAGTCATTATGTTTATATTGCTATAACATCATACAAAGTAATCTTTATCCTTAGACCATGAGATCATGTTAATTGCTAACACCGGAAGAGTATCTTGATAACATCAAACGTCACACCGTAACAGGGTGACTATAAAGGTGGGTTCAGTGCTACGAAGGTGTTATGTTGAGGCTCATGGATCAAGAGTGGGATTTGTCCATCCCGATGACGGATAGATATACTCTGGGCCCTCTAGGTGATATCACATTGAAATAGCTTGCAAGCAAGTGATGTGATCACCAGAATGTTATATCACGGGAACGAGAAAAGAGTGCATGTCGGTAACGAGATCAAACTAGGTATGGAGATACCGATGATCGAATCTCGGACATGTACTATATCGCAGGACAAAGGGATTTAGTTACTAGCATTAAAGGTTCTCACGATCACAGAAGTCATCGTTGAATGTGTAGGAGTCAGTATGGATCTCCAGGTCCCGCTGCTGATTATTGATCGGAGAGGGGTCTCGATCATGTCTGCATTATTCACGAACCGTAGGGTGACACACTTAAGGGATACCGACACCATTTGGATCAAATATGTTTTAGATAAAGATTTAAGAAAGCGCTGGAATTATTTCAATAGAATATTGCAGGGGGTTTTATGTGAATGTTTCGGGTGAAAATGCTGAAATTGGTTCTGCATGTAATATTGAAATGTTGCAGGGGGGTTTTATGTGAATGTTTGTTAATTAAAGTAATTAACAAAATTCTGAATAAAAAATAATAAAAGAGTTTTATTAAATGAGAGAGCATTAAATTTGGAGAAATTTAATGCATTTAAAGTGGAGACTTTAAAAGAGAATGTGAAGGGGCATTTTAATGTGGAGGGGTTACCACCACATGAATGGAGGAGGTGAAGGGTCACCCCCTCCATGCGCCGGCCATGAAGGAGGGGCACCCCCTCCTCCTATAAAAGCCCCCCCATCCTCACTTCTCACACACACCTCCTTGTGAAGGATCTCTCTCCCCCTCTAGTATTATTCCCCCATGGTCTCGGATTAGCGAGATACATGTTCCCGGTGGATTTATCTGGAAAGGAGTTGCTGCTTCCGCTGCTTTGCTGGAGTGAGGGACGGAGGTTGTCGGGGTACCGGACGTGTGTGCGATCACGGATGCACCGCTGCTTTGCGGTGCTGGACTTGGTGGTGCTGGAGCTGGATCTGATGGACGTACTGGAGCCGGACCTGCTGGACTTCATCACGATCTTGAGATCGGCAAGTGTACGACTACATCAACCACGAGTTCCTACTCGTTAACAAAGCTCGTTGTCTACGAGGGTAAGTTCTCGTTGGATGTATGTCCACCCGTTGCTTTGTACCTAGTAGATAGATCTTGGCGTGTAGTTCACACCGTAGGAAATTTTTTGTTTTCTATGTTGCGGACCCAACACGTTCCTCATGCTACTAAAATTTAGTCACAAGTAAGTTCTTGTCATTGTAAGTACATGTGTATCATAGAGAACTGCCAACGGGGTACCCCTTGCCCGATGATACGGAAGCTTTCCCATATCAAAATGACAAGGCAAATAGATAATGAGCATCTCAGCAATCCTTTTATTTCCTATTTGCATAGGGTTTTTTTCTTTCCTATTTGCATAGGTTTTTTTATTGAGGATGCTTCACAGATTTCGCACTACGGTTATGCTGCACGTTTCCACCATGATTAGGCATGGCTTAGACTAGCCGCCCAGGCATTTCTCTAACACATATACGAACTCCATAAGCCTTACAAGCTCCCCTTTCATTTCACACCGCCGGGATCCATAAGCAAAAGAACATGATATCAACTAAATAAAGTGCAATGTTGAAAGCGTTCCCCATGGTAACATGGTTCTGCTAATTCACAACTTACAAAACGCAAGCATATACGCAACATAGATGGGCACAATGGTTCAAGTTTATTCAGTGCAAGAAAGTAAAGTGTGCCATCAAGTTCGTGAGAGCTTTAATCACTAATTTTCACATAACAAGTTTAATTCGGAAGGTAGATAAAAACATGAATTTACTTGGAATAGAAATAATGCTAATAAGTAGGTATGGTGGACACAAATGGCATAGGTTTTGGTTTAAGGATTGGATGCCCAAGAAGCATTCCCTCTCAGTACAGGTTTTTGGCTAGCAAGGCTGGGTAGCAAGCATAAGATTTGAAGGAAACAAACAAAAATACAAGTGATAAAAACAAACATGAAATCTTCCTTGGAAGCACAAAAGATCTTAACTAGAGAATACTAAGCTTATGAGCCAATTAAGAAAGAAAGATGATGAAATTATATTTCTTAAGAGTACTTTTATCTTTTTCTTTTAATTCTCAAATAGTGTTGCTACTGACCAGAGCTAGGTTTGCCAAAACCAACTAAATTTACTTAATGATACCAAAATGATACCAATACTAACAACAAGATCAATCATATAACACAAATTGCAAACTAGTATAAGATGTGCAAAAAGTAAATGATAGAACTTCTCATTAATATTCCATAATGACAACTCACACCAAGGGATACATAGATAACTAACTGGAGGGGAGCTACTTCCACAATGCAAACCATCCTATATGATAACTTCTCTATTCATGATATGACTCTACTGAAAAGATAAAAAGATAAAAGATAGTAATTTGATACCACGACACTTCCCCAAGCTTGGAACAAACCAAGGGGATGCCATAACCTGATGACGAATTATTCCTTCGGTGGTGGTGGTGTTCTCTCGATGATCTTTTCAATCAATTCCCTCAAATCCTCAATCTCGAAGGTGAGAGTACGAATCAACTCCGAATTGTGCTTAGTGCGGTTCATGATCATGTCGGGCTATGAATCTCAGCTCTTGCGATTCTTTCCCCACTCTTCCTCCTTGAAGTATTCTTTTCCTGCATGGTTTGAACGAGGCATATCCCAATTGGAGGGTAGTTTTTCCTTGGGCATATTCTGGAATTGCTGCTCATGAATAAGGGTATGGAAGGCATTCTTGGTGCGTGGAGGAGGTGACCGTGAAGCCAAGCAATGACACGGAACCTTCCCTTCAGTGGACATCCGTGCAGTCCTTTTGAACTTGGTAGGATTTTCTACCACTCCAATACTTGCAATGGTGGTGCTGGTGTGCGGATGCTGGTCTTCCTTTGCCTTCTCTTCAACTTCACTCTCGATCTCCTCCTCCTGCTCAGAGTCTTGGAGATCATCTTCTGCAGGCTCCTTGCCCTTAACATTGGCGGAGACCATTGTTCCTCTAAACTTTAAGAATAGTTCCTGACAGAAATAGATCAAAATGAAAAAATGACGAGAACTCGATATACGAACCTCGGGGGGTCCGGGGGATTATATATTACAAAGTTTAACAACAAAAGGAAAGTACTGAGAGAAAACGGGTCGGAGACGGGCTCCGGGGTGGCCACACCCCCTAGTTGCGTGGCTAGGTGGGCCCGCGCCATGGGGTGGTGTGAGCCACCCGGGCTCCGTTTCCGTCCCTCTTTCTACTCATTGCTTTCCATATTAGATAAAAACTGCAAAAATATAAATTGACAGATTTTTTGTGGGCCTTTTCTTACCAGAAATTTTACCTATTCGAAAACGGACTCTGCAGGTTTCTGAATTTGGTCTTTGATAATTTTTTCTGGAGTCACCATTTGAATAGCATCAATATCTTCATTGTAAGGATCTCCAGAAATATAGTGCTTGAGTCTATGACCATTGACCACTTGTGTAGTGTTATATTTTAAGGAAGAAATTTTTATTGCACCTGAACGATACTCCTCTTCAATAACAAAAGATCCTTCCCATTTTGATAGTAGTTTTCCTGCAAAAAATCTGATACGAGACCTATACAATAGAACCTTCTCACCAACATGGAACTCTCTTTTAAGAATTCTCCTGTCATGCCATCTTTTAAATTTTTCTTTAAAGAGTCTAGCATTTTCATATGCTTCACTCCTCCACTCGTCTAACAAACTTAAGTCAAATAATCTTTTCTCATCAGCAAGTTTGAAGTCTCTATTAAGTTCTTTCACAACCCAATAAGCTTTGTGTTCTAATTCTAAAGGCAGGTGGTAAGCTTTCCCATAAACCATTTTGTAAGGAGACATTCCCATAGGATTTGTATAAGTAGTTCTATAAGCCCATAAAGCATCATTCAAATATTTAGCCCAATTTTTTCTAGATCTATTAACAGTCTTTTGCAAGATGGATTTAATTTCTCTATTTGACAGTTCTGCTTGCCCACTGGTTTGGGGATGATAAGCTGAAGCAATTCTATGATTAACATCATATTTAGCAAGGGTCTTTCTAAAGCCACCATGAATGAAATGAGAACCCCCATCAATCATAAGATACCTAGGCACTCCAAACCTAGGAAAGATAATATCCTTAAGCATTTTTAAAGAGGTCTCACCATCATCACTTTTCGTAGGTATGGCTTCTATCCACTTAGTAACATAGTCTACAGCAACAAGAATATGAGTATAACCTTTCGAAGGGGGAAAAGGACCCATAAAGTCAAATCCCCAACAATCAAATGGTTCAATAACAAGAGAGTAATTCATAGGCATTTCATTGCGTCTAGAAATATTACCAACTCGTTGACATTCATCACATGATAAGACAAATTTTCTTGCATCTTTAAAAAGGGTAGGCCAGTAAAAACCTAATTGTAGAACCTTTTGTGCGGTTCTATCTCCCGTATGATGTCCTCCATAGGCACTACCATGACATTTCCTCAATATCTCCTTTTGTTCATATTCTGGAACACATCTTCGCATAATACAATCTACTCCCTCTTTATATAAATGTGGGTCATCCCAAAAATAATGCCTCAAATCATAAAAGAATTTCCTTCTTTGCTGGGCCGTAAAAGTTGGAGGCAAATACTTGGAAACAATAAAGTTAGCATAATCAGCGTACCAAGGACTCGAGCTTACCCCTATTGCAGCCAACTGTTCATTTGGAAAACTATCATTAACATGCATAGGATCAAAAGAAATATTTTCCAATCGAGATAAATTATCAGGAATAGGATTTTCAGCACCTTTCCTATCTACAATATGTAGATCAAACTCTTGCAAAAGCAACACCCATCTAATAAGCCTAGGCTTAGCATCTTTCTTTGTCATAAGGTATTTAATAGCAGCATGATCAGTATGAATGGTAACTTTTGAATCAACAATATAAGGTCTAAACTTATCCAAGGCAAAGACAACAACTAAGAACTCTTTTTCAGTAGTAGCATAATTCTTGATGTAGCCCAACATACGGAAACCACCTTTGGTCCACATCATGCCACACTAATCATCACTACAAAGGTGAACTCCTTCCATGCTTTGCCTTTTGTTGGTTATTATGCGAATGGAATCCTACTTGAGACAAATGGCCATGATGTGACTAGGTCCATGAACATGATGCCAAGAAGACGCAGCAAGGATGGACCTGGACCAAGACACCCAAGCAAGAGGCCTGGAAGAGAAGACACAAGAAGCTGCTGAAGCAGGACCAGAGTCTCCGCACCAGCAGACCGGAGTCTCTGGTCTACCACACCAGAGTCTCTGGCCCATCTCCGGACCGAGCCCCAAACCAGGAGAATATCATTTTGCGGCCCGAAAGTTGCGGTGTACAGGCAACACGGTACCCAAGTTCCCTAAAATCAGCCGGGATGACTACAGTTGGTGTGCCAAATACTCAGAGGGTCTTTTTGGCACGAATTCAACTTTACGTTTCAATACAAAAAATCAGGCTAACGGTCGTCAAGTTGGGCCCCCCTGTCAGTTCTCGCCGTTATGTCGCTCCCATCGCTTAGGCGGGGTGGCTGTCACGTAGGCTTGCAGCGTTGGCACAGTGGATAGGACAACACCCCCTGCCCACCCCCTACCCAGTGTATTGACGTGACAAAACAGGGCACATGTATCGGTGTTATAATTAGTTTTTGTTTACTCAGAAGCTGGAACGGCCACTGCCACGCGTCTCTCCTTGGACTTCCGTCCCAATCGTTAACCACTACCTTAAAAGCGCATTGACGGTTCCACTGCTCCCCTGCCTCACAGAAACCACTCTTCTTCTTCCTATCATCTATCTTCTTCCCGTCTTCTCCTTGCCGCCATGGAAGATCTACGCATTCTAGAGACAAGCTTCACTACCCATGACAATAAGAAGATAGACGTTGTCTACACCAACAAGGAGGAGACAGTGGTGTGTGTCCTGAGGATGTACGAGGGTTGGCTTGGGATAGACGAGGACAAGTTTGTGGGACTGGACCTCGAGTACACCCCGGAGCACCCATATGAAGGGAGTGAAGTCGCCGTCGTTCAACTGTCCATGCGGAAACACATCCTCGTATACCACCTCTCCTGGTTTGTAGATCTGCTCTCTGTAGCTAACCGCTTTTAGGTTTTTCTCCTCTTGCTCTTTATCCACTTCCTTATCTTGCAACTTCTGGATTTTATTTAGGACCAAATAAATTTTGGGTTTGCCTATGTCTCAATCGACTGAGATTTTCTTTAGTCTCAATCACCTGAGAAAAGTGCAACCGTAGTTAAAAGAAATGTGCAACTCGTTCAGTCGACTAAGAAATAGCAAAACCGAATAAATTATGACAAGACAATGTTGAGAGTCTTGATCTTGCATTTACTAAACTTTTCAAAATTATATTGAGATGATGATCTTGCATTGACAAAATATTTGTAGTTACAAATTTTGGTGATGACAAACTACATACTTTCAGGACTGACAGGAAATGTCCGGCGCTGTGCTAGTTCCTTGTAGAAAAGGGAATTGTTTTCTGCACTGTCGACACAACAACTGATTTTTCGAAATTTTATCAAGAGGAAATTATAATTCCTGCGCACAACTGGACTGATATTCAGCATCTTGTCAAGATCCTGGGGGGCTTGAGGAACGATGGAATGGCATCACTCGCAACTAGAATCCTCGATGAGTCGTACGACAAAATGAAGGAAGATTTCCCTATGGATAGGCACGATTTCTGGGACGAGTGGCCGTTGTCTGATTTAAACCTGAAGTATGCAGCCATAGATGCTTACGTAACCTACCAGTTGTACAAGAATATCCATTTTTTCTACGTTACCTCGTGTTTTGCCCTATTTGCAAGAGGGAAGACGAGCTTAGGGGAGCCCTTTGTAGATAATGCAGAATAGCTGAGTTTGAAGCTGCATATGCAAAGAAAATGGCTGCATCTGAAGCAGCTGATAGAGAGGCTGTAGAAGCAGTTGAAAGAGAGCTTGCAGAATCTAAAGAAAATAACTTCGAGCACTCACACCGGAGGATGTGAGTTCCTTTTACCTTACCTCCCCGGCAATGGTGCCAGAAAATAGCTTGATGTCTACGCACTTCTATTCTTGTAGACAGTGGTTGGGCCTCCAAGTGCAGAGGTTTGTAGAACAGCAGCATGTTTTCCCTTAAGTGGATCACCCAAGGTTTATCGAACTCAGGGAGGAAGTGGTCATAATTGTAGTGGGAGCAAATTGAACAAAATAGCTATCATTATTATTCTCATCACCATAATCATCAAATATAGGAGGCATATTGTAATCATAATTAATTTTCTCCTCAATAGTAGGTGGACTGAAAATATCATATTCATCATTGTAATCATCATATATTGGAGGTATATTATCATCAAAGTAAATTTTCTCCTCCATTCTTGGGGGACTAAAAAAGATCATTTTCATAAAAACTAGCTTCCCCAAGCTTAGACTTTTCCATAGCATTAGCAATAATGGTGTCCAAAGAATTCATACTAACAACATTGCTATTAGTATGCAAATAAAGTTCCATAGGTTTTTTAATTTTCTCTTCAAACACTTCATGTCCTAACTCAAGATAAATACTATAAAGCTCTCTAATTTTTTTGTTGTTTTCCATTAAGCCTAACTAGTGAAAACAAGAAACAAAAAGACAAAATTGCAGAATCTAAAGGAAATAACTTCGAGCACTCACACCGGAGGATGTGAGTACCTTTTACCTTACCTCCCCGACAACGGTGCCAGAAAATAGCTTGATGTCTACGCACTTCTATTCTTGTAGATAGTTGTTGGGCCTCCAAGTGCAGAGGTTTGTAGAACAGCAACAAGTTTTCCCTTAAGTGGATCACCCAAGGTTTATCGAACTCAGGGAGGAAGTGGTCAAAGGTATCCCCTCTCAAGCAACCCTGCAATCAAGATACAAGAAGTCTCTTGTGTCCCCAACACACCTAATACACTTGTCAGGTGTATAGGTGCACTAGTTCGGCGAAGACATAGTGAAATACAAGTGGTATAGATAATTATAAGTGGTAACGGTGATAGAAATAGCTTGATGGCATGGAAAAGACTAAAGTAAAACTGAAATAAAGATAGAAGCAAGCAAACATGTAATAGATCTAATAGCAAACGATGTTTCAATGCTAAGAAACAAGGCCTAGGGATCATACTTTCACTAGTGAACACTCTCATATAAATATATTCTTCTTTATGATACTACGCTGAACTACTCTCCGGTTGGACACTCTAATCAATGGTAGGGCTATAACAGCACACCTCAAAGTAAGCCTTTCCCATCTAGAAAACCCCACACTGTCACCTTGAGCACTAGATGGTTCAAACAAACACCACAATTTCATAAAGACATCCAACTCAAAATATAACTCATAACAAGTATTTGTAATCTCTAGCCTAAGTGCCACCATAGTGTGCACGCTGTCACTTTCACACACATGGGGAGAGTAGAGATCTATTAAAGCACTTGAGTAGCAAGGTAGATCTACTTGATTACAAAGCTCATGATCACAATATGATCATGCATAGAGAGAGATGAATACATAGCTACCGGTAGAACCCTTAGCCTCGAGGAAGAACTACTCCCTCCTCATCATGGGAATCAACAATGGTGATGGAGATGGCAGTGGAGATCGATGGATATGGCTCTAGGGGTACTTCCCCATCCCGGCAGGGTGCCAGAACAGAGACTTTCTATCCCCTGAATCTCCCCTTCGGTGGCGGCGGCGCTGCGGAACTTTTTGTGGCTAGAGGCGTGACTATTTAGGGTTTCTGCCTCGGGAGGCATATATAGGCGAAGGAGGCAAGGTCGGTGGCCAGCCAGGGGGCCCACACCACCTGGTGGCGTGGCCAGGGCTAGCGCGCGCCACAATATGGTGTGGCCACCCTGTGTCCTCTCTCTGTCTCGTCTTCTGGCTCCGTGAGTCTTCCGGTAAAATATCGACTTTGGCTTTTGTCCGGTCCAATTCCGAGAATATTGATTTTCTTACTTTCTTGGAACCAAAAATAGCAGAAAATAGGCAACTGGCACTGTGGCACTTGTTAATAGGTTAGTCCAAGAAATCATATGAAAAGTACTCCAAAGTGTGGACAAAACATAAGAAAGTAGATAAAAACCAAGCATGGAATATCAAAAATTATAGATACGTTTGCAACGTATCAGCGACCCTCTTTGATGACCACCCGTTGGAGGTTTCGGAGGTGAATGTCGAGAGCCCGGTGTTCAGCAATGTAGGCGTTGATGTTCACGGTCTCGCGCTTGTCGCCTTTATGGATGCCGGAGCCTACGGCCTCCGGATGCTTCAGTAAGGTGTTCAAGTCGGTGCCGCCGGCATGACTCATCAAGCAGTAGGTGATCCCCTTGCGAAAGGGGCAGCTGTAGTCGCCACGCCTGAGGAAGGCATCGTACTGGCTGGCCTGCAGCCTCCTCAACACCTGACGAGCCTTGGTGTGAATGGACTCTTCATCGCTGCAGACGTCGCTGCCGGAAACCTATTGGAAGAAAAGGAAAATGGGGGAGTAGATGATGTAAGAAGATCGAGGAATCGAAATGCGAACAAGCAAATCCTAATAAACCAAGATCTAGCATCCAACGATGGGAACGGTAGAAGAATCAGGGGAAGGGAGCAAACCCTAGTTACCTCCGACCATGGGTCATCGATGTCGGTGTCGTAGGTGTTCAGCGGAGCGATGTACTTATCTGGATCGTAGGTGCCCAAGAAGTGCTTGATCTGCTTGTGACCGGCGAGGGGCTCCTCGCCAGCGGGGGGCTCCTCTTTGGCGGCTCCATCAGTAGCGGGGACGGGGGCCTGGACGGGAACGCCGGCTGCCATCGATGCCTCGACTAGGGCCTGGACAGGGATGGCGGCTGCTTTCAACGCGTCGAGGGGGACCAGCGAGGAGACGGGGGCCTCCTTGTCGGTAGCCACGGAGGCGACGATGGCCACCTTATCCTCCTCGGCCATCGCCGGCACGGACGGGGTATTCTTGGGAGTTTGCGGGTGCTGGTGGGACAGTGAGAGGGTTGCGTGAGGACAGTGAGCGAGAGTGAGAGTGGGTGTGCAGAGAGGGGCTCTATAGTTAAGGTGGATGGAAGCAAGGCACGTTTCATTGCACCACCGTGCAACGCGCCGTGCAGTCTACTGCATCGTGCACCGCGACACGCGCACGGTACGTCACGTTTTTTCCCGAGCCATGCATGGTAGTTCTGTATTGAGCCACATGCAAAGGGCACACACACAATTTCTATGTACGAAATTTGACACGGCCCTAGAATTGGTGATAGTTAAAAGTGGAAATGTAGAGGGGGAGGTAGGTGGCTATACGACGAGATTTGTGGGGTTGTGATAGATCGGGTAAAGGGATGTGTTGATGGCTGCGAGTGACTCGATGAAGCCGGATACATTAGGTATCGTCAAGCTCAGCTGTTCGGCCTCCGGCTAGCGCGTGCAAGCTTCTTACGGTGGGCCCCAGTTGGAAGTGAGTTTGAGAGCCGCTGCGTAAAAAATGGGATGTGTCTTATTAAAATCAAGTGGCAGTAAATTGTAGTTGTCCATCAACGACCGTGCTGTTGGGGGGATAACCCCGGGTAGGGTCACTCCGGGGTATAGAGTCCGACTTAGCCAAGGTTTGGCAGGGTCAAAGCGGATGCTGGCTGGGTCACCTCGAGGCAGGCCGGATCACGGAGTAACCCGGACCAGGGGGGTCGCCTAACATTGTCTCAGCCGACTTAAGGAGTAAGTCGGAAGTGCTTGTCTAACTTATATGCAGGAACAGGTGTGGCCGGATCTACTATGATCCGGGTCCCCGCTTAGCTTCTGGCTGAAGGAAGGAATCTCTCTGGTCAAAAAGAAGGTCCGGTACGCACTTCATGAGCGAAGAAAGCAAGGGCAGGACCACCGGGTCATGGCCGACAAGGGTGACGACGCCCATGTCGGCTGACACAGGCGCCGCAGAGGCTTACGTAGCTAAAGCATGTATGACGCGGGGGAAAAGCACCCCGGTCGGGTTACCACTTTGAGAGGAGGCATATGCCTCCACATATGCCCTAGGCAGGGACCGAGCCTCCTCTATATAAGGGGGGCTAGAGTTCCAGTAGAAGGGGTTGAGCTGTAGTTTGTTTTATGATTCCATAGTGACTAGTTGAGCTAAGGTTCTAGGGAAAAACTGTGGGCAAGAGTAAGAGAGCTCCTTCTTCCTCCTCTCACCAATACAGCTCTAGGAGCACTTGTAATCTTCAAAGGAAAACAATACAAACTTCTGTGTGGAGAATCACTCCACTATCCCTCCCTGGATTCCCCTAGCGTGTATTAGTCCCCATCTTTAGCCTATCCATGGCATCTGCCGTGACACCACCACGACAGTTGGCTCCCACCGTGGGGCTAGCAGCGCTAGCAGGGGTGAAGATCCAGACGGGAAACCTCATCGGCACCAGCGAACACATCGTCTCCAGGCTTGTTCAGCGCTTTGGAGCGCTGGACTTCGTCAACGACAACGCTGGCTGCTTCGGCACGCGCCCACTTCTGCGCAACAGCCTCTTCGTCAAGTTGGGTGCGCACAAGGTCTACGTTGCTGTGGACGTATCATGCGTTCATCCGCGCCACGTCGTCGATGCGGGGGAACCACCCCTCACTGTGGCTCGCGGGGCGCGTACCGCTCGCTCCCCGGACCATGCGGAGGTGATGATGAATGCGCCAGGTGCAGGCGCAAGCAAGGATCCATCACCGGACCCAGAGGTAACACCTAAGGCACCGAGGAAAGGTAGAGGACCTCCACTAGAGAGGCCTGAGAACGTATTGAGAGAAGCTATGGATAGCTTGGCTAACCCGGTAGCAGCAATGGTAGATCCGGCTCAGGCACAGGCCGAGCTAGAGGAAACTAGGCAAAAAATACTAGAGGGTGCAAAGAAAATAGCCGTGGCTCAGCAGTCGCTGAACATGACGTTGCGTGAGTATGCAAAGGCAAACAAAGTTAATACGGTAAAAGTAAAAGGGAGAAATCTCATAAACGAGATGAACAGAGAAGGTGATGATGGAGCCGAGGGGTCGGAAAACAATTTGTCTGTGGGGTTGCCGAGGTATAGTACCCCGGCGAAGAACCTTAGAGCAGCGGATGCGGCTGCGTCTGAGTTAGAGGGTCTGACGGGTGAGGCCTGTCAAAGACAGCAAGATAGGGTTAACGAGCTGGTTTGGATCGCGAACAGACAGAATGAAGAGCTACTGAGAGCTAACCCGGAGAGAGCTGGAGCATCCAAAATCGTCCATTCGGCGATGGGTAACCCGGAGAAATCCGCTGGAGCCGCATCGTCACCTCATGATGGACCAAGGAGAGAAGAGGTAGTAACCTCGGCCAGACGGAACAAACAGATCATCCCGTACGACCCGACGCGTGCGGGAAAAGAAAAAGAAACACGGAAAAATGATGATCGACGGAGTGTGAGCCGAGGTGAAGCTGGCCGAGGTAACCACGACCAAGGCAATCCCGGTCAAGGGAACGCTGCCAACGGCAATGCCGGACAGTGAAACTCCGCAGGAGCAGGATAACCGCAGCAGCGGAATATACCAAGGCAAGAGCAAAGCACCGACCGAGGTATCCAACAGAAAGGTGCGCCCCAAGTGCAAAACCGATACAACGATGGCGATTCGGAGGTGATGAACGCAGGGTACCCCTGACCGGACTATCATGTGATAGGGTCAAGATTGGGAAGTAGGGATTTAATGCCGGATGACGCCAGGTTGAAACTGGATCGCCTGTATAGGTCGGAACAGATCGAATGCCAAGGTCCCCCGGGTCCAGCGTGCTTTGGACCCCAGATCATGAAGGAGCCACCGGTACCCAACTTCCAGCTGCCCAGAGGCACGAAGACATATGACGGCAGTACCAAGCTGGAGGATTGGCTGATAAACTATGCTACGGCTGTGAAAATTGCCACAGGCAACTTGAGATGGGCTGTACGATACGTACCCCAGATGTTGGAAGGTCAGGCCAGAGTATGGCTGAATAATTTACCACCCGGAAGCATCAACTGCTAGATAGATTTTGAAGAAATGTTTATCAGCAACTTCTCAAGTACATATCAGAGGCCGAATAGGCTGCAGACCCTAGCAATGTGCAAGCAAAAACCTAATGAGACGGACCGTGAATTCTTGACCCGGTGGTGTACCGTGAGAAACTCGTGTGAGGGTGTCATAGAGTCACAGGCCATAGCATGGTTTGCACAAGGGTGCAAGTACGGCAGCGAGTTGTGGATGAAGTTGCAAAGGAAAATGCCAATCACGTTGGTAGAGATGATCCGGATTGCAGATTCGTATGCTTTGGGTGATCCGACTCAACCTAGGCTCGCGTCAAGCGAGTCAAACGAGGAATACCATCAGAGGGATGGAGCCGGGTCATCTCGGAGGAACGATTATAGAAGAAAAAGAAGAGATGATAGACCGGATCATCGCTACGGTTCGCAACAAGTTGCAGCTGTGAATCAGGATCAACCCGGAGCAGGGAGCAACCAACGCCAGAGAACGGGAGGGCAATGGACTCCAAGAAATGATGGCAAGAAAACATGGACTCTGGAGCAAAAGAAATAGTGGCAGGAAAAGAAAGCCCGTCCGAGGTATACCTATGAGTCGATGTTGGACCAGCCGTGTAAGTTTCACACGCCAAATCCGAATAGCCCGGCGGGTCACACAACGAGGCAATGTGAGTGGATGCGTAAGATAGAACAAGGTGGTTCGGGGAATGCTCAGGCACCCCGGAATGATCAACCTCGGCAGCAATTGCTCTCCGGGGCGAACACGCAGCAGCTAATGTTGCCTCCCCCTCCGCCGAGGTATGACAACAATGAGAGAAGGGATGCAGTGCATCAGGTGGAAAATCAGCAACAGCCGGATCAGAGGTACCCCGGAAACGAGGGAAGGAATGAGTACAGAGAATATCACCAGAGCTATTGTGTGTTCACAACTAAGGAAACAGATAGGAAAAGCTTGCAGCACCGACATATGGAGGTCAATGCGGTAATGCCAGCAGTGACGAGGTACATGCCTTGGTCTGACCAGGAAATCACCTGGAACATCAAAGATCATCCTAAGCTTATGTCGAGTCCAGGTTCGTATGCGCTAGTGCTAGATCCGACATTCATTGGACCGAACATCAATGTGAGGTTCTCCAAGGTACTAATTAACAATGGCAGTAGCATTAACATCATGTATGCGAATACAATGCGCAAGTTGGGCATCTCGGAGAACATGCTCCAGGCTACGAGAACAACTTTCCATGGCATTGTACCAGGCATTTCTTGTGAGCCCATAGGCAAAGTCTGGGTCGACGTGCTATTTGGCACAAGGGATAACTGCCGAACTGAAAATCTGGAGTTTGAGGTGGTGAACTTGGAAAGTGCGTATTACGCTTACTCGGAAGACCAGCATTGAACAAGTTCATGGCAAGCTGCCACATCAGTTATCTGAAGATGAAGTTGCCCGGGCCAAATGGAGTGATTACCATTGCTGGGGATTTCCGACGTTCCATTGAGTGTGCTTCAGCCGGGTCTAACCTAGCCGAGTCACTCGTGATTGCGCAAGAGAAAAGAAAAATCCAAGAGGTGGCGGCATTAGCTCAGTCCGCGCAGCAGTATATGCCGGCGTTGAGTAACCCGCATGGCAGCGTTTCGTTCCAAGCCGCAAAGGACACCAAGAAGGTTACAGTTGATGACATGTTCTCAGAGCGCACCATAACAATTGGTGCCGGGTTAACTGACAAATAGGAAAGCGAGCTCGTCAACTTCCTCCGTGAGAATCGGGATATTTTTGCTTGGTCTAGACAGGACTTGCAAGGTGTTCCGAGGGAGTTGGCCGAGCACTCTTTAAATGTAAGGCCCGGAGCAAGGCCGGTGAAGCAACCTCTCCGCCGCTTTGCCGAGGATAGGAGAAAAGTCATTGGAGACGAGATATCTCGGTTACTAGCAGCAGGATTTATCATGGAGGTGCTGTATCCGGATTGACTCTCTAATCCGGTGCTGGTAGAAAAGAAGAAGGACGATCCGAACGTGGCAGTGGTTTGGCGTATGTGCATCGATTACACGAACCTGAACAAGGCGTGTCCAAAAGATCCATTCCCACTACCGAGGATAGATCAGGTCATAGACTCAACCGCGGGATGACTGTTGTCATTCATTGATGCATATTCTGGTTTCCACCAGATACCTCTGAACCCATATGATCAAATAAAGACTGCATTTATTACCCCGTACGGGGCTTATTGCTATCGCACTATGCCGTTTGGTTTGCGTAATGCAGGTGCAACGTACCAAAGATGTATGCAAAAATGTTTGCACGACCAAATAGGTCAGAACATACAAGTATACGTGGATGATGTGGTTATCAAGACCAAGGAAAGCAAAACGCTCCTTGACGACATCAGGCAGACATTCGCGAACTTGAGAAGGTTCTGGATGAAGCTTAACCTGGAAAAATGTACCTTCGGTGTCCCGGCTGGAAAATTACTCGGATTTCTCATCTCCAGCCGAGGTATCGAGGTTAATCCAACTAAGATTCGGGCCATTGAGCGAATGGAGCTGCCGAAATGTCTTAACGATGTCCAGAAGTTCACTGGGTGCCTGGCATCGTTGAGTCGGTTTTATGTCGGTTGGGAGAAAAGGCACTGCCTCTCTACCAACTCATGAAAAAGTCGGATAAATTCGTTTGGACGCCACAGGCCGATGAAGCCTTTGCCCACTTAAAAAGGATGTTGGCCACTGCACCAGTGTTAGATTCTCCACTATCAAAGGAGCCAATGTTGCTCTACATAACCGCAACCAACCGAGTTGTAAGTGCAGTGATTGTAGTGGAGCGCAATGAAGAGGGTAAGTCGGTGCAGAGGCCAGTATATTACTTGAGCGAGGTATTGTCTGCCTCAAAACAGAACTACCCGCACTTTCAAAAGGTGGCATATGGTGTTTATATGGCGGCAAAGAAGTTAAAGCATTACTTTGAGGAGCACCCCATCAAAGTAATATGTGAAGCTCCCATATCCGAGATAATGGGTAACAAGGATGCGAGTGGCAGAATTGCAAAATGGGCAATTGAGTTAGCCCCTTATGCGCCCCAATACGACAGAAGAGAAGCGATCAAGTCTCAGACTGTGGCGGACTTTTTTGTGGATTGGGCCGAGGTACAATACGAACCACCGCCACCAGATCCGAACTACTGGAGGATGCACCTTGACGGGTCGAAAACCAAAACCGGATTAGGCGCCGGGGTTGTGCTTACCTCGCCAAAGAAGGACCAGCTAAAATACGTATTGCAGATCCATTTCGCGGCATCGAACAACATCGCTGAGTACGAGGCTCTTGTGCATGGGCTCAAAGTGGCAAAGGAGATTGGTATACGTTGGATAATATGCTTTGGCGACTCAGATCCGGTGGTGCAGCAAGTGTCCGGAGTGTGGGACGCCCTGGATCCAAATATGGCACTATACAAATTTCACATACAGAAGATATCTGGTTACTTCGAGGGGTGTGAATTTCACCATGTACCCCGAGTGGAAAACGAGGCTGCCGACATGCTGTCGAAGCTCGGATCGACTCGACAGGCAATTCCACCGGGTGTAGCATTGGAACACCTCAGAAAACCATCTATCAGGCCGTCCCCAGGAACTGACTTGATCTATGTCCCGGAAAATACGGAATCCGGAGCTGAGCCCATGGACATTGACACGGGAGGTAGTACGCAAAACCCGGGGACTACATCAGCAAACCCGGGGACTGCCTCAGCAAACCCGGGGACTGACTCAGCAAACCCAGGGACTGACTCAGCAAACCCGGGGACTACCTCGCTTGACCCGGGGAACGCTCAGCGTGATCCGGCTGAAGTTATGCCAGTAGATCAGATGGAAATTGATGAGGAGGTGTTTCCTGCACGAGCAATTCCAGCTTGGGCACAGCCTATATTCCAATTCCTGAAAGATGGAACGTTACCCACTGAGGAGGTATTAGCCAGGCAAACTCAGAGGAGAGCAAAAGCATACACAATCATCAATTCCGAGTTGTACAAATGGAGTGTAACCAACGTCCTCCAGCGATGCGTTGACCCGGAAGAAGGACTTGACATCCTCCGAGATATACACCAAGGAGAATGCGGGCATCATGCCTCATCCCGAGCCTTGGTGGCAAAGGCATTCTGGCATGGGTTCTACTGGCCAAGTGCCTTAGAACAGCGGAAGATCTGGTGAGAAAATGCAATGGTTGTCAAAGATACGCCACCAAGACACATATGCCTATGTCGGAACTCAAGACCATACCAATTACGTGGACATTCGCTGTATGGTGCTTGGATATGGTTGGCCCGTTCAAACCAGCAAGAGGAAACATGACACACATTTTGGTCATGGTGGACAAGTTTACAAAATGGATTGAAGTGAAACCTATAAGAAAATGTGATGGAGCTACGGCCGTGACATTTCTCAAAGACATCATCTTGAGATACGGTTATCCTCATAGTATCATAACTGATAATGGTACAAATTTTGCTAAAGGAGCGTTTGCACGATTCTGCCGAGATAAGAAGATCCGGCTAGACATAGCCTCGGTAGCCCACCCCGCATCGAACGGACAAGTGGAAAGATCCAACGGATTAGTATTATCCAGGATAAAACCCTGGCTCATTGAGCCGCTGCAAAGATCAGCGGGGTGCTGGATAGAAGAACTACCAGCGGTACTGTGGAGTTTAAGAACAACTCCAAATCGATCAACAGGCTATACGCCATTTTTTCTGGTATATGGGGCAGAAGCTGTATTACCAGCCGACATAGAGCATGATTCTCCTAGGGTCACCCAATACACAGAAGCCGAAGTGCAAGAAGCCCGGCAAAATGATGTTGATCTGCTGGAAGAAGCGAGAGAACTGGCACTGTCCAGATCCGCCATATATCAGCAAAATCTCCAATGCTATCATAGCCGGAAAGTGTGCCCCCGAGTCTTTCGGGAAGGCGATCTGGTGCTCCGGTTGGTACAACGTACTACTGGCATGCATAAATTATCCCCCCCATGTGAAGGGCCGTTCATTGTGAGCAAAGCATTGCACAATGATTCTTACTATCTTATAGATGCAAAGCCACAGGAAAAGAACAAGGCGGACAGGTCCGGAGAGGAATCTAAGCGACCATGGAATGTAGCACTATTTCGTCCCTTCTACACTTAGCTAAGAAGTGTATGTATCCGAGTCGTCTCATATGTCGGTATGTATGTCGGCAATGAGGTTATCAATGAAATAGCAGCGCGTCGAGCAGTAACTCGGGGACTGCCTTAATAATGTTTGTTGTTACTTCTTATGCGGTAGATGGAATAAGTCGTTCTACTTAACCTAGATTAGTAATGTGTGAGCACCAAAAACCCGACTCTTCGACTTGCTGCTGTCCAACAAGAATTGGCTTCATGGCAAGCAAGAGAACAAGTTTGGAATTGCGTAGCACATGAAAAACGACTAAGGAAACGAATTTATTCAAGCTAACATTTGTTTTTCGGACTAACCTTGTATTTATTTTCAAGTTATTATGCTGAATTATTTTGAGCTAAGCCTAAAAGTTTCTAAGTATTGTTAAAACAATTCTTGAAGCTCGGATTCGTAAGTCGTAAAACCGAATCAAGGTAGACACGGACTGAGCTAGAGGATTGGACGAACAAGAAAATGAAACTCGGGGACTACGCCCATGTTAATCCGGCATAGAAACGTAGTAGCAAAATATCACATATACGGCATACAATTGCACCCGGCATACCGGGGATCTGATAAATTTTCAAGTTTTTTGAACTAAGGAGCGACAGGAGGAGGAAGTTTGGCGTTGTCGTCACTGTCTTCAATATTTGAGGCATCATCTTCTCCGCCCTCATCCGACCCATCTTCAACGTTCTCAACATGCTCGTCCCCAACGGATTCCAGGAAGCTCGGTCCTTCAACCCAGTCATGGATAGGAGAATATTCGACGAGGCTGTAGGCGCAAGCCTGGCGCCGAGCTACCCACTCCGGATCATCGGTCCATCTGGATCCGGTGCGCCGGTGTGTAAGGAGGCTGAGGTCGATCTTCTCGTACCATGTGAGAATATGGTGAAGGATAGTATCAGCTACGGCGCGACCAGCGGATTCTCTCCAGAGATCGAGCTGGGTCTCAGTCTCCATTAACTTCTCGACGAGAATTGCGGTGGTCTCCGGCCTACTTTCTCCGGGCCAGAACATGTTGAAAATGCGAACTGCAACATCGAGGATATCCTTGCCGTAATTCTTGATAATCTCCACACGAGACGACAAGCTGACCAACAGGTCCTCCATGTCGTAAGGAACCTCCTCACCAGCAGGAGCGACAGGAGTACCCCTCGCTTGGCGAAAATCTGCAACTGCTGCGCTTGCAATAGTGATGCTCTCAGGAAATTTGCCTAAAAGCCAGACAAGGGAAGAAGGTAAAGAAAAGACATATGAAGCAACCCGGAAAAGTAGGTCGGAAGGAACTTACGTGATATGTGGCTAAGGATCCGGGTTAACTCCTTGATGCAGTCATCGCGTCTCTTGCGAAGTTGCTCAAGCTCAGCGTTTGCCGACCCAAGCCGGACGTCGGATTATTTGAGTAGGTCCTGGTCCATGGAGATTTGGAGAGTAAGGCGCTCACGCTCTTCTATGAAGTTTTGGCCAACCTTTTGGAGCTCGGTTTGGTGCTGGGCCTTCATCTTCTCCATCTCAGCCTTGAGCTTGGCAATCTCATTGTCCTTAGTCCGGAGGAGAGCGAGCTCATCATCCTTTTTCTTCAGCTCGGCTTGATGTTGTCCTGCTTGTTCGAGAAAATGCAGCATCATATCAGGCATGGGCACACTATCCTCAAGCGATGCTGAAATAGTATGTTGACCCGGCAGAGCCGAGGAGTGAATGTTTGCCGAGCCAAGGAGAAGAGGAAATGGAAAACACTACGAAGTCGGACAAAAGAGGACATACCCCGGATTTCCTCCAAGTTCTTCCGCATGATCTTGTTATCAGCCTCCACCCCAGCTGCAGAAACCGAATGAGGAGATTAGTTCGGCAGAAGAAGGTGAAGAAAAACGGAGACATGCCGAGGGAGAAAATTACCCCTCTTTTCATGTTCTGCAACAAGTGCAACATGTTTTGCATGTAGCATCTTGTGGGTATCCAGCAGGCATTGGAATTCAGTGCTCTGGCGATTGGTGGTTACCTGAAAAAAGTACAGAAGTGTAAAATTAGTTTGGTACATATTCGAAGTGTACAAGATCCGAGCCAAATGAAACTTAACCCGGCTCTAGGTGTGTGCATATTCGAAGTGTACAAGATCCAGGCCAAGTGGAACTTAACCCGACTCTAGGTGTGTGCATATTCGAAGTGTACAAGATCCGAGCCAAGTGGAACTTAACCCGGCTCTAGGTGTGTGCATATTCAAAGTGTACAAGATCCGGGCCAAGTGGAACTTAACCCGGCTCTAGGTGTATGCATATTCGAAGTGTACAAGATCCGGGCCAAGTGGAACTTAACCCGGCTCTAGGTGTGTGCATATTCGAAGTGTACAAGATCCGGGCCAAGTGGAACTTAACCCGGCTCTAGGTGTGTGCATATTCGAAATGTACAAGATCCGGGCCAAGTGGAACTTAACCCGGCTCTAGGTGTGTGCATATTCGAAGTGTACAAGATCCGGGCCAAGTGGAACTTAACCCGGCTCTTGGTGTGTGCATATTCGAAGTGTACAAGATCCGGGCCAAGTGGAACTTAACCCGGCTCTTGGTGTGTGCATATTCGAAGTGTACAAGATCCAGGCCAAGTGAAACTTAACCCGGCTCTAGGTGTGTGCATATTCGAAGTTCCCATACAGCTATGTTAGTTTTCTAAGGAGCATCCGGCCGAGTAACAAGCTACTCCACCAGAGGCTCGGGGACTAATGGTTATTATCTACAGCAGGTAAAGGAGAAACGACATACCTCCATCATTCGCCCCGCGAGGTTAATTTCCTTAGCGGCGGTATTCATTTGGGCGGAAAATTCTGCGGGGCCGAACTTTTTCGGGAGATCGTCGTTGTGGACGAACTCCGCCTTATTCCAGTTCATGACGAACTCAATAAGACTCGAAGGGTACCGCTCACCGGTGGGCATATGGGGTGCCACCAAGCCCTTTGCGTGCGCTTCTTTCCTCTCAACCAAGGCAAGGGCTGGGCTGGTATGCAGAACCATCTGCTGCACGTCAGTTGGCTCGGTAGGAACATCCTTCGCTGCTGGAGATTTCTTGGGAAGCATCGACGATAGGGTTCGCTGCCCAGCCTCGACGCATGCTGACTTGGTAGTATCCGGAGCCTTTTTGCCCTTAGCTTGCTAGGAAGAAGTAACTGCGGTGGATTTTCCCTTAGAAGTTGCTGGAGTAGTTCCTCGCCGAGGTTGAGATGACTCGGACGAGGAGGAAGAACTTGGGACTGGAGCTCTTGTAGCTGGACTTGGAGTTGTTGTTGGTTTTCTTGGGGCCGGAACAGGTGCTAGAGCTGGTTCGGTCACTGGTACTGGAACTGCTGCTGGTGCTGGTGTTGAGATAGACTCGGTGGCTGCTGGTTGCGGCGATGCCGAGGTGGTGGACGCTGTCGCCTCGGCTGGACCGACCCCTCCAGCTCCGAGGTCGTGTTCCTCTCGACGAGGTAGTGTGGAACCCGGAGCAGCCGCAGAACCCTCCGGAATAGGGCTCAGCGGATGTGACTCGTTGTCACGGGGAGGAGAAGGGCCAGATCGAAGTGGTCAAGAGATGCTTGATCCGCTCTAAGGGACCTCCACCGGAGGTCTGAAGAAGAGAATAATGTCAGAAGAGAAATTACCACGATGCAAGGAAAAGTGAGTTACGCAACGAAAAATGACTTACGCATCCGAGGTTTCGGCCTCCTTGGGTTTCCGAGCCCTTCGTGTCGGGCTTTGCCTGCCCGCTTGGAGGCAGTCTTGTCTCCGGCCTTCTTTTGCCTTTTTGTGGGCTGAGAAGGTTCGAAGGAAGAACTTGATGTGGCTCCGCGCTTTTTCTTCAATGCCACCGGAACCGGCTCGCCCGTAGCAAGTGGAGGATCCTCGTGGATATGCCCACCGGGATTAGCTGATGCCGGAAAGGCAAAAGAAAGAGGGACAACCTCAACAGGTTCAATCACGTCGACATCCGAGTCATCCTCATCATCGGGCCAATCTCTAAGAGAAGAGAATTTACCGCTGGGTCGTTTGGTAGCGTCGGTCATAGGGAGAAACATCTCCTGGTCCGGCTCCTCCTCATCCGGGATTTCTCGGTCTGGCGCCCACTTAAGGGTTGGATCCGTACCATCCTCGAGAGTTTGCTGAAGGAACAACTGAGAAAAAGCATGAAGAACAGAGTCAAAAACACAACAAAACCCAACACATATATGATCCGAAATAAGTTTGCCCTGCGAAGCTTACCGCGGGAGGGAGCCAATCACGACAGAAGTGCTCAATTCCCCAAGTCCATTCGGCGGAGAAATCCCTGTGGGTGGTGAAAAGAGCCTTAACCCGGCGAAAAATCTCCGTGTTGCTTAACTCGAAGGAAGAGGTCCGGTTGGGGTCGTGGCCGAAAGTCATGTGGCACAACTTGTGGGTGCGCTTCTGGAGGAGAGAGATTCGGTTGCGCACGAACGTGATCATAGCATCCTCGTTGCGTAATCCGAGTTTCTTCAGCTCCACGAACCTCTTGTTAACTTGGTTGGCCAGAGCTGTGGGCTTCTTGGAGACCTCCTCCTAGAATTCCGGGTCAGGTGGACCCGGAGCGTAGGGCAGCAACCGAATCAAATCTTCAGTGCCCGCATTCCGGACATAGAAGAAGGTCCGGGCCCATCCTTTACAGGAGTCAAGCCCGGTGACCTAGGGGAAAACGGAAAGTCTCCGGGGTGAGATGGAGGCAGCTTCGAATTGGGTGAGCTGCTTATCCTCCAATTCTACTTGGATGTTGGGGATGACGTTGCGACGAAGGCCGAAAAACCGGATCCACAGCTCCTTCGTGGGCCACCGTCCGGTGTAGCCTTCGATCGTAGAAGCAAAAGCAGAGAGAGAGGTGATAGCGTTGGCTGGGAGATGGTGCGGTTGCAAGTGGTAGGTGCTGAGCCAATCCCGGAAGAAATCGCTCACCGGCAGACCAAATCCCTGTTGGAAGTGGGACAGGAACACGACGAACTCACCCGGATTGGGTGAGGGGGCCAGTTCGGCGGAGGGAGACGAGCGGCGACGCCGGCAGGAATGTGTCTGGTCCGGTAGAGCTAGTCAAGGTCATCTTGACAGACCCATGATCCGGCCCACGCGCCGCGGTCCGCCGCGGCGGCGTCCTCCTCCATTTCCTGCTCGGCGACGATGAGCTCCTCCTCCGTCATCTCGTATTCACTACCCTCACTGGCGCTGGCGGCGGCGGGGATCTGAGGCCTGGATTGGCGAGGACCCGTGGCGAGGAAGTCACCACTTTGAGAGGAGGCATATTCTTAGGAATATGCCTCCACGTATGCCCTAGGCAGGGACCGAGCCTCCTCTATATAAGGGGGGCTAGGGTTCCAGTAGAAGGGGTTGAGCTCTAGTTTGTTTTATGATTCCATAGTGAATAGTTGAGATGAGGTTCTAGGGAAAAACTGTGGGCAAGAGTAAGAGAGCTCCTTCTTCCTCCTCTCGCCAATACAGCTCTAGGAGCACTTGTAATCTTTAAAGGAAAACAATACAAACTTCTGTGTGGAGAATCACTCCACTATCCCTCCCTGGATTCCCCTAGCGTGTATTAGTCCCCACCTTTAGCCTATCCATGGCATCTGCCGTGACACCACCACGACACGTGCACTCGATGACGCATGTGTTGTGGCGTAGTAGTAGCATTAGTAGGCTTTTCAGACTTGATTAAACGTGACATGACCGCTCGACGACTTTTTCCATGGATGGCATCGTGTTCCTTCTTGTAGAGGGAGACGTCAAGATGGTAGCTCGTTAACTGGCAGTTTGAAAGAGTACCATTTCCTCTCTCGCTAAACAGATATGTTTCATTTTGCCCAAATTTGTAGTAAATTGATGACCCACAAGTATAGGTGGTGTATCGCAGTATTTTCGAGGGAAGTGAAACCCAATTTATTGATTCGACACAAGGGGAGCCAAAGAATATTTATAAGCCTTAACAACTGAGTTGTCAATTCAGCTGCACCTGGAAACAATCTTGCTCATAGCAGTTTATCAGTAGCAACAGTTTTGTAGTAGGAATAGTAAAGTAGCAGCAGTAGTAAAGCAAAGACAGCAGTAACAAAAACAGTAAACAGTGGGATTCGAGTGCGGTAGGCATAGGGATGGATGGACGGGCGTTGCATGGACAAGATAATTCACATAGCAATCAGAACATAGGGCAATTGCAGATAAATAAGATAAAGCATCCAAGTACTCGACAATCCTAGGCATGTGTTCCATATATAGTCATACGTGCTCGCAATGAGAACTTTCAGAACATCTTTTGTCCTGCCAGCCTGTTTGCAGCGGGGCCTCTAGGGAACTACTGGCAATTAAGGTGCTTCTTTTAATAGAGCATCGGAGCAAAGCATTAACACTCCATGAACACATGTGATCCTCACATCAAAGCCTTTACCTTCCGGTTATCCCGATTTCTGTCACTTCGGGGCCATAGGTTCCGGACAACAACGTGTGTATACAACTTGCAGATAAGACCAAGAACAATACTATCATAATGAATCGATAACATGTTCAGATCTGAAATCATGGCACTCGGGCCCTAGTGACAAGCATTAAGCACAACAAGTCGCAACAAAGTCATAAAGCACTAATAAAAGATACTAGGCACCATGCCCTAATAATCCGATGTCATTACATGAACGATCTCATCCAATCCCTACCATCCCCATAGCCTACAGCGGGGGATTACTCACTCATAGATGGGGGAAACATGGATGGTCGATGGAGAAGCGATGGTGATGATGATGGCGATGATCTCCTCCAATTCCCCGTCCCGGCAGGGTGCCAGAACGGAGTTTCTGGTGCTGTTTCGTGGAATCTGGTGGTGGCGGCGGAGCGGAACTCCTTCTGGAAAAATGTCAAACCCCCCAAAGTTTTTAGGTCAGAAGGGTCCTTATAGGCGAAGAGAGAGGCCGAGGGGGTGCCTGGGGGGCCCGCACCACCCCCTGGCGCGGCCTGGCCTGGCCCGCGCCTCCAGGTGGTGTGGCCACCCCCCGACTCTTCTCCGTCTCGTATTCTGGCTCCTGGAGTCCTCGGGTGAAATAGGATTTTTGGCATATTTTCCGGGATTTTTCCTGATAGTTGGTTTTCTGCACAAAAAGTAGACACCAAGGCAATTCTGCTGAAAACAGCATAAGTCCGCATTAGTTGCATCCAAATCACACAAGTTTAGAGGAGAAACAATAGCAAAAGTGTTCGGGAAAGTAGATACGTTTTGGACGTATCAACTCCCCCCAAGATTAGCTTATTTCTTGTCCTCAAGCAATTCAGTTGAAAACTGAGTGCGATAAAAGAACTTTCACGAACACATTTGCTTCATATGATGTAAATATTCTCAGCAATGTGATCAACTACTTGGACAATTCATAAGAAAGATTATGCAAACAAGTCTACTTAATAGTCATTGCAAGCTATGAAGAGATTCCAACTCAAGAATAATAAGTAGAATGAGGCACAAACATAAGCAACATTACAATGCTCATAGAAAGGTATGATGGAGTGGTATCTCGCTTGCCTTTGATTATGAATATCAAGGCACCTCTGAAGTTCAAGTGATGACTAGAAATAAAGATATCAAGGATACAAGCATCAAAGTCATAACACAAATAATCAAGTAATGGAACAAACACAAAGAATGACAACTATGCTCTCAAGAAGGTGCTCAGAGAATAAATGGAGACTCAACAAGAAAAGGTTTTAAATAATTTGAAAGGCTTCCAAATGCTGAAAGTATGGTACTCATTAGCTTTGAGCTCTCATTGCCCCTATCATAAGCATCTTTAATGTGGTTAAGGTGAAACTGACACAACTAAGAGGATATGCTTGACAAGTTATAAATCGAAGTCTCAAGCCCCTTACTTACGAAGACCGATCCTCATGCTACTCAACTTCAGTCACAAGTAAGCTCTTGTCATTGTAAGTATATACGTATCATAGAGAACCGCCAACGGGGTACCCCTTGCACATGACACGGGAGCTATCCCATAATCAAAATAACAAGGCAAGCAGACAATGAGCATCTCGGCGATCTTTTTATTTACTATGTGCATAGATTTTTATTGAGGATGCTTCATAGAATGCTTATTATGGTTATGCTGCAAGTTTCCACCATGATTAGGCATGGCTTAGGCTAGCGGCCCAGGCGTTTCTCTAACATACATACAAACTCCATGATCTTACAAGTTCCACTTTTATTTCACACCGCCGGGATCCATAAGCAAAAGACCATGATATCAACTAGGTACAAAGTACCTATGAAGCGTTGAAAGCGGTCCCCATGATACATGGTTCTGCTAACTTCAACTCATAAAGCGCAAGCATATGCACAACAAAGAAGGACACAATGGTTCAGGTTTATTAAGTGCAAGAAAATAAAGTGTGCCATCAAGTTCGTGAGAGCTTTACTAACTAACTTTCTCAAAACAAGCAAACATTTTATTCGGAAGAAAACAAGGCACATTGAATATGCACGGAGGTAGCAAATGATGCTAATGGGTAGGTATGGTGGACACTTTGGAAATATTTGGTTTAGGGAGTTGGGAACTTGAGTAAAACATACTCAGTGAAAGTGAAGGCTAGCAATAGTAAGGGAGCGATAAACGAGAGAGCAATAGCTGTCATTATCATGCTTGCAACAAAACAGGACTACTCATGGCATGAAAGTGATTCAAGATCCTCAAGGAAAAATAATTCAACAAGGCTTAACTGATTATCACAGTCATGTGCATGCGTGAGCATGTGCCAAGTCAATTCAAATGAAACATTCAAAGGAGGATACCACGGTGTCATACCAATTTATGAATAGAGTAATGCAAGCAAAAATTCATAAGAAATGCTACAAACTATTAGCGAGCTGGAGCTAATCATAAGAAAGCAAGAACTATTAAGCATCCAAATAAAACATACACTCTACATGAACGGACTAAGCATGCCCACAGTGAGGAGTATATGTACAAAAATGAAACCAAATAGAGTTTGTTACCAGCCTCTTACCACGCCTCAAGTTGTCATTGATCCTCATTATTTCTCTTCACTTGTGTGGCTTGAATAATAATATGAAACCAATATCCAATGAGGACTGCCGAACCCTGAAGCAAACTCACAAAAACCAAAGAAGAACGACAAATATTTTGGTGTTTAAACAAGAACCAAAAGGGAAAAACAAACAAAGCAAGATCTTTTTGGGTTTTTCAAATAGTTCAAACAAAGCAAAAAGGGAAAAGCAAACCAAGGAAAAAAATAAGAAGCAAACCAAAGAGAAACAACAGAAATATTTTTGGTCTTTTTGTGTTTTTAGAAAGCAAAAGCAAAGAAGAACGAAAACTAAAAAGAGAACGAAAACATGAATATACAAAGTACCGACACAACATGATATGAAGATGAGTGCGGTGTCGGCGTACCTCCCCCCAAGCTTAGGCTTTTGGCCTAAGTGGGTATCAATCCATATATGAATAGGGGTTCCAAGCGGGCGGATCTTGGTAAGAATGGTCGTAGCTGGGCCCATGAGAAGAAGAGGAAGCTCCCCAATCATAAGCGGGCTGCTGATATGAAGACTCTCCCTCATTCGAGGGCTGGACCGAATCATCCGCGACCTCCCTTCTAGTGTCCTGCTCCTGTTGGGAGAGCTCTCCCAAGTACGTGTCAAGCTCCTCCTAAGTGAGGGACCATCCTTCCCTGTTATCAAGGTTAAACAAAACAGGTGCAAGCAAAAGAACAACACGCTCAGACTTGCTCTTTCTCCAACCAGCTTTGAGAAAGGTTATTTCATAAGATAACTCACTCAAACTAGCCCACGAGGAAATAAATTTATGCGGTATCATGGAATTAAAATCAAGCCTCTCTATGGGAAACTATAGGTCTAGATGATGAGGCACTAAACCATGCAATGCTAGCAAACGAGAAGCAATGAGGCCTCCACAAATTCCACCTTTCTCATGGTTAGCAGCAAGACAGAAAGCTATCAAAGCACCCAAGTTGTAAGACCTATCTCGTCTAAGAGCAGCAGAGATAAATGCTAAATCAAACGAAGATAACTTATTGGCATTTTTCCTAGCAAGAACACACTTGGCAATAAAGTAGGCAAAGTAGGGAATGGAGGGAAGATGAATGTTACGGATTTTTCCACTCTCCTTCGAGAAGCTACTCCCTTAACAAATTTCTGCATATAAATCCATGAGTGGTTCCGGTCTCTCTTTAATCTTCCTACATGATCCCCATTGAGGTACCTTAATAGCTGCACAAAAATCATCAAGAGAAAGGTTGACAGCAATATTATAAATTTTGTAATAGACCATGGGGTTAGGCAAAGAGTGACTAAATTGGAAATCCTGCACCACATACATGGTTAGCTTCACAAATTGACAAGGTTCATCTTCCAAAAAGTGCTCTAACCCTGCATTAGAAACCAAAGTGTGGAAATCTTGTAGAATTCCTGCAGCTCTCATGAACTCAGGGCATGGATAAATGGAGGGAAAAACATCCTCCTCCCGGTGGACCTTCATGACCTCAGGCACCCAAAGCTCATGTTGGTTTAGGTGGTGTTCACTCATCTTCTATTCTGAAATTTAAACACCTATTAAACAAGTGATTGCAAAGTAAATATAATGTAGGATTCTACTCATAGGGACTTGCAAGAGGCCTAAACATGCATCAAAACTATATCTCTAAGCATCAAACAAGCTTATAAGCTCTCATAACCAGTCACCTATAGTAGAAAAATACTCAACATATAATCCACTAAACACAAATCTACTTGGACAAGGGGAGGAGTCACATACCAGGGAACAAATGCTCCAAATTTCAGCAAGAAAGATGGGCTGAGCAAGGAGATCGAAAAAAATCGAGAGCAAGCACAAGAAGAACGCGATTTTGAGCAAAGAACTGGAGCTTACTCGGGAGAGAGAAGAAAGTGGCAGGTGAGAGAGTTAGTGGGGGGCAGGGGTGGCCCACACTAGGGCATGGCGCCACCCAGGGCTGGCCGCACCACCATGTGGTGTGCCTGCCTGGTGGGCCCCCCTGGTACCTCCCAGGTACTCCTCTGCCCCTTTTTTTACGTAAAAAATTAATATGAATTTTCTGGAATTTTTCGAGACACTTTATTTTTGGGCATTTTTCAGAAATAGAAGAATGATTTTTCTGACAGACAGATTTTTTCTTTTTGAAACAAGATGCATAGACAAAACAAGGCTAGATCTACAGAAGTTCTATCATGCAAGCAACTAACAACACAAAGAAAACTAAATGAAAGCAAAAACTAAAACGCAAAGGATAGAAATAAACGGAGATAATCATAATGAAAACATTGTTTTGTTCAATGGAATCCTTTTGTTAGCAAGGTTGATCAAGTCTTGCTACCAAAACAATTGCATATGAGACAAAACTTTGTACTCCACTAATGATTATATTACCTTAACCTTGATAGTAATGGTCCCAATCATAATAGTTTCAAATTTTTCTCTTGGTATGGGACAATATATTTCTCCAACTTGAATGCCTTCAACATGTTCAATTGAATTCAAACCATAAGTCCTTTCAATCTTCTTGGGGAAATAGACAGTATGTTCCTTGTCATTAACATTGAAGGTCACCTTTCCTTGACTACAATTAATAACATCTCCTGTGGTATTAAGAAAAGGTCTCCCTAGAATAATAGACATATTATCATCTTCAGGCATTTCAAGCACAACAAAATCAGTTAATATCAAGCAATTGTGAGCCACCTGAACAGGTACATCCTCACATATACCCACAGGAATGGTGGTAGATTTATCATCCATTTGCAAAGATATATCAGTTGGTATCAATTTTTCAAGCTGAAGCCTCTTATAGAGAGAGAACGGCATAACACTAACTCCAGCTCCCAGATCACACAAAGCAGTTGTAACATAACTGTTCTTAATAGAGTAAGGGATAGTTGGAATCCCTGGGTCTCCAAGTTTCTTAGGAACCTTACCATTGAAGGAATAATTAGCAAGCAAAGTAGAAATTTCTTCATTAGGGATCTTCCTTTTATTCGAGACAATGTCCTTCATATACTTTGAGTAAGGAGGCAATTTAATAGCATCAGTCAAAGGAATTTGCAAAAATAAAGGCTTCATCCACTCACAAAACTCATTATAGTGTTCATCTTCCTTTGACTTGTGTTTCTTATCAGGGAATGGCATAGGTTTTTGGACCCAAGGCTCTCTTTCACTACCATGTTTCTTAGCAATAAAATCTTCTTTGGTGTATTTAGTATTCTTAGTGTGGTTTTCAGGTTCTTCTTCAACTTTTTCTTCATTAGGAACAACATTTTCTTCATTACCACTTTCTGTTTCAGCATCAGAGATAGATATACTATTAGGATCTATAGCAGGTTCAGAGGGTTCTACAACAGTTTTATGTTTCTTTTTCCTTTTCTTACGAGTAGAACCACCATTTTCAGCTTGTTGAGAATCCTGCTCAATTCTTTTGGGATGCCCCTCAGGATATAGAGGATCCTAGGTAGCAGCTCCACGTCTAGTTCTAATTTCATAAGCATGTTTTTCTTTAGCAACATTAACTAGCAAGTCGTTTTGCACTTTAACGAGTTGATCTATTTGAGTTTGAACCATTTGAAAATGTTTAACAATCTTTTTAACATCATTAGAGGTTCTTTCTACAATATCTTTCTACTCAACAATAGCTCTAGTGTTTTCCGTCTACAACGAGTTGATCCTAGGTTCTTTCTACAATATCATTAGATGATTTTGCACCCTTTTAAGCATTGATCAGGAGGTTTCGAGTAAGGGATATCACCTTCATAAAAGTGTTGGAGAGAGTGTACCTCAATAGTGGGTAGGGAATAGGCTTACATTTCTTGACATCTGCAGCTTTAATTCCCTTCTCCTTAAGACATTTCTTAGCTTCCTTCATCACTTCATCATTTAATTCAATAACTCCCCTCTTCTTTGATGTTGGATTAGGCACAGGAATAGATGGTTCAGGTACAATTACTTCAGGTATAGCTTGTTTAGGAGGAGTCCAATCTTCATAATTCTTGCTTATTTTAGCCATTAATTCCTCAGCTTCCTTTGGAGTCCTATTCCTGAAAACACAATCAGCACAATTATCTAGGTATGTCGTAGATTCCTCGGTTAGTCCATTATAAAATATATCAAGAAGCACATTCTTAGGTAATGGACTTCCAGCCTGTGCATGAATCAAAGCACAAAACCTTGCCCAAGATTTGGGCAATACCTCCTTTTCTCCCTATTTAAAATCAAAAAGTTCCTGCAAAATAACATGTCTAGCATTGGGAGGAAAATATTTCTGCAGGAAAGTACTAATCAAGCACTCAGGGCTATCAATAGATCCAGAAGGTAAATTACGAAACCAAGTTTTAGCTTCTCCTTTCAGTGAAAAGGGAAAAATCTTAGCAACAAAGTAAGTACGCATCTTAATATCATCAGAAAATATGCCACTCATGGTAGAAAGTTCATTCATATGAGCTACCGCACTTTCATTCTTAGTCCCACAAAAAGGTTCTTTCTCGACAATAGCTATGTAAGATAGATCGAGAGAGAAATCATAATCTTCATCTATAATGTTTATGGGAGAAGCAACAAACTTAGCAGCATGATATAATTTCGGTCTAATAGTACGCTTCTCAAGGAGACTCTTAGTAGCGCTCCTATCATGGGTGTTCTTACATTCTTTAATAAACTCATCGGTCATCTCAACATAACCATCTTCAATATCATAACTCTCACTAGACTCAGGTGAGCTAACAGGTGCGGTAGTGTCTTCATTAGGAGTTTTGGTATTTCCAGCTATAGTTCTAGCAATCGTAGCATCTAGGAAAGGACCTAATGAACCACTCTTATCGAGCACAGTAGAAGAAACATCATAAGCATCAGAAGTTTCAGATTCAGCAGTAGTAGCAGTGTGTGTAGCATGTGTATGTGGTGGTGTAAGGAACTTACTCAAAACAGACGGTGAATCAAGAGCAATAGAGGTGTTCAGAACCGTACCTCTTCTTGTAGTGGATGGTAAAATAGGAACCTTGCCATCACGAGACTTACCCATGATGGATGGATAGCAGTGAACAATAGAGAATCCAAGTAAACTTGATAAATAAAGCTATGCTCCCCGGCAACGGCGCCAGAAAATAGTCTTGATGACCCACAAGTATAGGGGGTGTATCGCAGTATTTTTGAGGGAAGTGAAACCCAATTTATTGATTCGACACAAGGGGAGCCAAATAATATTTATAAGCCTTAACAACTGAGTTGTCAATTTAGCTGCACCTGGAAACAATCTTGCTCACAGCAGTTTATCAGTAGCAACAGTTTTGTAGTAGGAATAGTAAAGTAGTAGCAGTAGTAAAGCAAAGACGACAGTAACAAAAACAGTAAATAGTGGGATTCGAGTGTGGTAGGCATAGGGATGGATGGACAGGTGTTGCATGGACAAGACAATTCACATAGCAATCAGAACATAGGGAAATTGCAGATAAATAAGATAAAGCATCCAAGTACTAGACAATCCTAGGCATGTGTTCCATATATAGTCATACGTGCTCGCAATGAGAACTTGCACAACATCTTTTGTCCTACCAGCCCGTTTGCAGCGGGGCCTCTAGGGAACTACTGGCAATTAAGGTGCTCCTTTTAATAGAGCACCGGAGCAAAGCATTAACACTCCATGAACACATGTGATCCTCACATCAAAGCCTTTCCCTTCCGGTTATCCTGATTTCTGTCACTTCAGGGCCATAAGTTCCAGACAACAACGTGTGTATACAACTTGCAGATAAGACCAAGAACAATACTATCATAATGAATCAATAACATGTTCAGATCTGAAATCATGGCACTCGGTCCCTAGTGACAAGCATTAAGCACAACAAGTCGCAACAAAGTCATAAAGCACTAATAAAAGATACTAGGCACCATGCCCTAACAATCTGATGCCATTACATGAACGATCTCATCCAATCCCTACCATCCCCATAGCCTACAGCGGGGGATTACTCACTCATAGATGGGGGAAACATGGATGGTCGATGGTGATGATGATGGCGATGATCTCCTCCAATTCCCCGTCCTGACAGGGTGCCAGAACGGAGTTTCGGGTCCTGTTTAGTGGAATCTGGTGGTGGCAGCAGAGCAGAACTCCTTCTGGAAAAACGTCGAACCCCCCGGAGTTTTTAGGTCAGAAGGCTCCTTATAGGCGAAGAGAGAGGCCGAGGGGGTGCCTGGGGGGCCCACACCACCCCCTGGCGCAGCCTGGCCTGGCCCACGCCACCAGGTGGTGTGGCCACCCCGGCTCTTCTCCGTCTCGTATTCTGGCTCCTGGAGTCTTCAGGTGAAATAGGATTTTTGGCATATTTTCCGGGATTTTTCTTGATAGTTGGTTTTCTGCACAAAAAGCAGACACCAAGGCAATTCTGCTGAAAACAACGTAAGTCCTCATTAGTTGCATCCAAATCACACAAGTTTAGAGGAGAAACAATAGCAAAAGTGTTCGAGAAAGTAGATACGTTTTGGACGTATCACAAATCTAGAGAAGATTCTCTCTTTGATAATTCGTTCCCTTTTGGACCTCTTTTTGCCTCCGATCAGGTCGCAAATCTAGACCAGCAAATCACACCAGGCAGAATACATTCATTCAGAAAACAAAACAAATGTAGATATAGCTGTGCATAGCTAAATAGGATATAGCGATAGAAAGTAGGTTGCTTAACGAGGTTCGATGCATTCAGCCAGAAATAGGATGCAAGCAAAATATAGAAAATCAAAAGAAGCTGCTTAGCAGCAGCAGCCGCCACAGCAGCAAGTACATTCAGGGAGACATCTGACCCGTTCATTCGCCAGCGCCTCCGCCACTTCTTGCTGCCCAGTCCCTTGATCCTGGGGTGCTTGGGATTGATTGGAGGAATGCGACCCTCTTTGATGGCCAACTGCTAGAGGTTTCGGAGGTGAATGCCGAGAGCCCGGTGTTCAGCGATGTAGGCGTTGATTTTCACAGTCTCGCGCTCGCCGCCTTTGTTGATGCCGGAGCCCGTGGCCTCTGCATGCTTCATTAAGGAGATGATGTCGGTGCCGCCGGCGAGAGTCACACAGCAGAAGTTGATCCCCTTGCAGAAGGGGCTGCGCCAAGGGCCGCCCCTGAAGAAGGCGTCGTACTGGCCGACCCGCAGCCTCCTCAGCACCTGACGAGTCTTGGTGTGTATGGACTCGTCATCGCTGCAGACGTCGCTGCCGGAAACCTATTGGAAGAAAAGGAAATGGGGGAGTAGATGATGTAAGAAGATCGAGCAATCGAAATGCGAACAAGCGAATCCTAATAAACCAAGATCTAGCATCCAACGATGGGAACGATAGAATAACCAGGGGAGGGGAGCAAACCCTAGTTACCTCCGACCATGGGTCGTCGATGCCGGTGTCGTAGGGGTTCAACGGAGCAATGTACTTATCTGGATCATAGGTGCCCAAGAAGTGCTTGATCTGCCTGTGATGGGCGGGGGCCTCCTCGCCAGTGGGGGGCTCCTCTTCGGCGGCTCCGGCGATAGCGGGGACAGGGGCCTGGACAGGAACAGCGGCTGCCATCGATGCCTCGACTGGGGCCTGGACAGGGACGGCAGCCGCTTTCAATGCGTCGAGGGGGACCGGCGAGGAGACGGGGGCCTCCTCGCTGGTGGCCACGAAGGCGACGATGGCCACCTTATCCTCCTCGGCCATCACCGGCATGGACGGGGTATTCTCGGGAGTTTGCGGATGCTGGTGGGACAGTGGAGAGGGTTGCGTGGGGACAGTGAGCGAGAGTGGGAGTGGGTGTCCGGAGAGGGGCTCTATAGTTAAGGTGGATGGAAGCAAGGCACGTTTCGTTGCACCACCGTGCAACGCGCCACGTAGTTTACTGCACCGTGCACCGCGACACGCGCACGGTACGTCACGTTTTTTCCCAGGCCATGCGTGGTAGTTCTGTATTGAGCCGCATGCAAAGGGCGCATACACAATTTCTATGTACGAAGTTTGACACTGCCCTAAAATTGGCGATTGAGAGCCGCTGCGTAAAAAATGGGATATGTCTTATTAAAATCAAGTGGCAATAAATTGCAGCTGTCCATCGATGACCGTTCACTCGAAGACGCATCCGTTGTGGCGTAGTAGTAGCAGTAGTAGGCTTTTCAGACTTTATTAAACATGAAATGACCGCTCGACGACTTTTTCCATGGACGGCATCGTATTCCTTATTGTAGAAGTCTTGCTGAGGGAGACGTCCGTGCTGTCTCACGCTGTACTGTGAAGGGCATGACGTGTGCAACGATCATCGTTCGATTGAACAGAATCAATGGTTGGTGTGCACGATCTGCGTGACAACTGTGACAACCAATCAGGGAGTAGCAAACAGGGTGATCACAGGTTTGTGCATCTACGAAAGATAGAGAGAGGGGGCAAAACTGAGTAGTACCACATAAAACCAAGGGCAAAATTGAGTAGTATAAAAATGGAAAGTGAGTGTCTTGTACAATGAAATACATCAGGGCATACATCAAATTATGCCAAGATAGATCCACTAGAGTCATTGCATGTGTGTTCTTCTCACAAACCATATCATGAACCACACCCAGTGTCATTGCATGTGTGTTCTTCTCATTAACCACACATGGATCCACCAGTGTCATTGCATGTCTGCTCTTTTCATGAACCACAGTTAGAGTCATTGCATGTGTGATCCTCTCACAGACCACACATGGATCCACTAGTGCCATTGGATGTTTGTTCTTCTCATGAACCACAGCTAGAGTCATTGGATGTGTGTTCTTTCCATGAACCACAGCTAGAGTCCTTGCATGTGTGTTCTTCTCACAAACCACATAAGGATACACCAGTGTCATTGCATGTGTGTTCTTCTCATGAACCAAAGCTAGAGTCATTACATGTGTGTTCTTCTCACAAACCATATCATGAACCACACCCAGTGTCATTGCATGTCTGTTCTTCTCATTAACCACACATGGATCCACCAGTGTCATTGCATGTCTGCTCTTTTCATCAACCATAGTTAGAGTCATTGCATGTCTGTTCCTTTCACAAACCACATATCACCAGTGTCATTGCATGTGTGTTCTTCTCACATACCATACATGGATCCACCAGTGTCATTCCATGTGTGTCCTTCTCACAAACCACATATCGATCCACCAGTGTTATTGCATGTGTGTTCTTTTCACAGACCACGTAAGGATCCACCAGTGTCATTGCATGTGTGTTCCTCTCATAGACCACGTAAGGACCCACCGGTGTCATCGCATGTCTGCTCTTTTCATAAACCACAGTTAGAGTCATTGCATGTGTGTTCTTCTCATAAACCATAGCTATAGTCCTTGCATGTGTGTTCTTCTCAGAAACCATATCATGAACCACACCCAGTGTCATTGCATGTGTGTTCTTCTCATTAACCACACATGGATCCACTAGTGTCATTGCATGTCTTCTCTTTTCATGAACCACAGTTAGAGTCATTGCATGTCTGTTCCTTTCACAAACCACATATCACCAGTGGCATTGCATGTGTGTTCTTCTCACAGACCACACATGGATCCACCAGTGTCATTGCATGTGTGTCCTTCTCACAAACCACAGATGGATCCACCAGTGTCATTGCATGCGGGTTCTTTTCACAGACCACATAAGGATCCACCGGTGTCATTGCATGTGTGTTCCTCTCATAGACCACGTAAGGATCCACCGGTGTCATTGGATGTGTGCTCTTTTCATGAACCACAGTTAGAGTCATTGCATGTGTGTTCTTATCATTAACCATAGCTAGAATCCTTGCATGTGTGTTCTTCTCACAAACCATATCATGAACCACACCTAGTGTCATTGCATGCGTGTTCTTCTCATTAACCAAACATGGATCCACCAGTGTCATTGCATGTCTGCTCTTTTCATGAACCACAGTTAGTGTCATTGCGTGTATGTTCCTCTCATAGATAACACATGGATCCACCGGTATCATCGCATGTCTGCCCTTTTCATGAACCACAGTTAGAGTCATTCCATGTGTGTTCTTCTCATGAACCACAACTAGAGTCCTTGCATGTGTGTTCTTCTCACAAACCATATCATGAACCACACCCTGTGTCATTGCATGTGTGTTCTTCTCATTAACCACATATGGATTCACCAGTGTCATTGCATGTCTGCTCTTTTCATGAACCATAGTTAGAGTCATTGCATGTCTGTTCTTTTCACAAACCACATATGGATCCACCGGTGTCATCGGATGTCTGCTCTTTTCATGAACCACAGTTAGAGTCATTGGATGTGTGTTCTTCTCATGAACCACACCTAGAGTCATTGCATGTGTGTTCTTCTCACAAAACATATCATGAACCACACCCAGTGTCATTGCATGTGTGTTCTTCTCATTAACCACACATGGATCCACAAGTGTCATTACATGTCTCCGCTTTTCATGAACCACAGTTAGAGTCAGTGCATGTCTGTTCTTTTCACAAACTACATATCACTAGTGTCATTGCATGTGTGTTCTTCCCACAAACCACACATGGATCCACCAGTGTCATTGCATGTGTGTCCTTCTCACAAACAACATATGGATCCACCAGTGTCATTGCATGTGTGTTCCTCTCATAGACCACGTAAGGACCCACCGGTGTCATCGCATGTCTGCTCTTTTCATCAACCACAGTTAGAGTCATTGCATGTGTGTTCTTCTCATGAACCATAGCTAGAGTCCTTGCATGTGTGTTCTTCTCAGAAACCATATCATGAACCACACCCAGTGTCATTGCATGTGTGTTCTTCTCATTAACCACACATGGATCCACCAGTGTCATTGCATGTCTGCTCTTTTCATGAACCACAGTTAGAGTCATTCCATGTCTGTTCCTTTCACAAACCACATATCACCAGTGTCATTGCATGTGTATTCTTCTCAGAGACCACACATGGATCCACCAGTGTCATTGCATGTGTGTCCTTCTCACAAACCACAGATGGATCCACCAGTGTCATTGTATGCGTGTTCTTTTCACAGACCACATAAGGATCCACTGGTGTCATTGCATGTGTGTTCCTCTCGTAGACCACGTAAGGATCCACCGGTGTCATTGGATGTGTGCTCTTTTCATGAACCACAGTTAGAGTCATTGCATGTGTGTTCTTATCATTAACCATAGCTAGAATCCTTGCATGTGTGTTCTTCTCACAAACCATATCATGAACCACACCCAGTGTCATTGCATGTGTGTTCTTCTCATTAACCAAACATGGATCCACCAGTGTCATTGCATGTCTGCTCTTTTCATGAACCACAGTTAGAGTCATTGCATGTATGTTCCTCTCATAGACCACACATGGATCCACCGGTGTCATCGTATGTCTGCTCTTTTCATGAACCACAGTTAGAGTCATTGCATGTGCGTTCTTCTCATGAACCACACCTAGAGTCATTGCATGTGTGTTCTTCTCGTGAACCACAGCTAGAGTCATTGCATGTGCGTTCTTCTCGTGAACCACAGCTAGAGTCCTTGCATGTGTGTTCTTCTCACAAAACATATCATGAACCACACCCAGTGTCATTGCATGTGTGTTCTTCTCATTAACCACACATGGATCCACCAGTATCATTGCATCTCTGCTCTTTTCAAGAACCATAGTTAGAGTCATTGCATGTCTGTTCTTTTCACAAACTACATATCACCAGTGTCATTGCGTGTGTGTTCTTCCCACAAACCACACATGGATCCACCAGTGTCATTGCATGTGTGTCCTTCTCACAAACAACATATGGATCCACCAGTGTCATTGCATGTGTGTTCTTTTCACAGACCACATATGGATCCACCAGTGTCATTCCATGTGTATTCTTCTCACAGACCACGTAAGGATCCACCGGTGTCATTGCATGTGTGTTCCTCTCATAGACCACACATGGATCCACCGGTGTCATCGCATGTGTGCTCGTTTCATGAACCACAGTTAGAGTCATTGTGTGTGTTCTTCTCATGAACCACAGCTAGAGTCATTGCATGTGTGTTCTTCTCACAAACCATATCATGAACCACACCCAGTGGCATTGCATCTGTGTTCTTCTCATTAACTACACATGGATCCACCAGTGTTATTGCATGTCTGCTCTTTTCATGAACCACAGTTAGAGTCATTGCATGTCTGTTCTTTTCACAAACCACATATCACCAGTGTCATTGCATGTGTGTTCTTCCCACAGACCACACATGGATCCACCAGTGTCATTGCATGTGTGTCTTTCTCACATACCACATATGGATCCACTGGTGTCATTGCATGTGTGTTCTTCTCATAGACCACGTAAGGATCCACCGGTGTCATTGCATGTGTGTTCCTCTCATAGACCACACATGGATCCACCGGTGTCATCGCATGTCTGCTCTTTTCATGAACCACAATTAGAGTCATTGCATATGTGTTCTTCTCATGAACCACAGCTAGAGTCTTTGCATGTGTGTTCATCTCACAAACCATACCATGAACCACACCCAGTGTCATTGCATGTGTGTTCTTCTCATTAACCACACATGGATCCACCAGTGCCATTGCATGTCTACTCTTTTCATGAACCACAGTTAGAGTCATTGCATGTCTGTTCTTTTCACAAACCACATATGGATCCACCAGGGTCATCGCACGTCTGCTCTTTTCATGAACCACAGTTAGAGTCATTTCATGTGTGTTCTTCTCATGAACCACAACTAGAGTCATTGCATGTGTGTTCTTCTCACAAACCATATCATGAACCACACCTAGTGTCATTGCATGTGTGTTCTTCTCATTAACCACACATGGATCCACCAGTGTCATTGCATGTCTGCTCTTTTCATGAACCATAGTTAGAGTCATTGCATGTCTGTTCTTTTCACAAACCACATATCACCAGTGTCATAGCATGTGTGTTCTTCCCACAGACCACACATGGATCCACCAGTGTCATTGCATGTGTGTCCTTCTTACAAACCACATATGGATCCACTAGTGTCATTGGATGTGTGTTCCTCTCATAGACCACACAAGGATCCATGATGTCATCGCATGTTGCTCTTTCATGAACCACAATTAGAGTCATTGCATGTGTGTTCTTCTCATGAACCACAGCTAGAGTCATTGCATGTGTATTCTTCTCACAAAACATATCATGAACCACAGATAGTGTCATTCAATGTGTGTTCTTCTCATTAACCACACATGGATCCACCAGTGTCATTGCATGTCTTCTCTTTTCATGAACCACGGTTAGAGTCATTGCATGTCTGTTCCTTTCACAAACCACATATTACCAGCTTCATTGCATGTGTGTTCTTCTCACAGACCACACATGGATCCACCAGTGTCATTGCATGTGTGTCCTTCTCACAAACCACAGATGGATCCACCAGTGTCATTGCATGTGTGTTCTTTTCCTCGATCACATAAGGATCCACCGGTGTCATTGCATGTGTGTTCCTCTCATAGACCACGTAAGGATCCACCAGTGTCATTGGATGTGTGCTCTTTTCATGAACCACAGTTAGATTCATTGCATGTGTGTTCTTCTCGTGAACCACAGCTAGAGTCCTTGCATGTGTGTTCTTCTCAGAAACCATATCATGAACCACACCCAGTGTCATTGCATGTATGTTCTTCTCATTAACCACACATGGATCCACCAGTGTCATTGCATGTCTGCTCATTTCATGAACCACAGTTAGAGTCATTGCATGCCTGCTCCTTTCGCAAAACACATATCACCAGTGTCATTGCATGTGTGTTCTTCTCACAGACCACACATGGATCCACCAGTGTCATTGCATGTGTGTTCTTCTCACAAACCACAGATGCATCCACCAGTCTCATTGCATGTGTGTTCTTTTTATAGACCACATAAGGATCCGCCGGTGTCATTGCATTTGTGTTCCTCTCATAGACCACGTAAGGATCCAACGGTGTCATTGGATGTGTGCTCTTTTCATGAACCACAGTTAGAGTCATTTCATGTGTGTTCTTCTCATGAACCACAACTAGAGTCATTGCATGTGTGTTCTTCTGACAAACCATATCATGAACCACACCCAGTGTCATTGCATGTGTGTTCTTCTCATTAACCGCACGTGGATCCACCAGTGCCATTGCATGTCTACTCTTTTCATGAACCACAGTTAGAGTCATTCCATGTCTGTTCCTTTCACAAACCATATATCACCAGTGTCATTGCACGTGTGTTCTTCCCATAGACCACACATGGATCCACCAGTGTCATTGCATGTGTGTTCTTCTCACAAACCACGTAAGGATCCACCGGTGTCATTTTATGTGTGTTCCTCTCATAGACCACACATGGATCCACCGGTGTCATCGCATGTCTGCTCTTTTCATGAACCACAGTTAGAGTCATTGCATGTGTGTTCTTCTCATGAACCACATCTAGAGTCCCTGCATGTGTGTTCTTCTCACAAACCATATGATGAACCACACCTAGTGTCATTGCATTGTGTTCTTCTCATTCACCACATATGGATTCACCAGTGTCATTGCTTGTCTGCTCTTTTCATGAACCACAGTTAGAGTCATTGCATGTCTTTTCTTTTCACAAACCACATATGGATCCACCGGTGTCACCGCATGTCTGCTCTTTTCATGAACCATAGTTAGATTCATTGCATGTTTGTTCCTCTCATAGACCACAGATGGATCCACCGGTGTCATCGCATGTCTGCTCTTTTCATGAACCACAGTTAGAGTCATTGCATGTGTGTTCTTCTCATGAACCACACCTAGAGTCATTGCATGTGTGTTCTTCTGACAAACCATATCATGAACCACACCCAGTGTCATTGCATGTGTGTTCTTCTCATTAACCGCACGTGGATCCACCAGTGTCATTGCATGTCTGCTCTTTTCATAAACCTCAGTTAGAGTCATTGCATGTCTATTCTTTTCACAAACTACATATCACTAGTGTCATTGCATGTGTGTTCTTCCCACAAACCACATATGGATCCACCAGTGTCCTTGCATGTGTGTTCTTTTCACAGACCACATATGGATCCACCAGTGTCATTCCATGTGTATTCTTCTCACAGACCACGTAAGGATCCATCGGTGTCACTGCATGTGTGTTCCTCTCATAGACCACACATGGATCCACCGGTGTCATCGCATTTCTGCTCTTTTCATGAACCACAGTTAGAGTCATTGCATGTGTGTTCTTCTCATGAACTACAGCTAGAGTCATTGCATGTGTGTTCTTCTCACAAACCATATCATGAACCACAGTTAGAGTCATTGCATGTGTGTTCTTCTCATTAACCACACATGGATCCACCAGTGTCATTGCATGTCTGCTCTTTTCATGAACCATAGTTAGAGTCATTGCATGTCTGTTCTTTTCACAAACCACATATCACCAGTGTCATTGCATGTGTGTTCTTCCCACAGACCACACATGGATCCACCAGTGTCATTGCATGTGTGTCCTTCTCACATACCACATATGGATCCACCAGTGTCATTGCATGTGTGTTCTTCTCCTAGACCACGTAAGGAACCACCGGTGTCATTGCATGTGTGTTCCTCTCATAGACCACACATGGATGCACCGGTGTCATCACATGTCTGCTCTTTTCATGAACTACAGTTAGAGTCATTGCATGTGTGTTCTTCTCATGAACCACAGCTAGAGTCCTTGCATGTGTGTTCTTCTCATAAACCCTATAATGAACCACAACCAGTGTCATTGCATGTGTGTTCTTCTGATGAACCACACATGGATCCACTAGTGTCATTGCATGTCTGCTCTTTTCATGAACCATAGTTAGAGTCATTGCATGTCTATTCTTTTCACAAACCACATATGGATCCACCAGTGTCATCGCATGTCTGCTCTTTTCATGAACTACAGTTAGAGTCATTTCATGTGTGTTCATCTCATGAACCACAGCTAGAGTCATTGCATGTGTGTTCTTCTCACAAACCATATCATGAACCACACCTAGTGTCATTGCATGTGTGTTCTTCTCATTAACCACACATGGATCCACCAGTGTCATTGCATGTCTGCTCTTTTCATGAACCATAGTTAGAGTCATTGCATGTCTGTTCTTTTCACAAACCACATATCACCAGTGTCATAGCATGTGTGTTCTTCCCACAGACCACACATGGATCCACCAGTGTCATTGCATGTGTGTCCTTCCCATGAACCACAGATGGATCCACCAGTGTCATTGCATGTGTGTCCTTACAAACCACATATGGATCCACTAGTGTCATTGGATGTGTGTTCCTCTCATAGACCACACAAGGATCCACCGATGTCATCGCATGTCTTCTCTTTTCATGAACCACAATTAGAGTCATTGCATGTGTGTTCTTCTCATGAACCACAGCAAGAGTCATTGCATGTGTGTTCTTCTCATAAACCATATCATGAACCACAGATAGTGTCATTCAATGTGTGTTCTTCTCATTAACCACACATGGATCCACCAGTGTCATTGCATGTCTTCTCTTTTCATGAACCACTGTTAGAGTCATTGCATGTCTGTTCCTTTCACAAACCACATATTACCAGCTTCATTGCATGTGTGTTCTTCTCACAGACCACACATGGATCCACCAGTGTCATTGCATGTGTGTCCTTCTCACAAACCACAGATGGATCCACCAGTGTCATTGCATGTGTGTTCTTTTCCTCGATCACATAAGGATCCACCGGTGTCATTGCATGTGTGTTCCTCTCATAGACCACGTAAGGATCCACCGGTGTCATTGGCTGTGTGCTCTTTTCATGAACCATAGTTAGATTCATTGCATGTGTGTTCTTCTCGTGAACCACAGCTAGAGTCCTTGCATGTGTGTTCTTCTCAGAAACCATATCATGAACCACACCCAGTGTCATTGCATGTGTGTTCTTCTCATTAACCACACATGGATCCACCAGTGTCATTGCATGTCTCCTCTTTTCATGAAGCACAGTTTGAGTCATTGCATGTCTGTTCCTTTCGCAAACCACATATCACCAGTGTCATTGCATTTGTGTTCTTCTCACAGACCACACATGGATCCACCAGTGTCATTGCATGTGTGTTCTTCTCACAAACCACAGATGCATCCACCAGTCTCATTGCATGTGTGTTCTTTTGACAGACCACATAAGGATCCACCGGTGTCATTGCATTTGTGTTCCTCTCATAGACCATGTAAGGATCCAACGGTGTCATTGGATGTGTGCTCTTTTCATGAACCACAGTTAGAGTCATTGCATGTGTTTTCTTCTCATGAACCATAGCTAGAATTCTTGCACGTGTGTTCTTCTCACAAACCATCTCATGAACCACACCCAGTGTCATTGCATGTGTGTTCTTCTCATTAACCACACATGGATCTACCAGTGTCATTGCATGTCTGCTCTTTTCATGAACCACAGTTAGAGTCATTGCATGTCTGTTCCTCTCATAGACCACACATGGATCCACCGGTGTCATCGCATGTCTACTCTTTTCATGAACCACAGTTAGAGTCATTGCATGTGTGTTCTTCTCATGAACCACAACTAGAGTCATTGCATGTGTGTTCTTCTCACAAACCATATCATGAACCACACCCAGTGTCATTGCATGTGTGTTCTTATCATTAACCACACATGGATCCACCAGTGTCATTGCATGTCTACTCTTTTCATGAACCACAGTTAGAGTCATTGCATGTCTGTTCCTTTCACAAACCATATATCACCAGTGTCATTGCACGTGTGTTCTTCCCACAGACCACACATGGATCCACCAGTGTCATTGCATGTGTGTTCTTCTCACAGACCACATAAGGATCCACCGGTGTCATTTTATGTGTGTTCCTCTCATAGACCACACATGGATCCACCGGTGTCATCGCATGTCTGCTCTTTTCATAAACCACAGTTAGAGTCATTGCATGTGTGTTCTTCTAATGAACCACATCTAGAGTCCCTGCATGTGTGTTCTTCTCACAAACCATATGATGAACCACACCTAGTGTCATTGCATTGTGTTCTTCTCATTCACCACATATGGATTCACTAGTGTCATTGCTTGTCTGCTCTTTTCATGAACCACAGTTAGAGTCATTGCATGTCTTTTCTTTTCACAAACCACATATGGATCCACCGGTGTCACCGCATGTCTGGTCTTTTCATGAACCACAGTTAGAGTCATTGCATGTTTGTTCCTCTCATAGACCACAGATGGATCCACCGGTGTCATCGCATGTCTGCTCTTTTCATGAACCACAGTTAGAGTCATTGCATGTGTGTTCTTCTCATGAACCACACCTAGAGTCATTGCATGTGTGTTCTTCTGACAAACCATATCATGAACCACACCAAGTGTCATTGCATGTGTGTTCTTGTCATTAACCACACGTGGATCCACCAGTGTCATTGCATGTCTGCTCTTTTCATAAACCTCAGTTAGAGTCATTGCATGTCTGTTCTTTTCACAAACTACATATCTCTAGTGTCATTGCATGTGTGTTCTTCCCACAAACCACATATGGATCCACCAGTGTCATTGCATGTGTGTTTTTTCACAGACCACATATGGATCCACCAGTGTCATTCCATGTGTATTCTTCTCACAGACCACGTAAGGATCCATCGGTGTCACTGCATGTGTGTTCCTCTCATAGACCACACATGGATCCACCGGTGTCATCGCATTTCTGCTCTTTTCATGAACCACAGTTAGAGTCATTGCATGTGTGTTCTTCTCATGAACTACAGCTAGAGTCATTGCATGTGTGTTCTTCTCACAAACCATATCATGAACCACAGTTAGAGTCATTGCATGTGTGTTCTTCTCATTAACCACACATGGATCCACCAGTGTCATTGCATGTCTGCTCTTTTCATGAACCATAGTTAGAGTCATTGCATGTCTGTTCTTTTCACAAACCACATATCACCAGTGTCATTCAATGTGTGTTCTTCCCACAGACCACACATGGATCCACCAGTGTCATTGCATGTGTGTCCTTCTCACATACCACATATGGATCCACCAGTGTCATTGCATGTGTGTTCTTCTCCTAGACCACGTAAGGATCCACCGGTGTCATTGCATGTGTGTTCCTCTCATAGACCACACATGGATGCACCGGTGTCATCGCATGTCTGCTCTTTTCATGAACTACAGTTAGAGTCATTGCATGTGTGTTCTTCTCATGAACCACAGCTAGAGTCCTTGCATGTGTGTTCTTCTCATAAACCATATAATGAACCACACCCAATGTCATTGCATGTGTGTTCTTCTGATGAACCACACATGGATCCACTAGTGTCATTGCATGTCTGCTCTTTTCATGAACCACAGTTAGAGTCATTGCATGTCTGTTCTTTTCACAAACCACATATGGATCCACCAGTGTCATCGCATGTCTGCTCTTTTCATGAACCACAGTTAGAGTCATTGCATGCGTGTTCTTCTCATGAACCACAGCTAGAGTCATTGCATGCGTGTTCTTCTCACAAACTATATCATGTACCACACCTAGTGTCATTGCATGTGTGTTCTTCTCATTAACCACACATGGATCCACAAGTGTCATTGCATGTCTGCTCTTTTCATGAACCATAGTTAAGAGCCATTGCATGTCTGTTCTTTTCACAAATCACATATCACCAGTGTCATACCATGTGTGTTCTTCCCATAGACCACACATGGATCCTCTAGTGTTATTGCATGTGTGTCCTTCCCATGAACCACAGATGGATCCACCAGTGTCATTGCATGTGTGTCCTTCTCACAAACCACATATGGATCCACTAGTGTCATTTGATGTGTGTTCCTCTCATAGACCACACATGGATCCACCGGTGTCATCGCATGTCTGCTCTTTTCATGAACCACAGTTAGAGTCATTGCATGTGTGTTCTTCTCATGAACCATAGCTAGATTCATTGCATGTGTGTTCTTCTCACAAACCATATAATTAACCATAGACAGTGTCATTGCATGTGTGTTCTTCTCATTAACCACACATGGATCCACCAGTGTCATTGCATGTCTGCTCTTTTCATGAACTACAGTTAGAGTCATTGCATGTTTGTTCCTTTCACAAACCACATATCACCAGTTTCATTGCATGTGTGTTCTTCTCACAGACCACACATGGATCCACCAGTGTCATTGCATGTGTGTCCTTCTGACAGACTACATATGGATCCACCAGTGTCATTGCATGTGTGTTCCTCTCACAGACCACGTAAGGATCCACCGATGTCATTGGATGTGTGTTCCTCTCATAGACCACACATGGATCCATCGGTGTCATCGCATGTCTGCTCTTTTCATGAACCACAGTTAGAGGCATTGCATGTTTGTTCCTTTCACAAACCACATATCACTAGTGTCATTGCATGTGTGTCCTTCTACAAACCACACATGGATGCACCAGTGTCATTGCATGTGTGTCCTTCTCACAGACTACATATGGATCCACCAGTGTCATTGCATGTGTGTTCTTCTCACATACCACGTAACGATCTACCGGTGTCATTGGATGTGTGTTCCTCTCATAGACCACACATGGATCCACCGGTGTCATCGCCTGTATGCTCTTTTCATGAACCACAGTTAGAGTCATTGCATGTGTGTTCTTCTCATGAACCATATCTAGAGTCATTGCATGTGTGTTCTTCTCACAAACCATATAATTAACCACAGACAGTGTCAGTCAATGTGTGTTCTTCTCATTAACCACACATGGATCCACCAGTGTCATTGCATGTCTGCTCTTTTCATGAACCACAGTTAGAGTCATTGCATGTCTGTTCCTTTCACAAACCACATATCACCAGTTTCATTGCATGTGTGTTCTTCTCATAGACCACACATGGATCCACCAGTGTCATTGCATGTGTGTCCTTCTCAGAAACCACAGATGGATCCACCGGTATCATTGCATGTGTGTTCTTTTTACAGACCACATAAGGATCCACCGGTGTCATTGCATGTGTGTTCCTCTCATAGACCACGTAAGGATCCACCGGTGTCATTGGATGTGTGCTCTTTTCATGAACCACAGTTAGAGTCACTGCATGTGTGTTCTTCTCATGAACCATAGCTAGAATCCTTGCATGTGTGTTCTTCTCACAAACCATATCATGAACCACACCTAGTGTCATTGCATGTGTGTTCTTCTCATTAACCACACATGGATATACCAGTGTCATTGCATGTCTGCTATTTTCATGAACCACAATTAGAGTCATTGCATGTCTGTTCCTCTCATAGACCACTCATGGATCCACCGGTGTCATCGCATGACTGCTCTTTTCATGAACCACAGTTAGAGTCATTGCATGTGTGTTCTTCTCTTGAACCACAACTAGAGTCATTGCATGTGTGTTCTTCTCACAAACCATATCATGACCACAGATAGTGTCATTCAATGTGTGTTTCTTCTCGTTAACCACACATGGATCCACCAGTGTCATTGCATGTCTTCTCTTTTCATGAACCACAGTTAGAGTCATTGCATGTCTGTTCCTTTCACAAACCACATATTACCAGTTTCATTGCATGTGTGTTCTTCTCACAGACCACACATGGATCCACCAGTGTCATTGCATGTGTGTCCTTCTCACAAACCACAGATGGATCCACCAGTGTCATTGCATGTGTGTTCTTTTCCTCGACCACATAAGGATCCACCGATGTCATTGCATGTGTGTTCCTCTCATAAACCACGTAAGGATCCACCGGTTTCATCACATGTCTGCTCTTTTCATGGAGCACAGTTAGAGTGATTGCATGTGTATTCTTCTCAAGAACCACGGCTAGAGTCCTTGCATGTGTGTTCTTCTCACAAACCATATCATGAACCACACCTAGTGTCATTTCATTTGTGTTCTTATCATTTACCACACATGGTTCCACCAGTGTCATTGCATGTCTGCTATTTTCATGAACCACAGTTAGAGTCATTGCATGTCTGTTCTTTTCACAAACCACATATGGATCCACCGGTGGTATCGCATGTCTGCTCTTTTCATGAACCACAGTTAGAGTCATTGCATGTGTGTTCTTCTCATGAACCACAACTAGAGTCATTGCATGTCTGTTCTTCTCACAAACCATATCATGAACCACACCCAGTGTCATTGCATGTGTGTTCTTCTCATTAACCACACATGGATCCACCAGTGTCATTGCATGTCTGCTCTTTTCATGAACCATAGTTAGAGTCATTGCATGTCTGTTCTTTTCAAAAACCACATATCACCAGTGTCATTGCATGTGTGTTCTTCCCACAAACCACACATGGATCCACCAATTTCATTGCATGTGTGTCCTTCCCATGAACCATAGATGGATCCACTAGTGTCATTGCATGTGTGTTCTTCTCAAAGACCACGTAAGGATCCAACGGTGTCATTGGATGTGTGTTCCTCTCACAGACCACACATGGATCCACCTGTGTCATCGCATGTCTGCTCTTTTCATGAACCACAGTTAGAGTCATTGCATGTGTGTTCTTCTCATGAACCACAGCTAGAGTCATTGCAGGTGTGTTCTTCTCACAAACCATATCATGGACCACACCTAGTGTCATTGCATGTGTGTTCTTCTCATTAACCACACATGGATCCACCAGTGTCATTGCATGTCTGCTCTTTTCATGAACCACAGTTAGAGTCATTGCATGTTTGTTCCTTTCACAAACCACATATCACCAGTTTCATTGCATGTGTGTTCTTCTCACAGACCACACATGGATCCACCAATGTCATTGCATGTCTACTCTTTTCATGAACCACAGTTAGAGTCATTGCATGTTTGTTCCTTTCACAAACCACATATCACTAGTGTCATTGCATGTGTGTCCTTCTACAAACCACACATGGATGCACCAGTGTCATTGCATGTGTGTCCTTCTCACAGACTACATATGGATCCACCAGTGTCATTGCATGTGTGTTCTTCTCACAGACCACGTAAGGATCCACCGGTGTCATTGGATGTGTGTTCCTCTCATAGACCACACATGGATCCATCGGTGTCATCGCATGTCTGCTCTTTTCATGAACCACAGTTAGAGTCATTGCATGTTTGTTCCTTTCACAAACCACATATCACTAGTGTCATTGCATGTGTGTCCTTCTACAAACAACACATGGATGCACCAGTGTCATTGCATGTGTGTCCTTCTCACAGACTACATATGGATCCACCAGTGTCATTGCATGTGTGTTCTTCTCACAGACCACGTAAGGATCCACCGGTGTCATTGGATGTGTGTTCCTCTCATAGACCACACATGGATCCATCGGTGTCATCGCATGTCTGCTCTTTTCATGAACCACAGTTAGAGTCATTGCATGTTTGTTCCTTTCACAAACCACATATCACTAGTGTCATTGCATGTGTGTCCTTCTACAAACAACACATGGATGCACCAGTGTCATTGCATGTGTGTCCTTCTCACAGACTACATATGGATCCACCAGTGTCATTGCATGTGTGTTCTTCTCACAGACCACGTAAGGATCCACCGGTGTCATTGGATGTGTGTTCCTCTCATAGACCACACATGGATCCACCGGTGTCATCGCATGTCTGCTCTTTTCATGAACCACAGTTAGAGTCATTGCATGTGTGTTCTTCTCATGAACCATAGCTAGAGTCATTGCATGTGTGTTCTTCTCACAAACCATATAATTAACCACAGACAGTGTCATTCAATGTGTGTTCTTCTCATTAACCACACATGGATCCACCAGTGTCATTGCATGTCTGCTCTTTTCATGAACCACAGTTAGAGTCATTGCATGTCTGTTCCTTTCACAAACCACATATCACCAGTTTCATTGCATGTGTGTTCTTCTCACAGACCACACATGGATCCACCAGTGTCATTGCATGTGTGTCCTTCTCAGAAACCACAGATGGATCCACCAGTATCATTGCATGTGTGTTCTTTTTACAGACCACATAAGGATCCACCGGTGTCATTGCATGTGTGTTCCTCTCATAGACCACGTAAGGATCCACCGGTGTCATTGGATGTGTGCTCTTTTCATGAACCACGGTTAGAGTCACTGCATGTGTGTTCTTCTCATGAACCATAGCTAGAATCCTTGCATGTGTGTTCTTCTCACAAACCATATCATGAACCACACCTAGTGTCATTGCATGTGTGTTCTTCTCATTAACCACACATTGATCTACCAGTGTCATTGCATGTCTGCTATTTTCATGAACCACAATTAGAGTCATTGCATGTCTGTTCCTCTCATAGACCACTCATGGATCCACCGGTGTCATCGCATGTCTACTCTTTTCATGAACCACAGTTAGAGTCATTGCATGTGTGTTCTTCTCTTGAACCACAGCTAGAGTCATTGCATGTGTGTTCTTCTCACAAACCATATCATGAACCACAGACAGTGTCATTCAATGTGTGTTTCTTCTCATTAACCACACATGGATCCACCAGTGTCATTGCATGTCTTCTCTTTTCATGAACCACAGTTAGAGTCATTGCATGTTTGTTCCTTTCACAAACCACATATTACCAGTTTCATTGCATGTGTGTTCTTCTCACAGACCACACATGGATCCACCAGTGTCATTGCATGTGTGTCCTTCTCACAAACCACAGATGGATCCACCAGTGTCATTGCATGTGTGTTCTTTTCCTCGATCACATAAGGATCCACCGGTGTCATTGCACGTGTGTTCCTCTCATAGACCACGTAAGGATCCACCGGTGTCATTGGATGTGTGCTCTTTTCATGAACCACAGTTAGAGTCATTGCATGTGTGTTCTTATCATTAACCATAGATAGAATCCTTGCATGTGTGTTCTTCTCACAAGCCATATCATGAACCACAGTTAGAGTCATTGCATGTGTGTTCTTCTCATAAACTACAACTAGAGTCCTTGCATGTGTGTTCTTCTCAGAAACCATATGATGAACCACACCCAGTGTCATTGCATTGTGTTCTTCTCATTAACCACATATGGATTCACAAGTGTCATTGCATGTCTACTCTTTTCATGAACCACGGTTAGAGTCATTGCATGTCTGTTCCGTTCACAAACCACATATTACCAGTTTCATTGCATGTGTGTTCTTATCATAGACCACACATGGATCCACCAGTGTCATTGCATGTGTGTCCTTCTCACAAACCACAGATGGATCCACCAGTGTCATTGCATGTGTGTTCTTTTCCTCGACCACATAAGGATCCACCGGTGTCATTGCATGTGTGTTCCTCTCATAAACCATGTAAGGATCCACCGGTGTCATCACATGTCTGCTCTTTTCATGAAGCACAGTTAGAGTCATTGCATGTGTGTTCTTCTCATGAACCACAGCTAGAGTCCTTGCATGTGTGTTCTTCTCACAAACCATATCATGAACCACACCTAGTGTCATTTCATTTGTGTTCTTATCATTTACCACACATGGTTCCACCAGTGTCATTGCATGTCTGCTATTTTCATGAACCACAGTTAGAGTCATTGCATGTCTGTTCTTTTCACAAACCACATATGGATCCACCGGTGGTATCGCATGTCTGCTCTTTTCATGAACCACAGTTAGAGTCATTGCATGTGTGTTCTTCTCATGAACCACAACTAGAGTCATTGCATGTCTGTTCTTCTCACAAACCATATCATGAACCACACCCAGTGTCATTGCATGTGTGTTCTTCTCATTAACCACACATGGATCCACCAGTGTCATTGCATGTCTGCTCTATTCATGAACCATAGTTAGAGTCATTGCATGTCTGTTCTTTTCAAAAACCACATATCACCAGTGTCATTGCATGTGTGTTCTTCCCACAAACCACACATGGATCCACCAATGTCATTGCATGTGTGTCCTTCCCATGAACCATAGATGAATCCACTAGTGTCATTGCATGTGTGTTCTTCTCAAAGACCACGTAAGGATCCAGCGGTGTCATTGGATGTATGTTCCTCTCACAGACCACACATGGATCCACCTGTGTCATCGCATGTCTGCTCTTTTCATGAACCACAGTTAGAGTCATTGCATGTGTGTTCTTCTCATGAACCACAGCTAGAGTCATTGCAGGTGTGTTCTTCTCACAAACCATATCATGGACGACACCTAGTGTCATTGGATGTGTGTTCTTCTCATTAACCACACATGGATCCACCAGTGTCATTGCATGTCTGCTCTTTTCATGAACCACAGTTAGAGTCATTGCATGTTTGTTCCTTTCACAAACCACATATCACCAGTTTCATTGCATGTGTGTTCTTCTCACAGACCACACATGGATCCACCAGTGTCATTGCATGTGTGTCCTTCTCACAGACTACATATGGATCCACCAGTGTCATTGCATGTGTGTTCTTCTCACAGACCACGTAAGGATCCACCGGTGTCATTGGATGTGTGTTCCTCTCATAGACCACACATGGATCCATCGGTGTCATCGCATGTCTGCTCTTTTCATGAACCACAGTTAGAGTCATTGCATGTTTGTTCCTTTCACAAATCACATATCACTAGTGTCATTGCATGTGTGTCCTTCTACAAACCACACATGGATGCACCAGTGTCATTGCATGTGTGTCCTTCTCACAGACTACATATGGATCCACCAGTGTCATTGCATGTGTGTTCTTCTCACAGACCACGTAAGGATCCACCGGTGTCATTGGATGTGTGTTCCTCTCATAGACCACACATGGATCCACCGGTGTCATCGCATGTCTGCTCTTTTCATGAACCATAGTTAGAGTCATTGCATGAGTGTTCTTCTCATGAACCATAGCTAGAGTCATTGCATGTGTGTTCTTCTCACAAACCATATAATTAACCACAGACAGTGTCATTCAATGTGTGTTCTTCTCATTAACCACACATGGATCCACCAGTGTCATTGCATGTCTGCTCTTTTCATGAACCACAGTTAGAGTCATTGCATGTCTGTTCCTTTCACAAACCACATATCACTAGTTTCATTGCATGTGTGTTCTTCTCACAGACCACACATGGATCCACCAGTGTCATTGCATGTGTGTCCTTCTCAGAAACCACAGATGGATCCACCAGTGTCATTGCATGTGTGTTCTTTTCCTCGACCACATAAGGATCCACCGATGTCATTGCATGTGTGTTCCTCTCATAAACCACGTAAGGATCCACCGGTTTCATCACATGTCTGCTCTTTTCATGGAGCACAGTTAGAGTGATTGCATGTGTATTCTTCTCAAGAACCACGGCTAGAGTCCTTGCATGTGTGTTCTTCTCACAAACCATATCATGAACCACACCTAGTGTCATTTCATTTGTGTTCTTATCATTTACCACACATGGTTCCACCAGTGTCATTGCATGTCTGCTATTTTCATGAACCACAATTAGAGTCATTGCATGTCTGTTCCTCTCATAGACCACTCATGGATCCACCGGTGTCATCGCATGTCTGCTCTTTTCATGAACCACAGTTAGAGTCATTGCATGTGTGTTCTTCTCTTGAACCACAGCTAGAGTCATTACATGTGTGTTCTTCTCACAAACCATATCATGAACCACAGACAGTGTCATTCAATGTGTGTTTCTTCTCATTAACCACACATGGATCCACCAGTGTCATTGCATGTCTTCTCTTTTCATGAACCATAGTTAGAGTCATTGCATGTCTGTTCCTTTCACAAACCACATATTACCAGTTTCATTGCATGTGTGTTCTTCTCACAGACCACACATGGATCCACCAGTGTCATTGCATGTGTGTCCTTCTCAGAAACCACAGATGGATCCACCAGTGTCATTGCATGTGTGTTCTTTTCCTCGATCACATAAGGATCCACCGGTGTCATTGCACGTGTGTTCCTCTCATAGACCACGTAAGGATCCACCAGTGTCATTGGATGTGTGCTCTTTTCATGAACCACAGTTAGAGTCATTGCATGTGTGTTCTTATCATTAACCATAGATAGAATCCTTGCATGTGTGTTCTTCTCACAAGCCATATCATGAACCACAGTTAGAGTCATTGCATGTGTGTTCTTCTCATAAACTACAACTAGAGTCCTTGCATGTGTGTTCTTCTCAGAAACCATATGATGAACCACACCCAGTGTCATTGCATTGTGTTCTTCTCATTAACCACATATGGATTCACAAGTGTCATTGCATGTCTACTCTTTTCATGAACCACGGTTAGAGTCATTGCATGTCTGTTCCGTTCACAAACCACATATTACCAGTTTCATTGCATGTGTGTTCTTCTCATAGACCACACATGGATCCACGAGTGTCATTGCATGTGTGTCCTTCTCACAAACCACAGATGGATCCACCAGTGTCATTGCATGTGTGTTCTTTTCCTCGACCACATAAGGATCCACTGGTGTCATTGCATGTGTGTTCCTCTCATAAACCATGTAAGGATCCACCGGTGTCATCACATGTCTGCTCTTTTCATGAAGCACAGTTAGAGTCATTGCATGTGTGTTCTTCTCATGAACCACAGCTAGAGTCCTTGCATGTGTGTTCTTCTCACAAAGCATATCATGAACCACACCTAGTGTCATTTCATTTGTGTTCTTATCATTTACCACACATGGTTCCACCAGTGTCATTGCATGTCTGCTATTTTGATGAACCATAATTAGAGTCATTGCATGTCTGTTCTTTTCACAAACCACATATGGATCCACCGGTGGTATCACATGTCTGCTCTTTTCATGAACCACAGTTAGAGTCATTGCATGTGTGTTCTTCTCATGAACCACAACTAGAGTCATTGCATGTCTGTTCTTCTCACAAACCATATCATGAACCACACCCAGTGTCATTGCATGTGTGTTCTTCTCATTAACCACACATGGATCCACTAGTGTCATTGCATATCTGCTCTTTTCATGAACCATAGTTAGAGCCATTGCATGTCTGTTCTTTTCAAAAACCACATATCACTAGTGTCATTGCATGTGTGTTCTTCCCACAAACCACACATGGATCCACCAATGTCATTGCATGTGTGTCCTTCCCATGAACCATAGATGGATCCACTAGTGTCATTGCATGTGTGTTCTTCTCAAAGACCACGTAAGCGGTGTCATTGGATGTGTGTTCCTCTCACAGACCACACATGGATCCACCTGTGTCATCGCATGTCTGCTCTTTTCATGAACCACAGTTAGAGTCATTGCATGTGTGTTCTTCTCATGAACCACAGCTAGAGTCATTGCAGGTGTGTTCTTCTCACAAACCATATCATGGACCACACCTAGTGTCATTGCATGTGTGTTCTTCTCATTAACCACACATGGATCCACCAGTGTCATTGCATGTCTGCTCTTTTCATGAACCACAGTTAGAGTCATTGCATGTTTGTTCCTTTCACAAACCACATATCACCAGTTTCATTGCATGTGTGTTCTTCTCACAGACCACACATGGATCCACCAGTGTCATTGCATGTGTGTCCTTCTCACAGACTACATATGGATCCACCAGTGTCATTGCATGTGTGTTCTTCTCACAGACCACGTAAGGATCCACCGGTGTCATTGGATGTGTGTTCCTCTCATAGACCACACAAGGATCCATCGGTGTCATCGCATGTCTCCTCTTTTCATGAACCACAGTGAGAGTCATTGCATGTTTGTTCCTTTCACAAACCACATATCACTAGTGTCATTGCATGTGTGTCCTTCTACAAACCACACATGGATGCACCAGTGTCATTGCATGTGTGTCCTTCTCACAGACTACATATGGATCCACCAGTGTCATTGCATGTGTGTTCTTCTCACAGACCACGTAAGGATCCACCGGTGTCATTGGATGTGTGTTCCTCTCATAGACCACACATGGATCCACCGGTGTCATCGCATGTCTGCTCTTTTCATGAACCACAGTTAGAGTCATTGCATGTGTGTTCTTCTCATGAACCATAGCTAGAGTCATTGCATGTGTGTTCTTCTCACAAACCATATAATTAACCACAGACAGTTTCATTCAATGTGTGTTCTTTTCATTAACCACACATGGATCCACCAGTGTCATTGCATGTCTGCTCTTTTCATGAACCACAGTTAGAGTCATTGCATGTCTGTTCCTTTCACAAACCACATATCACCAGTTTCATTGCATGTGTGTTCTTTTCACAGACCACACATGGATCCACCAGTGTCATTGCATGTGTGTCCTTCTCAGAAACCACAGATGGATCCACCAGTATCATTGCATGTGTGTTCTTTTTACAGACCACATAAGGATCCACCGGTGTCATTGCATGTGTGTTCCTCTCATAGACCACGTAAGGATCCACCGGTGTCATTGGATGTGTGCTCTTTTCATGAACCACAGTTAGAGTCACTGCATGTGTGTTCTTCTCATGAACCATAGCTAGAATCCTTGCATGTGTGTTCTTCTCACAAACCATATCATGAACCACACCTAGTGTCATTGCATGTGTGTTCTTCTCATTAACCACACATGGATCTACCAGTGTCATTGCATGTCTGCTATTTTCATGAACCACAATTAGAGTCATTGCATGTCTGTTCCTCTCATAGACCACTCATGGATCCACCGGTGTCATCGCATGTCTGCTCTTTTCATGAACCACAGTTAGAGTCATTGCATGTGTGTTCTTCTCTTGAACCACAGCTAGAGTCATTGCATGTGTGTTCTTCTCACAAACCATATCATGAACCACAGACAGTGTCATTCAATGTGTGTTTCTTCTCATTAACCACACATGGATCCACCAGTGTCATTGCATGTCTTCTCTTTTCATGAACCACAGTTAGAGTCATTGCATGTCTGTTCCTTTCACAAACCACATATTAACAGTTTCATTGCATGTGTGTTCTTCTCACAGACCACACATGGATCCACCAGTGTCATTGCATGTGTGTCCTTCTCACAAACCACAGATGGATCCACCAGTGTCATTGCATGTGTGTTCTTTTCCTCGATCACATAAGGATCCACCGGTGTCATTGCACGTGTGTTCCTCTCATAGACCATGTAAGGATCCACCGGTGTCATTGGATGTGTGCTCTTTTCATGAACCACAGTTAGAGTCATTGCATGTGTGTTCTTATCATTAACCATAGATAGAATCCTTGCATGTGTGTTCTTCTCACAAGCCATATCATGAACCACAGTTAGAGTCATTGCATGTGTGTTCTTCTCATTTACCACACATGGTTCCACCAGTGTCATTGCATGTCTGCTATTTTCATGAACCACAGTTAGAGTCATTGCATGTCTGTTCTTTTCACAAACCACATATGGATCCACCAGTGGTATCATATGTCTGCTCTTTTCATGAACCACAGTTAGAGTCATTGCATGTGTGTTCTTCTCATGAACCACAACTAGAGTCATTGCATGTTTGTTCTTCTCACAAACCATATCATGAACCACACCCAGTGTCATTGCATGTGTGTTCTTCTCATTAACCACACATGGATCCACCAGTGTCAATGCATGTCTGCTCTTTTCATGAACCATAGTTAGAGTCATTGCATGTCTGTTCTTTTCAAAAACCACATATCACCAGTGTCATTGCATGTGTGTTCTTCCCATAAACCACACATGGATCCACCAATGTCATTGCATGTGTGTCCTTCCCATGAACCATAGATGGATCCACTAGTGTCATTGCATGTGTGTTCTTCTCACAGACCACGTAAGGATCCAGCGGTGTCATTGGATGTGTGTTCCTCTTACAGACCACACATGGATCCACCTGTGTCATCGCATGTCTGCTCTTTTCATGAACCACAGTTAGAGTCATTGCATGTGTGTTCTTCTCATGAACCACAGCTAGAGTCATTGCAGGTGTGTTCTTCTCACAAACCATATCATGGACCACACCTAGTGTCATTGCATGTGTGTTCTTCTCATTAACCACACATGGATCCACTAGTGTCATTGCATGTCTACTCTTTTCATGAACCACAGTTAGAGTCATTGCATGTTCGTTCCTTTCACAAACCACATATCACTAGTGTCATTGCATGTGTGTCCTTCTACAAACCACACATGGATGCACCAGTGTCATCGCATGTGTGTCCTTCTCACAGACTATATATGGATCCACCAGTGTCATTGCATGTGTGTTCTTCTCACAGACCACGTAAGGATCCACCGGTGTCATTGGATGTGTGTTCCTCTCATAGACCACACATGGATCCATCGGTGTCATCGCATGTCTGCTCTTTTCAGAACCACAGTTAGAGTCATTGCATGTGTGTTCTTATCATGAACCACAGCTACAGTCCTGGCATGTGTGTTCTTCTCACAAACCATATCATGAACCACACCCAGTGTCATTGCATGTGTGTTCTCATTAACCACACATGGATCCACCAGTGTCATTGCATGTCTGCTCTTTTCATGAACCACAGTTAGAGTGATTGCATGTCTGTTCTTTTCACAAACCACATATCACCAGTGTCATTGCATGTGTGTTCTTCCCACAGACCACACATGGATCCACCAGTGTCATTGCATGTGTTTCCTTCTCACAAACCACATATGGATCCACCAGTGTCATTGCATGTGTGTCCTTCTAAGAAACCACATATGGATCCACCAGTGTCATTGCATGTGTGTTATTTTCACAAACCACGTAAGGATCCACCGGTGTCATTGCATGTGGGTTCCTCTCATAGACCACACATGGATCCACCGGTGTCATCGCATGTCTGCTCTTTTCATGAACCACAGTTAGAGTCATTGCGTGTGTGTTCTTCTGATGAACCACAGCTCGAGTCATTGCATGTGTGTTTTTCTCACAAACCATATCATGAACCACACCCAGTGTTATTGCATGTGTGTTCTTCTCATTAACCACACATGGATCGACCAGTGTCATTGCATGTGTGTTCTTCCCATGAACCACACCTAGTGTCATTGCATGTCTGTTCTTTTCACAAACCACATATCACCAGTGTCATTGCATGTGTGTTCCTCTCATAAACCACACATGGATCCACAAGTGTCATTGCATGTGTATTCTTCTCACAAACCACATATGGATCCACCAGTGTCATTGGATGCATGTTCTTTTCATAAACCACATATGGATCCTAATTAACCTTAGGAGAGCCCTAACCTTAGCATTAGACCGAGTCTTCTAGAAGGCACGCCCTAACACAGTTGTTCTGCTTGACGATTGTTACATACTGTTCGATCGGGGCGCTTGGACAATTGGGATTGTTTCGTGAGATCGATCCGCGAGTAGTCTGTTCTGCGGCATGATTGGCCATGCTTGCTCTGGACAAACTGGCAACACCGGGGGCTCCCCTGTTGCGAGTGTCATGACTCACGAGTTGAGTGGGCCATATCCCAGTGTCACGTCCCCATTACTTCTCTTCCTCCTCGTACTTCTCTTCCTTCCCCTCGAAGCCACTTTCCCCACTTCACTCCCATCCTACCGTAGCCGCAAGCCGACGACGCCTCCATCCCAATCCCCTCTCCGGCAGCCACCCCCTCCCCTCTCGCCATGGGTTCAAGGGGAGACGGCGAGGAAACGCGTCGTGACGATAGGGACGGTGATTTCAATGTGAGTCGTCTCATCTCTATCTCTATCATCTGTGGCCAGTTATCCATTTTTTGAGCCAGATCTACTCCGTTTACTCATGCGCATATGATGTGTTAGGCCAACCAGACGATGTATGACGCCGACTATCACGGTTTAGTAGATGAAGACAGTCCTCTGGTATGTAAACATGGATATGTGCCCGCTAAATTTGTAGCGTTCGAAGGACGAAACGTAGGCAGGATGTTTCTATGGTGTCAAGGACATCGTGCAATGATGCGAGGCGGAAGTTGCGGTGTTGTCAAATGGGTAGATCCAGAGTGGCCCAAATCGATGCAGAAAACGCTAGACAAACTGTGGGAAATGACTGTTGAGTGAAAGAATCCGCATTCAGCTCACTTCTTGACAGTGTTGAGATGAAGCTATGGGAACCAGTTGACACGACCAAGCATAAGCGAGATCTCAGGTGGGTGGAAGACAAGGTTAGCAAAGTCGAGAAGGAGAGGGACGCGGTGTTGGCCCTGAAGGCTAAAGTAGAGCAAGAACTGACTCAAGCAAGGAAGGATCTTCACCAGGCCAAAGTCCTGCAGTTCACAACTACGAGTATTGACAAGTGCATGAGGAAAGATGTAGAGAAACAATTGAAGCTGTGCAAGGAAGATGCTAAAAAGAAGGACCATACGATTTGATCCTTGCTCTCACAGGAAGATGCACATCGGGCTAAGATTAGGAAGATCAAGGAGATGTGTGATAACTAGTTCTATTTAGCTTAAGCTCCATGCCTTTTTTAAGTTGTAATAGTTGTACTTGTTGACCTAGCGGTCTAAACTATTGGCCCCGGAGTCCTGGGAGTAAAAAAATTGGTCGCCCGTTAATCTGTCTTAACCTTGCATTACTTCCTTTTGTCTGACCAATGCCCCTTGGATATTCCGCCCGTCGCTTCGTCGTCCTCGTGTACAAATAGGAGGCGCCACAGCATGTCGCTTCGTCGCCCATACCCTCGCCCTCTCCAATCTCCACCGCGTCGTCGCTTCATCGTCCACGGCTCCCTCTCCAATCTCCACCGCGCCCCCATGGAGATGCCCTCACTGAACTTCTACGAGGTGGTGATGTTCACGCACTTCGACATCCTCGTGCCGCCGGCCGCAACGGTGCCCCACGGATGGCACATCAGCTATGCGGGGGTGCCAGTGGCTCCGCTCCTCGTCCCCGGTGGAGCCGTGATGGAGAGCGAAATCGCAGCGTGTCGCCGCTAGATGCCCGCGTGGAAGAGGGCGCTGCCCCGGTACGCGGTGGCCAGCCCGTACTGGCCGGCGCTATTCAAGAAGGAGCGGAAGGCCAAGATTGGCAACCGCATCGTTTACAGGAGCGTGGTGCACCGGGATCTCCGCAACCGAGAAGGGCGGGAGAGGTTCTGGTCCATCCCTGGATGGACCAAGTTCACCATCATCGCCGCCGCTCGCCGCGAAGAGGTGCTCTGTCTCGCGAACAATACGGAAATCATGGAGGTTCCGTCCGACGATGACAAGGAAGCCAATGGCTCGGAGGACAGCGGCAGCAGAAGTGAAATTGTTGACTAGTGGTTGAATTAATGTAGGATGTGAAATCGCACCTTTGTTTAGAATAATTTGTGGTTGAATTAATGAAATGCCTCGATTTAGATCTCTGTCTCGATTAATTTATGGAAGAATTTGTGATTTAGATCAATTTCTGCCTCGATTTAGATCTCTGTCCCAGATTGGGAACGTGACCGTGGACCAAAGACCCCTTTTCTACTAGTGTATTCTAACATTGGTGGTTTGTTTAAACGTAATCTACGTGGATTTGGCCGCATGCAAATTGCACAACCACAATTTATAAAGTGGAAGCACGTACACCCAGTTACTGGAGATCCGGGGAGCTTCGCCAGATGCAGGGGATGCAGGAGCAGAGAGGCGGTGAGATAGACGGGCTCAAGATTAGGCCAGAAAGTGGTACCAATTTCCTCCTCATCTGGGCATTATCGGTGCGAACATTGTTGTTTATGTTTCCACGTCATTGTGCAGCATCTGAAATAAGTTGCTGCTTTGTGGAGTGTGGCATCTTAAATAATTTATTTCTGTGCCACTTACATTCTGTCGTATTTGGAGACCTCCTACCCCTCAGCAATCGTGGAACCGGTGGATCATTGTTTTCAGATAGCAGTGGCACAATCACAATTTCGGATTCAACTACTGACTCGGGTGTTTCCAAACCCTAAGTCACGGTACATTTTACTCAGAGAATGTGGGTAGATTGTTTCGCCCAGCAACATGCCACACACAGAGTGATCAGAATTTAACAGAATTACATATATAGGTTCAAGTTCAACACATTACTATGCATCTTCATTGCCAGCAACCTTCTTCCGCAGCCTGGGTGCCAAGCCTTCACGTCCACTAGCTTCTTCATTTCCTGCCTTCATCCTCTTGCTCGGTGCCAATTTTCTTAGCTTCACGTACTCTGCATCGTCGGGACAATGGGCACCAGAATCGTGTCCAGCATCATCTTTCCACTCGTTTTTAATTTCTTTGGGCAGCAAAATGACTGACCCGGTAGTCATGTTTCTAACCTTGCGGCGCTTCCTATCAAAGAAACAAGACTGTTGCATAACTGCCCAATATCTACAGAGTAAATAAAACAAAAATTACAATTCAGCACAAACATGCGAACCCCAAGCGACCTTTGCTTACCAGGAGCAAACTGGGTTCGAGCAACCACCCTGTCCAAGAATAGAAGGGCGACTCCCAGTTGCAGCAGCTTCTACATCCAGTACATGACATTTCAGGTCAAACATGGCAGCCGAAGCATACCTTTTCATCAACCCAATTAGCTGACTGTCACACGTTATAGGAACCATGATGCCACGTTCATCCATGAAGCTGAACTTTGCTATCTACTTCGTCCATAATTCAACATGATTACGCAGAGCAGCAACCATACCAGATATAGTGCAGATCTGCGCAGGTGCTTCTTCCATCGTGAAATAATGGCTTCCATACCACTTGCCCTTAGAGTCGTACCTATAGAGGACTACCGTAACCAGGTAAGGGGGATCCGCGTAGATCCCACTTGACAGAAAACTGTGGACAAAATATGTTTGTCAGCGTTGGGCTAACAAACAATTTGAGGTTCAGTAGCCAGCTAGCAGTTATAATTAGTGCGAATAGCAAAGAGAAGGGTAGCTCACCCGCTTGTAGCCAGAACTTCTTCTTCCTTGATAGTAGGATCTGCCATCCTCCGAACTGCTCGGATCATCGGCGGCGGAGGCGGGCTAGAGCCTCGCAACAGCGGCTATGGCATGGGCCATTGGAGCTCGGTATCAGGGACTGGGCGCAGCAACTTGGCCCCAGAAGTCAAATGTCCGAAGGGATCGTCCTGCCTGGAGGGTGGATTCCACCGCCGGCGGTGCTAGGGGAAAGCTAGGAATGGATTTGTGAAATTGGTCAACGCATCCAATCCACTTAGCTGCTCGATTTGCCTAAGAGGTTGCCATGTTGGCGCCCGCATCACGGACAAATGACCGACATGTGGGTCCCGACCGTCTACTTCACGAGGCGGTTTAACAGAATGTTTGAATTTGGCAGCGGTGACATGAGTTTGCCATGAAATGGCCCCTCTCAGTAGTTGGCGGCCCAACTTTTCGAAACACGGTAATTTCAGGCAACTTAGGTACCGCCATGCGCTGGCCTGCGAACTTTGGTACCGCAGACAAACAGGCCCCCGAACCAGTGCCTGGGACAGTTAGTTTCCCCCTCCAGAGGTTGACCGGAGTCTCCAGACCACTACACTGGAGTCTCCGGACCGAGCAACGTGGGCCTGCGCGCCTCAAGCTAGGCTTGGCCCATGTAACGCCCCAAACTTCCTATTGATGCCTGTTTTACCCCTAGCTCGTGGCTGGCCTATATATATGCCCTCACCCCCTCCTTGAAACCCTAGAGATGATGATGAATTAAGGCATGTGCCTAACCCTAGATGGGAACCCCCCTCTCAATAGTAAATCTATGAGTTGTACAAGGCCTTGGAGTTAGTGCCCTTCTCCAAGTTGTCAAGACCCTCCTCAAGTGTTTGGTCTCTCCCTATCAAGGATTCTAGTATTGCTTGGTCTCTCCCCTTTGGGATTCTACTTGGTTGCTACTCTCTCCTTGGTTTGGATTCTACCGTCCGCTTGCCGGTCTCTCCTTTGGGGATTCTACCACAAGGTCTCTCGCCAAGGATTCTATTGGATTGGTTGTTCGAACCAACAGGAGCAAATCAAATTGGGTGTGATTTGGCATGTGTTTGTATCTTTACCTTGCATTAGAGTTGTGTTCATCGTGTTTTCCCTCACTTCCGCCTCAAATCCGTGAAGATCGGGCCACTCCAAGGGTAAATCCACAAGGAGACCCGTAACAACTGGTATTAGCAGCTTTTGGTTGCCACGGATTTGACTTCGCCCTTTGATTTCCACCATAAACTGAAAAATACCAAAAATATAGCCCCAAATTGCTTTTGGATCAATCTCTCGTTTTGGTGAGTTGATTGTGGTTTTAGTCCAATAGAAACTTGTCTTTGGAGTTGATCTACTTGTGCCCTGCGTTTCCCAGCCCAATTTGGTCCAAATTTTCTAGATTTGAGGGTTCAAGGGCCGAATTTCCGCTCAAGAACACGAGTTGTTCGTCGTGCTGCCTCTAGACCGGAGTTTTCGGACTAGCAGACCGGAGTCTCCGGCCTAGACCGGAGTTTCCGGACTGCGAGACCGGAGTCTCCGGCCTACACCAGATTGTCCGGACCATCAACACCGGAGTCTCCGGCCCTGACAAATTTTTTGACCCCCTTTTCCTTTTCGACTGATTTCCTTTTGATGTTTGTGTTTCGTCTGCGTGTCTGTCAACTAACAAAAGCATCCGCAACACCCCTTCGTCTTTGTGTTTCGAACCATCCCTCCACCAACGGTTGCAAGTGTGACATCACCACAAGATATAACTTTCACCACCCTTGTTAACCCCTTCTTCCTTTGTGTGTTACCTAACCTATCGAGAGTAGCTTATCTTGTGTTTGCCGAAGCATTGTGCGCTTGCTCTTGCATAAGTCATAGTGTAGAGGCAATAGCAAAAACTTGACTCCATAGCATAGCAAAGAAAGAGGTACAAAAAAGCTTCTAAGCAAAAGAAAAAGAGAAAGATACCAATACAAAAGAGAGTCCAAAGCTTCTAAGCAAGAGTGCGAGCAAGATCAAGGCAAGCGTACAAATCCGTTGCTTCTCCATCTTTTGGCAAACGGGCTACAGTCTCTCCTAGTGTTGGCACGACACCGAGCATTAGTCTTCATTAGGACCAATTTTGTTTGTTGCTCATTTTCATAGTCGTGTTAGCCACATTAATATCCACCGTGTGTGTATAGTCGTAGGTTCTCGTCACCCTTTTGACCTTTTCCTTTGACTTTGTTTTTGTTGGATTTTACCCACTCTTGACAATAACCTTTTCGTTTGGTTGTTCCATTTTCTATCCACCTTCCTACCCATCCACCATAGGCCTTTGTGTGTGTGTCTTGTGTATTTGCTTTGCTCTCGGCAAGAACAATCTTTCCAATTTTTGACTTGGTGAGGCAAGGTAGCACATACCATACCACCAATACCACACTCGTTTCACTTGTGGTCAAACAACATGTCTAGGGAAAGCGGAGAAAGCGGAGATGGCAACTTCAACAACCAAGATGGTTTTGCCACACGCCACAACTTATCGGTGCAACGCCAAGAATTCAATGCCCAATTTGAGAGGCTTGAGAACTTCCTTGATGAAACTTTTCGAGAATTCGACTACCGTGACCGGCAACGCCAAGTGGAGCACAATGCTCAATTCCAATCTCTTCACCAAGCTATTGCCAACCTCGACAACCGTCAGGGACACCATTCAAGCTCGTCAAGTTCGTCTCGCGCGTGCTCCTCAAGTCATCATGGCGACTCCTCGCGCTCCCATTCTCATCATGGAGAACCCCACCACCACAATGGGGAACATCAAGCTTGTCATCGCCATGAACAAGTGGTTGAGCCACAACATCAACAACCACACCACGCAAGACGTCATCGACACCATGATCACTAGGCACATCCACAACACCAAGAAGAACATGGTTGCCCTCCACAACAAGCTATGGTACAAGCGCCACCACCACCCCAAGAGCAAGAACACCATGGTGAACACAACCACGTTGTAGGAGCCAACACCCGAACCATGACCATCGCCATCAACAACAAGTTCATCGAGCACCACAATGGGATACAAGTGATGATGATGAGGCTGCACACCGTGCGAGACGTAACAATCGCTATGCTCAACCCCACCATCATCATCAACAACCAATGAATGCAAATGATCCCAAGCAAAGGCGTAGAATAGAATTTGCGCATCAAGCTCCTCCTCAACCGTGTCCTCGAGAAAATCAAGCTCCTCCTCCACCACCACGTGCACCAAGTGAAGTGAGCATAAGGCAAGATTGCCGCAACTACCACCGTGAACATGAAGAGGCAAGTTTGGGAAGCTCAAGTTCATTATGCCCAAGTTCAAGGGAGAAGAAGACGCCGATGCATACATTTATTGGGAGCTCAAAGTTGACAAGATCTTCCGAGTCCACAACTACTCCAAAGAGAAGAAAGTTGCAATGGCATCCCTTGAGTTTGAGGACTATGCAAATGTTTGGTGGGAAGACTTCCAAGAGAACCGAGAGAAGAACGATGAACCTCCAATAGAAACTTGGACTGAGATGAAGGAAGTGATATACACACGCTTCGTCCCCGAGCATTATCGACAAGATCTCTTTGACAAGCTACAAAATTTAAAACAAGGCACCAAGTCAATTGAAGAGTTCTACAAGGAAATGGAGAAAACCATGATGCGAGCTGATGTGATAGAACTCAAAGAGCAAACCATAGCAAGGTTCCTCAAAGGTTTGAGCCGCCCAATAAGGAAGATTGTTGACTTTCAACCGTACAAGAACCTCACCGAGCTCCTCCATCAAGCTACCAAAGCCGAGCGGCACTTGCAAAAGGATAATGCATACGATAAGTCCAAGTCATACTTTGCGTCCATCAATGCAAATGCTCCCGCAAAGCCAACAAACCAAGCAACGAGCTCATCCAAGCAAGCAAAGACCATGATAGCACCCTCCTCCAACACGACATCCGATAGTCAAGTCACTTGCTTCAAGTGTGGAGTGAAAGGTCACAAGTCATATGAATGCACCAACTCACGAGTGATGCTTACGGATGAGAATGGCGCAACCTATTCCGTGAGTGAAGGGGAATATGAAGCTCTCACTCAACGCGCTATTACAAGGACAACCGCAATGGAAGAGGATGACACACTTGTATGCGAGCATGATCCGGGCCCCGCACTTGTCATAGCTCAAAAATCGATGACAAACTCCATCCCAAGAGAGGGCCAACGCCTCAATATCTTCCAAACTCGTGCCGGAATTGATGGCAAGTCCATAAAAGTGATCATTGATGGAGGTAGTTGCCAAAACCTCGCAAGTATGGAGCTTTGTGAGAAACTCAAGCTGCAATGCATAGAGCACCCTCACCCCTACCATGTCCAATGGCTTGATGACAATGGAGCACTCAAGATAACATCAAAGGTCCACATCTCCTTCAAGATTGGCCCATATGAAGACACCATTGAGTGTGATGTCGTGCCAATGTCCGTGTGCCACATGCTACTTGGAAGGCCATGGCAATACGATAGAGGAGCAATACATCATGGTTCCACCAACCAATACTCCTTCAAGTGGAACGACAAGAAATTTGTGCTCCAACCCATGACGCCTAGCCAAGTCATCGCATCCAACAAGACACCCGTTAACAAGATAAAGCAAGCTAAGGACCCTTATGAGACGAGTGGTGAGAGAGTGAACCACCATCAAGAGAGTGAGTGCCACAAGCCAAAAATGAGTGGAAAAATCATGAGTGCCACGACGCAAGCCACAAAATGTGAGAAGAGAGACTTGAGTGTGACCCATACTAACAATCATTCATACAATTCTCTCTCTTTGTTGTCGGTTTTGCAAGGTACCCAAGACAGACCACCAACTACAAGGATAAGGCTACAAGATCTCCAACCACAACATGGTGGCAAGAAGTTCCACAAGCTCTTCACCAAGTTTGAGAATGGCTTCAACACCGGTGATCCGACCATGTACAAGAACAAAGCCAAGGACACACCTCCTTCCTTGCATGATGAACGAACATCGTCGAGGTCGACTCGTTTTCAAGCGGGGGGAGATGATGTAGCCCAACATACGGAAACCACCTTTGGTCCACATCATGCCATACTAATCATCACTCCAAAGGTGAACTCCTTCCATGCTTTGCCTTTTGTTGGTTATTATGCGAATGGAATCCTACTTGAGATAAATGCCCATGATGTGACTAGCTCCATGAACATGATGCCAAGAATACGCAACAAGGATGGCCCTAGAGCCAAGACACTCAAGCAAGAGGCCTGGAAGAGAAGACGCAAGAAGCTGTTGAAGCAGGACCGGAGTCTCAGCACCAGCAGACCGGAGTCTCCGGTCTACCACACCGGAGTCTCCGGCCCGTCTCTGGACCGAGCCCCGAACCAGTGCTTGGGACAGTCAGTGACCCCCTTCGGAGGTTGACCGGAGTCTTCGGTCCAGACCAGAGTCTCCGGACTGCTACACTGGAGTCTCTGGACCGAGCAACATGGGCCCGCATGCCTCAAGCTGGGCTTGGCCCATGTAATGCCCCAAACTTCCTGTTGATGCCTGTTTTACCCCTAGCTTGTGGCTGGCCTATATATATGCCCTCACCCCCTCCTTGAAACCCTATAGATGATGATGAATTAAGGCATGTGCCTAACCCTAGATGGGAACCCCCTCTCAATAGTAAATCTATGAGTTGTACAAGGCCTTGGAGTCGGTGCCCTTCTCCAAGTTGTCAAGACCCTCCTCAAGTGTTTGGTATATCCCTATCAAGGATTCTAGTAGTGCTTGGTATCTCCCCTTTGGGATTCTACTTGGTTGATACTCTCTCCTTGGTTTGGATTCTACCGTCCGCTTGCCGATCTCTCCTTTGGTGATTCTACCGCAAGGTCTCTCGCTGAGGATTCTATTGGATTGGTTGTTCGAACCAACGGGGAGAAAATCGAATTGGGTGTGATTTGGCATGTTTTTGTATCTTTACCTTGCATTATAGTTGTGTTTATCGTGTTTTCCCTCACTTCCGCCTCAAATCCATGAAGATCGGGCCACTCCAAGGGTAAATCCACAAGGAGACCCATAACAATTCTTTTGAGCAGTGTCAAGAGGCTTACTAGCATAATGGATAACATTTAGCTTTTTATCTATTCGTTGCCCAAGAATAGCACCTACAACAAAATCACTAGCATCACACATGATTTCAAAGGGTAAATTCCAATCAGGTGGTTGGACAATAGGAGCAGTAGTTAAAGCTTTCTTTAGAGTTTCAAAAGCTTCCTTACAATCATCATCAAAAATAAAAGGTACATATTTTTGGAGAAGATTAGTAAGAGGTTTTGATATCTTGGAGAAATCTTTAATAAACCTTCTATAGAAACATGCATGACCAAGGATACTACGAATACCTTTGATGTCTCTAGGACAGGGCATTTTATCAATTGCTTCAACTTTGGCTCTGTCAACTTCAATGCCTCTTTCAGAAATTTTATGTCCAAGGACAATTCCTTCGTTAACCATGAAGTGGCATTTCTCCCAATTAAGAACAAGATTAGTTTCTTCACATCTCTACAAAACTTTATCAAGGTTGTGCAGACAATTATCAAAAGAAGTTCCATAGACGGAAAAATCGTCCATGAATACTTCCACAATTTCTTCACAAAAACCATGAAAGATAGTAGACATGCATCTTTGAAATGTAGCAGGAGCATTACACAAACCAAAAGGCATACGCCTATAAGCATAGGTTCCATAAGGGCACGTAAAAGTAGTTTTTTATTGATCTTGTTGTTTAACAGCAATTTGAGAGAACCCAGAATATCCATCAAGAAAGCAAAAATGGGTCTTTTTAGACAACATTTCTAACATTTGATCAATAAAAGGCAGTGGGTAATGATTTTTTTAGTAACTTTGTTAACCTTTCTGAAGTCAATGCACATCCTATAACCTACTACTATTCTTTGGGGGATAAGCTCATTATTCTCATTAGGCACAATAGTAATTCCCCCTTTCTTAGGGACACAATGAACAGGACTAACCCATTCACTATCAGCAATAGAATAAATAATACCAGCATCAAGGAGTTTTAATACCTCATTTCTTACCACTCCCTTCATCTTAGGATTTAAACAACGTTGATGTTCTACCATTGGTTTTGCATCGACCCATATTAGGCTGGAGAAGGTAAATGATGTGGTCGATTATCCGACCCCTTCATACTTAGGATTGGCGACACGGGAGTGGTCAGAGTTGGGTAATCAGATGTCGTGGGTAAAGTGTACAACCTTTGTAGAGTGTAAACCTATTAGAATAGTTGTGTCCACTATCATGGACGGTTGGGATGTCAAATGCCTAGGTTGTGCCGAGTTTTGTTTTAAAAAGAGTTTTTAGATAACAAAGTGTTTTGGTCATGAGGTGATCACAAATGGAGATGTGTGGGTCGTGAGATGACCCTAGAAGATTGATGTTTAGACCTTGAGAAGGTCACTTATCAATAGGTTACAACCCGCCAAAGAAGTTTTGCAAAGATAAACTCCTTTTCAACTAAGAGGTTCTTTTCTACAGCCATAATATATATATCCTTTCATTGCTAATATCTTATAGTGGTTTGTGAGTACATTCAAATGTACTCACTGGTATTGTCTCTGGCTATTTACTTGGTCAAACTTCTAGGAGACTAAAGGTGGAGAAGAAGGTGAAGTTGATGACTATGTGAGATAGGACGTTCTCCTAGTCACTTGATTGTGGGGTTAAGGCATGACTTGGGCTCAATGCTTTGATGAAGTTCCACTACTAATGATCGACGTTAGCCCGTCAAGTCTTTCATATGAAGTAGCCATAATGGCATTGAAGTATGACTTGTATCCTCTTATGTAAGGGGTGTTTACTTTGATATTTGTCGATTATGCTCCACAACATACTAATCCTGGGGTCATGGTCAAATGCATAAGGGATTCTCGGATGGATAATCCGGGGGGGGCACACCAGTCGTGCATCAGCTACTTAGGTTACAATCCATCGATGGATAAATCATCAGATTGGTCACTATGCAAACAACTATAGGAAGAACAACAAGCAAATAATTTACGGTCAATTCTATTTACGGAAACATGTAGTAGTAGCTTAATGAGTACAAATATTTCCTTTTAGTACACGCAGTTTGCTAAATTAGTGAAGCTTCTTAAAGATGCATGGATCAATTCTACATGCATGCGGATCAATGTTAAATATGAAACTTCACGCTAACTTATGACATGCAGGTAGCAAAGCTGCAAGCATCCTCCACAATTAATGATCAACAAAAGGAAATAAACACAATTAGTTGAAGATGTTAGTTTGAGTAAAAAGCAATTAGTAAGCAAGGAAATATCTGTTGGCATGTTGGGTTTCGGAAATATAACTTGTGAAACCTAGCTACAGTTGATGTTCATAAATATAGCTAAATGATTCTACTTATGCATCCCATTCTAGCTAAATAATTCTACTTCTACATAGTGGAGCACATGCTTAGTTCTCTCTAGATTATCCATCCTAACCAAGGTATTCATTTACTTCCTTCTACTTCTACATACCTGAAAAAGCCTTGTCGAGTTGATGATCCTAAAGTATGTAGCTATTGACATTCTCCATCTTAAAGGACCTGCAAGCACACACAATGCATGAACAACACAAAGCTAGCACATCAAATGACAAAGTGAGAAATTTTTCGTACCATGACATTGATGGCGATGTGCTAGTTGCTACCGCCTGCAAGGGGAGTGAGAGTACCATCTGTAATAGCCCATAGATTATGATACACGAAAATGGGTAGAAGATAGTTGTGTGCATTGCATCCATGCATAGAAAGTCTGTGCCAACTAAAATCTTTTTGATAGAACTTGTCAAAGTGATTAAATTTCCACTTTAGCTGATGATTTAGTATGAGTTCATCATGCTGAGTGTTCCAACTTTGAAATTATCTTTGGTAAACTTATATGATAGGAAGGGTAGAAGTAAGATACATGAATAAAAGTAAATCAACACATCGCACATACTTAAAGAACAAGAAAAACTTGATGCTTAACTTATCTTTTCTAAACCTCATTTAACCCATGTTCTAAACAAACCTTAGCATAGGATCACACCCTAAAATAAGATCAAATACATTCTTAATTCATCTTATCTATTCTATCTTATCTTAAACAGCATCTATTCTACCAACTCTTGTAATTTCCAAGAGTCATGTAACAAGTTAATCACCCTTGTGATTACTTAAAAACACATCTTGATCTTCCAAATATATCTTTCTTAATCAAATCATAACTTAATAAATAGATGGAATTTAATAAAACTAAATTCATTTGCATTTCCTCAAATAGATCCAACTATTTGAATAAAATAACCTATGCCTTGATGATATCAAATCATCCACATTGCTAATTAAGTTTTCACTTAATTAAGATGGAGGCATATAATTATCAGTTGAATTTGAAAATTAAGTTTTCACTTGAGATGCAAAGCAACCCATTTATCCAATTTACCCCAAGGACCAACTAGTGACAAAATCCACTTGTCATTATCCAAAAAAATCCTTAATAGGAAACTTAGCTCCCAAGTTGCTTCCATCCCAACCTTAAGTAGGAACCTTGGCAACCAAGGTATCTCATGAGATCTTGATACCTAGTCATGCAAACTAGTGAGGTTTCACCATCCTTTGCATCCTAGCACACTATAAATATAGATGCACCCAAGACCCCAAGCCTCACAACTCACAATCCAAGCTTGGACCAAAAACACACCCACTCACTTTAGAGAGAAATCTTGAGGGAGCAATGAAACAAAAACTTCAAGAACATGAAGAACAAGGAGGAGAAGCATCTACAAATCTTAACCAATAAACTTAGGAATCTACAAAGGTTTTAGTCTAGTCTCTAGTGTCAAATAGTATTAGATTATTGGATAGAGAGAATGATTAGTGAGAGATTAGGAGAGTGATTATACACAATTTATTAATCAAATATGGACAACTACACAACTATGTCTAGGAATGTATCTTTCTATCATCTACACATTTCCTAGGAACCCAAATCATTTTCTAGATCATAAATTTGATCTAAACATCATCCTATGCAACTAAATGCTCTTGTGATCATCAAGAACACATCTAATAATAAGAAGAACATTTACAACCACTCACTCTCATTTTCTAGTAGATAATCTACTAAAAGAACTTATCAAATTCTTTATAAGAATCTTAACTCACATTTGAGTGATCTTATGAAGTACTTTTAAAACACAAAGGAATCCATTTAAGATTTATCTCAAACGGAAAACCCTAGTGGCTATTCAACATCATCATATCAAGTAATGATTATAGAAATCCTTTATAAATATCTAAGATAAAGTAATGAAACCATGGGAAACATTGAAGTGTTCAAAAATATTCATTTTGAACAAGGATCCATTTGAAGGCTTGAAAGTATTTACTCCCATGCAAAATTCTTTCCTACGTAAGAAAGTAACCCATATCAATTTTCTTAGAAAGGTGATACAAAACCTTCATATAAATCCATGAGAACATTTTTACTTCTCAAAATAGGTCTTGTGAACTTTCCCATATAAAATGGTGAAATAATAATGGAACTCACATTTGTTATGTGGGAAACAATAAAGCAAAAACATTTTTTCCTACAGAAATTGGTATAAAACCCTTGCCATAACCGAGTTCTCAAATCTATAAGAACATGTTGAATTCTCAAAATGTACCTTATAAACAAATTCATTTTGAAGTGTGTAAGAGGTATGCTAATACAACATATTGTTATTGTGGGAAAATAATAATTTGAAACTCTTCCTGGTGAGTTAGGGTTTAGCTCATCCTGGTGATTGTTATAAATTTTGATATGATCCCTAGGTATTTTGAGTATTTTAGGGTAATAATTTGAATTTACATTTTAATTTGAAACTACTTTTGAAATATTTAGGAATTTATTGTTTTGAAGAGGTTTTTAAATATCTAATATGAAGTATTGAATATTATATTATGGAATAAGGATATCAGTTAAATAAATCTTAAGACATTATAAATAAATGGATATGTACAAATCACTAGATATTCTTATTATTTTCCTACTCTATAAATATAATATAAGAAGAATACATATAAATAAGAAGTTCTTATACAAAGAAATAATTACAAGTAGAAGAAAGTAAAAAACTTTATTGAATAATCAATATATATTACATTGTTCTTACAAAATATAAGGAAAAATATTACAAAAATAATAAAGGGGAAATCCTAAACTAATTTCTAACTAAATCCTACACTAAATCTTCTTAATGTTCTTTTGATGATCTTGTACCTATAAACAAATAAGAAAAAACAAGATAAAAGAAAAGATTAGTGTTAATAATGCTCTTAGCTATGAATAGTGAGCTACACTGTTTTAAATACATCATTGAGCAAATTCAAATAAAAGGGGAAAAATTCACCAAAGTATAGTATCTGTTCTTTCAAAAGGCTTCAGAATAACATCATTAGCCATTAGGGCAAGTTTCACCAAGAAAGTATAAATAAAAGGGGTGAATCCAAGATATTTGTTCTCAAGTTCATCCATAGACCAAGCTAGCACACAAATAGCTTACTCGTACATGTAGAACAACGGTGCTATCGACACCAAAGACCACCCCAGGGTGGAATAAATGGCACAACTGTAGTAGTACATGGAACTTCTCCCTGTTACTCAAAATTTCACCATAGTAAGAACCACAAGAACACCACCAAACATCTGGTGGAATTCCCCTAGATCACTTTAGAACAAACTACAACAAATCACTAGATCACCCAACAAGATGGTTACATAGTGGAGGGGGTGGATCAGGTGTAGAGAAAGGGCAAGTTGGAGCAAGGAGGAGTAGTAGATCCAGGAGGAAGTACGAACTGTCACAGGAAGGTGATGGACAAGCCTGCATCAACCACTAGAACAACATAGGCATCATCAATATCAGTCATCACATCAGGTTGAATAATCTCACAAAAAGTCATGCTCACTATTTGTTCTTATCTATTATATGACCAAGATCTATTGGATAAATTGTATCCTCAGAACTACACTCAGTTGGAGTGTATATTCATCATTTAATATTTCAAAGGGTTAAGTAGTATCTTCTCCAATCTATAGACTAGGTCTCAACCTATGCATCCTTGACCAATCTGGTATCTACCAGTTTTGGCAACTAGAGAAAAGTAAATCCATTGATGGATTGCTACTACAAACATTCCAATGAACGGTAGAACCTCAGTAGTAGTCTAACTTTATAAACCTTTCCCAAATAAGAAGCATTAGATACATACTTCCATAAGAAGAATAGTCAAATCATCTTCCTAAAAATAGTAGGAATCATTTTTATAAACTAACTATCATAAGATAGTTACATCCAGGTAATCTGATCACAAGAATGTAATCACTATCTTAAACTTTAGATCATAGTGGCATCCTTCCAATTAGATCATGCTTTCATACAAGTAAAGATCCATGATCATCTTCCTAAAACATTAGAAATGCTTTTTTATCTAACTACCATCTTGATATAGTTATATCTAGGGAGATTGGCCACAGGAGTCAAACCAGAGCCTAACCTTTGATTCACAAAGCAATTAAACTAACAACATAATATTCCTAACCAATAGGCCAGGAATCATAACTATATATTCTAAAGTGGATAAGCAGCAAATAAACAAAAAGATCACAACTAATACCAGGCATCATTCATATGTTATTTTTCAACTAACAACGTAATCTTTTCATCACTGTTAGAATAGATACAAGCAGATAAAGCCATAGGAAAGCAACAACACATCTTAGGGTCTAAATTCTAGGAAGGAATTCACCACAGCGTAGCAGTAATCACAGGTTAATAACACTATGAGAGCTAATAGACCCAACCATAGCAAGATCATCCACACTAGCATGGCCAGTAACATTACTGAGCAACATCGACCACTAACAAGTTAGGTACTAGTACATAAGTGGCACCACAGGGAATTCTCTAGAGCAATTTCATCTAGAAATTATCCACATATAATTTAAGTAGCAAGATGAACCCTAACCATGAACACAAACCCTAACTAGGGTTACATACAATAGCAGTAAGGAAACCACAGAGGGAGTCAGAGAGAAGTGAGGAAGGGAAAAGACTTACATGTGGTCCTCGCTTAGAGATAGAAGAGGAAGTAGAGGGTTGGTCGATGGCGAGGCCAAGATGGCATGGGGAGCACCTGACGGTGCTGCAACCCATGCCATCCCACGGTCTCGGTGGCCACAGAAGAAGGAAGGTAGCAGACAAGCATCACCGCACCTCCAATGCACCAGAGCAGTGCCACAGAATCACCGAGGTGCACCACCATGGCGATAAGAGGGTGAAACCCTAGTTCTAGTGAGGCAGGGGCATGGTCGAGAGAGGGCACACACAAGGAATTGAGCCGGACCAGTCGACGCAGTGTCGTCGGCTGCATTGTCACACACCATGGCGGCGGGCGGGGAGGCTGGGGTCGGTTGGAATCGAGCGGTCGCCAGAGAGAGGAGAGGGTCGCACTTGAGAGAGAGGGAGAAAGTGACTGGGTCGATCACCGACCCCGTGGTTTGTAGTAGGTTTGGCCCAACCTACAAGGCCGAGCCAAGGCTAGGCTATCCTAATGGGCTAGGCCTAGGTTTGAAAATAAAAGAAAATTTTATTAATCTACTAAAATACCAAAAATATCCATGAAGGTAATTAATCTATAGAAAAATAAATAAAAATCCTATAAATACAAATAGTATATCTAAATGTTCATAAAAACATAAACTATACAATAAAAATACTAAGTTGTATTTTAGCATAATAAAACTTAAATTAATTATTTTAATGTAATAAATACTTTAAGGAATTTTATAAAAATGAGGATTATACTTAAAAATAAATAAAAATCATTTTAAGATCCTAAATAAATACTTTATGTAAGAAAAATACTATTTTGTATTTTAAATTGATAAAAATTAAAATGAGTATTTAAAAACACTTATTTCTTTATGGAATTCTACTAAATTAAGGGTAAGACTCGAAATACATAAAAGCCACTTTAAGATTTTGAAAAGGTACATTTTAATAGAAAAATGCTAAACATGTTATTCCAAAAGATTTTAAGATTTCTAAAGTAATAAATACTTAGTTGTCTATTTTATTAAAATAAAATACTTGTTTCATCATAAGTTAACTCTTCAACATTGTTTCCTAAGTAAGAATAAATTTATAATCCTATAAAATTTTGTATTTCTCAATAGAATCCTTGAAGTCTAAAATATTAAACCTAAAACCATAATTATGGTTTATAATAAAACCTAAGTATAAATTACTAATTTTTAATACTCCTTTAGAGTCTTAACTCAACTATACCCAATAACTTCAATCTAACCTTTAACATCATTCACTAATATTAGGAATGAATGATCTCATTCCTTTAACCATACTTAACATAATTATAAAGCCTAATAGAAGTTAAACAAACTATAAAATGAGATCACCATATCTCATAATTAGCTCTAACTCTATAACTCACCTAACATCAACTTGCTAGGTATAGATTCATAGGTCTATACTCAAGGTATATACGATTTTGACATCAATCATATCAAAGAAAACATTTGAACTTGGCCAGAATATAAAATTACTATATCTTAGTCGTAGTTATAGTTTATAGTTAACTTTGTTCTGTCACTCAACCAACGAGGAGCGCATTAACTTAAGCTCGTAAGAGCACTTCAAATAACTATCACATGTGTCCTAAGAACACTAGAAATTGTTAAACTGAATGTAATAAATATTTTTTTCGAAATTTATTCTTTTTGCCATTACAAACCAAAAGCTTTATCCATTCTGCTAAAATCCATCAACTGGAATATAATTATTGTTAAGAGTACTTACTAATCAACAATTACTATCAACGGTTGTAGTGTTTTACTTTCATCACTTACCAATTCATTTTAGAATCTTAGTATGTATTTATTTGTAAAGTAAAACTTGATTGTAACACAAACCTTTCATAAGTCACCAAGCTCAATCCATACTAAAACATGGGGATTTACTTTGGGATTTTTACAAAATGCATTACATTACTTATGCATCCCAGCATATTGCTTCTTTAAACATTAGTCCTTACCGGACCAATGATGTTGTTTTCAGATATTGGTTCTTATAACATCTCGAAGACCGTGATTGCATAATATTGTAATCACAAAGGAAAGTTCACACTTGCTCATGTCCTTAGATTATTTTCTAAGTATTTGCAAATTGTTACTGTTAACACCGGCATTTCAAAAAGGATGACATAACACACTATTTTCTTGATTAACGTGAACTAATGGTTACTGATCCAGGTGATCAACTAATCTATTATGACTAGCAATGGAAACACCATTGTTCGGGAATGTATCATCTAGGATATAACAACAAATGTCTCCAGTGATTCTTGCACTGTAGATTATGCGTTAACCATGAGATCTATATGGGATCTAGGAAGTCAGCTGGATCTTCTTCCTTTCCTATGTCTACGACCGACCTTTATATGATGATGAGTTTCCTTGCGTGGATCCAACAACATGGGTGGGAACCCTTAGGTCCTGTGGGTAAGGTGTCTAGATTATCTGTGTGAGGCTACCAGAGGTATAGTAGTTGGTACTAGAAATGTTAGAAATAGTAAATGAAAGGAGTAATAAGAAGTGAAAAGGACAGAGACACTTCCCAACCAGAAAGCAAAGTTCCCACTGATGGTATACTTTGTGTAAGCGAGCTCTAAGATCACATCTTTAGAATAAAATCCAGTTAGAAAAGGAAATTCAATAAGAGATAAGCTGCCCATGAGCATCATGGCATAGGTCAAAGGAAAGGAGGAGGCAAGCCCCCCCATCTTCCGCATATCTTGCTCATCCGACATGGCATGAATCACCGAACCCGCACTCAGGAAGAGTAATGCTTTGAAAAACGCGTGATTCATTAAGTGAAAGACGCTAACCGAATAGTTAGAGATGCCGACCAAAAGCCAACAAAAGAACCGGAACCGATACAGTCGACGGTCAAGGTACCAAGACCGAGACCGAGACAGTCATTAAAGATTGAAATGTTCCTCCATATTAATATCTCTACCATATTTATATGCTTGGTATACCAAAGTGGGATGAAATTCAGAATAACCAGAGTTTATACGTGCCGTGAAAGAGAAACTTCCCAGATCCAGGGAAGCTGCCAGCCCCCTAGAATCTTCGGTACTATAATGAAGGACGTTGACACTATCCCATTCTACGTAGCAGGGGTAATTCCAGAAACAAGTTGTCCTATCTCAAAATCATTTAGAGATAAGTTTCTATAGAAAGATAAGCGGGTTGATTCGATCCGAATGAATCAGTCTTTATACAGAGGTAAATCTTTGCCTATTAGGAAAGAGGATAGCAAGTTCTAAATTCTGTCTCGGTAGGACATAGAGCAAAAAGAGTATATAGCTCTTCGGGAGTGTGCCATTTTGGGGATTCCTACTATTTCTTTAGTCGATACAAATTGCGACCCGGATCTCGCGAATATATCGATTCCAGCCAAGCCGACTAGTAGCAATAGATGCTATAATATTGACTTCCATAATCGAATTCTTTTTTTTTTTCGGGATGTAATCCCATAGATATGCAAAATTGGACTTCTGCAAAACAGACTCACATTTTTCAATCGAGGTTCCTTTTTCGTCTCGACAAAGAAAGAATCATCTTGAAAACGCTCCTAACCCCTTTCAACTTCTTTTCTCGGAGAAGAAACAATGACGGTATCTGAGGAATAAGCATCGGCTAACTCTGTGCCAGCAGCCGCGGTAAGACAGAGGATGCAAGCGTTATCCGTAATTCCCTACTGATCATACAACAAATGAAGGTGGTTAGAAAGATGGCACATCGATCTTCTATACACCCTGTTCGTGCTGCGGAACGAAGAAAATCCGCCTTCCTTGGAAAATGAATTCCTGACTCCGAAGTATCAAAGGAGACTTAGGTGGCGCCTTCTGAAGAGCCCTTCATTCTGCGACTCAGATTAAGATTCGTGTCTCAGCCGGAAGGGGTCGTAGGACTGACTCAGACAAAGCGTTAGAAGTACGATCTCCGAATCTATAAGCTTTGGCCTGCAAATACCCCTTTAGCAAAGAAAAATAGACACGGTGTCGCTTTATTTTATCGCATTGGAAAAGACTATCGGCAATTTCTAAATGGGACCTGCCAGGGGCACAACAGACTCACAAAGTCTTCAGGGGCCTATCATATTTTTAGCTTGCTCGAAAGGGGGCTTAATAGAGGTGAGGCGGCTTGAAGGATCATGTTGGCATGTGGGGTCATGGAGAAAGACAATGATAGGATTGGGTTCTTATACTGGGCCTCACACCAAAGTAAGTGTGAACGGGAAAGTACACCTAGATGTGACATGGATACAAATCACTTATGGATAAAGCAACACACCTCTATAGTGTGTATAAAAGTGTGACATGTTACTCCCTGTTCCAGGAAGGAGTTGTGAACACTGCAGAAAAGGAGCTCCACGAAGTTCTAATCAACCCGTGAAGGCTAACTAACATAGTTTTTCAGAATAAAAGCAACCTTTAAAGAAATATTTAGAAAAAACTGCATAACCGACGACCTTTGGTATGTGGTTGTAGCTAGTGCATCAAACACTCCTTTTACTGAACTTGCTGAGTACACTCGTACTCAACCGTACCTTCTTAACTCTTACTAGATTCTGGAGCAAACAATGGTAAACCTAGGAGGTGAACTACTATGAAGAACTAAGAAATCCATATGAGATCATTGGGGTCGACGTCTATATATGAAACCAAGTAAGTCATGCTAAATTGTAGAGTATAAATGATCTTAGAAACTAGAACTTACTTCTGTAGAGTATTTCTTTAGTAGTAATAGCAAGCCACAGATATATAGTAGTGATATTTCTAGTATAGACTTCAAGTTTCTATTTCTGGTTCTCTTTTGTAATTACAATCCTTGTTGTGTTGAGGAAGTTCTTTGGATCTTCGGTAATGTGATATTTGTAATATAAAGACATGTTTTGGACCTACGATGTTTTTATTGTGCCATTCTGAGGGATGTAATACTAGTGAATGGTGTTTCATTGGTGTTACGTCAATGAATATAGTGTACTACATCATGTAGTGGTATGCTGGGTCACCATAGAATTGCCATCATCTCCTCTTTCTAGCGCACCTACTCTCACTTGCTAAAGTGCCAAGAATTGGTGGCGCCATCGCTCCCCATTGACAGTTGACAAAGTCCTCGACGAGGGTGGGACCCTCACGTCAAAATTAACTAGTCGTTGCCACTTGGTAGATGACTTGGCCCTGGACCCACATATCACTCTCTGTGGCTAGAACCTTTCTAGTGAAAAATGTTTCACTAATACACGTTGCTGCTGACTTAGCTTTGAGACCACTTGTCAATGCATCTGTGTAATTCACATTATCCACTCAGAAAATTCCATAAAATCATTAATTCTAATAAAAACCATAGCTAATTCGTCCTAACTTAGAAAATAAAATAATATATCATTATGTTAAAAATTAAACTCTATCCATCTACATCATAAAACAAAGCACTTTTGTGAAATAAAAACAAATAAAATTATGAAACCTTCCCATATGCTTTAATAAAACACTTTTAAAATAAAATTCAAAAGATAAAATCACCAATTTAAAAATTAAATTGACTAAACCTCATCTGAAAGAGTAAAATCAAACACCATTTTATTCCTTGAAGAAAAATAAATCACAAAACAATTACACTTGAGTTATATATTGAACATATTAATTCAAAAGAAATAAATAGGGAAAATCCAATAGAAATTGTGAAATGGTTAGAAAATAATATTTCTCACTTAGAAGTCATTAAGTAAATAATTCTTTTTCAGCACTAAAAAATCTTAAATAAATTATGAGTTGGAAATAAAAAGAATTATATACAGAGTGCTCTCACCACATAAAAAGTAATAACCCTTTACTTTAATAATATGTATAAAAGATCCTATGTTAGTAAAATAAAATGAAACAAGATGTTTTACCATAAACTCATAATTGTCACAAGTAAAAAAGAAAATGAATATTAAAAGGATCTCATAAATATTTTCTTCAAAAGTTATTCTTTTTGCGAAATAAAGAAAGTTTAAATAAACTAACTTTGTAGAAACCCTAAGCCACTTAAAGGAAATCTAAAATAATAATCCACTACCACTTAGAAATAATCATGCCATAACTTATTCCAAATGAATGTGTTATAGAAATTTCATTAAGATTATTGGATGCCTAAATCTGCTTTACTGGGTGAAGTAAACTTAAACCCAAATCAAATCACTAAGAAATCACAAATCAAACCCTAAGACAAGCTATAAACGAAATCAAAATGGAATTAGTTCCGAGGGATTAGAACACTTGCATTTCATATATTATGCATCCCCAACATCTTGATATTTCATACATTAGTCCTTACTAGACTGAGGATGCTACTCTTTAACGTGGATCTTATGATGATAGAATACACTGATTGCATGACCTGCAATCAGAAGGCAAGTTCACTCTTGCATTATCTTGTGATAGCAAGATTGCATACCATTTCCAAGTGAATCTTGCATGTCCTTTCAATTATTTTACAAAAACTATATCACCTAAATTAAGAGCAAATGGTTGTTTTTCTAAATGAAATATGAAACGTTGGGAAGTATAATCATGGTTAAGAGATATGGTCGGGTAGCAATTGTATCTGGAAAGTTAGGACCTAACAACCAATATAGTCAGTGATTCTTGCGCTATTACACCGTGCTAACCATAGATCCTAGAATGGGACGGGCAAGTTAGCTAGACTCTTCTTCCTTTTGTTTATCCTCGTATGCCTAGTTGGTTTATTGTTCCTTGTGGGGAATGGCAATGTGTAGGATCCCGTGACATCCCTATCATATGCTTCAGGATAACAGCTATGTATACTATAAGGGAGGGTAATTGGGCGTAGGTCTCTCGACCAAAACCTATTACAAAGGGTGGGAAGTGGGGTCATGGAGAGGCTAGTGATTGGCTTAGATCTTGATTGAGCCTCAAACCAAGAAAGTTTGAACGGGAAGGCATACCCTTTTATGCTCTCAAGCCTTAGACCATTTGTGGGTAAAATAGTGCACCTCTTAAGAGTGTATAAACATATCATGATACTCCCTGTTGTGGTAAAGAACTACGAACGCTGCGTGAAAAGGAACTCCATAAAGTTTTGTACAACCCGTGAAGACTGACAGACATGGAATTTTTATAAACTACAACTTACCTTTTATAAAACCCAATTTTGAAAACATGCACATGCCTAGGATCTTTGATCCACAGCTATTCATCAAACACCTACATATTTAGAACTTGCTGAGTATGTTGTATTCATTCTATATTCTTATCCCTTGCTAGACCGCGATAAGTAATTAACGATATCCCAAACTAAGAAGATGACAAAGGAGGACAACTACGGAGAACCAAGGAGCAAAGTAGTCAACAATGGCAAACACTTCAAACGGAGATAGTAGACTCCAACATAAACATAGATGGGATCCAATTCCCATGAATAGGACTTCGATTTTGATACTAGAGCAAATAGACAGCCTTTAGACAACGAGATAGGTAGACCTAGTGCTAGACTAGACTACAAGCTGCTTCTTCTAGATTTTGTCTTAAATAAGAACTTACCAGGTGAGCTCAATGTGTCATGGAAGTTCCGAGGATCTTCTATGAAGATCTATGATATGAATAATACAGTTATACCTTGGAGCTGTGATGTTTCTGTTGTACTACTCTGGTAGGTGTGATGTTTTTGGAACGATGTTCTATAAGTGTTATGCCAACGTTGCGTGCTCTACAACCTGAAGTGGAGTGCTAGGTCACCACACCATCGCTGATGGAAGGATTAGAGCCAAACCCATTAAGGTAAGCTTATGGAGCCTGCAGGGCATTGGAAATTTGACAAAGGAAACAATGATTATGGATTAAGATTTAGACTGTTATTAGCCGATGCCATGGACACCTCCAAATTTTAAGATATGTGCATGTATCTACTCAAGGCTGAATTGATATACCTTACAGAGGGGTCTTATTCTTTGTTGCATGGACTTCTACTACTCGTGATTCACACCTTTCAGATCCAGGCCCAGTGTGGGCTACTGCACCGCAGTCCGTATGCCACGAAGCACTATACACATGTAGTCATACCTACAATTAGATGGAGGGGGCGTGTTTGTATAGGATGGATGAGAAGTTGCAATGCATACCTCTAGATCAAAGAAAGAGAACGTGACTCATGTAGGATCAAGGATATGCTGCTGTTGCATGCACTCTAAATCGATCAACGCTTGCACAGTAGTAAAGAAACATAGCAGGACCAGTAAATGAGGGAGATGCCAGTCTAGAGAATTAACTTGAAAATCCTTAATCTAGGCTCGCTATAGATCCTTGTCTTGTGGGGATCGTTGCAGATCCTAGATTGAGGGTTTGTCAGCTTGTATTGGCACACATCTTGCCATTTCTTACCTCCCACCTTTGTTGTCACTGCTCATAGTCGCATGCATGCGTGCAATAGAGAGATTCATAGAGAAGTAAAGGAGGATGTTGTGAGAGGGGAGCGCTAGGCACCAGACGAGCGATGGTAAAATAAAACAGGGCATACCTGCACACATGATGCTTTCCCTCCTTTGTAGCCCTCGACTCTTTCGCAATCCTGCGATGCTGCAGTTCCAATGGTCAACGCTGAGGCTATGTGCGACTGGAGCTGACCTGCGTCCAGAAAACAAATCATCAACCGCATTAGATGGGAACAAAAGGGAGGGACATGATAGAGTTGATTCTCTCAACTCACTAAATCTATATCTATCAGCTGCGTCACACAACTCTCACAAACAGAATTTGTTAGTATCCTCACAACTTTTTTCTTCTCTATATATTTTCAACCAAAAGGAAATATGCTTACACTGTCTTAAATAGACCACACGCACCCACTAACTCCACTAATCTCTCCACTAATCCATGCATGACTCAATTATCTCCTAGAATCACTCTAGGCAGATCACGACCTGGCCAGAGCTAGCTAACAAACTCCACATACGCTAATTAAGCTGACTAGACCGATTCTCACGGTATAAATCCATGGCTTCAATACTTTGCATGCAGGACCATTTCGCATGGACACCGTACCGCCAGCTTCATGTTGCATGTTGCCATAGCTGCAAACTACTAGCTAAATGCAAAACTAAAATAAACATGCAGATACACATATCAGGATTAGTGCCAACAATCATCCCCTAATCATGATGTGTTCTTCGAGCCGCTTCAAAGCAGAGTTGGTTCGTCGTCGGTGTGGCCTCTAGCCGACAAGGCTTTCTCCTCCTTCTTCTTCTCAGCACACTCCCAAGCAAAGTGTCCAAACTCATGGCAGTTGTAGCACTCTATCTCACTCTAGTCTCTATGCCCTCCACCACGGCCATGGCCGCGGCTGTGTCCTCGTGACGAGCCATGTACACTCGCTATGAGAAGCTGCTCTTCTCCTTCGTCCTCCTCTTGTCCCTTGAGGGGATCCTAGTGTGCCTTCATTGATCCAAAGGCCTCCTCCACGGGCATCTTGTTCACGTCACAGAATAGCCCAATGGAAGAAGCAACGTTGATGTACTTCTTGGAGACGACTCGGAGCAGCTTCTTCACCACACACTTCTATTTCATCGGGTCTCCAAGCTCACGTATGCGACCCACGAGCATCGTGAACTTCGCCGTGAAATCGTCCACGGACTCTGCATAAGACATCTCGAGGCCATCAAAATCCGAGTGCAAGGATTGGTTCCTCGCCTCCCGGACGTGCTGGACGCCGACATGCATGGAGCGCAGCACCGCCCACACCTCCGCTGCGGTCTTCTTCTCTGCAACACGCAACAGCGTCTCGTCCTCAATCCCTTGGGAGATGATGGTCATGGCTATCTCCTCCTTGCCCCCGTCGGCCTCCGCGGCCGAGGTCTCCGGATCAACGGCACCCCATGCACCGTGTACACGCATGATGTACTTCATCCGCAATGCCCAGGCAGCATAGTTCGTCCTTGTCAGTATCACCACTGACACCTTGTCGGCGGCTGCCGCTGTTGCACCGCCTAAACCACTCGTCACCATGGCTCCACTCGCCGTGTTCTTCGCCAGCTCCATCGCCTTGGCCTTCTCAGCAGCGTCGTCTGCTACCATCATCACAGGAACCAAGAGTGGATGGGCTCTGATACCAAATGATAGAGTTGATTCTCTAAACTCACTAAATATCTCTCTATTAGCTGCGTCGCACAGCTCTCACAAACAGAATTTTTTGGTGCCCTCACAACTTTTCTCTTCTCTATATATTTTCAACCAAAAGGAAACATGCTTACACTGCCTCAAATAGGCCACACGCACCCACTAACTCCACTAATCTCTCCACTAATCCATGCATAACTCAATTATCTCCTAGAATCACTCTAGGCAGATCACGACCTGGCCAGAGCTAGCTAACAAACTCCATATAGGCTAATTAAGCTAACTAGACCTATTCTCATGGTATAAATCTCTGGCTTCAATACTTTGCATGCAGGACCGTTTCGCATGGACGCCGTGCCACCAGCTTCATGCTGCATGTTGCCATAGATGCAAACTATACTGACACGACTAGCTAAATGCAAAACTAAAATAAACATGCAGATACACATATCAGGATTAGTGCCAATAATCACTTCCTAATCATGATATGTTCTTCAAGCCGCTTCAAAGCAGAGTTGGTTCGTCGTCGGCGTGGCCTCTAGCCAACAAGGATTTCTCCTCCTTCATCTTTTCAAGACACTCCCAAGCAAAGTATCCTCACTCATGGCAGTTGTAGCACTCTACCTCACTCTTGTCTCTGCGCCCTCCACCACGGCCACGGCCGCGTCCTCATGATGATCCATGTCCACTCGCCATGAGAAGTTGCTCTTCTCCTCCGTCCTCCTCTTGTCTCTTGAGGGGATCCTCGTGTGCCTTCATTGATCCAAAGGTCTCCTCCATGGGCATCTTGTTCAAGTTACAGAATAGCCCAATGGAAGAAGCAACATTGATGTACTTCTTGGAGACGACTCGGAACATCTTCTTCACCACATACTTCTCTTCCATCGGGTCTCCAAGCTCACGTATGCGACCCACGAGCATCGTGAGCTTCGCCGCGAAATCGTCCATGGACTCTGCATAAGACATCTCACGGCCATCAAAATCCGAGTGCAAGGATTGGATCCTCGCCTCCCGGATGCGTTGGACGCCGACATGCATGGAGTGTAGCACCGCCCACACCTCCACTGTAGTCTCCTTCTCTGCAAAACGCAGTAGCATCTCGTCGTCGATCCCTTGGGAGATGACGGCCATGGCCATCTCCTCCTTGCTCCCGTCGGCCTCCGAAGCCGAGGTCTCCGGATCAACGGCACCCCATGCACTGTGTACACGCATGATGTACTTCATCTGCAATGCCCAAGCTGCGTAGTTCGTCGTTGTCAGTATCACCACTGACACCTTGTCGGTGGCCGCCGCTGTTGCACCACCTAAACCACTGGTCACCATGGCTCCACTCGCCGTGTTCTTCGCCAACTCCATCGCCTTGGCCTTCTCATCAGCGTCCTCTGCTGCAATCATCACAGGAACCAAGAGTGGATGGCCTCTGATACCAAATGATAGAGTTGATTCTCTCAACTCACTAAATCTCTCTCTATCAGCTGCGTCGCACAGCTCTCACAAACAGAATTTTTTTGTGCCCTCATGGCTTTTCTCTTCTCTGTATATTGTCAACCAAAAGGAAACATGCTTACACTGTCTTAAATAACCCACACGCACCCACTAACTCCACTAATCCATGCATGACTCAATTATATCCTAGAATCACTCTAGGCAGATCACGACCTGGCTAGAGCTAGCTAACAAACTCCACATGTTCTAATTAAGCTGACTAGACCGATTCTCACGGTATAAATCCCTGGCTTCAATACTTTGCATGCAGGACCATTTTGCACGGACGCCGTGCCCCCAGCTTCACATTGCACGTTTCCATAGCTGCAAACTATACTGACACGACTAGCTAAATGCAAAACTAAAATAAACATGCAGATACACATATCAGGATTAGTGCCAACAGGGCATATGTCAGGGTCTAAGGCGGTAGCTTAGGCACCCCATTTGTTGTGCATTTTAGGTGAGATGTGAGCGGAGGAGGGGAGAGTTGCGTACATAGCTTGTACAACCGGGGAGTTGAAGAACGGTGGTGTATCGCACTCTGCTGTTGTAGGCGCCACGCCACTGAGAAGCACACCACCCAGCTCATGTTGCTTGCTGCCAAAAAAGGCCAAGAGTTACAAACAAACAGAGAAAGGGGGATAGGAAAACATTCACCATCGAGTCGAGGACACCACCATGGTCGGAGGATACAAAGATCACCAGAGGTATGTGAACAACGATAGTATTCTCGTGTGTGTATACAATGAGGCACCATAGAAGGAGGCGAGACCACGAATGGTGGTGTGGATGGAGCGTGTCATCGAGGAAGGAGGCAAGGCTCCGAAGGTAGGCGTCGATGGAGGAGGTTAGGGTTAGGTGTAGGGTCGAGAGGGATTGTTACCGAGGAGGGTGCCGGGGCTGAGGAGGAACATGTGTATGGTGCTCATCGCTGAGGAGGGAAGCATGGACGACGCTCGCTATCGGGAAAGGAGGTAGGCATTTGGAGGGAGGCTTGGACGTTGTCGATGTTCGACGGACGAGGAGGAAGGCATGGACCAAGCTCTTAGTTGTGGGTGGGGGGTAAGGATCCATCATCTCTGTAGAAGGGCAAACCTACTCCTCGAAGGCCTCATCGATGCACTACTCAACATTAGTGATTTTCAGAGTTAGCGTTTCTGAGACTTACCGTGGCAAGGCAGAGGAGGAGGACGTTGATGAGAAGCTCGCATCATACTTACTGGGTGGTTCCCTCACTCTCCATCGTTTGCGTCATCAGCGACGATAGTCTTTAGGCGACGGATTCAGATTTAGGGTTTGGTGTTCGGTGGCCGCCTCTAGTTTGTGAACACGCGTGCTGGCCCAGCCTACAACCGCAATAAGCTGCGGGAGGCCAGTCGAGGCCAGCTCGAGTAGGAAGCATGGTGAGGGAGGAGAAGGCCGACCCTCATATCCCTCTTGAGCGAATCTGGATCTGAGGAGGATGTTATGCTTAGGGCTTCTCTAGAGAGAAAAGGAGGGAGAAAAATGAACGTGTTTTTGACGCGTACCTCTTTGGTGGTGGCTTTTATACGGAACAATAGACATAATTTTCAGGTCCAGGGGAGGAAGGGCAGAAATACAAAATTAGCAACTCTTTGGTGCATGTCACTACGTCTGTTCGACCGAAACCCAATGACATGTGGGTCTGTTTGGCCAGGATCCCCACTGGTCAGCGACTTAGAGCGTTTGAGGGTAAAATTACTGGCACGGAAGGGGACGATTTTGCACATAATCTTGGCCACTGGTTTAGTCGGTTTGGTCGATATCCCATGGCCTAAAAGTATTGGGACAACGTGGATAGGAGTTCGACCCAAAACAATCTAGCGCTATTATTTACACCTGATATATATATATAGGTAAGCTATTCAAGAACCGAATCCTGAATAACTAGTGAGGAACCCATGTTTCCTTTCACGCGAAGAACAGGAACCTCTTGTTTACTTCCATGCGGACATGAGTTAACTTCTTTTTCTTTACAAGTTAACTTCTAGTCTATAGCAGTAATAATTAATGTTAACTTCCGTCTATGCAAGTTAACTTTCGACAACTTCTTAACTTTCCCGTTTGTGCAAGTTAACTCCCTCTTTCTATGCTAGTTAACTACCTGACGGAGCACATGTTTTTTTTCACGTGATCACCAGGAACCCCTTGTTAACTTCCACATGAACATGAGTTAACTTATTTTTTTTCCAAGTTAACTTCCAGTCAGTAGTAGTAATAATGAATGTTAACTTCCGCATGTGTAAGTTAACTTCTGTGAAATTCTTAACTCTCCTGTGTGGACAAGTTTACTCCCTCTTTCAATGCTAGTTAACTTCCTGATGGAGCACCGATTTTTTTGGTTGTTTTCGCGGACTGAATGTTAACTTCCGCATGTGCAAGTTAACTTCCACGAACCTTCTTAATATTCCCGTATGTACAAGTTAACTCCCTCTTTTTCTATGCTAGTTAACTTCCCGCTGGATCCGTGAACCACGTGGGGGGAAGGGCGATGTGTGAAGAAGAGGGTGGCAGGGAAAGCTTCGCAGAGGATGGTCGGCGGTGCCCAGGGTGGAGGAGGGGAGGATGCGGCTGGCGGTGTGCGGGGCGGAGGGCGCGACCGCGTGTTGGGCGGAGGAGGCCGGTAGCGCGCGGGGGAGGAGGGTGTGGAGGAGGCCGTCTACGCGTAGGAAGGAGGGTGGCCGGCTGCGCGGGGCGGAGGAGGCTGGCGGTGCATGGGGAGGAGAGCACGGAGGCGCCCGGGGCGGAGGAGGCCGACGACGCTCGGGGAGGAAGGCACGGCGGTGCCCGGGGCGGAGGAGGCTGGCGACACGAGGGGAGGAGGGTGGTTGACGGCGCTGGGGGCAGAGGAGGCCGTCGACACGGGGGGTTAGATGTGACGATGAAGAAAGTGGTTAGGTGGGGAAGGGTAGTTAGGTGGGGTTCGTGAATAAGCTTATATAAGAATCTCTTAAAAAGGGTTCTTAAATATATATATATATATATATATATATATTGAAGATGGTGTTTGTGTTATGATAGTCTGTAGGTGTACTTGTTTTACTTCATGCTTTTACCTGATTTGTATTTGTATTTGTATTGTTATCTATTTTGCTCCGCATGCATAAAATAATGTATGCCACGTTGTCCCTAATGCCAGCACCATGGTTCATCTTTGACCCCTCGTACAAATGACTCTAGGACAATAGTAATTAAATTTGGGGAGGGGTAAATTACCACCAATGTGCACCTTGTTATATACTCCCTCCATTTCTAAGTATAAGATGATTTAGATTTTTTCTGAAACACATGTATCTAGACATCTTTTAGTGTGTAGGTGAGACAAATGTTTTTCAAAAAAAAGGCTAAAACATCGTATATTTTGGAATGGAGGGAGTAGGTCCAACAAAACCCTCGTCATCAGGTCTAGCCAGACATCCAGCCCCCACTCCCTATCCATTCTCACATCCTCCATTCCATAAGTCAGTGCTAGTACCAGCAAGGATTCCGCTTTCTATACGCTCTGCTCCAATGCATGTTGGCCACCGAGCAAGTGTCGCCGCTCCCTAAAGGGAATATGCCCGAGAGGGAATAATAACATGGTTATTATCTTATTCCATGTTTATGATAAATAATTATTTCTCATGCTATATTTGTGTTAATTGGAAATATTAATACATGTGTGTTTAATAAAAAATAAGAGTTCCTAATTATGCCTCTCATTCAAACTAACTCGTTGATTAATAGATGATCAAGGTTTCTTGATCATGAACATTGGATGTTGTTAATAACGGCGTCACAATATTAGTGGACTGATGTGATGTACATTCACCCAAAGTATAATAATACGATCAATGTCATTATGTTTACCTTGCTATAACATATTATACAAAGTAACCCTAATCCTTAGACCATGAGATCATTTTAATTGCTAACACTGGAAGAGTACTTTGATAACATCAAGCATCACAACATAACAGGGTGACTATTAAGGTTGGTTTGGGTACTATGAAAGTGTTATGTTGAGGATCATGGATCAAGAGTGGGATTTTTCCATCCTGATGATAGAGAGATATACTCAGGGCCCTCTCGGTGATATCACATTGACACATCTTGCAAGCAGGTGACTAGATCGCAAAGAATGTTATATCACGGGAACGAGAAAAAAGTACTTGTCGGTAATGAGATCAAACTAAGTATGGGGATACCTACGATCGAATCGCGTTCATGTAATATATCTCGAGGCAAAGGGATTTAGCTACAACATCAATGGTTCTCATGATCACAAGTGTCATTGTTGAATGTGTGGGAGTCAGTACGGATCTCTAGGTCCCGCTGCTTATTATTGATCAGAGAGAGGTCTCAACCATATGTGTATTATTCACGAACCGTATGGTGACACACTTAAGGTATACCGACACCAAATGGGGCATATATAATACCAGAGAAAGGATTTGTAAGCAAATGGATTATTTCGACAAGCACGGGAATTGTTTCGGGTCAAATTGCTAAAATTGGTTTTAGATCTAGTATCAAAGTAGTGCAACAGGGTTTATGCAAATGTTTGTTAATGAAAGTAATTAACAAATTCTGAATAAAATAAATAAAAATTGTTTTTATTAAATGAGAGCTTGCATTAATTTTGGTGGACATTTAATGCAAGGTGAGTGAAGTTTGTGTTAATGGGATTGGGATTAGTGGAAGCTCCACTCACCATTGTGGAGGGAGAGGTAGGGGCACCTCCATGGACGGCGTCCATGCCCCTTGAGGCATCCCCAACCCTATAAAAGGAGGCCACTCCCTCCTCTCCATTTGCACCACCTCCTCGTGAAGGTTCTCTTCCCCTCTAGAATTTTCCCCATGGCTTCAGATTAGCGAAGTACATGTTCTTGGTGGTTTCTCTAGAAAGGATCTGATGCCTCCTCTTCTTTGCTAGAGTGAGGACTCGAAGGTTGTCGGGTTGTTGAATGTGTGTGCGATCACAGATGTGCTGCTACTTTGCGGTGCTGGACTTCAACTCGATCTTGAGATCAGCAAGAGTACAACTACACCATCCAAAAAATCATATTTCGTTAAAAATCTTTTTAGGCTTCGAGGGTAAGACCTATATGGATTTGTATCCACCCATTTCTTGCATCTAGGTAGAAAGATCTTGGTTCTTAGTTGTTCATGTCGCAGGAATTTTTTGTTTTCTATGTTGGGAACCCAACAGTGGTATCAGAGCCAGATCCAGGCGTAGATGTTTTGAGCGGGTAGAATAAATATGAGTATTTGGGCATTGATGATCATGGTATTGCATCCTCTTATGTATTTTGGATAGTAGCAACATAGTGGGATTAAGTTGCCCGAACTAACTTTACATGTCTTCACACATGAGACTTGTTCCATGATTAACATGCTACTAGTTTTGCATAAGTAACTAGCAGGTGTATATCTTGATGATTATAGTTAATATATGATTTACAACGGGTTTCTAGTAATTAGGTTATGATCGTTGTGGTTCCATGTTTGTAGGTACGAATGGTTCTACCTTCGAAAGCCCTAAACGACGTAAAAATATGCAAAAGATAAATTAGAAGCGTCTAGTTTTATTTTTGCTAGGCAAGTATGATACGGTAATTTTATAATTTTAAGTATGGTTGGATACCATTGGAATATTATAATAGACCAAAGTGTAATCACCATATAACTTGGTGTTACACAACTTGAACCATGTATATCATACCATGATGCACAAGATAGTGATCAAGTGCAAGAACTATATCATATCACTTTTTGGATATGATGTTTGTTTGCATCTTATTTTGCTTGGATAACACTTAGTAGCATTATAAGATGATCCCTCATTTAAAAATCAAGATAAAAAGTGGGAGAGCTGAGACATATTTCTAATACATTATGTAGAAGACATGTTTTTTAGTAGAAATGATTGTATCTTTTATTGACACGAGTTAAAAATTTCATTAAAATTAGAATTTGATGAAAGACTTGGGCAAAACTAGAATATTAGGCATGAATGTATATGGATATATCGAGGTGCTAATATGGTTGTGCCAAATGGCCAAATGTACATAGATGATATATTGAATGAGTTCAATATTGAAACGACATAAAAGTTTCTTGCCACATGGAAAAAGGTTGAATCAAGATTGGAGTATATTGACACTTGATGAGTGAAATTAGATCCAAGTGTTTTGACACTTAGTGAGTCAAATCACATGAATATTTGATCAATCATGTATATCGTGATATGTACATATCTAGATATGTCCTATGCTCTAAATGTTATGAGCATATACCAGAGTGACTAATAAGATGATCCTTGGACGATTGTAAGGATATTCCTATGAGCTTTAGAAGATATAAGAATATGTTCTGTATGTAGAGGTGACAAATACTTCATTGTAAAATGTCTTTGGTACTAGTTTGGTCACACGATACAAGTTAAGTTTATCTCAATTTGGACTATGGGTGGCACAATGTATTGGAAGGAAGTTACATGATGGATTTGGATGAGTTCAAAAGTTCATACATTGTGATGGATACTACAACAAAGGTTGAGTATATGACTGCTCTAGTAGCAGTAAAGGAGGGCATTTTTGTCAAGTAGTTTGTTATCAAACTAAGTGTGGTTCACTGCGAGCTAATACTATGAATATATATTGTATGACAATAGTATCAACATGTTTTAACCCCAAGGAACTAGGGTCTCACCAAAGAACTGAATTTATACAGTCCAATCTCATTTGAGAATGAGTGATGCATAGAGACGCAAAGATATGCAAATACACATGGACCTGAAAGTGTCATATCTGGAGATAAAGTTTGCCACATGAAACATGTATGTACAACACCAGAAAGCCATAGGTGTTAAAATGCGCAAGTTTAAAACTAGATTATTGACTCTAGTGCAAGTGGGAGACTAAAGGTAATATGATCGAGAGGCAATAATAAAGTGGTTATTATCTTATTCCATGTTTATGATAAAAAATTATTTCTCATGCTATAATTGTGTTAATTGTAATACATGTGTGTGTAATAAACAAATAAGAGTTCCTAGTTATGCCTCTCATTCAAACTAGCTCGTTGATTAACAAATGATCAAGGTTTCCTGATCATGAACATTGGATGTTGTTATTAACGGGGTCACAACATTAGTGGAATAATGTGATAAACATTTACCCGAAGTATCGCAATACGGTCAAAGTCATTATGTTTACCTTGCTATAACATATCATAAGAACTAATAGTAATCCTTAGACCATGAGATCATGCTAATTGCTTACATCAAAAGAGTAATTTGATAATATCAAGCATCACACTGTATTAGGATAAATATAAAGGTGGGTTGGGGTACTCCAAAAGTGTTACATTGAGGATCAGGGATCAAGACTTGGATTTGTCCATCCTGATGATGGAGAGGTATACTCACGTCCCTCTCGGTGATATCACATTGACACAACTTGTAAGAAGGTGATTAGATCTCAAAGAATGTTAAATCACGGGAACAAGAAAAGTGTACTTGTCAGTAACGAGATAAGACTAAGTATGGGGGTACCGATGATCGAATCTCGGACATGTAATATATCTCGAGACAAAGGGATTTAGGTACAACCTCAATGGTTCTCACGATCACATGAGTCATCGTTGAATGTGTAGGAGTCAGTACGGATCTCTAGGTCTGGTAGCTAATTATTGACCGGAGAGGGGTCTCGGTCATATTAGCAATATTCATGAACCATAGGGTTACAAAATTAAGGTATACTGACACCAAATAGGGTAGATATAATAACATAGAAATGATTTAAAAGCACTAGGATTATTTTTATAAGCACCAGAATTGTTTCAGCTCAAATTCTTGAAATTGGTTTTAGATATAATATCAAAGTAGTGCAAGGGGGTTTATGCAATTTTTTGTTAACTAAAGTAATTAACAAATTATGAATAAAAGAAATAAAAAATATTTTAGTTTAATGAGAGCTTCCATTAATTTTGGTGGAAAATTAATGCAAGGTGAGTGGAGTTTATGTTAATGGGAGTGGGCTTAGTGGAAGCTCCACTCACCATTATGGAGGGATAGGTGCGCGCACCTCCATGGCAGGAAGCCATGCCCCTTGAGGCAGCCTCCCTCCCCTATAGAAGGATGCCCTCCCTCCTCTGACTCAGTTGGTGGACACCATGTAAACTAAAATGGGCTCCATTGACTCCGATGCTGCAAGATTGGCATAGAGGAGAGTAATCTCTTAAACTATTGCAACACAACATCTTCCTAGTCCATCCAAACGAATTTGTTCGCCTTCTTGAGCAACTTGTAGAGCGTCATAACCTTCTCACCAAGTCTACTGATGAACCTTCTTATAGCTGCAACACATCATGTGAGCCATTGGATGTCCTTTAGGCACGTGGGCCATTTGATGTTGAGGATAGCCTTTCTTCCCCAAGTTAACTTCAATTCCGTGATGCAAAATGATGAAGCCAAACAATTTGCCGGCTGGAACCCTGAAAACACACTTCCTAGGTTTAAACATCATGTTGTATTTCTAGAGGTTATCAAAGGTCTCTTGTAATCCAGCGATGATATCGTTCCTTTATTTGACATCACCGCAATGGCGTCCATGTAATCATGTACATTTCGACCAATTTGATCATGGAGGAAACGTTGCATCGTCTGTTGGCAGATTACACCAGGGTTTTTCAGCCTAAAGGGAATTGTGGAGTAGCAGCACATGTCATAGGGAGTAATGAATGGAGTGGCTAGTTGGTCTGAATAATGCATCTTTATATGGTGGTGATGAGTGCATATTTGCATCATGTTTTATATTATTATTTTGCATTGTAGTTGTAGGATCTTGGTGTTGTACGGTGTTTGTGCACACATTTTATATCTATTTTCACCAGGATCAGGACAGATGATGGATACAATGTACACAATTCTTGGAGCTGTTGTAGTGGGGAGAAAAGGAGTAAAAAACAACGTAAATCGCTTATTTGGGAAATATCAATAACATCATAAGAAAACCCGAAGTGACCAAGGCATCTAGAGGGTTTAACAACCAACTATACGACTGGAATACTTTTTTTGGCCATATAGTTCTAGTTGTATAGTTGGCGCCGCCACCGCCTCCTCAAATAGTTTCACCCCGTGCAACTGGATCAGGGACACGACATACATAACACCCAGAAATCAGCGAAAACCTCACCTCCAAAAGGAATCTGGAGGGGGAACTCTCCCAAGGGATCCATCTTCACCCTATGTAGATCTGGGAGGCCAAGGCATCGATCTTCATCTACATCAGCTGCTGCACCACCATCATCTCCATCCTTCCCATCTTCACCCATCTAGATCTTGTTGTAATTTCCGTACTCATTGTGGATTTATACAAGAACTATTCATTTACAATTGATTCCATTACCATTGCCATGATGGTGATTGCCTCCATGTCTGTAGATCATTAGTTCTTGGGGAGATGGAGAAACCCTAGCATATGATTGAGATAAGATAGAGATTATTATGTTATAAATCATTATGTGTATGTGTTAATTGTCTTCTTCTTGATGTTGGCAGTTGTGCACCTCCTTAATATTTTCCTCTTATGGGGACACAATGAAGGGGATTACTTGTTTGTTGACGGAGGGATGATAGCACTTACTGTGACTATAAAGTTGTTCTCATTCTTTACGCACTAACTTGGGGAAACAAGGAGAACTCATAAAGCCATGTCCATGCCACAGGAGAAATCCTTAATAGCGAGATAATATGATTGATCTCGTTTATCTGTTAGCTATGGTTATGAAGGATGATGTGAGCAGTGGTTGCTGCCTATTTTTCCATATATGGAGCTCCTCCCACATACATACATATCATGAGAATATTTGTTATAATAATCTTGGTTGCTTAGTCTAAATTGCTAGTGGTGTATCCACCACTCGCTGAGAACGCCTTTTTCCCTATTGCAGTTTCAAGTTCTTTTACATACGCGATTCTTACTTTCTGCATTAAGTTTTACTTTATTTTAATTGCCTCATTCAATCAAAAACCCAAAAACATTTCTACTTTTCTTGCATCTCAAAGTTATTCCTTAAGTACTACGTTAGTTTTAGTTAAAAGCATTTTAGTCTTTCGCCTACTGCTTCCTGTGGGATCGATATCTTTATTTCGAAACTAGCTACAAATGATCTATGCACTTGTAGTCATCAGACTATTTTCTGGCACCGTTGCCGGGGAGCTTAGCGCTATAAGTCACTTTACTTTTAGTTATTTACTTCCGTTGTACTAATTTTTAATTTAAGTTGCAGGACCGCAACAATGGACAACACTCAGCATTTAATCCAGCTTGAGGCAGTAAGGAAAATGGATTCGCCCATGGACGCTTTTATAACTGTCAATAAAAGCATAAATCCGGATGGAATTGAGATCCACCGTTCATTATTTGAAATACTACACTCTAAGAAATTTGCAGAAACCAACGAAGAGAGTCCGTATGGACACTTACAATTCTTTGAAGATGTTCTAAGTTCCTTTATATTCAATGACAGTAATCTTGATATGGTTAAAACCCAGTTGTTTAGATAAATTCTCTCTAATAATGTTTGCGACTGGTATAGATCTTTTTGTGCAGAAGCACCACGGACTTGAACGGAATTGACAACCAATTTCCTATCAAAATATTACTCAGAAAGCAAAGCTCATAGGATGAGAGGTATTATTATCAGTTTCAAAAATAATCCTGATGAGGGTTTGTATGAAGGGTATCTAAGGTACAAGAGCTATCTAGATAATTGCCCACATCATCGTTTGCCTGATTGGTTAATCACTCACACTATTTATGGAGGGCTTAATAATGAAAAGAATGAATCTAGACACCGCTTCTAATGGTAGTTTTCTATCCTATACCTATGATGAAGCTTGGAAATTAATAATGAAAATGAGGGAGGCAATGGAAAATCTTAAAAACAAGGAGAATATTACAAATAGCTTTTCTGAATATGTTTGTGTTAATGATTTCCTTGCAGATGAAAGGACTTGTGAGATGATTAAAACCCTTGGTATTGATTCTTACTCAGTAAAGAAACTTATTGAGAATTATGCAGGGCATTTATAGGTACCTACAGAATGGGAACCCCATAACCCCTCGAAGGAAAGAAGCGTGCAAGAGCGCTAATGGAAGAGTTCTCCTTTGCACCTATTCAAGAGAATATTAAGAAAAAGCAAAAAGAGGAAGAACAAATAAAGAGAAGATTAAAGAAACCAGAAAATAACCCCGAAGATACCAATATAAATAATGTTATATTGAAGGATCTTATGGAAGCATGAACAGTGGATAATGAAGTGGTTATGCTAGACTTTGAAACCTCGGAATTCCTCGAAAGTAAGGTACAAGGTAGTGAAACTTCTAAACCTACGACTCCTATATATTGTGGAGAAACTTTCTTATACGGAATTTGTGAGCCAATTTCCACTATAAATATTATGCCTTCATCACTTTATGAGTAACTTTGCTACAATTTAAATAATATAGATGTGGAACCGGTAGACACTACTATTAAATTGTCTAATAGAACTAATATAAAACCGGAAGGGGTTATCAGAAACATCTATGTCTTTATTGGATCACTCATGTACCCCCTTGATTTTCATATTGTTAACATGCCTCGAGATTCTTTTTGTCCTATTCTTTTAGGCAGGCCTTTTGTTTCCGTAACCAAAGCTCGAGTTGATAATATGAAGGAGACTATTTCACTGATGTTTGGAGAAGAAGAAATGATGTTCCACTTTGCCAAACTAAAGAAGAGGCCATATGAGGTGGAAGATATCAAGGAGGAGAAAACGATTACCGAGCTAGCCGCAATTCATTTCAGTACTCCACAAGATGAATTAGAGAGGAGCCTAACTAATTGGGAGGAAGCACCAGATGATGAGGAGAGAGAAGACATGGATGATTACCTTGATTCAGTTCCGGAAGCAAAAAAAATCCACATGACTATGAAGAACTCGCAAGAAAAGGAGATGAAGAACCTCCGCCAATTGAATTGAAGCAACTTCCAGACGATATGAGGTATGAGTTTTAGATAATGAAAATAAATGTCCTGTTATTATTAGCAAAAATCTATCAGAAAATGAAACAAATAAACTCATTTTGGTCTTGGTTAAGCATCGTGAAGCCTTTGGATATACTCTAAGTGATATTAAAGGAATAGATCCATCTATTGTAACACATACGATTACCATGCTTGATGATGCTGAACCTGTAGTTGATACACAAAGAAGGATTAATCCAAAAATGAAGGAAGTAGGAAGAAAAGAGGTTATATGCTTATTAGATGCTGTCATAATATATCCTATTTCTGACAGTAAGTGGGTTAGCCCTGCTCATTGCATACCAAGACAAGGGGGTCTTGATGCTGCTATGAATGAGGATGGTGAGCTAGTTCCTGTAAAACCTATTGTTGGATATCGCATGTGCATTGATTTTAGAGAACTAAACCGTGAGACATGGAAAAATCATAAGCCTATACCATTTATGGATAAAATTTTAGAAAGACTTAGTAATAATTCTTATTTCTGTTTTCTTGATGGTTATTCTGGATATTCTCAAATTTCTATACAACCGGAAGATCAAGAGAAAACAACTTTCACTTGCCCTTATGGCACATATACTTATAGATTAATTTCGTTTGGCTTATGTAATGTAGTAGCAACCTTTCAAGAATGTGTTTTCAAAATCTTTGATGATTTTGTTGAAAAGACTATGGAAGTTCTAACAAATGATTTTGTTGTTTGTGGAACAACCGTTCATAATTGCCTCTACAATCTAACCAAAAATTTTGCAGAGGTGCAGGCAATCAAATTTGGTTTTGAATTGGGAACAATGCCGTTTCATGGAAAGAGAAGGTAAAGTTTTTGGGCATAAGGTTTCGGAGAAGCGTATAGAAATAGATAAAACTAATATAAATGCTATAGAAAATCTTCCAATACCTTAGGACATAAAAAACTTAAAAATGCTTCTGGGACATGCAGGTTTTTATAAGCGTTTTATAAAAGATTTTGCTAAAATAGTTGTGCCTCTCACCAACCTTCTTGAGAAAGAAACTCCATTCTACTTAGATCATAACTGCATTGCAGCTTTTGAGAACCTTAAAAACAAATTAGTTTCAGCACCCATCATGCAATCTCCAAAATGGGATGAACCTTTCGAAATCATGTGTGATGCTAGTGACTATGCTTTAGGGGCTATGTTAGGAAAGCAAGATGGAAAGAATTCAAGTGTTATTTATTACGCTAGTAGACCTCTTAATAAGATTCAGAAAAATTATGCTACTACAGAAAAAGAGTTCCTAGCTATAATTTTTGCTTGCAACAAATTTAGATCTTACATTATTAATTCTAAGGAAATAGTTCATACGGGTCACCAAGCTTTGCGTGTGCTCCTTGTGAAAAAGGATGCGAAGCCTAGGTTGATTAGGTGGGTTTTATTACTACAAGAATATGATTTTCAAATAGTAGATAGGAGGGGTAAGGATAATCTGGTATCAGATCATCTCTCTAGGATGGAGGGAATAATTACTAACCTCGTACCTATAAATGAGTCATTTCTGGGAGAATATTTAGCAAATGTTGAAATTGCTGATCCTTGGTATGCGGATTATGCTAACTATCTCGCAGTAAAATTTATACCTCCTGGTATGACAAGACATCAAAGGATGAAATTCTTTAATGATCTTAAATATTACTTTTGGGATGATCCTTATATATATCATCATGGACCCGACAGAATGATTCGGAAGTGTGTTCCTAACCATGAAATGAATGCAATTTTGCAAGCTTCTCATGACAGCCCGTATGGAGGACATCATGCAGACAAGTGAACTGCAGCAAAGGTACTTCAGTCCGGATTCTATTGGCCCACCTTGCTCAAGGACGCACACAGGTATGTAAAACACTATGATGCTTTCCAAAGAAGGGGTAATATAGGTAGGAGACAAGAGATGGCAATGAATTATAGTCTTATAATCGAACCCTTTGATGTATGGGGAATGGATTACATGGGACCTTTTATAGAATCAAATGGTTACACTCATATTCTTATTGTTGTGGATTATGCTACTAAATGGGTTGAAGCTATTCCAACAAGTCATGCAGACACTACAAGAAATCTGGTGACTAGTGACCTTTTCTTAACGACCATGGATTTTTTGGTCATAGATCTATGACCATTCTGAATCAGTTGGTCATAGGGAATTTGAGAGGGTCCAAACCTTGAAAAATAACGACCAATTTTGTCAAAAAGGTCATAGTGTCCTAACACGAAAAGGTCATAGATGGATAACAATTGTTCAAATCCTTGAATAAACCTGAGATGCTAGGAGAGCCATTGGATCTTGGCAGAATAGACGGACAAGATCGTGATCTAGACCAGTTTTGGTGTAGATCGATGACATGGCATCCTGGCCCAGCCCGACCTTGACACCATGGCCACTCCACGTAATATCCCGACCCAGCACCTCCAAACCCTAACTACTCCTCCATTTCTTCCTCTCTAGACGCCGCCAGTCCCAGCCACGATAGATCCCATCCCCAACTCCCCAAATCCAACGCTGCTCCCGCCCCCGATTGTCCCACGGCGGTCGCCGCATCATCGATGTCACTGCTATTCTCCCATCCCGCCGCCGCCTCGCGTGGTCAACCAGGGACGCGTGCGAGTTCGCTGCCATCTCCCCCTCGCGATCACTCCCTCCCAGCTTTCTCCCGCGCTGCCACCGGCCTGCCGTGTAGGTGCAGCCATGGAGTCCAAGCCCCTTGAGGTCGAGGGCGAAGGGCGATCAACTCCGGCGATGAATGATTGGGATACTGAGCCCACACCACTACTGTTGCTGGGAGAGGAGTTGTAGCCAACCCCGATTCTGCTGGGAGAGGAGTTGCAGCCACCCCCTATTCCTCCGTACGGCCTGAGCCCATCGCCTTCAAGCGCCAGAGGAGCGGAAGGAGGTGGCCAAGACGCTGTTTCTCCATCGATGGCTGGCACCAGGAGAAGCCGAAAGCATGGTCGTGTGCCGCTGCATCCTCCCACAATGGCGAGCGAGTCCCGGAGAAGGGGAAGCACATCAAGAAGAAGGGGAAGCAATCCCCTGGTGTCAAATAGCCACAAACGGCAACATCTCCTAGTCCACTGTAAGTTGATACTTTGATTAACTGTTCTGGATATACATGCTTGGATGTATGCTTAGATCCACTGTAAGGAGATCTAGATACATTAGTAATCTAGATATATTAGATACTTGGATGTATGCTTATTATGAAATCCGATCTGGTACTATGCTTATTTTGCTAGATGTATACTTATACTAATGTTTGACCTCTGTGTGAGATGAAGTGGAGTTGGGAGATGAAGTGATGAACTTGGACTTAGCTAGTTGATGTTGATGGATGGAGTCTTGATCTCATGATTTACCAGATCTGGAGTTGTTTATTAGTGCCATATGTATTGTGTTGTGATTTGTGAAACTGGACCGTTTCTATGATTGAAGCCTTGAACTTCTATTGTGTATTTGTGCTTATCGTTGTTTAATTATTTCTAGAAGATGTATTTGTGCAGCTGTGTTGTTGTGCATTTGAACTGCTGCCATTATCATTGTGTAATAGTTATTACCGTTGATCCTCTAAACCTATGTGAAGTGGTAATTTGTAATTGTCTATCTATTTCTTGTAATTTGCAGTCAAATTCTTGCAAGTATATGTAATGTACTGATGTCTATCTATTTGTTGTTATGTATGCTATTGCCTGTTCCAAGTACTGCTACTAGTAAGAACATATGCTATAGATGAATTGTAGTAGTAATTATACTGGGCTCTTAGTAGCCTTGCCTTTTTTGTTCATAATACATTTAGCAGACCATCTTGGTAGGGTTTCAGTGGTGCAGGCTGCTAGTCTGAAGTATAATTGTATACTGATTGTATACTTCTATTTCTTGTCAACTAAACACAAAGTGCACAACCACGTATGGTCATTTGGCTAAGCTTAGTTTCTTGTCAAATTGTGTATTGCCTACTCTATTTATCTATCTATGGCATGCAAATTTGTTTCATATGTATCATGATTACCTTGTCATTTGGCTAAGCTTAGTTTCTTGTCAATTAGTAGGACTTGTTCTACTAGTACTTGGACAGATGCAAAACTTTCAATTTAGTGGCTCTATGTGTGTATCCTTTAGAATTCATGAAACTGAACTCTGTTTGTGTAAATATGTTGGTGTAAATCTGTTATATTACCTATTGGTTTATGCATGATACGAGATTTACTTGTTGCTTCGGCTACCTCATCTTGATTGGTTTTATGCATTGCGTCAATTTTACATTGTTCGGTGATCTGATTGGTTTTGTGTTATTTACTTGTGATATGATGGGAGAGGCCCAGGTGTACTTGGAGGAGCTCTTGGACTGCGAGGAAGTCGACAACAAAGTGATTGACAGTGTCTCTGCTCCGGGTTCAAGCCCGATCTGCTCCGTGCCATCCAGGACCTCAATGGAATCCCCTCCTTCCTTGTCACCAATGTCCTTGATTCCTCTGAGAGACTATCAAGCAGGTACAAATGGATATAGACGTGTGTCAGGGTCTAGGATGTGTATGTTTATGTTTATGAAATTATCATGTTAAGTCACGCTGGAGCTGTATGCCTTCTTCCTATTGAATCAATACCATCAGCTTACAAAGAGTTTGCTGATGAAATTATCATGCTATCTCTTGCTAGAGCTATATATACTTCTTATTAGTGTACAAATTGGACCTTGCTTAAGAACAGTAATCCCTAGATATGTCATTTAATGAACTTGCTATGCTACTGCTACTAACTTCTCCTTGTTGGACTGGGAAGTAGGCGCACATTGGTACATGGCAAGTTTGACCTTTTGTATGATCCATAGAGTAATAGGTTTCATGCCTTAAACATAATGCCTTAAGAACAGTAATCCCTGGATATGTCATTCCATGAACCTGCTATGCTACTGCTACAAACTTCACCTTGTTGGACTGCTAGTTTAGGCCTGGCTAGCTATGCTTTGTCAACTATTGTCAGGTTTGCGCTCTAGAACATTTTATTTATTCGCTATAAGAAAATTTCCTTGATTGTTCACATATATTCACATATAATGAAGCCTCTGTTTCATATAATTGCAATACACAAACCAAATTCAACGATCCATGCCTATCTTTGATTCAGTAGTAGTATAAAACCTATGTTTCTTATGCCTCAAAATTGTTGAATGGTGTTATAGTAGTATAAAATTTTCTGTTAGTAATTCCGCGAGGCATTATTAATATTTTTGATTCTTATTTTCAGAACCCCATGCCTATCTTTGAGAAGGAGGACAAGCTGCAACTTGACGTTGTTGACAAGTTGCCGGAGCTGCTGCAGCTATATGTTCTGCCTCCTGTGTGCTGATGGCGAGAAGCACACAGAGTTGCTGGTGCTGCCTGCGAGAACCTGAGACGACCTAGACTCTTGGCGGTCTATTTGTTGAGTTGAAAGTTGAAAGTTTAGACTGTTCTGTGTCAAGTTATATATTATTTGAAATATTGTTTGCCTGATTCAGCTGTAGCTTTCTCTTAGAAAGCCCTCTTATTTTGTAAATAATATTTGAATTATTGATTTTGCTGTATGCTTGTTTTTGAAATGTCTGGCACCTGTACTGGACCAAAGTATATCTTGGTATTAAGAAGGCCTCGGCCCAAACAATACATGTACTAGCATATTAACTTGATCTTAGAAAGGCCTCGGCCCAGATAGTATTGGATATTTTCGAAAATATGAGAATGAAATGGCTGAGAAGAAACAATAAATTAACCATAGAAAGCTAGAAACACTCAATTGAAATTGAGCTTAGAAAGGCCAAGGCCCAAAAGAAAATGCACATTAAAAGGCCAAGATCTGGTAAGAAAAGACCATAATCGTTGGGCTCGGCCCATGTGAAACACCTAATTGGACCGGGATAAATTTGATCGACGACCTTTCCAATTGGTCACAGATTTGCCACGTAGGATAGGCCACATAGGATCTGACGTGGATAGGGAAGACAGTGTGTGACCAATACCATTGGTCATAGAATCTGTGACCAACTGTATTGGTCATAGACGTCTATGACCAATTCAGAAAAAAGGTCGTGGTGTTTAACTAGTGACGCTCAGCTTTTGACCTTTTATATTTGGTCACAAAAAGGTCACAAATTAAAAACTATGACCTTTCAGTGACCAATATGGAGGGTCATGTATCACCAGATTTCTTGTAGTGAGATGCAGCTTCCTCAGTGAACATGATCAAGGATGTTATATTCCCCAGATATGGAGTTCCTAGATTTTTAATCACTAACGGTGGTTCTCATTTCATGAAAGGAACTTTCAGGAAAATCCTCAGCAAATATGGAGTAAGTCACAGCGTTGCTTCACCATATCATCCTCAAACGAGTGTTCAAGTGGAACTCTCCAATAGATAATTAAAGACCATACTCGAGAAGACGGTGGACAAGTCAAGAAAAGATTGGTCATACAAGTTAAATGACACTCTATCGGCATATCGTACTGCGTTTAAAAATCCAATGGGTATGACATCTTATAAGATGGTATACAGTAAGGCATGACATTTACCTTTAGAATTGGAACACAGAGCTTTTTGGGCAATCAAGAACCTAAACTATGATCTTAAGGCATCAGGAGAGAAAAGTTTATTAGATATTCATGCTTTATATGAGTTTAGAAGTGAGGCTTATGAGAATGCTAGATTGTTTAAATAAAAGTGAAAAGATGGCATGATTGAAAAATAGAAAATAAGACCTTTAAAAATGGAGACAAAGTGTTGCTCTATAATTCTTGTCTTAAGTTGTTTCCAGGGAAGCTTAGATCGAATTGGGAAGGCCCTTATATAGTTGAAGAAGCCTATTCATAGGGAGAAATCAAGCTCCAAGGAAAAACACCCTCTGTTTCATGGGTGGTAAATGGACAACGCTTGAAGCATTATCAAGTAAAAGAAGATATAAGTGCAGTCACCATACAAGTGATCACCCCAAAATAGGTGATTAAGCAAAGATATACAAGGAATGGCAACTGCAAGAAGAATGGACTCGAGACGAAATGAGCAACACTACGGTCAATCTATTAACCATAAAAGAGGGCTTCATGGGAGGCAACCCATGCGAAGTAAAGGTTTGAGTAAGTTTTTAAATTTTTAATTAAGTTTTAATTGAGGTTGTGTTAAATAAGGAACATTTGAAGTTCTAGCAAAGAAGAAGGAAGATTGATAAAGCCAATATTGGTCGAAAATTTAAGCTATTATTTTTCTATCAAATTTGACATTTCATTAAGTTTCAGATTAATAAAGAATCCTCGGAGAAGCAGGAAATTTTTGGTGAATCCAGAAGATTTAACGACCAACTACATGGCAGGAATAAAAATTCCGGCCATATAGTTGCGGTCGTATAGTTTTTTTCGACATCACCCCTTCCGTACACGAAAGGTAATAATAGTTTAACGACCAACTATACGGTGTGAATATAAATTCTGCCCGTATAGTTGCCATCGTATAGATATCGATGCCTTCGACAAAGCTCTTTTGTGGGTACTGATAGTTTGACGACTAACTAGAAGGAGGGAATAAAAATTTCGGCCGTATAGTTGTGGTCATATACATATCGACCCATCTCCAAAAAAAATATTCGGAGTACAGAAGGTTTAACGACCAACTATATGGCGGGAATAAAAATTTCTGCCCGTATAGTTTCAGTCGTATAGTTGGTTCCACTATACAAGAAAATCTATAGTTGGTTCATAACTATACGGCGGGACCTATACGGGCTACGCCTGTATAGTTTCTCGTTACGGATGGCGGCTAGGGTTTTTGACCTCCCCTTTTAAAGTTGATCGCATCTAACCTTTTTCATTAAGTTTTCACAGAGCTACAGCATCCGGCCTCAAAAAATCATCGCCATCCCTATACAAGCCCCTTCTAACAATATTCGTGTAGCAAATCCATCCATCCCTTCCATGTCAACACAATTTGTAGGAAGAAAGAAGAGAAGCCCGTGAAGAGGATCGAAGAGGTAAAACCTAAAGGATCATCATCATCGTCCAACCCAGAGATCAAGCCTCTCTCAAATTGGGAGGACATGTTCTCGCAAAGGATGGAGATGATGAGGCAAGCTGAGCGGGGAAAGATCAAGGATGAGTATCTCCCTAATCCCTATCGTCACAACATAGGATCCTATTATAAACCTCCTCTTGGTATGTCACCTCTTAAACCTAAGAAAGTGCAGCAAGATGAGATTCATGATAAGATCTGTGAGTTGGAAAAAGATTCAAAGGCATGTGTTGAAACAATTGGAGAAGGGATTGACTCCTACTGGATGATAATCAAAGACCTTCAGAAAAAGGTCGATGACATCGATGGTAGAGTTGGTTTCTTGATTAAAACTGTTTTTGAGTTGACAGATGAGAAGAAATTCCTCTAGAAGAACATTTTGAAGCTTCAATACGACATGACCAAGCTCAGCATCCGCTTTGCAAGCATAGTTAAAGATGGCAACACAGAAGAAGAGGGTAATACTCTTCCTACCCAGGAGGAGGAATAGGTACCAACAAGGAGTTATTTGATCCCGCTTGGCTTGATTCTAAGCTTGGGGAGATCTTTAAGACCTTGCAATCTATCTTATAAGTTTTATATTACTATTTTAGTTTTGCATTTGTTCGAGTTTAGAATTAAAGTTTGCATCACTTGAATTCCCTTAAGGAATAGTCGATCCCATTTGCGAAATTCCGAGTTTATTATCATATATGGAGCATTATTAAATTTGTGCTTGTCTTATTGGATATATGAATGGCTTGAGTATAATTTTACTTGCACTTGATGATAACAATAGGAGTTTTCCACACCACTGGTATTAGTGGAACATACAAAGATAATTTAATCGATATGTTGTAAGTTCGTGGTTTGATTTACAAAAGTAGAAATAATCTGATTAGTCAAGTTAAAAAAAACCTTGGACAAAGGAAAATTAAAAGTGATATCAAAATAGAGTGAGAACAAGTCAAGGTAGAATCTTCAAGTCATAAAGATGGTTCATGTACAATAGGAATTTGATAATTGAGATCGTTAAAATTTGGATTCCTACATAAAGTTGAATGTATGTCTAGCTTCTTTGCACAGCACTTAAACAAAAGTGTGAGAAAATATAAAAAAGAGAGAAGAAGAAAAAGAGCAAATGTGCAAAGAGCAAATAGGCATACACCACTATATTGTGGTATGACAAAGAAGCGTTTTGAGATTTTGAATCCCAAGTGAATATGTTAATCCTAAAACACTTGGGACTACCTCGCTAACTCAATCAGTCGAACTGAATACTTTTACATCATGTGAAGATTCATCTTCTGTGAACTGTTGATCACTAAGGTGTGGAAGCCTTCTAATATTATTCGGATGGTTCGAGTAAGGTACTATTCATGAACTTATTCCTATGTATCATATATGATAAACATATGCTAAAACTGCCTCATTTATTTTATCGACTCAACTTCATGAATATCAGGATCACATCCATTAAGATAAACTTGCTCGGGACGAGCAAGTGTTGGGGGGATACCCCGGAGTAGGGTAACGCCGGGGTATAAAGGCCGAGTTTGCCGACGTATGACACGGTCAAAGCAAGTGCTGGCCGGGTCACCTCAAGGCAGGCCGACCTACAGAGTAACCCGACCCGTGGAGCATCTCCCTAGCCTTAACCCGGTTGGCATAAAATATATGCCGACCATGTTTGTCTATCTATTACGCAGGTATCCTCGTAGCCGGGTTAGCCGTATGCTAGCCGGACTACCACTTGGCTTCCAAGAGAAGGAAGGAATCTCCCGTTGGTCAAAAGGTGGCTTTTGATAGCTGTATCGTGAGCGAAGCAAAGCGGAGGGAAGGACCAGCGAGATAGGGGCGACCAAGATGACGCGGGCAATGTCGGCTGACGTAGCCCGTGTCTGGTGACTCTTAAAGGCAAGGATTACGCTATGGGTTACGTCCAAAGTCCGGACGAACGTTAAAGAGAATAAAGAAGCATCTAGCTTTAACCGAGGGGCATATTCGGGGAATATGCTGCCACGTGTGCCCTAACTTTGTAACCTGGCCTCCCCTATATAAGGAGCACCGGGGCCTCCATAGTGAGGGATCGATCATTTTCTCTGTCTAAGGTAGAACTCTAGAGCTAGGTTGTGGGGAGTAAGAGACATTGTCTCCTTGTCACGAATAGCTTGAGGAGCACTTGTATCCACCATTGATAGAGGAAATATAACAACATTTGTGCGTGGAATCACCATGTTTTCCCTTCCTGGATTCCCCTAGCACTCATTAGCCCCATATGTAGCCTATCCATGACATATGTCGTGCCACCACCACGACAGTTGGCACCCACCGTGGGGCAAGCGGTGCTAGCAGGGGTGAAAATCCGGATAGGAAGCATCTCCAACACGGGCGAGCGTGTCATTTCCAGCCTGGTTCGGTGTTTTGGAGTGCTAGACTATGTCAGCGACAACGCAGGGAGCTTCGGCAGGCGTCGTCCTCTACGCAAGGGCCTCTTCGTCAAGATTGGCGCGCACAAGAAATGAACAAAGATCCTGCGTCCATCCGCAGCACGTCGTCGAGGGAGGCGAACCACCTCTCAGTGCAGCTCATGATGTGCGTATCACACGCCCCGCTAGGAGCGTTGAGGTCCTGATGGCCGCGCCAGATGCAGGAGAAAGCAAGGACCAAGCGCCAGAGCCGAAAGTCACGCCAAAACAGGCAAGATCTAGGTTTCCTCCACTAGAGAGGCCAGACAATGTACTCCAGCAAGCAATAGATAGCCTAGCAACGCTAATAGCTCCTGTGGCAGATCCAGTTCAGGCGCAAGCTGAGTTGGAGGAAACTAGGCAGAAAATGTTAGCTGGCACAAAGAAAGTAGTGGAGTTACAGTAGTCCTTGAACATCACTTTGAGGGAATATGCAAAGGAAAACTGCATAGACAGGGTGAAGATCCGAGGTAGAAACCTGATTACTAAGATCGACAAGGAATACGAGCCTAGGCCGGGTCAGACAGCCACGATAGTAACAGGAGGGCTGGAGAGGTATAGTACCCCGGCAAAGAACCTCAAGGCGGCAAACGCAGCTACATCTGAGTTAGAAGGCCTAACTGGGGAGGCCCGGGAAAGGCAACAAGAGAGGGTGAACCACTTGCTGAGGGTCGCTTGCCAGCAAAATGAAGAAATGAACAAAGCAAACCCGGCACCACCAGGAGCATCGCACGTGGTTCATTCGGCTAGAAATAACCTGGCAAAATCTGGCGGAGCCGCATCATCTTCGGGTCATAACCGCAGGCGGGAAGAAGTGGTAAATTTTGGGAGAAGAGACAAACAAATGGTCCCCTACAACCCGGTAAGAGCTAGAAAAGGCAAAGCAGTGCAAGTGGACGAAGATCGTCAAAGTACCAGCCGACATGAAGCTGGCCGAGGTAACCACGACCAAGGCAATGCCGGTCAAAGGAACGTTGCTAATGGCAATGCCGGAAAGCGTGATCCGGAGGGAACAGGACCAAACGTACCTCGGTAGCAGCAGCAGCAACATGCACCTCGGCAGGAGAGAAGTGCAGGTCAAGCAGCACAACAGCAGAATGCTTGTCTGGATCAGGAAAGATACAATGATGGTTATTCGGTGATGATTAACGACGGATACCCCGGACCGGAGCACCATGTAATTGGGTTGAGGATGGGAAGCAGAAACTTGCAGCCAGATGATGCGAGGCTGAAACTGGACAGAATTTATAGGTTGGAGTTGATCGAGGTACAGGGTCCTCCTAGTCCGGTGTTCTTTGGGCCCCGGATCTAAGGGAGCCGCCAGTGCTAAACTTTCAATTGGCCAGAGGAACAAGGACCTACGATGGTAGTACCAGACCGGAGGATTGGCTTATCGATTACGCAACAATGGTCAAGAATGCAACTTGAAATTTGAGATGGGCAGTGAGGTATGTACCAGCAATTTCTCAGATCGGCGATGGTATGTACCTCAAATTTGAGATGGGCGATGGTATGTACCTCAGATGTTAGAGGGACCAGCAATTTCTCAAGCACTTACAAGAGGCCCAAAAGACCACAAACTCTGGCGTGATGCCGGCAAAGACCGAATGAGCCAGACTGAGATTTCCTCACTCGGTGGTGCAACATGCGCAACTCATGCGAGGGGGTAATTGAATCAAAAGCAATTGCGTGGTTTGCCCAAGGCTGTAGATTTGGAAGTATGTTGTGGCAAAGGCTGCAGCGAGATATGCCAACTACTTTGGCTGAGACGATCCGGATCGCGGATTCGTACGCTTTGGGAGACCCAACTCAACCCTGGCTAATGTCAAGTGAGGCAAACGAGGAGTATTACAACCAAGATGGCTCCGGTTCATCAAGGAGAAATGATTTTTGAGTAAAGAGAAGGGACGAGCATTCGGACTATAGGTATAACTCGCAACAGGTGGCAACGATGGACCGAGATCAATCCAATGCCAGTGCCAGCCAGCGCCAAAAAACTGGAGGGCAGAACTGGCAGCAGAAGTGTGAGGGGAAGAAGCCTTAGACCCTAGAACAGAAAAAGCAATGGCAGGAGCGAAAAGATCGACTGAGATATACATTCGAGTCTATGTTAGATCAACCTTGCAAGTTTCATACGCCAAGTCCGAATAGCCCGGCGAATCATACAACCCGGTAGTGTGAATGGATGAGGAAGTTAGAACAGGGTAGTTCGGGGAATGCTCAGGCACCTCGGAATGAAACATCCCAGAATGAAGCACCTCGACAGCCATTACTAACAGGGGGAATGGACAGCAACTAATGTTGCCTCCACCTCCGCCGAGATATGAAAATAAGGAAAGGAGGGATGTTGTGCATCAAGTAAACAATAACCAACAGCAGGACCAAGGTTACCACGCAAATGAGGGATGGGACAAATACAGGGATCATCATCAAAGCTACTGTGTGTTTACCATGGAAGAAACTGACCGGAAAAGCTTACAGTGCTGGCATATGGAGGTAAATGCGGTAATGCCAGTAGTGGTGAGATATATGCCTTGGTCAGACCAGGAGATTATGTGGAGTATCAAGGATCACCCGAAGCTCGTGCCTAGTGTAGGGACATACGCACTGGTCCTAGATCCGACGTTCATCGGGCCGAATCTTAATGTGAGGTTTTCCAAGGTGATGATTGACAATGGCAGTAGCATTAACATCATGTAAAAAGGATACCATGCACAAGTTGGGGATATCAGAGAATATGTTGCAAGCCACAAGGACCACCTTTCACGGCATTGTGCCAGGTATCTCCTGTGAGCCAATTGGCAAGGTCTGGGTTGATGTGTTGTTCGATACAAGGGATAATTGCCGGACTGAAAATTTGGAGTTTGAAGTGGTGAATCTGGAGAGCGCATATCATGTGTTGCTCGGCAGGCCCGCGCTGAACAAGTTCATGGCAAGTACTCACATCAGTTACTTAAAGATGAAACTGCCCGGACCTAGCGGAGTGATAACCATATCAGGGGACTTCAGGCGTTCGATCGAGTGCGCTTCTGCCAGATCTAACTTGGCCGAGTCACTCGTGATATCTTGGGAAAAGAGGAGGATACGGGAAGTGGCGGCGTTGGCTCAATCCGTGCAGCAACATATGTCGGTGCTGACCAACCCGCATGGAAGCGTATCGTTCCAGGCAACAAAGGATACAAAGAAAGTACCAATCGATGATCAGTTCCCAGAGCGCACCGTAACCATAGTTACCAGGTTAAGCAGCAAATAGGAAAGCGAGCTCGTCAGCTTCCTCCATGAGAATCGGGATATCTTTGCTTGGTCTACACAGGATCTGCAAGGTGTGACGAGGGAGTTGGCTGAGCACTCTTTGAATGTGAGACCCGGTGCTAAGCCGGTGAAGCAACCTCTTCGACGTTTCACCGAGGACAGAAGAAAAGTCATTGGGGATGACATAGCTAGGCTCCTTGCAGCCGGGTTTATCATGGAAGTACTCTATCCGGATTGGCTCTCTAATCCGGTGCTTGTGAAAAGAAGAAGGATGATCCGAACATGGCCATGGTATGGCGCATGTGCATTGATTACACGAACCTAAATAAAGCGTGTCCTAAAGATCCATTCCTACTCCCTAGAATAGACCAAGTCATAGACTCAATGGCCAGATGTGAACTGTTGTCATTCATTGATGCGTATTCTGGTTTCCACCAGATACCCCTAAACCCGGAAGATCAAATAAAGGTTGCGTTTATTACCACGTACAGGGCTTATTGCTATCGCACTATGTCGTTTGGATTACGTAATGCTGGAGCAACATACCAGCGATGCATGCAAAAATGTTTACATGACCAAAGAGGTCGAAATGTGCAAGTTTATGTGGATGATGTGGTGATAAAAACTAAGGAAAACAATACGCTCCTTGATGACATCCGGCAAACATTCGTGAACTTAAGACAATTCCGAATGAAGCTTAACCCGGAAAAATGCACTTTTGGTGTGCCCATAGGGAAATTACTCGGTTTTCTGGTGTCTATTCGAGGTATTGAAGCTAACCCGACGAAAATCCAGGCTATAGAGAGAATGGAATTGCCAAAATGCCATAACGATGTGTAGAAGTTCACTAGTTGCCTGGCATTGTTAAGCCGGTTTGTATGTCGGCTGGGAGAGAAGGCCTTTCCCCTCTACCAGTTAATGAAAAAGGTAGACAAATTTACATGGACGCCAAAAGCGGACAGCGCATTTCGAGAATTAAAAAAGATGTTGTCTACTGCACCAATCCTAGCCGCACCACTACCCAAGGAGCTAATGTTGCTCTATGTAGCCGCGACCAACCGAGTCATAAGTGTAGTAATTGTAGTGGAGCGCGAAGAAAAAGGAAATTCGGTGCAAAGGCCGGTGTATTATTTGAGTGAAGTGTTATCAGCTTCAAAACAAAACTACCCTCACTATCAAAAGATGGCGTATGGCATGTATATATCGGCCAAGAAACTCAAACACTACTTTGAGGAACATCCCATCAAGGTGATATGTGAGGCACCTATATAAGAGATTATGAGTAACAAAGATGCGAGTGGTCGGATAGCAAAATGGGCAATTGAGCTAGCCCCATATGCACCACAGTTTGACAAAAGAGATGCGATCAAATCGTAGGCTGTGGCAGATTTCTTTGTGGACTGGGCCGAGATGCAATACGAACCACCTCTGCTGGACTCCAATTATTGGCGAATGCACTTTGACGGATCAAAAATGAAAGAAGGGCTGGGCTCCGGAGTAGTGCTTACCTCGCCCAAGAAATATCAACTAAATTATGTCCTCCAAATCCACTTCAGCACCTCGAATAATGTCGCAGAATATGAGGCACTGGTGTATGGTCTCAAAGTGGCAAAAGAAGTGGGGATACGTCGGATATAGTGCTTTGGAGACTCGGATTTGGTGGTGCAGCAAGTATCTGGCAACTGGGATGCCTTGGATGCCAACATGTCCCTTTATAGATTTCGTGTGCAAAAGATAAGCGGATTCTTCGAGGGATGTGAATTCCACCATGTACCTCGGATTGAAAACAAGGCAGCCGACATACTGTCTAAGTTGGGCTCATCCCGGCAACCAATCCCGCCAAATGTTGCCTTGGAACACGTAAGAAAACCATCTATTACCCCATCGCCTGAATCCGAGTCAATTTATATCCCGGCGTTCTCCGGGTCAGAAGCTACGCCAGTGGAGATAGATTAGGGAGGCACCTCAGCAAACCCGAGGACTGCTTCGACAAACCGAGGGACTACCTTAGCAAATCCGGGGACTGGTCAGCGAAACCCGGCGGGAGTTATGTCGGTGGATGCAATGGAAGTTGATGAAGAACCTTTCTCCATCCGAGCCATACCCGCTTGGGCCAGCCAATATTTGACTTCCTAAAAGAGGGAATCTTGCCGGGTGATGAAGCACTCTCAAGGCAGATCCAGAGAAGAGCAAAGGCCTATACCATTATCAATGTCGAACTATACAAGAGAAGTGTAACCACAGTACTACAACGATGCGTTGGCCTGGAGGAAGGACTTGACATACTCCGGGATATCCACTAAGGAGAATGTGGCCACCATGCATCTTCAAGAGCATTAGTGGCAAAGGCTTTCCGGCATGGATTTTATTAGCCAAGTGCTTTGGAGCAAGCATAAGATTTGGTGAGAAAATGCAATGGCTGTCAAAGATACGCCACAAAAACCCACCTGCCAATGTCGGAACTCAAAACTATCCCCATTACTTGGCCATTTGCTGTATGGTGCCTAGACATGGTAGGGCTATCTAAGCTGGCTAAAGGAGGAATGACCCATATCCTAGTTATGGTGGACAAATTTACTAAATGGATCGAAGTGAAGCCAATCAGTTAATGTGATGGGGCAACAGCGGTGAAGTTCCTCAAGGATATAATGCTGATATATGGCTACCCCACAGTATCATAATTGATAATGGCACCAATTTTGCTGAAGGAGCATTTGCGAGGTTCTGCCGAGAAAAGAAGATCCAGTTAGATGTAGCCTCAGTGGACCACCTCGCATCGAATGGGCAAGTGGAAAGATCCAACAGACTAGTGTTGTCCGGGATAAAACCCTGGCTCATGGAGCCGCTGCAAAGATCAGCGGGGTGCTGGATAGAAGAGCTACCAGCGGTACTGTGGAGTTTAAGAACAACTCCAAACCGATCAAAAGGCTATACGCCATTTTTTTCTGGTATATGGGGCAAAAGCTGTATTACCAGCTGACATAGAGCATGATTCACCAAGGGTCACCTAATACACAGAAGCCGAAGTGCGCAAAGCCCTGTAAAATGATGTTGATCTGCTAGAAGAAGCGAGCGAACTGGCCTTGTCCAGATCCGCCATATATCAGCAAAATCTCTGACGCTACCATAGCCAGAAAGTAAACCCCCGAGTTTTCCGGGAAGGTGATTTAGTACTCCGGTTGGTGCATTGCACTACTGGCATGCATAAGTTATCCCCTCCATGGGAAGGACCTTTCATTGTAAGCAAAGCTTTGCACAATGATTCCTACTATCTTATCGATGCACAGCCATAGGAGAAGAACAAGGCGGACAGGTCCGGAGAGGAATCTAAGCGACCATGGAATGTAGCACTACTTCGTCCCTTTTACACCTAGCAAAGAGGTGAATTTATCCAAGCCACTTGTATGTCGGTATGTATGTCGGCAACAAGCTTATCAATGAAACTTTGGCACCCCAAGCAGAAACTCGGGGACTGCCATAATAATTGTTGTTCTTGCTTTCGTATTTTTAAATGTCATCTTGGTTAAGTCGCTTATATCTTAGCCGGGTTAGTAATGTATGAGCACCAAAAACCCAACTCTTCGACTTTGCTGTTGTCCAACAAGAATTGGCTTCATGGGAAGCAAGAGAACAAGTTTGGAATTGCAAAGCACATGAAAAACGACTAAGGGAAAGAACTTAAGCGAGCTGACATTTGTTATTCGGACTAACACTGTGTTTACTTTATTCGTCTATCGCCGGATTATTTTGAGCTAATTTCAAAGCTTCAAATATTGTTAAGTCAATTTTTTGAACCTCAGACTCATAAGTCAAAAAAACTGAATCAAGGTAGACACGAGCCGAGTCAAAAATTGGGGGAACAAGAAAAGGAAACTCGGGGACTTCGCCCACGATAATCTGACATTAAAAACTTAGTGGCAAATAGCACAAATTGTAGAAAAACCAAACCAAGGTACTTAAATACATCTTCACCTGGCATTTCGGGGATCTGAAAAATATGGTTAAGTGTTTTCAAGGAGCAGGGGCAGAAGGCGAATCATCGGCCGATGGTGGAAGCACTTCGGAGTTCGTGGGCGGGGCGCTAGCCTCGGCCTCATCTTCGGGGTTGGCCTCTCCATCCTCCGGATCTTCAGCTTCGTCGCCAAGTTCGGAGGCCTCGCCCTCGCTCCCCTCGTCTTCCTCACCCTCAGAAGCAACATCATCATCAAATACATCAAGGTAGCTCGGCCCCTCGTTTCAAGCATGCCAGAAGGAGTACTGGATAAGCTTGTTGGCACAGGCTTTGCGACAAGCAACACACTCTGGATCTTCGGACCACTTAGATCTGGTGCGCATGCGGGTGAGCAGCCCCAACTCTATTCCTTCATACCATGACAGGATGAACTGCAGCGCGATATCAGCCTCGGCTCGTGCAGCAGATTCTTGCCACAAGTGCACCTGAGTATCGCACTCCATCAATTTGGCTATGAGAGATGCATTTCCTTTGGGAGTGGTCTCGGTGGGCTAGACGGAGTTGAGCATCCGCATCGCTGCCGGCATAATATCTGTGCCGTAATTCTTCACTAGCTCCATGCGAGTGGCGAGGCTCGCCAGCAGATCCTCTGTATCGTAAGGGATTGCCCCGGCAGCAGGACTTGTGGGAATACCATGTTGCTCGCGAGACCGAGCTACAATAGCACTAGCGAGAGTGTCACCTTCTAGAAACTTGCCTGAGAACAGAACAGGGGAAACAATGAGCAAAAGCACTAAGTCCAGAGAAATGAAAATTGAGCAAGGAAAAGGAACTCACGGGCAATCTGGAGGAGGAGACGCTGGAGCTCAGCATGGACACTAGTGTTGTTCGCCTGGAGTTTCTCTTATTCCGAGGTCACCAACGTAAGTTTTATGTCAGCTTCCTGCAATAATCCTTATCCTTGGAAATTTGTGTCATCAGGTGCTCTTTTTCCTCGGCAAACTCCTGGTCAGCCTTATCTAGTTCGGATTTATGGAGGCCCTTAAGCCTCTAGATTTTGGCCTTCAGCCGAGTAATTTCCGAGTCCTGGAGGCGCAACCGAGCTATCTTGTGGTCCTTCTTCTTCAGTTCAGCTTGATGCTTTCCTGCTTGTACGAGAAAATGTGTCATCATATCAGGAATAGGTACGATGTCTTCAAGGGCAACTGCAATAGTGGGTTAATACGGCGGAGCCGAGGTATAAATATCTACCGAGTCAAGAAAAGAGCGCACAATGATCATGTGAACAAGACAAAATACCTTGGATTTCAGCTAGATTTTTTCGCATAATAATGTTCTCAGCCTCAACCTTAGCTGCATAGTTCGAAAAAAAAGTTAGTACGGATCATGAATAACTAGAATGGACGCAAGTAAAAAAGGAAAAGTCTTGAGTAAGGAAAGTTACTCTTCTTCTGGTGGTCCTCCAAGAGCTTACCATAACGCGCGCGGACATCTTTGTAGGTGTCTAGTAGGCGCTGGAACTTAGCACTTCGACGGTTACTAGTGATCTGAAAAAAGCAAGACAATGTTAGTTCATAGGCAAAGTGAAAATAATTCGAAGTCTACAAGATCCAGGCCAAGCGGAACTTAACCCGGCTGTAGGTGTGTGGATATTTGAAGTCTACAAGATCTGGGCCAAGTGGAACTTAACCTGGATCTAGGTGTGTGGATATTCGAAGTCTACAAGATCCGGACCAAGTGGAACTTAACCCGGCTCTGGGTGTGTGGATATTCGAAGTCTACAAGATCCGGGCCAAGTGGAACTTAACCCGGCTCTAGGTGTGTGGATATTCGAAGTCTACAAGATCCGGGCCAAGAGGAACTTAACCCGGCTTTAGGTGTGTGGATATTCGAAGTCTACAAGATCCAGGCCAAGCAGAACTTAACCCGACTCTAGTTGTGTGGATATTCGAAGTCTAGTATTTGAAATTGCTAAGGACGTAAACTGGATTCTCTAGGAGCATCCGACCGAGTAACAAGTTACTCCCTCGGAGGCTCGGGGACTAGGGGATATATCTATAAGTGTTATTGCATATAAAGTACCATAGCAGAAGAAAAGGGTTACCTCCATCATCCGGCCAGCCAAAGAGATGGCCTTGGTGGCAGAGTTCATTTGGGCATTGAACTCCGTTGGGCCGAACTTCTTTGGAAGATCATCCCTTGGATCAATGAATTCAGCATTATTCCAGTTATTCACGTACTCTAGGAGTAGTGGGATATAACTTTCACCGCTGGGAGAATGACTCGCCACCAAGCCTTTGATATGGGAATCTCGCCTCGTAGATTGGGTAGCAGCAGGACTGGTATGCAGGACCAGTTGCCTACTACCTTCTGATCCGGCAGCGGGAGTCCCAGAAGTGGTGCCCTTGGCTGGCCCGACAACTTTCTTGAGCTTGCTGGATGACGCAGGGCGCAGCAGGAGATCAGAGGCTATTGATCTAGACGGTGCCTAAGAAGCTGGCTGAAAGATGTCTGCAATGGACACCGTAGATCCGGAGGCAGCTGATGGAGCTTTCCTCTTTGGAGGCTTGGTGGAGGCTATTGCTGCTGCAGGCTTTGGTGCCGAGGTTGGTGCTGGAGCTAATGCTGCTGGAGCTGATGCTTCTGGTGCTGATGCTGGTACTAGAGCTGATGGTATCACTGGTGCTGCTGGTGCTGCTGCTGGTACTGGTACTACTGGTTCAAAAGAAACTGGAGTCAAAGAACTTGGTTCAGGCGGTGCCAATGAGACTGGCACCTCAGAACTGGGCGCTGGCACTGGAGAGGAGGAGCTAGGATGATCCGGCATAACCGTATCCTGGGCTGCCCCACTATCCCCCACGCCGACACTGCCCTCCTCTTGACGAGAAGGGCTCCGATCAGGTGCAGCCGCAGAGTCCTCTTGAATAGGACTGAGAGGGCGAACGTCATCTTCACGGGGGGAGAAGGACTGCTCCGGATCAGAGAGGCAATGCCGGAGCCGCTCTAGGGAATGACCCTAGGAGCTCTAGAAAATAAAAGAGCAGCGCGTCATGAAGAGAAAAAAAGATCAAACAAGAGGCAAAGGTAAAGGCAGAAATGGAAAAACCCAAGAGTAGACGCAGAAAGACTTACTCATCCGAGGTTGGAGGGGCCCGAGGTTTGGGTGCCCTCCGGACCGTGCTCTTGGCCGCTGGCTTGGCCGAGGCTTTCACCCCGGACATCTTCTGCCTCTTCTTGGGCGGCGGCGCTTCCGAAGCTACGGCCGAGGTAGCTGCGCGCTTTTGGGAGGGAGCAGGGACCGGACCACTCGTGGCAAGGGCGAAACCTCGTGGACCTGATCGTCCGGGTTAGCTAAAGATTCGAACATAACCGGGAATGCGTAAGAGATGGGCACCGGGTCAAGTACCTCAAAAACCTCAACATCCGAGTCATTGTCATCTAGCCAATCCCTTAAAAAAGAGGCCTTACCAGAGGTGTGTTTGACGCTGTCCGGAGTGGGAAGAAAATTCTCCGGATCAGGCTCCACCTCATCCGGCTCGGCATGATCCGGTACCCACTTGCTTGCCAGCTCCTAGCCATCCTCTAGTGGATCCTGGAGGAATCACTGAGAATAAAGCAGCAGTGGTTAAGTTAAAAAAAACTTGTCCGACATACCAAGAAGACCCACAAAACAGTAAGAAGTTTACCTTTGGAGGAGGGTTTCCATGGGTATAGGGCGCAAGCCCCCATTCCCAAGCCTCAGAGAATTTCTTCTCCACATTGAAAATGGCCTTAACCCGGCGGTATACCGCCGAGTTATCAAGCTCGAAGGAAGAAGTCCGGTGGGGATCAAGGGGGCCGCTCAAGTAGCAGATCTTGTGGGCGCGTTTCTGCAAGGGGGAGACCCGGCTGCGAACAAAGGTGATCATAATATCCTCCCCCCGCCGTTTCTCCTTGAGCAGCTCCTTGATCCGGCGGTCAAACTGGTTCGCCAGAGCCGTGGGTCGCTTTGGAATGCTCTCCCACAAAGAGGTGTCCGAGACTCCAAGCTTGAAGGGGAGGAGCCGGATCAAATCCTCGTTCGTGGTGTTTCGGACATAGAAGAAAGTCCAAGCCTAGCCCTTGCAAGGCTCGAGCCCAGTGACTCGGGGGAACGTAGAGCCCTTGCGGGGAGATATGGAGGCTGCCCCACACTGGGTCCGATGCTTCTCTGCCAGAGTGAGATGCTTATCCGGGACGATGTTCTTCCGCAGACCAAAGAACTTGATCCACATCTCCTTGGATGGCCAGAGGCCGACATACCCCTCTATGCCGGAGGCAAAAGAGGAGAGAGAGGTGATGGCATTGGCAGGGAGATGATGTGGTTGCAATTGGTAAGTGAAGATAAAATCAAAGAAGAAATCAGAAATAGGAAGGCCGAAGCCGCACTGGAAGTGGGAGAGAAAAACCACATACTCCCTGATACGTTGCAAAAATATCTATAATTTTTGATGTTCCATGCTTGTTTTCTATCTACTTTCTTATGTTTTGTCCACACTTTGAAGTACTTTTACACATTTTCTGGAACTAACCTATTAACAAGATGCCATAGTGCCAGTTGCCTGTTTTCTTCTGTTTTTGGTTCCAGAAAAGCCAGAAAATGAATATTCTCGAAATTGGACCAGACAAAAGCCAAAGTCGATATTTTACCGAAAGACTCATGGAGCCACAAGACGAGACGGAGAGGGGCCAGGGGCTAGCCACACCATGTGGTGGCACGGGTCCCCCCTGTCCGCGCCACCAGGTGGTGTGGGCCCCTGGTCCACCCTCTGACATCGCCTCTTCACCTATAAGAAACCTCCCAATGAGAAAACCTTAAATAATCTAGCCTCCAGCCACGAAAAGTTCCGCAGCGCCGCCGCCACCGAAGGGGAGATTTGGGGGACAGAAAGTCTCTGTTCCGGCACCCTGCCGGGACGGTGAAGTGCCCCTGGATCCATCTCCATCGGCTCCACCGCCATCTCCATCGCCATTGCTGATTCCCATGATGAGGAGGGAGTAGTTCTCTCTCGAGGCTAAGGGCTCTACCGGTAGCTATGTGTTCATCTCTCTCTATGCATGATCTTATGAGATCATGAGCTTTGTAATCTATAGATCTATTCTACTACTCAAGTGCTTTAATGAATCTCTGCTTATCCCCACGTGTATGAAGTTGACAGTGTGCACACCGTGTGGCACTTTGGCTAAGGTTACATAAATACTTGTTATGAGTTATATTTGGAGTTGGATGTCCCTATGAAATGGTGGTGTTTGTTGGAACCATCTAGCGCTCAAGGTGATAGTGTGGGGTCATCTAGATGGGGAAGGCGGACTTTGAGGAGTGTTGTTATAGCCCTACCATGGATTAGAGTGACCAACCAGAGAGTAGTTCAGAGTAGTATCATAAAGAGAAGATATTTATATGAGAGTGTTCACTAGTGAAAGTATGATCCCTAGGCCTTGTTTCTAAACATTGAAACACTGTTTGCAACTAGATATTTTACATGTTTGCTTGCTTCCATATTTTCGCCTTTAGTCTTTTCCTCCCGTCAAGCTATTTTCTGGCACCGTTGTCTTATATCCATACCACTTGTATTTCACTATCTCTTCGCTGAACTAGTGCACCTATACACCTAACAAGTATATTGGGTGTGTTGGGGACACAAGATACTGAAGGATATCCGCAGCAGAAAACAAAAAATTTCCTACGTTGGAACCCGAAAACTGCCTAGGATCTATCTATGTAGTAATGCGGTAACGACCAATGCATAGAGAATACATACCCTTGTAGACCGTACGCGGTTAACGTTCCGAGGGGAACTCGGTTGATGTAGTCATACTCGTAGCCGACATCAAGGTCGCGAAGCTCCTCGCAGGTCACCCCTTGCTACTTCTTCATCATGCAGCAGCTCCAGCTCACGACATTCAACTGCCCCAAGTGTTGCGCCTTGTGTCTTCGTACACATCCGGTGCATGATGAGACCTCCGGCTCCCTGATCCCTCCGGGAGTGCGGAAGTTGATATCCGGCTAGGAATCCCTGTAACACAATGGCGTACTGCAGGTGTGCCTCGTTCGCACAGCCCAAACTTGGGGCCATGGTTACAAGGGCTAGAGAGAGGAAAGGAGGAAGCCAACCAAAGGACTTCTCTAAATATTGGTGTGTCCAATCCCACCCATGGGCACCCCTTTATATAGGGGGAGGGGGTGTGCCCTCCCCTTTGGGTTTCCCATGTGGGACTATTCAAGGGAGAGGGGGGAGGCGCATGGGCCCTTAGGGCACCATGGGCCAGCTGGCCAGGGGTGGGCCCCACCCCGCGCACAGCCCTAGGCTGGCTGGGTGGGCCCCCTTGAGGCGCCTAGGCCTTGGCCCTTTGGCCCTTCCCTCCTTTAGTTTTCCCTCATGGGCCTATTTTCCCTAGGAAGTTTGGCCCATTAGTGGAATACCCATTCAAAATAGATTTTAATATTATATTTAATATTAATTACATTAATTAAGATGTAAATACATATTACAAAATCCGCCTTGACCCGAAACACCTTTCGTTTCCCTTTCGATTTCCTCTGAACGACTTCGGATCTTTCCTGGAATGATTCTGGTCCTTTATTCTTTCTCCGAACAACTTCGGATCTCTCTGCGGAACAATTCTGGCTTTATCTTTCTCTATTATGATTCCATCTAATGAATGAGCACTCTCATCGTACTCTTAAGTGTGTCCTCTCACGGCTCGGTAATGCTCTAGACATGATCTGTATCAATGACCAACAGAGGGACCAGGTATATCCATGTGACCCCTATGCATTCCTGATGACAATGTCGTTTGAACCGCTAAATGTAGCATCTAATTCCTTTTGTTTCTTGATATGACTTGTCCGAGATCCGATCATTGGTATCACATACCTTGTTCAATCTCGTTCATAACAAGTTCTGTTTTCTTGTTACCACGATATTACATTCCCGTGACCGAGTCACATGTTGCAACATTTATGGATGTAATCTCACCAAGCCAGCCGTACGTATATTTACCCATCATGTGGGTGAACAAATCGCGGTCTTGTAGTCATATGTCATTGATGTCTATGCACTTCCATTCTTGTAGACAGTTGTTAGGCCTCCAAGTGCAGAGGTTTGTAGAACAACAACAAGTTTTCCCTTAAGTGGATCACCCAAGGTTTATCGAACTCAGGGAGGAAGTGGTCAAAGTTATCCCCTCTCAAGCAACCCTGCAATCAAAATACAAGAAGTCTCTTGTGTCCCCAACACACCCAATACACTTGTCAGGTGTATAGGTGCACTAGTTCGGCGAAGAGATAGTGAAATATAAGTGGTATAGATAATTATAAGTGGTAACGGTGATAGAAAATAGCTTGATGGCATGGAAAAGACTAAAGTAAAACTGAAATAAAGAAGGAAGCAAGAAAACATGTAACAGATCTAATTGCAACTGGTGTTTCAATGTTTAGAAACAAGGCCTAGGGATCATACTTTCACTAGTGAACACTCTCATATAAATATATTCTCTTCATGATACTACTCTTAACTACTCTCCGGTTGGACACTCTAATCGATGGTAGGGCTATAACAGCACACCTCAAAGTAAGTCTTTCCCATCTAGAAAACCCCACACTGTCACCTTGATCACTAGATGGTTCCAACAAACACCACAATTTCATAAAGACATCCAACTCCAAATATAACTCATAACAAGTATTTGTAATCTCTAGCCTAAGTTCCACCATGGTGTGCACGATGTCACTTTCACACACATGGGGAGAGCAGAGATCTATTAAAGCACTTGAGTAGCAAGGTAGATCTATAGATTACAAGCTCATGATCACAATATGATCATGCATAGAGAGAGATATGAACACATAGCTACCTGTAGAACCCTTAGCCTCGAGAGAGAACTACTCCCTCCTCATCATGGGAATTAGCAATGGTGATGGAGATGGTGGTGGAGATCGATGGAGATGGCTCTGGGGGCACTTCCCCGTCCCGACAGGGTGCCGGAACAGAGACTTTCTGTCCCCTGAATCTCCCCTTCGGTGGCGGTGGTGCTGTGGAACTTTTCGTGGATTTCTGATTGATGATCTAGGGTTTTTGCCTCGGGAGGAATAACGAAAGAGGCAAGGTCGGTGGCCGGCTAGGGGGGCCACACCAAGCCCTAGCACGACCTGGGCTGGCCCGCTCCAAGGGGGGTGTGGCCACCCTGTGGCCCCTCTTTCCGACTCTCCTTTTGGCTCTGTGAGTCTTCCGGGAAAATAGTAACTTTGACTTTTGTCCCGTCTAATTCCGAGAATATTCATTTTCTGACATCCTGGAACCAAAAACAGCAGAAAACAGGCAACTGGCACTATGGCATCTTGTTAATAAGTTAGTCCAAGAAATCATATGAAATGTACTCCAAAGTTGGAACAAAACACAAGAAAGTAGATAAAACCAAGCATGGAACATCAAAAATTATAGATACATTTGCAATGTATCAACATCCCCAAGCTTAACTCATGCTCGTCCTCGAGTAAGTAAGTGATAAAAAGAAAGAATAATTTTTTAGGTGACATGCACCATCATAAACTTGATCAAAGTATTTGTAAAACATTCGAATCTGGGATCATAGTACTTCAATCATGACATGAAAGACAAAGTTCTAGCAATAAGACAAAGAAACTATGTTGCAAAATGAAAAGGCACAAACAAAAGATTCATGAATAACAATGCTTTGTAAGACATTTGTTTGTTTCATATAAAGAAAAGATAGCATAATAGTATTCAGCTTGTCCCTCATAGTGTAGCAAACATAAATGCATAGGACACCTTCAAAGTTCATAAGAGTGACTAGATAAAAATAGTTTAAAACAAGTAATATCAAGGTATGCATCAATCAACAAGTCTTGGGATAATGCACATAGAACTAAGAATGACCACTATGCTATCAAAGTAGGTGCATACAGGTAGAAGGTGGAGACTCAATATAATGGTGGAAGAAAGGCCTTCAAAGAAGGAAGCAGAGATTCAAGTTTCATAAAGAGCTTCCAAAATTTATGTTACTTATAGCTTTCAGCTCTCATTGCCCCTATCATAAGCATCTTGAAGTGATTAAGGTTAAAGTGAAGAAACTATGGTGTACATGCTTGACGAAGTATAAGTTAGAAATCTCATGTCCCTTGAATACGAGGGCTGCTCCTCATGCTACTCAAGTTTAGTCACCGGTAAGTTCTTGTCATCGTAAGTACATGTGTATCATAGAGAACCGCCAACGGGGTACCCCTTGCCCGATGATACAGAAGAATCCCCATATCAAAATGACAAGGCAAGCAGACAACGAGCATCTCAGCAATCTTCTTATTTACCATGGAAATATGGTGCTTTTTTCTCTCTTTCCTCTTTTCATAATCTCTTTTTTTTCTCTTTTTCTCTTTTTTCTCAATATAGGACTCTTTTTTTATAAGAAGAATGCTTCGTAGACGGCTCATTATGGTTACGCTGCAGGTTTCCACCATGTTAGCATGGATTAGACTAGCGGCCCAGGCGTTTCTCTAACACATATACATAACTCCATGGACTTACAAACTCCCCTTTCATTTCACACCGACGACATCCATAGACAAAAGAGCATGATATCAACTAGGTACAAAGTACCCGTGCAATGTTGAAAGCGTTCCCCATGATAGCATGGTTTTGCTAATTCCCAACAAATAAGTGCAAGCATATACAACATAGACGACAAAATGGTTCAAGTTTATTAAGGGCAAGAAAAGTAAAGTGTGCCATCAAGTTCTTGAGAGCTTTAATCACTAGTTTTATCATAACAAGTTTAATTTGGAAGGTAAACAAAAACATGAATATACTTAGAATAGCATAGCTAGTAGGTAGGTATGGTGGACTCTTTGGAATAACTTGGTTTAGGGAGTTGGATGCATGAGTGGAACTCATACCTGGTTGCGGAGGCTAGCAAAAGACTGGGAGCGACAAACTAAGAGAGCAATAATGGCCATAATCATGCAGAGCGACAAAACATCATTCATCAAAGCATAAAGTGATACTACAAGTTGAAAACTAAAGGATCATAAAGGCTTATGGTGACTTGGGATAGTCATAACATGGTGTGATCATGCGCCAAGTCAACCCAAATAAAGCATCAAAGGAGAATACCACTATACTATGCTTTAATATGCTAAAACAACGCATGATTCATCCAAGGCACATTAAGAAATCTCAGTTGTTTATAACAAGTCATGCTACAGCAAATAATACTAAGCATAAAGCCAAAACAATATCAAGCATGGCATGACAAAGCATAGGCCACAGTCAAAAACAAGCTCTCTTTACCACTTAAGCATGAACTTTCCTACTCTGTTCCAATCCAAACCAAACTATTTGAAAACCAATGTATGAAAGAGGGGTCCAACCAATTTATTCAGAAAACTAAGAAAACCAAGCAAAACGAAAAACCAAAACGAAAACGAAAAAGAAGACGCTCCAAGAACAACACAACTGTGCATGAAACGATAAAAATGAAGTGTTTGGAAGAAACCTGGGATTTTTATTGATGAAGAAGGGGATGCCTTGGGCATCCCCAAGCTTTGACGCTTGTACTTCTTGGATATTTCTTGGGATGACACGCGTGGCATCCCCAATCTTGAGCTTTAGTCCATCCTTCATCTCATTACTCATTCCTTCCATAGACCTAAAATTTTTCCTTCATACAAAACTTCACACAATCTTTATATGCAACATTAGTGCACTCAAGATAATAAGTCTTTAGGTTCAGTTATAACACCAATAAACTTCCATTAAAACACTAGCTATTGTAGCAGTTCCCTCAAAAATCTCAATTCCCCAAAAGAACTCAAAAAGGAACCAACAAGAAGCAAATGCAGAAAATGGCAGAAATCTGTCAAAACAGACCAGCAGGTAAAGACGAATTTTTTCGAAGACCTTATGTTGCTCAAATCAAAAAGTGTTAAACTAACGAGAGTTATACAACAACCTGGGGCAGAAGCACAAAAATTCACGCCTCAAAAAGACGTTCAGAGATTTTACACGAATTTTTACGGTGAAGCACAGAAATCTGTTTCGGGACAGCAACTTTTCCAATCATTACTTCTCTCTCATTAGAGGTTACTCTTGGCACAAAAAACAAATAAAAAGGATAAAGAGCGGTTATTACTGAAGTAATAACTTCCAATACTCATCTAAAACTTTTGGGTTATCTCCCAATAAGTACTTTTCTTTAACGCCTTTAAGTTAGGCATGATAGTTTGAGAAGATGCTCACATAAGAAATATGAATTGAAGTAAAAGAGAGCATCAAGAAGCAAATTCAGAACACATTTAAGTCTAACCCACTTCCTATGCATAGGAATCTTGTAAAGAAACAAGTCATGAAAGCACAAAGCAACAAGCATAGGAAAGCAAAACAAGTGCAACTTCAAAATTTTCAACATAAAGAGGGGAAACTTAATGTTATTGAGATACATAAAACCATGACACCCTCTATCATAATAACTTTCAGTAGCATCATGAATAAAATTAACAATATAACTATCACAAGAAACATTCTTATCATGGGCCACATGCATAAAAGAATTAATACTCTCCACATAAACATAGTCATTCTTATTAATTGTAGTGGGAGCAAATTCAACAAAATAGCTATCATTATTATTCTCATCACCATAATCATCAAATATAGGAGGCATATTGTAATCATAATTAATTTTCTCCTCAATAGTAGATGGACTGAAAATATCATATTCATCATTTGAATCATCATATATTGGAAGTTTGGTATCATCATAAGCAATAGAATAGCTATCTTCCAAAGCGGGGGAACTAAAAAGATCATTTTCATAAAAACTAGCTTCCCCAAGCTTAGACTTTTCCATAGCATTAGAAATAATGGTGTCCAAAGAATTCATACTAACAACATTGCTATTAGCATGCAAATAAAGTTCCATAGGTTTTTTAATTTTCTCTTCAAACACTTCATGTCCTAACTCTAGATAAATACTATAAAGCTCTCTAATTTTGTTGTTGTTTTCCATTAAGCCTAACTAGTGAAAACAAGAAACAAAAACACAAAATTGCAGAATCTAAAGGAAATAACTTCGAGCACTCACACCGGAGGATGTGAGTACCTTTTACCTTACCTCCCTGGCAACGGCGCCAGAAAATAGGCGTTTCCCGTGGGAAGTTCTTCTTCTTTAATCCTCCGGTGTGAATACCTTTTACCTTACCTCCCTGGCAACGGCCCCAGAAAATAGCTTGATGTCTACGCACTTCTATTCTTATAGACAGTTGTTGGGCCTCCAAGTGCAGAGGTTTGTAGAACAGCAGCAAGTTTTCCCTTAAGTGGATCACCCAAGGTTTATCAAACTCAGGGAGGAAGTGGTGAAAGGTATCCCCTCTCAAGCAACCCTGCAATTAAAAGACAAGAAGTCTCTTGTGTCCCCAAGACACCCAATACACTTGTCAGGTGTATAGGTGCACTAGTTCGGCGAAGAGATAGTGTAATACAAGTGGTATAGATAATTATAAGTGGTAACGGTGATAGAAAATAGCTTGATGGCGTGGAAAAGACTAAAGTAAAACTGAAATAAAGAAGGAAGCAAGCAAACATGTAACAGATCTAATTGCAAACGGTGTTTCAATGTTTACAAACAAGGCCTAGGGATCATACTTTCACTAGTGCACACTCTCATATAAATATATTCTATTCATGATACTACTATTAACTACTCTCCGGTTGGTCACTCTAATCGATGGTAGGGCTATAACAGCACACCTCAAAGTAAGTCTTTCCCATCTAGAAAACCCCACATTGTCACCTTGAGCACTAGATGGTTCCAACAAACACCACAATTTCACAAAGACATCCAACTCCAAATATAACTCATAACAAGTATTTGTAATCTCTAGCCTAAGTGCCACCATGGTGTGCACGCTGTCACTTTCACACACATGGGGAGAGCAGAGATCTATTAAAGCACTTGAGTAGCAAGGTAGATCTATAGATTACAAGCTCATGATCACAATATGATCATGCATAGAGAGAGAGATATGAACACATAGCTACCGGTAGAACCCTTAGCCTCGAGAGAGAACTACTCCCTCCTCATCATGGGAATTAGCAATGGTGATGGAGATGGTGGTGGAGATGGCTCCGGTGGCATTCCCCCGTCCCGGCAGGGTGCCGAAACAGAGACTTTCTATCCCCCGAATCTCCCCTTCGGTGGCGGCGGTGTTGTGGAACTTTTCGTGGATTTATGATTGATGATCTAGGGTTTTTGCCTCGGGAGGAATATATTGGCGAAAGAGGCAAGGTCGATGGCCGGCCAGGGGGGCCACATCATGCCCTGGCGCGGCCTGGGCTGGCCCGTGCAAAGGGGGGTGTGGCCACCCTGTGGCCCCTCTCCGAGTCTCCTTCTGGCTCCGTGAGTCTTCCGGGAAAATAGTAACTTTGGCTTTTGTCCCGTCCAATTCCGACAATATTCATTTTCTGACTTTCTGGAACCAAAAACAGCAGAAAATAGGCAACTGTCACTTTGGCATCTTGTTAATAGGTTAGTCCAAGAAATCATATGAAAATTACTCCAAACTTGGAACAAAACACAAGAAAGTAGATACAACCAAGCATGGAACATCAAAAATTATAGATACATTTGCAATGTATCAGTCATCAACTGTTCCTTCGAAATACCCAACGTACACCTTTTATGGATACCGTATTACCAGATGACGGTTGATGCATTCAAAGCAACCTCGGGAAACAGTGAGTAATATGAGATCACGGTCTAAGGAAAAGGAGTCTAGGTATAGCTGTTGCAACAATGAACTATATGACTTGATCGTGTTGCAATCCTTCGAGGAATGTCCATCACATCATTCTCGAATGATATGACCCTGTTGTCAATTGGCATAAATGCCCATGATCTTGAAACCTAGATCATCCTCATGACCAACGAACTAGTATGAATAGAGGCTACTAGGGACTTGGTTGTTTCATACCACACCTGTACCAATGTTTCTTGTTATGGGTCTCCTTGTGGATTTACACTTGGAGTGGCCCGATCTTCACGGATTTGAGGCGGAAGTGAGGAAAAACACGATGAACACAACTCTAATGCAAGGTAAAGATACAAACACATGCCAAATCACACCCAATTCGATTTGCTCTCGTTGGTTTGAACAACCAATCCATTAGAATCCTCGGCGAGAGACCTTGTGGTAGAATCACTAAAGGAGAGATCGGCAAGCGGACGGTAGAATCCAAACCAAGGAGAGAGTAGCAACCAAGTAGAATCCAAAAGGGGAGAGACCAAGCGCTACTAGAATCCTTGATAGGGAGAGACCAAACACTTGAGGAGGGTCTTGACAACTTGGAGAAGGGCATCGACTCCAAGGCCTTGTACAACACATAGATTTACTATTGAGAGGGGGGTTCCCATCTAGGGTTAGGCACATGCCTTTTATTCATCATCATCTCTAGGGTTTCAAGGAGGGGTGAGGGAATATATATAGGCTAGCCACGAGCTAGGGGTAAAACAGGCATCAACAGGAAGTTTGGGGCGTTACATGGGCCAAGCCTAGCTTGAGGCGCGCAGGCCCTCGTTGCTTGGTCCGGAGACTCCGGTGTAGCGGTCCGGAGACTCCGGTCTGTACCAGAGACTCCGGTCAACCTCCGGAGGGGGTCACTGACTGTCCCAGGCACTGGTTCAGGGCTCGGTCCGGAGATGGGCCGGAGACTCCGGTGTGGTAGACCGGAGACTCCGGTCTGCTGGTGCGGAGACTCCGGCCCTGCTTCCGCAGCTTCTTGCATCTTCTCTTCCAGGCCTCTTGCTTGGGTGTCTTGGCTCCAGGGCCATCCTTGTTGTGTCTTCTTGGCATCATGTTCATGGACCTAGTCACATCATGGGCATTTGTCTCAAGTAGGACTCCATTCGCATAATAACCAACAAAAGGCAAAGCTTGGAAGTAGTTCACCTTTGGAGTGATGATTAGTGTGGCATGATGTGGACCAAAGGTGGTTTCCGTTGTTGGGCTACATCATCTCCTCCTGCTTGAAAACGAGTCGACCTCGACGATGTTCGTTCATCATGCAAGGAAGGAGGTGTGTCCTTGGCCTTGTTCTTGTACATGGTCAGATCACCGGTGTCGAAGCCATTCTCAAACTTGGTGAAGAGCTTGTAGAACTTCTTGCCATCATGTTGTGGTTGGAGATCTTGTAGCCTTATCCTTGTAGTTGGTGGTCTATCTTGGGTACCTTGCAAAACCGACAACAAAGAGAGAGAATTGTATGAATGATTGTTAGTATGGGTCACACTCAAGTCTCTCTTCTCACATTTTGTGGCTTGCGTCATTGGCACTCATGATTTTTCCACTCATTTTTGGCTTGTGGCACTCACTCTCTTGATGGTGGTTCACTCTCTCACCGCTCGTCTCTCAAGGTTCCTTAGCTTGCTTTATCTTGTTAACGGGTGTCATTTTGGATGCGATTACTTGGCTAGGCGTCATGGGTTGGAGAACAAATTTCTTGTCGTTCCACTTGAAGGAGTATTGGTTGGTGGAACCATGATGTATTACTCCTCTATCATATTGCCATGGCCTTCCAAGTAGCATGTGGCACACGAACATTGGCACCACATCACACTCGATGGTGTCTTCATATGGGCCAATCTTGAAGGAGACATGGACCTTTGATGTTATCTTGAGTGCTCCATTGTCATCAAGCCATTGTACATGGTAGGGGTGAGGGTGCTCTATGCATTGCAACTTGAGTTTCTCACAAAGCTCCGTACTTGCGAGGTTTTGGAAACTACCTCCATCAATGATCACTTTTATGGACTTGCCATCAATTCTGGCACGATTTTGGAAGATATTGAGGCGTTGGCCCTCTCTTGGGGTGGAGCTTGTCATTGATATTTGACCTATGACAAGTGCGGGGCCCGGATCATGCTCGCATACCATTGTGTCATCCTCTTCCATTGCGGCTGTCCTTGCAATAGCACGTTGAGTGAGAGCTTCATATTTCTCTTCACTCATGGAGTAGGTTGCGCCATTCTCATCCGTAAGCATCACTCGTGAGTTGGTGCACTCATATGACTTGTGACCTTTCACTCCACACTTTAAGCAAGTGACTTGACTATCGGATGTCGTGTTGGAGGATGGTGCTATCATGGTCTTTGCTTGCTTGTATGAGCTTGTTGCTTGGTTTGTCGGCTTTGCGGGAGCATTTGCATTGATGGACACAAAGTATGACTTGGACTTGTCGTATGCATTCTCCTTTTGCAATTGCCGCTCAGCTTTGGTAGCTTGATGGAGGAGCTCGGTGAGGTTCTTGTACGGTTGAAAGTCAACAATCTTCCTTATTGGGTGGCTCAAACCATTGAGGAACCTTGCTATGGTTTGCTCTTCGAGTTCTCTCACATCAGCTCGCATCATAGTTTTCTCCATTTCCTTGTAGAACTCTTCAATTGACTTGGTGCCTTGTTTTAAATTTTGTAGCTTGTCGAAGAGATATTGTCGATAATGCTCGGGGACAAAGTGTGTGTACATCACTTCCTTCATCTCGGTCCAAGTTTCAATTGGAGGTTCCTCATTCTTCTCTCGGTTCTTTTGGAAGTCTTCCCACCAAACATTTGCATAGTCCTCAAACTAAAGGGATGCCATTGCAACTTTCTTCTCTTCGGAGTAGTTGTGGACTCGGAAGATCTTGTCAACTTTGAGCTCCCAATCAATGTATGCATCGGCGTCTTCTTCTCCCTTGAACTTGGGCATAATGAACTTGAGCTTCCCAAACTTGCCCTCTTCATGTTCACGGTGGTAGTTGCGGCAATCTTGCCTTATGCTCGCTTCACTTGGTGCACGTGGTGGTGGAGGAGGAGCTTGATTTTCTCGAGGATGCGGTTGAGGAGGAGCTTGATGCGCAAAGTCTCTTCTACGCCTTTGCTCGGGATCATTTGCATTCATTGGTTGTTGATGACGATGGTGGGGTTGAGCATAGCAGTTGTTGCGTCTCGCGTGGTGTGCAGCCTCGTCATCATCACTTGTATCCCATTATGGTGCTCGATGAACTTGTTGTTGATGGCGATGGTCATGGTTCGGGTGTTGGTGCCTATCAACGCGGTTGTGTTCACCATGGCATTGTTGCTCTTGGGGTGGTGGTGGCGCTTGTACCATAGCTTGTTGTGGACGGCAACCATGTTCTTCTTGGTGTTGTGGATGCACCTAGTGATCATGGTGTCGATGAAGTCTTGTGTGGTGCGGTTGTTGATGTTGTGGCTCAACCACTTGTTCATGGTGATGACGAGCTTGATGTTCCCCATTGTGGTGGTGGGGTTCTCCATGATGATAATGGGAGCACGAGGAGTCGCCATGATGACTTGAGGAGAACGCACGAGACGAACTTGACAATCTTGAATGGTGTCCCTGATGGTTGCCGAGGTTGGCAATAGCTTGGTGAAGAGCGTGGAATTGAGCATTGTGCTCCACTTGGCGTTGTCGGTCACGATAGTTGAATTCTCGAAAATTTTCATCAAGCCGGTTCTCAAGCCTCTCAAATTGGGCATTGAATTCTTGGTGTTGCACCCATAAGTTGTGGCACGTGGCAAAACCATCTTGGTTGTTGAAGTTGCCATCTCCGCTTTCTCCGCTTTCCCTAGACATGTTGTTTGACCACAAGTGAAACGAGTGTGGTATTGGTGGTATGGTGTGTGCTACCTTGCCTCACCAAGTCAAAAATTGGAAAGGTTGTTCTTGCCGAGAGCAAAGTGAATACATAATACACACACACACAAAGGCCTATGGTGGATGGGTAGGAAGGTGGATAGCAAATGGAACAACCAAACGAAAAGGTTATTATCAAAAGTGGGTAAAATCCAACAAAAACAAAGTCAAAGGAAAAGGACAAAAGGGTGACGAGAACCTACGACTATACACACACGGTGGAGATTAATGTGGCTAACATGACTATGAAAATGAGCAACGAACAAAATTGGTCCTAACGAAGACTAATGCTCGGTGTCGTGCCAACACTAGGAGAGACTGTAGCCCGTTTGCCAAAATATGGAGAAGCAACGGATTTGTACGCTTGCCTTGCTCTTGCTCGCACTCTTGCTTAGAAGCTTTGGACTCTCTTTTGTATTGATATCTTTCTATTTTTCTTTTGCTTAGAAGCTTTTTTGTACCTCTTTCTTTGCTATGCTATGGAGTCAAGTTTTTGCTATTGCCTCTACACTATGACTTATGCAAGAGCAAGCGGACAATGCTTCAGCAAACACAAGATGACCTACTCTCGATAGGTTAGGTAACACACAAAGGAAGAAGGGGTTAACAAAGGTGGTGAAAGTTATACCCTGTGGTGATGTCACACTTGCAACCGTTGGTGGAGGGATGGTTCGAGTTCAGTGGTGTCGATGTCGAGTGCGGGGTGTTGCGGAAGCTTTTGTTAGTTGATAGACACACACACGAAGGGATCAATGCCCGCACAATACATGTGCGTACTAGCTATAAAACACTCCTACGCATAGATCGTCTCTGTTACCACTGAAGGGGATCTGCAGCAGAAAACAAAAAAATTCCTACGTTGGAATGCCAAAACTGCCTAGGATCTATCTATGTAGTAATGCAGTAACATCCAATGCATATAGAATACATACCCTTGTAGACCATACGCGGTTAACATTCCGAGGGGAACGTGGTTGATGTAGTCATACTCGTACCCGACATCAAGGTCGTGAAGCTCCTCGCAGGTCACCCCTTGCTCCTTCTTCATCGTGCAGCAGTTCCGGCTCACGACATTCAAGCGCCCCAAGTGTTGCGCCTCATGTATTCATACACATCCGGTGCACGATGAGACCTTCGGCTCCTCGATCCCGTCGGGAGTGCGGAAGTTCATATCCGGCTAGGAATCCCTGCAGTGCAACGGCATACTGCAGGTGTGCCTCGTTCGCACAGCCCAAACTTGGGGCCATGGTCACAAGGGCTAGAGAGAGGGTAAAGGAGGAAGTCAACCAAAGGACTTCTCCAAATATTGGTGTGTCCAATCCCACCCATGGGCACCCATTTATATAGGGGGAGGGGGTGTGCCCTCCCCTTTGGGTTTCCCATGTGGGACTATTCAAGGGAGAGGGGTGAGGCACATGGGCCCTTAGGGCACCATGGGCCAGCCGTCCAGGTGTGGGTCCTGCCCCGTGCACATCCCTAGGCTGGCCGGGTGGGCCCCCTTGAGGCGCCTAGGCCTTGGCCCTTTGGCCATTGGCCCTTCCCTCCTTCGGTTTTCCCTCATGGGCCCTTTTTCCCTATGAAGTTTGGTCCATTAGTGGAATACCCCTTCAAATTAAATTTTAATATTATATTTAATATTAATTACATTAATTAATATGCAAATACATATTACAAAATCCGTCTTGACCCGAAACACCTTTCGGTTCCCTTTCGATTTCCTCCGAATGACTTCAGATATTTCCCTGAATGATTCCGGTCCTTTATTCTTTCTCTGAACAACTTCGTATCTCTTTGTGGAACAATTCTGGCTTTCTCTTTCTCTACTGTGATTCTGTCTTACGAATGATCGCTCTCATCGTACCCTTAAGTTTATCCTCTCACGGCTCGGGAATTCTCTAGACATGATTTGTATCAATGATCAATAGAGGGACCAGGGATATCCATGTGACCCTTATGCATTCCTGATGACAATGTCGTTTGAACCACTAAATGTAGCATCCAATTCCTTTTGTTTCTTGATATGACTTGTCCGAGATCCGATCATTGGTATCACATACCTTGTTCAATCTCGTTCACAACAAGTTCTATTTTCTTGTTACCGTGATATTACATCCCCGTGACCGAGTCACATGTTGCAACATTTATGGATGTAATCTCACCAAGCCGGCCGTATGTATCTTTACCCGTCATGTGGGTGAACAAATCCCAGTCTTGAAGTCACATGTCATCAACTGTTCCTTCAGAATACCCAACGTACACCTTTATGGCCACCGTATTATTAGATGACGGTTGATGCAGTCAAAGCAGCCTTAGGAAACAGTGAGTAATATGAGCTCACGGTCTAAGGAAAAGGAGTCTAGGTATAGTTGTTGCAACAATGAACTATATGACTTGATCGTGCTGCAAGCCTTCAAGGAATGTCCATCACATCATTCTCCAATGATATGACCCTGTTGTCAATTGGCGTAAATGCCCATGATCTTGAAACCCAGATCATCCTCATGACCAATGAACTAGTATGAATAGAGGCTACTAGGGACTTGGTTGTTTCATACCACACATGTACCAATGTTTCTACTTGGCACAGTTATAGCACAATGTGAAACTATTATAAACTAATTAAGATATGACAATAATAACCTATTTATTATTTGCCTCTAGGGCATATCTCCTTCAGAGACTTCTTGTATCTTGATTGCAGGGTTGCTTGAGAGGGATACCTTTGACCACTTCCTTCCTGAGTTCGATAAACCTTGGGTAATCCACTTAAGGGAAACTTGCTGCTCTTCTACAATCCTCTACACTCGGAGGCCCAACAACTGTCTACAAGAATATAAGTGCGTAGACATCAAGCTATTTTCTAGCACCGTTGCCGGGGAGGTAAGGTAAAAGGTACTCACATCCTCTGGCTACTAAGATATCTTCTAGTGCGGTTGCTAGTGTGTGAGTGCTCTAAGTTATTTCCTTTAGATTCTGCAATTATATCTTTTTGTTTCTTGTTTTCACTAGTTAGGCTTAATGGAAAACAACAACAAAATTAGAAAGCTTTATAGTATTTATCTTGAGTTAGGACATGAAGTGTTTGAAGAGAAAACTAAAAAACCTATGGAACTTTATTTGCATGCTAATAGCAATGGTCTTAGTATGAATTCTTTGGACACCATTATTGCTAATGCTATGGAAAAGTCTAAGCTTGGGGAAGCTAGTTTTTATGAAAATGATCTTTTTAGTCCCCCAAGCACGGAGGAGAAAATTTACTTTGATGATACTATATCACTAATATATGATGATTACAATGATGAATATGATATTTTTAGTCCACCTACTATTGAGGAGAAAATTAATTATGATTACAATATGCCTCCTATATTTGATGACTATGGTGATGAGAATAATAATGATAGCTATTTTGTTGAATTTGCTCCCACTATAATTAATAATAATAACTATGCTTATGTGGAGAGTAATAATGATTATATGCATGTGGCTAATGATAAGAATGTTTCATGTGATAGTTATATTGTTAATTTTATTCATGATGCTACTGAAAGTTATTATGAGAGAGGGAAACATGGTTTTATGCATCTCAATAATATTAAGTTTCCCCTCTTTATGTTGAAAGTCTTGAAGTTGCACTTGTTTTGCTTTACTATGCTTGTTGCTTTGTGCTTTCATGACTTGTTTCTTTACAAGATTCCTATGCATAGGAAGTGGGTTAGACTTAAATGTGCTTTGAATTTGCTTCTTGATGCTCTCTTTTACTTCAATTCATATTTCTTATGTGAGCATCTTCTCAAACTATCATGCCTAACTTAAAGGCGTTAAAGAAAAGTACTTCTTGGGAGATAACCCAATGGTTTTCTTGAGTCTTGGAAGTTACTACTTCTGTAATAACCTCTTCTTATCCTTTTTTTATTTGATTTTTGTGCCAATAATAACCTCTAATGAGAGGGAAGTAAGACTTGGGAAAGTTGCTGTCCTGAAACAGATTTTTATGCATTGCTGTAAAAATTCGTGAAAAATCCCTGTATATCGGTTTGAGCTGTATTTTTTTGTGCTTCTTCCCTAGGTTGTTATCCAACTTTCGTTAGTTCAACACTATTCAATTTGAGCAACAGAAGGTCTTCGAAAAAATTGGTTTTTATATGCTGGTCTGTTTTGACAGAATTCTGGCATTATTTGCATTTGCCTCTTTATCGATTTCTTTTTGGGTTCTTTTTCGTGAATTGAGCTTTTTGAGGGAATTGCTATAGTATCTTGTGTTTTTAATGAAAGTTTTGCTGTTTTAAAACTATACCCCAAAGGTTTATTATTTTTTAAATGCACTAATGTTGCTAATGAAGATTGTGTGAAGTTTTGTATGAAGGAAATTTTCAGGTGTAGGGAAAGAATGATGTAATGAGATGAAGAATGGACAAAATCTCAAGCTTGGGGATGCCACCCCGTGTCACCCCAAGAAATATTCAAGAGGTACAAGTGTTAAAGCTTGGGGATGCCCAAGGCACCCCCTTCTTCATTAATAAAAATTTCAGGTTTGTTCCAAACACTTCATTTTTATTGTTTCATGCACAGTTGTGTTGTTCTTGGAGCATCTTCATTTTTGTTTTTGTTTTTCATTTGCTTGGTTTTCTTAGTTTGCTTGAATAAATTGGTTGGACCCCCTCATTCATGCATTGGATTTTAAATAAGAGTGGTTTGGATTGGAAAAGAGTAGGAAAGTTCATGCTTAAGTGGTAAAAAGGAGCTTGTTTTTGACTTTGGCCTATGCTTTGTCATGTCATGCTTGATATTGTTTTGGCTTTATGCTTAGTGATTATTGCTGTAGCATGATATGTTATAAACAATTGAGATTGCTTAATGTGCCTTGAAAGAATCATGCGTTGTTTTAGCATATTAAAGCATAATATTGTGGTATTCTCCTTTGATGGTTTATTTGGGTTGACCTGGCGCATGCTCGCACCATGTTAAGACTATCCCAAGTCACCATAGCCTCTATGATCCTTTATTTTTAACTTGTAATATCACTTTATGCTTTAATTAATGATGTTTTGTCGCTTTGCACGATTATGGCCATTATTGCTCTCTTAGTTGGTCGCTCTCAGTCTTTTGCTAGCCTCCATAATCAAGTATGAGTTCCAATCATGCATCCAACTCCAAATAAAACCAAGTTATTCCAAAGAGTCCACCATACCTACCTATTATCATTTGCTATTCCAAGTATATTCATGTTTTTATCTACCTTCCGAATTAAACTTGTTATGTGAAAATTAGTGATTAAAGCTCTCACGAACTTGATGGCACACTTTACTTTTCTCGCCCCTAATAAACTTGTAGCATTGTGTCATCTATGTTGTATATGCTTGCACTTATACGTTGGGGATTAGCAGAACCATGTTGTCATGGGGAACGCTTTCAACATTGCACTTGTACATTGTACCCAGTTGATATCATGCTCTTTTGTTTATGGATGTCATCGGTGTTGAATGAAAGGGGATCTTGTAAGTCCATGGAGTTATGTATGTGTGTTAGAGAAACGCGTGGGCGGCTGGTCTAATCCATGCCTAATCATGGTGGAAACCTGCAGCACAACCATAATGAGCAATCTATGAAGCATTCTTCTTATAAAAAAAGTGATAGAGATTGAGAAAAAAGAAAGAAAGATGAGAAAAGAGGAAAGAGAGAAAAAGCACCATTTTCCCATGGTAAATAAGAAGATGCTGAGATGCTTATTGTCTGCTTGCCTTGTCATTTTGATATGGGGATTCTTCCGTATCATCGGGCAAGGGGTACCCCGTTGGCGGTTCTCTATGATACACATGTACTTACTATGACAAGAACTTACCGGTAACTAAACTTGAGTAGCATGAGGAGCGGCCCTCGTATTCAAGGGACATGAGATTGCCAACTTATACTTTGTCAAGCATATACTCCATAGTTTGTTCACTTTAACCTTAATCACTTCAAGATGCTTATGATAGGGGCAATGAGAGCTAAAAGCTAATAAGTACCATAATTTTTGGAAGCTCTTTATGAGACTTGAATCCCTGCTTCCTTCTATGAAGGCCTTTCTTTTACTTCTATGTTGAGTCTCCATCTTCTATCTTTATGCACCTATTAAGAGCATAGTGGCCATTCTTAGTTTAATGTGCATTGTCCCAAGACTTGTTGATTGATGCATCACTTTGATATTTGCTTGTTCTTAAACTATTTGTATCTAGTCACCCTTATGAACTTTGAAGGTGTCCTATGCATTTATGTTTTGCTACACTATGAGGGACAAGCTGAATACCATTCTCATTATGTTTTCGATATGTGAAACAAACAAACGTCTCTCAAGGCATTGTTATTCATGAATCTTTTGTTTGTACCTTTTCATGTTACAACATAGTTGCTATGTATTATTGTTAGAACTATATCTTTCATGCTATGTTAAAGTACTATGATCCCAGCTATCAATGTTTTACAAATACCTTGATTAAGATTATAATGGTGCATGTCACCTCAAAACTTATTCTTTCTTTTTATCACTTACCTACTCGAGGACGAGCAGGAGTTAAGCTTGGGGATGTTGATACGTTGCAAACAAATCTATAATTTTTGATGTTTCATGCTTGTTTTATATCTACTTTCTTATGTTTTGTCCACACTTTGGAGTACTTTTACACATTTTCTAGAACTAACCTATTAACAAGATGCCATAGTGCCAGTTGTTTGTTTTCTTCTGTTTTTGGTTCCGAAAAAGCCAGAAAATGAATATTCTCGAAATTGGACCGGACAAAAGCCAAAGTCGACTTTTTACCGGAAGACTCACGGATCCAGAAGACGAGACGGAGAGGGGCCAGGGGCTGGCCACACCATGTGGTGGTGCGAGTCCCCCTAGCCACACCACCAGGTGGTGTGGGCCCCTGGTCCACCCTCTGACAACGCCTATTCGCCTATAAGAAGCCTCCTAATGAGAAAACCCTAAATCATCCAGCCTTTAGCCACGAAAAGTTCCGCAGCGTCACCGCCACCAAAGGGGAGATTCGGGGGACAGAAAGTCTCTGTTCCGGCAACCTGCCGGGACGGGGAAGTGCCCCTGGATCCATCTCCATCGACTCCACTGCCATCTCCATCGCCATTGCTGATTCCCATGATGAGGAGGGATTAGTTCTCTCTCGAGGCTAAGGGTTCTACCGGTAGCTATGTGTTCATCTGTCTCTCTATGCATGATCTTATGAGATCACGAGCTTTGTAATCTATAGATCTATTCTGCTACTCAAGTGCTTTAATGAATCTCTGCTTATCCCCACGTGTGTGAAGTTAACAGTGTGCACACTGTGTGGCACTTTGGCTAGGTTACATAAATACTTGTTATGAGTTACATTTGGAGTTGGATGTGTCTATGAAATTGTGGTGTTTGTTGGAACCATCTAGCGCTCAAGGTGACAGTGTGGGGTTATCTAGATGGGGAAGGCGGACTTTGAGGAGTGTTTTTATAGCCCTACCGTGGATTAGAGTGTCCAACCGGAGAGTAGTTCAGAGTAGTATCATAAAGAGAAGATATTTATATGAGAGTGTTCACTAGTGAAAGTATGATCCCTAGGCCTTGTTTCTAAGCATTGAAACACCGTTTGCAACTAGATTTGTTACATGTTTGCTTGCTTCCATCTTTTTGCCTTTATCCTCCCATCAAGCTTTTTTCTAGCACCGTTGTCTTATATCCATACCACTTGTATTTCACTATCTCTTCACCGAACTAGTGCAGCTATACACCTGACAAGTGTATTGGGTGTGTTGGGGACACAAGAGACTTCTTGTATCTTGATTGCAGGGTTGCTCGAGAGGGATACCTTTGACCACTTCCTCCCTGAGTTCGATAAACCTTGGGTAATCCACTTAAGGGAAACTTGTTGCTATTCTACAAACCTCTGCACTTGGAGGCCCAACAACTGTCTACAAGAATAGAAGTGAGTAGACATCACTCCCCTGGAATTGGAGAGGGTGAAATCTCGTTGGCGACGAGGCAGCAGGCGACACCTACGGGGATGCAGAGCGTGGCATATAGCCAATCCAAGTCATCTTCGTAGACGAAGGCACCGTCCCAACTGCCGCGCTCGTGGCCCTCGTCTTCCTCCTCCTGCTGAGCGACCACGGTGGCTTCTTCCTCAGTCATGGTGAGGTCGAGGTCCTCACGGACGAGGTCGGAGTAGAGGTAGCCAGCGGCAGGGAACCTGGAAGCACAGGGCCCCGTGGCAAAGATCTTGAACAGAAGCAGTGACGTGGTCGCTGGGAGTGTCTCGACGTAGTTGCGGCGGCGCGGTACTGGCAAAGAAGCAGTGGTGGCGGTGGCATCGCAGCAAAGAAGAAAGGAGGTAGGGGAGCGCGTAATGGGTGGGGAACCTCCCCATGATCGCCCTAGCCCCCTATTTAACTGTACGTGCGGGCTCGTAGTGGGATCCTTTGCGGTGGCCCTGCCGCACGATGTGGTCGTGTACGCGATAGAATCAACCAATCAGGCGTCAGCCACAACTAGAGCCACACGGAGCAAAAGATCCTGTGACGCGACGTGGTGTTACAGTCAACGAGGCGTTGCTGCGAAGGGACGTGCGTAGAAGTTATTCCTAACATTACAATAGTAATCGGCGCAGTAAATGGGTGTGGCCCTTAAAATGAGGCAAAGTGATGATTACCCTCCATGTAGGACGTGGGGAAGCATATGAGAGAAGGAAAGGTAACCCGAATATGTGAGAAAAAGACCCGGCCAGCGAGGAATAACTCGGAATGAGCCAAGTGAACGTAAGAGAAAAAAGTTCGGATTACGAAGTAACTCGGCCAAAGAGGCGAAGATCCGGATATGGGAACCTGCTGTGGCCTTAACAACTAAAGTCGCTAAGACCGCACCAGCTTCGGGGACTAATGTTGGGGGGATACCCCCGGGTAGGGTAACACCGGGGTATAAAGGCCGAGTTAGCCGAGGTACGGCACAATCAAAGCAAGTGCTGGCCGGGTCACCTCAAGGCAGGCCGACCTACGGAGTAACCCGGCTCGTGGAGCATCTCCCTATCCTTAACCCGGTCGGCATAAAATATATGTTGGCCATGTTTGTCTATCTATTACGCATGTATCCTCGTAGCCGGGTTAGCCGTATGCTAGCCGGACTACCACTTGGCTTCCAGGAGAAGGAAGGAATCTCCTGCTGGTCAAAAGGTGGCTTTTGATAGCTGTATCATGAGCGAAGCAAAGCGGAGGGAAGGACCAGCGGGACAGGGGCGACCAAGATGATGCGGGCAATGTCGGATAACGTAGCCTGTGTATGGTGACGCTTAAAGGAAAGGATTACGCTATGGGTTACGTCCAAAGTCCGGACGAACCATTAAAGAGAATAAAGAAGCATCTAGCTTTAACCACGGGGCATATTCGAGGAATATGCTACCACGTGTTCCCTAACTTTGTAACCTAGGCTCCCCTATATAAGGAGCACCAAGGCCTCCATAGCGAGGGATCGATCATTTTCTCTGTCTAAAGTAGAACTCAAGAGCTAGGTTGTGGGGAGTAAGAGACATTGTCTCCTTCTCACGAACAGCTCGAGGAGCACTTGTATCCACCATTGATAGAGGAAATATAACAACATCTGTGCGTGGAATTACCATGTTTCCCTCCCTGATTCCCCTAGCACTCATTGGCCCCATCTTTAACCTATCCATGGCATCTTCCGTGCCCACGATAATAAGAGTCTAAGCTTGGGGGAGTTGATGAGTGCATTTTGCATCATGTTTTATATTATTATTTGCATTGTAGTTGTAGGATCTTGGTATTTTACGGTGTTCGCACTCACATTTTATGTCTAATTTCACCAAGATCAGGACAGATGATGGATACAATGGACACAATTCTTGAAGCAGTTGTACTGGGGATAAAGGGAGTCAAAAACAACGTAAATCGCTTATTTGGGAAATATCAATAACACCAGAAGAAAACCCGAAGCTACCAAGGCATAAAGAGGGTTTAATGACCAACTATATGACCGGAATACTTTTTCTGGCCGTATAGTTCCGGTCGTATAGTTGGCGCCGCCACCGCCTCCTCAAATAGTTTCACCCCGTGCAACTAGATCGGGGAGACGACATACAGAACATTCAGAAATCGCCAAAAACCTCATCTCTGGAAGGAATCTGGAGGGGGAACTCGCCTAAGGGATCCATCTTCGCCCTACGTAGATCTGGGAGGCCAAGGCATCGATCTTCATCTGCATCAGCCGCTGCACCACCATCATCTCCATCCATCCCATCTTCACCCATCTAGATCTTGTTGTAATTTCCATACTCGTTGTGGATTTATACAAGAACTATTCATTTATAATTGATTCCATTACCATTGCCATGATGTTGATTGCCTCCATGTCTGAGTAGATCATTAGTTCTTGGGGAGATGGAGAAACCCTAGCATATGATTTAGATAAGATAGAGATTATTATGTTATACATAATTATGTGTATGTGTTAATTATCTTCATCTTGATGTTGGGAGTTGTGCACCTCCTTAATATTTGCCTCTTATGGGGACATGATGAAGGGTATTACTTGTTTGTAGACAGAGGGATGATAACACTTACTGTGACTATAAAGCTGCTGTCATTCTTTACATACTAACTTGGGGAAACAAGGAGAACTCATAAAGCCATGTCCATGCCACGGGAGATATCCCTTAGCAGCGGATAATAGATTGATGTTGTTTATCTGTCAGCTGTGGTTATGAAGGATGATGTGACCAGTGGTTGCTGCCTATTTGTCCATATCTGGAGCTCCTCCCACATACATACATATCATTAGAATATTTGTTATCATAATCTTGATTGCTTAGTCTAAATTGCTAGTGGTGTATCCACCACTCCCTGGGAACGCCTTTTTCCCTATTGGAGTTTCAAGTTCTTTTACATATGCGATTCTTACTTTCTATATTAAGTTTTACTTTATTTTAATTGCCTCATTCAATCAAAAACCCAAAATCAATTCTACTTTTCTTGCGTCTCAAAGTTATCCTTAAGTACTACGTTCAGTTTTAGTTAAAAGCTTTTTAGTCTTTCGCCTACTACTCCTTGTGGGATCGATATCTTTATTTCAAAACTAGATACAAACGATCTATGCACTTGCAGTCATCAGGTGGTATCTGGAATATGCATCCACGAAACACAAAATTTCCGAGTTAGCTGTCGAGTCAATGACTTAGTCAATGCGAGGCAAATAAAACGAATCTTTTAGACACGCTTTTTTCAAGTTGGCATAATTAACACACATCCTTTGAACTTTCATACCTTTCTTGGGTAGAAGTATAGGATTAGCTTTGAGTAGCCTAGCTCGATCATTGACGATAGCATGACATTTTTGTCTCCAAAGCATCATAGAGGTTGATTCAATAGTTTTTCTCCGGGATTGATGTTCAATCTATGCTCGGTAAGTTCCCTAGGAACACCTTTCATGTTGGTAGGTTCCTAGGCAAAGATGTCCTTGTTCTCATGAAGGAACTCGATGAGCGCACTTTCCTATTTGGGATCCAGTGTGGTACCCATGGAGGTGGTCCTTAAGGCATGACCTATCACAAGGTCCTCCTGATTGGTCTTGATGGTGGACTTGAAGGTGGGTTTGGAGTCATAAATCTTTTTTCTTTGAAGCCAGCATCTACGAGGCATTGACTTGGTTCTAGATCTCTTCTAAATCTTGACAGTTGAGGATGGCTTCGGCATAGGCGCCTACTCGTAGCTCACAAACATGTGCCTTCTTAAAACATCCTATGAATTTGATGATGCCATTTGGGCCCGACATCTTGATCTTGTTGTAAATGTGACACGAGATGGAGTGGAAAGAATGGAATGGAGCGTCAGAAGATGACATGATACGCACTTTTGAATCGCACCACCTTGAAAGTCATGTCCTAATGGCAACGACTTCGTGTGTACCAACTCGTTGGGACTCCAAGTGCAGAGTGTTGTAGCAAGTGTCTTTTCCCCACAAGGATGACTCGAAGGTTTATATCTAACTCTCGGGGAATTGGCTCAGAGGTTATTCTTCTTCTCCTCTTAAAGCAACCTACAAAGCAAAGTTTTTGTCTTGTGTCCCCAACTCCACCATGTGGTTGACAAGCACAAGGTTTCGTATTAGTAATATGAAATATAAATATAAATAAAGTAAAGTAAAACAAGGCAAGCGAGATAAAAGCAATAAAAGATAGTTGTTTTGGGGTTTTGTGCGTGTTTGCAAGTGAAGAAAGCATTTTTGTATTTTTGAAATAATAAATTATAGAAAATTTAAAGTATGATAATGGTGTTGGAAAGGTGTTTCGAATGGTTTAAAATGGACTAGGGTTCATGGATTCACTTGTCTACTCTCTTTTTGGGTTGTAATGGACATAAACAATTCATCAAAGATATAATATTTGTGGAACTTCAACATGTGTTTGATAAGAATTCATATGGGAATCATGTCCTAACATATGATGATGCAACACATCTCTCTTATACTCCTTAATAAAGGGAAAACTCCAAGAAATCTTGAATTAATAATCAATAGAGTATAGACATAAGTAATTTGACATGATGTTTGAATCACAATATGTTTGAATCATATGGTACTAGATATATGAGGAACAAGAGAGAAATAGATCAAGCAACTACCACAGACCCATATTCCATATGTGGACTACTCCCTCTTCATAAAGGTGATGATGGTGGAGATGTTGGAGAAGGTAGAGATCCCCCGCGGCGGTTCTGGTGGAGTTCCCCCTTCAATCTTCGTTGGTTTTGGCTCCATTTTGGTGTTTTGCTGTTTCTACGGTGCCTCTCTCGAGTAAATCCCAAGGGACCCTTTATATAGTAGTTTTTAGGACATATAGAGGCGGTCGACGAAAGATCGAAGTGAATCAATGGCTGAGTAGGAAAAGGGCATGGCTGGCGCGCCCACCCTTACAGGGCGTGCCACCTAGTGTCTTTTTGGCCTCCTGGTCCATCTGGTGAGGTCCAAGTGCTCCTGGTGCTTCTCTTGATGAAATATTAACGCTCCAAAAATCCCAGCTCCATTTGACTTTGTTTAGGTCCCTGAAAGGTAAATATACACAAAACAAGGTTTTCCTGTTCTGTGGAGTTATAAACAAAATAAAGGAGATAACTGGTAAATCCGCATAAATCAATGTAAAACATGGATATAACATCATATATGTAATATGTGGGAATTCATATCAACAAACTACAAAGTTCATGTATGCATTTTACATGCATCATGTCCTCTTGGCAGTAATTGTTTACATCGCCAAAGGCTTCTGGGAGGGTGATGCTTGCAAGGGACCAAGCTTGTCTACCAAGAAATGCACCGTGAAACACGGTGCTGCTCCGCCTTAGTTGGGTCTATGACATGTTCATCTTATGGAGTGTGTCCATGTAGATGATGTTGATGTTGCTTCCGCTGTCTATGAGGCACTTGGTGAATTCATTGCCATCATTCAATGGGTTTGCTGACCGTGGCATACTGATTTTCTTCCGATATGAGCTCTGGATGATCCACTCTGTCCCATGTCACCGGTACTTCTGACCATCTTACGTACTAGGGAACCTTGGGGAGGGTAGTAAGCAGTATCCTCAGAGAGGTTTTCTATGCTTTGATTGTTGGAGTGCCAAGGAAAGTATGGTATACATGATTCTTCTTCTCAAATGTATTTTCCATTACCTCCACAATCGCCCTTGTCAGCTATCTTAGGTTCAGCGTCCTTGTCCAAGTCATCCAAATCCTTGGACTCCATGTCCAACTTCTACCCTTTGACATTTCAGTGAGGCATGTTCTTCCGGCTTTGCTTGTAGCTGGACTCTGGGTCCTCCTTGAGGTCGTTGGCAAACTTGAAATTGTGGTTGGTGTGGGTGGATTAGCCATTTGCATCAAGATGAGCGTAACTTGGCATATCCCGGTGTTCCTCATATGTCTGAGGAACACGGGACATAGAAGGTCTAGTTTCACTACCATGCTGCTGCCCATGACTAGCTCCTGGCCACGTCCACGATGTCCACCACCATTTTTGCCAGCGAATGTCTTGGTGACCATGTTGGCGGCTTGCTTTTTTCAGGAAGATTCTTCCGCTTATTGTTATTGTTATTCTTGGCCTGGTTGGGGGTATCCACTTCAAGAAGAGGATAGCAAGCATCATCATTAACCACTTCAAATTCACTAGAAGTGGAGATCATCAAGTTGAGGTTGAGCTTCCCCTATCCTGATCGTGCATCAGCGTATATCGGAACAGTGAGCCTCTTTTCAAGCCATCAATGAAGGTGGCCATGGAGGTTTAATCGTGTATTCCCGAGCAAAAAAATTCATATCAAGCCAACGGGAAAGATAGTTTTGGGATGTTTCATCGTTTTCCTATACACACCACCGTAAGTCACCAATAGCACATGGATGTTTGTATGTACCATCTAAGGTTTTGGTGAACACTTCATGCATGTCCAATGGAATTCATATAGATTTCTCTAGCAAGTCGTCAATCCATTGGTGGGTCGTGTCTGTGAGCATGAGTGGGAGGTATTTCACTACCATGTTGGGGTTCCCCCCGCGATTGTAATTGCTTTGTGGTACTCCTGAAACTATGTTGCTGGCTAGGAAGTGTCGTCGTAAGACTTGATAGTATTGTCAACCCGGATGCCTACGGGGTAGTTCGCTGCTCGGATTACTAGACCGAAGCATCGTGATCCTAGGTAAAGTTCCTCCTGGGCTTCTTAGATCTTATCAAGGCGCTCTCGTGCATCGTATGGTGCTGGTATGTTACTCTACTGATTATCGCCATGAGGTCCGGAGTTGCATCGGGAATTATGAGACCCACGCGGTCCTCCTCCATGGTTGCTTCTTGGGGGGCAAAGGTGGTGGTGGCGGCGGAGGATTAGCCTTCTTGCTTTCTCTAGCCTAGGAACCACCATTCCTACCACGGTTTCTTTGTGGTCGCTAAGCATCTTGATGATTTTTACTCCTTTGTCCGTCATGGTTGTTGCGTACATCATTATGGTCCCCTTGCTACGCTTCATTATCGTGAATGAAGATTCCACCATGTGGGTGTCTCGGGGGTGGCATGCTGGTGCGGTGACGTGGTTACTCCTTCTCGTGATGTCAAGGACATCGGGGGCTGCCAGGGACTGGTGATGCTGGTCCTTTCCCTTATGATCAAAGGAAATTTGAATTGCGTTGGTCCTATTGTAGGCATCCTGCCGTCTTCACTCCGTGGAGCCTATTCATGATCCGACATCATGAGGAAGGTTGTTGATTTGTTGTGCTGGAGATCTAGCTCTACCTACAAAGCTCTGGGTTGGTGTCAAGCCTCTAGGAGGCGGCCATTTCCTATTGCTTGACAAGTTTTGCCACCAGATCATAGACATATTCCACTTCTGTGGGAGGTATATCCTTCTTGGTGCAGTGGAAACAGGAGACCCTCCCATTGCGTCTTGATGCTTGGGAAGGGACCAACATCCCGACAAGACCACCCTCATAAGGAGGGTACATGGGAGTCACCTTCTCTAAACTATGTCTTCACATCCAGAGGATCCCCATCCTTACATAGAGTAGAGGGAGTGGGATGTCACCCGCGATCGTTCCCGCCCTCTCACGCTTATGGAGGTCCTTATGTAAGATCCCAATGACTCGTGTACGCGCTTAACCAGTAGGGAAGCTAGCCCAGGAACTGGGTGATCAATGAATCCAATGATGTTGGTGGGTGTGATAACTCACTCTACCATGACGACACAAAGGGAGAAGCTCCTCTTGGGCTAGGTGTAGCCTAGGAACGCGAGTCAACAAAGCTGGAGACGATGCAGCGAGTGGGAAGACATGGGGGATAAGTGTTGTTTGTATCCATGCGCCCGTGTAGGGCATCAATGAGGGTGTAGGCACTGCAGTCCCGACGTGAAGGAATGCGCATTGTGGTGTCTCCTAGCCATCAAGTGCTGAAATGTGATGCCCGCAGACAAGGAGTGGCCAACGACGCCGCCCACGACCAAGAGTGGTCAATATCACCACCTTCTGCCATCAAGCCACATGGAACGGACGTAGTGGATCCCGGGAACGATAGGGATGCGCATGCGCACCGGCACCTATGGTACCCCCTTGATATATAAAAGGAGGGCCCTGACCATAGTTGAGAAGGGGAGAAAACAAGAGAAAAAAGAGGGCAGAAGAAGACAAAAGAGAGGGTTAGAGAGAGTTCTTAGGATAGATATAAGTTTGGACCAGAGGGATTTAGAGGGACAACAATTGTATTCAGTAGAACTAAGGGAGAAGAAGAGAGCATTTGTGAGGATAGGATTAAAGAGAGGAGAGTGAGAGAGGCCAAGTGCTGAAAAGTTCTCGTAGAGAGAGTGTGAGAGTGAAAGAAATAGGAGTCCCAGGAAGCGTAGAACCTAGCTAAAGGCGGCTCCCGGCACTAGATTGTTCACCTCTTTGTATGTCATCCACCAGATAATCCACCAAAGCAGGACATATGGTTGTTACCTAAAGGGCAGCCTGAAACTGGGTAAAAAACATTGTGTGTGTTCTGTTTGATTTGTGAGTGAGCTGAGGCCGTGTTACCTTAGTGCCCACTGCCGAAGCACTAGGGGGTGTGTGACGTCCCCGGTGTCTATGTTCCAACACGCGACATCTTGCATGCCAGGTAGGGGTATTAGTGATTCCACCTCAACATGCTTCTTTGTCAGAACCGACCTTGTCGTTGGCATCATTCGCGCCAACATCAGGCATGGCGCCAAGAAGAGCAACTAGAGCTACTGGGATGAGTGCGGCCACCGCAGACACTCGTTCACGTGACCCAACCTTGTCTAGGGGCATGGTGACCGCACGATGTACATAGTAGACAGGTGCCAGGGGGCCACAACACCCAGACTCAGCCCGTGCCTGCTGCGTCTAGCCAGTCGTTGTTGCCTCCGGCGGCACCAGACGATTGGCTTGCTAGCGATGCGGCGACATGATAAGAGGCACGATAGGATGGTGCAGGAGGCGCCCCCACCAAAGGGATCCCTCCCGGTGACGTAGGAGGCGCCGCTAGAGGGAACATCTCTCTCGGTGGCGTAGGAGGCACCGCCGGCGGGGGCGTGCCTCCCAGCAGTGCAGGAGGTGTCGTAGGGCAGGCGGAGCATCTCATGGGAATGGAGAACGGCATGCCCGGCATTAGTCTTGGTGGGGCAGTCCTCCCGTAGGAGATCCCGTGCTGCCTTGGCGTGCGGTGTCCCCCATAGGCTAGTTGCACGGGGCCCACCATGCGACACTGGGCAACAGTAGACAAACCGCTCCTCAGTGCACGGGGAACTTCTCCTAGCATGAGGCCATGGCCGCCATCGCGGCCTTTGTCCGATATCCCCTGGTGCCAAGGATAGCGGAGTTCATGGCATCGAGGGAGGAGGTGGAAGCTCGCATGGAGGCCACTAGGTAGTGCCCGGAAATCACCTGTGCATGCTCTCTATCCCATTAGGGGCCAGTGTGTGGACCTAGACAAGCTCCACCCATTAGAGGACGTTCGCAGGTCCTCGCTTCATAGCCACAGGTTCCGCCCACCGCTGGTGGGCCGGGGGTTGTGGGCCCAGGGATGATGGGCGGGGAAGTCAGGAGAAAGCAGAAGGTCGCCTAGGGGATCGAGCTCCCGGGAAGGATGACATAGACCACGCCTCGGTGGGGTCCTCCGTGAACCACGCGCATAACCTTATGGGTGGACCACATCATGATTCAGCCACATCCAACGAGGTGCTCATCTAAGAGAACCTCCGGCAGGTACGCCACAAAGTTGCGTGTGTGCAGCCGAACCCGCGGAATGCCGCTGAGGCTAGAAGGACAACCTTGGAGTAGGGTGGTGGTTTCTTGGCCTACACCCCTGCTTTAAGGCAGGTGGCGTGGCCGACCAAGTTCCACCCTGTTATTCCCGTCAAGTACAAAGGTAACACCAATCAGAAGGAATTCTTGCATATGCACTACATCACCATGGCCACAACCGGCGCTAGTTAGAAAGTCATGACAAACTAGTTCCCTATGGCATTGATGGGCATGATCCTTTCGTGGCTAATGCACCTCCCACAAGAATCGATACAGACGTGGGAGGAGCTCTACATCCGCTTCGTGAGCGTGTTCCAAGGTAGCGTTCAGCGCCCGAGTACGCTCATCCAGCTCAACAGATTCATTCAGGGGAAGAACGAGCGGTTACGTGACTTTATATTGCGTTTCTCACAAATCTCTCATACCATAACTGAAGCAGAAGACGCTGCCATCATTGGTGCGTTCATCATGAACATCAGAGATTGCAAGATGCGGGAAGAGATCAGAATGCATCCCGTCAAGACCACCCACCAACTCTGGGCCTTGGCTGACCTCTACTACTAGCCGAGGAAGGACGCATTGCGCCTGAGGTGGCCACTAATGAGGCAACGGGAGATGTCGACCACGGGAGTTCTTCCAAGAAGAAGGACAAGGCATGGAAGCGCGAGACCCACCAGGTTCTAGCAGCTGAGCAAGGAACCCCTGCTAGGAGTAAGAAGAAGTCCAAAAAGATCGAGGAGGTAGAGGATGCAAAGCCCGTTGCTGGGACTTGGTGCACGAGTCTAACCATCATAATGCGAGAGACTGCCACTCCATGCAGGGTCTTGCGCAGGCTCGAAAGAATCGTTTCACCGAGCAGGGGCTGGCACCACCTTTGGGAATTACTATCATTGTGGGAAACCCTGGCATCTACCACAAAACTGCCTTGGAGGCCGCGGTGGCGGTGGTGACGAAGGTCGGGGCAGAAGGAGTGGAGGACGTGGGAGGGGCGACGGCAACACAGCCCCGGACCATGCAAGAAACAACTAAGGAGCTAGGCCAGGAGGGCTCGGATGGGTAAGTCCGATACCAAGAAGTTAAGGAATGCGCATGCATTCACGGGGGAGCGTATACCATGGCTTCCCATGAATAGTTTAAACGCTTCTCCCATGAACTGTGCTTAGTGCAACCCATGTCGGAGGCATAGCGGCCCCTGAAGTGGTTGCATGTGCCCATCACCTTCGATGCAGGAGACCACCCAGATCATGTCACGATGTTGGTACATTGCCATTGGTGGTCTCCCCGGTCACCAAAAACGTCAGGGTTATCAAGATGTTGATTGATGGAGGGGCGGGCCTCCATACCTCTCCTCCAAGTTGATGGAGAAGCTGCATATCACGGAGGACCATCTCGCCCACACATGTTCGTTCTAGGGTGTAAACCTGGGAGCCACCTAGCCGTGGGCAAGGTCGAGTTGCCATTCACCTTTGGCACTAAGGAAAACTACCGCACTAAAAACATCATCTTTGATGTTGCGGACACTGCTTTGCCATACAACAGCGTCCTAGGGCAACCCACCCTGTCTCGGTTTGTGGTGGTCACCCAACACGCCTACAACACCATTAAGATTCCTTCCATGTGGGGGGCCTCGAACGTTAAGGGTCATGTGAGGGATGCAATGCTTTGTGCTGAACAACTATTCAAAAAAGCAACCACTTCCATCCTCATATACAATGACGAGGAAAAGAATTTCAACCCAATTCCTGGCTCGCTCCAGAAGAGGTCACGATACATCCCGAAACCCGAATCCGAGGCATAGGTACGGGTGGTGCACCAAGTAAACGGTAGACGTCTCGGGGCACCTCCCTAACAGCCCGAGAACAAGCTTCATGTCTCCCGTCAAGATCAAGAAAAGTACCGTGTATCCATCTTGGCCCACCCCATGTGTAAACTACTATAATATGGGGATTTGCCTCCTTTTGGAATTAAAATATAGTGCTCTCGAGTTTTTTCCACCTCCTTCTTTTTTGCCTGAGCATTTTCTGCATTGGAGTTATGCTCCCTGATCAAGTGCATGGCACATATTTAAACTGGAGACATGGGTAAGATGTCATAAGGTGTGTTCATTGTATTTTAGGACGTGCAAAAATCCACCAGTGGGAGGCGCCAGAAACAAGTATGAGGCTCGGGTCTAACTAAGGGACCCTTGCCGGGAACCACAAATATGCTCCAAGCAGCTATGTGTTGGGTGCGAAAGGGGCATCGAGTCTCAGGAACGCAACCCATGACCGCACAAGCGAATGCAAGGTTGGAGTAACGATGGACAAAAGTAGTGTGTGACTAAGGGAATGGCGGAGGCCATCTAGCAAGCAACACTAGAAAAGATCAGCCTACTGAACCTCGACTAGCGCAAGATGAAGGACTTGGAAAAATTCCCCACCAAGATAAAACATGCAAGAAAGGAAAAAATCCCATATTAAGATCTCATTGGCATAACATATGGAAATGCTAAATGCGGGATGAGACTAAGGAGAATTACCGACAACAGGACGCGAGCGGAAGGCTGTGGGAGTATGGGTGAGACTCTGACTCCTCTCCATCTCATCGAACTCCTCGCACTACCGCATCACCTGAAGGACTCTGGTTATCAATGGCCTCAAGGAGAGTACTCCTCTTGCCTCTGGTCTCTTAGGAGCGTAGGATAAAGGTTGCGGCGACACCTGGTGTGGTAAAACACCTTGACCACGAGACGGCATTCTCCATGGTAGCGGAACTTCAGGATGTGGCCAACATGCAGCCCGCAGGATGCTGCAAAATAGGGCCAGCCTCGGCCATGGAACATGCAATCTGATGAGTGAAAATATGATGCATATTTAAGTATACAAATTATTCATACTGTCTCTCATTACATGCTATATCTATCTAGAACTATGCCCATTATGCTTGATTACTAGTTCTCAATCGTTTTCACATGGACTTTGCACTATTAGTAGTTTAGTAGGATTTTATTACCTTTTCCCTGTCTTTGACTTGTTTGTAGGTGCTATGAACAATCATGGATAAAAGGAGCCAAGAGGATTCAATATGGAGGAGTTATAGGCAACAAACTTAGCCATTTGAGGGGAGAAAAAGTGTATTTTCCCTTCAACTCCAAATGAAGATCCAAGGCCATGGTGTTGTATCCCTCATCCATAGGAATCCAACAAGCCAAAGGACACCTCAATCGGAGTCCGTGTGAAAAAATGTCGGTAAAACACTGCAGAGTCCAGAGGGTGTAATGACCACTGGTATGGGAGGAGCCCGTCCGTACTATACGGTTGTACCTCCCTCCGACGGCTACGTTTCGTCAAATGGAACAACATTTGTGAAGTCCAATGAGCATATTCGACCCTGATGTTGGGGATATACTTTCCGGGTATCCTCACAGTCCTCACTGAGCATGGTGGCCCACTTCGGGTTAGAGCTTTGCTTCACGGGCGGCCCAGTCAGGGAGAAGAGACGGAGTCCAATCCGGCTACGGGAAGGCCCAGAAGACTTACCGACATAGGCCCTAGGGAGAGCCTTTAGGGCAACACAATAGTCCACAATATCAACTCGCACAGGCGAACCCCTTGTAACCCATATTCCGGCACTGCTGTATTACTGGATTGCTAGCAGGAATAGGATCCGTCCAAAGCCGGCGGATTCGAACCTGGGTAAACTTGTGTGTTCACCATCCCAGAACACCATACGTCTCACACCCCTCTCTTCCGAACGCCTCGAGAACCCCCTCATGCTGTACTTGTCATCAATCCGACGATAGTTGGCGCCTACCGTGGGGTAGGTGAGCTTAGGATCTATGTTCTGAGCGGAATCTGCAAGAATTGGAATAGGCGAGACTATCACCGTCGGTCGCATCCTCTACGCCAGCGACGTCCCTCTCATCGTTCTCGACGAGACTTGGATTCCGGCTAGGGAAGCCGTGACCACCTACACCATCATGTCTTTTGGTGAGATCGATGTTTACATCGGTTCCGCTGAACCTGCCCCACCCACCCCAGCGGTGATGATAGAGACAGAAGAAATTTCTGGGTCCCCTTTGTCCACAGAGGCGGCAGAGTTCTGGACCTTAGAAAACCCTAATCCCACCCAGCCCGCACCAGTTGCAGAGATAGTAGAGAAATCCGAGACTGAAGCAGACCTGGCAGTCCAAGTTGAATCTAGAGCGGATCTCCCTGGAGAGACCGAATCCCAGATCGACCCACCTACTAAAGTCGAAATCCAGGAGGAGCATAGCAACAACGATAGTTTCGGCTCTGATGACGCCGGAACGGACATGCCTTTCCTGAGATACACACTAAGACGCATGATGATGTAAAACTCAGGCATAGATGAAATACTCGAGACCATCAAACGTTTCGATGAAGCCTACTATGAAGACCACAGTTATCTCAGGAGGGGCGCGTCGCACTTTGTCGGATATGTGGGCTCTAGATCCGGCTCCACCGATGCTAGAGATAACACCGACTCTGTGCTGGAGGCTATTGGTACAAGCGTCGAATTACCGGCATCCTCGGATGACTCAATGACGTCGGCAGATTTCCAGAAGTTCTCCGCGGAATATGAAGAGGAGGTTAACTCCACAGCTGCTGCAAAAGGAGAAGACATGGACGAAGGATCCGGAGAAAGCTCTCCCAAACCACAGGACAACATGGATCTCGGAGATGATCCCGAGAACCAAATGGCCGAAAGTACTGATCAAACTTTGACTCCGGGAAACGGGCCAAAAGCCTTCTTTGCCACCGGCACTGCCAAGAAGGCAAAGAAGAAGAACAAGAAGAATAAGACCCCGGCAAAAGATCCTCCGGCAGAGGAGGTGATTGCCGAGGAATACGTGGAAGACTCGGATGGAGCACTTATCCCAGACGAGCCCAAAGAAGAGTCGGTGGACGGACACGTGATCACTGAAGGTGCGCGTAAACTCATCGATGCTGCATTAACCACACCTATTCCTACAGCTGTAGAACTTACTATTGAAGAGCTAGATGAAAGGGCCCAGGCCCTAGAAGCGCATCGCCAAGTACTCCTCGATGAAGCCAAAAACCTTGAGGAGGAAAGAAATGCATGGCAACTGCAGAGAAGTCCAACTCTAGGCAACATCAGAAGACCAGGAAGCGTCATACTCATGACGACCAATTCCCGCAGATTCATAAAGTCCTCTTTGGAGGAGAACATGGGATGCCTCGGCACGACAACAACGGGGATTGGGTGTATCTGACACCAGTACAGAACACCGTTGTAGCTCGAGAAATCCTATCGGCTAATCTAGGCCTGGAACAGATCCGATTGGGCATTAAGCTACTCAACAAGGGCCTGGAGCAGCAAAAGTTCGCCCTGTCCGGAAGCCAAAAGCTGGTTCCCATTCTGACCAATGTCGCACGGATCCGGCCTGGGCTGGCATAAGACCCCAACATGTTCCAGAACAACACCATCGTTCCGACCGTCGGGAAGACAACTACTCAAGAACCGGATCTTCATGACAGCACCACAAAGCTGCACGTGACTGGCGTAACGTTAACCCGGTTGCAGAGCAAGAGGTAATCGCAGCACTGAATCCAAGGAATCCTCCCCGGCGAGAGTCGAAAGATCGCAGGGAAGAAGATAAAGAGAAACGTCGGGAGGAGGACCGACAAAGAATGCCACCTCCTAGACACGCAAGCCATCCGGCTGACGAACGAGGAAACAACAGACACCATGCCGAGACAAACCGGCTGGGGGGCTCGTCACAATGAAGACCCTCCCTGGAACCAGAATAATGACGCTCCGGACGGAGGCTGGCGATTAGCTGGAAATAACCCAGCTGATCCACCCTCTCCCCAAAGTAGCCATCACAACGGTTTCCAAGGAGGACAAGGAGGGCGTCGTGGTGGAGGAGGTGGTGGCAGAAGCCGAAGTCCGGCTCCAAGGCACCGCAGCCATAGCCGTCACTCAGGACGATCTTTATCCCCAAATGATGCAAGGCACAAGATCAACTCCAATATAGAGGCCCGGCGCTATGAAAATGATGACACATACGTGGGCCCAAAGTGCTTCGGACCACGCATAAGAGCTACAAAATTCCCGGAAGGATTTGCTATCTCAAGACATATTCAAGCCTACGACGGCATAGCTCGGCCAGATACCTCGCTCCAGGATTTCTTCCAAGCTTGCTGCATCGCCAAAGGCGGAAACAGCCTGGTCGCAACCCGGTATCTGCCACTTATGTTGCGGAAGACGGCACGATCATGGCTCAATGAACTTCCGGAGAACACCATCCACAACTGGTATGACATACAAAGCGCGTTCTTTCAGAATTTCGAAGGCACATACCAGAGGCCCTGTACGGTAGGAGAGCTACAGTGTTGCACCCAGAAAGCCGGAGAAACTTGCCGGGATTATCTCGGATGATGGATAAACGCCAAGAACTCCTGTGAAGGAGTAAATGACCAAACTGCAATTGAAGCTTTCATTGCAGGTCTCCCAATTGGTTTATTACATCATCGCTTGAAGTGTGACAAAGTCACTGATTTGGGAGAGATGATAGAAACAACGAGCAAGTATGCAGATGCTGACGACGACGCAGAGGGATTACTCAATGCCCTAGTTGTGCCACAGTCGGCAAAACAACCAAAGCAACAAGCTCAGAAGCGCAAAAATACCTCGGAAGAAAAGCCCAACATGGAAATGACAGTGGTCACTGCTACTTTTGGGTCTGGAGGATGAGGAGGACGCGGTGGTGGCCGCGGACGCGGCCGTGGGACGTCAAGAGTTCAAGGTAGAGGAGACCAGCAACCTAGCAAAACCTATTCTTGGGCCGACATTGCCAATAACCCATGTGTGCATCACCTAGACGCCAATGGGGGCTCGTCCCACACAAACACCGTGTGTCGTTTTAATGACGACATTAAGAGAGATGATACCGCTAGCTACAGGGCTAAGCGGAAGAAGGGAAAGAAGAATCCCGAAAAGGATAAAGAGACCAAGGAAGATTCCGACATGGAGGAAGCTGACGCTTCAAATCCCAAGCCGGAAGGGAAGAAAAAAATTTCGACCAAGAAATACACGTACGTCACCTTCCTCAGATCTCAACCAGCAAAGGTCAAGAAAGCAGTTCTACATGAGCTCAACGCAACAGTTTCGGCTGTCCCTCAATTCTTGGACTGGTCGGAAGTAGCAATCACCTTTGACCGCACTGATCATCCGCCTAAGTTACAGAGGAGAGGAAAATATGCCTTAATCGTCAACCCACTCATTGATGGCTATGGCTTCTCCAAGACTCTCATGGACGGTGGCAGAAGCATTAACATTCTGTATGTCGAAACGCTATGCTGGATGGAGCTCTCGGAGACCCAGCTGAACCACATCTCTATGATCTTTCACGGGGTTGCCCCAGGAAGACAAGCAAATTCCCTGGGAGAAATCACTTTGGATGTTACCTTTGGAACTCCAAAGAACTATCGGACGGAGGCACTTTCCTTCGAAGTGGTCCCGTTCAAGAGCGCGTACCACGCTATATTCGGACATCCAGCTTAGTGGGCTTTTATGGCTCGTCCGTGTTACATTTACAATATGATAAAAATTCCAGGTCCCAACGGTGTGATCACCATCAGGGGAGACCCGAAGAAAGCGCGAGAGTGCAGGGATGGAAATGTCGCCTTTGCTGAAGCCGTGCTGCACGCCCAGGAGTACCCGGAGATCAAGAAGAGCACAGATTCGTCTGAGATGCCCGCAACGAAGTAGGAGGTGATAAAGCCGAATCCGGAGTTCAAGGCATCAAAGGAGACGAAGAAGATGTCGTTGAAGGATGATGACCCCTCCAAGGTTACCCAGATAGGCGTAGGCCTAGATAGCGCATAGGAAAGCGCACTTGTCAAGTTCCTCCAAGCAAATCAAGATATCTTTGCATGGCAGCCATCTGACATGACCGGAGTACCTAGGGAACTTGCCGAGCACTCTTTAAATGTAAACCTGAACGCTAAACCCGTCAAACAGTCCTTACGATGTTTCAGCGATGAAAAGCGTAAGGCAATAGCTAGGGAACTAGCACGACTCGAGTTAGCCGAATTCATAGAAGAGGTCATCCACAATAAGTGGTCGGCCAATCCTGTAATGGTCCCAAAAAGGACACCACTGATTTATGGATGTGTGTTGATTATACTGCCTTGAACAAGGCTTGCCCCAAAGATCTGTTTGCTCTGCCTAGGATTGATCAAGTTATCGATTCTACGGCAGGCTCGGAACTCCTCTGTTTTCTCGACGCATATTCCGGTTATCACCAAATCCGAATGAAGGAATCTGACAAGTCAAAACTTCATTCATAACCCCTTTGGAACCTTCTGTTTTGTTATGATGCCCTTTGGGCTAAAGAACGCAGGAGCTACATACCAACACACAATGCAGCGTTGCCTCCACAATCAAATCGGACGCAATGTGCATGCATATGTGGATGATATTGTGGTGATGTCCAAAAAGAAGGAAACATTGATTTCCGACTTAAACATTCGCCAATCTACGAAAATACAACATAATGATTAATCCGAAGAAATGCTTCTTTGGAATCCTAGCAAGAAAATTGTTAGGTTTCATCGTGTCTCAAAGAGGCATAGAGGTGAACCGGGACAAAATCAAGGCTATACTTAATATTTCCAGGCCAACTCGCCTGAAGGACGTACAAAGACTAACTGGCTACATTGCTGCAGTCAGTCGGTTTGTAAGCCGGCTCGGTGAAAGACCCGCACCATTATACAAACTCTTGAAAAAGACCAAGGATTTTGTATGGACCGACGAAGCTGAAGTTGCACTGCAAGACCTGAAAATAGTACTCTCATCTGCTCCTATCCTTGCTGCACTGGAACCACAGGAACCGATGTTGTTCTATCTTGCTGCGACAAACAAAGTCGTCAGTATCGTCATGGTAGTGGAGAGACAGTAGGAAAATCAGGAACACTTGGTGCAGCGCCCGACTTACTTTCTCAGCGAGGTCTTAACAGAATCGAAGCAGCGGTATCCGCACTATCAAACGCTAGCTTATGGTGTGTTCTTAGCATCTCGTAAGCTACGACATTATTTTCAGGAACATCCAATTACCATGGTGAGCACAGCTCCCATGAGAGATATAATCAACAACAGTGACGCCATAGGACGCGTCGCCAAATGGGGCATAGAGCTCTCAGCTTTCGATATTGAGTACAAACCTCGGACAGCAATCAAATCCCAAATCATTGCCGACTTTGTTGCTGATTGGATGGAGATGAAGGAGAATATGACCCTCCCTGAGTCGGAATATTGGACCCTATATTTTGATGGGTCTAAGGCTCGCGGGGGCTCGGGAGCTGGCGTGGTGCTCAAATCACCCCAAGGAGATAAACTTTTATACGTGTTGCAGATACACTTCACAACGACAAATAATATTGCCGAGTATGAAGCACTGCTGTATGGAATCCTGATTGCTAAGGTTATTGGCATCCGACGTTTGATGTGTTACGGAGATTCGGATCTTGTTGCTCAGCAAGTGTCGGATATTTGTAATGCAAATAAACACATGGCAGCATATAAAGCTGTCGTGGATGACCTATCTAAATCGTTCGAAGGGTTTGAGGTTCAACACATCCCTCGAGCAGAAAATGTGGAAGCAAATGCATTATCTCGAATAGGCTCTGCATGGAAAGAGGTCCCGGATGGCGCTTTTTTGGAGCACCTCAAAGTTCCCTCAATAAAGGGAGTGGATGAGGAATATCCGACCAAATCCGACTCACCTTTGATAGAAGTTATGGCTGTAATTCCCAGCTGGACTCAACCCTACCTTGACTATTTGGTAGATGGCAAATTACCCGAAGACGAAGTTCTGAGCCGGTAGATCATCTGACGAGCAAAAGCCTAGACTATAGTTACTGGTGAAATCTATAAGCGGAGTGTATCTGGGGTCTTTCAGCGTTGCGTACCTCCGGAAGAAGGACTGGAAATCTTAAGAGAAATCTACGAAGGAGAGTGTGGTCACCATGCTGCAGCCAAATTTTTAGTGGCAAAAGCTTACAGCCAAGGCAGATGTCGAACGGCTGGTTAAGACGTGCAAGGGCTGCCGAAAGTACGCCAAACAAGCACACGTTCTGGCTGATCAGCTGTGAACAATACCTATAACATGGCCTTTCGCGGTCTGGGGGCTTGACATGGTAGGACCGTTTAAACGGGCTCCAAGTGGATTTACTTACCTCTTAGTGATGGTGGATAAATTCACCAAATGGATTGAGGCTAAACCCGTCACTAGTTGTGATGGAGCAATAGCCAAAAGATTTTTCGAGGATGTTATAATCCGGTATGGTTATCCGCATAGTATTATCACGAACAATGGGAGTAATTTCTCTATGGGAGAACTTGCCGAATTCTGCAACGAACAAAATATTCGGCTTGACATTGCTGTAGTCGCACATCTGCAGGCTAATGGACAAGTCGAAAGAGCAAATGGTTTAATCTTACAAGGCCTAAAACCGAGTCTCGAAGCAGCACTACGACATGCTGCGGGGGCTTGGGCAGAAGAATTACCTTCTGTAATATGGAGTTTACGAACAACTCCCGACAGGTCAACTGGATACACACCTTTCTTATTAGTCTATGGCGTAGAAGCAGTTCTTCCTAGTGATTTGATTCATACTTCTCCTAGAGTGGCCGCGTATATCGAAGAGGATGCCAAGATTTCTCGACAAAATGATCTCGACTTAGTCGAAGAAGTCCGCGTCGTTGCTGAGATGAGATCAACAGCCTATCAGCAGAAGTTACGCAAGTATCATAGCTAGAGAGTCAGGAACCGATCTTTTAATAAGGGCGATTTGGTTCTCCGGCTGGTACAACAAAGAATGCACAAACTTTCCCTAGTATGGGAAGGGCCTTTCTTGGTTAGTCGAGTATTACACAATGGTTCGTACTACTTAACTGATATGAGGCCAGTCAAAGAAAGACCTGCTACTAAGAAGAGAAAGAGAGCTGGAGGCAATACAAATCCGAATGAGTTAGACAGACCATGGAATATTGCTCAGCTACGTCCCTTTTATTCTTAGTTTATCCTTCTTCGTAATCATATATGTGTACATGTTCTTTGAGAAATAAAAGTTCTGGTTGCCTCAATTTTTTCTGAGAAGTTTTTACCATCTTATTTCCGAATGATCGTGTCAAAGTCGAAAATCCTAGAATACTTGAAATTACTTTATGCTCATGTTTGTTCTAGTTTAGATTTCCGATTCTAAAAATGCTACCTTCGGGTATAACTCTAAATTTCTTAGTTTATACTTTGGTTATTTGTCTGATTGCCGGATGCGGGTATTTTCCAAGTAGTGAATTATTGGTACTGGAAGCCGGCTTTGTTTCTGAGTTTAAACTGGTTTAGCAATTGAGCTCGGTTGCTCGGCAAAGTTTCCGTGCTGAAAGTTTAGCCGGCTCACGAAAGGGACGAGGCAGAAAGCCAGATAAACGATAAGTGTAGACCAAAAAGTGTAAGTGCTTATGTAAACATTTCAGGCACACAAAAATCAAAGCCAAAAGTGTTGAATAGATAAATTAAAACTTAGTACTAGCAAAATTATCATACTACATATTTACAGATCCATAATGTTTTCAGAATAACACATCTGATTCTTTCTGATGACTTATGATGCAGGAGGAGAGGTAGGAGCTGCCGACTCGCTGGACACATCAGCCGCACCTTGATAACGATCCGAGATGTCCAAATCCGATATGGATTGTTCATCGTCGAAAACTTCGTCTACTTCTTCAGGAGGTGGGGGCGGCGTGTCCACGCGGTTGAAGAAGGGAGTGTTGTAGCTGGTTAAATCAGCTACGTGGCACCCATATCTGGTGCAGGAGTCCATGATGGCTTTAATATCTTGCTGCTGGCCGTCTTCATCCATAGTAGAGTACCCTCTGGTCACTTGCCAGATTTCCATGGTTCCATGGTGGCTCATGACCATTGTGAGAGTGTTCTGCGATGCGGATCGTGCATAGGACATATTCCCGTCCTGGACAAGCTGTGGCATCTCTTTTTCCTTGTCCCGCACCTAAAAGTCGGACATGCTATGCATGTCCAGAACCTCGAGAGCTTCGCCAATATCCTCAATGGATTGGCGGAAGTCATGAAGCAAATCACCGACTTGGGTTAGTCGGTGGGTGCGAGGCTCGGCAGAGGTGGAGTCCGTCAAGTTCAGAGGACCTATGCATATAACACAAAACGGTTAAATAAATCCGACATCGAAAGAGTCGAAGAATGTAGACAAGTCAAAAAGATGGAAACATACCAAAGATGACATCATCAACTTTGGTTTTCTCCTCACGAAGACTCCAGAGTTCGGCCCAGAGCGCCTTGGAAAGATCCTTCTCTCTGAATAACTCGTAGTTGAGATCCGAGATTTTCTGCTCATGGATTGCAATCTTGCGATCATGCTCCATGCTGGCCATGGAGGAGGATTCGAGAACTTGAGCAATGCTCTTCTCATGATCCACCTTAAGCTGGTCTAGCTCTCGGCGGAGATCCTTGTTTTCCACCACTAGGGTCTTCAGATTCTCGGCCTCTTCGATCATAGCACATGATTGCTTTATCAGTGCTGTAAGTCAAAAGAACAACAGTTCAGCAAAAAATATTCGACTATGAAAAAGCAAGACAAGGTTTGAGTCTCGGAATGTTTACCTTTGGCCTCATCCTTGGAAACTTTAAGCTCAGCATTTTTAAGTCGGGGAGCTTTGATCACTCTCCGCTTATTGCAGACATTCTTCAACAATTCCTGGTTATATGAATTAACTTTTTGTAAGTAAGAATACCCAGAGTCAGAAGTCTACTAAAGACTCGGGCTAATATTGTAGCTAATATCAGCACGAGCCTTGGGGGCTACACTAGTTCATTCTTTGGCATCCTAAGGAAGCATAAACTCAGATTGTTTATCCACCTTTATGCTTGGGGGCTAGAGGGTATGATATAAAATACAATAAAAGGAAAAATGTGAGTTGGAATTCCGACTTACATGATGTTCATGTGTGAGCTTGCTTAGGCACATGTTCACCTCAGTAGTAACTTTCTCGGAGAGGGTGAGTGGAATAACCGGAGGTGGTGGAAGCACACCAGCTCTTAAACCCTCGTCGCGGAGGTGGACTTGTTCGAGAAGATCGGAGTACTTGATGTCCTCCGCTTCTTGTGCTTCTTCTTTGGCAGAAAGATTTCGACTTTATAGGCATTGCCAGGCCAGCCGCTAGATTTCATCCATAGATTTCCGAGATAAGCCAAATTTGGCAAGTCCCGGATTATTCAGGAGATTTTCGGCGAAGGTTACTGCCGAGGGATCATTACTCGAAGAGGGTTCACCCTTATCAAAACCTGAGTCACCCATGGTGACATCAGTTTGCGACTCAAGGGTCGCTGGCCCTGTTGAGGGAGCCAGATCTTCTGCGATGACTGGGGATGGAGTAATCACCGGTGTTGCAGAAGGTTGAGGGGTAGGAGTCAGAGGAGCCACGGCAGGAGAAGCCATAGTTATCTTCGTCTGACGCAGGGGCTTCGAGATAGTCCCCTTCCCCTTGCCCTTGATGAGCTGCTTAGCTCTGAGAATCTAATAGAATGAAGAACATTATATCTCGAAAGAAATCATGAGTAAAGTACAAAGGCAGAAGTTGTGTGGAAAGTTACCTCTTCACAACTAGAACTTCCTTTGTGCCGATGGCCACTGTGGGAGCTTTATCTTCCTGGGCACAACGTCCGGCAGTGGGACCAATTCCTCCTCCTGAGAAAACTCGAGAGGATATCCCTCGATAGGAGTTAACTCCGACTAGGGGAAGTCGGCAAGCTGAAAAGAAGATAATATCTTAGTGTTGCGAAAATAACTTAAAGGTGAAACACACGAAAAGGGTTTACTGCTAAAGCTTACCGGTACTACAGGGTCTTCCGCTGTATGCATGTCCAGGGACAAATCCGGGATCTTTCTCTCGATCCGCTCCTTTATCAGCCATTTGATTTGGCTTATATAATCTTGTGGCTTTAAAGCCTTGGAGCTGATGCAGAGGGAGTCTTTTTTCGACGTCATGATGGAATGCATCAGTCGGTCGCCATGGTGCTAGAGAGGCTGGATCCGGCGTGCCACCTAGGACTGGACCAAGTCGGACCCTCTCAGGCCCTTGTGCTTCATAAAATATTCAATCCGCCTCTTCGCGAGAAGCAGATCGTCACTCAGAGCCAGAGCGGCCTTGTCCCAAGATGCTTGAGGCATGGCAGCTCCATCGACGAAAGCTAGCAAAGCACTAGCTTTGCCAGGAGTGGGAATATCTCTATGATTGCAAAAGGTAGCCGGCCACTGTTTGACCGACTCACTAGCTAAAATCCGAGGATAAACACGCTCACGCCTAACTGAAAGACTAATTGTACCAGTAATGTAAGGATTACCAGCAGTAATGGAGTTTCTCCGGACATGGAAATAGAACCGGAAGAGAGTGAGACTCGGCCTAATGCCGATATACCCCTCACACAAAGCCGCATAGGCGCTCATCTCTAAGATGGAATTTGGGGGGAGATGGTGAAGTTGAACACCGTAATGATCTATCACCTCAGAAAAGAAATCCGAGGAGGAAAGGAGAAACCTCTGTCGAGGTGGGTGCCGAAGTGCACTCGCTCACCGTTGCGTGGGTTGGGGACGGCCTCGCCGAAGCCGCTCCGCCAGTCGCCGACACGGAGGAGCCCTTCTTCTTCTATGCCATGGAGCTTCTCGTTGTCAAGGACGCGCGGGATCCAGACCCCGCGATTGCTCTCCTTCTCCGCCGCTGCTGTCGTCGCTCCTGCACCAGAAGTTGAAGTGGAAGCCATTTTCCGGGTGCGCCGGTGACCTTAGTTGGGCGGTGCTGGGAATTTCTGGGGGCAAGGAAGCTCTATGCGCGTGGGAGAAGTGGAGGAGAAGGAAACAACACAGGAATAGGTGAAGAAGATGAGGAAAAGGAATCTTCACCCCTTATAACCGCCGAACCGTGCGAAGATTCATGCAAATGGAACAGTACACACGCCACGCATCGTGGAAAGAACCGAGAAGTCCCCGTGCGATGATTACACCGCCTCGATCTCCACGCGTGCATTAAAACGGCGCCACGGTTCCGTGAACGGCGGACCCACCAACGGTCGTGCTGACAGGAGATGTCTGTCAGTGACATGACTTGACCGTGACTAGTGTCAGATGACATCAGAGACCAAGTTCCGGCTTAGTTTGAATATCAAGCTGGAAATCCGAGTAACTTACTGGTAGGTCCAACTTATTTTTGAGAACCGGATCGTGTATTTTGTTTTCAAGTTTCAGGAACCCTTCAAGATTCTGCAAGCCGAAGATCAAGCTAGATGAGGATGAATCCGACTTTGGATCTTGGAGACTTCCGGGGGCTGCTGTTGGGGATATACTTTCCGGGTATCCTCATAGTCCTCACTGACCAGGGTGGCCCACTTCGGGTTAGAGCTTTGCTTCACAGGCGGCCCAGTCAGGGAGAAGAGATGGAGTCTAGTCCGGCTACAGGAAGGCCCAGAAGACTTACCGACATAGGCCCATAGTATTACTTGTAGTTCAAGATGTACTCTGTAACCGACTCTTAGTCGTAGCCGGATAGATCTCTCCTGTAAACCCTAGGCCGGATATCTATATAAGACGTCCTAGGGAGAGCCTTTAGGGCAACACAATAGTCCACAATCTCAACTCGCACAGGCGAACCCCTTGTAACCCATATTCCGGCACTACCGTATTACTGGATTGCTAGCAAGAGTAGGATCCATCCAAAGCCGGTGGATTTGAACCTAGGTAAACTTGTGTGCTCACTGTCCCGGAACACCGTACGTCTCACACCCCTCTCTTACGAATGCCTCGAGGACCCCCTCATGGCGTACTTGTCATCAATCCGACGACACCCGAGATCCATCGGTTGACGAAACCGACCTACAGAATGCCTATTTAAAGAGGGGAAACCCTAGTGGAAGAGGGAAGAATCCACACACGCCGTATGGGTGGAGCCCTGCTGCTCTGCCGCCTCCATAGCCGCCGCCCACAAGATCTCCACCACCACACCACTCAAGGGAGAGAGGATACTTGCATCTTGAAGGGATACACATCGATCTTCATCGCCATCTTCATCAACATTGTCTTCAACATCGATCCCCTTTGTTTACTTTGTTGTAGTCCAATTTCTATTGTGGATTTGCACTTGTATCCAGTTGTACCTCCATATTTCATCCATACTATTGCCATGATGTTGATCCCCTTCATGTATGAGTAGTTTCCTTGTTCTTGGGGAGAGATGGTGAAACCCTAGTATTATTATGCATTGAAATAAAGATGATCAATAACTTTGGTCCATGATCCATTGATCTATGATATTGTGTTTGATCTCTCTCTTTAGATGGTATGTCTAGCCGGCCACATATGATTTTCCTTCGGGACTAAAGAGAGGGTGATACCCTTAGGACATGTATGGGAGTATGACGAGGGGTTAACTCATCAATGCCCATTGTTGATGGACTTGGGTTACATGAAGTGGGGAGCGCTGGAGGCATCGATTGGCCAGCAACCAACCACATTAGGAACATGTGGTTTACCCAGGTTCAGGCCCTCGAAAGGGACCCTACTCCTTCTTGTCTGCTCTTTGATTATCGAGGAGTCGAAAGTTACAAGGGGTGAGCAGATGCAATCTGGCGGTGTGTAAAACAAGGGTTGCGGGATAGCTTTCTCGATTCTCCCTCCTGTCCTTTATATAGGAAGGCTAGGTCTTAGGATAACAGGACGAGCATGTTACAGATTAGGGTTTTCCCTTAAATTTCTTTCTATTCCTTGTCGTCTTCTTTAAGGAGTCGCTTGGGCCTAGGTCATATGAATCCTTGGTAGGCTTCAATTGTCCCGCAGGCTCCTCTTGGGCTAATCCAGGGTACCCGTGGGGCATACCCATGTCAGTAGCCATTGAGTGTTCATTTGAATCATAGATTTGTATGGAGACTATTAAGTCTTTTGAGTGCCCATCCGAACATTTAATCGGGTGCCTACTTATGTCATAGGGATAGCTGATATGCGTGCCTGATTCATCCAACGGATCGGGATCAATTAACTGCCTTAGGGCAAAACAACGCTATCTACTCAAACTCGAGTCCCCGGACTCGAATTCGGAAAATTGCTGGCAGAATTCGACTCATGTGGTGAAGGCCTTATAGAGTCAAATTCCAGTGTTTTAATTTGTGCACTCGACGTGTCCGTCAAGGCTTTTCCATTGCACCTGCAGTGACGGTATACTTCTGGTAGAGCGTAGTAGGTGTGTTGCTAGTCCATTGGATTGTATCCGTGGGTCTTCCCTTCATGATGTAAATGCGACATCTGAAGTTTTATCATCGCGGAGGTGTTTCGGGTGACCCAGGAGATGTTGTCTTGTGACAAGGCACTTTCATATTTGGTCAGAGGCGAGGTGACAGAATGTTTCGAATGCTCATGGTGCGGATGTGGTTAATGCTTTTTGCCATGAATAGCTATTTTTCCTTTTCATAGGGTGTGCGGCTAGCGCTCCCTATGGGAGTATCCCCCGAGTGCCCATTCGAGTCATAGACTCGAGTGGGGACTTTGAAATTTTGCAACAGCTGTCATTGGGCGTAGCTTGTCGATTGAGCTTCCAGCGCTCCCTATGGGAATAGCCCCCGAGCCCGTAGTCGAATGTTGATTCGAATAAGGAGTCGAGGCATAATTGTCTTAGATTTGTGTGTGGATGGCTGGTTCACTTGACCAGTGCTCCTATTAGGAGTAGCCCCCGAGTATTTGGTCGAGTTGTAAACTCGAGCAAAAACTAAATTAGTCAAAGAAAAATTACCATTCCATACTATTTCCCTAAGCTGCTATTAGTGCAAGTGCTAATGACGTCATTGCTGACGATTGGGTGAGCTCAGCCGAAGGCGTGAGCGGTGTTGATGGGACGTGACGGTCATGGGCCCAATGTCTGACCGGGATTTGACCAGTCACACGTAATTTTGGGGTTTAACCGCGCCTCCTCAATTTTCACGTTGAGTGGGGGATCGTGCAACGACAGTTTAGTGCACGCGCTGCCATGCGTCTTCGCAGATGTGTGCCACGAATTGAAGTGGAGAAATGCTAGCCGTCAGATGATTTTTCACCTTCACTTAAGTAGCAAATTCGGGCAGTAAGTTTCACACTTTGCCTCATCGTCCTCCTCGCGATGCTACCATTGTTGCTCTCCTCTTCTCCACTACATCGCACTACCTCACTGTGTTGGACATCCTTAGAGCCTTTCCCAGTTACTTTCTCCAGTCTCTCTGCTAAAGAAGGATGGGGAAGAAGAAGGGTGCCGCTGCTGCAGGATCTAGTGCCACCGCCACCACGACGAAGAAGAAATCTACCATAGCCACTAGGTCTAGCACCGGTACCGCTGGTGCGAAGAAGAAAGGTGTCAGGACCCGTGTGACCAATGGGTCCTGGTGTAGGTTGACAATGAAGTCTCATGAACTGCATCCCTTGCGGTAGGCCGGCCTTATTCCGGCCATGGAAAGTGACTGTCAAATTCCCAGTCTGGAGGTAATTCCTAATCCTCCTGCTGGTTTCGCCTCACGTTTGTAGCTTTCCTTCTTCGAGGTCTCTCTCTTCCCCTCCATGACTTTGTTCAAGGATTACTTTGCTTCTATGGGATTCAGCTCCATCAGCTGTCTCCCAATTCTATTATGCACATCGCGTGCTTCATCACTCTCTGCAAGTGTTGGCTCAGAATCGAGCCGCACTTCGGTCTCTACAAGAAGTTGTTTAGTTTGAAGAGACAGTCAGGGTCAGGGTCCGTAGTATATGATCTTGGAGGGTGCGGAATAGCTGTATATTCCCATGTCCAGTACTTCAGCCTTGGCATGGTCGACTCTGCCCAAGGGTGGAGGGACAAGTGGTTCTATCTTAGGGACCATAAGGAAATAGGGCAAAGGTTTGGCCTTGCTCCCTTTGACCCAAAGGCGGAGCTGAAGAAAAAGAGGTCTTGGAAGAACATCATGATTCTAGGCGAGTCGAAGGATGTGGTGGTGTTGTACAAATGGGTGCTGGAACTTAACCTCGTTCGAGGCAATGAGGCCACTGTTGTAGACCTCATCTGACCATGGTTGAAGCATCGAGTGCAGCCGCTGCAAGCAAGGGCCCACCCAATGTATCTCTGGTCAAACATGATGGATCTGAATCGTGTCTGCACGGAGGACATGTCTTCATTGGAGCTCGAGAAGAAGATCAGGTCGTTGACCAAGATCACTTTGAAGGAAGTTCTCCACGCGGAATCGAGCACCCTTCCTTTCCATGCTACCTTTCCGCCTCCAGAGGTAATCTTTCATTCAATGTGTCCTTCTGTCCATAGGACAATATGAGTGATGAGCTGATGGTGTTTGTCCTCGTTGTTGCAGAAGTGGAAGGTTGCAGGCTCATGCCTCCTTAGCTAGAAGGCATAATCCCCCCTGAGGCCATAGAGGTGGACGAGTCGGATTCGATGGTGTCTGTCATCAAGATGCAGGGAGCCCCCAAGTCTAGCGAGTCGGAGTCACGGAAGCGGGAGTGAAGCAAGGAGTTGGATGCCTCCATGCCTGGGACGCTGAAAGACCTTCCTCCTAAGGAAGGCACCATGGATTTGATTCCTGATGTGCCTGTCTGTAGCTTGTGTTCTCCTCCGTTGAAGAAGCAAAAACAGGATGAACCATTTGACCTTGACCATTTTGATGGGTGAGACTCCACTCTTTTTCTAGCAATGTTTTGTCAGTTTGCTCTTTTCATTGTTCTCCTTGCGCATATTTTTATTTTGCTTGTACTACAGTGTCACGGCGTCATGTTCGTCTGACACCATCCGTGAGTTGGAAGACGAGGGAGTCGTGGACTCCAGGGGAAAAGCTGCGGACCACCAACGCCTTCCCCGAAGACATCGGCCAACTCCCGTGCGAGCTCCTCGAGTTCCTCCTAGTTGGGGGAACATAGGGTTCTCACCCAGATGACCACAAAAGAACCTTTGGAGTCTTTGGGAGGCCATGTAAGTGTTTGCTTACTCCTTCTAGTCAGCCTCGAGTAGTTTTATGCTCATCTGCCTTGGATTTTGTTGCAGCCCTTTCTGTAAAATATGGTTCGCCTCGGCAACGACTATGTGCGGCTGGATGTTGACCATCAACAGGTACAGAGTAATGTCTTTTCTTCTTCGAGTGGTTGTTGTAGGAGTTTTGGCCAATATTCTCACTAGCGTGCCCTTTTGTTGCTAGAGGAGAACAATGATAATCTTCGTCAGCTAAGCTCCCTCAAAAAGAGTCTCAGCGTGGCTGAGACAAAGAGGAAATATGCGGTCTACGCCCGCGAGCGCTACAAGGAGGAGTCGCAATGGCACGAGGAGGAATGGGATGCCTCTTTAGCTGAAAGGGAGCATGGGTTCACGTAATAACTCCTGGCTGCTGCCCAAGCTCTTTCTAGTTTGTGTTTTATTCAACGTGATTTCGAATTCTTTGATGTTTTATCTTCTTCTTGTACTTGACAATGGACTGCAATGGTCTCGCAGATGTGGCTGGCGTTGACTTCGATCGTCAGGTGCTGACCTTTGAGGACCTTTTGGCTAGCGCAGTGGCTGCAGTCGAAGACCGCGACGCTTGCGCCACAGACGCACTTCAAAATTCCAAGGTCATGCTTCATCATCTTTTAGAGCAGATGATGCCGAAGGTCGCTGCTATTGAGGACCTTGATGGAATTGCTAAAGCTTTTGTTGGGGGCGTCCCTGCTGAGTACAAGAAATGGCAGAAAGGAGCGGGAGCATCTCTCGGTCTGGCAATGGCGTAGCCATGTGGCACTGTTCTTAAAGTGTGCAAGATCATGTTGAGGAGGCCGATGACCACGGATGGTGAAGATGTAACATTCACTCCTTTTGCTACTCGTTTCTAGAAGTATGGGCCATGGATCTTAGAGACACTCGCGATGTATTCTACAGAGCAGAAGCGACTAAACGCAGTGAAGACCATGACGTTGGGGGCTATTGTTGCAAAGGCCACGGTGTCGGAGGTTGCCATAGAGTCCGTGAAGCCCGCGTGTGCATACGCGTATGCCTAGTTTTCCTTCTGCTTGTTGTATAGTTGTGCTAGGAACTTCAATTATCCTAGGATACTTTTGTGGGGTACCCCGTCAAGAACTTGTTTAAACCCTATGTATATATTTTTTGGCTACTTCATGATTCTTTCTGCTTCTTCGGACTTGAATTCCATGTTCAAGGGTTCTTATACTTCGAATCTTTGTTTGGCTAGGGGCATGCAAGTGGTGTGCAAGTTATGCCATCTGCGTCCATGCCTTTCGCCTCCCCACCATCGAGAGTGCACGAGTTGTCGCTACTTTCCTGCATGTGTGACCACGTGAAGAGGCTGGAGTGTGACACATTGATCATCCACGGCAATGCTGACGTGTGGAAGTTGAAGGCGGAGAAAGCAGCCGAGCGGGAGAAGTATCTCCTTGGCGAGGTTGCTCAGATCAATGAACATCGTCAATGTGAGTTGTATTCGACTAACGTGTGTTGTTTTATGCTTGCCATGAATTGAACTGATTTGTCATGCTTTGCATGTGCAGTTGTCAATCTCATTCTGCAGGAAGAGAGGGATCGAATCAGCATTCGGCTGAATTGCCTGACTCAGGCGAAGCTGGAAGCTAGGGGGTTCTTCTAGACCGATTGGGATCGGGTAACCGTACTGGCCACCCTGCAGGATCGTATCTCGCAGGTGCTGCATTTCTTGAATATGGCACGGTCATCCTTTGAGAATATCTTCAGGGCGATGTTCCCACTGGACGTAGTCCCTGCAACTCTGCTGGCGTTGCAATGGAAATTCCGCAATGCCGACGCTATTCGCGAGTGTGTTTCGTGGGCGCCAAAGCTATGCTTGCACTTGTGCGTATGCAACGTCCGGATGTGGACCTGGATGCCACTGCAGAATGACCTCCGGCAGGTATGGCGTGGAACATAGTACCAACTATCGAGTGGTCTCACAGCCAGCGGAGGATATCATGAATCTATTCGATAAGCGAACCAACATTCTTCTTCAACGCTAGTAGAGTATTTGTTAGCCTGCACAAAACGTGTAAGTGTTGTAAAGCTCATACAGTTTCAATTGGTCATTGAATGGCCTTTGTAATTATTGTAAACTTGCTATCGTTGTATATGTTTTGAGTGTAGTTTATGCGATGCCTTTTTGTTAGCCTGGTGATTTTGAATCTCAGCACCTTGCTAGCCTACCAGTTGTGCTACAACTGAGCTAGAGTTTTTCAAGGGTTCGATGGTAAGCAGAATCAGCTACTCGGTGTATCGCGATAATGAATTGTTGAGTGCGAAATGCATAAAGAGTGCGAAATGCATAAAGAGTAAAACATAAAAGGACACATGGTTGAGGCACTTAGCTTTATTTATTACAGAATAGCAGGAGGTACATTGTGTGGCTAAGTATCCTGGTTGAGTAGCCTTATGGGAAAGAAAAACATCTAAGGGTAGAGACATCGCAGTTGCGTGGTGTTCCATGGGTTGGAGTATCCAACTCCGGTTTCTAGGTACTTGAGGCGATAGGATCCACCTAGGATCACTTTGGTGATCACGTAGGGTCCTTCCCGTGGAGATTCGAATTTGAGGTGTCCCTTCTACTTCAGCCGTAGGACGATGTCTCCTTCGACGAAGGACCTTGGTCATAGCCGTCAGCTGTAGTAGTTATGGAGGCTCTGCTGGTACATGGTTGATCGCTTTGCGATGATTTCGTGTGCCTCGTCGAGTAGATCGATGGAGACTTCGAGTGCGGCTATAGATTCGGCCTCGCTGTAAGCAACGACACGTGGGGCCTTGTAGCGCACTTCGGTTGGCAGGACCGCCTCGGTGTCGTGCAAAGAAACATGTGTACCCGGTGGCGCTACTCAGGATTGTTTGTAAGCTCCATAGCACGGAGGATAGCTCCTCTACCCAGCATCCTTCCACTCATTCAAGAGGCCAAAGGAGGCGCTTCTTGATGCCATTGCAGACTAGGCCATTGGCCTTCTCGACTTGACCGTTGGTCTGGGGGTGTGCCATAGAGGCGTAGCTGATGTTAATGCCCAGGTTTTTGCAGATTCAATTACAACACCACCAAAGGAGATCCACACCATCCTTCATCCATTGTTCATCACTTCCACCATCCATCCACTAGCCATAGTCATTGCTTTGTACTTTAGATCTCCTTGTGATTTAGTGACCATTGTGAGAATATTTGATTTCAATCTAAGTATTTGGATGATGTTTTCTATCTCCGGTTTATTTGTTATGAGTGAATAGTCCTCACTGGTTGTGGGTTGGGGAGAAACCTCGCAGCAATTATGTGCACCTAGATCATGGGAGAACTGTATTTTGTTTGCAACTTTGATTTGTATCTTTTGTTTCTTCGTCTCTTTTCTCGATCTATGGACTTGTAGGTACCAAGATCCCACAGATTGATAAAGGCTTGAGGTGGAATACTTGGCTAGCGGCAATCTCATAGGAACCTCAGTGACAGAAAGGGTAGTATGGTCTTCGCTTAGCACCACATTCGGGATTAACAACAACATCACCAGTTAATGCTTTGATCTGTGTTTTACACTTAATAATTTTTTGTAACCCGTGGCTTTGGTGTGTACTCGGTTGGATTAAAAGTCTATTGCTATGCCCGCTACATCACGGGGGCTCTAGAATATTAGGATGTGTTGCCCACAAGAGATTATCTCCATTCAAACATTTTACATGACTATGCTTATTATTATCTTTTATCCCATTTGATGTGCAGCTGCAGGTGGATCTTCAACCCTGGCCTATTTCCATCCATTGATTCACACCCATTATAAAGTAAAGTAGATTGGTCTGGTCAACTAAGGTAAAACGAACAAACAAAGTCTTGTAGACGTGTCCTTTTTTATTACCTTTTAGCAGTGCGTTCTGAGGTTTGATTAAACCTAGGTCTTCTAGGGAAAAAGCTATTATACTACATCCATGAATTCGGATCGAAGGTATCATCCCTTTTTATGGCGCCGTTGTCGAGGAAGCAATTTCACTATCCTGGTGAGTTCATTAGAGACCTTGTTTTTAGTTTTATTATTAGTTGTAATTCAATTCATGTTATTAGTTTACTCTCTTGTTATCTATTTGAAAACCAAAAAAAAGTTACTTGTTATTCATTTTCATTACTTCAAAAATACCAAAAAGATTAGAGCCATGGCTCAAAAGAGATTAGGGGAGTATGTTACTCCCACTGATGATTTTATTCATGCGTCCATCACTCAGCCTGTTGTTGATGCGGAAACATAGGAGATAAAACCTAACCTTTTAAGTTTGGTTCAACAAAATCAATTTGGGGGTTCATCCGCTGAAGATTCGGGATTGCACTTAAATACTTTTACTGAAATTTGTGATATGATGCGTATTAAGGATGTAGATCCAAATGTTGTTAAGCTAAGATTGTTTCCTTTCTCTCTTAGAGGAAAGGCTAAGGATTGGTTGCTAGCTCTACCAAAGGGCACTATTAAATCTTGGGAGGAATGTACTAATTTGTTTATGACTAAAAAATTTCCCCTAGCTAAGACTATACAGCTAAGATCCAACATTACAAGATTTAGACAAGAAGACCGTGAGCCACTAGCTCTTGCGTGGGAGAGGAGGATAGAAGCCGTAATGAACTATCCTAGTCATGGGATGGAACAGTGGCTTATATTACATTTTTTATAATGGTCTTAACCCAATGTCTAAGTCTATGCTAGATACTGCAGCAGGAGGAACGATCCTGGGAAAGCAAGTTAGTGTTGCAAAGAAGCTACTTGATGATAGACAAAATAACCATGCCCAATGGCATGTGGAAAGAACCTCAAAGAGAGTAAGTTCAATTACCGAGGTAAACGATGAAGAGCTTACATCTAAGGTAGATGAGTTGCTTAGCTTAGTAAAGGGTAAGGAAGATACCCAAGTTAATGCTATCACTACTGATGTTAATGATGTTAATTTTATAGCTCATACTCCTTTTAATCCTGCATGAAAAAATAATTATGCTTCCAATGCTCAAAAATATCATGCTAATCCTACAGGAGCTCCTTATAATAATTATGATAATAATAATGGAGCAAATCATGTCAATCTCCTGTTTGAGAAAACCGTTTGAACATTTATACAAGGTTAAACCGAGCAAAATAATATGCTTATTAAGATCACGGAGAACCATGAAAGTAGTATAGGAAGATTATCTAACCAGGCCATTGCAATTAGAAATGATGTGCATGCTCTATAGGAAAGAAAAAAGACCGTGGAGGCTCAGCTAGGTAAGGTAGCCGAGAGCCAAGCTCTCATACTAGCAAAGTTTTCTAGAAAACCCGAGCCAAATCTGGTAGAAGACCTCAAGATGATGAAGGTGGTAACCAATGAAGAAAAACATGAAGAGATGGATTAGAGAAACGGACCAACACCGGAATATACCTTGGAAGATCTATTGAAGATGATCATCGTTAAGAATCTAGGTATAAACAAGGTAATGATGCTATATACCAACAATTTATACAACAAGTAGCATCTATGGTTCGTGATTTAGAGATGGGGTATAAAAGACTAGCTGATAACCTTCCAGCTAATCAAGATGATAGATTTGAGCCCACTATTAAAATTAATTTGGGAGTTAATGAGATATCCGCACTTTGTGATCTTGGTGCGAGTGTCTCAACAATTTCCAAAAGCCTATTCGATAAATTAAACTTGGGGTCATTTGTTACAACTGAACTAGGACTCCATCTAGCTGATTCAACATATAAACAAGATGTTGGGATCAAAGAAAATATAGTTGTCAAAACTAAAGGTAGTCCCGCTCTTATTGATCTTGTTATTATGGACATGCCTGAAGATCCCAAAGCACCAATAATTCTTGGTAGGCCATTCCTAAGAACTATTAAAGCTTTGATTAATGTACATGAAGAGAATGTGAGAATAGGGCTACCATCTAGAGATCCTTTTGTAGTCCACTTCCCTAGGAAAAAGAAGGCCAAGCCTAATCATGATGATGGTTTAATTACTTTGAAAGCCAACTACTTTGGAGTGGGTGTCCCACTTCACAAACCTAAGTGATTGCCATCAAGGTCAAGCTAATTGACCTTAACTAGAAGCACTTCATCGGAGGCAACCCATGTGAAATACAATTTTCTTTATGTATTAAATTTTATTGTGTTAGTTTTGTTTTTTGTTTTTAATAAAGACTGTTCAAGAAGACCTATGGAGAGAGGAGAAGAAATAAGGCAATCCTCTATATTTTATTTTACTAACACCTGGCCTAAGAAGTATTGCTGGATCATTACTTAGTATCTTTGCTGCTATTTAGTCCTTTCATAAGATGTGCAAAGGTGCATGGAGCTACTAATCAAATTACTTAAGTTTTGTAGATCACAGTGTTCTTAACGACCACTGGTACGGCCGGAGTGGACCGTACCGTGCGCCCGTACCACATCAAGCCAAAGAAAGATGAAAATTTTGATTTTTGCCGAAGGAATTAGTGTCGATAACGACCATAGGTATGGCCGGACGCGCCCGTACCGTGCGCCCGTACTGTACCCTCGAGCAAATATCAGATTTCAAGCAAATGTACCGAACCGATAACGACCAGCAGTAAGCGCACGCACGACCGTACCGCATACCCGTACCAATTGCACCGTGTGGGAGCAGCCGTCGCCCCCCAAGGTAAGTCACCCAGTCGGGCTCCGGCCATACCACCCTCACGTACCACGTATGCGTCCACCATAAGAACCCCGAGGAGGTAACCTAAAAATCCCCAAATCAATTTTTCTCTTTCTTCTTCCGCCAAACTTCAAACCACCTCCATTGGAACTTCAAATTTACTTAATATTTCTTCGATTCTTCGCACTCATTCGATCTAAGGTATGATTCTCCTCTGGTCCTCAACTTATTTGTGCAAAAGCTTCACTCAATCATTCATCATTGCAAATCTAGACATAGGTCTTGTTGTTGATTCAATCTTGATATTAAGTATGCTTAGAGGATTTTATTTTGTAGTAACTGTAGAGAATCACTTAAGATATGTTTCTATTGGGCCAAAAAAATTATTAGCAATCCTTATTTACTTTGGCTTATTTTTATTTATTACATGAACACGACGAGTCGTACACGTGAGATGGCTGCGGAATCCTCCGCACCACCCATTGATACGTTCACCCCCGAGTCACTTGGTATCGAGTTCACCGAGGAGTTCTAGTTGAACCGTTTCAACCATCTCAAGCTTTGAGAAATCAAGCCCACCAAGTGGGCGTGTCCTTATATCCTGAACCAACTTGGCACTTGTGGTGATTTCGATTTACTTTGCAATAATGTTGGTTTGTATAATTTTGTCTTTCAGGATGTTGCCACGTATCGCTACTTGACGCTTGAGTTCTTCAGCACCTTGACGCATACGGTGGATCCTTATGATTGTGCTGAGGAACAAAGGCCCAGAGTTGATCGAATCAAATTCCACCTTATGAACTGTGAGTACACTTTACACTCAGTCAATGGGTTGAATGCTTTGGGTTTGCCAGCAACACCACCGATGTACGCACAAGTACTTTTGTTTTAGATCCTTCCCCTTCACAATAATTTGATGAGAATTCGTGGAAACATACCCAAGGGGAACCAAATTGATCATCCTGTTATTCGATATTTTATTCTATGTGATTTGTAACACACTACAGGCACGTGGTGAGTTTACTAGAGTTAATGAGGAGGACATGTTGATCCTCGCAAAAGCTGCTCTTATTAATTGTAACTTAATGCAAAATTTGGGTGCTCTTTACTTTTAAGCATCAGGCTCTTCAATCTCGAGGACCCATATGTGGAGGAGGAGTTGTGACCGTTCTTGCACGCGCACTTCGCATCAACCTAGGTTACATCCAACCGTTGACTGGAAGTCACCGTCTCAGTATTTCTAATCTAAGAGCATGTGGTATGATTTCTAAAAATCATGGTAGATATTTCTTCGATATACCTGGAGTGGATCACTTGATCCTAGATCCTTTGCAATTTTGTTTGCAATTTTGATTTGTATCTTTTGTTTCTTCGTCTCTTGTCTCGATATGTGGACTTGTAGGTACCCAAGATCCCATAGATTGATATAGGCTTGAGGTGGGATACTTGGCTAGTAGCAATCTCATAGAAACCTCAGTGACAGAAAGGGTAGCATAGTCTTCGCTTAGCACCCCCCATTCGAGATTAACAACAACATCACCACTTAAAGTTTTGATCTGTGTTTTACACTTAATAATCATTTGTAACTCGTGGCTTCGGTGTGCACTCGGTTGGATTAAAAGTCTATTTCTATGCCTGCTGCATCACGGGGGCTCTAGAATATTAGGATGTGTTGCCCACAACAGATTATCTCCATTCAAACATTATACATGGTTATCCTTATTATTATCTTTTATACCATTTCATGTGCAGTTGCAGGTGGATCTTCAACCCTAGCCTATTTCCATCCATTGATTCACACCCATTATTAAGTAAACTAGATTGGTCCAGTCAACTAAGGTAAAATGATAAAAACAAAGTCTTGTAGATGTGTCCTTTTTATTAACTTTTAGCAGTGTTTTCCGAGGTTCAATTAAACCTATGTCTTCTAGACAAAAAGCTATTATACTACATCCGTGAATCCGGATCGAAGGTATCACACTCTGAATCTGAATATGATGGACTCGAAGAACTTGAAGGCGGTAGTGCCAGTCACTGACATGGCCTCAATCCACTTGGTGAATTTGTCAACTACGACTAGGAGGAAGACGTATCTTCTGGCGATGACTTTTGCAGCTTGCCAACCATGTTGAGTCCCCATTCCGTGAACAGCCAGGCCATAGGTATCGGCCTAAGTTCCACGCCTGGTGTGTCTAGCTTCTCCATGAATCTCTGACAGGCGTTGCATTGTTCGACAATTTCCTTGGCATTGCGCATCGCGGTGGTCCAATAGAAGCCAACTCGTAGAGCTTTAGCGACGAGGGTGCGACAGCCTGTGTGGTGTCCACAGGTGCCCTCATGTATTTTGAGGAGGATTCCTGTTCAGGCCCTTTGGGTGCAGATCCTTGTTCTGCCTTGCTGTATCCTTCAGCTTCTTCAGGCGGCATAGCTTCCGAGTGCACTGCTGCATCAAATGACCCCAGGGTAGTCTTTGGCTTCATGGATCGTTCGTAGGTTTTCTATAGGAATACGCCCGGTGGAACTAGGGCGCAGGTGGAGTCTATGTTGGCAAGTATGTCAGCTTCCTCATTACTTTCACGGTCGATGTGCCATAGTTCGCAGCCATCGAAGTCCCCTTCGAGTGCATTGTAGAGGTCACGGTATGCAACCATGTTATCCCTTAGTGTGTCACACATGTTCATGGTTTGTTGGACCACGAGGTTGGAGTCACCATAGATGATGAGCCTCGCGGAGCCGCAAGCCTTGGCCATGTGCATCCCGTGGATCAGTGCCTCGTACTCCGCCTCGTTGTTGGATGCATGGAACTTCATCCGTAGGATATCCGAGATGTCAGGATGACGCCGGTGCTAGCTCCTTCTTTACGCTTGGATCCGTCGAAGTTCATGGTCCACAGGTTGGACATGTCTGGTGTATCTGGAAGCTGATTCTCCATCCAGTGGACGAGGATGTTTGGCTGGACCTGCGACTTGATTGTTGCTCGCCGCTCGTATGTGATGTTCCGTGGGCACAGTTCGATGCCCCAAAGGGCGACCTGCCCTGTAGCATCGAGGTTGTTGACGATGTGGTTCAGCGGGGCATCATTCACCACGACTATGGGATGCTCCTGGATGTAGTGGCGCAGTCACCATGCTGTCATAAAGACACCATAGGCCAGCTTCTGGTAATGTGGGTACCGCTACTTTGTTGGTGTCAGTACCTCGATGAGGTAGTACACTGGATGTTGCACCCCGTCGATCTTGTTTTCTTCGGCTCATTCCACCACCGGCACAGTACTAACCACCTGGTTGGTGGCGGATATGTATAGTAACATTGGCTCCTTTTCCCTGGAGGTTACTAGAATGGGCGAGGTGGAGAGAAGGCTCTTGAGATTGTAGAATGCATCTGGCGCCTCATCCGTCCACTCGAACTTGTCAGTATTGCGCAGGAGCTAGTAAAATGGTAGTGCCTTTTTGCCCATTCGGCTGATGAATCGACTAAGCATCGTGATTCCCTCAGCTAGTTGCTACATGCCTTTAACGTTATTCGGCTTCTCCATGGCCAGTATGGCCCTTATCTTCTTTGGGTTAGCTTCTATTCCCCTGGCAGAGATAAGGTACACAAGTAATTGTCTGGATGGTATGCCGAAGGCGCACTTTTCTGGATTCGGCTTGATTCGATAGCGGTCGGGGTTGTTGAAGGTCTCATGGAGATCATCAATGAGTGTAGCTTCCTCTCTGGTCTTGACCACTATATCATCGACATAGACCTAGATGTTTCGACCAAGATGGTTCTTGAGGTAGGCATGCATACACCATTGGTAGGTGGATCCTGTGTTCTTTAGCTTGAAGGGCATCGTGGTGTAGCAGTAGATGCGAAAGGGCGTGATGAAGTCCGTCTTCTCCTAGTCCACTTCCTCCATTTGGATCTGATGATAGCCTGAGTAGGCATCGAGGAAATAGAGGCGTTCGCATCCTGTGGTGGAGTCGATTATCTGGTCGATCTGCAGTAATGGGAAGTGGTCCTTCGGGCAGTGCTTGTTGAGGGAGGTGAAGTCCACACACATCCGCAGGATATCCGTGTCCTTTTTGGGAACGAGCACGGTGTAATATACCTAGGTGCTTTCCTTGATCTCGCGTATAAAGTTGGCATCGAGGAGTCTGTTGACTTCCATGCCAACCGCCTTGGCCCTTTGCTCCGACAGTTGACGCATCGACTGCTTCACTGGTCTTGCATCTGGAGACACATTGAGTGCATGCTTAGCAAATTCCCTGGGAACTCCTAGCATGTCCGCAGGACACCAGGCGAATATTTCCCAGCGCTCATGGAGGAATTCGACGAGCATGAGTTCCTATGCGGAACTCAAGTTGTTGGCGATGAGGGTTGTCTTGATCGGGTCCTTTGGGTGGACTTGGACCGCTTTGTAGTTCACCGCCGAGTCGAAGGACTAGTCTGGTGCGTTCTGCTTGCTCACAGGAGGAAAACTATTGTTTGTAGACTCCTTGAGCCTTGCTAGCTCCTCTTGCAGGCCAAAAGACTGGGAGATTCTGTTGAATTACCTGTCGCAACAGTCGGACTTGGTGAAGCTTCCGTTGATGGTGATAATGTTGTTAGGTACCGGCATCTTCATCTGGAGGTACGCGTAGTGCGGGATCGCCATGAACCTTGCGAATGATACATGCCCGAGAATAGTGTGATACTGATATTCCTAGTCGACCACCTCGAACTCGAGACGCTCCCGCCGGAAGTGTGCTGGTGTGCCGAAGATGACGTCCAGGCAGATTTTGACTAGGGGTAGACTCCTTTCATGGGTACGATGTTGTGGAAGGTTGTTTTGGATGCTTCCAGGTTGGATAGGGGGATCTGCATGGCATGTAGGGTTCTGGCAAACATGAGGTTAATCCTGCTTCCTCCATCCATGAAGACTCTGCTCATCTCGTAGCCTCCGATTTGTGCCTCGAGAACCACGGGGGAATGCCCTGGGAAGGGACCTGATGCGGGTGGTCGCTCTTGTCGAAGGTGATGCATGACTCGTACCCGCTGAGGTACTCAGTGGTCGAAGGTGGAGCGTTGATGGCCAGGTTGATTTGGCGTGTGTTGGGGATATACTTTCCAGGTATCCTCACTGTGCCTCACTGACTAGGGTGGCCCACTTTGGGTTAGAACTTTGCTTCATGGGCAGCCTAGTCAGGGAGAAGAGATGGCGTCTAGTCTGGCTACGGGAAGGCCCAGAAGACTTACCGACATAGGCCCGTAATGTTACTTGTAGTTCAAGATGTACTATGTAACCGACTCTTAGTCGTAGCCGGATAGGTCTCTCCTGTAAACCCTATGCCGGATATCTATATAAGCCATCCTAGGGACCAGCCTTTAGGGCACCCCACAATAGTCCACAATCTTAACTCGCACAGGAGAAACCCTTGTAACCCATATTCCGGCTATGTCATATTACTGGATTGCTAGAAGGAGTAGGATCCGTCCAAAGCCGGCAGATTCGAACCTGGGTAAACTTGTGTGCTCACCATCCCGGAACACCATACGTCTCACACCCCTCTCTTCCGCACGCCTCAAGGACCCCCTCATGGCATACTTTCATTAATCTGGCGATAGTTGGCGCCCACCATGGGGCAAGTGAGCTTCAGATCAGCGTTCCGGGCGGAATCTGCAAGAATAAGAATCGGCAAGACAATCGCCATTGGTCGCGTCCTCTACGCCAGCGACGTCCCTCTCATCGTTCTCGACGAGACCTGGATACCGGCTAGGGAGGCCGTGACTGCCTACACCATCATGTCTTTTGGTGAGATTGATGTTCACATCGGTTTTGTTGAACCTGCCCCACCCACCCCAGCGGTGATGATAGAGGCAGAAGAAGTTTTTGAGTCCACTTTGTCCGCGGAAGCGGTAGAATTCTGGATCTCAAAAAATCCTAATCCCACCCAGCCCGCACCTATCGTTGAGATAGTGGAGAAAGTTGAGCCTGAAGCAGATCTTGCGGTGCAAGTCAAATCTAGAGTGGATCTCCCTAGGGAGGCCAAATCCCAGATCAATCTGCCCGTCGAGGTCGAAATCCAGGTGGAGCAAGACAACAACTTTGGTTCTAGCTCTGCCAACACCGGAACATATCAACCTTTCCTGAGGTACACGTTGAGGCGCATGATGCTCAAAGATGCAAGTGTGTATGAGGTTCTCCAAACCATCAGACGTTTCGAGGAAGCCCACGAGGAAAGCCGCAACTACCTCAAGACGCACGCGTCGCACTTTGTCGGATATGTTGGATCCGGATCTAGCTCCGCTGATGCTAGAGACAACGAAGACTCGGTGCTGGAGGCGATCGGAACAAACACCGATTTACCGGCATCTTCGGATGATTCAATGACGTCAGCGGATTTCCAAAAGTTCTCCATGGAATATGAAGATGAGTTCAACTCCAAAGCTGCAGAAGAAGGAGAAGCCATGGATGAAGGATCCGGAGAAAACTCTCCTAAAGCACAGGATGACATGGATCTCGGAGATAATCCCGATGTCTAGATGTCCGAAAGTACCGATCAGAGCTTGACTTCGGGAAACGGACCCAAAGTTGTCTTTGCTACCGGCGCTGCCAAGAAGGCAAAGAAGAGGAACAAGAAGAAGAATCTGGCAAAAGACCCTCCCGTGGAGGAAGTAGTTGCCGAAGAATACGAAGAAGACTCGGATGGAGCCCTAGTCCCAGACGAGCCAAAGGAAACTCCGGTGGATGGATACGTGGTTACCGCTGGTGCCCGTAAACTCATCGATGCTGCGTTAACTACGCCAATCCCTACTGCTACAGAGCTTACATCTGCAGAATTGGAAGAAAGGGCCCAAGCTCTAGAAGCGTGTCATCAAGTACTCATGGATGAGGCTAACAACCTTATGGAAGAGAAGAAGCGCATTGCATCTGCGGGGCAGTTCAAATCCCTACAGCATCAGAAGACCCGGAGCGGCCCCGTGCGGGCTAACAAAACTCCGGAAGTCCACAAGACCCTCTTTGAGGGAGATGTGACCGTCAAAGGAGGACCTCAGCTGGATAGCAAGGGAGATCTGGTGTATGGAATGCCAGTGGAAAACACTGTTGTAGCTCGAGATCTCCTGGCGAACAACCCAAACCCAGATCAGGTTCGGTTGGGCATAAAGCTACTTACCAAGGGTCTGGAGCAACAAAAGGCCGCGAAATCCGAAAGCAGAAAACTGGTCTCCAAATCTGACCAATGTCACACGGATCCATCTTGGGATGACATTAGTCCCCGACGGGACCTGGCACAGTATCATCGTCTCGACCGCCGGGAAGACAACTATTCAAGAACCGGATCTTCAGGGCAACAGCACAGAGCCGCATGTGACTAGAGTAATGTTACCCCAGCCGTGGAGCAAGACGTTGTTGCAGCACTAGTTCCGAGACACCCTCCCCGGCGAGAGTCGAACAATCACAGGGAAGACGAAAAAGAGCAACATCGGGAGGAGGACCAACAAAGGATGCCACCTCCTAGACATACAAGCCGTCCGGCTGAACCTCACCACAATGGGGGAAACGACGGATGAAGGAAAAATGAACACCGTGCTGAGTCAAGCCAGCAGGGGGCTCATCGTAATCAAGACCTTCCTTGAAACCAAAATAATGACGCTCTGGATGGAGGCCGGCCCTCAGCCGGAAACAATCCACCTTCACCACCCTCTCCACCAAGTAGCCATCATACCGGCTCTCGAGGAGGCCAAGGAGGGCGTCGTGGCGGAAGCAGAAATTTGGCTCCAAGGCACCACAGCCACATCGAACAACCAAGACGGCGTTCCCTATCACTAAGTGATGCGAGACACTAGATCAACTCTAACATAGAGGCGAGGCGCTACGAGAACAACGTTATCTATGTGGGTCCAAAATTCTTTGGACCGCGCATTCTATAAACGCATTTCCCGGAAGGATTTGTTATCTCAAGACACATCCAAGCCTACGACGGTGTGGCCCAGCCAGATACTTGGCTTCAGGATTTTTTCCAGGCTTGCTGCATCACCAAAGGTGGAAATAGCCTGGTCGCGACCCAGTATCTCCCACTTATGTTGAGGAAGACGGCATGATCCTGACTCAATGAACTTCCGGAAAACACCATCCACAACTGGTATGACATGCAAAGTGTGTTCTTTCGGAATTTCGAAGGCACATATCGGAGACCCTGTACGGTAGGAGACCTGCAGCGTTGCACCCAAAAAGCCATAGAAACTTGCGGAGATTATCTCGGATGATGCCTCGACACCAAGAACTCCTGCGAAGGGGTAAATGATCAAATTGCGATTGAAGCTTTCATTGCACGACTCCCAATTGGTTTACTACGTCACCATTTGAAGTGCGACAAGGTCACTGATCTGGGAGAGATGATAGAAATGGCAAGCAAATATGGAGATGCTGATGATGATGCAGAAGGACTACTGAATGTCCTGGCTGTACCACAGTTGGAGAAACAGCCGAAGCAACAAGCTCAGAAGCGCAAGAACACCTCGGAAGAAAATCCCAACACGGAAACCGCAGTTGTCACTGCTACTTTTGGGTCTGGAGGATGAGGAGGGCGCGAAGGCGGCCACGGACGCGGTCGTGGGATGTCAAGAGTCCAGGGTAGAGGCAACCAGCAACCTGGCAAAACCTACTCCTAGGCCGACATTGCCAACAATCCGTGTGTGCATCACTTAGATGCCAACAGGGGTTCATCCCACGCAAATGTCGAGTGTCGTTTCAATGACGACATCGAGAAAGATGAATCCGCTGGCTATAGGGCCAAGCGAAAGAAGGGAAAGAAGAATCCTGAAAAAGAAAAAGAGACCAAGGAAGATTCCTACATGGAGGAAGCAAAGCCTTCAAATCCCATGTCAGATGGAAAGAAGAACTTCCCAACGAAGAAGGACACTTATGTCACTTTCCTTAACGAAGAAGGACACTTATGTCACTTTCCTTGGGTCTCAACCAGCTAAGGTCAAGAAGGCAGTTTTCCATGAGCTCAATGCAACTGTTCCGGCTGCCCCTCAATTTTTGGATTGGTCGGAAGTGACAATCACCATTGACCATGTTGATCATCCGCCTAAATTACACAGGCGAGAAAAATACGTGTTAGTCGTCAATCCACTTATTGACGGCTATGGTTTCTCCAAGACCCTCATGGATGGCGGCAGTAGCAGCATCAACATCCTCTACATCGAAATGTTGCGTCAGATGAGGATCTCATAAACTCGGCTGAATAACAGCTCTGTGATCTTTCACGGAGTTGTCCCAAGAAGACAAGCAAATTCCCTGGGAGAGATCACTTTGGATGTTACTTTTGGAACTCCAAGGAACTACCGGACGGAAGCACTTTCTTTCGAAGTGGTCCCGTTTAAGAGCACATACCACTCTATATTCGGACGACCAGCTTACTAGGCTTTCATGGCTCGTCCGTGTTACATTTATAATATGATGAAAATTCCAGGTCCAAAGGGTGTGATCACCATTAGGGGAGACCCAAATAAAGCACGAGAGTGCGAGGACAGAAATTCCGCCTTTGCTGAAGCCGTACTGCACGCCCAAGAGTACCAGGTGATCGAGAAAACCATCGACCCGTCCAAGATGCCCGCGACAAAGAAGGAGGTGACAAAGCCGACTCCGGAGTTCAAGGCATCAGAAGATACGAAGACGGCATTGTTGAAGGACGATGACCCCTCCAAGGTGACCCAGATAGGTGTAGGTTTAGATAGCGCATAGGAAAGCGTGCTAGTCAAGTTCCTCCAAGCAAATCAAAATATCTTCGCATGGAAGCCATCTGACATGACCGGAGTACCTAGGGAACTTGTCGAGCACTCTCTAAATGTACACCCAAACGCTAAAGCCGGCAAACAGTCCTTACGATGTTTCAGCGATGAAAAGCGAAAAGCAATAGATAAGAAACTAGTTCAGCTCGAGTTAGCCGGATTCATAGAAGAGGTCATCCACACTGAGTGGTCGGCCAATCCTGTAATGGTCCCTAAAAAGGACACCACTGAATTAAGGATGTGTGTTGATTATACCGCCTTGAACAAGGCTTGTCCCAAAGATCCGTTCGCTCTACCTAAAATAGATCAAGTTATCGATTCTACGGAAGGCTCGGAACTCCTATGTTGCAGGAGCTACGTACTAGCACACTATGCATCATTTCCTCCACGATCAAATCGGATGCAATATACATGCATATGTGGATGACATAGCGGTGATGTCCAAAAAGAAGGAAACCTTAATTTCCGACTTGGAGGAAATGTTCACTAATCTAAGAAAATACAACATAATGCTTAACCCAAAGAAATGCTTCTTTGGAATACCAGCCGGAAAATTGTTAGGTTTCATCATGTCTCAAAGAGGCATAGAGGTGAACCGAGACAAAATCAAGGCTATACTCAATATTTCCAGGCCGACTCGCCTGAAGGACATTTAGAGATTAATTGGTTGCATTGCTGCAGTTAGTCAATTTGTAAGACGGCTCGGTGAAAGGGCCACACCACTCTACAAGCTCCTAAAAAAGACCAAAAAGTTCGTTTGGATTGATGAAGCTGAAGCTGCACTACAAGACCTGAAAAAAGTACTCTCATCTGCTCCTATCCTTGCAGCACCAGAACCTCACAAACTGATGTTGCTCTATCTCGCTGCGACAAACAAGGTCGTTAGTGTCATCATGGTGGTGGAAAGACCAGAGGAAAAACAGGAACACCTGGTGCAATGTCCGACGTACTACCTCAGTGAAGTCCTAATTGAATCAAAATAGCGGTATCCGCACTATCAAAAGCAGGCTTACGGTGTGTTCTTGGCATCTCGGAAGTTACGGCATTACTTTCAGAAGCATCAAATTACCGTGGTGAGCACAACTCCCATGAGAGACATAATCAACAACAGCGACACCACAGAACATGTCGCAAAATGGGGTATAGAGCTTTCAGCTTTCGACATTGAGTACGAACCTCGTACATCAATCAAATCCCAAATCCTCACTAACTTTGTCATTGATTAGACAAAGACAACGAAAAATATGACCCTCCCAGAGTCGGAATACTCGACCTTGCATTTTGATAGGTACAAGGCGCTCGGGGGCTCGGGGGCTGGCGTGGTGCTCAAATCACCCCAAAGAGATAAGCTTTTCTATGTGTTGCAGATTCACTTCACGGCAACAAACGACATTGTCGAATATGAAGCACTTCTGCATGGAATCCGGATTGCTAAGGATATCGGCATCCAATGATTTATGTGTTATGGAGATTCGGATCTTGTTTCTCAACAACTGTTGGATATCTGTAATGCAAATAAACACATGGCAGCATATAGGGCTGTCGTGGATGAACTATCTAAATTGTTTGAAGGGTTTGAGGTTCAACACATCCCTAGATCATAAAATGAGGAAGCAGTGCATTATCTCGAATAGGCTCTGCACGGAAAAAGGTCCCGGATGGTGCTTTTTTAGAGCACCTCAAAGTTCCCTCTATAAAAGGAGTAGATGAGGAATATCCGACCAAATCCGACTCACCTTTAGTAGTAGTTATGGCTATAATTCCCTGCTAGACTCAACCCTACCTTGATTTCTTGGTAGATGGAAAATTACCCGAAGACGAGGTTCTGAGCCGGCAGATCATCCGAAAAGCAAAAACCTATACAATAATAAATGGTGAGCTCTATAAGCTGAGTCTTGGGTCTTTCAGCGCTGCGTATCCCCGGAAGGAGTGGAAATCTTACGAGAGATCCATGAAGGCGAACGCGGCCATCATGCTGCAGCCAAATCTTTAGTGGCAAAAGCTTTCAGACACGGATTTTTCTGGCTTATAGGCAAGGCAGATGCCAAACGGCTGGTCAAGACGTGCAAAGGCTACCAAAAGTACACCAAACAAGCTCATGTTCCGGCTGATCAGCTGCGAACAATACCTATAACATGGCCTTTCGTGGTCTAGGGGATTGACATAGTAGGACCATTTAAAAGGGCTCCAAGTGGATTTACTCACCTCTTAGTGATGGTGGATAAGTTCACCAAATTGATTGAGGCTAAACCCGTCACAAGTTGTGATGGAGCAAGAGCCAGATGATTTGTCGAGGATGTTATAATCCGATACGGTTATCCGCATAGTATTAGCATAGACAACGGGAGCAATTTTTCTATGGGAGAACTTGCCGAGTTCTGCGATGAACAAAATATCCGGCTTGACATTGCGTCAGTCGCACATCCACATAATGGACAAGTTGAAAGAGCAAATGGTTTAATCCTTCAAGGCCTGAAACAAAGACTCGGAGCACCACTATGTCGTGCTGCGGGGGCTTGGGCAGATTAATTACCGTCTATGATATGGAGTTTAAGAACAACTCCAAACAGGTCAACCGGATACACACCTTTCTTCTTGGTCTATGGCGCAGAAGCAGTTCTTCCTAGTGATTTAATTCATACTTATCCCTGAGTTGCTGTGTATATCGAAGAGGATGCCGAAATTTCTCGACAAGATGATCTTGATTTAATCGAAGAAGTTCGCGTTGTTGCTGCGCAGAGATCAACAGCCTATCAGCATAAGTTGCGCAAGTATCATAGCCAGAGAGTCAGAAACCGGTCATACAATAAAGGCGATTTGGTTCTCTGGCTTGTGTAGAAAAGAAAGCACAAACTTCCCCCAGTATGGTAAGGGCCCTTTTTATTTATCTGAATATAGCACAATGGTTCTTACTATCTAACTGATATGTGGCCAGTCAAAGAAAGACCTACTACTAAGAAGAGAAGAGAGCTGGAGGCAGTACAGATCGTGGAATATTGCTCAGCTACGTCCCTTTTATTCTTAAAAATTTCTTTGTTTGTAATCATATATGTGTACATGTTCAATGAGAAATAAAGTGTTGGTTGCCTCAGTATTTTTTCTAAGAAGTTTTATATTACCATATAATTTCCGAATGATCATGTCAGAGTAGAAAATCCCAGAATACTTGAAAGTATTTTATGCTCATGTTTGTTCTGGTTAGATTTCTGATTCTAAAAATGCTACCTTCGGGTATAAGTCTAAATTTTCTAGTTTATACTTTGGTTCTTTATCTGATTGCCGGATGTGGGCATTTTCTGAGTAGTGAATTGTTGGTACTGGAAGCCGGATTTTTTTCCGAGTTTAAACTGGTTTAGCAATTGAGCTCTGTTGCTCGGCAAATTTTCCGTGTTGAAGGTTTGCCGGCTCACGAAAGGTACTACTTGCTCAATATGTATAGCTCATTGGGGAACCCCAAGAGGATGGTATGATGAGCACAGCAACAATTTTTCCATCAGTTATGAAACCAAGGTTATCGAACCAGTACGAGCAAGGAAACACCTCCAAGGTGTTGTTTCCAACTTAGAATCATGCACGGCACAACCACAGAACTTTGCCCCTGACTTACAGTGAGGTTTTCAATCTCACCGGTTTTAATGAAAACAAAGGATTAAACATATTGTGTGGAAGATAGTAATTGCTTGTAGAAAGTAAATAAAAACAGTAAATAATTTTGTAGATTGATGGTAAAAGAATGGACCGGGGTCCATAGTTCACTAGTGGTGATTCTCCTTCAGATAGATGACATGTCGGGTGAACAAATTACAGCGGGGCAATTGACAAACATCGAGAGAGCATACATGCATATACTAATCATCCTGACTACTATGAGATTTGATTGGGCATTACAACATTATACATAGACCGTAATCCAACTGCATCTATGACTAATTATCCACCTTCAGGATATCATCTGAACCCCCTCTAGTATTAAGTTGCAAGCAACAGATAATTGCATTAAGCAAAGTGTGTAAAGTAAACAATACGATTATTCTATGAACAAAGGATTTCTGTTTTCTCCCTAGTAGCTACAGCATATCTAGTACCTTAGAGATTTCTGTGACTTCCCCAGATTCCTAGAGGCATGAACCCACTATCTAGCATAAATACTCCCTCTTGGAGTTGCTAGCATCTACTCAGCCAAGATAGCTACTAACAACGGAAAGCATGCAAGATCACAAATAACAAAGACATGATAGAATCAATAATCAATCTAAAATAACATCTCAATATCCATCGGATCCCCGCAAACACAACATGTAGAATTACAAATAGATGATCTTGATCATGAACGGAGCTCACAAGATCTAAACATGGTAGCACAGAGGAGAAAAACCAACCATCTAGCTACTACATGGACCCGTAGTCCAGGGATGAACTACTCACACATCACACCGGAGGCAGGCGTGGTGATGAAGAAACCTCCAGGGTGATCTCTCCCCTCATGAGGGTGCCGGGAAGAGCTTCAGATCCCTCCCGATCTAGGGATGGAGATGGTGGCGACTACAGACTCTTTTGTGGAATTTTGATCGGGTATTTGATCGGGTCCTTAGGGTTTCTGCATCGAAGGCTTCTTGTAGGCGAAAGGGGAGGCCGAGGGGGTGCCCGAGGTGGCTGCACCCCCCTCCCCCAGGCGCGGGCCAGGCCAGGCCGCACGGCCAGGGGGTGTGGCCCCCTCGAGGCCCTTCTCCTTCTCGTCTTCTGGCTCCATGTTCTCCTCAGTGAAATAGTGACTTTGGCTTTTGTCCCGTCCAATTCCGAGAATATTCATTTTCTGGCTTTTCTGGAACCAAAAACAGCAGAAAGTAGACAACTGGCACTGTGGCATATTGTTAATAGGTTAGTCCCAGAAAGTGTATAAAAATACTCCAAAGTGTGGACAAAACATAAGAAAGTAGATATAAAACAAGCATGGAACATCAAAAATTATAGATACGTTTGCAACGTATCAACATCCCCAAGCTTAACTCCTGCTCGTCCTCGAGTAGGTAAGTGATAAAAAAGAAAAGAATAATTTTTGAGGTGACATGCACCATCATAATCTTGATCAAAGTATTTGTAGAACATTGATAGCTGGGATCATAGTACTTTAACATAGCATGAAAGATATAGTTCTAACAATAAGACATAGCAACTATGTTGTAACATGAAAAGGCACAAACAAAAGATTCATGAATAACAATGCTTTGAAAGACGTTTGTTTGTTTCACATATAGCAAACACAATAAGAATGGTATTCAGCTTGTCCCTCATAGTGTAGCAAAACATAAATGCATAGGACACCTTCAAAGTTCATAAGGGTGACTAGATACAAATAGTTTAAGAACAAGCAATATCAAAGTTATGAATAAATCAACAAGTCTTGGGACAATGCACATTAAACTAAGAATGGCCACTATGCTCTATCAATAGGTGCATAAAGATAGAAGATGGAGACTCAACATAAAAGTAAAAGAAAGGCCTTCATAGAAGGAAGCAGAGATTCAAGTCTCGTAAAGAGCTTCCAAAAATTATGGTACTTATTAGATTTCAGCTCTCATTGCCCCTATCATAAGCATCTTGAAGTGATTAAGGTTAAAGTGAACAAACTATGAAGTATATGCTTGACAAAGTATAAGTTGGCAATCTCATGTCCCTTGAATACGAGGGACGCTGCTCAAGCTACTCAAGTTTAGTTAAACGTAAGTTCTTGTCATAGTAAGTATATGTGTATCATAGAGAACTGCCAACGGGGTACCCCTTGCACATAATACAGGAGCTATCCCATAATCAAAATGACAAGGCAAGCAGACAATGAGCATCTTAGCAATCTTCTTATTTACCATGGGAAAATGGTGCTTTTTTCACTCTTTCCTCTTTTCTCATCTCTTTTTTTCTTTTTCTCAATCTCTATCTATTTTTTTATAAGAAAGCTTCATAGATTGCTCACTATGGTGATGCTGCAAGTTTCCACCATGATAAGGCATGGCTTAGGCTAGCGGCCCAGGCATTTCTCTAACACACATACATAACTCCATGGACTTACAAGCTCCCCTTTCATTTCACACCGACGACATCCATAAACAAAAGAGCATGATATCAACTGGGTACAATGTACAAGTGCAATGTTGAAACCGTTCCCCATGATAGCATGGTTCTGCTAATTCCCAACGTATAAGTGCAAGCATATACAACATAGATGACACAATGGTTCATGTTTACTAGGGGCAAGAAAACTAAAGTGTCCCATCAAGTTTGTGAGAGCTTTAATCACTAATTTTCACATAACAAGTTTAATTTGGAAGGTAGATAAAAACATGAATATACTTGGAATAGAAAATGCTAATAGGTAGGTATGGTGGACTATTTTGAATAACTTGGTTTTATTTGGAGTTGGCTGCATGAGTGGAACTCATACTTGGTATGGAGGCTAGCAAAAGACTGGGAGCGACCAACTAAGAGAGCAATAATGGCCATAATCATGCAAAGCGATAAAACATTATTAATTAAAGCATAAAGTGATATTGCAAGTTGAAAACTAAATGATCATAGAGGCTATGGTGACTTGGGATAGTCTTAACATGGTGTGAGCATGCGCCAAGTCAACCCAAATAAAGCATCAAAGGAGAATACCACAATGCTATGCTTTAATATGCTAAAACAATGCATGATTCTTTCAAGGCATATTAAGAAATCTCAATTGTTTATAACATGTCATGCTACAGCAAAAATCACTAAGCATCAAGCCAAAACAATAACAAGCATGACATGATAAAGTCTAAGTCATAGTCAAAAACAAACTCCTTTTATACCCCTTAAGCATGAACTTTTCCTACTCTTTTCCAATCCAAACCAATCTTATTTGAAAACTAATGTATGAATGAGGGGGTCCAACCAATTTATTCAAGCAAACTAAGCAAACGAAAACTAAGAACAAAACGAAGACACTCCAAGAACAACACAACTATGCATGAAACAATAAAAATGAAGTGTTTGGAAGAAACTTGAAATTTTTATTGATGAAGAAGGGGATGCCCAAGGCATCCCCAAGATTTGACGCTTGTACCTCTTGAATATTTCTTGGGGTGACACGGGGTGGAATCCCCAAGCTTGAGGTTTTGTCCAATCTTCATCTTATTCCATTACTCTTCCCTACACTTTTAAATTTCCTTCATACAAAACTTCACACAATCTTCATTAGCAACATTAGTGTACACAAGATAATAAGTCTTTTGGTTCAGTTTCAACACAAGTAAAACTTCCATTAAAACACAAGATATTGTAGCACTTCCTTTAAAAAATTCAAAGGATCAAAGAGAACTCAAAGGGAAAGAGATTAAGAGGCAAATGCAAATAATGGCAGAAATCTGTCAAAACAGACCAGCAGGTAAAAACCAATTTTTGCGAAGACCTTCTGTTGCTCAAATCAAAAAGTGTTGAACTAACGAAAGTTGGATAACAACCTGGGTCAGAAGCGCAAAACAATACAGATCAAAACGACGTACAGAGATTTTTCACAAATTTTATAGCGAAGCACAAAAATCTGTTTCGGGACAGCAACTTTCCCAAGCATTACTTCTCTCTCATTAGAGGTTACTCTTGGCACAAAAACCAAAAAAAAATGATAAGGAGAGGTTATTACTGAAGCAATAACTTCCAAGACTCAACAAAAGACTCCTAACGAAATTTGGGTTATCTCCCAATAAGTGTTTGTCTTTAACGCCTTTGAGCTAGGCATAAGAAGCAAGAAAATAATCAAGTATTCTCAAATGAAGAAGCATTAAGAGAAAATTTTGTTTTAATAGGAGAGTCAAAAGGAATCTTCTCTCTCTTCTTAGGGAAGTGTTCTATACCTTTCTTGAGTAGGAGTTGATATTTAATGGTGTGTTCTTTCATATCAATAATGGCACCAACAATTCTAAGAAAAGGTCTTCCCAAAGTAATAGGACAATAAGCATTGCATTCAACATCCAAAACATAGAAATCAACAAGGACATAGGCATTGTTAACCATAATAATAACATCATTAATACTCCCCATAAGTTTCTTTTTAGCATTATCATCAAGTTGGACATTTAAATAACAATCCTCCAACGGTGGTAAATCTAGCATTTCATAAATATTTCTAGCCATAATAGAAACACTACTATCAAGATCACATAAAGCTTTGAGATCAAAATCATTCACTTTCATATTAATGATGGGTTCCCAACCATCTTCTAATTTCATAGGAATAGAAGCTTTATGTTTCATCTTTTCTTCTTTAATTTTTATGAGAGCATCAGTAATGTGTTTTGTAAAGGACATATTCATAGCACTAGCATTAGGAATTTTAGCAAGCTTTTGTAGGAACATAATTACTTTAGAGATATTGCAACCATCAATATCAAAATCATAATTATTGTCTAAAGTAGTAGAGATATTGTTTCCCATATTTCGAAAAATTTTAGCATTTTTATTAGAAAAGGTTCCATTGGGTTTACTAGCTTCAACATTAGTGGTAGTGATAGTAGAAATACTAATATTTCTACCAATTTCATCTTCTATTTCCCACTTAGCATGCAATTCAGCTAACAGTCTAACATTTTCATCAATTCTAACTTGTATGGCATTAGTAGCAGCAAAGGGATTTTCAATAGCTTCAGGTTTAGCAGCCATTTTATTCAAAGAAGATTGTGCTTCAGATAATGATGCTATATTTCTTTCAGCATTAGAGAGTTTTTCCTCAATAGTTTTATTGAAAGCAGTTTGTTTACTAATAAAATATTTAAGCATAACTTCAAGTTCAGAGGGTGAACTTTTATTATTGTTGTAGGAATTTCCATAAGCATTACCATTATTGGGAGGATATGGCCTATAGTTATTATTACGAAAATTATTCCTGTAGGCATTGTTGCTAAAATTATTATTTCTAATAAAGTTCACATCAACTTGCCCTTATTGAGCAACCAAAGAGGCTAAGGGAACATTGTTTGGATCAATAGGAGCTTTCCCATTAATAAGCATAGACATAATAACATCAATTTTATCACTCAAGGAGGAGGTTTCCTCAACAGAATTTACCTTCTTACCTTGAGGAGCTCTCTCACTGTGCCATTCAGAATAGTTAACCATCATATTATCCAGAAGCTTTGTTGCATCACCCAAACTAATGGTCATAAAGGTACCTCTAGCAGCAGAATCCAGTAGATTTCTTGAAGAATAATCTTGTCTTGCATAAAAGGTTTGGATAATCATCCAAGCAAACAGTCCATGAGTGGGACAATTCTTTACCAAAGATTTCATTCTTTCCCAAGCTTGAGAAACATGTTCATTATCAGATTGTTTAAATTTCATTATTTCACTACTCATAGATATAATCTTAGCAGGAGGATAGTATTTTCCAATGAAAGCATCTTTGCATTTAGTCCAAGAATCAATACTATTTCTAGTTAGGGATTGCAACCATTATTTAGCTTTTTCCTCTCAAAGAGAAAGGGAACAATTTAAGTTTAATAATATCCCCATCTATATACCTATGTTTTTGCATCTCACAAAGTTCAACAAAGTTATTAAGATGAGCAGTAGAATCTTCGGTACCAATACCAAAAAAATGTTCTCATAACAAGATTGAGTAAAGTAGGTTTAATTTCAAAGCAAGTAGCTTCAGGAATAGGTGGAGCAATAGGTTTAATGCTAGTGAAGTCACACAACTTAGTGTTTTCACGAGTAGTCATTTTTTTGTGTTTTTTTAATAAAGGAAGCAAACTAGTACAACTATTTTTTTTGATAAAGAAACAAGAAAACAAAGCAGAAATAAACTAAGAAAAATGAAAACAACAAAGTAAAGAGATTGGTTATGAGGGACTCCCCTTGTGAAGATGTCCTTGACTCCCCGGCAACAGCGCCAGAAAAAGTCTTGCTTGCTCAATATGTAGAGCTAGTTGGGGAACCCCAAGAGGAAGGTATGATGAGCATAGCAACAAGTTTTCCCTCAGTTATGAAACCAAGGTTATCGAACCAGTAGGAGCAAGGAAACACCTCCAAGGTGTTGTTTCCAACTTGGAATCTTGCATAACACAACCATAGAACTTTGCCCCCAACTTACAGTGAGGTTGTCAATCTCACCGGTTTTGTTGAAAACAAAGGATTAAACGTATTGTGTGGAAGATAGTAATTGCTTGCAGAAAGTAAATAGAAAACAGTAAATAGCTTTGTAGATTGATGGTAAAAGGATGGACCGGGGTCCATAGTTCACTAGTGGTGATTCTCCTTAAGATAGATGACATGTTGGATGAACAAATTACAGCGGGGCAATTGACAAACATCAAGAGAGCATACATGCATATACTAATCATCTTGACTCCTATGAGATTTGATTGGGCATTACAACATTATACATAGACCGTAATGCAACTGCATCTATGACTAATAATCCACCTTCAGGTTATCATCCGAACACCCTCCAGTATTAAGTTGCAAGCAACAGATAATTGCATTAAGCAAAGTGTGTAAAGTAAACAATATGATTGTTCTATGAACAAAGGATTGCTGTTTTCTCCCTAGTAGCAATAACACATCTAGTACCTGAGAGATTTCTGTCACTTCCCCAGATTCCTAGAGGCATGAACCCACTATCGAGCATAAATACTCCCTCTTGGAGTTGCTAGCATCTACTCAGCCAAGATAGCTACTAACAACAGAAAGCATGCAAGATCACAAATAACAAAGACATGATAGAATCAATAATCAATCTGAAATAGCATCTCAATATCCATCGGATCCCCGCAAACACAACATGTAGAATTACAAATAGATGATCTTGATCATAAACGGAGCTCACAAGATCTAAATATGGTAGCACAAAGGAGAAGAACCAACCGTCTAGCTACTACATGGACCCGTAGTCCAGAGATGAACTACTCACGCATCACACCGGAGGCTTGCATGATGATGAAGAAGGCCTCTAGGGTGAATTCCCCTCTTCGGCAGGGTGCCAGGAAGAGCATTAGATCCCTCCCGATCTAGGGATGGAGATGACGGCGGCTACAGACTCTTTCGTGGATTTTTGATCAGGTACTTAGGGTTTTCGTCCTGAGGGTAATATATAGGCGGAAGGAGAGGCCGAGGGGGTGCTGGGGTCGGCCAGACCACCCCCTGGCGTGGGCCAGGCCTGGCCGTGCGGCTAGGTGGTGTGGCCGCCCCCTAGCTCTTCTCTGTCTCGTATTCTGGCATTAGATGTCTTCCGAAAAAATAGGCACTTTGGCTTTTGTCCCATCCAATTCCGAGAATATTAATTTTCTGACTTTCCCGGAACCAAAAACAGCAGAAAACAGGCAGCTGGCATTGTGGCTCTTGTTAATAGGTTAGTCCAAGAAATCATATGAAAAGTACTCCAAATTGTGGACAAAACACAATAAAGTAGATAAAACCAAGCATGGAACATCAAAAATTATAGATACATTTGCAATGTATCAACATCCCCAAGCTTAACTCCTGCTGGTCCTCGAGTAGGTAAGTGATAAAAAGAAATAATAATTTTTGAGGTGACATGCACCATCAAAGACTTGATCAAAGTACTTGTAAAACATTCAAAGCTGGGATCATAGTACTTCAATCATAACATGAAAGACAACATTCGAGCAATAAGACAAAGAAACTATGATGCAACATGAAAAGGCATAAACAAAAGATTCATGAATAACAATGCTTTGCAAGACGTTTGTTTGTTTCACATAAAGAAAACATAGCATAATAGCATTCAGCGTGTCCCTCATAGAGTAGCAAATATAATTGCATAGGACACCTTCAAAGTTCATAAGAGTGACTAGATACAAATAGTTTAAAACAAGCAATATCAAGTTATGCATCAATCAACTAGTCTTGGGACAATGCACATAGAACTAAGAATGGCCACTATGCTCTCAAAGTTAGTTCATAAAGGTAGAAGGTGGAGACTCAATATAATGGTGGAAGAAAGGCCTTCATAGAAGGAAGTAGGGATTCAAGTCTCATAAAGAGCTTCCAAAAATTATGGTACTTATAGCTTTCAGCTCTCATTGCCCCTATCATAAGCATCTTGAAGGTGATTAAGGTTAAAGTGACACAACTAAGAGGATATGCTTGACAAGTTATAAACCAAAATCTCATGCCCCTTACTTACAAAGACCGAACCTCATGATACTCAACTTTATTCACAAGTAAGCTCTTGTCATTGTAAGTACATATGTATCATAAAGAACCGCCAACGGGGTACCCCTTGCACATGATACATGAGCTATCCCATAATCAAAATGACAAGGCAAGGAGACAATGAGCATCTCAGCGATCTTTTTATTTGCTATTTGCATAGGGTTTTATTGAGGATGCTTCATAGAGTGGTCATTATGGTGATGCTGCAAGTTTCCACCATGATTAGGCATGGCTTAGGCTAGCGGCCCAGGCGTTTCTCTAACACACATATAAACTCCATGATCTTACAAGTTCCACTTTTATTTCACACCGCCGGGATCCGTAAGCAAAAGAACATGATATCAACGGGGTACAAAGTACAAGTGCAATGTTGAAAGCATTCCCCATGATACATGGTTCTGCTAATTTCAACTTATAAAGCGCAATCATATACGCAACAAAGAAGGACTCGATGGTTCAAGTTTATTAGATGCCAAAAAGTAAAGTGTGCCATCAAGTTCGTGAGAGCTTTAATCACTAGTTTTCTCATAACAAGTTTAATTTGGAAGATAAACAAAAGCATGAATATACTTGGAATAGCATATGCTAATAGGTAGGTATGGTGGAATTTTTGGAATAAATTGGTTTAGGGAGTTGGATGCATGAGTGGAACTCATACTTGGTTGTGGAGGCTACCAAAAGACTGGGAGCGACAAACTAAGAGAGCAATAATGGCCATAATCATGCAGAGCGACAAAACATCATTGATCAAAGCATAAAGTGATACTACAAGTTGAAAACTAAAGGATCATAAAGGCTATGATGACTTGAGATAGTCATAACATGGTGTGAGCATGCGCCAAGTCAACCCGAATAAAGCATCAAAAGAGAATACCACTATACTATGCTTTAATATGCTAAAACAACGCATAATTCATCCAAGGCACATTAAGCAATCTCAATTGTTTATAACAAGTCATGATACAGCAAAGAATACTAAGCATAAAGCCAAAACAATATCAAGCATGGCATGACAAAGCATAGGCCACGGTCAAAAACAAGCTCTCTTTATCACTTAAGCATGAACTTTCCTACTCTTTTCCAAACCAAACCAAACTATTTGAAAAGCAATGTATGAAAGAGGGGGTCCAACCAATTTATTCAAAAAACTAAACAAACCAATCAAACAAAAAACCAAAACAAAAAAGAAAAAGAAGACGCTCCAAGAACAACACAAATGTGCATGAAACAATAAAAATGAAGCGTTTGGAAGAAACCTAGGATTTTTATTAATGAAGAGGGGGATGCCTTAAGCATCCCCAAGCTTTGACGCTTGTACTTCTTGGATATTTCTTGGGGTGACACGCGTGTCATCCCCAAGCTTGAGCTTTAGTCCATCCTTCATCTCATTACTCATTCCTTCCATACACTTGAAATTTTTCCTTCATACAAAACTTCACACAATCTTTATTAGCAACATTAGTGCACTCAAGATAATAGGTATTAAGGCTCAGTTCTAACACCAATAAACTTCCATTAGAACACTAGCTACTGAATCACTTCCCACTAAAAGCTCAATTCCCCAAAAGAACTCAAAAAGGAACCAACAAGAAGCAAATGCAGAAAATGGCAGAAATCTGACAAAACAGACCAGCAGGTAAAGACGAATTTTTTAGAAGACCTTCAGTTCCTCAAATAAAAAAGTGTTGAACTAACTAAAGTTACATAACAACCTGGGGAAGAAGCACAAAAATTCATGCTTCGAAAAGACGTACAGAGATTTTACACGAATGTTTACGGTGAAGCACAGAAATCTGTTTCGGGACAGCAACTTTCCCAAACATTACTTCTCTCTCATTAGAGGTTACTCTTGGCACAAAAAGCAAATAAAAAGGATAAGGAGAGGTTATTACTGAAGTAATAACTTCCAAGACTCATCTAAAACTTTTGGGTTATCTCCCAATAAGTACTTTTTTAACGCCTTTAAGTTAGGCATAAGAATTTCGATGATGCTCACATAAGATATATGAATTGAAGTAAAAGAGAGCATCAAGAAGCATATTCAAAACACATTTATGTCTAACCCACTTCCTATGCATAGGAATCTTGAATGCAAATAAATTCACAAAGAACAAAGCGACATGCATAGGACGATAAAATGAGAGTAACTTCAAAACTTTCAGCAAATAGAGAGGTATTTCAGTGCCATGAAAACTTTTACAATCATATTTTCCTCTCTCATAATAATTTTTGTAGCCTCATGAATAAACTCAACAATATAACTATCACATAAAGCATGCTTTTCATGATCTACAAGCACTAGAGCTTTATTATAAACATTTTCAAAAGAATCCTCAGGAACATAACATTCATCCTCCTTTAGTAAGCAGGGGGGACAATCAAATAATGTAAGGGGTACAGAGTTACTCTCATTAGAAGGTAGGGATGGGTAGATCCATTCTTCCTCCTCTTGATCATCACTCTCCTCCTCTTTTTCATCCAATGCGCTTCCAGTTTCAGCAATTTCTTCTTTCATAGGCTCCTGCAAGGCATTAGTCTCTTCCATTGGTGGAGAGCATCTATTAAGATATTCAAGAATATAGCCATTTTCTCCCTTGTAATTATCAAAGCAAAATTTAAGCATATCATAAACCTCATATTTATAAGGTGAATCATCAGTATTTTCAAGCAAACTAGCAAGTTCAAATGCACCCTTCCAAGCAATAAATTCTTCAATTTGTTCCACATCAAAAAAGTAATAATTCCCTTTAACATAAGAAGATATGGTAGCATTATAATTATACTCACATTGAAAAGGGAGGTGTTTATACCTCCTACAGCAACAAGATTTATCAAAGCAATAAGTAACATTATAAGTAGAGCACACGTTTATAGCAATGGTATACAATTTATCAATTTGTTCCCATAAGTGCTTCCCTTTTTGTGACAAGCGGTGTTCCTTATAATAATATTTTTGTTCTTCCGTGAACCCACCTTGCCAATAAGATTCAGTTTCAAAGAAACCAACCATTGATAGAAAGCATGATAAAGAAAGACAATAACATACCAATGAAAATAACAACTATAGTAGGAACTAATTTTTTTGTGTTTTTGATAAAGAAACAAGAAAACAAAGAAAAAGTAAAATAAGAAAAACAAAAACAACAAAGTAAAGAGATTGATTATGAGGGACTCCCCTTGTGAAGATGTCCTTGACTCCCTGGCAACGGCGCCAGAAAAGTGCTTGATGGCTCGTTATTGATGAGCTTGTTGGGTAACCCCAAGAGGAAGGTATGATGAGAACAGCAGCAAGTTTCCCTCAGTTATGAAACCAAGGTTTAATCGAACCAGTAGGAGCAAGGAAACACCCAAAAGGTGTTGCTAGCTGAGCCTTGGCAGGGCGCACTACTGGTGCTAGTAGTGGAGACCTGCACAACACAACCACAGAACTTTGCCCCCATCTTGCGATGAGGTTGTCAATCTCACCGGTTTTGCTGAAAACAGAGGATTAAACATATCGAATGGAAGGAAGTAATAGTTTGCAGAAAGTAAACACAAAGCAGTAAACAGTTTGTAGATTGTATGTAAAAGAAAGGACCGGGATCCATAGTTCACTAGAGGTGGCTCTCCTTAAGATAGATAACATGTTGGGTGAACAAATTACAGCGGGGCAATTGACAAACATCGAGAAAGCAATACATGCATATACTAATCATCTTGACTCCTTTGGAACTTGATTGGTCATTACAACATTATACATAGACCGCCATCCAACTGCATCTATGACTAATAATCCACCTTCAGGTTATCATCCGAACCCCCTCCAGTATTAAGTTGCAAGCAACAGATTATTGCTTTATGAATTGCATGTAATGTAAACAATACGATTGTTCTATGAACAAAGGATTGTTGTTTTCTCCCTAGTAGCAACGGCACATCTAGTACCTTAGAGATTTCTATCACTTCCCCAGATTACCAGAGGCATGAACCCACTATTGAGCATAAATACTAACTCCTAGAGTTGCTAGCATCTACTTGGCCAAGATAGCTACTAACAACGGAAAGCATGCAAGATCACAAATAACAAAGACATGACAGAATCAATAATCAATCTGAAATAGCATCTCAATATCCATCGGATCCCCGCAACCACAACATGCAGAATTACAAATAGATGATCTTGATCATGAACAGAGCTCACAAGATCTAGACATGAAAGCACAAAGGAGGAGAACCATCCATCTAGCTACTACATGGACCCGTAGTCCAGAGATGAACTACTCACGCATCACACTGGAGGCTTGCATGATGATGAAGAAGGCCTCTAGGGTGAATTCCCCTCTCTGGCAGGGTGCCGGGAAGAGCTTCAGATCCCTCCCGATCTAGGGATGGAGATGACGGCGGCTACAGACTCTTTCGTGGATTTTTGATCGAGTACTTAGGGTTTTCGTCCCGAGGGCAATATATAGGCGGAAGGAGAGGCCGAGGGGGTGCTGGGGTCGGCCAGACCACCCCTGGCGCGGGCCAGGCCTGGCTGCACGGCCAGGTGGTGTGGCCAGCCCCCAGCTCTTCTCCGTCTCGTATTCTGGCACCAGATGTCTTCCCGAAAAATAGGCACTTTGGCTTTTGTCCCGTCCAATTCCTAGAATATTCATTTTCTGACTTTCCTGGAACCAAAAACAGCAGAAAACAGGCAGCTAGCACTGTGGCTCTTGTTAATAGGTTAGTCCAAGAAATCATATGAAAAGTACTCCAAAGTGTGGACAAAACACAAGAAAGTAGATAAAACCAAGCATGGAACATCAAAAATTATAGATACATTTGCAATGTATCAATGCACGGGCTCTCTAGTTATATAAGCTCATGCTTGGTATCCTCATTTCATCAAGGAAGCTTCATCACTACTTTGAGGCCCACCAAATCACTATAATTACCAAGCGATCGTTAGAGCACATGTTGCACAACCGAGAAGCTACCAGATGGGTGGTAGAGTGGCCATGGAGCTATCCGGCTCTGACTTCCAGTTTGCCCACACCTAGACCATCAAAACTGCGGCCCTGGCCGAGTTCATCGCCGAATGGATCCTGACTCTAGAGGTAGAGGAGGAACATGTACTTTGACGGTTCATACTCCCTCGGTGACTCGGGGGCTGGCGTGCTCCTCGTCTCACGAACAGGAGACCATCTGAAGTTGGTGGTCCAAATGCTCTACCATGCAGAACAGTCGACCAACAACACCGCCAAGTACGAAGGCCTACTCGCTGGCATCCAAATTTCTAAATATTTAGGGAACAAGCGTCTGATTATCCGTGGGGTCTCTCAGCTAGTGGTTAATCAAATCAATAAAGATTGTGACTCCCCTCAAATGGTGCCCTACGTGGAGGAAGTCAGAAAGCTAGAGCAGCACTTTGACGGACTCCAGATGGAGCGCATCCCTCGTAGCTCCAATAATGTTGTCGACGAGCTCTCAAAGATTGCGTCTTCTAGGGGATACGTACCCCCGAAAGTCATGGGGGAGGGGCTGCTAAGGCCCTCCATCAAGATCCCTCGAGATCAAGTCGTCAAGAACCCCCGGGATGAGCCCTCGGCCACACCCATCATATGTGAAGTGATGGTTGCGCAGGTGTGTGCCCCCGGGGTGGATACGTGAGGATTTGGTCAACCAATGAAGGATCACGAGGCGAGCCCTTGGCCACACCGGTCGTATGTGAAGCGATGGGTGTGGAGCTGTGTGCCCCAAGAGAGAACACCATGAGAAGTATAAGACATCGGGGTGAGGCCTCACCCACACCCATCGTATGCGACGCGATGGGTGCGGAGCTGTGTGCCCCCGTCAGCAAAGACACCATAGCCTAAAGAAGACCACGGGGTGAGCCCTCGGCCACACCCATCATATGTGAAGCGATGGGTGCAGAGTTGTGTGCCCTCGGGAACCGAGACACTATAACTCATCGATCCCGCGAAGATTCCCGAGGAGAGCTCTCGGCCACACCCATCGTATGCAGAGTGATGGGTGTGGAGTTGTGTGGCTCCAAGAACAAAGATGTGGAAAGCAAGCAAACATACAAGAAGCCCCGGGGAGATCCCTTGGCCACTTCCCTCGTATGTGAATCGTCGGGTGCGGAGCTATGTGCCTTGGAGAACTAAGACTCGAGAATCCTTCTCGGAAAGAGCGCCAACCTGACGGAGGAGATGCCTAGGCTACCCTAGGCTTCGGACGTACTAAGGTACCTCCAGACCCAGGAGCTCCCTTGCCGAGAAAGTATTCCGACAAGCCAAGATGTATAATTTAATGGACGGAGACCTCTACCGCAAGCGTGAATCTGGCATCTTGCTCTGCTGCATCTCTCAAGAAGAAGGGCTCAAGCTCCTCGCTGAGATCCATGAGGGAGAGTTATCGAGTCACCTCGCCTCCTGGACTTTGGTAGGGAAAGTATTTCATCAAGGTTCTACTAGCCAATGGCACTATCGGACGCCGAATACTTGGTCGGAACCTGCGACGCCTGCTAGTTCCACGCCAAACAAATATGCCAACTAGCTCAAGCTATTCAAACTATACCCCTATCATGGCTATTTTTCGTGTGGGTGCTAGACATTGTGGGACCCCTCCTATGGGCAGTGGGAGGGGCTTATTAGTTGGCATCCCCAAAGTTGTTGGGCGAGTGCATCGTGGGGTCCTACTTACTTGTAATTGCCAGGTTTCACAAACTTGGGCTGCCACTATTGAGAGGGCCTATTTCAAGGCAAACTCATCTCACCCTGACCAAATTCAAACATTCCATCAATTGCCCTGTGAAGTAGATGGTCGGGACCCTCATGTCAATACTCTATCTATGACGTGAGCGCCAATGTGGCAACCACGTAGGAAAAATGAGGAACTAAGGGCCTTGCTGTGTTAACCAAATTCACTCCCTCCTTTCGCATGAACCCTAGCACCGGCGACGACAAAATCCACCCTCCAACTAGAACGGTCCCTTTGGACATTTTCCTTTAGGCACCAAGTTGTTGCACCCACTCACTGATAACAAGCTCCAATGCCACATGTCGTGCCCGTCGTTGCGAGGCTCTAGCCCGCTTCTGCCGCCGGAAGAGCTGAGCAGCACGGAGGATGGCAGATCCTACTACCAAGGAATAAAAAGTTGTACTAACTATAACTGCTAGCTGGCTATTGATAGTAAAGATATAGATCGAACCTAGAATTTTGCTAGCCCAACACTGACAAACAATGCTTATCTTTTGTCCCCAAATTTCTGTCAAGTAGGATCTCCGTGGACCACCCTTACCTAGTTATGATAACCCTCGACGACTACCACTCTAAATTAGAAAATGGGAAGGGAAAGTGGAATCGACTTCATTGTATCACGATGGAAGAAGCGCATGCGCAGATTTGCACTATCCCTGGTATGGTTGCTGCTCTGCGTAAACATGATGAAATAGGGTCAAAGCAGACTGCACAGCTCAGCTTCATAGATGAACAAGGCATCATGGTACCTGTAACGTGTGATAGTCAGCTAACCGGGTTGATGAAAAAGTCTCTTGGGGTTCGCATGTTTATGTTGAATTGTAAAATATTGTATGTGGAAGCTGCTACTACTGGGAGTCACCCTGCTATTCTTGGACAGGGTGGTCCCTCGAACCCCTGCTGCTGGTAAGCAAAAGTCTCTTGGGGTTCGCATGTTTATGCTAAATTGTAATATTTTTGTTTACTCTGTAGATATTAGGTAGTTAGCCGTGCCCTGTTTCTTTGGCAGGAAGTGCAAGGTTAGAAACATGACTGCCGACTTAGTGATTTTGCCACGGAAAGAAAATCAAAACAACTGGATTGATGATGCTAGAAATGATTCAGGTGCTGATTGTCCTTACTTCCCTCGACCCGGAGATGCAGAGTACGTGAAGGTAAGAAAATTGGCACCCAGGAAGAGGAAAAAGGCAGGCAATGAAGAAGCTAGTGGACGTGAAGGCAAGAAAGTTAGCACCCATGCAGGGGAAGAATCTAGAAATGAAGATGCATAATAATGTGTTTAACTTGAACCTATATATGTAGTTCGGTTAAATTCTAGAGCTATGTGAGTGGAACTTGTCGGGCGAAACAATCTACCCCCATTCTTGGAGTAAAATGTACCACGACTTGAGGATTGGAAATGGCTGAGTCACTAGTTGAATCTGAAATTGTGATTGTACCACTACTATCTGAAAAATCGCAGCACCGGCACCGCAATTGCTGAGGGGGATGGGGTCTCCAAGTTCGATGGATGTTAGTGGCACAGAAATAAATTATTTAAGCGCTTCATAAATCTCTGCTTTTGGGATTACACTTATTATAAGGTTCTGAGCTGAAAAACAAGTTCTAAGATGCTACACTCCATGAAGCAGCAACTTATTTCGGCTACTGGATAACGACATGGCAACATGAATAGCAATGGAAATCGATAATGCCTAGATAATGAGGAAATTGTTCCCACTTTATGGCCTAATCTTGAACCCGTCTATCTCACCACCTCCCTACTCCTGCCTCCCCTGCATATGGAAAAGCTCCCGAATCTCTCGCTCCAACGCACTAATAGGGTGTACGTGCTTCCACATTATAAATTGTATATGTGCCATTTTCATGCCGCAGAATGAACATAGATTACGTTTCAACAAAACAACTAAAGTCAGATTACCACCATCATCAGACAAAAGTAAGTAATGAAGGGCTAAGACAGAATAACGGGCGACCAATTTTTTTCTCCCAGGACTCCAAGACCACTAGTTCAGACCACTTGGTCAACAAGTACTATTATTACAATTAAAAAAGTACAGGGCTCTAGCTAAATAGAACTAGTTATCACACATATCCTTGATCTTTCTAATCTTAGCCCGATGCACATCTTCTTGCGAGCGCAAGGATTGAATCATATGTGTCGTGCTTTTAGCATCTTCCTTGTACAACTTCAATTTCTTTGCACTTATCCTCATGAACTTGTCCATACCTGTAGTTGTAGCCTGCTGGACTTTTGCCTAGTGAAGTTCAATCCTTACTTCAATCAGTTCTTGCTCTGCTTTAGCCTTCAGGGCCAACGCCACGTCCCTCTCCTCCTCGACTTTGCTAACCTTGTCTTGCACCGTCCTGGGATCATGGTGAAGCTTGGTTGTGTCACCATGGTCAAATAACTTCATCTCAGCATTCTCAAGAATTGAGCTGACTAAGGCTCCTTTCAACTCAATGGTCATATCCCATAGTTTGTCCAGCGATTTCTACATCGATTTGAGCCACTCTTAATCTACCCATTTGACAACACCATAACTTCTTGTTGGATTCGCAGCATAGAAAACAAAAAAATTCCTACGATGAGAACTATACGCTAAGATCTATCTACTAGATACAAAACAATGGGTGGATATACATCCATGGAGAACTTACCCTCGAAGACAACAGAGTTTTGTTAACAAGTTGGAACTCATGGATGATGTAGTCGTACGCTTGCCGATCTCAAGATCGTGTGGAAGTCCGAGCGCCGCAAATTAGCAGCGCATCCGTCCTCGCACACACGTTCAAGACACCGAACAACCTCCACCTCCTCGCTCCAGCGAATCAGCGGAAGCAGCAACTCCTTCCAGACGCAAGGCCACCGGGAACATGTATATCGCTAATCCGAGACCATGGGGGAATATCTAGAGGGGGAGAGAGATCCTTCATGAGGAGGTGTGATTTGTGAGGGAGGAGAGGGGGGCTTTTATAGGAGAGGGGGGCTACTCCCCTACCATGGCCGGTGGCCAAGGAGGGTGCCCCCACCTCTTCCTCATTCATGTGGTGGAAGCTCCACTCACATCAATTCAAGCTCCACCCAAAATTCCACTCACATGCATTAAATTTCCACCAAATTTAATGCAACTCTCAATTAATAAAACTCTTTTATTTATTTTATCTTAATTTTTTTAATTACTTTAATTAACAAACATTCACATAAAACCCCTTGCAACATTTCAATATCACATGCAGAACCACTTTCTGCAATTTCACCCAAAACAATTCTGTTTTCTATCGAAACAATTCTTGCGCTTTGCAATCCTTTTGTCTAAACCATATGTGCTCCAAAATGGTGTCCGGCAACCCTTAATTGTGTCACCCTACGGTTCGCGAATAATGCAGACATGATTGAGACTCCTCTCAGATCAATAATCAGATTCGAGACCTGGAGATCCATACTGACTCCTGCACATTCAACGATGACTTCTGTGATCGTGAGAACCTTTAACGCTAGTAACTTAATTCCTTTGTCTCATGATATAATACATGTCCGAGATTCGATCATCGGTATCAAAATACCTAGTTTGATCTCGTTACCGACATGCACTCTTTTCTTGTTCCTGTGATATAACATTCTAGTAATCACATCACTTGCTTGCAAGCTATCTTAATGTGATATCACCGAGAGGGCCCAGAGTATATCTATCCATCATCGGGAATGACAAATTCCACTCTTGATCCATGAGCCTCAACATAACACCTTCGTAGCACTGAACCCACCTTTATAGTCACCCTGTTATGGTGTGGCGTTTGATGTTATCAAGATACTCTTTCGGTGTTAGCAATTAACATGATCTCATGGTCTAAGGACTAAGATTACTTCGTATGATGTTATATCAATGTAAACATAATGAATTTGATCGTAATGCTATACTCTGGATGAATGTTCATCACATCATTTCACAAATGTTGTGACCTCGTTATTAACAACATCCAATGTCCATGATCAGGAAACCTTGATCATCTTGTTAATCAACGAGCTAGTCTGGAAGAGAGGCATAACTAGGAACCCTTTTTGTTTATTAAACACACATGTATTGATGTTTCCTATCAATACAATTATATCATGCAAAATAAACAGCTATCATATACAAGGAATACATAATAACAACTTTATTATTCCCTCTTAGGGCATATTTCCTTCAGTCTCCCACTTGCACTAGAGACAATAATCTAGTTTACATAGTGATAAATCTAACGCCCATGGAGTTTTGGTGTTGATCATGTTTTTCCCTAGGGAGAACTTTAGTCAACGGATCTGCTACATTTAGGTCCGTGTGTACTTTACAAATCTTTATATCTCCATCCTTGACATGCTCGCGGATGGAGTGAAACCGGCGCTTAATATGCTTGGAATTCTTGTGAGACCTTGGTTCCTTGGTGTTGGCTATGGCTCCATTGTTGTCACAATAGATCACCATTGGGTCCAATGCACTAGGAACCACACCTAGTTCCGTTATGAACTCTTTCATCCAAACCGCTTTCTACGCCGCTTCTGAAGCAGCAACATATCCTGCCTCTGTCGTTGATCCAGCCACCACATGTTGTTTGGAACTCCTCCAACTAACTATTGCTCCGTTCAAGAGAAATACGTATCCAGATAGAGACTTAGAGTCATCCGGATCAGTGTCAAAACTAGCATCGACATAACACTTAGCGACTAGCTCTTCTTCACCTCCGTATATAAGAAACATATCCTTAGTTCTTCTCAAGTACTTAAGGATATTCTTGACCGCTATCCAGTGTTCTGAACCTGGATCTGATTGGTATCTACTAGTCAAACTAATAACATGTGCCACATCCGGTCTTGTACATAGCATGGCATACATTATAGAGCCTAGGGCTGAGGGATAGGGGGTCTTATCCATTATCTCTCTTTCTTCCACCGTAGCCGGACTTTGAGTCTTATTCAATGTCTTGCCTTGCAACATAGGTAAGAACCCTTTCTTACTTCTGTCCATATTAAACTTCTTTAATATCTTATCAAGGTATGTACTCTGCGATAGCCCAATTAGGCGTCTTGATCTATGTCTATAGATTTTAATGCCTAATATATATAAAGCTTCACCAAGGTCTTTCATTGAAAATTTGCTGTTTACATAACTTTTAACACTATTTAAAAGATCTATATCATTTCCAATCAATAATATGTCATCCACATATAATATCAGAAATGCCACATTGCTCCCACTCACTTTCTTGTAAATACAAGCCTCTCCATAAGTTTGGACAAATCCAAACTCTTTGATCACCTCATCAAAGCGGAGGTTCCAACTCCGGGATGCTTGCTTTAGTCCAAAGATGGATTGCTAAAGTTGCATACCATATCAGCATCCTTAGGATCGACAAAACCCTTAGGTTGTATCATATACAACTCTTCTTTAATATTACCATTGAGGAACGCATTTTTGACATCCATCTGCCATATTTCATAATCGAAATATGCAGCTATTGCTAACATAATCCTAACCGACTTAAGCATCGCTACGGGAGAGAATGTCTCATCGTAGTCAACTCCTTGAATTTGTCGAAACCCATTTGCGACAAGTCGATCTTTATAGATGGTCACATTACCATCAGCATCAGTTTTTCTTTTGAAAATCCATTTATTCTCAACGGCCTTTCGATTGTGAGGTAAGTCCAACAAGGTCCAAACCTGGTTTTCGTACATGGATTCCATCTCAGATTTCATGGCTTCTAGCCATTTGTTGGAATCCGGGCTCATCATCTCTTCTTCGCAGGTTGCAGGGTCATCTATTTCATCAAACATGAAATTCATAACAGGATTGCCGTACAGTTCAGTGGCTGCACGTGTCCTGCTTGACCTGCAAGGTTCGGTAGTGTCCTCTTTCAGAGTTTCATGATCAATATCATTAGCTCTCTCTTCATTAGGTGAAGTCCAACTCCGAAACAACTTCCGGTGTTGTGCTACTCGCCATTTCATGAAGAGGAGGTTCAATAACCTCTTCGAGTTCTACCTTCCGACTACTCACACCTTTCGCGAGAAACTCCTTCTCAAGAAAGGATCCATTCTTGGCAACAAAAACCTTGCCCTCGGATCTGTGATAGAAGGTATACCCAATCGTTTCCTTAGGGTATGCTATGAAGAGGCATTATTCCGCTTTGGGTTCGAGTTTATCCGGCTAAAGTTTCTTCACATAAACATCGCATCCCAAACATTAAGAAATGACAGCTTAGATTTGTCTCCAAACCATAATTCATACGGTGTCGTTTCAACGGATTTAGATGGTGCCCGATTTAAAGTGAATGCAGCGGTTTCCAGTGCATAACCCCAAAATGATAGTGGCAAGTCAGTCAGAGACATCATAGATCGAACCATATCCTGTTGGATCCGCAGCATAGAAAACAAAAAAAATTCTACCATGTGAACTACACGCCAAGATCTATCTACTAGGTACAAAGCAACGGGTGGACATACATCCAACAAGAACTTACCCTCGAAGACAACGAGTTTTGTTAACGAGTAGGAACTCGTGGTTGATGTAGTCGAACACTTGCCGATCTCAAGATCGTGAGGAAGTCCGAGCGCCACAACTCAGCAGCGCATCCGTACTCGCACACACGTTCAAGCCACCGGACAACCTCCACCTCCTCGCTCCAGCGATCCAGCGGAAGCAGCAACTCCTTCCAGACGAAATGCCACTGGGAACATGTATCTCGCTAATCCGAGACCATGGGGGAATAATTCTAGAGGGGGAGAGAGATCCTTCACAAGGAGGTGTGAGGATGAAGGAGGGAATGGGTGGCCTTTTATAGGAGGAGGGGGGTGCCCCCTCTCTCCATGGCCGGCGCATGGGGGGTGACCCCTTACCTCCCCCATTCATGTGGTGGTAACCCCTCCACATTAAAATGCCTCTTCACATTCTCTTTTAAAGTCTCCACTTTAAATGCATTAAATTTCTCCAAATTTAATGCTCTCTCATTTAATAAAACTCTTTTATTAAATTTATTCAGAATTTTGTTAATTACTTTAATTAAAAACATTCACATATAGCCCTTTGCAATATTTCAATATCACATGCAGAACCTCTTTTTGCAATTTCACCCGAAACAATTTCTGGTTTCTATTGAAACAATTCCTGCGCTTTGCAATTCTTTCGTCTGAAACATATGTGCTCCAAAATGGTGTCCGGTAACTCTTAAGTGTGCCACCCTACGGTTCGTGAATAATGCAGACATGATCGAGACCCTTCTCCGATCAATAATCAGCAGCGGGACCTGGAGATCCGTATTGACTCCTACACATTCAACGATGACTTCTGTGATCGTGAGAACCTTTAACGCTTGTAACTAAACCCCTTTGTCTCTCGATATATTACATGTCCGAGATTCGATCATTGGTATCAAAATACCTAGTTTGATCTCGTTACCGACATGCACTCTTTTCTCGTTCCCGTGATATAACATTCTAGTGATCACATCACTTGCTTGCAAGCTATCTTAATGTGATATCACCGAGAGGGCCCAGAGTATATCTATCTGTCATCGGGATTGACAGATTCCACTCTTGATCCATGAGCCTCAACATAACACCTTCGTAGTACTGAACCCATCTTTATAATCACCCTGTTACGGTGTGACGTTTGATGTTATCAAGATACTCTTCCGGTATTAGCAATTAACATGATCTCATGGTCTAAGGATAAAGATTACTTCGTATGATGTTATAGCAATATAAACATAATGACTTGATCGTAATGCTACACTTCGGATGAATGTTCATGACATCATTCCACCAATGGTGTGACCTTGTTATTAACAACATCCAATGTCCATGATCAGGAAAGCTTGATCATCTTGTTAATCAACAAGCTAGTCTATAAGAGAGGCATAACTAGGAACCCTTTTTGTTTATTAAACACACATTTATTGAAGTTTCCTAATCAATACAATTCTAGCATGTAAAATAAACATCTATCATATATAAGGAATATATAATAACAACTTTATTATTGCCTCTCAGGGCATATTTCCTTCAGTCTCCCACTTGCACTAGAGACAATAATCTAGTTCACATAGTGATAAATCTAACACCCATGGAGTTCTGGTGTTGATCATGTTTTTCCCTAGGGAGAACTTTAGTCAACGGATCTGCTACATTTAGGTTCGTGTGTACTTTACAAATCTTTATATCTCCATCCTTGACATGCTCGCGGATGGAGTGAAACCGGCGCTTAATATGCTTGGAATTCTTGTGAGACCTTGGTTCCTTGGCGTTGGCTATGGCTCCATTGTTGTCACAATAGATCACCATTGGGTCCAACGCACTGGCAACCACACCTAGTTCCGTAATGAACTCTTTCATCCAAACCGCCTCCTGTGCCGCTTCTGAAGAAGCAACATATTCCGCCTCCGTCGTTGATCCAGCCACCACAGGTTGTTTGGAACTCCTCCAACTAACTGCTGCTCCGTTCAAGAGAAATACGTATCCGGATTGAGACTTAGAGTCATCCGGATCGGTGTCAAAGCTAGCATCGACATAACACTTAGCAACTAGCTCTTCTTCACCTCCGTATATAAGAAACATATCCTTAGTTCTTCTCAAGTACTTGAGGATGTTCTTTACCACTATCCAGTGTTCCGAACCTGGATCAGATTGGTACCTACTAGTCAAACTAATAGCATGTGCCACATCCGGTCTTGTACATAGCATGGCATACATTATAGAGCCTATGGCTGAGGGATAGGGGGTCTTATCCATTATCTCTCTTTCTTCCACCGTAGCCGGACTTTGAGTCTTATTCAATGTCTTGCCTTGCAACATAGGTAAGAACCCTTTCTTACTTCTGTCCATATTAAACTTCTTTAATATCTTATCAAGGTATGTACTCTGCGATAGCCCAATTAGGCGTCTTGATCTATGTCTATAGATTTTAATGCCTAATATATATAAAGCTTCACCAAGGTCTTTCATTGAAAATTTGCTGTTTACATAACTTTTAACACTATTTAAAAGATCTATATCATTTCCAATCAATAATATGTCATCCACATATAATATCAGAAATGCCACATTGCTCCCACTCACTTTCTTGTAAATACAAGCCTCTCCATAAGTTTGGACAAATCCAAACTCTTTGATCACCTCATCAAAGCGGAGGTTCCAACTCCGGGATGCTTGCTTTAGTCCAAAGATGGATTGCTAAAGTTGCATACCATATCAGCATCCTTAGGATCGACAAAACCCTTAGGTTGTATCATATACAACTCTTCTTTAATATTACCATTGAGGAACGCATTTTTGACATCCATCTGCCATATTTCATAATCGAAATATGCAGCTATTGCTAACATAATCCTAACCGACTTAAGCATCGCTACGGGAGAGAATGTCTCATCGTAGTCAACTCCTTGAATTTGTCGAAACCCATTTGCGACAAGTCGATCTTTATAGATGGTCACATTACCATCAGCATCAGTTTTTCTTTTGAAAATCCATTTATTCTCAACGGCCTTTCGATTGTGAGGTAAGTCCAACAAGGTCCAAACCTGGTTTTCGTACATGGATTCCATCTCGGATTTCATGGCTTCTATCCATTTGTTGGAATCCGGGCTCATCATCTCTTCTTCATAGGTTGCAGGGTCATCTATTTCATCAACCATGAAATTCGTAACTGGATTGCCGTACAGTTCAGGAGCTGCACGTGTCCTGCTTGACCTGCAAGGTTCGGTAGTGTCCTCTTTCAGAGTTTCATGATCAATATCATTAGCTCTCTCTTCATTAGGTGAAGACAACTCCAAAACAACTTCCGGTGTTGTGCTACTCGCCATTTCATGAAGAGGAGGTTCAATAAGCTCTTCGAGTTCTACCTTCCGACTACTTACACCTTTCGCGAGAAACTCCTTTTCAAGAAAGGATCCATTCTTGGCAACAAAAACCTTGCCCTCGGATCTGTGATAGAAGGTATACCCAATCGTTTCCTTAGGGTATGCTATGAAGAGGCATTATTCCGCTTTGGGTTCAAGTTTATCCGGCTAAAGTTTCTTCACATAAACATCGCATCCCCAAACTTTAAGAAATGACAGCTTAGATTTGTCTCCAAACCATAATTCATACGGTATCGTTTCAACGGATTTAGATGGTGCCCGATTTAAAGTGAATGCAGCGGTTTCCAGTGCATAACCCCAAAATGACAGTGGCAAGTCAGTCAGAGATAGCATAGATCGAACCATATCCTGTTGGGTCCGCAACATAGAAAACAAAAAAAATCCTACGGTGTGAACTACAGGCCAAGATCTATCTACTAGGTACAAAGCAACGGATGGACATACATCCAACAAGATCTTACCCTCGAAGACAACGAGTTTTGTTAACGAGTAGGAACTCGTGGTTGATGTAGTCGAACACTTGCTGATCTCAAGATCGTGAGGAAGTCCGAGCGCCCCAACTCAGCAGCGCATCCGTACTCGCACACATGTTCAAGCCACCGGACAACCTCCACCTCCTCGCTCCAGCGATCCAGCGGAAGCAGCAACTCCTTCCAGACGAAATGCCACCGAGAACATGTATCTCGCTAATCCGAGACCATGGGGGAATAATTCTAGAGGGGGAGAGAGATCCTTCACAAGGAGGTGTGAGGATGAAGGAGGGAATGGGTGGCCTTTTATTGGAGGAGGGGAGTGCCCCCTCTCTCCATGGCCGGCGCATGGGGGGTGACCCCTCACCTCCCCCATTCATGTGGTGGTAACCCCTCCACATTAAAATGCCTCTTCACATTCCCTTTTAAAGTCTCCACTTTAAATGCATTAAATTTCTCCAAATTTAATGCTCTCTCATTTAATAAAACTCTTTTATTAAATTTATTCAGAAATTTGTTAATTAATTTAAATAAAAAACATTCACATATATCCTCTTGCAATATCTCAATATTACATGCAGAACCTCTTTCTGCAATTTCACCCGAAACAATTTCCGGTTTCTATTGAAACAATTCCTGCGCCTTGCAATTCTTTCGTCTGAAACATATGTGCTCCAAAATGGTGTCCGGTAACTCTTAAGTGTGCCACCCTACGGTTCGTGAATAATGCAGACATGATCGAGACCCTTCTCCGATCAATAATCAGCAGCGGGACCTGGAGATCCGTATTGACTCCTACACATTCAACGATGACTTCTGTGATCGTGAGAACCTTTAACGCTTGTAACTAAACCCCTTTGTCTCTCGATATATTATATGTACGAGATTCGATCATCGGTATCTCCATACCTAGTTTGATCTCGTTACCGACATGCACTCTTTTCTTGTTCCCGTGATATAACATTCTAGTGATCACATCACTTGCTTGCAAGCTATCTTAATGTGATATCACCGAGAGGGCCCAGAGTATATCTATCTGTCATCGGGATTGATAGATTCCACTCTTGATCCATGCGTCTCAACATAACACCTTCGTAGTACTGAACCCATCTTTATAATCACCCTGTTACGGTGTGACGTTTGATGTTATCAAGATACTCTTCCGGTGTTAGCAATTAACATGATCTCATGGTCTAAGGATAAAGATTACTTCGTATGATGTTATAGCAATATAAACATAATGACTTGATCATAATGCTATACTTCGGATGAATGTTCATCACATCATTCCACCAATGGTGTGACCTTGTTATTAACAACATCCAATGTCCATGATCAGGAAAACTTGATCATCTTGTTAATCAACAAGCTAGTCTATAAGAGAGGCATAACTAGGAACCCTTATTGTTTATTAAACAAACATTTATTGACATATCCTATCAATACAATTATATCATGCAAAATAAACATCTATCATATACAAGGAATACATAATAACAACTTTATTATTCCCTCTTAGGGCATATTTCCTTCAGTCTCCCACTTGCACAAGAGACAATAATCTAGTTTACATACGTATAAATCTAACACCCATGGAGTTCTGGTGTTGATCATGTTTTGCCCTAGGGAGAACTTTAGTCAACAGATCTGCTACATTTAGGTCCATGTGTACTTTACAAATCTTTATATCTCCATCCTTGACATGCTCGCGGATGGAGTGAAACCGGCGCTTAATATGCTTGGAATTCTTGTGAGACCTCGGTTCCTTTCCGCTGGCTATGGCTGCATTGTTGTCACAATAGATCACCATTGGGTCCAACACACTAGGAACCACACCTAGTTCCATAATGAGCTCTTTCATCCAAACCGCCTCCTGCACCACTTCTGAAGCAGCAACATATTCCGCCTCTGTCGTTGATCCAGCCACCACAGGTTGTTTGGAACTCCTCCAACTAACTGTTGCTCTGTTCAAGAGAAATACGTTTCTGGATTGAGACTTAGAGTCATCCAGATCGGTGTCAAAGCTAGCATCGACATAACACTTAGCGACTAGCTCTTCTTCACCTCCGTATATAAGAAACATATCCTTAGTTCTTCTCAAGTACTTGAGGATGTTATTTACCGCTATCCAGTGTTCCGAACCTGGATCAGATTGGTACCTACTAGTCAAACTAATAGCAGGTGCCACATCCGGTCTTGTACATAGCATGGCATACATAATAGAGCCTATGGCCGAGGCATAGGGGATCTTATCCATCATCTCTCTTTCTTCTGCCGTAGCCGGACTTTGAGTCTTACTCAATGTCTTGCCTTGCAACATAGGTAAGAACCCCTTCTTACTTTCGTCCATATTAAACTTCTTAAATATCTTATCAAGGTATGTACTCTACGATAGCCCAATTAGGCGCCTTGATCTATCTCTATAGATTTTAATGCCTAATATATATGACGCTTCACCAAGGTCTTTCATCGAAAATTTGCTGTTTAGATAACTTTTAACACTGTTTAAAAGATCTATATCATTTCCAATCAATAATATGTCATCCACATATAATATTAGAAATGCCACACTGCTCCCACTCACTTTCTTGTAAATACAAGCCTCTCCATAAGTTTGGACAAATCCAAACTCTTTGATCACCTCATCAAAGCGGAGATTCCAACTCCGGGATGCTTGCTTCAGTCCATAGATGGATCGCTGAAGTTTGCATACCTTATTAGCATCCTTAGGATTGACAAAACCCTTAGGTTGTATCATAGACAACTCTTCTTCAATATTACCATTGAGGAACGCAGTTTTGACATCCATCTGCCATATTTCATAATCAAAATATGCAGCAATTGCTAACATAATCCTAACTGACTTAAGCATCGCGACGGGAGAGAATGTCTCATCGTAGTCAACTCCTTGAATTTGTCGAAACCCCTTTGCGACAAGTCGATCCTTATAGATGGTCACATTACCATGAGCATCAGTTTTTCTTTTGAAAATCCATTTATTCTCAACAGCCTTTCGATCGTGAGGTAAGTCCACCAAGTTCCAAACTTGGTTCTCGTATATGGATTCCATCTCGGATTTCATGGCTTCCAGCCATTTGTTGGAATCCGGGCTCATCATCGCTTCTTCATACGTCGTAGGGTCATCCATTTCATCAACCATGAAATTCACAACAGGATTGCCGTATAGTTCAGGAGCTGCACGTGTCCTGCTTGACCTGCGAGGTTCGGTAGTGTCCTATTTTGGAGTTTCATGATAATTATCATTAGCTCTCTCTTCATCAGGTGAAGTCAACTCCGAAACAACTTCCGGTGCTGCACCACTCGCCATTCCATGAAGAGAAGGTTCAATAACCTCTTTGAGTTCTACCTTCCGACTACTCACACCTTTCACGAGAAACTCCTTCTCAAGAAAGGATCCATTCTTGGCAACAAAAACCTTGCCCTCGGATCTATAATAGAAGGTATACCCAATTTTTTCCTTAGGGTATCCTACGAAGACGCATTTTTCTGCTTTGGGTTCGAGTTTATCTGGTTGAAGTTTCTTCACATAAACATCGCATCCCCAAACTTTAAGAAATGACATGTTAGGTTTGTTTCCAAACCATAATTCATACGGTGTCGTTTCAACGGATTTAGATGGTGCTCGATTTAAAGTGAATGCAGATGTTTCCAGTGCATAACCCCAAAATGACAGTGGCAAGTTAGTTAGAGACATCATAGATCAAACCATATCCAATAAGGTACGATTACGATGTTCCGACACACCATTACGTTGTGGTGTTCCGGCGGGCGTGAGTTGTGAAACTATTCCACACTCTTTCATGTGTGTGCTAAACTCGTAACTTAGATACTCTCCTCCACGGTCAGACCGTAGAAATTTGATCTTTCTGTTACGATGATTTTCTACTTCATTCTGAAATTCCTTGAACTTTTCAAAAGTTTCAGACTTGTGTTTCATCAAATAGATATACCTGTATCTACTCAAATCATCCGTGAAAGTAACAAAATAACGATATCCACCTCGCGCTGACACACTCATTGGTCCACACACATCAGTATGTATGATTTCCAATAGATCTGTCGCCCATTCCATTGAACCGGAAAACGGCGTTCTAGTCATCTTGCCCATAAGGCATGGCTCACATGTATCAAATGATTCAAAATCGAGTGATTCCAAAAGTCCATCAGAATGGAGTTTCTTCATGCGTTTAACGCCAATATGACCTAGACAGCAGTGCCACATATATGTAGACATATCATCGTCAAGTTTAATCTTTTTAGCATTAACATTATGAATTTGTGTAATATTACTATCGAGATCTATCAGAAATAAACCATTCAACATAGGTGCATGACCATAAAAGATATCATTCTTATAAATCGAACAACCATTGTTTTCAGATTTAAAGGAATGACCACTTTGCATCAAACACGATCCAGATACAATGTTCATGCTCAGTGCAGGCACTAAATAAAAATTATTTAGGTTTATAACTAATCCCGATGGCAAATGGAGAGGTAGCGTCCCAACGGCGATCACATCAACTTTTGATCCATTGCCGACCCGCATCCTGACCTCATCCCTTACTAGTTGTCGCTTGTTCCGTAGCCCCTGAACCGAGTTACATATATTAGCAACCGATCCCGTATCAAATACCCAGGTGCTACTGCGAGTACTAGTCAAGTACACATCAATAACATGTATATCACATATACTTTTGTTTGCCTTGCCGGACTTCTTGTCCGCCAAATACTTGGGGCAGTTGCGCTTCCAATGGCCAGTCCCCTTACAAGAGTAGCACTCGGTGTCAGACTTAGGGCCAGCTCGGGGTATCCTTTCAGGCGTGGCATCAGACTTGCCACCCTTCTTTCCCTTGTGCTTGCCTTTCTTGTCTTTCTTGAAACCGGTGGTCCTATTGATCATCAACACTTGATGTTCTTTCCTAATCTCCACTTCTGCAGTCTTAAGTATTGACAGAAGCTCGAGAAGAGACTTCTTGATGCCCTGCATATTATAGTTTATCACGAAGCTCTTGTAGCTAGGTGGCAGATATTGGAGAACACGATGTATGCCTAAGTCAATGGGAATCGTTATTCCCAAAGACACAAGCTTATCGGCGTACCCAGACATTTTGAGTACGTGCTCACTAACGGAGTTGTTTTCCTCCATCATGCAGCTAAAGAACTTTTCTGTAGCATTATAACTCTCTACGGCAGCATGGGTATCGAAAATCATTTTCAACTCTCCCATGGTATCAAAGGCATTGCCATTTTCGAAACGCTTTCGAAGTTCTGGCTCTAGCCCATACAGTATGCCACAATGAACTAAATTGTGGTCCTCCTGACGAGTCACATAGATATTCTTTTCCTCGTCAGGGGCATCAGGAGCTGGTGGGGGTCCTAGCGGCGCATCTAGCACATATTGCTTTTGTGCAGCAGTGAGGAGAATCCTCAAATTCATAGCCCAGTTGGTGAATTTTCTACCATTCGCAGCAAGTTTCTCTTTCTCCATGAACACATTGAAATTAAAAGCAGGTGGTGCCATCTACAACAGAATTTATAAAGTTTATTTAGACTAAGTTTATGATAGATTGAGTTCAACTAATCCAAATTACTAATGAACTCCCACTCAAAAACGACATCCCTCGTGTCCTTTTGGTGATTACATGAACCAAATCCACTACACCAAGTCCGATCATCACGTGAGTTGATGTAGCTTCAAAGGCGAGCATCTATATGGGCATCATATCAACTATATGACTCATGATTAACCTTTCGGTCCGTGTTCCGAGGCCATGTCTGTACATGCTAGGCTCGCCAAGTAAGAACCTTAGTATTCGCATGTGTAAAATTGTCTTACACCCGTTCCTATGAAAGTGTAGATTCGAGTACACCCAATCATCACGTGATGTCTCGAAACACGATCCATAGAACGTTGCATACTTAAGGAAGAACACATTTTTATCTTGATATCTAAATGAGGGATCATCTTATAATACTACCAAAAGCGCCAAACTAGCAGTATAAGATACAAACATCTAATGTGTAAAGTGAGATGATATGGTCCATGCATTTGATCCCTATCATTTGCATCGTGGTATGATCTCTATCATTCCTTTGTGTGTAAGGCCAAGGTCTATGGAACTTACATGTTGAGTGTGTTGTAAGAGTATCTATTATACATCTACTTACAACAATACCATATCAATACACTAGCCCAGCAACGATCTAAACTAGACGCCTCTAATTTATCAATTGCAAGTTTTACGTGGCTTAGGGCTTTCGGAGATAGAACCGTTCTCACCTACGAACATGAACCACAACGAGGATAACTAAGTTATTAGCAACTCGTTGTAAATCAGATATTGACTATAGTAGGAGAGACATGCACCCGCCAGCCACTTATGCAAAACAAGTTGCATGTCAGTCGTGGAACCGGTCTCATGTACGATGACATGTAAGGTTGGTCCGGGTCGCTTCATCCCACTATGCCACCAATATCCAAAATACATAGAAGATGCAATAACATGATCATCATCGCCCACATATAAACATATGTGTACTACCCGTGCAAAGCACCTACGCATAGATCAGGCCCTGATACCACTGTTGGGTTTGCAGCATAGAAAACAAAAAAATTCCTACGATAAGAACTATACACCAAGATCTATCTACTAGATACAGAGCAATGGGTGGATATACATCTATGGAGAACTTACCCTCGAAGACAACAGAGTTTTGTTAATGAGTTGGAACTCGTGGATGATGTAGTCGTACGCTTGCCGATCTCAAGATCGTGTGGAAGTCCGAGCGCCACAAATTAGCAGCGCATCCGTCCTCGCACACACGTTCAAGACACCGAACAACCTCCACCTCCTCGCTCCAGCGAATCAGCGGAAGCAGCAACTCCTTCCAGACGCAAGGCCACCGGGAACATGTATATCGCTAATCCGAGACCATGGGGGAATATCTAGAGGGGGAGAGAGATCCTTCATGAGGAGGTGTGCTTTGTGAGGGAGGAGAGGGGGGCTTTTATAGGAGAGGGGGGCTACTCCCCTACCATGGCCGGTGGCCAAGGAGGGTGCCCCCACCTCTTCCTCATTCATGTGGTGGAAGCTCCACTCACATCAATTCAAGCTCCACCCAAAATTCCACTCACATGCATTAAATTTCCCCCAAATTTAATGCAACTCTCAATTAATAAAACTCTTTTATTTATTTTATACAGAATTTTGTTAATTACTTTAATTAACAAACATTCACATAAAACCCCTTGCAACATTTCAATATCACATGCAGAACCACTTTCTGCAATTCCACCCGAAACAATTCTGGTTTCTATCGAAACAATTCCTGCGCTTTGCAATCCTTTCGTCTGAAACATATGTGCTCCAAAATGGTGTCCGACAACCCTTAAGTGTGTCACCCCACGGTTTGCAAATAATGCAGACATGATTGAGACTCCTCTCAGATCAATAATCAGAAGCGAGACCTGGAGATCCATACTGACTCCTGCACATTCAACGATCACTACAAGGAATGTGCTAACTGGTGACCCCAAATATTGGTCATAGAAAGGTCATAGTAATCCATTTATGACCTTTCTATGACCAAAAACAGTAGGTCACATACCGAGGGTCACTATAGACAGCTAACGACCTTTTTCTTTAATTGGTCATGGGCAGTTATGACCAAAATAGATGGTCGTGGAACCTATGAACAAAAAAATGGTCATGGGCTATCTTCCATGTCCACGTAAGATCCTACATGGCCGATCCTACGTGGCAAATCCATGACCAAATCAGATGGTCGTTGATCAAATTCAGCCCGTTCTAGTTAGGTGCTTTACATGGGACAAGCCCAGCAATTTCAGCTTTTTGGTTTCTAATCCCTAGCTTTTATTGTCCATTTATTTCGTGGTCCAAGCCCAAAACTTCAGCCCATATAATTTTGTCTATGCAATTTTCTTCGGCCCAACATTTTCATTTTTGCAATTTTAATTTATCATAGGTCCCACATGTCAAAAGATTGGTCCCACATGTCAGTGATAGTTTCCTACTAGTCCTAGTCCCACATGTCAAGTATACGCTCCACACAAATCCAACTCATTAGTTTTCCATTTATGCAATAACCAGTAATTTGATGCAAACAGAGCAACTCAGAATATTTCATATAATAGCAAACAAGGAAATCAAAATACAATTAAAATTTACAAAATATGTTCTGTTGCTGCTAGAGCAACGCCCCTTCTGATCGTGATCCAACTAGCTCGCTCGTGATCCTATCTCGCCTGTTTGTGATCCCAGCTAGCTAGCTCATCAACCACTTGCCCTGCACTACGTAGCCGCCAATGGTCTCCCTAGCACAGGGTCGCTTCCCCTCTATTTGACGCGCAGCAACTCCTCGTGCTCCTCCGCAGAATCACCAGAGGTTGCAACTCTTGGCAGCACGGGAGAAAGATGCGCAACTCAAAACGGAAGCAGGAGAGGTGGAGGCTGTAGCTAGAATGGAGAAGCCGGATACTATCTCGGGCTAGCAGCAACTGTGATATCTGCAGAGACAACGAGTGGCAAATATCAGACTGAGGCAGAGACAACTACAACTTCAAGAAATAGCAGATCATGGAGGTCGAGGCAGAAATACCATTTAGTTTTGGCGTCCTTCTCCTTGTAGCCAAGGGGTCCAAGCTAGGCCTTGGCACACATCTTGTATATTTGTTCAGAGGAAAACATGATCAGGGAAAAGGTTGATTGCTTCGAATCATGTTCAGGCCCTACCCAGCAATCATCTACAGCAAAAACACGCTTCAGTGTTCCTTATCCACTCACAATAAATCAATTTTATATTCACGGATACAAAAGCAGAGCATATAGAAATACTAAGTAATTAAGAAAGGATATGCTAGGGCACCAAGATTGATAAAGAAGGGCATATGGGAGTGTAGCAGCAACGCACCAAGATTGACGTATGTGTACCCGGTAGCTGCAAGCCCGGTGGAAACAAGCGCATCAACTGCAAGATCAGACAGATAGACAGATAGACAGAGGAATTAACGAACAAGAGAACAAAACAAACAAGAGTTTATTACTGTAATATATATTGAGATTAAAGAACAGTTAAACATCTCCAGGGACTAAGAGGCAGTAAGTGAACAGAGCAAAGGGAGTAGCAGTTAGTAGTACCGGTCTCCTTGATGACAACCTCGCCATTGACGTCGCACGCAAAGTGATTCTAGCTGTTCCATCTGTGAATCAACAGGACATAGAGAGATTAGCCGATTAGAACATGGGATTTAAGGATTAAGCTAAGTTGCACCGCAATTAAAGCAGCAGCGGGTTACCCCATGGGTGGAGTCGAGACGAGGCCATTGGCCAGCATGCTCCTCTAGTGCGCCTCTCCCACAGGCACCACCCTGCACTCCCCCACGGAGGCGGTGAAGCCAGCAGCAGTAGCACCAGCAATCAGAAGACATCCAACATTACCTGTCCAAGAAATCAGAATTCGTGTTACATCATTGATGCATCAACTGGGTTCTATTGGCAAGAACCAACACTATCAGTTAACATATATATCCAAGAAATACACTAACAGGAATCAAGCAACTGTGTTTGGACGACTCACCAACACACTAAACAACAACCGCAAGAAACAACAAGTAGTAACATAAAGAGCTTGTAAAAAGAATCAGCTTGTATCCAGCGTGGCAACGGCATTGAAGGCGTGCCTTGCACTTACAATCCTTGATCCTAGTGAAGTAAAACAAAAGCATCAATGAGTTTGCAAAAACTTCAGAAATAAACAATGGATCAGTATCACTAAGTAGATAAGTGAACAACCATTAAGTAGATAAGTCAACAACCATTAAGTATACCAAGATTCAGGTGAACTAGATCAATCTACACATAATTTGTAGTAAGAGAAACACAACCGCATATCGTTTCATAGAATTGGGAGCAAACACGAGCTATATTCAGCAAACAAAGAGTGCAATCAGATATATGGAATTTCTACTTGTCAGTTCTACAGAACAACAAACACAAGAATTTATGTTCACTACTTAATTATGGTGGAACAGAAAACACAGGTTTAGAGCAGCAATTTGCATGGAGAATATTCTTTTCAGGGATCAGTTTACTTTTAATCGAACCCCTTTGCTTGAGTATATCAAAAGGATGCAACTACAGATGCACTGGCCAAGTGTATGTCTTCTATAAGATCATTCTCTTATGTTGCTATTTGCGGAGAACCTCATGTGTTCACTTAAATTTTTGAATGATCTTCCAAACCATGATATGCTTTTGTTAAAAAAGTAGATTTGGCTCCTTGCTTTCTTAAAATAAGGAAAAGTAGATACATCACGGATAATTGTGGATATTAGATACTGAATGAATAGAGTCTACTACAATACTAGCTTTGGTTGTTCAGTACTGAATGAAAAGATTTATCAGCATTAAGCATCAAACAGACTCTACTAAATCAAATATGATTTCACATCATCAGAACACACCTAATGGTAGCCAAGAAATGCTTACACGCCACCTCAAAAGTACAATGTCACCTTCGATATGAAGATCGACAGTGGTCGGCAGGCATGGGCACGCCTGTGGCCCCGCCTCCAGACGACCCGCATCTCAACCTCCACCCCTTCCCGTCCTTGTCCGTCTTCAGATCGACAGAGATGATGTCATGGGACAGGGGCAGCGCGACCATGAGTTGGGACTGGAGCCGCAAAACCACCTGGTCCTCATCTATGTTGATGGACCAGTTGACCTTGATGCAGCAGCTGAGGTCGTTGTTTGTTGTGGTGGTGGGCGAGAGGATGCAATACAAGCCGCGGCGGTGGGGGACTGCGGAGGCGGGGGCGAAGAGGGGTCGAGGGTGAGATGGAAGATCTCGGAGTTGCACCTCCAGATCAGGCTACAGGATGATAGGGCAGGCACCACCACAATTACTGGAAGCGCAAGGGTTCGGATTAGGAGGGTGCCTTTCCGGTCTGGGGCTCATGGCGTGCACGGCGGTTTTCAGTGCTGGGCGGTGCAGAGGGTGGCGGGTGAGGGTAGGTAGGGTGGTGGTGGTGGCTCTATGGGAAGATGGTGAATCAGTGAGAGGAAGATGGGTGAATCGGCAAGAGGAAGATGCCCTGGGGAATCCCGGTGACCTCTCATGGCTGAGGAGGATGCGGCGGCGTGGGAGGCATAGGATCTAGCAGCGGTTGGGATCTGTGGCATGGGAGGCATAGGATCTGGCGGCGGCAGCGTGGGAGGAGACGGAGTCCGGGACGACACGGCCTGGCGGCACGGGGATGAGATGGGGACGAGGTGGGTTGCGCAACTGCTAGGGTTGGAGAGTGGATCGAGGGACAAAGTCGTCTGCGCATGTGAAGTCCGCTGCTTCTGCATGCATGAGTCCTCTCCCCTTTCGCTGAATTGAAGGGCGTTGGATAGATGGGCCACGAAGGATCTGATTGGCTAGAGACCGATATGCTGCCAAAAACAGGTGTTTTGTCAAGCAGCGACCAAATAAAAGTTTCAAAATAAGGTAAATCCTTCGTGTGGTGTCACATTATGTGACATAGTTGTAAGAAAAAATACCAAACTTGGTATATTGGTTGTATCTTGAAAAAACCTTCACACAAATGACCTATCTTGTTCGAGGTTTCATGGCTTTCAAATCAAACGACCAATGTTATGGTCAGAATCGCGACATAGTTTGAGATAATGTGCCCATATTGTGCATGCATGTGCATCTTTGGACGGCGAACAATGTTGTAGGAGGAAGCTTTCCTTTTCATCGCATGGAAAAACCATTTTCTATTTTCTATGTGCCAAAATCGGGGCGTTTTGTGAAGCAACACCAAATGTTCAATTCAAAAATTCCACCACCCCCTTTTCAAAAATACTAGACCACCTTACACCAACGATGTCCCAACCGGGGATTTTAAAACCTTTTCGCCCACTCCTAGTGAAAAAGACAAATGTCTGCCGAATCGGTAGGAACTGGCTCCGGTTTGAACTACAGGTACATGGTCTAATGCTCATGATTTTTGAAAAAATCATTTTTAGACTCACAATATGATGTTTCTTTAGAGATCCAGTGCAAGTTTTAGCGAGGCTCATCCCCTATCTTCATGCCCGCCATTTTACCATAGTTTGAAACGGAAAAATTTGGAAACGGGCATGAAAAATTCAAAAATGGTCCGAACAAGGTAAATCCTTCGCGTGGTGTCATATTAGATGACATAGTTACAAGGAAAAATACCAAATTTGGTATATTGACTACATCTCGAAAAAACCTTCACAGAAATGACCTATCATGTTCGAGGTTTAATAGCTTTCAGGCCAAACGACCAATGTTATGGCAAGAATCGCGACATAGTTTGTGATAATGTGCCCATATTGTGCATGCATGTGCATATTGGGACAGAGAACAATATTGTGGGAGGAAGTTTTCCTTTTCGTCGCACGGAAAAACCATTTTCTATTTTCTAAGTGCCAAAATTGGGGCGTTTTGTGAAGAACCACCAAATGTTCAATTCAAAAATGCTACCACCCCATTTTTCAAAAATACTAGATCACCTTACACGAATGATGTCCCAACCGGGGAGTTTAAAACCTTTTCATCCACCCCTGGTGAAAAAAGACAAATATTTGCCGAATCGGTAGGAACTGGCTCCGGTTTGAACTACAGGTACATGGTATAATGCTCATGATTTTTTGAAAAAATCATTTTTAGACTCACAATATGATGTTTCTTCAGAGATCCAGTGCAAGTTTTAGCGAGGCTCATCCCCTATCTTCATGCCCGCCGTTTTACCATAGTTTGAAACGGAAAAATTTGGAAACGGGCATGCAAAATTCAAAAATGGTCCGAACAAGGTAAATCCTCCGCGTGGTGTCATATTATGTGACATAGTTGCAAGGAAAAATACCAAATTTGGTATATTGACTACATCTCAAAAAAACCTTCACAGAAATGACCTATCATGTTCGAGGTTTTATGGCTTTCAGGCCAAACGACCAATGTTATGACCAGAATCGCGACATAGTTTGTGATAATGTGCCCATATTGTGCATGCATATGCATCTTGGGACGGCGAACAATGTTGCAGGAGGAAGTTTTCCTTTTCGTCGCACGGAAAAACCATTTTCTATTTTCTAAGTTGCAAAATCGGGGCGTTTTGTGAAGCAACACCAAATGTTCAATTCAAAAATGCTACCACCCCATTTTTAAAAAATACTAGATCACCTTACACGAATGATGTCCCAACCGGGGAGTTTAAAACCTTTTCATCCACTCCTGGTGAAAAAAGACAAATATCTGCCGAATCGGTAGGAACTGGCTACGGTTTGAACTACAGGTACATGGTCTAATGCTCATGATTTTTTTTAAAAATCATTTTTAGACTCACAATATGATGTTTCTTCAGATATCTAGTGCAAGTTTTAGCGAGGCTCATCCCCTATCTTCATGCCCGTCGTTTTACCATAGTTTGAAACGGGAAATTTTGGAAACGGGCATGAAAAATTCCAAAATGGTCCGAACAAGGTAAATCCTTCGCGTGGTGTCATATTATGTGACATAGTTGCAAGGAAAAATACCAAATTTGGTATATTGACTGCATCTCGAAAAAACCTTCGCAGAAATGACCTATCATGTTCGAGGTTCCATGGCTTTCAAGCAAAACGACCAATGTTATGGCCAGTATCACGACATAGTTTGTGATAATGTGTCCATATTGTGCATGCATGTGCATCTTGGGACGGCGAAAAATGTTGCAGGAGGAATTTTTCCTTTTCGTCGCACGGAAAAACCATTTTCTATTTTCTAAGTGCCAAAATCGAGGTGTTTTGTGAAGCAACACCAAATGTTCAATTCAAAAATGCTATCACCCCATTTTTCAAAAATACTATATCACCTTACACGAATGATGTCCCAACCGGGGAGTTTAAAACCTTTTCATCCACCCCTGGTGAAAAAAGACAAATATCTGCCGAATCGGTAGGAAGTGGGTCCGGTTTGAACTACAGGTACATTATCTAATGCTCATGATTTTTTGAAAAAATCTTTTGTAGACTCACAATATGTTGTTTTGTCAGAGATCCAGTGCAAGTTTAGTGAGGCTCATACCTTAGCTAAGAACATTCATGCCCACTGTTTTGACTATATTTTCAAACGGGCATAAGAAATTCAAAAATAGTCCAAACAAGGTGAATCCTCCGAGTGGTTTCATGTTATGTGATATAGTTACAAGAAAAAATACCAAACTTGGTATATTTATTGCATCTCTAAAAAACCTACACATAAATGACCTATCTTGTTCGAGGTTTCACGGCTTTTAGATCAAACGACCAATGTTATGGTCAGAATTATGGCATAGTTTATGATAACATGCCCATATTGTGCACGCATGTGCATCTTGAGATGGCAAACAATGTTGCATCATGATGTTTTCCTTTTCGTCGTACAAAAAATGCATTTTCCATTTCTCTGAATGCCAAAAACGGAGCGTTTTGTGAAGCAACCACCAAAGTTCTAATTCAAAATGGTACAACCCTATTTTTAAAAAATACTAGACCACCTAACATGGATAATGTCCCACATGGGATATCTGAAACCTTTCCGTCCACCTCTGGTGAAAAAGACAAATTCATGTCGAATCGGTAGGAAGTGGGCCCGATTTGAACTACATGTACATGATCTAATGCTCATGATTTTTTGTAAAAAATATTTTTAGACTCACAATATGATATTTATTTAGATATCCATAGAAAATTTGTAAGGCTCAACGAAAAATACAATTTCAAACACTATTGTCAAAATCATGCTTCAAAGCGCTCTATTTACACCTATTAAGGTTTTATATGATTTTTTTATATTTTCATGAAAATTAAAAGAGTTCCATAATATCCTATAAATATTCTCCAAAATTTTGTAAGTTCTCTGAATTTTGTTTGACTCAATTTGTAGTTATGAATAAAACGATACAAAAGTATTTAGAAAAGAATAAATAGAAAAAAAGGGAGGCGCCTGGCCGTGCTAGCCCGCCAGCCAGACGGCCTAGCCCAGCAAGCCGAACAGCCCAAGAGCCTCAAGTCATTCGGCTGCCTCCTCTCGAGGCCTAAGCCCACTAGGAAACCAACATTATTCAACTTAGACCTCCCCTGTGCTTATATTTCACGAATCGTCGAGTGGTGTAGTGGCTACCACGGGTAGGAATGAACCATCGAGGCAGGGCGCGAGTTCGAGTCCCGTGGCAGCATTTTTTTGGGATTAATTTCCATGAGCTAGGCGTGCCTGCTGTTTACGGTGGTCTATCCTTATAGGACATGTGTGCTTATAATACATGAATTGTCGAGTGGTGTAGTGGTTACAAGTAGGAAGTAAGGAACGATATATGGCAGGGCGTGGGCTCGAGTCCCATGGTAGCTTTCTTTTTTATTAATTCCCGACGAGTTGTTCTGGCACGGGACCTTCGTGTGAGTCCAACATGACACATTGATATGATAGGTAGGCAAAAAATTGACACGTGGAATGACATGTAGGCGAAATCGGTTAGTTGGCAGTCCGCTTGTTTTAACGAATATATGTATTAGCACTAACGACCATTTAAATTGGTCGTAGTCGTCTAAAATTATGGTCATAGACCAGGGTTGTCTATATTATGACATATTGGTATAATCAAGTTATGACTTTACTATCAAAAAAGGTCATTGTTTTTCAAGGTTTGAACCCTCCTAAATGTCCTACGACCATCTTGTTCGCAATGGCCATAGTTCTATGACCAAAAAATCCATGGTCGTTAAGAAAAGGTCATTAGTTGACACATTTCTTGTAGTGGATGACTTTTGTGATCGTGAGAACCTTTAACTCTAGTAACTTAATCCCTTTGTCTCATGATATAATACATGTCCGAGATTCAATCATCGGTATCCAAATACCTAGTTTGATCTCGTTACTGATATGCACTCTTTTCTCGTTCCCGTGATATAACATTCTAGTGATCACATCACTTGCTTGCAAGCTGTCTTAATGTGATATCACCGAGAGGGCCCAGAGTATATCTATCCGTCATCGGGATTGACAAATTCCACTCTTGATCCATGAGATTCAACATAACACCTTCGTAGCACTCAACCCACCTTTATAGTCACCCTGTTACGGTGTGACGTTTGATGTTATCAAGATACTTTTTCGGTGTTAGCAATTAACATGATCTCATGGTCTAAGGACTAAGATTACTTCGTATGATGTTATAGCAATGTAAACATAATTACTTTGATCGTAATGCTATACTTCGGATGAATGTTCATCACATCATTCCACAAATGTTGCGACCTCGTTATTAACAACATCCAATGTCCATGATCAGGAAACCTTGATCATCTTGTTAATCAACGAGCTAGTCTGGAAGAGAGGCATAACTAGGAACCTTTTTTGTTTATTAAACACACATGTATTGACATTTCCTATCAATACAATTACAGCATGCAAAATAAACATCTATCATATACAAGGAATACATAATAACAACTTTATTATTGCCTCTTAGGGCATATTTCCTTCACTTCTATGTGGCAACATTGCACCTTGTTCTTGAGACCCTAAAAACCTCCTGCCTGCATTACGTCCTTCGAACGTTACAAATTTAGTGGGCAAATCTCCATGTTTACATTGTGGAGGACTGTCTCCCTCCACTAAACCGTGATAATCAGAATCATACAGCAACTAGTTGGCCTAACACATCATACATGCATGAGTAATCAGAGTAGATCTAACTCAAAATAAATAAATGTCCATAGATGTTAGAGATGAGACGACTCACAACAAAATCACCGTCGTTGTTATCTCGACGCGTTTCCTCACCGTCTCCCTGTGAACCCATGGTGGAAGGAGGGTGGGGACTGGGGTGGCTGCTGGAGATATCGATGTAGGCACCCTCGGCTTGCGGCTACAGCAGGATGGAAAAGAAGTGGGGATAGTGGCTTCGAGGGGAAGGAAGAGAAGTAAAGGGGACGGGACACTAGCAGGTGGGCACATGGAACACGTGACACTAGCAAGTGGGAGCACATGGTATTGCCAGTTTGTCTAGATCAAGCGGATAGTAAGCGTGGCCAATCATGTCATAGAACAACCTACTCGTAGATCGCTCTTACGAAGAACCATCCCGATCATCCAAGTGCCCCGATCGAATGTTCTGTAACAATCGGGATGCGGAACAAGTGTCTTGGTGCGGGCCTTCTAGAAGAATCGATCTAACGGCCACCATTCAGCACTAAGGTTATGATCAAACCATGCATGCGTTCTTTTCCAAACCACCCTGATCCACATAACCACACACACTCAAGTGGGTGTGGTGATGCAACTTCTGTCACACTGGTGCTCCATTGCATGTGGCAGTTGTCGTCCAACATGTTCCTAGGATTTCTTACAATGGTTTGGCACATATTGGAGTGTCATTTCATGTGTTATTTTCCAAACCACAATGTTCCACATGATCACACACACTCAAGTGGGTCTGGTGGTGCAACCTCTATCACACTCCTGCTCCATTCCATGTGGCAGTTACATCCCAACATGTTCCTAGGCTTTTTGGCCATGGTTTGACACATGGAGTGTCATTGCATGTCTTCTTTTCCAAACCACATGGATCCACATACCCACACACACTCAAGTGGGTGTGGTGATGCAACCTCTATCACACTGGTTCTCCATTGCATGTGACAATTGCATTCCAACATGTTCCTAGGCTTTCTGAATATGGTTTGACAGATATTGGAGTGTCATTGCACGTGTTCTTTTCCAAACCACATTTATCCACATGACCACACACACTCAAGTGGGTATGGTGATGCAACCTCTGTCACACTGGTTCTCCATTGCATGTGACAGTTGCATTTAAACATGTTCCTAGGCTTTCTGACCATGGTTTGACAGATATTGGAGTGTCATTGCACGTGTTCTTTTCCAAACCACATTGATCCACATGACCACACACACTCAAGTGGGTGTGGTGATGCCACCTCCGTCACACCGGTGCTCCATTGCATGTGGCAGTTGCATTCCAACATGTTCCTGGTCTTTCAGACCATGGTTTGACAGATATTGGAGTGTCATTGAATGTGTTATTTTCCAAACCACATTGATCCACATGACCACACACACTCAAGTGGGTGTGGTGATGCAACTTCTGTCACGCTGATGCTCAATTGCATGTGGCAATTGCATTCCAACATGTTCCTAGCCTTTCTTACGATGGTTCATATATTGGAGTGTCAATGCATGTGTTATTTTCCAAACCACATTGATCCACATGACCACACATACTCAAGTCGGTGTCGTGATACAACATCTTTCATAGTAATGCTCCATTGCATGTGGCAGTTTCAACCCAACATGTTCCTGGGCTTTCTGACCATGGTTTGACACATATTGGAGTGTCATTGCCTGTGTTCTTTTCCAAACCACAATGATCCACATGACCACCCACACTCAAGTGGGTGTGGTGATGGAACCTCTTTCACACTGGTGCTCCATTGCATGTGGTAGTTGCATTCCAACATGTTCTGAGGCTTTCTGACCATGGTTTGACACATATTGGAGTGTCATTGCATGTGTTCTTTTCCAAACCACAATGATCCACATAACCACACATACTCAAGTGGGTGTGGTGATGCCACCTCTATCACACCGGTAATCCATTGCATGTGGCTGTTGCATTCTAACATGTTCTTGGTCTTTCTGACCATATTTTGACAGATATTGGAGTGTCATTGAATGTGTTCTTTTCCAAACCACATTGATCCACATGACCACACACACTCAAGTGGGTGTGGTGATGCAACTTTTGTCACGCTGATGCTCAATTGCATGTGGTAGTTGCATTCCAACATGTTCTTAGCCTTTCTTACGATGGTTCATATATTGGAGTGTCAATTCATCTGTTGTTTTCCAAACCACATTGATCCACATGACCATACATACTCAAGTGGGTGTGGTGATGCAACATCTTTCACAGTGATGCTCCATTGGATGTGGCAGTTTCAACCCAAATTGTTCATGGGCTTTCTGACCATGGTTGGAGACATATTGGAGTGTCATTGCATGTGTTCTTTTGGAAACCACATTGATCCACATAACCACACACACTCAAGTGGGTGTGGTGATGCAACCTATATCACAGTTGCTCTCCATTGCATGTGACAGTTGCATTTCAACATGTTCATGGGCTTTCGGACCATGGTTTGACAGATATTGGAGTGTCATTGCACGTGTTCTTTTCCAAACCACATTGATCCACATGACCACACACACTCAAGTGGGTCTGGTGATGCGAACTCTATCACACTGGTGCTGAATTGCATGTGGCAGTTGCATTCCAAGATGTTCTTAGGCTTTCTTACGATGTTTTGACACATACTGGAGTGTTAATGCATATGTTATTTTCCAAACAACATTGATCGACATGACCACACATACTCAAGTGGGTTTGGTGATGCAACATCTTTCAGAATGGTGCTCCATTGCATGTGGCAGTGATGGCTCAATGCACGGCGCCCAGAAAAATGCTTGATGGCGGTGTTGATGTAGAGCTTGTTGGGAACCCCAAGAGGAAGGTATGATGAGCACAACAACAAGTTTCCCTCAGTTATGAAACCAAGGTTTAATCGAACCAGTAGGATCAAGGAAACACCCCAAAGGTGTTACTAGCTGAGCTTTGGCAGGGCGCACTACCGGTGCTAGTAGCAACGTGGAGACCTGCACAACACAACCACAGAACTTTGTCCCCAACTTGCGATGAGGTTGTCAATCTCACCGTGTTTTGCGGAAAACAAACGATTAAACGTATCGAATGGAAAGAAGTAAAAGTTTGCAGAAAGTAAACACAAAGCAGTAAAAGATTGTAGATTGTATGTAAAGAAAAGGACTGGGATCCATAGTTCACTAGAGGTGGCTCTCCTTAAGATAGATAACATGCTGGGTGAACAAATAACAGCGGGGCAATTGACAAACACCGAGAAAGCAATACATGCATATACTAATCATCTTGACTCCTTTAAGACTTGATTGGGCATTACAACATAATACATAGACCGCCATCCAACTACATCTATGACTAATAATCCACCTTCAGGCTATCATCTGAACCCCCTCCAGTATTAAGTTGCAAGCAACAGATTATTGCTTTACGAACTGCGTGTAAAGTAAACAATACGATTGTTCTATGAACAAAGGATTGTTGTTTTCTCCCTAGTAGCAACAGCACATCTAGTACCTTAGAGATTTCTGTCACTTCCCCAGATTACCAGAGGCATGAACCCACTATCGAGCATAAATACTAACTCTTGGAGTTGCTAGCATCTACTTGGCCAAGATAGCTACTAACAGCGGAAAGCATGCAAGATCACAAATAACAAAGACATGATAGAATCAATAATCAATCTGAAATAGCATCTCAATATCCATCGGATCCCCGCAAACACAACATGTATGAATTACAAATAGATGATCTTGATCATGAATGGAGCTCACAAGATCTAAACATGAAAGCACAAAGGAGGAGAACCAGCCATCTAAATACTACATGGATTCGTAGTCCAAGGATGAACTACTCACGCATCACACCGGAGGCTTGCATGATGATGAAGAAGGCCTCTAGGGTGAATTCCCCTCTCTGGCAGGGTGCCGGGAAGAGCTTCAAATCCCTCCCGGTCTAGGGATGGAGATGACAGCGGCTATAGACTCTTTCATGGATTTTTGATCGGGCCCTTAGGGTTTTCATCCCGAGGGCAATATATAGGCGGAAGGAGAGGCCGAGGGGGTGCCAGGAGCCACCACACCACCCCCTGGCGTGGGCCCAGCCTGGCCGCGTGGCCAGGTTGTGTGGCCGGCCCCTGGCCCTTCTCCGTCTCGTATTCTGGCACTTGATCCCTTCCGAAAAAATAGGCACTTTGGCTTTTCTCCCGTCCAATTCCGAGAATATTCATTTTCTGACTTTCCTGAACCAAAAACAGCAGAAAACAGGCAGCTGGCACTATGGCTCTTGTTAAGAGGTTAGTCCAAGAAATCATATCAAAAGTACTCCAAAGTTGGAACAAAACACAAGAAAGTGGATAAAACCAAGCATGGAACATCAAAATTATAGATACATTTGCAATGTATCAACATCCCCAAGCTTAACTCCTGCTCGTCCTCGAGTAGGTAAGTGATTAAAAGAAAGAATAATTTTTGAGGTGACATGCACCATCAAAGACTTGATCAAAGTATTTGCAAAACATTCAAAGTTGGGATCATAGTACTTCAATCATAACATGAAAGACAAGGTTCTAGCAATAAGCAAAGAAACTATGATGCAACATGAAAAGGCACAAACAAAAGATTCATGAATAACAATGCTTTGCAAGACGTTTGTTTGTTTCACATAAAGAAAACATAGCATAATAGTATTCAGCTTGTCCCTCAATAGAGTAGCAAATATAAATGCATAGGACACCTTCAAATATCATAAGAGGGACTAGATACAATAGTTTAAAACAAGCAATAACAAGGTATGCATCAATCAACTAGTCTTGGGACAATGCACATAGAACTAAGAATGGCCACTATGCTCTCAAAGTAGGTGCATAAAGATAGAAGGTGGAGACTCAATATAATGGTGGAAGAAAGGCCTTTTGTAAAAGGAAGTAGGGATTCAAGTCTCATAAAGAGCTTCCAAAAATTATGGTACTTATAGCTTTCAGCTCTCATTGCCCCTATCATAAGCATCTTGAAGGTGATTAAGGTTAAAGTGACACAACTAAGAGGATATGCTTGACAAGTTATAAACCGAAATCTCATGCCCCTTACTTACGAAGACCGATCCTCATGCTACTCAACTTCAGTCACGAGTAAGCTCTTGTCATTGTAAGTATATGTGTATCATTAAGAACCGCCAACGGGGTACCCCTTGCACATGATACGGGAGCTTTCCCATAATCAAAATGACAAGGCAAACAGACAATGAGCATCTCAGCAATCTTTTTATTTGCTATTTGCATAGGTTTTTATTGAGGATGCTTCATAGAGTTCTCATTATGGTGATGCTGCAAGTTTCTACCATGATTAGGCATGGCTTAGGCTAGCGTCCCAGGTGTTTCTCTAACACACATACAAACTCCATGATCTTACAAGTTCCACTTTTATTTCACACCGCCGGGATCCGTAAGCAAAAGAACATGATATCAACGGGGTACAAAGTACAAGTGCAATGTTGAAAGCGTTCCCCATGGTACATGGTTCTGCTAATTTCAACTTATAAAGCGCAAGCATATACGCAACAAAGAAGGACCCAATGGTTCAAGTTTATTAGAGGCAAAAAAGTAAAGTGTGCCATCAAGTTCATGAGAGCTTTAATCACCAGTTTTCTCATAACAAGTGGAAGGTAAACAAAAGCATGAATATACTTGGAATAGCATAAGATAGTAGATAGGTATGGTGGACTCTTTGGAATAACTTGGTTTAGGGAGTTGGATGCATGAGTGGAACTCATACTTTGTTGTGGAGGCTAGCAAAAGACTGGGAGCGACAAACTAAGAGAGCAATAATGGCCATAATCATGCACAGAGACAAAACATCATTGATCAAAGAATAAAGTGATACTACAAGTTGAAAACTAAAGGATCATAAAGTCTATGGTGACTTGAGACAGTCATAACATGGTGTGAGCATGTGCCAAGTCAACCTAAATAAAGCATCAAAGGAGAATACCACTATACTATGCTTTAATATGCTAAAACAACGCATGATTCATCCAAGGCACATTAAGCAATCTCAATTGTTTATAACAAGTCATGCTACAGCAAAGAATACTAATCATAAAGCCAAAACAATATCAAGCATGCCATGACAAAGCATAGGCCATAGTCAAAAACGAGCTCTTTTTACCACATAAGTATGAACTTTCCTACTCTTTTCCAAACCAAACCAAAGTATGAAAGAGGGGGTCCAACCAATTTATTCAGAAAACTAAGCAAACCAAGCAAACTAAAAACCAAAACGAACACGAAAAAGAAGACGCTCCAAGAAAAACACAACTGTGCATGAAACAATAAAAATGAAGCGTTTGGAAGGAACCTGGAATTTTTATTGATGAAGAAGGGGATGCCTTGGGCATCCCCAAGCTTTGACACTTGTACTTCTTGGATATTTCTTGGGGTGACACGCGTGGTATCCCCAAGATTGAGCTTTAGTCCATCCTTCATCTCATTACTCATTCCTTCCGTACACCTGAAAATTTTCCTTCATACAAAACTTCACACAATCTCATTAGCAACATTAGTGCACTTAAGATAAATAAGTCTCAAGGTTTAGTTTTAACACAAAATAAACTTCCATTAGAACACTATCTACTGTAGCACTTCCCTCAAAAAGCTCAATTCCCCAAAAGAACTCAAAAAGGAACCCACAAGAAGCGAATGCAGAAAATGGCAGAAATCTGTCAAAACAGACCAGCAGATAAAGACGAATTTTTTCGAAGACCTTCTGTTGCTCAAATAGAAAAGTGTTGAACTAACGAAAGTTAGATAAAAACCTGGGGCAGAAGCACAAAACATTACAGCTCAAACCGACATACAGAGCTCTCTCACGAATTTTTACGGTGAAGCACAAAAATCTGTTTCGAGACAGCAAGTTTCCCAATCATTACTTCACTCTCATTAGAGGTTACTCTTGGCACAAAAAGCAAATAAAAAGGATAAGGAGCGGTTATTACTGAAGTAATAACTTCCAAGACTCATCTAAAACTTTTGGGTTATCTCCCAATAAGTACTTTTCTTTAACGCCTTTAAGTTAGGCATAAGAAGCAAAGAAAGAATCAAGTGTTCTCAAATGAAGAAGCATTAAGACCAAATTTTGTTTTCATAAGAGAAGCAAAAGAAATCTTTTATCTCTTTTTAGGGAAGTGTTCTATACCTTTCTTGAGTGGGAGTTGATATTTAATGGTGCCTTCTTTCATATCAATGATGGCACCAACAGTTCTAAGAAAAGGTCTTCCCAAAGAAATAGGACAAGAAGCATTGTATTCAACATCCAAAACATAGAAATCAACAGGGACATAGGAATCGTTAACCATAATAAGAACATCATTAAGACTCCCCATGAGTTTCTTTTTAGCCTTAGCATCAAGTGGGACATTCAAATAACAATCTTTAAGAGGAGGCAAATCAAGCATATCATAAATCCTTCTAGGCATAATAGAAACACTACTATCAATATCACACAAAGCTTTGAAATCAAAGTCATTCACTTTCATATTAATGATGGGTTCCCAACCATCCTCTTGTTTTATAGGAATAGAAGCTTTATGTTTCATCTTTTCTTCTTTAATCATTATGAGAGCACCAGTAATGTGTTTTGTAAAAGCCATGTTCATAGCACTAGCATTAGGACTTTTAGCAAGCTTTTGTAGGAACTTAATAACTTCAGAGATATTGCAACTATCAAGATCAAAATCAAATTTATCATCTCAAGTAGTAGAACTATTATTAGCCTCAACACTAGTAGTGGTAATAGTAGAAACACTAATGCTTCTAGCAATTTCATCTTCTCTTTCCCACTTAGCATGTAATTCAGCTAATAGTCTAACATTTTCATCAATTCTTACTTGTATAGCATTGGTAGCTGCAAAGGGACTGTCATTAGTTTCAGGTTTAGCAACCATTTTATTCAAAGTAGATTGATCTTCAGCCAAAGATGCTATATTTTTTCCAGCATTAGAGAGTTTTTCCTCAATAGTTTTATTGAAAGCAGTTTGTTTACTAATAAACTCTTTAAGCATAACTTCAAGTTCAGAGGGAGCACTCTTATTATTGTTGTAAGAATTTCCATAAGCATTACCATTGTTGGGAGGATATGGCTTATAATTGTTGTTACCAAAATTGTTCCTATAAGCATTATTACCATAAGCATTGTTGCCAAAGTTGTTATTTCTTATGAAGTTCACATCAACTTGCTCTTCTTGAGAAACCAAAGAAGCTAAAGGAACATTATTTGGATCAATATGGGCTTTCCCATTAACAAGCATAGACATAATAATATCAATCTTATCACTCAAGGAGGAGGTTTCCTCAATAGAATTTACCTTCTTACCTTGTGGAGCTCTCTCAGTATGCCATTCAGAATAATTAACCATCATATTGTCCAGAAGTTTTGTTGCAGCACCCAAAGTGATGGTCATAAAGGTACCTCTAGCAGCTGAATCCAATAGGTTCCTTGAAGAATAGTTTAATCCTGCATAAAATGTTTGGATGATCATGCAAGCAGTTAGTCCATGAGTGGGACAATTCTTTACCAACGATTTTATTCTTTCCCAAGCTTGAGCAACATGCAAATTATCAGGTTGTTTAAACTTCATTATTTCACTTCTCATAGATATAATCTTAGCAGTAGGATAGTATTTTCCAATAAAAGCATCTTTGGACTTAGTCCAAGAATCAATACTATTCCTAGTTAAGGAATTCAACCACTATTTAGCTTTTCCTCTCAAAGAGAAAGGAAACAATTTCAGCTTAATAATAGCATCATCTATATCCCTATGCTTTTGCATCTCACAAAGTTCAACAAAGTTATTTAGATGGGAAGCTGCATCTTCATTACCAATACCAGAAAATTGTTCTCTCATAACAAGATTGAGCAAAGCAGGTTTTATCTCAAAGAAAGTATTTTCAGCCACAGGTGGAGCAATAGGTGTGCTCATAAAATCATTGTTGTTGGTGCTAGTGAAGTCACACAACTTAGTGTTTTCAAGAGTAGTCATTTTTTTGGGTTTTCAAATAAGAAAGCAAACTTGTAAAACTAGTTTTTTTGTGTTTTTGAAGAACAAAACAAGCAAACAAAGAAAAAAGAAAACTAAGCAAAACAAAAACAACAAAGTAAAAGAGATTGGCTATGAGGAACTCCCCTTGTGAAGATGTCCTTGACTCCCCGGCAACGGCACCAGAAAAATGCTTGATGGCTCAATGCACGGCGCCCAGAAAAATACTTGATGGCGGTGTTGATGTAGAGCTCGTTGGGAACCCCAAGAGGAAGGTATGATGAGCACAGCAGCAAGTTTCCCTCAGTTATGAAACCAAGGTTTAATCGAACCAGTAGGAGCAAGGAAACACCCCAAAGGTGTTACTAGCTGAGCTTTGGCAGGGCGCACTACCGGTGCTAGTAGCAACGTGGAGACCTGCACAACACAACCACAGAACTTTGTCCCCAACTTGCGATGAGGTTGTCAATCTCACAGTTTTTTGCGGAAAACAAAGGATTAAACGTATTGAATGGAAAGAAGTAAAAGTTTGCAGAAAGTAAACACAAAGTAGTAAAAGATTGTAGATTGTATGTAAAGAAAAGGACCGGGATCCATAGTTCACTAGATGTGGCTCTCCTTAAGATAGATAACATGTTGGGTGAACAAATTACAGCGGGGTAATTGACAAACACCGAGAAAGCAATACATGCATATACTAATCATCTTGACTCCTTTGAGACTTGATTGGGCATTACAACATAATACATAGACCGCCATCCAACTACATCTATGACTAATAATCCACCTTCAGGTTATCATCCGAACCCCCTCCAGTATTAAGTTGCAAGCAACAGATTATTGCTTTACAAACTGCGTGTAAAGTAAACAATACGATTGTTCTATGAACAAAGGATTGTTGTTTTCTCCCTAGTAGCAACAGCACATCTAGTACCTTAGAGATTTTTGTCACTTCCCCAGATTACCAGAGGCATGAACCCACTATCGAGCATAAATACTAACTCTTGGAGTTGCTAGCATCTACTTGGCCAAGATAGCTACTAACAACGGAAAGCATGCAAGATCACAAATAACAAAGACATGATAGAATCAATAATCAATCTAAAATAGCATCTCAATATCCATCAGATCCCCGCAAACACAACATGTATGAATACAAATAGATGATCTTGATCATGAACGGAGCTCACAAGATCTAAACATGAAAGCAAAAAGGAGGAGAACCAGCCATCTAGCTACTACATGGATCCGTAGTCCAAGGATGAACTACTCACGCATCACACCGGAGGCTTGCATGATGATGAAGAAGGCCTCCAGGGTGAATTCCCCTCTCCGGCAGGGTGCCGAGAAGAGCTTCAGATCCCTCCCAATCTAGGGATGGAGATGACGGCGGCTACAGACTCTTTCGTGGATTTTTGATCGGGCCCTTAGGGTTTTCGTCCCGAGGGCAATATATAGGCGGAAGGAGAGGCCGAGGGGGTGTCGGGTGATACATTGCAAATGTATCTATAATTTTTGATGTTCCATGCTTGGTTTTATCCACTTTCCTGTGTTTTGTTCCAAATTTGGAGTACTTTCATATGATTTCTTGGACTAACCTATTAACAAGAGCCACAGTGTCAGCTGCCGGTTTTCTGCTGTTTTTGGTTCCAGGAAAGTCAAAAAATGAATGTTCTCAGAATTGGACGGGACAAAAGCCAAAGTGCCTATTTTTTCGGAAGGGATCAAGTGCCAGAATATGAGACAGAGAGGGACCAGGGGGCCACCACACCACCTGGCCACGCGGCCCAGCCTGGCCCGCGCCAGGGGTGGTGAGGCCAGCCCCGGCACCCCCTCGGCCTCTCCTTCCGCCTATAAGTTGCCCTCAGGACGAAAACCCTAAGTACCTGATCAAAAATCCAAGAAAGAGTCTGTAGCCGTTGTCATCTCCATCCCTAGATCGAGAGGGATCTGAAGCTCTTCCCGGCACCCTGCCGGAGAGGGGAATTCACCCTGGAGGCCTTATTCATCACCATGCAAGCCTCCGGTGTGATGCGTGAGTAGTTCATCCTTGGACTACGGATCCATGTAGTAGCTAGATGGCTGGTTTCTCCTCCTTTGTGCTTTCATGTTTAGATCTTGTGAGCTCCGTTCATGATCAAGATCATCTATTTGTAATTCATACATGTTGTGTTTGCAGGGATCCGATGGATATTGAGATGCTATTTCATATTGATTATTGATTCTATCATGTCTTTGTTATTTGAGATCTTGCATGCTTTCCGTTGTTAGTAGCTATCTTGGCCAAGTAGATGCTAGCAACTCCACGAGTTAGTATTTATGCTCGATAGTGGGTTCATGCCTCTGGTAATCTGGGGAAGTGACCGAAATCTCTAAGGTACTAGATGTGTTGTTGCTACTAGGGAGAAAACAACAATCCTTTGTTCATAGAACAATCGTATTGTTTACCTTACATGAAGTTCGTAAAGCAATAATATGTTGCTTGTAACTTAATACTGGAGGGGGTCCGGATGATAACCTGAAGGTGGATTATTAGTCATAGATGCAGTTGGATGGCGGTCTATGTATTATGTTGTAATGCCCAATCAAGTCTCAAAGGAGTCAAGATGATTAGTATATGCATGTATTGCTTTCTCGGTGTTTGTCAATTGCCCCGCTGTAATTTGTTCACCCAGCATGTTATATATCTAAAGGAGAGCCACCTCTAGTGAAATATGGATCTCGGTCCTTTTCTTTACATACAATCTACAATCTTTTACTGCTTTGTGTTTACTTTCTGCAAACTTTTACTTCTTTCCATTCAATACATTTAATCCTTTGTTTTCCGCAAAACATGGTGAGATTGACAACCTCATCGCAAGTTGGGGACAAAGTTCTGTGGTTGTGTTGTGCAGGTCTCCACATTGCTACTAGCACCGGTAGTGCGCCCTGCCAAAGCTCAGGTAGTAACACCTTTGGGGTGTTTCCTTGCTCCTACTGGTTCGATTAAACCTTGGTTTCATAACTGAGGGAAACTTGTTGTTGTGCTCATCATACCTTCCTCTTGGGGTTCCCAACGAGCTCTACATCAACCACGAGCCATCAACACTTTTCTGGGCGTCGTGCATTGAGCCATCAAGCTTTTTCCTGGCGCCGTTGCCGGGGATCGAAGAAGAAGAAGAAGAAGAAGAAGAAACTCCCACATCAACTACACGCCATTAAAAGACATTTTTCTAGCGCCGTTGCCGGGGAGTCAAGGACATCTTCACAAGGGGAGTCCCTCTTAACCAATCTCTTTACTTTGTTGTTTTTGTTTTGCTTAGTTTCTTTTTGCTTTGTTTGCTTGTTTTGTTCTTCAAAAACACAAAAAAATTAGTTCCTTTCTTAAGTTGGCTTTATGACTAGCTCTGCTCCAATCACTATTTCATTATGGATAGCTCACTCAGTTTCCTATTTGGGAATAGTATTATGACTGCTAAGGTAATAGGTGAACCACCGGCTGCTAGAACCTCCATGGAAGAAGAAATTGCTGAACCTGAAAGCTCATTAGATGAAAAAGAGGAGGAGAGTGATGGACAAAAGGAGGAAGAATGGATCTACCCATGCCTACCTTCTAATGAGAGTAACTCTTTATCCCTTACATTATTTGATTGTCCCCATGCTTATCAAAGGAGGGTGAATGTTATGTTCCCGAGGATTCTTTTGAAAATGTTTATAATAAAGCTCTAGTGCTTGTAGATCATGAAAAGCATGCCTTACGTGATAGTTATATTGTTGAGTTTATTCATGAGGCTACTGAAAATTATTATGAGAGAGGAAAATATGGTTGTAGAAGTTTTTATGGTAATGAAACACCTCTCTATGTGCTGAAAGTTTTGAAGTTACTTTTGTTTTATCTTCCTATGCCTGTCACTTTGCTCTTTGTGCATTTATTTGCATACAAGATTCCTATGCATAGGAAGTGGGTTAAACTTAAATGTGTTTTGAATTTGCTTCTTGATGCTCTCTTTTACTTCAATTCATATTTCTTATGTGAGCATCTTCTCAAACTATCATGCCTAACTTAAAGGCGTTAAAGAAAAGTACTTATTGGGAGATAACCCAAAAGTTTTAGATGAGTCTTGGAAGTTATTAATTCAGTAATAACCTCTCCTTATCCTTTTTATTTGCTTTTTGTGCCAAGAGTAACCTCTAATGAGAGTGAAGTAATGATTGGGAAAGTTGTTGTCCCGAAACAGATTCTTGTGCTTCACCGTAAAAATTCGTGAGAGAGCTCTGTATGTCGGATTGAGCTGTATTTTTTTGTGCTTCTGACCCAGGTTGTTATATAACTTTCGTTAGTTAAACACTTTTTGATTTGAGAAACATAAGGTCTTCGAAAAAAATTCGTCTTTACCTGCTGGTCTGTTTTGACAGATTTCTGCCATTTTCTGCATTTGCCTCTTGTGGGTTCCTTTTTGAGTTCTTTTGGGGAATTGAGATTTTTGAGGGAAGTGCCACAGTAGATAGTGTTCTAATGGAAGTTTATTTGGTGTTATAACTGAACCTTGAGACTTATTTATCTTAAGTGCACTAATGTTGCTAATGAGATTGTGTGAAGTTTTGTATGAAGGAAAAATTTTAGGTGTATGGAAGGAATGAGTAATGAGATGAAGGATGGACTAAAGCTCAAGATTGGGGATGCCACACGTGTCACCCCAAGAAATATCCAAGAAGTACAGGCGTCAAAGCTTGGGGATGCCCAAGGCATTCCCCTTCTTCATCAATAAAAATTCTAGGTTTCTTCCAAACGCTTCATTTTTATTGTTTCATGCACAGTTGTGTTTTTCTTGGAGCGTCTTCTTTTTCGTTTTTGCTTTGGTTTTTAGTTTGCTTGGTTTGCTTAGTTTTCTGAATAAGTTGGTTGGACCCCCTCTTTCACACTTTGGTTTGCGAATAGTTTGGTTTGGTTTGGAAAAGAGTAGGAAAGTTCATACTTATGCGGTAAAAAGAGCTCGTTTTTGATTGTGGCCTATGCTTTGTCATGCCATGCTTGATATTGTTTTGGCTTTATGCTTAGTATTCTTTGCTGTAGCATGACTTGTTATAAACAATTGAGATTTCTTAATGTGCCTTGGATGAATCATGCGTTGTTTTAGCATATTAAAGCATAGTATAGTGGTATTCTCCTTTGATGCTTTATTTGGGTTGACTTGGCACATGCTCACACCATGTTATGACTATCACAAGTCACCATAAGCCTTTATGATCCTTTAGTTTTCAACTTGTAGTATCACTTTATGCTTTGATCAATGATGTTTTGTCGCTCTGCATGATTATGGCCATTATTGCTCTCTTAGTTTGTCGCTCCCAGTCTTTTGCTAGCCTCCACAACCAAGTATGAGTTCCACTCATGCATCCAACTCCCTAAACCAAGTTATTCCAAAGAGTCCACCATACCTACCTACTAGCTTATGCTATTCTAAGTATATTCATGCTTTTGTTTACCTTCCTCTTGTTATGAGAAAATTAGTGATTAAAGCTCTCAAGAACTTGAAGGCACACCTTACTTTACTTGCCCTTAATAAACTTGAACCATTGTGTCGTGTATGTTGTATATTCTTGCACTTATTTGTTGGGAATTAGCAGAACCATGCTTTCATGGGGAACGCTTTCAACATTGCACTTGGTACTTGTACCTAGTTGATATCATGTTCTTTTGTATATGGATGTCATCGGTGTGAAATGAAAGGGGAGCTTGTAAGTCCATGGAGTTATGTATATGTGTTAGAGAAACGCCTGGGCCGCTAGTCTAATCCATGCTGACATGGTGGAAACTTGCAGCGTAACCATAATGAGCTATCTATGAAGCATTCTTCTTATAAAAAAGAGTCCTATATTGAAAAAAAAGGAGATACTATGAAAAGAGGAAAGAGAGAAAAAAGCACCATATTCCCATGGTAAATAAGAAGAATGCTGAGATGCTCGTTGTCTGCTTGCCTTGTCATTTTGATATGGGGATTCTTCCATATCATCGGGCAAGGGGTACCCCGTTGGCGGTTCTCAATGATACACATGTACTTACGATGACAAGAACTTACCGGTGACTAAACTTGAGTAGCATGAGGAGCGGCCCTCGTATACAAGGGACATGAGATTTTTGACTTATACTTCGTCAAGCATGTACACCAGAGTTTGTTCACTTTAACCTTAATCACTTCAAGATGCTTATGATAGGGGAAATGAGAGCTGAAAGCTATAAGTACCATAATTTTTGGAAGCTCTTTATGAGACTTGAATCCCTACTTCCTTTTACAAAAGGTCTTTCTTCCACCATTATATTGAGTCTCCACCTTGTAACTTTATGCACCTACTTTGAGAGCATAGTGGCCATTCTTAGTTCTATGTGCATTGTCCCAAGACTAGTTGATTGATGCATACTTTGTTATTGCTTGTTTGAAACTATTGTATCTAGTCACTCTTATGAACTTTGAAGGTGTCCTATGCATTTATATTTGCTACTCTATCAAGGGACAATCGGAATACTCTTATGTTATGTTTTCTTTATGTGAAACAAATAAATGTCTTGCAAAGCATTGTTATTCATGAATCTTTTGTTTGTGCCTTTTCATGTTGCATCATAGTTTCTTTGCTTATTGCTAGAACTTTGTCTTTCATGTTATGATTGAAGTACTATGATCCCAGCTTTGAATGTTTTGCAAATACTTTGATCAAGTCTTTGATGGTGCATGTCACCTCAAAAATTCTTTCTTTTTATCACTTACCTACTCGAGGACGAGCAGGAGTTAAGCTTGGGGATGTTGATACATTGCAAATGTATCTATAATTTTTGATGTTCCATGCTTGGTTTTATCCACTTTCTTGTGTTTTGTTCCAACTTTGGAGTACTTTTCATATGATTTCTTAGACTAACCTATTAACAAGAGCCACAGTGCCAGCTGCCTGTTTTCTGCTGTTTTTGGTTCCAGGAAAGTCAGAAAATGAATATTCTCGGAATTGGACGGGACAAAAGCCAAAGTGCCTATTTTTCTAGAAGGGATCAAGTGCCAGAATATGAGACGAAGAGAGACCAGGGGGCCACCACACCACCTGGCCGTGCGGCCCAGCCTGGCCCGCGCCAGGGGGTGGTGAGGCCAGCCCTGGCACCCCCTCGGCCTCTCCTTCCACTTATAAGTTTCCCTCGGGATGAAAACCCTAAGTACCCGATCAAAGATCCACGAAAGAGTCTGTAGCCGCCGTCATCTCTATCCCTAGATCGGGAGGGATCTGAAGATCTTCCCAGCACCCTGCCGAAGAGGGGAACCCACCATGGAGGCCTTCTTCATCACCATGCAAGCCTCCGGTGTGATGCGTGAGTAGTTCATCCTTGGACTACGGATCCATGTAGTAGCTAAATGGATGGTTTCTCCTCCTTTGTGCTTTCATGTTTAGATCTTGTGAGCTCCATTCATGATCAAGATCATCTATTTGTAATTCATACATGTTGTGTTTGCGGGGATCCGATGGATATTGAGATGCTATTTCAGATTGATTATTGATTCTATCATGTCATTGTTATTTGAGATCTTGCATGATTTCCGTTGTTAGTAGCTATCTTGGCCAAGTAGATGCTAGCAACTCCAAGAGTTAGTATTTATGCTCGATAGTGGGTTCATGCCTCTGGTAATCTAGGGAAGTGAAAGAAATCTCTAAGGTACTAGATGTGTTGTCGCTACTAGGGAGAAAACAACAATCCTTTGTTCATAGAATAATCGTATTGTTTACCTTACACGTAGTTTGTAAAGCAATAATCTGTTGCTTGCAACTTAATGCTGGAGGGGGTTCGGATGTTAACCTGAAGGTGGATTATTATCATCGATGCAGTTGGATGGCGGTCTATGTATTATGTTGTAATGCCCAATCAAGTCTCAAAGGAGTCAAGATGATTAGTATATGCATGTATTGCTTTCTCGGTGTTTGTCAATTGCCCCGCTGTAATTTGTTCACCCGGCATGTTATCTATCTAAGGAGAGCCACCTCTAGTGAACTATGGATCCCGGTCCTTTTACTTTACATACAATCTACAATCTTTTACTGCTTTGTGTTTACTTTCTACAAACTTTTACTTCTTTCCATTCGATACATTTAATCCTTTGTTTTCCGCAAAACACTGTGAGATTGACAACCTCATCACAAGTTGGGGACAAAGTTCTGTGGTTGTGTTTTGCAGGTCTCCATGTTGCTACTAGCACCGGTAGTGCGCCCTGCCAAAGCTCAGCTAGTAACACCTTTGGGGTGTTTCCTTGCTCCTACTGGTTCGATTAAACCTTGGTTTCATAACTGAGGGAAACTTGCTGGTGTGCTCATCATACCTTCCTCTTGGGGTTCCCAACAAGCTCTACATCAACCACGAGCCATCAACACTTTTCTGGGCGTCGTGCATTGAGCCATCACCGTGAGCCACCACACCACCCCCTGGTGCGGGCCTAGCCTGTCCACGCGACCAGGTGGTGTGGCCGGCCCCTGGCCCTTCTCCGTCTCGTATTCTAGCACTTGATCCCTTTCGGAAAAATAGGCACTTTGGCTTTTGTCCCGTCCAATTCCGAGAATATTCATTTTCTGACTTTCCTGGAACCAAAAACAGCAGAAAACAGGCAGCTGGCATTGTGGCTCTTGTTAATAGGTTAGTCCATGAAATCATATGAAAAGTACTCAAAAGTTGGAACAAAACACAAGAAAGTGGATAAAACCAAGCATGGAACATCAAAAATTATAGATACATTTGCAATGTATCAGGCAGTTTCAACCCAACATGTTCCTGGGCTTTTTGACCAAGGTTTGACACATATTGGAGTGTCATTGCATGTGTTATTTTCTAAACCACAATGATCCACATGACCACCCACACTCAAGTGGGTGTGGTGATGGAACCTCTTTCACACTGGTGCTCCATTGCATGTGGTAGTTGCATTCCAACATGTTCTGAGGCTTTCTGACCATGGTTTGACACATATTGGAGTGTCATTGCATGTGTTATTTTCCAAACCACAATGATCCACATAACCACACATACTCAAGTGGGTGTGGTGATGCCACCTCTATCACACCGGTAATCCATTGCATGTGGCAGTTGCATTCCAACATGTTCTTGGTCTTTCTAACCATGGTTTGACAGATATTGGAGTGTCATTGAATGTGTTCTTTTCCAAAACACATTGATCCACATGAACACACACACTCAAGTGGGTGTGGTGATACAATTTATGTCACGCTGATGCTCAATTGCATGTGGCAGTTGCATTCCAACATTTTCTTAGCCTTTCTTATGATGGTTCATATATTAGAGTGTTAATTCATGTGTTATTTTCCAAACCACATTGATCCACATGACCACACATACTCAAGTGGGTGTGGTGATGCAACATCTTTCACAGTGATGCTCCATTGCATGTGGAAGTTTCAACACAAAATGTTCACGGGCTTTCTAACCATGGTTGGAGACATATTGGAGTGTCATTGCATGTGTTGTTTTCGAAACCACATTAATCCACATAACCACACACACTCAAGTGGGTGTGGTGATGTAACCTCTATCACACTTGTTCTCCATTGAATGTGACAGTTGCATTTCAACATGTTCCTGGGCTTTCTGACCATGGTTTGACAGATATTGGTGTGTCATTGCACGTGTTCTTTTCCAAACCACATTGATCCACATGACCACACACACTCAAGTGGGTCTGGTGATGCAAACTCTGTCACACTGGTGCTAAATTGCATGTGGCAGTTGCATTCCAACATGTTCTTAGGCTTTCTTACAATGTTTTGACACATACTGGAGTGTTAATGCATGTGTTATTTTCCAAAACACATTGATCGACATGACCACACATACTCAAGTGGGTGTGGTGATGCAACATCTTTCACAATGGTGCTTCATTGCATGTGGCAGTTTCGACCCAACATGTTCCTGGGCTTTCTAACCATGGTTTGACACATATTGGAGTGTTATTGCATGTGTTCTTTTCCAAACCACAATAATCCACATGACCACCCACACTCAAGTGGGTGTGGTGATGGAACCTCTTTCACATTGGTGCTCCATTGCATGTGGTAGTTGCATTCGAACATGTTCTTAGGCTTTCTAACCATGGTTTGACACATATTGGAGTGTCATTGCATGTGTTCTTTTCCAAACCACAATGATCCACATAACCACACATACTCAAGTGGGTGTGGTGATGCCACTTCTATCACACCGGTGCTCCATTGCATGTGGCAGTTTCAACCCAACATGTTCCTGGGCTTTCTGACCATGGTTTGATACATATTGGAGTGTCATTGCATGTGTTCTTTTCTAAACCACAATGATCCACATGACCATCCACACTCAAGTGGGTGTGGTGATGCAACCTCTTTCACACTAGTGCTCCATTGCATGTGGTAGTTGCATTCGAACATGTTCTGAGGCTTTTTGACCATGGTTTGACACATATTGGAGTGTCATTGCATGTGTTATTTTCCAAACCACAATGATCCACATAAACACACATACTCAAGTGGGTGTGGTGATGCCACCTCTATCACACCGATGCTCCATTGCATGTGGCAGTTGCATTCCAACATGTTCTTGGTCTTTTTCTGACCATGGTTTGAAAGATATTGGAGTGTCATTGAATGTGTTCTTTTCCAAACCACATTGATCCACATGACCACACACACTCAAGTGGGTGTGGTGATGCAACTTCTGTCACGCTGATGCTCAATTGCATGTGGCAGTTGCATTCCAACATGTTCTTAGCCTTCCTTACGATGGTTCATATATTGGAGTGTGAATGCATGTGTTATTTTCCAAACCACGTTGATCCACATGACCACACAAACTCAAGTGGCTGTGGTGATGCAAAATCTGTCACACTTGTTCTCCATTGCATGTGACAGTTGCATTTCAACATGTTCCTGGGCTTTCTGACCAAGGTTTGACAGATATTGGAGTGCCGTTGCACGTGTTCTTTTCCAAACTACATTTATCCACATGACCACACACACTCAAGTGGGTCTGGTGATGCAAACTCTGTCACACTGGTGCTCAATTGCATGTGGCTGTTGCATTCCAACATGTTCTTAGGCTTTCTTACGATGTTTTGACACATACTGGAGTGTCAATGCATGTGTTATTTTCCAAACCACATTGAACGATATGACCACACATACTCAAGTGGGTGTGGTGATGCAATATCTTTCACAATGGTGCTCCATTCCATGCGGCAGATTCAACCCAACATGTTCCTGGGCTTTTTGGCCATGGTTTGACACATATTGGAGTGTCATTGCATGTGGTGTTTTCCAAACCACAATGATCCACATGACCACCCACACTCATGTGGGTGTGGTGATGGAACCTCTTTCACACTGGTGCTCCATTGCATGTGGTAGTTGCATTCCAACATGTTCTAATGCTTTATGACCATGGTTTGACACATATTGGAGTGTCATTGCATGTGTTCTTTTCCAAACCACAATGATCCACAAAACCACACGTACTCAAGTGGGTGTGGTGATGCCACCTCTGTCACACCGGTGCTCCATTGCATGTGGCAGTTGCATTCCAACATGTTCCTGGTCTTTCTGACCATGGTTTGACAGATATTGGAGTGTCATTGAATGTGTTATTTTCCAAACCACATTGATCCACATGACCACACACACTCAAGTGGGTGTGGTGATGAAACTTCTGTCACGTTGATGCTCAACTGCATGTGGAAGTTGCATTCCAACATGTTCTTAGCCTTTTCTATGATGGTTCATATATTGGAGTGTCAATGCATGTGTTATTTTCCAAACCACATTGATCCACATGACCACACATACTCAAGTGGGTGTGGTGATGCAACATCTTTCACAGTGATACTCCATTGCATGTGGCAGTTTCAACTCTAAATGTTCATGGGCTTTCTGACCATGGTTCGAGACATATTGGAGTGTCATTGCATGTGTCCTTTTCCAAACCACATTGATCCACATAACCACACACACTCAAGTGGGTGCGGTGATTCAACCTCTATCACACTTGTTCTCCATTGCATGTGACAGTTGCATTTCAACATGTTCTTGGGCTTTCTGACCAAGGTTTGACAGATATTGGAGTGTCATTGCACGTGTTCTTTTCCAAACCACATTGATCCACATGACCACACACACTCAAGTGGGTCTGGTGATGCAAACTCTGTCACATTGGTGCTCAATTGCATGTGGCAGTTGCATTCCAACATGTTCTTAGGATTTCTTTCGATGTTTTGACACATACTGGAGTGTCAATGCATGTGTTATTTTCTAAACCACATTGATCAACATGACCACACATACTCAAGTGGGTGTGGTGATGCAACATCTTTCACAATCGTGCTCCATTGCATGTGGCAGTTTCAACCCAACATGTTCCTGGGCTTTCTGACCATGGTTTGACACATATTGGAGTGTCATTGCATGTGTTCTTTTCCAAACCACAATGATCCACATGACCACCCACACTCAAGTGGGTGTGGTGATGGAACCTCTTTCACATTGGTGCTCCATTGCATGTGGCATTTGCATTCCAATATGTTCCTAGGCTTTCTGACCATGGTTTGAAACATATTGGAGTGTCATTGCATGTGTTCTTTTCCAAACCACAATGATCCACATAACCACACATACTCAAGTGGGTGTGGTGATGCCACCTCTATCACACCGGTAATCCATTGCATGTGGCAGTTGCATTCCAACATGTTCTTGATCTTGCTGACCATGGTTTGACAGATATTGGAGTGTCATTGAATGTGTTCTTTTCCAAACCACATTGATCCACATAACCACACACACTCAAGTGGGTGTGGTGATGCAACCTCTGTCACACTTGTTCTCCATTGCATGTGACAGTTGCATTTCAACATGTTCTTGGGCTTTCTAACCATGGTTTGACAGATATTGGAGTGTCATTGCACGTGTTGTTTTCCAAACCACATTTATCCACATGACCACACACACTCAAGTGGGTCTGAATTGCATGTGGATCATTGTGGTTTGGAAAAGAACACATGCAATGACATTACAATATGTGTTAAACCATGGTCAGAAAGCCCAGGAACATGTTGGGTTGAAACTTCCACATGCAATGGAGCACCATTGTGAAAGATGTTGCATCACCACACGCACTTGAGTATGTGTGGTCATGTCCATAATTTTGGTTTGGAAAATAACACATGCATTAACACTCTAGTATGTGTCAAAATATCATAAGAAAGCCTAAGAACATCTTGGAATGCAACTGCCACATGCAATTCAGCACCAGTGTGACAGAGTTTGCATCACCCACTTGAATGTGTTATTTTCCAAACCACATTGAAACACATGACCACACACACTCAAGTGGGTGTGGTGATGCAACTTCTGTCACCCTGATGCTCAATTGCATGTGGTAGTTACATTCCAACATGTTCTTAGGCTTTCTTAAGATGGTTCATATATTGGAGTGTCAATGCATGTGCTATTTGCCAAACCACAATGATCCACATGACCACAAATACTCAAGTGGGTGTGGTGATGCAACATCTTTCACAGTGATGCTCCATTGCATATGGCAGTTTCCACACAAAATGTTCATGGGATTTCTGACCATGGTTCGAGACATATTGGAGTGTCATTGCATCTGTTCTTTTCGAAACCACATTAATCCAAATAACCACACGCACTCAAGTGGGTGTTCTGATGTAACCTCTGTCACATTTGTTCTCCATTGCATGTGACAGTTGCATTTCAACATGTTCCTGGGCTTTCGGACAATGGTTTTATAGATATTGGAGTGTCATTGCACGTGTTCTTTTCCAAACCACATTGATTCACATGACCACACACACTCAAGTGGGTCTGGTGATGCAAACTCTGTCACACTGGTGCTCAATTGCATGTGGCAGTTGCATTCCAACATGTTCTTAAGCTTTCTTACGATGTTTTGACACATACTAGAGTGTCAATGCATGTGTTATTTTCCAAACCACATTGATCGACATGACCACACATACTCAAGTGGGTGTGGTGATGCAACATCTTTCACAATGGTGCTCCATTGCATGTGGCAGTTTCAACCTAACATGTTCCTAGGATTTCTGACCATGGTTTAACACATATTGGACTGTCATTGCATGTGTTATTTTACAAACCACGATGATCCACATGAACACCCACACTCAAGTGGGTGTGGTGATGCAACCTCTTTCATGTTGGTGCTCCATTGCATGTGGTAGTTGCATTCAAACATGTTCTGAGGCTTTCAGACCATGGTTTGACACATATTGGAGTGTCATTGCATGTGTTCTTTTCCAAACCACAATGATCCACATAACCACACATACTCAAGTGGGTGTGGTGATGCCACCTCTATCACACTGGTGCTCCATTGCATGTGGCAGTTTCATCAAAATATGTTCTTGGGATTTCTTACCATGGTTTGGCACATATTGGAGTGTCATTGCATGTGTTATTTTCCAAACCATAATGATCCACATGATCACACACTCAAGTGGGTGTGGTTATGCAACCTCTGTCACACTGGTGCACCATTGCATGTGGTAGTTGCACTCCAACATGTTCCTTTGGTTTCTGACCCTCGTTTGACACATATTGGAGTGTCATTGCATGTGTTCCTTTCCGAACCACAATGATCCACATGGACACACACACACTCAAATGGGTGTGTTTATGCAACCTCTTTGACACTAGTGCTCCATTGCATGTGGTAGTTGCATTCCAACATGTTCTTAGGCTTTCTAACCATGGTTTGACACATATTCGAGTTTCATTGCATGTGTTCTTTTCCAAACCACAATTATCCACATGATCACACACACTCAAGTGGGTGTGGTGATGCAACCTATGTGACACTAGTGCTCAATTGCATGTGGTAGTTGCATTCCAACATGTTCCTGGGCTTTCTGACTATGGTTTGACAAATATTGGAGTGTCATTTCATGTGTTATTTTCCAAACCACATTGCCTCACATGACCACACATACTCAAGTGGGTGTGGTGATGCAACCTCTTTCACACTAGTATTCCATTGCATGTGGCAGTTTCATCCCAGTATGTTCCTGGGCTTTCTAACCATGGTTTGACACATATTGGAGTGTTATTACATGTGTTCTTTTCCAAACCACAATGATCCACATGACCACACACACTAAAGTGGGTGTGGTGATGCAACCTCTTTTAGACTGGCGCTCCATTGCATGTGGCTGCTGCATTCCAACATGTTCTTGGGCTTTCTGACCATGGTTTGACACATATTAGAATGTCATTGCATCTGTTCTTTACCAAACCGCAATGATCCACATGACCACACACACTAAAGTGGGTGTTGTGATGTAACCTCTGTCACACTAGTGCTCCATTGCATGTGACAGTTGCATTCCAACATGTTCCCAGGCTATCTTACGACGGTTTGACACATATTGGAGTGTCAGTGCATGTGCTATTTTCCAGACCACAATGAACCACATGATCACACACACTCAAGTGGGTCTAATGATGCAACCTCTGTCACACTTGGGCTCCATTCCATGTGGCAGTTGCATCCCAATCTGTTCCTAGGCTTTCTGGCCATGGTTTGACACATGGAGTGTCATTGTATGTTTTCTTTTGCAAACCACATTGATCCACATAACCACACACACTCAAGTGGGTGTTGTGATGCAACCTCTATCACACTGGTGCTCCATTGCATGTGATAGTTGCATTCCAACATGTTCCTGGGCTTTCTGGCTATGGTTTGACAGATATTGGGGTGTCATTGCACGTGTTATTTTCCAAACTACATTGATCCACATGACCACACATACTCAAGTGGGTGTGGTGATGCAACCTCTGTCACACTCGTGGTCAATTGCATGTGGTAGTTGCATTCCAACATGTTCTTAGGCTTTCTTACGATGGTTTGACACATATTAGAGTGTCAATGCATGTGTTATTTTCCAAACCACATTGATCCACATGACCACACATACTCAAGTGGGTGTGGTGATGTAACACCTTTCACAATGGTGCTCCATTGCATGTGGCGGTTTCAACCCAACATGTTCCTAGGATCTTTGACCATGGTTTGACACATATTGGACTATCGTTGCATGTGTTCTTTTCCAAACCACAATTCTCCACATGACCACCCACACGCAAGTGGGTGTGGCGATGCAAGCTCTTGCACACTTGTGCTCCATTACATGTGGCAGTTGCATTCCAACATGTTATGAGGCTTTCTGACAATGGTTTGACACATATTGGAGTGTCATTGCATGTGTTCTTTTCCAAACCACAATGATCCACATAACCACACACAATCAAGTGGGTGTGGTGATGCAACCTCTGTCACACTAGTGGTCCATTGAATGTGACAGTTGCATTCCAACATGTTGCTTGCTTTCTGACCATGGTTTGACACATATTGGAGTGTCATTGCATGTGTTCTATTCCAAACCACATTGATCTACATGACCACACACACTCAAGTGGGTGTGGTGATGCAACCTTTGTCACACTGTTGCTCAATTCCATGTGGCAGTTGCATTCCAACATGTTCTTAGGCTTTCTTACGATGGTTTTACACATATTGGAGTTTTAATGCATGTGTTATTTTCCAAACCACATTGATCCACATGACCACACATACTCAAGTCGGTGTGGTGATGCAACATCTTTCATAGAGATGCTCCATTGCATGTGGTAGTTTCAACCCAAAATGTTCATGGGCTTTCTGACCATGGTTTGAGACATATTGGAGTGTCACTGCAAGTATTCTTTTCCAAACCACATTTATCCACATGACCACACACACTCAAGTGGGTGTGTTGATGCAACCTATTTCACATTGGTGCTGCATTACATGTGGCACTTTCATCAAAACATGTTCTTGGGCTTTCTTACCATGGTTTGACACATATTTGAGTGTCATTGCATGTGTTGTTTTCCAAACCACAATGATACACATGATCACACACATTCAAGTGGGTGTGGTGATACAACATCTATCATATTGGTGCTCCATTGCCTGTCGCAGTTGCATTCGAACATCTTCTTGGGCTTTCTGACCATGGTTTCGCACATATTGGGGTGTCATTGCATGTGTTCTTTTCCAAACCACATTGATCCACATGACCACACATACTCAAATGGGTGTGGTGATGCAACCTCTTTCACACTAGTGCTCCATTACTTGTGGCAGTTGCATCAGAACATGTTCCTGGGATTTCTGACCATGGTTTGAGATATATTGGAGTGTCATTGAATGTGTTCCTTTCCAAACCACAATTATCCACATGATCACACACACTCAAGTGGGTGTGGTGATGCAACATCTTTCACACTAGTGCTCCATTGCATGTAGAAGTTGCATTCCAACATGTTCCTAGGCTTTCTGACCATGGTTTGACACATGGAGTGTCATTTCATATGTTCTTTTCTAAACCACAATGATCCACATGACCACACATACTCAAGTGGATGTGGTGATGCAACATCTTTCACATTAGTGCTCCATTGCATGTGGCAATTATATTCCAACATGTTCCTGCGCTTTCTGACTATGGTTTCACACATATTGGAGTGTCATTGCATGTGTTCTTTTCCAAACCACAATGATCTACATGACCACACATACTCAAGTGGGTGTGGTGATGCAACCTCTTTCACACTAGTGCTCCATTGCATGTATCAGTTTCATACCAACATGTTCATAGGCTTTCTTACCATGGTTTGGCACATATTGGAGTGTCATTGCATGTGTTCTTTTCCATACCACAATGATCCACATGATCACACACACACTCAAGTGGGTGTGGTCATGCAACCTATATCACACTAGTGCCCCATTGCATGTGGCAGTTGCATTCCAACATGTTCATGGGCTTTTTGACCATGGTTGACACATATTGGAGTATCATTGCATATGTTCTTTTTCAAACCACATTCATCCACATGACCACGCATACTCAAGTGGGAGTGGTGATGCAACCTCTTTTACACTTGTGCTCAATTGCATGTGGAAGTTGCATTCCAACATGTTCCTGGGCTTTCTGACATTTTTTTGACACATATTGGAGTGTAATTTCATGTGTTCTTTTACAAACCACAATGATCCACATGATCACCCACACTCAAGTGGGCATGGTGATGCAACTTCTTTCACACTGGTGCTACATTGCATGTGGCAGTTGCATTCCAACATGCTCCTGGGTTTTCTGACCATGGTTTGACACATATTGGAGTGTCATTGAATGTGTTCTTTTCCAAACCACATTGATCCACATAACCACACACACTCAATTGGGTGTTGTGATGCAACTTGTGTCACACTGGTGCTCCATTGCATGTGGCAGTTACATTCCAACATGTTCCAGGCTTTTTGACTAAGGTTTGACACATATTGGAGTGTCATTGCATGTGTTATTTTCCAAACCACAATGATCCACATGACCACACATACTCAAGTGGGTGTGGTGATGCAACCTCTTTCACACTGGTGCTCCATTGCATGTGGTAGTTTGATCTCAACATGTTCATGGGCTTTCTGACCATGGTTTGACACATATTGGAGTGTCATTGCATGTGTTCTTTTCTCAACCAAAATTATACACATGATCACACATACTCAAGTGGGTGTGGTGACGCATCCTTTTTCACACTGGTTCTCCATTGCATGTGGTAGTTTCATCTCAACATGTTCCTGGGCCTTCTGACCATGGTTTCACAAAGATTGGAGTGTCATTGCATGTATTCTTTTCCTAACCATAATGATCCAAATGACCACACACACTCAAGTGGGTGTGGTGATGCAACCTCTTTCACATTGGTGCTCCATTGCATGTGGCAGTTGCATTCCAACATGTTCCTAGGCTTCCAAACCATGGTTTGAGACATAACGGAGTGTCATTGCACGTGGTCTTTTCCAAACCACATTTATCCACATGACCATGCATACACAAGTGGGTGTGGTGATGCAACTTATGTCACATTGGTGCTCCATTGCATGTGGCAGTTGCGTTCTAGCATGATCCTGAGGTTTCTGACCATGGTTTGACACATATTGGAGTGTCATTGCGTATGTCCTTTTCCAAACCATGATGATCCACATGACCACACACACTCAAGTGGGTGTGGTGATGCAACTTATGTCACACCGATGCTCCATTACATGTGGCAGTTTCACCCCAACATGTTCCTCGTCTTTCCGACCATGGTTTGACACAAATTGGAGTGTTATTGCATGTGTTCTTTTCCAAATCACATTGATCCACATGACCACACATACTCAAGTGGGTGTGGTGATGCAATCTCTTTCACACTAGTGCTCCATTTCATGTGGTAGTTGCATTCCAACATGTTCTGAGGCTTTCTGACCAAGGTTTGACACATATTGGAGTGCCATTGCGTGTGTTCTTTTCCAAAACCAGAATGATCCACATGATCACACACACTCGAGTGGTGTGGTGATGCAACCTCTGTCACACTGGTGCTCCTGCATGTGGCAGTTGCATTCCAACATGTTCCTGGGCATTTTGACCATGGTTTGACACATATTGGAGTGTCATTCCAAGTAGTCTTTTCCAAAGCACATTGATCCACATGACCACACACACTCAACTAGGTGTGGTGATGCAAATTATGTCACACTAGTGCTCCATTGCATGTGGCATTTGCATTCCAATATGTTCCTAGGCTTTCTGACCATGGTTTGACACATATTGGAGTGTCATTCCATGTGTTCTTTTCCAAACCACATTGATCCACATGACCACACATACTCAAGTATGTCTGGTGATGCAACCTATTTCACACTGGTGCTCCATTGCATGTGGCAGTTTCACCCCAACATGTTCCTGGGCTTTCTAACCATGGTTTGACACATATTGGAGTGTCATTGCATGTGTTCATTTCCAAACCACAATGATCCACATGATCACACACTCAAGTAGGTGTGGTGAGGCAACCTTTGTCACCCTGGTGCTCCATTGCATGTGGCAGTTGCATTCTAACATGTTCATGGGCTTTCTGATCATGGTTTGACACATATTGGAGTGTCATTGCATGTGTTATTTTCCAAACCACAATGATCGACATGACCACACCCACTCAAGTGGGTGTGGTGATTCAACCTATTTCACACTGGTGCTCCATTGCATGTGGTAGTTGCATTCCATGATGTTCTTGGGATTTTTGACAATGGTTTGACACATATTGGAGTGTCATTGCATGTGTTCTTTTCCAAACCACAATTATCCACATGATCACACACACTCGAGTGGTTGTGGTGATGCAACCTATGTCACACGAGTGCTCCATTGCATGTGGCAGTTTCATTCGAACATGTTCTTGGGCTTTCTGACCATGGTTTAACACATATTGGAGTGTCATTGCATGTGTTGTTTTCCAAACCACATTGATCCACATGACCACATATACTAAAGTGGATATGGTGATCCAACCTATTTCACATTGGTGCTCCATTGCATGTGGCAGTTGCATGCCAACATGTTCGTAGGCTTCTGACCATGGTTTGACACATGGAGTGTCATTGCATGTATATTTGAATTGCAAATAATTTGATGTGTGCTAAGATGTATTTCATTGTATAAAACACACAGTTTCCATTTTTAAAATCTCTTTCTATTTTCTATTTGAATCCCTTAGTCTGTTTTTGCCCTTGGTTTTTTTATACTACTCAGTTTTGTCCTCTCCCTTAGTCACAAATCACATAAAAGTCCAAATGTGTGCTCACTGTGGCTGCTACGCCCTGATTGATTGACACAGTTGTCACGCGGATAGTGCGCACCAACCGTTGATCCTCTGTGATCCAACGCATATCGTTGCACGCATCGTCCCTTCACACTACAACGTGATAACGCACAAACGTCTCTCTTAGTGACACTTCTACAAGAAGGAACATGAAGCCATACATTGAATAATTCTTTAGTGGTCATGTCACGTTTAATCTAGTATAAAAAGCCTACTACTACTACGCCATAACACATGCACAGGGCAATAGGGTCATCGAGTGCACGGTTATCCATGGTGTTGCAATTTATTGTCACTAGATTTTACTAAGGCATATCCCATTTTTATGCAGCGCACTCTCAATCTCACTTGCAACTGGGCCCCACCGCAAGAAACTTCCACGCGTTAGCCGGAGGCCGAAGACCTGCCTGTGGCGCCACCAAATGGGCCTTGAGGAGACCTAACATCCCCGCCTTCATCATGGCCCGTGTCCCTTGCACTCATCCACACCTCCCTTTGCCCGATCAAGCAAAACCCCACAAATCTCACCGTAGAGCCACCTACCTTCTCCATTAAATTTCCCCTTTTATTTATTTTTATCGCCAAATTTTATGGCCGTGTCAACCTTCGAACTTAGAAATAGTGTATGTGCCCTTTGCATGCGGCAAAATACAGTACTGCCATGCATGGCCTAGGAAAAAACCGTGACTTACGGTCTACGTGGCACGGTGCACGGTGTAGCGTACGCGGTGCACGGTGGTGCAATGAAAATTCCCTTCCCTTCACCTTTATTATAGAGCCCCTCTTCCTCCGTCTACCCACTCTCACTCTGTCTCACTCTCCTCACGCAACCATCTTCACTGTCTCATCACCTTCTGCGAACTCTCGCAAAAACCCCAACCGCATCGGCTATGGAGAAGGAGGATGCGGTGGCCATCATCTCCTCCAAGGCTGCCGACGAGGAAGCCCCCGTCTCCGTCTAGGCCCCCCTCGAGGCATTGAAAGAAGCCACCATCCCTTTCTAGGCCCTTGTCAAGACATCGATGGAATCCTACATCCCTGTCCAGGCCCTTGTCCTTGCTTCTGGCGTAGCCGCCGGTGAGGAGGCCCCCACCGGTCGCAGTCAGATCTCGATCGACTAGGACCCCTATGATCCGGAGGAGTACATATCTTCGGTGAACCCCTATGACACCAGCATAGACAACCCATGGTCGGAGGTAACTAGGGTTTGCTCCTATTCTCTGGTTCTTCTCCCATTCCCATCATTGGATGTTAGATCTTGGGTTATTAGGGTTCGGTTGTTCGCATTTCAATCGTTGGATGCTAGATCGATCTTCTTACATCATCTAATCCTTTGTGTTGGATGCAATATTGATCTTGTGTTTCGATGAACCCGCCTATTAGCATCCAATCCTATTTTATTTTGTTTGATCTTGTGTTAACGGATCTCAGTCGGTTAATTTATGCAAATAATGAGTCCCAATAATCAAGGGATCTCAATCATGTCCTTATTATCATGCACACTACTATTTTGTTCCAACAAGCGCACAATAGCAACGTCTACAGTGACGACGAGTCCAATAACACGAAGACTCGTTAGGTGCTAAGGAGGTTATAGTCTGGCGACGTCTACAGGTGCCCCTTATGCAAGAGGAAACTCGCCAGCACCAACTTCAACTTTGTCGTGATGCATGCAGAGGGATCGAGAACCAGCAACCCCAAAGTCGTCAAGACTGTGAACGTTAATTCCTTCATCGCTCACCATAAGGCGCTCGGCATTCACCTCCACAACCTGTAGCAGGTGGCCATCGCAAATGGTCGCATGCCTCCGATCAGGCCCAAGGTCCCCAAGATCAAGGGACTGGGCAGCAAGAAGTGGAGGAAGCGCCAGAGGAAGGAGGCGGAGGCCAGGAGGGGTTGAATGTGTATGCGTTTGCTACTGCTATAAAGCAGCTTCTTTTGTTTTTGTATGTTGTGTGATGGCTGCTGAGCAGCGAATGTATCGAACCTCGTTAAGCACCCTACTATCTATCGCTATATCCTATTTAGCTGCGCACAGCTATATCTACATGTGTTTATTTTATGAATGTATGTATTCTGCTGGTGTGATTTGCTGCTCTAGATTTGCTACCAGATCGGACAAAAATGGGGGCCAAAAGGAACAAACGATTGAAGAGAGGAGCTGCTCTAGATTTGATACCAATTTGGGCAAAAAGAAACATAACTTTTAGCGAGAGAGGAAAAAGTTGTTCTGAAAATTACAAATTAACGAGCAAAAAAAGAAAACAGTCATTTTACGCGAGAAGAGACAGAACCCACTCGTGCGATGCCCCTCCTCCAGGAATGAAAACTACCAATTTACACAAGAAGATACAAACCCACTCGTGCGCACTTCCAAATGCGGTGATTGATGTGGGTGCCACCATGGAGATGCCAAGCTCGGATTCAGGAGGAGGACAGCAGGACCGAGAAGGTTTGGCATGGTGATAGATCTCCTCCGGGAATGAATTCTCGTCCCCGCGTCATGCCATGGGTGTGACCATGGTGATGGCGAGCTCTGATTCGAAATGGTGAGGGCAAGATTTCTGGATCTCACCCCCGAAGGAAATGGCGTCGTAGCTCTGCGCCATGGCCATGACCAAAGATCACCGCTCGGGGAAGAACAAGGCGGCGTAACAAGGAATGGATGCAGGCGGCAACGCTGCAAGTCAACATGGCAGCCATGATGGCAGCGACATAACGGTCAAAATTAACAAGATAACAGCCAAAACTAACAGGGGGCCCAACTTGACAGGCGTTAGCCTGATATTTTGTATTCAAACGTTATGTTGAATTCGTGCCAAAAAAGACCCTCTGAGCATTTGGCACGCCAACTATGGGTAACGCCATCCGATTACAAGCAACTCGGGCACCACCATGCCTTGGCGTCTCAACTTTGGGGCTATAAAATGAAAAATCTAGTGGGAGGGTACCAGTACCTATTCGTCGCCATCGAGAAGTTCACCAAGTGGCCTGAAGTGGAGCCCGTGCGGGCCGCCACTGCTCAGGTTGCCGTAAATTTTATCTGAGGTATCATTTGCCGCTTCGGCGTGCCCCACCGGATCATCACCGACAAAGGATCACAGTTCACAAGCGGTGCCTTCCTCACCTATTGTGACACCCTCGTCACCACGGTCTGTTTCGCCTTGGTGGCCAACCCCCGGAGCAATGGGCAAGCAGAGCGCCTCAACGTGGAGGTGCTACGCAGGCTCAAGACCTGGACCTTCGATCAATTCAAAGCCAATGGGCAAGGCTGGATCGAATAGATCCCGGCCGTCCTCTGGTCGATTTGGACCACCCCGAGTAGGGCCACGGGAGAAACCCCTTTCTCCTTGGTCTATGGAGCCGAGGTCATGCTGCCCACCAAGATGCAGTACGGGTCCCCCCCGGGTGCGAGCCTACCATGAGGCCGCCCGGGGGGAACGCCGCATCAACAACATCAAACAGGCTCGCAACCTAGCGGCTATGTGCATGGCTCATTATTAGCAGAGCTTGTGGCACTATCGGAGTCATTGGGTCTAGCCTCGAACCATTCAAGAAGGTGACTTGGTCCTTCGCCGGGCTCACCCCGAGAAGGGCGGTAACAAGTTACAACCCAACTGGGCGAGCCCTTACTGGGTAGTACAAGTCTCCAGGCCTAGAGAGGTCCACCTGGAGAGCGAAGATGGTAGTTCCGTGGAGAGATCGTGGAGTATCGAGCACTTGCATGAATATCATCTTCGCAAGTTCTACCCGTAAGATGCTCCATAAATAAGGCTACGGGCTGCTTAGGCGGCGCATGAGTCCAGGCGGGATCACCCCCGCATCTCACCCACTCCAACGATGGAACGCACCATTGGATCAGTGGGCATGGTTAGATAAGGTTGCGTGTTATTTGCGCATCATGTGAGTCTAGGCGGGATCACCCCGCGCGTGTCGCCCACTGTAACGATGGACGCGCCATCGGTGCACTAGGCATAGTTAGATAAGCCTGCACGCTGCTCGTGCAGCGCGTGAGTCCGGGTGGGATCACCCTGCGTGTCTTGCTCGCTGTGATGATGGATGTGCCATCAAAGCAGTGGGCATAGCCGTGCTTGCCCGCAGTTGGTATCTGACATTGATTGAATCACCTGCAGAGCAAAAATGCTAGGGGGTTGCCACCGAGCACCCCAAAGTGATAGACTAAGGATCATCCCAGTCAGTGACCAAAGACAAAGCAGTCCTTTGCGCCCTCACCCATCCAGGGGCTGGCCGCTAGCAAGGAAATGCACCATGAAGTGCTCCGGGAGTGACCAAGGAGCGAACCTTGTCACCCTCGGAGCACCAGCGATAGAAAATACTCAAGAGATAAGAAGGAAACAATGACAGATAAGTGCCCTCTTTCATTTTGGATAATAGATACAAAATTAAAACCGGAAGAGGTAAAGCATAGCACATCTCCTAAAACCTTAGATATAGTATTCCTTGTTAAAACCTATGTAGGTCCAACCTACTCACTCAGTGAGGGGTCTCGAGCAAGCATCCGGACGGGGAGCTCCGCGGGGTCAAAGCCCCTCCTCGTGGAAGTAGTCAACGCTACATTGGTTGCTGCTAAACACCTTGACGGAAAGCATCTCCACCCCATCGAACGTGCCTGCGAGGATGTCTCCCCACTATAGGGAGTGGGTCTCGGAGAAGCGGGTCCACCCCTTCCAATACACATGCTTCTTCCTTCTTTATATAAGACGCGGGCCTACTAGATCGTGTTGCAGCACCCAGCAGGCTGAAGCATCAGCCTGCGAGGGAGGCGGCGGCTGCCAAAGGACCAAACGAAGACATCAGGAAGATGCATCATTCCTGCACTCTCTTGGTGCACCCTCACATAAAACTCGAAGCCGGACAAATCTGTCCACGAGTCTTGAGGAGCTACCACCACGGGGAATGATCCGTCTCCAAGCAATGACCCTGTCCATGACCTCGCCATCCTCTCCATCTATCCGCCTCACCGTTGCCCAGTGGAAGCCAACCTTTCGGCATCGGCAAGAGCAGCCTTCCCGATGCTAACGCACGGTCAGGAAGGTGGACGGTGGTCATGCTTCTATAGAGGGCGAGGAACAAGAAGGGAGAGAAGATGAGCGCTGGATGTGGCCTCCTCCCCCGAGGTCGTTTAAATAGGCCGAGGAGATTAATCCACCAAGCGCAGCTCCAAATACTCAAGCTACTACAAGGACAGTCCCTTGGATCCCCCTAGGCAGCAGAATCGAGGCGTCAAGATCTTCAGGCCGAGTCCTAGGAAAACTCTACAGGTAGCCCCTCGCTCCGACGCCCTGGATGGACAGGTTACCACCCTGGGTCACAAACCACGTGGAACGGCACCTCGCCCGGGGGCTACTGTTGGTTTTGTGCTCTCCACGGGTCACTAAACTATGGGCTCTGAGTCAGATGTCCCATGGAGTGTCCAGCCGGGAGGTCCAAGGAGCTCTCCCTAGGTAGAACTCTAGATCCGCCTCCCTGTTGGGAAGGATTCCCGAAGACAAAGACAACTGGTGTACGGTGGCTGACCCAATACAGACTGCACGCTGAACCAAGAGAAGAGCCAAGACCATGTTTTGCCCCAGGGCAGCGCTCACTCGACACGTGGCCATCATGCACACTACGCCTCGCCGCGTGGCCACTCGAAGACTCAACCGGGATGCCTACCCAAGTCATGCCGACATCCCCGTCTGGGATAAGCTCCCAAAAGACAAGAACCAAACCAAGTCAAGGCCGATGCCAGTTTTCCACCGCCCAGTAAGCGACACGTTGCAAGTCAAGACCACCGCATGGCTAAGCCCTCACCGCCGTGTGTGCTCCGACCCCTGTGGTGTCCTCTTACCATTATAAAAGGAGGCCTAGGTCAAACGAGGAAAGAGAGAAAATAGTTGGCTTAGAGTAGAGAACCTTCTCGGGAGAAGGAACCTATTGTAACCAATCAGATAGTATATAGTTGTAGGACGTAGGGCTCTGCTCACTGCAGACCTGAAACTAGATAAAAAACCTCATGTCTCTCTTTGTGATTGTGTTCGTCTAGCTCGCCAATTGAGATCACCATATGTTGCACCCCTGGTCGAACAACAAAGGGGGACTCACACCCCCGGTGTCGAAAATCAAGACACGACATTATTTTCTCATTACAATGATTTTCCACTTCATATTGAAAGTCTTTAGAATTTTTTCAAATATTTCATACTTATTCCTCATTAAGTAAATATACACATATATCCACTCAAATTTCTAGAGAAAGTGTATGAAGTTGAAAGATCCACCGCACACGGCTACACATAATGGACTATATACATCAACGTGCACAATGTCTAATAAGTTAGTCATCCATTCCTCTTTGTCCTATGAACGGAGTTTCAGTTATCTTCTAGGAAAGTCTCACAAGCGTCATTTGATCAAAATCAAAAGACTCCAAAATTCCATCAACGTGGAGTTTCTTCATGTTTTCTTTCCAATATAATTTAAACAGCAATGTCACTCATAAGTGATATTTTAATCATTTTTCTTGCGACCTTGTAGCATTAGTGTTTATGGATGCGATTTCTCCAATCTAGACTTGTAAGAGTTCATCCATCTTCTAAGGAATACGGTAATTAGTTGAACAACCATTGTTCTCATAATACCATAACAAAATAACAACTATTAAAAACAAATCTTGAAGGCAAGCTTTAATGTTAACGAAAACACAATAACACTTTATTTGTTTTCGATGAACATCATCACATATTCTCTTGATAGTTACTTAGGCCATTGCAGTTCATGATGAGGATACAGGGGCTTCAGTAATGATGGGTAGGATTTGGAAGAAAAAACCAGGAGGATGACATGGTAGAATTTACAGCTTATGCATATTCAGGCTGATAGTCAGGCTGTGAGGGTAGTGGAAATACAAAGGAGAAATCCTAGTGAATTCTTTTATTCTAGCTCTGGTAAACAGGTGCCTTTGGTGGGGATTGATAGAATCTTGCTTCAATTGAAGAAAGGGTAGGTCAACTTGTCGATAGTTGATCAGACTCAGGAAAATTTAGTCCCTGGAGTGTTGGTTAAAGCAGTTGGAGTTGACTTAGCTAAACCCATGTTTGCTATGATTGAGAAAGAAGATATGCCTATAAACTTTGTTGATTCCTCTTCTGATGAGATCTCATGGTCTTCTAATGAAGATGATAGTGACAATAACAAAGAATGAAGTTCTAAAATGACGTTGGCAGCTTGTTCTAAGGAAATTCATCATGAGGAAGACAAAAAAGAGGACAATAAGGTGGAAGATCAAATGATTGAAAATTGTGTTGATATGAATTTGGAAGGAGGCCTAGAGAATAACATAAGGAAATCTGAGAGGCTAAAAGGGAGAATAGGTACTATTGAAGAAAAAGGCAAAGAAATGAAGAGCAAGAAAAATCTGGAAGGTTATCCTTTATGCAACAGTAATTCTTTTGTTGTTTTATAAGATGATGAGATTTTCAATAGGGATTTAGAGACAGGAGTTTTAATAGATGAAAAGAATTTTGATAAATTTCTATGTTAAAGGATCTTGAGGAACCTAGAAAAGCTATTGATTTGAAATCCAAAAACTTTGTTGAACAACAGGGAAAAAATAGGGATATGGGTCCTTATGTGGTTTATCTAAAACTAAATAATAATGATAAGTAGGAGAGTGCTGATGAGGGTTTTACAATAGTGGTTAATAAGAAAAAGGGAGGAAAGTTAGTATGCAGGTTGCTAACACTCAGCTTGGTGCTGGGGTGACTACTAGACCAGAGGTTTACCCTAGATTGGTTCTGTGGGATACCCTAGAATTAGAAGTAGAGCTGGAAATCAAAGAAATTAATTTTAATGGTTGGTTACTTATGGAATGGGAGAGGTGTCAAGAAAAAAGGTATTATTTCTTCTGTGGTGGATATAGTTCAAGATTACAAGATTGATTTTTTTGGCATCGAGAAAACTATGATGAAAGATATTTCTGATTGCTTCTTAAGGAAATTAAGTAGATGTGGCAATTTAAAATGGAGCTGGTTTCCATCTTCTGGTAAATCGGGGGGAGTTATTGGAGGATTAAATTTGGATAGATTTGGTGTTGTTAAGTTTTATTTGAAAGCTTAGGTACTTGATAAAAAAGTTAGTAAAGAATGGGCTTTGGTTATTGTATATGGAGTTGCTCAAGAGAAAGATGAAGGCGATTTTTTAGGGAATTAGCTGTGGTATGTTCTGATCAGTCTATGCCTCTCTTGATGGGGGGACTTTAACTTGCTTAGATTTTCTTGTGATAAAAACAAAGAGCTAAGAAAAAATAGACACAATGATCTCTTCAATTCTATTATAAATCTTCATGAACTTCGAGAGATAGTTATGACTAGGGTTTTGTATACTTGGTCTAATAATAAGAAAGTTCCCACCTTGGAAAAATTGGATAGGGTGCTAGTAAGTAATGAATGTGAGATCATGTTCCCTTTGGCTCTTGTTCATAAGATTCCTAGGCATAACTCTGACCACAATCCCTAATTATAAATTTGAATAATGGACATTTTAGCCAAAAAAAGAGTTCATGTTTGAACTTTATTGGTTAAAGCATCCTGACTTCATGGAGATGGTTAAAAAATCTTGGGCCATATAATTTAGGGAAAGGACAAGTTAAGCTGTTTTCTCCGTAAGCTGAAGAATGTTAAAAAATCTATAAGAGGGTGGGGGATCAATGTTACGGCGAGCCAGATTAAGAGAAAAAATAAATCTTGCTGACTCTTCAAGAGTTAGAGGTGTTGGATGAATTTGATCCTTTGGACAGTTGTCAGATGGCCCTTAGGGTTGATCTGCAAAAATAATTGTTAGATTTATATGAAGCAGATGAACTATATTGATTTAGTAGATCTAGTGAAAATTGGCTTTTGAAAGGAGATAATAATACTGATTTTTTTCATAGAGTGTCTAATGAAAAAAAGAGGAAAATAATATTTTTAGACTAGTATATGAGGACAGAGAGATTAAAATTGAGAAATAAATTCTAGATCATGCTACTGATTATTACAATTTTTTTGACATATCCGAGGTATCTGAGTTTGTTTTGGATCCAAATTTATGGTTTCCTGATGAGAGGATTTCTGGGGAGGAAAATAGTGAACTAATTAAAGAGTTTAATGAAGAATAAATTAAGATAACAATTATGTAGATGGAGAAAAACAAAGAGGCTAGCCCTAATGGGTTACCAGCAGAATTTTATCGGAGTTGTTGGGATATTTTAAAAAGTTAAATTTCTTGTTTAGAGAGTTTTATGCTAGGAGGTTAGATCTGTGTAGGTTTAATTTTGGTGTGGTTACTCTCATTCCCAAGAAGTCTGCTGTAGAAAAAATAAATCAATTCAGACCAATCTATTTGTTGAATGTTTTACTTAAAATCTTTTCTAAAGTGTTGGCTATTAGATTTTATCCAATTTTGAATGGGGCTATTTTAGATTGTCAAAATGCTTTTTTGAAGGGTAGGAATATTCTTGATGGGGTGGCATCTTTTCATGAGATTATTCATGCATCTAGGAGAAGTAAACAACATGGTGTGGTTTTTAAAATTGATTTTGAAAAAGCTTATGATAAATTAGATTGGTCATTTTTGTTTAAGTGTTTAGAATTAGCAGGTTGTAATTCTACTTGGTGTAGGATGATAAAAAACTTGGTGATTGGGGGTTGGGGGTGCACTAAGTGTTAGAATCAACAATACTGTGGGAAAATATTTTGGTACTTTTAAAGGGGCTAGACAAGGAGATCCTATTTCACCTTTATTGTTTAATGTGGTTGTAGATTGTTTAGCCAAAATGTTTAGAAAAGCTCAAATAGGAGGTTTGGTATGTAGATTGGTTCCACATATCATTGAAAAAGAAGTGGTGGTTTTACAGTATGCTGATAACACCATAGTGCTTTTTCAAGATGATTTGAATATGGTTATTAATGTGAAGCTTCTATTATATTTGTTTGAAAATATGGCAGGTTTGAAAATTAACTTTGGAAAAAGTGAGCTAATGCTCATTTCTGAAGATTCAGTTAAGTTACAGATATACACTAAAAAATTTAGTTGTCGTTTTGGTGGGTGTCCTATAAGATACTTAGGTTTTCTAGTTAGTGGGTCTATATTAAGAGTTAAAGATATGGAATATATTCAGGAAAGATTTGGGAAATGTTTGGATGGCGGGCAAGGGAGTTCTATATCTTTGGCTAGCAAGAAAGTTTTAATTGATGCTTCTTTGAATAGTATTGCCATTTATCCAATATCTATTTACAGACTTCATAAAACCATTTCTGGGAAATTATTATCGATCTAGAGAAGATTCTTTTGGCATGGTGGAAGTAAAGTTAGAAATAACAACTTGATAAAGTGGGAGTTTATTTGTAAACCTAAGAGAAAAGGAGGGCTAAGAACGAAAGATCTAGTTAAAATGAATACAAGCTTGTTATGTAAGTGGTGGTGGAAATTTGAGACTGAAGAAAGTATTGAAGGAGATATGCCCTAGAGGCAAATAATAAATAGGTTTTTATTGTCATATCTCAATTAGTTTATAATAGTTTCATATTGTGCTATAACTCTATCAAGTGGAAACATTGGTACATGTGTGGTATGAAACAAACTAAGTCCCTAGTAGCCTCTATTCATACTAGTTCGTTAGTCATGAGGATGATCTGGGTTTCAAGATCATGGGCAATTATGCCAATTGACAACGAGATCATATCATTGGTGAATGGTGTGATGGACATTCCTCAAAAGATTGTGGCACGATCAAGTCACATAGTTCATTGTTGCAATAGCTAAAATCTAGTCTCCTTCTCATTAGACCGTGAGTTCATATTACTCACTATTTCCTAAGGGTGCTTTGACTGCATCAAACGTCATCTGGTAAAACGGTGATCATAAAGGTGTACGTTGGGTATTCTAGAGAAACATTAGATGACATGTGACACAAGAGCGGGATTTGTTCACCCACGTGATAGGTAAGATACATACGGCCGTCTTGGTGAGATTACATCCATAAATGTTGCAACATGTGACTAGGTCACGGGGATGTAATATCACGGTAACAAGTAAAATAGAACTTGTCGGTAACGAGATTAAACTGGGTATGTGATACCAATGATCGGATCTCGAACAAGTCGTATCAAAGAAACAAAGGGAAATTGGACTCTACATTTTACGGTTCAAACGACATCATCATCATGGAATGCACAGGGGTCACATCGGCATCATGGTCCCTTTGTTGATCATTGATATAGATCATGTCTAGAGCATTCCCGAGCCGTGAGGGGATACACTTAAGGGTACTATGAGAGAGATCGTCCGTAAGATGGAATCACAGTGGAGAAAGAGAAAGACGGAATTGTTCCATGGAGAAAGAAAGGAAACCGGAAAGTTCTCGTGAGAGGACCAGAATCGTTCCGAGAATTCCGAAGTTGTTCGAAGGATATAGAAAGGGAACCGAAAGGTGTTTTTGGTCGGATTGGATTTTGTAATATGTATATATTAATTAATGTAATAATATAAAATATAATAGTAAAATCTAATTTGAAGGGTTATTCCACTCGGCTAAACTTCCTAGGGAAAAAGGGCCCATGAGGGAAGCCGGAAGAGGGAAGGACACCCAGATGGGCCCTATGGGCCCATGCGCCTGGGGAACCCTAGGGCTCCTAGGGTTAGGGTTTTGGGGCGCCCTAGGGCTGCCCCCTCCCTTGGCTGTTGCTTGGTTGCCTTGGGGGAGGGGCAAGCCTGCCCCTCCACCCCTATATAAAGAGGCCCCCTTCTCCCCCTTGGAGAGAGACCTCAACACGCCAAAGGGAATGAGTTGTGAGTTCTCCTCCCTCCTCCATGCGCCTCCTCTCACCCTATCCAACCTCTCTCTCCCTTGTGACCATGGCCCCATGTATGGGCTATGCGAACAAGACACACCTGCAACACGTCGTTGCTATCAACACCTGAATTTTTAATCCCAGATGCCCGTTATGCCATACCTCGCAATCCCAGGATTACAATTTTTGCGAGACATAATGGATTGGATATCACAGTACATCATCCATTACAAACCATACATAAGGTCTTACACAAATAAGGATCTCATGATCCAGTCTTAATACAACAGGCAGCAAAAATAAAAGAGAAGCGTAGCGGTGGGGTCCATCTTCAAGGGCAGAGGCAATGCTGACGAAGGCAGATAGTCCTAGTTATCATAGCCGTCCTGCTGGCCATCATCTTGGTAGTCTCCTTCATAGTCTGGCCATGAGAATAGCCAGGGACAAAAGCCATGAGTACTCCTTAAGTACTCGCAAACTACCACTAACAAGTAGTATAGTTCCAAGTTAAAGTGCTAAATCTAAGTTTAACTATAAAGTTAAGTTTGAAACCTAAGCTGAGTTCTGAACCAAAGAAAGATAAAATAAGGTTCTAGAATCACTTAAGTTGGGAAGTTATTGTCATAAACACAACTCTATTGTGGTTAAGTCAAGATTCATCATTCATTTCATAAGTCATTTTGAAAACATCTGACAATGAAACAGTATGGCCATTCCAACTGTCCATAACCGTGGATGCGGCTATTCGAATAGTTTGACACTCTACAGACGTGGTACACTTTCACCACAAGATTCGATACATCTGTCAGGGATAACCCTGAATCATCATACTTAGTATGCAGATAATCAAACATAACCTTTCCTTTTACACACCCTAGTATAAGCACCTCTCCTATGAGCATGGCCTCCCAACCATGACCATCAGTCATCTTGGGCACTACATAGGTGGACAATATTGAGAGGTAGCCTCAGCTCAAACCTCTCCCGTGAGGGAACTAATACTAATGCATATAAACTTCCGGCTAAGCCGTACCCAATTCAGGTAGTGTGGCTGTACGGTAAATTTGGAATGGTATCGCATCCAAATCCAACCATCAGTTTTATAAAAGGGCTAAGGCTCATGCCTCAACATTTTCATCATCATAAACCATTTGTTTTTCTCAACACATGTCAAAACATCTCAATAGAATGACTCATCATTCCAAGGTTTTCATAATTCCTTTTCACCAATTGTTCCCATCTAAAGTGACTCAAGTTTTGATCTACTCTAAACTACTAAGTTAAGAGTGTTCACTAAGGTGGGAAGATGATGGGTTCAATCTCATGCCATAGAATGACATCTAAAGCTTATCTAAAAAGGTCAAGTTTTATACTCTTTATGCTACCTTCAAAACAAGTAAGGGACTTTGTGTAAGGTAAAGGAAGTAAACCTTGAAAGTAAGACTTGGGGTAACTAGTAGTCAAAGTGGTAGGATCAAAGCATGCCTAAAGCATCTTTGCTTGGGTTATCTAGATTGCAAGGATTAGCTTGTATTGTTAATGGTGGCTTGCAAGTACAACTTGCAAGGGTTAACTTGGATAGTGCTAGCTTGCCTTGGTTGGTGCAGTGGTTGAAGTTTTCTTCTTCTTCTTGGTAGCACTCCTCCTCGTAAGCTTGGTCGGTACTATCTTTTATAAATACATACGGAGTACACAATCACCAAACAATACTTAACTAGTCTAATTAGTACTCTAAGGCACACAATTGATGATCTATTATCATCATAAGCATCACAAGTTTTATTCAATAGTTTCCTCCTTTTTATTTTAGAAAAGTAATTTCTACTCATTGAAAAATTAACTAAGATTTAATATTCACCACTTAAAATATGGGATCATGTGGACACATGTCATCACCACATATTCTAACATGTGGGAATGTAATTTAAGGGTTGGATCATAATTACTTTGGTTTAAGTTCATTATTTAATGATTTAAAGTGACTAGAAATGCCTATATAGCATTATTTGGGTACTAGTCTAAAGTCACTGGATGTAAATCCTAATATTATTACATATTCAGATAGGTATGATGAAATGTGATTTTTGATAGTTGGAATCAACTCAAAATCTAACTTGGTTGATTTTATAAAAATGTTGCAAGGTGCAAATGCTTCTGTTTTATTATTTTTACTAGGAGAGATCTATAACTCTAAATGAATTAAATCCAACGGGCTTGGAGAGATATTTTTAGTAGCTTTCCAAAAAAATTGGAATCACTTCATTTGGATTTGTAAATCTCTCTGAATTGAATTTTGAACTAAGGGACAAAACTAAGTTTAAACTAAAAAGAAAAATCCTAATTCAAACTAACTGGGTCGCACGAGAAACGCTAACGGGCTGGCCCAGTGTCACTCCATAGCGCGGGGCTCAACTGACGGGAGGGGTCCACCAGTCAGCGGCTCATAACACGTGAAGCGGTACAGGGCAATGTGGAACGTTGGATTAGAGTGGGGATCAACGGCTGTGGATCATCGTGGACGACGGACCTGTCGCCGGCGAGCTCTAACCCTACCGGCTCAGTGGGGGTGCATAGGAGGCGTACCAGGGCTCCAGCGACGACTGCGAGGCGGGCAAACGGACTGGTGGTCGACGGCGAGCTCAGGGACGGTCGAGGCAGCTCCAGGGGTGGTCGCAATCCGCGGCGCCCTTCTCCTCCAGAGGCGGCCTGCTCCGGTACAATTCTGGCGAGTTGCTGCTCCCCGCGCTCCGGCTAGAGGTGTGGGACGATCAATGAGGAGAGGGGAGTGGAGTAGTGTGCTGCAAATGGCTGGGGGTGCCCTCCTTTTATAGGCTCGATGGCGAGACCGAGAGGGATGGGAAGGTGACGGTGGCGACATGGCTACAGGCTGCTAGCGGCATGGCTGAGGGTGGCGATCGATGCGCGGTCTCCTGGCGGTGCTCTAGGACTTTAATGCGGACTTAGGGGCGGTGGTAAGCGGTCGGGCAGAGCTGGCGCTCTGAGCGGCAGAGACGGCGGCTTCGACGGCAAGCGGTGGCTGTGAGGCGTTGGACGGCGAATGGGGGTGTCTGGCGTGCTCCCTGGGTCGTGGCGACACGGTGGGCGCGGGCTGCGGTCGAGCGGAAGCTTGTGCACGCGTGCCGGGTGCGGCGCTCTGGCGCGTGCTCGGCATGGCGTGGTGGCACTGGGTGCGAGGTTTTCTCGATGGTCCACAGCTGGGCCTAGATCGGGGAGGGGACAGAGGGCGGCGGTGAGGTGCGGGCTATCTCCTAGACATGGAGAGAGAGGGGGAGGCGGTCTGCTGCGGCGGCGACCAAGTTGGCCGGCGAGGTGGGGCTCGGCTTGGCATGGCCATGTTGCTAGGGGGTAGGGGATGGGTTAGTTAGGTCCTGGTTTGATCAAGAGGGGACAATGGGAGCAATTGGGGGTCAAATGGGAGACAAGTTTGGCTAGAACACTATTTAAAATAGTGAATTTTGTTTTGTTTGAATTCTGCCTACCAAGTGTTTGATGAAATGGCCGCATGAACTTTACTTTTGAATTTTGGGTTCAAAATTTTTGAGTGATCTCCACTAGTACTAGGTAGTCTCTGGTTGCAAGGGTTTTGAAAATTGCACTTGTTTGAGTGGTTTTTGAAATAGTCGGATCTTCCCATATGAAATAGATTCAATTTTAAACTGTCATTTAAAATTAGTATTTGATTGTTTTTAGCAGATCACAAGGTGGGCCTTAGTACCTCATTATGTGTACTAGCAAGGGGTGTAAAGATCCACAAATATTTCTGTTAGGTTTTGAGTACTAGGAATATCCAAAGTAGGCATGATAGTTAATTTGGCCAAAATGACCATTCACTTCAATTATTCATTTTTGAGTTGTTTTTCTTTGGGAAAAGTTTGGGAATGATTTAGATGATGTTTATTTCACCTAAAGATCATTTTATAAGCAATGAATCACAGAACCATGGCAATTCAAATCAACTCCTAATTTAAATGCACATACACATGCATGCTTTCATATTTTGAATTGGAAAAGTTTTTGTTAACCCTAATTTTGATGATTTGGATCTTAATAATCTTGTGTTAAAGTTTTGGGATGTTACAAACCTTCCCCCCTTAAACAAAATCTCGTCCTGAGATTTACAAAGAAAACTAGGAACTAAAGAGATCTGGGAACTCTTTCCTAATGTAATCTTCGCGCTCCCAAGTGGCTTCCTCCTCGGTATGGTTGCTCCACTGAACCTTGAGAAACTTGATACTCCTGGTCCTGGTGGTTCTGTAAGCTTCTTCCAAGATACGGATGGGAACTTCATGATAGGTCAGGTCATTGTTGATCTCCACAGCTCTGTGATCGATGTTCTTGAAAACTTCAGTCTTCTCCGGCACTTCTAGGCATTTGTGAAGTAACGAGATATGGAACACATTGTGGATGGCTGACATCTCTTCAGGTAGTTCCAGTTGATACGATACTTCTCCTCGATGGTTCAGAATTTTGAAGGGCCCGATATATCTGGGGGCTAACTTTCCTTTCAGACTAAAGCGTTGGGTTCCCTTCAATGGTGAAACTTTGAGATATACAAAACCTTCGACATTGAAAGTCAGGTCTCTCCTTCTCTTGTCAGCATAACTCTTTTGTCTGGATTGGGCGGTCTTGAGGTGCTCATGGACTTTTTGAACCTTCTCTTCGGCTTCTCGGAGAATGTTGGGTCCAAAGATCTGACTCTCTCCTACTTGCGACCAATTCAAAGGGGTACGACACTTCCTTCTGTATAGGAACTCAAATGGTGCCATCTACAAACTAGCTTGATATCTGTTGTTATATGAGAATTCTGCGAAAGGCAGGCAGTCTTCCCATTTTGATCCGTATTCCAACACACAAGCTCTAAGCATATCCTCTAAGACCTTGTTGACTCTCGCAGTCTGTCCATCTGTTTGCGGGTGATACACGGTACCAAAGTTCAACTTGGTTCCCAATCCTTCCTGAACTTTCTGCCAAAATCTCGAGGTAAACTGGGTTCCTCGATCTGATACGATGGTCTTGGGGGTTCCATGCAGACTAACAATCCTAGCAATGTACAACTCTGCTAGCTTCGCACTCTGGTAGGTAGTCTTGACAGGTATAAAGTGGGCTACCTTGGACAGTCTATCAACTATGACCCAGATTGAGTCATTTCCCCTACTAGAAGTAGGCAAACCGGTGATAAAGTCCATTCCGACGGAATCCCATTTCCATTCCGGAAACTGCAATGGTTGCAACAATCCTGCAGGTCTCTGATGCTCTACTTTGACTCTTTGACAGATATCACACTTGGCGTTGTAGCTTCCGATTTCTCTCTTCATTTTGTGCCACCAAAATTGCTCTTTCAAATCCTGATACATCTTCGTTCCTCCGGGGTGGATAGAATAAAGAGTATCATGAGCTTCCTTCATTATAACTAGCTTCAGTTCCGAATCTGCTGGCACACAGATCCGTCCTTTGTACCACATTACTCCTTCTTCGTCTTCCGTGAATCCAGGTACCTTTCCTGTACCAATACGACGTTTGATTCTGTCGATACTTTCATTCCCCTTCCGGGCTTCCTTGATTTGGCTAATCAAAGTGGGTTGAAGTTCAATGCTAGCTAAGAATCCTTTGCTAACTAGCTCTGTTGTAAACTGCTCCAACTCCTCATACAAACTTGGTTGCTTCTCCTTGATCATGGTGTTTAGCCCACACGGCAATCTGCTAAGAGCATCCGCTACCACATTGGCTTTGTCGGGGTGATAGTGAATGTGAAGGTCATAATCCTTGATTAACTCTATCCATCTCCTTTGCCTCATATTCAGCTCCTTCTGAGTGAAAATATACTTCAAGCTCTTATGATCTGAGTAAATCTCACAGTGATTACCCATCAGATAATGACGCCATGTCTTTAATGCCAGCACTACGGCTGCTAATTCAAGATCATGGGTCGGATAGTTCTGCTCATGCTGCTTCAGTTGTCGAGACAGATACGCGATGACTTTGCCTTCTTGCATCAATACACATCCTAGACCAATCTTGGATGCATCACAATATACATCAAATGGCTTCCTGATGTCCGGCATGATCAAAATTGGGGCTGATATCAATCTCTTCTTCAGCTCCTGGAAACTGGCTTCACACTTGTCTGTCCATTCAAACTTCTTGTCCTTCTTCAACAATTGGGTCATGGGTCTGGTTCCGGGGATTAGTTCGATAATGAACTCAATATCCCTATCTGGGGGTATACCTGGCAATTCATCTAGGAATACGTCGGGGTATTCACAGACTACTCTGACCTGGTCTATGGTGGGCAGGGCTAGACTCTTGTTGCACTTGAATTGACGGGGTAAGGTTTCAGAGATATGCTCTACTAATACTCCAGAACTACTAGTCATGGTGATGGCTTTCTTAGAACAGTCTATCAGTCCTTTATGCCTTGACATCCAGTCCATACCTAATACTACTTCCAATCCTTTGGTTCCAAGTACTATTAGGTTGGCATAAAAATCTATCCCATGTATTCTGATAGGCACAGCTTTGCAAATTTTTCTAGCTTTTGTAGTTGAACCAGGGATTTGAACTATCATGACATGCTTCAGGTTGGTTGGGTGAATCTTACTAGTGCATGCAAATTCTTCGGCGACAAATGAATGCGATGCTCCCGAATCAAACAATACTCTTACTAAAACTGAGTTGACAGAAAACATACCCAACACTACATCTGGCGCTTCTTGGGCTTCTTCTGTGTTCATGTGGAAGAGACGACTGTTGCGGTTGTGAGGGTTCCCTGGGGCAAACCTTCTTCCTGGTTGAACACGACGCTGCTGTTGAGTTGGGGCATTCACAGTGGCATTGGCGGCAGTCTTCTTGGGACACTCATTGGAGTAGTGACCTTTCACTCCACACTCGAAACAGGTGATCTGTGACTTGTCCTTTGCTACGACAGGCACAACATTGCTGCCAGTTTTGGGTGCAGTGTTGTTGTTGTTGTTGCTCTTGGGAGGTGCACGGTTGAAATTGTTGGTGTTGCCGGAGTTGTGATGGTTTCCTCCGGACTTCACATTTCCTCCGCTACGGTTGGGGTAGCTTGGGCGAGACATTGGGGGTCGGTTGTTCCTTGGTGCATATCCTGGTGAGGGGTTGGGATGGTACTTATGGTGACTGCTGGATCCTGATTGCTGCATCATACGATGTTTGCGGTTGTTGTTTGCCTGATTAATCTTCCCTTCCATCTGAATGGCAGAGTCGACTAGCTCTTCGAGATCCTGAAAACGGATGTTGACGAGGACAGTATGCATCTCATCATGCAGTCCATTCAAGAATCTCTCCTTCTTCTTGGCCTCCGTGTTGATCTCATCAGGTGCATATCTGGCAAGTGACAAGAATCTGTCATGGTACTCCACCACAGTCATTCTTCCTTGCTTCAATTCGCGGAACTCATCTCTCATTCGGTTGACTAGACTCTACGGCACGTGGGTGCGGCTGAACTTGACTTTGAATGCTTCCCATGTCATAACCTGACCATGGTCCATATTGCGGATACTAGTCCACCAAGCTCTTGCATCTCCCGCCAGATAGTGGGTGGCAAAGAGAACTTTCTCGTTTTCATCAACTCCTACAACTTCTAGGTTGTTTTCCATCGTCTGCAACCAGTCATCGGCATCTAACGGGTTTTTAGATTGGTTGAAGATTGGGGGATTGGTATTCTGAAATTTTTTGAGTTTGGATCCATGGTGATCCTGATTTCCATGCCCTTGGTTGTTGAGATCCATCTGGGCGATCTGCTGCAGTGTTGCTAAGTTGGCTTGATGTTCTGCCTTGCTTGCTTCATGGTCTGCGATGAGATTCTGCAAGATCTGCAGCATTGGGTCTTGCGACGAGCTGCTCCCTCCTTGGTTTCCACGAGTCATCTGAGGATTGAGATAGATATAGGGGTAAGAGGGAAATTCTAAGGTTCATGGTTTTGGTTTCAAAGCTAAAACTTTGAGTTAGACTCAAGTTTTTCAACTAACTCCATTTCATTCATGCAAACAAACACACGATACAACACACACCACAACAAACAAAGGAAAACAGATGGTTTGAAGAACCATTCTACAAGCTACAATACAGTGGGACCGATACATCTCATGCTACGACAGTGCTCTAGTGCATCTACTCATCATCGATGAAGTCGGAGTCCTCATCGTCAGTGTAGAAGTCCACAGCATCCTCCTCCAAAAAGTCATCATCATTGCTGAGGTAAGAATCCATGTCTCCCTGGATGTCTTCACCCTCATCTTCTTCTTCCTTGGTGGCAAGCTGAGCTTCCTACTCCTTTACGGTCTTCTCGAGGTCGGCCACCTTCTTGCGAAGACGGGCGATGGTGCGATCCTTCTTGGCACACTGGCGGTGAAGAGACTGGCAGTCCTGGACGAGCAGTGCGAAAGTCTGGGCCTTCTGGTCGGCAATGGCACGGTTCTGGTTGGCTAACTCCCTGGCATTGTCTAGTTCCTGCTGTCTGTCGTGCAGCAAGAAGTCAAGATTCTCCACTTGACGCCTCAACTCTGGGTGACTTGGCATCTCCATTGGAATTCCCATGAAGTCACGTATTGCATAGTGAGTAAAACAGGTTCCTTGGATTTTGTTGACGCTGAGGGCACTTAGACGTGCGAGAGCTTCATGCATTGCCCTGGCTAATCCATCTAGCCAGTTGTTCTCTCTCATGGAGAACTGAATTCTCCCGGAAGTTGGTGCTTCGATGCTTCCTCTAAGATCAGCAGTGACTAGCCACTATAGGTCTCCTCCTGGGGGTCCTGGAAGTTGAGCTCCAAGAAACTCCGGATGTGGGCGTCCCAATAACTCCGACAGTGAATCGAGATCCCTCTCGAAGATCAGCTGACCTCCGTTTCCCAACTGGTAAAACTTGCTGAACTAAGTCTCCATCTACAAGAATTAAGGATGAGGAAATTAGTGAAGTGATCAAGTGTGTCAAATTTTAAGTAGTAATGTAAGAATTTGAGGAACATGAATTTTTGAGAAAGAAAGAATTCCCAAGGATAAGAGAGGAGATAGTTTTTCGTAAATACTCACTTTGGCTTTGAAACTAAGTTTTTGTTCGGACGTCCATTCTAACTAGGGTCTCCTATGGTCAGGATGGCTCTGATAGCAACTTGTCAACACCCGGATTTTTAATCCTAGATGCCCGTTATGCCATACCTCGCAATCCCATGATTACCATTTTTGCGAGACATAACGGATTGGATATCACAGTACATCATCCAATACAAACCATACATAAGGTCTTACACAAATAAGGATCTCATGATCCAGTCTTAATACAACAAGCAGCGGAAATAAAAGATAAGCGTAGCGGTGGGGTCCATCTTCAAGGGCACAGGCAATGCTGACGAAGGCAGATAGTCCTAGTTATCATAGTCGTCCTGCTGGCCATCATCTTCGTAGTCTCCTTCATAGTCTGGCCATGAGAATAGCCGGGTACAAAGGCCATGAGTACTCCTTAAGTACTCGCAAACTACCACTAACAAGTAGTATAGTTCTAAGTTAAAGTGCTAAATCTAAGTTTAACTATAAAGTTAAGTTTGAAACCTAAGCTGAGTTCTGAAGCAAAGAAAGATAAAATAAGGTTCTAGAATCACTTAAGTTGGGAAGCTATTGTCATAAACACAACTCTGTTGTGGTCAAGTCAAGATTCATCATTCATTTCATAAGTCATTTTGAAAACATCTGACAACGAAACAGTATGGCCATTCCAACTGTCCATAACCGTGGACGCGGCTATTCAAATAGTTTGACACTCTGCAGAGGTGGTACACTTTCACCACAAGATTTGATACATCTGTCAGGGATAACCCTAAATCATCATACTTAGTTTGCAGATAATCAAACATAACATTTCCTTTTACACACCCTAGTATAAGCACCTCTCCTATGAGCATGGCCTCCCAACCATGACCATCAGTCATCTTGGGCACTGCATAGGTGGACAACATTGAGAGGTAGCCTCAGCTCAAACCTCTCCCGTGAGGGAACTAATACTAATGCATATAAACTTCCAGCTAAGCCTTACCCAATTTAGGTAGTGTGGTTGTACGGTAAATTTGGAATGGTATCGCATCTGAATCCAACCATCAGTTTTATAAAAGGGCTAAGGCTCATGCCTCAACATTTTCATCATCATAAACCATTTGTGTTTCTCAACACATGTCAAAACATCTCAATAGAATGACTCATCATTCCAAGGTTTTCATAATTCCTTTTCACCAATTGTTCCCATCTAAAGTGACTCAAGTTTTGATCTACTCTAAACTACTAAGTTAAGAGTGTTCACTAAGGTGGGAAGATGATGGGTTCAATCTCATGCCATAGAATGACATCTAAAGCTTATCTAAAAAGGTCAAGTTTTATACTCTTTATGCTACCTTCAAAACAAGTAAGGGACTTTGTGTAAGGTAAAGGAAGTAAAGCTTGAAAGTAAGACTTGGGGTAACTAGTAGTCAAAGTGGTAGGATCAAAGCATGCCTAAAGCATCTTTGCTTGGGTTATCTAGATTGCAAGGATTAGCTTGTATTGTTAATGGTTGCTTGCAAGTACAACTTGCAAGGGTTAACTTGGATAGTGCTAGCTTGCCTTGGTTGGTGCAGTGGTTGAAGTTTTCTTCTTCTTCTTGGTAGCACTCCTCCTCGAAAGCTTGGTCGATACTATCTTCTATAAATACATACGGAGTACACAATCACCAAACAATACTTAACTAGTCTAATTAGTACTCTAAGGCACACAATTGATGATCTATTATCATCACAAGCATCACAAGTTTTATTAATAGTTTCCTCCTTTTATTTTAGAAAAGTAATTTCTACTCATTGAAAAATTAACTAAGTTTTAATATTCACCACTTAAAATATGGGATCATGTGGACACATGTCATCACCACATATTCTAACATGTGGGAATGTAATTTAAGGGTTGGATCATAATTACTTTGGTTTAAGTTCATTATTTAATGATTTAAAGTGACTAGAAATGCCTATATAGCATTATTTGGGTACTAGTCCAAAGTCACTGCATGTAAATCCTAATATTATTACATATTCAGATATGTATGATGAAATGTGATTTTTGAGAGTTGGAATCAACTCAAAATCTAACTTGGTTGATTTTATAAAAATGTTGCAAGGTGCAAATGCTTCTGTTTATTATTTTTACTAGGCGAGATCTATAACTCTAAATGAATTAAATCCAACGGGCTTGGATAGATCTTTTCAGTAGCTTTCCAACAAAATTGGAATCACTTCATTTGGATTTGTAAATCTCTCTAAATTGAATTTTGAACTAAGGGACAGAACTAAGTTTAAACTAAAAAGAAAAATCCTAATTCAAACTAACTCGGTCGCGCGGGAAACGCTAACGGGCCGGCCCAGTGTCACTCCGCAGCGCGGGGCTCAACTGACAGGAGGGGTCCACCAGTCAGCGGCTCATAACGCGCGAAGCGGTACGGGGCAATGTGGAACGTTGGATTAGAGTGGGGATCAACGGTTGTGGATCGTCGTCGACGACGGACCTGTCGCCGGCGAGCTCTAACCCTAGCGGCTCAGTGGGGGTGCATAGGGGGCGTACCAGGGCTCCAACGATGACGGCGAGGCGGGCAAACGGACTGGTGGTTGATGGCGAGCTCAGGGACGATCGAGGCAGCTCCGGGGGTGGTCGCAATCAGGGGCGCCCTTCTCCTCCAGAGGCGGCCTACTCCAGTACAATTCCGGCGAGCTGCTGCTCCCCGTGCTCCGGCTAGAGGTGTGGGACGATCAGTGAGGTGAGGGGAGTGGAGTGGTGTGCTGCAAATGACTGGGGGTGCCCTCCTTTTATAGGCTCGACGGCGAGACCGAGAGGGATGGGCAGGCGACGGTGGCGACATGGCTACGGGCTGCTAGCGGCATGGCTGAGGGTGGAGATCGACGCGCGGTCTCTTGGCGGTGCTCTAGGACTTTAATGCGGGCTTAGGGGCGATGGTAAGCGGTCGGGCGGAGCTGGCGCTTTGAGCGGCAGAGACAGCGGCTTCGACGGCGAGCGGTGGCTGTGAGGCGTTGGACGGTGAATGGGGGTGTCTGGCGTGCTCCCTAGGTCGTGGCGACGTGGTGGGCACGGGCTGCGGTCGAGCGGCGACTTGTGCACGCGTGTCGGGTGCGGCGCTCTAGCGCATGCTCGGCATGGCGCGGTGGCACTAGGCGCGGGGTTTTCTCAGTGGTCCACGGCTGGGCCTAGATCGGGGAGGGGACAAAGGGCGGCGGTGAGGTGCAGGCTATCTCCTAGACATGGAGAGAGAGGTGGAGGCGGTCTACTGCGGCGGTGACCAAGTTGGCCGGCGAGGTGGGGCTCGGCTTGGCATGGCCATTTTGCTAGGGGGTAGGGGGTGGGTTAGTTAGGTCCTGGTTTGATCAAGAGGGGACAATGGGAGCAAATGGGGGTCAAATGGGAGACAAGTTTGGCCAGAACACTATTTAAAATAGTGAATTTTGTTTTGTTTGAATTCTGCCTGCCAAGTGTTTGATGAAATGGCCGCATGAACTTTACTTTTGAATTTTGGGTTCAAAATTTTTGAGTGATCTCCACTAGTACTAGGTAGTCTCTGGTTGCAAGGGTTTTGAAAATTGCACTTGTTTGAGTGGTTTTTGAAATAGTGGGATCTTCCCATATGAAATAGATTCAATTGTAAACTGTCATTTAAAATTAGTATTTGATTGTTTTTAGCAGATCACAAGGTGGGCCTTGGTACCTTATTATGTGTACTAGCAAGGGGTGTAAAGATCCACAAATGTTTCTGTTAGGTTTTGAGTACTAGGAATAGCCAAAGTAGGCATGATAGTTAATTTGGCCAAAATGACCATTCACTTCAATTATTCATTTTGAGTTGTTTTTCTTTGGGAAAAGTTTGGGAATGATTTAGATGATGTTTATTTCACCTAAAGATCATTTTACAAGCAATGAATCACAGAACCATGGCAATTCAAATCAACTCCTAATTTAAATGCACATACACATGCATGCTTTCATATTTTGAATTGGAAAAGTTTTTGTTAACCCTAATTTTGATGATTTGGATCTTAATAATCTTGGGTTAATGTTTTGGGATGTTACAGTTGCGCTACAGGGATTCCTAGCCAGAGATCAACTTCCACACTCCCGGTGGGATCGGGGAGCTTTAGGTCTCATTGTACACCGGATGTGTACGAAGCCACGAGGTGCAACACTTGGGGCACTTTGGATGTCGTGAGCCGGAGTTGTTGCACGATGAAGAAGGAGCAAGGGGTGATCTACGAGGAGCATTGCAACCTTGAGGTCAGCTATGGGTTCGTCTACTTCAACCATGTTCCCCTCGGAACGTTAACCGCGTACGGTCTACAAGGGTGTGTATTCTATACGCTCCGGTGGTTACTGCATTACTACATAGATAGATCTTGGGTGTTAGGGAGTTCCAACATAGGAATTTTTTGTTTTCTGCTACGGAACCCTTCAGTGGTATCAGAGCCGATCTATGCGTAGGAGTGTTGTACGGCCAGTACGAAAAGTTTTGTGCGGCCATTGATCCCTTAGTTGTTACCCTCTAACGTGTACTTGTTTATATCTCGGTATTGTTTGATGAAGCAGCCTGGACCGACCTTACGTGTATTCGTACACGAGACTAGTTCCACGCACGGCATACGACTTGTAACGTATAAGTGGCTAGCGGGTGTCTGTCTCTCATTCAATAGTTGATGTATCACTTACAACGGAGGTCCCCGAAAGGGGTGTAGTAGAGACAGCTGTTGGATCCATGTTGTGGTTGGAAAGTTCGTAGTTTAGAAACGGTTCTATCGCGAAAGCCCTAACAACCTCATAAAACTTGCAAAATATAAAGTAGAGGCGTGTAACTTTGTTTTGCAGGAGGGCTTGTGTTATGATATGGCATTGATCGTTACGAAGGTAAAGTAGTTTACTTTTATGTTACTAAGTAGTATAGTAATAGTCATTGTTCTGATGGACGGCCAATGGTGGTGTCGTGGACTTGGCGTCAAACCAGGGGCAAGATGGAGATCATGTCGGAGCGCGCGATGGAGATCAAGGTGCAAGAATAAAGACCATATCATATCACAAAATATACATGTGATGTTTATACCTGTTTTTACATCTTATTGTGTGCTAGTATTAGATACTCAACGGTAGCAAATTAGATAATCCCTATATAATTCCAATGATAGTGTTCCCCTTGTGTGTGCACCACCAAGAAAGTTCTGTGTTATGAAGCCGGCCATGACGATCGGGGGCTAGACATATCTACGTTCGCATACAGTGGATGTAAGCCATGTTGCACATCGAATACACACAAGTTAGGTTTGGCGAGCCTAGCATGTGTAGACATGGCCTCGGAACACAAGGGATCGAAAGATCGAGCATGAGTCACATGGCTGATGTGATTGACATTAGGGAATGTCTACCTTTGAAACTGCATTGCCGGTCGTGATGATCGAGGATGGTGTAGCGGATTGGGATCGTGTGATCACTAAAATCGTCCAGGGGATGACAATTTTAGTGGGAGCTCAGTTATAATTGAAATCATATTATGAACTTGGTCTAGATGTCTATTTGCAAATATCTTAATAGATCATGGCCTATCCCATTGAGGTCCTTTGCGACCATGGGAAATTTGTTGCTTGATGTGGAACTTAGCAAAAGGGTCCAACTTCATAGATTAATACCCATGTCTAAGGGATATCCTCGTTATTAGATGATATTCTCTTCTTGATACAATAACCATTAGGAGATAATCCGATGATTCCTCAATGTCTGAGTTCTCTCCATAAACATCCAATAAGCCATTCTCCACTCGATGGAGAGTTGGACTATAATTTTGTATTCTGCAAGATCGGGCACAAAAAGTATGAGCCGTTGGATGAATTTTCCTCCATGATGGATAAAAAGAGAATATTTGGAGAATCACTTAGCAATCTTGCATTAGAGTTAAGAACTCTCAGAAGGGCTTGATTACAATGGAGGTCATGAATGAAAAGGGTTTATGTAAGATATACAAATTACAAATGTGGTTCTATCAAAACTCGTTGTAGTTTGCAAAGTATTTGATACTTGTCCTACATTGTGAAAATAGGATTGTCTGCTTGAGAATTGCTTGAGAGCTGGAGAAGTGGCATGATGACGGCAAGCAAAATAGTTGATGGCCGACATCACCCCTTTCCCCAAAGTTTATCATTTGGATTAGTGGACTTGAATATAATTTTGTAATCCTTGTTTGTGTGTCTTGCTTTTGGCGAGACGATTATTCATATGAACGAGTTATAGGCCAGTTGTACTATTCTTATGAACAATACTGTTATGGTCACATTACGATTATAAATGAGTTATTCTCATCACTATGTTAATGATAATAGTTTAAACATTTATAAAGGATTAGAATGCTAAAAGATATCCAAAGTTTAATAATGACATGACACTATAGTTTAAGTCATTTTGGTTATTGCATGTTCTTCATTCTAAATGAAGATCGGGGTCTTAGATGCTTAATCTAAAGACTTTGCAAAACCATGCCTCGTTGTGCAGAATGACTAAAACTCCGCATTCTAGTAAAACGGTAATATGCAAAGAAATATTGAATCTTATACATAGTGATGTATCACATTTTCAACAAGATAGTGGAAATCATTAGTTAATCGTGGACTTAAGTGAATGTGTATTTACTTAATGAAACATGAGTTTGAAATGTTTTGAATTGTTCAAATGTGTTCAAAACAAAGTGGGATATTGAAATTAACAAGAATACAAGGTCTCTTCGATTTGATCGATATAACTAAGGTATTCAAGTTAAGTTTAGCATAAAATGACATGTGAAAGAGGTTTCACAAATTATGGCAATTGGACAAATTCAAACTATATTGAAATGTATGAATGTCATAATCACTATGTATTAGATACATATGGTATAATATTATCTCTTATCAGGGTTATAGTTATCGTTCAGAGTTAAAGATCAAATTGAGCAAACACTCATTTGAAATACAAAGGTACATCTAAAGATTCGTGGAAACAACACCATAAGGGTTATGGCATGTTCGAGTTTATGGATATTTCGATAAATCTAAGTCGTGGCGAATAAACAAGTCTTTGTAAGAGAATTCTTAGGAAGCTATGAATGCATCTTCCACAAAGGACAAACTTGCTGTTGTCCTGAGTATTATGTGTCTTGATGAAGATACAGGGTGGAAGAAAGTAAAAGATCAAAACAAGATATTTGACCTTACCTCCGGATTGTTGAGTGGCATAGCGGAATATGTTTCGTGAAACCGAACTCTACATATAGAGGAGAAACTAATGATCATAAAAGTTTCAGCGAATACTTTTACTAAAGAAAGTAGGTTTCAACTATATATTCTGCAAGTTTTCGGAATTATGTTATTGATTCACTTATATTGTTATTTGAACAAGACATACCTATGAATTACAAAGAAGCGTGATGGACCTAAGTGCGAGAAATGACTAGGAGTCATGAAATTCTGTATTAAGTTATATTTAAGATAGCAAAGTAACATTTTACTTGATCTTCTTAAGTAAAGAAGTTTACTTGATATTTCTAAATGACTGCAAAGTCATAAGGAAGGAAATGAAACTTAATGAATACATAAAGCTCGATTTGTCACAAAGTTTGGACAAACTCAAGGTGTTAACTACAAATGTAGCTATGTTGAGTCTATTGGATTTACACCATCAATATATGGATATTGGAATCTTGTAACTGGAATTCTCGATTTGATGGTAATCAAAGAATTTTGGAATGTCCAAGATTATCGAGAGGACCTGAATTTGAGTGGGAGCTAAGTAGCTTGATTGAATCATAATATGTAGCAGACATATTCTAAGTGGGAGCTAAGTAGCTTGGCTGAATCTCATATATGGATGCCATATTTGAGTGGGAGTGTGAAATCATTCTGAGATATGTGGATGACATATATGAATGATGTGATTGGTATTGATAAAATTTAAGTTAATAAATAAGGATGAAGTTGAAGTTATTAAACAATGAGATCTATCGAGATAGATTGGTGGGTTTAATAAAAATCAAATGTTGAATGCTTCTTGACTTGATTCTGAAAGATGTTCAGAATGTCCTAAGCAAGATTCTGAAGAAGTTCAGAATGGAACAAGGTAAGAAAGAAGTTCTTACTAGTGTGAATCATTGAGTTAGTCTTAGTATTGCAACTATCTTTGAAAGAAATAAAGAGATGCGTTGCATCTCCTATGCCTCAGCCATAGGTTCTTCCATACAATCATATTGTATACTCGACGTAATGTGACCCGAGGTTCTGGTTGGTAGGACAAACTCTTAACTATAAGAACATGTCTTTAAGTGATTCCTGAGTTGATCACTGAACCAGAATTAAGTTTGTACTTAAATGGCAAGAACCAAAGTAAGGCGCATAGCTACATTTCATGCACTAGGATCTACATAGATATAGAAGTATAAAGGCTCCAGCTGATGTGATGTATATTGTTGTGGTGGGACTAGTTCGTATTTACGCAGAGGGTGTGTCCTAGGGCACGGTGCCCATGAGAAAGCCCATGAGGTTGATCTAAAGTCATTATAGGCTCCTAGAAACCGACTTCACTTTGTTGCCATAACTGCTGTACATACACAAACGATTTCAAAGTGTGTTTCGACGATTAGATGACAACAGTGAAAGCGACCGTCATTGTAAACACTAGAAACAAAGTCTCACTTTGTCACCAAATGAATACTTCAACCCATTACAAGATAATGGTGTGAATGTCAAAATTAGGAAGACATTAACAATTTGTAGAAGAGATAATGAGCTGGTAAAACAGAACATGGACATGACATTTCCCGTGACCATAAAACGCATATGTGATATGGTTTATGATGAGTAAAATGCAAGCTGGATTATTTGTACTCTAGTGCAAGTGGGAGACTGAAGGAGATATACCCTAGAGGCAAATAATAAATAGGTTTTTATTGTCATATCTCAATTAGTTTATAATAGTTTCATATTGTGCTATAATTGTATCAAGTGGAAACATTGGTATAGGTGTGGTATGAAACAAACCAAGTCCCTAGTGGCTTCTATTCATACTAGTTCATTGGTCATGAGGATGATCTGGGTTTCAAGATCATGGGAATTTATGCCAATTGACAACGAGGTCATATCATTGGTGAATGGTGTGATGGGCATTCCTCAAAAGATTGTGACACAATCAAGTCACATAGTTCATTGTTGCAATAGCTAAAATCTTGTCTCCTTCTCCTTAGACCATGAGTTCATATTACTCACTATTTCCTGAGGCTACTTTGACTGCATCAAAGATCATCTGGGTAAAACGGTGATCATAAAGGTGTACGTTGGGTATTCTAAAGGAATAGTAGATGACATGTGACACAAGAGCGGGATTTGTTCACCCACGTTGTAGCATCCCAATTGTCTAACAATTGTAATGCTACTTGGTCTAGTAATATAATGGCTACTTCAAATATATAATTGTTGCATCATCATTATATCATGCTCATGTCATCATGCCTCCTTGCATTTGAGCATCATATAAAACCCTTTTTGTTTTGGTTCTTCTCTCATATGCATTGTAAATTGTTTTTGCCTCTTGATATTGTATTTTGGTCTTGATATATTGTTTAAATGCCCAAGTTGAGTTGGGGGCATATCTTTTATTCCACTCCACCACCTTTTCTTTCACCACCTTATAATTCCACCATTCCATTATCCATGAGCTTGCATTTGTTTTCTTTTGGTATTTAATCTAGCTCATGGGAGATAGGATGGATTTACCTCTACAATTCTTTTGCTTAGGCCTTACTCCACATTTTGGAATGCATAAGAATAATGCCATGTAAATAATCTTGTTTTCACAAAAATAAGCATGGTATTAATTATTTATGCATGGCCCATGCAAGAACCACCACATTCTAGCCTTTTGGTTTTTATTTGAATCTTTGAGTGGATCTTCCCCATATCTCTCTCTACCCCTTATGCTTGATCCTGCTTGATGCATGCAGGCATCTAAAACCCCATCACCATCTCCATCCATGCCATCGCCACCTTTTCTTCTCTTCTCTCTTTTGGCTATATCTTGCTTGAGCTTGTCATGATCATGCTTGATCTTGCCAAAAAAGAACCACTCCATCTAATCTCTCTCTCTAAACCCTAAACCATACACTCATCTCTCCTCTCTCTTTACCATCCTCTCTAGACCACACCCCCATATAAACCAAACCCTAGATCCCACCCTCTCTCTCGGCCTCTCTCCTCTCTCACCCTGGCCCCACCCAGCTAGCTACCCCATCCTCCCCAAACCCTAACCGAGCCTAGCTCACCCGAGCCTACCTCCCCTCTCCCTCTCTCCCTGCCGTGCGACCCCACCGGCCCGAGCCTGCCTGGCCTCGCCCTGACCCCACCTGCAGCCCCATGCGCCTGCCCCGCCCTAGCTACCCCAGCCCGATCACGTGCTCGTGGGGGAAAGGTGACAACCGAGCCACCTTTGCCACCCCGAACACCCCCACGCCATCTACTCCTCCCTCTCATTCCTATCTACTCCCTCTCCCTCTTTTCCTCCCCCACACGACACCACTGCCTCTCCCAGATCCGCCCCAGAGCGCCTCCTCCTTCCCCTCCTACCGCTCCGGCCACCAACAGCCGACGCCGCCGCCGCCAGCACCTCGACGTCCACGTTGATCCGGCCGTCAAGCGCGTCGAGGAGGTGGCCTGGAAGACCAAGGGCATCCCTCTGCTTCACCCTGGACACGCCGTCGAGGAGGAGAAGGGCTGGAACCGCCGGTACCGCCGCCGCCGACGCGAAACCCTAACCTCGTCGTCCGTCTGCGTCGTCGCTGATCGACCGCTCCCCGCTCCGATCCGTCTCCACCGAATAACCCTCGGTGAGCGTATGAAGCTCCCAAACATCCTCTTAGCCGTCGTTGCTTCCCGTAGTCGCCGGACGTTCCGTCGAACGCCCTCGGTGTGCCGACGAGCGCGTGCGCCTGCTCGTTGCTGTATCGCAGAAGAACACCTAGCCGTGCCACGCTCAGCCTGCATCAACCCCCGCCTAGCCCAGTGGTCACCGCCCCTGCGTGCAAGCCCCAGGTCGCGGGATCGAAGCCCCCATGCCGCGCGCGCTGCCGCTGACAGTTTCGTCAGAGAAGAGAGGAAGAGAAACAGTACCGCGGCGCCTTTTTGCAAATAGCCCCCTAGCTTTTTATCTGCCCAACCCGCACTCCTCGCTAGCCCCATCTGTCAGCTGCCTGGCCTTCTTGCAGTTAAGCCCCCCAGATCTTAGGCCCTCAACCCGCACTCCATCTCGGTCCCACCTGCCAGCCTCTGTGAGTGCGATCTCTGTCACGTGGGCCGCAGCCGGATGGCCCCACCTCGCAGTCGCACGAGCTAGGCATAGCCCCGGTGCGAAAAGTTCCTGCGCGCGAGTCCCAGTCAGCAGATGGCCCACCCGACAGTGACTCTGGCTAGGTCCGGGCTGGGTGACAAAAGTCTGTCTGTTTTCTGTTTTAATTTTAAACTTTTCAAATTGGATTTAAATTCAAATTTAAATCTGTTTTGATATAACTTTTCAAATATAATTCCAAATAATACAAATAATATATGTTTTGAGATCAGAAAAATATGAGGAATTCAAATATACCATCCAAAATATATTTTGAACATTTAAAATTTCGAGTTGATTAAAATTACAATAAAATGCCCTTTTACCTTAATTAATTAATAACTTTTGTTTTATAACTCCAAATTTAACAAATAATATGTCTAAAATGATTAGCTCGACGAGACCTTTCTGTTTATGCATTCCGTGTTCTGTTTTGCAGCATGCATCATATGAATATAATGTGTACAGCAACTAATATGAGGCTAAAATGTGATTAAAACTCCACAAAATGATTATTTCTTGTACTCCACACCTCACCCATGCCATGCTACATTATTACCATGCAAATTGTGCATCATTCATCATGGCATGACTGTTTGCTTGTCGCATTTTATTCATATGATTGCGCACTTTATTTATGTTGGCCCTTGTTTGTTTGGTTCTTCTTCGAATAGACGCTGAGCAGGGGATATATCAAGAGAACCAGGAGCACTACCCAGATCCATCCCTTGCTTCAACTGAGCTGCCAGGCAAGCACTACCACATTCTTGCATACATATAGTACCTATTGCCTCTATCTTATTCTTGCATCATTGAGTCGCGATTGCATTAATCTGAATCCCAAGTATTGCATAGCCTTTACTTTTAAACCCCACCGAAGCTTGTTCCTCCATCCCATGAGCCATTACTACAGGAGTTGTTTGAGCCATGCGAGTCGTAGAACAGCATGTGTAGGGTATGTGAGTGTCTGATGGATAATGAGGTACCTAAACAACTTAACCTGAGTAGTAATGGGATAACTAATGAAAGTGGCACCAGTGAGCCATATTTGCTATTTGGTTTTTCAGGCTCACTTGTGTCCCGTAGGACCCCGAGTACTTGATTCCTGTTCCTTGAATATTCGTGCTATCCACATCCGGGAGGCTTATGAACCCCCCTGAGCCAGAGCTTGATTCATTCTTATTTCTTGGGGCCACAAACTAGTTTGAGGTTTTATTTACTATCCTGTACTTATGCCATGCTTTACTGCTTTATTTAAAATTGTGCGAGGTACTGCACCTGTACTGTTTAGGTAAGCGGAGTGTTTTCGCGGTATCGACAAGCCCAGTCACACTTTCGGGTTCCCAGTTGTTTACAGCCATTGGCGCAAACCTTGAGTCCGTCTCGGAGTCGGCCAACTTCGTCGCGGGTAGCTTAATGGGGTGGCCCCCTGAAATATTTCTGAATCTTGTGATCGCTTTGTCGTGACTCCCTCGTTGGGTTTTGATTTGGTTTTTCCGAGGTTGATCGAGTGTGTGTTGCTATTTGTGCACCCCTATAGGGTAAAACTTTCTGAAAGCCGTGTCCGCGGTTATGGACGACTTGGAGCACAGTTTCTCGATCATAGACAAGAATAACTAAAGTACCGCTTTTAATTTGACTAAGTACCGGACTAGTAAATAGTGCAACACTCATGGAATGGATAATAAAACTGCCAACGGATGGGGGGTTGTTCGTCCGCTTCCTCGTTGGTAAGCGAGGAGGAGGATGGATCTGTGGACATTACCATTATAAAGTTGTTATTAATTCACGGACATCCGTCTATCTCTGGTTAGGCGGATGGTTAGCGAGTATCTCTAGAATTGTTAGGGTTTATCTTTTGCTGCAATTGCGTCACCCCAGGTTGTGTCCCCTTTAGAGGCATAAAGACTTGCTGAGTACCCCTAGGGTCTCACACGATAAATTGTTTGATTCAGATGAACAGGTAAGCTCGCAAGATGGATACTAGGTGGAGGAGACGGACGATGTGGGAAACGATCATTCGGTGTAGAGATTCCGGGAACGGGGATCCGTGAGATCTGTGGGCGGGATGTGCTTATTTATGGGGCATCTTATGCCGATTTGCTTCTTATCCGTACTCGGATCTTGTTTTCCGCTTCCGCTTGATACTCTGATGTTTGATGTATGAGGAAATATCCTAAACTATTATATCTATCTAGGATATTTGGATCTTGCCGTATGGCGTTGCTATATTTCCTTTCTTTTTAGATGGAATGACTCTGAGAACCATTGTATGGTGGCTTGCATACATACTCATTTGTGTATGTAGTTGATCCCTTCGCCTGCCGATTACGCCGCCCGTTCTTGTCCCGATGTTTGGAAATGGTTAGGACGGCCGAAAGGTCTACCTGTGAGTGGCATTTGGGCCCCACCGTACTATTTTAACCATTTCCGCTCATCCAGGCTTGTAACTAGGAGCGTAATTCACCGAGGTAGTTACAATTGGTATCAGAGCCATCCCGCCCTTCAGGGTCTCAGCCAAATGGTCGTTGTCTGTCTAGCAAATATTTTTGGTAGTTATGTATACTAGGGAAAAACAAAACGCGAGAGTAGGACTGCTTCCATTTTTCTTCTTACCCAACCAACCACCCTTTTCTGGTAAGGAAGTGTAACGTTTTCAATCCTCTTCTTAAAATTCAAACTAGGATTCACGTGTTCTGGGTTTCCGTAGTACCATAGAAAGTGTGAGTGTGTGTGTGTGTAATTCCTTGTCTACCTGTTGCATCCAACTTTGTTATCACAATCTTCCTTTGGTTATCAACTGTTGGTACATTCCATACTGACAGGCTTTTGAAAACTGGCGCGATCTACCTGACTCCTTGTTAACCGGTGCCATCTTCTTAAGGGTGTCCTTCCTTCTAGCAACTCCACATTCTGTGTAAGCATCAGTTGCTAATCTCTACCTGATAAGTGATTTTGCGCATCTATTGGTATTTTAATGCCGAAAAATGCGGAAAAATTTTCGTTGATACATTTGTGCTTCCACACTCCTTTTCAGTCGTGTGTGGAACATTATCTATCTTCCTTTTATCAGCATGTCCATGCTAACTCATTCTTTTGTCACCGGCGCTTAATCCTGGAGTTTCATTTCATCTCCAATTCTCTTGGGCTAATTACATAACATGTGTCGATCCGATGCTGGTGATTGTAATTTGGCTCTCGGCATAGCTATGTGACACTTATCATGAGTGGAATATGGAAAATGCTATCAACTCTATCCTCCAAATGGTGACGGTTATCTCCTGTGATTTTGAGTACACCGTGATCATGTCTATGCATATTCAAGCATCTTTGGCAATCCGGAGTTTCTCAAGGCACTACGGCGGTCTATCATCTGTTCATCATGCTGCACATCTTTTGAACCCCATATCTGCAAATTCTCTTTGAGACGAGGGAATTGCATCTTTTCGTCTCTGGTAGCTTTGCTTGAGGTATGAGCTATCATCGTTTCTTTATCCTAGATCTCCTTATCTTCTAACCGGTGATCCGATCGACAGTGTGAACCAAGTGGCATTTCTTGTTCCCTTCCGAAGGACCAGATAATCTATTCTTCCAGTGCAGCTTCTTCAACACGAACCCGAGCTCTTAATATTGATCTCTCTAAGAGCGTTGAGCTCAGGAAGTGTTCGAGCATTTGTTCGTTCTCCCGCCGCTTGAACTTGATATTCTCGGAATATCTTGTTAATCCATGGTGGTATATGTTGATAATATGCTTGCCTATTCGATATCAATGGAAGAACATGGAAGATCATCTGTGTCTCTTTCTCTCAAGCTTTGTTAACACTGCCTGTGTGCAAAGTTCTCAAAGCGTGAATTCTGGCTTCTTGAAGTCACCTATCTCGACCACGTCCTTCTGCTAAATAGATCGCTTCAACTCTGGAATCAGCAAGTCCATTGTTAATTCCATCTTCCATCTTCAATCAAACCTAGAGTCTTTCCTTGTTGGCGAGTTATCATCGTCGTTCCGCCGAAGATTTTTCTCAAGACTGCTAAATCTTTCTCAATCATTTCAAGAAGAACATGGAGTTCTTTCACCTCAGTCTCGTCAAGTAATCTCTTGAAACCTTCTCGCTCTATCGTCTATGCTCAATCCACCGGAGGCCATGAAGACCTTCCAGATCTTGTATTCCTTTCGTTCAAGTTGGTGCTATCTTTTCTGTAGCTGTTGAATCTTGCAGTTGTCTCCGTAATCTTCCTTCATATCTTTCTGGTGGCTTGGTACTTCAGATATGACGACAACATCATCACCCTTATCTATCTTGGATCCGGTGAATCGTTTGCATCAATCTTTGTTTTCTTAAGGAGTTCCATGAGCTCTTCTTGTCAATACCTTCAGTCTGTTTCGGTAGTTGGGTTGCATGGTTTTCTTATTCATGTGCGGGGTAATGCTTTGAGTACGGGATGGAGTAGCTACCATACCACTACTCCTATCATTCGCTCTTGTACATTGAATTGGTAAATTAATGTGATTTCACTCATTCCACGAAAGTTAGAAGTGGCCTTTATCCCTTGATACTTTTACTTCCGTCCTTGTTTTCCGGAGTGCTCTCTCGAAGAAAGTAATCAATAATCTCTTGTTGGTGATCTCACCCTTTATACACGGAGCAAAATCCTCAATTATCTGGTGGAAACAAACGCAAACTCTTTTCTACCCTCGTCTTTCTACCGGTGCTTGACATCCCCAAACAAGATGAAAGGAAACTATCTCTCTCTTTGTTTCATCAATTCTTTTTCTGTGGTAAAGCCAATTATGGTTGAGGCCATCAGCAGCAAATCTATTGCGTTAGCCTCAAGGCTAAAGAAAGCAATAAGTATCTCTACAATAAACTCCAGATCTTCCATATTCTTTGCTTCTCGGGATTCCACCATGATCTAGCTTCACATCCGTCTCTGGAAGTATATCCGCGCACCTCAATTGCGTGATCCTTGGTTCTTACCGGCGCAAGAAGAATCTAATCCGATGATGTCTAACTAAATCTTTCTATTGATATCAAGGGACTCTATTGTTTGAAGGCAATATTGTTTCCGAACTTCATTCTCAAATCCGAGAGAAGATACGATGCTATTGTCATAGTGGTTCAAAACCTCTCCAATCTAGCTCTTTTCTTCCGGCGAGACAAAGTTTTCATCCTCTCTAGTTGCGGTAAATCTTTAATCTTAATGGTGTGTCTTTCTTTATTCATGATACATCATCTTGTCCTTTCTTTCACAAGTGGTTCTTTTCTCTTATCATGTTTCTTGAGAAAACCGGAGCTATGTCCATCCTATCCTTCTTGTCTCACGACAATCCTTCAATTCTTCTAACCCGTTGTTTCTCAAGCAAAACGCAAGACTAGCAACAAGTCTATCAAGTTATGCAAGGTGCAGTGGTCGCACCATTCCGTTGATGAAGCCACTTGGGAACATGAAGATGAGCTCCGTGCCAAGTATCCTACCCTATTTGTGTCTTCTTCTTCTTCCTAGAATCTCGGGGCGAGATTCCTGTTTAGTGGGGGAGAGTTGTAGCATCCCAATTGTCTAACAATTGTAATGCTACTTGGTCTAGTAATATAATGGCTACTTCAAATATGTAATTGTTGCATCATCATTATATCATGCTCATGTCATCATGCCTCCTTGCATTTGAGCATCATATAAAACCCTTTTTGTTTTGGTTCTTCTCTCATATGCATTGTAAATTGTTTTTGCCTCTTGATATTGTATTTGGGTCTTGATATATTGTTTAAATGCCCAAGTTGAGTTGGGGGCATATCTTTTATTCCACTCCACCACCTTTTCTTTCACCACCTTATAATTCCACCATTCCATTATCCATGAGCTTGCATTTGTTTTCTTTTGGTATTTAATCTAGCTCATGGGAGATAGGATGGATTTACCTCTACAATTCTTTTGCTTAGGCCTTACTCCACATTTTGGAATGCATAAGAATAATGCCATGTAAATAATCTTGTTTTCACAAAAATAAGCATGGTATTAATTATTTATGCATGGCCCATGCAAGAACCACCACATTCTAGCCTTTTGGTTTTTATTTGAATCTTTGAGTGGATCTTCCCCATATCTCTCTCTACCCCTTATGCTTGATCTTGCTTGATGCATGCAGGCATCTAAAACCCCATCACCATCTCCATCCATGCCATCACCACCTTTTCTTCTCTTCTCTCTTTTGGCTATATCTTGCTTGAGCTTGTCATGATCATGCTTGATCTTGCCAAAAAAGAACCACTCCATCTAATCTCTCTCTCTAAACCCTAAACCATACACTCATCTCTCCTCTCTCTTTACCATCCTCTCTAGACCACACCCCATATAAACCAAACCCTAGATCCCACCCTCTCTCTCGGCCTCTCTCTCTCACCCTGGCCCCACCCAGCTAGCTACCCCATCCTCCCCAAACCCTAACCGAGCCTAGCTCACCCGAGCCTACCTCCCCTCTCCCTCTCTCCCTGCCGTGCGACCCCACCGGCCCGAGCCTGCCTGGCCTCGCCCTGACCCCACCTGCAGCCCCATGCGCCTGCCCTGCCCTAGCTACCCCAGCCCGATCACGTGCTCGTGGGGGAAAGGTGACAACCGAGCCACCTTTGCCACCCTGAACACCCCCACGCCATCTACTCCTCCCTCTCATTCCTATCTACTCCCTCTCCCTCTTTTCCTCCCCCACACGACACCACTGCCTCTCCCAGATCCGCCCCAGAGCGCCTCCTCCTTCCCCTCCTACCGCTCCGGCCACCAACAGCCGCCGCCGCCAGCACCTCGACGTCCACGTTGATCCGGCCGTCAAGCGCGTCGAGGAGGTGGCCTGGAAGACCAAGGGCATCCCTCTGCTTCACCCTGGACATGTCGTCGAGGAGGAGAAGGGCTGGAACCGCCGGTACCGCCGCCGCCGACGCGAAACCCTAACCTCGTCGTCCGTCTGCGTCGTCGCTGATCGACCGCTCCCCGCTCCGATCCGTCTCCACCGACCAACCCTCGGTGAGCGTACGAAGCTCCCAGACATCCTCTTAGCCGCCGTTGCTTCCCGTAGTCGCCGGATGTTCCGTCGAACGCCCTCGGTGCACCGACGAGCGCGTGCGCCTGCTCGTTGCTGCATCGCAGAAGAACACCTAGCCGTGCCACGCTCACCCTGCATCAACCCCCGCCTAGCCCAGTGGTCACCGCCCCTCCGTGCAAGCCCCAGGTCGCGGGATCGAAGCCCCCGTGCCGCGCGCGCTGCCGCTGACAGTTTCGTCAGAGAAGAGAGGAAGAGAAACAGTACCGCGGCGCCTTTTTGCAAATAGCCCCCTAGCTTTTTATCTGCCCAACCCGCACTCCTCGCTAGCCCCATCTGTCAGCTGCCTGGCCTTCTTGCAGTTAAGCCCCCCAGATCTTAGGCCCTCAACCCGCACTCCATCTCGGTCCCACCTGCCAGCCTCTGTGAGTGCGATCTCTGTCACGTGGGCCGCAGCCGGATGGCCCCACCTCGCAGTCGCACGAGCTAGGCATAGCCCCGGTGCGAAAAGTTCCTGCACGCGAGTCCCAGTCAGCAGATGGCCCACCCGACAGTGACTCTGGCTAGGTCCGGGCTGGGTGACAAAAGTCTGTCTGTTTTCTGTTTTAATTTTAAACTTTTCAAATTGGATTTAAATTCAAATTTAAATCTGTTTTGATATAACTTTTCAAATATAATTCCAAATAATACAAATAATATATGTTTTGAGATCAAAAAAATATGAGGAATTCAAATATACCATCCAAAATATATTTTGAACATTTAAAATTTCGTGTTGATTAAAATTACAATAAAATGCCCTTTTACCTTAATTAATTAATAACTTTTGTTTTATAACTCCAAATTTAACAAATAATATGTCTAAAATGATTAGCTCGACGAGACCTTTCTATTTATGCATTCCGTGTTCTGTTTTGCAGCATGCATCATATGAATATAATATGTACAGCAACTAATATGAGGCTAAAATGTGATTAAAACTCCACAAAATGATTATTTCTTGTACTCCACACCTCACCCATGCCATGCTACATTATTACCATGCAAATTGTGCATCATTCATCATGGCATGACTGTTTGCTTGTCGCATTTTATTCATATGATTGTGCACTTTATTTATGTTGGCCCTTGTTTGTTTGGTTCTTCTTCGAATAGACGCTGAGCAGGGGATATATCAAGAGAACCAGGAGCACTACCCAGATCCATCCCTTGCTTCAACTGAGCTGCCAGGCAAGCACTACCACATGCTTGCATACATATAGTACATATTGCCTCTATCTTATTCTTGCATCATTGAGTCGCGATTGCATTAATCTGAATCCCAAGTATTGCATAGCCTTTACTTTTAAACCCCACCGAAGCTTGTTCCTCCATCCCATGAGCCATTACTACAGGAGTTGTTTGAGCCATGCGAGTCGTAGAACAGCATGTGTAGGGTATGTGAGTGTCTGATGGATAATGAGGTACCTAAACAACTTAACCTAAGTAGTAATGGGATAACTAATGAAAGTGGCACCGGTGAGCCATATTTGCTATTTGGTTTTTCAGGCTCACTTGTGTCCCGTAGGACCCCGAGTACTTGATTCCTGTTCCTTGAATATTCGCGCTATCCACATCCGGGAGGCTTATGAACCCCCCTGAGCCAGAGCTTGATTCATTCTTATTTCTTGGGGCCACAAACTAGTTTGAGGTTTTATTTACTATCCTGTACTTATGCCATGCTTTACTGCTTTATTTAAAATTGTGCGAGGTACTGCACCTGTACTGTTTAGGTAAGCGGAGTGTTTTCGCGGTATCGACAAGCCCAGTCACACTTTCGGGTTCCCAGTCGTTTAGAGCCATTGGCGCAAACCTTGAGTCCGTCTCGGAGTCGGCCAACTTCGTCGCGGGTAGCTTAATGGGGTGGCCCCCTGAAATATTTCTGAATCCTGTGATCGCTTTGTCGTGACTGCCTCGTTGGGTTTTGATTTGGTTTTTCCGAGGTTGATCGAGTGTGTGTTGCTATTTGTGCACCCCTGCAGGGTAAAACTTTCTGAAAGCCGTGTCCGCGGTTATGGACGACTTGGAGCACAGTTTCTCGATCATAGACAAGAATAACTAAAGTACCGCTTTTAATTTGACTAAGTACCGGACTAGTAAATAGTGCAACACTCATGGAATGGATAATAAAACTGCCAACGGATGGGGGGTTGTTCGTCCGCTTCCTCGTCGGTAAGCGAGGAGGAGGATGGATCTGTGGACATTACCATTATAACTGTTATTAATTCACGGACATCCGTCTATCTCTGGTTAGGCGGATGGTTAGCGAGTATCTCTAGAATTGTTAGGGTTTATCTTTTGCTGCAATTGCGTCACCCCAGGTTGTGTCCCCTTTAGAGGCATAAAGACTTGCTGAGTACCCCTAGGGTCTCACACGATAAATTGTTTGATTCAGATGAACAGGTAAGCTCGCAAGATGGATACTGGGTGGAGGAGACGGACGATGTGGGCAATGATCATTCGGTGTAGAGATTCCGGGAACGGGGATCCGTGAGATCTGTGGGCGGGATGTGCTTATTTATGGGGCATCTTATGCCGATTTGCTTCTTATCCGTACTCGGATCTTGTTTTCCGCTTCCGCTTGATACTCTGATGTTTGATATATGAGGAAATATCCTAAACTATTATATCTATCTAGGATATTTGGATCTTGCCGTATGGCGTTGCTATATTTCCTTTCTTTTTAGATGGAATGACTCTGAGAACCATTGTATGGTGGCTTGCATACATACTCATTTGTGTATGTAGTTGATCCCTTCGCCTGCCGATTACGCCGCCCGTTCTTGTCCCGATGTTTGGAAATGGTTAGGACGGCCGAAAGGTCTAACTGTGAGTGGCATTTGGGCCCACCGTACTATTTTAACCATTTCCGCTCATCCAGGCTTGTAACTAGGAGCGTAATTCACCGAGGTAGTTACACACGTGATGGGTAATATACATACAGCCGTCTTGGTGAGATTACATCCATAAATGTTGCAACATGTGACTAGGTCACGGGGATGTAATATCACGGTAACAAGTAAAATAGAACTTGTCGGTAACGAGATTGAACAGGGTATGTGATACTAATGATCGGATCTTTGATAAGTCGTATCAAATAAACAAAGGGAAATTGGACTCTACATTTTACGGTTCAAACGACATCGTCATCGTGGAAAGCATAGGGGTCACATGGGCATCTCGGTCCCTCTGTTGATCATTGATATAGCTCATATCTAGAGCATTCCCGAGCCGTGAGTGCATACACTTAAGGGTACTATGAGGAGATCATCCATAAGAGGGAATCACAGTAGAGAAATAAAAAGCCGGAATTGTTCCCTAGAGAAAGAAAGGACACCGGAGAAGTTCCGGTGAGAGGACCGAAATCGTTTCGAGAATTCTAAAGTTGTTCAGAGGATATAGAAAGGGAAACGAAAGATGTTTTGGGTCGGATCGGATTTTGTAATATGTATTGACATATTAATTAATGTAATTAATATTAAATATAATATTAAAATTTAATTTGAAGGGTTATTCCACTAATGTGCCAAACTTCCTAGGGAAAAAGGGCCCATGATGGAAGCCGGAAGAGGGAAGGCCACCCAGATGGGCCCTAAGGGCCCATGTGCCTAGGGAAATCCTAGGGCGCCTAGGGTTAGGGTTTTGGGGTGCCCTAGGGCTGCCCCTCCTTGGTTGCCGCCAGGTTGCCTTGGGGGAGGGGCAAGCCTGCCCCCTCCACCCCTATATAAAGAGGCCTCCTCTTCCCCTTAGAGAGAGACCTCAACGCACGAAAGGGCATGAGTTGGGAGTTCTCCTCCCTCCTTAATGCGCCTCCTCTCTCCCTCTCCAACCTCTCTCTCCCTTGTGACCATGGCCCCATGTATGGCTTGTGCGAATAAGACACACCTGCAGCATGCCGTTGCGCTGTAGGGATTCCTAGCCGGAGATCAACTTCCGCACTCCCGGCGGGATCAGGGAGTCAGAGGTCTCATTGTACACCGGATGTGTACGAAGCCACGAGGTGCAACACTTGGGGCACTTTGGATGTCATGAGCCGGAGCTGCTACACGATGATGAAGGAGCAAGGGGTGACCTGCAAGGAGCATCGCGACCTTGAGGTCGGCTACGGGTTCGTATACTTCAACTACGTTCCCCTCGGAACGTTAACCGCGTACGGTCTAAAATGGTATGTATTCTGTATGCTTCGGTCGTTACTGCATTACTATATAGTTAGATCTTGGACGTTAGGGAGTTCTAACGTAGGATTTTTTTGTTTTCTGCTACGGAACCCTTCAAGTATGTGGAAGAAGATAGTGGGTGCTAAATATGTGTGGGGTAGACCATTGGATTTTGTTGGTCATCATCATCAGGACTCAGCATGTTGGGCTGATTTGCTGAAAGTGAAGGACATCTATTTGAACAATAGAAGAATGAAGGTTGGGGTTGGTAATCAAACAAGTTTTTGCGATGATGCATGGTGCTATGATAATAATTTAAAAAGCATATTTCCTGATTTGTATGATGTATGTAATGAAAAAAACTATCGCGGAGGCAGGGTCTAGGAGGATGAGATTTACTTATAGGAGGTGGTTGGATGAAAATCATCAAACTGTTGAGATCTTTGTCTGACTTGGTGGTTAGGTGTCCTCTAGGGCAGGGTAGTGATACCCCTATTTTGGTTTTGCATAAATCCCGGAAGTTTTCTGTGAGCTCTCTTTACAAAAAATTATGTGCTCATAATATAAATAAGCCTTTTGAGCATATGTGGAAATAAAAAATTCCACCAAAAATAAAAATGTGTCTTTAGCTCATTTGGCATAATTCTATAGCTACTAAAGATAATATGAAGAAAATAGGTTGGGTTGGGGACTACAAGTGTAGGGTTTGTGAGGAGGTGGAAACTATTCACCATTTGTTATTTTTATGTCCAGCTGCCAAATACATGTGGAGTGTTGTCGGTGCTACTTTTGGGGCTAGGAATAGACCAGGGAATTTCACTCAGTATTTTTTAGTGGATTTCCAAGTTTATTCAGGGTTCAACTAACTTGCATGTGGTTGGTTTGGCCGCGTTATGTTGGGCTTTGTGGAAATTACGAAATACCTGTTTTGTTAGAAAGTTAATTAGATCGCCAACGGAAATAATTTGTTATGCATGTTTCTTTCTAAAATATTGGGCATGACTTCAAAATGATAATCAGAAGAAGTTGGTGTTGGAGGGTGCTTCGATGCTCCAAGAGAAAGCGTTGAATCTGCATGCTGCTTCATCATCAACAACGGGGAATCTCACCATTGAACCTGCGGAGGATCCTGCGGAAGACTGGTGGAAAGCTCTGTTGGAATTTGCTGAGTTTTGGGCTGTTGGTCCATTAGACAAATTCTGAAATTATCTTTGGCCCATTTGTGCATGGCAGCATATGGTTGTGCTAGTGGTGCCAAAGTTTAGTCCCACATTGCTAGTTCAGTGAGAGTTACACCTCCTTATATACTAGGCTGTTCCACCACTCACTAAGGTGTGAGAAGAAGAGCAGCTCTGGTGCACTCCTCCTCCGACGCTGCACGCCTTGCCTCGTCATGACGCGCATGCACGCCGCGGGTTGCGGGTTGCGGGTGGGCTGTTACCGACTCGAACATGGGCTGAGTCCCACGGTCTCCCTGACTTGCTCTATATAAACGCCTGCGCTAAACCTAATCGGCATCGCTTATCACACGCGTCTCCTTCCAGTCTATTGCGCCGCCGTCTTCGTCTTCCCCATCCCGGCTTGTGGCGTGCACCGTAGATCAGGACAGTATGCCTCCGGAACCCCGCCTTCTTGTGAACCTGTACAGGTGAGGGGCGATCAGGTTTTTGGGGAGCGCTTCCGCGTGACTACTGACGCCATCACAGACGACTCCTTCCTCGACGAGGACTTATTTTCGGACATCGGCAACCTCTATATCAAAGACATGGCTAACGACGCTGCTACCACCGCTGCTACTACGGCTGCTGCTACTGCTGCGGCTGCTGCTGTCGCTTCTCTACCGTACGTAATACTGAACTTCTTATTTCAGATTCTGCTAGAGTTCCTTATTCTAGCGTTCGGTGTAGATGTGATAGGTTTATCTTATTTAGATCTAATCTGTTCATCTAATTTGTTGATCTGCATGATTAGTTTTGGTACTGTCTGTATGATCACGTTTTATCAGTTTATTATTCGGATTAAATCATATGGATTATTGCTTATATTTTCAACAATCCAAAAACCTGATTATAGGCAACTGAATTCCACTGGTGTAGCCGCGGCTACTAGGCTTCCTTCGTTTGATGGTATGCACTATAAGAGATGGCGCGCGAGAGCAATTCTATGGTTTAAAAACCTAAACTGCTATAGCGCCACTCTTGGCAAACCTGAAGGAGATCTTTCTGCTGAGCAGGAAGCGGCCTTTAAGAAAGCCGATACCATGTTTATGGCGGCTGTGTTCAGTATTCTTGGGGACAACATTATTGACCCATATATGTCATTTGATAATGGCAAAGACGCGTGGGATGCGCTCGAGACCAAGTTTGGGGTCTCGGACGCTGGCACTGAGTTGTATGTCATGGAGCAATTCTATGACTATAAGATGGTTGATGAGCGCTCCGTCGTTGAGCAATCTCATGAGATACAATCACTTGCCAAAGAACTTGAGCAGTCCAAGTGTACCTTACCGGACAATTTTGTGGCTGGAGGCATTATTGCCAAGCTTCCTTCCATGTGGAGGAACTTTTCTACTTTTCTAAAACATAAGAGACAAGAGTTTTCCGTTACGGATCTTATTGGGTCTCTTCATGTGGAAGAGAAGGTGAGAGCAAAGTACACACGTGCTCGAGTACTTGAGGGAGCTTCTAGTGCCAATTTGGTACAGAGGAAAACCTTCCAATCCCACAAGTTCAAGAATAAGAACAAGTCTGATGGCAAAGGGAAGTTTGATGGCAAGAACAAGGCCACTCACTCAACAAACTTTAAGAGGAAGAATGATAAGAAGAAAGGCTCTTGCCACATCTGTGGTGATCCTGATCATTGGGCTCCTAACTGCCTAATCGCTTTGACAAGCGGCAACATGGGAATAGCGGCAAGACCGCTAGTGTTGTTATTAGCGATACTGAGATGAAGGACGCTAGGTACGATATTTTACCTACTATCCTTTCAGTATGTCATTCTCCTGGTTGGTGGATTGACACGGGTGCTAATACACATGTATGTTCTGATATATCCATGTTCTCTTCTTATCAGGTCACAAGGACTTCCTCCGTGCTGATGCGAAACATCTCACGTGCTTCTGTTCATGGTGTTGGTACGGTAAATCTGAAGTTTACTTCGGGGAAGACCGTACAACTGAAGAATGTGCAGCACGTTCCCTCCATCAATAAGAATCTCGTCAGCGGATCGCTTCTATGTCGAGATGGCTTTAAGTTGGTTTTTGAGTCCAATAAAGTTGTAATTTCTAAGTATGTACAATTTGTTGGAAAGGGTTATGAGTGCGGAGGTCTGTTCCGCTTATCTTTGTCAGACTCATGTACTAAAGTTATTAATCATGTTTGCAATGATAATGAGTCCAATATTTGGCATTTTCACGACTTTGTCATATTAACTTTGGTTGCATGACGCGGCTAGCCAATATGAGTTTAATTCCGAAATTTACCACTGTCAAAGGTTCTAAGTGCCAAGTTTGTGTGCAAGCAAAGCAACCCGCAAGTCTCATACGGCTACGGAACCGAGAAACTTAGCACCACTAGAACTTATACATTCAGATCTTTGTGAGATGAATGGTGTGTTGACACAAGGTGGAAAAAGATACTTTATAATGTTGATTGATGACTCCACTAGATACTGCTATGTTTATCTTCTAAAATCTAAAGATGAAGCTTTGAATTACTTCAAAAACTATAAAGCTGAAGCAGAAAACGAACTTGATCTTAATATCAAGCGGCTAAGGTCGGATCGTGGTGGAGAGTACTTTTCAAATGAATTTGATCTATTCTGTACGGAACATGGTATTATCCATGAGAGGACGCCTCCCTACTCACCTCAGTCAAATGGGGTGGCCGAAAGAAAGAACCGCACTCTAACTAATTTGGTCACTGCCATGTTAGATACATCGGGTCTTTCCAAGGAATGGTGAGGGGAGGCGCTAATGACTACGTGCCATGTCCTAAACCGTGTTCCCGTAAAGGATAAAACCATGACTCCATTTGAGGAATGGGAGAAGAAAAGGCTTAAACTCTCTTACTTATGAACTTGGGGATGTTTGGCAAAAGTCAATATTACAATACCCAAGAAGCGAAAGCTTGGACCAAAAACCGTGGATTGTGTTTTTCTAGGATATGCTTTTCATAGCTTGGCTATAGATTTTTGATAGTAAAATCTGAGGTATCCGACATGCATGTTGGTACAATTATGGAGTCGAATGATGCGACTTTCTTTGAGGACATCTTTCCCATGAAAGGTATGTCTAGCTCATCAAATCAGGAGATGACTAGTTCGTCTAGTCAGGAATTTGTTATAATTTCTGAACCCACTATGCCGATAGAACACTATGATGATCCTGTGGAGGACGACAATGAAGCTCCTAAAAGGAGCAAGAGACAAAGGACTGCAAAGTCATTTGGTGATGATTTCATTGTGTACCTTGTGGATGATACTCCCACTTCTATTTCAGAAGCCTATGCATCTCAAGATGCTGACTACTGGAAAGAAGCTGTCCGTAGCAAGATGGATTCCATCTTAGCTAATGGAACTTGGGAAGTCACTGATCGTCCTTATTGGTGCAAATCTGTAGGATGTAAGTGGGTGTTCAAGAAAAATCTAAGACCTGATGGTACTATTGAAAAGTACAAGGCACGTCTTGTGGCCAAGGTTATACCCAGAAAGTAGGTGAAGACTTCTTCGATACCTACTCACATGTTGCCAGATTGACCACTATTCGAGTACTACTATCCTTGGCTGCCTCACATGGTCTTCTCGTTCATCAAATGGATGTTAAGACAACTTTTCTAAATGGAGAGCTAGATGAGGAAATTTATATGGAGCAGCCTGATGGATTGTAGTAGATGGTCAAGAAGGAAAGGTGTGTAAGTTAGTAAAGTCTTTATATGGTCTTAAGCAAGCTCCTAAGCAGTGGCACGAGAAGTTTGAAAGAACTTTAACCGCTGAAGGCTTTGTTGTAAACGAAGCTGATAAGTGTGTGTACTATCGCCATGGTGGGGGCGAGGGAGTTATTATGTGTCTCTATGTCGATGACATATTGATATTCGGGACCAACCTCGCTGTTATTGAGGAGGTCAAAGAGTTCCTATCTCGCTGCTTTGAGATGAAGGACTTGGGAGTGGCTGATGTAATTTTAAACATCAAGCTACTAAAGGATGACAATGGTGAGATTACACTGCTTCGGTCCCACTATGTGGAAAAGATATTGAGTCGCTTTGGGTATAGCGACTGCAAGTCTTCTCCAACGCCTTATGATCAGAGTGTGTTACTTCGAAAGAATCGAAGGAATGCTAAAGATCAATTGAGATATTCTAAAATCATTGGCTCGCTCATGTATTTAGGCAGCGCTACAAGGCCTGACATCTCCTTTGCTGTAAGCAAACTGAGTCGATTTGTGTCAAATCCTGAAGATGATCATTGGCATGCTCTTGAGAGAGTTTTGCGCTATTTGAAAGGCACTGCGAGTTATGGTATTCACTACTGGGTATCCTCGAGACTTGAGGGGTATAGTGATTCAAATTGGATATCTGATGCTGATGAGATTAAGGCCACAAGTGGTTATTTGCTTACACTTGGTGGTAGTGCTGTTTCCTAGAAGTCTTGCAAGCAGACCATCTTAACAAGGTCAACTACGGAAGCAGAACTCACAGCATTAGACACAGCCACTGTTGAAGTAGAGTGGTTTCGTGAGCTTTTGATGGACTTACCTGTGGTTGAAAAACCAATACCCGCCATCCCGATGAACTGTGATAATCAAACTGTGATCGTCGAGGTAAACAGTTCTAAGGATAATATGAAGTCATCAAGGCATGTGAAGAGGAGATTGAAATCTGTCAGGAAGCTGAGAAACTCCGGAGTTATTGCGTTGGATTATATCCAAACATCTAAAAACTTGGCAGATCCCTTCAGAAAGGGTTTATCACGTAATGTGATAGATAATGCATCGAGGGAGATGGGTTTGAGACCCACACAATGAGTTGTTCGCAGTGGCAACCCACTCTATGTGATCCGAGATCCCGTGAATTAGAGTTGGAAGACAAGCTGTTGATCAGCTGAGAGGAGAGTATGCCCATATTATATTTACATCTCCATAAAAATGCAATACTCTCTTATTCTGCATGGCAGGTTGATATTCATCTTATTATGTTCTAAGTGGCTTTTCTAAGCAGAGATGTTGTTCTACAGAATATCTATTGAGGAACATACCTATATGAGTCTGACTGTTAAACGTCGCAGTTCGTGAGAGTTAGGTGCTCTCTAATAAACTCATGAAAGGCCCTGGAGTATGACGCATAAACTCCAAACCACGGGGAAGCCCTGCGGCAGCCCTGTACCGGTCTAGATTTTGTGTAAAACTAGTGTGCAGAAAACTTGTAGTTTAAGGCATAGTCCACTATTCAAGTTGTTCGCTAGTGTAGCATGCAGTTTAACGTGGAAGTTCAACTTAACAGTCTCCACTACACACCGGTATATAAAACAATATTCTGGAATGGAAGTGAGGTGATGTGCCAATGAGACTTTGTGGGGATTGTTGAAATTTGATGTTTTGGGCCGTTGGCCCATTAGACAAATTCTGAAATTCTCTTTGGCCCATTTGTGCATGGTAGCACGCTGTGCTAGTGGTGCCAAAGTTTAGTCCCACATTGCTAGTTGAGTGAGAGTTACACCTTCTTATATATTAGGCTGTTCCACCACTCACTAAGGTGTGAGAAAAAGAGCAGCTCTCGCGCACTCCTTCTCCGACGTCGCCCGCCTCGCCACGCCACGCCACGTCACGACGCGCGCGCGCCGCGGGTTGCGGGTTGCGGGAATCTCGCCGAGCCAAACTTTATTTTTGCTAGTCGGGAAAATTAATCATAGATTAATTACGAGTTATTAACGGACACGTTAATGAGTCAGTCGTTTCCAATCTTTATGGGATGTGGGTTGTTACCGACTCGAACGTGGGCTGAGTCCCACGGTTTTCCTGACTTGCTCTATATAAACGCCTGCGATAAATCTAATCGACATCGTTTATCACACGTGCTTCCTTCCAGTCTATTGCGCCGCCGTCTTCGTCTTCCCCATCCCGGCTTGCGGCGTGCACCGCAGATCAGGACAGTAGGCCTCCGAAACCCCGCCTTCTTGTGAACCTGTATAGGTGAGGGGCGATCAGGTTTTTGGGGAGCACTTCCGCGCGACCTACTGACGCCATCATGAATGACTCCTTTCCCGACGAGGACTTCTTCCCGGACATTGGCAGCCTCTATATCGACGACATGGCTAACGACGCTGCTACCACGGCTGCTGCTACTGCTGCGGCTGTTGCTGCCGCTGCTCTGCCGTACGTAATACTGAACTTCTTATTTCAGATTCTGCTAGAGTTCTTTATTCTAGCGTTCGGTGTAGACGTGATAGGTTTATCTTATTTAGATATAATCTGTTCATCTACTTTATTGATCTGCATGATTAGTTTTGGTACTGTCTGTATGATCATGTTTTATCAGTTTATTATTCGGATTAAATTATATGGATTATTGCTTATATTTCCAACGAGCTCCTTTTTGTGGCAGTAGCTGTAGCATCTCCTGGAGGCGTTTGTTTGCTGTTGATGTGTAAATAAAATTTAACTAATAAGTCTGGTCTCGTGTAGGATGTTCTGACGCCTCGCTGTCGACGGAAACGTCGCCTCCTACTGAAAGAATATTTCGTAATATATACAACACGCAATGTCAAATCTGAGGTTTGAACTTTGGTAGACTGAGGGTACAACCATCCTCCTAGCCACCCAACCACATGTGTGCTTGCAATCTTGTTCCGTATCTGGTGATAGTGGAACCTAAGGGTTGCTCTCTCGTATCGGAAAAAAAACTGGAAGTCTTCTCTACGAGTAATGCTACATCTACGAATATTTTTTACGGAAAATTCTTACGGCAAGACGCAGCAGGAGAAATCAGAGCTTGGACCGGTTTTTCAGGAAGGATAAATACGTGAACCAACCCACGTTCTACGCGTAACTCACACCACCCAAATCCTTGACCTCGCCAATTTCCCGTTTCCACATTCGACACCCCTTTTCTCATTTTCCCTAGCAAAAAGGAAAGGAAAGAAAACTCAAAACCCCTCCGATCTCATCCCCATCCGCCGGCGAGATCTCCGGGATGGCAGGCCGGCACGGCCCCCTCATGCCCCGCGGCGGCGGGAAGCCCTTCTCCCGCGGATCCCGCATCGCTATCGCGGTGGCTGTCGGCGTCGCGCTAGGCTGCGTCTGTGCCTTCCTATACCCCGAAGGCCTCTTCTTGCGACCCTCGACCTCCGCCCTCAAGTGGCCGCACCATGTAACGCTCTTCATTTCTTCCTTCTTGTCTTTCCTGTTCGTTCCCCGTATCCGAGAAGAAGTAACGGAGATTCTGTAATGGGGTGCTCACCTGAAGTTATTTGGAATTTCGGGTAGCTTTATGTCCTTGATGCTGGAACGATATAAAAGGTTTTAAGAACTCCAGTTCATGTAATAGGCAGATCCAACCAAGTGCTAGGATTAGATGTTAAAAATGGCTCGGAAATATTAGTTACTCCCTCCGATCCAAGTGTCACTGATTTAGTACAAAGTATCGACACTTACTGTGGATCGGAGGTAGTACTAATAGTGCACCCATTTGTCGGACCTGTGCGCTTATCTGAAGCTCCTTGTGTGAAGTGTTAACTGCCAAAACATTCAGTTATCCAACTGTGTTATTTCTGTAGCATGACATGGCTAGTAATCACTGTTATTTCCAGTTGTCTGTGGTCTTGAGAGAGCGAAAGTGAGTGGGGTGGTGAATCAGATCCGGAACTTTTGGGAAGGTCTTCGTTGCATCTACCTCTCCACAACATGTTAATAAAAAAGTTCATATTTGTTTGTGAGAGCTAATAAAGGCTATTTACTTTCAGATGAACATTTTTTGTAAGAATGATCTTGACTTACATGCATCCGCAAAAGTAGAATATTGTGTTACGGCATATTTGTGTTACAATGTTCTTTTACATACTTGTTTGTACCATGTATAGAAATGACTTTGAAGCCCTTTTAGCTCCCATACTCTACCTGAATGTTCTAAAAACACACTCGGTTCCTGATTAATTGTGAGCACTTGTATTATGTCTCCTTGGCTTGAGTATGTACCGGTTTATCCCGCTGATTACTAGTGTTGCCATTCACAAGCCTGGTTAAATGGGTTATTGACACAAGCAGGATTCCTACGTATATAGGCTGCGCCTGTTTTATAGTTCTATTCTATGTGCATAGTAGCAGGAAACGCGGTACGGTGCCGCGTCCCTCGACCCGGGTTCATCGTCCCAGATTCGGAGTCGGGGTCGACCTACGGGACGGTACGAGTCGGCTGCCGGAACGCGACCCAGGTCACCAGGTTCGCCGAACCCGCCAAATGGTCGCTGCAGGGCCAGCTTCTCAAGGCAAGCGACGGCCGCGCAGCAGCAGGAGCTCGGAGGCGACGCGCTGAAGACTGTTGCAAGAGCGTGCGCACCTCCATAGTGTTGTCCGTTGCAGCCAACGTGCATCCTAGCCCAGTGGCGCATCTGGTGAGACTCGACCAGGAAGCGGATGCATGGTCGTGTGAAAGGTTAGAAAATGGCGGCGTGCGGCGGCGGAATGAGCTGCAGTTATTCGACTAGGTCAGGGAAGGAGTCAGCGTACAGGTTCAGGACTGGGTTGGGGCCGTTGGGCAGCGAGACCTGGGGACCTGGGACTAAATGGGTCTTTAATTGTTCTGGGCTATGCCTAGATGTGGCCCATCTACTTCGACCAGGCGTATCGTTCCGCCATCGTTCCAGAGTCGCGTTCCGCTGATCGATCGGGTCGATCGAGCGATGTATACCCTCACCGATCCCAAGTTTTTCCACCGAGCGTTTCCCGTTCCCCGTTTCCGTCCCTCGACCCGAGCGATCCGGAAACATGGCTACTATGTCTATGTGTGGTGTGCAAATGCTTTTTGTCGTCTCTTGCAGAATGCATTAGTCTATAGGTAATACTTTTGTTTTTTTCTGCTGTATGATAATATATTTGGGCTTCAGAAAATGTATAAACTATACTACTTGCAAGAGTACAAGTTTGTGTGAGATACTTACAGTCTGAACCGTCAAAAAATGTTATCAACAGCTCACGATTTAAGTAAAATATTAATGGTTAATTAGCTAATCAACCTCTAACTAATTAGTACATCCCTATTGCAAGCTTATGGCTCCTTTCAAGTGATTTATGGGAGGAAACTAATTTAATAATGGTAATATCATATTTTGAGTTAGTTTTCTACATATGTTTGTATCACTTCTGTGCAATACATATTAGTACGATTGTATGAAGTACGAGCTTTACTTATATATTGCCAATTTGTCTTGTTGCACTTGTTGATTTGCAATCATATGATGAAATCTGATAACTTAATGTTTTCTCAAGTTTGAGATTACAGCTTGTGATATATATAATTATTATGTTGGTGGTCCAAGATTAATTCGATATTTGTAGAATGTAAATGATCTGAAACTTAAAACGGAAGCTGGTTACAAGGCCGAGTAATGCTCGCTTTCTGTATACTTGCTGCAAGATGAGGTGGCCTAGTAAGCATCGGTTCTAAATAGTCCTTTCACTACATAATCATGGTAAATTAGAAGCCTGTAGTAATTTTCTCATTATGTTGCTCTCTTTTGGTTCTTCCCCGCACTCCTATGGTAATGTGAGCGTAGCTTTATGATTCTCTACTTAGCACATCAGAGACCATACCTCATTTGTGGCATTGTCTTTGGTGCATTCCTTTAGTCCACCTTTATTGTGGATTTTTTACTTTATTTATTAAGATGTACTGTCCCAAATAGTATTGTAATATACTCTTACATGCACTTTTTACTCGTTGATTTAGGTTGGCTCAGTTGCTTGTGAATCATCAGACAAAGTTACCAACCTTAAGTCACAGTTGTTGTCACTGGAGAGAAAAAATGCTGAACTTAAAAGTCAGATAAATGAACTGTCCATGAAAATTCAGTTGGCTGGACAAGGAAAAAATGAATCTCTGTATAAGGCAGGTCCTTTTGGCACTGTCAAGGCTTTGAGAACGAATCCAACAGTAATACCTGATGAATCTGTTAATCCCAGGCTGGGCAAGATACTGGAAGAAGTTGCTGTGAAGAAGGAACTCATTGTTGCATTAGCAAACTCCAACGTAAGGGAGATGCTTGAAGTTTGGTTTACCAATATCAAACGAGTTGGTATTAGAAATTATCTTGTTGTAGCATTGGATGACAATATAGAGAGCTTCTGCAAATCGAATGGTGTCCCAGTTTACCGACGTGATCCTGATGAAGGCGTTGACAGCATTGCAAAAACTGGTGGAAACCATGCAGTTTCTGGACTGAAATTCCGTGTTTTAAGGGAGTTCCTGCAGCTTGGATATAGTATTCTCCTTTCTGATATTGATATTATTTTCTTGAGGAACCCCTTCAATCACCTTTACAGAGATTCTGATGTTGAGTCGATGAGTGATGGCCACACCAATATGACAGCTTATGGTTTCAATGATGTGTTTGATGAGCCCTCTATGGGTTGGGCTAGATACGCACACACAATGCGGATTTGGGTTTACAACTCTGGATTTTTCTACATAAGACCAACGATTCCAGCAATTGAACTCTTGGATCGTGTAGCTGGTCGCTTGTCTCGGGAGAAGGCATGGGACCAAGCAGTTTTCAACGAGGAACTCTTCATCCCATCTCACCCAGGCTATGAAGGTCTTCATACATCCAGAAGAACCATGGATATGTATCTGTTTATGAACAGCAAAGTTCTCTTCAAGACTGTAAGGAAAGATGCTCAGCTCAGCAAGTTAAAGCCAGTAATAGTGCATTCGAACTACCATCCTGACAAGCTAGATCGGATGAAAGCTGTCATTGAGTTCTACGTCAACGGGAAACAAAATGCGCTGCAACATTTCCCCGATGGTTCAGAATGAAAGCTGTCATCGAGGTCCACATCAACGGGAAAACAAAAGGCACGTTAACATTTCCCTGACGGGTCAGAATGATAAATCTTGTGCCTTCTGGCACGTTGAAATCTGCACCGCATTGTGAGCTCCTGTGTTTTGGGGGGTGGGGGGCTCTGGGCACTGTTTGCTAACGGCCAAGTTGATCCGATGAGATATTACTGGCATATATTGATCCACTGAGCGAGAGCTGTTTTGAGTTCTGCCTGATCTCTAACCTGAACATTCATTAGTGAACGTGTGAGCTAGCAGCTTTGCTGAGCTGATATTGATTTTGGTAGTTCATGGTTGGGTGGTGCTTCCTTATCGGTTTGCCTATTTTCTTATAATTGGCGATAAATCTCGTTAGGGTCTTGAATATTACTACTAGTAGTTTCTTATTATCATCATTTCCTTGCGGTCATAAACGTTGCCGCAGCCAGCAAGGCCCAAAAACGAAAAACGAGCTCCCAATGGGGGGCACAAACTGTCCGTAGGTCCGTATCATCGCATTCGCGGCCTGCACGAGGAGGGCGTTGTAGTGCGTGACCTTGTCGGCGTCTTCTTGCTCGGTGTCGAGCTCCTCCGCAGCGACCTCCTGCTACTTCTCTTTAGCCTCCCGCTTGGCAGCGAGCTCAGGTAGCCAGCACGGACGGCGAAGAAGAGCATGGCCTAGGTCGTAGGCAGACGGCGAGGCATGGTGGCAGGCTTGCGGTCGGTTGCTGTTTCCCCCTCCCCCTATTTGTAGTGTGGCCGCCGAAGGGGCCCAGCATGCGGGAACAACAAAAGGCGGGCGCGGGAAGAGGTTCGCACGCGGGAACTAGGCTGTCGTATGGGAAACGCTTCCGCCGCGTGCGGAAAGCCTGGCCACTGACGGGATGGCCTGCCATGGCAGGGGATGGCAGAGGATAGGAAGCTAGAGATAGAACGAAAGGTGAAAAGATACCGCCCCTGCTGGACGCAGGCACAAACACGGGAGGACAGCCGATCCGGGAAGCGCCCTAAATGGATAAAATTGGATACATTTTGTGTCCAATTTGGTACACACGGTTGGGATGATCTAACGCTGCTTGACGCTAGGCTATGCGATGTGCACTTGCTGTGTGTCCGATTTGGTACGCACGGTTGGGATGCTGTCCGATTTGGTACGCACGGTTGGGATGCTCTAACGCTGCTTGATGCTAAGCTATGTGATGTGCACTTGCTGTGTCGTTACTGCTGCGGTGCGGTGAAACTTCACGCAACCCAAAGGAAACGTGTGAAACGTGTAGCTTTATTCCTATACTACGAAATGTGGTGTGACTGAAAGAGCATGTGGGTCTCCATGTGTGGTTTTGGTAATTAATGACAATCTTTATGAACTAATGTTTGTATTAAGTTGCACTTTTGAGAATTGTCCATTGGCATCGTTTGGAGCATATGTTGGCTTCAAGTGATCATGAATCGATGAAGACAAGATCCAAGTAAAGGTTTCCCCATGGTGTATGGGGGAGCAAAGTGCAAGTCTTCATCTAGCAAGCACAAGGAAGAGGAATCAAGAAATGTGTTCCATCTTGAAAGGACAAGATCGTCTACATCGAGCTCAAGTGGAATACTCAAGGCAAAGGTATAATCTTGATAGATTTTCTCTTTTACCGGTCTCATGTTGTTAGTTGGAAGACCAGGTTTAGGATAGATAGCCGTACTATCAAGAGGGAATCTCGAGTGAGTAGCTTGATCATATCTTTCGGAGAGAGCTCAAATTATTGCATTCTTAGCATCATCTTTCTTGGTTGTTTGTTGGATCTTATCCATGTGAGGATACAGAGCCTGTGGTAATCTTCATAAGAGGCTCTAGTTTATCAAAAACGGATCTCCACTTTATACCCAATTGTGTTTTTGATTTTGGAGGTTTTCCGGATCCTCACCAAGTGAGGTATCTCATATTATAATACTTGATACATTCTCACTTGGTGGTATCCAATATTTTGTTGGGTATCTCTTGTTGTCCTCTTTCCAACAAAATTTGTTTCGGGTTAATCGGAGTTTCCTAACTCTAGAAATTGCTATTTGAAGATTGCCTTTTCTAGGCCGGGCGGTACTACTGCACGTGGTACCGGCCGCCCCTGAGCGCTGCGCCGCCCTCTGCCTCGCGCGGCTGCGGATCCGGCCCAGACCAGTAGTACCGCAGGCCTGGCCGGTACTACCGGGCCGGCCCACCCTGCACGCTCGCTCAGCACACTCATGGTGCCGCCGCTTTCTCACGTTCTCAATCGCGCGCTCGTCTCCCGATCCCGCTTCGCTTGCGCTGGCTCCACCCCGATCCCTTTCTCTCCCGCGCTGGTGCCTTCGCTCGCTCGCCTAGATTGCCAGCTTGCTCGCCCCCCGTTGACCGGGCTCTGCCTTGCTCGCTCGCTGTTGCTATGCCTGCCGCCCTCACTTGCGCTGCTGGGCTGCTGGGCGGTAGTACCGGCCCAATTCTGGTACTACTGATCTAGGCCGAAAAATGGTCCCAACGGGCAGTTTTTGGATGGGCCCTATATAAGCTTCCCCCTCTCTCTTTTTAAGTGGTTCTTCTTCCTCTTCTCTCAATCCTTTGCCCCATTGCTTTGACCCCTCTTTCTGCTTGATTTCTTTCTTCCCCTCCAATGATTCTTGCCAATATTTGAGAGGAAGATAGAGGAGATCTAGATCTATATTTGGACCAAACCAAATCACCTCTTTGTAAGTGAATCTTTGGGATCTAGATCTTAGGGAGATTTTGTGTTCTCCTTGTGTTCTTCCTCTCTTGTTCCCCCAATTGCTTTAGTAGCTTTGTTGGAACTTGAGAGTGAAGGATTGGGGCATCTTTGTGGTGTTCTCGCCATTTGCATTAGGTGCATCAGTTAGAGTTCTCTCCGGAGGATTTGCTTGGTGAAATCAAGAAGCTTGTCCCTCTTGGGTTCTTGGAACCCTAGATGATTATGTGTCCTTTGCGGTGTGTTCTTGGGGTCTTCAATTAAGTTGTGAAGCTCTCCCCAAGATTGAGGCCTTGGTGGCAATTATTGGGAGCCTCCAATTAAGTTCGAGAGATTGCCCCTATCTTGTACGGATTTGGTGACCGCCCTCAAGTGTCCCATAGTGGAACAGGTGCTTGTCGCATGGTGGGTGCTCGGGAGAATAGGGCGAGGCCTCTTGTGGCGTTGGCGGTCTTAGTACCGCCCACCCCTCCAATTAGACGTACTCCCTTGTTGGGAGGAACTCGGTAAAACATTGTCGTCCCCGCGTGCCTCGGTTATCTCTATACCCGAGCTCTTTACTTATGCACTTTACATTATGATAGTCTTCATGCTTGAAGTAATCCATCTTTCTATCACATTGTTGCTTGTCTTTCTTAGCATAAGTTGTTGGTGCACATAGGTGAACCTTAGTATATCTAGGCTTTGTGCTTGACAAAAGAAAATGCTAGTTTTATTTCGCCATTTTTAAGTCATTCTCGTAAATGTTTTAAACCTTCTATTCACCCCTCTCTAGGTGACATCCGTGATCTTTAAGCGGCGATAACGCTGCTCCCATGGAGACAAATTTGTTCTAACCCACATATAATTAAGCAATAAGTTGATCTGGTTTTCCATGGGTGCAAAACAATGGATGCTATGAAGATTATAAAGTCGATGATGGATAGATTCACAACGGATTACAAGTTGTTTACCAAGAATGACTCGCGTAACCCTGAGCATACATTGTTTTCTTGTATTTCTTTCCTTCATCAGTAAGAACAAAGACTGAAACTTGTAGATCGAGCTTTTCTTTATTTGTTCCCTAAATTGGCCAATGGGGTCGGCCAGTACACACCCTTCCATTGTGTTCCCTGAAATGCAAAAACAAATGTTAATGTATCTTTCTTACATAAAGAGCAATCAGAGGAGCCTATAGTATTTAGTGAAATATCTGTTTAATGGGCATTGCAGAATAAAATTTGTGTTAGATCAATGTGCTGGATAGATCTTTTTTGGTAGAATGAATAGTATATAAATTGTATCCTAGAGGTAAAATGGTTTATGTAGAAGAAAATTTTAAGCATACATCACGGTGTATAACAATAAAGTCTAGCTCACATATATTTTGTTGCATCTGCTGGTCCCTGTATTTCCAACTTTTCATTGATAGCTGTAGGGTGACATCATTGACCAACGTAGTCTGCATATTTTCTCTCCTGGCCTGCATAAAAGTGGATATTTTTTAGCATAGGAAGGCATATTGGATAGAAAAAATTCTAAAGGTAAATAAAACAATTGGAATAAGAGTGACATGTAGTTATCGTGAATATAAGTATAGATAATCTCGAGTGATGTAATGGTCCAATTTGCAATATTTTTTAAAATAGATTACTCTAGTGGTTAGGGACATATAGGTCGTGATAGCATCTTTTTTGCCGACTGATAGCTCAATTAGAACGTAATTTGTAGCATTTCACCTTTGCTTGCTTTTTGGACTCCTTGGGTTATAAAAATGGATTCTCCAATGGCTATATTACTTGAATTTCTAGCATCAATGGCAATTCCAGTAGCTACAATCATGTATCTGGGGGAGACCTGTATATTCTACGGTTAGCTTCTGCAAAGCCAAGAGTAAGAAGAAGGCTTGTAATAGCACTAATATACCTTGGTCCTGCATTTATGCCTGAGTATTTGTCGCGCTCCTATGCATTGCCATCAGGGCATGTTCTTTCCCCGCATCGATGAAAGGTAGATAACACCAGCTATTTGTAGTGATCATCTTAGTGAGTAATATTTACTGTAGGATTCTCCCTATAAATTGATATTTTGTAGAAGTTAGTGGATAAGGTAATCTGACCAACACATTGAACATGGTGTTGAGCACCGGATGGTTTTAGTTAATGAGTCTGAAAATACTTGATCGACAAGAGAGATGTAGATATATTCAGTATTGTGTACTTCTTGGTACCTTTGTCAGATGGTTGTTACCTTTCGGATAGGCATAGCGATGTAACAGCAGGATGTTGAAGTAGTCTGGAAAGCAAGCATGCCTGGAATAGTTTATGCATTACTACGGTTACACTACAAGAAATATGTCAACTAGTGAACTTTTCTTAACGATCATGTTTTTTTCCATAGATCTATGACCATTTTGAATCAAATAGTTGTAGGCCATTTCAGAGGGTCTAAACCTTGAAAAATAATGACTTTTTTTGGGGAGAAAGGTCATAACTTGATTACACCAATTGGTTATAATATAGATAGCACTGCTCTATGACCTTAATTTAAGGCGACTACGATAAATGGTCGTTACTGCTAATACAAGATTCATTAAAACGACTAGACTGCCAACTAACCAGTTTTATCTAGGTGTCATATCCACGTGTTTGTCATATCTGAGTGTCAATTTTTTTCTATGTGTCATATCCAAGTGCCAATTTTAAAAAATAGGGTGGTAGTATTTTGAAATTTTCACTTGGTGGTTGATTCACAAAATGCCCTATTTTTGGCACTCGGAAAATAAAAAATGTTTTTTTTGCGATGAAAAGAAAAACTTCGTCAGACAATATTTGTGTGTCATGCCAAGAGACATTTGTGTGCCTAATATGGGCTAAATTTAGATGAACTATGCAACAAAAAAAGCCAAAATCCTTCTGAAATATCCCAAAGTGCCAAAACCCTTTTGAAATTTCCCAAACTGCCAAAATCATCCCGCCTTCGCTTCTCGCATCCTCCCGCAAATTTCGGAAATAGGCACCAAAAGACAAAATGACTGAAATGCCCCACCAAAAGAGAAAAATAAATGGGCAGTTTGGGCAATCCCCATCAAGGCCATCCCCATCCATTCGCCTCTCATCCCCACCTTCCCCCCTAGCGGTCAAACCCTAGCCGCTCCCTACTTTGAACCCCACAACGTCCACCACGCGCGACGCTGGCAACAGGTCGGAAGGCCGCCAAGATGCAGCCGCCACATACGTCTGTGCCTCCCTGCCTTGCCCCCTCCTATTACGCCGCCTATCTATTCTCTACACTGCCTCTCGCCTCTACTTCCCCAGATCTTTGATCCACAGTGCCGCCACCCTCGTTGCATCTCGTATGTCCTTCATTGTCCCACATCTACCTCCTCTCAATCCCCAATCTAGTGCTAACACCACACACCTATCATCCTATATCGATCTGGAGACAACACCATGCGAGAAACCTAGCAAGCCCCTGCAAGCTGCCTTTGAGAACTCGTCGCTCCACGGCCTCACGGTGGCGGGATCGGTCCTCCCATGGCCTTCTTCGCCGTCCGATCATCTGCATCGTCCCTTACACATCGTCCTTGCCTTCTATGTCGTCAGGTCTAGCTCGGTAAACCTCACCGTGTGTTTTCCAATCCTCTCTAGTTCTTACTTGCTACTACTAGTATGTGGAATTCAGATGGTTTAAATTGATTCATTGTTGTCCCTGTGTAGTTGGTTGAGATGGGGTTGGAGCTCTCCCTCTCTCCGGAGCTCGTTGCCTAGACCATCAGGCTGGCTAGATCCGTCGAGGTGGTACACATCAGGGGGCAGAGAGAGATCTTAGGGTCCTTGTACCCTACACCGCAGTTCCTCTAGGCGCAGTGAGCGACTTTATCTTCTAGAGGTCTATGGTGCTATTAAGGTGCTCCGGACTGGCGCCATTTGAAGGAGAGGAGGGCACGGACCAGCAGCGGCGGTGCGTTGATGACCCACAAGTATAGGGGGTATATCGCAGTATTTTCGATAAATAAGAGTGTCGAACCCAACGAGGAGCAGAAGGTGCTGGCTAGTGGTATGGATCAGGAATTCTCTGCAAATACTTAGCAAACGGATTTTAGGGGTTTTTGATAAAGCAAGTAAACAAAGTACGGGTAAATAAAAGACAGTAGGAATAAATGCAGCAAGTGGCCCAATCCTTTATGCAGCAAAGGACAAGCCGGTTGTATTACTTAAGATGACCAAACGTTCTCGAGGACACATGGGAAGACTGTCAAGTGTTTTCGCTTCATATAGTTGATTAATCTTCTCTAGCTTGCTAAGTGTTGTGTGGGTGAACCTGTGCTAATGTATCGTCCCATCCAAGACTAATACATACTTGTGATTATACCCCTTGCAAACATCCGTAAGTACAAGAAAGTAATTAAGGTAGAAACCTAACCACAACTTTAAACTCTAAGACCCTTACATCCCTTGTGCAATGGTTTCCTAACGGGGGTTCAGGTTTCTGTCACTCTGGCAACCCCTACGATTAGTAGCCAAATACACAATGCATTCCCCTAGGCCCATATAGGTGAAGTGTCATGTAGTCGACGTTCACATGACACCACTAGAAGAAGTACACCACAACTTAAATATCAAACTATTGAATCTTTCTCAACACAACTCCACTACTAACAACATGACTTCTCCCATGTCCTCAAGAACAAAACGAACTACTCACAAGACATCATATGGATCATGATCAGAGATGGAATAATGATGTATAACAATCTGAACATAAACAATAATTCAATGGTTCACTCAATAGCATCAACTACAAAGAGTAATCAACACCGAGAAAGTTTCCCCTATGAACTATAGCAAGATTCAACCAATTGTTACAGCAATATGGAGATGGTGATGAGGGTGCTGATGGTGGTGGTGATGATGATGATGATCCCGATGAAGTCCAGCTTGATGGTGGTGTTGATGGCGATGATCTCCCCTCTCCGGGAAGGAATTCCCCCGACAGAAATCTGTCTGCCGGAGAAATCTTTCTCTCTCGGTGTTTTCCGCCCCCTAGAGGCGGCGGAATCTTTCTGTGGTCGCTCCCCGAGTCTTAGGGTTTCGGGAGGTTGATATACGCTAGAGGGGAGAGGCTGGAGTGGGCCAGGGTGGCCACACCACCTCCTGGCGTGGCCTAGGGCTGCCCGCGCCAGGGGGTGGTGTGGGCCTCCTGTGGCCCATCTCCACTTCGTCTTCTGGCATCCTTAGTCTTCTGGAAAAATAGGATTTTCTGTATATTTTCCCGGATTTTCTGATCTTCGCGAATTTTGCCTCCAAACAGCACCTTTTCCATCAGAATCCTGATTGCAGCGGTCCATGCTCCCAAAGTCATCAACAATGCAAAAACAGATGAAATAACATACGTATCACCTCTCAATACGAAATATATCAATGAATAACAGTGAATTATGACATGGAATAGTGATGCAAAATGGACGTATCAACTCCCCCAAGCTTAGACTTCGCTTGTCCCCAAGCGAAACTGAGCTCAATAAACATGGCCTCAGGTTTATGGAGTGAAGAGTCGATAAAAGAATACAGACAAGAAGCATCACATTCATCATTACATAGATCATAACAGAAGACAATTCACTATTATATAACTCAACTTGCAATGAGTAAAGGAAACACAATAAAGATACATAAAGTGTATCATAATTGGTAATGGCAAACTTAGCTCTTGGTCGAAGAATAGTTGATAATTTGCTAGAGTTCACAAATAACTGGTTTTCAATGATAGCTTTCAAAGTAGTAAACATCAAGATAAGAGCAATGTGCAAAACAAGGAACATAAGAAACATGATTGAATAAATCATCATATGAATGAATGAAACACAACAACTCAAAATACTTGCTGAGATAGAAGGGAGTAGGTTTACTGACTCAACTACAAAGTAAAAGAAAGGCCCTTCAAAGAGGGAAGCAGGGATTGCAAGTCTCATAAAGAGCTCCCAAAAATTATGATACTTACTAGCTTTCAGCTCTCATTGCCCCTATCATAGGCATCTTTTGGTGGTTAAGGTTAAAGTGATCAAATATGAGGATATGCATTGACAAGTTGTAAGTTGAGAATCTCATGTCCCTTGAATACGAGGGACGCTCCTCATGCTACTCAAGTTTAGTCACCGGTAAGTTCTTGTCATCGTAAGCATATGTGTATCATTGAGAACCGCCAACGGGGTACCCCTTGCCCGATGATACGAAAGAATCCCCATATCAAAATGACAAGGCAAGCAGACAACAAACATCTCAGCAATCTTCTTATTTACCATGGGAATATGGTGCTTTTTTTCTCTCTTTCCTCTTTTCATAATATCTCTTTTTTTCTTTTCTCTTTTTTCTCGATCTCTATCTCTTTTTTTATAAGAAGAATGCTTCATAGATACTTGTTATGGTTACGCTGCAGGTTTCCACCATGTCAGCATGGATTAGACCAGCGGCCCAGGCGTTTCTCTAACACACATGCATAACTCCATGGACTTACAAGCTCCCCTTTAATTTCACACCGACGACATCCATAGACAAAAGAACATGATATCAACTAGGTAGGAAGTACCAGTGCAATGTTGAAAGTATTCTCCATGACAGCATGGTTCTGCTAATCCACAACTTACAAAGTGCAAGCATATACGCAACATAGGTGAGCACAATGGTTCAAGTTTATTAAGTGCAAGAAAGTAAAGTGTGCCATCAAGTTTGTGAGAGCTTTAATCACTAATTTTCACATAACAAGTTTAATTTGGGAGGTAGATAAAACAAGAATTTACTTGGAATAGCAATAATGCTACTAGGTAGGTATGGTGGACACAAATGGCGTGGGTTTTGGTTTAAAGGAGTTGGATGCACGAGAAGAATACCCTCTCAGTACAGGTTTTTGGCTAGCAAGGCTGGGTAGCAAGTATAAGAGTTGAAGGAAACAAACAAACATACAAGTGATAAAGGCAAACATGCAATCTTCCTTGGAAGCACAAAAGATCTTAACCAGAGAATACTAAACTTATGAGCAAATCAAGAAAGAAAGATGATGAAATTATTTTTCTTTAAAGGTACTTTTATCTTTTCTTTCAACTCTCAAAAATAGTGTTGCTACTGACCGAGCCAGGTTTGCCAAAACCAACTAAATTAACTCAATGATCCCAAAGTGATACCAATACTAACAACAAGATCAATCATATAACCACGAAATGAAAACTAATATAAGCTATGCAAAAGAGTAAATGATAGAACTTCTCATTAATATTCCATAACGGCAACTCACACCAAGGGATACATATCTAACGAGAGAGGGGGCACTTCCATAATGCAAACCATCCTACATAATAACTCCTCTATTCATGATATGACTCTACTAATAAGGTAAAAAGATAGAAGATAGTGATGTGATACCGCGGCACTCCCCCAAGCTTGGAACAAGCCAAGGGGATGCCAAACTTGATGACGAATTACTCCTTCGGTGGTGGTGGTAATATTTTCTTAGTTGACATGAGGAAATCTTCTAGCATCTTGCGAAGCCTATTATTCTCCCATTGAAGCATGTCCACCTTCCTCCTCAAGTCTCAGTACTTACCGCAGAATTCCTTAGTGACTCGTAGGGCTTCCGTTCATGCAGGGCAAGAGACTAAAGGTGCCAGCCCCTGCTTGGGATCTTGGATATCCTCCTCCATAGGCTCCTTCCCCTTATCCTTGGCGGACACCATTGTGCTCCTAAGCTTTCAAGAATAGTTCCTGGCAGAAACAGATCGAAACAAAAACACGACGAAAACACGATATACGAACCTCGAGGGATCCGGGGGGGTTATATATTACGAAGTTTCATATCAAAAGGAAGGTACTGGGAGAAAACGAGTTGGAGGCAGAGTCCGGGGTGGACTCACCACCTGGTGGCGCGTCCAGGGGAGGGCCCGCGCCACAGGGGGGTGTGAGCCACCCTGGCTCTGTTTCTGTCCCTTTTTTGCTTCGTAACTTTCCTTATTGACTAAAAACTGCAAAAATATAGTTGGATAGTATTTTCGCGGAACTTTTCTTACCAGAACCGTTACCTATTTGAAAACAGACTCTGCAGGTCTCCGAATTTGGTATCTAGTAGATTCTTTCAGAGTCACCACTTGAGTAACATCAATATCTTCATCTTCATATACTTATTACTTGAGTCATAAAACCCTTCTCTTCCTTATTACACCATTGTCTCCACTTCCCGGAAATTTCTTTGACACAAAACTTCACATAGTTCTCATTAGCAACATTAGTATAAGTGAAGTGATAAAACCTTTTGAGTCCAACTTCAACTGAAAACCATCAAAACATAAGCTACTGTAGCAACTCCTTCCGAAAACCCAAAAGGAATTCAAAAAGGAAATCGAATAAAGAGGCAAATGCAAGAGTGGCAAAATCTGTCAAAACAGACCAGCAGGTAAAGATCAACTTTTTCAAAAATCTTCTGTTGCTCAAATAAAAAAGTGCAAAACTATCGAAAGTTAAATAACAACCTGGGGCAGAAGCACAAAGAAATTACAGCTCAATCCGACATACAGAGATCTCTCACGAAGTTTTACGGTGGGGCACAAAAATCTGTTTCGGGACAGCAACTTCCCCAAATCTTACTTCTCTCTCATTAGAGGTTGATCTTGACACAAAAACCAAACAAAACGGATAAGGAGCAGTTATTACCGAATTAATAACTTCCAAGACTCAAAGAAACAAAAACAAACTGAAAGCAAAAACAAATTGGGCTGTCTCCCATAAAGCTCTTTCTTTATAGCCATTAAGATGGGCATGATAATTTTGAAGAAGCTCTCATAGGGATATGAATTGAAGTGAAAGAGAGCATTAAGAAGCAAAAACACACACACATTTAAGTCTAAACCACTTCCTATGCAAGGGAATTTTGTAAACAAACAAGTTGTTGAAACCAAAGGCTACTTGCATAAGAAGGCAAAAGAAGTGCAACATAAAAACTTTCAGCATAAAACGAGGAAACTTGAGATTATTGAGATGCATAAGAACACTTTTCCCTCTTTCATAGTAACTTTCAGTATCATGCATAAACTTAACAATATAGCTATCACAAGGACCATCATAGCAATTATCACTTATTCTAACAGAAAACACAGGAATACTAGCTCTCATAACACTACTATGTGAAACAATATTAGAGGTATCCTTGCAAAGGATAGTGTGTCCCTCTTTTTCATATTTAGTGACAAAGTATTTCACACTTGCTATTGTAGGTTCATCAACCATTTGTTTGTCAGGTTCAACAGCTTTATTTGTACTTTCATTAACCATACTAGCTATCATAGAATGTTCCTTTACCTTAACTGGAAAAGGCATTTTCTCAATATAAGGTTTAGGTAAAACATGATTAGTAGTATAAACTTCAGTATTTCTTGCAGGAATACTCTTAGCAATATATTTATAAGGTTCATGATACTTATTCCACTTCTTTTTAGGCACTTCAATATAGGAAGCAAAAGCCTTAAAATAAGAAGCAATAGCTTGAGAGTCTAGACCATAAGCATTTTTAATATTTTGAAAGTCGTTAGTTCCCATAAAAGATTCAATGTATTCATAATCATAATTTATACCTGAATTCTACCTTTGTCATTCTCCCAAGCTTCAGCATTGTCTTGAATACGGTCTAGAAGATCCCATTTAGCTTCTTCTCCCATGCGAGTGAATGATCCAGCACAAGAAGCATCCAATAAATATTTGTCATGTAGAGGGAGTCTTGCATAGAAGTTATTGATAATAATATTGTTGGGGAGCTCATGAATGGGACATTTGAGCATTAGTAACTTCAATCTTCCCCAAGCTTGAGCTGTACTCTCTCCATCAAGAGGCCAAAAGTTGTATATTTGATTCCGATCTTTATGAATCTCACTAGGAGGATAAAACTTTGAATAAAAGAGAGGCACTATTTCCTCCCATTCCAGAGCTTGACCATTCTTCAGCAGCTTATACCATTCCTCAGCTCTTCCTTTCAGTGATAATGAAAATAACTTCTTCTTAACTTGATCTGTAGTAATACCTGCACACTTGAACAACCGCATAATTCGTGTATAAAGAGCAAATGATCACCGGGATGGACAGTTCCATCCCCAACATAGTAGTTATCCATAACATGATCAACAGTTCTTGTAGGTATTTTGAAAACATCATTCTCAGCAGGTGGTGGCTTATCTACTACCTTAGCAGTGGTAGTAGCATTACCAAATAAGAACTCAGCAAATTATCCATAACGAAAATAAAGCGACTAGCAGAAGTAAACAATACTCATAGTAGAAGTTTCCTTTACCAGTTCCACTATCCAATAACGCTTCACTCCCTGGCAACGGCGCCGGAAAATAGTCTTGATGACCCACAAGTATAGGGCGTGTATCGCAGTATTTTCGATAAGTAAGAGTGTCGAACCCAACGAGGAGCAGAAGGTGCTGGCTAGTGGTATGGATCAGGAATTCTCCGCAAATACTTAGCAAACGGATTTTTAGGGTTTTTTGATAAAGCAAGTAAACAAAGTACGAGTAAATAAAAGACAGTAGGAATAAATGTAGCAAGTGGCCCAATCCTTTATGCAGCAAAGGACAAGCCGGTTGTATTACTTAAGATGACCAAACGTTCTCGAGGACACATGGGAAGACTGTCAAGTGCTTTCGCTTCATATAGTTGATTAATCTTCTCTAGCTTGCTAACTGTTGTGTGGGTGAACCTGTGCTAATGTACCGACCCATCCAAGACTAATACATACTTGTGATTATACCCCTTGCAAACATCCGTAAGTACAAGAAAGTAATTAAGGTAGAAACCTAACCACAGCTTTAAACTCTAAGACCCTTTAGTCCCTCGTGCAATGGTTTCCTAACAGGGGTTCAGGTTTCTGTCACTCCGGCAACCCCTACGATTAGTAGCCAAATACACAATGCATTCCCCTAGGCCCATATAGGTGAAGTGTCATATAGTCGACGTTCAAATGACACCACTAGAAGAAGTACACCACAACTTAAATATCAAACTATTGAATCTTTCTCAACACAACTCCACTACTAACAACATGACTTCTCCCATGTCCTCAAGAACAAAACGAACTACTCACAAGACATCTTATGGATCATGATCAGAGATGGAATAATGATGTATAACAATCTGAACATAAACAATAATTCAATGGTTCACTCAATAGCATCAACTACAAAGAGTAATCAACACCGGGAAAGTTTCCCCTATGAACTATAGCAAGATTCAACCAATTGTTATAGCAATATGGAGATGGTGATGAGGGTGCTGATGGTGATGATGATGATGATCCCGATGAAGTCCAGCTTGATGGTGGTGTTGATGGTGACGATCTCCCCTCTCCGGGAAGGAATTCCCCCGATAGAAATCTGTCTGCCAGAGAGATCTTTCTCTCTCGGTGTTTTCTGTCCCGCAGAGGCAGCGGAATCTTTCTGTGGTCACTCCCCGAGTCTTAGGGTTTCAGGAGGTTGATATACGCCAGAGGGGAGAGGCTGGAGTGGGCCAGGGTGGCCACACCACCTCCTGGCGCGACCTAGGGCTGCCCGCGTCAGGGGGTGGTGTGGGCCCCCTGTGGCCCATCTCCACTCCGTCTTCTAGCATCCTTAGTCTTATGGAAAAATAGGATTTTCTGTATATTTTTCCGGATTTTCTGATCTTCGCGAATTTTGCCTCCAAACAACACCTTTTCCATCAGAATCCTGACTGCAGCGGTCCATGCTCCAAAAGTCATCAAGCATGCAAAAATAGATGAAATAACATAAGTATCACCTCTCAATACAAAATATATTAATGAATAACAGTGAATTATGACATAGAATAGTGATGCAAAATGGACGTATCATGCGTCTCCTATGTTAACCCATGTGGTTCCTCCGCTCATTAACTTCAACTGATCGTTCACACTCCACACTAGAAGCAATGATGTGCTCAACAATTAGCAATCACCAACAACCAAGATTTTCCTATGTTTTTATTGTTCATGAAGATAAAATATGCTGCTTTTTGTGAAGATTTCAGTTGCTATCATGTAGAAAAGAACACACGTAGCTGAGTAGAAATAGAATGTTTTGGACTAGGAACACGGGAATGTAGGATAGCCACTACTTTCAACACAACCTTGTTATCAGATGTTGCGGTGTGTTTGTCCAATGCTAAATTATGTCCTTGATGGATGGATCTAGGATTTTGTATGTAACCTAAAATTAAATTTGAAAAACAATGGTGCTTTATTGTAAGTTTATTGTAATATGAGACCTAAGAAGTTCTGACTGCAAGTAGTTCAGAGTTCTCACTGAAAGATTAGTTTTTTTGTGCACTTATATTTTCAACTACAATTATGCAAATGTGTTCAGAGTTCTCCTGCTTTCTTCAATGCATTGTTGTTGTGTGCCTAGACCAGCTCTGAATTATATACTTAGTCCTTGAAGGAAGTTCTAAATTATATACCTGATCCAACATGTTTATGAAATTATCACTTTTTAGATTAGCATGGATGTGCTTCTATATGCATAGACTGATCCTGAAACACCCGTAGTCTTCTTTCTAAGGCTACCATTCTTTCAATCGTTCAAGAAACTATACCAGGTTCCTATCACAAGGTTTATTTTATGGCAATCTAGTTAGGTAATCGCAAACACTGTGTGCTTTGTCCATGCAACTTGTATACTTTGATGTGTGATGTTGACTCGTGATATGCCATACGAAGACATGCAAGCCAAGGTGTCTTACTCACCCTACAACTAAGGTATTTCTATCACTTGGCTCTATAGAGAAGTTAGTTCATTAGTGTGAAATATTATCATGCGTATGTTTCTTCAGATCAAACAATTTGATGGATGCTACAGGAGTTGTGCTCATGTATTATATAATTGACAAAATTGTATGGATCAGATAGGATAGCTTGACATGTTCTTATCCTTTGTGCCATGTCCTTCAATATTTGGAACATGATTTTGGTAGGAAAGTAGGATAGCTTTATATATGTTCTCACTCTCTGTTTTGTGGCCTATGATACGCCATCATGATCAAAGCAGTGTGACCACCTGAACTTGTACTCACTAATCCACGGGAAAAATATACATGTATTTAGGAAAATTGACATGCTGGTAGCTCTAATGTACTTTGCAATAATAAAACAGCTGCAATTATGATGCAGTACATCTACTTTGCAGGTCTTAAGCTATACGGAGGTTCAAGACCTATTTATTCTTGGAACTATAGTACCCTTCTACCTAGTACTATTAGTAGGTTTATGATCAGAATATTTTGTACAAGATTAATTAGTTCGAGCTAACTCTGTTTGAACGGTCTATTACTTAGCACTGGTATTGATATTTATCTACCTACTTGATACTGCATGTTTTGGTTCATATCTAGCACTTTGCGCTAGCATAGTTATAATTTGTGTAAGTGTATCACTGTATCATTGCTTTCTGGGATGATAATAATATTATTCTTGTTCTTTGTTTAGAACAAACCCCATGTCCATTTACCTAGTCTAGCCCTTACATTTTTTCAATCCTAAGATATCTTTGATCTTCTCATACTTCTTATACTTTTATCTGTTTTTATCATGATAACATTTAGGCATCAATTGTTGCATCAACCGAAATCTCTTTTAACTAATCGAGTCCTCACTGGCACATTGTTTATGTAGGGGCACATTGTTGTTGTTTCAGATGTTGTATCTCTTTGTCAATAAGCGATTGAAATTAAGGATAATTGATTTTTGACTGTATAATGCACTTGAAATACTCAAGGTTAGAGCATGTATTCTTGAGATGAAGCATCACAAGAATATTGATATCTTGCTTGGTATGTGTGGTCTGATGTGATGTGTGGGTGAGAGAGAGAATATTTTGATTAGGTAGGAGTTTGTCCAAGTTCTATTTTCACCTAGTATTCTAGGAACTTTATTCATGCAATTCTCAGTTCTTGGGTTGGGTACACACATAAATACCCACACATATATACAGTTGTCATAATGACTTGTTTTATGTATACATATGCATCAACATTAGCTTATCATGCCAAAAGAATCAGGTTCAGAGCCCCTTACTCATGACATCCAATACATATGCATTTTGGCAAGTTAACAATTTTAGAACTGCATGTTAGATCTCTCACTACAAGAAAAGTTGGCTTTTACAACAGACAATTTTCGTGGTTAAAGGCCCGTTTTTCATGGTTAAAAATTCCTCTACGACAGATAGCCTTCTTGGTAAAAGCCCCATCACGAAAGAATCTACCACGGTTTTTTTGACCGTGGTGGATCGCACCCTTCAGCCATGAAAACATGTTCCATCGTAGATCTGTTCGCCAACCGTGTTAACTGCTGACGTCATGCAAACTGCCACGTGGCTGCCGCTGTTACGGTCGTTAACGGACAAAGAAACTGTGGCAGAAGCCAGGCCTACTAATTACTAAGTGAGCCGGCCCATGAGGAGAGCCCAATAAGAAGACGAATCGTTACTATTTCGCCCTGCACTACTTGAAATGGGCCCAATAATGCAGCCAACAGAGGTCCGTGAACTTTTAGGCTGGGTACTATTTCGGCCTACAGAAGGCCCAATTTGGTCCAACACCATGCGGCCCATTAGCAGCCTACGCCTAGTCGGTCAGGTACTATTAAGGCCTGTCGTCAGCCCATCACTGTTCTCGCAGCCTGTCATGGGCTGCCTACTGCTGGTCCTTCTTTGAGATGGTCCGTTACTGTTCTGGCCTTTTACTGTTTCGTCCGTTAACGGTTCAGGCCACAATCGGCCTGTTACTGTTCTAGACTGGTAATTTTGTCAGCATCTTACTGTTCTTGATAGGAATTTTCTTTGGCCGGTACTATTCTGACGCGTTACTGTTCCGGCCTTTAACTATTTTGGCCCTTTACTAATGGCCCGTTAATCCTCTAGCTTGTTACTGTTCTATCCTTTTGAAGTTTCTTGCTTTTTAGTGTTGTGGCATGTTACTGTTACGGCCTATTACTGTTATATATTCCCACATGTGGAATTCAGATGGTTTAAATTGATTCATTGTTTGCTACTACTAGTATGTGGAATTCATATGGTTTAAATTGATTCATTGTTGTCCCTATGTAGTTGGTTGAGATGGGGTTGGAGCTCTCCCTCTCTCCGGAGCTCGTTGCCAAGACCATCAGGATGGCTAGATCCGTCGAGGTGGTACACATCAGGGGGGCGGCGAGGGATCTCAGGGTCCTCGTCCCCTACACCACAGTTCCTCCAGGCGCAATGAGCGGCCTTACTTATCTTCTAGAGGTTTATGGTGCTATTGAGGCGCTCCTGACTGGCGCCATTTGAAGGAGAGTAGGGAACGAACCAGCAGTGTCGGTGCATCTCCTAGGTTAACCCATGTGGTTCCTCCGCTCGTTAACTTCAATTGATCGTTCACACTCCACACTAGAAGCAATGATGTGCTCAACAATTAGCAATCACCAACAACCAAGATTTTGCTCTGTTTTTTATTGTTCATGAAGATAAAATAGGCTGCCTTTTGTTAAAATTTTAGTTGCTATCATGTAGAAAAGAACACACTTAGCTGAGTAGAAATAGAATGTTTTGGACTAGGAATACGAGAATGTAGGATAACCACTACTTTCAACACAACCTTGTTATCGGATGTTGCCATGTGTTTGTCCAATGCTAAATTATGTCCTTGATGGATGGATATAGGATTTTGTATGTAACCTAAAATTCAATTTGAAAAACAATGGTGCTTTATTGTAAGTTTATTGTAATATGAGACCTGAGAAGTTCTGACTGCAAGTAGTTCAGAGTTGTCACTGAAAAATTAGTTTTTTGTGCACTTATATTTTCAACTACAATGATGCAAATGTGTTCAGAGTTCTCCTTCTTTCTTCAATGCGATGTTGTTGTGTGCCTAGACCAGCTCTGAATTATATACTTAGTCCTTCAAGGAAGTTCTGAATTATATACCTAATCCAACATGTTTATAAAATTATCACTTTTCAGATTGGCATGGATGTGCTTCTATATGCATGGGCTGATCCTGAAACTCCCGTAGTATTCTTTCTAAGGCTACCATTCTTTCAATCGTTCAAGAAACTATACCAGGTTGCTTTCACAAGGTCTATTTTATGGCAATCTAGTTAGGTAATCGCAAACACTGTGTGCTTTCTCCATGCAACTTGTATACTTTGATGTGTGATGCTTACTCGTGATATGCCATATGAAGACATGCAAGCCAAGGCGTCTTACTCACCCTACATCTGAGGTATTTCTGTCACTTGTGTAACACCCCATCCACTCCTGGGCCCGGGGAGTGTCACTCCTGGCAGTTTAATAGGATATCTAGACTGGCCCCATAGACCAACACTAGTCTTTTCTGCGCGCTTTGTCCTCACTCGTGCGCATCCAGTTACCCACTTCCCGGTCGGCCACCCATCCTAGAATTGCTCTAGGCCAAGCACACTTAACCTTAGAGTTCTTTTCGAATGAGCTTCCGGAAAAGAAGTTGCAACTTGTTGGTATGAGTATTTTATCAATCCTATTAAGCCATGTGCCTGGTCTCACAACTTGGCTCTGTAGAGAAGTTAGTTCATTAGTGTGAAATATTATCATGCGTATGTTTGTCCAGATCAAACAATTTGATGGAAGCTACAGGAGTTGTGCTCATGTATTATATAATTGACAAAATTGTATGGATCAGATATGATAGCTTGACATGTTCTTATCCTTTGTGCCATGTCCTTGAATATTTGGAACATGATTTTGGTAGGAAAGTAGGATAGCTTTATATGTTCTCACTCTCTGTTTTGTGGCCTATGATATGCCATCATCATCAAAGCAGTGGTGACCACCTGAACTTGTACTCACTAATCCACGGGAAAAAATATACATGTATTTAGGAAAATTGACATGCTGGTAGCTCTAATGTACTTTGTAATAATAAAATAGCTGCAATTATGATGCAATGCATCTACTTTGTAGGTCTTGAGCTATACGGAGGTTCAAGACCTATTTATTCTTGGAACTATAGTACCCTTCTACCTAGTACTGTTAGTAGGTTTATGATCAGAATATTTTGTACAAGCTTAATTAGTTCGAGCTAACTCTGTTTGAACGTGCTGTTACTTAGCACTTGGGTATTGGTATTTATCTACCTACTTGATACTGCATGTTTTTTCATATCTAGCACTTTGTGCTAGCATAGTTATAATTTGTGTAAGTGTATCACTATATCATTGCTTTCTGGGATGATAATAATATTATTCTTGTTCTTTGTTTAGAACAAACCCCATGTCCATTTACCTAGTCTAGCCGTTACATTTTTTCAATCCTGAGATATCTTTGATCTTCTCATACTTCTTATACTTTTATCTGTTTTTATCATGATAACATTTAGGCATCAATTGTTGCATCGACTGAAATCTATTTTAACTAATCAAATCCTCACTAGCACATTGTTTATGTAGGGGCACATTGTTGTTGTTTTAGATGTTGTATCTCTTTGTCAATAAGCGATTGAAATTAAGGAGAATTTATTTTTTTACTATATGATGCACATGAAATACACAAGGTTAGAGCATGTATTCTTGAGATGAAGCATCACAAGAATATTGCTATCTTGCTTGGTATGTGTGGTCTGATGTGATGTGTGGGTGAGAGAGAGAATATTTTGATTAGGTAGGAGTTTGTCCAAGTTCTGTTTTCACCTAGTATTCTAGGAACTTTATTCATGCAATTCTCAGTTCTTGGGCTGGGTACACACATAAATACTCACACACATATACAATTGTCATAATGACTTGTTTTATGTATACATATGCATCAGCATCATCTTATCATGCCAAAATAATCAGGTTCAGATCCCCTTATTCATGACATCCAGTACATATGCATTTTGGCAAGTTAACAAGTTTAGAACTGCATGTTAGATCTCTCACTATAACAAAAGTTGGCTTTTACAATGGACGATTTTTGTGGTTAAAGGCCCATATTTCATGGTTAAAAAGTCCTCTACGACGGATAGCCTTCATGGTAAAAGCCCCATCACAAAAGAATCTATCACGGTTTTTTTGGTCGTGGCGGATTGCACCCTTCAGCCACAAAAACATGTTCCGTCGTAGATCTGTTCGCCAGCCGCGTTGACTGCTGACGTCATGCAAACTGCCACGTGGCTACCGCCGTTACGGCCGGTAACAAACAAAAAAACCATGGAAGAAGCTAGGCCCAAACAAGGCCTGCTAATTACTAAGTGAGCCGGTCCATGAGGAGAGCCCAATATGAAGACGGCCCATTACTATTTCGCCCTGCACTACTTGAAATGGGCCCAATAATGTAGCCAATAGAGGCCCGTGAACTTTTAGGCCTGTTACTGTTTCGGCCTACAGAAGGCCCAAGTTGGTCCAACACCGTGCGGCCCAGTAGCAGCCTGCGCCTAGTCGGTCCGGTACTGTTAAGGCATGTTGTCGGCCCATCACTGTTCTCGCAGCCCGTCGTGGGCCGCCTACTATTGGTCCTTCTTTGAGATAGTACGTTACTGTTCTAGTCTTTTACTATTCCGGCCGTTAATGGTTCATGCGACAATTGTCCTGTTACTGTTCTGGACTGGTAACTTTGTCGACCTGTTACTGTTCTTGATAGGAATTTTCTCGGGCGGTACTATTCTGGCCTGTTACTGTTCTGGCCTTTAACTATTTTGTCCCTTTACTGTTATGGCCCATTAATCCTCTAGCCTCTTACTATTTTATCCTTTTAAAGTTTCTTGCTTTTTAGTGTTGTGCCTGTTACTGTTATGTCCTGTTTCTCTTCTGGCCTTCTACTGTTCTAGCCTGTTACTATTACGGCCTATTACTATTATATGTTCCCACATGTGGGCCAGCCCATTATGTTTACGGTCTCTTACAGTTTCGGCCTTTCTAAAGCCCATACCAATATCATAAAAGGTTTGTAATTAGCGAGCATCTTTTACTGTTCATCGTCGGCCGAATACAAGACGGGCCAATAACAAAGCACAATACCGTTCCCTAATCGACCTGGCTGGCGTAGTTGGTAACGACTACCGCTGTGTGTAGACGGGGTCAACTAAATGCCTACATGGCGTATGCGAGTTATCTAGATATTACAACAGCTGCAAACTTTTTAAAATTATTACACATTATCATCTCAAAGAAAAGAAAATTCGGCATTTAGTTGACAATTGAGTTGATAGCAGAGTCCTCAATTTGCTTTCTCAATCGATCACCAGCATCTTACTTTGAGTATGACAACTGCATAGGAGGAGACATGATCTTGCAGCCCCCTCTTTGATGGCGATATCAATAATTGCAGTCTAAAACTAAGTAATAACAAGTTAATACATAAAACAAGACAAACTACTCATTTGACTGATATGACATGAGCTATGAACTGGAGTTTACAACTGGTCAATGGTTCAATTATTGACCAACACGTCAAATAAACAGGACAAGCAAGCACTGCATTAAACAAGTGTGCCTACCGTGAAACGAGCAATCAAAAAATGTGTGTGTGTGGCTTAGAATTTCACAAATAAAAACTAACCAGGTCATTTCAACAAATATATATGGAAGCAGTTGTATACCCAAAAATGCAACAGACGTTGGGTGACTCAGAATTTGCGCTGAGCCACAAAATGGCATGCAGTTACTATCGTAGCGAGGAATGAACCAGGTAGAAATTATAACCACATCATATGAGAACTTGTAGGGCAGGAATGCAAACCACGAATGAACTATATATAGTAGTGGATAGTTATGTCGTTGCTTAGGATAAACCGGAACCAGATGCGAGATATAATGGCGTCGCTCGTGAACCTGTAGAACAGGACAAAGAAGCATTAGACAAGTGTGCCTAGAATGAAATGAGCAATCAAACAAAGTGTTTCTTAGAATTTCAGCAAATATAAAATAGCCAGGTCATTTCAGAAAATATATATGGAAGCAGTGGTATCTGCTGGAATGCAAGAGTCCTTGGGTTACTCAGAATTTGCGGTGAGCTACACAATGGCATGTAGTTACTATCATATTTAAGAATAAACCAGATAGAAATTATAATGGCATCAAAAGAGAACTTCTATAGTAGGAATACAAACCACGAGTGAACTAAATAGTAGAGGACAGTTATTTCGTTACTCAGGACAAACCAGCACTAGATAAGGAAGTAGAGGCATCCCTTGTGAACCTGTAGAATAGGCTATGCAAACCAACATGTTCATTTTTCCATTTTGAGCTCTATGCAAGAAAAATAATATAGTTAGTGATGCAGCTTTTGAAGAACCAGATGTCAACAACAAAATTATAATTGAATTAGTACGAAGAGTTTAAACGGCTACTACAGGATAGCAGAACGATGCCAAGGAGGAAATAATAGCAGGAACTGATCTCATGACGAACCAGATAGATTCAATAACTGTAGAGCAGGGAATCCACACTAATATTTTATACTAACTTCAGATTTTGGAAGAATTACATGGTAGCAGGCAATTACTATTGTATGGAGTAGCTAAGAACATGTGCATGACTTGAAATTTGTAGAGCAGCGAATGCAAAACAACATGTCTAATGACCTGGTATGTACTAGCATGAAGAACATGCATACCCAGTGACTTGTATGTACTAGCACGATTACAAAAATGCAGTTCACTACGACAGGCTTGAACCTGCTATACTGCTGACAAAACAAAAACGGTTTGAAGATTTGGTTAACCTTGGTAGAAGAGGCGTCTAAGCATCATCGGTACCATGCGGGTGACGTCCAAGTCACTGAGGGTGCTGTGGTTGTTGTGGCTGTTGGCATGGGGGAAGCAAATCATGGGCGGTTGATGCCGGCTTGAGCGCGGTGGATGAGAGCGTCACTGAGGTAGATCTAGTGCAGTGAACGGCGATGGCCGAGCAGCTGGTCTAGAGCGGTGGACATGGAACTCCTTGAACTAGATCCTATCCGGTGTACACCAGTGAAGCGAATCCGGTATGGTTGGGTAGCTTTCGGAGGCCGGGAAGCAGAGTTTGGGCGGTCGATGACGCCATCAGCGTGGTGAACAACACCGCAGCTCCGGTGCAGTGGCAAAGAGACCTGGTGAACTAGATCCGGTGGGTGAGCATCGGTTAAGCGGCTCCGTGGCGGTACACGAGACCGCAGCTCAAGCGGCTCCGGCCGCCATGGAATTGCCACCGACCGGTGCGCGTGGTGGTCGTGGAGGTGAGGGCGTGGGAGAGGAGGCTGAGATTTTTGGAAGGACCAGCAGAAAAATCTGCACGAATCAGGACTAAGGAGGTGAATAGAAACATAATTACGATCGTTCCCCCAAGCTACCGACTTTAGCTTGCCCATAGGACATCAGAACAATGGGTAGAATGGGAATTTTGAAGTCAAAAGTTTTTTAAACAGAGGGGCGCGAAATGCTCCAAGGTCAGTGTGTGATTTTGCCGCTTGATTGAGATTTTGAATTTGGCGACCATCCATCTAATAATAATATAAAAATGGTACTGCCCCGGTGGGATACTTTGCCTCAAAGTTTTTGAAACAGAGGGGCAGGAAATGCTTCAAAATCGGTGTATGGTTTAGCCTCTCGATTGAGATTTTGAATTTGACTAGCGCCCATCTGATAATAATACAAAAATGGTACTCCCCGGTGGGAGATTTTGCCTCAAAGTTTTTGAAATGGAGGGGCGGGAAATTCTTCAAAGTAGGTGTGCGGTTTTGCTGATCGATTGAGAATATGAATTTGCCAGCATCCATATAATAATAATATAAAAATGGTACTCCCTGGTGGGAGATTTTGGCGCAAAGGTTTTAAATGGTTAGGCGAGAAATGCTTCGAAGTCGGGGTATGTGATTTTGTCGCTCGATTGAGATTTTGAATTTTGCTAACGTCCATGTACTACTAGTAGTAGTAGTAAAACAAAGGTGGTGGAACATATGGCTATCTGGTCAGAAATTCATGGTCAAGAGTCACACAAACTGATCATCCATATAACCACACTTGAGGTACTCCCTATGTTCGGTATTACTACTAGGTCGGATTAGTATTCCCGAAATACTAGTACTACTTAGTTCAGAGAATTAACTTCACCTATTCGCTTTATCGCTAGTTATTACATGCAGTAGTAATCCTAAAATCCAGCCAATGCACGTGGCCACCGCATCTAATTAAAAACATGCAAGCCAATGGATGCACTCCCGTTTTAACAACATGAGCAGGCAAGAGCATTACATGACGTGGTGGTTCATATTTTTGGTTAACTAGAGGAGTAATTAAGCAAAACTAGGAGCATTAATTGGTCCTCTGTCCTAGCAATTGAGGCTATAGAAATAATTAAGGATCGTGCTATTGAGCGAACATGAGGTTTTTAGCTCCACGGAGCATACACCCCATCCGACCACACGGTGAGCGTCCAACGGCACAGCCGAAAAGCGAAACCGAAAAATGAAAAATGCCATGCAAAAAATGGAAAATACTCTACATTTGCGTGTGCCTTGAGGGACCAGGGAGCGCACGTTTTCTCCTTAGATTTTGGGATAATTAAATACAAATGAGGTTATGATACTACTACTCCTACTAGTAGATCATCCTACACCTAGACATTCGTGTGCTCCCAGGAGTCGTACGCTGGTGTGCACGACCGTTGTCTCGTAATTAGTGTGTGTGCACATGCGTGTGCCCGTGCCAGTTTGATGAAACACACTTGTGGTGGCTGTGTGCATGCCATCATCTTGTTTCCACACACTTCGCTTGGCTTTCATAGGCCTTTGTTTAAATGTGTGTCTCTGAAACCGCTTCCTGTGCCAGTCGACGGGACCGAGACCATACGAATGCTACCATTCATGGCTGGCAAGAAGCAAGAGGAATCGCCATGGGCTAGTCTCCCTAAGGGACTCGTCCATAATATAGGTGTCATCTTCCTTTCGACGGGCGACTTCAACTACTACACCGCCTTCCGGGTAGTCTGCAACGCCTTGCGTGGCTTCACGGAGGAGCGCTTTATGCCAGCCAACTGGATTGTTCTAGAGCACTAGTTGTCAGAAGAGTGTCCAGTAGATGACACCACCATCATGTTGCTGAACATGAGAACTGGTCGCCATCTTGAGAAGAAGATTAACCGAGTTATTCGCAGGTGCTTTCTTGATATTCATCTGTATATATGCTATCCTTTTTTTGCATTCACATCCTAGACTATCTGTTTTTCAAGTTCTGTTTCTTCGTCCACTTGTTACCTAGGGTTTTGCTCCATGGTTTACCTTAATTGAATTTCAATATGTTTACCTTGCTAAATCTCTGTTTCTCCTCTCTCTCTCTCTCTCTATCTGGAAGGTACTTTTATGTCGGTAGCACAACTAGCGGCCTCCTTGTACTTGGACAGAGGGTGCAGCCGTACAAGACCCGGTTGTACAACCCCTTCTCGAGCACTATCAAGCGCCTGAGGGCGGAGATACCGACCGAGAAGGTGGCTTCTATCGCTTTGACGATGTTCCCGTCATTGATGGTGTTTACATCAAACCATCAGAACACCACCATTCAGTGGGCAGATGAGGGCACGGAGGAAGGGAGTCGCCCGGTCTTTGGTGAAGGGTGGTACTCGACGTATGACTTCACGGAACTCCGGAGCATGACTTCTTATGCCGGTGATGTTTTCGTCGCAGACAGATACGAGTCTGTCCTCTCGACTATGTGTGATGCTGCTCATGGAGATGTCCAGCTGCAGTGCTCCGCACGAACCCCGGAGATACATCTCACAGTTGCAGGCCCTGTTCTGGGCTACCAGTTCCCATTGAATTGTTTTTACCTCGTCGAGTCCAATGGGGAGTTGCTGTTCGTTGTGAGTGGACCGGTGTACGGCGGCAGGCCGATTGTTTACCGGGTTGATACCCAGAACCGTGTCCTTTCATCCGGTCAGAGGCATCGGAAGTCGTGCTCTCCTCGTTGCTGACAATCGGTGCGTATGCATCGACAGTGCTAGGGTACCCACGGTGCAGGCCGGCAGCATATACTATTCGGACCTATCCGAGATTAGATCTTACAACTTTGAGGCTCTTGCGTGGTAAGAGGAGCCAAGGGTTGTATATGGGTATGGAGTAGGAGGATTATGGATCAATGACTATCATTTCAAACTCAATCGATTGCTGGTGAAGTATTGTAGAATCATCGAGCATTCTGAGCTGCAGATGGTGCCGCCTTATGGCGAGGATGGTACCACCCACTATGATTACTATGACGGCTATCCGTCAGATTGATGGATTGTGTGAGTCTCCTCCTGATGTATTCTCTTCAAGTCGGCTCTTTATGTGTTCACTTTGTTGAGTGAATGTCTATGAATTTTGTAAGTTCTATGGTGCTCATGTTGTACCTCTTACAATTTCACTGTTTTTGATGTACGTGTAGTAATTCTGATAGATGCTCAGTTTATACAATCCTCAAACAACTTGCAACTAAGAATTATAGTAGATTATTACAATCCTCAGTAAACTTGACAGTAATAAAATGAAGCATAAAAGTTGCATCAGAGTCTAGACAACTAAAAAACACCATAACTGGTGTTATAGAAAAGGTCTCTATGGACCTTGCATCGCGAGACATGTAACAACTGGCTTCCCATGAGAGCTGCAAATGAGATTATTAAGTATGTTTAGCGTCAAAGCTTGCCTATTTTTCAATGCATATAAGTCTTTGTGTGCTATTGTGATTACTAAATCTATTTTGTTGGCTTCTTGCTCAACAATATCATAGGCATCTTGGAGGGCATCCTCAAATAATCTTTTGGCTAGAATAACAGGATCAGTCGAAGCGGTGTACCATGAGCAGTAGGTATTGTCACTGTTGCTGTGTGAAACAAAATCTAAACTTTGAGAAGTGAGTCTTTGTTCGGCATTCAGAGGGTCATTGCAGCCTGAAACAAACACAAAACAAGTTATAACAGCATTACCATGCAATCACACCAGCATGAATTTTAAATGTGTCAATACGGTAATATATAAGGAAGGAAGCAATTAACAGTGGTGGCTCATACATCAATTTCTTCTTGAATAACTGGACCAGCTGGCACCATGGAGTGATGCGAGCATGTGCTGCTCTGTGAAATGATTGCTCTACTTGAAGATGGCTGAGACCAAGACAAAACAAGTTACTTAAAAACATACTTGGGAAACAAACTACAAGTTCATTTCGAATAACAATGCGAGCAATCAACCAAAGTACCTGATGCAGACTGCTCAAACTAGAATGTGCAAAACATGAATAAAATGAATATGAAAACTAAGCCATTCTGTTTCTCATATATAAACTAGCCAAACACTACACAACGAAATCTGCCACTGATTTAATCATAGACAAACAAAAGAGTAACTCATCCAACAAAAACACATCAATTGTGAGCCTCGAATATACTAGCCAGATAATTTCAGACAAACAATGAATCAAACAATCATACATTGAGTTATTCATGAAAAGCCAGATAATTTCAGCAGTTCGGTGGTCTAAGAACAACAAACTAAATCATCAAGTGCCTCGTATTAAAATAGCCAGTTCATGTAACTATGATACACAGTAGATAGAAGAGTGAGATGAAGTGCACAAAGTTCCTTATGATACATGTGTATTATACAAGATCTTATCGCTAGTGTGGCCTTGTTCTTATTATCATCCAACTAAGATGCAATACACTCGGCCTCTCCATTTCTATGAAATTGAACTAAGAACATGGAACAAAAGTAGACCATAGTGGGGCTAAAATGTTTAACGCCAATTTTTGGCAAAAAAATATGAAAACAAGAAAGACAAGTGGTAAATTTAAGCAAAACAAATATGGCAAGGACCAAACTTTGGCTGCCAAACTTCGGGTGGGGGGCTTACGGTAGGTGTTACACGAGATCTAAGGTGGCTCGTGTGGACGGGCAGAGTATGTACTCCATTGTTGCTCCTTTACATAAAGGTAAGGACAACTGTAAATACAAATAGGTTCCAACATGATATACGTTGGCATGAGGTGAAACAAAAGTGATGGGGTCTTACGAGATTATAGGAGCCATTCACTCTATGTATTTTGTGCAAACTGAGGCTGCTCCTTGCATAATAACAGAAAATAGTTTGAGCTACAGGTTAAGAGGGATCAAATCGACAGTACATAATGGTCAAATAGTATGACGTGTGTAAACGTGTAGTATAGGATAGCAGGACAATAGCACGATGGAAATACTATAGTTCGTAAATCGGCGAATGAGAGAGATATTATATAATCATATCTCACGTGGACAGGTATAGTAGAGAATGTAAACAAATATGTTAAGTGACTAATAATTCACAAAGAAATATACTCCATCCGTTTCAAAATATAAGATGTTTTAGCTTTGTGAAGCAAATGTATCTAGACTTCTTTTAGTACATAGGTTCACTCAGGTTTGGGGTGAATCTACACACTAAAAGAAGTCTAGATACATTTTCTTCACAAAGCTAAAACATCTTATATTTTGAAACGGAGGGAGTACATAAAAATAGTTCAATGCCTGGAGTTTAAGCCTAACCACAACGGGTTTATTTAGTACATAACAGGTATATCAAGTAAAGAACCTATTAGTTAGGAAAGTTAGCACGAATACAATACATTGCCAACAAACAAATCGCATAGGGAGATCTGGTTTTACCTCGGTCGGGGCGGCGTCTAGGCCTCCTCCGCATCCTCACGGGTCACGTCGAGGTCGCCGAAGCTGCTACAGTCGTAGTGGGTGTCGAAGACAGGGAAGAAGATCTTGGGAGGGCGAGGTTATGAGCAGAGCGCTGGACCACGACGTCCGTGGAGCAGATCCTAGGCAGTCGATGATGTGCTCAGCACGCCGAACAAGAGGGTTCGTTGAACAGATCAGGTGTGGCAGGTACGCCGGCTAAAGTGCAGCGGGGATGTTCCGGCTGGTGACGTATTCCTGGAGGAGACAGGAGGGTAGGGTTTAGGTACTTCTAGCACTATACTGGGAAAAATATGAGTGAATCTCCCGCCCACCAAATTCAATAGGGGTCGAATGGGAATTTTGAAGTATCTGAAATTTTGGGGCACGAACTATGTCCGGATATGCGGGATATTTTACTGCCTTATTTTGGTTTTGAATTTGGTCATGGTCCATGTAATAATAGAAAATTGGTAGGCCATGCTCTCTCTCTATTCAGGAATCCAAGGCCGTACTCCCTCAATCCAACACCTCAACTGATCATCCATGGCCGTACTCCCAATGTACATGATCTCGAAGAAGAATGGATATCATACTTAGGAGTTTCAAAAAATTATGAGATAAATTACATCACGTTGGGAGGATGATGTTATACAATCATGCAAATTTGCAAGTTCCAACTCATATTCATTTCACGGTTATGTTGGGAGCCATCTTATCAACATGTTTTTTTACATACATAGGTGATGCCCTAAGGACATCCACAATGTATAAAAAGGCACACCTTAAGGCCTATGTGGCATCCGCTAATTAAGGTTCACCTTATACAGTGTGGAGAAAATAAAGTTATCTTTAAGCCTAAGGTGCACCTCAAAAGCTTATGGGTTTCCCATAGAAAATAGAAAAATCATTTCACCTCTCTCCTTATTTCTCATGTGATCGTTTTCAAAAGGGGTTCAAAATTTTCAAGATTCTAAATCTTAGCTAGAAGTTGAACCAATCATCAAAACTCTTTGTGGTTTCTAATACATTAACTGACCGCTCCATGGGTACCTCCAAAAGCTTTTTCATAAAAATTTCAAAGCAAACTACAATTTATTACTTGTAGTTCAAATTCGACCTTATTTCGACACAACATAAATTCATTCAATTGAGTGGAGTTATATAGCTAGGAAGCTTGAAAACTCTTAAAACATGGGAATCACAAGTACGACATGTTGTTGATCCCCTATATATGTCCGAAAACTTGGCTTGTGGCATTCAAATCCACTATTCTTTGCACCAGCATTATGGAAAAGAACGATCTCATCATCAGTGAGAAAATTGAGAATGTTCTTTCCTGGTAGTTGGACACCCACAACCATGGCACTGCTTACTACTAGAAAATGCACCCATCTACCTCTGAAATGACATTTAATTCAAGAGCAATCTATTGCCCTTACTTGTAGCTAAAGTTTGACCTAATTTTGTTAAATTGTCAAGATGCAAAATCTTAGCAAGAAGTTGAACCTATCATCAAAACTATCGTTGTTTTCTGATATATTAATTGTGACCCCTCGATGGGTATCTCCAAATTAAAAGATTTTTTGTAAAAGTTTCAAAGCAAACAATTTACTTGTAGTTTGATATTTAACCTAATTTTGATAAATCGACATCAAGTCATTAAAATGGGTAGAGTTAGCTAGGAAGTTTGAAAGCTCATAAAACATGGGAATCGCTGGTATAACATGTTGGTCCACTATATATGTCTGTAAACTTGGCTTGTGGCATTCACATCCAATATGCTTCAGACTTATATTTATGGAAAAGAACAACATCGCTCTTCTTCACTCGGAAAATGTAGAATTGAATGTTCTTTCCTAATAGTTGGAAACTCACACTAACAACAATGTTTACTACAAGAAGATGCACCGATCTACCTCTAAAAATACATTTAATTCAAGAGCAATCTATCGCGCTTACTTGTAGCTCAAGTTTGACCAAATTTCGTTAAATTGTCAAGATGCAAAATCTTAGCAAGAAGTTGAACCTATCATCAAAACACTCGGTGTTTTCTGATATATAAATTGTGACCCCTCGATGGGTACCTCCAAAAGATTTTTCATAAAACTTTCAAAGAAACCTTCAATTTACTTGTAGTTTCAATTTTTTCCTAATTTATATAAATTTACATAAAGTCATTCGGTTAAATGGGAAGACTTAGCTAGGAAGTTTGAAAACTCATAAAACATGGGAATCATTGGTACAACATGTTGGTCCACTATATATGTCAGTAAACTTGGCTTCTGTCATTCAAATCCAATATTCTTTAGAAATTTTGATGAGGGGAGATCTTGGCAATGTCCATGAAGAAGGACTTAGGGTTTGGCGGAAGGAGAACACTGGGGATTTTGTCGGAAGTTAGGAAACAATGGGATCAAAGTTGCCTGAATATTACGAGAGATTGCTTGGTTACAAATCGCTTGGGGATTGTTCGGTAGCCTTGCATATGCTTCTCCTGTCCTATATATAATAGGACGGGTCTCAAAACTATATGCGAATAGGTTACATAATTACAATACCAACTCCAGGCCGGTCTTTGTTCTTCTTTCCATCTATAATCCTTATCGGTTGCTCTTTTCGATCTTCATCTTGACTCTTCATGGGCCGTAATCTTCTCTACAAGGTCCTAGGTAGAAAATCATAAGGACCTGAGTAATCATACCTATGTCAGTAGCCCCCGAGACTCTACCCGAATTGTAGATTAAAATGTTTAATCCTTTGTTTTTATTATTTTTAAACTTTTATAGGGATTTGGTACAACGAGCCTGATGCTTCCGACGGATCGAGAATCAGTTAATTGCTCCTGGGTAAAAGCAAGGTTGTCCTACATCAAATTGAAGTCCCTAGGTCAGAACTCGGGATTTATTACTGGCGTAACTCAGTTCGGGCCACTGAGGTCTTATTGAATATTGAGTTCCAGGTTTATTTTATCGGGTACCCAACGCGTTCGTCAGGATTTTTCATCACATCGTAGATACAGATATAATACTGGCAGAGTGCATTCTTGTGCGATTACCAGGCCACACAGGACGAATCCCGGGGTCTTTCTGAACACGACATTCAGAGTTTTGTCACATTTAGCTGGGATCTGAGATTTATATATTTTGTCGGCTGCATTTGATCTTTGTTCTATACACATCCTCCCGATAGGAGTTTTTGTTTTTTCCTTTATCAGGTGCGCATCAGCGCTCCTGATAGGAGTATCCCCCAAGGCTATGTTCGGATGTATAGATCAGGACGTAGGCTCGAAAAACTTTATATTTAATGTATCTCCAAATTTTGTCGGGTGCGCGACCAGTGCTCCCGATAGGAGTAGCCCCCGAGGCTACAGTCAAATTTTTCGTTTTTCGACTGTAGTCTCGATCTTCTTCATGGAGGAATTTACTTCGACACCCAACTCTTCTTCAGGTGTGTGATGACCCACAAGTGTAGGGGGTGTATCGCAATATTTTTGATAAGTAAGTGTGTAACCCAACGAGGAGCAGAAGGTGTTGACGAGTGGCTTGGAGCAGGAATTCTCTGTAAATACTTAGCAAACGGATTTTTTGGGGTTTTTGATAATGCAGATAAATAAGGTACGAGTAAATAAAAGACAATAATAATAAATGCAGCAAGTGGCCCAGTCCTTTCTTTAGGAAAGGACATGCCGGTTGTATTACTTTAGATGACCAAACGTTCTCGAGGACACATGGGAATATTTTCAAGTGCTTTCACTTCATATAGTTAATTAATCTTCTTTAGTTTGATAAGTGTTGTGTGGGTGAACCTGTGCTAATGTACTGACCTTCCTAGAACTAATACATACTTGTGATTATACCCCTTGCAAGCATCCGCAAGTACACGAAAGTAATTAAGATAGAAACCTAACCACACCTTTAAACTCTAAGATCCTACACTCCCTTGTGCAGAGGTTTCCTAACGGGGGTTTAGGTTTCTGTCACTCCAGCAACCCCTACGATTAGTAGCCAAATACACAATGCATTCCCCTAGGCCCATAAATGTGAAGTGTCATGTAGTCGATGTTCGCATGACACGACTAGAAGAATAACACCACAACTTAAATAACAAACTATTGAATCTTTCTCAACACAATTCCACTTCTAACAACATGACTTCTCCCATGTCCTCAAGAACTAAACGGACTACTCACAAGACATCATATGGATCAAGATCAGAGATGAAATAATGATAAGTAACAATCTGAACATAACAATGATTCAACAGTTCCACTCAATAGCATGAACTACAACAAGTAATCAACACCAGGAAAGTTTCCCCTAAGTACTATGCAAGATTCAACCCAATTGTTACAGCGGTACGGAGTGGTGATGATGGTGCTGGTGGAGATGATGATGATCCCGATGAAGTCCAGCTTGATGGTGGTGTTGATGGCGACGATCTCCCCTCCCGGAAAGGAATTTCCCCGATAGATTTTTGTCTGCCGGAGAGCTCTTTCTCTCTCTGCAGTTTTCCGCCCCGCGGAGACGGCGTAATCTTTCTATGGTTGCTCCCCGAGTCTTAGGATTTCGTGGGGATAATATACGCCAAAGAGGAGAGCCAGAGGTGGGCCAGGGTGGCCACACTACCTGGTGGCGTAGCCAAGGGTGGCCGTCGCCAGGGGCTGGTGTGGGCCCCCTGTGGCCCAACTCCGCTCCCCTTCTGGCATCCTTCGTCTTCTAAAAAATAGGATTTTCCATGTATTTTTCGGGATTTTCTGATCTTGATGAATTTCTCCTCCAAATAGTGCCTTTTCTATTAGAATCCTGACTTCAGAGGTCCATCCTCCAAAAGTCATCAATCATGCAAAAACAGATGAAATAACATAAGTATCATCTCTTAATATGAAATATATCAATGAATAATAATAAATTATGATATAGAATAGTGATGCAAAATGGACATATCAACTCCCCCCAAGCTTAGACTTCGCTTGTCCCCAAGCGAAAACTGAGCTCGATAAACATGACCTTAGGTTTATGGAGTGAAGTGTCGATAAAAGACAAGAAGCATCACATTCATGAATACACAAATCATAATAGAAGACAACTCACTCTTATATAACTTTATGTGCAATAAGTAAAAGGAAACACAATAAAGATACACAAAGTAAATCATAATTGGTAATGGCAAACTCTGTTCTTGGTCAAAGAATAGTTAACAATTTGCAGGAGTTCAAACATAATGGGGTTTTCAATGATAGCTTTCAAAGTAAGATTCACTAAGATAAGAGCAGTGTGCAAAACAAGGAACATAAGGAACATGATTGAATAAATCATCATATGAATGAATGAAACACAACAACTCAAAATACTTGCTGAGATAGAAAGGAATAGGTTTACTGACTCAACTAAAAAGTAAAAGATAGGCCCTTCGTAGAGGGAAGCAGGGATTTCAAGTTTCATAAAGAGCTTCCAAAAATTATGGTACTTATTAGCTTTCAGCTCTCATTTCCCTTATCATAAACATCTTGAGGTGATTAAGGTTAAAGTGAACAAATATGAGGATATGCTTGACAAGTTATAAGTTGAAAATCTCATGCCCTGTGCTTACGAGTACCAGACCTCATGCTACTCAACTTTAGTCACGAGTAAGTTCTTGTCATTGTAAATACATGTGTATCATGGAGAACCGCCAATGGGGTACCCCTTTCCCGATGATACGGAAGCTTTCCCACATCAAAATGACAAGGCAAGCAGAAAATGAGCATCTCAGCGATCTTTTTATTTGCTATTTGCATAGGTTTATATTGAGGATGCTTCACAGATTTCTCACTATGGTGATGCTACAAGTTTCCACCATGATTAGGCATGGCTTAGGCTAGCCTCCCAGGCGTTTATCTAACACACATACAAACTCCATGAGCTTACAAGGTCCCCTTTTATTTCACACCGCCGGGATCCATAAGCAAAAGAATCATGATATCAACTAAATGAGTGCAATGTTTAAAGCGTTCCCCATGGTAACATGGTTTTGCTAACTCTCAACTTATAAAGCGCAAGCATATACGCAACATAGATGGGCACAATGGTTCAAGTTTATTAAGTGTAAGAAGGTAAAGTGTGCTATCAAGTTTGTGAGAGCTTTAATCACTAATTTTCACATAACAAGTTTAATTCGAAAGGTAGATAAACACATGAATTTACTTAGAATAGCAAATGCTAATAGGTAGGTATGGTGGACACAAATGGCATAGGTTTTTAGTTTAAGGATTGGATGCACGAGAAGCATTCCCTCTCAGTACAGGTTTTTGGCTAGCAAGGCTGGGTAGCAAGCATAAGAGTTGAAGGAAACAAACAAATATACAAGTGATAACAACAAACATGCAATCTTCCTTGGAAGCACAAAAGATCTTAACTATAGAATACTAAGCTTATGAGCCAATCAAGAAAGAAAGATGATGAAATTATATTTCTTAAGAGCACTTTTATCTTTTTCATCCAATTCTCATAATAGTGTTGCTACTGACCGAGCCAGGTTTGCCGAAACCAACTAAATTTACTTAATGATACCAAAGTGATACCAATACTAACAACAAGATCAATCATATAATAGAAATTGCGAACTAAAATAATATATGCAAAAGAGTAAATGATAGAACTTCTCATTAATATTCCATAACGGGAACTCACACCAAGGGATATATAGATACATAACGAGAGGGGAGACACTTCCATAATGCAAACTATTCTATATGATAACTTCTCTATTCATGATATGACTCTACTTAAAAGGGTAAAAAGATAAAAGATAGTGATATGATACTGCGGCACTCCCCCAAGCTTGGAACAAACCAAGGGGATGCCAAAACCTGATGACGAATTAGTCCTTCGGTGGTGGTGGTGTTCTCTCGATCGGAGTGAGAAAATCTTCCAAGATCTTGTGAAGCCTGTTATTCTCTTCTTGCAGTATATCCACCTTTCTCCTCAGGACTCAGTACTTATCGCAAAACTCACCAACGGCCCGCAGAGCTTCCACTGCTATAGGGCAGGAACTGAGGTTTAGAATTGGAGGTATCAACCCTCGTCCTTTCATGCCTGCCGACATGCCCTTCACTTCCTCCTTGATGCTCCGATCCATATCTGCGTTCCTAGCTGTGATCTTTTCTTCTTCCACCCATCCTACAAAGGCCCTCTGCTCAAGGTCGTGATGGAGCTCACGCCTGCGTCGCAGCTCGTAGTCCTCCGAAAACGAACCCTAGGACGACATCTGAACAGAACAGATCGAAACGAAAACATGATGAGAACATGATATACGAACCTCAGGGGATTTGAGGGATTATATATTATGAAGTTTAACAACAAAAGGAAAGTATTGAGAGAAAACGGGTCAGAGACGGGCTTCGGGATGGCCACACCCCCTGGTGGCACGGGCAGGTGGGCCCGCACCACGGGGTGGTGTGAGCCACCCAGGCTCCGGTTCCATCCCTCTTTCTACTCATTGCCTTCCATGTTAGATAAAAACTGCAAAAATATAACTTGACAGATTTTTCGTGGACCTTTTCTTACCAGAACTATTACCTTTTCGAAAACAGACTCTGTAGGTCTCTGAACTTGGCTTTTAATAAACTTCTGGAATCACCGCTTGAATAACATCAATATATTCATTCTCTTAAACATAATCATTTGAGTCATTTAACCCACCATCTTATTACACCAATTTCTCCTATAACTTGGAAATTTCTTTCACATAAAACTTCACAATCTTCTCATTAGCAACATTAATGCATGCAAGGTAATAAACCTTTAAGTTTAATTTCAACTGAAATACATCAAAACATAAGCTACTGTAGCAAATCGTTCCGAAATCCCAAAAGGAATTCAAAAAGGAAATCGATTTAAGAGGCAAATGCAAGAGTGGCAAAAATCTGTCAAAAAAGACAAGCAGGTAAAGATCAATTTTTTTCGAAAATCTTCTGTTGCTCAAATCAAAAGTGCAAAACTAACGAAAATTAAATAATAACCTGGGGCATGCACACAAAAAATTACAGATCAGTTCGACATTTTGGGATTCTTCACGATTTTTTATAGTGAAGCACAAAAATCTGTTTTGGGACAACAACTTCCCCAAATTTTACTTATCTCTCATTATAGGTTGATCTTGACACCAAAAACCAAACACAAAGGATAAGGAGAGGTTATTGCATAAGCAATAACTTCCAAGACTCAAATAAACAAAAACAAACTGAAAGCAAAAATATATTGGGTTGTCTCCCAAAAAGCTCTTTCTTTATAGCCATTAAGATGTGCATGATAATTTCAATGATGCTCACATAAGAATATGAATTGAAGTAAAAGAGAGCATCAAGAAGCAAAAATACACATGTTTAAGTATAACCCACTTCCTATGCAAGGGAATTTTGTAAGAAAATAAATTGTTGAAACCAGAGGCTGCTAGCATAGGAAGGCAAAACAAGTGCAACATAAAGACTTTTAGCATAAAGCGAGGAAACTTAATATTATTGAGATGCATAAGAACATTCTTCCCTCTCTCATAATAACTTTTAGTATCATGCATATATTTAACGATATAACTATAACTTGAACCATTGTAGCAATGATCACTTATTCCAACAGAAAACACAGGGACACTAGCTCTCATAAGACTACTTTGTGAAACAATATTAGAAGTATCCTTACAAAGGATAGTGTGTCCATCTTTTACATATTTTGTGACAAAGTCTTCCACATTTGCTATTATAGGTTCATGAGCTATTTGTTCATCAGGTTCAACAGCTATATTTGTACTTTCATTAACCATACTAGCTATCATAGAATGTTCCTTTATCTAAACTAGGAAAGGCATTTTCTCAATGTAAGGTTCAGGTAAAACATGATTAGCAGTATAAACTTCAGTATTTCTTGCAGGAACACAATTAACAATATCTTTATATGGCTCATGATACTTATTCCATTTCTTTTTAGGAATTTCGATATAAGAAGCAAAAGCCTTAAAATAAGTTGCAATACTTTGAGAATCAAGACCATAAGCATTACTAATATTCTGAAAGTCATTAGTTCCCATAAAAGATTTAATACATTCATAATCATAATTTATACCTGACTCTCTTCCTTTATCATTCTCCCATGTTTCAGCATTATCTTGAATACGGTTTAGAAGATCCCATTTAGCTTCTTCTTCCATGCGTGTAAATCATCCAGCACAAGAAGCATCCAATAGATCCTTATCATGAAGAGAAAGCCTTGCATAAAGTTATTGATAATAATATTGTTAGGGAGCTCATGAATAGGAGATTTGAGCATTAGTAACTTCAATCTCCCCCAAGCTTGAGCTGTACTCTCTCCATCAAGAGGCCAAAAGTTGTATATTTGATTCTCATCTTTATGAATCTCACTAGGAGGATAAAATTTTGAATAAAAGAGAGTTACTACTTCCTCCCATTCAAGAGCTTTACAATTCTTCAGCAGCTTGTACCATTCTTCAGCTCTTCCTTTTAGTGATAATGAGAATAACTTCTTCTTGACTTGATCTATTGTAATACCTGCACACTTGAACAACCTGCATAATTCGTGTATAAAGAGCAAATGATCACCGGGATGGACAATTCCATCTCCAAAATAGTAATTATCCATAACACGACCAACAATTCTTGTAGGTATCTTAAAAGTATCATTTTTAACAGGTGGTGATTCATCTACCACCTTAGCAGTGGTAGTAGCATTACGAAATAAGAAACTAAGTGAATTATCCATATTGAAATAAAGTAACTAACAGAAGTAAACAATACTCATAGTAGAAGTTTCCTTTACCAGTTCCACTCTCCAATAGCGCTTCACTCCTCGGCAACGGCGCCAGAAAATAGTCTTGATGACCCACACGTATAGGGGTGTATCGCAGTATTTTCGATAAGTAAGAGTGTCAAACCCAACGAGGAGCAGAAGGTGTTGACGAGTGGCTTGGAGCAGGAATTCTCTATAAATACTTAGCAAACGGATTTTTATGGGTTTTTGATAATGCAGATAAATAAGGTATGAGTAAATAAAAGACAATAATAATAAATGCAGCAAGTGGCCCAATCCTTTCTTTAGCAAAGGACAAGCCGGTTGTATTACTTAAGATGACCAAATGTTCTCGAGGACACAAGGGAATATTGTCAAGTGCTATCGCTTCATATAGTTAATTAATCTTCTTTAGTTTGATAAGTGTTGTGTGGGTGAACCTGTGCTAATGTACTGACCTTCCTAGGACTAATACACACTTGTGATTATACCCCTTGCAAGCATCCGCAAGTACAAGAAAGTAATTAAGATAGAAACCTAACCACAGCTTTAAACTCTAAGATCCTACACTCCCTTGTGCAAAGGTTTCCTAACAGGTGTTTAGGTTTCTGTCACTCCGGCAACCCCTACGATTAGGAGCCAAATACACAATGCATTCCCCTAGGCCCATAAAGGTGAAGTGTCATGTAGTCTATGTTCACATGACACCACTATAAGAATAACACCACAACTTAAATAACAAACTATTGAATCTTTCTCAACACAATTCCACTACTAACAACATGACTTCTCCCATGTCCTTAAGAACTGAGCGAACTACTCACAAGACATCATATGGATTAAGATAAGAGATGAAATAATGATAAGTAACAATCTGAACATAATAATGATTCAACGGTTCCACTCAATAGTATGAACTACAACAAGTAATCAACACCCGGAAAGTTTCCCCTAAGAACTATGCAAGATTCAACCCAATCATTACAGCGGTACGGAGTGGTCATGATGGTGCTGGTGGAGATGATGATGATGATGATCCTGATGAAGTCCAACTCGATGGTGGTGTTGATGGCGACGATCTCCCCTCTCCGGGAAGGAATTTCCCTGGTAGATTTCTGCCTGCCGGAGAGCTCTTTCTCTCTCTGCAGTTTTTCGCCCCACAGAGGCGGCAGAATCTTTCTGTGGTCACTCCCCGAGTCTTAGGGTTTCGTGGGGATAATATACGCCAAAGAGAAGAGCCAGAGGTAGGCCAGGGTGGCCACACCACCTGGTGGTGCAGCCAAGGGTGGCCCGCGCCAGGGGGTGGTGTGGGCCCCGTGTGGCCCAACTCCGCTCCCCCTTCTGGCATCCTTCGTCTTCTAGAAAAATAAGATTTTCCATGTATTTTCCAGGATTTTCTGATCTTCGCGAATTTCGCCTCCAAATAGTGCCTTTTCCATCAGAATCCTGACTTCAGCGGTCCATCCTCCAAAAGTCATCAACCATGCAAAAATAGATGAAATAACATAAGTATCATCTCTTAATATGAAATATATCAATGAAATATGATATAGAATAGTGACGCAAAATGGACGTATCAGTGTGTACCCTTTCCACTGAACCATTTTATTGTGACGTCATTGATGATGAATTCTACACTTTTTTATTTTCAAAACATATGCTCGTGACGAGATGTGTCGAGCGTGGGCTCGTGCTGCAGTAATGATGACGCGTGGTGGCATATTCAGCGTAGTTTGCTGACCGCATGTCCCCTCGTTTACGTGGAGATCGAGGCAGTGTGTGCTGTATCCCTGTTTTTACCGCGGCAATAACTTCCTAATATATTTCCTTTTACAAAATCTTGTTGACACGCGTCTCCATCGTGTGTCCTTGTGACCGTTCAATTTACATCGAATAGTTTTAACTTCATACTTAGTTCTTTATAAAGGGGAGGAATCCTTTTTACTGTTTTTCACCTCTCCTCTGCTGGCTTTCATCTTCTTCCTTGCATCTGTGCCTTCCTTTGCCTCTTTCTCCAATTCCTGTGAGTTCCTCCGAGTGCCAGTGCTTACTCCACCATCATTATGGGCAAGAGCAAGGCAGGGACTTCCGCTGCGGCCTCTAAGGCCACATGAAAGAGGGCTGTCGAATGGGTGCTATCGAAGTGCACCACGCGCAAACTGTGGGAGGCATGGAACCTTGGCCTTCGTACCGAGGGCTCTTTCAAACTTCCAAGGGATGAAGCTGCCCCTATCCCTGAATCTGGCTGGAGGGTAATGTTTCTCTCCTTTCTCTTTCGCGGTCTTTCTCTTCCTATTCATGAGTTCCTCCGTGGTCTTCTCTTCGTCTATGGCATGCAGCTGTACCAGCTCACGCCTAATTATATCCTTCATGTTGCCTGCTTTGTTACTCTTCGCGAGTGTTTCCTTGGAATTCATCCCCATTGGGGCCTTTGGAAATACATTTTCTATGTTTGTTGGAATGCTTCCAATACCCTTGTTCATGATGTTGGCGGTGCCATCTTTTCTGCCTACTTCGATGTCGATTACTTTGATTTTAAAATCACTGACTCCATTCAATGATGGAAAACTGAGTGGTTTTATATCAAAGACCAAACGGTTGATGGCCGGTCTTTCGGGTTAGCCCCCTTTGCACTGGAGAAAATTTGCCGCAAACTTGACTCCTGGGATCAACGTCCTTCTGCCGAAGAAATGGCAGAGATCCAAGCCCATCTTGACAGTATTTCAAGACTACGTCATGAGGTTGGCAAGGAATTATCTGGTCTTCAGATTCTGGCATCTTTCTTGCGAATTCGCATGCAACCACTACAGGCTCGGCTTTCTGGTATGTGGGCATATACCGGAAAAAAGGACTCGATGAGGATTTCAACGGATGACCTTCCCCTCAAGAAGTATGAGAAAAGGGTTCACAATTTCACTACATTGACCAAGAAATCCCAGTTCCCTCCACTTGTCGTGTAGATCCCTATGGTAAAAAGAATCGCCTTCCCGAAGTAAGTTTCCACTTGCAACCGACTTTCTTCTCTTTTTAGTTGTATTCATGGATGCGTTTCATTCTTTATCGGTAACCTCCATCTTTGGTTGTTTCATCTGTTATGATATAGGACCATGATCATTTGTCTTCGCTTCCTCCTCTCCATGAGAGCGGTGAGCTCCACGCCAGTCCTTCTGCTTTCGACGATCTTCCCTTGACTGGGACTGCGGCTGATGAGAAGATAGAGACCTCTGCCGCAGAATCTTCGTCAAGGACGACATCGCTTATGTCAGCTTGTTTAGAAGATTTCCGCGTTGCGCCTGTTGGCGAGAAACGGAAACGTCAGGACACTTCAGAAACCATTGAATATTCATATGATTCTATGGCCTCGAAACCTTCGGGTGCCATACCATTATCGTCAGCTCCTTCCTAGAAGAACCTTTTCCGCTTTGCGCAGGACGTATCTTCGTAAGTATTTATTTTTTCTTTACTGCTTTGTCAGAAGATTCGGTTTGATGATGCTTCTTTATTCTTCACCTTTACCCTTGTAGTGGTGATGATGCGGAAGACCCGCCTTTGTCTCCTCTTGGCACTTCCTTTGCTCCTCCTACCAAGGACCCGAAGGTTTTGCCCACGTCTTTTGTGGATCCACTTGTCCAGAAGGATGTTGTTGCTATGTCAAAGCCCCTGGTGCCTAAAAGAAGAAAACCATCTGGAAAAGGCGTGGTTATATCTGAGCACCCTATCGAGGTGTATATGCAGGACGTAAGTGCATCTGTGGCCTTTAATTTAATCATTGACTCCTTGATTTGCCTTCCTAATGTACTTCTTTTGCCTTAGCCTGTGATGCGTGAGATGGTTGATATGGCCTCTCACTTCATCAAGATCTATGATGAAGCCGAAGGTCTAAAAGGTATACCTTCTTCATCATAATTTTTTATTTTGTGATTTCTGCACTTCCTCTTACTTTCTTAACTTTTTGCATCACTTTCTGATTTCTTCAGCCGTTGTCAAGGAGTCCGAGGTCATCTGGGACCAGGCATTGGAGCGTGCCGGCGATTTGGAGGCCAAACTTCGGATAACTGAACAAGCTTTGGAGGCCAATCAGAAAGCCAGTGTCATTGCCGAAGAGAGCCAAACAAGCTGCTATTTGAGATGAAAATCTTCGGAAGCGATTAGAGACCCTCAATGCTTCCTTGACTTGTAAGTTTTTTGTTTGCTAGGGGAGAATTTTCATTTCAGTCCTCATTGTTTCTATGGTCTGATCGCCCCTCCCTTTTGTCTATGTGCAGAGTTATCAGGCCAAAACTTGCTGCTTGATGAAGATAAGTAGGTTGACCCCTTATTGGATGCTGTTAGCACCTTGGAGGCTAATAGTGTTCATGTGTGCAACCTCCTTGTTTGATCTCGCCGTGCCTTCAAGGGTTTGCATGCCAAAGATTTCCCGTCGAAGGAAGTGCCCGTCGACTTAAACGATCTTGTCACTATTTTTGGTGCCGACCCAAGTACGGTTGTTGGATACAATGTGACTTAGTCGAAAGTTGGTGCGGAAACTTCAATAGCGTTGGCGATGGCGCATGGCAAGAAGGTCAACTAGGAGAAGGTTAGCTCGTTTGTCCCAGTCAAATCCAAAGGCCAACTAGTTGATTTGAAGCCTTTCATTAAGAGGGCCAAGAAATTTTCTCGGTTGCTTTTGGGTATCAAGTCAGATCCAAAGGGACCAACTACTCCTTCTTCTGCTGGTGCCGCTTCTTTGGCTGATGTTCCTTCTTCGGATGTTGCCCCTGCCATAGCTAGTTCTCCTTCTGCTAGCACAACCTTATATTTGGAGAAATCAGCTCCGTAGTCTTGTTCTGTAGTTTCCTTTATTTCTACTGCCATTTGTAATGACTGTTAACTTTTATCCTGTTGCTGGAATGATCTCCTTTTGATGAGAAGGACATTTTTGTATATATGTCTATGAGTGGATCTGTTCTTTGCTAAAGATTCTCTATCTTTCATATCTCTTGCTAGATTCTGAATGATTTGGCTGTTTCTCCTATGCCTGCACAAACATCGGATGTCACTCCATCCTCATCTGGACTGGGCGCAGCCAAGACTGCCATCATGCATACAGTAGACCCTCCTTTATATGCTAAAAAATTAAACAGGTGAAGAAACTCGAAGGAAAACTTCGAGATGTTCAATCAATGGTGGATGTCGCCCAGTCGAAGACGCGTCAGGCCCTTGATCATGAGGCATACTTCCTAGACGAGATTTCCAGGGCGAGTGAAAAGATGATGTGTAAGTCTTTAATTTTTATCTTTCTGCCGCTCTTTCTTTTTGCAGATGCCAATTTCTCTTCTCTTTTCTTTCTCTTTGTAGGCATTTGATTGTGCAAGAGAGAAGAAACTCAGCGTCTGCGCAACCGAATGCATGCTCTTGTGTCTGCTTCTCAAAATTCTGGGACGGATTTCTAGATTGATCATCGTCACGCTTATGCCATGGCCTTGCTTCAGGACCGTGTATCCGACGTGGATCAGTTTGTCGAGTGTTGTGGCAGATCACTGTCCCTTGTTTAAAATGCCATGTTTCCTTAGGATCCCCAGCCTCAGACTTTGGCTGATTTGATGGTGAAATTTCGGAAGGGTGAACGAATTCACCATTTTGTGAAGCTTCAACTTATGGCGGGTGCCAAGCTTGCACTGTCTTGGGTGCATGTGCATCATTCGACGCTAGATTTGGACGTCATATCATCGGAGCTGCCTGCTCCTGCTGATGTTGGTCTTATCGACATGGCACCGCATTATGTTGCCGCCCGTATACCTACAATTAGAATTCTTCAAAAGTTCCTAGAGGCAGATGAGGAAATTTTTATAGACTTTGCTATCTGATCATTTCTCCTTTCGTTGTGTAGCTTTTGTAATTTTGTAGGATAAATACTGTATAGATCTTCCTTTATACTTGTCAAAAAGGTCGTATGCTTTATACGAGATTTTGATTGTACATTGTATTCTTTTTGTTGAGGACCCGACGAATGGATATTTATTTGCACAACTGCATGTATGTGTCTTTTAGAAATTTCTATGTCGGGAGATACTTTCTTTATTCATTGATGAATATAAATGGATATATTGCATGGGCGTAATCGCCTGGCCGTTGGCCTTATATAAAAGTAACTAATTTTCCTAAAAATTGTGGCTTCTTCCTTGAGGTACTCCATCGTGCCTCTTCGTGGTAAGTGCAGTTTTCGACTGGAGGCGTCGTGTATTTACGGTAGACCAGAGAGAAAAGTAGTTGATTTTTCGGGTTGCTTGTAATTGGGAGAGCTGTCGAGTGCTTGTTCCTACACGGGACCGGAGCTGGAGGCCGAATAGGTAGCTTTTGCGAATGCGCGGTGCTCTTGACTTTCTAGACTTTGCTTGCTGCATTTTTCGTGTAGTACTTCTTCATCCGCTATTTTTAGCTGGCCAAATTGCGTCTCCATCCCGAAGGATTCTGATATTTTGTTTAATTCGCGATCACAGCTGTCCGAGAGGCTGAAGCTTCCTTTTACTATTATGACCCCATTGGGTGCTGGCATTTTCAGTACCAGGTATGCGTAGTGGGGTACTGCCATGAATCGAGCGAAGGTTGGTTGTCCCAGGATCGCATGGTACTATGATGGCCAAATCATCACTTTGAACTCTAGTTTTTCGCGCCTAAAGTTTTTTCTTGACCCGAAGACTACGTCGAGGTATACTTTACCCAGAGGAGTTTTGGCTTTGCCCGGAACTATCCCGTGGAAAGTTGTATCTGTCGATGCTAGATTCGTTAGGGATAATTCATTGCCCATAGAGTTTTGGCGTAGATGAGGTTGATGCTGCTTCCTGCATCCAAGAAAACTTTTCCAAGGTCAAAACCGCCAATTTGTGCCTCCACTATGAGTGCTGATTGACCAGGTCGTGGGACCCGAAGTGGGTGGTCGTCTCTGTTGAACGTTATTTCTTGCTCTGACCAATGAAGATATTCTGGTATAGGGGGTGGTGCTGTTTCCGCCATGTTTACTTGTCTGGTGATCAGCTTCTGTGTTCTATTGGATGGTCGCCCTTTCTAGATCATCGACATAACTCCTTTTGACCTAGGGTACTCATCTTCTTGGTTTCTTGTGTTCTGTGGTTGTCCTGCTGGCGGATGCCCTGGTGGTGGTGGTGCACCGGTGGCAAAAGCGCCAGGTGCAGTGGCGTAGCCTCGGTTTGCTGTTTCAGTTGCCCTTGCATTGCATAGCTCTTGCATTTTTAAGAATGTTCGATAGTCCTTTAGGAGGTGATTGGATCGCATTTTCCCTGTTGAGTATATGTAGAAGTGCATATTGCATGACCCTTCCAACATTTGTCTTGCTGACATAGGTGGGTCTCGATTTGTCGGATGGTACTGTTGTTGTGGCTGGCTTGCTTCAGCTCCATCTCTGCTGATGTGGTAACCGTTGTTGTAATCATCGCTTTGTCGGTTGTCCCCTCTAGAAAAACCAACTACAACGTAACTTGGTGTGCTATACCCATCGTTGTTTCGTCGCCTTCTTTCGTTGTTGTGCTGCTCCCTATCTTCTTCGAGTGAGCGGGCTCTTTTGTTGTGTAACGCATCTTTCCTATCGGCCCAACGGTTGGCTATTTCCATCAGCTGCAAAATTGTCTTTGGTTTGGTTCGTCCTAGTTCTTCAATGAACTCTTGTTGATGAAGTCCGTCATTGAAAGCGTCAGTTGCTCTTTCGTTGGATATTGTTTCAACCTAGTTTTTGATAATGCTCCACCGCTGAACGAATGCTCGTATTGATTCTCCTGGCTATTGTTTATAGGCCCGTAATTGTTCTAGATATGCGGGTCGCTTGAAGGTGGAATTGAAATTTCTGATAAACTTGTCCTCTTGGTCATTCTAATTGTTGATAGAGTCTTCGGGTAATTGTCTTAACCAAGAGAGAGCCATGTCGGTTAAGTGCAGTTGCAAGCTTTGCATCACGGTGGCCTTGGAGCTACCTTGTAGTTTTACTATGGCGAGATAATCTGTCAACCAAGTTTCAGGCTCTTGGAGGCCATCATATTTCTGACGATCGTGAGGTAGCTTGAAATCTTTTGGTACTGGAGTTTTGCAAACCCGTCGAGTAAAGCAACTTGCTCCGCATAATTCTTGCTCTTCCTCGCTTTCACCATCATAGTATCTTTGGCTGCTATGCTCCTCCCTGGATCGATCGATCCTTCGCTGTGTAATATCGTTTCTTGCATCATTCCGCGGCTCGGATCCCGAGATGTGGACCCGATGTGGCAATCTTGATCGTCGGGTGTGACCTATTTGCCGAGGCTGCTGCGACAGTGTGGGGATCCGCCGGGTTGCCGTATGGTTTCCTGCTCTGCCTACACGAGAGATGCTCCCACCATGCCGAGGTTCATCAGGGCAGAGCGGTGGAGGACTGCACGAGGATCGTCAGGTGAAGGTTGAGTTGTTATCAGATATGTTTGTGCGGTCATGATTGCTGCTTGAGCTGTTTTTGCCTTGATATTTCTTGCTTGATCTATTGACATGAAAGACAGATCTAGATCTCGGATCAGTTCACTTCTGTCTCCTTCAGGGATGCAACCGGCTTGTCCTTTGCTAAAGAAAGGTTGGGCCACATGCTGCATTTATTATTATTGTCTTTTATTTACTCATACTTTATTTATCTGCATTATCAAAAACCCCTAAAAATCTGTTTGCTAAGTATTTATAGAGAATTCCTGCTCCAAGCCACTCGTCAACACCTTCTGCTCCTCATTGGGTTCAACACTCTTACTTATCGAAAATACTGCGATACACCCCTTATACTTGTGGGTCATCAAGACTATTTTCTGGCGCCGTTGCCGGGGAGTGAAGCGCTATTGAAGAGTGGAACTGGTAAAGGAAACTTCTACTATGAGTATTGTTTATTTCTGTTAGTTACTTTATTTCAATATGGATAATTCACTTAGTTTCTTATTTTGTAATGCTACTACCACTACTAAGGTAGTAGATGAACCTCCACCTGCTGAAAATGATACTTTTAAGATACCTACGAGAATTATTGATCGTGTTATGGATAACTACTATTTTGGAGATGGAACTGTCCATCCCGGAGATCATTTGCTATTTATACACGAATTATGCGGGTTGTTCAAGTGTGAAGGTATTACCACAGATCAAGTCAAAAAGAAGTTATTCTCATTATCACTAAAAGGAAGAGCTGAGGAATGGTACAAGCTGTTGAAGAATGGTCAAGCTCTTGAATGGGAGGAAGTAGTACCTCTATTTTATTCAAAATTTTATCCTCCTAGTGATATTCACAAAGATCGGAATCAAATATACAACTTTTGGCCTCGTGAAGGAGAGAGTACAACTCAAGCTTGGGGGAGATTCAAGTTACTAATGCTCAAATGTCCTATTCATGAGCTCCCTAACAATATTATTATCAATAACTTTTATGTAAGACTTTCTCTTCATGATAAGGATCTATTGGATGCTTCTTGTGTTGGATCATTTACACGCATGGAAGAAGAAGCTAAATGTGATCTTCTAGACCGTATTTAAGACAATGCTGAAGCATGGGAGAATGATAAAGGAAGAAAGTCAGGTATAAATTATGATTATGAATGCATTAAATCTTTTATGGGAACTGATGACTTTCATAATATTAGTAATGCTTATGGTCTTGACTCTCAAGTTAATACAAATTGTTTTAAGGCTTTTGCCTCATATACTAAAATTCCAAAAAAAGAATGGAACAAGTATCATGCACCATATAAAGATATTGTTGATTGTGTTCCTGCTAGAAGTACTAAAGTTTGTACTATTGATCGTATCTTACCTGAACCTTATATCAAGAAAATACCTTTCCCGGATAAGGTAAAGGAGCACTCTATGATAACTAGTGTAATTAATAAAAGTACAAACAGAGTTGTAAAGCCTGATGAACAATTAAACATTGAACATGCAGTAGCTATTGTGAAAGACCTTGTCACTAAAAGTGTAGAAGATGGACACATTATATTTGTCGTCGGATTGATGACAAGTACGCCATGAGGGGGTCCTCGAGGTGTGTGGAAGAGAGGGGTGTGAGACGTACGGTATTCTAGGATGGTGAGCACACAAGTTTACCCAGGTTCGAATCCGCCGGCTTTGGACGGATCCTACTCCTGCTAGCAATCCAATTATACGGCAGAGCCGGAATATGGGTTACAAGGGTTTCGCCTGTGCGAGTTGAGATTGTAGACTATTGTGAGGGTGCCCTAAAGGCTCTCCCTAGGTCGGCTTATATAGATATCTGGCCTAGGGATTAGAGGAGAGATCTATCCGGCTACGACTAAGAGTCAGTTACAGAGTACATCTTGAACTACAAGTAACACTATGGGCCTATGTCGGTAAGTCTTCTGGGCCTTCTCGTAGCCGGACTGGACTCCGTCTCTTCTCCCTGACTGGGCCACCCGTGAAGCAAAGCTCTAACCCGAAGTGGGCCACCCTGGTCAGTGAGGTACAGTGAGGATACCAGGAAAGTATATCCCCAACAGCAGCCCCCGGAGGCCTCCAAGATCCAAAGTCAGATTCATCATCATCTAGCTTGATCTTCGGCTTGCAGAATCTTGAAGGGTTCCTAAAACTTCAAAAGAAAAGATACGATCCGGGTCTCAAAAAATGAGTCGGACCTAGAAATACGTTTATTCAGATTTCCAGCTCGAAATTCAAACTAAGTCGGAACTTGGTCTCTGACGTAACCTGACACCAGTCACGGTCAAGTCACGTCATTGACAGACATTTCCTGTCAGCACGACCGTTGGTGGGTCCACCTTTTGCGGAACTGAGGCGCCATTTTAATGCGTGCGTGGAGATCGAGGCGGCGTAATCATCGCGTGGGGGTTTCCCAGTTCCTTCCACGATGCGTGGCATGTTTATTGTAGCGTTTTGCACGAATCTTGACGTGGCCGGTGGATATAAGTGGTGAAGATCCTATTCCTCATCTTCCCTCACCAGCACCTTGTGCCGTTTCCTTCTCCCCTGTGCCTCCCATGAACCTAGAGCTCCTATGATCCCCAAAAATCCCCAGCGCCGCCCATCCAAGGTCACCGGCACACCGGCAAAATGAATTCTGCATCATCTTCCAGCACGGCGGTGACGACAGCGACAGCAGCAGCGGCGGAGAAGGAGAGAAACCGCGGGGTTTGGATCCCGTGTGTACTCGACAACCCCAAGCTCCGTGTCGTGGAAGAAGAAGGGCTCCTCCGCACCAGCGACTGGCGGAGCGGCTTCAGCGAAACCATCCCTAACCCTCGCGATAACGAGCGAGTGCACTTCGGAAGTCACCTTGATAGAGGTCTAAGCTTTCCTCCCTCAGATTTCTTTTCCGATGTCATAGGTCATTACGGAGTTCATCTCCATCATCTCCCCCCGAACTCCATCTTAGAGATGAGTGCTTATGCATCTTTGTGCGAGGGGTATCCCGGCATTAGGCCGAGCCTTACTCTCTTCCGGTATTATTTCCATGTCCGGAGAAATTCCATTACTGTCGGTAATCCTTATATTACTGGTACTATTAGTTTTTCGGTTAGGCGAGAGTGCATCTATCCTCAGATTATGGCCAGTGAGTCGGTCAAGCAATGGCCGTCCACTTTTTTCTATCACAAGGATATTCCCGCTCCCGGCAAAGATACTGCTTTGCCGGCTTTCATCGATGGAGCCACCACGCCTCAAGAATCCTAGGGTGAGGACACTCCGGCTCTCAGCGACGATCTGCTCCTTGCCAAGAGGCGGATCGAATATCTGATGAAACACAAGGGCCTGAGAGGGTCTGACTTAGTTCAATGCTGGGTGGCACGCCGGAGCCAGCCTCTTCAACATCATGGAGATCGACTGATGCATTCCATCACGTCGTCGAAGAAGGATTCCCTCCGCATCAGCCCCAAAGCCTACGAGCCAAAAGATTATGTAAGCCAAATCAAATGGATGATAAGGGAGCGGACTGAGAGGAAGATTCTGGAGCTATCCTTGGACATGCATACGTCGGAAGATCCCGTAGTGCCGGTAAGCTTCCAACAACAACTTGAATTATGTGCTCATCTTTATGTTATTTCACAATGCTGAGATATCTCTTCTTTTCAGCTTGCCGACCTCCCTGAGTTGGAGCTTGCTCCAGTCGAGGGATATCCTCCTGAGTTTTCTCAGGATGAAGGAGAATTGGTTCCACTACCGGATGTTGTTCCTCGGAAGCGCAAAGCTCCGACAGTGGCCATTGGCACAAAGGAAGTGCCAGTTGTGAAGAGCTAATCTTTCCTCACAAGGTCTTTGTATTATAGATCTTAATTCTTTCCGAGATGTAATGTTCCATGTTCTATTACCTTCTCAGAGCTAAACAGCTCACCAAGGGCAAAGGGAAAGGGGTTGTCTTGAAGCCTCTATGCCAGTCAAAACTAAACTTGGTTTCTCCTGTCGTAGCTCCTCCGACTCCTGCCCCTCATCCTTCTGCAGCGCTGGAGATTACTCCATCTCCGATCGTTGTAGAAGATCCAGCTCAACCAGCAGAGCCAGTGATCCTTGGATCACAGACTGACGTCACCATGAGTGACTCAAGTTTTGATAAGGGTGAACCCTCTTCGGGTAATGATCCTTTGACAGAGACCTTTGCCGACAATCTCCTAGACAATCCGGGACTTGCCAAACTTGGCTATCTCGGAAGTCTATGGAGGAGATCCAACGGCTAGCCTGGCAATGCCTGGAAAGCCGGACTATCTCTGCCAAAGAAGAAGCACAAGAAGCAGAGGATATCAAGCACTCTGATCTTCTTGAACAAGGTCGTCTTTGTGACGAGAAGCTGAGGACCGGCGAGCTTCCAACTGCGCTAGTGGTCCCCGTAACCCTCGCCGAGAAGGTTGCCACTAAAGTGAATGCGAGTTTGAACAAACTCACTCGCGAACAATATGTAAGTCGGAATTCTAACTCCCGTTTTTCCTTATTTCATATCATATCCTCTAGCCCCCAAGCATGAATCTAGACAATCAAATCCGGTTTTATGCTTCCTTAGGATGCCAAAGAATGAACTAGTGTAGCCCCAAGGCTCGTGCTGATATTAGTAAAAATATTAGCCCGAGTCTTTAGTAGACTTCTGACTCTGGGTATTCTGACTTACAGAAAGTATATTCCTATAACCAGGATTTATTGAATAATGTTTGCAACAAGCAGAAAGAAATCAAAGCTCTCCGACTTGAAAATTCTCAATTGAAAGTTTCCAGCGATGAGGCGGAAGGTAAACATTCCAGAACTCAAACGTTGTCTTGTATTTCATAGTCGAATTTTTTGTTCAACTTTTGCTCTTTTGACTATAGCACTAGTAAAGCAGTCCTGTGCTATGATTGAAGAGGCCGATAATCTTAATACCCTGGTGGTGGAAAACAAGGAACTCCGCCAAGAGCTGGATAAGCTTAAGGCAGATCATCAGAAGAGCATTGCTCAAATTCTCGAATCCACCTCGATGGCCACCGAGGAGCACGATCGTAAGCTTACGCTTCAAGATAAGAAAATCTCGGATCTCAGCAATGATTTGTTCAGAGAGAGGGACAATACCGAGGCACTCTGGGCTGAACTCCAGAGTCTTCGGGAAGAGAAGGCCAAAGTTGACGATGTCATCTTTGGTATGTTTCCATTTTTCTGACTTATCTGCATCTTCCGACTCTTTGGAGTCCGGATTTATTTGGTTAACCCCTTTGAATTACATGCGTAGGTCCTCTGAACTTACTGGACTCAGCCTCTGCCGAATCTCGCACCAGCCGGCTTACCCAAGTCGGTGATTTGTTGCATGACTTCCGCCAATCCATCGAAGATATCAACGAAGTTCTAAAGGTTCCGGATATGCATAGCATGTCGCGACTTTGAAGTGCGAGATAAGGCCAAGGAGATGCCGTAGCTCGTCCAGGACTGGAACATGTCCTACATGCGAACCGCGGCGCAGAACGCTCTCACCATGGTTATGAGCCATCATGGAAACATGGAAATCAGGCAAGTAACCAGAGGGTACTGCAAAGTGGATGAAGATGGACAGGAGCAAGACATCAAGGCTATCATGGACTCATGTGCCGGATATGGATGCCACGTAGCTGACTTAACCAGCTATGACACTCCCTTCTTCACCCATGTGGACACGCCACCTCCGCCTTTCAAAGAAACAGCTAAAGTTTCCGACGATGATCGGACCATATCGGATTTGAACATCTCGGAACGTTATCAAAACGAGGCTGATGTATCCAGTGAGCCGGCAGCTCATACCTCTCCCCCTGCATCATAGAGTATCAGAAAGAACAAATGTGTTATTCTGAAAACAATTTGGATTTGTAAATAAGTAGTATGATACTTTTGCTAGTGCTAAGCTTTATTTTATCTATTCAGCACTTTTGGCTTTAATGTTATGTGCCTGAAATGTTTGCATAAGCACTTGTATTTTTTGTCTACACTTACCGTTTATCTGGCTTTCCGCCTCGTCCCTTTCGTGAGACGACCAACTTTTAGCACGGAAACTTTGCCGAGCAACGGAGCTCAATTGCTAAACCAGTTTAAACTCGGAAACAAAGCCGGCTTCCAGTACCAACAATTCACTACTTGGAAAATTCCCGCATCCAGCAATCAGACAAATGACTAAAGTATAGACTAGAAAATTTAGATTTATACCCAGAGGTAGCAATTTTAGAATCGGAAATCTAAACCAGAACAAACATGAGCATAAAGTACTTTCAAGTATTCTGGGATTTTCGACTGTGACATGATCATTTGGAAATAAGATGGTAAAAACTTCTCAGAAAGATTTTGAGGCAACCAAAACTTTATTTCTCATTGAACATATACACATATATGATTACAAAGAAAAATTAACTAAGAATAAAAGGGACGTAGCTGAGCAATATTCCATGGTCTGTCTAATTCATCCGGGTTTGTACTGCATCCAGCTCTCTTTCTCTTCTTAGTAGCAGGTCTTTCTTTGACTGGCCGCATATCAGTTAGGTAGTATGAACCATTATGCAATACTCGACTAACTAAAAATGGCCCTTCCCATATTGGGGAAAGTTTGTGCTTTCTTTGTTGCACAAGCTGGAGAACCAAACCGTCCTTATTGAAAGACCGGTTTCTGACTCTCTAGCTATGATACTTGCGTAACTTCTGCTGGTAGGCTGTTGATCTCATCTCAGCAATGACGTGAACTTCTTCGACTAGGTCAAGATCATTTTGTCGAGACATTTCGGTATCCTCTTCAATATACGCGGCCATTCTAGGAGAAGTGTGAATCAAATCACTAGGAAGAACTGCTTCTGCGCCATATACCAAGAAGAAAGGTGTGTATCTGGTTGACCTGTTTGGAGTTGTTCGCAAACTCCATATTACAGAAGGTAATTCCTCTGCCCAAGCCCCCGCAGCACGTCACAGTGGTGCTTCGAGTCTTGGTTTTAGGCCTTGTAGGATTAAACCATTTGCTCTTTCGACTTGTCCATTAGCTTGCGGATGTGCGACTCTCGCAATGTCAAGCCGAATATTTTGTTCATTGCAGAATTCGGCAAGTTCTCACATAGAGAAGTTACTCCCGTTGTCCGTGATAATGCTATGCGGATAACCATATCAGATTATGACATCCTCGACAAATCTTCTGGCTATTGCACCATCACAACTAGTGATGGGTTTGGCCTCAATCCATTTGGTGAATTTATCCACCATCACTAAGAGGTGAGTAAATCCACTTGGAGCCCGTTTAAACGGTCCTACCATGTCAAGCTCCCAGACCACAAAAGGCCATGTTATAGGTATTGTTAGTAGCTGATCAGCCGGAACGTGAGCTTGTTTGGCGTATTTTTGGCAGCCCTTGCACGTCTTGACCAGCCGTTCGGCATCTGCCTTGGCTATAAGCCAGAAAAAACCATGTCGGAAAGCTTTTGCCACTAGAGATTTGGTTGCAGCGTGGTGACCACACTCGCCTCCATGGATTTCTCGTAAGATTTCCACTCCTTCTTCTGGAGATACACAACGCTGAAAGACCCCAGATGCACTCCGCTTATAGAGCTCACCACTAATTTGTATAGGCTTTTGCTCGTCGGACGATCTGCTGGCTCAGAACTTCGTCTTCGGGTAATTTTCCGTCTACCAAATAATCAAGGTAGGGTTGAGTCCAGCTGGGAATCACAGCCAGAACTGCTACTAAAGGTGAGTCAGATTTGGTCGGATATTCCTCGTCCACTCCCTTTATAGAGGGAACTTTGAGGTGCTCTAAAAAAGCGCCATCCGGGACCTTTTTCCCGGCAGAGCCTATTCGAGATAGTGCATCTACTTCCTCATTTTCTGTTTGAGGGAAGTGTTGAACTTCAAATCCTTCAAACGATTTAGATAGTTCATCCATGACAGCCCTATATGCCGCCATGTGCTTGTTTGCCTTACAGATATCCGATACTTGTTGGGCAACAAGATCCAAATCTCCATAACACATCAAACGTCGGATGCCGATGTCCTTAGCAATCCGGATTCCATGCACTAATGCTTCATACTTGGCAATGTTGTTTGTCGCCGTGAAGTGTATCTGCAGTACATAGAAAAGTTTATCTCCTTGGGGTGATTTGAGCACCACGCCAGCCCCCGAGCCCCCGAGCGCTTTAGACCCGTCAAAATGCAAGGTCCAGTATTCCGACTCTGGCAGGGTCATATTCTCCGTTGTCTCTGTCCAATCAGCGACAAAGTCAGCGAGGATTTGGGATTTGATTGCTGTACGAGGTTTGTACTCAATGTCAAAAGCTGAAAGCTCTATGCCCCATTTGGTGATGCGTCCTGTAGCGTCACTATTATTAATTATATCTCTCATGGGAGTTGTGCTCACCACGGTAATTGGATGTTCCTGAAAATAATGTCGTAACTTACGAGATGCTAAGAACACACCGTAATCCAGCTTTTGATAGTGCGGACACCGCTATTTTGATTCAGTTAAGACCTCGCTGAGATAGTAAGTCGGACGCTGCACCAGGTGTTCCTGATTTTCCTCCGGTCTCTCCACCACCATGACAATACTAACGACCTTATTTGTCACAGCGAGATAGAGCAACATCTGTTCATGTGGTTCCGGCGCTGCAAGGATGGGAGCAAATGAGAGTACTACTTTCAGGTCTTGTAGCGCAGCTTCAGCTTTGTCGGTCCAAACAAATTTCTTGGTCTTTTTTAGGAGTTTATATAGTGGTGCTGCTCTTTCATCGAGCCAGCTTACAAACCGACTGACTGCAGCAATGCAACCAGTTAGTCTTTGAACGCCCTTCAGGCGAGTTGGCCTGTAAATATCGAGTATAGCCTTGATTTTGTCCCGGTTTACCTCTATGCCTCTTTGAGACACGATAAAACCTAACAATTTTCCGGCTGGGATCCCAAAGAAAAATTTCTTCGGGTTAAGCATTATGTTGTATTTTCGTAGATTGGCGAACGTTTCCTCCAAGTCAGAAATCAAGGTTTCCTTCTTTTTGGACATCACCGCAATATCGTCCACATATGCATGTACATTGCGTCCGATTTGATCGTGGAGGCAACGCTGCATAGTGCGTTGGTACGTAGCTCCTGCGTTCTTGATGTAGCCCAACACATGGAAACTACCATTGGTCCACATCATGCTACGCCAACACTGCCAATCAAGGTGAACTCCTTCCATCTCTTGCCTTTCTTCGGTTATCATCTGAATGGGATCCTACTTGACATGAATTCCCATTGTATGACTAGGCCCATGACCATGACGCCAAGGGGAGGAAACAATGATGCACAAGGAGCCAAGACCCACAAGCATGAAGCCTGGAAGAGAAGACGCAAGAAGCTGCTGGAAGCAGACCAGAGTCTCCGGTCAGCCACACCAGAGTCTCCGGACCGTGAACCCCGGAGTCTCTGGTCGACCTACGGACCAGCCCCTAGACTAGCACGCGGGACAGTCTGTGACCCACTCTGGAGACAGACCGGAGATAGACCAGAGTCTCTAGCCCACACCGGAGCCTCCGGTCTGCAGACTGGAATCTCCGGCCTGATCGACACAGGCCTGTGAGCCTTAAGATGGGTCTGGCCCATGTAAGGCCCAAAACTTCCTATTTATGCCTAAACTACCCCTAGCTCATGGCTGGCCTATATATATGCCCCTACTCCTCCTTAGAACCCTAGAATGGAATGGATGATGAATTTAGGCATGTGCCTAACCCTAGATGGGATCCCCCTCTCTATAGTTTATCTATGAGTTGTACAAGGACTTCTTAATTGAAGTCATCAAGGCACTCTTCTAGTTCATGGTATCTCCCACATGCGGATTCTAGTAGTGCTAGGTCTCTGCCCCCTTAGGATTCTACTTGGTTGCTACTCTCTCCCTATGTGTGATTCTATCACGAGCTAGCCAATCTCTCTCATGGGATTCTACCTTTGGTCTCTCCCTTGAGATTCTATTGGGTTGGTGGTTTGGGCCAACGAGAGCAAACCGGAATTGTATCGGGTGTGGTGTGCATTTGTATCGATTTACCCTTGCGTATTCATCGTGTTCTTCGCTCCCTCCCCCAACTCCCCCTCGAATATATGAAGACCAGGCCACTCCAAGGGTAAATCCACAAGGAGACCCATAACATCTAGTATCAAGAGCTTTTGGTTGCCATGGATTCGAGTTTGTGCTGAGTTTCTAGCCACCAATTTCTTTTTTATTGCCTAAATTCGAAAATTTCCACCAAAAATAGCCATATTCGTGATTTGGATCGATCTGGATTTTGAGACCGTTTGGTTAGGTTTTGATCCATAGATCCGCTGCTATACTCATTTATCTACCTTCCTTTGCGATCCCATGGCCTAATTCCTTGATTTCCCCATCAATTTTGACGTTTTGGATCGAGTTTTCCGCCCAAAATCATGCAACGGACGAGTTCTGAACGTTCTGGAAGTCCCAGACCGGAGTCTCCGGCCCAGGACCGGAGTTTCCGGTGTAAGTGAACTCAGACCGGAGTTTCCACCCCTCCCGCAGACAGAAAAACTGTTTCACCATTTTGCGCATAACTTTTGCATTCGAACTCAGATTTGGGTGTTCTTTAGCTCGTTTTGAAGAGGAGAAGGAGCTATACACCATCATCCATGTAGTTAATGCTATCTACTCCAACCAAATCTGTGAGAAAGGACGGATCCACCAAATAAAGGGTGAAGATCGATGACGAAAGGTATATCAATTCCGCGACCTCACCCCACTTGCTATACTTTGTGAGCCACACTATCTTTGCGATACAACAAATACCTATTGATACTAGTTCCTCCAATGATTTCTTGGGCTTTGCACATTTGACCTTGTAGAATTCCGAGCAAAAGTTGTAAGCGCTATCTCATAGAGTTATCTTGTATAGTTGTTGGCACAAGAAAAAGCAAGTGAAAAAGGAAAAGAAAAGCTTCTAAGAAAAAGAAAAAAAGATAAAATACAAAAAGAAAAATAAAGATACAAGTGCCATAGGGAATAGGAAGCGCAAGCTCGATGAACATATTGTAGGTGGTACTTATTGTGCAAATCTTGTAGCCCACCAATTTTGTGCAATCGAACTAGCGTCTCTCCTGGTACTTGTGTGGCATGAGCTTTTAGTCTTCGCTAGGCCTTCATTTGGTTCTTAGCTCACTTTTTCCGTCGCACAAGTCCCGTTCATCCCACTGTGTGTGTTTCCTTGATCTTAATTGCTATCTTGTGGATCGACTTGTTTGCTTTGGATCATCGTGGTTCTCTACTTGCCTTTACATATCTCGATTTTCGGTTGTTCCAAGTTGCATACCACTTGACCTACCTAAGCTCCTCATAAGCCGTGTGTGTTTGGTGTTTCTTGTGTTTTTGGATACGAAGCCACTTCTCTTTTGCATTTTGGTAGCTCTTGGTCCTTACCATTGATCCAATACTATCTACAAGGTGAGCTAAGGCGTAGCATCTTTCAACCCAATTTCCACTATATCACAATTGGTCTTGTGAGCACAATGTCTAGGGACTCCGAAACCGGTGAGAAAGGATCCATGATGAGCCACGACAATGACGACTATGCAAGCATAGATGACATGATGGAGCACTACACCGACATTGGCTCCGCATGCTTGGAGGACTTGGAGTACTACACCGACAATGACTCCCCAAGCATGGAGCACATGGACCACCATGAGGACTTCGACTTCTCATTCATGGAGGACATAGAACACTTCATCGACTATGATGGCAACATACTCATGAGCTTTAATGACTTCTTCCACAACTTGGAGACCGAGAACTTCTACACCATGCAAGCGGAGGCACGTCTCCAAGAGGACAACAATGACACGCTCTTCAAGTCGAACCCATCAAGAGGAACTCTTTACCCCGAGGGTTGTCCATCAAGATATCCATAAAGCTCAAGAAGACGTGACAACTCCACAAGCACCAATACACATGAGCCAAGACAAGTGCATCGCCATAAACAAAAACTCAAGAGCATCCATGCTATGTGATATACAAGGTCAAGACGGCGTACAAGTCCTCTCCGCCATGAGAACAAGGAAGCAAGCTACCATCCGCACCATCAAGCTACATCGACAAAACAAGTTCGACATGAGGTGCCCAACTACAAGAACATCATCGAGGCCACTTCTCCTTCGACGAAGACCACTACTCAAGCTTCAAGACCCTCAAGAGAGAAGACCTCATATGACGTTGGTTCTACCTCACGGACAAAGAAGGCGACCAAGAAAACGCGTCATCACCAACACCATGAAGCTTCCAACACCAAGAACTTCATTGACAAACCTTCATCAAGGAAGCCCGCTACACAAGCTATAAGATCGTCGACAAATGAGAAGGACACTTTGGATATCTACTTCGCCAAGTTGGATGAATCCATCAAGATGACCTCTCATGAAGTTGACGCCTTCAAGACATGGTGCAAAACCTTGGATGATGACAAGCGTTGCGGTACAACCATGGAGGTGAGATATGATACCTCGGATGGCGATGAGAGTGATGATGCCCAACTTAAGGCATTCATCTTTGGAGGCGATATGGTTGAGGATGGTGAGCATGGGATTTTCCCTTCACCAATGGAGGCACTTGGAGTTGAGGAAACCAGGCCTATTTCCATATGCTTGAGTGATGATGTTGTACCAATCCCATGTGAGCTTGAGAGCCACTTATACCACTTGAGTGAGAGCAAAGTGAGTTGAGTGACTCCACCATATGTGAGATTGTGTGCTTCCACTTTGAGGACATGAGTGATACACCTAGTGAGTTGAGAGTGGTAGTTGATACGTCAAGTGGGGCCATTTCAATTTCTAACAACTTACCCTCTACCTCTAGTGTGTTTCTTCATGATGTGCTAGGTACATTGGAGCATGAGCCGCCAAGCTTGGAGAGGTTGGTGCCCCCTATCGAGAACATGTACATGGTGGATGAAGATGATGCCATCCCCATATATGATGAAGAATTGCCCACATGGAGGCCGCTACTACCACAACACCCACTTCACATGAGATGTACGACCAAGGTAACAATATGGGTGTTGATGATGCCATGCTCCCACTAGTGGACATGATGAATTGTGAGGATATGCTTGCTATGGACACTACTTATGACATTTCATATGCTTCATTCATGTTCCCATGTGATACTTTGCCTTTGCATAATGTTGATCATGTGGAATTATTTGAGTGCGATGATATTGCCATAGATATGCCATGCTACAAATCCTTTTTCTATCCTACAATTGTTGCGACAAACTTGATGAACAATTGTTCTTTCCCTATGTTTGTCGGCAACCATACTCGTACCTTGGAAATGCTTGATCATGCATGTTCTTCATTTTCTCCCATTGTTGATTGCAATAATGATCATATGTTTCATATTGAGATCGCCCCCATAGCTTTCTCAAATTGGAGATTTTGATACTTGCCATGTTAAGCATGTTCCCTCCTTTTGCTCGCATAATCACCATTCTTTCTATAATATCTTGCTTGACGCTAATGGTTATGTGCACAAGAGAAGATACATCATGATGGATGATGTATTCATCTACCACCCACATACGCTGTTTCTTTTCTCTATGATGTGTGTAGGTACCCACATTCCAATGTCAACCTCGATTGAGCACGAGTTGACAAAACGAGCTCTAGAGAGCATCCATCAAGATATAAAGGGTACATCTCCTTCCTTACAAGATGCTGACAAGATATCATCGAGGTCGACTCTTTTTCAAGAGGGGGGAGATGATGTAGCCCAACACATGGAAACAACCATTGGTCCACATCATGCTACGCCAACCATGGCAATCAAGGTGAACTCCTTCCATATCTTGCCTTTCTTCGGTTATCATGTGAATGGGATCCTACTTGACATTAATTCCCATTGTATGACTAGGCCCATGACCATGATGCCAAGAGGAGGAAACAAGGAAGCACAAGGATCCAAGACCCACAAGCATGAAGCCTGGAAGAGAAGACCAAGAAGCTGCTGGAAGCAGACCGGATTCTCCGGTATGCCACACCGGAGTCTCCGGACCGTGAACCCTAGAGTCTCTGGCCGACCTCCGGACCAGCCCCTAGACCAGCACGCAGGACAGTCTATGACCCACTCCAGAGACGGACCAGAGATGGACCGGAGTCTCCAGCCCACACCGGAGCCTCCGGCCTGTAGACCGGAATTTCCGTCCTGATCGACACAGGCCTGTGAGCCTTCAGATGGGCCTAGCCCATGTAATGCCCAAAACTCCCTGTTTATGCCTAAACTACCCCTAGCTCGTGGCTGGCCTATATATATGCCCCTACCCCCTCCTTAGAACCCTAGAATGGAATGGATGATGAATTGAGGCATGTGCCTAACCCTGGATGGGATCCCCCTCTCTATAGTTTATCTATGAGTTGTACAAGGCCTTCTTAATTGAAGTCGTCAAGGCGCTCTTCTAGTTCATGCTCTCTCCCACATACGGATTCTAGTAGTTCTATGTCTCTCCCCCTGGGATTCTACTTGGTTGCTACTCTCTCCCTATGTGTGATTTTATCACGAGCTAGCCAATCTCTCTCATGGGATTCTACCTTTGGTCTCTCCCTTGAGATTCTATTGGGTTGGTGGTTCAGGCCAATGAGAGCAAACCAGAAATATATCGGGTGTGGTGTGCATTTGTATCGATTTCCCCATGCGTGTTCATCGTGTTCTTCGCTCCCTCCCCCAATTCCCCCTCGAATCTATGAAGATCGGGCCACTCCAAGGGTAAATCCACAAGGAGACCCATAACAGTTCTTGAGCCCAAAGGGCATCATAACGAAACAGAAGGTTCCGAAGGGGGTTATGAATGAAGTTTTGACTTTGTCAGAGTCCTTCGTCCGGATTTGGTGATAACCAGAATATGCGTCGATAAAACATAGGAGTTCCGAGCCTACCGTAGAATTGATAACTTTATCAATCCTAGGCAGAGCAAACGGATCTTTGGGACAACCCTTGTTCAAGGCAGTATAATCAACACACATCCTTAAATTAGTGGTGTGCTTTTAGGGACCATTACAGGATTGGCCGACCACTCAGTGTGGATGACCTCTTCTATGAATCTGGCTAACTCGAGCCGGGCTAGTTCCTTAGCTATTGCCTTACGCTTTTCATCGCCAAAACGTCGTAGGGACTGTTTGACGGGTTTAGCATTCGGTTGTACATTTAGAGAGTGCTCGACAAGTTTCCTAGGTACTCCGGTCATGTCAGATGGCTGCCATGCGAAGATATCTTGATTTGCTTGGAGGAACTTGACAAGTGCGCTTTCCTATGCGCTATCTAGGCCTACGCCTATATGTGGAGGGGTCATCATCCTTCAATGGCATCTTCTTTGTCTCTTTCGATGCCTGGAACTCCGGATTCGGCTTCGTCACCTCCTTCTTTGTCACGGGCATCTCGGACGAATCTATGGTCTTCTTGATCTCCTGGTAATCCTGGGCATGCAACATGGCTTCAGTAAAGGTAGCATTTCTGTCCTTGCACTCTCGCGCTTTCTTCGGGTCTCCCCTGATGGTGATCACACCATTGGGACCTGGAATTTTCATCATATTGTAAATGTAACACGGACAAGCCATAAAAGCCCAATAAGCCGGATGTCCGAATATAGCATGGTATGCACTCTTGAACGGGACCACTTTGAAGGAAAGTGCTTCCGTTCGATAGTTCTTTGGAGTTCCAAAGGTCATATCCAAAGTGATCTCTCCCAGGGAATTTGCTTGTCTTACTAGGACAACTCCGTGAAAGATCATAGAGCTGTAATTCAGCTGGGTCTCCAAGATCTTCATCTGGCGTAGCGTTTCAACATATAGGATGTTAATGCTGCTGCCGCCGTCCATGAGAGTCTTGGAGAAACCATAGCCATCAATAAGTGGATTGACGACTAAGGCGTATTTTCCTCGCATGTGCAACTTAGGCGGATGATTAACACTGTCAAAGGTGATTGCCACTTCCGACCAGTCCAGGAACTAAGGGACAGCCGAAACTGTTGCGTTGAGCTCATGTAGAACTGCTTTCTTGACCTTAGCTGGTTGAGATCCGAGGAAGGTGACATAAGTGTCTTTCTTTGTCGGGAAGTTCTTCTTCCCTTACGGCTTAGGATTTGAAGCATCGCCTTCCTCCATGTCGGAATCTTCCTTGGTCTCTTTATCTTTTTCGGGATTCTTCTTTCCCTTCTTCCGCTTAGCCCTGTAGCCAGCGGTATCGTCTTTCTTGATGTCGTCATTAAAACGACACTCGGCGTTTGTGTGAGATGAGCCCCCATTGGCATCTAAGTGATTCACACACGGGTTATTGGCAATGTCGGCCCAAGAGTAGGTTTTGCCAGGCTGCTTATCTCCTCTACCCTAGAATCTTGATGTCCCACGACCGTGTCCACGGCCTCCGCCGCGCCCTCCTCGTCCTCCAGACCCGAAAGTAGCAGTGACCACTACTGTTTCCATGTTGGGCTTTTCTTCTGAGGTGTTCTTGCGCTTCTCAGCTTGCTGCTTTGGTTGTTTTGCCGACTGTGGCACAACTAGGGCCTTAAGTAATCCCTCTGCATCATCGTCAGCATCTGCATACTTGCTCGTTGTTTCTATCATCTCTCCCAAATTAGTGACCTTGTCACACTTCAAGAGATGATGTAGTAAGCCAATTGGGAGTCCTGCAATCAAAGCTTCAATCGCAATTTGGTCATTTACCCCTTCACAGGAGTTCTTAGCGTCGATCCATCGTCTGAGATAATCTCGACAAGTTTCTCCGGCTTTCTGGGTGCAACGTTGTAGGTCTCCTACCGTACAGGGCCTCCGATATGTGCCTTCGAAATTCTGAAAGAACGCGCTTTGCATGTCATACTAGTTGTGGATGGTGTTCTCCGGAAGTTCATTGAGCCATGATCGTGCCGTCTTCCGCAACATGAGTAGGAGATATCGGGTCGTGACCAGGCTGTTTCTGCCTTTGGCAATACATCAAGCCTAGAAGAAATCCTGGAGCCAAGTATCTGGCCGAGCTATACCGTCGTAGGCTTGGATGTGTCTTGAGATAGCAAATCCTTCCGGGAATTTTGTTGCTCTTATGTGTGGTCCGAAGCATTTTGGGCCCACGTATATATCATCATTTTCGTAGCGTCGTGCCTCTATGTTGGTGTTAATCCTGTGCCTCGCGTCACTTGGGGACATGCCCTGAATGACGGTTATGGCTGCGGTGCCTTGGAGCCAGACTTCGGCTTCTGCCACCACCTCCTCCGCCACGACGCCCTCCTTGGCCTCCTTGGGAGCCGCTGTGATGGCTGCTTGGTGGATAGGGTGGAGCAGCTGGATTGCTTCCGACCGATCGCCGGCCTCCGTCCGGAGCATCATTATTCCGGTTCCAGGGATGATCTTCATTACGACGAGCCCCCTGCCAGCTTGACTCATCACGGTGTCCGTCGTTCCTTCGTCTGTCATTCCCATCGCAGTGGGGCTCAGCCGAATGGATTGTATGTCTAGGAGGTGGCATTCTTTGACGGTCCTCCTCCCGACGTTTCTCTTTGTCGTCTACCCTGCGATCATTCAACTCTCGCCGGAGAGTATTCTTCAGATACAGTGCAGCAATTGCCTCTTGCTCAGCAGCTAGAGCAACATTGCACCAGTCACGTGCAGTTTTGTGATGTTGTCCTGAAGATCTAGTTCTTGAGTAGTTGTCTTCCCGACGGTCAGAACGGTGATGCTGTTTCGGAGCACGTTGGGTTCTTACGTCATTCCTGGCCGGATCCGTGCGACATTGGTCGGATTGGGAGACTAGTTTTCCGCTTTTGGACTTAGCGGCCTTCTACTGCTACAGGCCCTTGGTTAGTAGCTTAATGCCCAATCGAACCTGTTCTGGGCCTGGATTATTTGCCAGGATGTCTCGAGCAGCGGCAATGTTTTGCACCGGTGTTGGATACACCAGATCTCTCTTGCTATCGAGCCGAGGCATCCCCAGGTCTCCCTCAAAGAGAACCTTACGAACTTCCGGAAATTGATTGTCATGTGTATGTCGTTTCCGGTTCTTCTGATGCTGCAGCGAGATGAGCTTCTCTGCCTTGGCCATGCGTTTCTTTTCTTCCTCGATGTTTTTAACTTCATCTAGGAGTACTTGGCGACGTGCTTCTAGGGCTTGGGCCCTTTCGTCCAATTCCACAGCAGTTAGCTCTTTTGCAGTAGGGATAGGTGTGGTTAATGCAGCATCGATGAGTTTACGCGCACCTGCGGTGACCACATGTCCATCCACCGATTCTTCTTTGGGCTCTTCTGGGATAAGTGCTCCATCCGAGTCTTCCTCATATTCCTCGGCAATCACCTCCTCTGCTGGAAGTTCTTTTTCCGGGGTCTTGTTCTTCTTGTTCCTATTCTTTGCCTTCTTGGTAGCGCCGGTAGCAAAGACGGCTTTGGGTCCATTTCTCGAAGTCAAGCTCTGATCGGTACTTTCGGACATCTGAAGCTCGGGATTATCTCCGATATCCATGTCATCCTGCGCTTTGGGAGAGTTTTCCCCGGATCCTTCATCCATGGCTTCTCCTTCTTCTGTAGCTTTGGAGTTGTACTCCTCTTCATACTCCATGAAGAACTTTCAGAAATCTGACAACGTCATCGAGTCATCCGAGGATTCAGGTAAGTTGGTGTTTGTTCCGATCGCCTCCAGCACCGAGTCAGTGTTGTCTCCAGCATCGGCAAAGCCGGATCCGGATCCAACATATCCGACAAAGTGCGATGTGTGGGTCCTGAGGTAGTTGCGGCTTTCCTCGTGGGATTCCTCGAAGATCTTGATGGTTTCGAGAATCTCATCGACGCTTGCGTCTTGCATCATCATGCGCCTCAACGTGTGCCTCAGGAACGGTTGATCTGTTCCGGCATTGGTAGAGCCGGAACCAAGGTTGTTGCTGTGATCCTCCTGGATTTCAACTTCACTAGGTGGATCAATCTAGGATTTGGCCTCGCTAGGGAGATCCACTCCAGATTCGATTTGAACCACAAGGTCTACTTCAGGCTCGGATTTCTCCACCATCTCCGCAATGGGTGCGGGCTGGGTGGGATTAGGGTTTTCCAAGATCCGGAATTCTGCCGCCTTCATGGACAAAGGGGACCTAGAAATTTCTTTTGCCTCTATCATCATCGATTAGCATGGGTGGGACAGGTTCAGCGAATCCGATGTACACGTCGATCTCGCCGAAAGACATAATGGTGTAGGGAGTCACGTCCTCCCTAGCCGTAATCCAGGTCTCGTTAAGAACGATGAGAGGAACGTCGCTAGCGTAGAGGATGCAAGCAACGGTGATAGTCTTGCCGATTCCGATTCTTGCAGATTTTGCTCGGAACACAGATCTGAAGCTCACTTGCCCCACGGTGGGCGCCAACTGTCATTGGCTTGATGACAAGTACACCATGAGGGGGTCCTCGAGGCATGTGGAAGAGAGGAGTGTGGGACGTACGGTATTTCGGGACGGTGAGCACACAAGTTTACCCAGGTTCAAATCCGCCGTCTTTGGACTGATCCTACTCCTGCTAGCAATCCAATAATACGTCAGAGTCAGAATATGGGTTACAAGGGTTTCGCCTGTCCGAGTTGAGATTGTATACTATTGTGAGGGTGCCCTAAAGGCTCTCCCTAGGTCGGCTTATATAGATATCCGGCCTAGGGTTTATAGGAGAGATCTATTCGGCTACGACTAAGAATCGGTTACAGAGTACATCTTGTACTACATGTAACACTATGGGCCAATGTCGGTAAGTCTTCTGGGCCTTCCTGTAGCCGAACTGGACTCCGTCTCTTCTCCCTAACTGGGCCGCCCGTGAAGCAAAGATCTAACCCGAAGTGGGCCACCCTGGTCAGTGAGGTATAGTGAGGATACCCGGAAAGTATATCCCCAACAATCTTCTATGAGGATGCTTCTAGTGTTGTCTCACAACCTAATAGAACTAGAAAAGCTAGTGTCCCTGTGCTTTTTGTTAGAATTGGTGATCATTGCTATTATGGTTTATGTGATATTGGTGCAAGTTCAAGTGCTATTCCTTACGAGCTTTACAAAGAAATTATGCATGAAATTAGTCCATGCGAACTAGAAGAAATTGATGTGGTTGTTCACCTTTCAAATAGAGAGACCATCTCTCCAATTGGTATTGTAAGAGATGTGGAAGTTCTTTGTGGTAAGATTAAATATCCTGCTGATTTTCTAGTACTTGTTTCGGCTGCTAGTAAAACCTATCCTATCATTTTTGGTAGACCTTTCTTTAACACGTGTGGAGCCATTATAGACTGTAAAAGGGACAAAATTTTAACTAAATTTGATGGGGAATCCTATGAGTTTAATTTTTCGAAATTTGCTAAAGTTCCTTATGAAAATGAAACTCCTAATGAGGATTTTGGAGTTGAACAACTTGCTTCTATTTCTCTTGCTCCTAATAATGCTCTGCAGCAATTTATGGAAGACCATGAAAGTGAGATCTTCATGGAAGAAAGAAATGAGATTAACGAGATTCTCCGTCGTCAACCTAAGATGCTTAAGCATAACTTGCCTATGGAAGATTTGGGTACCACATTACCACCTAAAAAGGATCTGGTTTTCGATTTGAAACCTTTACCTGACGATCTTAAATATGCTTACATTGATGATAAGAAAATGTATCCTGTTATTATTGGTTCTAAACTTTCAGGGAAGGAAGAGGAAAGATTATTGGAAGTATTGAAGAAACACCGAGGAGCTATGGGCAATACCCTTGATGATTTAAAGGGGATTTCTCCTACTATATGTCAGCATGCTATGAATATAGAACCCACCCTATGAGTTGTTCCTCCCCACACCGGGGCGTCGAGTACAAAAGACCAACTAGAGCACATTTTTCACTCCATCTTGAGTGTGCACTTTAAGTGGAAGGCTCATAGTATCGTTCGGATGTAAGCAACTAGAGTATAATGTTTCCCCAATCTTCTCAGGATCTTAGAGGGGAAAAGTCCTGGCTTCCGAGGAGACCTTTTCGGGTCTACCCCATAGAGTTCTGAGACCACCAGAACAAGATAGGCAAGGTTCCAAATATGCCCTGTCCCATACCAGGGTAATTGTAGTTGCACGGGTTAATTGTTCCCGGAATATGCTTAGTGATCAAGTGCCACCTTAAAACATTTTCATAAATTATCCATCATTCTTTCGGCAAGGGCAACCTTCCCAAGGTTTTTCAAAACTCTTTTGAATTTTTTTTGCTTTTAAACTTCCCCAACCCAAGGTTTTACTTCTGGGAACAAGGCTCCGGGAAAACATATGCTAATCATGAAGCCCACTTTCTAAAGGCAGTAATGGGTGCTTACAAAGGGGTTCACCTACAACATACTACACCAAGGCTTGGAGAAGCCAAGCTATGGACACGATAAATAGATGATAGTAAAAATAGTGCACAGTAGTAATAAAACATGTATAAATGAGATGGATAAAAATGGGTTCAGGAAATCGTGGCTTGCCTATGGTCAATAATATTTCCCTGGACTTCTTCGTAGAAATCCAATAATAAATCTTCTCCCCGGGACATGAATACAATCGCAACTATCATCGTCAAGGATCACACATGCAAACAAGCAAGGTGCATAATCAACACAAGGGAAACAAGCACCAATACAATACAACAAGCAATTGAACTAGGCATCAATACACTTCAGTAGGTTTTGATAAATTTAGTTCAAGGCAATTGGAAGTATGCCATTTGTATTTTTAGATCTTTACTTATGATTTATTTAGCGAACACACCTTAAATAAGGGGTTTTATGAAAAGGACATGTTATGTATGATACCAACAGGTAAATTTGGTACCAGTAGGTAGGTATTGAAATAACAAAGCCACCAGAAGTGGTTTCATCATTTTCTCACTTTTATTTATTTATTTATGATTTTTCTAGTGGCATTAACCCTTATTTTGGTAGTTAAATTCACCAGAAAATACTGGTAAGCCAAATAAATATTTCCCCTAATGGTTTGGAAGGTACTTGATTACTAGTTCACTAAGAGTTGGTTTCACTTCAAAATAATTAACAGAATGCCCTTGGGAAATTCCTAAAGAAAATTCTGCAAGCAATTTTTCTTTTTCACCAGATTTATTCGACAGGTCATTTTGATGCAGCCCGTCCTACGGACGTCCCGACATCCTCACCACCAAGTTCCCCAAGTGGATCGATGACCCGTGCTCGAGCCATGCTACTACAACCTAAGCTTAACTCGCTCCTCTCCTCATGTGATTCTGATACATCCTTGGATAGCATGCTACTTCATGCAACTACACTACACATTCTCATCTATGAAGCCCCGACGCATCAACAAGCCCCCTCGGAAGAAGGACTCGAATCTGGACATGAAGATGGTGCAGTTGTGGCTGCAACCCCGGAGTCTCCGGCCACTCAACGCTGGAGTCTCTGGCCCTCCGCTCCGTAGTCTCTGCCCCAGGACTCCCCACCACTCAATGGTGTGTTTGTTCATCAAGTTCTTCGTGTGTGTGTTCGTGGAATTCATCCCTCCTCTACCCCAGTCGCCTTCATCTCGATTTCCATGGGGATTCATGAAAGATCGGGCAACCCTAAGGGGTCACTCCTCACAAATTGGTTTCAAGAGCCTCGTTGATCACGAATTTCCCCACCAATTTATCTTCTATCCACCATAAATTCGAAAATCCCCAAAAAAGAGCCACAAATTTTCTTTTGCTCCGATCTCTCAATTTGGAGTGTTATTTGTGGTTTTGATCCGATCAAATTCTTGTCTAAGGTGTTGGTCCAGCTTTTTCCTGCGTTTCCCAGCCCAATTTTGGCCAAGTTTTCATGGGTTTGAGGCCCCAAGGCGTGGATTTCTACTCAAGAACACGAGCAGTTCGAGAAGATTCCCCGATACCAGAGTCTCCGGCCCCAAACCCCAGAGTCTCCAGCCGAGATGCCAATTTTTGGACAGTTTTGCCTCTTTTTCCGTTTTGGCTAATCTCCCTTCGTTTGTTTGTGTCACGTGTGTGTGTCAGCAAATAACAACAATCTTCCACAACAACATCATCCGCACTCATCGACACCACGGAACCCGAACATCATCCCACACCACCAACCGCAAGTTCATCATCAACAATGAAGGTATAACTTGCGTCACCTTATTAACCCATATCTTCCTTTGTGTGTACCTTTCCCACCAAGAGTGGCTCATATTGTGTTTTCTTGAGCATTGTGAATTTGCCCTTGGATAGTGAGAGTGTAAGAACAATAGAAAAAGTGAGTTGGTAGCATCAAGGGAGAGCAAAATTCAAAAAACAAATAAAAGAGAAAAGAAACAAAAGAAAAAGAGAAAAAGAAAAAGAAAAATAGTCTCCCATAGCATAAGATAATCTAGAGCTTATAAGCAAAAGAAATAAGAGCGGCCAAGGAAAGTGCAAAAAATCCGTTGCTCATTTTTCTCTTTGCAAATGGGCCATCGTCTCGCCTTGCATTGGCACAACAACTGAGCTTAGTCTTCATTAGGACATTTTGTTTCTCATTTTCATAGTCGTGCTTATTCCAATAATATCCATGTGTATATAGTGTAGGTTGCCTTCACCCTTTTGAGTTGTTGATCTTTCCCTTTGACTTGAGTTTTGTTGGATTTTACCCACTTTTGACTATCCTTTTCGTTTGGTTGTTTCGTTGGCATTCCATCATCCTAACCTTACACCAAAAGCTTTTGAGATTTTTAGTTCTTTCTTTACTGTGAGCTTTCTTTGCAATTTCACTTTGCAAGCTTATAGTTCTCACGTGTGGCTACTAGTTTTATACAGTCTCCAAGGTGAGGTAAAAGGCTAACCCTCACCACATTACCTTCCATATACAATCCTTGTTTGTATTGCATCATGGATAGGCACGGTGAGGCAAGCCAACCACCTCCACCCAAAGAATAAGAAGGACCGCATGACGCGAGAAAGGCACTACATCATTCAGCGAGAGTTCTATGACCGTTGCAATTCCCTTAAGACACGCCAAGACGAGAAATTCAGAGAAACTCAAGTGGAGTTCAAGAGCATCGACAACCGCTTTGACGGCATTGAAAGGCAAATGCATGCCATGCAACACAACTTTGGGCACCAAAATGAAGCTCTTCAACGCACCATCAATGCAACAAATGACATGCTTCAACCCCTCATGGAGACAATGGCAAACAACACAAGGCCATGCTCGTGCACCAAGCGCTTCAAAGCACCATTCAAGTGCGTCAAGATTGTCACATCATCGTTCTCCCCATCAACAAGATCTTCATGCAAGTGCTCCAAGACGCAATCAAGCCCCCATGTTAGAGTCTGTGAGATCTTCGAAATATGTTCCTTCGCCTCTCCACACTGCTATATCAAGCTATGATGGTGATTTCTCCTAAAGGCCTCAAGCAAGGCGAGACGACCACCATCTTCACGCAAAAGCACTAGTGATCCAACAAGACCAACCACGTGAAGAACCACGAGTGTTACCCCAAGTTCACCATCCATGTCCACATGACATTCTTGCAACAATAAGTGACGGCTCCAACTTGGAAGAACAAGCTCGTCGTAGACGTGAAGCTCTTCAAGACCCTCCTCTTCTTAATCGTCGTCCTGAACATCCACGCCGACACCATGTACGCCATGCCGAGCCTCCTCGACCACATGAAGACATGGAGCATCACATGGCACATGTGGAGCGACGCTAACCATGTCGAGAGGCTCACGACCATGACCTTCATCAAGAGGCCCAAGTGTCTAACCCATGCCACCAACCGAGGAATGAGCCCTCCTTTCACCGATAACTGAGGAAAGAGGCTCCACATCCCCCTCAACCTCGTGAGGCCCAATCACGTCAACTTTGTCCACAACTACGCCAAGAGAAAGCTCCCCATAAAAAAATATTTTATTTTGTAGATAATCCTCACGATGATAGGGAGGTGATCTAAGGCGGTCTAAGGACTTCACCTCCGATTATCGCTGATGCCACTCTAGTGTCGGTGCAAACCTTCCTCTCCTCCCTTCTGACCTACTCATCGCAACATGTTTCCCCCAACCTGGTGTTGGATGGTGACTTTCATCACTATTGAATACCTTGACCAAGGTTTTTCCAAAGTACACAATGGTGAGATTTGCATCTGGTCAAACTGGGTTATGTTGACAAATGCAAAAGGTATAGGGATTGTTGGCAGATCTCTTGTGGACAACGAGGTAATTTCATTGGGATTAGAGGTAAAATTCCAATCTCACCTAGTTATAGTTGGTTCCTATAAGATCTCGCCCACAGGGGATCATTCATTGGTATTGACGTCTACTACATCCGGATCTGAGCGTGTCCAAGACAAGATCAAACTATCTACTTAGGTTTGTGATACGACTCTAGATTTGTCTATTCCTATTCGTCTAGTGCCTGGCCTGAGGAACAAAGGTTGCAAAATATCCTATTCTACTATCAAGGATCTGGATCGTGGTTGCATGAAGGCTTATGATGGTACACTCATCCTGTGGATTAAAGATAATTGTCTGGTTCTTAAAAATGCCAAAGGGGCTCTGATCGCATGGAGGTATATTGAGGGTAGGGATTCTTTCAACATTGGGTCTAAAATTCGTTTTCCTACACATGTGGTAAAGATTAGTACTCCTTTAGACTCTGCAATGTTGGAAGGTGTAAATGGCAGAAATGTTTGCAGCTTCTCTTTTCATATACTTCTAGTGCAAACTTGGATCTAGATAATTCAGTTCTGTAGGAGGATTTGATGAGATCAATATACTCGGACTTTATTTTTGCTATGGATGTTTCACATGGTATTAATTTTGCTAAGGATGTGAGATGGAAATTCCAGTCTGAAGTTCATCCACATGATCATTCTGGCCACTTCACCCTCGTGGTTTCTTTTGGAAGACCTAAGTTTAAACTTGTAGATGATCTTTTGGCAATTGCTCTAGAGGCCGCTGCCATCGGATATGATGGGGATATGATGAATGGGGTATGCCCAGCAGGATGTTTCGACTGGACCAAGGCCTCTGTGAGTGGACCTGTAGGACGGCGACTGGAATGCGACTGAAGAGGAAGCCTGGCAACTAGAAGCTGGAGGCCCAGAAGCATAGTTAGGCCAAGTCGGATTAGGTCAAATCCTCCGAGTCCTTAACTGATTCGGTTATATATCTATAAACCCTAGAAATGCACGCCCTATAAAAGCCTCCGTATGGTACTCTCTATACTCACGTCCCATCATACACCCCATCGACTCGCTGCCTAGCCGCCGAGCTCGCCACCCTTGTAACTCACTCGATAATACAATCTAGGTCTTTACCCTACAAGGGGCGAACCTAGGTAAATCCCTGTGTCTTTTCCCTCATCTCGCTCCGTAGATGGTTGCCTGCTCTTTCCCCAAAACCTTCCAATCTCTACCCCTGGTAGCGACTACCATGGTCATTCCCACGATAGTGGCGCCCACGTGGGGCATGGCCGGTCTGGCCTGAGTTCTGCGACGAGACCCAATTCGCTAATCGATCGGCCGATCTCCACCGGCCGCATGATCGCGAGCAGTGGGATCCTCCAGATCCTGCCCAGCAGCTACATCCAATAAGTACTCATGTGACTAGTTTAAATGTTATTTTCATTTGTGGGGCAGATGAGGCCCAAACTGGCAAAGAGAGTTCATATTGTGGCAGAATGAGATTAATGCTCAATGGATCTTGGTTAGACCTTCTAAAAACATGTGCAACAAGGTCTGAATACTATGAAAGGTAACCCCCGAAGTCCATCCTAAGTCCTGCACCTGCTTACAAGAAGAAGCTTGTCTCTGATGAATCTCTAAGCTATACAGCTTGCTCGGGATATTCTAAGCCCAATAAAACAGAAGGAATATTTTTTCCAAAGGATTTTATAACTAATGCTTCTCCAAAAATAAAGTTTGGTACTGTCCAGTGTTTTCCTTTAATCCAGCAAAAAATCTCAGAGCCAGACTTTTCAGGCAATGCTTCAGAGACAAATAAACAACAAATTGGCAATGAATCTGAGGATATCCCCGAGGTGAATATATTACCTGACTTGAGGCCTGATATTGTAATGAATCAAAAAATGTGGGGATGGGGCCCTCTGAGACTGAGGCTCAAGGTGACTTTTATTAGATGATTGATGATATGGTTTATCAGGTTTGGTCCTATGGTAGATGTCTCAATATGGTGTTGGGTCTGCAGCATAGAAAACATAAAAATTCCTACGGTGTGAACTACACGCCAAGATCTATCTACTAGGTACAAAGCAAACGGGTGGACATACATCCATAGAGAACTTACCCTCGAAGACAACGAGCTTTGTTAACGAGTAGGAACTCGTGGTTGATGTAGTCTTACACTTGCCGATCTCAAGATCGTGAGGAAGTCCGAGCGCCGCAACTCAGCAGCGCATCCGCACTCGCACACACGTTCAAGCCACCGGACAACCTCCACCTCCTCGCTCTAGCGATCCAGCGGAAGCAGCAACTCTTTCCAGACGAAATGCCACCGGGAACATGTATCTCGCTAATCCTAGACCATGGGGGAATAATTCTAGAGGGGGAGAGAGATCCTTCACAAGGAGGTGTGAGGATGAAGGAGGGAACGGGTGGCCTTTTATAGGAGGAGGGGGGTGCCCCCTCTCTCCATGGCCGGCGCATGGGGGGGTGACCTCTCACCTCCCCCATTCATGAGGTGGTAACTCCTCCACATTAAAATGCCTCTTCACATTCCCTTTTAAAGTCTCCACTTTAAATGCATTAAGTTTCTCCAAATTTAATGCTCTCTCATTTAATAAAAACTCTTTTATTAAATTTATTCAGAATTTTGTTAATTACTTTAATTAACAAATATTCACATATAGCCCCTTGCAATATTTCAATATCACATGTAGAACCACCTTCTGCAATTTCACCCGAAACAATTTCCGGTTTCTATTGAAACAATTCCTGCGCTTTGCAATTCTTTCGTCTGAAACATATGTGCTCCAAAATGGTGTCCGGTAACTCTTAAGTGTGCCACCCTACGGTTCGCGAATAATGCAGACATGATCGAGACCCTTCTCCGATCAATAATCAGCAGCGAGACCTGGAGATCCGTACTGACTCCTACATATTCAACAATGACTCATGTGATCGTGAGAACCTTTAACGCTTGTAACTAAATCCCTTTGTCTCTCGATATATTACATGTCCGAGATTCGATCATCGGTATCTCCATACCTAGTTTGGTCTCTTTACCGACATGCACTCTTTTCTCGTTCCCGTGATATAACATTCTAGTGATCACATCACTTGCTTGCAAGCTATCCTAATGTGATATCACCGAGAGGTCCCAGAGTATATCTATCCGTCGTCTGGATTGAAAAATTCCACTCTTGACCCATGAGCCTCAACATAACACCTTCGTAGCACTGAACCCATCTTTATAGTCACCCTGTTACGGTGTGACGTTTGATGTTATCAAGATACTCTTCCGGTGTTAGCAATTAACATGATCTCATGGTCTAAGGATAAAGATTACTTCGTATGATGTTATAGCAATATAAACACAACGACTTGATCGTAATGCTATACTTCGGATGAATGTTCATCACATCATTCCACCAATGGTGTGACCTTGTTATTAACAACATCCAATGTCCATGATCAGGAAACCTTGATCATCTTGTTAATCAACAAGCTAGTCTATAAGAGAGGCATGACTAGGAACCCTTTTTGTTTATTAAACACACATGTATTGATGTTTCCTATCAATACAATTATAGCATGTAAAATAAACATCTATCATATATAAGGAATACATAATAACAACTTTATTATTGCCTCTCAGGGCATATTTCCTTTAGTCTCCCACTTGCACTAGAGACAATAATCTAGTTCACATAGTGATAAATCTAACACCCATGGAATTCTGGTGTTGATCATGTTTTTCCCTAGGGAGTACTGTAGTCAACGGATCTGCTACATTCAGGTCCGTGTGCACTTTACAAATCTTTATATCTCCATCCTTGACATGTTCGCGGATGGAGCGAAACCGGCGCTTAATATGCTTGGAATTCTTGTGAGACCTTGGTTCCTTGGAGTTGGCTATGGCTCCATTGTTGTCACAATAGATCACCATCGGGTCCGACGCACTGGGAACCACACCCAGTTCTGTTATGAACTCTTTCATCCAAACTGCTTCCTGCGCCGCTTCTGAAGCAGCAACATATTCCGCCTCCGTTGTTGATCCAGCTACCACAGGTTGTTTGGAGCTCCTCCAACTAACTACTGCTCCGTTCAAGAGAAATACGTATCTGGATTGAGACTTAGAGTCATCCGGATCAGTGTCAAAGCTAGCATCAACATAACACTTAGCGACTAGCTCTTCTTCACCTCCGTATACAAGAAACATATCCTTAGTTCTTCTCAAGTACTTAAGGATATTCTTGACCGCTATCCAGTGTTCCGAACCTGGATCAGATTGGTACCTACTAGTCAAACTAATAGCATGTGCCACATCCGGTCTTGTACATATCATGGCATACATTATAGAGCCTATGGCTGAGGCATAGGGGATCCTATCCATTATCTCTCTTTCTTCCGCCATAGCCGGACTTTGAGTCTTACTCAATGTCTTGCCTTGCAACATAGGTAAGAACCCCTTCTTACTTCCGTCCATATTAAACTTCTTTAATATCTTATCAAGGTATGTACTCTGCGATAGCCCAATTAGGCGTCTTGATCTATCTCTATAGATTTTAATGCCTAATATATATGAAGCTTCACCAAGGTCCTTCATCGAAAATTTGCTGTTTAGATAACTTTTAACACTGTTTAAAAGATCTAAATCATTTCCAATCAATAATATGTCATCCACATATAATATTAGAAATGCCACATTGCTCCCACTCACTTTCTTGTAAATACAAGCCTCTCCATAAGTTTGGACAAATCCAAACTCTTTGATCACCTCATTAAAGCGGAGATTCCAACTCCGTGATGCTTGCTTCAGTCCATAGATGGATCGTTGAAGTTTGCACACCTTATTAGCATCCTTAGGATCGACAAAACCCTTAGGTTGTATCATATACAACTCTTCTTCAAATTACCATCGAGGAACGCAGTTTTGACATCCATCTGCCATATTTCATAATCGAAATATGCAGCAATTGCTAACATAATCCTAACCGACTTAAGCATCGCTACGGGAGAGAATGTCTCATCGTAGTCAACTCCTTAAATTTGTCGAAACCCCTTTGTGACAAGTCGAGCCTTATAGATGGTCACATTACCATCAGCATCAGTTTTTCTTTTGAAAATCCATTTATTCTCAACGGCCTTTCGGTCGTGAGGTAAGTCCACAAAGTTCCAAACTTGGTTCTCGTACATGGATTCCATCTCGGATTTCGTGGCTTCTAGCCATTTGTTGGAATCCAGGCTCATCATCGCTTCTTCATATGTCGCAGGGTCATCCATTTCATCAATCATGAAATTCATAACAGGATTGCCGTACAGTTCAAGAGCTGCACGTGTCCTGCTTGACCTGCGAGGTTCGGTAGTGTCCTCTTTTGGAGTTTCATGATCAATATCACTAGCTATCTCTTCATTAGGTGAAGTCAACTCCGAAACAACTTCTGGTGCTGCGCTACTCGCCATTTCATGAAGAGAAGGTTCAATAACCTCTTCGAGTTCTACCTTCCGACTACTCACACCTTTCGCGAGAAACTCCTTCTCAAGAAAGGATCCATTCTTGACAACAAAAACCTTGCCCTCGGATCTGTGATAGAAGGTATACCCAATCGTTTCCTTGGGGTATCCTATGAAGATGCATTTTTCTGCTTTGGGTTCGAGTTTATCCAGTTGAAGTTTCTTCACATAAACATCGCATCCCCAAACTTTAAGAAATGACAGCTTAGGTTTGTTTCCAAACCATAATTCATACGGTGTCTTTTAACGGATTTAGATGGTGCCCTATTTAAAGTGAATGTAGCGGTTTCCAGTGCATAACCCCAAAATGACAGTGGCAAGTCAGTCAGAGACATCATAGATCGAACCATATCCAATAAAGTACGATTACGACGTTCTGACACACTATTACGTTGTGGTGTTCCGGCAGGCGTGAGTTGTGAAACTATTCCACAGTCTTTCATATGTGTGCTAAACTCGTAACTAAGATACTCTCCTCCACGGTCGGACCGCAGAAATTTGATCTTTCTGTTACGATGATTTTCCACTTCATTCTGAAATTCTTTGAACTTTTCAAAAGTTTCAGACTTGTGTTTCATCAAATAGATATACCCGTATCTACTCAAATCATCCGTGAAAGTAACAAAATAACGATATCCACCTCGCGCTGACACACTCATTGGTCCACACACATCAGTATGTATGATTTCCAATAAATCTGTCGCCCGTTCCATTGAACCGGAAAACGGCGTTCTGGTCATCTTGCCCATAAGGCATGGCTCACATGTATCAAATGATTCAAAATCAAGTGATTCCAAAAGTCCATCAGAATGGAGTTTCTTCATGCGTTTAACGCCAATATGACCTAGACGGCAGTGCCACATATATGCAGATATATCATTATCAAGTTTAATCCTTTTAGCATCAACATTATGAATATGCGTAATACTACTATCGAGATCCAACAGAAATAAACCATTCAACATAGGTGCATGACCATAAAAGATATTATTCATATAAATCGAACAACCATTGTTTTCAGACTTAAATGAATAACCACTTTGCATCAAACACGATCCGGATACAATGTTCATGCTTAGTGCAGGCACCAAATAAAAATTATTTAGGTTTATAACTAATCCCGATGGCATATGGAGAGGCAGCGTTCCGACGGCGATCACATCAACTCTTGATCCATTGCCGACCCGCATCGAAACCTCATCTCTTGCTAGTTGTCGCTTGTTCCATAGCCCCTGAACCGAGTTACATATATTAGCAACCGATCCCGTATCAAATACCCAGGTGCTACTGCGAGTAATAGTCAAGTACACATCAATAACATGTATATCACATATACCTTTGTTTGCCTTGCCGGACTTCTTGTCCGCCAAATACTTGGGGCAGTTGCGCTTCCAATGCCTAGTCCCCTTGCAATAGTAGCACTCGGCGTCAGACTTAGGGCCAGCTCGGGGTTTCTTTTCAGGCGTGGCAACAGACATGCCACCCTTCTTTCCCTTGTGCTTGCCTTTCTTGTCCTTCTTGAAACCGGTGGTCCTATTCATCATCAACACTTGATGTTCTTTCCTAATCTCCACTTCTGCAGTCTTAAGCATTGACAGAAGCTCGGGAAGAGACTTCTTCATGCCCTGCATATTATAGTTCATCACGAAGCTCTTGTAGCTAGGTGGCAGAGATTGGAGAACACGATGTATGCCTAAGTCAATGGGAATCGTTATTCCCAAGGACACAAGCTTATCGGCATACCCAGACATTTTGAGTACGTGCTCACTAACGGAGATGTTTTCCTCCATCATGCAGCTAAAGAACTTTTCTGTAGCATTATAACTCTCTACGGCAGCATGGGTATCGAAAATCATTTTCAATTCTCCCATGGTATCAAAGGCATTGCCATTTTCGAAACGCTTTCCAAGTTCTGGCTCTAGCCCATACAGTATGCCGCAATGAACTAAGTTGTGGTCCTCCTGACGAGTTATATAGACGTTCTTTTCCTCGTCAGGGGCATCAGGAGCTGGTGGGGGGCCTAGCAGCGCATCTAGCCCATATTGGTTTTGTGCAGCAGTGAGGAGAATCCTCAAATTCATAGCCCAGTTGGTGAAGTTGCTACCATTCGCAGCAAGTTTCTCTTTCTCCATGAACACATTGAAATTAAAAGCAGGTGGTGCCATCTACAACATAATTTGTAAAGTATATTTAGACTAAGTTTATGATAGATTGAGTTCAACTAATCCAAATTACTAATGAACTCCCACTCAAAAACGACATCCCTCGTGTCCTTTTGGTGATTACATGAACCAAATCCACTACACCAAGTCCGATCATCACGTGAGTCGGTGTAGCTTCAAAGGAGAGCATCTATATGGGCATCATACCAACTATATGACTCATGCTTAACCTTTCGGTCCGTGTTCCGAGGCCATGTCTGTACATGCTAGGCTCGTCAAGTAAGAACCTTAGTATTTGCGTGTGTAAAACTGTCTTACGCCCGTTGTATGAAAGTGTAGAGTTGAAAACACCCGATCATCACGTGATGCCTCAAAACACGATCCACAAAATGGTGCATACTTAAGGAAGAACACATTTTATCTTGATATATAAATGAGGGATCATCTTATAATGCTACCAAATGCGCCAAACTAGCAATATAAGATGCTAACATCTAATGTGTGAAGTGAGGTGATATGGTCCATGCATTCGATCTCTATCATTTGCATCGTGGTATGATCTCTATCATTCCTTTGTGTGTAAGGCCAAGGTCTATCGAACTTACACGTTAAGTGAGTTGTAAGAGTATCTATTATACATCTACTTACAACAATACCATATCAAAACACTAGCCCAGCAACGATCTAAACTAGACGCCTCTAATTTATCAATTGCAAGTTTTACATGGCTTAGGGCTTTCGGAGATAGAACCTGTCTAACCTACGAACATGAACCACAACGAGGATAACCAAGTTATTAGCAACTCGTTGTAAATCAGATATTGACTATAGTAGGAGAGACAGACACCCGCCAGCCACTTATGCAAAACAAGTTGCATGTCAGTCGTGGAACAGGTCTCATGTACGATGACATGTAAGGTTGGTCCGGGCCGCTTCATCCCACTATGCCACCAATATCCAAAGTACATAGAAGATGCAATAACATGATCATCATCGCCCACATATAAATATATGTGTACTACCAGTGCAAAGCACCTACGCATAGATCAGGCTCTGATACCACTGTTGGGTCCGCAGCATAGAAAACAAAAAAATTCCTACGGTGTGAACTACACGCCAAGATCTATCTACGAGGTACAAAGCAAACGGGTGGACATACATCCATAGAGAACTTACCCTCGAAGACAACGAGCTTTGTTAACAAGTAGGAACTCGTGGTTGATGTAGTCGTACACTTGTCGATCTCAAGATCGTGAGGAAGTCCGAGCACCGCAACTCAGCAGCGCATCCGCACTCGCACACACGTTCAAGCCACAGGACAACCTCCACCTCCTCGCTCCAGCGATCCAGCGGAAGCAGCAACTCCTTCCAGACGAAATGCCACCGGGAACATGTATCTCGCTAATCCGAGACCATGGGGGAATAATTCTAGAGGGGGAGAGAGATCCTTCACAAGGAGGTGTGAGGATGGAGGGAATGGGTGGCCTTTATAGGAGGAGGGGGGTGACCCCTCTCTCGATGGCCGGCGCATGGGGGGGTGACCCCTCACCTCCCCCTTTCATGTGGTGGCAACTCCTCCACATTAAAATGCCTCTTCACATTCCCTTTTAAAATCTCCACTTTAAATGCATTAAGTTTCTCCAAATTTAATGCTCTCTCATTTAATAAAAACTCTTTTATTAAATTTATTCAGAATTTTGTTAATTACTTTAATTAACAAATATTCACATATAGCCCCTTGCAATATTTCAATATCACATGCAGAACCACCTTCTGCAATTTCACCTGAAACAATTTCCGGTTTCTATTGAAACAATTCCTGCGCTTTGCAATTCTTTCGTCTGAAACATATGTGCTCCAAAATGGTGTCCGGTAACTCTTAAGTGTGCCACCCTACGGTTCGCGAATAATGCAGACATGATCGAGACCCTTCTCCGATCAATAATCAGCAGCGGGACCTGGAGATCCGTACTGACTCCTACACATTCAACGATGAGTCCTGTGACCGTGAGAACCTTTAACGCTTGTAACTAAATCCCTTTGTCTCTCGATATATTACATGTCCGAGATTCGATCATTGGTATCTCCATACCTAGTTTGATCTCGTTACCTACATGCACTCTTTTCTCGTTCCCGTGATATAACATTCTAGTGATCACATCACTTGCTTGCAAGCTATCCTAATGTGATATCACCGAGAGGGCCCAGAGTATATCTATCCGTCATCTGGATTGACAAATTCCACTCTTGACCCATGAGCCTCAACATAACACCTTCGTAGCACTGAACCCATCTTTATAGTCACCCTGTTACGGTGTGACGTTTGATGTTATCAAGATACTCTTCCGAAGTTAGCAATTAACATTATCTCATGGTCTAAGGATAAAGATTACTTTGTATGATGTTATAGCAATATAAACACAAGGACTTGAACGTAATGCTATACTTCGGATGAATGTTCATCACATCATTCCACCAATGGTGTGACCTTGTTATTAACAACATCCAATGTCCATGATCAGGAAACCTTGATCATCTTGTTAATCAACAAGCTAGTCTATAAGAGAGGCATGACTAAGAACCCTTTTTGTTTATTAAACACACATGTATTGATGTTTCCTATCAATACAATTATAGCATGTAAAATAAACATCTATCATATATAAGGAATACATAATAACAACTTTATGATGGCCTCTTAGGGCATATTTGCTTCATATGGGTCACCTGACAATAGATTGTGTCAATAATATTAGGTGTCGAGGTTGTTTTTGTTACAGACACATTAAAATGAACTGCTTTAACTCGAAGTAAAATTAGAATTTGAGATGGGTTCTAGCATAGGTACGATTACTCGGGTGCCTATAATTCACTACCCTGGCTATATAACAGGCTTACAGCCCATGAAGAGTCAAGATGATGGCCTAAGGGAGCAACCGACAAAGGCTGTAGTTGTATTAGGAAAGAGGACAAAGGACATACATCGTGTTGGTATTGTAATTACACACATGTAACTTATCCGCATACAGCTTTGAGACCCGACCTTTTATATATAGGACGGGAGAAGCCTAGGCAAGGACATCGAACAATCCCCAAGAGATTTGTAATGGTGTGATTCACCAAATATTCAGGCGACTTTGACTCCATTGTTCTCCTGACATCCATCGAAATCCCAAGCATTCTCTTTTCCGCAAAACCCTAAGTCCTTCTCCATGGACATTGCCGAGATCACCTCTCGTCAATTAGCACCATCTGTGGTAAACTTGAACGCTGGAACCATGGATTCGTCAGAACTCTCCTTTCCAAGCAGCAACCCAACAAAAGCAGTTCCACACCTGCCCACCCCTGTGATAAAACCCGCTGAATTCAACGGCGGATCCAATCTAATCATCGGAAGATTCCACTTCCAAGTAGAAGACCTCCAAGAATCACACCCTTTGGCCCTGATTACATCAGAATCGTCGGTGGAAAAGACCGCGCTTACGGCAATATCATCATCATCATCATCTTTCGGATCCTCTGTGGAGGTCACGATGGGAATCGAAGTAGCCGAAGAAAACAAGTAAGACAAGACGGATCTGGGGACCGTGATGGTCTTTGCGACAATCTCTCCTTCGGATCATATTCTCCACTAACTCCACCACGTGGAACAAGCCCAGTCAACTCTGAACCCGAGGAAAGCAGTGAAAGCATCTACTTTGGGATAAGGATGGCAAAAATCTACCCAGAACAGAAACTAACAGGCTTCACTGATCCACCCGATAGTGTCTCCCTCAGTTCAGACGACGACTCTAGCCCATGCATGACACACCACCAAGTGTGCATGGTCAATGGGAATACCTCGATACCGTGCGATTCTAACGATAACCCTATCCTAGACCCCAATTGTATTTTATCAGAGGACAATGCAGGAAAGCATAGCAGCAAAGAGAACCACGTAAATGGAGGAGAAACAACAGACAACTGCATAGTCCCAGGAGGACGAGCAGAACCGAACGAAGATGAGAGGCAAACTCTTCGGCTATCAGCGACAACATGGCAAAAGGCCAGGGAAGCAATTTCAGGTGCAGTTCTGATGACAGCCGATGCCTCACAAGAAGATTTATTAGCATATCGATATTTGCTTCACCACAAGAAGAGAGACCTACTAAGGATGCAAAGGCAACTCGACGAAATAAAGAGGTTAGCCAACGAGTCCAGCTTACGACGGGCACAACTAAGCTCTACCCGAAGGTCTGGGAGCGTAACAGGAGGAGCACCGCCAAGAAGGGGAACATCTCGATTACAGAACATCCCCGAAACAGAAAGGAACAAACTGATCCGAGACCTTGATCTATCGTTTATGTCAGTAGATCAAGAAGGAAACATCAAAGCAAAAACAACTCAAGCACCTACTGTGGCCACACAAACATATCTGATCATAACTCAACCTGCACCCGATGATCCTCGTGCAGCTCTCTACCGATCCGTCCTGATGAACCCTGGCATGGTAGGAGCAATTCTTGCACAAGCAAAACAAGGAATTACGCATCAACCTGACAGATCCCCACGCCACAGCCCTCGGCAAGCGGGGCACACCCAGCGATCGCAGTCGCCACATCGGGAACATCTTTCAGGACTAGAGCTGCGAAGTAACACAAGAGACGGAAACTGTAACCGAAGATACCATGACGATGACAATGAAGACGACTATGAACAATGCGGAGCCAGCTGCTTCACTCAGCGGATTCCCAAACCTCTGTACCCAAGGACTTTAAACTTCCACATGACCGCCAAAAATACGATGGACTTCAGGAGCCTGAACCTTGGTTAGCAGATTATTTGGCTACTGTCAAGTTACAGTGTGGCTCCACAACTACCGCAATGCAAAGTTTACAATTACACCTTACCGGCGCTGCAACGTTGTGGCTCAGACAACTACCCGAAGATTCTATTGGTAGCTGGAAAGATCTCGAAGATAAGTTCATCTGACACTTTCAGTCCACATTCAAATGACCCATGTCTTTAGACTAATTGCGGGCATGCAAATAGAAGCCCAGAGAGTCAATAAGAGCATTCATCAAACGATGGAACATCATCAAAAATATAGTCGAATCCATATCTGATGAAAGAGATATTGATGCCTTCAATGATGGACTTCGTCGCCGAGAATTCATAGAAGAACTAGGGCGAGTCAAACCCAAGACAATTTCACAGTTAATGGACATAGCAAATCGCTGCGCTGATGGAGAAGACGCGCTACACAAGAAACGAACACATTCACCCGAAGAAGACAGGGATAAATGCGGTAATGATAGGAGCCAACAAAACAATGACGGAAACACATGACCAAGTTACGTCGCAGCCAGTTGTTGGGTGAAGGAAACAACAGGAATAACGACTACAACAATGGTTACCGCCACAACAGGGATGAAGGCGAGGGAATCCAATCAACGCAGGATATTAGCCAAGAGCTCGGGACCCACCCATGTCCGCAATGCAAATACCGGAAGGGCCCTGTAACATGCACTTTTACGTCGACTGAACAGGAAAAAGACAATCCAACCACCTCATGAAAGACTGCCAACCGTTCTTAAAAATGCAAGAGCTATGCAATGCAAAAGCGACCGAAGTAGCAAGATGAGGATACGCATTCACGTCTAGCATGTTAACCATCAGTCCGCCACCTCCGCCAGCAGGGCAACCACAAAACACAACTGATCAAAACAACAAATACCCTAGGTCAAAGGGGGTAATGGCAATGATTCAAAAAGGACGTCCATCCAACAGAATTCAGAAGATAATCACAAGACAAGTTAACATGGTAGAGGTGGCTCCACCAGCCACACCCGAGTATCTCCATTAGTCAGAGTAGGAAATCACATTCAGTAGAGTTGATCGCTCACATTAAGTACCAAGACCGGGTCATTCGACCTTGATAGTTGAAGCACAAATTGGCGGGTTTGACATGATCAAGGTCTTCATGGACGCATGAAGCAGTATAAACTTGATCTATGCCAAAACACTAAGGACAATGAACTACCCCATGGAAAATCTAGCACCAACAGAAACGTCCTTCCACGACATAGTACCAGGTAAAGTGATGTCTACAATTGCAGAGATCGTTTATAGCTAGTTTCGAAGTTCAAATATAGATCCCACATGGAGCCCAAAGGTAAGTGTTTATGGGTGAAGTCTCTGTCACACCCAAAGTTGTCACAGTTCTTCGAGTGAATTGACTGCAAGTGTTGAAATAAGAATGGGATTTTGATTAAATGCAATAGATTTAAATATAACTAAAATGTAAACTTCAGAAATAAAATGCATAAAAGTAAAGAACGACTTTGTTTGTTTGTTGTTTTCTACAGATGGCGAAAGAAGGCGCGGGGAGATTCAGTTCATGGTGATAGTGAATGTGCCAGGTGGACGAGTGTGAATGTAACAATTATAATCTTATAGATATATGTGTAGGCGAGCAACCCATAATTAGCCGGAACTCCTCTTGGTAGATTTCATCCCAACTTCAATAATCCTACTAGCCTACTACAAAAACCATGGTCATACACTAGACGATTAAGGCCCTTCAGGTCGCTTAGCGATTAAGCTCCTTGGATCGGACTAATGCAATAAGCACAATGGTTACTCGTTATCATCGAGTCAACTAGCTTTCCATTGATATCCCTGTGTCACCTAGGGGTCACCAGTTCACTAGCGAGCAAGATCTTATCTATGTAGAACAAGGTATCATGTTGTTTGGGCCCTTAATTGGACAACAAGCATTAAGCATCTCATAGATAGTCAAGCACACATAATATACTAATTAGAATCAATCACAATACTAATGGATAATATATGAAGGCACATCACATCTCACCAATCCCTACATCCCCCACGCCGAAGGGAATTACTCACACATGAGAGAAGAACAGATCATCAATATAATCAAATAAAGGGAATTCATCTTGGTATTACCATGGAGATCCACAATAAGAATAGAAAAATATCCAACACAATTCAAGATGGGAAGAAACAATCTCAAACCCTAGTCTTGCAAGGTGGAGATCCCTCTCTCAAGTACAAGTAGTGGCTATGGAGGTGTATTGGCTAGGAGATCGAAGATCGTGAAGAGAGATGAAGAACGTCTTCTCCTTCTTCTCCAGATCCCTTGTTTCTCCCTTTTGGATGGTGTGGCGGCTACTGCGTTGTGTTTTCGTCCCCCATCCCTTCATGGAAGTTGTCCCTTTTGACAAGACAGAGGCGGCGGCAGCTATACGGCGGGAACTATATGGCCATTCTCGTTGTATAGTTGGTCGTTCAACCTTCTGTGAGCTCCCCTCGTGTGATTCCAAAGTGGTATTTGCTTGTTTTCTCCAGAATATTATATTTCTCTAGTTAAATCCTTCGGTTGACGTCCAGAACCTGGAACACGTATTAAAATCCAAGTTTTCTTTGCTACCGAAGTATTAGCGTTATGTAAAGCTAGAAAATGATCAAATCTAGGAGAAAACCATCAATAAAAGCCATCAAAAATGTGTCAAATCTCACAGTTATCATAAAGCCAAAATTCCTTTAGGTAAAATTTTCCTTGACGTTGTTTTTGGATCCAAAGAAAATTTCAGGCGGGAAAATCTCGAGTTCGAAGTCATGGACTGGCCATCACAATATCACGCGATCCTGGGACGCTCAGCTATCGCACGATTCATTGCAGTCCCGCACTATGCCTACTTAGTCATGAAGATACCAGCACCAAATGGAATCATAATAGTAAAAGGAAGTTTCACACGTTCTGACAATTACGATAGGGAGTTCAACAAAATTTCTGAATCATTCGGGATGGCAATAGTGTTTGAGCAGCTCAAAATGACAATAGCCAAAGAACCTCTGGCCGTAGCACGTGTCAATCCCGATCAAGCCTTCGACACTGCGAAAGACCCAAAAGAAGTATAGATCCATCCCACTGACCTGAAGAAGACGACATATGTGGCTTCCAACCTTAGTCTTGCATAGGAAAGTGCGCACATCGAGTTCCTCCATGAGCACTCGGAAATCTTTGCATGGCTACCTTCTGACATGCCAGCAATACCCAGGGAACTCGCTGAGCACGTATTAAATTTATATCCAAAAGCAAAACCGGTAAAGCAATCGCTTCGTTGTTTCGCAGAACCAAAGCGCAAAGCTATCGGGAAAGAGCTACATCGCCTCACTGATGCTAACTTTATAAAGGAACTGAAGAAAGCAGAGTGGGTCGCAAACCCAGTATGCGTCCCAAAGAGAAACACCAAAGAGCTACAGATGTGCATTGACTTCACCACATTAAATAAACATTTTCCAAAGGATCACTTCCCATTGCCGCGAATCGATCAAATAATTGATGCAACTACAGGATGCGAACGTCTTTCCTTTTTGGATGCATATTTAGGATACCACCAGACTCGTATGAAGGAGGAAGATCAGGACAAAATATCATTCATTACACCTTATGGTGTATTCTGTTACACAACAATGCCCTTTGGCCTCAAGAACGCTAGAGCAACATATCAACGGATGATGCAGAATTGCCTGGGAAGCCAAATTTGCATAAACGTACAAGTATATATTGATGATGTTATAGTTACAACAAATTAAGGATCATCACTTATCAAGCATCTCGAAGAAACATTAAAAAATCTCGACAAGTTTTGCATCAAATTAAACCCGGCAAAGTGTTCCTTTGGAGTCCTAGCAGGGCAACTCCTTGGATATCTAGTATCAGCAAGAGGAATCGAAGCCAATCCCGAGAAAATATAGGAAATTTTGACAATGAAAAAACCAACAAATCTACAAGGTGTACATCACTTGGCTAGGAGAGTGGCAGCACTCAACCGCTTTATTGCTCGACTAGGAGAAAAAGCACTACCATTCTACGCTCTAATGAGGAAGTCAGATAAGTTCAAATGGACCGAAGAATCTCAACGCACTTTTGAAGACCTCAAAAAGACGTTTTTGATGCCTCCTGTTATTGTGTCTCCACGAGAGAAAGAGCCACTACTTCTTTACATTGCTGCCACAAATCAGGTGGTTAGCACGGTTGTGGTCATGGAGCGACCCAAAGAAGGAAAAACCCATGGTGTTCAGAGGCTAGTTTATTTTTTGAGCGAGGTCCTCTCGCCATCCAAACAAAGGTACCCACATTATCAAAAATTGGTATATGGAGTATTTATGACAACACGAAAGCTACGCCATTATTTTTTCGAATATCCGATCATAGTGGTCAATGAAGCACCTTTGTTAAACATCCTCAGTAATCCATAAGAAACTAGTTGTCTCTCTATGGGGCATCAAATTATCCCCTTGGGACATCACATATGAGAAGTGTATAGCAATTAATTCACAAGTTCTGTCTGATTTCATCACGGAATGGACCGAGTTACAATGTGCGGGTCCACCTGATCTTTCTAGCACCTAGACAATGTACTTCGATGGATCAAAAAGAACTAAAGGATTAGGAGCAGGAGTCATATTAATATCATAGCAAGGCGACAAGATGTGATATATACTTCGGATGAGCTTTGCGAACACATCCAATGAAGCTCAGTACGAGGCCTTGTTGCATGGCATGCGGATGGCTAAAATCCTGCGGTGCAACTCGTCTAAATTGTTTTGGTGATTCTAATATTGTAGCACAACAAGCAATGAACAAGTGTGATGCTATCAGCGACAACATGATTACTTACCATGATCTATACAGCATCATGGAATCTCAATTCGATGTATGCGAAGTATCGCACATTGGAAGAGCAACTAATGAAGAAGCCAGCAATTTGGCAAACATCGGGTCCCTATGCTTACCAATGCCACCCGGGTTTTTTGGGAAGAAATATCTGAGCGTTCTATCAAAGCAAAAAGAGTTTCTAAGGTCATAGCACCCAAAACAGGGAAAAAGAGTAAGCCGCGAAAAGACTCGGGGGCTCCATTAGCCAGTACAAGCACAAAAGAGGCCCTTGAAGAAGAACCAGAAATTGATGAGGTCATGATAATAGAACCTACATGGATGCAGCCATACATAGCCTATATGACTCGGGGAGAACTACCCAAAGATGTGACAGAAGCCCGGCGAATCACTCGGAGATCGAAAGCCTTCAGGATAATTAAGGGAGAGTTATATAAAAGAAGTATTTGGGGTGTGTTGCAGCGATGCGTCACACCCGAAGAAGGGAAATCTATACTCAAATAAATACACGAAGGAATTTGTGGCCATCATGCTAGTAGCCGAGAAATTGCTGCCAAAGCATTCAGGGCAGGATTTTATTGGTTCACAGCAGTTCAAGATGCAAAAGACATAGTTAGAACATGTGAAGCATGTCAACAATTCGCAAGAAAACCTGGAGCACATGCCGCTGAATTAAACCCTATACCTGTAGCTTGGCCCTTTGCTCAATTGCGACTTGATATGGTAGGTAAACTTCACAAGTCATCTCTAGGAGGACACCTCTTTCTGCTAGTAGAATTCGACAAATTTACTAAATGGATAGAAGCAATGCCGGTCACTACTCAATATGGAGCTTCGGCTGTGAATTTTATACAGTCCATAGTATTTTGGTTTGGCGTGCCAAACAACATCATTATAGACAATGGAACTAATTTTACTTCCAATGAGTTGAAGGAATACTGTGAGGAGACAGGAATCAAGGTAAGCTACGTCTCAATAGCTCATCCGCAAACCAATGGACAAGTGGAAAAAGCCAATGGCTTAGTAACTGAAGGCCTCAAGAAAAGGTTGCTCGCACCACTTGATAGAGAGAAAGGAGCATGGGTTGATGAGTTACCATCTGTTTTGTGGAGTTTGCAAACCACCACTAATACTGCAACACAAGAAACACCCTTCTTTCTGGTCCACGGTGTTGAAGCCGTCTTTCCACTCGAAGTTTCACATGAATCTCCTAGAGTAGCTGCATATGATGAAGATGAATCAAGAGAAGTGCTCAAGGATGACGTTGATGCACTCGATGAAGCTCGAGATGAAGCCCTACAAAGAGCTATTATATATCAGCAAAACTTGCGCAACTATCACGGCCGATGATTACGTCCAAGGTCCTTTGCAGTAGGGGACCTAGTTCTTTGGTCAAACAAGACGGCCACCAAAAGATGGAATCACCTTAGGAAGGACCCTACATTGTTACAGAAGTTATTCCTGGAGGAGCATATCGTCTACAAGACGAGAAGACATGAGTCAAATATTCCAATCCATGGAACATCGTACAAATACAAAGTTTTTACGCTTAAGATTTTATGTTTACTTACAATTCAATAAGGCCTATGGCCTGGCTTTTAAGCCATAATATCTAGGCCAACGGCCAGGCGGCAATCCGCCAAAATAATGTATCATCGGTTGCGCCATATATATAATGATAAGTTCTTCGTACCTTTAGTTTTTTCATATCAACTTAGGGGATTTTATATTTCTGATTAAATTAACAGTAATTATGAGCCTATGTCCAGATACAGGCATCCGAACATAGCCTCGGGGCTACTCCTATCGGGAGCGCTAGCGCGCACCCAATAGAAAAATTATGCATATCAAGTAAAGACATTCATCGCCTAAAAACCTATGAGTTTTACATTAATGCATCCTTAGAAGGTTACTCCCATCAGGAGCTCTCATAAAGTATCAAAATACCTGATAAAATTCAGAAATACTGGCAGCCCAGCAGGGCAGCCGACAAAAAAAATCAATATATAAGAAAATCTCAGATCGCACTCAAACGCGACAAAACTCTGAATGCCATGTTCAAAAACATGAAGGTAAGACTCCGGGATTCGTCCTGTGTGGCCTTGTAATCGCACAAGAATGCACTCTGGCAGTAATATATTTGTATCTACGATACAATGAAAAATCCCGACGGACATGTTGGGTACCCGATAAAATAGAACTAGGATTCAGTATTCGATAAGACCTCAGTGGCCTGAACTGAATTACGCTAGTAATAAATTCCGAGTTCGGGCCTGGGGACTTGAACTTGATGTAGGAAAACCTTGCCTTTGCCTATGACCAATTAACTAATTCCTGATCCGTCGAATGCATCAGGCTCATTGTACCAAATCCCTGTAAAGCTAAAAATAGTAAAAACAAAGGAAATAATTGAGCATATCTTTGAGACTCGACCCGAATCTATGGTTCGGGTAGAGTCTCGGGGGCTAATGACATAGGTACGATTACTTGGGTGCCTATAATTCACTATGCTGGCTATATACAAGGCTTATGGCCCATGAAGAGTCAAGATAATGGCCCAAAGGAGCAATCGACAAAGGCTGTAGTTGTATTAGGAAAGAGGACAAAGGACCAACATCGTGTTGGTATTGTAAATACGCATATGTAACCTATCTTCATACAACTTTGAGACCAGGCCTATTATATATAGGACGGGAGAAGCCTAGGCGATGACATCGAACAATCCGCAAGTGATTTGTAATAGTGCAATTCACCAAATATTCAGGCGACTTTGACTCCATTGTTCTCCTGAGATCCGACAAAATCCCTAGCATTATCTTTTCTGCTAAACCCTAAGTCCTTCTCCATGGACATTGCCGAGATCACCCCTTGTCAGGTTCCAAAACGGGCTTGTGTTGGTTAGCCCTTGATGACTATCAGTACAACTCCTAGAGATATAAATAGCACGCAATCCTAGGCCAAACAGCCCAAAAAAACCCTAGTACGCCTACAGGTTTTGACGATCAACCCTCACTACTGCTTGTCGATGACAAGGAACCAACTATGGCCGTGTTCGAGGTTGACTCACCCCATGGCTGCCATGGGGTGATGATGTTATCGATGGTGGGGCTACGAGGTTACCAAAGACCTTCTACTACACAACACAAGATCCCCCGTCACAGCATTTGTCTTTTTGCATTGCAGTGATCGAGTCGTGTCCTCCTCCGCAAGCGATAGGCCTATGGCGAGATCGGGTGCATAACTTTCTTATTGGACCTCTACAACGTAATGTTCTTGACTTGACAACCGAGTTTTTTTGGTGTGGGTATGTTTAGGCTAAGTGGTACGAATTTAGTTAATGCACTAGTTCAGCATGGCCAGTATCAAATTCAAAACAGATTGGTCAGGTTTGTTCATGCTAATGGTGATGATTATAATCATCGTGCCACTTTAGGCTTTTTTCTTCGGGGATGGCTCATGTTCTTGGGTATCCCACCTGACTATAGGAACAATTTTGATATTGCCAATGTAGTTTCATCCTTTGGTCAGTATCACTCTTGGAACAAAAATGATCCGATTATGGAGAGGGCCTTAGTTTATGCCACCTTCCCTTCGCTGCAGCTGGTGCCCAGGGATGTTGTATTTGGTAAATTTCCTACTATTGGTGGTGCCAAGGAGTCTTGGACAACATCGGTTTATATTCTTAGTGCGGATTTTGCGGATGATTTGCCTGCGGATGAAAATCTTATGCCCCCAGATGGTAACCCACATCCTCTACCGGGGTAGCTGCAACGTAACCAAAACAAATTTGTAATGCCTCAGTATCGAGAGATTGGATGGGATGTAGTACCTAATCAGCCGGAGAAAGATCATTAACAGCATGATGGAGGACATAATATAGACATGGCAGAATATGTGCAGGAATTAATTGTGATGAACCCTTCTAAAAAGTTTGCTTCGAATGATAGCTCAGTGGAAGGTGAGGTGCAACAAGAGTTTCACAATGCTCATGTGGCCTTTGATGTCCTTCATGTGGGTCAGGTTACCATAGTCATTGGTCCTGTGCTTCCTCCAAAGATGCTATGGAACAAGTGGTTCAAAAGGATGATGCCAACACTAGTTTTGCAAAACATTCCTATTTCTATGCATTTGCCTTTGTTTTCTCTGGTTAAAAGATTGTGGTCTATGGCATTTGACACTGAAGGTACCTTACACATTTAGACAACCACTGAATCAGATGCTGGGCTGAGACAAAAAGTGGTGATTGCTAAATCTAGGCCGGTAGCACATGCTATTACTTTTGAAGTGAATCACGCTTCTTCTGATCTACCTGTCTTTTCAGTATCCCCGACCACAATACAGAAATGTAAGCCTCGAAGAAGTAAAACACCCTTAGTGTATCTAGAAGGTCGACGCTTCACCAAAAGCTGCATCAAGACTGATGGTCGTAGTTCAACCCCTATCTTGGCAGGAACGAACAGACCAAAAAAGAAGAGTAGGGTTAAGCTATTATTGGTGGAAGAAGATGAAGATAACCAGATATATGACAAGGAGGAGCAGTAGAACAAGGAAGATGAGGACATACAAATACCTATCACTTCTATAGTGGTGATGTAGAGGGTAGGCAGAGAGCTCGGAATTGACCCTGCCAAGATTACCAAAGAGCATTTTGAAGCTGATTCTTCCTCTTCTGATGATACCTCAGGTCACGATGATGTATAGAGCAATGGTTAAAACTATATGGTGTCATGATTTTGTGGTCTGGTTCTTAGACAGATTGGGGCTCACTATCAGTGGTAATGCTTGGTTTGGTTTGTATGTCAGTGTGTGCTCATGAGATGTTTTTTCTGAAGTTTAATGCAACAGTTCGTGTGTCAGTGCTGGTGGTATTATATACATGTCCCCTGCTTGATGCTATGCATTGGGTTATTGGGTCTCTACTCCTTGTTTGTTATAATGTGTCTTGTATCTAAAAGGAGTTGGAGGGTACTTTGTTGGAATGCGAGGGGACTTAACTTTGATGACAGACAAAGGGCGGTTAGATAAAAAATTGATGAAATAGGTTGTGATGTTATTTGCTTACAGGAGACTGAGTGTGAGACCGTGGATTGGAGATTCATTAGGAAATTTTCACCAAAGAGGTTTCACTGCTTTGTATTTTCTCCTTCTAGCGGTGCTTCAGGTGGAATAATCATACTCTAGAACTCCTCGATTTTTGCTGGAACTTTGGTTGAAACTCAACAATTTGGGATTATTGCCAGTTTTACCTCAATGCATAACAGCGCTCATTGGGTCATGGTGTGCGTATACGAGCCAAGTGAGTGGTTGGCAAGAGATCATTTTGTTTCATGGCTTTATACTTTACAAATTCTTACCACTGACAATTGGTTAAATTATTGGCGACTTTAATTTCATATGATCCCAAGTTAACAGACAAACCAGGGGGAGATATATTCTTATTTCATGAAATCATTGGACATCTTGGGTTGTTGGAATTGCCTCTCAAAGGCCCATCATTTACTTGGTCAATATGCAACGTGTTCCTCAGCTTGAGTAGCTAGACTGGTTTTTCACCAGTTCCAATTGGGTTAATGACTATCCCAACTCGATTGTCCTCCCTCGCAAAGATTGACACTGATCATCTCCCATGTGTTGTCACAGTGGACACGAAGATTACTAAATCCAAATTATTTTGTTTTGAGAATTATTGGGTGGACATGGCTGGATTTACTGAATGTGTTGAGAACTTGTGGGAAAAGGGATCCACAAAAGCTACAGTTCTATGGTGGTAGCTCACAAGCTTGATGTTCTGTGATTTGATTTAAAAAAGTGGCAGACTAGTCTGTCTAGACTAGAGATGTTAATTAAAAAGTGCTATGAAGTGATTGTTCTGCTAGATGAATTGGAGGAATTTAGGCCGATTTTTAGAACTGAATTTAACTTTCACAAGATTGTCAAATTTCATCTTAAGGAACTGCTCTGTGCTAAAAGTAAGTACTGGAGGAAGCGTTGTACGATTAGATGGATAAAACAGGGGGAAGATAATATGAAGTTTTTTCATGCAATGGCCTCTGAGAGATATAGAAGGACGAGGATGGTAATGAAGTCACGGATCATTAGGCGATGGCTAGTCAGCTCTGGTTCAGCTACAAAATATAATGGGATAGTCAAAGGGTATCACCATGCAGTTTAACCTCAACAATCTCCTGAACAGGGTTGATGGACTTGATGATTTGACAGTCCCATTTACTAAGAAGGAGATGATGAGGTGGTTAAAGCAATGCCTGTGGATAAAGCCCCTGATTCTGATGGTTCAACGGGTTGTTTTTGAAAAGATGTTGGTCCATCATTAAGAATGACTTCTATCGTCTGGCTGCAAATTTTCACAAGGGTGTTCTAAAGTTGGGAAATATAAATGGTTCATACATAACCTTGGTTCCTAAGAAATCAGTTACTTTGGATGTTAATGACTTTCGACCCATTTCACTAACCAATGTGTGTTTGAAGTTTCTGACCAAGCTTGCAAATAGATTGCAGGGTAAAATTTTACAATGCCTACACAAAAATCAGTATGGGTTTCTGAGAAGTAGATCCATCCAAGATTGCTTAGCTTGGTCATTTTAATATCTATATTTATGCTAGATATCCAAGAGGCCCATTGTTATTATCAAGCTAGATTTTGTTAATGCTTTCGTTAAAATTGATCATGAGGCTATATTGCAAATTATGAAGGCTAAAGGATTTAATGATCTTTGGTTACTTTAGGTCAAGGAAATACTTTCTTATAGGACCTCTACTATACCTCTCAATGGCATCCTAGGAAATAAGTTTGTATGTAAACGCTAGGTTCTTCAAGGTGACCCATTATCACCTCTTCTCTACTCATTTGGATCTAATCTTTTGCAATCAGTCCTAAATGATTTAGTGAGGCAAGGGATTATCTCGAGGCCCATTGAAACTTGTGCTGAGGACAGTCCTATCATACAATATGCATATGACACTCTCTTGATTATGCCAACAGACTTAACCCAATTAAGAGCATCCAAGGAGGTTTTGCATAAATTTTCATTATCCACTGGTCTGAGAATCAACTTTGACAATTCGCATATGGTGCCTATCAATGTTCAAGGGAACCTTATGGAGCATCTGGCCCTTGATTTTGGTTGTCAAATTGACTTGAGAGAAAATTAACGTCCAACTCAAGTTTCCTTTCTTAGGGAGCTAGACTCCAGCTAATTAACTCTACACTCGCCTCTATGCCGCTCCATTTTATTTGCACTCTGAAGTTACCTGTCGGTTTGACCAATCAGTTAGATAGAATATTACGACAATGTTTGTGGATGAAGAAGTTGGATGAACCTAAGCTATCATTGGCTGCATGGGAAATGATATGTAAGCCTATGGTTAGTGGAGGGCTTGGCATTGTTAACTTCTAGAAACAAAATGTAGCACTCGTCATTAAATTCTTGGATAAATTTTATGATCACAAGGATGTTCCTTGGGTGCATCTTGTTTGGCACGCCCATTATCAGGGGAAGGTTCCTCATGCTGAGAACATGTGTGAGCCATTTTGGTGGAGAGATGTTCTAAAACAAGTTTACAACTTTAGAGGGGTGGCTGCAGTCAATATGGGAAGAGGGGACACTTTCCTATTCTGGTCAGATAATTGGATATCGCAGAATTCTATAAGGCCCTTGAAACAGAGATATTTGTAACTGTTCTCCTATGTGCTCAATTACCAACTATCGGTGTGTTCATCTCTGTGTACATATGATTTTATGAGTTTGTTCTCTTTACCGTTGTCTTTTACATCACACCAGGAGCTGCTGGACTTGTAGGGAGTGTTGATATCCCATCCGAGGACAGAGCAAAAGGACGTATGATTTTATCAATGGGGAGAAACTTATACAGCTGCACAATTCTACAAGCTAATTCACTCGCACAATAATGTTCTGGGAACATACAATTGGGTTTGGAAGTCATGTTGTACAATGAACACCAAGGTTTTTGCTTGGCTGCTCTTATTTGACAGACTGAATACTCATGATTTATTGGTGCATAGACAATGGAAGGTAACGAATGATACACACTATGAGTTATACCCCATTAGAGCATATGAAGATAGAGATCATATATTTTTTGAGTATAATTTTAGTATCCGCATAAGGAATTAGCTCCAAATTTCCTGGCAGTCTGGTGACAATATTTCGAGTGTGATGGCTCGTGATAAGAGAATCTTTAATAAGAGTTTTTCATGGAAGTAGTGATCACAACGTGTCACAATATATGTTTGCTCCCTAATGAGAAGATATTCTAGGGGGAGAAGCCATCATTTGCTAGATGGAAATGCAAATTTAGACATGATATCACTCTACTTCAGTACATGATTAAAAAGAAAAACAAGGATCAATTGCTAGCTTGGATTGATGCTCTGCCATGATGGATTTTGGGCTATGCTTGTACATTGGTTAAGTTTGTATTTTTGGCTTGGTAGTTGCCTTTCTTGTAAATACCCTATAATTACTTGTAACTCCTTTTCTATTTAAATAAATTTTACTGTGGGGCTTTTCCTCATAGTCACAGGTCAAAAAAGAGCAAGCTCCCCAAAAACGTCGCGAGGACCAAGTTCCACCACCTCCAAATGCGTATCAACAACCGCAAGAGCAACAACAATATCACCAAGCTCACTACCGTGACCACAATGAGGAAGAAACTTTTGGCAAGCTCAAGTTCACCATGCCCAACTTCACCGGTTCAAATGATCCCGAAGAATACCTCTCATGGGGACTCAAAGTTGACAAAACCTTCCGCATGCACAACTATAGTGAAGAGAAGATGGTAGCCATGGATTCTCTTGATTTTGATGATTGTGTAAACCTTTGGTGGGAACAAGTCCAAGTTGCTCGTGAAGAAAGAAGAGAGCCTCCAATCAACACTTAGCAAGATATGAAGGCGCATATGCACTCCCGTGTTTTTCCTTTGCACTACATGTGCGACCTCTTCAACAAGCTTCAAATGCTCAATCAAGGAACAAAGACCATGGAAGAGTACTTCAAGCAAATGGATCTCAACATGATTCGAGATTCAAGAGCGTGAAGAGCAAACAATGCCACGTTTTCTCATTGGCTTGAACCACCCAATCAAGCGCATCGCTGAGTTCCAAAAGTACAACAACACGGTTGAGCTTGTACATAATGCAACATGGGCTAAGTGTAAAGTGCAAGGGACATCAAATACAACAAGCACAAGACGTACTTCACCTACAAGAAAGCCTCAACTTCTACAACAACAAACTTCAACGGAAGCTCCTCAAGAACCTCCAAGCCTCCTTTCAAGCCCACACTCCCTGATATGTCGTAAACGTATCTATAATTTTTGATGTTCCATGCTTGTTTTATATCAACTATCTTATTTTTTGTCTACATTTTGAGATACTTTTATGCATTTTCTGGAACTAACCTATTAACAAGATGCCGCAGTGCCAGTTGCCTGTTTTCTGCTGTTTTTGGTTCCAGAAAAGCCAGAAAATGAATATTCTCGGAATTGGACGGGACAAAAGCCAAAGTCAATATTTCACCGAGGGGAACACGGAGCCATAAGACGAGACGGAGTAGGGCACCAGGGTAGGCACACCCTATGGTGGCGCGGGCCAGCCCTGGTGGCGCCACCAGGGGGTGTGGGCCCCCTGGTTGCCTCCTCACCTCGCCTCTTTGCCTATAAGAAGCCTCACGATGAGAAAACCCTAAATAATCCAGGAGAAAGCCACGAAAACCTCCACAACGCCACTTCCACCGAAGGGGAGATTTGGGGAAAAAAGTCTCTGTTCCAGCACCCTGCCGCGACGGGGAAATGCCCCCAGAGCCATCTCCATCGACTCCACCACCATCTCCATCGCCATTGCTGACTCCCATGATGATGAGGGAGTAGTTCTTCCTCGAGGCTAAGGGCTCTACCAGTAGCTATGTATTCATGTCTCTCTCTATGCGTGATCTTATGAGATCATGAGCTTTGTAATTAATAGATCTATTCTGCTACTCAAGTGCTTTAATGAATCTCTTCTTATCCCCACGTGTGTGAAGTTGACAGTGTGCACACCGTGTGGCACTTTGGCTAAGATTACATAAATACTTGTCATGAGTATAATTTGAGTTGGATGTCTCTATGAGATTGTGGTGTTTGTTAGAACCATCTAGCGCTCAAAGGTGATAGTGAGGGGTTATCTAGATGGGGAAAGCGAACTTTGAGGTGTGCTGTTATAGCCCTACCGTGGATTAGAGTTATCCAACCGGAGAATAGTTCAGAGTAGTATCATAAAGAGAAGATATTTATATGAGAGTGTTCACTAGTGAAAGTATGATCCCTAGGACTTGTTTCTAAGCATTGAAACACCGTTTGCAACTAGATCTGTTACATGTTTGCTTGCTTCCATCTTTATTTCAGATTGCCTTTAGTCTCTTCCTACCTGTCAAGCTATTTTCTAGCACCGTTACCACTTATAATTATCTATACCACTTGTATTTCACTATCTCTTCACCGAACCAGTGTACCTGTACACCTGACAAGTGTATTGGGTGTGTTGGGGACACAAGAGACTTCTTGTATCTTGATTGCAGGATTGCTTGAGAGGGATACCTTTGATCACATCCTCCCTGAGTTCGATAAACCTTGGGTAATCCACTTAAGGGAAACTTGCTGCTGTTCTACAAACCTCTACACTTGGAGGCCCAACAACTGTCTACAAGAATAGAAGTGCGTTGACATCAAGCAATTTTCTGGCGCCATTGCCGGGGAGGTAAGGTAAAAGGTACTCACATCCTCTGGTTACTAAGCTATCTTCTAGCACTGTTGCTAGTGTGTGAGTTCTCGAAGTTATTTCCTTTAGATTCTGCAATTATATCTTTTTGTTTCTTGTTTTTATTTTGACTAGTTAGGCTTAATGGAAAACAACAACAAAATTAGAGAGCTTTATAGTATTTATCTTGAGTTAGAACATGAAGTGTTTGAAGACAAAATTAAAAAAACCTATGGAACTTTATTTGCATGCTAATAGCAGTGTTATTAGTATGAATTCTTTGAACACCATTATTTCTAATGCTATGGAAAAGTCTAAGCTTGGGGAAGCTGGTTTTGATGAGTATGATATTTTTAGTCCCCCAAGCATGGAGGAGAAAATTTAATTTGATAATAGTATGCCTCCAATATATGATGATTACAATGATGAGTATGATATTTTCAGTCCACCTAATATTGAGGATAAAATTAATTATGATTACAATATGCCTCCTATATTTGATGATTATGGTCATGAGAATAATAATGATAGCTATTTTGTGGAATTTTCTCCCACTACAATTAATAAGAATGACTATGTTTATGTGGGGAGTATTAATTCTTTTATGCATGAGGCTCATGATAAGAATGTTTTATGTGATATTTATATTGTTAATTTTATTCATGATGCTACTAAAAAGTTATTATGAGAGAGGGAAACATGGTTTTATGTATCTCAACAATATTAAGTTTCCCTTCTTTATGTTGAAATTTTTGAAGTTGCACTTGTTTTGCTTTCCTATGCTTGTTGCTTGGTGCTTTCATGACTTGTTTCTTTACAAGATTATTTTTCATAGGAAGTGGGTTAGACTTACATGTGTTTTATATTTGCTTCTTGATGCTCTATTTTACTTTAAATTCATATTTCTTATGAGAGCATCATTGAAGTTATCATGCCTATCTTAATGGCTATAAAGAAAGAGCTTTTTGGGAGACAACCCAATATATTTTTTGCTTTCAGTTTATTTTTGTTTTGTTGAGTCTTGGAAGTTATTTATTCAGTAATAACCTCTCCTTATCCTTTTTGTGTGGTTTTTGTGCTAACCTCTAATGAGATAAAAATAATGTTTGGGAAAGTTGCTGTCCTGAAACAGATTTTTGAGCTTCTATAAACATTCATGAAAAATCTCTGTACGTCGGATTGAGCTGTATTTTTTTGTGCTTATGCCCTAGGTTATTATCTAACTTCCGTTAGTTTATCACTTTTCTATTTGAGAAACAGAAGGTTTTCAAAAAAATCGGTCTTTACCTGGTGGTCTGTTTTGATAGATTTCTGCCATTATTTGCATTTTCCTCTTATCAATTTCTTTTTGGGTTCTTTTTGGTGAATTGAGCTTTTTAAGGTACTACAGTAGGTTGTGTTTTTGATGAAAGTTTTGCTGTTTTAAAACTAAAACCCAAAGGTTTATTATCTTTTGAATGCATTAATGTTGCTATTGAAGATTGTGTGAAGTTTTGTATGAAGGAAATTTTCAGGTGTAGGGAAGGAATGATGTAATGAGATGAAAAATGGACAAAAGCTCAAGCTTGGGGATGCCACCCCATGTCACCCCAAGAAATATTCAAGAGGTACAAGCATCAAATCTTGGGGATGCCCAAGGCATCCCCTTCTTCATCAATAAAAATCTCAGGTCTTTCTAGACACTTCGTTTTTATTGTTTCATGCACTGTTGTGTTGTTCTTGGAGCGTCTTTGTTTTTGTTTTTGTTTTTAGTTTTCTTTTGCTTAGTTTGCTTGAATAAATTGGTTGGACCCCCTCATTCATGCATTAGTTTTCAAATAAAGTTGATTTGGATTGGAAAAGAGTAGGAAAGTTTATGCTTAAGTGGTATAAAAGGAGCTTGTTTTTTGACTGTGACTTAGACTTTATCATGTCATGCTTGATATTGTTTTGGCTTTATGCTTAGTGATTTTTCTGTAGCATGACATGTTATAAACTATTGAGATTGCTTAATGTGCCTTGAAAGAATCATGCGTTGTTTTAGCATATTAAAGCATATTATTGTGGTATTCTCCTTTGATGCTTTATTTGGGTTGACTTGGCGCATGCTCACACCATGTTAAGACTATCCCAGTTCACCATAGCCTCTATGATCCTTTAGTTTTCATCTTGTAATATCACTTTATTCTTTAATTAATGATGTTTTGTCCCTTTGCATCATTATGGCCATTATTGCTCTCTTAGTTGGTCGCTCCCAGTCTTTTGCTAGCCTCCATACCAAGTAAGAGTTCCACTCATGCATCCAACTCCAAACAAAACCAAGTTATTCCAAAGAGTCCACCATACCTACCTATTAGCATTTGCTATTCCAAGTATATTCATGTTTTTATCTACCTTCTGAATTAAACTTGTTATGTGAAAATTAGTGATTAAAGCTCTCACAAACTTGATGGCACACTTTACTTTCTTACACTTAATAATCTTAAACCATTGTGTCCATGTTTGTTGTGTATATGCTTGCGCTTTATAAGTTGAAGTTAGCAGAACCATGTATCATGGGGAACGCTTTCAACATTGCACCTATTATTCCATTGATATCATGATTCTTTTGCTTATGGATCCCGACGGTGTGAAATAAAAGGGGAACTTGTAAGATCATGGATTTTGTATTTGTGTTAGAGAAACGCCTAGGCCGCTAGCCTAAGCCATGCCTAATCATGGTGGAAACTTGCAGCATAACCATAATGAGAATTCTATGAAGTATCCTCAATAGAAACCTATGCAAATAGCAAATAAAAATATCTCTGAGATGCTCATTGTCTGTTGCCTTGTCATTTTGATATGGGATAGCTCCTGTGTCATGGGGCAAGGGGTACCCCGTTGGCGGTTCTCTATGATACAGTGACTAAAGTTATAACTTGTAAGCATGAGGTTCGGTACTCGTAAGCAAGGGGCATGAGATTTCAACTTATAACTTGTCAAGCATATCCTCTTAGTTGTGTCACTTTAACCTTAATCACTTCAAGATGCTTGTGATAGGGGAAATGAGAGCTGAAAGCTAATAAGTACCATAATTTTTGGAATCTCTTTATGAAACTTGAATCCCTGCTTCCTTCTATGAAGGCCTTTCTTTTACTTTTATGTTGAGTCTCCATCTTATATCTTTATGCACCTATTGAGAGAGCATAGTGGCCATTCTTAGTTTAATGTGCATTGTCCCAAAACTTGTTGATTGATTCATAACTTTGATATTGCTTGTTCTTAAACTATTTGTATCTAGTCACCCTTATGAACTTTGAAGGTGTACTATGCATTTATGTTTTGCTACACTATGAGGGACAAGATGAATACCATTCTCATTATGTTTTCTATATGTGAAACAAACAAACGTCCTTCAAAGCATTGTTATTCATGAATCTTTTGTTTGTACCCTTTTCATGTTATAACATAGTTGCTATGTCTTATTGTTAGAACTATATCTTTCATGCTATGTTAAAGTACTATGATCCCATCTATGAATGTTTTACAAATACTTTGATCAAGATTATGATGGTGCATGTCACCTCAAAAATTATTCTTTCTTTTTATCACTTACCTACTCGAGGACGAGCAGGAGTTAAGCTTGGGGATGTTGATACGTCATAAACGTATGTATAAGTTTTGTCTACATTTTGAGATACTTTTATGCATTTTCTAGAACTAACCTATTGACAAGATGCCTCCGTGCCAATTGCCTATTTTCTGTTGTTTTTGGTTCCAGAAAAGCCAGAAAATGAATATTCTCAGAATTGGACGGGACAAAAGCTAAAGTCAATATTTCACCGAGGGGAACACGGAGCCATAAGACGAGACGGAGTAGGGCACCGGGGTGGGCACACCCTATGGTGGCGCGGACCAGCCCTGGTGGCGCCACCAGGGGTGTGGGCCCCCTGGCTGCCTCCTCGCCTCGCCTCTTCGCCTATAAGAAGCCTCCCGATGAGAAAACCCTAAATAATCCAGGAGAAAGCCACGGAAACCTCCACATCACCGCCGCCACCGAAGGGGAGATCCGAGGGACACAAAGTCTCTATTCCGGCAACCTGTCGGGACGAGGAAGTGCCCCCGGAGCCATCTCCATCGACTCCACCACCAGCTCCATCGCCGTTGCTGACTCCCATGATGATGAGGGAGTTGTTCTTCCTCGAGGCTAAGGGCTCTACCGGTAGCTATGTGTTCATCTCTCTCTCTCTATGCGTGATCTTCTGAGATCATGAGCTTTGTAATCTATAGATCTATTCTGCTACTCAAGTGCTTTAATGAATCTCTGCTTATCCCCACGTGTGTGAAGTTGACAGTGTGCACACCATGTGGCACTTTGGCTAAGATTACATAAATACTTATCATGAGTATAATTTGAGTTGGATGTCTCTATGAGATTGTGGTGTTTGTTGGAAGCATATAGCACTCAAGGTGATAGTGAGGGGTTATCTAGATGGGGAAAGCGAACTTTGAGGTGTGCTGTTATAGCCCTACCGTGCATTAGAGTTATCCAACCAGAGAGTAGTTTAGAGTAGTATCGTAAAGAGAAGATATTTCTATGAGAGTGTTCACTAGTGAAAGTATGATCCCTAGGCCTTGTTTATAAGCATTGAAACACCGTTTGCAACTAGATCTGTTACATGTTTGCTTGCTTCCATCTTTATTTAAGATATCCTTTAGTCTCTTCCTACCCACCAAGCTATTTTCTAGCACCGTTACCACTTGTATTTTACTATCTCTTCGCCGAACTAGTGCACCTATACACCTGACAAGTGTATTGGGTGTGTTGGGGACACAAGAGACTTCTTGTATCTTGATTGCAGGATTGCTTGAGAGGGATACCTTTGACCACTTCCTCCCTGAGTTCGATAAACCTTGGGCAATCCACTTAAGGGAAACTTGCTATTGTTCTACGAACCTCTTCACTTGGAGGCCCAACAACTGTCTACAAGAATAGAAGTGCGTAGACATCACTCCCTCACGGAAAACTGCCCCCAAGTGGCAAGCATACCAAGGATGACCTGCCATTCAATGGCGAGTGGTACAAGTGTGGAGTAAAGGGACACACATCGGCAACATGTGGCAACAAAAAAGTCTTGTTCATTCATGATAATGGTGACGATGAATACTTGAGTGAAGATAAATTTGATGCAAGAGTCAAAGAACCAATGGCAAGGCAACATGTGGAAGATGATCGAGAACTACTCATGTGTGAGCATGACACAAGTCCTTCACTTGTCGTCATAAGGATCTTGACTACTCAAGCCCAAGAGTATGAAAATCAAAGATCCAACATCTTCAAAACATGTTCCAACATCAATGGGAAATCTATCAAAGTTATCATCGATGGATGGAGATTCCACGACCTTGCAAGAACCAAGTTATGTGAGAAGCTCAACCTCACCCTCCATCCACACAAGCACCCCTACCATGTCCAATGGCTAAGTGAGCAAGGGTCCGTGAAGATCAAGCACACTGTCTCGGTAACATTCTCTATTGGACCATACAAAGACATGGTAGAGTGTGATGTGGTTCCCATGACGGTTTGCCATATGTTTCTTAGTAGACCATGGCAATATGACAAAGGTGCTCTACATGATGGTCGCACAAATGTGTATACCTTCAAATGGCTTAACAATACATGTGTTTTGCAACCGATGACTCCTAGCCAAATAATTGCGGACAATGCAAAGGCTTTAGCGAGGGCACAAACCACAAAACCAACTTGTGAGAAGAGTGGTGAGCGAGATAACCACCATATAGCGAGTGAGAGCCAAAAGCCAAACTCGAGTGGAAAAACTAAGAGTGTTCTTCATTCCACCAAAAGTGAGATGTGAGAAGTGAGGAATAACCCATCTATCTTGCACTAACCCATCTATCTTGCACTATGTCCTCATTTGCAAGGGCCTAATGCAAGGAACTAATGACTTGAAAAATGTTCATCCCTCTTTGATGGCTATTTTATAGGAATTCAAGGACATGTTTCCCGAAGAGCTCCCACATGGACTACCTCCTCTTTGCAGAATCGAGCACGGCATCAACCTCATACCCGGCACATCATTCCCAAACCACACCGCATACCGAATGAACCCGAAGGAGATAAAGGAGATCGAACGCGAAATCAACCAGCTCATCTCCAAAGGTTTCATCCAAGTAAGCACTAGTCCAAGTGCGGTACCCATGATTCTTGTCCCAAAAATGGATGATACATTGTGGTTATGCATGGATTGTCGTCCAATCAATGCTATTACCGTGCGTTATAGACATTCTATACCACGTCTTGATGAAATGCTTGATGAGTTGTGTGGATCTACTATATTCTTGAAAATCGATCTTCGTAGTGGCTACCATTAAATACGCATGGGGGAAGGTGATGAGTGGAAAACCGTCTTCAAGAACAAACTTGGTCTCTATGAATGGTTGGTCATGCCTTTTGTCCTATCTAATTTCCCATCCACCTTCATGCGCCTTATGAATCATATATTGAGAGTTCTCATTGGAAAAAGTGTTGTTGTCTATTTTGATGATATTCTTGTTTATAGCAAGTCTCTTGAGGAGCATGTTATACATGTTAAGGAGGTTTTGCAAATCCATCGAAATGAAAATCTATATGCTAACCTCCCCAAGTGTACTTTTTCTAAAGACAAGTTGATTTTTCTTGGTTTTGTTGTTTCTTCGAATGAAATTGAATAGGATGTTTTCAAGGTAAAGGACATACGATATTGGCCCATTCCCACAAACATGAGTGAACTTCAAAGTTTTCATGGGTTGGCCGGTTTCTATCGTTGCTTTGTGAATGATTTCTCTACCATTGCTTATCCTCAAAACGAGTTAACCAGAAAGAATGTCACCTTCGTGTGGGGAAGAACACAACAAAAAGCTTTTGATGAGCTTCAAAAGAGGCTCACTGAAGCACCTCTTCTTGCGTTACCGGATTTCACAAATAATTTTTGAGATAGAGTGCGATGCTAGTGGTATTGGCATTGCATGAGTCCTCATGAAAAATGGATATCCTATTGCTTACCATAGCGAGAAACTTTATGGTGCACTCCTTAATTACCCGATTTATGACAAAGAGATTTTTGCCTTAGTTCGTGTTCTTCAAGTTTGGCAACACTACCTTTGGCCTAAGGAATTTATCACACATTCTGACCATGAGTCGATGAAATATCTCAAAGGCCAAGCCAACTTGAGTAAAAGGCAAGCTAAGTAGGTTGAGTTCATGGAGTATTTTCCTTACATCATCAAATATAGGAAAGGCAAAGATAATGTAGTTGCGAACACCTTGTCTCACAAGAACACAAGCCTTCTTACGCGCCTCGAAGTAAACATGTTGGATCTTGATGACATAAAATCGTTGTATGCTTTCGACCCATTCTTTGTACCAATTTTCGCAAAGTGTTAAGTTGACAAAGGAGTGGATGATTTCTATTTGCATAAGGGTTTTCTCTTTAAACAAAACAAGCTTTGCATTCCAAAATCATCTCTCCAAATTTTGCTTCTCCAAGAGTCTCATGGTGGAGGCCTTATGGGTCAGTTTGGCCATGACAAGACGTACGCCATGCTCTCCACACATTACTATTAGCCCAAGATGAAGCGAGACATGGAGCGCCACATCCAACGATGCACTACATGTGTCCAAGCTAAGACTAAGTCTAACCCATTTGGTAGTTATATGCCATTGTTATTCATCATGCACATTGGTCACACATTAGCATGGACTTTGTGTTAGGATTGCCTAGGTCTAAGCATGGTCATGATTCTATATTTATCATAGTGGATCACTTTTCCAAAATGGCACACTTCATTCCATGCCATAAGACCAATTGTGCTTCACATATTGCAAATTTGTTTTCAGGGAAATCGTTCGTCTTCACGGAGTGCCAAGAACCATCATCTCTGACCACTACGTCAAATTTGTGAGCTACTTGTGGAAGATTCTCATGGACAATCTTGGCGTCAAGCTCCTCTTCTTGTATGCATCTCATCCTCAAACATATGGCCAAACCGAGGTCATCAATTGAAGCCTCAGAATACTCCTCCGCGTGTTGATCAAGGAGAACCTGAAGGACTAGGAGCATTCCAGACGTCAAGTTTGCCTACAATCAAGCCAAGCACTCCACAAAAATGATGATCCCATTCATGATCATATATGGATTCGAGCCCCTCATCACGCTCGACATCCTACCACTTCCTCTCCATGAGCACATCAACATGGACATCGACAAGTGTGCCCAAGCCATGAAGAAACTACACGAAGACACAAGAGATACTATCGAGCCACAAGTGCTTCACCAACCTTCAAAGATAAACAAGAGCAAGAAAGAGATGATCTTCGAAGAAGGTGACCTTGTGTGGATACATTTAAGCAAAGATCGCTTCCCCAAGGATCGTGAGTCCAAGATCAAGCCAAGGGGAGATATTCCCTTCAAAGTCCTCAAGAGGACCAACAACAATGCCTATGTCATCGACATACCGACCTCGAAGTATCTCCTAAGCAATACGTTCAATGTCAAGGATCTTTCACCATTTCATGGAGATCATCAATATGATATGGTTGAAGAGTCGAGGGCGACTCTTTCCAAACGAGGGGAGTTGATGTAGCCCGTCCTATGAACGTCCCGACATCCTCAACACCAAGTCCCCAAAGTGGACCGATGACCCTGCTCGAGCCAAGCTAATACAATATAAGGTTAACTCGCTCCTCTTATAATGTGATTTAGACACATCCTTGGATGGCGTGCTACTTCATGCAACTATATTGTGCATCTCAGCTACGAAGCCCTCACGCATCAACAAGCCCCCTCGGAAGAAGGACCCGGAGCTGGACATGAAGATGGTCTGAAGATCTAGAGTCTCTGGCCTCCCTAGAGTCTCCGGCCACTCAACAGCAGAGTCTCCCGCCCTCTGCAATGGAGTCTCTGCCCCAGGATTCCGAACAGAACTCCGTGCAACCACCTAGAAATCTCTGTCTGCCACTCCGGAGACTGGCCCACAGACTGAATACTACCCAAGAGTCTCCGGCCACCCTGGAATCTCCGACCTTCACATCCTGGAGTATCTGGCCTAAGTGACGTCAGGCATGTAAAGGCCTTTTGGGCCTGGCCCATGTAACCCCCAAGTTCATCCCAAACTTCTAGTTTTATTCTGAAATTACCCATGTTTAGTTGTTGGCCTATATATAGACCACCACCTCCATATTGTAACCCTAGACTTGGATAACTGAATTAGAAGAAACCCTTGTGGATCTACCTAATTATAGTCTCATGCTCCTTGATAAGGAGAACCAATTATCCCCCACTTCTTGAGCTTTTCATCATGTGTTCAAGTTGTACAAGGCCTTGGAGTCAGTGTCCCTTCTCCAAGCCTCCCGCTCGCCATGTCGGTTAGAGAGAGCGTGTCCTTGCCCACCAACGATCCTAGGGATTATGTCGGACCGGTTTCCACCGGCATGAGCTGTTGGCTTTCATCATGGTTTCATGTATGTGTGTTCATTGAGTTCTTCGCATGTGTGTTCGTGGATTCCATCCTCCCCCTCTCACCCACTCGCCTTCATCTTGATTTCTGCGGGATTCATGAAAGATTGGTCAACCCTAAGAGGTCACCCCTGAAACATTTTTGTATGAAATGAAAGACACATGATAGGCATCACAGATACCTTCATGTATAAGTTTCATTCACTATTTTTAGAGATACAGAGCTCCTGTTATGATTTTAGTACTAAAACAATCACATTCTATAATATTTAATTCATTAAAATTCATCCATTCCTTATTAACTTATGAAAAACCTATGGTTTGGTAAATCTAGGAGTACATGTTCACTGTGAGTTGGAATCAACTCAATATCTTGAACAATTTGACCTAGTGAAATTTCCAATGCCAGATTTGGTTTCTTTTGTTAATTTTACTATAGTTGATCTACGTATCTTATTTGTGTGAGACCAAGGCCACAAGATAGGAATATTGAATACCTATTAGAAGAAACTTGTTACACCCATTTGGAGGTACAAAGCTCTAGAGAGGGATTTTTGAATGGATAATACAACTTTTTAAGTATATTATTTCTCTAGAAAATACAGAAACTAATTTTGTCAAGGGGCTTGTTCTGCATGATAGAGAAAACATATGTGGACGTACACAAAATTGGGTTGAGGTATTTACATGTAGTTTCTATTTTTGTTTGTATTTAATCCTAGCAATCAAATTCGTAGATCTAGGAAATAAAAACAGAAAAGAGAAATGCTAGGGGCACGAGCCAGATCTACACCGGACTGGGCCGCATAGCAACTAGCCCAGCCCATCCGTCCGCAGACGCATGCCCAGGCGCTGTCAAACACGCGTCGCAGGGCCCTCCAGTCAGTGGAGCGGCGGTACTGAAGCAGTATGGGACACCGGGAGCCATCCTATTAAGCTTGGATCGATGGCTCGTGGACGTCTTCTACCTTTGGCCCGAGACAAAAGAGAGGAAACCCTAGCGGTGATCTCGACGGCCCGGCAGCTCACCTGTGGTACTCCCCGGTGATCATGACTATCCAGGGTGATACGTCGCTTCTAGGTGAGCTGAAAGAGGTGCGACACTAGCGGTTCAGGTCCGATAAATAGGATGTGCGCATCCATGGTATTCGGGCATGACCCGGCGCTCCACGGGGAGGGTGCTAGGTGTGATCTTGGAAGCAAAAGAGCAACGGGGGGGGGGGGGGGGTAGATCGGGATGAGGGCGTCATACTGCAAGGTTAGAGCAGGGGAACATCAGCCTGGCCCTCTTCTTCCTTGCATTCCAAAGGCGGAATTCTCCTCCTCTAAGGCGAGGTAGGGGCATGGGTAGAGTCTAGGTCTCTGGTTGAGGTAGGTGGAGGTGAGAGGAGCGAAATGGTGAGGCAGAGGGGTGTTGTGGAGGCCTCAACTCTTTTTATTGGGATAGAAGGGTTCATGGTGGCTAAGACTACCTTTGGCTATGGTTTGGTCCATGGCCTCCTCATTGGGCACTATGGGCTGTGTAGAGGTCAAGTGTGGGGCTCTGATACGAGCAGAGAGTGGAGGATGGGGTGGGAGCTACTACCATGCACTGATGTGGAGAGATCTTTGGTAGATATGCACTTCTCTCACCTTTCCTCTCTTCCAAGCATAAACGACAAGGGTGAATAGTGTTAGCTATAGTACAAGGCGATCAGGAATGGAGGGGTGAGTGTTGGAGGGGTTAGTGTCCATGATTTGTGATGGAGTGGATTCAGAGTGGTTGGGTTTTTCATATTTCAAATATGACCACAAGATAAGATCATGTACCAAATCCAATTTTTATAACTTGGCAAGGTGGAATGAGGGTACTAGGGAATGGGTATGGTCAAGGCACACCTTGGGAACTTATTTGAGATTTTTCCGAGGTATTTAGCCCCATTTATTATCCAATATTCATAAGGTGTTGTATGGGTTTTTAAGATTGCATTTGATATTTTTAGATTGGACTAGATGAGTTTTTGGTGTGATATGATCATAAATACCATATCACACTTTGGATAATTTTCCCAACATTTATTGGAGAAGAAAAGTATTTATTATTTTTTCATTTCTGCCATTTAAGGAAATAGGCAAAAAGAAATAGTAAAATTCTTCAAAAATATTTATTTTGGAAGTAGGAGTATGGGGAACATAATATAGGCCTCAAATGTTCCTATATTTGAAAGAGTGTTTTGTAGAAAGACAAAATTTATTCAATAAGAGGAGTTTGGAGGCTTTTGTAAAAGAAAAGGAACAAAATGTTTTGTGCCAAAATAATTAGGGAAAAGCCCTTATTAAAATTTTATCTCCAAGGTAGATGATGGCCACAAGGTGTAGCTATCATTTGCACATCTTGAGTTTTGAATATTAATACATTCGATCTGGATTCACAGATGTAGTATAATAGCTTTTTCCCTAGAAGACCTAGGTTGAATTGAACCTCAGAAAGCACTGGTAAAAGGTAATAAAAAACTTGGTTTCTTCCTTTTACCTTAGTTTACCAGACCAATATAGTATACTTTTATAATGGGTCGAATCAATGGATGGAGATAGGCCAGGGTTAAAGATCCACCTGCAACTTGCACATCATATGGGATAAAAGATAATAATAAGCATAGTCATATGTTATGATAATAGGGATAATATCTTATGGGCAACACATCCTAATATACTAGAGCCCTCGTTATGCCGCGGGCATAACAATAGTCTTTTAATCCAACCAAGTGCACCACGAAGCAACAAGCTACAAACGATTATTAAGTGTAAAATATAGATCAAAAGCATTAAGTGGTGATGTTTTTGTGATCCCGAATGGTTCGCTAAACAAAGAATGTACTACCTTTCCTGTCACTAGGGATATTGGGTACCTAAAAGTCCACAGATTGAGACAAGAGACAAAGAAACAAAAGATACAAATCTCTATTTCAAACAAAACACAATAATCCCATGAATTAGATGCACATAATTGCTATGAGGTTTCTCCCTAACCCGCAGCCCATGAGGACTACTCAATCATAACAAATAGATCTAAAATGGAAAACATTGTGCAAAATACTTAGATTTAAATCAAATATTCTTACAATGGTCACCGAATCACAAGGTGATCTAAAGTACAAAGCAATGGCTATGGCTAATGGAGGGAATGGATGATGAAAGTGATGACCAATGGATGAACAATGGCATGGATCTTCTTTGGTGGTGTTGTGGTGTAATCTGAGAATGGCAGATCTCTAGCCAGTGGCTAGAGCCTCGAAATATATAGGCGTCTTCATGAAAGTTGTAGGGTTTGACGAGATGATGCCATCGCCACATGGTACGGGAGGACGGGCCCTGCCCGTACTAGTGGCCATTAAGCTTGCTAACACCAGTGAATGACTCCCCAATTACTTGGTCATGTGGGCTTCCTCAAAAACCTTCATTAAGACTCCCAATTTCGCATTGAAAAGCATAATTTCCTACACAACACAATTCAAATCAAGGTTTTGCATATCTTTGCAATTATTAGTCATTAGTGGCAAGGATTGGGAGTTTCTTGTCAATTGCTTGACCAAAAACAATGTTTAAAAGCGATGTAAGATGGCTATTTTTGGAGCCATCAACCTCCCCAAAGCTCAAACCTTGATCGCACTCGAGCAGTAAGAAACAAAAGAACTATAAGGAATTCAGCGTTTAAACTTGAAACAATGAAAATAAAAATTAACTTACGGTTGGTAGTCATATGCGCTTAGCACTTCATTCATTTGCGAGGCTTATCAAAGTTACAGAGATGGCAAGAGTACTATAGAAGCTTCGGTAAGTCAAGATAATCAAAGTAAAGTTTAATATAAGTATAAATAACTAGAAGTGTAGCAATCAATCCAATTCTTCTAGTTAACTCTTAGCTTGCTAATAAATACTAGGATGTTTAGATAACATAATTGAGTAAGAGAGTTTCATGTCATAAGTAGCATAACAGTGAAGTGTCTTATTTACACCTGATGACCCACAAGTATAGGGGGTGTATCGCAGTATTTTTGAGGGAAGTGAAACCCAATTTATTGATTCGACCAAGGGGAGCCAAAGAATATTTATAAGCCTTAACAACTGAGTTGTCAATTCAGCTGCACCTGGAAACAATCTTGCTCACATCATTTTATCAGTAGCAACAGTTTTGTAGTAGGTATAGCAAAGTAACAACAGTAGTAAAGCAAAGACAATAGTAACAAAAGCAGTAAACAGTGGGATTCGAGTGCGGTAGGCATAGGGATGGATGGACGGGCGTTGCATGGACAAGACAATTCACATAGCAATCAGAACATAGGGCAATTGCAGATAAATAAGATAAAGCATCCAAGTACTAGACAATCCTAGGCATGTGTTCCATATATAGTCATACGTGCTCGCAATGAGAACTTGCACAACATCTTTTGTCTTGCCAGCCCATTTGTAGCGGGGCCTCTAGGGAACTACTGGCAATTAAGGTGCTCCTTTTAATAGAGCACCGGAGCAAAGCATTAACACTCCGTTAACACATGTGATACTCACATCAAAGCCTTTCCCTTCCGGTTATCCCGATTTCTGTCACTTCGGGGCCATAGGTTCCGGACAACGACGTGTGTATACAACTTGTAGATAAGACCAAGAACAATACTATCATAATGAATCAATGACATGTTCAGATCTGAGATCATGGCACTCGGGCCCTAGTGACAAGCATTAAGCACAACAAGTCGCAACAAAGTCATAAAGCACTAATAAAAGATACTAGGCACCATGCCCTAACAATATAATGCCATTACATGAACGATCTCATCCAATCCCTACCATCCCCATAGCCTACAGCGGGGGATTACTCACTCATAGATGGGGGAAACATGGATGGTCGATGGAGAAGCGATGGTGATGATGATGGTGATGATCTCTTCCAATTACCCGTCCCGGCAGGGTGCCAGAACGGAGTTTCTGGTGCTGTTTTGTGGAATCTGGTGGTGGCGGCAGAGCAGAACTCCTTCTGGAAAAACGTCGAACCCCCCGAAGTTTTTAGGTCAGAAGGCTTCTTATAGGCGAAGAGGGAGACCGAGGGGGTGCCTAGGGCCACCACACCATGCCCTGGCGCGGTCAGGCCCAGCCTACGCCTGGGGGGGTGTGGCCAGCCCCTGGCCCTCCTTCGTCTCGTATTCTAGCTCCTGGAGTCTTCTGGAAAAATAGGCACTTTGGCTTTTGTCCCGTCCAATTCCGAGAATATTCATTTTCTGACTTCCCTAGGACCAAAAACAGTAGAAAATAGGCAGCTGGCATTGTGGCTCTTGTTAATAGGTTAGTCCAAGAAATCATATGAAAAGTACTTCAAAGTGTGGACAAAACACAAGAAAGTGGATAAAACCAAGCATGGAGCATCAAAAATTATAGATACATTTGCAATGTATCAACATCCCCAAGCTTAACTCCTGCTCGTCCTCGAGTAGGTAAGTGATAAATTTTTTTTTTGAGGTGATATGCACCATCAAAGGCTTGACCAAAGTATTTGTAAACATTCAAAGCTGGGATCATAGCAGTTCAATCATAACATGAAAGACAAAGTTCTAGCAATAAGACAAAGAAACTGTGATGCAACATGAAAAGGCACAAACAAAAGATTCATGAATAACAATGCTTTGCAAGACGTTTGTTTGTTTCACATAAACAAAACATAGCATAGTGGCATTCAGCTTGTCCCTCAAAGAGTAGCAAACATAAATGCATAGGACACCTTCAAAGTTTACAAGAGTGACTAGATACAAATAGTTTAAGACAAGCAATATCAAGGTATGCATCAATCAACTAGTCTTGGGATAATGCACAGAGAACTAAGAATGGCCACTATGCTCTCAAGAAAGTGCTCAAACAAAGTGTGGAGACTCAACAAGTAAAGTAAAAGGTTTTGAATAATTTGAAAGGCTTCAAAATTCTGAAAGTATGGTACTCGTTAGCTTTGAGCTCTCATTGCCCCTATCATAAGCATCTTTAATAGGGTTAAGGTGAAAGTGAGGTCCAATCTCAGTTATATGCTTGACAGACTATAAACTGAAAATCGCAAGTCCCTTGAGTACGAGGGTCGCTCCTCATGCTACTCAACTTTAGTTACCGGTAAGTTCTTGTCATCGTAAGTATGTGCGTATCACTGAGAACCGCCAACGGGGTACCCCTTGCCCGATGATACGGAAGAATCCCCATATCAAAATGACAAGGCAAGCAGACAATGAGTATCTTAGCAATCTTCTTATTTACCATGGGAAAATGGTGCTTTTTTCTCTCTTTCCTCTTTTCATAAGTCTCTCTTTTTTTCTTTTTCTCAATAGCTATCTCTTTTTTTTATAAGAAGAATGCTTCATAGATATCATTATGGTTACGCTACAGGTTTCCACCATGTCAGCATGGATTAAACCAGCGGCCCAGGCGTTTCTCTAACACACATACATAACTCCATGGACTTACAAGCTCCCCTTTTATTTCACACCGACGACATCCGCAAACAAAAGAGCAAGGTATCAACTGGGTATATATTTACAAGTGTTGAAAGCGTTCCCTGTGACAGCACGGTTCTGCTAATCCCTAGCCTATAATTTGCAAGCATATAACTTTCATGGAGAGTTCACAATGGTTCAGGTTTATTAAGTGTAGGAAATAAAGTGTGCCATCAAGTTCGTGAGAGCTTTACTAACTAACTTTCTTATATCAAGCAAACATTTTATTCGGAAGAAAACAAGGCATATTGAATATGCACGGAAGTGGCAAATGATGCTAATAGGTAGGTATGGTGGAAACTTTGGCAATAATTGGTTTAAGGGAGTTGGAAACTTGAGTAAAACATACTCAGTGTAAGTGAAGGCTAGCAATAGTAAGGGAGCGACAAACGAGAGAGCAGTAATGGCCATAATCATGCAGAGCGACAAAACATCATTGATCAAAGAATAAAGTGATACTACAAGTTGAAAACTAAAGGATCATAAAGGCTTATGGTGACTTGGGATAGTCATAACATGGTGTGAGCATGTGCCAAGTCAACCCAAATAAAGCATCAAAGGAGAATATCACTATACTATGCTTTAATATGCTAAAACAACGCATGATTCATCCAAGGCACATTAAGCAATCTCAATTGTTTATAACAAGTCATGCTACAACAAATAATACTAAGCATAAAGCCAAAACAATATCAAGCATGGCATGGCAAAGCATAGGCCACAGTCAAAAACAAGCTCTCTTTACCACTTAAGCATGAGCTTTCCTACTCTTTTCCAAACCAAACCAGACTATTTGAACACCAATATATGAAAGAGGAGGTCCAACAAATTTATTCAGAAAACTAAGCAAACAAAGCAAACAAAAAACCAAAACTAAAAAGAAGACGCTCCAAGAACAACACAACTGTGCATGAAATAATAAAAATGAAGTGTTTGGAAGAAACCTGGGATTTTTATTGATGAAGAGGGGATGCCTTGGGCATCCCCAATCTTTGACGCTTTTACTTATTGGATATTTCTTGGGGTGACATGCATGGCATCCCCAAGCTTGAGCTTTAGTCCATCCTTCATCTCATTACTCATTCCTTCCATACACCTGAATTTTTTTCCTTCATACAAAACTTCACAGAATCTTTATTAGCAACATTAGTGCACTCAAGATAATAGGTCTTAAGGTTCAGTTATAACACCAAATAAACTTCCATTAGAACACTAGATACTGTAGCACTTCCCTCAAAAAGCTCAATTCCCCAAAAGAACTCAAAAAGGAACCAACAAGAAGCAAATGCAGAAAATAGCAGAAATCTGTCAAAACAGACCAGCAGGTAAAGACGAATTTTTTCGAAGACCTTATGTTGCTCAAATCAAAAAGTGTTGAACTAACGAAAGTTAGATAACAACATGGGGCAGAAGCAAAAAAATTCAAGCCTAAAAAAGACGTTCAGAGATTTTATACGAATTTTTACGGTGAAGCACAGAAATCTGTTTCGGGACAGCAACTTTCCCAATCATCACTTCTCTCTCATTAGAGGTTACTCTTGGCACAAAAAGCAAATAAAAAGGATAAGGAGCGGTTATTACTGAAGTAATAACTTCCAAGACTCATCTAAAACTTTTGGGTTATCTCCCAATAAGTACTTTTCTTTAACGCCTTTAAGTTAGGCATAAGGAAAAACTAAAATGGATAGAATAGAAGTAAGCGGAGATAATCATAGTAAAAACATTGTTTTGTTCAATGAAATCCTTTTGTTAACAAGGTTGATCAGGTCTTGTTACCAAAACAATTTCATATGAGACAAAACTTTGTATTCCACTAATGATTATGTTACCTCAACCTTGATAGCAATGGTCCCAATCATAATAGTTTCAAATTTTTCTCTTGGTATGGGACAATATATTTCTCCAACTAGAATGCCCTCAACATGTTCAATTGAATTAAAAACCATAAGTCCTATCAATCTTCTTGGGGAAATAGATAGTATGTTCCTTGTCATTGACATTGAAGGTCACCTTCCCTTGATTACAATTAATAACAGCTCCTGCAGTATTAAGAAAAGGTCTCCCAAGAATAATAGACATATTATCATCTTCAGGCATAATAGTTTGAGAGGATGCTCTCATAAGAAATAAGAGTTGAAGTAAAAGAGAGCATCAAGAAGCAAATTCAAAACACATTTAAGTCTAACCCACTTCCTATGCATAGGAATCATGTATGCAAATAAATTCGCAAAGAGCAAAGTGACAGGCATAGGAAGATAAAACAAGAGTAACTTCAAAACTTTCAGCACATAGAGAGGTGTTTCAATACCATGAAAACTTCTACAACCGTATTTTCCTCTCTCATAATAATTTTCAGTAACCTCATGAATAAACTCAACAATATAACTATCACAAAAAGCATCCTTTTCATGATCTACAAGCACTAGAGCTTTATCATAAACATCTTCAAAAGAATCCTCAGGAACATAACATTCATCCTCCTTTAGTAAGCATGGAGGACAATCAAATAATGTAAGGGATAAAGAGTTACTCTCATTAGAAGGTAGGCATGGGTAGCTAATCCATTCTTCCTCCTTTTGTTCATCACTCTCCTCCTCTTTTTCATCTAATGAGATTGTAGGTTCATCAATTTCTTCTTCCATAGGATCCTGCAAGGCATTACTCTCTTCCATTTGTGGAAAGCATCTATTAAAATATTCAAGGATATAGCCATTTTCATCCTTGTAATTATCAAAACAGAATTTAAGTATACCATAAACCTCATATTTGTAAGGTGAATCATCAATATTTTCAAGCAAACTAGAAAGCTCAAAAGCACCCTTCCAAGCAATAAATTCTTCAATTTGTTATGCATCATAAAAGTCACAAATTCCTTTAGCATAGAAAGATATGGTATAATTATCACTATACTCACATTGAAAAGGGAGGTGTTTATACCTCTTTCTGCAACAAGACTCATCACATCAATAAGTAACATTATAAGTAGAGCACACGTTTCTAGTAATGGTATACAATCTATCAATTTGTTCCCATAAGTGTTTCCCTTTTTGTGACAAGCGGTGTTCCTTATAATAATATTTTTGATCTTCCGTGAACCCACCTTGCCAATAAGCTTCAGTTTCAAAGAAACCAACCATTGACAACAAGCATGATAAGGCAAGACAATAACAGACCAACGAAAATAATAACTAAAGTAGGAGCCAATTTTTTTGTATTTTTGATAAAGAAACAAGCAAACAAGGAAGAAATAAACTTAGCTTGAACAATAGTGATTCCAAGTGAACTTGATAAATAAAGCTATGCTCCCCGGCAACGGTGCCAGAAAATAGTCTTGATGACCCACAAGTATAGGGGGTGTATCGCAGTATTTTCAAGGGAAGTGAAACCCAATTTATTGATTCGACACAAGGGGATCCAAAGAATATTTATAAGCCTTAACAACTGAGTTGTCAATTCAGCTGCACCTGGAAACAATCTTGCTCACAGCAGTTTATCAGTAGCAACAGTTTTGTAGTAGGTATAGCAAAGTAACATCAGTAGTAAAGCAAAGACAGTAGTAACAAAAGCAGTAAATAGTGGGATTCGAGTGTGGTAGGCATAGGGATGGATGGACGGGCGTTGCATGGACAAGACAATTCACATAGCAATCAGAACATAGGGCAATTGCAGATAAATATGATAAAGCATCCAAGTACTAGACAATCCTAGGCATGTGTTCCATATATAGTCATACGTGCTCGCAATGAGAACTTGCACAACATCTTTTGTCTTGCCAGCCTGTTTGCAGCGGGGCCTCTAGGGAACTACTGGCAATTAAGGTGCTCCTTTTAATAGAGCACCAGAGCAAAGAATTAACACTCCATGAACAAATGTGATCCTCACATCAAAGCCTTTCCCTTCCGGTTATCCCGATTTCTGTCACTTCGGGGCCATAGGTTCCGGACAACGATGTGTGTATACAACTTGTAGATAAGACCAAGAACAATAATATCATAATGTAACACCCTCGAATCGGCCCTATGCAAGTTTTAGCCCTTTCCGCCAAACCGGCATAGAAACGATTCAAGGACGCCCACCAGGCACTTTCGTGCGGGTGGAAAACGAAGTAATACCATTACACAACAGTCCTTGATGGGACCCGCAGAACAGATATATATACAACAGCGACTCCATGAGTCAAGAATACAGATATAATATACAAAGATCCAAGTCACCTCGAAACGATAGGGCGTCCGACTACGGACAAGATGCAAATGGGGCTAAGAGCCCTAAAGAATAACCAATGGCGTCCATAACCCTGCCCAGGCCAAACGGGAATGGTAACCCTGCTAACGGCGTCCATCTCAAACCTGCTAAAACAAAAGGGGGTGCCGAGAAAGGGCAAAGGAAAAAGACAAGCGTCAGTACTGAGGCCAGGACACGGCGAGGCTAGAATTCGACGGCTCTCGCCTACATAGGTATGGTGGACTGAAGCGGCAGCGCAGCAGCACTAAACAACCTATAGAGACTCGGTATCACTAGTGGCTATTAGAGAGGGATAAGAAAGACCTATTCGAATCCAACCTGATACTAACACCAAACATACCCATCCTGGTATTTCCCCCTCGAGAACAAACGAGGAAGTCAGGCGAAGGAACTCACACAGTTGGCAGTTTGACTCATTCCATTTTAGTTGTAGCATTTACTAGTCAGATATATAGCATGAGTCATCCTGATAGCGTAAGTAGTGGGCAGTTTTAGTTAGCATTCCGTTGTAGTTGGAACATTTACTAGTCAGATATAATTGTCCTGAGGAATCCCAAAACCCAGCAGTTGTTGGCACTTTTATCACATTCTATTGGAGTTGCAATACTTACTAGGCAGGTATAGTATGACACAGATCAGCACAGATCCACCAGTTGTTGGCATTTTTAATTTACATTCCGTTGTATTTGAATCCGATTACTAGTCACATATTAAGTCAAATTTATAGCACTACTTTAGTTATGCTTGTCTATGATCAAGATACTGTGCTCCAAGTCGTCCATAACCGCGAACATGGCTTTCAGAAAGTTTTACCCTGCAGGGGTGCACAAATAGCAACACACACTCGATCAACGTCAGAAAAACCAACTCAAAACCCAATGAGGCATTCACGACAAAGCGATCACAGGATTCATAAAATATTTCAGGGGGCCACCCCACTAAGCTACCCGCAACGAAGTTGGACGGCTCCGGAACGGACCCAGGGTTTGCGTCAATGGCTGTAAATGACTAGGAACCCGAAAATGTGACTGGGCTTGTCGATACCGCGAAAACACTCCGCATACAAAACAGTACAGGTGCTCCACGCACAATCGTAAATAAAGTAGTAAAGCATGGCATAAGTACAAGATAGTAAATAAAACCCCAAACTAGTTTGTGGCCCCAAGAAATAGAAATGAATCAAGCTCTGGCTCAGGGGGGTCCATAAGGCCTCTCAGATGTGGATAGTGCGAAAAATCAAGGAACATGTATCAAGTACTCAGGGCCTACGGGACACAAGTGGGCATGACAAACCAAATAACATATAATTACCCACCGATGCCACTTTCATTAGTTATCCTAGCAATTTAATAGTTGTATTTAAAGTCATGATCATCTCCACCATAAACATCTGCCAGCATACCAACAACTGTGGTACTTGACAACACGAGATCGCACCTGAGCAAGCAACTACCACTCGCAAGGCCAAATATCTACCAAACACAGGTAATAGGAGGTGTCCAAGGCAATATAGAGGCTGCACGGGATATAACTGGTACGGAACACTAAAGCATCGCGACACGGATAGCAATAGATCAACAGGAGGAAAGAAAGACTATAAATGCAAAATAGGTAGAAGGGGGAGAGATGCTCGCCTGGGAAACATGCCGAAGGATCATATCCAGAGAACTTGTCGATACTCGCATCAACTCATCGGCCTAATCCACGAAGAAGCAAAGCACTAAAAGAAACACCGGATGCAATATTTAATACTACGACAGAAGATCCGGCATGATTATGATATGATGCAGATGCGGTGCCATAAGGCAATATTAAGCGGAACCGGGGTCCCGACGACTAATTAGAAGATTCAAGTTATTTAACTACCCCGCAATTTAAATGTTGTATTAACAGGGCGAAACATGGCAGCGGTTCTCTACACAAATTTAAATGGATCCAATATAAGACTAGAAAAGCCCGCATATAGACTCCATATTTAATTATGAGGTGAATCGGCATAATGCCCCTAAACCACAGACAGGTATTCATGCATGAACAATTTATTATGCGACAGTTGATAATGTCATATTATAAAAATAGAGGCTTAGGGTCACACATCTGGGTTCGGAAGATCTTGGTTCCGGGGTTTCGGGGTTCGGCAGGGTTCGACGGGGATCGGTCTCGTACCACGGAAGGAGAGCTTGACGTGCATAGGGTTCAGTCTTGGTGGGATCGTTCTTCTGACAACGGGAAGTAGATCTTGTCGCATCCGTGGCCTTCGGGTTCGGTCTTCGGAACCATGTAGAAGAACTCGTTGTTCGGGGCCTCGATCATCGTATTCGGGAAGAAGAACTTGTCGGTTCCATGTCGGCGTACTTGGCGTTCCAGGGAGAAGCACTTGGCGTCCCGTGGAGGAGAACTTGTCATGCCGGGGGATCGGTCTTCACAGCCGGAAAGAAGATCACGGCGTCCGGGTCGAAGATCTTGTCGGTGTTCCTCAAGATTTCGGCGCCAATAGGTCTTGGTGTTTCCTCTCGGTGGTCTACATGTCGTTGACTCTGCGAAGATCTTGAGAAAACTTGTCGATGAACCACCTTGTCCACTAGGAGACCTCGATCGGCCACAATTTATATCGAACGGAACACGAGATCGAGGAGTTGCACCACGACAGGAGGTCAACGGTAGGAGCTCGTATAACACAGAGTACATGGGCCACAACGGTAGCTTGCAAGACCGTCCCTACAAGTAGAAGAGCCTGATCAGGACAACACAAAGAATTATAGAGGAGGCCGAGCAGGTTCTGTAACACGTCCCTAGAGCGGTACCCGCGGTGAGCAACAGCAACCGTGCTAGGAGGTCGTCGGAGCAGGGACTCGGTGAGGCTAGACGGATGGAGAAAAAGGCGGGGGCGCCGCTGCGAGGTGGGGCCGGGGTAGGGGACTTGGCGACCAGCACGAGGAGGAGTGGCGGCCATGGCGGCAGGGAGGCGATGCAGAGAGCTCGGGCGGAAGACGAGAAGGGGACGGGGTGGATCGCGGAGAGGTGCAGGCGGCCGGTGATGGGGTCGATGGCGGCGCTGCCTTGCAGGGGGGCGCACTCGGGGAGCGGGTCGTGGCCGGACGAGGCGAGGCCTAGCGGAGGGGAGAGGTGGCCGGAGGCGGGCCAGGGAACAAGGCCGGCGGCGGGAGGTGCCGGGGACCGCGGCCAGCAGCGGCGCACCTGAGATGGAGGCGAGGCAGGGGAGAGAGGGGCTACGGGGGAGGAGGAATCGAGGGGGAGGGGCCAGGCGGGGAAGTGGTGGGGTCGGGCGGAGACCAGGGGGTGTGGGGCGAGTGCAGGTGGGGGGTGGTGCGTGCGTGGCGTGTGTGTGCATGCTGTGAGTGTGTTGTGTCCACCGGTGAGGGTGGCGGGTGTGAGGGGAGTTGGGGATAGGTGGCGCATAGGGAGTGGATGGAGTGAGGCAGGGGACGAGGTGGCGGCCTGGGATAGGCCGGAGTGAGGTGGAGGGGGTTGGAGTTTGGGCAGGTGGTGGGCCAGGTGGTGAGGTGGACAGGCGGGAGAGAGAGCGGGAGTGGCGGCGGGGAGATGGTTTGGGGTTAGGGTTTGGTTAGGATTAGACTAGGTTTTGGTTAGTTTGGACCGGGTAGTAGGCTGCTAGCTTGCTGGGCTTTTGGCCTGGCAGGCTGGCAGCCTCCCCGGTAAAACATTTTTATTTTTAAAATACTTTTGCAAATAATTTTTAGGCAAATAAAAGACCCGGGCGAGAGACAGGGGTTTTGATTTGAATAAAGACGGGGGATATTTTAGAAAACAAAACTAGGCTTTTAGAAAATAGTTTTAGACAGAACATATGCATGATGATGACGATGCTCAAATGCAATGTGGCATGATGACATGAGCATGCGATCATGATGATGCAATGCACCAAAAACACCGCGGTTTTCTAGTAGTGGTTTTTGCGGGATGCCACAATTCGACACCACTAACAAGGGATCTCGCCCTCAAGATCCGCCTCATGGTACGGGGAACAAGGCCGACAATCTAGCTCTTCTCGCTTCATGTAGATCCTCACGACACCACTAACAAGAGGTCGTTGTCCGTGATCGACGAGAGAACACTTCGGGAACAAAGGGCGAAGGTAGAGGTATCAACAAATAAAGCCACCTCTAGCTTTCGTGGACGGAGTAAAATTGCTGGATCCACCGATTCAATGTACAAGAGCGAATGATAAGAGTAGTCGGATGGTGATCAGTCCATCGCGCACCCAAAACATTACTCTGCACATGAATAGGATAATTATGCAACCAACTCTCGGAATCAGACTAAAGATCTCGACAAGCGAGGTTCGAAAACAAGGAGGGAAGCAGACTGTGCATCGGATCTGGCATAGATGATGTCGTCGCGTCGGACAACACCGGAAGACACAAGAAGGAATAGAGAGAAGTCCAACAGATGAAGGATTCCTCAGATAGCACGAAGACCAGATGTAGAAGCACCGTCACCAAAGGAGGAAGCGAAACCCTGAAGGTACGACGGAAACCCAACCACGAGAATTCCTGGACTCAAAGAAAAGATAAGAGAGGAGATTCAAAACACGCAAAGATAAGAGGAGAATAGCATAGAGGTAAGGAGTAAAAGCAGACCTAATCAGATCTATCCAACCGATTTTGCAAAATAGTTTGGACACTCTAGATCGTCCGTTAGCTAGGTTATCCTACAGGCTGGACTTGTGGGTTATCGCAACTGCTGAGCTCTGATACCACTCTGTAACACCCTCGAATCGGCCCTATGCAAGTTTTGGCCCTTTCTGCCAAACCCACATAGAAACGATTCAAGGACACCCACCAGGCACTTTCGTGCGGGTGGAAAACGAAGTAATACCATTACACAACAGTCCTCGATGGACCCACAGAACAGATATATATACAACAGCGACTCCATGAGTCAAGAATACATATAATATAAAAAGATCCAAGTCACCTCGAAACGATAGGGCGTCCGACTATGGACAAGATGCAAATGGGGCTAAGAGCACTGAACAATAACCAATGGCGTCCATAACCCTGCCCAGGCCAAACCGGAAGGGTAACCCTGCTAACGATGTCGATCTCAAACCTGCTAAAACAAAAGGGGGTGCCGACAAAGGCCAAAGGAAAAAGAGGAGCGTCAGTACTGAGGCCAGTACACGGCGAGGCTAGAATTCGGCGGCTCTCGCCTACATAGGTATGGTGGACTGAAGCGGCAGCGCAGCAGCACTAAACAACCTATAGAGACTCGATATCACTAGCGGCTATTAGAGAGGGATAAGAAAGACCTATTCGAATCCAACCTGATACTAACACCAAACATACCCATCCTAGTATTTCCCCCTCGAGACCAAACGAGGAAGTCGGGCCAAGGAACTCACACAGTTGGCAGTTTTACTCATTCCATTTTAGTTGTAGCATTTACTAGTTAGTTATATAGCATGAGTCATCCTAATAGCATAAGTAGTGGGCAGTTTTAGTTAGCATTCCGTTGTAGTTGGAACATTTACTAGTCAGATATAATTGTCCTGAGGAATCCCAAAACCCAGCAGTTGTTGGCACTTTTATCACATTCTATTGGAGTTGCAATACTTACTAGGCAGGTATAGTATGACACAGATCAGCACAGATCCACCAGTTGTTGGCATTTTTAATTTACATTCCGTTGTATTTGAATCCGATTACTAGTCACATATTAAGTCAAATTTATAGCACTACTTTAGTTATGCTTGTCTATGATCAAGATATTGTGCTCCAAGTCGTCCATAACCGCGGACACGGCTTTCAGAAAGTTTTACCCTGCAGGGGTGCACAAATAGCAACACACACTCGATCAACGTCAGAAAAACCAACTCAAAACCCAATGAGGCATTCACGACAAAGCGATCACAGGATTCATAAAATATTTCAGGGGGCCACCCCACTAAGCTACCCGCAACGAAGTTGGACGGCTCCGGAACGGACCCAGGGTTTGCGTCAATGGCTGTAAATGACTAGGAACCTGAAAATGTGACTGGGCTTGTCGATACCGCGAAAACACTCCGCATCCAAAACAGTACAGGTGCTCCACGCACAATCGTAAATAAAGTAGTAAAGCATGGCATAAGTACAAGATAGTAAATAAAACCCCAAACTAGTTTGTGGCCCCAAGAAATAGAAATGAATCAAGCTCTGGCTCAGGGGGGTCCATAAGGCCTCTCAGATGTGGATAGTGCGAAAAATCAAGGAAAATGTATCAAGTACTCAGGGCCTACGGGACACAAGTGGGCATGACAAACCAAATAACATATAATTACCCACCGATGCCACTTTCATTAGTTATCCCAGCAATTTAATAGTTGTATTTAAAGTCATGATCATCTCCACCATAAACATCTGCCAGCATACCAACAATTGTGGTACTTGACAACACGAGATCGCACCTGAGCAAGCAACTATGACTCGCAAGGCCAAATATCTACCAAACACAGGTAATAGGAGGTGTCCAAGGCAATATAGAGGCTGCACGGGATATAACTGGTACGGAACACTAAAGCATCGCGACACGGATAGCAATAGATCAACAGGAGGAAATAAAGACTATAAATGCAAAATAGGTAGAAGGGGAGAGATGCTCGCATAGGAAACATGCCGAAGGATCATATACAGAGAAATTGTCGATACTCGCATCAACTCATCGGCCTAATCTGCGAAGCAGCAAAGCACTAAAAGAAACACCGGATGTAATATTTAATACTACGGCAGAAGATCCGGCATGATTATGATATGATGCAGATGCGGTGCAATTAGGCAATATTAAGCGGAACCGGGGTCCCGACGATTAATTAGAAGATTCAAGTTATTTAACTCCCCGATAATTTAAATGTTGTATTAACAGGGCGAAACATGGCAGCGGTTCTCTACACAAATTTAAATGGATCCAATATAAGACTAGAAAATCCCGCATATAGACTCCATATTTAATTATGAGGTGAATCGGCATAATGCCCCCAAACCACAGACATGTATGCATGCACGAACAATTTATTATGCGATAGTTGATAATGTCATATTATAAAAATAGAGGCTTAGGGTCACACATCTGGGTTCAGAAGATCTTGGTTCCGGGGTTTCGGAGTTCGGCAGGGTTCGACGGGGATCGGTCTCGGACCACAGAAGGAGAGCTTGACGTGCCTAGGGTTCGGTCTCGGCGGGATTGTTCTTCTGACAACGGGAAGTAGATCTTGTCGCATCAGTGGCCTTCGGGTTCGGTCTTCGGAACCATGTAGAAGAGCTCGTCGTTCAGGGCCTCGATCATCGTATTCGGGAAGAAGAACTTGTCGGTTCCATGTCGGCGTACTTGGCATTCCGGGGAGAAGGACTTGGCGTCCTGTGGAGGAGAACTTGTCGTGCCAGGGGATCGGTCTTCACAGCCGGAAAGAAGATCACGGCGTCCGGGTCGAAGCTCTTGTCGGTGTTCCTCAAGATTTCGGCGCTAATAGGTCTTGGCGTTTCCTCTCGGTGGTCTACATGTCGTTGATTCTGCGAAGATCTTGAGAAAACTTGTCGATGGACCACCTTGTCCACTAGGAGACCTCGATCGGCCACAATTTGTATCCAACGGAACACAAGATCGAGGAGTTGCACCACGACAGGAGGTCAACGGTAGGAGCTCGTATAACACAGAGTACATGGGCCACAACGGTAGCTTGCAAGACCGTCCCTGCGAGTAGAAGAGCCTGATCAGGACAACACAAAGAATTACAGAGGAGGCCGAGCAGGTTCTGTAACACGTCCCTGGAGCGGTACCCGAGGCGAGCAACAGCAACCGCGCTAGGAGGTCGTCGGAGCAGGGACTCGGTGAGGCTGGGCGGATGGAGAAGAAGGCGGGGCCGCCGCTGCGAGGTGGGGCCAGGGTAGGGGAATCGGCGACCGGCGCGAGGAGAAGTGGCGGCCATGGCGATGGGGAGGCGATGCAGAGAGCTCGGGAGGAAGACGAGAAGGGGACGGGGTGGATCGCGGAGAGGTGTAGGCGGCCGGTGATGGGGTCGATGGCGGCGCTGCCTTGCAGGGAGGCGCACTCGGGGAGCGGGTCGTGGCTGGACGAGGCGAGGCCTAGCGGAGGGGAGAGGTGGCCGGAGGCGGGCCAGGGAACAAGGCCAGCGGCGGGAGGTGCCGGGGACCGCGGCCGGCGGTGGCGCACCTGAGATGGAGGCGAGGCAGGGGAGAGAGGGGATGTGGGGGAGGAGGAATCGAGGGGGGAGGGGCTAGGCGGGGAAGTGGTGGGGCTGGGCGGAGACCAGGGGGTGTGGGGCGAGTGCATGTGGGGGTGGTGCGTGCGTGGCGTGTGTGTGCGTGTTGTGAGTGTGTGTGTCTAGCGGTGAGGGTGGCAGGTGTGAGGGGAGTTGGGGATAGGTGGCGCACAGGGAGTGGATGGAATGAGGCAGGGGATGAGGTGGCGGCCTGGGATAGGCCAGAGTGAGGTGGAGGGGGTTGGAGTTTGGGCAGGTGGTGGGCCAGGTGGTGAGGTGGACAGGCGGGAGAGAGAGAGAGTGGCGGCGGGGAGATGGTTTGGGGTTAGGGTTTGGTTAGGATTAGACTAGGTTTTGGTTAGTTTGGACCAGGTAGTAGGCTGCTGGCTTGCTGGGCTTTTGGCCTGGCAGGCTGGCGGCCTCCCCGGTAAAACATTTTTATTTAACTTTTATTTTTAAAATACTTTTACAAATAATTTTTAGGCAAATAAAAGACCCGGGCGAGAGACAGGGGTTTTGATTTGAATAAAGACGGGGGATATTTTAGAAAACGAAACTAGGCTTTTAGAAAATAGTTTTAGACAAAACATATGCATGATGATGACGATGCTCAAATGCAATGTGGCATGATGACATGAGAATGCGATCATGATGATGCAATGCACCAAAAACACCGCGATTTTCTAGTAGTGGTTTTTGTGGGATGCCACACATAATGAATCAATAACATGTTCAGATCTGAGATCATGGCACTCGGGCCCTAGTGACAAGCATTAAGCACAACAAGTCGCAACCAAGTCATAAAGCACTAATAAAAGATACTAGGCACCATGCCCTCACAATCTGATGCCATTACATAAACGATCTCATCCAATCCCTACCATCCCCATAGCCTACAGCAGGGGATTACTCACTCATAGATGGGGGAAACATGGATGGTCGATGGAGAACCGATGGTGATGATGGCGATGATCTCCTCCAATTCCCCGTCCCGGCAGGGTGCCAGAATGGAGTTTCTGGTGCTGTTTCGTGGAATCTGGTGGTGGCGGCGGAGCGGAACTCCTTCTGGAAAAACGTCGAACCCCCCGAAGTTTTTAGGTCAGAAGGCTTCTTATAGGCGAAGAGGGAGACCGAGGGGGTTCCTGGGGCCACCACACCATGCCCTAGCGCGGCCAGGCCCAGCCCGCGCCTAGGGGGGGTGTGGCCAGCCCCTGGCCCTCCTCCGTCTCGTATTCTAGCTCGTGGAGTCTTCTGAAAAAATAGGCACTTTGGCTTTTGTCCTGTCCAATTCCGAGAATATTCATTTTCTGACTTTCCTAGAACCAAAAACAGCAGAAAACAGGCAGCTGGCACTGTGGCTCTTATTAATAGGTTAGTCCAAGAAATCATATGAAAAGTACTCCAAAGTGTGTACAAAACACAAGAAAGTGGATAAAACCAAGCATGGAGCATCAAAAATTATAGATACATTTGCAGTGTATCAACACCCACATCAATAAATCAAGTCTATCAAAAACACTTCCAATCCAATCATTGTATTTCAAGAAAATTCATAAAGTAGTAAGGAGACCATGCCAAGGACTTGTTATGTGGATCTTCATACATATCTCTTTTTTATCTTCCTCTTTCAAGGATCATTGGATGTTTCTCTTACAAGTGCGTGCACAACTTTTAATAGTACCAATACTTTTTCCCATATATTGAAATGTATGCCACTCATGGCATGAACTCATAGCCGAAATCCTAGGTTATACCATAGATCATTCAAAAGCTAGCGGAGTTGTTGGCATCCCAGAGTTGTGCATGAGCAACATAGAACTTTTTCTTTCTCTTTTTTATGCTAGTATCGTGGTTTGATCCACAAGGTTAGATTTGGCATGCATCATAATTACCATTATACTGCATTTCAATCAAACAACTCCTTTCATGAGTGTCGTCGAGACTATCAAAACATCTATTGTGTTATGTATCTTCAAGGGTATACTCTCAAGACAATCATTCAACAAAAAAGTTGTAAATTTCAAACTTTTCTTATTGTACTTGTTCGGTAATATTATTTCAAAGGCAAGACTTGGTTATCTATAAGAACTAGAGGAAAAGCTTCAACAACTAATCATCATACTAATAAAAAGCTCGACTCTAACCGTATTTAATTACTCCCACTAGCATGGCATCTTAGCAAATCGACCAACTAGGATAAACAACTCAAACTTCAAAAGTGGGAGACATAGGACATACATCTCATAAGTGACTTCATGATCCTCTTCCTTATAGGGATGTGTTCCTTCAAAACTCAAACATGATTACTCTCATAATAATATTAAAGCAAAGAGGCAAAGTGCGAATCCACATTTACAAAAAAAGGAAAAAACAAAAAAATAGTTTCGTATTTTTGAGGATAGGGATTAAAGAATATAAAAGAACATGCGACCAAGCAAGGGACTAAGAAAATAAAAACAAACGAAAAACAAAAGCAAACTAAAAAGCAAAGGAAAAAAGAAAGTGTTGGAACAAGCCAACACGAGTGTTTCAAAGCTCCCAAGGAGCTGGAGTACAACCTTATTATTACACAGATAAATTTTCTGAGGGAACACATCCCCAAGGTTAGGTTTTTGCAAGCCCTTTTGTTACTCATTGTGCATGGTGGCGGTGGATAGTCTCCCATGTTCCATTGGCTGCTCCAATCATGGAACTAGGTGGCGAGGTTTGCAGAAGCATCTCAAAGGTTGATGGAGAGGTTGTTCATGTTTTGAATATTTCCTTCGAGCTCATAGATATCTTCATAGGTGGTGTACTAGTTTGGTGGATGCACGTCTTGTTTGGGTCCCTCTTGTTCTACCTCTTCATCTTTTCCTCCTCCAACGGGTATTTCTTGATGGGGTAGATTTGCCTCAACCCGCGTGTCAAAATGCAAACGTCCATCCTTGATAGAGAATAGACCATTAGGTAAAGGAGCTGGGATCAAGTGATCCGCTCTAGGTATATCAAGGAAGTATCTACCATCAGTTCTAGAAACCATACCACATGCTCTTAGAGTAGAAAGACTGAGACGATGACTTCCTGTCAATGGTTGGATGTTACCTAGGTTGATGTGAAGTGCGCATGCAAGAACGGTTACAACTCCTCCATCGCATATGTGTCCTCGAGATTGAAAAGCCTGATGCTTAAGATAAAACACAAGAACAGTGCCCAGATTTGGCATTAAGTTACAATTAATAACATAGCCTTTGCGAGGATCATCATGTCCTCCTCATTAACTCTAGTAAACTCACCACGTGCCTGCAAGGTGTTAGCAATATCATAAAACAAATAATGAATAACAGGATGATCAATTTGGTTCCCCTTGGGTGGGTTTCCACGAATTCTCATTAAATTAAAGTACTACTAAGGTCCAAGATATAAAACAAAAGTAGTGGAGCGTATGTCGGTGGTGTTGTTGGAAAACCGAAAATATTGAGCCCATTGGTCGAGCTTCAAGGAGTACTCGTAGTTCATAAGATGGAAGTTGATGTGATAAACTCCAGGCCTTTGATCCTCAGAACAATAGTGATGGCCCACGTATGTGTCAAGGTGATGAGAAACTCAAGTGTCAAGCGGTGGTACGTGGCGACATCCTGAAAGACAAAGTCATACAAACCAAAAGTGTTGCAAAGGAAAATGAAATTAGCACGAATGCCAAGTTGGTTCAGGATATAGGGACACACCCACTTGCTGGACTTGATTTCTCGGAGCTTGAGATGGTTGAAATAGTTCAGCTAAAAGTCCTCAGTGAACTCTATACCAAGTGACTCAGGGGTCAACGTATCAACGGGTGGTGCGGAAGGTTCCGCAGCCATCACATGTGTACGGCTCCTCGTGTTCATCTAAAACAAAATAAAATAAAATAAATAACGATTCCTAATTAAAGATTTTAATCCAATAGAAACATAGCATAAACGATCCTCTACACTATTTACAAAAGAAACTCCTCTAAAACAATACTAAGCATGCTCAATATCAAGATTAGATCAAGAACAAGACCTAAGTCTAGATTGACAATGATGAAAGATTGAGTGAAGCTTTGGTACAAAAAAGTTGAAGATCAGAGGAGAATCATACCTTAGATAGGAATCAAAGAAAGATTGAGTAAATTTGAAGATCCAATGGTAGTTTGCGGTCTGGAGGAAGAAGAAAGAGAAAGATTTGTTTTGGGGATTTTTAGGTTACCTCCTCGTGGTGTTTATGGCGGCCGCGTACGTGGTACGGGCAGGTGGTACAGCCAGATCCTGCCTGTACCGGGTGACATATCATGGGGGTGACGACTCCTTTGCAGCAATGCACTCGATACAGGCACGCGGTAGGGTCGCGCGCGGCCATTCTGCTGGTCGTTATTTATTCGGTACCTTTACTTGAAATCTGATGGTCTGCTCGAGGGGACGGTACGGGCGTGAGTGGTTGTAAATGGGAGCGAGTGGTTGTAAATGCTCTTAGTATTGTTAGATGTGTTCTTGATGTCCTTGATGATCACAAGAGCATTTAGTTGCATATGATGATGTTTAGATCAAATTTATGATCTAGAAAATGATTTGGGTTCCTAGGAAATGTGTACATGATAGAAAGATGCATTCCTAGCCACAATTGTGTAGGTGTCCATATTTTCTTGATAAACTGTGTATAATCACTCTCATAATCCCTCACTAATCATTCTGTCTATCCTCTAATCTAATACTATTTGATACTAGAGACTAGACTAAAACCTTTGTAGATTCCTAAGTTTATTGATGAAGATCTGTAGATGCTTGTCCTCCTTGTTCTTCATGTTCTTGAAGTTTTTCTTCATTGCTCCCTTAAGATCTCTGATGCAGCCCGTCCTACAGACGCTCCTACATCTACACCAACAAGTCCCCCAAGTGGACCCATGACTCGTGCCCGAGCCAAACTCCTACAAGCTAAGGTGAACTCGATCCTCTCCTCATGCCAATTTGATACATCCTTGGATGGTGTGATACTTCATGCAACTACTCTATGCATCATCAGGTACGAAGCCCCAACACCCCAAGATGGAGAACAAGGAGCAGATCGTGAAGCAGAAGCCACTGGAGCTGCTCAGACCGGAGTCTCCAGTCTGCGCACACCGGAGTCTCTGGCCTGCCAAAGTCTCCGGCCTGAAGACACCGGAGACTACAACCCTACCTTCGGTCTAACCCCCTGCACCAGGCCCCAGGACAATCTGAAGGCCCCTCTAGAGGTTGTTCCGGAGGCTACACCGGATTCTCCAGCCTAGACCAGAGTCGCCGGCCTGCACACCGGAGTCTCCGGTCCGACTGACGCCAAGCATGAAAAAGCCTTTGGGCCTGCGGCCCTTGTACCCCTTAGTCCGTCCAGAACTTGTATTTTATTCCTAAAGTACCCCTGTTTAAGTGGCTGACCTATATATAGTTCCCCACCTCCATTGTAAACCCTAGGCATGATATTTGGAATTAGTGGAAACCCCTTGTGGATCTATCTAGTTCTTGCCTCATGCTCCTTTGACCAAGGAGCACCAAATATCCCAAACCTCGTCGGAGTTTGCATCGTGCCTCCGTGTTGTACAATGCCTTGGCATCGGTGTCCCTTTGCCAAGACGTCAAGATCTCACTAAGTCTCCCATCTCGCCGTGCCAGTTCGAGAGAGAGTCCTCCGCCTGACGCTGATCCTAGGGATTGCGCCGGATCGGTCACCACCACCGTGAGCTATTGGTGTGTATCGTGGTTTTAGCGTGTGTGTGTTCATCGCGTTCTTCGTGCGTGAGTTCATTGTGTTCGTCCTCCCCTCCTCCCCCCGCACTCCATCCTCGATTTGAGTGGGATTCGTGAAAGATCAGGCCATCCTAGAGGTTTGCCCTCAACATATTGGTATCAAGAGCTTCGTTGCTCACGAATTCCCCCACAAATTTTTCTTCTATCCACCAAAAAATCGAAAATCCCAAAAAAAGAGCCCCATATTTGCCTTTGGATCGATCTCTTGATTTGGAGTGTTATTTGTGGTTTTGATCCAACCAAACCTTGTCTTAGGAGTTGGTCCAGCTTTATCCTGCGTTTTCCCAGCCCAATTGGCCAATTTTTCGCGGATTTGAGGACCCAAGGCGTGGATTTCCACTCAAGAACACGAGCAGTTCGTGATCTGACTCCAGACCGGAGTCTTCGGCCTACATACCAGAGTATCCGGCCTACACCGGAGTCTCTAGCCTAGACCAGAGTTTCTGGCCTGAAACCCTGGAGTCTCTGGCCCTGACGCCTGATTTTGACAGTTTTGCCTCTAATGTTCCATTGGCTAATTTCCTCTTGTTTGTTTGTGCCCGTGTGTGTGTCGTCAACTAACAGCAAGCTTCCGCATCAACAAACCCCGTGCTCATCGACAACACGGCCCACGAACATCATCCCGCACCACCGACGCCAAGTTCATCATCAAAGATGGTATAACTTACGTCACCTTGTTAACCCCTATCTTCCTTTGTCTGTACCTATCCCATGAGAGTGGCTCATCTTGTGTTTGCTTTAGCATTGTGCATTTGTCCTTGGATAGTGAGAGTGCAAGAGCAATATCAAGTGTGACTAGGTAGCATCAAGGGAGAGCAAAAAAAAGAAGAAAGAAAAATATACAAAACAAAAGAAAAAGAAAAATAGTCTCCCCTTGAAAAAGAGAGTCTCAAAGCTTGTAAGCAAGAGAGAAAGAAGAGCGCCCAAGGCAAGTGCACAAATACGTTGCTCATTTTTCTTCTTTGCAAACGAGCCATGGTATCTCCTTGAATTGGCACGACAACGAGCTTAGTCTTTGTTAGGACATTTTGTTTGCTCATTTTCATAGTCGTGATAATCCCAACTATCTCCATGTGTGTGTATATAGTCGTAGGTTCTTGTCACCCCTTTTGAGTTGTTGACCTTCGCCTTTGACTTGAGTTTTGTTGGATTTTACCCACTTTTGACTATCCCTTTTCTTTTGGTTGGTTCTTTGGCATTCCACAATCCTAACCTACCACCAACAAGCTTTTGAGAGTTAGTTCTTTCTTTAGTGTGAGTTTTCTTTGCAATTCCACTTTGCACGCTTATAGCTCTCACTTGAGGTTTCTAGTTTGGTGCAATCCCCAAGGTGAGGTACAAGGCTAACACCACCATATTCCACTTCCATATACAATACTTGTGTGTCTTGCATGATGGATAGGCACGGTGAGTCGAGCCAACCACCTCCCCAAGAAGAAGATCAAGGACCGTACATGACGCACGCAAGTCACTTCATCGTCCGCCAAGAGTTCTGTGAATGTTGCCAAGCACTTGAGACGCGACAAGATGAACAATTTGGCGAGACGCAAGCCGAGTTCAAGAACATTGACAACCGCTTCGACGGCCTCGAACGACAAATGCACGCAATGCATCACAACTTCGGCCACCAAAATGAAGCGCTCCAACGCTCCACGAAACAAATGACAATCTTCGACGCCTCATTGACGGTATGGCAATACCATGTTCACGCGCATCAAGCTCTTCAAGTTCTTCGCATTGTCAGCCACCTCTTCAACAAGATCTACATCCAAGTGCTCCGAGATGCAATGATGCCCCCGTGGTTGAAGATGGAAGTTCTTCGAACTATGTACCTTCCCCACGGCACGCCGCAACGTCAAGCTATGATGGTGATTTATCTTAAAGGCCACGAGCAAGGCAAGAAGCACACCGTCATCACGCAAGGGCATTGGTGATCCAACAAGAGCAACCACAAGAAGAACCACAAGTGCAACTACAAGTCTACCACCATCGACCACGACACATACTGGACACAAGTGATGACTCCAATGTGGAGAATCAAGCTCGTCATCAAGGTGAAGCTCTCCAAGATCCTCATCATCATCATCATCATCATCATGAATGTCCGCACCAACACCATGGTCATCATGAGGCGCCTCCTCCACCACACGGAAACATAGAGCGTCAAGTGGTACAAGTTGAGCGACGCCCACCACGTCAAGACGCTCACGACCATGATCTTCGCCGTGAGGCCCATGTGCCTAACCAACATCACCAACCAAGGAACGAGCCTCTCCTTCATCATCAACCGCGTCATGAGGCTCCACATCCTCAACAACATCATGGGGCCCAAGTGCTTCAACATCGTCAACAACCACGCCAAGAGCAAGAGCAAGCTCCTCAACAACAATATCCAGAGAAAGCTCCGCAACAAGGTCGCGAGAACCATGTTCCACCTCCTCAACCACAAGATCATCAACAAGGTCACCAAGCTCATCGCAATGACCACAACGATGAAGAAACTTTCGGCAAGCTCAAGTTCACAATGCCCAAGTTCACCGGATCAAATGACCCCGAAGAATACCTCTCGTGGGCACTCAAGGTCGACAAGATCTTCCGCATGCACAACTATAGCAACGAGAAGATGGTCGCCATGGCTTCGCTTGAGTTTGATTACGCCAACCTTTGGTGGGAACAAGTTCAAGTTGCTCGTGACGCAAGGCAAGAGCCGCCAATCACAACTTGGCATAACATGAAGGCTCATATGAGATCCCGCTTTGTCCCCGCGCACTACACGCGTGACCTCTTCAACAACCTTCAATCGCTTCGTCAAGGGACAAAGACCGTGGAAGAGTACTTCAAGGAAATGGAACTCAACTTAGTTCGCGCCAATATTGATGAGCGCATGGAGCAAACAAAGGCATGTTTCCTTACTGGCTTGAATCACCCAATCAAGCGCATCGTCGAGTTCCAAACATACAACACCATGGTTGAGCTTGTGCACATCGCAACAAAGGCTGAACATCAAGTGCAAGAGGATATCAAGTACAACAAGCCCAAGACGTACTTCACCTACAAGCAAGCTTCAACCGCTACACCAACAAATGTCAATGGAAGCTCCTCAAGTACCTCCAAGCCTTCCTTCAAGCCCACACTTCCTCAAGGAAAACTACCCCCAAGTGGCAAACAACCAAAGAGTGACACACCTTTCAACGGTGAGTGCTACAAGTGTGGAGGCAAAGGACACAAGTCGGCCGAATGTGGAAAAAAGAAAGTCTTGTTCATCCACGACAATGGTGATGAAGAGTATTTGAGTGAAGATGAATTTGATGCCCGAGTCAAGGAAGCAATGGCAATACAACGAGTGGAAGATGAGCAAGAACTCCTCATGTGTGAACATGACGCAAGTCCATCGCTTGTCGTCACAAGGATCTTGTCCACTCAAGCACAAGAGCATGAAGACCAATGCTCCAATATCTTCCAAACACGAGCTGGCATCAATGGCAAATCTATCAAGGTGATCATAGACGGAGGGAGTTGCCACAACCTTGCTAGCCGCGAGTTGTGTGAGAAGCTCAACCTCACCCTCCATCCACACAAGCACCCCAACCACGTGCAATGGCTAAGTGACCAAGGGTCTGTGAAGATCAAGCATACCGTATCGGTCTCCTTTTCCATTGGTCCTTACAATGATAAGGTGGAGTGTGATGTGGTTCCTATGACAGTTTGCCACGTGCTTGTTGGTTGACCATGGCAATTTGACAAGGGTTCTCAACATGATGGTCACACCAATGTATACACCTTCAAATGGCTCAACAAAACATGTGTTTTGCAACCAATGACTCCTAGCCAAATAATTGCGGACAATGCAAAGGCTTTAGCAAGGGCGCAAAGCACAACACCTACTTGTGAGAAGAGCGGTGAGAGAGAGAACCACTTCATAGTGAGTGAGAGCCACCAGCCAAACTCGAGTGGAAAAACTAAGAGTGTTCTCCTTGCCACCAAAAGTGAGATGAGAGATGTTTGAAACAACCCATCCATCTTGCACTATGTCCTCCTTTGCAAGGGACTAGCGCAAGGAACTAATGAATTAACCAATGTTTCTCCATCTTTGATGATTGTTTTGCCAGAATTCAAGGATGTGTTCCCCGAAGAGCTTCCACATGGACTACCTCCTCTTCACAGCATCGAACATCGCATTGACCTCATCCCCGGTGCACCACTTCCCAACCGCGCCGCTTATCGCACGAACCCGGAGGAGACAAAGGAGATTGAACGCCAAATCAACCAACTCGTCTCCAAAGGTTTGATACAAGTTAGCACTAGTCCAAGTGCCGTACCCGTGATACTTGTTCCAAAAACGGATGATACGTTACGGTTATGCATGGACTGCCGTCCAATCAATGCTATCACCGTGCGTTATCGACATCCCATACCACGTCTAGATGACATGCTTGATGAATTGTGTGGAGCCACTATTTTTTCAAAAATTGATCTTCGTAGCGGTTACCATCAAATACGCATGGCTGAAGGTGATGAGTGGAAAACTGCCTTCAAGACCAAACTTGGTCTCTATGAATGGTTGGTTATGCCCTTTGGTTTATCTAATGCCCCATCCACCTTCATGCACCTCGTGAATCATATATTTTGTTCTCTCATTGGAAAAACTGTTGTTGTCTATTTCGATGATACTCGTGTTTATAGCAAATCACTTGAGTACCATATAACACATGTCAAGGAAGTTTTGCAAATCCTTCGACATGAAAAGCTTTATGCTAATCTTCCCAAGTGCACTTTTGCTAAAGACAAGTTGATTTTTCTTGGATTGTCGTTTCTTCGAAGGGAATTGAAGTTGATGTTTCCAAGGTAAAGGACATACGAGATTGGCCCATCCCAACAAATGTGAGTGAACTCCGAAGTTTTCATGGGTTGTCCGGTTTCTATCGTTGCTTTGTGAAAGACTTTTCAGCCATTGCGTGCCCTCTCAACGAGTTGACGAAAAAGAATGTCACCTTCGTGTGGGGCAAAGCACAACAAAAAGCTTTTGATGAACTTAAAAAGAGGCTCACCGAAGCACCTCTCCTTGCGTTACCGGATTTCACAAAAACTTTTGAGATAGAGTGTGATGCTAGTGGTATTGGCATTGGAGGAGTCCTTATGCAAAATGGATGTCCTATAGCCTACCATAGCGAGAAACTTGATGGTGCTCGCCTTAATTATCCAATATATGACAAAGAGCTTTTTGCCTTAGTTCGTGTTCTTCAAGTTTGGCAACACTACCTATGGCCCAAGGAATTTATCATACATTCTGACCATGAGTCGTTGAAATATCTCAAAGGCCAAGCCAACTTGAGTAAGAGACACGCTAAGTGGGTTGAGTTCATGGAGTCTTTTCCGTACATTGTCAAGTATAAGAAGGGCAAAGATAATGTAGTCGCGGATGCTTTGTCTCGCAAACACACAAGCCTTCTTACGAGACTTGAAATCAACGTGTTGGGTTTTGAGGAAATAAGATCTTTGTATGCTTCCGACCCGTTCTTTGAACCAATCTTCGCAAAGTGCTCCATTGACAAAGGAGTTGATGATTTCTATTTGCATAAGGGCTTTCTCTTTAAACAAAACAAGCTTTGCATTCCGAAATCATCGCTACAACTTTTGCTTCTCCAAGAATCTCATGGTGGAGGATGATACATTGCAAATGTATGTATAATTTTTGATGTTCCATGCTTGGTTTTATCCACTTTCTTGTGTTTTGTTCCAACTATGGAGTACTTTTCATATGATTTCTTGGACTAACCTATTAACAAGAGCCACAGTGCTAGCTGCCTGTTTTCTGCTGTTTTTGGTTCCAGGAAAGTCAGAAAATGAATATTCTCGGAATTGGACGGGACAAAAGCCAAAGTGCCTATTTTTCCGGAAGTCATCAGATGCCAGAATACGAGACGGAGAGGAGCCAGGGGGCCACCACACCACCTGGCCGCGCGGCCAGGCCTGGCCCGCGCCAGGGGGTGGTGTGGCCGCTCCCGGCACCCCCTCGGCCTCCCCTTCCGACTATATATTGCCCTCGGGACATAAACCCTAAGTACCCGATCAAAATTCTACGAAAGAGTCTGTAGCCGCCGTCATCTCCATCCCTAGATCGAGAGGGATCTGAAGCTCTTCCTGGCACCCTGCCGGAGAGGGGAATTCACCTGGAGGCCTTCTTCATCACCATGCAAGCCGCCGGTGTGATGCGTGAGTAGTTCATCCTTGGACTACGGATCCATGTAGTAGCTAGATGGCTGGTTCTCCTCCTTTGTGCTTTCATGTTTAGATCTTGTGAGCTCCGTTCATGATCAAGATCATCTATTATGAATTCTGCATATTGTGTTTGCGGGGATCCGATGGATATTGAGATGCTATTTCAGATTGATTATTGATTCTATCATGTATTTGTTATTTGTGATCTTGCATGCTTTCCGTTGTTAGTAGCTATGTTGGCCAAGTAGATGCTAGCAACTCCAAGAGTTAGTATTTATCCTCGATAGTGGGTTCATGCCTCTGGTAATCTGGGGAAGTGACAGAAATCTCTAAGGTACTAGATGTGCTGTTGCTACTAGGGAGAAAACAACAATCCTTTGTTCATAGAACAATTGTATTGTTTACTTTACACACAGTTCGTAAAGCAATAATCTGTTGCTGGCAACTTAATACTGGAGGGGGTTCGGATGATAACCTGAAGGTGGATTATTAGTCATAGATGCAGTTGGATGGCGGTTTATGTATAATGTTGTAATTCCCAATCAAGTCTCAAAGGAGTCAAGATGATTAGTATATGCATGTATTGCTTTCTCGGTGTTTGTCAATTGCCCTGCTGTAATTTGCTCACCCAGCATGTTATCTATCTAAGGAGAGCCACCTCTAGTGAACTATGGATCCCGGTCCTTTTGTTTACATACAATCTATAAACTGTTTCTTCTTTGTGTTTACTTTCTGCAAACTTTTACTTCTTTCCATTCGATACGTTTAATCCTTTGTTTTCCGCAAAACACGATGAGATTGACAACCTCATCGCAAGTTGGGGACAAAGTTCTGTGGTTGTGTTGTGCAGGTCTCCACGTTGCTACTAGCACCGGTAGTGCGCCCTGCCAAAGCTCAGCTAGTAACACCTTTGGGGTGTTTCCTTGCTCCTGCTGGTTCGATTAAACCTTGGTTTCATAACTGAGGGAAACTTGCTGTTGTGCTCATCATACCTTCCTCTTGGGGTTCCCAACGAGCTCTACATCATCATCGCACCAGCACTTTTCTGGGCACCATACACAGAGCCATCAAGCATTTTTCTGGCGTCGTTGCCGGGGATTCAAGGACATCTTCACAAGGGGAGTCCCTCATAACCAATCTCTTTACTTTGTTGTTTTTGTTTTGCTTAGTTTCTTTCTGCTTTGTTTAGTTGTTTTGTTATTCAAAAACACACAAAAATTAGTTTCACTAGTTTGCTTTCTTATTTGAAAACCCAAAAAATGACTACTCTTGAAAACACTAAGTTGTGTGACTTCACTAGCACCAACAACAATGATTTTATGAGCACACCTATTGCTCCACCTGTGGCTGAAAATACTTTCTTTGAGATAAAACCTGCTTTGCTCAATCTTGTTATGAGAGAACAATTTTCTGGTATTGGTAATGAAGATGCTGCTTCCCATCTAAATAACTTTGTTGAACTTTGTGAGATGCAAAAGCATAGGGATATAGATGGTGATATTATTAAGCTGAAATTGTTTCCTTTCTCTTTGAGAGGAAAAGCTAAAGAATGGTTGAATTCCTTAACTAGGAATAGTATTGATTCTTGGACTAAATGCAAAGATGCTTTCATTGGAAAGTATTATCCTCCTGCTAAGATTATATCTATGAGAAGTGAAATAATGAAGTTTAAACAACTTGATAATGAGCATGTTGCTCAAGCTTGGGAAAGAATGAAATCTTTGGTAAAGAATTGTCCCACTCATGGAATGACTGCTTGGATGATCATCCAAACTTTTTATGCAGGATTGAACTATTCTTCAAGGAACCTATTGGATTCTGCTGCTGGAGGTACCTTTATGACCATCACTTTGGGTGCTACAACAAAACTTCTAGACAATATGATGGTTAATTATTCTGAATGGCATACTGAGAGAGCTCCACAAGGTAGGAAGGTAAATTCTGTTGAGGAAACCTCCTCCTTGAGTGATAATATTGATATCATTATGTCTATGCTTGTTAATGGGAAAGCCAAATTGATCCAAATAATGTTCCCTTGGCTTCTTTGGTTGCTCAAGAAGAGCAAGTTGATGTGAACTTCATAAGAAATAACAATTTTGGCAACAATGCTTATAGGAACAATTTTGGTAACAACAATTATAAGCCAGATCCTCCCAACAATGGTAATGCTTATGGAAATTCTTACAACAATACTAAGAGTGCTCCCTCTTAACTTGAAGTTATGCTTAAAGACTTTATTAGTAAGCAAACTGCTTTTAATAAAACTATTGAGGAAAAACTCTCTAATGCTGAAAGAAATATAGCATCTTTGGCTGAAGCTCAATCTACTTTGAATAAAATGGCTACTAAACCTGAAACTAATGACAATCCCTTTGCCGCTACCAATGCTATACAAGTAAGAATTGATGAAAATGTTAGACTATTAGCTGAATTACATGCTAAGTGGGAAAGAGAAGATGAAATTGCTAGAAACATTAGTGTTTCTACTATCACCACCACTAGTGTTAAGGCTACTAATAGTTCTACTACTTTAGATGATAAATTAGATTTTGATCTTGATGGTTGTAATATCTCTGAAGTTATTAAGTTCCTACAAAAGCTTGCTAAAAGTCCTAATGCTAGTGCTATGAACATGGCTTTTACAAAACACATTACTGATGCTCTCATAAAGATTAAAGAAGAAAATATGAAACATAAAGCTTCTATTCCTATAAAACAAGAAGATGGTTGGGAACCTATCATTAATATGAAAGTGAATGACTTTGATTTCAAAGCTTTATGTGATCTTGATAGTAGTGTTTCTATTATGCCTAGAAGGATTTATGATATGCTTGATTTGCCTCCTCTTGAAGATTGTTATTTGAATGTCCCACTTGATGATAATGCTAAAAATAAACTCATGAGGAGTCTTAATGATGTTCTTATTATGGTTAACAATTCCTATGTCCCCGTTGATTTCTATGTTTTGGATGTTGAATACAATGCTTCTTGTCCTATTACTTTGGGAAGACCTTTTCTTATAACTGTTGGTGCCATCATTGATATGAAAGAAGGCACCATTAAATACCAACTCCCACTCAAGAAAGGTATAGCACACTTCCCTAAAAAGAGAGAAAAGATTTCTTTTGCTTCTCCTATGAAAACAAAATTTGGTCTTAATGCTTCTTCATTTCAGAACACTTGATTCTTTCTTTGCTTCTTATGCCTAACTTAAAGGCGTTAAAGAAAAGTACTTATTGGGAGATAACCCAAAAGTTTTAGATGAGTCTTGGAAGTTATTACTTCAGTAATAACCGCTCCTTATCCTTTTTATTTGCTTTTTGTGCCAAGAGTAATCTCTAATGAGAGAGAAGTAATGATTGGGAAAGTTGCTATCCCGAAACAGATTTTTGTGCTTCACCGTAAATATTCGTGAGAGAGCTGTTTATGTCGGATTGAGATTTAATGTTTTGTGATTATGCCCCAGGTTGTTACCTAACTTTCGCTAGTTCAACACTTTTTGATTTGAGCAACATAAGGTCTTCGAAAAAATTCGTCTTTACCTGCTGGTCTGTTTTGACAGATTTCTGCCATTTTCTGCATTTGCTTCTTGTTTATTCCTTTTTGAGTTCTTTTGGGGAATTGAGCTTTTTGAGGGAAGTGCTTCAGTAGTTAGTGTTCTAATGCAAGTTTATTTGGTGTTAGAACTGAACCTTAAGACCTATTATCTTGAGTGCACTAATGTTGCTAATAAAGATTGTGTGAAGTTTTGTATGAAGGAAAAATTTCAGGTGTATGGAAGGAATGAGTAATGAGATGAAGGATGGACTAAAACTCAAGCTTGGGGATGCCACACGTGTCACCCCAAGAAATATCGAAGAAGTACAAGCGTCAAAGCTTGGGGATGCCCAAGGCATCCCCTTCTTCATCAATAAAAATTCCAGGTTTCTTCCAAACGCTTCATTTTTATTGTTTCATGCATAGTTGTGTTGTTCTTGGAGCGTCTTCCTTTTTCGTTTTCATTTTGGTTTTTAGTTTGCTTCGTTTTCTTAGTTTGCTGAATAAATTGGTTGGACCTCCTCTTTCATACATTGGTTTGCAAATAGTTTGGTTTGGTTTGGAAAAGAGTAGGAAAGTTCATGCTTATGTGGTAAAAAGAGCTTGTTTTTTGACTGTGGCCTATGCTTTGTCAAGCCATGCTTGATATTGTTTTGGATTTATGCTTAGTATTCTTTGTTGTAGCATGACTTGTTATAAACAATTGAGATTGCTTAATGTGCCTTGGATGAATCATGCGTTGTTTTAGCATATTAAAGCATAGTATAGTGGTATTCTCCTTTGATGCTTTATTTGGGTTAACTTGGCGCATGCTCACACCATGTTATGACTATCTCAAGTCACCATAGCCTTTATGATCCCTTAGTTTTCAACTTGTAGTATCACTTTATGCTTTGATCAATGATGTTTTGTCGCTATGCATGATTATGGCCATTATTGCTCTCTTAGTTTGTCGCTCCCAGTCTATTGCTAGCCTCCACAACAAAGTATGAGTTCCACTCATGCATCCAACTCCCTAAACCAAGTTATTCCAAAGAGTCCACCATACCGACCTACTAGCTTATGCTATTCCAAGTATATTCATGCTTTTGTTTACCTTCCAAATTAAACTTGTTATGAGAAAACTAGTGATTAAATCTCTCATGAACTTGATGGCACACTTTAATTTATTGCCTCTAATAAACTTGAACCATTGTGTCGTCTATGTTGTATATGCTTGCACTTATTTGTTGGGGATTAGCAGAACCATGCTTTCATGGGGAATGCTTTCAACATTGCCCTTGGTACTTGTACCTAGTTGATATCATGCTCTTTTGTATATGGATGTCGTCGGTGTGAAATGAAAGGGGAGCTTGTAAGTCCATGGAGTTATGTATATGTGTTAGAGAAACGCCTGGGCCGCTGGTCTAATCCATGCTGACATGGTGGAAACCTGCAGCATAACCATAATGAGCTGTCTATGAAGCATTCTTCTTATAAAAAAAGAGTCCTATATTGAGAAAAAAAAGAGAAAAGAAAAAAAGAGATATTATGAAAAGAGGAAAGAGAGAAAAAAGCACCATACTCCCATGGTAAATAAGAAGAATGCTGAGATGCTCGTTGTCTGCTTGCCTTGTCATTTTGATATGGGGATTCTTCCGTATCATTGGGCAAGGGGTACCCCGTTGGCGGTTCTCTATGATACACATGTACTTACAATGACAAGAACTTACCGGTGACTAAACTTGAGTAGCATGAGGAGCGGCCCTCGTATACAAGGGACATGAGATTTCTGACTTATACTTTGTCAAGCATGTACACCATAGTTTGCTCACTTTAACCGTAATCACTTCAAGATGCTTATGATAGGGGCAATGAGAGTTGAAAGCTATAAGTACCATCATTTTTGGAAGCTCTTTATGAGACTTGAATCCCTACTTCCTTCTATGAAGGCCTTTCTTCCACCATTATATTGAGTCTCTAGTTTCTATCTTTATGCACTTACTTTGAGAGCATAGTGGCCATTCTTAGTTCTATGTGCATTGTCCCAAGACTAGTTGATTGATGCATACTTTGATATTGCTTGTTTTAAACTATTGTATCTAGTCACTCTTATGAACTTTGAAGGTGTCCTATGCATTTATATTTGCTACTCATGAATCTTTTGTTTGTGCGTTTTCATGTTGCATCATAGTTTCTTTTCTTATTGCTAGAACTTTGTCTTTCATGTTATGATTGAAGTAATATGATCCCAGCTTTGAATGTTTTGCAAATACTTTGATCAAGTCTTTGATGGTGCATGTCACCTCAAAAATTATTCTTTCTTTTTATCACTTACCTACTTGAGGACGAGCAGGAGTTAAGCTTGGGGATGTTGATACATTGCAAATTTATCTATAATTTTTGATGTTCCATGCTTGGTTTTATCCACTTTCTTGTGTTTTGTTCCAACTTTGGAGTACTTTTCATATGATTTCTTGGACTAACCTATTAACAAGAGCCACAGTGCCAGCTGCCTGTTTTCTGCTGTTTTTGGTTCCAGGAAAGTCAGAACATGAATATTATCGTAATTGGACGGGACAAAAGCCAAAGTGCCTATTTTTCTGGAAGTCATCAGATGCCAGAATACGAGACGGAGAGGAGCCAGGGGGCCACCACACCACCTGGCTCGCGGCCAGGCCTGACCCGTGCCAGGGGGTGGTGTGGCCGCTCCCGGCGCCCCCTCGGCCTCCCCTTCCGATGATATATTGCCCTCGGGACGTAAACCCTAAGTACCCGATCAAAAATCCACGAAAGAGTCTGTAGCCGCCGTCATATCCATCCCTAGATCGGGAGGGATCTGAAGCTCTTCCCGGCACCCTGCCGGAAAGGGAATTCACCCTGGAAGCCTTCTTCATCACCATGAAAGCCTCCGGTGTGATGCGTGAGTAGTTCATCCTTGGACTACGGATCCATGTAGTAGCTAGATGGCTGGTTCTCCTCCTTTGTGCTTTCATGTTTAGATCTTGTGAGCTCCGTTCATGATCAAGATCATCTATTTGTAATTCTGCATGTTGTGTTTGCAGGGATCCGATGGATATTGAGATGCTATTTCAGATTGATTATTGATTCTATCATGTCTTTGTTATTTGTGATCTTGCATGCTTTCCGTTGTTAGTAGACTTGGCCAAGTAGATGCTAGCAACTCCAAGAGTTAGTATTTATGCTCAATAGTGGGTTCATGCCTCTGGTAATCTGGGGAAGTGACAGAAATCTCTAAGGTACTAGATGTGCTGTTGCTACTAGGGAGAAAACAACAATCCTTTGTTCATAGAACAATCGTATTGTTTACTTTACACGCAGTTCGTAAAGCAATAATCTGCTGCTTGCAACTTAATACTGGAGGGGGTTCGGATGATAACCTGAAGGTGGATTATTAGTCATAGATGCAGTTGGATGGCGGTTTATGTATAATGTTGTAATGCCCAATCAAGTCTCAAAGGAGTCAAGATGATTAGTATATGCATGTATTGCTTTCTCGGTGTTTGTCAATTGCCCCGCTGTAATTTGTTCACCCAGCATGTTATCTATCTAAGGAGAGCCACCTCTAGTGAACTATGGATCCCGGTCCTTTTCTTTACATACAATCTATAAACTGTTTCTGCTTTGTGTTTACTTTCTGCAAACTTTTACTTCTTTCCATTCGATACGTTTAATCCTTTGTTTTCCACAAAACACAGTGAGATTGACAACCTCATCGCAAGTTGGGGACAAAGTTCTGTGGTTGTGTTGTGCAGGTCTCCACGTTGCTACTAGCACCGGTAGTGCGCCCTGCCAAAGCTCAGCTAGTAACACCTTTGGGGTGTTTCCTTGCTCCTACTGGTTCGATTAAACCTTGGTTTCATAACTGAGGGAAACTTGCTGCTGTGATCATCATACCTTCCTCTTGGGTTTCCCAACGAGCTCTATATCATCGTCGCACCAGCACTTTTCTGGGCGCCATACACAGAGCCATCAGAGGCCTTATGGGTCACTTTTTCCATGACAAGACATTGGACATACTCTCCACTCACTACTTTTGGCCCAAGATGAAGCGCGATGTGGAGCGCTACGTTCAACGATGCATGACATGTGTTGAAGCTAAGTCGCAAGCTAACCCTTTTGGTCTTTATATGCCATTGCCTATTCCTCATACACCTTGGTCCGACATTAGCCTGGATTTTGTGTTAGGATTTCCTAGATCTAAGCATGGTCATGATTCTATCTTTGTTGTCGTGGATCGCTTTTCCAAAATGGCACACTTCATACCGTGCCATAAGACCGATGATGCTTCACATGTTGCCAATTTGTTTTTCAGGGATATCGTCCGTCTTCACGGTGTGCCAAGAACAATCGTCTCTGACCGCGACGTCAAATTCTTGAGCTACTTATGGAAGACACTCATGGCCAACCTCGGCGTCAAGCTCCTCTTTTCATCCGCGTCACATCCTCAAACTGATGGCCAAACCGAAGTTGTCAACCGAAGCCTCGGAACTCTTCTACGTGTGTTGATCAAGAAAAACATGAAGGATTGGGAGGAATGCATTCCCCACGCCGAGTTCGCCTACAACTGTGCCAAGCACTCAACAACCAAGATGATTACATTCATGATCGCCTATGGTTTCGAGCCCCTCACCGCGCTCGACATCCTACCACTACCTCTCCATGAGCGCACGAACAAGGACGTCGAGAAGCACGCACAAGCTATGAAGAAGCTTCATGAATAAATAAGAGCTACTATCGAACAACAAATCCTTCGCCAAGCTTCAAGGTTAAACAAGGACAAGAAGGAGATGATCTTTGAAGAAGGTGACCTTGTGTGGATACACCTAAGCAAAGACCGCTTTCCCAAGGAATGTGACTCCAAGCAAAAGCCAAGGGGAGATGGTCCGTTCAATGTACTCAAAAGAATCAACAACAACGCCTACATCATTGACATACCGACCTCCAAGTACCTTGCAAGCAATGCATTCAATGTCAAGGATCTCTCACCCTACCATGGAGATGTTCAAGATGATAACCATGAAGAGTCGAGGACGACTCTTTCCCAAGGGGGGAGCTGATGCAGCCCATCCAACGGACGCTCCTACATCTACACCAACAAGTCCCCCAAGTGGACCCATGACTCGTGCCCGAGCTAAACTCCTAGAAGCTAAGGTGAACTCGCTCCTCTCCTCATGCCAATTTGATACATCCTTGGATGGTGTGCTACTTCATGCAACTACTCTATGCATCATCAGGTACGAAGCCCCAACATATCACCAAGCACCCCAGGATAGAGTACAAGGAGCAGATTGTGAAGCAGAAGCCACTGGAGCTGCTCAGATCGGAGTCTCCGGTCTACGCACACCGGAGTCTCCGGCCTGCCAAAGTCTCCAGCCTGAAGACACCGGAGACTCCGGCCCTACCTCCAGTCTGACCCCCTGTACCAGGCCCCGGGACAATCTGAAGGCCCCTCCAGAGGCTAGTCTGGAGGCTACACCGGATTCTCCGGCCTAGACCAGAGTCTCCGGCCTACACACCGGAGTCTCCGGTCCGACCGACACCAGGCATGAAAAGGCCTTTGGGACTGCGGCCCATGTACCCCTTAGTCCATCCAGAACTTGTCTTTTATTCCTAAAGTACCCCTGTTTAAGTGGCTGGCCTATATATAATCCCCCACCTCCATTGTATACCCTAGGCATGATTTGGAATTAGTGGAAACCCCTTGTGGATCTATCTAGTTCTTGCCTCATGCTCCTTTGACCAAGGAGCACCAAATATCCCAAACCTCGTTGGAGTTTGCATCATGCCTCCGCGTTGTACAAGGCCTTGGCATCAGTGTCTAACATGGGTATACCCTATAGGTACTCGAGCTTGGTATATACGGCCTGAATACGTAGAGGCCCACGGTGTCGCCAAGGCACAAATGAAGAACTCGAGTAACCTACGGACTCTTGATTGCTTGAAGAACAAGAAGAAGCTAAAGATAGAAAGTTCAAAGGGGAAAAACCCTAACATGTAACTGACTCGACCTGCTACCTGAGACCTAGACTATCTAAATAAAGGCTAGGAGGGAGCGGCGAGGAGGACACACGCAACCCTAGTTTCCACAACCCTCGCCAGATTGCATCTGCGTACCATTGTAATTTTCGATTCCTTTGATAATTCCACGAGCAGACAAGAAGGAGTAGGGACCTCTACGAGGCCTGAACCTGGGTAAATCTTTGAGTCCCCTGTGTGCTTGTTTGCTAGCCGATAGATATCTCCAGCGCTCCCTCCTTCTCCAAAACCCAAGTCCATAACAATGGGCATTGATGAGTTAAACCCTCGTCAATTGGCACCGTCTGTTGGAATTGGGAGTGCTAATGTTGCGGCTTCTTCAGCCCCATCAACCGTGATCTACAACTCCGCAACAGTGGAGATTCGCCAGCTCTTCGGCGCGTTTGACTTCACTGTCCACACGCCGGCCACTCGCCCGCCTTTCGAGTCTATGGGCGACGGAATCAGCCTGGCGATCGGGAGCTTCCACTTCCAAGTCGGTCAGATGGGCACGCTTCGCATGCCTGACCAGCCGGCGGTAGCATCGATTGCTCCAGCATCGTGGTTCCCTCCATCTATCGGCACCCTCAACAAGCACAATGCCCCGACAACAGTCGAGAACACGGTCAGCGACAGCAGTCGCGACTCCGATGTGAGCGATCTAGCAACTGAAGATGGAACCTACGGTTCCGGATCTGAAAGTTGCGGGAGCAGCAGCTTCCCCAACCACTTCATGTGCACCGTCATCAACGCGGGTGACACCTCCGCCAATCGCGACAACACGGGCAACCGTGGCAACGAGACCGACCCGCCTAACGGCGGCAACCGCGGCAATGGTGGCAATGGTGGCAACGGCACCCCCGTTAACAACGGAGGAGCAGTCGAACCTCCAACCATAATAAACGAGCAAACCGGCGAACGCGTCATGATCAAGCTCAATGAACAAGAGTGGGCTCGCTGCCGTGATGCCTTACGAGGCAACCTTCTACCCTTCGGATCTCTGCAAGAACTGCTAATGGGATACCAGTGGCTCCTGAAGGAAGAATTCAAGCGCCAAGTGCAAACAATCGCGCAACTCGTGGCGCGCAAAAAGGTGGCAGACGAGTCGAGCCTTCGACGTGCTGGGCTCTCCTCCCACGGAGGATCCTCCTCAAAGGGCAACGAGTACCTCACAAACAAGAGGCGATCTTGGATGGCCCATCTCACCGAGCAAGAATGCATAGAAGCTGCAAAGGTCCTCGACTTCAGCTCTATAACAGTCGATACACGGGGCAACGTGGTCCCCAAGACGCCACAGTCCGCGGTGACCGCAGCCACCATGTACCTCCTCAACAACTAGCCACCAGCTGGAGATCCCCGAGCCGCCATGCACCGATCTACGATCACGGATTTGGGATTAGTCGAAGCCGCCCTCGACAAGGAGCCAACACCGGAGCCGAAAAAAGGCAAAGCGCTAGCAAAGCGCTATTCCTCGCCCTCATCTAGCAACTACAGTCACGACCTGTCTCGACGCCGCCGCTCACGGCGACATGACCACGACTATGATGTGCGCGACGACCTCACGCAGCGCAAGATCGACAAATCAAGGGCACGGCATGCTCGGTCCACTGATTCAGAAGACGAGGACATGGAGCTTTGTGGCGCCAGATGCTTTAGCAGGACCATCAGGCAAAAGCGAATGCCCAAGGGGTTTAAACACCCATCGAAGAACCCGAAGTTTGATGGCCTACAGGACCCAAAGATCTGGCTGGAAGACCACATCTCCTCTGTCAGGCTCCACGGCGGCAGTCGAAGCATGGCCATGCAATGCCTACAGCTAGAGCTGCAAGGCGTCCCCCGAGCATGGCTCAACAACCTCCCACGTGGATCCATTCGCAGTTGGGATGAGCTGGTTTACAACTTCGTGCGGAACTTCAAGGGCACCTACAAGCGGCCTGCATCAATCGAAGAGCTGAGATGCTGCCAGCAAAGATCGGGCGAATCTCTACGCTCCTACATCCAAAGGTGCTCCATCATCAAGAACTCCACAGAGAACATCTCGGAGGATCACGCGATTGACGCATTCAACGGCGGCGTCCGCCGCATAGAGCTCAGGGAGGAGCCGGGCCGCTCAAAGCCCAAGACCATCGACCACATGTGGAAATCGCGAATCGGTGGGCTGATGGAGAAGATTCGGTGAAGAATCGCATTCACTCTGACGAGGAGGCAGAACTCGAACGCAGACGTGACCGCCGAGGCAAACGCCTCATGCGCATCTATGATGACCGCGACGACGTCAACATGGTCGCAGCTAGCTACGCCGACAGACGCGACGATAACCGCAACAACGGATATCACAGCTGTGGGTACCGCGACTCCAGGAGAACCACACAAGTGTGGCAACGCCGCAATCGTGATGAGGCACCCGCGACATCCATTGAAGACAAACTGTCCGGGCCATGTACGGTGCACTTCTACATCGACAAGCATGATGGAAAGAAGAAGTCCAGCCACCTCCTGAAGGACTGCCGTGCGTTCCTCAAACTACATGAGGGATTAGTTCGGATGAATCGCAACATAGTCGAAAGAGGCTACGGAGCCGCTCCAGGCGCCGTGGCACATGGCGCTCCGCCACCACCACCTGGACTACCCCCAAACGCAGTTGCGCTGGACCAGCACCAGGGAGGCGAACCATACCCACGAGCCATGGGTACCATGATGATCCAAAAAGGACGCCCCTCTAGTAGGGTGCAGAAGGCCATCACTTGCCAAGTCAACTTGGCCACAAACTCGCCACCATCCACCACTGAGCACCTCAGCGGAAGCGAGTCCTGCATCACATTCGACAAACGCGATCATCCGCCTCAAGTACCTCGTCCAGGCCATTGTCCCCTCGTACTCGAGGCGCAAATCGGAGGTTTCGACATGAGCCGCGTCTTCATGGACGTCAGAAGCCGCATCAACCTTATATTCACGAGTACCTTGCGAGCAATGAGGATCCCTCTGACTTGCCTAGAAGCCTCGGACACAACATTCCACGGCATTGTCCCAGGAAAAGGCGTATATCCCCTAGGAAAAATCAACCTTGATGTCATCTTCGGCACGCCGAAAAACTTTTGGTGCGAGCGCATCGACTTTGAGGTCGTCGACTGGTCCTCACAGTACCACTGCATCCTCGGACGTGTCACGTTCGCTAGAATCATGGCAGTACCACACTATGCCTACCTGCAGATGAAAATGCCAGGTCCCAATGGCGTCATCGCAGTCAACGGGAGATTCGAGAGATCCAACAGCTGCGATAGGGAATTCAACAGAATTTCCCAGTCCTTCGGCATGCAGGAAGAACTCGCGAGACTAAAGGAGTCGACAGACAACAGTCTGCCTCCCCTGAGCCGGCCAAGTTTGCCTGATCTATCTTTCGACTCCTCGGTGCACACAAAGAAAGTGCAAGTCCACCCATCGGATCCCGCCAAGACGGCCCTCATCGTCAACAACTTGAGTCCTGCATAGGAACTCGCGCTCATCGAATTCCTCCGTGAGCACTGGGAAATCTTCGCCTGGTGTCCAGCGAACATGCCAGGAGTTCCTAGGGAATTCGCCGAGCACGCACTCAACGTCAACCCAGACGAAAGGCCAGTCAAGCAAACAATCCGGCGATTATCTGAGCCACGAGCAAAGGCAGTCGGAATGGAGATCAACAGACTCCTCGACGCCAAATTCATACGCGAGATCAAGGAAAGCACTTGGACCGCCAACACGGTGCTAGTGCCAAAAAAGGACACGGATATCCTGTGGATGTGCGTGGACTTCACCTCTCTGAATAAGCACTGTCCAAAGGATCACTACCTGTTACCGCGAATCGACCAGATCATTGATTCCACTGCGGGATGCGAGTGCCTCTGATTCCTCGACGCCTACTCAAGCTATAATCAGATTCGAATGAAGGAGGAAGATCAAGAGAAAACAGCGTTTACAATGCCCTTCGGTGTGTTCTGCTACAACGCAATGCCCTTTGGGCTAAAAAACGCAGGAGCCACCTACCAGCGGTGCATGCAAGCTTGCCTCAAGGATCAACTTGGTCGCAACATTCAAGTCTATGTCGATGACATAGTAATCAAAACCAAGGAGGAAGCCTCCCTAATCGACGATTTACGCGAAACCTTCGCCAACCTCGACCGCTACTGGATCAAGCTCAATCCGGACAAATACGCCTTCGGCGTACCATCTGGGCAACTACTCGGGTATCTCATCTCCGCAAGAGGAATTGAGGCAAACCCGAAGAAAATAAAAGCCATACTAGCCATGGAGAAGCCAAAAAATATAAGGGGCGTCCAGCAGCTGGCTGGGCGAATAGCGACCCTCAGTCGATTCATCAGTCGGATGGGTGAAAAGGCACTGCCATTCTACCAACTCCTCCGAAAAGCTGAAAAGTTCGAGTGGACCAACGAAGCGCAGGAAGCATTCGAAGACCTCAAGCTCCTGCTATCCACTTCACCAGTACTGGTGACCCCACGAGAAAGGGAACCATTGTTGCTATATATCTCCGCCACCAACCAGGTGGTCAGCACAGCGCTCGTGGTCGAACGAGCCGAAGAAAACAAGGTCCACGGGGTACATCGCCCAGTCTACTACCTCAGCGAGGTCCTCACACCAACAAAACAGCGGTACCCGCACTACCAGAAGCTGGCATATGGCGTCTTCATGACCGCCCGGTGACTGCGCCACTACTTCCAGGAACACCCAATCGTGGTGGTCAACGACGCCCCGCTGGGGCATATCCTCAATAACCCTGATGCCACGGGGCGAGTCGTGCTTTGGGGAATCGAATTGTCTCCACGAGACATCACATACGAAAAGCGCGACGCAATCAAGTCGCAAGTTCTTCCTGACTTCCTCGTGCACTAGATGGAGAACCAGCTCCCCAAAAAACCAGATATGTCCTACCTCTGGATAATGCACTTCGATGGATCCAAGCGGAAGGACGGAGCAGGTGTAGGTGTCATACTGACATCGCCCCAAGGGGACAAGCTGAAATACATCCTGCGAATGCAGTTCACCGCCTCCAACAACGAAGCAGGATACGAGGCCCTGCTACACGGGATGAGGATGGCAAAAGCCTGCGGCGCCAAGAGGCTCATTATATACGGCGACTCCAAACTGTTTACAACCAAACAATGCATGAGTGCGACGCACTGAACGACAACATGATCGCGTACCGCGACCTCTACGACACACTAGAAGGGGACTTCGACGACAGCGAGTTGCGACATGTAGGTCGCGAAAGCAATGAAGAGGCGGACGCCCTCGCCAACATATGCTCTACCTACGCCCCCATACCACCTGGGGTATTTCTCGAGCGCATCTGCGAACGCTCCATCAAGCCAAAGGCAGCAGAGAAGAAAAGAAGCGCAGCAACGAACTCGGGGGCTACGCCACCCAATGAGCCAATGGCACTCGACGACCTAGAGCTGGATATAGGACTCGAAGGACCAATGAGCGTCATGATGATCGAATCATCCTGGACTCAGTCGTACATCACGTACCTCCTCAGCAAAAGGCTACCGGATGATCCGAATGATGCATGACACATCGCGTGGCGATCCAAGGCATTCGCTGTTATCAATGGCGGACTATACAAGCGCAGCATCACAGGAGTACTCCAGCGATGCGTCTCCACGGCTGATGGAAGAGTTGTTCTCCTCGACATCCATGAGGGAACCTGTGGACACCACGCCGGCAGTCGCGCCCTCGTGGCCAAAGCTCTACGAGTTGGGTTCTACTGGCCTACAGCCATGCGCGACGCCAAGGACATCGTCCAGAAATGCAACGCGTGCCAGCGATTCGCGGACAAGACGCACGCACCCGGCACAGAACTCTAGCCAATTCCATTGGTCTGGCCCTTCGTGCAATGGGGACTCGACATGGTCGACAAGCTCCCCAAGTCCTCACGAGGAGGCTACGTCTACCTCCTGGTCGTAGTCGACAAGTTCACCAAGTGGATAGAGGCCATGCCAGTAACCAATCAATCAGGGCACAGCGCAGTCAAGTTCTTCAAATCCATCGTCTTCCGCTTTGGAGTGCCACACAGCATCATCACAGACAATAGAACGAACTTCACATCCAAGGAGTTCCAAGAATTCTGCGAAAACCTGGGGATCAACATAAGATACACCTCGGTAGCACATCCATAGACCAACGGTCAGGTCGAAAAGGCGAACGGGCTCGTCTGCGGCGGCATGAACAAGCCGCGGGTTGCTGGCCAGACGAACTGCAATCAGTACTCTGGAGCCTACGCACAACTCCAAACAGTGCTACAGGCTACACCATGTTCTTTATGGTGCACGGGACTGAAGCGGTTCTACCCGCTGAAGTACGGTACAAAGCGCCGCGCGTGGTCGCTTATAGTGAGCAGGAGTCATCCCTTGTACTCGAAGACTCCGTCGACCTCCTTGACGAGGCAAGGGAAATCGCCGCGGAAAGATCAACGATCTACCAACAGAACCTGCGCAACTACCACAGTAGGAGGCTATGCCCCAGATCCTTCGAAGGCGACCTAGTCCTGCGACTGAAGCAGCAAGGACATCTCAAGCTCGAGTCCCCCTGGGAGGGACCATACGTGATTACCAAAGTAATCCCAGGTGGCGCCTATCGCCTTCAAGACTTAGAGACAGGAGTCGCATACTCCAACCCCTGGAACGTCGCCCAGCTACGACGCTTCTACCCTTAGTCGTTTTTAATTTTACAATGCAAATAAGGCCACTCAGCCAAGGCTACTTAGCCACACATTGTACTCCGTACTGTCTCACGAATAAATAAAGCTAAGTGCCCCAAATCTCTGTGTTCTCCTTTATTTTCTGTAACTTATCCACTCGAGGGCTGCGCCACCCTATACACATCTGTTCTACGAACTAAAACGTGATATCTTGAGTAGCTGGCACATCAATCGAAACCCTTGACACACATCAACCCAGTTGCAACGCACCTAACAGGTTGACAAGGGACTGAGATAAGCGCATGGCTAGGCTAACGAAAAGGAGTCGCGTAGTGCAACGCACTCACAAAACATACACGCTAACAAGCTCTTTATACATCATCAACAATCAATTATGCACATCATTACATACGAACTTTACAACATTGGTACGCTTACGTGCTGGATACAAACTAAACTACTATTGCAACAAGAGAACATTGGTCTGCTCCTCGAAGAAGTCGACGATCTCCTCTGTTTGGCGGTCCACCGCCTGATAATGCGGCACCATATTCCAAGCAGAACCCGCTGGTGGCGCAGGTGGACCAGCCGCAATTGCCGCAACATCTACATCAGGACTATGCAGTCGCACCAGCGATAGAGCGGCCTTCGCACCAGCCACCAACTGCTGTCTTACACACTCGCGAACCGTAGCCAGGTCTTGGAACTTGGCAAGGAGGGCCAGCAGGCTCGATGGCGCAGCATCCAGCGGAAACATCGTCTGATAAATGTTCTTCAAGTAAGACTATGACTTCTTCAAGAAGTGTAGCACTAGTGATGCATGATCCTGCAGGGTCACCAGTGCGAATGCACGATCATGATCTACCCATAAGTATCCACTCTCTTGAAGTTGCTCTTGGGTCAGATCATGCATGCGAATGGCAACCCTATCCTTCTCATCCTGCGGATGGCGCACGCTGACAACTACACAAAGGAATAAACGGAAGTGTGAAGACAACACACCATTGCGAGTGACTACAAGGAAAAGATAAGAGTAAGCAAGCTAACATTTAAATTGGTCGCCCAGCTGCATCACCTCCCCAAGAGATATTGTTCTCGAGCGATGGCCTTCTCTGCCTTCGATTTCCATACATCCTCCTTACCGTGGAGTACGGGCAATTCACGCTCCAACTGCTTCACGCAATCACGAAGTCGCGAGAGCAGAGATAGCTCATCCACCCTTGAGCGCGACGGTGCGACACTATCATCAAGGGGTGGCGAATCCTGAGGTTCCCTCAAAGGATCACTTGATGTGCCCTATCACAAGCCAAGCAAGAAGCAAATAAGAAGACCAAATTGATGCACAGCCAAAAGATTCGAGTGCATTCAAGATTAACAAAAAAAAGTATCAGCAGATACACTCGCCAAAGGCATGTTCTATTCAACTATTACAAAGCTATTGAGGAGCAACTGGTTTCTTCGACTTAGACTTTGGCTTTGGGAGCCTCATCGAGTCCGTGGCGGTATCATATGCCACAGACTTTCCGCCGGCCCCTGACGCTGCAGCCTTTGCTGCCTTCTTGGCCCGCTGCAGCTCCTCAGAGTACTTTGCAACTGTGTTGATCAGTTGCGGCACATACTTGCCACAGGCAGTCACGAAAGGAGCAAAGACTACCTGCTGGCCGTCTGCGCTAACGGGCATCGCCCTTGAGACCGCTGCAAGATCAATTTAGACTCCATGGTCCTGCACCATAGCGAGTGACATCGACGCACCAGCCTCACGGAGCGAGTTCTTAAAGCTCGTAGAGACACCCCCGGCAAAAGACTCCACCAGCTCGTCCATGTTCTCGATCAGCTCAACCTTGGGCACCAGTTCCTCCCGGAGGCGACTGAGCACACCCTTGGCATTGTACAGTATATCTTGCACGGCGGCACTATGGTCCTCGACTGCTGACAGAGCACCCGCTAAGGCATCATCACGATGGAGGGCCTGCGGGTCGAAGCTCAAATCACCAGCATATGTGCATAAACCACACATGGGTACGAAAGTCAGCGCCAACGACAAATTCAAATAGAGAACGATAATGATATCCAAGCAAGGTACCTGAGAGGGCCTTGGCAATCGAGAAAAGCTGTTCTTCGAACAACTTCTCCCTAGCTACAATGGAGGCACGCAGGTCCTCTTCGCGCTTCTGTGCCTCGTCACCCGCCACGATTGCCTCATCGCGGCTCTTCACAGCCGCGGCGAGCGTCTTCTCCATGGCGGCGGTGTCGCGCAGAAGGGCATTATGTTCAGCTACAAAATAAAACAAAAGGGATTGACAATCAGTCGACCAATAACAACGATGCAGAAGAAGAAGTAAAGTGCACTTACTTTCTACCACGCGATGGCGCGTATCCAGCATTGCATGCTAGCGACCCATCGCAAGCACTTGGTCCGCCAGGTGGGTGGCTTCCTTCACAAGGAGCTATCGCAAAAAGGAAAAACAACAAAAGATCAGCAGAAGCCATAAATAAAATCGACTACAACATCAGAAAAAGAGATACTACACTTATATGATCCTCCAATGACTCCGAAGTCGATTGGTGTGCAGTCATCCGGGCAACCATCCGATGCTCCCCATCATGTGGAGAGATGGATGAGTTATGCCTGGAGTGGGCCACCAATGGAGGAGAAGGAGCACGCTCAACTTCTTTTTTGGCCCTGGAGGATGCGACTCCAGATTCTTTAAAAAATTGGACGTCGCCAGAAGATGACGACGCCTACTGACTACAAGATCAAACCAACATCAAGAAAGGGCGACTCCAGAGAAGAACCAAAAAGAAAGATTCGAATACTTACCAATCAAACTTATCAAAGTCGAAGGTTGGATCCCCCGACTCTGACGACGACTCCTTTGGCAGTCTCATCTTCTTGCGAGAAGATGGCGCCACGGCACTCACAGGAATGGCAGGGATTGGCGACTCCGCACCAACGCCTGCACCTTCCGGAGTCAAAGGAGACGACGCGTCAGAATCCTTGCTGCATGAACGCTTGCGAGTATCCGGACTATCCGACTCGGGGGCTTCCTCCTCCACATCAGATGGGACGGTCGACTCCGACTCGTCCTCTTCCAAGGCTTCACGAGGAATAACCCCCTCAGGAAGAGGGGGCATACAGGGTGCCACCGCCCAATCCTGCATACATACCACAATTTAGCGCAAAGCAAAGAAATAGCAAAGAGGCAATTAACAAACTAAGCTACTACATAGCACAACTGTACCTCAGGAGGAGGGTTAGCAGCACCGAACGGAGGAACGACTGGTTCACTAAGGAGCACATCCTTGACGGTGTACTTGGTCACCAATCGAACCCTTTTATCTACCTCACTCGCGGACATGCCATCGGCGGACACGCGAGTGATATCGTCAGCGCCACCCACTGAAACATGGGGTGGACTCTCGCTTGCAGGGGCTGGACGCGACGGTGCAGCCACGTGCGAATGAGGACACAGCCTCCCTCCTCTTTGCCTATGAGACTCTCGAGGTCGCAGACGCGCTCGTACAGCACATCTGTCTCCGCAGACTCGCCGGGCATGACCACATTCTTCCAGGAGCGCCTCCTCTGGTACGGCATCGTGGGGTTGAAGGGTGCGAGTCCGAAGTGTTCTCCGTCAGCCTTCTCGTCGCGGACGTAGAACCACTTGTCCCTCCACCCTTGGACGGACATCGCCAGTTTGATGTCGATGTATGTGGCGGATGGGTCGACGTGGATTCCGCAGCCGCCTACATCGTAGACTACGGAGCTAGACGCCAATTGTCGCTTCAACTTGAAGAGGCGCTTGAAGAGGCCGAAATGCGGCTCGATTCCGAGCCAGCACTCACAAAGAGTGATGTAGCAAGCTACGTGGAGGATGGAATTGGGGGACAGCTGATGGAGCTGGAGCCTATAAAAGCAAAGAAGGCCCTTGAAGAAAGGATGCAGGGGCAACGAGAGGCCGCGAATGATGAACACTAGGAACATCACTCGGAAACCGGCAGGAGGAGAGGGGGTTACCTCGCCGCCGGGGACGCGTGCGTCGGCGACTGTGGCGGACAACACTCCGTCTTGGCGAAGAAGACGAAGATCTGAGGACTTGATCATAGATGGATGCCACGCGCCATTTGTGACGCGGGTGCCCGTGCCCTTCTTCTTCCTGCCGGCGGCGGTGCTGGTGCCCGCAGCGGCGGAGCCGCCCTTCTTCTTCATCGCAGCAGCGGCAACAGCGGAATCGGCTACAGCACCTCCTTTCTTCTTCCCCATTACGCGGCGGCGATGCGACCGGAGGAAGTAGCTGGGAAATGTGCGGAGCTGGTCCAGTGCCACGGAGGGAAAAGAGCGCAGAGAAAGCAGAGGAGCAGCGGCAATGGCGATGAAAGCAAAGGATGAATGGAAGTAGATGTGAATTTTACCGTCGCAGCGTCACTACTTAACCCCTAGAAGATGCAATCCAACGGCTCAGAAAAACCCTACCAGACGTGTGGTGTTCATCGTGCTCGTCACGTGGAGGAGCCGAAACGAGAACCGTCCCCCCCCACTACTCCCATTACGTGTGGAAATCTAGGAGGCGTAGTTAAAATAAAGATCACGCACGCCCGGTCAAATCAGAGTTAGGGAGTGGGACCCAGCGCTCGTCACGTCCCGTCAAACTCGCTCACGCGGGCAACTGAGGTCATGAAATCGTCAGCACTGACGTCATCAAAAACTATGCAGCAGAAGACTTTGACTACTTTAGTCTTTGCTCGAGTCTTCGACTCCACCAAGCACTCGGGGGCTACTCGCATAGGGAGCGCTGGTCGTGCACCCTACGTTTTTTCTTTTGCAGGAGCATGGACAATCAAAACAAACCCAACCACTCAAAACACGGTTCAACTATGGACATGGGTTACTCCCATAGGGAGCGCCGGAAGCAAATTCGACTGAAACAAGCAAGAAAAAGATGATAGCAGTCGCAAAAGTTCTTTAGTCCCTGCCTGAGTCTTCGACTCAACCAGGCACTCGGGGGCTACTCCCATAGGGTGCGCTGGTCGCGCACCCTATGATTATTGGTACAAAGTACTGTGTGTTGATAACATCCACACTCGAAGCTTATGGTGACACCGCCTCATAATTTTTCCCTACAAAGAGACTGCATCTCCTGGGTCACCCGAATCGTCTCCGCAATGATAAAATTCAGATGCCGCGCTTACAGCGTGAACATAATACCTGAATAAGGCCTGGCAACGCATTAGCGGCGCACTACCAGAAATATATCCATGCCTACAAGTACGATGAACATGCCTTGATGGATGCATCGAGTGCTCACACCCATATACTGGAGTTCGACTCCTGTAAGACCTCAGCGGCTTGAGTCGAATTACACCAGCATTTTTCCGGATTCGAGTCCAGGGACTCGAGTTCGAGTAGATGGCGTTGTTTTACCCTAAGATAGTTAACTGATATCGGTACGTCGGTTAAATCAGGCACGCACATCAACTATCCCTATGACATAAATAGAGCAGTCGAAAAACGTACACAGTCATGCACTCAAAAGGCTTCATAAAGTCTCCAGTCGAATCTGCGATTCCACTGGACACTCGGGGGCTACTGACATGGGTATACCTTATAGGTACTCGAGCTTGGTATATACGGCCTGGATACGTAGAGGCCCACGGTGTCGCCAAGGCCTGAATGAAGAACTAGAGTCACCTACGGACTCTCGGTTGCTTGAACAACAAGAAGAAGCTAAAGATAGAATGCTCAAAGGGGGAAAACCCTAACATGTAATCGACTCGACCTGCTACCTGAGACCTAGCCTATCTATATAAAGGCTAGGAGGGGGCGGCGAGGAGGACACATGCAGCCCTAGTTTCCACAACCCTCGCCAGATTGCATCTGCGCACCATTGTAATTTTCGATTCCTTTGATAATTCCACGAGCAGACAAGCAGGAGTAGGGACCTCTACGAGGCCTGAACCTGGGTAAATCTTCGAGTCCCCTGTGTGCTTGTTTGCTAGCCGATAGATGTCTCCAGCTCTCCTTCCTTCTCCAAAACCCAAGTCCATAACAATGGGCATTGATGAGTTAAACCCTCGTCAGTGTCCCTTTCCCAAGACGTCAAGATCTCACCGAGTCTCCCATCTCGCCGTGCCGGTTCGAGAGAGAGTCCTCCGCCCGACGTCGATCCTAGGGATTGCGCCGGACCGGTCACCGCCAGCGTGAGCTATTGGTGTGTATCGTGGTTTAGCGTGTGTGTGTTCATCGTGTTCTTCGTGCGTGAGTTCGTCGTGTTCGTCCTCCCCTCCTTCCCCCGCACTCCATCCTCGATTTGAGTAGGATTCGTGAAAGATCGGGCCACCCTAGAGGTTTGCCCTCAACAATCTCTCTCTAAAGTGAGCGGGTGTGTTTTTGGTCCAATTTTGGATGTTGAGTTGTGAGGCTTCAGGTCTTGGGTGCATGGATATTTATAGTGTCCTAGGGTGCAAAGAATGGTGACACCTCACTAGTTTGCATGGCTAGGTGTCAAGCTCTCATGATATACCTTGGTTGCCAAGGTTCCTACATAAGCTTAGGATGGAAGCAACTTAGGAGCCAAGTTTCCTATTTGGGATTTATATTTTTGGATAATGACAAGTGGATTTTGTCACTATTTTGGCCTTGGGCTAAATTGGATACATGGTCTTATTTGCATCTCAAGTGAAACCTTAATTTGCAAATTCAACTGATAATAGTATGCCTCCATCTTAATTAAGTGAAAACTTAATTAGCAATGTAGGTGATATTATATCATCAAGGCATGATTCTTTGAGTTGCAAATACTCATAGGTTATTGTATTCAAATAGTTGGATCTATTTGAGGGAATGCAAATGATTTTAGTTTTATTAAATTCCATATATATATTAAGTTATGATTTGATTAAGAAATATAGATTTGGAAGATCAAGATTTGTTTTTAAGTAATCACAAGGGTGATTCACTTGTTACATGATTCTTGGCAATTACAAGAGTTGGTAGAATAGATGATGTTTAAGATAAGATAGAATAAGATAAGATGAATTAAGAATGTATTTGATATTATTTTAGGGTGTGAGCATATGCTAAGGTTTGTTTAGCACATGGGTTAAATGAGGTTTATAAAAGATAAGTTAAGCATCAAATTTTACTTGTTCTTTAAGTATGTGGGGAGTGTTGATTTAATTTTATTCACGTACCTTGCTTCTACACTTCCTACCATAGAAGTATACTAACGATTATTTCAAAGTTGGAACACTCAACATGATGAACTAGTCCTAAATCATCATCTAAAGTGGAACTTTAATCACTTTGACAAGTTCTATATAAAATTTTATAGTTGGCATGGACTTTCTATGCATGGATGCAATGCACACAACTAACCTCTACCAATTTTCGTGTATCATAATCTACGGGCTATTACAGATGGTACTCTCACTCCCCTCACAGGCTGTAGCAACCAGCACATTGCCATCAATGCCATGGTACGAACAACGTCTCACTTTGTCATATGATGTGCTAGCTTCGTGTTGTTCATGCATGTCATAATCTTCAAATGGTAATGCATTGTGTGTGTTTGCAGGTCCTCTAAAATGGACAATCTCAATAGCTAGATACTTTAGGATCATCAACTCGACAAGGCTTCTTCAGGTATGCAGAAGTAGAAGGAAGTAGATGAATACCTTGGTTAGGATGGATAATATAGAGAGAACTAAGCTTGTTGTCTAATATGTAGAAGTAGAATCATTTAACTATATTTATGAACATCAACATGCCAACTAACTTTTCCTTGCTTACTATTTGCTTTTTTACTCAAACTAACATCTTCAACTAATTATGTTTATTGACTTTGGTTGAACATCAAATGTGGAGGATGCTTGCAGGTGTGCTACCTGCATGTCATAGGTTAGAGTGAAGTTTAATATTTAACATTGACCTGAATGCATGTAGAATTGATCCATGCATCTTTAACATTATTTACTAATTTAGCAAACTGCATCTACTAAAAGGAAACATTTGTACTAATTAAGCAACTACTACATGTTTCCGTAAATAGAATTGACCGTATATTATTTGTTTGTTGTTCTTCCTATAGTTGTTTGCATAGTGACAAATCTGATGATTTATCCATCGATGGATTGAAACCTAAGCAGCTGATGCGCGACTGTTGTGGGACCCCCAGATTAGCCATCCGAGAATCCCTTATGCATTCGACCATGACCCCAGGATTAGTATGTCGTGGAGCATAATCGACAAGTATCAAAGTAAACATCCCTTACATAAGCAGATACACGTCATACCTTGATGCCATTATGGCTACTTCATATGAAAGCTTGACGGGCTAACATCAATCATCAGCAGCGGAACTTCATCGAAGCGTTGAGCCCAAGTCATTCCATAACCCTACAGGCAACTAACTGGGAGAACATCCTAGCTCACATAGTCGTCAACTTCACCTTCTTCCCCACCTTTAGTCTTGTAGAAGTATGACCAAGTAAATAGCTAGAGACAATGCCAGTGAGTACATTTGAATCTACTCACAAACCACTATAAGGGATTAGCAATGAAAGGATATATACTATGGCCGTGGTAGTAGGAGGGCTCCATAAGAGGTTCTTTTTTAAAACCAGTTTCTCTTGTAGATATAGCATCTCCATATCTTTGTTGAAAAATAGTTGAAATGGAGTTTCTGTTTGCAAAACTTCTTTGGCGGGTTGTAAACTATTGATAAGTGACCTTCTCAAGGTTAAAACATCAATCTTCTAGGGTCGTCTCATGACCCACACATCTCCATTTTCGATCATCTCATGAACAAAACACTTTGTTATCTAAAAACTCATTTTTTTAAACAAAACTCGGCACAACCTAGGCATTTGCCATCCCAACCATCCATGATAGTGGACATGGCTATTCTAATAGGTTTACACTCTGCAAAGGTTGTAAACTTTACCCACAACATCCGATTACCCAACTCTAACCACTCCCGGGTCGCCATACCTAAGTATGAAGAGGTCGGATAATCGACCACATCATTTCCCTTGTCCAGCCTAATATGGGGTCTACCCTACGAGTTGTTCCTCCCAACACCAGGCCGTCGGGTACCAAATACCAAACTTCTTGAGTGTGCACTTTAAATAGAAGTCTCGTAGTATCGTCCGTCTATAGGCAACTAGAGTATAAAGTTTCCCTAATCTTCTCAACATCTTAGAGGGGAAAAGTCCCGTCTTCTGAGGAGACCTATTCGGGTCTACCCTATAGAGTTGTGAGACCACCATACCAAGCTAGGCAAGGTTCAAAATATGCTCTGTCCCATACCAGGGTCATTGTGGTTGCATTGGTTAGTTTTTTCGGCAATATGCTTAGTGATCAGGTGCCACCTTAAAACAGTTTCATAAATTATCCTTCCTTCTTTTTGTCAAGCTTGATAAAACACTTTCTCTCAGCAAGGGAAACCTTCCCAAGGTTTTTTAAAACTCATTTGAAAACTTTTTGCTTTTAAACTTCCCCAACCCAAGGTTTTACTTCTAGGAATAAGGCTCCGGGAAACCAAATGCTAATCATCAAGCCCACTTTCTAAAGGCAGTAATGGGTGCTTACAAAGGGGTTCACCAACCACATACTACACCAAGGCTTGGAGAAGACAAGATATGAACACGATAAATAGATGATAGTAAAAATACTGCATAGTAGTAATAAAACATGTATAAATGAGACGGATAAAAATGGGTTCAGGAAATGGTGGCTTACCGGTGGTCAACAATATTTCCCTGGAGTTCTTCATAAAAATCCAATAATAAACCTTCTCCTCTAGACTTCGATACAATCACAACTATCGCCGTCAGCGATCACACATGCAGACAAGCAAGGTGCATAATCAATATAAGGCAAGCAAGCACCAATACAATACAACAAGCAATTGGACCGGAGATCAATAAAGTTCAGTAGGTTTTGATAAATTGAGTTTAAGGAAATTGGAAGTATGCCACTTGTATTTTTAGATCTTTACTTATGATTTATTTAGCGAACACGCCTTAAATAAGAGGTTTTATGCCAAGGACAAGTTATGTATGATACTAGTGGGAAAATGTGGTACCAGTAGGAAGGTATTGAAATAACAAAGCCACCAGAAGTAGTTTCATCAATTTATCAGTTTTATTTATTTATGATTTTTCTAGTGGCATTAACCCTTGTTTTGGTAGTTAAATTCACCAGAAAATACTGGTAAGCCAAATAAATATTTCCGCTTATGGATTGGAAGGTACTTGATTACTGGTTCATTGAGAGTTGGCTTCACTTCAAAAACTAGAATGCCCATGGGAAATTCCCAAAGTAAATTCTGCAAGCATTTTTTTCTTTTTCACCAGATATATTCTACAGGTCATTTTGATGCAGCACGTCCTATGGACGTCCCGACATCCTCACCACAAAGTCTGCCGAGTGGATCGATGACCCATGCTTGAGCCAAGCTATTACAAGCTAAGGTTAACTCGCTCCTCTCCTCATGTGATTTCGATAGATCCTTGGATAGTGTGATACTTCATGCAACTACATTGTGCATTCCCAGCCACGAAGCTTCGACGCATTCACAAACCCCCTCGGAAGAAGGACACAGAGTTGGACATGAAGATGTTGTAGTTGTGGCTAAATCCCCGAGTCTCTGGCCTCGAGCCATGGAGTCTCTCGCCTCCACGGAGTCTCCAATCACACAACACCGGAGTCTCCGTCCCTCCGCACCGGAGTCTCCGCCTTAGTACTCCGGATGAGACTCTGGGCAACCGCCTGGAACTCACTATCTGCCACCCCGGAGACTGGCCTAGAGACTGACGACCATCCTAGAGTCTCCGGCCACACCAGAGTCTCCAGCCTTCACACCCCGGAGTCTCCGGCCTAAGAGACGTCTTGCATGGAAAGGCCTTTTGGGCCTGGCCCATATAACCCCCAATTTCGTCTCAAACTTCCAGTTTTGTTCTGTAATTACCCCTGTTTATTTGTTGTCCTATATATATACCACCACCTCCATATTGTAACCCTAGACTTGGATAATTGAATTCAAAGAAACACTTGTGGATCTACCTAATTCTAGTCTCATGCTCCTTGATAAGGAGCACCAATTATCCCCATCCTCTTGAGCTTTGCATCCTGCGTTCAAGTTGTACAAGGACTTGGAGCTGGTGTCCCTTCTCCAAGTTGTCAAGATCTCACCAAGCCTCCTACTCACCGTGCCGGTTAGAGAGAGTGTGTCCTTACTCGCCACCGATCCTAGGGATTGTGTTGGACCGGTTGCCACTGGCGTGAGCTATTGGCTTGTATTGTGGATTCATGTTTGTGCATGTTCATCGAGTTCTTCACGTGTGTGTTCATGGATTTCATCCCCCCTCTCTGACACTCGCCTTCATCTCTATTTCCACGGTGATTCGTGAAAGATAGGGTAATCCTAAGGGTCACCCAAACAAATTGATATCAAGAGCCTCGTTGATCACGAATTTCCCAACCAATTTTTCTTCTATCCACCATAAATTCGAAACTCCCCAAAAAAGAGCGCGAAATTTTCCTTTGGTCCGATCTCTCAATTTGAAGTGTTATTTGTGGTTTTGATCCGACCAAATTCTTGTCTAAGGTGTTGGTCCAGCTTTTGCCTGCGTTTCCCTGCCCAATTTTGGCCAATTTTTCATGAATTTGAGCCCCCAAGGTGTGGATTTCTACTCAAGAACATGAGCAGTTCGGGCAGATTCCCCGACAAGAGAGTCTCCGGCCGCAAACCCCGGTGTCTTCGGCCCCAGACCCTGGAGTCTTCGGCCCAGACGCCAATTTTTGCACAGTTTTGCCTCTTTTCCGCTTTGTCTTATCTCCCTTTGTTTGTTTGTGTATCGTGTGCGTGTCAGCAACTAACAACAAGCTTCCACAACAACATCATCCACACTCATCGACACCATGGAACCCGAACATCATCCCACACCACCGATTGTAGGTATAACTTGCATCACCTTGTTAACCCATATCTTCCTTTGTGTGTACCTTTCCCATCGAGAGTGGCTCATCTTGTGTTTGCTTGATTATTGTGCATTTTTCCTTGGATAGTGAGAGTCTAAGAGCAATAGCAAGAGTGAGTTGGTAGAATCAAGGGAGAGAAAAAAATCAAAAAACAAAAAAAAGAGAAAAGAAACAAAAAAATGAAAGAAAAGGAGAAAAAGATACAAAGAAAAAGAAAAATAGTCTCCCGTAGAGTAAGAGAATCTAGAGCTTGTAACCAAGAGAAATAAGAGCACCCAAGGCAAGTGCACAAATCGGTTGCTCATTTTTCTCTTTGCAAACGAGCCACTGTCTCTCCTTGCATTGGCACGACAATCGAGCTTACTCTTTGTTAGAACATTTTGTTGCTGATTTTCATTGTCGTGCTAATTCCAATAATCTCCATGTGTGTGTATAGTGTAGGTTCCCGTCACCCTTTTGAGTTTTTGATCTTTTCCTTTGACATGAGTTTTTTTGGATTTTACCCACTTTTGACTATCCTTTTCGTTTGGTTGTTTCATTGGCATTCGATCATCCTAACCTTCGACCAAAAGCTTTTGAGAGTTTTACTTTGTTCTTTAGTGTGAGATTTCTTTGCGATTTCACTTTGCAAGCTTATAGTTCTCACGTGTGGCTACTAGTTTGATACAATCTCCAAGGTGAGGTAAAAGGCTAACCCTCACCACATTACCTTCCATATACAATCCTTGTTTGTATTGCATCATGGATAGGAACGGTGAGGCGAGCCAATCACCTCCACCCGAAGATGAGAAGGACCGTACATGACGCGAGCAAGCCACTACACCATTCAGTTAGGGTTTCATGACCATTGCAATTCCCTTAAGACGCGCCAAGACAAGAAATTCGGAGAAACTCAAGTGGAGTTCAAGAGCATCGACAACCGCTTTGACGACATCGAAAGGCAAATGCATGCCATGCAACACAACTTTGGGCACCAAAATGAAGCTCTTCAACACACCGTTAACACAACAAATTACATGCTTCAACGCCTCATGGAGACAATGGCAAACAAAACAAGGCCACGCTCGCGTGCACCAAGAGCTTCAAGGCACCATTCGAGTGTGTCAAGACTGTCACGTCATCATTCTCCTCATCCACAAGATCTTCATGCAAATGCTCCAAGATGAAATCAAGCCCCCATGTGTGAGTCCATGAGCTCTTCGCAATATGTACCTTCGCCTCACCACGCCGCTACGTCAAGCTATGATGGTGATTTCTCCTCAAGGCCTCAAGCAAGGCGAGACGACCACCGTCTTCAAGCAAGAGCACTAGTGATCCAACAAGACCAACCACGTGAACAACCACGAGTGGAACCTTGAGTGACACCCCAAGTTCACCGTCCACGTCGACATGACATTCTCGCAACAACAAGTGAAGGCACCAACTTGGAAGAACAATCTCATCATAGACGTGAAGCTCTTCAAGACCCTCCTCTTCGTAATCATCGTCATGAACATCCACGCCGACACCATGGTCACCATGACGAGCCTCCTCCACCACATCAATACATGAAGCATCACATGGTACATGTGGAGGATGCCAACCACGTCAAGAGGCTCAAGACCATGATCTTCATCAAGAGGCCCAAGTGCCTAACCCACGTCACCAACCAAGGAATGATCCCTCTTTCACCGATAACTGCGACAAGAGGCTCCACAACCTCCTCAACCTCGTGAGCCCAAGAGCATCAACCTCGCCCACAACTGCGCCAAGAGCAAGCTCCCCCATAAAAATAATATTTTATTTTGTAGGGAATCCTCACGATGGTGGCGAGGAGAACTAGGGACTTCGCCTCCGATCATCACCGGAGCCACTCTGACATCGGTGCACACCTTCCTCTCCTCCCTTCTGACCTACTCATCGCACATGTTGCCCCCAACCTGGTGTTGGAAGGCGACTTTCGTCACTGTAGAAGACCTTGACCGAGGTTTTTCCAAGGTACACAATGGTGAGATTTGCATCTGGTCAAACTGGGTTATGTTGACAAATGCCAACGATGTAGGGATTGTTGGCAGACCTCTTGTGAACAACAAGGTAATTTCATTGGGATCAGAGGTAAAATTCCAATCTCAGCTGGTTACAGTTGGATCCTGTAAGATCACGCCCATAGGGGATCATTCATTGGTATTGACGTCTACTGCATCGGGATCTGAGCCTATCCAAGACAAGTTTGGACTATCTACTCAGGTTTGTGATACAACTCTAGATCTGTCTGTTCCTGTTCATCTAGTGTCTGGCCCGAGGAACAAAGGTTGCAAAATATCCTATTCTACTATCAAGGATATGGATCGTGGTCATATGAAGGCTTATGATGGTACGCTCATCCTGTGGATTAAAGATAATTGGCTGGTTCATAAAAATGCCAAAGGGGCTCCGGTCACATGGAGGTATATTGACGACATGGATTCTCTCAACATTGGGACTAAAATTCGTTTTCCTGCACATGTGGTAAGGATTGGCACTCCTTTAGACTATGCAATGTTGGAAGGTGTAAATGGCAGAAATGTTTGTAGCTCCTCTTTTCATACTTCTAGTGCAAACTTGGATCCAGATAATTCAGTTCTGTAGGAGGATTTGATGAGATCAATATACTCGGACTTTATTTTATCTATGGATTTTTCACATGGTATTAATTTTGCTAAGGATGTGAGACAGAAATTCCACTCTGAAGTTCATCCAGATGATCGTTCTGGCCACTTCACCCTCGTGGTTTCTTTTGGAAGAGCTAAGTTTAAACTTGTAGATGATATTGTGGCAATTTCTCTAGAGGCTGCTTGGGGGGGGGGGGGTTGTGGCCAATTAAAGGTCTCTCTGATTAAAGATAGAGTTTATTCCTTCTGTTTTCTAGCAAAGTAGTTGGTTTTCATGATTTCAAATTGCATAAGTACTCTTGTGACAAGTTTAAATGTTATTTTCATTTGTGGGGAAGAGGAGGCCGAAATTGACAAAGAGAGTTCAGATTATGGTACAATGAGATTAATGTTGAATGGATCTTGGTCCGCCCTTCTAAAAAACATGTGCAACAAGGTCTGAACACTATGAAAGGTAACCCCCGAAGACCATCCTAAGTTATGCACCTACTTACAAGAAGAAGATTGGCTTTGATGAATCTCTGAGCTATGCGGCTTTCTCGGGATATTCTGAGCCCAATAATACTAAAGGAGTAATTTTGCCTGAGGATTTTATAAATAATGCTTCTCCAAAAGTTAAGTTTGGTACTGTCTAGAGTTTTCCTTTCATCCAGCAAAAATGCTCACAACCAGACTTTTCAGGAAAGGCTTCGGAGAGAAATAAACAACGAATTGGCAATGACTCTGAGGATATCCACGAGGTGAATAGATTACATGACTTGAGGCCCGATATTGTAATGAATTAAGAAAATGTGGGGATGGGGCCCTCTCAGAATGAGGCTCAAAGTGAATTTAATGGAATGATTCATGATATGGTTTGCAAGGTTTGGTCCTGTTGTAGATATCTCAGTAAGGGTCACCTGACCATAGATTGTGTCAATAATATTAGGTGTCGAGGTTGTTTCTGTTACACACACATTGAAAGAAACTGCTTTAATTCCAAGTCCAATTTGAATTTAAGATGGGTTCAAAAACGGGTTAGTGTTGGTCAGCCCTTGACGACTATCAATACAACTCCTAGGGATATAAATGTAGGGTTTCCGTGTAAGATAACAAAAATGTAACTACGTGGATCAACCTGAATGCCAAAGGATATATCTAGAAGTAAACCAGTAACGGAGGAAGATAGTAGTAACATACCCTTAAAGACTGAGAGAGTGTTACGCTCATGCAGGAGCATGGATGATGTAGTCGTACCCGTCCGACATCAAGGTCGTGAAGCTCCTCGCACGTCACCCCTTGTCCAGGTCCTTGTACGATGGCATGGTCGCTACAAGTGCAGCTCCTCCAAGTTATCACATGCATACAGTGCAATGCAACGACTCCCAAACTCCTTGATCCCTGTTGGGGTTGCGTAAGTAGACCTCCTGGCGGAGTCCCTGCAGCACAACGGCATGCCAAAGGTTTGTTGACTTTGCGCGTACAGTCCTTACTTGTAACCATGCCACGGCGAATATAACTAGAGAGATAGGGAGGGGATATTCTAGCCTGAGAGAATATCTTATTCGGTGTCTTTTAATCCTCCCATGGGCACCTCTTTATATAGGGGAAGGAAGGTGCACCCTTCCCTTTAGGTGCCCAATGTGGGATTAAGTAATAAAATAAAATAGCAGGAAAAACGTCCATAGACGGCTGGGCCAAAAGGACACAGCAGCAGTCAACAGGCGGCCAACCGGGTGGGCCGGCGTGCCCACCGCGGCCTAGCGCAGGGAGGCCTCAGCGGCCTGAGCAGCTAGCTAGCAGGGTGGGCCGGTGAGCCCCCACTGCGGCCTAGCAGCTGGCAGCGACCAGCGCTGGCCAAGTGGGCCGACCACCCGTGGCCCAGCTCGCGGCAGCGGCTGTAGTGGCCCATGTGAGTCGGCTGCTCGCCAACGGCCCATCAGCGCTCGCCCGGGTGGGCTGCTTCCCCGCACGTGGCATGGCCCGCCTAGTGTGCACCCGTGTCCGCCAGCTTCCTCTCGTGAGTGGCGGCGAGTATACGTCACCCGCCTTATGTGGGCCGCCAAGCCCACTAGCAGCAGAAACAGTTTTTTGTTGGTTTTTCTTTTTCCTTTTCAAGTGTGATTTCCTCTAGGTCAATTCCCTCCGAGGTTTTAGCCTAATGTGAAAGTTTTCCTATAAATTTTAATTCAAATATTTATTTATAATATATTAATTCATAATTAACATATAATAAATGCATATATTAAATTGCCATTTATCCGAAACACCTTTCGGCCTTTTCCTTTCCTTCTTTCTCTAAAGAACTTCAGATCTCTCTGGAATTATTCTAATTTCTCTCTCTTCTGTGATTCCATCTCGCAGGAGGATATCCAATTGTCGTATCACCCTTAAGCATGTTTCATTACGGTTCGGGAATGCTATAGACATGATCCATATCAATGATCCACAGAGAGACCAGGATGCCCATGTGACCCCTATGCACTTCACGAATATCCATCGTGTTGAAGCTGAAACCATATATCCAATTCCCTTATTCACGATACAAGACTTGTTTGAGATTTGATCATCGGTATCATGATACCTTGTTCAATCTCGTTTCCAACAAGTATTGTTTTACTCCTTCCTGTGAAATACCATCCCCATGACCTAGTCATGTGTTGTGCAACATGGATGTAATTCGCCGAGTGGGCCCAGTTGTATCTTCCCATCACACAGGAGAACAATTGCAGATCTTGAAGCATATTGCCTCTACATGGTCCATCAAATACCTGAACACACCTTTATGATCACCGTATCACCAGGCAATGTTTCATGCTACCTAAGTATCCTCGGGTAACAGTGATTGATATGATATCACGGTCTAAGGATTAGGACAATTTGTTTCTGACAATTGCAACATGAACTAAGTTACATGATCGTGTTATAATAATCATTAGTGGGAAGTGTCCATCACATCATTCCAGATGCCATGACTTCATTGTTAGTGACTTTTGTTTATCTGATGATAAGGAAACCCTGATCATCATCTGCCGAATGAACTAGTTGAATAGAGGCTCGTACAGACCTGGTGTCAAACCACCAGCATGTGATTCCTGCACTAAGAACAAACGCAACGATGCTTCTGGAATACATAGTTTGTTAGCTCAAAACAAATAGCCATCATGGATATGATACTTATCCCATGCATTTCTAATAGCACACAAACGATATGGTTCAGCAAAATCATGGTCAGTTGCATATAGTGCACAAATAGCTTCTAATCTAGGAATTTTAACATCAAGATTGGTTAATAGCATATTCTTCCTAGATAGAGCATCAGCAACAACATTCTCTTTTCCCTTCTTATAGTTAATGATGTAAGGAAAAGACTCAATGAACTCAACCAATTTAGCTAATCTTCTATGCAAGTTTGATTGATCTTTCAAGTATTTCAATGCTTCATGATTAGAATGTATGATGAATTCCTTTGGCCACAAATAATGCTGCCAAACCTCAAGTACTCTAACAAGTGCATACAATTCTTTATCATAGATTGAATAATTCAAACGAGCACCAGTCAATTTCTCAGAAAAATAAGCTATAGGCCGACCCTCTTGCATCAAAACGCCACCTATGCCTATACCACTAGTATCACATTCAACTTCAAATTGCTTCGAAAAATTAGGTAATGCAAGCAATGGTGCAGAAGTAAGCAAACATTTCAATGTATCAAATGCAATGTCTTGGGCCGCGCCCTATACAAAAGGAACACCTTTCTTTGTCAAATCATTTAATGGTGCAACAATGGTGCTAAAATCTTTCACAAAGCGCCTAAAGAAACCAGCGAGACCGTGGAAACTACGCACTTGACTTACATTCATTGGAGTAGGCCAATTCTGAATTGATCCGATTTTAGATTGATCTACCTCTACTCCATGCTTAGAAACAACAAATCCTAGGAATATGACCTTAGCAAATGTACACTTCTCAAGATTAGCATATAGTTTATTATCACGTAACACTTGCAAAACTTGTCTAATATGAGTGCAATGTTCAGATTCGGTGTGGCTGTATATGAGTATATCATCAAAGTAAACAACCACAAAACGACCAATAAACTCTCTCAAAACATGATTCATCAAACGCATGAAAGTACTAGGTGCATTAGTAAGACCAAACGGCATGACTAACCACTCATACAAGCCGAATTTAGTTTTGAAAGCAGTTTTCCATTCATCCCTTTCTTTCACCCTAATTTGATGATAACCACTATGCAAGTCAATTTTAGAGAAAACAGCAGCACCACTCAATTCATCTAGCATATCCTCTAAGCGTGGAATAGGATGACGATATCGAATAGTGATGTTATTAATCGCTCTACAATCAACACACATGCGAACAGGAACAGGACAAGGGCTAAGAGAAACACGAATGTACCCTTTATCCAACAACACTTGTACTTGCTTCTGAATTTCCTTAGTTTCTTCGGGATTAGTCCTGTATGGTGCACAGTTGGGAAGTGTGGTGCCAGGAATCAGGTCCACTTGATGTTCTATACCACGCAATGGAGGTAAACCTGTGGGTACATCTTCTGGAAACACATCCCCAAAGTCCTGCAAAATAGAAGAGACACCAAGAGAAATAGGGGTCATGTCGTTAGAAACCAATACCTCGCCCTTATACATGAGCACAAGTGGCATGGCAGTAGGATCCTCACGAAACTCTCTCATATCCTCCTTGGTGGCTAGTATCAATAACCCAGGCACTCTCTCACTTTTTGTTATATCACTCAATTTAGGCTTAATTACATCAGGAACAGCTGTCACACAGTCTCGCCGAGTGGTAGAATCTTCCTTCAAGTTCACCTCTATCTTCTAGCGAGCATCATTCACAATATCTTGTGGTGTCATTGGCTGCATAGTAATCTTCTTCCCTCTGAATTCCAAATGATATGTATTGGCTCGGCCATTGTGTTGCACATGGCGATCATAAAGCCAAGGCCGACCCAATAGTAGGTGACAAACAGTCATAGGAACCACATCAAAATCAATAGAATCTTTGTATGGCCCTATTTGAAAATTCACACGTACCATATGATTTACCTTCATCTCACCATTATTGCTCAACCATTGTATGTAGTATGGCTTGGGATGAGGTAAGTATGTCAAATTCAGTTTGGCACATAGTTCCTTACTTGCAAGATTTCTGCAGCTACCTCCATCAATAATTACTTTGCAAGCTTTGTTGGGTCCAACTAGAGCTTTTGTTTGGAACAAGTTGCAACGCTGGGATTCCTCAACCGGTTGCACACTAAGTACACATGAAGATACGACAATAGTTGGTGCATGCTTAGCATATGCATCAGCACCATCCTCGCCGTCATCAATATCAGTGTCAGAAGCTTCATCTCCACTCTCTACTTCTCCTTGTTCGTTAACAAACATAACCTTGCTATTTGGACAATCCTTCTTGTAGTGACCTCTACCTCCACAAGTATGGCACACCACATCACGAGTACGTGCCGTAGACATGTTGGAACCCGAGCTAGCAGCAGGAGCCACGGGTTTCTGAGCATTAGAACCAAACGAAGGTGTACTTGCTGGTTTGGCTGATGGTGTAAACAGAGCAGCAGCTGGAGGTGTGGCTGTAGGAGTAGGAGATCAGGCCGAAAATCTGCTCGAGGATGGAAAACGAGCACGTGACTTCGCCTCTTCTGCCAACTGGGATTCGGCCTCTCTAGCATGGTGCAACAGCTCATTCATGGTATCATACTTGTGATGACGAACTATGCTCTTGATTGGTAACTTTAGATTGTTGAGGAATCGTTGCATGGTCATCTCAATGGACTAACGAATTCTAGCACGCTGCATAAGTAGCTCCATCTCCATGTAGTACTCATCAACTGTCATTGTGCCTTGCTTCAATTGCGTCAATTTATCAAGAACTGATCGCAAGTAGTTAGTTGGTACAAAACGAGCTTTCATGATTTGCTTCATCTCGCGCCAATCCATCACAGCAAGTTCATTGTCCTCCCTCCTATGTTGCACAAGAGCATCCCACCAACGCAAAGCATAACCATCAAATTCAGATGCTGCAAGCTTTACCTTCTTATATTCTGGATAGTCAAATAAATGCCAGAGTTTCTCAATCTTCAACTCCCATGTAAGGTAATCTTCAGGATCAATGGAACCATCAAACTTGGGAATTGAGAATTTTGGCTTACCCAAACCATCATCAGCAGGTTGGTTGAGCACACGCTGAGAACGCCCAAGAGGGGCAAGCCCATGGCCATGAGCAGGTGCATGGGCAAGGGGAACAGCACGCCCCCTGCCAACATGTAGAGTAGCATCCACAGCGCTACCCTCATCAAAATCATCAAAGGCATCATCAGGTTGTGGTTCTTGCCTTCTATGTATGGCGGTTGTCAAGCCCTCAATGGAATGCTGCAAAGTGGCAACAGTAGCATTGAGTGCAGCCACTTGCGTTTGGATAGTATCTACTGCTCCAATATTCTGATCTAGCCTCATATTTATGTCCCGGAGATTCTTGTCAATGCCATCTGTGGTGTTACTAAACACAAGTGTCAAATGAGACCTCAAAGCCTCATATTCACGCCAATTGATAAGCTCATCATCCTTCTTTTTTTGCGACACAACATCACCATCACTAGTAGACATGATTAGTAGGTTAGTGCAAAAATCAAAAAATTTATGGTGGAAAACTCTCACAACTCACTCACAACTAATAAGAAAGGATATCTTACCGTTCCAAAGTGAATAGAGATACTCTACCAAACAATATCAACGACTGATGCACTGAAGTGATGAAGTGAATATCAAAGGTATAGAGAACAATCACAGGACACACATGTTATTTATGGTGGAGCTATAGGTATGGTATTCTATCTACACCGCAAACAAGTCCTAGTGTTGATCGTACAAATACCCAAGAAACACATACGTGGAGAAAAATGTGGCAATAAAACTATGACGGGTGTTGCACTACACTCGAGAGACACTAGCAAAGCTCAAAGTAAACAGGCATGAGATTGCTCAATCTACCGGTGCACAAAGATATCACCTGGCCTCTTGCTCAAAGTCTCCTTTTCCACAATTTTTTTCTTTTTCTTTTGTATAGCTCTCTTTTTTTTATACTTTTTCTTTTGCTATATTGCTTTTTCTCTTTTATTTTATTTTATAGATAACACATGGCCAATTACAAAGTACAACACCAAATTCCTAAGAGCAGCCTGTAGGAGCGGAAACTAGTCTCAATAGGCAAGTTCCTACACCTATGTAGTAGATTGGCTGTGGCTAAGGGTTTTGGAAAAGTGAAAATTGATCATACTTTGCAATTATGGTGTCGTGGCAGAAAAACAGCTCAAAATCCTGTCGTGGCAGAACAAATCCTGCCGTGGCAGAAAACAAAGTAGAAATCCTGTCGTGGCAGAGCGGCGGCAGCAAAACAGACGGCAGCAACGTGCGGCAGAGAATTGCGCGGAGAACGTACCGCGGCAGAGCGGCGGCAGCGCGCGACAGAAAAAGTGTGACACAACAGAGTCTCTGGCGGACTTGGTTTCGCGGCGGGGAAAGTGGACGTTTCCGTGCCATGGCAGAATCGGTAAGAATTTTTTTTATTATGGCAAACCGACTCATCCTGAAGTAAAACACAGGGATTCTAAACCTAGATCGGATCTGCTAGATGGCATAGAAGAACAGGTGATGAACACGACTAGAAAGAAGAAAACAATGAAAGAAAACTAGATCTAGACTAGTTAAGGAAAAGTGCAATTTTTACACTTTGTAAGTCTGGCTGCCGTGGCAGAAAAATTTCCTGCCATGGCAGGAAACCGAGTCGTGGCAGAGAAGGACTCGCGACAGAGAAACAGGCCGTTTGTGTGCCGCGACAGAAGTCGGCAGAATTTTTTTTAATTCTGACTTGCCAAGTAGTACACAATGAGGACTCTTGTATGGATCAGATCTATCTTTGTGGCGGCAGAAAAATAATGGTGGAAACAACTAGAACAACTAGAAAACAAATCTACGAAGAATAGATCTAGATCTAGACTAAAAGAGGAACACGACCAAGAACTATTACTTGAATACGATGTAATCTAGGCTATGGCAACTGTTTTTGTGGGGCTATTTTCTGTATAGGACGAAAACACTCTCTAATCTATAGATGGATGTGTGGATTGCTTACCGAGTCAATGAGGAAATCTGATACCAAGATGATATTGCTCACTGAGTAAACCTAGCGCTCTGATACCAAGATGATATGGGGTGGCCCGATCTTCTCAGCAAGCTCTTGTCGATGGTAATGGTGGATGAAGGATAACAAGTGCGTAGCTCTGATCTTTCTCGCTCGAACCCTGATGCCAATGCAACAGCGCTCGAACCTTGTAGGATATTCACAATACCACACTCTTGCGCACGCAGCCGCGACCACGAACGGTAGTATGCAATCTACTAATTCCCAATGGAACAACATATCACACTCAATTATAGTTGTAGAATTCGAACACAGGATAATTTCAGAAGTTCTATGAAAGAATCAACTCCAAAATATTTTAACATGGTCTAAACCCTAATCTACGGCGCCCCCATCTATTTATGAGTTCAGGGGGTGGCGGCCTATGGTGGAAACTAAGTGGGTTCCACCCAACCTAGATACAAACCGGCCACAAAGTGGCTCAGCCACAAGTTCTGTCGTGGAAGACTTTCACGCTGATTCTCTATCGCGGCAGCCTGTCGTGGCAGAGCCGGACTCGGTTTTCCTGCCGCGGCAGCCTGCCGTGGCAGAGAAACGGGCCTTTTCTCTGCCGCGGCAGAGAACTCCTTTCTCGTGTTGATCTTTGTCTTGGACAGCTCCTTGCGCTTTCTCCCTCTCTTGCCTCGCGCATTCTTCATTGATCAACACGCCTTGTTCCATTTGCTCCTTGCTCCTTGCTATGCCTTCTTCTCCTAAGTACCTGATCATGCAATAGTTCAAAGACTTATGTAGTATAAAATTCTCATTGATTAAAACACCAGGTTCATTAAGAAACAAGTCACCTGTTGTTCTAGTAGCTTAGCATGAGCTCTTGTGATTGGTCCAATCCTTATCTCATTGGATTGATCCTTCTTTGCAACTAGAAGGATACCCCGCGCGTTGCAGCGGGAATTTCTTTGATAAATCTACTCTACTAATTAGAGACATGAGACATGAAGAATAAACATATGGAATATTCAATTGGTCAGAATAGTTGAGAGGCTAAATTTAATGGACGTGTACAGTACTTGATCAACTAAATGTCATTAAGGTTCAAGAATTTATTTATTAGTATAACATTGGTTGGACGTGAATACTGGAAGGAAGCTGACATATATATCATAATTGGTTACACTTACTACCAAGAAATGCATACTTTCTTAGAGAAAATATATGGTACAATAGAGACATACTATACATACCGCGAAAATCAGCTCCATAGGCAAAAGGAACTTTCAATTGCTTTCACCGCTCACTAGTAATCAATAAAAGGGTTCAAATGTTAGAGTAATCGTTCCGATAAACAAATGTTTATGGGCAAAGTATGATTGTGCGACAACGTGTGAAGAAAAAGTTCAATAGTTGCGAGCTATGAGTTTATATAGAAATATACATGTGTATTGAAATCGGTCAACAATCTTTATGTTGCATAATCAATATGAACTGAACTGGTTCAGTGAGAGTAGAATATGAAGAGAAAACCCATACCTGGAAGAACACCATTTGTATTGCATTCCATAGTAAGTGTCATGACAGACAGTGGAACAATGAAGTTCAATCTATTGATTTTATATCGGTTACCCATTGCACATTCATATACAGTATTATTGTGTATCCTTCTCTAATCTGCAAGGGGGAGAGGGGAGCTACTAAATCATGAACGAATATGATTCTTGCCATTCATCTGATTAACTTGCTAAGTGCATCTTAATTAAAAAGTGCTAGATTCAAAACTAACAGTAGCAACTGCGTGTTCTAAGCAACTGTGTGTGTTCTAAAAACTGTCAGCAAAAATCTTGTTAGCGTAACAACATTTTATTATATTTGGTTCCTCTCTCTGTTGCATTAGCAACAAAGGTGAAAGAGAAGACACTTTAAAGGTCGAGATTTTTATCCAAAAACAAAACAAAATTATAACCTTGATGATCCGACATGCACAAAATTGATAGTAATAAATTTGTACATACCAATAATTATTTAAAAAAACATACCAGTAAATAACCAATCATTTAAACTTGATCCTTCATGTAGGATAATTTCTTGGTTCCATGTTACCTGCATTATACGGAGTAACAAAATAAAATGTTCATAGGAGTGGACATACGGTAAGTATATATGCCATATGCGGGGTGATGAAATTGAATGAAGTAACAAAGATGTACATGTAAGCAATGAAATTAACATTCTGGTGTGGCCAGGGAAAGGAGCCAATACTATATACCGAGGCAAAGTAGAAAACACTACGGAGCACATTAGCAAGAAGCGCTCTATAGACATTCAATAGACGTTTTACATGTGAATGTTGTGGTGTCAGACTGAGGCACTGGAAAATCCATCGACACAACATGCCCGACCGGAACACACCATAGACATCGAGCAAACATACATGATCTGAGTGCCTTGTTGAACATGGCTATCTAACGATATGGCACATCTAAACCCACTGTTGTTGGAGCACACAGAACAGCTATCCACCGACCAGGAAAAAGAGATGCGGTGATGGGAAGAATATGTGAACATAACAGGAAGATGTTCCTCCGTTTCATTGTCTGCTGGCTCCATGGAGAGACTCTTGAGGTAGCCTATATATATATATATATGGCAGGCTATACTATGAAGGCTCCGGCGACGTATTTAGACCAACAATGGTTCAGAACCTGAGATTGAAACCGGATATGCTAAAGATAAATGGAGACATGATGAATAGGAAGTGGAGGAACCAAAGATTGATTACCGAGGGGATTCCAAAAGGTACAGAAGGGGAAAGTTCAGAAGAAAGGAAGAGCTCTAATGTGTGTTTGCTCAATCCACCCGTGAAATATATTTTTCTAAACATAATAAAAGGATAGCATGATGACGTGACAACCTGCATGTGTGGTGAAGGTTCGTTGGGACTGCCTGTGCATGATTGTACAATATGAATGGACGGCTGGCCATTAGAAATGGACGGCTGTTATTACTTGATGATGTGGATAGCTTGCATGCGAAGATAGACAACTTAAATACTTTTTATGGGGTTTTGCTTTATAAGAAAGTATAGATTGGAACATCTTCATTATCAATTAGGGTAGGTGTAACTGTAGGGATGTCCTCATCACCCGGAGTCTCCGGCCTGCCTAGATTCTCCGGCCACTCAACACTAGAGTCTCCTGCCCTCCGCACTGGAGTCTCCTCCCCAGGACTCCGGACAGGACTCCGTGCAAGCGCCTGAAACTCTCTGGCTGCCACTCTGGAGACTTGCCCAGAGAATGAAGACTACCCAAGAGTCTCCGGCCACCCTGGAATCTCCGACCTTCAGACCCTGCAGTATCCGGCCTAAGCCACGTCACGCATGTAAAGGCCTTTTGGACCTGGCCCATGTAAACCCCAATTTCGTCCAAAACTTCTAGTTTTATTCCGAAATTACCCCTATTTAGTTGTTGGCCTATATACAGACCACCACCTCCATATTGTAACTGTAGACTTGGATAATTGAATTAGAAGAAACCCTTGTGGATCTACCTAATTCTAGTCTCATGCTCCTTGATAAGGAGCACCAATTATCCCCTACCTATTAAGCCTTGCATCGTGTGTTCAAGTTTTACAAGGCCTTGGAGTCGGTGTCCCTTCTCCAAGTTGTCAAGATCTCACCAAGCCTCCCGCTCACCGTGCCAGTTAGAGAGAATGTGTCCTTACCCGCCACCGATCCTAGGGATTGTGTCGGACTGGTTGCCACCTGGCGTGAGCTATTGGCTTGTATCGTGCTTTCGTGTGTGTGTGTGCTCATCGAGTTCTTTGCGTGTGTGTTCGTGGATTTCATCCTCCCCCTCTCCCACACTCACCTTCATCTCGATTTCCACGGGGATTCGTGAAATATCGGACAAACCTAAGGGGTCACCCCTAACACATTTTTGTATGAAACGAAAGAGACGTGATAGGCATCACAAATACCTTCATGTATAAGTTTGATTCACTATTTTTAGAGATACAAAACTCCTGTTATGATTTTAGTTACTGAAATAATCACATTTTGTAATATTTAATTCATTAAAATTCATCCATTCCTTATTAAAACGTATGGTTTGGTAGATCTAGGAGTACATGTTCACTGCGAGTTAGAATCAACTAAAAAATCTTGTACAGTTTGACCAAGTGAAATTTCCAATGCTATATTTGGTTTGTTTTGTTAATTTACTACAGTTGATCTACATATCTTACTTGTGTGAGACCAAGGCCACAAGATAGTAATATTGAATCCCTACTAGAAGAAACTTGTTACACCCCATTTGGAGGTACTGAGCTCTAGAGAGGGATTTTTGAATGAATAATACAAATTTTAGTAGATTATTTCTCTAGAAAATATAGAAACTAATTTTGTCAAGGGGCTTGTTCTGCATGACAGGGAAAACATCTGTGGACATGCACAAAATTAGGTGGAGGTATTTCCATGTAGTTTCCATTTTTGTTTGTATTTAATCATAGAAATCAAATTTGCAGATCTGGGAAATAAAAATAGAAAAGAGAAATGCTAGGGGAACAAGCTAGATCTACACCGGACTGGGCCGCATAGCAGCCAGCCTAGCCCATCCAGCCACAGACGCGTGCATGGGCACTTTCAAACGCGCATCATGGGGCCCACCAGTTAGAGGGGAGGGGGTACTGAAGTGGTACGGGACGCTGGGAGCCGTCTGATTAAGCTCGGATCGATGGCTCATGGACATCTTCTACCTTTGGCCTAAGACAAAAGAGAGGAAACCCTAGCAGTGATCTCGACATCCTAGCGGCTCACCTGCGGTGTTCCCTTGGTGATGATGGTCCAGGGTGACGCATCGCTTCTAGGCGAGCTGAAAGAGGTGCAGCACCAGCGGTTCAGGTATGAGAAAGACGACGTGTGCATCCATGGTAGTTGGGCATGACCCGATGCTCGACGGGGAGGGTGCTAGGTGCGATCTTGGAAGCAAAGGAGCTTAGGGGGGTTAGATCTGGACGAGGGCATCATATTGAAAGGTTAGAGCAAGGGAGCGTCGGCGTGGCCCTTTTTTTCCTTGCATTTCGAAGGTTGAATTCTCCTCCTCCAAGGCGAGGTAGGGACATGGGCAGAGTCAGGGGCTCTGGTTGAGTTAGGTGGAGATGAGAGGAGCGAAATGGTGAGGCGGAGGGGTGTTGTGGAGGCCTCTGCTCTTTTTATTGGGATGGAAGGGTTCATGGTGGCTAAGCCTACCTTAGGCTACGGTTCGGTCCATGGACTCCTCATTGAGCAATATGGGCGGTGTAGAGGTCCGGAGTGGGGCTCTGCTACAAGCAGAGAGTGGAGGATGGGGTGGGAGCTGCTGCCATGCACTAATGTGGATAGATCTTTGGTAGATATGCACTTCTCTCTCCTTTCCTCTCTTCCAAGCATAAAAGACAAGGATGAACATTGCTAGCTATAGTACAAGGCGACCATGAGTGGAGTGTGAGTGCTGGAGGGATTAGTGTCCAAGATTTTTGATCGAGTGGATTTAGAGTGATTGATTTTTTCATATTTCAAATATGACCACAAGATAAGATCATGTACCAAATCCAATTTTTATAACTTGGCAAGGTAGAATGAGGGTACTAGGGAATGGGTATGGTCAAGGCACACAGTGGGAACTTATTTGAGATTTTTCTGAGGTATTTAGCCCCATTTATTATCAAATATTCAAAAGGTGCTGAATGGGTTTTTAAGATAGCATTCGATATTTTTAGATTGGACCGGATGAGGTTTTCGTGTGGGATGATCATAAATACCAGATCACACTTTGTATAATTTTCCCAAGATTTATTGGAGAATAAAAGTATTTAAATCATTTATTTTTGCATTTCTGCAATTTAAGGAAATAGGAAAAAATAAATAGTAAAATTCTTCAAAAATATTTATTTTGGAAGTAGGAGTATGGGGAACATAATATAGTCCTCAAATGTGCCTATAGTTGAAAGAGTGTTTTGTAGAAAGACAAACTTTATTCAATAAGTGGAGTTTGGAGGCTTTTGTAAAAGAAAGGAATAAATTGTTTTGTGCCAAAATAATTAAGGAAAAGCCCTTATTAAAATTTTATATCCAAGGTAGATGATGGCTGGTGTAGCTATCATTTTCAGATCTTGAGTTTTTAATATCAACCTTGATTTAAAGAAAACAAGAAATAAGAGAGGAAAAAGAGCTTGTGGTAAAGGGTGCAAGATCAAGTTGGAGAAGAGGGTTGCAAGCTTCCCAAGGTTCAAGCAATTTGTTGGGGATGTATAGTAAGTTGTATAGATGATATCTATGCTTTCAGTTGATCTAGATTAGGTTTGAGGGCTTACGAAACATCCTCTAGAGATTGAATATTTTAACATTACCAAAATAGAACATCATCTTACCTTCAAAACCATGTTGGTTTGAGATGCTCAAGGCTCCAGTTTGAAAAAAGGAGAGTATGGGTTGATATACAAGGTTTATTATATCACAACCATGCAAAGTGTTTGCCAAGAAAAGGTGAAATGGAGTTGGGAGCTTCTGTCAAAGTAGGCATGTTGATAAAGTTGGTAGAAACAGATTATTTTCTTGACTAAAAAACAATCAAGGATGAGTGGGTCCAAAAATTTAGAGGACATCATGAGAAATTATTTTGTTTTTTCTTTGTTTTATTTGAGTATTTTCAAAATGCGATCTAATTTGTCAGTGCTCAGATTCTTAGCACGAAGTTAGTTGCATTTTTCAGAACCCTTAGTGGTGCTTGATGTATTGACATCGTGTGTGCCTTCAGACGACATTTGGAAAAATCAATAGGAATCTATATCGCGCTTACTTGTATTTCAAATTTGACCTAATATCTTAAATCGACATAAAGTCATTTAAGTTGGCGAATTTATCTAGGGAATCTTGAAATGTGTTAAGACTACTTGGGAATTATAAGAAAACATGGTCCACTTTTACTGAAAACCGGGTGGTGACACTTTTTTGACTAGGATATGCTTCAATTAACATGAACTTGGTTGTTTGGCTTGGAATTTGTTCGTACATGGTAGGCCAAATCTATGACAAGAGTGTGTTTTGCAAGTACTCATGATGGTTTACATGATGGTTCAGGTATATTTCCAAAAAGGTCCATAGATTAATATAGGTAAACACTCAAAGATGGGATGTTGATAACAATTTTAGACTTGGTCAAATTTGGCAGTTCCAGGGTTTTTGACTAGAGATGAAGCTGGGGTTGGGTAGATGAGTGACAAAGTTCCAAACGTACATCAAGTGGATATGGTTGATGATTAGATTGAGTAGAAGGAGTTCGGGCTTTAACTTAGTCTCCTCTGCTCTGGAAACTACCAAAAGGATTGGCTCCAAACTAAACCTGATAACTAGGAGGAAGATATTCCTCCTACTAGAATTTTGAGGTTTTGGTCTTCCTGGATGTTAGGGTTGTATTTATGGTTTGGTTTAGTTACTAAGTGTTGAGCTCCTAGAGTAGCTGAAGAAAACTACTAATCAAGCAAGTCAGGATAATCCTGCTTAAAACATCAAATCAAGGCAATTCATCTTCACAGTAGATCAAGACAATCCATGCAAACATCTCAAGAAGACTACCAACAGACACAAGCATTACCTAATGTCTAAAGAAGAGGAGATTTGGAAAGGTTTGTGTTTTGAACGAGGTGAGAGTCCCCTGGTATTTCTACCAAGGGTAATAAACAAATAGCTTTATAAAATATTTTGGAAAGACAAGGGTTTAGGATATTTGGAAGGTTGTGTCTTGAAGACATAAGGAGATGGTATCATATAGATATACATAATTATTTTCAATAGAAGCTCATAAAATGTTTGTAGTTGCAAAGGCATCTTGGCTCATGTTTTGAAATGCCAGGACCACTACCAGGAAACTAGCTATCAGTGGCGCATATTTTTGGAATTCTATGGTGCATATTGGATGCGCCACTATTACCTCGACACTAATTGTTATTTCTATGGAGCATATTACAATATGCACCACATAATTTTTTTCAAATTTCAAAAAAAGTATGCCGGATCTAGGCCAGAGGTGGTGGCCGGAGGAGGAGGAGTATGAGGCCGCTGGTGGAGGAGGGGGTCACCGCAGGTGGAGGATGAGGAGTTCGCCAGAGGAGGAGGTCACCGGGGTGGTGGAGGATGCCATGGCTAGAGGTGGAGGAGGAGGTCGCTGGAGAGTGGAGAAGGAGGTGGGAGTAGAAGGGAAGGAAGGGGAGGAGAAGGAGAGAAGAAGTAGAAGAGAGAAGTGGACAAGAGGAGAGAAGGAGAGGAGAGAAGGAGAAAAGAGAGAGGAGATAAGCAGAAAAGAGAGGAAGAAGGGCGCTGATGGGGATTCAAAATTCAAATCGCGCCCAACAATTCTGTGGCGCATATTGTAAATATGCGCCATAGAATTGTCTCCCCTTTTTTATTTTTTTAGGAAAAAATCTTCTTTTTGAAATAACTTTTTACTCTTTTTGAATTTAGGGATTCTGTAAAAATCAGAACATCCTTCGATATTTGAATTCAAATAGGAAATTTAGGGACAATCGTTTTGATTGGTTAATTTTTTACGGGAGTCGTATGCAAAATCTAGAGTCGTTTTATCGAGACATGACATTTTTTTGCAAAATACATTGAAATTCATGTTTTTCAATTTCCCTACAACTATACCCCAAAATATAACTACATCTCAAAGGAATTTTTTTTGAAGTTTTCATCATTCCCGTTTATTTTGTACGAAACTTAAAAGGGCGATCCATGGGGTTGGGGGTGGGATCTGTTTTTGACTTTCTATGGCGCATATGTCTATATGCGCCATAAAATCTTCACTTTCTATGGCGCATATAGAAATATGCGCCATAGAATTATATCCACCCATACCTGGTTGTGGGTCCCCTCAAATTTCTGTGGCGCATGCAAAAATATGCGCCACAGAAACACACATTTCTGTGGCGCATATGGGTTGTGTGCGCCATATAATTTCCATATTTATGTGACGCATGCATTTTTATGCACCACAAAAATAATTCTATGGACCATGCACTTTTATATGCGCCATAGAAAGCCTTTCTATCTATAGATAGTTTCCTAGTAGTGTACATCCTAATCCAACTTAATGAACAAGAGCGAATAGAAAGAGTAGTAGGTATGGCGCCAATCCATCACGCACCCAAACTAATACTCCATACAACAACAGGAAAATCGTGCCACCCATTCTTGGAATTCAGACTAAAGATCTTGATAAGCGGTGGTTAGAAAGCTTTAGAAATTCAAACATGTGTTGCATGCTCTTCATCAGATCCTAAGTATATGATGATGTCGTCGTGTTGGAAACCACCAGAAGGTGTAAAGAAAAAACTTAGTGAATTTTGGGTCAAATGGAAGGTACAAGAGTTGAAAGATTCCTCGATCATTGCAAGAAGGGACCAAAAAACTAAAGGTATGACGGAAGCCCAAACACGAGAAATCCTGGACTTGAAGAAAGATAAGAGAGTAGATTCAAAAAACACAAGGGAAAGGGGAGAATAGCATAGAGGTAAGAAGTACAGACATAGCTATTAAGATATATCCAACCTATTTACAAAATAGTTCAACACTCTACATCATCACTTAGCTAGGTTATCCTAAATGCTGGACTAGTGGGGTATTGAAAACCAAGGCTCTAATACCACTTTAACACCCTTGAATTAACCACATGCAGATTTTAGCGCTTCCCGCCAAAACCGCATAGAAACGATTCGATGACACCCATCAGGAACTTGCGTGCAGGTGGAAAACAAAGTAATATCATTACACAGTAGTTCACGATGGAACCCAAAAGAACATATATATACAACAACAACTACTCAAGCCAAGAATACAAATATACATTACAAATATCCAAACCATACTGAAAACAATACAACACTAGAGTATGGACAAGATGCAAATGGGACTAAAACCCTCGAAGATTAACCAATGGAATCCATAACCATGGCCAAGCCAAGCCAGACGGTTAACCTTTCTAACATCGTCAAACTCAGACATATCAAAGAAAAGGGGTGTCAACAAAGGGCAGAAGAAAAAGTGAGAGGTCAGTACTAAGGCCAGTACATGGCAAGTCTTAGAATTCGGTGGATCTCTCCTACATAGGTATTGTGGCCTTAGAGTTAGCAATACATGCACTAAAACAACCTATTCAGACATGATACAACTGATGAATATTAGAGAGGGGTAAGTAAGTCCTAGTCGGAACCAACCTGATACTAACACCAAACAAAACCCATCATGGAGTTTTCCCCTCAAGGCCAAAAAAGGAAGTCCTTTTGAAGAACTCACACAATTGGCAGTTGTATTAATCATTCCATTATACTTGCAATACTTACTAATCTGACATAGGTATCATAAGACATCCTAATATCACCACCTGTTGGCACTTCTAATTATCTATTTCGTTGTAGTGAAGTTGATTACTAGTGATGCCAAAGTCAAATTTATAGCATTACTTTAGTTTTACCTATCTATGTTCTAGACACTATGCTCCAAGTAGTCCATAACCGCAGACATGGATTTGTCAAAAGATTAACCCTGTAGAGGTGCACAAATAGCAACATATGCACGATCAATCTCAAGAAAAAACCAAATGAAAAAACAGACATCACCACTTAGCATTCACAAGATTCAAAAGTGATTTCAGGGGGCCATCCCACTAAGGGTTTATAGAGAAGAAGCTATTGGGAGCAGAATTTGATGTTTGGCAATATCGTTTTTTATGGTTGTTGTTGCTGTTTTAAGGATGAAATGTCTGGAATACCCCTGAATGTTGAGGAAGTTGTATAAATGATGATTCAAAGTGAATTAGCTAATTTTGACTCTTTTTAACAGATAACCACATTGGTAAGGTTAAATTACCATAAATAACATGTTTTTGCGCTAAAATAAATATAAACTAGACTACTCTCTATGCCCCCGTGGCGCGGTTGGAAGGCAGAACGTGCGGTGATATACCACATCATATTTGCGTAAGATAGATCGTCGTTATAAGGTAGAATGTGCAATAATATATCGCATTACAATTCCGTCCCCGAAGCTGCGCGGTTGGAAGGTAGAACATACAGTGATATATTGCATTATATTCTTATAAGATAGATTGCCGTTGTAAGGCATAAAGTGCAATAATATAACACATTACAATTCTGCCCCTGGAGCACAGCTGCTAGGCGGAACTTTTCACGAAAAGACAGAAAATGTTTTCATCCAGGGCCGATGATCTATCGCATTACATTTGCACCCCCAGACCACAACTATTAGACGAAACCTTTGACGAAAAGGCAAAAAATGTTGTTGTCCTAGGTCACGTCAAAACAGGAAGTTCAACTCTTTTCCGATAAACCGACATCCTGATGGAGTTGTCAGGGGTACCAAATCACAACAAAAGAATGAAGAAACAAAGACAAAAGTCAAAAATAGTGCCAGAAGATGACAATGCAACATTTTTTATTATTAGTGCCAAATTAAATCGTTTACAAAAGGGATACAAACAAAATGATGTACACATCTTTTAGGATATAACTGAAACTGATCCGACATACAAAGGTGATAGCTGAATAATAATTCTCAATATTAAGCAAAAAATAGAGCTCTTCCTCCGTGTGCTGCATGCCATCCCGCAGAATGACGCACATCAGTTGTCTTTATGGTTCTAGCACATCTATTTGTGAATCTTTAAAATTCTGAGTTCTTCGAAAAAGAAGATAGCTCCAAACAAAGTGTAGGTCGGATTATTAACATAGCTATTAATAAGCTAGGTGAAAATGCTTATGTTCATACGAAGTTCAAACCTTAAGCACCACTCAGGCTTTTCATTATAGGACATCCTAGTCTAGTTATCACCTAGAGTTATGTGTAGAAGAAACAAATTTATTCATCAGTTCTAAATCAAGTCAAACGGACCAATAAAATTTAGAAGTGGTCACGATGTGCTTTACACTCTCGTGTGAAAAATAGATTGAATTAGTACATGGATCAGATCACGTGATTACCTGAGAGTTGTGGCAGTGGTGTCGAAGTCCCAAGGATATGGCAATCATCATGACCGTGGGTGCCTGACACGCATATGAAAGACAATTTACAGCTAATTAGTACCACACAGAGCTGAATTTGATGGCATCTCGGGTTCAATTTCATATAGTCAATAAATTCAGAGAGATAGCAACACATGGACAAAGAATCAGATTAACGATGCTTACATCAATAGATGTCTACTGCTTACAATGTACATGCAAGTTTCTGAAACCAAATAGACAGGGGTTGAGACGAGGAGACAGGAAAATTACTTGGTCACTGAGAAGCACCTGATGTCCTAGAGTTGAGGACTCGCCTAAAGGAGATGCGCCAACCAACACGGGGCCAAGAATGTGTTGGCCGCCACTGCGGATGCTACTCACCATGGAACCAGGTGATGCCCCAGCCGCAGTGATGCTTCTTCCGCTATTGCTTGCCACGGAGAAGCGTACGCAGAGTCTGTCATGGAGCCAAGGATGCTCTAGCAGACACTGATGATGATGCTCGCTGTGGAGAAGGATACACGCTGGTGGCTGGCTGTTTTAGAACCGAGGAAATGCCGGACACCATAGCTACTACCGCACGCATTAGAGAAGGAGAACCATCGGCCACCATGGAACCGAGGACGCATCTGACACCACTGTCGTTGCCGAATGCGGTGGAGAAGGAGACATGTCGAGCACCATGGCATCGAGGATGTGACAGACGCCACGTCCTCTATAGCTCGACATGGAGAAGGAGACGCATCCAACGCGGCTAGATTTTCATTAGTCTTGCTTGCTAAACGGCATTGTGCTCGCCTGCGGTCACGACCAGCCCGCGCCAACAAACATGCTCGCCATCCAAGACACATGTTCTACTCCCTACAGACTACACATAGATAACAACTGAGGAAAATCAACAAAGGATGGATCATAATGGGAGAAACACGGGAGGATGGCTCACCTGCTGAAGCTCCAACGTGGTGGACGCTGCCAAACCGAACCCCTAAGACCTTCACATTGGCAGCTTTCACTGCTCGATTTTCCGGCCGAACCTAAACTAGTTAGCCGACTCCTCGCAACCTAAAAATATAGGAGAATCTAACACACATCCTTACGAAGTTCAAAACAGAAATAAGATGGGTACAGAGTACTTGCGAGAACCTCTAACGGTTGCGAGTGGTGGAGCTCGTTGCCATTACGCGTGCTGGACGAAAAAACGCGGCGCTGAAGGTCATTAACAGATGTTGAAGAGGAGCACCTACATTAGAAAGCTATAAAAACATGATGAATCTATTAGTAGCCAAGTGAAGCATTGTTTATATCCAATAGACAAAAAGTTCATCAAGAAGAAAATTTTCATATTGAAAGTGTGTCACAAAATAAACCCCAGATAGAACATTTATGCTGTTATGGCTGGGTAGTTAACAGCTGCAAAGCATGGCTGCAATTATCTGCAAATATCGAGCAGGCGTCGGTAGGACACACAAAAGATTGCATTCACTGATCTAGTACCAAACGAAACAAACATTTACATCTACACAGTAGCAGGCATACCAAAATATAACATGCATTGTCTAATAAGATCATGGAGAGAGCTGAACTTATTTTAAGATGCATACTATCTACACACAAAAAACACAAAATATATGGGCTAGCACATGACTATCTTGGTACTGCAATGTTGGAAAGAACATGGTGCTAACCTATTGAAGCGCAAGAACTTAACGTTGCTTGGCGAAGCATAACACCTCTTTAATAGAAAAAAATTCACCTAAATGCAAAAAATAGTAGTACAATCAGCATACAACAAAAGAAGTGAATGAAATTCAGGTGAGAATGGCAAATGGCCAATAATATTCATACAACAGATGCAAGGGAAAATCATACTTGTATGTTGGAGTGAAGCAGGAAGCAGTCAATTGATGTGGATCCTGCTCCGGTAGTCCACACTCTGACTTAGAGGGGTCCTGTTTGTCTCGCCGTTGATGCTCGCTCGCCTACCATTGACTGACCTATGCAGAAGAAGATGGCGGTCGTACAGATGCTACGATGCTACAAAATCGGAATGAGGAAGAGGATAAGAACCGTGATCTAAAAAAGGAAGTCAAAGAGGGGGGCTCACATGGGAGGTGGAGAGGGGAACTCGTGAGCCGCACCGCACGCATCTCTATAGCTGCCTCAACTACTCCAATCTGGGCGACCTACATAGAGGATGTGAGTAGAGAGACAAAGAGAGAGCAGGTAGAGGGGGAGGTGAGGAAGGCGGCATACCTATGACGAGGATGCTATCACACAACACGATGGTCGGTGCCCCCTCTCCGCCCCCAGCTCACGGTCCAATGACCGCGGAGTCACGCGGGAGGCTTCAATGTCACGCGCAAACGTCAAACTCATCTCCGTCGTTTCCTTCAACTCTGTTTAGTGAGGACCAGGATCAAGGCACGCCACCACCGATCCTCATTAGACAGAGTTTAAGGAGATGAAGTAGAAAATCCTTGGCCAGCAACATCTATGAAGGGTTCCGTGGCAGAAAATAAAAAATTCACATGACAAAATGCACCTAGCGAGGATCTATCTATGAGTAAAGCTATTACGGAGGAGGTTTCGGTAACATATCCTTGTAGACCAAAAGTGTTGAATGTTCTGAGAGGAATGTGGATGAGATAGTCGATTCCGTGGCTGACCTCAAGGTCACAAAGCTCCCCGCAAGTCACCCCAAGTCCTTGCACAAACAACCCCGATGCCACTAACGGCAGCACCCTGAGGTTTCGTACACGTAGGGTGTACGATGATGACTTCCGGTCCCTGATACCTACCAGGAGTGCGGAAATAGATCTCATGTTTGGAATCCTTGCAGCACCTCGATGTGTTGCAGTGAAGTAGTCCCTTCGCGCGCACAGCCCCAATAGGGAGCCACAGTTGCAAGAGAGAAAGAGAGATATTATGTCTCTAAGGAAATTGCCTTAGAGAAATATTGGTGTCTTTATTCCCACCCCATGTCCCTCTTTATATAGCGGAAAGGGATGATGGGTAACTACTCTCACATCAATGATGATTAGAGGGAGTACTCTCACATCAATGATCATTAGCATGGTCAGGATTCCCATAATGACCCCTATGCATTCCACGAAACTGTTGTCGTTTGAACCATGAACATCGAGTCCAATTACTTTTGTTAGTTCGATACATGACTGGTCTGAGATTTGATCATTGGTATCAAATACCTTGTTCAATCTCGTTACCAACAAGTATAGATTTACTCATTTTGTGACATTCCTGACCTAGTCACATATTGCGTAACATTATGGATGTAATCTCACTATGAGGTCCTAGTGTATCTTCTTGTCACGCAGGTGAACAATTCCCAATCTTGATGCACATGCCTCAACTATTCCTCTGGAATACCTAACATACATCTTTATAACCACCTATTTATGGTCATGGCGTTTGATATAGTCAAAGCAGCCTCGTGAGATAGTGATTAATATGCTCTCACGGTCAAAGGAGAAAGATACCACGCTTCTAATAATTTCAATGATGAATGGGTGACTTGATCATGCCACAATACTTAATTTGGGTAATGTCCATCACATCAATGATATGACTTCATTATCAGTTGGCATAAAAGCACCATGATCAGGAAATATTGATCATCAGCTACCCAATTAACTAGTTAAATAGAGGCTACTAAGGAAGGTATGTTTAATATCACATGTGCATCAATGTTTCCACTTGATGTAGTTATAGCATGATACTAAACTATTATGAAATTATTGAGAGATGATAATAAACTGCCTTTATTATTTGCCTCTAGGGAATATCTCCTTCAGTGTCCCACTTGTACTAGAGTACAAATAATCTAGTTGCATGGTTACTAATCACGAAACCATATCACATCTGTGTTTCTTGATCATGCCTTGCTTATGGATAAACCCTTTTGTCTATGATCCGTTTTACTAGATTCTTATGTTATTTGCAAATATTTAATGTCACATATTTGACATTTGCACCATTATCACATAATGTGTCAAAGTATTTGTTTTGGCGACAATGTGAGACTTTTATTTTCTAGTATTCACCATGACAGGCGATCAGTAAAAATGGACTTTCATAATTTTTCATGTATACCAGAAAACACACTCAATCAAAGTCGAACTTCTTTCAAACCATAACAATATTACAAAATATATGTAGATCCTAGATGAAATTGCATCTGACTGCAACTTCTGTATCCAACCATACTTCTAATGATAAACTAAATTTTTGTCCAGCAGTTCATTTAGAATTTATTTATGAGCATATGTTCATTACAACTAAGAACTGTCTTTCTAACCATAGACTATGGGTCACATTATATCGAGTATACAATATAGTTATGTTGAATAATTAATGACCAAGTCACATCAGATGACACACTGAATGTTTGATCTAGTTTGACAAGCAAGACACGATATATTTCTTGTATAATTCTGAATTCTTTCTGACGAGGGTTTAACTCATCAATGTCCATTATTATGGACTTGGGTTTTGGAGAAGGAGAGAGCGCTGGAGGCATCAATCGGCTAGCAAAAAAGCACACAAGGATGCAAGGTTTACCCAGGTTCAGGCCTCATAGAGGTCCCTACTCCTGCTTGTCTGCTCTTGGAATTATTGAGGGAGTCGAAAGTTACAGGGAGTGCACAGATGTAATCTATCGATGGTTGTGGAAACTAGGGTTGTGATTGTCCTCCTCGCTGCCCCCTCCTAGCCTTTATATAGATAGGCTAGATCTCAGGTAGCAGGTCGAGTCGTTTACCGATTAGGGTTCGTCCCTTTAAACTTTCTATCTTAAGCTTCTTCTTCTGCTGCAAGAAATCGGAGTTTTCGTGAGTCACCTGAGTCCTGTATTGGGCCTTGGCAACATCGTGGGCTTCTGCGGTATCTGGACCGTATATGCCAAACTCGAGTACCTGTAGGGTATGCCCACGTTAGTAGTCCCTGAATGTCCAGTAGAATCATAGATTCGAGTGGAGACTTTATGAAGTTTTTCGAGTGCATGGACGAGTATATTTTCGAGTGTTCTATTTTGTGTCATAGGGGTTGTTGATATACGGGTCTGGTTTATCCGATGTATTGGTATCAGTTAACTGCCTTAGGGCAAACAATGAAATCTACTCAAACTCGAGTCCCCAAACTCGATTTCGGAAAAGTGCTCGTGTAATTCGACTTAGACCACGGAGGTCTTACAGGAGTCGAATTCCAGTATGTAAATGCGAGCACTCGACGCGTCCATCAAGGCATATTCATCGCACCTATAGGTACGGATATATTTCTGGTAGTGCGTGACAGATGCGTTGTCAGGACTTATTCAGGTCTTATCTTCACACTGTAAGCGTGGCATCTGAATTTTTGTCATCCCAGAGATGATTCGGGTGGCCCACGAGACGTAGTCTCTTTGCAGGGAAAATATGAGATGGAGTCGCCGTAGTATTCGAGTGTGGATGTTATCAACACACGGTACACTGTTCTAGAAAAATAATCATAGGGTGCGCAGCCAGCGCTCCCTATGGGAGTAGCCCCCGAGTGCCTATTCGAGTCATAGACTCGAGTGGGGACTAAAAACATTTTGCGACTGCTGTCGTCTTTTATTGCTTGTGTCAGTCGAATGTGCTTTCAGTGCTCCCTATGGGAGTAACCCAGAGTCCACAATCGAATCATTGATTCGAGTGAAGGATTCTGATGATGCTTGATCATCTGCATAAAAAAATTTCGGGTGCGCGGCCAGTGCTCCTGTTAGGCGTAGCCCCCGAGTGCTTGGTTGAGTCAAAGACTCGAGTAAGTACTAAAGTAGTCAAAAATGTTCTTCTACTAGAACTGATGATGTCAGTGCTGACGACGAGATGGCTTCAGTTACCCGCGTGAGCAGTTTTGACAGGACGTGACGAGCGATGGGTTCCACTTTCTGACTTTGATTTAACTGGGCGTGCATAATCTTCTGTTTTAACTTTGTCTCCTCGATTTCCACGTGTAATGGGAGTAGTGGGGGACGGTTCGTGATTCACCTTTGCCACGCGTCAATGTCAATGCACGCCACGTGTCCAGTAGGGTTTCTGCTGGCCGTCAGATGACATCCGCTAGGTGGATAAGTATGAGCACAGATGCGGTAATTTTCTACATCTCTCTTCTTGCTTTCGCTTCCTCTGCCATTGTTGCTCTTTCTGCTTCTTTGCGCACATCCTCTCCGTGGCACTGGACCAGCTTCGCGTATTCCCCAACTATTTCATGCGCTCGCATCGCCATCGAAAGATGGGCAAGAAGAAAGGAGGCGCCACTGCTGGATCTGCGGCCACCATTGTCACTGCCAAGAAGAAAGGAGGCGCCACCACCATGGGTACCAGCGCCACCGGCGCTGGGAAGAAGAAAGGTGCGGGCACCCATGTCACCAATGGGTCTTGGAGCCCATCCATCATCAATTCCTCCGAGATGCATACTCTTCATCAAGATGGAGCACTTCCTCCCACGGAAGAGGACTCTCGCGTGCCTGGTGAAGAGGTAATCCCCCGTCCTCCTGCGGGTTTCCAAGTGATGTTCCTTGCGTTCATCATTCGTGGTCTCTCTCTCCCCCTGCATCCATTTGTTAGGGGTCTTCTCTGTTTCTATGGGCTCCAGCTACACTAGTTGTCCCGAAACTTGAGTCTCCATATCTCTTGTTTCATCACCTTCTGCGAGTGCTGGCTCAGAATCGAGCCACACTTCGGTCTCTTCAAGAAGCTTTTTAAGCTTAAGCGTCAGTCGGGGTCGGGTTCTGTAGTCTATGATGTAGGGTGTTGCAGGATCCACGTCGACTCATCTGTCACGTATTTCGACATCAAGCTCACTGCGTCTATCCAAAGTTGGAGAGATAAGTGGTTCTACGTCCGTGACCAGAAGGCCGACGGAGAGCACTACGGACTCGCGCCCTTCGATCCCGTGGCTTCCTGCAAGAGGAGGCGCGCCTGGAAGAACGTCGCGATGCCCGGCGAGTCCAAGGAGACGAAGATGATGTATCAGCGTGTCCGCAACCTCGAAAGTTGTATATCAGCATGATACCCGGCGAGTCCGAGTCAGAGGAAGGTGGCGCTGCACTCATTCGCACCTGGTTGCGCCGCCGCATTCAGCCTCTGCAGGGCAGAGCCCATCCGATGTATCGCTGGATTGGTATTGGCGATGTCACTCGCATATCTGCAAAGGGCATTTCTTCAGGTGAGGTGGACAGGAGGTTGCGGCTAGTGACCAAGTACAATGCCAAGGAGGATCTCCCAGGCAAATCAGTCGTGCCGCCTTTCGATGCCAACAATCCTCCACCTGAGGTAAAGTTTCACTATGAAGTGTTATAGATTTGTCGATTGCTTTGTCAGGTATTTGAAATATCCTGATGCTTCCTTTGATTGTAGAACTGGAGCATGGCTGCCAACTTCCCTCCTCAGCCTGAAGGAATTATTCCGTGTGAAGTGGAGGAAGAGGACGAGTCGGGTTCCACGGTCCCCATGGAGGAAGAGGAGGAAGCCCCCGAGTCCGGTGACCGCGAGACTCGCAAGCACTCCTGCAACGAGGATTTGGATGCTTCCTCACTATCAATGCTGAAAAGTTCTCCTGCTGCTGTTGCAGAGGAGCCAATCCCCGTCGTTCCTGTCCATGTCGTGGCTCCTCCCGCTTGGAAGAAGTTGCGGTGGCCAAAGGAGTCGTCAGATGATTCTTTTGACCTCGACAAATTTAACTAGTGAGTTTTTATATCCACGAGTTCTTCTTGTTTTCTTTGAAATTTATTTTCTGAAGTGGCATCGGGCCTGCTTTGCAATCAAACGGCATCGTCATCTTTCGACGATGTTCAATTTGTGAAAGAATCTGGAGTCGCAGACTCCAAGAACAAGGAGGTGGCCAAAAAGTCGCGTTCTCCTCCGGTGGCGGCCCACTTTGGTGCCAATTCTTCGAGGTCCCCCCCATGCTGGGGGGAACCAGATGGTTGCACGGATGCCTACCCGACAGGCATCTTCAGAGTCCCTGGAGGAACATGTAAGTGTCTTCTTTGCCGTTGGCAATCGAATTGTGGAGCTTGTGCCTTTTGTCGACAATGAAGTTATGTTTTCTTTTGATGTAGCCTATCATGAAGGATTCCACTCACCTCGCAGAGAAGGTCCTTGCCTTGGGTCGACAGCATGCCTTGCTGGACAACCGCCATCACGCAGTCGAAGGTTTGTTCGAATCGTTGTATCTTCACTCTCCTTTGTATTGAAATTTGTAGACTCATGTACTTGTCGTGCTCTGCCCTTTGTAGGTGAGAATAATGAACTTCTTCGTCGCTTTACTTCCCTTGAGAAGGGGCTTGCTGTGGCAGAGAAGAAGGGCGACGAGGCGATCGTGGCCCTAGAGGAGTCGCAAAAGCGGGAGGAAGACCTACGCGTTTCTGCTGCTGAGAGGGAGAAGTTGTTCGCGGAACAGCTTTTCTCGACTGCAAAGACACTCTCAGGTACTTGCACTTCTTCACTTGTATTTTCCCTATATTGGTTTTCTTGCCCTTATGCTGACACTTTGTATTCTTTAGATGCCACTGGTCTCATCTTCGACGCCCAGGCCTTGCGCCGCGAGGATGCTCTTGCTAGCATTGTGGCCATAGTCGAGGACCGCGGTGTCTCCCTCCAAGAGATGCTAGGGAAAGCCAAAGGTGTGCAGAGCCGCCTCCAGGAGGACCTGACCCCCAAGGCCAGCCTAATTGACAATCTTGATGACCTGGTGGAATCCTTCGCCGAAGGTATTCCCATGGATTTCAAGAACTCTCAGCGGTCTATCAGCATTACCATGGCACTCGTGATGGCGCAATCCCATGGCGTGGAGTTGGACCCCAGCGCGATCTCCAAGGCGATGCCTGTCGACGTGGATGGCCAACAGGTAGTGTTTGCTCCCTTCGCTACTAGCTGTGGGAAGTATGGGCCTCAGCTCATCGATACAGTCGTGAAATATTCTGCGGAGCTACAACGAGCAAAGGCAGCAAAGACTGCGGCGTCTGGGGCTACCACCGGAAAGTCTGTGGCATCGGAGGCTTCCATGGATTCGATGAGGCCCCCAAGGTCGAAGTCCAAGTCAAAGAAGCAGATTGCTCCTTAGTTGCCATCTGTAATAGCTGTAGCGTCCTTTTGTCTGAACCATGCTTTTGTGGGAGATGTCCCTGTCAATACTTTGCTATGTTTGAATGCATTCACACTTCTATCAATGTATTCTTGTTCCCATATTTGCTTCTTGTTTGATTGTAATAGGGTCCTTCGAGTGATTCTCGTGACTCTCCTCCCACCAATGAAAACGTAGCGCAACCACGTTCAAAGGTGGAGAAGCTATCGCTTCTCTCATGGCTGTGCGACTGTATTAACCAGTTGGAGCGGGAGTTGCCCATCGTCCGCGGTAACGCGGATGTGTGGAAGTCGAAAGCGGAGAAGGCCACTGCTCGCGAGAAGTATCTTCTCGATGAGGTTGCTCAGCTGAACAAGCACTTTAAATGTTAGCTCTCTATCTTCTTATCCTTTCTTTAGCCATTTGCGGCGATGGCTTGGCTTATATTTTTGGTCTTGCATTTTGTAGTTGTTAGCGCTCGCCATCCGCAGGATGAGAAGGACCGGGTAGCCATTCGAATGAATGACCTAACCTAGGAGCAGCTACAAGCTAGTGGGTACTTCTGGGTGGATCATGACCGTGCAGTTGCATTGGCGACCTTGCAGGATCGCGCGTCACGGGTGCTTCAATGCTTTAAGAAGGACCAATCCTGCTTGAATCATATTTACCCGACAATGTTTCCGTTGGATGTTGTGCCCTCAAGCCTGTTGGCTCTCCTGGCGAAGTTTCAGGTTATAAGCGTGGTCCACGAGTGCATGCGGCAACAACTGGTTGCTGGTGCCAAAGTTCCGTTGTCGCTGGTGGGATTGCATAGGCCAGATGTGGACATCACGTCTGTTGCTACTGGACCGCCGCCGCCGCCAGAAGGGATGACTTGGAACATGGTACCGCACTATCAGGCAGTTGATCGGCCAGCGGAGGACATTGTCGACTTCTTTGAAGAGCAGACGAACGTTCTTCTTTTGCAATAGTAGCATAATTTGTATCCTGCACATGGATGTATAAGTGTTGTAAAGTTCATATGATTGTGGTGGGTGTATTTAATACCCATTGATATGTGAAGACCTTGCTAGCTTGTATTATTTGCAAGTGTCTTGTACTTTGCAGTTCCCTTTCGTTAGCCTGACGTGTATTTATCTCAACACCTTGCCAACCTGTCAGGTGTGTTGCAGCTGGGTTGTTTTTTATCAAAGGTTCGATTGGTAATATGGCAGCTACTCAGGACACTGCGATTTGTTCGTGGAATGAAGGTGTAAAGGGTGGCGCAGCCCCCCGAGTGATAAAATTGCGAGAAAAAACGAAAATACACAGAGTTTTTGGGCACTTAGCTTTATTTATTCGTAGAATAGTATGAGGTACAATGTGTGGCTAAGTAGCCTGGCTGAATAGCCTTATTTGTTGCTTCAGTTGTAGGACCAGGTCTCCTTCGACGAAAGATCTGGGGCGTAGCCTTCTGCTGGTAGACTGTAGATCTCTCCGCTGCAATCTCGCGTCTCGTCAAGGAGGTCGACGGAGTCTTCGAGTGCGAGAGTTGACTCCTTCTCGCTGTATGCAACTACCCGTGGGGCTTTGTAGCGCACTTCTACGGGTAGCACCGCTTCAGCACTGTGCACCATGAAGAACGGAGTGTAGCCCGTAGCGCTGTTTGGAGTTGTGCGTAGGCTCCAAAGTACGGATTGCACCCAGCGGCTTGTTCGAGTGGCCGAAGGAGTCGTTTCTTGATTCCGCGGCAGACCAGGCCGTTGGCCTTTTCAACTTGACCGTTGGTCTGAGGGTGAGCCACCGAGGCGTAGCTAATGTTGATTCCCAGGTTTTCGCAGAATTCCTAGAACTCCTTGGAGGTGAAGTTCGTCCCATTGTCGATGCTATGTGGCACTCCAAAGCGGTAGACGATGGACTTGAAGAACTTGACGGCGCTGGCTCCTGATTGATTCGTCACTAGCATGGCCTCGATCCACTTGGTAAATTTGTCGACCGCGACTAAGAATTAGACGTAGCCTCCTCGTGAGGACTTTGGGAGCTTGCCGAGCATGTCGATTCCCCATTATGCAAAGGGCCAAGCCACTGGTATTGGCCTGAGCTCTGCGCCTGGTGAGTGCGGTTTATCCGCGAATCGCTGGTAAAGTGTTGCAGTGCTTGACAATATCCTTGGCGTCACTCATGGACTTTGGCTAGTAGGATACAGCTCGTAGAGATTTGGTGACGAGGGCGCGACTACCTGCATGGTGTCCGCAGGTGCCTTCGTGTATGTCGAGGAGGATGTCTCTTCCGTCTCTGTTGGAGACGCACCTCTAAAGAACCTTTGTGATGTTGCACTTGTATAGTTCGCCCTTGATAAGGGTGAATGCCTTGGATCATCGTGCTACTTGTCTTGCATCACTCGGGTCATCTGGCAGCCTTTTGCTGAGCAGGTATGTGATATATGTCTACGTCCAAGATGGTTCGATCATCATGACCTCCATTGGGCCTTCGAGTCCTTATTAGGCTCCGTGTCCTCGAGTGCCATTGGCTTGTTGGGTGGTGTAGCCCCCGAGTCTGTTGACGTCCTTGCCTTCTTCTCTGGATCCTTTGGCTTGATGGAGCGTTCGCATATGTGCTCTAGAAATACTCCAGGTGGTATTTGTTGGGTCCGCAGCATAGAAAACAAAAAAATTCCTACGGTGTGAACTACACGCCAAGATCTATCTACTAGGTACAGAGCAACGGGTGGACATACATCCATGGAGAACTTACCCTCGAAGACAACGAGCTTTGTTAACGAGTAGGAACTCGTGGTTGATGTAGTCGTACACTTGCCGATCTCAAGATCGTGATGAAGTCCAGCAGGTCCGGCTCCAGCACGTCCATCAGATCCAGCTCCAGCACCACCAAGTCCAGCACCGCAAAGCAGCGATGCATCCGTGATCGCACACACGTCCAGTACCCCGACAACCTCCATCCCTCGCTCCAGCAAAGCAGCGGAAGCAGCAACTCCTTTCCATATAAAGCCACCAGGAACAAGTATCTCGCTAATCCGAGACCATGGGGAAATAATACTAGAAGGGGAGAGAGATCCTTCACAAGGAGGTGTGTGTGAGAAGTGAGGAGGGGGTGGCCTTTTATAGGAGGAGGGGGGTGCCCCTCCTTCATGGCCGGCGCATGGAGGGGGTGACCCTTCACCTCCTCCATTCATGTGGTGGTAACCCCTCCACATTAAAATGCCCCTTCACATTCTCTTTTAAAGTCTCCACTTTAAATGCATTAAATTTCTCCAAATTTAATGCTCTCTCATTTAATAAAACTCTTTTATTATTTTCATTCAGAATTTTGTTAATTACTTTAATTAACAAACATTCACATAAAACCCCTGCAACATTTCAATATTACATGCAGAACCAATTTCAGCATTTTCACCCGAAACAGTTTCGGTGTCTATTGAAATAATTCCAGCGCTTTCTTAAATCTTTATCTGAAACATATTTGCTCCAAATGGTGTCGGTATCCCTTAAGTGTGTCACCCAATGGTTCGAGAATAATGCAGACATGATCGAGACCCCTCTCAGATCAATAATCAGAAGCGGGACCTGGAGATCCATACTGACTCCTACATATTCAATGATGACTTCTATGATCGTGAGAACCTTTAACACTAGTAGCTAAATCCTTTTGTCTCGCGATATATTACATGTCCAAGTTTCGATCATCGGTATCTCCATACCTAGTTTGATCTCGTTACCGACATGCACTCTTTTCTCGTTCCCGTGATATAACATTCTAGTGATCACATCACTTGCTCGCAAGCTATTTCAATGTGATATCACCGAGAGGGCCCAGAGTATATCTATCCGTCATTGGTATGGACAAATCCCACTCTTGATCCATGAGCCTCAACATAACACCTTCGTAGCACTGAACCCACCTTTATAGTCACCCTGTTACGGTGTGACGTTTGATGTTATCAAGATACTCTTCTGGTGTTAGCAATTAACATGATCTCATGGTCTAAGGATAAAGATTACTTCGTATGATGTTATAGCAATATAAACATAATGACTTGATCGTAATGCTATACTTCGGATGAATGTTCATCACATCATTCCACCAATGGTGCGACCTTGTTATTAACAACATCCAATGTCCATGATCAGGAAACCTTGATCATCTTGTTAATCAACAAGCTAGTCTATAAGAGAGGCATGACTAGGAACCCTTTTTGTTTATTAAACACACATGTATTGATGTTTCCGAATCAATACAATTCTAGCATGTAAAATAAACATTTATCATAAACATAGAATAAGATAATAACCACTTTATTATTGCCTCTCGGGCATATTCCCTTTAGTCTCCCACTTGCACTAGAGTCAATAATCTAGTTTGAAAAACTTTGCGCATTGAACACCTATGGGTTTCTGGTATTGCATATACGCTATTGCTAGTGGTTAACATAATCTCCGGATGTGACAGTTTTAGATCCGTGTGTATTTGCATGTCTTTGCGTCTCTACGCATCACTCATTCTCAAATGAGATGGCATTGTATAAATTTGTTCCTCTGGTGAGACCTTTAGTTCGTTCGGCTCAAAATATGTTGATATTATTGTCACACAATATATCTTCATAGTATTAGCCCACTTTGAACCACACCTAGTTTGATAACAAACTACTTAACACAAATGCCCTCCTTTGCTGCTACTATAGCAGCTATATACTTAGCCTTTTGTTGTAGTATCCGTCACAATATCTCAACTTTGGAACTCATCCAAATCCATCATGGAACATCCTTTCCATTATATTGTGCCACCCATAGTCTAAATTGAGATAAATTTAATTTGTATCTTGTGACAAAACTAGTATCAATGTAACACTTTACAATGAACTACCTTTAACTATTTGTCACTTATACATGATATATTCTTAGTTCTTCCAAAGCTCATAAGAATATCTTTACTATTGTCCAATGATCATCTTATGAATCATTCTGGTATATGCTCATAACATTTAGAGCATAGGACATTCTGGATATATACATATCATGGTATAATCGATCAGAATCTTCATGTGATTTTACTCACCAAGTGTTGAAACACTTGAATCTGAATACAATTCTTTCCATGCAGCAAGAACCTTTCTTGTTGTTTCCATATTGAACCCTTTCAATATCTCATATTGAACCCTTTCAATATCTTATATATGTATGTCTGGCACAACCATATTAGCGCCTTAATCTATCCATATAGATATTGATGCCTAATATTCTGGGTTTACCCAAGTCTTTCATCGAAATCTTATTTTAATGAAATCCTTAACTTGTGTCAATTCAAGATACATCATTTCCAATCAACAATATGTCCTCTACATAATGTATTAGAAATATGTCTCAGCGCTCCCACTTAATTTCTTGCAAATGCAAGCATCTTCATCATCTCCGATGAATTTAAACTCTTTTAACAGTTTCATCATGGTGAAGATTCCAACTCCGCTATGCTTACTTCAACTATTGAAGTTTACATGCCCTTTTAGCACCCTTTGAATTAACAAAACCCTTCGGACCATGTCATGTACATGTCCTAGGTTACCGTTCTATTAGAAGAACCTTGTTTTGTTTATTCAACTACCATATACCAACTTATATGTAGTGGTTGCTACATTAATCCGTCAAGACTATATACCGCTATGAAAGATCATATCTTGTCATAGTCAACTCCTTGAACATTGCCGTAAACTTATTTCCGACATGTCAACTATTTCGTAGATGTCAAACATCCATGTCTATTTCTTTATAGATCCAAACACGACTGATAGGCTTCACGCCTTTCCGGAGGGTCTTCCAAGTTCAGAAACTTGATTTCTCGTGTATGGATACTATCACGGATTCTATGACTTCTAGTCATTTTATGGAGTCAGGGCCCATCATCGCTTCTTTGCATGTAGTCGGTTCATCATTGTCAAAACAATAACGACTTACTTATCAAATCTTACTATTTGATTCTTACCGACCCACACAGTTCTATAGGAACTTTAATCTCCGAGATCACACCTTTTGTAATCACGAGAGCCATGAGCATTGTGGCCGCCACCGGGACACTTTCCGGCGCTGCGCTACTTAGCACATATAGATAAGGTTCAACAACCTTATCAAAGTTCTATTGTCCTCCCACTTAACTTTTCACGAAAAGTTCCTTCTCAAGAAACTTGACGTTCCAAGCGACAAACTCTTTTGTCCTTGGTGTTATGGAGAAATTCCCAACAAATTCTTTGGGATAACCTACAAAGACGTGCTTATCCGACTTTGGTTGTAAACATTTTACTTATGCATAGCATACCAAAATTTAAGAAAAGACAATTCGGGTTTTATCCCAAACCATAACTCATATGGTGTCATTTCAACGGATCACGATGGTGCTCTTTTCAGTGTAAAAGCGGTAGTCTCTAAAGCTTCAATCCTTAAAACATAATGGCAGTTTTATGAATGACACCTTTGATCTTACCATGTCAAACATGGTTTGATTTCATCTCTCGAATATGCCATACTCCTATGGTTTATCGGGGAACACAAATCATGGAACAATTCCTCAAGTCTTAGGTGTTTTTGCTAAACATGTAACTCAAATATCTTCCTTTATGATCGAATCATAAACTCTTTATTTTCTTGTTACAATGAATTTTCACTTCATCTTGAAAGTCTTTGAAAAACTTTCAAATGTTTCATACTTCTTCCTTATTAAGGAAATATACATATATATTCACTCAAATTCTTGAAGAAAGCATATGAATCAAAAAGATCCATCGCATATGGCTACACATAATGGACTTATGCACATCAGCATGCACAATTTCCAATAAGCTAGTCATCCGTTCCTCTTTAGCCTATGAATGGAGTTTCAATTATCTCGAGGAAAGTCTCACATGCATCAATTGATCAAAATCAAGGACTCCAAAATTCCATCAACATGGAGTTTCTTCATGTTTTCTTTCAAATATAATTCAAACAGCGATGTCACTTCATAAGTGATCTTTCAATCATTTGTCTTGCGACATTTTAGCAATAGTGTTTATGGATGTGATTTCTCCAACTAGACTTGTAAAAGTTCATCCATCCTTTATGGAATACGGTAATTATTTGAACAACCATTGTTCTCATAATACCGGAACAAAATAACAATTATTTAAACAAATCTTGAAGGCTTGGTTTGATGACAATGAAAAACACAATAACACTTTATTTGTTTTCAATGAACATCATCACTCATTCTCTTACTGGTTACTTAGGCCATTGTAGTTCATGAATTGCGTTGTCCTGTATGACACTTCATACCAACCAATTCGGTATCCAATACCGGTATCCAATACCTTAGAACCACATTGTTTAACAAGCAAGGAATATAACCATAACATGTATATCTTCTATATACCTAAGTTGGACATCTCCAACCTTTTATTTTCTGCCAAATATTTTATAGATTCTCTTTCAGCAATTCCTTTTCTTTTAAAAGAATCTATCAACATCAATAGTGGTGTCATCAACATGGCACATGGTACAAAGCGTATATAGTCAAATACTAATACCTTTGGACTTGCACTTTGAAGTGGATCACCATCATCAAATGTTTGGTGTTCTTTCAAAAATCCATTCTTTAGTGATCTATTAGTGTAGTAAACATTTTACTTACATCTTCTATTCATCCTTATCATGACAACTTTCATGATCAAGCTACTATAGCCTATAAGGAAGAATCGCGAGTATAATATCAGTTCCCAAAACCTTTTTGGTAGATTCGGATGCCTAGCATCTCCATCCTTCACAAATTCTCATAAAATATGAGAACATGTATTTTGCTAAATTATACTCTATCATAATGCAACCAAAACCATTGTTTCAGATATCACAATATCTTTCACACATGATGGTTTCTGAAACAATTTCCAACTCCAATATAATCTTGATATTAAAACAACTTGAATATCAATAATCATGGAGGCAAACATGATACTTTAGATACTAACATTGGAATTCTTACTCTTGATTTAATACTACTTATTAAACTTCATGGAGTAAATAGAGTTTGCTGAAAGTTTGCAATAGGACTTATAAACTTTACATTGACATTCAAAACAATACGATACCAGTACGTAAAGTAAATATCCAGAATTCTGTAGTTCTATTATCTCAAATAAAAACTAAGCATAAGGTAGTGAACAGATGCGAATGACTACAACAAATTATGCAAATTCACTTCGGTTTAGTTTATGACAAATTGAGTTCGACTAATCCAAATTAGAAATGAACTCCCACTCAAAAACGACATCCCTCGTGCCTTTTTGGTGATTACATGAACCAAATCTACTACACCAAGTCCGATCATCACGTGAGTCGGTGTAGCTTCAAAGGCGAGCATCAATATGGTCATCACATCAACTATATGACTCATGCTTAACCTTTTGGTCCGTGTTCCAAGGCCATGTCTGTACATGCTAGGCTCGCCAAGTAAGATCCTTAGTATTCGCGTGTGTAAAACTGTCTTACACCCGTTGCATGAAAGCGTAGAGTTGAGAACACCCGATCATCACGTGATGTCTCGAAACACGATCCATAGAACGATGCATACTTAAGGAAGAACACATTTTATCTTGATATTTAAATGAGGGATCATCTTACAATGCTACAGAAAGCGCCAAACTAGCAGTATAAGATGCTAACATCTAATGTGTACAGTGAGATGATATGGTCCATGCATTTGATCTCCATCACTTGCATCGTGGTATGATCTCTATCATTCCTTTGTGTGTAAGGCCAAGGTCTATGGAACTTACACGTTGAGTGTGTTGTAAGAGTATCTATCATACATCTACTTACAACAATACCATATCAATACACTAGCCCAACAACGATCTAAACTAGACGCCTCTAATTTATCAATTGCAAGTTTTACGTGGCTTAGGGCTTTCGGAGATAGAATCGTTCTTACCTACGAACATGAACCACAACGAGGATAACTAAGTTATTAGCAACTCGTTGTAAATCAGATATTGACTATAGTAGGAGAGACAGACACCCACCAGCCACTTATGTAAAACAAGTTGCATGTCAGTCGTGGAACCAGTCTCATGTACGATGACATGTAAGGTTGGTCCGGGCCGCTTCATGCCACTATGCCACCAATATCCAAAATACATAGAAGATGCAATAACATGATCATCATCGCCCACATATCAACATATGTGTACTACCCGTGCTATGCACCTATGCATAGATCAGGCTCTGATACCACTGTTGGGTCCGCAGCATAGAAAACAAAAAATTTCCTAAGGTGTGAACTACACGCCAAGATCTATCTACTAGGTACAGAGCAACGGGTGGACATACATCCATGGAGAACTTACCCTCGAAGACAACGAGCTTTGTTAACAAGTAGGAACTCGTGGTTGATGTCGAGGAGGATGTCTCCTCCGTCTCTGTTGGAGACGCACCTCTAAAGAACCTTTGTGATGTTGCACTTGTATAGTTCGCCCTTGATAAGGGTGAATGCCTTGGATCATCGCGCTACTTGTCTTGCATCACTCGGGTCATCTGGCAGCCTTTTGCTGAGCAGGTATGTGATATATGTCTGCGTCCAAGATGGTTCGATCATCATGACCTCCATTGGGCCTTCGAGTCCTTATCAGGCTCCGTGTCCTCGAGTGCCATTGGCTTGTTGGGTGGCGTAGCCCCCGAGTCTGTTGACGTGCTTGCCTTCTTCTCTGGATCCTTTGGCTTGATGGAGCGTTCGCATATGTGCTCTAGAAATACTCCAGGTGGTATTTGTTGGGTCCGCAGCATAGAAAACAAAAAAATTCCTACGGTGTGAACTACACGCCAAGATCTATCTACTAGGTACAGAGCAACGGGTGGACATACATCCATGGAGAACTTACCCTCGAAGACAACGAGCTTTGTTAACGAGTAGGAAATCGTGGTTGATGTAGTCGTACACTTGCCGATCTCAAGATCATGATGAGGTCCAGCAGGTCTGGCTCCAGCATGTCCATCAGATCCAACTCCAGCACCACCAAGTCCAGCACCGCAAAGCAGCGGTGCATCCGTGATCGCACACACGTCCGATACCCCGACAACCTCCGTCCCTCGCTCCAGCAAAGCAGCAGAAGCAGCAACTCCTTTCCAGATAAAGCCACCGGGAACAAGTATCTCGCTAATCCGAGACCATGGGGAAATAATACTAGAAGGGGAGAGAGATCCTTCACAAGGAGGTGTGTGTGAGAAGTGAGGAGGGGTGGCCTTTTATAGGAGGAGGGGTGGTGCCCCTCCTTCATGGCCGACGCATGGAGGGGGTGACCCTTCACCTCCTCCATTCATGTGGTGGTAACCCCTCCACATTAAAATGCCCCTTCACATTCTCTTTTAAAGTCTCCACTTTAAATGCATTAAATTTCTCCAAATTTAATGCTCTCTCATTTAATAAAACTCTTTTATTATTTTTATTCAGAATTTTGTTAATTACTTTAATTAACAAACATTCACATAAAACCCCCTGCAACATTTCAATATTACATGCAGAACCAATTTCAGCATTTTCACCCGAAACAGTTTCGGTGTCTATTGAAATAATTCCAGCGCTTTCTTAAATCTTTATCTGAAACATATTTGCTCCAAATGGTGTCGGTATCCCTTAAGTGTGTCACCCTACGGTTCGCAAATAATGCAGACATGATCGAGACCCCTCTCAGATCAATAATCAGAAGCGGGACCTGGAGATTCATACTGACTCCTACATATTCAATGATGACTTCTATGATCGTGAGAACCTTTAACGCTAGTAACTAAATCCTTTTGTCTCACGATATATTACATGTCCAAGTTTCGATCATCAGTATCTCCATACCTAGTTTGATCTCGTTACCTACATGCACTCTTTTCTTGTTCCCGTGATATAACATTCTAGTGATCACATCACTTGCTCGCAAGCTATTTCAATGTGATATCACCAAGAGGGCCTAGAGTATATCTATCCGTCATTGGTATGGACAAATCCCACTTTTGATCCATGAGCCTCAACATAACACCTTCGTAGCACTGAACCCACCTTTATAGTCACCCTGTTACGGTGTGACGTTTGATGTTATCAAGATACTCTTCCGGTGTTAGCAATTAACATGATCTCATGGTCTAAGGATAAAGATTACTTCGTATGATGTTATAGCAATATAAACATAATGACTTGATCGTAATGCTATATTCGGATGAATGTTCACCACATCATTCTACCAATGGTGCGACCTTGTTATTAACAACATCCAATGTCCATGATGAGGAAACCTTGATCATCTTGTTAATCAACAAGCTAGTCTATAAGAGAGGCATGACTAGGAACCCTTTTTGTTTATTAAACACACATGTATTGATGTTTCCGAATCAATACAATTCTAGCATGTAAAATAAACAGTTATCATAAATATAGAATAAGATAATAACCACTTTATTATTGCCTCTCGGGCATATTCCCTTCAGTATTGGGGCGCAGGTGGAGCCGATATTGGCGAGTATGTCTGCTTCCTCATTGCTTTCGTGGCCAACGTGTCACAGCTCGCAGCCATCAAAGTCTCTCTCGAGTGTGTCGTATAGGTCGCGATAGGCGATCATGTTGTCGCTCAGTGTGTCGCACTCGTGCATCATTTGGTTGACCACCAGCTTGGAGTCGCCGTAGATGATGAGCCTCTTGGCACCATCGGATTTCACCATCCGCATTCCATGGATCAAGGCTTCGTACTCAGCTTCGTTATTGGAGGCTGTGAACTGCATTCATAGAACATACTTCATCTTGTCTCCTTGGGGCGATATCAGTATGTGTAACACCCCAAAAATACTAATCAAGAGAATCAAGTCCTAATCACCCAAATTTAGGGTTAACAAAAACTTTTATTATTAAATTGAATGTGAATGCATGTGTGAATTGCATTAGTATAGGATTGAGTGAAATTGCCATGTTTGATTGCTACAAATGATAAGAAATGGTTTAAGGATGAATACTACATCATCTAGGCCAATTACAAACAAAATCAAAAGAAAAAGAAATCAAATATGAATAAAATGATCAAATGGTCATTTTGACCAAAGCTAATCACTAGGCCACTTTGAGTGTTCCTAGAAAAGAATTTCTAATATAAACTTTCTCAATTCTTTTCACCCCTTGCTAAACCAAGTAAAAGTGCATCCAAGCCCACTTTACAAACCCACAGAAACTATTTTCAAATCTATTTAAAGGACAGTTCAAATTTGAATCAAGTTCATATGGTAAGATCACCATTTTACAAAAACCACTCAAATCAATTCCACTTGACTTCTCCAAGCAACCATAGACACTCAAGCATAAGTTTAGATTACTCACCAAAATTCATTCAAAAATTTGAAATTCAAATTCTTTCGACCATTTAATCAAACACCTTACAGACACAAATCCAACTCTGCCTAACTTCACTATTTGGAGCATTGATCACCCGACAAAATGCCCCCATTGCACTCCCCTTGTCTCCCCCAGCCTCTAGCAGCACCAGACACGTAGTGCCTCTTTGCCGTTGCGCTAGTGCGCCGCCGCCCGAAGCCAGCCTTGCCGGGCGACCATGGAAAGAGTGCCATGGACCACGCTGCCCTCTCCCACGACGACCAGGAGATAGGCGACCGTCCACCACCACCCCATGTCCAGCCCTTGACCGCAGCCAGGCCGTGGACCACTAGAAACCAGCCGCGCCCACTGTATCTGCGCCGTGCCAAGAGTGCGCCAGAGCGCCGCAGCCGACCAGCTTGCACACGCCGCGCCTAGCCCTCACCTCGCATGCACAAACTTGCCATGATCACAACTAGCCCCCAGACACCCCTGTTCGCCGCCGCGTGACCCGTAGCACCCGTGCGCCGTCTCGAACACCGTCGCGTCCGTGTAGAGCACCACACGCGCCCGACCATTCCACACCGCACCGTGCCACGCCATTAAGCCCATGATGACCGCCAGGGAGAACCGCACCGCCCCTACCCACAACCACGCTGATAGCACGTTGTATCACCGTCACCGAAGAAGCCAGCCCATCCTGCCAGTGTATAAATAGAGGCCCTCTCCACCTCAATTCTGCACACCACCTCACTCCCCACTCTTCTCAACACCTCCCACACCCTTCCCCAGAGCAAGGCGAGCACCAGCCTGCCGGAATTTGGCAGGAGCCCGCTGCTGCAGTGAAGGAAGGGCGCTGTCGATTGGAGCCGCCCCAGGGGCTGCTGCAACCACCGTTCGAACCACCATCATCGACCATGTCGTTCGCCCCCATCGCCGACCCTAGCTGGATCCTAGGTGAGCCTCACACGACCCCCACCACCGCATTAGGGTTCAGACCTCGCCGGAGCTGTTCGTCGTCGACGATGAACCTCAGCCGTTAGATCAGGTTCTAATCGTAGGGCCTAGATTGCACGATACCGTTTTGGTTAGATTGAGTCGCTGACTAATGGGACCCCAGTTAGTAGCCCGCTGCGTCGCGCTGTGTAGATTGGGCTGGCCCAGTTAGTTTCCCGCGCAGGCCTGTGAATTCAAATAGTTATTTTCCAATTTAGTTAAAACCAGATTCTATCAGTAGATTCACAAATTAATTCAAAGAGATTCACTAAACCAAATTGTATGATTCAAATTTTGTTAGAAAGGTATTTAAATTATCTATCCAAGCCTGTTGGATTCAAATCAGTTGGAGTTAGAGATCACCTATAGTAAAAATAACAAGACAGAGACTTTTCCAACTTCAAACATTTTTCAAAAATCAACCATAAATGCTTTTGAGTTGATTCCAACTCTCAAAAATCACATTTTACAAGATATATATGAATATGTAAATATATTTAGGTTTGCATGCAGTGACCTTGGAATAGTACCAAAAGGATGCTATTTAGGCATTTCTAGTCACTTTAATTCTATTAAATGATAATCTTAAATTTTATAGATATGACCAACACTTTAAATCACATTCCCAAGTATTAGAATATGTGGTGATGACATGTGTCAACATGATCCCATATTTTAATTGGAGAATATTAAATGTTAAATATTTTCAATGTGTAGAAATTACTTTTCTAAAATAAGATAAACAAGATTAAGTATTTATTTCATGTGATGAGTGTGATGATGCTAGATCATCAAGTGTGAGCCTTAGTGTGCAAAATAGAAGTAGTGAAGTATTTTTTGGTGATTGTGTACCCCGTGTTCATTTATAGACGATAGTACCGACCCGGGATACGAGGAGGAGGAGTACTACCAAGAAGAAGAAGAAGAGGAGAACTTCAATCACTGCACTACTCAAGGCAAGCTAACACTTGCAAGTCTCATACCTATGCAAGTCATCCTTGCAAGATAACCTATGCAAGATGCATTAGGCATGCTTGGTTATGCAACTTTGATTATATCAATCCCAAGTTTTACTTACAAGCTTTATTCTTTTACTTTACCAAAGTTCTTTACTTCTAGTTAGTGTTTTGTGAGCATTGGAAAAATAGTACAGATATCGTAAAGAGTATAAAACTAGGCCTAACTAGTTATACTTAGATGTCATTCCAAGGCATGAGATTAGAGTTGTATAGTTACCTTGATTAGCACCCCTCATTAGTGAATACCCTCAACTTTAGTGGCTAGTGCTAAGCATAAAAGTTGATCACTTTAGATGGGAATACTTGGTCAAAATGATTATGAAAACCTTGGAATTGGGATTCATTCTATTGAGATGTTTTGACATTGTGTTATGGATAAAAAAGGATTTGATGATGAAAATGTTGAGGCATGAGCCTTAGCCCTTTATAAAAACTGATGGTTGGGTTCGGATGCGATACCATTCCAGTTTTACCGTACAACCACAATACCTGAATTGGGTAGGGCTTAGCCGGAAGTTTATATGCCTTATTCTGGGTTCCCTCGCGGAAGAGGTTAATCTGAGGCTACCTTGTGAGTGTGAATGTCCACCTATGCAGTGCCCAGGATGGCAGATGACCATGGCTGGGAGGCCAAGCTCATAGGGGAGGTGCCTATATTAGAGTGTGTAATTGAAAGGTTATGATTGATTATCCGCATACTAAGTATGATGATTCAGGGTTATCCCTGCTGGATGTATCGAATTTTGTGGTGAAAGTGTACCACCTCTACAGACTGTCAAACTATTTGAATAGCCGTGTCCACGGTCATGGACAGTTGGAGTGGCCATACTGTTCCGTCGTCAGATGTTTTCAAAATGACTTGTGAATTCAACTATGACTTTGACTTGACGACAACAAGGTTGTGGCTATAAAATCTAGGTTCCCACTTAAGTGATTTAGAACATTAACTTAGTTTTCTTTACTTCTAAACTCAGCTTTAGATAAATCTAGCTTTTTGCAAATAAACCTAGAGCTTAAGATTCCTACTAGAACTACCTTACTTGTTAGTGATAGTTTGCGAGTACTTAAAGAGTACTCATGGCTTTGTCCCTGGCTAATCCCGTGGCCAGACTATGAGGAGGACTACCAGGAAGATGGACAACAGGAGGTCTATGATAACTAGGATCATCTCCCATCATCAGCATTGCCTGTGACCCTGATGATGGAGCCCCTACTACGTTTATCTTCCGCTGCTTGATTTGTATTAAGACTGGATCATGAGATCCTTTATTTGTAAGACCTTATTATGATTTGTAATGGATGATGTACTGTGATATCAATCTATTATGTCTTGCAAAAATGGTAATCCTGGGATTGCGAGGTATGGCATAACATGCATCTAGGATTAAAAATCCGGGTGTTGACAAGTTGGTATCAGAGCCATCCTGACCATAGGAAACCCTAGTTAAAATGGACATCCGAACAAAAACTTAGTTTCAAAACAAAATAAGTGAGTATTTATGAAAACCTATTCCGACTCTTATCCTTGATTCTTTCAAAAAATCATGTACCTCAAAAATTCTTGCATTCCTACATAAAAATTGACACACTTGGTCACCTCACCAACTTACTCACCCTAAATTCTTATAGGTAGAAGTCTAGTATTTCAAGTTCTACCAGCTGGGCAACGGAGGACAACTGAATTTTGAGAGGGATCTAGATGCACTATCAGAGTATCTTGAGCGCCCGCATCCGGAATTCTTCAGGGCCCAACTCAACGATCACATATGAGGAGATCTACAATGGATGATAGTTGCAGACCTCAGAGGCAAGATGGAAGCACCCACTTCGGAGAAGATCCAATTCACCTTGCGAGAGAACAACTGGCTAGATGGATTAGCCAGGGCTATGCATGAAGCTCTTGCCTGTTTGTGTGGGCAAAACATCAACGTGATCCAGGGAACTCGCTTTGCTCACTTCGCAAGGCGTGATTCTATGGGAAAACCTTGGAAATGCCAGGACAGCCGGAGCTGAAGTACCAGGTGGACAATCTTGACTTCATGATGTATGATAGGCAGAAGGAGTTGGACAACGCCGTGCCTACGCCAACCACAACCATGCCATTGCCGTCAAGAAGGACCAGACCCTCGCCATTCTCGCCAAGGAGCGCCAATCACTTTGTCGCCAGTGCAACAAGAATGACGACACCATCGATCATCTTCACAAGAAGGTGGCTGCTCTCGAGAAGACCATCCGTGAACAGGAAATCCAGCTTGAAGCGAAGGAGGAGGAGGAAGGTGAAGATATCCAGGGATATCTTTACTCTTACCTCAGTTATGACAACGACTACCTGGAGGATGATGATTAGATGCACTTGAGCACTACCGTAGGAGTGAATTGTACCGGTCCCACTGTATCGTAGTTTCATAGAATGGTTCTTAAAACCATTTGTTTTCTATTTGTGTTGTGGTGTGTGTTTGTATGGTGTGCTATGAATGAATGAATGAGAGGGAGTTGTTAGTTTGAAAAACCTAAGTCAAACTCAAAGTTTAAAGCTTTTGAAACAAAACCATGAACCTTATAAATTTCCCTCTTATCTCATTAACTATCTCAATCTTCAGATGACTCGTGGAAACCCCAGAGGAAGCAGTTCATCGCTGGACCCGATGCTGCAGATTCTGCAAATGCTTGTTTCTGACCGTGAAGCTAGTAGAGCCAAACACCAAGCCAACCTAGTCACTGTTCAACAGATAGCTCAGATGGCCCACAATAACCAAGGCCACGGAAACCAGGATCACCATGGATCCAAGCTCAAGAACTTTCAGAATACCAACCCACCTATCTTTAATACTTTCAGAATACCAACCCACCTATCTTTAATAAATCCAAGGATCCCTTAGATGCTGATGACTGGTTGCAAACCATGGAGAACAATCTGGAGGTCGCAGGAGTTGAAGCCAATGAGAAAGTACTATTTGCCACCCATTATCTGGTAGGAGATGCAAGAGCCTGGTGGAATAGCACCCGTACCATGAACGACGGTCAGATGATGACTTGGGAAGCATTCAGGATCAAGTTCATCCGGACCCATGTGCCCTAAGGTTTGGTCTCTAGGATGAGGGATGAGTTCGGGGAACTGAAGCAAGGAAGGATGATGGTAGTTGAGTACCATGACATATTTTTGTCCCTAGCTAGATATGCCCCTGATGAGATTAACACTGAAGTAAAGAAGAAGGAAAGGTTCCTGAATGGATTGCATGATGAGATGCAGACTGTGTTAGTCAACATCCATTTTGGAGATCTAGAAGAGCTAGTGGATTCTGCCATTCATATGGAAGGGGAGATCAACCAAGCCAATGACAATCGCAAGCATCGCATGATGCACCAAACTAGATCCCACCATACCCAGAAGTATCGCCCCAACCCGTCTGCAGGATATGCCCCAAGAAACAACATACCCCCGATGTCCCGTCCAAGCTATCCCAATCGTAGCGGAGGAAACTTGAAGTCTGGAGGAAACCACAACAACAACCCCAGCAACTCCAGTAACTTCAACCATGCACCGCCCAAGTCTAACAACAACAACAATACTGCCCCAAGAACTGGAAGCAATGTTGTGCCTATTGCAGCAAAAGACAAGTCCTAGATTACTTGCTTTGAATGTGGAGTCAAGGGTCACTACTCCAATGAGTGCCCCAAGAAGCTTGCAGCAGCCACCAATGTGAATGCACCCACTCAACAGCAACGTCGTGTTCAGCCTGAAAGGAGATTTGCCCCAGGGAACTCTCTCAACCGCAACGGCCATCTGTTCCACATGAATGCTGAAGAAGCTCAGGAAGTGCCTGATGTCGTGCTGGGTATGTTTTCTGTTAACTCAGTACTTGCAAGAGTGTTGTTTGATTCTGGAGCATCGCACTCGTTTGTTATAGAAGAATTTGCATGCACTAGTAAGATTCAAGCAACAAAATTTAAGCATGTTATGATAGTTCAAATACCTTGTTCAACCACCAAAGCTAGAAAAATTTGCAAGGCTGTACCTATCAGAATCCATGGAATATATTTTTATGCCAATATAATAGTACTTGGAACCAAAGGTTTGGAAGTAGTACTAGGAATGGACTGGATGTCAAAACATAAACGATTGATCGACTGTGCCTAGAAAGCCATAACCATGACCAGTAGCTCTGGAGTATCAGTAAAGCATGTATCTGAGACCTTGCCCTGTCAATTCAAATGCAACAAGAGCCTAGCCCAACCAACCCTAGACCAAGTCAGAGTAGTCTGTGAATACCCCGACGTATTCCCAGATGAATTGCCCGGTATGCCCCCAGATCGGGATATCGAGTTCATCATTGAACAAATTCTTGGAACGGGACCCGTAGCTCAGAGACCTTATAGTATGAACCCATCTGAATAAGTGGAGCTGAAGAAGCAACTTGATGCTATGCTGGAGAAAGGTTTGATTCAACCAAGCGCATCGCCATGGAGATCACCTGTTTTGTTTGTGGATAAGAAAGATGGAGGTAACCGTTTGTGCAGGGATTACCGGAAGTTGAATGATGTCACCATCAACAAGTACCCATTGCCAAAGATCGAGGATCTGTTTGACCAGTTAACGAGTGCCAGAGTGTTTTCTAAGATTAATCTTAGAACTGATTATCATCAACTCAAGATTCATGCAACGGATATTCCAAAGACCGCCTTTACCACCAGATATGGATTGTATGAGTATACGGTCGGATTAACCAATGCCCCCGCTTATTTCATGAATCTCATGAATACGATTTTTATGAACTTCCTGGATAAGTTTGTCGTTGTGTTTATCAACGATATTCTGATCTATTCCAAGTTAGAAGAAGACCATGAGCTACATTTGAGAACCATCCTTGAAACCCTTAGAGAGCATCAGTTGTATGCCAAGTTTAGCAAATGTGAATTCTGGTTGAAAGCAGTAGGATTCCTCGGACATATTGTGTTGGCAGGAGGAGGCGCTGTTGATCTCTCCAAGATCAAAGATGTTGAAGAATGGAAAGCCCCAACCACGCGAACCCAAGTCCGTGCATTTCTCGGATTAGCGGGATATTACCACAAGTTTGTTGAAGCATTTTCGAGCATCGCAAGACCGATGACGCAATTGTTGAAGAAAGATAAGAAGTTCGAATGGACGGATAAATGTGAAGCAAGTTTTTAAGAGCTCAAGAAGAGATTGATTTTAGCCCCAATTCTGATTATGCCAGATATCAAGAAGCCTTTTGACGTGTATTGTGATGCATCCAAGATTGGTCTCGGATGTGTGTTGATGCAAGAAGGCAAAGTCATAGCATATCTGTCCCGACAACTGAAGTAGCATGAGCAAAACTACCCTACCAATGATCTTGAACTAGAAGCCGTAGTTTTATCTTAGAAGACATGACGTCATTACCTTATGGGTAACCGCTGTGAGATTTATTCGGATCACAAAAGTCTAAAGTATATTGTCACCTAGAAGGAGTTGAATATGAGGCAAAGGAGATGGATAGAGTTAATCAAGGATTATGACCTTGACATTCACTCTCACCCCGGCAAGGCCAATGTGGTAGCGGATGCTCTTAGCATATTGTCATGTAGATTAAACACCATGATTAAAGAATCCTAGCCAAGTTTGCATGAAGAGTTGGAGCAGTTTAGAATGGAGCTAGTTAGCAAATGATTTTTTGCTAGCATTGACCTTCAACCCACTTTGATCAGTCAGATCAAGGAGGCTCAGAAAGGAAATGCAAGTACCGATGGAATCAAGCGTCATATCGGTACAGGAAAGGGACCTGAATTCACCAAAGATGAAGAAGCAGTTTTGTGGTACAAAGGATGTATCTGTGTGCCAGCAGATTCGAAGCTGAAGCAAGTTATCATGCAGGAGGCTCATGATACTCTTTATTCTATCCACCCCAGAGGCACGAAGATGTATCAGGATTTGAAGGAGCAATTTTGGTGGCACAAGATGAAGCGAGAAATCGGAAGCTACATAGCTAAGTGTGATATCTATCAGTGAGTCAAAGCAGAACATCAACGACCCGTAGGACTTTTGCAACCATTGTAGATTCTAGAATGGAAATGGGATTCTATCGGAATGGATTTTATCACCGGTTTGCCTACATCTAGTAGGGGAAATGACTCTATTTGGGTCATAGTGGATAGACTGTCCAAGGTAGCCCATTTTATACCTGTCAAGACTACCTACCAGAGTTTGAAGCTAGCAGAGCTGGGCATTGCTAGAATCGTCTATTTGCATGGAACCCCCAAGACCATAGTATCGGATCGAGGAACCCAGTTTACCTCAAGATTCTGGCAGAAAGTCCAAGAAGGATTAGGAACCAAGTTGAACTTCAGCACAACTTATCACCTGCAGACCGATGGATAGACTGAAAGAGTCAACCAAATCTTAGAAGATATGTTGAGAGCTTGTGTTCTAGAATATGGATCAAAATGGGAGGATTGTTTACCTTTCGCAGAATTCTCATACAACAACAGTTATCAAGCCAGTTTGCAAATGGCCCCCTTTGAATTTCTGTATGGAAGGAAGTGTCGTACCCCCCTAAATTGGTCGCAAGTAGGAAAGAGTCAGATTTTTGGACCCGACATCCTACGAGAAGCCAAAGAGAAGGTTCACAAAGTCCGTGAACACCTAAAAACCGCCTAATCCAGAAAAAAGAGTTATGCTGTCAAGAGATGTCGAGACCTGACCTTCAATGTCGGAGATTTTGTATATCTCAAAGTATCACCCATGAAGGGAATGCAACGTTTTCAACTGAAAGGGAAGTTAGCCCCCAGATATATTAGACCCTTCAAGATTTTGAATCATCGAGGAGAAGTATGTTATCAACTGGAACTGCCAGAGGAGATGTCAGCCATCCATGATGTGTTCCATATCTCGTTACTTCGCAAATGCTTAGAAGTTCTAGAGAAGACCGAAGTATTCAAGAACATCGATCACTGAGCCATAGATATCAACAAGGATCTGATGCATCATGAAGTACCCATTTTTATTTTGGAAGAAGCCTTCAGAACCACCAGGACCCGGAGTATCAAGTTTCTCAAGTTTCAGTGGAGCAACCATACCGAAGAAGAAGCTACTTGGGAGCGAGAAGATTATATTAGGACTGAGTTTCCAAATCTCTTTAGTTCCTAGATTTTCTTAAATCTCGGGACAAGATTTTGTTTAAGGAGGGAAGGTTTGTAACACCCCAAAAATACTAAACAAGAGAATCAAGTCTTAATCACCTAAATTTAGGGTTAACAAAAACTTTTATTATTAAATTGAATGTGAATGCATGTGTGAATTGCATTAGTATAGGATTGAGTGAAATTGCCATGTTTGATTGCTACAAATGATAAGAAATGGTTTAAGGATGAATACTACATCATCTAGGCCAATTACAAACAAAATCAAAAGAAAAAGAAATCAAATATGAATAAAATGATCAAATTGTCATTTTGACCAAAGTTAACCACTAGGCCACTTTGAGTGTTCCTAGAAAAGAATTTCTAATATAAATTTTCTCAATTCTTTTCACCCCTTGCTAGACCAAGTAAAAGTGAACCCAAGCCTACTTTACAAACCCACAGAAACTATTTTCAAATCTATTTAAAGGAATGTTCAAATTTGAATCAAGTTCATATGGTAAGATCACCATTTTGCAAAAACCACTCAAATCAATTCCACTTGTCTTCTCCAAGCAACCATAGACACTCAAGCATAAGTTTAGATCACTCACCAAAATTCATTCAAAAATCTGAAATTCAAATTCTTTTGGCCATTTAATCAATGACCTAGCATACACAAATCCAACTCTGCCTATCTCGACCAAATGCCCCCATTGCACTCCCCTATCTCCCCAAGCCTCTAGCAGCACCAGACACGTAGCCCCTCTTTGCCGTTGTGCTAGTGCACCGCCGCCCGAAGCCAGCCTTGCCGGCCGACCATGGACAGAGCGCCACGGACCATGCCGCCCTCTCCAACGACGACCACGAGACAGGCGGCCGTCCACCGCCACCCCCTGTCCAGCCCTTGACCGTAGCCAGGCCGTGGACCACCAGAAACCAGCCGCGCCCATTGTCTGTGCACCGTGCCGAGAGCGCGCCAGAGCGCCACAGCTGACCAGCTCACACATGCCGCGCCTAGCCCTCACCTCGCGTGCATGGACTCGCCATGATCACAGCTATCCCCCAAACACCCCCGTTCGCCACCGCGCGACCCGTAGCACCCGTGCACCGTCTCGAACATCGCCGCGTTCGTGTAGAGCACCACACGCGCCCGACCATTCCACACCACCTCGTGTTGCGCCATTAAGCCCACGATGACCGCCAGGGAGCACCACACCGCCCCCTACCCATAGCCATGCTGATAGCACGATGTATCGCTGTCGTCGGGGAAGCCCGCCCATCTTGCTCGCTCCCCTTGTCGGTGTATAAATAGAGGCCCTCTCCGCCTCAATTGTCCACACCACCTAACTCCCCACTCTTCACAACACCTCCCACACCCTTCCTTGGAGCAAGGCGAGCACCAGCCCGCCGGAATTTGTCCAGAGCCCGCCGCTTCAGTGAAGGAAGGGTGCTGTCGATTGGAGCCGCCCTAGGAGCTGCTGCGACCACCATTCGAACCGCCCTCGTCGACCACGTCGTTCGCCCCCATCGCCGAACCTAGCTGGAGCTCAGGTGAGCCTCACACGACCCCCACCGCCGCGTTAGGGTTCAGACCTCGCCGGAGCTGTTCGTCGTCGATGATGAACCTAAGCCATTAGATCAGGTTCTAATCGTAGGGCCAAGATTCCAGGATACCGTTTTGTTTAGATTGAGTCACTGACTAGTGGGACCCCCTTGTCAGCAGCCCCTGCGTCGTGTTGTGCAGATTGGGCCGGCCTAGTTAGTTTCCCGCCCAGGCCTGTGAATTCAAATAGTTATTTTCCAATTTAGTTAAAACCAGGTTCTGTCAATAGATTCAAAAATCAATTCCAAGAGATTCACTAAACCAAATTGCCTGATTCCAAGTTTGTTAGAAAGGTATTGAAATTATCTATCTAAGCCTGTTGGACTCAAATCATTTGGAGTTAGAGATCACCAATAGTAAAAATAACAAGACACGGACTTTTCAATCTTCAAACATTTTTCAAAAATCAACCATAAATGCTTTTGAGTTGATTCCAACTCTCAAAAATCACATTTGACAAGATATATCTGAATATGTAAATATATTTAGGTTTGCATGCAGTGAAATTGGACTTGTACCAAAAGAATGCTATTTAGGCATTTCTAGTCACTTTAATTCTATTAAATGATAATCTTAATTTTTATAAAATATGACCAACACTTTAAATCACATTCCCAAGTATCAGAATATGTGGTGATGACATGTGTCAACATGATCCCATATTTTAATTGGATAATATTAAATCTTAAGTATTTTCAATGAGTAGAAATTACTTTTCTAAAATAAGATAAAGACGATTAAGTCTTTATTTCATGTGATGATTGTGATGATGCTAGATCATCAAGTGTGAGCCTTAGTGTGCTAAATATAAGTAGTTAAGTATTGTTTGGTGATTGTGTACCCCGTGTTCATTTATAGACGATAGTACCGACCCAGGATACGAGGAGAAGGAGTACTACCAAGAAGAATAGGAGAACTTCAATCACTGCACTACTCAAGGCAAGCTAACACTTGCAAGTCTCATACCTATGCAAGTCATCCTTGCAAGGTAACCTATGCAAGATGCATTAGGCATGCTTGGTTATGCAACTTTGATTATACCAATCCCAAGTTTTACTTACAAGCTTTATTCTTTTACTTTACCAAAGTTCTTTACTTCTAGTTAGTGTTTTGTGAGCATTGGAAAATAGTATAGATAACGTAAAGAGTATAAAACTAGGCCTAACTAGTTATACTTAGATGTAATTCCAAGGCATGAGTTTAGAGTTGTATAGTTACCCTTGATTAGCACCCCTCATTAGTGAATACCCTCAACTTTAGTGGCTAGTGCTAAGCATAAAAGTTGATCACTTTAGATGGGAATACTTTCTGAAAATGATTATGAAAACATTGGAATGAGGATTCATTCTATTGAGATGTTTTGACATTGTGTTATGGACACAAAAGTATTTGATGATGAAAATGTTGAGGCATGAGCCTTAGCCCTTTATAAAAACTGATGGTTGGGTTCGGATGCGATACCATTCCAATTTTACCGTACAACCACAATACCTGAATTGGGTAGGGCTTAGACGGAAGTTTATATGCCTTAGTATGGGTTCCCTCGCGGAAGAAGTTGAGCTGAGGCTACCTCGTGAGTGTGAATGTCCACCTATGTAGTGCCCAGGATGGCAGATGGACATGGCTAGGAGGCCAAGCTCATAGGGGAGGTGCCTATACTAGAGTGTGTAATTGAATGGTTATGATTGATTATCCGCATACTAAGTATGATGATTCAGGGTTATCCCTGATGGATGTATCGAATTTTGTGTCGAAAGTGTACCACCTCTGCAGAGTGTCAAACTATTCTAATAGTCGTGTCCATGGTCATGGACAGTTGGAGTGGCCATACTGTTCCGTCGCCAGATGTTTTCAAAATGACTTGTGAATTCAACTATGACTTTGACTTGACCACAACAGGGTTGTGGATATGAAAGCTAGGTTCCCACTTAAGTGATTTAGAACATTAACTTAGTTTTCTTTACTTCTAAACTCAGCTTTAGATAAATCTGGCTTTTTGCAAATAAACCTAGAGCTTAAGATTCCTACTAGAACTACCTTACTTTTTAGTGATAGTTTGCGAGTACTTAAAGAGTACTCATGGCTTTGTCCCTGGCTAATCCCGTGGCCAGACTATGAGGAGGACTACCAGGAAGATGGACAGCAGGAGGTCTATGACAACTAGGATCATCTCCCATCGTTATCATTGTCTATGACCCTGAACATGGAGCCCCTACTACGTTTATCTTCCGCTGCTTGATTTGTATTAAGACTGGATCATAAGATCCTTTATTTGTAAGACCTTGTTATGATTTGTAATGGATGATGTACTATGATATCAGTCTGTTATGTCTCGCAATGATGGTAATCCTGCGATTGCGAGGTATGGCATAACATGCATTTGGGATTAAAAATCCGGGTGTTGACAATATGCCACCTGTGACAGCTCTGTCCTTTCGCTTGGACCTGTCGAAGTGCATTGTCTAGAGATAGGACATATCTGGTTTATCGGGGAGATGGTTCTCCATCCAGTGCATGAGGAAGTCCGGGAGAACTTGCGACTTGATCACATCGCGCTTCTCATATGTGATGTCGCGTGGCGATAGCTCTATGCTCCAGAGAGTAACTCGCCCAGTAGCGTCAGGATTATTGAGTATGTGTCCTAGTGGGGCGTCAGTCACCACCACGATTGGGTGCTCCTGGAACTAGTGGTGCAGTCGCGTGGCTATCATGAAGACACCATACGCCAGCTTCTGGTAGTGCGGGTACCACTGTTTTGTTAGCGTGAGCACCTCGCTGAGGTAGTATACTGGGCGATGAACCCCGTGGACCTTATTTTCTTCGGCTCGCTCCACCACGAGTACGATGCTGACCACCTGGTTAGTGGCGGAGATGTACAGCAATAGCGGCTCCTTCTCGCGAGGCGTGACCAATACTTGCAAAGTGGATAGTAGACTCTTGATGTCCTCGAATGCTTCTGGCACTTTGTATGTCCACTCGAACTTGTCAGCTTTGTGGAGAAGTTGGTAGAAGTGCAGTGCCTTTTAACCCATTCGACTGATGAACCGACTGAGCACTACGATTCACCCGGCCAGCTGTTGTACGCCTTTTACATTTTTCGGCTTATCCGTGGCTAGTATGGCTTTTATTTTCTTCGGGTTTTCTCTCTCATAGAGATGAGGTACCCAAGTAATTGCCCAGATGGTACGCCGAAGGCGCATTTGTCCAGATTGAGCTTGATCCGGTAGGGATAGAGATTATCGAAGGTCTCGTGGAGATCGTCGATTAGCGTGGCTTCCTCTTTGGTTTTGATGACAATGTCATCGATGTAGACTTGGATATTGCGACCAAGTTGGTTCTTGAGGCAGGCCTGCATACACCGCTGGTAGGTAGCTCCGGCATTTTTTAGCCCGAAAGGCATCGTGTTGTAGTAGAACACACCAAAGGGTGTCGTGAATGCCGTTTTTTCTTGGTCTTCCTCCTTCATTCGAATCTGATTGTAGCCTGAGTAGGTGTCGAGGAAGCAGAGGCGCTCGCATCCCGCAGTAGAATTGATTATTTGGTCGATCCGTGGTAACAGGAAGTGATCCTTCGGGCAGTGCTTGTTCAAGGAGGTGAAGTCCATGCACATCCGCAGGATATCCATGTCCTTTTTAGGCACAAGCACTGTATTGGCGAGCCAGGTGCTTTCCTTGATCTCGCATATGAAATTTGTGTCGTGGAGTCTGTTGATCTCCATACCGACCGCTTTTGCTCTTGGTTCAGACAGTCGCCTTATTTCTTCTTTACTAGCCTTGCATCTGGATTCACGTTGAGTGAGTGCTCAGAGAATTCCCTAGGAACTCCTGGCATGTCTGCATGACACCAGGCAAAGATTTCCCAGTGCTCACGGAGGAAATCGACAAGCGCGAGTTCCTATGTGGAACTCAAGTTGTTGGCGATGAGGGTCGTCTTGGCTGTGTTTGTTGGGTGGACCTGGACTTTCTTGGTATGCACCGACGAGTTGAAGGAGAGGTCGGGTGAGCTTGGCTTGCTCAGGGGAGGCAGACTGTTGTCTGTCGACTCCTTCAACTTTGCGAGTTCCTCTTGTATGCCGAAAGACTGGGAGATTCTGTTGAATTCCCTGTCGCAGCTATCAGACCTCTCGAAGTTTCCGTTGATTGTGATGACACCATTTGGTCTTGGCATCTTCATCTGCAGATAGGTGTAGTGTGGTACCGCCATGAACCTCGCGAATGTGACACGTCCGAGGATGCAGTGGTACTGTGAGGGCCAGTCGACAACTTCGAAGTCGATGCATTCTCGCCGGAAATTCTGTGGCGTGCCAAAGATGATGCTAAGGTTGATTTTGCCTAGGGGTACACTCCTTTCCCTAGGACGATGCCGTGGAACATCGTGTCTGAAACTTCCAGACATGTCAGAGGATCCGCATCGCGTGCAAGGCACTTGCGAACATGAGGTTGATGCTGCTTCCGCCGTCCATGAAGACGCGACTCATATCGAAGCCCCCGATATGCGCCTCAAGTACGAGGGGACAGTGGCCTGGGCGAGGTACTTGGCGCAGGTGGTTGCGCTTGCCGAAGCTGATGCATGACTCACTTCCACTGAGGTACTCAGTGGTAGAAGGTGGAGATTTTATCGCCAAATTGACTTGGCGAGTGATTGCCTTCTACACTCGATTTGAGGGATGCCCCTTTTGGATCATCCCCAAATTGCCCAACGCTTGTGGGTACTGCTCCCCCTCATGGTTCTGGACTGGTGCAACCGCAGGTGGTGGTGGTGGCGCTCCGTGAGCCACGGCGCCCGGGGCAGCTCCGTATCCCTGGTAGATCACGTCGTGATTCATCTGAGCCAGGCCTTCGTGGAGCTTGAGGAACTCGCGGCAATCCTTGAGAAGGTGGCTGGACTTTTTCTTGCCGTCGTGCTTGTCGATGTAGAAGTGTACGGTGCATGGTCCGGATAGTTCGTCCTGGATGGATTGCCCAGGCGCGTCGTCACGAGTGCGGTGTTGCCACACTTGCATGGTTTTGCCGTTGTCGCGGTATCCACCACTACGGTATCCGATTTTGTGGTTGTTGTCGCGTTTGTCGGTGTAGCTAGCCGTGACTCTGTTGACTTCTTCGTGGTCCTCGTAGATGCGCATTCGATGTTTCCCTCGGAGGTTGCGTCTGCGCCCAAGGTCGTCGTCATCATCGGAGTAGGTACGGTTTTTCACCGAGTCCTCTCCGTCCGCCCACCGATTCGTGATCTCCATCAGGTGGTCGATTGTTTTGGGCTTCGAGCAGCCTAGCTCCTCCCTGAGCTCTATACGGCGAACACTGCTGTTGAACGCGTCGATTGCACGGTCTTCTAAAACGTTGCTAACGTATCTATAATTTTTGATGTTCCATGCTTGTTTTATATCTACTTTCTTATGTTTTGTCCACACTTTGGAGTATTTTTATACACTTTCTGGGACTAACCTATTAACAAGATGCGCTGCCAGGTTCCTGTTTTCTGCTGTTTTTGGTTCCAAAAAAGCCAGAAAATGAATATTCTCGGAATTGGACAGGACAAAAGCCAAAGTCGATATTTTACCGGAAGACTCACGGAGCCAGAAGACGAGACGGAGAGGGGCTAGGGGCTGGCCACACCATGTTGTGGCGCGGGTTCCCTGGCGTCGCCACCAGGTGGTGTGGGCCCCTGGTCCGAGAATATCATTTTGCGGCCCGAAAGTTGGGGCCCAGGCAACGCGGTACCCAAGTTGCTTACAATCAGCTGCGTTTCCCAAAGTTGGCGTGCCAAATACTCAGAGGCTCTTTTTCGGCACGAATTCAACTTTATGTTTCAATACAAAATATCAGGCTAATGGCCGTCAAGTTGGGCCCCCCTGTCAGCTTTCGCCGTTATGTCGCTGCCGTCATGGCTGCCATGTAGGCTTGCACCGTTGGCGCATGCATCCTTTACGCGTCTTCTTCTTCCTCCGGGGCGGCAATCTGTGGTCGCGGCCATGGCGCGGAGCTAGGACTTGGACGAACATGCTCGGCCCCGCTCTCCTCCCCATCCCGAATCGGAGCTTTCCCTCACCATGGTCGCACCCATGGCACGGCGCGGGGACGGGAATTCATTCCCGGGTGAGATCTTTCACCATGCCGACCATGCTCGGTCCTGTTGGCCTCCTCCAGAATCCGAGCTTGCCATCACCATGGTCGCACACGCACCAGCCACGGCGCCTTCCTCTCCAAACCCTAAAGCCACATCCACCCAGTTCGGCACAACACCAACAAGGTGAAAATGTATCAAGTTTTCTTCTTCTGGTTGTAGAAAAACATGTATGTACCGTGTCCGTAGCATACTCTAACAATGTACACATATGTTGTTTATGAGATTTTCATTTGAAATTAGTAGCTCCGTGATGATGAAACATAGGGAACCTAAATGGAATGACGATGTATACAATGTTCTGTACTTTGCATTGCATCAACAAGTGCTCGCTGACGAAGCATGTTACCAAGAGAGTGGAGTTCATTAGCCATTGCCAAAAAATATGTGAACAAATCAATGAGTGATTCAATGCAAATACGCGCAGAAAAGCTAGATCCATGTCATCAATCATTAATAGGTGGCACATTCAAATGCGTACACCATGTATCATTTACTTGAAGTGGTTGTTATCCTGAGCAAAAATGCCTAGTATGCACATTACCTTTGTCTATTCTATGCTGCAATTCTGTTGTTATGGGCGTGGAAAGAAAAGTTCGGCTTCACTGAAGATTACGCAGTTAGGCCTAACTTAGTATTACACAAATAAGCACATCTTAGTCTTTACACAAATAAGCATAACTAAAGATAAAGATAAAGATAAAGATAAATGGTTCATCGGATCTGCCAGTATGAGCACTAGGTCCTTGGAGCTAGTGGTATCGTCAGAACGAACCAGAATGCTGTGTTTGGCTGTCTGTCATTCTCCATCAAATCGTATGACCCCATTGATGAGCCAATTGTAGGCCCCCTCCCCCCGACGTGGATTTGGCTCTAGGTAGGATCTAGAGTGTCAACATGATAGGCGCGTGAGTGTGCAGCAAACACATAGTCTGCTATAAACACTGGAAGTGCTGGCACCTCAGCAACAACACCAGCATGTTCTTCCTGGACTCCGGCAATAGCCTCAGCAGGTATTTCGTCAGCTCCACCAGCAGCAGCCTCAACAGGTATTTCATCAGCTTCACCAACAGCAGCGTTAGCAAGTATTTCGTCAGCTTCACCAGCAGTAGCATCACCAAGTATTTCGTCAGCTTCACCAGGAGCAGCAGCAGCTAGTTCTTTGTCAGCTCCACCACCACCACCACCAGTAGCATCAGGAGCCAGGGTTGCCTGAACAATTACAGGTTCAATAGCTCCAGGGGATCCGACAAAGAAAGGGTAGTTGATCCCAAGAAACACAGATTGTCCCTTCAGATTGTCGACTCTGCTCTAGACTTGCTCTACTGAGTCTTTGGATGGGCATGCGGACCTTGAGAAAATGTGACACCGCAGCGATGGGTATGAAGAAAGGTGTGTCCCCATATGGTCTATTGTATCACCAACGATGTTTAGTGCTCCTCTGATATGAATCCACATGAGTTCAACATCCTGTTTCGTTTCGCCTCCGAGAGGTGCCAGGAACCAGCGTCGTGTCCCAAGTTCAGCATCTGCTACTGCATCTTCGATCACCAGAGCTGGAATGATGCGCGGGGCTATGTGGGTACCTGCGTGTTACTTACAGTCAGTAAGAAGAATTTTGAATGAGATTTTACATGCTATATGACACCATGACTCACCTGGACGGCTCCCAAACACGCACGTCGCTGCTAGGTTCAGTGACCGCATAAATACGTTACGGTTTGTTCGAATGGTAGCTGGAGGTGAAGACGGCGTCGACATACTTCTCCGGCCGCAGGAAGTCCTCGCACAAGACTGTCCATCCTTGTCTTCTGGGCATCTAATCAATGTGATTGCCTTGTCGAACACAGCTAAGAGGTTGTACTCCCAGGTCTTCCACACTTCTCGTGGTCTATGTGGGAGTTGTACCTTCATCAGCTCAAGTTCTGCCATGTTGAGCCTGTAAGCAAATTCGGAAATGGGCAGCAGCCAACCGTTGTTGAATGCAGTAATGCCGACACCCTCCAAAGATGGCAATGTAAATCTCAATGATCTGTAGCCATTTTTTAGAGTCCAAGTACTCCCATCCTAGGATAAAAGGACCAGCCACTCGCCGTTCCCACCCACCCAGTTCTGGTCATCTCCCATTTCCGTCTCTTCTTCTTCCTTGATATTCACCACTACTGATTCTGACCACTTATCCAGCAGCATTAGTTGGCATTAATATTCTACAGAGTTTGTTGTCAGTTGGTACAATCACCTAGCATGGATTCCATTGCAAATACAATTTGACAACTAGACCTTTAGATTAAAGTACACAAAATATCGCCTAAATACGAGTGTCTCCTCAGATATCGCCTAAATTGTGCCTGTGTCACTACGAAGATACCCAATATATGGAGTAGGAGCAGAGCCCCCCCCAGAACAAACTCCTGACGATGATCATAAATAGATCGGGGCATAACAGCCTTAAATCGTCTAATCTGTTTATTTTTACTTTAGGAAACAGAATATCACCTAACAGGCATTCCATTGCAAATCAAAATTGACAACTCGTCTATCACCTAAAGTAAGACTGTGTCACTATGAAAATACCAGAATATCAGGTACGAGCAGAGCTTCTGCTGTACAGAATAGTCTTAAATGGTTCCATTTGTTCAAACCACGCATGCAAACAACACATTCGACAAAAGGAACATAGGATTCCGATGAGAGTTCAGCACATATGAATCAACGATATGACTGAACCAATAAGCAAGATACTAGAACTTACGTGGCCATCGTGGTCGTTTGGCCATTTGCTGGTATCGGGGTAAAGAAGGCCTGGCGTGCCGAATGGTTGTTCGTCCATGTCCCGCATCGTGAAGCGGTAGCCAGGGATGCAGCGAGCGAGGCGGCCGACAGATATGATGTCCAACCCCGTGGCGATCATGTGCATGTTCGCGGCGCTGAGGTTTGGCCATCCCCAATCCTCATGGTGGCGGTCGCCCTGGCCATCCGCGTCATCCTCGCATGCCTTTTGCTTCAGCCTGATGCTACCCCAAGGTCTACCCATAGCGGCAAATGGAGTCTGGAATCCGGTAGATTAATGGAGGCATTGTGATAAGGAGGCGGATGGATTCGAGAGGGGATGGAATCAGGGATGGGGCAGTTGTTCGAGTAGGGAGTGACCCGGTGAGGAACCACCGCTGCCGCCGCCGGTTCTCGTCCGTGTGGAAGACAAGGAAGGAGGGCGTAATTATTGAGGGCGCGCACCGGAACCTTCTAGAGGAAGTGAAAAAATAAATCGTAAGAGAGAGAAATGTGCGGACCGTCTGTCAGTGAGTGAAGGTCGGCACGCGCAAACGTGACTACAGTTGACTTGGATCGTGCATGGCAGACCTCGATTCCACCGCATGCAAGTGGCGTAGAACAAATTTTAGGCAGCGCTAGCATCGACGTGTAAAACCGCCGTTTTTCTCCACCTTCACCCTACTACGAACGGTCGTGCACCATTCCAGATATTGGTAAGGGCGGTTCCAATCTTTCACTTATCCGTCTCATTTCCTCCTCCATGGCCTCATCGTCTTTCTCCTCCATGGCCTCATCCATTTCCTCCACCATGGCATCATCCTCTTCCTCCGTATCCTTTCCCTCTTGCCTGTAGTCATGGACTTTTCGGACGTCCAAAATGACAGCAGGCAAGCGACTGCGCACTTCCACATAGAAGTACATGGCAGGAAGAAGATCAATGTCGTCTACACCACCAACCCTGTGATGGTGAGGAAGACTCTGAGTAATTACACGAGTTGGCTGCGGTTTGAAGAAATTGGGTTCGTAGGTCTCGACCTCGAGTACAGCCGCGATCACTGTAGGATCGACGTGGTGCAACTCTCCATGAAGGGGCATGTCCTCGTATACCAGCCTTTTTGCGAGAAGGGGGCTGACGGGATCTAGTAGACTATGCTGTCCTTTTGTTCCTGAACCGTCTGTTTGCAAAAGTTATTGCTATATTATTTGTCTGAATTCATTTTCATGCAGGTGGGGCGAAAGGATTAGGGATCTGTTTCATGACTTTCTCGTGAACCAGCACATAACATTTACTAGTGTTGACATCACGAATGACACTAAACTGTTGAAAGCCCGACTGTCAACATTAGAATACCAAAGGAGTGCAGAGTGGACATCTAGGAAATTTACTGGATCCCAGGGACGAAGGGAGGCAGGACCGGGATGGCCGCTCTTGCCTCCGAACTCATCGACCCGTGGTACGCTGAAATGAAGGGCAAATTGCCGAGATGTTTGTGGAGGCATTTAGGGCACGATTACTAGGAGGATAAGTCGCTTTCTAAACCTAATCTAAAGTATGTTGCAATTGACGGGTATGTTAGCCACGAGTTGTACCGCCAGATTGTAAAATATTGTTCCAGGAATCGCATCATTGAACCACCACCAAGGCAGGTTGTTTGCCCCAGATGCTGGAGTGTAGATGAATCTACAAGCCGGGGCAAGTGACCAAAGGCATCCTGGGATCGGTTTCCTTCTCCAACAGGCTGGGATGTGCATGATTGTTGTGTTTGTATGGGGCTTGTTATGTTTATGAAAACATGTTATTTCAGAAGTACACTATGTGAGCAATTACGAACTGTTGTGTATTACCTTTGTCAAACTATAATCTGGGTTTGGTTATGACTGTATCCTTCGCTATAATTTGGGTTTGGTTATGACTTATGACACACCTTATGCATGTTACTCCTGGATTCTGCCGCATGCAAATGGCATAGACAGAATTTGTAATAATGAATGTTGAGCATACAAAAGGGGGGAATATAATTCATATAGGTTAAGTACCTAATAGCACAGGGATCATACGAGCTTGGTTCTTACACACAGAATGCTTAGAAAATACATGCGAGATAAAATATAGGCGAGATAAAACTAGGAACGAAATGCGAAACTAGTAGTGGTAAACGGCACACTCACCCACCCGCCAGATCCTATTGAGCATCTCGTAGCAGACATACGCGTCCCTGGATGCGTACTTGATCGCATCGTAATCCAGGTGCCTCCACTCCCATCGCTCGTGCAGGTGCTTCGGGAACTCGACTTTCATGTCAGCGTACTCACGGTCGATGATGTCGGCAGCAAGTCTAGCCAGGTCGGCTTTCCCCGTATCACCATCCAGGTAACTACACAAATGTTGGAGATCGACGTGATTGATGACATGAACAAGGAGATCCCGCTCTAGCTTCGGAGTGTCATTCTTAATGTCGACGCTGGCGAAGTAGATCTCCCTCCTGTGTAGGAACTCGTGAAGCTCCGGGCATACAGATTTGGCCCTACATACGTGGTATAGGAGGCAGTGGTTGCGCATGGATAGCTGCAAAAGCACCGCCCTCTTCCTATCTCCGGTATACTCGAGGTCAAGGCCGACGATCTTGTACCTGCCCATCGGCTCCTGTAGCCACCGCTCGTACATTGCAATGACCTTGGCGACCTCCGCTGACGCATTTGTGTGGACGACCGTCAGCTTGGTGGTGCCATGGGCGGTGGCGGTGTACTCGTCGGTGAAGTCGCTCCTGTTGCTGAACACGCCGTACTCTGCATCCATGGTAGCAGCTAATGTGGTGGCGGTGGCCTAGGGTCGGTAGCGGTGGCTGGGACTGGGCGTGGCGGTGGACTGATCTGTTGCGGTGGTATGGCCTGGTGGAGGCTGTGCCTGCGGCAGTTTCGATGGTTCTTGTGGTGGCTCCGGCGGAGGTGGAAGGAAGGAGTTGGGGATTTTTGCACAGTGATGTGCTGAGGAGACGGAAGCCGATGCTTAAATTGCGTTTACCAATATTCCGATCATACCCAAGCGGAAGCAAGTTTTACCAGCTAGCACTATTGGTTTCCAATCCTAGCGATTAAATTCGGCGTCCGTCCCGGTAGGCGATGGGACGGGTATGCGACGTGGCTTTGGCGTGGCAGAGACTGGTCACGTAGACCACCGTCCCATTGCCGATACGCAGCGGGTGCGTGGTGCTGACACTACGTAACGTGACAGGACAGAAGGAAGTGTACATCTATTATTCCTAACAAGTTTAAGAAGTGTAAGCATAGACAGGGACCTAGCATCCCTGCACCCCGGGGCAGCCGCTCAGGCCTGCCGATTGCACAAAGCTTGCAATTTCCTTTCTTTAATTTGGTGATTTTGTCCAGAATTTGCCAAATTGAAGCTCGTTTGCCCATGCTTCTATAAGCTTCTGTGTAGGCCACTTGTGTAAGCATGCACGATCAAGCAACTTTGCAACACACGTGTCGGTGGAAAAGCATGAGGTTTCAACGCACCACATAATTTAGGGATTTCTATTTTCCCCAGCAAAAGTGGTTCCATATTTACTTTGCGGCTTTTGAAACTAGTTCCCTACACTATGGAGGTGGTTCCAAATTGAGCAAAAGAGGGAACCGGAGCAAGAGGGTGCTCTGATGCCAAATGTGGTTCCAAATTGATTAGCCAACCTGTGTGTGACATGTGTCCTCTGCTCCCATATCTTTAGACAAAAAATAAGGCTATTCTTGTCAGCGGTGGGACCGCATGGTGCAGGAATTTAGGATAGCTACGTTGTGGAGCTCTAGCCAAACTGTATGGTAAAGCCAAATTCAGCTTTTTGTCAGATTTAGCTGTAGCAACATTTAGTTTGTCCTCACTTTTTCCCTCCCTCCATTCTGAAGCCCTCACATGCGCTTGGAGGGGGTGCCGTCTGGTCAAAGGCTTGACCGTTACGTGTGCCCTGACGCCTAAATTGGTAGTTTTTTTTGTTATTTGGCCTTTTTAAGAGCGCCTTATCCCCTCACTCGCTAATAGTTGTGTTTTCTTTTGCCCAAAAAGGTAGCGAATCTAGAGCAGCTTCTCTCTTCCTTCATTGTTCCTTTTTCCCTCGTTTTCCCCAATCTGGTAGCAAATCTAGAGCAGCAAAACTAACCAGCACCATAAAAAAATTTAGTAAACAGAGCAAAAGTAGATAAAGTAGCTAATATAGGTTATATAGTATGGTACTTAACGAGGTTCAACAATTAGGCTGCTCAGCAGCAGCTGACATGTTCAACACAGATAAGACAAAAGAAGCTGCTTTACATCAGCAGCGGCTGATCAGTGGCCCCTCGTGGCCTCTACTAGGAGGGCATTCGCCTCCTCCCTCTAGCGCCTCGTCCACTACTTGCTGCCCAGTCCCTTGACCTTGGGCGCCTTGGGTATGATCGGGGACATGCGACCCTCCTCGATAGCCACCTTCTGGAGGTTGCGGAGGTGAAGACCGAGCGCCTGGTGCTTGGCTATGAAGCCGTGGATGTTCACGGACTAGCCGTAGGTCCTCACGTCCTCGGCATGATTCACGAGGAAGTTGAAGTCCGTGGCATGGAGCCTCCTAGTGGGGCAAAATGGACACCTGTACACGTCATCGGCGAAGAAGTTATTGTACTGGCCGTACTTTAGCCTCCACAGCACATGACGAGTCTTGGTGTCCTTGGACTCGTCGTCGCTGCGGACATCGCTGCTATCCTCTCGTTGGAAAAACAGTAGAGTGGAATAAGGACATGATTGAGATACTTTGATTATCGGGATTGATTATTTTCATAAATTAACCGACTGAGATCTCCTGATTATTCCCCAATTCTCAAACCAAATCGAATACTGATCCCAACTACGAACAGGGGGATTCATCGAAAATCGAGATCTAACACAAGAGCATTAGCTACTGTAAAAATACGAAAAGTAGAGACCTAATAACATACGATCTAGCATCCAACGATGGGAACGGGGGAAGAACAAGGGAAGGGGAGAAAACCCTGGTTACCTCCGACCATGGGTCGGTGATGCTGGTGTCGTAGGGGTTCTCCGGCCTTATGTACACAACCTCCTCGTAGGGGTCCCAGCCAAGCGGGATCTGTCCGAGACCAGTAGGGGCCTCCTCGCCGGCGGCTATGGCGGATGCGGGGACGAGGGCGGGGGGCAGTACGGGCACGGGGTCCTCCTCATCGGCGGCCTTGGAGGCACCGATGGATACCACGCCGTTCTTCTCCATCGCCGGCATGGTTGGGGTTTTCTTGGGGGTTTGCAGAAGGTGATGGGACAGTGGAGACGGTTGATAAGAAAGTGCGTGATAAGTGGGAGTGGGGAGGCCTCTATTAAAGGAGAAGGAAAGCAACGTTTCGTTGCACTACCGTGCACCGCGTACTCTACTACACCGTGCACGGCCACACGTGTCCGCTACCGCCCCGTGCACCGCACACGCGTACCGTGAGTCACGTTTTTCCCCTCGTGTCTGACCCTGGCGATTCAGTTGTCCTCAGTTTCGCCCTAGATCGTAACACTGGCAGTTTGGTTCCATTTTTGAAATCATTTTCTATTTTCTATTTGAATCCCTTTGTCACTCTTGCCCTTGGTTTTTAAGTTCTACTCAGTTTTGCCCTTGGTTCTTAAGTGCTACTCGGTTTTCCCCTCTCTTTGTATCCATCTCTCGCACATGTGCTCATCTTCGCTGCTATGCTCTGATTGGTCGAGACAGTTGTCACATGGATCATGCCCACCAACTGTTTATCCTCTGTGATCTAGCGGACAGGATAACCGTTATATCTATCGGGGCACCCCTCTATCCATGCAAAATAACGAGTATGCCATCGGAACTTTAACTCCATAAACAGATGAACTTAAATATAATTTGAAGGGTACGAAAATAGAAATCCCCATGGTCTAAGGGTCTAGATACGGTAAGAGAACTAAATATTATTAGTGGCCGGGCCAACAGAGTGACGGGTTGGTCGTCTAGAAGTTGCTGATTCCTAAGTAAGGGGACACTAGGACGGTCTTGACATACTCCCTCAGGAATTTTCCATAAGCAGTGTGCTTAGCCTTGGTCGCCGACTTGTGTTTACTAGCCGAGCTTTTACTGATGTCAACCGCATGCGAAATCAAGCTGGGAATCCGCGGGTTGACTCCTTTCTTACAGAAGGGCACCTGAGCTCCCCAAGTCGAGTGCGGAAAGGGATTATCCCGCTCTTGAGCTTCTTCATGACATGGCGGCTCTTGTTGTCCCTGTTCTCCTTGTCAGAGTCCATCTCACTTGAATCTACCTGTAATGTATGGAATGCAAACCGAAATGAGCAAAATAATAAATATATATTCCTTCCACCATTTCGAGTTACTTTCGATGCAATAACATGTCTATACAGGTTCAATAGTTCATTACGGCCGTCTCCCCAGCTCGCTCCTAAATTAATGTGGTTTGTGTTCTTGATAACTTATTAATAAATAAATAATGTGGATTCATTCAGAATAGACTAGATCTCTCCGTGTACCGGTTCGTACGTTGCATCTAATCATTAGGACTAGATTTTTTATGAAGCCAGGATAGATTAAGCTCGAGCAGAAAATATGAAACATGTAGAAATAGATGTACCTCCGGGTACACGAGCAGAGCGTGTTCTTCAAACTCCACGCCCTCATCAGGGCCTCCGAAGTCATCAGCACCGGCGAGCACATGGTCCCTCAAGGGGTTGAACTACACATCCTCCTCGCCTTGTGCTGCGTGATGCTCCTCCAGATCTGTCGCATGAAGCACCACCCCGGCAGCGATGCCCGCACACTCACCCCCACGCACTGGTTTCATGGAGAAGTTTCGAGCATGTATGTTCAAGATTGTGGGGTTTTGCTAGATAGGGAAGAGAGATGAGTGGGGGATGAGTGCGAATGGAGGACCTGATAGGCTGGGTTTTTAATGCGGGGACGTTTAGGCCTCCTCGAGGGCCCCGGTAGGTAGCTCTTCTGGCTGCTGCTGCCGCGTGGAAGGTTCGTGTGGTGGGGGCCTGTCGGAAGTGAGAGTGCAGGCGTGCTGCATAGTAAAAATGGTATAGCCCGTGGGTCGTGGATGACCAGTTGCCGTGTAGTAGACTTGTATCCTTTGCAGACTAGATTAAATGTGACATGACCACTCGACGACTTTTTCCATGGACGGCATCGTGTTCCTTCTTGTAGAAGTCTCGCTGAGGAAGACGTCTGTGCTGTCTCACGTTGTCCCGTGAAGGGGACGACATGTGCAACAAGCCTCGTTGGATCACACAGGATCAACGGTTGGTGCGCATGATCCGCGTGACAACTGTGACAACCAATCAGGGCGTAGCATACAGAGAGGGCACATGTTTGGGCTTCTATGAAAGAGAGAGAGGGGGCAAAACTGAGTAGTATCAAAAACCAAGGCAAAGCTGAGTAGTATAAAAATGGAAAGTGAGTGTCTTTTACAATGAAATACATCATGGCATACATCAAATTATGCCAAGATAGATCCACTAGAGTTCATTGCATGTTTGTTATTTTCCACAAACCACATGGATCAACCAATGGCATTGCATGTGTATTATTGTCACAAACCACATATGGATCAACCAATGTCATTGCATGTGTGTTCCTATCACAAACCACATATGGATCCACCAGTGTTCATTGCATGTGTGTTCTTTCCACAAACCACATATGTATCCACTAGAGTAATTGCATGTGTGTTCTTTTCACAAACCACATATGGATCAACCAGAGTCATTACATGTGTCTTGTTTTCACAAAACACACATGGATCAACCAGAGTCATTGCATGTGTGTTCTTTCCATGAACCACATATGGATCAGCCAAAGTCATTGGATGTGTGTTCTTTCCACAAACCACACATGGATCCACCAGAGTAATTGCATGTGTGTTCATGTCACAAACCAAACATGGATCCACCAATGTCATTGCATGTGTGTTCTTTCCATGAACCACATACATGATCCACCAATGTCATTGCATGTGTGTTCTTTCCACAAACCACATAGGGATCCACCAGAGTCATTGCATGTGTGTTATTTTCATCAACCAATGTCATTGCATGTGTGTTCTCCTCCACAAACCACGTATGGATCCACCAAAATCATTGCATGTGTGTTCTTTTCACAAACCACATATGGATCAACAAATGTCATTGCATGTGTGTTCTTTCCACAAACCACATATGGATCTACTAGAGTCTTTGCATCTGTGTTCTTTCCACAAACCACATATGTACCCACTAGAGTAATTGCATGTGTGTTCTTTTCCACAAACCACTTATGGATCCACTATAGTCATTGCATGTGTGTTCTTTCCACAAACCATATATGGATCCACTAGAGTCATTGCATGTGTGTTCCTTTCACAAACCACATATGGATAAACCAATGTCATTGCATGTGTGTTCTTTTCACAAACCACATATGGATCAACGAATGTCATTGCATGTGTGTTCCTTTCACAAACCACATGGATCCACCAATGTCATTGCATGTGTGTTCTTTCCGTGAACCACATAATGATCCACTAGTCATTACATGTGTGTTCTTTTCACAAACCACATATATACCCACCAATGTCATTGCATGTGTGTTCTTTTCACAAACCACATATGGATCCACTAGAGTCCTTACATTTGTGTTCTTTCCACAAACCACATATGGACCCACTAGAGTAATTGCATGTGTGTTCTTTTCACAAACCATATATGGATGAACCAATGTCATTGCATGTGTGTTCTTTTCCACAAACGACATATGGATCCACCAGAGTAATTGCATGTGTGTTCCTTTCACAAACCACATATGGATCAACAAATGTCATTGCATGTGTGTTCTTTTCACAAACACATACGGATCGACCAATGTCATTGCATGTGTGTTCTTTACACAACCCATATATGTACCCACTAGAGTAATTGCATGTGTGTTCTTTTCCACAAACCACTTATGGATCCACTAGAGTCATTGCATGTGTGTTCTTTCCACAAACCAAATATGGATCCACTAGAGTCATTGCATGTGTGTTCCTTTCACAAACCACATATGGATCAACCAATTTTCTTGCATGTGTGTTCTTTTCATGAACCACATATGGATCCACTAGAGTCATTGCATGTGTGTTCTTTTCACAAACCACATATGTACCAACGAATTCCATTGCATGTGTGTTTTTATACTAAAACCAACACTAGAGTCATTGCATGTGTGTTCTTTTCACAAACCACACATGGACCCACCAGAGTCATTGCATGTGTGTTCTTTCCACAAACCACATGGATCAACCAATGTCATTGCATGTGTGTTCTTTTGACAAATAACATGGATCAACTAATGACATTGCATGTGTGTTATTGTCATAAACCACATATGGATCAACCAATGTCATTGCATGTGTGTTCATGTCACAAACCACAGATGGATCCACCAATGTCATTGCATGTGTGTTCTTTCCATGAACCACATATGGATCCACCAATGTCATTGCATGTGTGTTCTTTCCACAAACCACATATGAATCCACCAATGTAATTACATGTGTGTTATTTTCAACAAACCACATATGGATCCACTAGAGTCATTGCATGTGTGGTCTTTCCACAAACCACACATGGATCCACTAGAGTCATTGCATGTGTGTTATTTCCACAAACCACATATGGATCCACCAGAGTCATTGCATGTGTGTTCTTTTCACAAACAATATATGGATCAACCAATGGCATTGTATGTGTGTTCTTTTCACAACCCACATATGGATCAACCAATGTATTTCATGTGTGTTCTTTCCACAAACCACATATGTACCCACTAGAGTAATTGCATGTGTGTTCTTTTCCACAAACCACATATGGATCCACTAGAGTCATTGCATGTATGTTCTTTACACAAACTACATATGGATCCACTAGAGTCATTGCATGTGTGTTCTTTCCACAAACTACATATGGATCCACCAGAGTCATTGCATGTGTGTTATTTTCCACAAACCACATGGATCAACCAATGTCATTGCATGTGTGTTCTTTCCACAAACCACATATGGATCCACCAATGGCATTGCATGTGTGTTCTTTCCACAATATACACATGGATCAACCAATGTCATTTCATGTCTGTACTTCCCATGAATCACATATGGATCAACCAGAGTCATTGCATGTGTGTTCTTTCCACAAACCACACATGTATCCACCAGAGTAATTGCATGTGTGTTCATGTCACAAACCACACATGGATCCACCAATGTCATTGCATGTGTGTTCTTTCCATGAACCACATATGGATCCACCAATGTTATTGCATGTGTGTTCTTTCCACAAACCACATATGGATCTACTAGAGTCATTTCATGTGTGTTATTTTCACAAACCACATATGGATCCACTAGAGTAATTGCATATGTGTTCTTTCCACAAACCACACATGGATCCACTAGAGTCATAGCATGTGTGTTCTTTCCACAAACCACATATGTACCTACTAGAGTAATTGCATGTGTGTTCTTTTTCACAAACCACATATGGATCCACCAGAGTCATTGCATGTGTGTTCTTTCCACAAACCACACATGGATCCACTAGAGTCATTGCATGTGTGTTACTGTCACAAACCACATATGGATCAACCAATGTCATTGCATGTGTGTAGTTTTCACAAACCACATATGGATCAACAAATGCCATTGTATGTGTTTTCCTTTCACAAACCACATACGGATCCACCAATGTCATTGCATGTGTGTTTTTCCAGGAACCACATATGGATCCACTAGGGTCATTGCATGTGTGTTCTTTTCACAAACCACTTATGGACCCACCAATGTCATTGCATGTGTGTTCTTTTCACAAACCACATATGGATCCACTGGAGTCATTGCATGTGTGTTCTTTCCGTGAACCACATAATGATCCACTAGAGTCATTACATGTGTGTTCTTTTCACAAACCACATATATACCCACCAATGTCATTGCATGTGTGTTCTTTTCACAAACCACCTATGGATCCACTAGAGTAATTACATTTGTGTTCTTTCCACAAACCACATATGGACCCACTAGAGTAATTGCATGTGTGTTCTTTTCACAAACCATATATGGATAAACCAATGTCATTGCATGTGTGTTCTTTTCCACAAACGACATATGGATCCACCAGAGTAATTGCATGTGTGTTCCTTTCACAAACCACATATGGATCAACAAATGTCATTGCATGTGTGTTCTTTTCACAAACCACATACGGATCCACCAATGTCATTGCATGTGTGTTCTTTACACAACCCATATATGTACCCACTAGAGTAATTGCATGTGTGTTCTTTTCCACAAACCACTTATGGATCCACTAGAGTCATTGCATGTGTGTTCTTTCCACAAACCAAATATGTATCCACTAGAGTCATTGCATGTGTGTTCCTTTCACAAACCACATATGGATCAACCAATTTTCATGCATGTGTGTTCTTTTCATGAACCACATATGTATCCACTAGAGTCATTGCATGTGTGTTATTTTCACAAACCACATATGTTCCAACCAATGCCATTGCATGTGTGTTTTTACACTAAAACCAACACTAGAGTCATTGCATGTGTGTTCTTTTCACAAACCACACATGGACCCACCAGAGTCATTGCATGTGTGTTCTTTCCACAAACCACATGGATCAACCAATGTCATTGCATGTGTGTTCTTTTGACAAATAACATGGATCAACTAATGACATTGCATGTGTGTTATTGTCATAAACCACATATGGATCAACCAATATCATTGCATGTGTGTTCATGTCACAAACCACAGATGGATCCACCAATGTCATTGCATCTGTGTTCTTTCCATGAACCACATATGGATCCACCAATGTCATTGCATGTGTGTTCTTTCCACAAACCACATATGAATCCACCAATGTCATTACATGTGTGTTCTTTTCAACAAACCACATATGGATCCACTAGAGGCATTGCATGTGTGGTCTTTCCACAAACCACACATGGATCCACTAGAGTCATTGCATGTGTGTTATTTCCACAAACCACATATGGATCCACCAGAGTCATTGCATGTGTGTTCTTTTCACAAACAATATATGGATCAACCAATGGCATTGTATGTGTGTTCTTTTCACAACCCACATATGGATCAACCAATGTCATTTCATGTGTGTTCTTTCCACAAACCACATATGTACCCACTAGAGTAATTGCATGTGTGTTCTTTTCCACAAACCACATATGGATCCACTAGAGTCATTGCATGTATGTTCTTTCCACAAACTACATATGGATCCACTAGAGTCATTGCATGTGTGTTCTTTCCACAAACTACATATGGATCCACCAGAGTCATTGCATGTGTGTTATTTTCCACAAACCACATGGATCAACCAATGTCATTGCATGTGTGTTCTTTCCGCAAACCACATATGGATCCACCAATGGCATTGCATGTGTGTTCTTTCCACAATCTACACATGGATCAACCAATGTCATTGCATGTCTGTACTTCCCATGAACCACATATGGATCAACCAGAGTCATTGCATGTGTGTTCTTTCCACAAACCACACATGTATCCACCAGAGTAATTGCATGTGTGTTCATGTCACAAACCACACATGGATCCACCAATGTCATTGCATGTGTGTTCTTTCCATGAACCACATATGGATCCACCAATGTTATTGCATGTGTGTTCTTTCCACAAACCACATATGGATCCACTAGAGTCATTTCATGTGTGTTATTTTCACAAACCACATATGGATCCACTAGAGTAATTGCATATGTGTTCTTTCCACAAACCACACATGGATCCACTAGAGTCATAGCATGTGTGTTCTTTCCACAAACCACATATGTACCTACTAGAGTAATTGCATGTGTGTTCTTTTTCACAAACCACATATGGATCCACCAGAGTCATTGCATGTGTGTTCTTTCCACAAACCACACATGGATCCACTAGAGTCATTGCATGTGTGTTACTGTCACAAACCACATATGGATCAACCAATGTCATTGCATGTGTGTAGTTTTCACAAACCACATATGGATCAACAAATGCCATTGTATGTGTTTTCCTTTCACAAACCACATACGGATCCACCAATGTCATTGCATGTGTGTTTTTCCAGGAACCACATATGGATCCACTAGGGTCATTGCATGTGTGTTCTTTTCACAAACCACTTATGGACCCACCAATGTCATTGCATGTGTGTTCTTTTCACAAACCACATATGGATCCACTAGAGTCATTGCATGTGTGTTCTTTCCACAAACCACATTTGGACCCACTAGAGTAATTACATGTTTGTTCTTTTCACAAACCATATATGGATCAACCAATGTCATTGCATGTGTGTTCTTTTCCACAAACCCACATATGGATCCACCAGAGTAATTGCATGTGTGTTAATGTCACAAACCACATATGGATCAACAAATGTCATTGCATGTGTGTTCTTTTCACAAAGCACACATGGATCCACTAGAGTCATTGCATGTGTGTTATTTCCACAAGCCACATATGTACCCACTAGAGTAATTGCATGTGTGTTCTTTTCCAAAAACCACTTTATGGATCCACTAGAGTCATTGCATGTGTGTTTTTTCCACAAACCACATATGGATCCACCAGAGTCAATGCATGTGTGTTCCTTTCAGAAACCACATGTAGATCAACCAATGCCATTGCATGTGTGTTCTTTTCATGAACCACATATGGATCCACTAGAGTCATTGCATGCGTGTTCTTTTCACAAACCACGTATGGAACCACCAATGCCATTGCATGTGTGTTCTTATCCTAAAACCAACACTAGAGTCACTGCATGTGTGTTCTTTTCACAAACCACACATGGACCCACCAGAGTCATTGCGTGTGTGTTCTTTCCACAAATCACATGGATCAACCAATGTCATTGCATGTGTGTTCTTTTGACAAATAACATGGATCAACCAATGGCATTGCATGTGTGTTATTGTCATAAACCACATATTGATCAACCAATGTCATTGCATGTGTGTTCATGTCACAAACCACACATGGATCCACCAATGTCATTGCATGTGTGTTCTTTCCATGAACCACATATGGATCCACCAATGTCATTACATGTGTGTTCTTTCCACAAACCACATAAGGATCCACCAGAGTCATTGCATGTGTGTTCTTTTCACAAACCACATATGGATCCACTAGAGTCATTGCATGTGTGTTCTTTCCACAAACCATATAGGGATCACCAGAGTCATTGCATGTGTGTTCTTTCCACAAGCCAAATATGGATCCACCAATGTCATTGCATGTGTGTTATTTTCACAAACCACATTTGGATCCATGTAACACCCTTGAATCGGCCCTATGCAAGTTTTAGCCCTTTCCGCCAAACCCGCATACAAACGATTCAAGGATGCTCACCAGGCACTTTCGTGCGGGTGGAAAACGAAGTAATACCATTACACACCAGTCCTTGATGGGACCCACAGAACAGATGTATATACTACAGTGACTCACCGAGTCAAGAATACAGATATACAATACAAAGATCCAAATCACCTTGAAAACATTACAGCGTCCGAGTACGGACAAGATGCAAATGGGGCTAAGAGCCCTGAAGAATAACCAATGGCATCCATAACCCTGCCCAGGCCAAGCCAAAAGGGTAACCCAGCTAACGACGTCGATCGCAAACCTGCTAAAACAATAGGGGGTGCTGACAAAGGGCAAAGGAAAAAGAGGAGCGTCAGTACTGAGGCCAGTACACAGCAAGGCTATAATTCGGCGGCTCTCGCCTACATAGGTATGGTGGACTAAAGCGGCAGCGCAGCGGCACTAAACAACCTATAGAGACTCGGTATCACTGGCGGCTATTAGAGAGGGGTAAGAAAGACCTATTCGGATCCTACCTGATACTAACACCAAACATACCCATCCTGGTATTTCCCCCTCGAGACCAAACGAGGAAGTCGGACCAAGGAACTCACATAGTTGGCAGTTTTACTCATTCCGTTATAGTTGAAGCACTTACTAGTCAGATATAGAAAGCATGAGTCATCCTGATAGCATAAGTAGTGGGCAGTTTTAATCACCATTCTTGTAGTTGGAACATTTACTAGTTAGATGTAATTGTCCTGAGGAATCCCAAAAACCCAGCACTTGTTGGCACTTTTATCACATTCCATTGGAGTTGTAATACTTACTAGGCAGGTATAGTATGACACAGATCACCACAGATCCACTAGTTGTTGGCATTTTTATTATCCATTCCATGATAGTTGAATCTAATTACTAGTCATATATTAAGTCAAGTTTATAACACTACTTTAGTTATGATTGTCTATGATCGAGATACTGTGCTCCAAGTCGTCCATAACCACGGACACGGCTTTCAGAAAAGATTTACCCTGCAGGGGTGCACAAATAGCAACACACACACGATCAACCTCGGAAAAACCAACTCAAAACCCAACAAGGCTTTCACGACAAAGCGATCACAGGATTCATAAAATATTTCAGGGGGCTACCCCAATAAGCTACCCGCAACGAAGTTGGCTGGCTCTAGAACAGACCCAGGGTTTGTGTCAATGGCTATAAACGACTGGGAACCCGAAAGTGTGACTGGGCTTGTCGATACCGCAAAAACATTCCACGATCCAAAACAGTACAGGTGCTCAACGCATAATCATAAATAAAGCAGTAAAGCATGGCATAAGTACAGGATAGTAATAAAGCCCCAAACTACTTTGTGGCCCCAAGAAATAAGAATGAATCAAGCTCTGGCTAAGGGGATTCATGGTCCCATATGCGGATAGTGCGATAGTCAAGGAACAGGTATCAAGGACTCGGGGTCCTACGGGACACAAGTGAGCATGGAAGAACCAAATAACATCTATTTCCCACCGATGCCTCTGCATTAGTTTTATCTAGCAATTTAATAGTTGTATTTAAAGTCATGATCATCTCCACCATAAACATCTGCTAGCATTCCAACAACTGTGGTACTCGACAACACGAGATCGCACATGAGCATGCAGCTACGACTCGCAAGGCCAGTTATCTACCAAACAACAGGTATTAGGAGGTGTCCATGGCAATATAGAGGCTACACGGGATATAACTGGTGTATAGAAACTAAAGCATCGCGACACGGATAGCAATAGATCAACAGGAGGAAATAAAGACTATAAATGCAAAATAGGTAGAAAGGGGGAGAATGCTCGCCTGGGAAACACTGCCGAAGGTTCATAGCCGGAGAACTTGTCGATACTCGCATCAACTCATCGGCCTAATCCGCGAAGAAGCAAACACTAGCAGAAAGACCAGATACAATATTTAATGCTACGGCAGAAGAATCGGCATGTTCATGGTATGACGCAGATGCGGTGCAATTAGGCAGTATTGAGCAGAACCGGGGTCCCGACAATTAATTACACGGTTCAAGTCATTTAGAACCCTCGGAATTTAAATGTTGTATTAACAAGACAAAACATGGCATCGGTTCACTTACCCAATTTAAATGGAGTCCGAAATAAGACAAAGATATCCCGCATAAACACTCCATATTTAATTATGAGGTGAATCGGCATAATGCCCCCAAACCACAGATAGGTATGCATGCATGAACAATTTAATATGCGATAGTTGATAATGTCATATTATAAAAATAGGGGCTTAGGGTCACACATCTGGGTTCGGACGATCTTGGGTTCCGGGGGTCCGAGTTGGGTCTCAGGGTTCGACGGGGACGACAAGGTTCGGATACAAGATGGAGAACTTGGGTTCCAAGCGGTCGATCTTGTCGTCGATGGCAAACTTGAGTGGATCGGGTATCGGTGGTCTTCGGATCCGCGTAGACGGTCATGGTGTCCGGGATGAAGAACTTGGCATTCCGATGGATCGGTCTTCGGAGGTAGGGAAGAAGGACTTCGTTTGGCGTCGGCGGCTCATCGGACTCGCCCTGGTCGGTGTCGATCTTGTCGTCATGAAGGTCTTGTCGGGTCCTCAGTGTCGGTTGTCGGTGTCGGACTCGGGTCTCGGCGCGGGGAGCTCTTGGGGTTCCGTGCGGTTGATCTTGCCGTTCCGGGATGGAGAACTTGTCGGTTCCATGTCGGCGTACTTGGTGTCCTCGATGGAGAACTCGGTGTTCTGTGTCGGTGACCTTGGCGTCCGGGTTCTCGGCATCGGATCTGGGAAGGAGTACTTGTCGTTCCAGCGTCATTGCCTCCGGGTTCCTTGTGATTGTCTTCGGGTCATCAAATTCAACTAGCAGATCATGTCGGCTCGGTGTCGAAAACCTTAGGGTACCCTCTTATTCACCGGGGACGAACTCGGGCAGCATTTGTCGACATCGGGACGGTTTTCCCATGGAGATCTTGGCGGTACGATAAGACAGCGAATCAACGCAGATCTTGACGTCCTTGTGCCAAACATCACGTACATCCATACCGAAAACTTGGCAGGCCTTGATCTACAGGAGAAACAAAAGAGGCCAGGGTGCACCGGTGTGCTGCAAGGCGGCAGAGGTGGCGTGCACGTGCGCAGGGGGACGAAAGACGGGTGGTGGCGGCCGGACACGGAAGGGGAGCAGCGCCGTCCGCAGTAGAGTCCCCGGGAGCTGCAGAGGGGCGTTCGGGCGGCGTCCATGGCGTGGGGAGGAGGCCGTGCTCGGGGTTGGCGAGGACGAGGGCGAGGGCGCCTTTGGCGGCGGGAGCAGAGGGAGGCCAGGGTGCGCGGCGGAGCTTCTAGCGGCAGAGTCCGAGGAGGTCGCAACAGCGGGGCACTCACGCGTGCAAGGAAGAGGCGCCCTGGCGGAGCTTGCTCGGGTTGGCGAGGCGAGGTCCAATCAGCGGCGGGGAAGATGGGAGGGAGGAGGAGATGCGGGAGGCAGTGCATGCACGGGCCAGCACGAGCTCGGGCTCGAGCGGGGCGGCGACGGAAGAAGGGAAGCAGAGGGTGGGCTTGGCGGGGGGGATCGAGGCGGGGATGGCAGCGGCAGGCGCGCAGAGGCAGAGGAGGGGAGGCGCGGGGTGGAGCTGTGTCGGGGCAGGGAGACGTGGGGGACGCGTCTCTCGTCGGGTGGGGCCAGGTGGTGGTGGGACGCGTGTAGGAGCGGCGGGGTGCTGTGCGCGTGTAGTAGGGCCAGGGTAGGTGGATGCGAGCGGGAGGGCGGGAGCGTGCGGGGTGGCTGTCCACCGGAAGAGGTGGGGCCGCACGGGTGAGGTGGCAGGCCATGAGTGGAGGGAGTGAGGTGGCAGGGAGTAGGTGGGGTGGGGCTGGTCGGTGGCCAGGTGGAGAGGTGGGCAGGCGGGGTGAGAGAGAGTGTGTGTGTGTGTGGCGGCAGGGTGGGGAGATGGTTTGGGGTTAGGGTTTTTGGTGGGGTGGTAGGTGGCTGCTAGCTGGGCTTTTGGGCCTGGCCGGCGGCTGCCTCCCCCACTAAAACTATTATTTTATTTGTTTTATTTTTAGAGAGGCTTTGGTAAATAGATTTTAGACAAATAAAAGATTCAAAAAAGACTAGGGTTTTTAATTTGAATAAAGACGGGGGATATTTTAGAAAACAAAACTAGGCTTTTAGAAAATAGTTTTAGACAAACAAATGCATGATGACATGACGATGCTCAAATGCAATGTGGCATGATGACATGAGCATGCGGTCATGATGATGTAATGCACAAAAACACAGCGATTTTCTTGTAGTGGTTTTAGCGGGATGCCACAATTCGACACCACTAACAAGGGATCTCGCCCTCGAGATCCGCCTCATGGTACCGGAAAGAAGGTCGGCGATCTGAATCTTCACGCTTTGTGTCGATCCTCGTGACACCACTAACAAGATTATTGATCCATCTTGAAATCGACGACACCACCAACAAGAGGTCGTTCTTCATGTTCGTCTAGAGAACACTCCGGATAACAAAGGACGAAGATAATGGCATCGAGAAATAAAGCCACCTCTAGCTTCCATGAAAGGAGTAAAATTGCTTGGTTTCTCCGATTCGATGTACAAGAGAGAATGATAAGAGTAGTCGGATGGTGATCAGTCCATCGCGCACCCAAAGCATTACTTTGTACATGAATAGGAGAATTATGCAACCAACTCTCAAAGTCAGACTGAAGATCTCGACAAGCGAGGTTCATGAACAAAAGAGTAATGCAGACTCTGCATCGGATCTGGCGTAGATGATGTCGTCGTGTCAGAAACCACCGAAAGGCACAAAGGAGGAACAACAGGAAGTCCAACAAATGAAGGATTCCTTAGATAGCATGAAGACCGGAGGTAGAAACACCATTACCAATGGAGGAAGCGGAACCCTGAAGGTACGACAGAAACCCAAACACGAGAAATCCTGGACTCGAAGAAAAGATAAGAGAGTAGAATCAAAACACGCGGAGGTAAGAGGAGAACAGCAGAGGGGTAAGGAGTAAAAGCAGACCTAATTAGATCTATCCAACCGATTTTGCAAAATAGTTTTGACACTCTACTTCGGCCGTTAGCTAGGTTATCCAATAGGCTGGACTTGTGGGGTATCGCAACTGCTGAGCTCTGATACTACTCTGTAACACCCTCGAATCGTCCCTATGCAAGTTTTAGCCCTTTCCGCCAAACCCGCATAGAAACGATTCAAGGACGCCCACCAGGCACTTTCGTGCGGGTGGAAAACGAAGTAATACCATTACACAACAGTCCTCGATGGGACCCACAGAACAGATGTATATACAACAGCGACTCAACGAATCAAGAATACAGATATACAATACAAAGATCAAAATCACCTTGAAAATGTTACAGCGTCCGAGTACGGACAAGATGCAAATGGGGCTAAGAGCCCTGAAGAATAACCAATGGCGTCCATAACCCTGCCTAGGCCAATACGGAAGGGTAACCCTACTAACGACATCGATCGCAAACCTGCTAAAACAAAAGGGGGGTGCCGACAAAGGGCAAAGGAAGAAAGAGGAGCGTCATTACTGAGGCCAGTACACGGCAAGGCTAGAATTCGGCGGCTCTCGCCTACATAGGTATGGTGGACTGAAGCGGCAGCGCAACGGCACTAAACAGCCTATAGAGACTCGGTATCACTGGCAGCTATTAGAGAGGGGTAAGAAAGACCTATTCGGATCCTACCTGATACTAACACCAAACATACCCATCCTGGTATTTCCCCCTCGAGACCAAACGAGGAAGTCGGACCAAGGAACTCACACAATTGGCAGTTTTACTCATTCTGTTATAGTTGAAGCACTTATTAGTCAGATATAGATAGCATGAGTCATCCTGATAGCATAAGTAGTGGGCAGTTTTAATCACCATTCCGTTGTAGTTGGAACATTTACTAGTCAGATGTAATTGTCCTGAGGAATCCCAAAAACCCAGCACTTGTTGGCACTTTTATCACATTCCATTGGAGTTGTAATACTTACTAGGCAGGTATAGTATGACACAGATCACCACAGATCCACCAGTTGTTGGCATTTTTATTATCCATTCCATGATAGTTGAATCTAATTACTAGTCATATATTAAGTCAAGTTTATAGCACTACTTTAGTTATGCTTGTCTATGATCGAGATACTGTGCTCCAAGTCGTCCATAACCACGGACACGGCTTTCAGAAAGATTTACCCTGCAGGGGTGCACAAATAGCAACACACACACGATCAACCTCAGAAAAACCAACTCAAAACCCAACGAGGCTTTCACGACAAAGCGATCATAGGATTCATAAAATATTTCAGTGGGCCACCCCACTAAGCTACCCGCAACGAAGTTGGCCGGCTCCGGAACGGACCCAAGGTTTGTGTCAATGGCTGTAAACGATTGGGAACCCGAAAGTGTGACTGGGCTTGTCGATGCCGTGAAAACATTCCATGATCCAAAACAGTACAGGTACTCCACGCACAATCATAAATAAAGCAGTAAAGCATGGCATAAGTACAGGATAGTAATAAAGCCCCAAACTACTTTGTGGCCCAAAGAAATAAGAATGAATCAAGCTCTGGCTAAGGGGATTCATGGTCCCATATGCGGATAGTGCGATAGTCAAGGAACATGTATCAAGCACTCGGGGTCTTACGCGACACAAGTGAGCGTGGAAGAACCAAATAACATCTATTGCCCACCGATGCCTCTGCATTAATTATATCTAGCAATTTAATAGTTGTATTTAAAGTCATGATCATCTCCACCATAAACATCTGCCAGCATTCCAACGACTGTGGTACTCGACAACACGAGATCGCACATAAGCATTCAACTACGACTCGCAAGGCCAGCTATCTACCAAACAACAGGTATTAGGAGGTGTCCATGGCAATATAGAGGATGCACGGGATATAACTGGTGTACGGAAACTAAAGCATCGCGACACGGATAGCAATAGATCAACATGAGGAAATAAAGACTATAAATGCAAAATAGGTAGAAAGGGGGAGAATGCTCGCCTGTGAAACACTGCCGAAGGTTCATAGCCGGAGAACTTGTCGATACTCGCATCAACTCATCGGCCTAATCCGCGAAGAAGCAAACACTAGCAGAAACACCGGATACAATATTTAATGCTACCGCAGAAGAATTGACATGTTCATGGTATGATGCAGATGCGATGGAATTAGGCAGTATTGAGCGGAACCGGGGTCCCGACAATTAATTACACGGTTCAAGTCATTTAGAACCCCCGCAATTTAAATGTTATATTAACAAGACAAAACATGGCATCGGTTCGCTAACCCAATTTAAATGGAGTCCAGAATAAGACAAAGATATCCCGCATAAACACTCCATATTTAATTATGAGGTGAATCAGCATAATGCCCCCAAACCACAGACAGGTATGCATGCATGAACAATTTAATATGCGACAGTTGATAATGTCATATTATAAAAATAGGGGCTTAGGGTCACACATCTGGGTTCGGACGATCTTGGGTTCCAGGGGTCCGGGTCTGGGTCTCAGGGTTCGACGGGGACGACGAGGTTCAGATACAAGATGGAGAACTTGGGTTCCAAGCGGTCGATCTTGTCATCGATGGCGAACTTGAGTGGATCGGGTACCGGTGGTCTTCGGTGCCGTGTAGACGGTCATGGCGTCCAGGATGAAGAACTTGGCATTCTGATGGGTCAGTCTTCGGAGGTCGGGAAGAAGGACTTGGTTTGGCGTCGGCGGCTCATCGGACTCGCCCCGGTCGGTGTCGATCTTCTCGTCACGAAGGTCTTGTCGGATCCTCAATGTCGGTTGTCGGTGTCGGACTCGGGTCTCGGTGCGGGGAGCTCTTGGGGTTCCATGCGGTTGATCTTGCCGTTCCGGGATGGAGAACTTGTCGGTTCCATGTCGCGTACTTGGCATCCCCGATGGAGAACTCGGTGTTCTGTGTCGGGGGACCTTGGCGTCCGGGTTCTCGGCATCGGATCCGGGAAGGAGTACTTGTCATTCCAGCGTCATTGCCTCCGGGTTCCTTGTGATTGTATTCGGGTCATCAATTCCGAGTAGCAGATCATGCCGGTTCGGTGTCGAAAACCTTAGGGTACCCTCTTATTCACCGGGGACGAACTCGGGCAGCATTTGTCGACATCGGGCCAGTTTTCCCAGGGAGATCTTGGCGGTACGACAAGACATCGAATTGATGCAGATCTTGACGTCCTTGTGCCCAACATCACGTACATCCATCACGAAAACTTGGCAGGCCTTGATCTACAGGAGAAACAAAAGAGGTCAGGGTGCACCGGTGTGCTGCAAGGCGGCAGAGGTGGCGCGCACATGCGCAGGGGGACGGAAGACGGGTGGTGGCAGCTGAACACGGAAGGGGAGCGGCGCCGTCCGCAGCAGAGTCCCCGGGAGCTGCAGAGGGGCGCTCGGGAGGCGTCCATGGCGTGGGGAGGAGGCCGCGCTCGGGGATGGCGAGGACGAGGGCGCCCTTGGCAGTGGGAGCAGAGGATGGCCGGGGTGCACGGCGGAGCTCCTGGCGGCAGCGTCCGAGGAGGTCGCAACAGCAGGGCGCTCACGCGGGCAAGGAGGAGGCGCCCTGGCAGAGCTTGCTCGGGTCGGTGAGGCGAGGTCCAATCGGCGGCGGGGAAGATGGGAGGGAGGCGGAGATGCAGGAGACGTTGCATGCGTGGGCCAGCGCAAGCTCGGGCTCGAGCGGGGCGGCGACGGAAGGAGGGAAGCAGAGGGCGGGCTTGGCGGCGGGGATCGAGGCGGGGATGGCGGCGGTAGGCGCGCGGAGGCAGAGGAGGGGAGGCGCGGGGTGGAGCTGTGTCGGGGCAGGGAGACATGGGGGGCGCGTCTCTCGTCGGGTGGGGCCAGGTGGTGGTGGGACACGTGCAGGGGCGGCGGGGTTCTGCGCGTGTGTAGTGGGGCCGGGGTAGGTGGATGCGAGCGGGAGGGCGAGAGCGTGCGGGATGGCTGTCCACCGGAAGAGGTGGGGCCGCACGGGTGAGGTGGCAGGCCATGAGTGGAGGGAGTGAGGTGGCAGGGAGTAGGTGGGGTGGGGCTAGTCGGTGGCCAGGTGGAGAGGTGGGCAGGCGGGGTGAGAGAGAGAGAGTGTGTGTGTGGCGGCGGGGTGGGGAGATGGTTTGGGGTTAGGGTTTTCTGGTGGGGTTTGTAGGTCGCTGCTGGCTGGGCTTTTGGGCCTGGCCGGCGGCTGCCTCCCCCACTAAAACTTTTATTTTATTTGTTTTATTTTTAGAGAGGCTTTGGTAAATAGATTTTAGACAAATAAAAGATTCAAAAAAGACTAGGGTTTTTCATTTGAATAAAGACGGGGGATAATTTAGAAAACAAAAACTAGGCTTTTAGAAAATAGTTTTAGACAAACAAATGCATGATGACATGACGATGCTCAAATGCAATGTGGCATGATGACATGAGCATGCGGTCATGATGATGCAATGCACAAAAATGCAACGATTTTCTAGTACTAGTTTTAGCGGGATGCCACGATCCACCAGAGTCATTGCATGTGTATTCTTTTGATAAACCACACATGGATGCACCAGAGTCATTGCATGTGTGTTACTGTCACAAACCACATATGGATCAACCAATGTCATTACATGTGTGTTCTTTTGACAAACAACATGGAGCAACCAATGGCATTGCATGTGTGTTCTTTCCATAAACCACATGGATCAACCAATGTCATTACATGTGTGTTCTTTCCATGAACCACATATGGATCCACCAATGTCATTGCATGTGTGTCCTTTCCATGAACCACATATGGATCCACCAATGTCATTGCATGTGTGTTCTTTCCACAAACTACATATGGATCCACCAATGTTATTGCATGTGTATTCTTTTCCACAAACCACATACGGATCCACTAGAGTCATTGCATGTGTGGTCTTTCCACAAACCACATATGGATCCACTAGAGTCATTGCATGTGTGTTCTTTTCACAAACCACATATGGATCCACCAATGGCATTGCATGTATGTTCTTTTCATGACCCATATATGGATCAACCAATGGCATTGCATGTGTGTTCTTTTCACAACCCACATATGGATCAACCAATGTCATTGCATGTGCGTTCTATCCACAAACCACATATGTACCCACTAGAGTAATTGCATGTGTGTTTTTTCCACAAACCACATATGGATCCACTAGAGTCATTGCATGTGTGTTCTTTCCAAAAACTACATATGGATCCACAAGAGTCATTGCATGTGTGTTATTTTCCACAAACCACATGGATCAACCAATGGCATTGCATGTGTGTTCTTTCCACAAACCACATATGGATCCAACAATGGCATTTCATGTGTGTTCTTTCCACAACCCACATATGGATCAACCAATGTCATTGCATGTCTGTTCTTTCCATGAACCACATGGATCAACCAGAGTCATTGGATGTGTGTTCTTTCCACAAACCACACATGGATCCACCAGAGTAATTGCATGTGTGTTCATTTCACAAACCACACATGGATCCACCAATGTCATTGAATGTGTGTTCTGTCCATGAACCACATATGGATCCACCAATGTCATTGCATGTGTGTTCTTTCCACAAACCACATAGGGATCCACCAGAGCCGTTGCATGTGTGTTATTTCACAAACCACATATGGATCCACTAGAGTCATTGCATGTCTGTTCTTTCCACAAACCACATATGGATCCAGCAATGTCATTTCATGTGTGTTCTTTCCATGAACCACATATGGGTCCACTAGAGTCATTGCATGGGTGTTCTTTTCACAAACCACATATGGACCCACCAATGTCATTGCATGTGTGTTATTTCCACAAACCACACATGGATCCACTAGAGTAATTGCATGTGTGTTCATGTCAACAACCACACATGGATCCACCAATGTCATTGCATGTGTGTTATTTCCATGAACCACATACGGATCCACCAATGTCATTACATGTGTGTTCTTTCGACAAACCACATAAGGATCCACCAGAGTCATTGCATGTGTGTTCTTTTCACAAACCACATATGGATCCACTAGAGTCATTGCATGTGTGTTCTTTCCACAAACCACATATGGATCCACCAATGTCACTGCATGTGTGTTATTTCCACAAACTACATATGGATCCACCAATGTCATTGCATGTGTGTTCTTTTCCACAAACCACATACGGATCCACTAGAGTCATTGCATGTGTGGTCTTTCCACAAACCACATATGGATCCACTAGAGTCATTGCATGTGTGTTCTTTTCACAAACCACATATGGATCCACCAATGGCATTGCATGTGTGTTCTTTTCATGACCCATATATGGATCAACCAATGGCATTGCATGTGTGTTCTTTTCACAACCCACATATGGATCAACCAATGTCATTGCATGTGTGTTCTATCCACAAACCACATATGTACCCACTAGAGTAATTGCATGTGTGTTCTTTTCCACAAACCACATATGGATCTACTAGAGTCATTGCATGTGTGTTCTTTCCACAAACTACATATGGATCCACAAGAGTCATTGCATGTGTGTTATTTTCCACAAACCACATGGATCAACCAATGCATTGCATGTGTGTTCTTTCCACAAACCACATATGGATCCAACAATGGCATTGCATGTGTGTTCTTTCCACAACCCACATATGGATCAACCAATGTCATTGCATGTCTGTTCTTTCCATGAACCACATGGATCAACCTGAGTCATTGGATGTGTGTTCTTTCCACAAACCACACATGGACCCACCAGAGTAATTGCATGTGTGTTCATGTCACAAACCACACATGGATCCACCAATGTCATTGCATGTGTGTTCTTTCCACAAACTACATAGGGATCCACCATAGCCATTGCATGTGTATTATTTCACAAACCACATATGGATCCACTAGAGTCATTGGATGTTTGTCTTTACACAAACCACATATGGATCCACCAATGTCATTTCATGTGTGTTCTTTCCATGAACCACATATGGGTCCACTAGAGTCATTGCATGGGTGTTCTTTTCACAAACCACATATGGACCGACCAACGTCATTGCATGTGTGTTCTTTCCACAAACCACACATGGATCCACTAGACTAATTGCATGTGTGTTCATGTACAAAACCACACATGGATCCACCAATGTCATTGCATGTGTGTTCTTTCCATGAACCACATACGGATCCACCAATGTCATTACATGTGTGTTCTTTCCACAAACCACATAAGGATCCACCAGTGTCATTGCATGTGTGTTCTTTTCACAAACCACATATGGATCCACTAGAGTCATTGCATGTGTGTTCTTTCCACAAACCACATATGGATCCACCAGAGTCATTGCATGTGTGTTCTTTCCACAAACCAAATATGGATCCACCAATGTCATTGCATGTGTGTTATTTTCACAAACCACATATGGATCCACCAGAGTTATTGCATGTGTGTTCTTTTGACAAACCACAAATGGATCCACCAGAGTAATTGCATGTGTGTTCTTTCCGTGAACCACATATGGATGCACCAATATGATTGCATGTGTGTTCTTTCCACAAACCACATATGGATCCACTAGAGTCATTGCATGTGTGTTTTTTCACAAACCACATATGGATCCACTAGAGTCATTGAATGTGTGTTCTTTCCACAAACCACACATGGATCCACTAGAGTCATTGCATGTGTGTTCTTTCCACAAACCACATATGTACCCACTATATTAATTGCATGTGTGTTTTTTTCACAAACCACATATGTATCCACCAGAGTCATTGCATGTGTGTTCTTTCCACAAACCACACATGGATCCACTAGAGTCATTGCATGTGTGTTACTGTCACAAACCACATATGGATCAACCAATGTCATTGCATGTGAGTTCTTTTCACAAACCACATATGGATCAACAAATGTCATTGCATGTGTGTTCCTTTCACAAACCACATATGGATCCACCAATGTCATTGCATGCGTGTTCTTTCCATGAACCACATATGGATCCACTAGAGTCTTTGCATGTTTATTCTTTTCACAAAACAGATATGGACCCACCAATGTCATTGCATGTGTGTTCTTTTCACAAACCACATATGGATACACTAGAGTCATTGCATGTGTGTTCTTTCCACAAACCACATATGGACCCACTAGAGTAATTGCATGTTTGTTCTTTTCACAAACCATATATGGATCAACCAATGTCATTGCATGTCTGTTCTTTTCCACAAACCAAATATGGATCCACCAGAGTAATTGCATGTGTGTTCATGTCACAAACCATATATGGATCAACATATGTCATTGCAGGTGTGTTCTTTTCATAAACCACACATGGATCCACCAATGTCATTGCATGTGTGTTCTTTCCACAAACCACATATGTACCCACTAGAGTAATTGCATGTGTGTTCTTTTCCACAAACCACTTATGGATCCACTAGAGTCATTGCATTTGTGTTCTTTCCACAAACCACATATTGATCCACCAAAGTCATTGCTTGTGTGTTCCTTTCACAAACCATATGTGGATCAACCAATGTTATTGCATGTGTGTTCTTTTCATGAACCACATATGGATCCACTAGAGTCATTGCATGTGTGTTCTTTTCACAAACCACATATGGACCCACCAATGCCATTGCATGTGTGTTCTTATACTAAAACCAACACTAGAGTCAATTCATGTGTGTTCTTTTCACAAACCACACATGGACCCACCAGAGCCATTACATGTGTGTTCTTTCCACAAATCACATGGATCAACCAATGTCATTGCATGTGTGTTCTTTTGACAAATAACATGGATCAACCAATGGCATTGCATGTGCGTTATTGTCATAAACCACATATGGATCAACCAATGACATTACATGTGTGTTCATGTCACAAACCACACATGGATCCACCAATGTCATTGTATGTGTGTTCTTTCCATGAACCACATATGGATCCACCAAAGTCATTGCATGTGTGTTCTTTCCATGAACCACATATGGATCTACCAATGTCATTGCATGTGTGTTCTTTCCACAAACCACATATGGATCCACCAATGTCATTGCATGTGTGTTCGTTTCCACAAACCACATACGGATCCACTAGAGTCATTGCATGTGTGGTCTTTCCACAAACCACATATGGATCCACTAGAGTCATTGCATGTGTGTTCTTTTCACAAACCACATATGGATCCACCAGAGTCATTGCATGTGTGTTCTTTTCACGACCCATATATGGATCAACCAATGGCATTGCATGTGTATTCTTTTCACAACCCACATATGGATCAACCAATGTCATTGCATGTGTGTTCTTTCCACAAACCACATATGTACCCACTAGAGTAATTGCATGTGTGTTATTTTCCACAAACCACATATGGATCCACTAGAGTCATTTCATGTGTGTTCTTTCCACAAACTACATATGGATCCACCAGAGTCATTGCATGCGTGTTATTTTCCACAAACCACATGGATCAATAGATGGCATTGCATGTGTGTTCTTTCCACAAACCACATATGGATCCACCATTGGCATTGCATGTGTGTTCTTTCCACAACCCACATATGGATCAACCAATGTCATTGCATGTCTGTTCTTTCCATGAACCACATGGATCAACCAGAGTCATTGCATGTGTGTTCTTTCCACAAACCACACTTGGATCCACCAGAGTAATTCCATGTGTGTTCATGTCACAAACCACACATGGATCCACCAATGTCATTGCATGTGTGTTCTTTCCATGAACCACATACATGATCCACCAATGTCATTGCATGTGTGTTCTTTCCACAAACCACATAGGGATCCACCAGAGCCATTGCATGTGTGTTATTTTCACAAACCACATATGGATCCACTAGAGTCATTGCATGCATGTTCTTTCCACAAACCACATATGGAACCCCCAGAGTCATTGCATGTGTGTTCTTTCCGCAAACTAAATATGGATCCACTAGAGTAATTGCATGTGTGTTCTTTTTCACAAACCACATCTGGATCCACCAGAGTCATTGCATGTGTGTTCTTTCCACAAACCACACATGGATCCACCAGAGTCATTGCATGTGTGTTACTTTCACAAACCACATATGGATGAACCAATGTCATTGCATGTGTGTTCTTTGCACAAACCACATATGGATCAACAAATGTCATTGCATGTGTGTTCCTTTCACAAACCATATATGGATCCACCAATGTCATTGCATGTGTGTTCTTTCCATGAACCACATATAGATCCACTAGAGTCATTGCATGTTTGTTCTTTTCACAAAACACATATGGACCCACCAATATGATTGCATGTGTGTTATTTCCACAAACCACACATGGATCCACCAGAGTATTTGCATGTGTGTTCATGTCACAAACCACACATGGATCCACCAATGTCATTGCAATCATGTTCTTTCCATGAACCACATATGGATCCACCAATGTCATTACATGTGTGTTCTTTCCACAAACCATATAAGGATCCACCAGAGTCATTGCATGTGTGTTCTTTTCACAAACAACATATGGATCCACCAGAGTCATTGCATGTGTGTTCTTTCCACAAACAACATATGGATCCACCAGAGTCATTGCATGTGTGTTCTTTCCACAAACCAAATATGGATCCACCAATGTCATTGCATGTGCGTTATTTTCACAAACCACATATGGATCCACCAGAGTCATTGCATGTGTTTTCTTTTTGACAAACCACACATGGATCCACCAGAGTCATTGCGTGTGTGTTACTGCCACAAACCACATATGGATAAACCAATGTCATTACATGTGTGTTCTTTTGACAAACAACATGGATCAACCAATGGCATTGCATGTGTGTTGTTTACACAAACCACATGGATCAACCAATGTCATTAGATGTATGTTCTTTCCACACACCACATGGATCAATCAGAATCATTGCATGTGTGTTCTTTCCACAAACCACACATGGATCCACCAGAATAATTGCATGTGTGTTCATGTCACAAACCACATATGGATCCACCAATGTCATTGCCTGTGTGTTCATGTCACGAAACACACATGGATCCACCAATGTCATTGCATGTGTGTTCTTTCCATGAACAACATATGGATCAACCAGAGTCATTACATGTGTGTTCTTTCCACAAACCACACATGGATCCACCAGAGTAATTACATGTGTGTTCATGTCACAAACCACTTTATTGCATGTGTGACAGGTTTAGTCTGAATCCATTTGGTGAATTTATCCACCATCACTAAGAGGTGAGTAAATCCACTTGGAGCTCGTTTAAAAGGTCCTACCATATCAAGCCCCCAGACCGCAAAGGGCCATGTTATAGGTATTGTTCGCAGCTGATCAGCCGGAACATGAGCTTGCTTGGCGTAATTTTGAAAGCCCTTGCACGTCTTGACTAATCGTTCGGCATCTGCCTGAGCTGTAAGCCAGAAAAATCCGTGTCTAAAAGCTTTTGCCACTAAAGATTTGGCTGCAGCGTGGTGACCACACTCGCCTTCGTGGATTTCTCTTAAGATTTCCACTCCTTCTTCTGGAGATACACATCGCTGAAAACCCCCAGAAACACTCTGTTTATGGAGCTCACCTTTAACAATAGTATAGGCTTTTGCTCGTCGGATAATCTGCCGGCTCAGCACCTCATCTTCGGGTAATTTACCATCTACCAAATAATCGAGGTAGGTTGAGTCTAGCTGGGAATTACAGCCAGAACTGCTATCAAGGGTGAGTCGGATTTGGTCGGATATTGCTCATCTACTCCCTTTATTGAGGGAACTTTGAGGTGCTCTAGAAAAGCGCCATATGGGACCTCTTTCCGCGTAGAACCTATCCGAGATAGTGCATCTGCTTCCTCATTTTCTGCTCAAGGGATGTGTTGAACTTCAAACCCTTCGAACGATTTAGATAGATCATCCACGACAGCTTTATATGCTGCCATGTGTTTATTTGTGTTACAAATATCCGACACTTGCTGAGCAACAAGATCCGAATCTCCGTAACACATCAAACATCGGATGCCAATATCCTTAGCAATCCGGATTCCACGCAGCAGTGCTTCATACTGGGCAATATTGTTTGTCGCTGTGAAGTGTATCTGCAACACGTATAAAAGTTTATCTCCTTGGGGTGATTTGAGCACCACGCCAGCCCCCGAGCCTTAGACCCATCGAAAAAGAGGGTCCAATATTCCGACTCAGGGAGGATCATGTTCTCCTTCGTCTCTGTCCAATCAGCGACAAAGTCAGCAAGGATCTAGGATTTAATTGATGTCCGAGATTTGTACTCAATGTCGAAAGCTGAAAGCTCTATGCCCCATTTGGCGACGCGTCCTGTGGCGTCACTGTTGTTGATTATATCTCTCATGGGAGTTGTTCTCACCATGGTAATTGGATGCTCCTAAAAGTAGTGTCGTAACTTACGAGATGCTAGAAAAACACCGTAAGCCAACTTTTGATAGTGCGGATACCGCTGTTTTGATTCTGTCAGAACGTCGCTGACAAAGTAAGTCGGACGCTACACCAGGTGTTCCTGATTTTCCTCTGGTCTCTCCACCACCATGACGATACTAATGACCTTATTTGTCGCAGTAAGATAGAGCAACATCGGTTCCTTAGGTTCCGGCGCTGCAAGGATAGGAGCAGATGAGAGTACTTTTTTCAGGTCTTGTAGTGCAGCTTCAGCTTCGTCAGTCCAGACAAAATCCTTGGTCTTTTTCAGGAGTTTGTATAGTGGTGCGGCTCTTTCACCAAGCCGGCTTACAAATCGACTGATCGCAGCAATGCAATCAGTTAGTCTTTGTACGTTCTTCAGGCGGGTTGGCCTGGAAATATTGAGTATAGCCTTGATTTTGTCTCGGTTCACCTCTATGCCTATTTGAGACACGATGAAACCTAACAATTTTCCGGCTGGTATTCCAAAGAAGCATTTCTTCGAGTTAAGCATGATGTTGTATTTTTGTAGATTGGCAAATGTTTCCTCCAAGTCGGAAATCAGCGTTTCCTTCTTTTTGGACATTACCACGATATCATCCACGTATGCATGTACATTGCGTCCGAGTTGGTCATGAAGGCAACGCTGCATCGTGCGCTGGTACGTAGCTCCTGCGTTCTTTAGCCCAAAGGGCATTGTAACAAAACAGAAGGTTCCGAAGGGGGTTATGAATGAAGTTTTGACTTTGTCAGATTCCTTCATCCGGATTTGGTGATATCCGGAATATGCGTCGAGAAAACAGAGGAGTTCCGAGCCTGCCGTAGAATCGATAACTTGATCAATTCTAGGCAGAGAGAACGGATCTTTTGGACAAGCCTTGTTCAAGGCAGTATAATCAACACACATCCTTAAATCAATGGTGTCCTTTTTAGGGACCATTACAGGATTGGCCGACCACTCAGTGTGGATGACCTCTTATATGAATCTGGCTAACTCGAGCCGTGCTAGTTCCTTAGCTATTGCCTTACGCTTTTCGTCACCAAACCATCGTAGGGACTGTTTGACGGGTTTAGCGATCGGGTTTACATTTAGAGAGTGCTCGGCAAGTTCCCTAGGTACTCCGGTCATGTCAGATGGTTGCTATGCGAAGATGTCTTGATTTGCTTGGAGGAACTTGACGAGCGAGCTTTCCTATGTGCTACCTAGGCCTACGCTTATCTAGGTCACCTTGGAGGGGTCATCATCCTTCAACGGTGCTTTCTTCGTCTCTTTTGATGCCTTAAACTCCGGGTTTGGCTTTTTCACTTCCTTCTTTGTTGCGGGCATCTCGGACGGATCTATGCTCTTCTTGATCTCCTGGTATTCCTGGGCGTGCAACACGGCTTCGGCAAAGGCGGCATTTCCATCCTCGCACTATCGCGCTTTCTTCGGGTCTCCCCTGATGGTGATCACGCTGTTGGGACCTAGAATTTTCATCATATTGTAAATGTAACACGGACGAGCCATAAAAGCCCAGTAAGCCGGACGTCCGAATATAGCATGGTATGCACTCTTGAACGGGACCACTTCGAAGGAAAGTGCTTTCGTCCGATAGTTCTTTGGAGTTCCAAAGGTAACATCCAAAGTAATCTCTCCCAGGTAATTAGCTTGTCTTCCTGGGACAACTCCGTGAAAGATCACAGAGCTATGGTTCAGCTGGGTCTTCGAGATCTTCATCCGGCGTAGCGTTTCGACATAGAGAATATTGATGCTGCTACCACCGTCCATGAGGGTCTTGGAGAAACCATAACCCTCAATAAGTGGGTTGAAGATTAAGGCGTATTTTCCTCGCCTATGTAACTTAGGCGGATGATCGTCGTGGTCAAACGTGATTGCCACTTCCGACCAGTCCAGATACTGGGGGACAGCCGGAACTGTTGCATTGAGCTCGTGTAGAACTGCTTCCTTGACCTTTGCTGGTTGAGATCCGAGGAAAGTGACATAAGTGTCCTTCTTGGTGGGAAAAGTTTTCTTCCCTTCTGGCTTGGGATTTGAAGCATCAGCTTCCTCCATGTCGGAATCTTCCTTGGTCTCCTTGTCCTTTTCGGGATTTTTCTTTCCCTTCTTCCGCTTAGCTTTGTATCCCACGGTGTCATCTCTTTTGATGTCGTCATTGAAACAACATTCAGCGTTGGTGTGGGACGAGCCCCCATTGGCGTCTAGGTGATGCACACATGGGTTATTGGTAATGTCGGCCCAAGAGTAGGTTTTGCCTATTTGTTGTTCTCCTCTACCTTGGACCCTTGAAGTCCCACAGCCACGCCCACGGCCTCCGCCACGTCCTCCTCGTCCTCCAGACCCGGAAACAGCAGTAACCACCGCTGTTTCCGTGTTGGGTTTTTCTTCCGAGGTATTTTTGCGCTTCTGAGCTTGTTGCTTTGGTTGTCTTGCCGACTGAGGCACAGCTAGGGCATTGAGCAATCCCTCTGCATCGTCGTCAGCATCTGCATACTTGCTCGCTGTTTCTATCATCTCTCCCAAATCAGTGACCTTGTCACACTTCAAGCGATGACGCAGTAGACCAATTGGGAGACCTGCAATGAAAGCTTCAATCGCAGTTTGATCATTTACTCCCTCAAAGGAGTTCTTGGTGTCGATCCATCATCCGAGGTAGTCCTGGCAAGTTTCTCCGGCTTTCTGGGTGCAACGTTGTAGGTCTCCGACCGTACAGGGCCTCCGATATGTGCCTTCGAAATTCCAAAAGAACGCACTTTGCATGTCATACCAGTTATGGATGGTCTTCTCCGGAAGTTCATTGAGCCATGATCGTGTCGTCTTCCGCAACATAAGTGGGAGATATCGGGTTGCGACCAGGCTGTTTCCGCCTTTGGCGATGCAGCAAGCTTGGAAGAAATCCTGTAGCCAGGTATCTGGCCGAGCAATGCCATCGTAGGCTTGGATATGTCTTGAGATAGCAAATCCTTCTGGGAATTTTGTAGCTCTGATGCGTGGTCCGAAGAACTTTGGGCCCACGTAGATATCATCGTTTTCGTAGCACCGAGCCTCTATGTTGGAGTTGATCCTGTGCCTTGCGTCGTTCGGGGATAAAGATCGTCCCGAATGTCGGTTGTGTCTGCGGTGCCTTGGAGCCGGACTTCGGCTTCTGCCACCACCTCCTCCGCCACGTCGTCCTCCTTGGGAGCCGTTGTGATGACTGTGTGGTGGAGAGGGTGGGGCAGCTGGATACTTTCCGGCTGATCGCCGGCCTCCGTCCGGAACGTCATTATTTCGATTCCGGGGAGGGTCTTGACTACGACGAGCCCCCTGCCTGCTTGTTCCGGCGTGGAATCTGTCGTTTCTTCGTCCATCGTTCCCACCATGGTGGGGCTCAGCCAGACGGCTTGCATGTCTAGGAGGTGACATTTTTTGACCTCCCGGAGTTTCTCTTTATCTTCTCCCCTTCGATCGTTAGATTCTCGTCGGGGAGGATTCCTCGGATTCAGAGCAGCGATGGCCTCTTTCTCGGCCGCTGGTGCGATTGCTCTAGTCGCGTGCAGTCCTGCGATGCTGTCCTGACGATCCGGTTCTCGAATAATTGTCCTCCTGTTGTTCGGGGTGATAATGCTTCTCCGGAACACGGTGGGGTCTTACGTCATCCTATGCCGGATCTGTTCGACATTCGTCGGAATCCGAGAACAGTTTTTGACTTCCGGATAGGGCGACCTTTTGCTGCTCTAGTCCCTTGTTGAATAGCTTGATACCCAAACGGATCTCCTCTGGTCATGGATTAGCCGATAGAATTTCTCGGGCCGCCACGGTATTCTGCACTGGGGTTGGATATACCCAATCTCCTTTGCTATCTTTCCGTGGCTTCCCCATCACATCTCCGAAAAGGACAGCACAGATATGTGGGAATTGGTTGTCATTTGTGTGACGCTTCCGTGTCTTCTGATGCAACCGAGACATGTAGTCCTTGGTTGCCATGCGTTTCTTCTCCACCTCGATGTTTTTGTCTTCATCGAGGAGTTGTTGACGACGCGCTTCTAGGGCTTGGGCCCTTTCGTCCAGCTCTTCAGCAGTAAGTTCTGCAGCTGTAGGGACAGCTATGGTTAATGCAGCATCGATGAGTTTACGCGCACCTTCGATGATCACGTGTCCATCCATCGATTCTTCTTTTTTCGGCTCGTCTGGGATAAGTGCTCCATCCGAGTCTTCTTTGTATTCTTCGGCAATCACCTCGTCAGCCAGAGGGTCTTTTGCCGGGGTTTTGTTCTTCTTGTTCTTCTTCTTCGCCTTCTTGGCAGCGCCGGTAGCAAAGACGGCTTTGGGTCTGTTTCCTGGAATCAAGCTCTGGTCGGTACTTTCGGACATCTGGACTTCGGGATTATCTCTGACGTCCATGTCATCCTGCTCTTTGGGAGAGTGTTCCCCGGATCCTTCATCCATGGCTTCTCCTTCTTCTGCAGCTTTGGATTTATACTCCTCTTCATATTCCACAGAGAACTTTCGGAAATCCGCTGACGTCATTGATTCATCCGAGGATGCGGGTACATCGGCGTTTGTTCCAATTGCCTCCAGCACCGAGTCGGTGTTTTCTCTAGCATCGGCAGAGCCGGATCCGGATCCCACGTACCCGACGAAGTGCGACGCGTGCTTCCTGAGGTACCTGCGGCTTTCGCGATCAGCCATGTCGAAACTTTTGATGGTCTCGAGAATTGCATCTGCGCTTTCACCTTGCAGTATCATATGTCGTAATGTGTACCTTAGAAAAGGTATGTCTGTCCCGACATCATCAGAACCGGAATCAGTGTCACTGATATGTTCCTCCTGGATTTCGACTTCCATGGGTGGGTCGATCTGGGACCCGGCTCCTCTAGGGAGATCCACTCTAGATTCGACATGGACCGCTAGGTCTTCTTCAAGCTCGGGTTTCTCCACTATCTCCGCAACTGGTGAGGGCTGGGTGGGATTAGGGTTTTCTGAGATTCGGAACTCTGCCGCCTCCGTGGACAAAGGGGACCTAGAAGATTCTTCTGCCTCTATCATCACCGCTGGGGTGGGTTGGGCAGGTTCAGCGAAACCGATGTAAACATCAATCTCGCCAAAGGACATGATTGTGTAGGCAGTCACGGCCTCCTTAGCCGGAATCCAAGTCTCGTCGAGAACGATGAGAGGGACATCACTGGCGTAGAGGATGTGACCGACGGTGATAGTCTCGCCAATTCCTTGCAGATTCCGCTCGGAACGCAGATCCGAAGCTCACTTGCCCCATGGTGGGCACCAACTATCGTCGGATTGATGACAAGTATGCCATGAGGTGGTCCTCGAGGCGTGCGGAAGAGAGGGGTGTGAGACGTACGGTATTCCGGGACGGTGAGGACACAAGTTTACCCAGGTTCGAATCCGCCGGCTTTGGACAGACTCTACTCCTGCTAGCAATCTAGTAATACGGCAGAGCCGGAATATGGGTTACAAGGGTTTTGCCTATGCGAGTTGAGATTGTAGACTATTCAGGTGTTGCCCTAAAGGCTCTCCCTAGGATGGATTATATAGATATCCGGCTTAGGGTTTACAGGAGAGATCTATCTAGCTATGACTAAGAGTCGGTTACAGAGTACATCTTGAACTACAAGTAACATTATGGGCCTAAGTCGGTAAGTCTTCTGGGCCTTCTTGTAGCCGGATTGGACTCCGTCTTTCTCCCTGACTGGGCCGCCCGTGAAGCAAAGCTCTAACCCGAAGTGGGCCACCCTGGTCAGTGAGGAACTATGAGGATACCCAGAAAGTATATCCCCAACAGTAGGCTCTCATTAGCTTGGGTGAGGGAGCGTGCAAGCTCATGTTGGTTGGCAATCTTGGAACTGATCGCGGCCACCTTCTCACGGTACTCGGCCTTCGATCGCTGCATCGTTCATGTTAATTGAAATAGGAATTCTACAATTACACTCCAGGTCCCAGGTGAATACTAATACAGATCAAAAAAATCCCCGCTGAATCTATTGGCCACAGTGTTAAAAAATGGACGTGGAGATCTATTCATGACCACGATAAACTAATCCTAATCACAAAAAATCCATAGTGAATCTATGAACAGCGGTATTAAGGAAAGACCAAGCGATCCAGTCATATTCATGAAAACAAATACAACTCGCAAAATAAGAAGAAAAACCAACGCGGGGCGGACAACATCTAAGAAATCCACATCATAACTCGGAGAAATAACAGCGTGGAGATTTGCTACCTCGCTGAGACATGGAACGGGGCCGAACGGGTCCTGCAACGCCTCCGTCGTGGTGGATTCGGGCTCCACGGCCGACCTGTAATACGTAGAAGAGGAAGAGCCAGAAGAAGAAGAAAAACAAGAAGAAGATGATTAAGATCATGATGGAGAGGGAGATGGAGAAGAAGTAGAATAAGGAGACCGTACCGGGAGGAGCCCTCTCCTGCTAGAACATTCGGCGCCATTGTCAGGGGAGATTGGGCCTCAATGAGAGGATGGGCTTGAGCGGCTGCTAGAGAAAGAAGTGCCTCGCGGCGATTTCTCTCCCTTTTCTCCGCGAGGATCGTCGACCGGCCTCTCCCCCTCCTCAGTGGAGCCATGGCTTGCAGGGTGAGTGTGGCAAAGGCAGCAGGAAGGAGATAGTGATTATTAGTATGGGAGAAGAGTAAGAGTACAGGTCGTGGTCCAGTAGTACTAGTACTAATATACAAGACCACCGTGTACGGTCTACCTTCTCAAAGAAGCCAGGGAGGCAGGGGTAGGGAATCGATGGGACTTGTCTTTATTACGATGGACACTTCAATGGTCTTCGGCGCCGCCCAAAATCCAGTATATAATAAGGGGAGTGCGAGCCGGGTGGTCGTCACAGGAATCGGCGCGCACATCCCATGTGCGTGCGTCACGTGTTGATGGGGCAATGACGCGCGCAACTGCTGCACGATCACGTCGGCACGTCCAACTCCGTCGAACTCCACGTGACAGGCATGCACAGGATATTTACGAGTCTAGAATACGCTGTGCCACTTTAGTTGTGATCAAATTATGTTCAGTACGCGAGATATTACTTCTTTCTTCTTTTTTTGATAATCGAGAAATGCACGCGTGGACACGACGCACGAAACCACTGCTCATCCTTGATCAGATCGGCACCCCACTCTGTGTACCCGCCATCGACCATTCAGAGCAACTACCTCGAGCACGATGCCCCCTCGCCATGGCAATGGCAGGTCCAAGCCGTCCACTGACTGTCCTGCATCCCCGGCTCTTCGCTGCATCGTCCACGCTCGCGAGTCGCCTGCTGAGTCAGCACGTCGTGTCCGACCACGCCAGGATCCATCGACATCGGCACTCGAGGACACCGCGATGTCGAAGCTCGTACCGGTCGTGCAGGAGGAGCGTGGGGTACCTGTAGCGTCGAACAAGCACAAAGTAGCAGCCAGGATGGGGGCGCATGTAGCGCCAGCAAGTATAGACAAGAAGAGAAACGAGAAGAAGACCAGGAAGAAGAGAGGAGATAGCTATTTGGACGAGTCCGACTCGGCCAACGAGGAGGCGTTCATCGATTAGTTGGAGGCAGAAGCATAGGAGAGTGATGTGGACCCGTGGGACTATGAAGAGAACGAGGAGGACTCTGACGAGGAGATAGCGCGCTTATTCGAGGAAGGGGCGGTGTCGAGTCGTCAGAGGAGGGCACCGACGGCAGCGATGGGGGGACCATGGCGTTGACGAAGACGAGGACGAACCGGAAGACGAAGATGATGGCTTCTTCGAAATATGATCATTTATTTTAGTTAGATGGATGGATTTTCACTTGTTTATGGGGGTTTAGTATCGGTGGCACGGATAGAGAGGTGGCACGGATTGACCATGCATAAAAAAAGTGGAGAAGGGAGGGGTTATCCTGCCCGTTGGATCACATGGGATCAACGGTTGGTGGAGACGATCCGCATGACATCTGTATCAGCCAATCAGGGCATAGCACCCAGAGTGAGCACATGTTTGGTATCTCCACACGATTGGGCTTTTGTGAGATTTGTGACACAGAGAGAGAGAGGGAAAATCTCTTTTCACAATCCGCCTATGGATCCACCCGTACCATTCGAATGTCATTGCATTTGTGCTCTTTTCACACTCCCCCTGTGGATCCACCAGTGTCATTGCATGTGTGTTCTTTTTACTAACAACAACCAGAGTCATTCCATGTGTGTTCTTTTCACATACCACATATGGATCCACCAGTGTCATTGCATGTGTGCTCTTTTCACAATCCACCTATGGATCCAACAGTGTCATTGTAGGTGTGTTATTTTCACTAACAACAACTGGAGTCATTGCATGTGTGCTCTTTTCACAATCCAACTATGGATCCACCAGTGTCATTGCAGGTGTGTTCTTTTCACTAAAAACAACTGGAGTCATTCCATGTGTGTTCTTTTCACATACCACATATGGATCCACTAGTGTCATTGCATGTATGTTCTTTTCACAATCCACCCATGGATCCACCGGTGTCATTGCATGTGTATTCTTTTCACTAAAACCAACTAGAGTCATTGCATGTGTGTTCTTTTTACTAACAACAACCAGAGTCATTGAAATGTGTGCTCTCTTCAAAGACCACACATGGATCCACCAGTGTCATTGCATGTGTGTTCTTTTCACTAACAACAACCAGAGTCATTGCATGTGTGTTCTTTTCACTAACAACAACCAGAGTCATTGCATGTGTGTTCTTTTCACATACCACATATGGATCCACCAGTGTCATTGAAATGTGTGTTCTCTACATAGACCACACATGGATCCACCAGCGTCATTGCATGTGTGTTCTTTTTAGTAACAACAACTAGAGTCATTTTCCATGTGTGTTCTTCTCACATACCACCTATGGATCCACCAGTGTCATTGCATGTGTGTTCATTTCATATTCCACCTATGGATCCACCAGTGTCATTGCATGTGTGTTCTGTTCACAATCCACCCATGGATCCACCGGTGTTATTGCATGTGTTTTCTTTTCACTAACAACAACTGGAGTCATTGAATGTGTGTTCTTTTTACTAACAACAACTAGAGCCATTGAAATGTGTGCTCTCTACAGAGACAACACATGGATCCACCAGTGTCATTGCATGTGTGTTCTTTTTAGTAACAACAATCAGAGTCATTTTGCATGTGTGTTCTTTTCACATACCACCTATGGATCCACCAGTGTCATTGCATGTGTGTTATTTTCACAATCCACCCATGGATCCACAAGTGTCATTGCATGTGTGTTCTTTTTAGTAACAACATCCAGAGTCATTTTGCATGTGTGTTCTCTTCACATGGCACCTATGGATCCACCAGTGTCATTGCATGTGTGTTCTTTTTAGTAACAACAACCATAGTCATTTTGCATTTGTGTTCTTTTCACATACCACCTATGGATCCACCAGTGTCATTGCATGTGTGTTCTTTTCACAATCCACCCATGGATCCACTAGTGTCATTGCATGTGTGTTCTTTTTAGTAACAACAACCAGAGTCATTTTGCATGTGCGTTCTCTTCACATACCACCTATGGATCCACCAGTGTCATTGCATGTGTGTTCTTTTTAGTAACAACAACCAGAGTCATTGAAATGTGTGTTCTTGTCACATACCACCTATGGATCCACCAGTGTCATTGCATGTGTGTTCATTTCATAATCCACCTATGGATCCACCAGTGTCATTGCATGTGTGTTATTTTTAGTAACAACAACCAGAGTCATTTTGCATGTGTGTTCTTCTCACATACCACCTATGGATCCACAGTGTCATTGCATGTGTGTTCTTTTCACTAACAACAACCAGAGTCATTGCATGTGTGTTATTTTGACATACCACATTTGGATCCACCAGTGTCATTGAAATGTGTGTTCTCTACAGAGACCACACATGGATCCACCAGTGTCATTGCATGTGTGTTCTTTTTAGTACAACAACCAGTCATTTTGCATGTGTGTTCTTTTCACATACCACCTATGGATCCACCAGAGTCATTGAACGTGTGTTCTTTTTAGTAACAACAACCAGAGTCATTTTAAATGTGTGTTCTCTTCAGAGACCACACATGGATCCACTAGTGTCATTGCATGTGTGATCTTTTCACAATCCACCCATGGATCCACCAGTGTCATGGCATGTGTGTTCTTTTTAGTAACAACAACCAGAGTCATTTTGCATGTGTGTTCTTCTCACATACCACGTATGGATCCACCAGTGTCATTGCATGTGTGTTCTTTTCACTAACAACAACCAGAGTCATTGCATGTGTGTTCTTTTCACATATCACATATGGATCCACCAGTGTCATTGAAATGTGTGTTGTCTACAAAGACCACACATGGATCCACCAGTGTCATTGCATGTGTGTTCTTTTTAGTAACAACAACCAGAGTCATTTTGCATGTGTGTTCTTTTCACATACCACCTATGGATCCACCAGTGTCATTGCATGTGTGTTCTTTTCACAATCCACCCATGGATCCACCAGTGTCATTGCATGTGTGTTCTTTTTAGTAACAACAACCAGAGTCATTTTGCATGCGTCTTCTCTTTACATACCACCTATGGATCCACCAGTGTCATTGCATGTGTGTTCTTTTCACAATCCACCCATGGATCCACTAGTGTCATTGCATGTGTGTTCTTTTTAGTAACAACAACCAGAGTCATTTTGCATGTGCGTTCTCTTCATATACCACCTATGGATCCACCAGTGTCATTGCATGTGTGTTCTTTTTAGTAACAACAACCAGAGTCATTGAAATGTGTGTTCTTCTCACATACCACCTATGGATCCACCAGTGTCATTGCATGTGTGTTCATTTCATAATCCACCTATGGATCCACCAGTGTCATTGCATGTGTGTTCTTTTTAGTAACAACAACCAGAGTCATTTTGCATGTGTGTTCTTCTCACATACCAGCTATGGATCCACCAGTTTCATTGCATGTGTGTTCTTTTCACTAACAACAACCAGAGTCATTGCATGTGTGTTCTTTTCACATACCATATATGGATCCACCAGTGTCATTGAAATGTGTGTTCTCTACAGAGACCACACATGGATCCACCAGTCTCATTGCATGTGTGTTCTTTTTAGTAACAACAACCAGTCATTTTGCATGTGTGTTCTTTTCACATATCACCTATGGATCCACCAGTGTCATTGCATGTGTGTTCTTTTCACAATCCACCGATGGATCCACCGGAGTCATTGCATGTGTGTTCCGTTTAGTAACAACAACCAGAGTCATTTTGCATGTGTGTTCTCTTCAGAGACCACACATGGATCCACTAGTGTCATTGCATGTGTGCTCTTTTCACAATCCACCAATGGATCCACCACTGTCATTGCATGTGTCTTGTTTTTAGTAACAATAACCAGAGTCATTTTGCATGTGTGTTCTTCTCACATACCACCTATGGATCCACCAGTGTCATTGCATGTGTGCTCTTTTAACTAACAACAACCAGAGTCATTGCATGTGTGTTCTTTTCACATACCACATATGGATCCACCAGTGTCATTGAAATATGTGTTCTCTAGAGAGACCACACATGGATCCACTAGTGTCATTGCAGGTGTGTTCTTTTTAGTAACAACAACCAGTCATTTTGCATGTGTGTTCTTTTCACATACCACCTATAGATCCACCAGTGCCATTGCATGTGTGTTCTTTTCACAATCCACCCATGGATCCACCAGAGGCATTGCATGTGTGTTCTTTTTAGTAACAACAACCAGTGTCATTTTGCATGTGTGTTCTCTTCAGAGACCATACATGGATCCACTAGTGTCATTGCATGTGTGCTCTTTTCACAATCCACCCATGGATCCACCAGTGTCATTGCATGTGTGTTCTTTTTAGTAACAACAACCAGAGTCATTTTGCATGTGTGTTCTTTTCACATACCACCTATGGATCCACCAGTGCCATTGCATGTGTGTTCTCTTCACTAACAACAACCAGAGTCATTTTGCATGTGTGTTCTTTTCACATACCACATATGGATCCACCAATGTCATTGCATGTGTGCTCTTTTCACAATCCACACATGGATCCACAAGTGTCATTGGATGTGTGTTCTTTTTAGTAACAACAAACAATGTCATTGCATGTGTGTTCTCTTCAGAGACCACACATGGATCCCCACCAGTGTCATTGCATGTGTGTTCTTCTTACTAATAACAACAAGAGTCATTGAAATGTGTGCTCTCTTGAGAGACCACACATGGATCCACCAGTGTCATCGCATGTGTGTTCTTTTCACTAACAACAACCAGAGTCATTGCATGTGTGTTCTTTTCACATACCATATATGGATCCACCAGTGTGATCGAAATGTGTGTTCTCTGCAGAGACCACACATCGATCCACCAGTGTCATTGCATGTGTGTAATTTTAAGTAACAACAACCAGAGTCATTTTGCATGTGTGTTCTTTTCACATACCACCTATGGATCCACCAGTGTCATTGCATGTGCGTTATTTTCACAATCCACCCATGGATCCACCAGTGTCATTCCATGTGTGTTCTTTTTAGTAACAACAACCAGAGTCATTTTGCATGTGTGCTCTCTTCACATACCACCTATGGATCCACCATTGTCATTGCATGTGTGTTCTTTTTAGTAACAACAACGAGAGTCATTTTGCATGTGTGTTCTTTTCACATACCACCTATGGATCCACCAGTGTCATTGAAATGTGTGTTCTGTTTTGTAACAACAACCAGAGTCATTTTGCATGTGTGTTCTTTTTAGTAACAACAACCAGAGTCATTTTGCATGTGTGTTCTTTTCACATACCACCTATGGATCCACCAGTGACATTGAAATGTGTGTTCTCTATAGAGACCACACATGGATCCACAAGTGTCATTGTATGTGTGTTCTTTTTAGTAACAACAACCAGAGTCATTTTGCATGTGTGTTCTTTTCACATATCACATATGGATCCACCAGCGTCATTGAAATGTGTGTTGTCTACAGAGACCACACATGGATCCACCAGTGTCATTGCATGTGTGTTCTTTTTAGTAACAACAACCAGAGTCATTTTGCATGTGTGTTCTTTTCACATACCACCTATGGATCCACCAGTGTCATTGCATGTGTGTTCTTTTCACAATCCACCCATGGATCCACTAGAGTCATTGCATGTGTGTTCTTTTTAGTAACAACAACCAGAGTCATTTTGCATTTGTGTTCTTTTCACATACCACCTATGGATCCACCAGTGTCATTGCATGTGTGTTCTTGTCACTAACAAAAACCAGAGTCATTTTGCATGTGTGTTCTTTTCACATACCACCTATGGATCCACCAATGTCATTGCATGTGTGCTCTTTTCACAATCCACACATGGATCCACCAGTGTCATTGGATGTGTGTTCTTTTTAGTAACAACAAACAATGTCATTGCATGTGTGTTCTCTTCAGAGACCACACATGGATCCCCACCAGTGTCATTGCATGTGTGTTCTTCTTACTAATAACAACAAGTGTCATTGAAATGTGTTTTCTCTACAGAGACCACACATGGATCCACCGGTGTCATTGCATGTATGTTCTTTTCACTAACAACAACTAGAGTCATTGCATGTGTGTTCTTTTCACAATTCACACATGGATCCACTAGTGTCATTGCATGTGTGTTCTTTTTAGTAACAACAACCGGTGTCATTGCATGTGTGCTCTCTTCAGAGACCACACATGGATCCACCAGTGTCACTGCATGTGTGTTCTTTTTACTAAACAACAAGAGTCATTGAAATGTGTGCTCTCTTCAGAGACCACACATGGATCCACCAGTGTCATTGCATGTGTGTTCTTTTTAGTAACAACAACCAGAGTCATTTTGCATGTGTGTTCTTTTCACGTACCACCTATGGGTCCACCAGTGTCATTGCATGTGTGTTCTTTTCACTAACAACAACCAGAGTCATTTTGCATGTGTGTTCTTTTCACATACCACATATGGATCCACCAGTGTCATTGCATGCGTGCTCTTTTCACAATCCACCCATGGATCCACCAGTGTCATTGCATGTGTGTTCTTTTCACTAAGAACAACCAGAGTCATTGCATGTGTGTTCTTTTCACATACCACATATGGATCCACCAGTGTCATTGAAATGTGTGTTCTCTACAGAGACCACACATGGATCCACTAGTGTCATTGCATGTGTGTTCTTTTTAGTAACAACAACCAGAGTCATTTTGCATGTGTGTTCTTCTCACATACCACCTATCGATCCACCAGTGTCATTGCATGTGTGATCTTTTCACTAACAACAACCAGAGTCATTGCATGTGTGTTCTTTTCACATACCATATATGGATCCACCAGTGTCATTGAAATCTGTGTTCTCTACAGAGACCACACATGGATCCACCAGTGTCATTGCATGTGTGTTCTTTTTAGTAACAACAACCATTCATTTTGCATGTGTGTTCTTTTCACATACCACCTATGGATCCACCAGTGTCATTGCATGTGTTTTTTTTTCACAATCCACCCATGGATCCACCAGAGTCATTGCATGTGTGTTCTTTTTAGTAACAATAACCAGAGTCATTTTGCATGTGTGTTCTCTTCAGAGACCACACATGGATCCACCAGTGTCATTGCATGTGTGCTCTTTTCACAATCCACCCATGGATCCACTAGTGTCATTGCATGTTTGTTCTTTTTAGTAACAACAACTAGAGTCATTTTCCATGTGTGTTCTTCTCACATACCACCTATGGATCCACCAGTGTCATTGCATGTGTGTTCTTTTCACTAACAACAACCAGAGTCATTGCATGTGTGTTCTTTTCACATACCACATATGGACCCACTAGTGTCATTGAAATGTGTGTTCTCTACAGCGACCACACATGGATCCACCAGTGTGATTGCATGTGTGTTCTTTTTAGTAACAACAACCAGTCATTTTGCATGTGTGTTCTTTTCACATACCACCTATTTATCCACCAGTGTCATTGCATGTGTGTTCTTTTCACAATCCACCCATGGATCCACCAGAGTCATTGCATGTGTGTTCTTTTAAGTAACAACAACCAGAGTCATTTTGCATGTGTGTTCTCTTCAGAGACCACACATGGATCCACAAGTGTCATTACATGTGTACTCTTTTCATAATCCACCCATGGATCCACCAGTGTCATTGCATGTGTGTTATTTTAGTAACAACAACCAGAGTCATTTTGCATGTGTGTTCTTTTCACATACCACCTATGGATCCAGCAGTGTCATTGCATGTGTGCTCTTTTCACAATCCACACATGGATCCAAGAGTGTGATTGGATGTGTGTTCTTTTTAGTAACAACAACCAGTGTCATTGCATGTGTGTTCTCTTCAGAGACCACACATGGATCCACCAGTGTCATTGCATGTGTGTTCTTTTTACTAACAACAACAAGAGTCATTGAAATGTGTGCTCTCTTCAGAGACCACACATGTATCCACCAGTGTCATCGCATGTGTGTTCTTTTCACTAACAACAACCAACGTCATTGCATGTGTGTTCTTTTCACATACCACATATGGATCCACTAGTGTGATTGAAATGTGTGTTCTTTACAGAGACCACACATGGATCCACCAGTGTCATTGCATGTGTGTTCTTTTTAGTAACAACAACCAGAGTCATTTTGCCTGTGTGTTCTTTTCACATACCACCTATGGATCCACCAGTGTCATTGCATGTGTGTTCTTTTTAGTAATAACAACCAGAGTCATTTTGCATGTGTGTTCTCTTCACATACCACCTATGGATCCACCAGTGTCATCGCATGTGTGTTCTTTTTAGTAACAACGACCAGAGTCATTTTGCATGTGTGTTCTTTTCACATACCACCTATGGATCCACCATTGTCATTGAAATATGTGTTCTCTACAGAGACCGCACATGGATCCACCAGTTTCATTGTATGTGTGTTCTTTTTAGTAACAATAACCAGAGTCATTTTGCCTGTGTGTTCTTTTCACATACCACCAATGGATCTATCAGTGTCATTGCATGTGTGTTCTTTTCACAATCCACCCATGGATCCACCAGTGTCATTGCATGTGTGTTCTTTTTAGTAACAACAACCAGAGTCATTTTGCATGTGTGTTCTATTCACATACCACCTATGGATCCACCAGTGTCATTGCATGTGTGTTCTTTTTAGTAATAACAACCAGAGTCATTTTGCATGTGTGTTCTTTTCACATACCACCTATGGATCCACCAGTGTCATTGAAATGTGTGTTCTCTATAGAGACCGCACATGGATCCACCAGTGTCATTGCATATGTGTTCTTTTTAGTAACAACAACCAGAGTCATTTTGCATGTGTGTTCTTTTCACATACCACCTATGGATCCACCAGTGTCATTGCATGTGTGTTCTTTTCACTAACAACAACCAGAGTCATTTTGCATGTCTGTTATTTTCACATACCACCTATGGATCCACGAGTGTCATTTAAATTTGTGTTCTCTACAGAGACCACACTTAGATCCACCGGTTTCATTGCATGTATGTTATTTTCACTAACAACAACTGGAGTCATTGCATGTGTGTTCTCTTCGCAATCCAGACATGGATCCACCAGTGTCATTGCATGTGTGTTCTTTTTAGTAACAACAACTAGTGTCATTGCATGTGTGCCTCTTCAGAGACCACACATGGATCCACCAGTGTCATTGCATGTGTGTTCTTTTTACTAACAACAACAAGACTCATTGAAATGTGTGCTCTCTTCAGAGACCACACATGGATCCACCAGTGTCAATGCATGTGTGTTCTTTTCACTAACAACAACCAGAGTCATTGCATGTGTGTTCTTTTCACATACCACATATGGTCCACCAGTGTCATTGAATGTGTGCTCTTTTCACAATCCACCCATGGATCCACCAGTGTCATTGCATGTGTGTTTCTTTTTCCTAACAACAACAAGAGTCATTGAAATGTGTGTTCTTCTCATATACCACCTATGGGTCCACCAGTGTCATTGCATGTGTGTTCTTTTCACTAACAACAACCAGAGTCATTGCATGTGTGTTCTTTTCACATACCACATATGGATCCACCAGTGTCATTGAAATGCGTGTTCTCTATAGAGACCACACATGGATCCACCAATGTTATTGCATGTGTGTTCTTTTTAGTAACAACAACCAGAGTCATTTTGCATGTGTGTTCTTTTCACATACCACCTATGGATCCACCAGTGTCATTGCATGTGCGTTCTTTTCACAATCCACCCATGGATCCACCAGTGTCATTGCATGCGTGTTCTTTTTAGTAACAACAACCAGAGTCATTTTGCATGTGTGTTCTCTTCACATACCACCTATGGATCCACCAGTGTCATTGCATGTGTGTTCTTTTTAGTAACAACAACCAGAGTCATTGAAATGTGTGTTCTTCTCACATACCACCTACGGATCCACCAGTGTCATTGCATGTGTGTTCATTTCATAATCCACCTATGGATCCACCAGTGTCATTGCATGTGTGTTCTTTTTTGTAACAATAACCAGAGTCATTTTGCATGTGTGTTCTTCTCACATACCACCTATGGATCTACTAGTGTCATTGCATGTGTGTTCTTTTCACTAACAACAACCAGAGTCATTGCATGTGTGTTCTTTTCACATACCACCTATGGATCCACCAGTGTCATTGCATGTGTGTTCTTTTCACTAACAACAACCAGAGTCATTGCATGTGTGTTCTTTTCACATACCACATATGGATCCACCAGTGTCATTGAAATGTCTATTCTCTACAGAGACTACACATGGATCCACCAGTGTCATCGCATGTGTGTTCTTTTTAGTAACAACAACCAGAGTCATTTTGCATGTGTGTTATTTTCACATACCACCTATGGATCCACCAGTGTCATTGCATGTGCGTTATTTTCACAATCCACCCATGGATCCACCAGTTTCATTGCATGTGTGTTCTTTTTAGTAACAACAACCAGAGTCATTTTGCATGTGCGTTCTCTTCATATACCACCTATGGATCCACCAGTGTCATTGCATGTGTGTTCTTTTTAGTAACAACAACCAGAGTCATTGAAATGTGTGTTCTTCTCTCATACCACCTATGGATCCACCAGTGTCATTGCATGTGTGTTCATTTCATAATCCACCTATGGATCCACCAGTGTCATTGCATGTGTGTTCTTTTTAGTAACAACAATCAGAGTCATTGAAATGTGTGTTCTTCTCACATACCACCTATGGATCCACCAGTGTCATTGCATGTGTGTTCATTTCATAATCCACCTATGGATCCACCAGTGTCATTGCATGTGTGTTCTTTTTAGTAACAACAACCAGGGTCATTTTGCATGTGTGCTCTTCTCACATACCACCTATGGATCCACCAGTGTCATTGCATGTGTGTTCTTTTCACTAACAACAACCAGAGTCATTGCATGTGTGTTCTTTTCACATACCACATATGGATCCGCCAGTGTCATTGAAATGTGTGTTCTCTACAGAGACCACACATGGATCCACCAGTATCATTACATGTGTGTTCTTTTTAGTAACAACAACCAGAGTCATTTTGCACGTGTGTTCTTTTCACATACCACCTATGGATCCACCTGTGTCATTGCTTGTGTGTTCTTTTCACAATCCACCCATGGATCCACCAGAGTCATTGCATGTGCGTTCTTTTTAGTAACAACAACCAGAGTCATTTTGCATGTGTGTTATTTTCACATACCACCTATGGATCCACCTGTGTCATTGCATGTGTGTTCTTTTCACTAACAACAACCAGAGTCATTTTGCATGTGTGTTCTTTTCACATACCACATATGGATCCACCAGTGTCATTGAAATGTGTGTTCTCTACAAAGACCACACATGGATCCACCGGTGTCATTGCATGTATGTTCTTTTGACTAACAACAACTGGAGTCATTGCATGTGTGTTCTCTTCACAATCCACACATGGATCCACCAGTGTCATTGCATGTGTGTTCTTTTTAGTAACAACAACCAGTGTCATTGCATGTGTGTTCTTTTTAGTATCAACAACCAGTGTCATTGCATGTGTGTTCTCTTCAGAGACCACACATGGATCCACCAGTGTCATTGCATGTGTGCTCTTTTCACAATCCACCCATGGATCCACCAGTGTCATTGCATGTGTGTTCTTTTTAGTAACAACAACCAGTGTCATTGCATGTGTGTTCTTTTTAGTATCAACAACCAGTGTCATTGCAGGTGTGTTCTCTTCAGAGACCACACATGGATCCACCAGTGTCATTGCATGTGTGCTCTTTTCACAATCCACCCATGGATCCACCAGTGTCATTGCATGTGTGTTCTTTTTAGTAACAACAACCAGAGTCATATTGCATGTGTGTTATTTTCACATACCACCTATGGATCCACCAGTGTCATTGAAATGTGTGTTCTCTACAGAGACCACACATGGATCCACCGGTGTCATTGCATGTATGTTCTTTTCACTAACAACAACTGGAGTCATTGCATGTGTGTTCTCTTCACAATCCACACATGGATCCACCAGTGTCATTGCATGTGAATCTTTTCAGTAACAACAACCAGTGTCATTGCATGTGTGTTCTCTTCTGAGACCACACATGGATCCACCAGTGTCATTGCATGTGTGCTCTTTTCACAATCCACCCATGGATCCACCAGTGTCATTGCATGTGTGTTCTTTTTAGTAACAACAACCAGAGTCATCTTGCATGTGTGTTCTTTTCACATACCACCTATGGATCCACCAGTGTCATTGCATGTGTGTTCTTTTCACAATCCACCCATGGATCCACCAGTGTCATTGCATGTGTGTTCTTTTCACTAACAACAACTGGAGTCATTGCATACGTGTTCTTTTCACATACCACATATGGATCCACCAGTGTCATTGCATGTGTGTTCTTTTTACTAACAACAACCAGAGTCATTGGATGTGTGTTCTCTTTAGAGACCACACATGGATCCACCAGTTTCATTGAAATGTGTATTATTTCCAACTACTGAAGTTGGCCACAAACAATCGGGATGCAGAACTAACCAGCAACTGCTCTGGGCTTCTAGAAGAACCGATCCCCGATTGATAGGCGCCGTTAGATCGGGGTGCGTGGATGACAGTGATGTCCTTCGCGAGGGCGATCCGCGAGAAGTCTGTTCTGCGAACTGATTGGGCGTGGCAACTACGCTGGGCCTACATCCTTGCCTTTATCCCCTTAACCTCGGGGCCGAAAATCAGATCGTGTTTCTTCATCGTCATGGAGAGGGAGAGGCCCAGACTCAGCTTGCACGAGGCTCAGATGTTCGCCCACTATGACATACTCGTGTCGCCGTTAGCGAGGCTTCCGGCCGGCTTCGAGCTCAACTACGCCGGGGTTCCTGTCGTGCCGCTCTTGCGTGACAACACATTGGCGAGGCAGATCGAGGAGCGCCTCCGCCAGCTGTCGGAGCAGAAGAGGGCAATGGCGCGATACTCGCGTACGAGCGCGTACTGGCAAAAGCTGTTCAAGAAGGAGCGGGCTGCGTTGATTGCGCTGTGCGGAACCCACCGGTGGGAGATCCACCCGGATCTGCGCAACCCTGAAGGGAGGCAGCGCTTCTGGGCAGTGCATGGGCGTACGAACTCCACCGTTATCGATGCAGCGCGCCGTGAAGAATCCATGAGGAGGAGGAACGCTGCCGGGAACGTCGGCATCGATTCCGACGCGGAGGAGGCTGGCAGCGATGCGGACAACGTCGTCAATGATGGAGACTGCGGGAGCATCATAGTCGATTAGGGCCACTTAAGCATAAATTAAATGGGAAAATTTGCTGCAAGACACCATTATTTTCTGTCATTTGCTGCAACACACCGTCCGATTGTGTCTTTGCCAGGTACCATTACAATTGAGCGGTGTGTTTTAGCAAACGCCAGAAAATAACGGTGTCTTGTAGCAAATTTTCCCAAATTAAATCTATGTACGGTATCTTAATGCGCTCTTTGGATCTAGGTCACCTGAGTCATGGTCGATTATCGTCATTATCTATATATGTTGGCCATGTTTTAGTTGTCTTTATCTTTGAAACTAGTCAATCGAAACTCGTCTGATCCTGAAAATAAAGTTCGCGCGTTCCCTGGTATATCTGATGGGACAATACGCTGACTCTGCTCCCAGCACTTGATGGCACAGCCGTAATTTGGAGTGCGCCTCAGGAGAAGGGATCGAGCGTGTTGTAATAGTGTACTACTCCTGTCCAGATATAACTGACTTAGTTTTTTTTAGATATTTAATAAATGTGTCTATACCCAAAACATGTCTAGATACATGTTTTAGGTTTCTCTGTCTTTCAAACTAATCAAAAGTCGTCAAATTCTGAATAAATAAAGTCATTGCGTTCACACCTGATGGGATAATACGCTGACTCTGCTACTTGATGGCACAGCCATAAATCTGGAGTGCGCGAGAGGAGATGGGAATGCAAGGGAGATGGGAACTAGTAGCCACGTCCAAACGCAGGTAAAAAATTAATGTAATAATATTTTTAAAAAATGTAATCTGGGCCACATGACCCAATCACAGACACGTTGCACGCGCCAAATATAAATAAAGACGACACGGCTAGTTTAGTTTCAATGATACAATTCAACATAGGATGTTACTGTGCCCGCATCTTTCTGCTCCTCTTATTAGTCTGCTAGCCCACGCCGCATTAAGCATCAGTTGATGAGGATAAAAAAATGATAAAATGGCAAATAAAACAATTTTTAAGCTTACCTTTCATCCGGATAATCGTACAAAGATGAAATTGGCAGGAATTTATTATTTCTCCCGCAGTTAGCCGAAAGATCCTCAAGAACATCCTCAATCACCCCTGCAACTTCTTCATATTCTAATACACCTCCATTATTTGCCCTTTCCTCCCCATTCCGCTTATCCTTTTGTTTCTTTTCACACCCTTTTCTCGCCGGCACTCCAGTTCTTCATAAATTGGCTGCTTACGTATGTTTTCCTTCGAGTGCTCATCACCGTCTTCGCGCTGCTCTTCCGCCAGTTCTAGCTGAGAAGCCTCATTTTCTGCCACCGGGGTGTGAACAGGAACAATAGCATGTGTAACTGGGTTTTTGCACAACCTCTTGATATGGACGAATCCGCCACAACGTCTGCATTTCCTTTTCCTAGCACCAAGACTTGGACCTTTATCGGTGGAGGCTACGATCCTTAGCTTTCTAGGCCTCCCAGGTGGTCTCCTAAGAACTGGTGGTTGAAGTTTGAACCTTGGATCGACAATCTCCCAATCATTTTCATCGGCCATAGGTGGTATGTTTTCTGCATAAGTTGTAGCAAACTTGTCCACAGAGAAATAGTTGTCGACATAGTTCTCTATTTCAGCTCCATTACCTCTAAGCTTTAAGATGAAGTAAATTGCATGGTGACATGGCAGACTAGTAATCTTCCACTGCCTGCATGAACAATTCTTGTTTCCAATGTCTACAGTGTACCTCCGTTCACTTCCATGCTTGTATTCTGCATAAACCTCAGCCAATGTTCTGGAACTTCTGACCACCCTCATCTTTATCGTTCTCATTGCCCTGGTTCTTGCATTCAGTAACATAACCACCTTTGGAACTATTTTATGGCCTAAAAATTTTCTTGCACAAATTCTTTGCCTTAAATCTATCTTCACCATTATGCACTCTCTTATTGCATCCAACAAAATAACAATTCCATGTGTCTTCATGCCCAAAATATTATCATTGAAACTCTCTGCCAAATTATTGCATACAAAATCCACCTTGCTTAACTCACCAAACTTGCTTCTGGCCCATAGCTTGGTGTGATGTTCCTCAAGGTATTTTTTCACCTTTGGAACTACATACATGTTCTGCAAGTAAGTAGCACGTGTGCTTGGGATGTATGTGTATGCTGATCACCACAAGTCCTCTTCAAAGATCTTTCCTTTGAACTTCTTTGTGAAGTTAGTAGCGAGGTGCCGCATGCATTCCCTATGCTCAACCCCAGGAAACACAGCATCAACATGATTCTCAAGACCCTCAGATGCACCGGTGTGTATCACCAAGCCTTCAGGGTGACCAATTACTCCCCGTAGTCTCTGCATGAACCATGTACAGCTTTCATTTGATTCACCCTCAAGAACAGCATAAGCTACGGGTAGAAGCCAATTATGCGCGTCCAAAGCACAAGAAGAAGCAACATGTCCCCTAAACTTCCCTGTTAAAGAAGTTGCGCCTATTGCCAAGTATGGCCTGCAGCCGTCTAGGAACCCCTTCCAGCATGCCTTCAGGCAGACAAAACATCTCCTGAAGCATATCTTATCTGCCTGCTTATACCTGACCCCCCTCGAGACCTTTTCTCTCCCTTCCACAACCTCATAATCGATGTCAACAACACTACCAGGTGATGTTTTCTCTACCTGAGCTTTGAAACTATACAACATACGAAAACCATCATTCCACTTGCCTTGAATGAAGTCTAGAGCCATCTCCTTTCCATCAAAGACTCTGTGATGAGGAATTAGAACTTAAACTTTTTGCTAATCTTTGCTCTGAGTTCAGCTGGTCCAATGTTATGATCCTACCTCACCCAGTCAAGTACAGTAGCAGCAATCCACTTGGTAGTCGCCGGTCTAATTTTACCACTTAAAGAAGTATTAGGGCAGTTGTGTTCCTTCGTGTTTACTTTGATCTGCATTCGATAAGAATCCAAATAATTCAGAGCTAGTTATCAGCAGAATAAATATGAGAAAGACTGAAACTAAATGTAGCTATTGCAACCTGAAATGGGTGTCCACCCCGCATTGGAGATGCATGTAATCTCCATTTACGCACATTACTTTCCCTACAATGCACCCTAAATCTCTTTTGGTCGCTCTTTTCAATGATAAATTCAAACCCAACTCTGATTGCATAGGTTGCAACTGCATATCTGCAGTCCTCCACATTATCAAAGACAGTCCCCTCATCAATTGTAGGATTGTCCCTGTCAAAGTGTATCACTGGCCTGTCCACATCTTCGTCGTCGTATCTACATCCCATTTCCACATCTTCACATTCCTCTTCCTCATCAGTCCCATAGTCAGGCTCAAAGTTCGAATCAACCAAATATTCCCTACTCTCCATCCTATCAGGGTCAGCAGCCACATCTGGATATGCTTTCTCATCATCATCCGCACCGCCACACGTTTCAGTGCCTTCATGCTCACTTGACAAAGCATCATGCTCAAGGACAAGCTGTACAGACGTCCTGTGGTTACCAACCCATATCCTTGGCATCACCACGGGACTAGAAACGCTAATTGGGGTATGCAGATAAGGAATCACAGTTCTTACCTTTCAATGTGGACGCACGGCACCTTCTCCGGGCTCCATACCTCCAAAGCTCTGCACCCCGCTACCTCTCCCCCCGTTTTGTTGTCCTCTGTGCTCTCCAGACTTGAAGGAGATTCCGTGCTCTCCAGCCGCGCAGGACCCATATCCGTGCTCTCAAGCCTCGCAGGATCCATCTCTGAGCGGGATCCGGATCACCATCATCGTTGGGCCCCTAACCTAACGGCTGACTCTCGGTTTTCGTTTCCAGACGCGCCTGGGTGGTGGGCGGCGGCAAGGAGACAGGACAGGGAGGGGAGGGGACGTGAGGGGATGGCAGGGAGGGGAGGGCGGGAGGACGACGACCCAAGGGGACGACGAGAGAGGTGCACGACTGAGCGGAGTGGCGGCGGCAGGAGCAGAGGAGAGGAGCGGAGCGGAGCGGAGCTGGTTGCGACAAAGCATGGAAAATTGCACAATAATGTGTTGGTGGGCGGCACCAGCCCTCGAACCTGGGACGCGCGCCGTCGTAGGTGGAGGAGGTGGGCCCGCCTGTCAGAAAACATGCCACCTGTCAGCGCACTATGCACGGGGAGCACTTCACAGAATTTTTAGCAGGTCCCACATGTCAGTCTGTTTGATCAAAACTTGCATGCAGTGCATGGCTGGTCCACGTGCTAGTTCCGGAAAAAAGCCTGTTGATCCAAACTTGAATTGGCAGTTCCGCTTCTTCTCCCCCGTCTCATCGTCTCCTCGCAGTGGCAGTTCCGCTTCGTCTCCCTCGTCTGTTATCCTCTTCTTCTTCTCCTCACAGTGGTAGTTCTTCTTTCTTCCTCGATCAAAACATTCCCACACGTAAGCCATGGCCAGTAGCCGGATGAAGAGGAACTAGGCCGATCTCCTGGCCGACCCACTTCGCAAGATCGCCGACTATTTGCTGGAGAGGAGTACGTCGACACCTATGCTGCTTGTCGGGAAGTCTGCCCCGATTGGCGCCGCACTTTAAAGGTGCCCGAATTCCATCTCAACAACTGGATCATGATAGATAACACACTTCCAGACGTTGGCAACTTCACCTTCCTCAACCTCGCCACTAGTCATTGCTTCAAGCAAATCTAATGGACGTCCATCGCAGGTTCACATTCACATCCGATATTTATTGGTATTTTCCATTGTAAACATCTTAGTGCTAACTGATGCCCTCTTCTTCCAAAAGATTCTACTTCGTCGGTGTTTCTCGTGGCGTCATCATGCTTGCTCAGAGGGTGGAGCCATACCAGATTCGGCTTCTGAACCCAATCACTCATAAGTCTAACACTGAGTTTCAAGCACACATACCATCTGATCTTCTGGAATCTGTTGTCGTGACGAAGTCCCCGAAGATGGTGTTCGTTTGCACTGATTATCCAGATCATATTGCATGGGACGATGAGAGCACCCCAACGGGGCAAATCAATGGATCATTTGGAGAAGGATTGTATTCTCCACCTCCTGATACGCTTCTGGTCTGCATGACGGCATTTCGAGGGGAAGTATATGCATTACTTGAGAATGGAGACATCTTGTCGACCAACATCCAGTTAGAGCAGCGCGCGAGCACTGTCACGATGGCCAAAATAATTTCGGCCCCAGTCTTTGAACAGGTACGCGGAACATACAATTTTTACCTTGTGGAGTCAGATGTTGATCTGCTTCTTGTGTTGAACGGGGATTTCGCCAAAGGGCAATCGGTGTTGTACCGGGTGGACATGGAGAACCGCTCTCTCAAGGCTGTCAGCGACATTGGAAGTCGTGCCCTCTTCGTTGGTTACAATCGGTCTATCTCCATTGACACCAGGTTATACCCCACAGTCAAACCCGGTTGCATATACTACATGAATTACATTAGACTGTACGATCATGAGGTTCAAGCCTGGGAAGAGGAACCAACAATTGTAATGTATGGCTTAAGTCTGGAACATACACCGAGGCCTTACCCTCTGTACGAGATACTGGCAGCACACTTCAGACAGAGAGAGTTCTCTGAACATGTGTTGCAGCACGCGGGAGCCAACGACGACGAAATATATTGGGAAGAATGAATCATATATTCATCCTAGTTATTTGCTAGCATTTTCAGGTCTATTTTTCGAAGTAGAAATTTGTACTGTATTTATATTATTTCAATGATCAGAGTGCGTATTACCTTTCAGACAAAATTGTAATGTATTTAAATTTAGTACTTCCAGAATTCAAAGTATTTATTTTTAGTAGCTTCTTTCAGAATTCTCTGTGTTCGACACGGGCATCAGCTCAGCGCCGGAATTTAGGTCCCACATGGAAAATTGCATAATAATGTGTTGGTGGGCGGCACCACCCCTCGAACTTGGGATGCGCGCTGTCGAAGGTGGAGGGGGCGGACCGCTAGTCAGAAAACATGCCACGTCGGCATCCCCTGTTTATGATGCCCTTTAAAAAAATAAAACACGCCACGTCGTTATCCACTGTTTCTGATGGTGTTGCTACACTCGACGGTACATGGTGGCATATAAATAATATTGTATAAACATAAGGGCACAGTCGTCAACATTTCTAAAATGAAACCCGGTCCCGTCTCCTACCTGTCCTGGTACATTGCCCGATGAGGTGGATAGCCACGACCGATCTTTTTAATACGTTCGCACTCTTATGCTAAGAAGGGAAATAAAGATTGAGCTGTTAATGCAACAAGTATCGAATTATTACCCTCTAAGGAAATGGGAAATGGTTATTTTCACGCGTGCCCGTAGTCCAAACCTACTGTCAGTCTTTCACTCCCCTTCTCCGACTAACCACAGCTCACCTTGTGCAGCTCCTCCACGCCACACCAACTAGGGTAACATGGCCCCGCCAAAGCCATGGCCGCCGCCGCCGTGACAGCCGCCGAAACTGGGGTATTAGCCCCTCTAAGGCAGGCCATGAAGCTCTACTTCAAGGCCGGTCTCCCATTGCCCTGCCAGGCGGATGATTTCCTCGAATGTGCCGAATCGGCCATGGCGGTGACTGCGCCGTTATCGGCGCCAGATGCGGCAAGCAGGGCCAAGAGAGCGATGTGGAGAAATCGTGTGGCGGCATTACGGCATGCTCTAGGCAATGGGAACAAGGTACATATCAAATCGTTCATGAGAGCATGCCGCCGCCGAGGGTACACACCCTCGAACAGGGCAGTGCCAAGGTCTAGGAACTCTCGCGTCCACGCTTCGGCGCGGACTACCTTACCTCAGTGGGGTAGGCTGGGAGCATGCCGTCTACGGCAGAGATGCTCCATCCTACGCACCGTCAAAGGCCGTACCGTGGCGGCGACCAAGCGTCTACACTCAGCATGCTGGATTGTTCGACAGCCGGAGCCGGCGGCGGGCATCAGCTCAGCCCCCGAATTCAGGTTCGAGTTCACACGAACCTATGATCCCGAGAAGGAGATGTCAAATTTCAGTTTCGAAGAAATCGTTGCAGCGGCGTGGATGGTCCAACTGAACCGGGACTGGCGCACGCAAATCGCTCGTGCATGAACGATGCAGATTTCTTGTAGTTTGGCGGGAAGGCAATAGATTAGTTTGGGTTAAATGATCAAAGAACTTATGTCCTCTCAAGGCAATTGGCCAGCCAACTTTTCTGGTGGAGATCTGTAGTTTCTTCAGTGTAGAATAGTGAAGTTCAGACTGAAGAATGGCTTTTGTAGATGAAATGCTGACGAATTGTTCTATAAACTAGTAGGAAGTTTAGCCCACTTTTGTGCAGGTATAAGACCCTTTTGTATGGGAGTACTACTATTGTAAGCAAATACTATCAAGTACCTATTTCCTTCAATTACTAGTCATGGTTCAATCCAGTTAACTGGCATCTTTTTATCCCAGACTACAGATTTTGCGTCTGCTGTCTGTGCTGTAAACCATTTTTTCCTTTGTCTTGTGTTGCCAGCAAAATGGTCCTGCAGTTCAACGGGTTACAAATGTAGTTACCTTGTACTCCCTCCGTTTCAAAATATAAGATGTTTTAGCTTTGTGAATGAAGTGTATCTAGTCCCCTTTTAGTATGTAGGTTCATCTAGGTTTAGAAAGCACCATCACTAAAAGATGTCTAGATACGCTCCATTCACAAAGCTAAAACATCTTCTATTTTGAAACGGAGGGAGTACTTGAAGAGGAGATGGACTATATTTTCCTGGCATCCACAGAATTGACATTGCTGATTGCCAGACCACCCTCTTTTCATGAGGTTGTCCTTGGTTATTCATAGAAATTATAAAGCACGGTGTTCAACTACATCGGTTCAAACTATTACACGCACACAAACTACATCAAATTCATTACCCACACATACTACATCGATTCAAACTATTACACACACATACTACTTCTAACTATTACACACACGTACTACATCGATTCAAACTATTACACATTTTTAGTCGATGCTAACTTCCTGCTACGCTCTCCATACTACAAATTCATTAGCCACACATACCACGGCAATTCACTAGAGCTCTGTCTTCACTTGAGGGAAATCAGAACCACCAGCTCGTCCAAGCCCCCCCCCACCAAAACTATGTGCCCCGTCGCGAAACGGTGGCAGTCCTGTGCCATCGATCCTTCCAGGCCAACACTGTAGGCTATGAGGGCGCTTTCTGGCAGCCTCTTCGGGGCCCTGAATGCCATGTCTCGAGTCCAGAACCTCCTCCAGGTGGATGATGACCGGGTGTTTCCAGCAAAGCTGTCGGCCTGCCCTGCTTGGAATCTGCACCTCGTACATCTTAGGAACGGCGTCAGGATCTTTCAGCCATGCATTTACCTCGATGACCCATCTGTCGCTCGGTGGCACGATTTCCACCAGCTCGCCGCCAAGGCTACTGACGACATGTCATTGCATGTATGTTCTTTCCACAAACCACATATGGATCCACCAATGTCATTGCATGTGTGTTCTTTATACAAACCACATATGGATCCACTAGAGTCATTGCATGTGTGGTCTTTCCACAAACCACACATGGATCCACTAGAGTCATTACATGTGTGTTCTTTCCACGAACCACATATGGATCCACCAGAGTAATTGCATGTGTGTACCTTTCACAAACCACATATGGATCAACAAATGGCATTCCATGTGTGTTCTTTTCACAAACCACACATGGATCCACCAATGTCATTGTATGTGTGTTCTTTCCACAAACCACATATGTACCCACTAGAGTAATTGCATGTGTTTTTTATTCCACAAACCACTTATGGATCCACTAGAGTCATTGCATGTGTGTTCTTTCCACAAACCACATATGGATCCACTAGAGTCATTGCATGTGTGTTCCTTTCACAAACCACATGTGGATCAACCAATGCAATTGCATGTGTGTTCTTTTCATGAACCACATATGGGTCCACTAGAGTCATTGCATGTGTGTTCTTTTCACAAACCACATATGGACCCACCAATGTCATTGCATGTGTGTTCTTTTCACAAACCACATATGGATCCACTAGAGTCATTGCATGTGTGTTCTTTCCAAAAACCACATATGGACCCACTAGAGTAATTGCATGTTTGTTCTTTTCACAAACCATATATGGATCAACCAATGTCATTGCGTGTGTGTTCTTTTCCACAAACCACATATGGATCCACCAGAGTAATTGCATGTGTGTTCCTTTCACAAACATCATATGGATCAACAAATGTCATTGCATGTGTGTTCTTTTCACAAACCACACATGGATCCACCAGTGTCATTGCATGTGTGTTCTTTCCACAAACCACATATGTACCCACTAGAGTAATTGCATGTGTGTTCTTTTCCACAAACCACTTATGGATCCACTAGAGTGATTGCAGGTGTGTTCTCTCCACAAACCACATATGGATCCACTAGAATCATTGCATGTGTGTTCCTTTCAAAAACCACATGTTGATCAACCAATGTCATTGCATGTGTGTTCTTTTCATGAACCACATATGGATCCACTAGAGTCATTGCATGTGTGTTCTTTTCACAAACCACATATGGACCCACCAATGCCAATGCATGTGTGTTCTTATACAAAAACCAACACTAGAGTTACTGCATGTGTGTTCTTTTCACAAACCACACATGGACCCACCAGAGTCATTGCATGTGTGTTCTTTCCACAAATCACATGGATCAACCAATGTCATTGCATGTGTGTTCTTTTGACAAATAACATGGATCAACCAATGGCATTGCATGTGCGTTATTGTCATAAACCACATATGGATCAACCAATGTCATTGCATGTGTGTTCATGTCACCAACCACACATGGATCCACCAATGTCATTGCATGTGTGTTCTTTCCATGAACCCCATATGGATCCACCAACGTCATTGCATGTGTGTTCTTTCCACAAACCACATATGGATCCACCAATGTCATTGCATGTGTGTTCTTTCTACAAACCACATATGGATCCACTAGAGTCATTGCATGTGTGGTCTTTCCACAAACCACACATGGATCCACTAGAGTCATTACATGTGTGTTCTTTCCACAAACCACATATGGATTCACCAGAGTCATTGCATGTGTGTTCTTTTCACAAACCATATATGGATCAACCAATGACATTGCATGTGTGTTGTTTTCACAAACCACACATGGATCAACCAATGTCATTGCATGTGTGTTCTTTCCACAAACCACATATATACCCAATAGAGTAGATGCATGTGTGTTCTTTTCCACAAACGACTTATGGATCCACTAGAGTCATTGCATGTGTGTTCTTTCCACAAACCACATATGGATCCACCAGAGTCATTGCATGTGTGTTCTTTCCACAAACTACATATGGATCCACCAGAGTCATTGCATGTGTGTTATTTTCCACAAACCACATGGATCAACCAATGGCATTGCATGTGTGTTCTTTCTACAAACCACATATGGATCCACCAATGGCATTGCATGTGTGTTCTTTCCACAACCCACATATGGATCAACCAATGTCATTGCATGTCTGTTCTTTCCATGAACCACATGGACCAACCAGAGTCATTGCATGTGTGTTCTTTCCACAAACCACACATGGATCCACCAGAGTAATTGCATGTGTGTTCATGTCACAAACTACACATGGATCGACCAATGTCATTGCATGTGTGTTCTTTACATGAACCACATATGGATCCACGAATGTCATACATGTGTGTTCTTTCCATAGACCACATAAGGATCCACCAGAGTCATTGCATGTGTTATCTTTTGACAAACCACATATGGATCCACTAGACACATTGCATGTGTGTTCTTTCCACAAACCACATATGGATCCACCTGAGTCATTCTATGTGTGTTCTTTCCACAAACCAAATATGGATACACTAGAGTAATTGCATGTGTGTTCTTTTTCGCAAACCACATATGGATCCACCAGACTCATTGCATGTGTGTTCTTTCCACAAACCACACATGGATCCACTAGAGTCATTGAATGTGTGTTCCTTTCACAACCTCATATATGGATCAACAAATGTCATTGCATGTTTGTTCTTTTCACAAACCACATATGGATCAACAAATGTCATTGCATGTGTGTTCCTTTCACAAACCACATATGGATCCACCAATGTCATTGCATGTGTGTTCTTTCCATGAACAACATATGGATCCACTAGAGTCATTGCATGTGTGGTCTTTTCACAAACCACATATGGACCCACCAATGTCATTGCAGGTGTGTTCTTTTCACAAACCACATATGGATCCACTAGAGTCATTGCATGTGTGTTCTTTCCACAAACCATATATTGGACCCACTAGAGTAATTGCATGTTTGTTCTTTTCACAAACCATATATGGATCAACCAATGTCATTGCATGTGTGTTCTTTTCCACAAACCACATATGGATCCACCAGAGTAATTGCATGTGTGTTCCATTCACAAACCACATATGGATCAACAGATGTCATTGCATGTGTATTCTTTTCACAAACCACACATGGATCCACCAATGTCATTACATGTGTGTTCTTTCCACAAACCACAGATGTACCCACTAGAGTAATTGCATTGGTGTTCTTTTCCACAAACCACTTATGGATCCACTAGAGTCCTTGCATGTGTGTTCTTTCCACAAACCACATATGGATCCAGCAGAGTCATTGCATGTGTGTTCCTTTCACAAACCACATGTTGATCAACCAATGTGATTGCATGTGTGTTCTTTTCATGAACCACATATGGATCCACTAGATTTATTGCATGTGTGTTCTTTTCACAAACCACATATGGACCCACCAATGCCATTGCATGTGTGTTCTTATACTAAAACCAACACTAGAGTCACTTTAGGTGTGTTCTTTTCACAAACCACACATGGACCCACCAGAGTCATTGCATGTGTGTTCTTTCCACAAATCACATGGATCAACCAATGTCATTGCATGTGTGTTCTTTTGACAAATAACATGGATCAACCAATGGCATTGCATTTGTGTTATTGTCATAAACCACATATGGATCAACCAATGCCTTTGCATGTGTGTTCATGTCACAAACCATAGATGGATCCACGAATGTCATTGCATGTGTGTTCTTTCCATGAACCACATATGGATCCACCAATATCATTGCATGTGTGTTCTTTCCACAAACTACATATGGATCCACCAATGTCATTGCATATGTGTTCTTTTACACAAACCACATATGGATCCACTAGAGTCATTGCATGTGTGGTCTTTCCACAAACCACACATGGATCCACTAGAGTCATTGCATGTGTGTTCTTTCCACAAACCACATATGGATCCACCAGAGTCATTGCATGTGTGTTCTTTTCACAAACCATATATGGATCAACCAATGGCATTGCATGTGTGTTCTTTTCACAACCCACATATGTATCAACCAATGTCATTGCATGTGTGTTCTTTTCACGAACCACATATGTACCCACTAGAGAAATTGCATGTGTGTTCTTTTCCACAAACCACTTATGGATCCACTAGAGTGATTGCATGTGTGTTCTTTCCATAAACTACATATGGATCCACCAGAGTCATTGCATGTGTGTTATTTTCCACAAACCACATGGATCAACCAATGGCATTGCATGTGTGTTCTTTCCACAAACCACATATGGATCCACCAATGGCATTGCATGTGTGTTCTTTCCACAACCCACATATGGATCAACCAATGTCATTGCATGTCTTTACTTTCCTTGAACCACATATGGATTAACTAGAGTCATTGCATGTGTGTTCTTTCCACAAACCACACATGTATCCACTAGAGTAATTGCATGTCTGTTCATGTAGCAAACCACACATGGATCCACCAATGTCATTCATGTGTGTTCTTTCCATGAACCTCGTATGGATCCACCAATGTCATTGCATATGTGTTCTTTTTCCACAAACCACATATGGATCCACTAGAGTCATTGCATGTGTGTTCTTTTCACAAACCACATATGGATCCACTAGAGTCATTGCATGTGTGTTCTTTCCACAAACCACACATGGATCCACTAGAGTCATTGCATGTGTGTTCTTTCCACAAACCACATATGTACCCACTAGAGTAATTGCATGTGTGTTCTTTTTCACAAACAACATATGGATCCACCAGAGTCACTGCATGTGTGTTCTTTCCACAAACCACACATGGATCCACCAGAGTTGTTGCATGTGTGTTACTGTCACAAACCACACATGGATCCACCAGAGTCATTGCATGTGTGTTCTTTCCACAACCCACATATGGATCAACCAATGTCATTGCATGTCTGTTCTTTCCATGAACCACATGGATCAACCAGAGTCATTGCATGAGTGTTCTTTCCACAAACCACACATGGATCCACCAGAGTAATTGCATGTGTGGTCATGTCACAAACTACACATGGATCCACCAATGTCATTTCATGTGTGTTCTTTCCATGAACCTCATATGGATCCACGAATGTCATTGCATGTGTGTTCTTTCCACAAACCACATAAGGATCCACCAGAGTCCTTGCATGTGTGTTCTTTTCACAAACCACATATGGAACCACTAGACACATTGCATGTGTGTTCTTTCCACAAACCACATATGGATCCACCATAGTCATTGCATGTGCGTTCTTTCCACACACCAAATATGGATCCACTAGAGTAATTGCATGTGTGTTCTTTTTCACAAACCACATATGGATCCATCGGAGTCATTGCATGTGTGTTCTTGCCACAAACCACACATGGATCCACCAGAGTCATTGCATGTGTGTTACTGTCACAAACCACATATGGATCAACCAATGTCATTGCATGTGTGTTCTTTTCACAAACCACATATGGATCAACAAATGTCATTGCATGTGTGTTCCTTTCACAAACCACATATGGATCCACCAATGTCATTGCATGTGTGTTCTTTCCATGAACCACATATGGATCCACTAGAGTCATTGCATGTGTGTTCTTTTCACAAACCACATTTGGACCCACCAATGTCATTGCATGTGTGTTCTTTTCACAAACCACATATGGATCCACTAGAGTCATTGCATGTGTGTTCTTTCCACAAACCACATATGGACCCACTAGAGTAATTGCATGTTTGTTCTCTTCACAAACCATATATGGATCAACCAATGTCAGTGCATGTGTGTTCTTTTCCACAAACCACATATGGATCCACTAGAGTAATTGCATGTGTGTTCCTTTGACAAACCACATATGGATCAACAAATGGCATTGCTTGTGTGTTCTTTTCACAAACCACACATGGATCCACCAATGTCATTGCATGTGTGTTCTTTCCATAAACTACATATGTACCCACTAGAGTAATTGCATGTGTGTTCTTTTCCACAAACCACTTATGGATCAACTAGAGTCATTGCATGTGTGTTCTTTCCACAAACCACATATGGATCCACCAAAGTCATTGCATGTGTGTTCCTTTCACAAACCACATGTGGATCAACCAATGTCATTGCATGTGTATTCTTTTCATGAACCACATATGGATCCACTAGAGTCATTTCATGTGTGTTCTTTTCACAAACCACATATGGACCCACCAATGCCATTGCATGTGTGTTCTTATATTAAAACCAACACTAGGGTCATTGCATGTGTGTTCTTTCCACAAATCACATGGATCAACCAATTTCATTGCATGTGTGTTCTTTTGACAAATAACATGGATCAACCAATGGCATTGCATGTGCGTTATTGTCATAAACCACATATGGATCAACCAATGTCATTGCATGTGTGTACATGTCACAAACCACAGATGGATCCACCAATGTCATTGCATGTGTGTTCTTTCTAGGAACCACATATGGATCCACCAATGTCATTGCATGTGTGTTCTTTTTCACAGACCACATATGGATCCACTAGAGTCATTGCATGTGTGGTCTTTCCACAAACCACACATGGATCCACTAGAGTCATTGCATGTGTGTTCTTTCCACAAACCACATAAGGATCCACCAGAGTCATTGCACGTGTGTTCTTTTCGCAACCCATATACGGATCAACCAATGGCATTGCATGTGTGCTCTTTTCACAACCCACAAATGGATCAACCAATGTCATTGCATGTGTGTTCTTTTCGCAAATCACATATGTACCCACTAGAGTAATTGCATGTGTGTTCTTTTCCACAAACCACATATGGATCCACTAGAGTCATTGCATGTGTGTTCTTTCCATAAACTACATATGGAGCCACCAGAGTCATTGCATGTGTGTTATTTTCCACAAACCACATGGATCAACCAATGGCATTGCATGTGTGTTCTTTCCACAAACCACATATGGATCCACCAATGGCATTGCATGTGTGTCCTTTCCATGAACCGCATATGGATCAACCAGAGTCATTGCATGTGTGTTCTTTTCCACAAACCACATATGGATCAACTAGAATCATTTCATGTGTGGTATTTCCACAAAACACACATGGATCCACTAGAGTCATTGCACGTGTGTTCTTTTCACAAACCACATATGGATCCACTAGAGTCATTGCATGTGTGTTCTTTCCACAAACCACACATGGATCCACTAGAGTCATTGCATGTGTGTTCTTTCCACAAACCACATATGTACCCACTAGAGTAATTGTATGTGTGTTCTTTTTCACAAACCACATATGGATCCACCAGAGTCATTGCATGTGTGTTCTTTCCATAAACCAAACATGGATCCACCAGAGTCATTGCATGTGTGTTACTGTCACAAACCACATATGGATCAACCAATGTCATTGCATGTGTGTTCTTTTCACAAACCACATATGGATCAACAAATGTCATTGCATGTATGTTCCTTTCACAAACCACATATGGATCCACCAATGTCATTGCATGTGTGTTCTTTCCATGAACCACATATGGATCCACTAGAGTCATTGCATGTCTGTTCTTTTCACAAAACACATATGGACCAGCCAATGTCATTCCATGTGTGTTCTTTTCACAAACCACACATGGATCCACTAGAGTCATTGCATGTGTGTTCTTTCCCCAAACCACATATGGACCCACTAGAGTAATTGCATGTTTGTTCTTTTCACAAACCATATATGAATCAACCAATGTCATCGCATGTGTGTTCTTTTCCACAAACCACATATGGATCCACCAGAGTAAATTCATGTGTGTTCATGTCACAAACCACATATGGATCAACAAATGTCATTGCAGGTGTGTTCTTTTCACAAACCACACATGGATCCACCAATGTCATTGCATGTGTGTTCTTTCCGCAAACCACATATGTACCCACTAGAGTAATTGCATGTGTGTTATTTTCCACAAACCACTTATGGATCCACTAGAGTCATTGCATTTGTGTTCTTTACACAAACCACATATGGATCCACTAGAGTCATTGCATGTGTGTTCATTTCACAAACCATATGTGGATCAACCAATGTCATTGCATGTGTGTTCTTTTCATGAACCACATATGGATCCATTAGAGTCATTGCATGTATGTTCTTTTAACAAACCACATATGGACCCACCAATGCCATTGCATGTGTGTTCTTATACTAAAACCAACACTAGAGTCACTGCATGTGTGTTCTTTTCACAAACCACACATGGACCCACCAGAGTCATTGCAGTTGTGTTCTTTCCACAAATCACATGGATCAACCAACTTCATTGCATGTGTGTTCTTTTGACAAATAACATGGATCAACCAATGGCATTGCATGTGTGTTATTGTCATAAACCACATATGGATCAACCAATGTCATTGCATGTGTGTTCATGTCACAAACCACAAATGGATCCACCAATGTCATTGCATGTGTGTTCTTTCCATGAACCACATATGGATCCACCAATGTCATTGCATGTGTGTTGTTTCCATGAACCACATATGGATCCACCAATGTCATTGCATGTGTGTTCTTTCCATGAACTACATATGGATCCACAAAACATCATTGCATGTGTGTTCTTTTCCACAAACCACATATGGATCCACTAGAGTCATTGCATGTGTGTTATTTCCACAAACTACATATGGATCCACTAGAGTCATTGCATGTGTTTTATTTTCCACAAACCACATGGATCAACCAATGGCATTGCATGTGTGTTCTTTCCACAACCCACATATGGATCAACCAATGTCATTGCATGTCTGTTCTTTCCATGAACCACATGGATCAACCAGAGTCATTGCATGCGTGTTCTTTCCACAAACCACACATGGATCCATCAGAGTAATTGCATGTGTGTTCATGTCACAAACCACACATGGATCCACCAATTTCATTGCATGTGTGCTCTTTCCATGAACCACATATGGATCCACCAATGTCATTCCATGTGTGTTCTTTCCACAAGTCACATAGGGATCCACCAGAGCCATTGCATGTGTGTTATTTTCACAAACCACATACGGATCCACTAGAGTCATTGCATGTGTGTTCTTTCCATAAACCGCATATGGATCCACCAGAGTCATTGCATGTGTGTACTTTACGCAAACTAAATATGGATCCACTAGAGTAATTGCATGTGTGTTCTTTTTCACAAACCACATATGGATCCACCAGAGTCATTGCATGTGTGTTCTTTCCACAAATCACACATGGATCCACAAGAGTCATTGCATGTGTGTTACTGTCACAAACCACACATGGATTCACCAATGTCATTGCATGTGTGTTCTTTCCTTGAACCACATATGGATTCACCAATGTCATTGCATGTGTGTTCTTTCCACAAACCACATATGGATCCACCATTGTCATTGCATGTGTGTTCTTTTCCACAAACCACATATGGATCAACTAGAATCATTGCATGTGTGGTATTTCCGCAAAACACACATGGATCCACTAGAGTCATTGCATGTGTGTTCTTTTCCACAAACCACATATGGATCCACCAGAGTTATCGCATGTGTGTTCTTTTCACAAACCATATATGAATCAACCAATGGCATTGCATGTGTATTCTTTTCACAACCCACATATGGATTAACCAATGTCATTGCATGTGTGTTCTTTCCACAAACCACATATGTACCCACTAGAGTAATTGCATGTGTGTTCTTTTCCACAAACCACTAATACATTGCAAATGTATCTATAATTTTTGATGTTCAATGCTTGGTTTTACCACCTTTCTTGTGTTTTGTTCCAACTTTGGAGTACTTTTCATAAGATTTCTTGGACTAACCTATTAACAAGAGCCACAGTGCCAGTTGCCTGTTTTCTGCTGTTTTTGGTTCCAGGATAGTCAGAAAATCAATTTTCTCGGAATTGGACGGGACAAAAGCCAAAGTTCCTATTTTACCGGAAGACTCGCGGAGCCAGAAGTAGAGACGGAGGAGGGCCAGGGCCTGGCCACACCATATGGTGGCGCGAGCTAGCCCTGGCCGCGTCACCAGGTGGTGTGGGCCCCCTGGCACTCCACCGACCTTGCCCTTTCGCCTATAAGAAGCCTCCGATACCAAAACCCTAAAGGGTCAATCAGAAATCCACGAAAAGTTCTGCAGCGCCGCTGCCACCAAAGGGGAGATTCGGGGGACAGAAAGTCTCTGTTTCGGCACCCTGCCGGGATGGGGAAGTGCCCTCGCAGCCATCTCCATCGATCTCCACCACCATCTCCATCACCATTGCTGATTCCCTTGATGAGGATGGAGTAGTTCTCTCTCGAGGCTAAGGGTTCTACCGGTAGCTATGTGTTCATCTCTCTATCTATGCATGATCATATTGTGATCATGATCTTTGTAATCAATTAGATCTACCTTGCTACTCAAGTGCTTTAATGAATCTCTGCTCTCCCCATGTGTGTGAAAGTGACAGCGTGCTCACCATGGTGGCACTTAGGCTAGAGATTACAAATACTTGTTATGAGTTATATTTGGAGTTGGATGTCTTTATGAAATTGTGGTGTTTGTTGGACTCATCTAGTACTCAAGGTGATAGTGTGGGGTTATCTAGATGGGAAAGGCTTACTTTGAGGTGTGCTGTTATAGCCCTACCATCGATTAGAGTGTCCAACCGGAGAGTAGTTCAGCGTAGTATCATAAAGAAGAATATATTTATATGAGAGTGTTCCACTAGTGAAAGTATGATCCCTAGGCCTTGTTTCTTAGCACTGAAACACCGTTTGCTACTAGATCTGTTGCATGTTTGCTTGCTTCCATCTTTATTTTAGTTTTACTTTAGTCTTTTCCACACCATCAATGTATTTTCTATCATCGTTACCACTTATAATTATCCATACCACTTGTATTTCACCATTTCTTCGCCGAACTAGTAGACCTATACACCTGACAAGTGTATTGGGTGTGTTGGGGACACAAGAGACTTCTTATATCTTGATTGCAGGATTGCTTGAGAGGGAATACCTTTGATCACTTCCTCCCTGAGTTCGATAAACCTTGGGTGATCCACTTAAGGGAAAACTTGCTGCTGTTCTACAAACCTCTGCACTTGGAGGCCCAACAACTGTCTACAAGAATACAAGTGCGTAGACATCAAGCTATTTTCTGGCGCCATTGCCAGGCAGGTAAGGTAAAAGGTATTCACACTAGAGTATTAAAGAAGAAGAACCTCCCACGGCAATCGCCTATTTTCTGGCGCCGTTATCGGGGAGGTAAGGTAAAAGGTACTCACATCCTCCGGTGTGAGTGCTCGAAGTTATTTCCTTTAGATTCTGCAATTTTTTCTTTTTGTTTCTTGTTTTCACTAGTTAGGCTTAATGGAAAATAACAAAAAAAATTAGAGAGCTTTATAGTATTTATCTTGTGTTAGGACATGAAGTGTTTGAAGAGAAAATTAAAAACCCTATGGAACTTTATTTGCATGCTAATAGCAATGTTGTTAGTATGAATTCTTTGGACACCATTATTGCTAATGCTATGGACAAGTCTAAGCTTGGGGAAGCTAGTTCTTACGAAAATGATCTTTTTAGTTCCCCAGCTTTGGAAGATAGCTATTCTATTGCTTATGATGATACCAAACCTCCAATATATGATGATTACAATGATGAATATGATATTTTCAGTCCACCTACTATTGAGAAGAAAATTAATTATGATTACAATATGCCTCCTATATTTGATGATTCTGGTGATGAGAATAATAATGATAGCTATTTTGTTGAATTTGCTCCCACTACAATTAATAAGAATGACTATGTTTATGTATGGAGTATTAATTCTTTTATGCATGTGGATCATGATAAGAATGTTTTATGTGATAGTTATATTGTTAATTTTATTCATGTTGCTACTGAAAGTTATTATGAGAGAGGGAAACATGGTTCTATGCATCTCAATAATATTAAGTTTCCCCTCTTTGTGTTGAAATTTTTGAAGTTGCACTTGTTTTGCTTTCCTATGCTTATTGCTTTGTGCTTTCATGACTTGTTTCTTTACAAGATTCCTATGCATAGGAAGTGGGTTAGACTTAAATGTGCTTTGAATTGTCTTCTTGATGCTCTCTTTTACTTCAATTCATATGTCTTATGTGAGCATCCTCTCAAATTATCATGCCTAACTTAAAGGCGTTAAAGAAAAGTACTTGTTGGGAGATAACCCAAGAGTTTTAGATGAGTCTTGGAAGTTATTACTTCAGTAATAACCGCTCCTTATCCTTTTTATTTGCTTTTTGTGCCAAGAGTAACCTCTAATGAGAGAGAAGTAATGATTGGGAAAATTGCTGTCCCGAAACAGATTTTTGTGCTTCACCGTAAAAATTCGTGAGAGAGCTCTGTATGTCGGATTGAGCTATAATTGTTTTTGCGTCTGCCCCAGGTTGTTATCTAACTTTCATTAGTTCAACACTTTTTGATTTGAGCAACAGAAGGTCTTCGAAAAAATTCGTCTGTACCTGCTGGTCTGTTTTGACAGATTTCTGCCATTTTCTGCATTTGCTTCTTGTTGGTTCCTTTTTGAGTTCTTTTGGGGAATTGAGCTTTTTGAGGGAAGTTCTACAGTAGCTAGTGTTCTAATGGAAGTTTATGTGGTGTTAGAACTGAACCTTAAGACTTGTTATCTTGAGTACACTAATGTTGCTAATAAAGGGTGTGAAGTTTTGTATGAAGGAAAAATTTCAGGTGTATGGAAGGAATGAGTAATGAGGTGAAGAATGGACTAAAGCTCAAGCTTGGGGATGCCACGCATGTCACCCCAAGAAATATCCAATAAGTACAAACGTCAAAGCTTGGGGATGCCCAAGGCATCCCCTTCTTCATCAATAAAAATCCCAAGTTTCTTCCAAACGCTTCATTTTTATTGTTTCATGCACAGTTGTGTTGTTCTTGGAGCGTCTTCTTTTTCATTTTCGTTTTGGTTTTTCGTTTGCTTTGTTTGCTTAGTTTGCTGAATAAATTGGTTGGACCCCCTCTTTCATACATTGGTTTTCAAATAGTTTGGTTTGGTTTGGAAAAGAGTAGGAAAGTTCATGCTTATGTGGTAAAAAGAGCTTGTTTTTGACTGTGGCCTATGCTTTGTCATGCCATGCTTGATATTGTTTTGGCTTTATGCTTAGTATTATTTGCTGTAGCATGACTTGTTATAAACAATTGAGATTGCTTAATGTGCCTTGAATGAATCATGCGTTGTTTTAGCATATTAAAGCATAGTATAGTGGTATTCTCCTTTGATGCTTTATTTGGGTTGACTTGGCGCATGCTCAGACCATGTTATGACTATCTCAAGTCACCATAGCCTTTATGATCCTTTAGTTTTCAACTTGTAGTATCACTTTATGCTTTGATCAATGATGTTTTTTCGCTCAGCATGTTATGGCCATTATTGCTCTCTTAGTTTGTCGCTCCCAGTCTTTTGCTAGCCTCCACAATCAAGTATGAGTTACACTCATGCATCCAACTCCCTAAACAAAGTTATTCCAAAGAATCCATCATACCTACCTACTAGCTTATGCTATTCCAAGTATATTCATGCTTTTGTTTACCTTCCAAATTAAACTTGTTATGAGAAAACTAGTGATTAAAGCTCTCACGAACTTGATGGCACACTTTACTTTTCTTGCCCTTAATAAACTTGAACCATTGTGTCTTCTATGTTTTATATGCTTGCACTTATTTGTCGGGAATTAGCAGAACCATGCTTTCATGGGGAACGCTTTCAACATTGCACTTGGTACTTGTACCTAGTTGATATCATGCTCTTTTGTATATGGATGTCGTCGGTGTGAAATGAAAGGGGAGCTTGTAAGTCCATGGAGTTACGTATATGTGTTAGAGAAACGCCTGGGCCGCTGGTCTAATCCATGCTGACATGGTGGAAACCTGCAGCGTAACCATAATGAGCTGTCTATGAAGCATTCTTCTTATAAAAAAAGAGTCCTATATTGAGAAAAAAGAGAAAAAAAGAGATACTATGAAAAGAGGAAAGAGAGAAAAAAGCACCATATTCCCATGGTAAATAAGAAGAATGCTGAGATGCTCGTTGTCTGCTTGCCTTGTCATTTTGATATGGGGATTCTTCCGTATCATCGGGCAAGGGGTACCCCGTTGGCGGTTCTCAATGATACACATGTACTTACAACGACAAGAACTTACCGGTGACTAAACTTGAGTAGCATGAGGAGCGACCCTCGTATACAAGGGACATGAGATTTCTAACTTATACTTCGTCAAGCATGTACACCATAGTTTGTTCACTTTAACCTTAATCACTTCAAGATGCTTATGATAGGGGCAATGAGAGCTGAAAGCTATTAATTACCATAATTTTTGGAAGCTCTTTATGAGACTTGAATCCCTACTTCCTTTTACAAAGGCCTTTCTTCCACCATAATATTGAGTCTCCACCTTCTATCTTTATGCACCTACTTTGACAGCATAGTGGCCATTCTTAGTTCTATGTGCATTGTCCCAAGACTAGTTGATTGATGCATAACTTGATATTGCTTGTTTTAAACTATTTGTATCTAGTCACTCTTATGAACTTTGAAGGTGTCCTATGCATTTATATATGCTACTCTATGAGGGACAAGCTGAATGCTATTATGCTATGTTTTCTTTATGTGAAACAAACAAACGTCTTGCAAAGCATTGTTATTCATGAATCTTTTGTTTGTGCCTTTTCATGTTGCATCATAGTTTCTTTGTTTCATTTCTAGAACCTTGTCTTTCATGTTATGATTGAAGTACTATGATCGCGGCTTTGAATACTTTGATCAAGTCTTTGATGGTGCATGTCACCTAAAAAATTATTCTTTCTTTTTATCACTTACCTACTCGAGGACGAGCAGGAGTTAAGCTTGGGGATGTTGATACATTGCAAATGTATCTATAATTTTTGATGTTCCATGCTTGGTTTTATCTACTTTCTTGTGTTTTGTTCCAACTTTGGAGAACTTTTCATATGATTTCTTGGACTAACCTATTAACAAGAGCCACATTGCCAGTTGCCTATTTTCTGCTGTTTTTGGTTCCAGGAAAGTCAGAAAATCAATATTATCGGAATTGGACGGGACAAAAGCCAAAGTTCCTATTTTACCGGAAGACTCACGGAGCCAGAAGCAGAGACGGAGGAGGGCCAGGGCCTGGCCACACCATATGGTGGCGCGGGCTAGCCCTGGCCGCGCCACCAGGTGGTGTGGCCCCCCTGGCACTCCACCGACCTTGCCCTTTCGCCTATAAGAAGCCTCCGATACCAAAACCCTAAAGGGTCAATCAGAAATCCACGAAAAGTTCCGCAGCGCCGCCACCACCGAAGGGGAGATTCGGGGGATAGAAAGTCTCTGTTCCGGCACCCTGTCGGGATGGGGAAGTGCCCCTGCAGCCATCTCCATCGATCTCCACCACCATCTCCATCACCATTGTTGATTCCCATGATGAGGAGGGAGTAGTTCTCTCTCGAGGCTAAGGGTTCTACGGGTAGCTATGTGTTCATCTCTCTCTCTATGCATGATCATATTGTGATCATGAGCTTTGTAATCAATTAGATCTACCTTGCTACTCAAGTGCTTTAATGTATCTCTGCTCTCCCCATGTGTGTGAAAGTGACAGTGTGCTCACCATGGTGGCACTTAGGCTAGAGATTACAAATACTTGTTATGAGTTATATTGGGAGTTGGATGTCTTTATGAAATTGTGGTGTTTGTTGGACTCATCTAGTACTCAAGGTGACAATGTGGGGTTATCTAGATGGGAAAGGCTTACTTTGAGGTGTCCTGTTATAGCCCTACCATCGATTAGAGTGTCCAACCGGAGAGTAGTTCAGCGTAGTATCATAAAGAAGAATATATTTATATGAGAGTGTTCACTAGTGAAAGTATGATCCCTAGGCCTTGTTTCTTAGCACTGAAACACCGTTTGCTACTAGATCTGTTGCATGTTTGCTTGCTTCCATCTTTATTTTAGTTTTACTTTAGTCTTTTCCACGCCATCAAAGTATTTTCTATCACCGTTACCACTTATAATTATCCATACCACTTGTATTTCACTATCTCTTCGCCGAACTAGTGCACCTATACACCTGACAAGTGTATTGGGTGTGTTGGGGACACAAGAGACTTCTTGTATCTTGATTGCAGGATTGCTTGAGAGGGAATACCTTTGACCACTTCCTCCCTGAGTTCGATAAACCTTGGGTGATCCACTTAAGGGAAAACTTGCTGCTGTTCTACAAACCTCTGCACTGGGAGGCCCAACAACTGTCTACAAGAATAGAAGTGCGTAGACATCAACCACATATGGATCCACTAGAGTCATATCATGTGTGTTCTTTCCACAAACTACACATGGATCCACCAGAGTCATTACATGTGTGTTGTTTCCACAAACCACACATGGATCCACCAATGTCATTGCATGTGTGTTCTTTCCATGGACCACATATGGATCAACAAATGTCATTGCATGTGTGTTCTTTCCACAAACCATATATGGATCCACTAGAGTCATTGCATGTGTGTTCTTTTCAGAAACCACATATGGATCCACTAGAGTCACTGCATGTGTGTTCTTTTCACAAACCACACATGGATCCACTAGAGTCATTGCATGTGTGTTCTTTCCACAAACCACATGGATCAACCAATGTAATTGCATGTGTGTTCATGTCACAAACCACACATGGATCCACCAATGTCATTACATGTGTGTTCTTTCCATGAACCACATATGGATCAACAAATGTCATTGCATGTGTGTTCTTTCCACAAACCACATATGGATCGACCAATGTCATTGCATGTGTGTTATTGTTGCAGACCGTTCGATTGGGGCGCGTGGACGAATAAGATGGTTCTTTGTAAGAGCGATCCGCGAGTAGGCTGTTCCGCGACATGATTGGCCGCGCTTACATTTTCACTTATATTACTATTATTTCCACTCCCCTATAGCCTACTAGTAATATCATAGAGCTCGTGAGTTAGCACGTCTACTCCACAGCCGCCTCTCCCCTCATCCACCACACGTCACTGTGCGTCCGGACGACGCCACCGGCTTTCGTGCGCCGTGGCTGGACGACATCCGCTGATTCTTGGTCGCTACCGTCATGCTAAGAAATCAATTTACAAGATTTAGAATTTATCCTACATATTCCTGCTATTCGCTGATCTAACTGCTGATCTTTTTCTGATTTCTCGATGAACTCTAGATGTGGCAGATGCTGCAGCCCAAGAATCTGGAGATCCTCACGCGCAACTTCGCAGCGACGTTCTCCCTCGTGTGCTCCTATCCAGGATGCTTTCGCCGTTACTCCTACCACGAGCTCCCGCTCCACGAGCTCGGGTGCCCGCATGGGGCGTGCTCCTGCACGGAGCTGGGCTGCAACTACATCGGCCCACCGGCAGAGCTCGTCGTCCACCTTGCAGAGGAGCACTTGATCGAAGTGATTAGGTTCTCGTATGGGCAAGCCCAACTTCTCCAAGAGCAGGGCGTTCACTGACTCGGCACGCCGCGGACTAATTTTCTAGGGGGGGGGGGGCGACTCTGTTTTCGTCCTAACCATCACTGCCGGTGTTCCGGGAACCAGAGCTAGGCCCACCTTCATGTGTGCGGTATGCGTTAGGTCGGTCTCGTGTGCCTGGCCCCTATACACGGTGCGCATGTGGGCGAACGCCCAGCCGCCGTCGTCCGATAGCATTCTTGTGCTAGACGAGGCGCCGAGCTGCCCGACGCCGCGGGAGGTGGAGTATGCGGACCTAAGGTCGATCCTATGTGTGCCATCTCAATACCTTGTCGGTGCTAGACCAAACAAGCAGATGCATTTCTATATTTGTATCGAGAAGACCGACAGGGAAATGTAGTACTTATGTTGTCGGTACTGTTAGACTTAAGCGATGCTTCTCAGGTGCGTAGAGCATACGTGTTGTGCGAATGTACCCCAGTTGTAGTTTTTTAGCACTCCTTAATAATTCGATGAGTTATAGGTCCAATCAGCTTGCTATTGTCATGTTGCAAAGTCCGCTTGCTCTGGACAGACTGGCAATACCGCGTGCTCCCGCTCCCGCATGTCAATGTCACGTGTTCCGTGGGCCCACTACTGGCGCGTGGTTGACGTGGGATCTTCTTCTTCTTCAGTCCCCAGCAACAGCGCCAGAAAATAGCTTGATGTCTACGCACTTCTATTCTTGTAGACAGTTGTTGGGCCTCCAAGTGCAGAGGTTTGTAGAACAGCAACAAGTTTTCCCTTAAGTGGATTACCCAAGGTTTATCGAACTCAGGGAGGAAGTGGTCAAAGGTATTCCCTCTCAAGCAACCCTGCAATCAAGATACAAGAAGTATCTTACGTCCCCAACACACCCAATACACTTGTCAGGTGTATAGGTGCACTAGTTCGGCGAAGAGATAGTAAAATACAAGTGGTATGGAGATAAGACAATGGTGCTAGAAAATAGCTTGATGGCATGGAAGAGACTAAAGGCAAACTGGAATAAAGATGGAAGCAAGCAAACATGTAACAGATCTAGTTGCAAATGATGTTTCAATGCTTAGAAACAAGGCCTAGGGATCATACTTTCACTAGTGAACACTCTCATATAAATATCTTCTCTTCATGATACTACTCTGAACTACTCTCCGGTTGGATAGTCTAATCCATGGTAGGGTTATAACAGCACACCTCAAAGTAAGCCTTTCCCATCTAGATAACCCCACACCGTGACCTTGAGTACTAGATGGTTCCAACAAACACCACAATTTCATAGAAACATCCAACTCCAAATATAACTCATAACAAGTATTTGAAATCTCTAGCCTAAGTCCCACCATGGTGTGCACACTGTCAACTTCACACACATGGGGAGAGCAGAGATCTATTAAAGCACTTGAGTAGCAAGGTAGATCTACTTGATTACAAAGCTCATGATCACAGTATGATCACGCATAGAGAGAGAGAGAGATGTACACATAGCTACCGGCAGAACCCTTAGCCTCGAGAGAGAACTACTCCCTCCTCATCATGGGAATCAACAACGACGATGGAGATGGCGGTGGAGATCGATGGAGATGGCTCCGGGGGCACTTCCCCGTCCCGGCAGGGTGCTGAAACAGAGACTTCCTGTCCCCCGAATCTCTCCTTTGGTGGCGGCGGCACTGCGGAACTTTTCGTGGCTAGAGGCTAGACGATTTAGGGTTTTTGCATCGGGAGGCATTTTATAGGCAAAGAGGCAAGGTCGGTGGGCGTCCAGGGGGCCCACATCACCTAGTGGTGCGGCCAAGGCTAGCCTGCGCCACCATATGGTGTGGCCACCCTGTGGCCCCTCTCCGTCTCATCTTCTGGCTCCGTGAGTCTTCCGGTAAAATATCGACTTTGGCTTTTGTCTGGTCTAATTCCGATAATATTGATTTTCTGACTTTCTGGAACCAAAAACAGTAGAAAACAGGCAACTGGCACTGTGGCTCTTGTTAATAGGTTAGTCCAAGAAATTATATGAAAAGTAGTCCAAAGTGTGGACAAAACATGAGAAAGTAGATAAAACCAAGCATGGATACGTTAGCAACGTATCAACATCAAAAATTATGGATACGTTAGCAACGTATCAACATCCCCAAGCTTAACTCCTTCTCGTCCTCGAGTAGGTAAGTGATAAAAAGAAAGAATAATTTTTGAGGTGGCATGCACCATCATAAACTTGATCAAAGTATTTGTAAAACATTGAAAGCTGGGATCATAGTACTTCAATCATAACATGAAAGACAAAGTTCTAGCAATAAGATAAAGAAACTATGTTGCAACATGAAAAGGCACAAACAAAAGATTAATGAATAACAATGCTTTGCAAGACGTTTGTTTGTTTCACATAAATAAAACATAGCATAGTGGCATTCAACTTGTCCCTCATAGAGTAGCAAACATAAATGCATAGGACACCTTCAAAGTTCATAAGAGTGACTAGATACAAATAGTTTAGAACAAGCAATATCAAAGCTATGCATCAATCAACAAGTCTTGGGACAATGCACATAGAACTAAGAATGGCCACTATGCTCTCAAAGTAGGTGCATAAAGATAGAAGGTGGAGAGTCAACATAAAAGTAAAAGAAAGGCCTTCATAAAAGGAAGTAGGGATTCAAGTCTCATAAAGAGCTTCCAAAAATTATGGTACTTATTAGCTTTCAGCTCTCATTGCCCCTATCATAAGCATCTTGAAGGTGATTAAGGTTAAAGTGACACAACTAAGAGGATATGCTTGACAAGTTATAAGCCAAAATCTCATGCCCATTACTTACGAAGACCGAACCTCATGCTACTCAACTTTAGTCACAAGTAAGCTCTTGTCATTGTAAGTACATATGTATCATAGATAACCACCAACGGGGTACCCCTTGCACATGATACAAGAGCTATCTCATAATCAAAATGACAAGGCAAGGAGACAATGAGCATCTCAGCAATCTTTTTATGTGCTATTTGCATAGGTTTTTATTGAGGATGCTTCATAGAGTGCTCATTATGGTTATGCTGCAAGTTTCCACCATGATTAGGCATGGCTTAGGCTAGCGGCCCAGGAGTTTCTCTAACACAAATACAAACTCCATGATCTTACAAGTTCCCCTTTTATTTCACACCACCAGGATCCATAAGCAAAAGAACATGATATCAACAAGGTACAAAGTACAAGTGCAATGTTGAAAGCGTTTCCCATGATACATGGTTCTGCTAACTTCAACTTATAAAGCGCAAGCATATACGCAACAAAGATGGATGCAATGGTTCAAGTTTATTAAATGCAAGAAAGTAAAGTGTGCCATCAAGCTCGTGAGATCTTTAATCACTAGTTTTCTCATAACAAGTTTAATTCGGAAGGTAGATGAAAACATGAATATACTTGGATTAGCATATGCCAATAGGTAGGTATGGTGGACTCTTTGGAATAACTTGGTTTTAGGAGTTGGATGCATGAGTGGACCTCATACTTGGTTACGGAGGCTAGCAAAAGACTGAGAGCGACTGACTAAGAGAGAAATAATGGCCATAATCATGCAAAGCGACAAAACATCATTAATCAAAGCATAAAGTGATACTACAAGTTGAAAACTAAAGGATCATAAATGCTTATGGTGACTTGGGATAGTCATAACATGGTGTGAGCATGTGCCAAGTCAACCCAAATAAAGAATCAAAGGAGAATACCACAATACTATGCTTTAATATGCTAAGACAATGCATGATTCTGCCAAGGCACATTAAGCAATCCCAATTGTTTATAACACGTAAGCTACAACAAAGAATACTAAGCCTAAAGCCAAAAAAATATCAAGCATGGCATGACAAAGCATGGGCCACAGTCAAAAACAAGCTCTCTTTACCACCTCAGCATGAACTTTCCTACTCTTTTCCAATCCAAACCAAACTATTTGAAAACCAATGTATGAAAGAGGGGGTCCAACTAATTTATTCAGCAAACAAAGAAAACCAAGAAAACGAAAAACCAAAACAAAAACGAAAAAGAAGACACTCCAAGAACAACACAACTGTGCATGAAACAATAAAAATGAAGTGTTTGGAAGAAACCTAGGATTTTTATTGATGAAGAAGGGGATGCCTTGGGTATCCCCAAGCTTTAACGCTTGTACTTCTTGGATATTTCTTGGGGTGACACGCATGGCATCCCCAAGGTTGAGCTTTAGTCCATTCTTCATCTCATTACTCATTCCTTCCATACACCTGAAATTTTTCCTTCATACAAAACTTCACACAATCTTTATTAGCAACATTAGTGCACTCAAGATAATAGGTCTTTAGGTTCAGTTCCAACGCCAATAAAACTTTCATTAAAACACTAGCTACTGTAGCACTTCCCTCAAAAAGCTCAATTCCCCAAAAGAACTCAAAAAGGAACCAACAAGAAGCAAATGCAGGAAATGGCAGAGATCTGTCAAAACAGACCACAGGTGAAGACGAATTTTTTAGAAGACCTTCTGTTGCTCAAATCGAAAAGTGTTGAACTAACGAAAGTTAGATAACAACCTGGGGCACAGAAATCTGTTTCGGGACAGCAACTTTCCCAATCATTACTTCTCTCTCATTAGAGGTTATTCTTGGCACAAAAACAACACAAAAATGATAAGGAGAGGTTATTACAGATGCAATAACTTATAAGACTCAACTAAAACTTTTGGGTTATCTCCCAATAAGTACTTTTCTTTAACGCCTTTAAGTTAGGCATGATAGTTTGAGAAGATGCTCACATAAGAAATATGAATTGAAGTAAAAGAGAGCATCACGAAGCAAATTCAAAGCACATTTAATTCTAACCCACTTCCTATGAAAAATAATATTGTAAAGAAACAAGTCATGAAAGCACAAAGCAACAAGCATAGGAAAGCAAAACAAATGCAACTTCAAAAATTTCAACATAAAGAGGGGAAACTTAATATTGTTGAGATACATAAAACCATGTTTCCCTCTCTCATAATAACCTTCAGTAGCATCATGAATAAAATTAACAATATAACTATCACATAAAACATTCTTATCATGAGCCACATGCATAAAAGAATTAATACTCTCCACATAAACATTGTCATTCTTATTAATCATAGTGGGAGCAAATTCAACAAAATAGCTATCATCATTATTCTCATCACCATAATCATCAAATATAGGAGGCATATTGTAGTCATAATTAATTTCCTCCTCAATAGTTGGTGGACTGAAAAATATCATATTCATCATTCTAATCATCATATATTGGAGGTATAGTATCATCAAAGCAAATTTTCTCCTCTAAAGATGGGGGACTAAAAAGATCATTTTCATAAAAACTAGCTTCCCTAAGCTTAGATTTTTCCATAGCATTAGCAATAATGGTGTCCAAAGAATTCATACTAACAACATTGCTATTAGCATGCAAATAAAGTTCCATAGGTTTTTTAATTTTCTCTTCAAACACTTCATGTCCTAACTCAAGATAAATACTATAAAGCTCTCTAATTCTGTTGTTGTTTTCCATTAAGCCTAACTAGTGAAAATAAAAACAAGAAACAAAAAGAGATAATTGCAGAATCTAAAGGAAATAACTTCGAGCACTCACACCGGAGGATGTGAGTACCTTTTACCTTTCCTCCCCGACAACAGCGCCAGAAAATACTTGCTAGCGCATGGTTGATGTGGGAGCTTCTTCTTCAGTCCCCGGCAACGGAGCCAGAAAATAGCTTGATGTCTATGCACATCTATTCTTGTAAACAGTTGTTGGGCCTCCAAGTGCAGAGGTTTGTAGAAAAGCAGCAAGTTTTCCCTTAAGTGGATTACCCAAGGTTTATCGAACTCGGCGATGAAATGGTCAAAGGTATTCCCTCTCAAGCAACCCTGCAATCAAGATACAAGAAGTCTCTTGTGTCCCCAACACACCTAATACACTTGTCAACTGTATAGGTGCACTAGTTTGGCGAAGAGATAGTAAAATACAAGTGGTATGGAGATAAGACAACGGTGCTAGAAAATAGCTTGATGGCGTGGAAGAGACTAAAGGCAAACTGAAATAAAGATGGAAGCAAGCAAACATGTAACAAATCTAGTTGCAAACGGTGTTTCAATGCTTAGAAACAAGGCCTAGGGATCATACTTTCACTAGTGAACACTCTCATATAAATATCTTCTCTTCATGATACTACTCTGAACTACTCTCCGGTTGGATACTCTCCATGGTAGGGCTATAACAGTACACCTCAAAGTAAGCCTTTCCCATCTAGATAACCCCACACTGTCACCTTGAGTACTAGATGGTTCCAACAAACACCACAATTTCATAGAAACATCCAACTCCAAATATAACTCATAACAAGTATTTGAAATCTCTAGCCGAAGTGCCACCATGGTGTGCACACTGTCAACTTCACACACATGGGGAGAGTAGAGATCTATTAAAGCACTTGAGTAGCAAGGTAGATCTACTTGATTACAAAGCTCATGATCACAATATGATCACGCATAGAGAGAGAGATGAACACATAACTACTGGTAGAATCCTTAGCCTCGAGAGAGAACTACTCCCTCCTCATCATGGGAATCAGCAACGGCGATGGAGATGGCGGTGGAGATGGCGGTGGAGATTGATGGAGATGGCGGTGGAGATTGATGGAGATGGCTCCGGGGGCACTTCCCCATCCCGGCAGGGTGCCGGAACAGAGACTTTCTGTCCCCCAAATCTGCCCTTCGGTGGCGGCGGTGCTGCGGAACTTTTCATGGCTGGAGGCTGGACGATTTAGGGTTTTTGCATCAGGAGGCATCTTATAGGAGGAGAGGCAAGGTCGGTGGGTGGCCAGGGGGCCCACACCACCTGGTGGCACGACCAGGGCTAGCCCGCGCCACCATATGGTGTGGCCACCCTGTGGCCCCTCTCCGTCTCATCTTCTGGGTCCGTGAGTCTTCCGGTAAAATATCGACTTTGGCTTTTGTCCGGTCCAATTCCGAGAATATTGATTTTCTGACTTTTTGGAACCAAAAACAGCAGAAAACAGGGAATTGGCACTGCGGCTCTTGTTAATAGGTTAGTCCAAGAAATCATATGAAAAGTAATCCAAAGTGTGGACAAAACATAAGAAAGTAGATAAAACCAAGCATGGAACATAAAAAATTATGGATACGCTAGCAACGTATCACCCACCTGCCAGTGTCCCGCCCCCTTACTTCTCTTCCTTCCCCTCGAAGCCACTGTCCCAACTTCTCTTCCATCCTGCCACTCCCATATGATGGTTGTAATCTGATTTTCGTTGGACTGTTTACATGTAATCTACGTTGATAATGCAACATGCAAATGGCACAGACACAATTTCTAAAGTGGAAGCACTCACACGCTGCTATTGTGCAGATTTCTCAATATAGCTCGACAAACCCATTACAATAATTGTACTCGCACTAAACACAACCGAAATTGCAACCATCCTAAACAACATCTAAACCCACATCACAGCGCTGTCGTCGGAGTCCACCTCGATTGGTGTCACCGCCGTGCCCTTCCTAGCGACATCCACTCCCGCCTGTGGCTTGCCCTTCGCCAAGAAGGCAACAATGGCATTCTGCACAGCTTCGTTCCCGACGTCCTCCACATCGGAATAGACAATGACGAAGGTGATGGGGTTGGCGTGGACCGAGCGCCGTCACGCCTGGCGGCTCCTGCTCGAGCTCAACGCCGCATCAGTCCTTCTACAGGTAGGAGGGGCCGAGCTCGGAGACGTACCGTCGTCGCTCCTCTCAAGAAACCATGGCCATTTGATACTGCGACGGTAGGATCTTGGGGTGGATCAGCCGCGACGAGCCCTACCGGAAGCGGTGGAGCGGATGGATCTACCAGCGCGAGCCATGACAAGTTCCTAGGAGGGAGTAAGATTATGGTCCAGGCGTGTTTGGTTCCTGAGCAAGGCCTCCCAGTGATATGTACGCGGGCAAGGTGCCAAAAAAATTCATCCAATGCACGCGAGAGGGCCTTTGAACCACGAAGGCGCGAGGTTTGGTTGACAAGTCCGCACGCTAGGTCCCCCACCTATCAGCCGAATGTGGACAGTAGGATTCTGCCCGAGTTATTAAGTGGGGATAAATCACGCTTCACCACTACCCTGACATCCAAAGGCTCCTCTTTCCTCTACCCTCGCTCATGGCTTGCAGCTCATGCAGTTCGTCTCGGGCGGAATCAGGGTCGGATCAATGCTGTCAGGCGGGTGCCCCCATCAGGTACCGGAGGGCGCCCTACGATTACTACCCTGATATGTTGTGTTTGTGTAGTGAGAAGATGCCAAGATGGATTTCATGGACGGACGAAAATACTGCAGGAAAATTCAGCAACTACAGCATCAGAGTGGTAAGTTCCTACTTTAGGTACAATGGTAGCTCGAATTCGGAAAGCGTAATGTAATTCTTTTTTTGTTTCCTTTGATCTACTTTGCAAGAAGGGAGGGGGACTGGCTGTGACAAGTTTGTGTGGATCGAAAAGCCACTGACAGGTTTTCACAGAGAGCTTGTTCAGGATCTGCGTGATGCTGTGTGGGACAAGAAAGAGGAGATTCGTGCGATGGAGCAAGAGATCCGGGAGCTTCGCCAGGTGTAGGGGAGGCAGTGGCAGGGAGGTGGTGAGACAGACGGGCTCAAGATTAGGCCAGATAGTGGAAACAATTTCCTCATTATCTAGGCATTATCTATTGCATTTGCAGTTTATGTTGCCATGCCGTTGTCCAGCAACTAAAATAAGTTGCTACTTCGTGGAGTGTAGCAGCCAGCTTAGAACTTTTTTTCAGCCCAGAAACTTATCATAAGTGTAATGCCAATAGCAGGGATTTATTAAGCGCCTATAAATAATTCATGTCTGTGCCACTAACACCCATCGATTTTGGAGACCCCTTAATCGCTCAGCTATCACGATTGTTCAGATAGTAGTGGCACAGTCACAATTTCGGATTCAACTAGTGGCCTCGGCCGTATCCAATCCTAAAGTCGCGATACATTTTACTCCGAGTACGGGAGGCAGATTGCTTCATCCGACAAGTTCCACGCACACAGCTCAAGAGTTTAACCGAACTACATATATAGGTTCAAGTTTAATACATCATTAGGCTTCTACACTGCTAGCCTTCTTTCTCTACTTGGGTGCCAACTTTCTTCCTCTTGCCTTCACATCCACTGGCTTCTTCATCTCTTGCCTTCTTCCTCTTCCTGGGTGCCAATTTTCTTACCTTCACGTACCCTGCATCTCCGGGTCAAGGGAAGTCAGGCCAATCAGCACCAGAATCTTGTCTAGCATCATCACTCCACTCGTTTTGGTTTTCTTCCCGCGGCAAAATCACTGAGTCGGCTGTGTTGTTTCTTACCTTGCGCTTCCTGTAAAAAAATAGTACATGGATTACTACCTTATATCTACAGACTATAAACAATTTTTTTGTGAATGTACCATGTCATACCTAGGTTTGGGAGCATTAAGGGGACAACCCACTGCTCTATGGCCTATAAGATGGCAGGTCTGGCATCTGTTTTTGCCCTTCTTGGTAGCACAGAAAGCCGAACCCTTCTTCTCGAGAAAATTCTTAAACCTAGTCACATGAGGTCTTCCTTTGCCCCTTTTTGTAACTGGCTAGCAAAGCTCGAAAGGTAGTTGGACTTGAGGCCACTGAGATGGGTCTGTACATGGCCCGACGGATCTAGCGTACGCAGCTCTGAACTTTTCCATAGAGTAGTAGTCTGACAAATACTGATCCAAATGTGGTAGAGTTCTTTTCTTCACCAAGAAGGCCAAGGCGTGGTCTCAAGGTTTCCCGATATGCTGCCACTCTAAGTAGGTGCATTCTTGCAGCTGGATGTTCACAACATCCCTTTTGCCACTCTTGGACATATCGACCACCTCACAGCTGCTGCTGGTTGACGAGAGAACCTTAAGATGAGCAAGTCCTCGGCTTCTCTTGTGCATTTGCTGTACAACTGGAGGTAGCATATGTCCTCTAAGTCTCCTACCGATCTCTCTCCTTATATTTAACAGCTTCATGATCATACCACGTATGCTGTCCATCAAGATATGAACAGGACGCACTTTTATGTCCTTCACCCAGTTATTCAGGCATTCTACAAGGTTGTTGTTTATGTCATCAACTTTGATGTCAGGGTTGAATTGACTCCTCTTCCATAGCTGCGAATGATGGATGTCTAAGTACTCTAGAAGTTTAGGGGCTTCCGCAAAAATCTAGCTCATGAAATATTCGCTGCTACTAGTTTTGTAAACTCTAGCAGCAGGAAACATGTAACGAAATACGATGCCTGCATAGTGTGAGTACAAGTTGAGCATCATATGGGCATGGCATTCTCTACCTTCAACTCGCGGGAACATCCTTTACTGCATTCGTCAGCCCTTTGCATGCATCCATGGATATAGCCAATGGATCCATGTGGCCTATTAATCTCCTGAGCTGCCTCATAAACCAGACCCAGTTTTCCTCCGTTTCTGTTTCAAATAGCCCAAATGCCACTAGGAACATCCAGCTGTGACCATCAAGTGCTGTGGCAGATGGAAGACAGCCTTTCCATTTGCCAGTTAGGACAGTGCTGTCTACACTTAGATACGGCCTACAGCCATCCTTGAATCCCTGGATGCAAGGTTTAAGTGCCATGAAAAATCTTTTGAAATATATTTTACCACGTACTGATTTGGTGTCAATCTCCACAACACTCCCCAGACACCTAGCTTGTACCTTCGCCTTGAAGTTGTACAGCATCCTGAACCTATTGGTCCAATCCCCGTGCAAGACCCCCAGAGCTTTCTCTTTACCTTTCCAAACCGTGTAATATGGTAGGACAATGTTGTATTTAGAACCGAGGCTAGTATAAATATTCTTCACGGTCTCCTTAGGGTTATCCTTTAGTATGGACATAGATTGTATAGCCACCCACTCCATATCAGCCATTGAGGATTTCAGTTTGCTGCCTGTTGGACACATGTGTGGAGGGCCCATTTTGTTCACCTGCAACACAGATTCATTTAAAAGATAAGCGGAGTCGACTAGTTGCCAGAAAGATATCGCACCGCAATTGTAGTTATAGAGTGAAAAGAGAGAAATTTCTAATGGTTTGCTGCATTCATTTCCCCAGTACCCTAATTGCATTCGACGTAGGTAAGGCTCTTGTTGTGATCCTCCATGGACAATGTACCTTGACCCGTCCATTCATCCACGTTAACTTGCAAACGGCCTCATACCTCTGGGCAGTGTTCTTCAGTCAATAAACGTCGAACTCCCCCTTGATACAAAAATGCCGAAACGACATCCTGAAATCATGCATGCTACTGAACTCGGTGCCGACCAAAATTATAGGATACTCGTGGTCATGTTTCATTTCTTCTACTTCAACACCCAAATCATCGACTGGAACCAGCCTCATTGTTAAGTTCCTCGTCTATTTCTTCATCACCAGATTCTTGATCCTCTATAGTGCCTTCTTCTTCATCTGATTCAGAATCCTGGCCATCGTCTCCAATGCCTAGTACTGCACACATCATATTGACTCCCATGGGTGGGGCTGCACCATCGTCTCCACCCGGATGGACTGGAACATTGCCCCAATCCACCTCACCGACAACTCTGTTTTCTCCAAGATACTCGGTTGGTTCTGCTACAACCACATGGGGTGGTCTTACGTTTGCACGCATCCCAGGTACTTCAGTAGACAAACAGCAGTCATAATCAATTTCATCTTGACTGTAGAAAACCCTCTTGCTCTTCCTGTGTACATCCTCCTTCCTGATGTAATCTTTCCTGATGGTATTAGTAGGGCTTGCCATCTGTGTTACATTCCCCATCGAACTAGGCTTTTTGCTGCCGCTCTTGGGTGTGATCTCCTTCCTGCCTCCCCTCACGGGTGTTGGCTCTAGGGTGCTGGCATTATTGCCTGACTTCTGCGGTGTGTTCTTCTTCGAATTATCCCTTTTGCTGCTACTACTGGGCGTGTTCTCCTTCGTGCTGGCATTATTGCCTGACCTTAGCGACGTGTTCTGCTCCAAATTAGCCCTTTTGCTGCTACTATTGGGCGTGTTCTCCTTCATGCTGGCATTATTGCCTGACCTTAGCAGCGTGTTCCGCTCCAAATTAGTATTTTTTTCTGCTCCCACTGGTTGTTGTAGCCTCCGTGCTGGCCATCTTCGTCTCTTTGCTACCACCCCTAGGAGTGTTCACCACCGTGCTAGCCCTCTTAGCATTTTTGCTGCTACCGTTCGGTGTGGCATTTTGACTGGATCTCAGGGGTGTACTCTGCGGCGTGGTGCCTTTTTTGTGCGACACTTGGGCGTCCTCTTCTCTGGCGTGGTCTCCTTGGTGACGTTCTTCTTCAGGGTGCCCTTTCTGGGGATGTTCTTCTTGCTCCTCTTTATGACGCTCCTCCGTAAGACTGTCCTCTATTCGAAGCTATCCTCAGTCGCACCAGCCCCAGTGATGCCATGGATTAGGTCACGCATGCCTTCTAAAAGTCCATCATCTCTGTTGTCGAGTTCCAATTCCTCTCCAACCATTTGCACTATCAAGTGGAAGTACATTTCACCTCTATAATGTTTCCTTGTAAACAGTATGACTAAATTCCTGGTATCTTTCACTTCGATAGCCTTTTTGCTCCTGTAACCAAAATATAACAAATGTGTTTTCTGGGAGGACCCCCACATCACCTTCACAAGTAACGATGCCATCAGGTCAGATAGCTCTACCACTTCAGGACCGTATCTGCCAAGGATTACATCAAACTCGTCATAGATTTTTCTGTGCCATCATCTAATTTTGCAGTATAATTCGCGACACCGATACAAATGATTACTTTGCCATCATCAGGTTCTACAGGATAGAAACCTCCGAGAGGTTCGAGAAGTGGAGCGGCATGTAACTACCTCGGTGAATTACGCTCCTAGTACAAGCCTCGATGTTCAGAAATGGTTGAAATAGTACGGTGGGGCCCAAATGCCACTCACAGGTAGACCTTTCGGCCGTCCCAACCATTTCCAAACATCGGGACAAGAACGGGCGGCGTAATCGGCAGGCGAAGGGATCAACTACATACACAAATGAGTATGTATGCAAGCCACCATACAACAGTACATCAGAGCCATTCCATCTAAAAAGAAAGGAAATATAGCAACGCCATACGGGAAGATCCAAATATCCTAGATAGATATAATAGTTTAGGATATCTCCTCATATATCAATCAACAGAGTATCAAGCGGAAGCGGAAGACAAAATCCGAGTACGGATAAGAAGCAAATCGGCATAAGATGCCCCATAAATAAGCAGATTCCGCCCACAGATCTCACGGATCCCCGTTCCCGGAATCTCTACACCAATGATCGTTGCCCACATCGTCCGTCTCTTCCACCCAGTATCCATCTTGCGAGTGTACCTGTTCATCTGAACCAATAATTTATCGTGTGAGACCCTAGGGGTACTCAGCAAGTCTTTATGCCTCTAAAGGGGACACAGCCTGGGGTGACGCAATTGTAGCAAAAGATAAACCCTAGCAATTCTATAGAAACTCGCTAACCATCCTCCTAACCAGAGATAGACAGATGTCCGTGAATTAATAACAACAGTTATAACAGTTATAATGGTAATCTTAACAGATCCATCCTCCTCCTCGCTTACCGACGAGGAAGCGGACGAACACCCCCCCCATCCGTTGGCAGTTTTATTATCCATTCCATGAGTGTTGCACTATTTACTAGTCAGGTACCTAGTCTAGTCAAATTAAAAGCGGTACTTTAGTTATGCTTGTCTATGGTCGAGAAACTGTGCTCCAAGTCGTCCATAACCGCGGACACGGCTTTCAGAAAGTTTTACCCTGCAGGGGTGCACAAATAGCAACACACACTCGATATGCCTCGGAAAAACCAAATCAAAACCCAACGAGGCAGTCACGACAAAGCAATCACAGGATTTAGAAATATTTCAGGGGGCCACCCCATTAAGCTACCCGCGACGAAGCTGGCCGGCTCCGAGACGGACTCAAGGTTTGTGTGGACGGCTGTAAACGACTGGGAACCCGAAAGTGTGACTGGGCTTGTCGATACCGCGAAATCGTGTCACGAACCTAAACAGTACAGGTGCTCCTCGCACAATCGTAAATAAAGCAGTAAAGCATGGCATAAGTACAGGATAGTAATAAAACCTCAAACTAGTTGTGGCCCCAAGAAATAAGAATGAATCAAGCTCTGGCTCAGGGGGGTTCATAAGCCTCCCGGATGTGGATAGCGCGAATATTCAAGGAACAGGAATCAAGTACTCGGGGTCCTACGGGACACAAGTGAGCCTGAAAAACCAAATAACAGATATGGCTCACCGATGCCACTTTCATTAGTTATCCCATTACTACTCAGGTTAAGTTGTATAGGTACCTCGTTATCCATCAGACACTCACATACCCTACACATGCTGTTCTACGACTCGCATGGCTCAATCAACTCCTGTAGTAATGGCTCATGGGATGGAGGAACAAGCTTCGGTGGGGTTTAAAAGTAAAGGCTATGCAATACTTGGGATTCAGATTAATGCAATCGCGACTCAATGATGCAAGAATAAGATAGAGGCAATAGGTACTATATGTATGCAAGCATGTGGTAGTGCTTGCCTGGCAGCTCAGTTGAAGCGAGAGAAGGATCTGGGTAGTGCTCCTGGGTATCTTGGTATATCCCCTGCTCAGCGTCTATTCGAAGAAGAACCAAACAAACAAGGGCCAACATAAATAAAGTGCACCAGCATATGAATTAAATGCGACAAGCAAACAATCATGCCATGATGAATGATGCACAATTTGCATGGCAATAAAGTAGCATGGCATGGGTGAGGTGTGGAGTACAATAATAAAGCATTTTATTTAGTTTTGGCCCCATTTTATTCACAATTTAGTTGCTGTACTCTTTATATTTATATGATGCATGCTCCAAATCAAACCATGGAATGCATAAACAGAAAGGTCTCGTCTAGCTAATCATTTTAGACATATCATTTGTTAAATTTGGAGTTATAAAACAAAAGTTATTAATTTATTAAGGTAAAAGGGCAATTTAATGTAATTTAAATAAACTTGGAATTTTAATTGTTCAAAATAGATTTTGAATGGCATATTTGAATTCCTCACATTTTTCTGATTTGAAAACATATATTATTTGTTTAAATTGGACTTACATTTTAAAAGTTATTTAAAAACAGAATTAAATTTGAATTTGGAATTAATTTGAAAAAGGTTTGAATTTAAACAGATAAACACAGAGACTTTTTGTACTCAGACTAATCTAGCCACAGACACTGTCCAGTGGGTCCAGCGCTGACTCAGCAACACACGCGCGCAGAAAACGTCTTACATCGCAGGTTTAGCTAGCCACGGTGGCAGACAGGTGGGGCCAGCGACCACAGGCCCACGCGCCAGCGAGCGAGCGTGCAGGGACCGACAGGTGGGGCCGTGGCTGGAGCGCGGGTTGAAGCTGAAAGAGGCCAGGGGGTTTCCTGTAAAATCTACTGGGTGGCTGACTGGTGGGCCTCGAGGATCGCGGGTTGATGCAAAACAAAACGTGGGGGGGTATGCGCAAAAACGTCAGTGCGGTACTGTTTCTCTTCCTCTGAATCTGTCTGTCGACAGATCGGTGCGCAGCAGCGGCAGGCGCGGCGCGCGGGGCTCGATCCTGGGACCTAGTGTGCGCGCGCGGAGGCGGTAGCCACTGGGCTAGGGCGGGGTAGATGCTAGGAGGGTGGACGGGGCCTAGGTAGGGTGTTTGCGACTTGGGAGCGAGCAGAAACGAACGCGACGCCGGCGCACAGAGGCCGTTCGACGCTTTGACCGGCGAGCACAGGCGACGGCAGCGAGGCGGACCATGTCAGGGCGACTTAGATGCTCACCTAGAGGATGTTGGCGTGGTCGGAACGGGCAGGGGAGCAGGCGATCGTCGGTGATGCAGACGGACAGAGGAACTAGGGTTTCCGGTGGCGTCCCGGCGTGCAGCGGCGATGCAGGCCTCCTCCTCCTCGCTGGCGGGTTCGGGGCGATGCAGGGGCACGTCCTGGTACTCCTCGATCACCTCCCCGTCGTGCTCGTCGCCTGGTACGGTGTAGCCGCGAGGGGCCAAGGGTTGCCGGCGATGGGAGGGGTAGACGGCGGTGGAGAAGAGAGGGGAGGGAGCAGGGCGTCCTTGGGGTAGATCTGGGAGAGGCAGAGAGGTGGTAGGAGGAGGATAAAGCCGAGAGGGAGAGGGGGATGCCGTGGGGAGGTGGGTGGATGAAAAGGTGGCTCGGGTGCCACCTTTCTCTACCTCTCCTCACGTGCTCTGGTCGGGCAGGAGGCAGGGCAGGGCGAGGGGCAGGTAGATGGGGACGTCCAGGTGGGGTAGGGTGAGGCCAGGAGGGGGGCTCGGGGTGGAGGGGCCCTTGTGGCATAGAGAGAAAAGAGAGAGGGAGGAGCTCGGGTTGGGGCTAGGGTAGGAGCTAGGCTCGGTTAGGGTTTAGGTTTGGTGGGGTAGCTAGGTGGGCCAGGGAGAGGGGCCAGGTGGGGCCTGCATGGTAGAGAGAGGGGGAGGCCGAGAGAGAGAGGTGGTGGACTTAGGGTTTAGGTGAGAGGGGTATGGGGGTTAAGGTTAGATGGGGTATGGTTAAAGAGGGGGTATGGTTTAGGATTAGATGAGGGAGTGAGAGATGGTACTCTTGTGGCAAGCTCAAGCAAGTCAAGATCAAACCAAAATATACCAAAAGAGGGAGAGGTGGTGATGGAGTTTTAGCAAGATCAACTAAATCCAAGCCAAAAAGGGTGGTAGATAGAGTGAGATGATCATCCACTCAAGATTCAAATAAAGCCAAATAACAAGCAAAAGGTGGTGCTTGCATGGCCCATGCAACACATTTAATGCCATGTTGATTCTTGTAAAAACAATAATATTAAACATGGCATTGTTCCTTTGCATTTCCAAAGGTGGAATAAAGCCAAGCAAAAGAAAAGAAAGGATGTCCCATGTGGAGTAGTTGGAGATGGACATGTTTATAATAAAATGGGACATGCTAGTGTGTATGTTCCACTAGATGATCAATAGTCCCAAACTATTCCAACATGAGCATGATTCCATGATAAACCATATGGGAGCTAGGAGAAAGGGTCCCACTCACAAGGCATGCAAAGGTGGCCATGGGGCTCTCATATATCAATGATGTGAAAACAACATGATGCTAAGATGAGAGCATGTGGAAAGGATTGGATCCATCCCAAACCATATGAGCTAGAGGTAAAACCCAAATAAGTGCCAAGCTCATATTTGGTTGGATGGTGGAATTATAAGGTGGTGAAAAGAAAGGGTGGTGGAGTGGAATAAAAGATATGCCCCCAACTCAACTTGGGCATTAAACAATATATCAAGAACCAAATACAATATCAAGAGGCAAATACAATTTACAATGCATATGAGAGAAGAACCAAATCAAAAAGGGTTTAGTATGATGCTCAAATGCAAGGTGGCATGATGACATGAGCATGATATAATGATGATGCAACAATTATATATTTGAAGTAGCCCTTATATTACTAGACCAAGTAGCATTACAATTGTTAGACAATTGGGATGCTACAACTCTCCCCCACTAAACAGGAATCTCGCCCCGAGATTCTAGGATGAAGAAGAAGACACAAAGAGGGTAGGATACTTGACACGAAGCTCATCTTCACGTTCCCAAGTGGCTTCATCAACGGAATGGTGCGACCACTGCACCTTGCAGAACTTGATGGACTTGTTGCGAGTCCTTCTTTCTGCGACTTCAAGGATTTTTGTGGGGTGTTCTTGATAAGACAGGTCTTCTTGGAGATTGATAAGCTCATGGTCCACAGTCCTGCCAGGATCCTTGAAGCACTTCTTGAGCTGAGAGATGTGGAAAACATCATGGACCTTGAGTTTTTTCGGGAGCTCAAGAGCATAAGCAACTTCTCCTCTTCTTCCACGAACTTTGAAGGGACCGATGTATCTAGGAGCCAGCTTTCCTTTGATACCAAAGCGGTGCGTGCCTCTCATGGGAGTGACACGAAGGTAAACGAGATCACCAGGGACATACTCCATGTCCGTGTGCTTCCTGTCATAATTGCTCTTCTGGCGACTTTGAGCAATCCTCAGATTTTCAAGGATGATGTGAACCTTCTCCTCCGCTTGAGTCACAATGTCAGGGCCAAACAACATCCTTTCACCTGCACCCGACCAACCAATCGGAGTTCTGCATTTGCGCCCATAGAGAGCCTCAAAAGGTGCCATCTTTAGACTTTTCTGGAAGCTGTTGTTGTAAGAGAACTCAGCATAAGGAAGACATTCTTCCCACTTCATGCCAAAAGAGATGATGCAAGCACGAAGCATATCCTCCAGAATCTGATTGATCCTTTCAACTTGTCCTTGCGACTGAGGGTGGTAAGCTGTGCTGAAGTTCAACTTTGTTCCCAAAGCATTTTGGAAACTCTCCCAGAACTTGGAAGTGAAGATGCTTCCACGGTCTGAACTGATCTCAAGCGGAACCCCATACAGAGAGACAATTCTGTTGATATAGAGCTCAGCCAACTGAATTGCAGAAATGGTTTCCTTGACGGGGAAGAAGTGAGCCACTTTAGAAAGCCTGTCAATGACAACAAAGATTGCATTGTTGCCCTTCTGCGACCTCGGAAAACCAGTGATGAAGTCCATCTCTACTTTCTCCCATTTCCATTCCGGGGGTTTCAATGGCTGTAGAAGACCGGAAGGTTTCTGATGAACGGCTTTCACTCTGCGGCAGACATCACACTCCGAGACATACTTGGCACAATACCGTTTCAAACCAGGCCACCAATATTGTGTTTTCAAGTCCATGTACATCTTTGTGCTGCCAGGGTGGATAGAAAGAACAGAATCGTGCGCCTCCTTGAGAACTTGCTCTCTCAAACCCGGGTAGTTCGGAACAAACATCCGGTGTTCGAAGAAAAGCGTGCCTTGATCATCGACGTGGAAGGACTCATACTTCGGAAGCTGAATCCTGGAGATGATCTTTCTTGTGTACGGATCACCAAGCTGAGAAGAGCGAACCTTTTCTTCCAAGAGAGGGGTTGCTAGAAGGTTCAGGAGATACCCTTGTTCCACAATTTCAAGGTTGAGCTGACGGAATTCCTCGCACAAGAGAGGCTGTTGTTGTTCCATCATGAGGTTGTTGACATAAGCTTTACGGCTGAGAGCATATGCCATGACATTAGCTTTGCCCGGGGTGTAGTTGATGGTCAAATCGAAGTCATTGATTGCTTCAATCCATCTCCTTTGCCGAAGGTTGAGATCAGGCTGAGTAAAGATATACTTCAGACTTTTGTGATCAGAGAAGATCTCACAACGGTTGCCAAGCAAGTAGTGCCTCCATACTTTCAAAGCAAAGACAACTGCCGCGAGCTCGAGGTCATGTGTAGGATAGTTGATCTCATGCGTCTTCAACTGGCGAGAGGCATAAGCAACAACTTGTTTTTCTTGCATGAGGACCGCACCCAATCCATGCAAAGAGGCGTCACAGAAGATCTGGAACGGCTTGGATGTATCCGGAGGAACCAAGACTGGTGTGGAAGTGAGCTTCTCTTTGAGTGTCTTAAAGCTTGCTTGACATGCAGGAGTCCAAAGATATTTCTTGCCTTTCTTGAGAAGATCGGTAAGAGGCTTCGCTATCTTCGAAAAGTTCTGAACGAAGCGACGGCAATAACTAGCCAAACCAAGGAAACTCTGCACTTCTTTGACATTAACAGGAGGAAGCCATTCAACAATTGTCTTCACAGTTTCCGGATTGACTGCAATGCCCTTGGCAGAGATGACGTGACCAAGATAGGTTACTTGAGGCAGCCAAAACTCACACTTGGAGAACTTTGCATACAAGCGGTTCTCACGAAGCTTGTTTAGGATACACCGGAGGTGTTCTTCATGCTCTTCTTGTGACTTAGAATAGACTAGGATGTCATCCAGATAGACCACAACGAACTTATCAAGATACTCCATGAAAACCGAGTTCATGAGCCTCGAGAAGGTGGCAGGTGCGTTGGTGAGACTGAAAGACATGACCGTGTACTCATACAGGCCATAGCGGGTGGTGAAAGCTGTCTTCGGAACATCTTCCTTGCGAATCTTGATTTGGTGATAACCACTTCTCAAGTCAAGCTTAGAGAATACCACAGCTCCAGCTAGCTGATCAAAGAGATCATTAATCCGCGGAAGGGGATATTTATTCTTGATGGTTTTAGCATTGAGAGCCCAATAGTCAACACAAAGTCTATCAGTTTGGTCTCGCTTCTTCACAAAGAGAGTTGGGCTACCCCAAGAAGAAGTACTGTGCTGAATAAAACCCAACTTCTCTTGTTCATCAAGCTGACGTTTGAGTTCAGCCAACTCAGCAGGACCCATCTTATAAGGCCGCTTGGAGATAGGAGCGGTACCAGGTTCAAGCTCAATAACAAACTCAACCTCACGATTCGAAGGCATACCTGGCAACTCTTCAGGAAAGACATCTGGGAACTCACAGACCACCGGAACACTCTGAATAGCTTCCATAGCATCAACATTCAGAGCTGCCAAAGAGAAAAGTTGGATAGCAGGAGTCAGACTTGGAGAATAGACTATATGGCCTTCAGGAATCTTCAGAGAAACCGAGCGTTCAGCACAATCAATCACAGCTGCATTTGCTGTCAACCAATCCATGCCCAAGATGACATCAATGTCAGAATTGCCCAGAACAATTAAGGACGCCGAGAACGAAGAGCCACCAATCTCAATTTGATTGCCATGGCTGATATGAGCAGCCCTCATGTTTGAACCAGGAGAAAGGACCATTAACCGCTTGAGGAGAGGATCCAACGCTAACTCATTCTCATTTGCAAACTTGTGAGAAACAAAAGAATGCGATGCACCAGAATCAAACAAAACTCGTGCAGGGACTGAGTTAACGGGAAGCATACCCATCACAACTCCAGGTGCATGCTCAGCTTGAGCGGCGTTGATGCAGTTGGCACGAGCAACAGTAGACCCGGGCTTGGTGTTGATGTTGAGAGCCCGAGGTGGTGGTGCACGAACCAAAGGAGAGCTTGCCGCAGATCTTGGTGGTGGAGGAAGAGCCTTGTTCTTCAACGGACAGTTCCAGCTTTGATGCCCAGAGTCTCCACACGTGTAACAAGCACCAGGTGGACGTGGAGCAACGTAGCCAGGGACTCCACCAAGCGCTCCAGGGTAGTGGTGGTTGTAGCCCCTGGGAGCAGAAGTGAGGAAGTTTGGTGGCCTTGCCGCGTAGCTTGAAGGTCTTGGTGGAGCCGGGAGCGACGGTGGGGTGTTAGGAACCCAAACACGACGCTTAGAAGGAGCTGACATAGCTGAAGAGCTTGCTGCATCACGGCTGTGTTTCTTTGACTCCTCAAACACTTGCCTACTTGCCTCTTCCTGCAGAGCTGTATGCTGAAGTTCCAGAAACGATGCCGGCCTTGCATGTGTGATTGCATACTTAATCGATGCATTGAGCCCTTGCCTGAACCTCTTTTGCTTCTTCTTGTCATCAGAGATCTCATCGCCACCATAACGAGAAAGGTTCATGAAGTTCCTGATGTAGGTATTGACATTATCATTGCCCTGCTTGAGGTTGAGAAACACTTCCTTCATCCTCTCCATGACAATTTCTGACAGATACTGCTCTTTGAAAGCTCCAGTGAACTGTTCCCAAGTAGGCTGAAAACCAGTGCAGTTTGCCTTCAGGTAATTCTCCCACCAGAGAGCTGCATCTCCCTTCAGAAGGTGAGTAGCACACTTTACCCATTCTTGCTCAGGAACATCAGCAGTCATCAGCAACCTTGACATCTCACGCAACCAATCATTAGCATCAAGTGGTTGATCAGAAACATCAAACTGGCGTGGGTTGAACTTCAGAAAGCTTTTGATGTCTCCTCGCTTGGGAGGTGGAGGTAGCGGAACAAACTCATTCCTCCTGACACTTTCCTCAAAGCGCTGCTGGTTCTGCTGCATTGCTGCCAAGGCATTGGCGATGCTTGACAACGCTGCCCCTAGTTCAGGTTGTATGTCCTCCTCAGAACGGCGTGGTGGTGCCATCCTGTAATTGATATAAAACACAAGTCAGTACTATGATGGAGAATAATAATAATCCAAAATAGTACCAAAATGGAATTAATCAAGATTAAAGGATACAATTTACTAAGATGATATTAAAATATCAACGAAGTTCAAAGCACCTAGAAGATATTAAGCATATCGCACACGACTGAAAAGGAGTGTGGTACACATATATATCAAAGAAAAAAATTTCCACAAATTTCGGCATTAAAATACCAATAGATGCGCAAAACCACTTAACGAATCAAGATTAGTGACTCTACCAACTCAATATACAAGAGCGAATGGTAAGAGTAGTGGTATGGTCGCGACTCCATCCCGCACTCAAATCATTACTCCGCACATGAATAAGTAAAACACATATCCCAACACCTTCTTCTCACGACGAACCTAAAGATTAGAAACTACGGAAACGAACACCCAAAAGAAGATAACGTCGGATAACAAAGAGTAAGACCGATCGCGTCGGTTTACAACGAATCAGATAGATCGCGTCGGTTTGCAAAAACCTGTCGGTATGGAATGTACCAACAGTTGATAACCAAAAGGCCGATAAGATAACAACTTGGATGCAATAGATAGACAAAGAGTTACACACACACACAAACACACAACCTATGGTACTACGGAAACCCAGAACACGTGAATCCTAGTTTGAAGTTTAAGGAGAGGATTGAAAACGTTACACTTCCTTACCAGAAAAGGGTGGGTGGGTGGGTAAGAAGAAAAGTGGAAGCAGTCCTACTCTCGCGTTTTGTTTTTCCCTAGTATACATAACTACCAAAAATATTTGCTAGACAGACAACGACCATTTGGCTGAGACCCTGAAGGGCGGGATGGCTCTGATACCAATTGTAACTACCTCGGTGAATTACGCTCCTAGTTACAAGCCTGGATGAGCGGAAATGGTTAAAATAGTACGGTGGGGCCCAAATGCCACTCACAGGTAGACCTTTCAGCCGTCCTAACCATTTGCAAACATCGGGACAAGAACGGGCGACGTAATCGGCAGGCGAAGGGATCAACTACATACACAAATGAGTATGTATGCAAGCCACCATACAACAGTACATCAGAGCCATTCCATCTAAAAAGAAAGGAAATATAGCAACGCCATACGGCAAGATCCAAATATCCTAGATAGATATAATAGTTTAGGATATCTCCTCATACATCAATCAACAGAGTATCAAGCGGAAGCGGAAGACAAAATCCGAGTACGGATAAGAAGCAAATCGGCATAAGATGCCCCATAAATAAGCAGATTCCGCCCACAGATCTCACGGATCCCCGTTCCCGGAATCTCTACACCAATGATCGTTGCCCACATCGTCCGTCTCTTCCACCCAGTATCCATCTTGCGAGTGTACCTGTTCATCTGAACCAATAATTTATCGTGTGAAACCCTAGGGGTACTCAGCAAGTCTTTATGCCTCTAAAGGGGACACAGCCTGGGGTGACGCAATTGTAGCAAAAGATAAACCCTAGCAATTCTATAGAAACTCGCTAACCATCCTCCTAACCAGAGATAGACGGATGACCGTGAATTAATAACAACAGTTATAATGGTAATCTTAACAGATCCATCCTCCTCCTCGCTTACCGACGAGGAAGCGGACGAACAACCCCCCCATCCGTTGGCAGTTTTATTATCCATTCCATGAGTGTTGCACTATTTACTAGTCAGGTACCTAGTCTAGTCAAATTAAAAGTGGTACTTTAGTTATGCTTGTCTATGGTCGAGAAACTGTGCTCCAAGTCGTCCATAACCGCGGACACGGCTTTCAGAAAGTTTTACCCTGCAGGGGTGCACAAATAGCAACACACACTCGATATGCCTCGGAAAAACCAAATCAAAACCCAACGAGGCAGTCACGACAAAGCAATCACAGGATTTAGAAATATTTCAGGGGGCCACCCCATTAAGCTACCCGCGACGAAGCTGGCCGGCTCCGAGACGGACTCAAGGTTTGTGTGGACGGCTGTAAACGACTGGGAACCCGAAAGTGTGACTGGGCTTGTCGATACCGCGAAATCGTGTCACGAACCTAAACAGTACAGGTGCTCCTCGCACAATCGTAAATAAAGCAGTAAAGCATGGCATAAGTACAGGATAGTAATAAAACCTCAAACTAGTTGTGGCCCCAAGAAATAAGAATGAATCAAGCTCTGGCTCAGGGGGGTTCATAAGCCTCCCGGATGTGGATAGCGCGAATATTCAAGGAACAGGAATCAAGTACTCGGGGTCCTACGGGACACAAGTGAGCCTGAAAAACCAAATAACAGATATGGCTCACCGATGCCACTTTCATTAGTTATCCCATTACTACTCAGGTTAAGTTGTATAGGTACCTCGTTATCCATCGGACACTCACATACCCTACACATGCTGTTCTACGACTCGCATGGCTCAATCAACTCCTGTAGTAATGGCTCATGGGATGGAGGAACAAGCTTCGGTGGGGTTTAAAAGTAAAGGCTATGCAATACTTGGGATTCAGATTAATGCAATCGCGACTCAATGATGCAAGAATAAGATAGAGGCAATAGGTACTATATGTATGCAAGCATGTGGTAGTGCTTGCCTGGCAGCTCAGTTGAAGCGAGAGAAGGATCTGGGTAGTGCTCCTGGGTATCTTGGTATATCCCCTGCTCAGCGTCTATTCGAAGAAGAACCAAACAAACAAGGGCCAACATAAATAAAGTGCACCAGCATATGAATTAAATGCGACAAGCAAACAATCATGCCATGATGAATGATGCACAATTTGCATGGCAATAAAGTAGCATGGCATGGGTGAGGTGTGGAGTACAATAATAAAGCATTTTATTTAGTTTTGGCCCCATTTTATTCACAATTTAGTTTCTATACTCTTTATATTTATATGATGCATGCTCCAAATCAAACCATGGAATGCATAAACAGAAAGGTCTCGTCGAGCTAATCATTTTAGACATATCATTTGTTAAATTTGGAGTTATAAAACAAAAGTTATTAATTTATTAAGGTAAAAGGCAATTTAATGTAATTTAAATAAACTTGGAATTTTAATTGTTCAAAATAGATTTTGAATGACATATTTGAATTCCTCACATTTTTCTGATTTGAAAACATATATTATTTGTTTAAATTGGACTCACATTTTAAAAGTTATTTAAAAACAGAATTAAATTTGAATTTGGAATTAATTTGAAAAAGGTTTGAATTTAAACAGATAAACACAGAGACTTTTTGTACTCAGACTAATCTAGCCACAGACACTGTCCAGTGGGTCCAGCGCTGACTCAGCAACACACGCGCGCAGAAAATGTTTTACACCGCAGGTTTAGCTAGCCACGGTGGCAGACAGGTGGGGCCAGCGACCACAGGCCCACGCGCCAGCGAGCGAGCGCGCAGGGACCGACAGGTGGGGCCGCGGCTGGAGCGCGGGTTGAAGCTGAAAGAGGCCAGGGGGTTTCCTGTAAAATCTACTGGGTGGCTGACTGGTGGGTCCTCGAGGATCGCGGGTTGATGCAAAACAAAACGTGGGGGGTATGCGCAAAAACGTCAGCGTGGTACTGTTTCTCTTCCTCTAAATCTGTCTGTCGACAGATCGGTGCGCAGCAGCGGCAGGCGCGGCGCGCGGGGCTCGATCTTGGAACCTAGCGTGCGCGCGCGGAGGCGGTGGCCACTGGGCTAGGGCGGGGTAGCTGCTAGGAGGGTGGACGGGGCCTAGGTAGGGTGTTTGCGAATTGGGAGCGAGCAGAAACGAACGCGACGCCGGCGCACAGAGGCCGTTCGACGCTTTGACCGGCGAGCACAGGCGACGGCAGCGAGGCGGACCATGTCAGGGCGACTGAGATGCTCACCTAGAGGATGTTGGCGTGGTCGGAACGGGCAGGGGAGCAGGCGATCGTCGGTGATGCAGACGGACAGAGGAACTAGGGTTTCCGGTGGCGTCCCGGCGTGCAGCAGCGATGCAGGCCTCCTCCTCCTCGCTGGCGGGTTCAGGGCGATGCAGGGGCACGTCCTGGTACTCCTCGATCACCTCCCCGTCGTGCTCGTCGCCTGGTACGGTGTAGCCGCGAGGGGCCGAGGGTTGCCGGCGATGGGAGGGGTAGACGGCGGTGGAGAAGAGAGGGGAGGGAGCAGGGCGTCCTTGGGGTAGATCTGGGAGAGGCAGAGAGGTGGTAGGAGGAGGATAAAGCCGAGAGGGAGAGGGGGATGCCGTGGGGAGGTGGGTGGATGAAAAGGTGGCTCGGGTGCCACCTTTCTCTACCTCTCCTCACGTGCTCTGGTCGGGCAGGAGGCAGGGCAGGGCGAGGGGCAGGTAGATGGGGACGTCCAGGTGGGGTAGGGTGAGGCCAGGAGGGGGGCTCGGGGTGGAGGGGCCCTTGTGGCATAGAGAGAAAAGAGAGAGGGAGGATCTCGGGTTGGGGCTAGGGTAGGAGCTAGGCTCGGTTAGGGTTTAGGTTTGGTGGGGTAGCTAGGTGGGCCAGGGAGAGGGGCCAGGTGGGGCCTGCATGGTAGAGAGAGGGGGAGGCAAGAGAGAGAGAGGTGGTGGACTTAGGGTTTAGGTGAGAGGGGTATGGGGGTTAAGGTTAGATGGGGTATGGTTAAAGAGGGGGTATGGTTTAGGATTAGATGAGGGAGTGAGAGATGGTACTCTTGTGGCAAGCTCAAGCAAGTCAAGATCAAACCAAAATATACCAAAAGAGGGAGAGGTGGTGATGGAGTTTTAGCAAGATCAACTAAATCCAAGCCAAAAAGGGTGGTAGATAGAGTGAGATGATCATCCACTCAAGATTCAAATAAAGCCAAATAACAAGCAAAAGGTGGTGCTTGCATGGCCCATGCAACACATTTAATGCCATGTTGATTCTTGTAAAAACAATAATATTAAACATGGCATTGTTCCTTTGCATTTCCAAAGGTGGAATAAAGCCAAGCAAAAGAAAAGAAAGGATGTCCCATGTGGAGTAGTTGGAGATGGACATGTTTAAAATAAAATGGGACATGCTAGTGTGTATGTTCCACTAGATGATCAATAGTCCCAAACTATTCCAACATGAGCATGATTCCATGATAAACCATATGGGAGCTAGGAGAAAGGGTCCCACTCACAAGGCATGCAAAGGTGGCCATGGGGCTCTCATATATCAATGATGTGAAAACAACATGATGCTAAGATGAGAGCATGTGGAAAGGATTGGATCCATCCCAAACCACATGAGCTAGAGGTAAAACCCAAATAAGTGCCAAGCTCATATTTGGTTGGATGGTGGAATTATAAGGTGGTGAAAAGAAAGGGTGGTGGAGTGGAATAAAAGATATGCCCCCAACTCAACTTGGGCATTAAACAATATATCAAGAACCAAATACAATATCAAGAGGCAAATACAATTTACAATGCATATGAGAGAAGAACCAAATCAAAAAGGGTTTAGTATGATGCTCAAATGCAAGGTGGCATGATGACATGAGCAAGTAGCCCTTATGCATATGAGATTTACAATTATATATTTGAAGTAGCCCTTATATTACTAGACCAAGTAGCATTACAATTGTTAGACAATTGGGATGCTACACGGCACCATCAGACCCAGCCACAATGACACCATCGCCATCACCAGCATCATCGTTCGCTGGATCAACCTCAGTGGAAGTACCAGGACCAGGAGCAAGGCGAGGGCCCTTAGCAACGGGAGCCACATTACATTGTGGACAGGCAGGGCCCCTTCTAACGACAGCCACAATAGGATCAGCTGTTGCCATGCCACATCGACGATCAGGAGCAGTTCCCACAACAGCAGTGTTTCGAGTGCTAACAGAGTCCAGACCATGAGCTGGCTCTAGACCAGCAGCTCGCTGAACCTGAGCATGGGTTCAAGGAGGACACAAGGCGGCAGTCTTTACAACAACAGTGGGACAGCCTCCGGAAGCCTTAGTTTGCTCAATAGCAGCAGAGATTGGGTCAACAGTGGTCAGATCAACAACACGAGGATGATCAGTAGGAGCAGATTCTAGAGCACGGGTTCGCACAACTTGAGGACGGTTTCGAGGAGGAGCATCACACAAGGCAGCGGTCTTGGTAACAACACCGGGGCAGCCTCCGGAAGCCTTAGTTTGCTCAACAGCAGCATGGATTGGGTCAGTAGTAGCCGGAGCAACAACACCACGGGGACAACCAGTACCAGCAGATTCCAGAGCAGAGTTTTCCACAATGGCAATACGGGGACTCCTACGAGGAGGTTTCCTGATAGAAGCATGTCGCGAACGAGGAACCACATTTTTCTCAACAACAGCACGGGTTCGAGTTAGACCACCCTGGCCAATAATAGCTGGGCGACTCCCAGTAGCAGGAGCTTCCTCATCCAGTATGTTACAAATCAGCATAACCACACGAAGCCTAGCATACTATTTCATCAACCCAATTAGTTGACTGTCACATGCTATAGGAACCTTGAAGCCTCGTTCATCAACGAAGTTGAACCGTGCAGTCTGCTCCGGCCCCATTTCAGCAAGTTCACGCGCAGCAGCAACCAAACCAGGGGTAGTGCATATCTGCACAGGCGCTACTTCCATCTTCAGACAGCTAGCTCGATTCCACGTGCTCTTCCCATCTACTAATTTAATGTGATAGCCATAGAGGGTGACCATAACCGTGCATTTGGGTTTAGCGGAGATCCTACTTGATAGAAAATTGGGGACAAAAGATAAGAATTGTTTGTCAGCGTCGTGCTAGCAAACAATTATATGTTTGATATATATTTGTAATGCCAATGGCCAGCTAGCAGTTATATGTAGTGCAAATAGTAAAGAGAAGAGTAGCTCACCCGCAATTAGCCAGAAGTACTTCTTCCTCGGCAAATGGATCTGCCATCCTTTGCGCTGCTCAGCTCGTTGGCGGTATAGGCGGGCTAGATCGTTGCAACGGCTGGCACGTCATTCGACATTAGAGATTGGTAGCAGCGAGTAGGCACAGCAACTTGGCGCCAGAAGTCAAATGCCCGAAGAGATCATTCTGGTTGGAGAGGGGATTTCGACACCACCGGTGCTAGGGTTCATGCGAAAGGAGGGAGGGAGTGGATTTGTGAATTTGGTCAACGCACCAAGATCCTTTAGTCTCTCATTTCTCCTGCGTGGTTGCTGCGTTGGTGCTCGCGTCACAGAAATATTACTGACATGAGGGTCCCGACCGTCTACTTCATGGGGCAGTTTCACTGAATGTTTGGATTTGGTAGGGTTGAGATGAGTTTGCATCGAAATGGCCCCTCTCGGTAGTTGGCGGCCCAACATTTCGAAACGCGGCAATTTCAGGCAACTTAGGTACCGCGGTGCACTCGCCCGGGAACTTTGGTACCGCAAACGAACAGGCCCCCTGGTCCACCCTCTGACATCGCCCCTTCGCCTATAAGAAGCCTACCAATGAGAAAACCCTAAAGAATCCAGCCTCCAGCCACGAAAAGTTCTGCAGCGCCGCTGCCACCGAAGGGGAGATTTGGGGGACAGAAAGTCTCTGTTCTGTCACCCTGTCGGGACGGGGAACTACCCCCGGAGCCATCTCCATCGATCTCCACCACCATCTCCATCATCGTTGTTGATTCCCATGATGATGAGGGAGTAGTTCTTCCTCGAGGCTAAGGGCTCTACCGGTAGCTATGTGTTCATCTCTCTCTATGCATGATCATATTGTGATCATGAGCTTTGTAATCAAGTAGATCTACCTTGCTAGTCAAGTACTTTATTAGATCTCTACTCTCCCCATGTGTGTGAAGTTGGCAGTGTGCACACCGTGTGGCACTTAGGCTAGAGATTACAAATACTTGTTATGACTTATATTTGGAGTTGGATGTCTCTATGAAATTGTGGTGTTTGTTGGAACCATCTAGCGCTCAAGGTGACAGTGTGGGGTTATCTAGATGGGGAAGGCGAACTTTGAGGAGTGTTGTTATAGCCCTACCATGGATTAGAGTGTCCAACCGGAGAGTAGTTCAGAGTAGTATCATGAAGAGAAGATATTTATATGAGAGTGTTCACTAGTGAAAGTATGATCCCTAGGCCTTGTTTCTAAACATTGAAACACCGTTTGCAACTACATCTATTACATGTTTGCTTGCTTCCATCTTTATTTCAGATTGCCTTTAGTCTCTTCCTACCCATCATGCTCTTTTCTTGCACCGTTATCACTTATAATTATCCATACCACTTGTATTTCACTATCTCTTCGCTAAACTAGTGCACCTATACACCTGACAAGTGTATTGGGTGTGTTGCGGACACAAGAGACTGCTTGTATCTTGATTGCAGGGTTGCTTGAGAGGGGATACCTTTGAACACTTCCTCCCTGAGTTCGATAAACCTTTGGTGATCCGCTTAAGCAAAACTTGCTGCTGTTCTACAAACCTCTGCACTTGGAGGCCCAACAACTGTCTACAAGAATAGAAGTACGTAGACATCAAGCTATTTTCTGGCGCCGTTGCCGGGGAGGTAAGGTAAAAGGTACTCACATCCTCTGGTTACCAAGCTAACTTCTAGTACTGTAGCTGGTGTGTGAGTGCTCGAAGTTATTTCCTTTAGATTCTGCAATCATATATTTTTGTTTCTTGTTTTTATTTTCACTAGTTAGGCTTAATGGAAAACAACAACAAAATTAGAGAGCTTTATAGTATTTATCTTGAGTTAGGACATGAAGTGTTTGAAGAGAAAATTAAAAAACCTATGGAACTTTATTTCCATGCTAATAGCAATGTTATTAGTATGAATTCTTTGAACACCATTATTGCTAATGATATGGAAAAGTCTAAGCTTGGGGAAGCTGGTTTTGATGAGCATTATATTTTTAGTCCCCCAAGCACGGAGGAGAAAATTTAATTTGATGATACTATGCCTCCAATATATGATGATTACAATGATGAATATGATATTTTCAGTCCACCTACTATTGAGGAGAAAATTAATTATGATTACAATATGCCTCCTATATTTGATGATTATGGTGATGAGAATAATAATGATAGCTATTTTCTTGAATTTGCTCCCACTACAATTAATAAGAATGACTATGTTTATGTGGGGAGTATTAATTCTTTTATGCATGTGGCTCATGATAAGAATGTTTTATGTGATAGTTATATTGTTTTAATTTTATTCATGATGCTACTAAAAGTTATTATGAGAGAGGGAAACATGGTTTTATGTGTCTCAACACTATTAAGTTTCCCCTCTTTATGTTGAAAATTTTGAAGTTGCACTTGTTTTGCTTTCCTATGCTTGTTGCTTTGTGCTTTCATGACTTGTTTCTTTACAAGATTATTTTTCATAGGAAGTGGGTTAGACTTAAATGTGCTTTGAATTTGCTTCTTGATGCTCTCTTTTACTTCAATTCATATTTCTTATGTGAGCATCTTCTCAAACTATCATGCCTAACTTAAAGGCGTTAAAGAAAAGTACTTTTTGGGAGATAACCCAATAGTTTTATTGAGTCTTGGAAGTTATTACTTCTGTAATAACCTCTCCTTATCCTTTTTATTTGATTTTTGTGCCAATAATAACCTCTAATGAGAGGGAAGTAAGATTTGGGGAAGTGTTGTCCCGAAACAGATTTTTGTGCTTCGTTATAAAAATTCGTGAAAAATCTTTGTACCTCGGTTTGAGCTGTAATTTTTTGTGCTTCTGCCCCAGGTTGTTATCCAACTTTCGTTACTTCAACACTTTTCGATTTGAGAAACATAAGGTCTTCGAAAAACTTGGTTTTTACCTGCTGGTCTGTTTTGACAGATTTCTGCCATTATTTGCATTTGCCTCTTAATCTCTTTATCTTTTAGTTCTCTTTGATTATTTGTAATACCCTCGAATCGTCCCTATGCAAGTTTTAGCCCTTTCCGCCAAACCCGCATAGAAACGATTCAAGGACGCCCACCAGGCACTTTCGTGTGGGTGGAAAACGAAGTAATAACATTACACAACAGTCCTCGATGGGACCCACAGAACAGATATATATACAACAGCGACTCAGCGAGTCAAGAATACAGATATACAATACAAAGACCCAAATCACCTTGAAACGACAGAGTGTCCGACTATGGACAAGATGCAAATGGGGCTAAGAGCCCTGAAGAATAACCAATAGCGTCCATAACCCTGCCCAGGCCAAGCCAGAAGGGTAACCCTGCTAACGACGTTGATTTCAACCCTGCTAAAACAAAAGGGGTGCCAACAAAGGGCAAAGGAAAAAGAGGAGCGTCAGTACTGAGGCCAGTACACGGCGAGACTAGAATTCGGCGGCTCTCGCCTACATAGGTATGGTGGGCTGAAGCGGCAGCGCAGCGGCACTAAACAACCTATAGAGACTCGATACAACTGGCGGTTATCAGAGAGGGATAAGAAAGACCTATTCAGATCCAACCTGAAGCTAACACCAAACAAACCCATCCTGGTATTTCTCCCTCGAGACCAAACGAGGAAGTCGGACCAAGGAACTCACACAGTTGGCAATTTTACTCATTCTATTATAGTTGCAGCAATTACTAATCAGATATAGATAGCATGAGTCATCCTGAAGCATAAGTAGTGGGCAGTTTTAATCACCATTCCGTTGTAGTTGGAACATTTACTACTCAGATAAAATTGTCCTGAGGAATCCCCAATACCCAGCAGTTATTGGCACTTTTATCACATTCCATAGGAGTTGCAAGACTTACTAGGCATATATAACAAACAACCCAGATCCACCAGTTGTTGGCATTTTTAATATCCATTCCGTTATAGTTGCATCTGTTTACTAGTCACACATTAAGTCAAATTTATAGCACTACTTTAGTTATGCTTGTCTATGATCGAGATACTGTGCTCCAAGTCGTCCATAACCGCGGACACGGCTTTCAGAAAGTTTTACCTTGCAGGGGTGCACAAATAGCAACACACACTCAATCAACCTCGGAAAAACCAACTCAAAACCCAATGAGGCATTCACGACAAAGCGATCACAGGATTCATAAATATTTTAGGGGGCCACCCCATTAAGCTACCCGCAACGAAGTTCGCCGGCTTCGAGATGGACCCAAGGTTTGCGCCAATGGCTGTAAACGACTGGGAACCCGAAAGTGTGACTGGGCTTGTCGATACCGTGAAAACACTCCGCAATCCTAAACAGTACAGGTGCTCCACGCACAATCGTAAATAAAGCAGTAAAGCATGGCATAAGTACAAGATAGTAATAAAGCCCCAAACTACTTTGTGGCCCCAAGAAATAGAAATGAATCAAGCTCTCGATCATGGGGGGGTCCATAAGGCCTCCCGGATGTGGATAGTGCGAAAAATCAAGGAACATGTATCAAGTACCCGGGGTCCTACGGGACACAAGTGAGCGTGGAAGAACCAAATAACATCTATTGCCCACCGATGCCTCTGCATTAGTTATATCTAGCATTTTAATAGTTGTATTTGAAGACATGATCACCTCCACCATAAACATCTGCCAGCATTCCAACAACTGTGGTACTTGACAACATGAGATCGCACCTGAGCAAGCAACTAAGACTCGCAAGGCCAGCTATCTACCAAACACAGGTAATAGGAGGTGTCCATGGCAATATAGAGGCTGCATGGGATATAACTGGTGCACAGAAACTAAAGCATCGTGACACGGATAGCAATAGATCAACAGGAGGAAATAAAGACTATAAATGCAAAATAGGTAGAAAGACGGAGGATGCTCGCCTGGGAAACACTGCCGACGGATCATATCCGGAGAACTTGTCGATACTCGCATCCACTCATCGGTCTAATCCGCGAAGAAGCAAACACTAGCAGAAACACCGGATGCAATATTTAATACTACGGCAGAAAATCCGGCATGCTCATGATATGATGCATGGCATGGCACAGATGCGGTGCAACTAGGCAATATTAAGCGGAACCAGGTCCCGGTAATTAATTAAACGGTTCAAGTTATTTAGAACCCCTGCAATTTAAATGTTGTATTAACAATGCAAAACATGGCATCGGTTCGCTACTCAAATGAAATGGAGTCCAGAATAAGACAACAATATCCCGCATATAGACTCCATATTTAATCATGCAGTGAATCGTCATAATGCCCCCAAACCACAGACAGGTATGCATGCATGAACCATTTAGGATGCAACAGTTGATAATGTCATATTATAAAAATAGGGGCTTAGGATCACACATCTGGGTTTGGCAGATCTTGGGTTCCGGGGGTCCGGGGTTCGACAGGGTCGGCGGGATCGGTCTTCAGACAAACGAGAGGTAGATCTTGTCGCATCCGTGGTCTTCGGGTCCATGTCGACGGTCTTGTCGTACCGGGGGTTCGATGTTCGGATCTGTGTAGAAGGTCTTGGAGTTTGGCGTCGGTCTTGTTGGCGGTCGATCTTGACTTACCGGTGGAGGTCGTGGTAGCTCTTGGTGTCGGCGGGATCGGGCTTCGGGTACCGTGAAGGGGGACTTGGCGTTCCAAGGAGATCTCTGGGTCCTTGTCGTCGAGCTAAGGGTTCTGGTTTTCGGTGGCGATGACGGTCTTGAATTAACACGGTGGTTCTCGAAGTCGATGTCAAATCTCTGGATGTGTCGAAGATCTTGACGTGGGTGGCGCCAACTACATCTCACTGGCTTGGTTAAAGAGCAGCAGCACTATGTCAACACCAAACTGCAGCACACACACGAGATGACCAACACCTAAAGGCTCGGCAGAGGATGTCCAGGCCGATGCGGGGAAGCACCGCAGCAAGGGGAGCGACGAGTAGGAGGAGATGGACGGCACGATGCAGCACGGCCAAGGCGAGGACGGGCGTCTGCAGCGAGGGGCGGGGTCGGCGTGGACGCCGGCCAAGGCGAGGTGGTGAACCGGCGATGGGGAAAGCATTGGGGAAGAGCCCGCTGGCGGAGAAGAGGGACCACGGGGCGAGTGCTCGAGGGGGCGCCGTCAGGGTTAGAGAGAACCGGGAGCAGGGGCTGCAGAGGCGGAGCTCCTGGCGAGCCCGCGGCGCGACGAGGTGGGGGTCAGGGCTCCGGGCACGCGAGGAAGAGGCCCAATGAGGCCCGGCGAGCTTGCTAGCGTCGCGGAGCTGAGAGCGGCGGCGTTGATGCAGACACGAAAGAGAGGGAGGGAGGCCCGGCGGGAAGCACGGTGGAGCAGGGCGGGGTTGGTCGCGCGGCTAGGAGGAGCTCGGAGGCGTGGACGATGACCGGCAGTGAGGGGAGCATGGACCGGGCAGCGAGGGCGAGGTGGAGCGGGGTGGACGGGCGATGGCCGGCAAGGGAACGGCCGCGTGGCGGCGGTTGCCGATGGGGAGGAGGCAAGCGATGCGGCGAGTGAGGGGGAAGGAAGGGACCGTGGGGTGGAAGGTGGCGTGCGGGACGCGTCCACGGGGTGGGCCAAGGAGAAAACGACAAGGAGGGAGCGGGGGTCGCGTGGACCGCGTGCGGCGGTTGGGCGGGCGATGGAACCGAGGGACGCAGGTAGGCCAGGGCGCGGGAGTGCGTGTCCAGGTGAGGAGAGAGAGGCGGGAGCGGCACACGGGGTTGGTGGGGTTGACCGCGAGGGCGGTTTCCGCGTGCAGGCGACGTGGGGCGCGCGAGGTGGTGCCAGGGGTGACGTGGCTGGTGGGGAGGCGTGCAGGTGGCGTTGGAGGGTGGGCAGGGGTGTGAGCTGGTGAAGTGGCGAGACGGGATTGGAGGGGGTGAGGTGGAGGGGTGGAGGAAGGGGCTGGGTAGACTAGGATTGGGGAGAAAAGGGTTTGGGTAGGTCTGGTTTTTGTACTGGGGATGGCCGACTGGGTCGTATCGGCCCGGTACGGCTGTCCCCTAAAAATAAAATAAATATTTTATTATTTAAAACGGGGCTTTTGCAAACCGTATTTAGACAAACCAAAATATTCCGGAGACCCGGGTTTTAATTTGAATAAAGTCGGGAATATTTAGAAAACGAAACTAGGCGTTTTCGAAAATAGTTTAGACAAAAACCATGCATGGTGATGACGATGCTCAAATGCAATGTGGCCTGATGACATGAGCATGCGGTCATGATGACGTGCAACACAAAAACACCGCGATTTTCTGGTAGTGGTTTTAGGGGGATGCCAAATCATTTGAACTTTTTAAAGGAAGTGCTACATTAGCTTTGTTTTAATGGAAGTTTTACTTGTGTGAAACTGAACCAAAAGACTTATTATCTTGAGTACACTAATATTTCTAATGAAGATTGTGTGAAGTTTTGTATGAAGGAAATTTTTAAGTATAGGGAAGAGTAATGTGATAAGATGAAGTATGGACAAAAGCTCAAGCTTAGGGATGCCACCCGTGTCACCCCAAGAAATATCCAAGAAGTACAAGCATCAAAGCTTGGAGATGCCCAAGGCATCCCCTTCTTCATCAATAAAAATCTCAGGTTTCTTCCAAACACTTCGTTTTTATTGTTTCATGCACAGTTGTGTTGTTCTTGGAGCGTCTTTGTTTTCGTTTTTGGTTTTTGTTTGCTTAGTTTGCTTAGTTCGCTTGAATAAATTGGTTGGACCCCCTCGTTCATACATAAGTTTTTAAATAAGTTGGTTTGGATTGGAAAAGAGTAGGAAAAGTTCATGCTTAAGTGGTAAAAAGGAGCTTGTTTTTGACTATGGCCTATGCTTTGTCATGTCATGCTTGGTATTGTTTTGGCTTTGTGCTTACTGATTTTTGATGTAGCATGACATGCTATCAACAATTGAGATTGCTTAATGTGACTTGAAAGAATCATGTGCTGTTTTAGCATATTAAAGCATAGTATTGTGGTATTCTCCTTTGATGCTTTATTTGGGTTGACTTGGCGCATGCTCACACCATGTTAAGACTATCCCAAGTCACTATAGCCTCTATGATCATTTAGCTTTCGACTAGTAATATCACTTTATGCTTTAATTAATGATGTTTTGTCGCTTTGCATGATTCTGGCCATTATTGCTCTTAGTTGGTTGCTCCCAGTCTTTTGCTAGCCTCCATAACCAAGTATGAGTTCCACTCATGCATCCAACTCCAAATAAAACCAAAGTTATTCCAAAGAGTCCACCATACCTACCTATTAACATTTGCTATTCCAAGTATATTCATGTTTTTATTTACCTTCTGAATTAAACTTGTTATGTGAAAATTAGTGATTAAAGCACACACACGAACTTGATGGCACACTTTACTTTCTTGCCCCTAATAAAATTGAACCATTGCGTTCATCTTTGTTGCATATATGCTTGCGCTTTATAAGTTGAAGTTAGCAGAACCATGTATCATGGGGAACGCTTTCAACATTGCACCTGTACATTGTACCTAGTTGATATCATGTTCTTTTGCTTATGGATGTCATCGGTGTGAAATGAAAGGGGAGCTTGTAAGTCCATGGAGTTATGTATGTGTGTTAGAGAAACGCCTGGGCCGCTAGCCTAAGCCATGCCTAATCATGGTGGAAACTTGCAGCATCACCATAGTGAGCAATCTATGAAGCATTCTTCTTATAAAAAAAGAGATAGAGATTAAGAAAAAGAAAAAAAAGATGAGAAAAGAGGAAAGAGAGAAAAAAAGCACCATTTTCCCATGGTAAATAAGAAGATTCCTGAGATGCTCATTGTCTGCTTGCCTTGTCATTTTGATTATGGGATCGCTCCTGTATCATGTGTAAGGGGTACCTCGTTGGCGGTTCTCTATGATACACATGTACTTACTATGACAAGAACTTACTAGTAACTAAACTTGAGTAGCATGAGGAGCGGCCCTCGTATTCAAGGGACATGAGATTGCCAACTTATATTTTGTCAAGCATATACTCCATAGTTTTTTCAATTTAACCTTAATCACTTCAAGATGCTTATGATAGGGACAATGAGAGCTGAAAGCTAATAAGTACCATAATTTTTGGAAGCTCTTTATGAGACTTGAATCCCTGCTTCCTTCTATGAAGGCCTTTCTTTTACTTTTATGTTGAGTCTCCATCTTCTATCTTTATGCGCCTATTGAGAGAGCATAGTGGCCATTCTTAGTTTAATGTGCATTGTCCCAAGACTTGTTGATTGATGCATAACTTTGATATTGCTTGTGCTTAAACTATTTGTATCTAGTCACCCTTATGAACTTTGAAGGTGTCCTATGCATTTATGTTTTGCTACACTATGAGGGACAAGCTGAATACCATCCTCATTATGTTTTCTTTATGTGAAACAAACAAACGTCTTGCAAAGCATTGTTATTCATAAATCTTTTGTTTGTACCTTTTCATGCTACAACATAGTTGCTATGTCTTATTGTTAGAACTATATTTTTCATGCTATGTTAGAGTACTATGATCCCAGCTATCAATGTTCTACAAATACTTTGATCAAGATTATGATGGTGCATGTCACCTCAAAAATTATTCTTTTCTTTTTTATCACTTACCTACTCAAGGACGAGCAGGAGTTAAGCTTGGGGATGTTGATACGTTGCAAACATATCTATAATTTTTGATGTTCCATGCTTGTTTTATATCTACTTTCTTATGTTTTGTCCACACTTTGGAGTATTTTTATACACTTTCTGGTACTAACCTATTAAAAAGATGCCACAGTGTCAGTTGCCCGTTTTCTGCTGTTTTTTGGTTCCAGAAAAGCTAGAAAATGAATATGCTCGGAATTGGACAGGACAAAAGCCAAAGTCGATATTTTACCGGAAGACTCACGAAGCCAGAAGACGAGACATAGAGGGGCTAGGGGCTGGCCACACTATGTGGTGGCGCGATTCCCCCTGGCCGCGCAACCAGGTGGCGTGGGCCCCTGGTCCACCCTCTGACATTGCCCCTTCGCCTATAAGAAGCCTCCCGATGAGAAAATCCTAAAGAATCCAGCCTCCAGCCACGAAAAGTTCTGCAGCGCCACCGCCACCAAAGGGGAGATTCGGGGGACAGAAAGTCTCAGTTCCGGCACCCTGCTGGGACGGGGAAGTGCCCCCAGAGCCATCTCCATCAATCTTCACCACCATCTCCATCGCCGTTGCTGATTCCCATGATGATGAGGGAGTAGTTCTTCCTCGAGGCTAAGGGCTCTACCGGTAGCTATGTGTTCATCTCTCTCTCTATGCGTGATCATATTGTGATCATGAGCTTTGTAATCAAGTATATCTACATTGCTACTCAATTTCTTTAATAGAACTCTGCTCTCCCGACGTGTGTGAAGTTGACAGTGTGCACACCGTGTGGAACTTAGGCTAGAGATTACACATACTTGTTATGAGTTATATTTGGAGTTGGATGTCTCTATGAAATTGTGGTCTTTGTTGGAATCATCTAGCGCTCAAGGTGACAGTGTGGGGTTATCTAGATGGGGAAGGCGAACTTTGAGGAGTGCTGTTATAGCCCTACCATGGATTAAAGTATCCAACCGGAGAGTAGTTCAGAATAGTATCATGAAGAGAAGATATTTATATGAGAGTGTTCACTAGTGAAAGTATGATCCATAGGCCTTGTTTCTAAACATGGAAACACCGTTTGCAACTACATCTGTTATATGTTTGCTTGCTTCCATCTTTATTTCAGATTTCCTTTAGTCTCTTCCTACCCGTCAAGCTCTTTTCTAGCATCGTTACCACTTATAATTATCCATACCACTTGTATTTCACTATCTCTTCACCGAACTAGTGCTCCTATACACCTGACAAGTGTATTGGGTGTGTTGGGGACACAAGAGACTTCTTGTATCTTGATTGCAGGGTTGCTTGAGAGGGGATACCTTTGACCACTTCCTCCCTGAGTTCGATAAACCTTGGGTGATCCACTTAAGGGAAACTTGTTGTTGTTCTACAAACCTCTGCACTTGGAGGCCCAACAACTATCTACAATAATAGAAGTGTGTAGATATCATCCTCTAAGATATTTTCTATGGAGTTCTTGATGATGGACCACCTCTGGATGTATGAGCACAGCGACTCGCCGGACCTTTGATGGTAGCCTCTTAGTTCTTCGATTGACGCGGGCCTTTTATAGGTGCCCTTGAAGTTGCGCACAAAGCTGTAGACCAGCTCCTCCCAACTGCAAATTGATGCGTGCGGGAGATTGTTGAGCCACGTGCGGGCGGCGCCTTGTAGCTATAGCTGCAGGCATTGCATTGTCATGCTTGAGCTTCCGATATGTAGCCTGGCAGAGGAGATGTGATCCTCCAGCCAGATCTTCAAGTCCTGCAGGCCATCAAATTTCGGGTTCTCCGATGGGAGTTTGAACCCCTTAGGCATTCGCTTCTGCCTGATGGCTCTACTGAAGCATCTGGCGCCACAGAGCTCCACCTCGTCATCTTCCAAGTCAGTCAAACGAGCGCGCCTCGCCTGCATCTTGTCGACCTTGCACTGCGTGATGTCATCACGCGCGCCGTAGTCACGGTCGTGCCGCCGTGAGCGACGTCACCGTGACAGATCGTGGCTGTCATCACTGGAGGAGTGTGAGTAGTAGTATTTTTCCGAAGTTTTACCTTTCTTCAGATCCGGTGTCGGCTCCTTGACGAGGGCAGCTTCCACTAGCCCTAGGCCTGCGATCATAGATCGGTTCATGGCAGCTCGCGGATCCCCAGCTGGCAGCTGGTTGTTGAGGAGGTACATGGTGGCTGCCGTCACTGCTACTTGCAATGTCTTTTGGAGCACATTGCCCCGCATATCCACCATCATAGAGCCAAAGTCGAGGAATTCTGCGGCTTCTTCGTGCTCCTTGTCGGTGAGGTGGGCTGATGGCCCAAAATATCTCGAGCTCGTTGGGGAACCCCAAGAGGAAGGTATGATGAGCACAGCAGCAAGTTTTCCCTCAGTTATGAAACCAAGGTTATCGAACCAGTAGGAGCAAGGAAACACCTCCAAGGTGTTGCTAGCTGGCCTTTGGCAGGGCACACTACCGGTGCTAGCAGCAACATGGAAACCTGCACAACAAAACCACAGAACTTTGCCCCCAACTTATAGTGAGGTTGTCAATCTCACCGGTTTTGCTGAAAACAAAGGATTAAACGTATTGTGTGGAAGAAAGTAATAGTTTGCAGAAAGTAAACAGAAAGCAGTAAACAGTTGTAGATTGATGGTAAAAGAAAGAACCGGGGTCCATAGTTCACTAGTGGTGGCTCTCCTTAAGATAGATGACATGTTGGGTGAACAAATTACAGCAGGGCAATTGACAAACATCAAGAAAGCAATATGCATATACTAAACATATTGACTCCTTTGAGATTAGATTGGGCATTACAACATTATACATAGATCGTAATCCAACTGCATCTATTACTAATAATCCACCTTCAGGTTATCATCCGAACCCCCTCCAGTATTAAGTTGCAAGCAATAGATAATTGCATTACGCATTGCGTGTAAAGTAAACAATACGATTGTTCTATGAACAAAGGATTGTTGTTTTCTCCCTAGTAGCAACAACACATCTGGTACCTTAGAGATTTCTGTCACTTCCCCAGATTACTAGAGGCATGAACCCACTATCGAGCATAAATACTAACTCTTGGAGTTGCTAGCAACTACTTGGCTAAGATAGCTACTAACAACGGAAAGCATGCAAGATCACAAATAACAAAGACATGATAGAATCAATAATCAATCTGAAATAGTATCTCAATATCCATCAGATCCCCGCAAACACAACATGTAGGATTACAAATAGATGATCTTGATCATGAACGGAGCTCACAAGATCTAAACATGATAGCACAAAGGAGAAGGACCAACAATCTAGCTACTACATGGACCCGTAGTCCAAGGATGAACTACTCACGCATCACGCCGGAGGCTTGCATGGTGATGAAGAAGGCCTCCAGTGTGAATTCTCCCCTCCGGCAGGGTGCCAGGAAGAGCTTCAGATCCCTCCCGATCTAGGGATGGAGATGACAGCGGCTACAGACTCTTTCGTGGAATTTTGATCGGGTACTTAGGGTTTCTGTATCGGAGGCGATATATAGGTGAAAGGGGAGGCCGAGGGGGTGCCCTAGGTGTCCAGACCACCCCCTGGCACGGGCCAGGCCTGGCCGCGTGGCCAGGTGGTGTGGCCGGCCACTGGCCCCTCTCCGTCTCGTATTCTGGCTCCGTGTCCCCCTCGGTGCAAAACTGACTTTGGCTTTTGTCCCGTCCAATTCCGAGAATATTCATTTTCTGAATTTCCTGGAACCAAAAACAGCAGAAAACAGGCAACTGGCACTGTGGCATCTTGTTAATATGTTAGTCCAAGAAAGTGTATAAAAAGTACTCCAAAGTGTGGACAAAACATAAGAAAGTAGATAAAAGCAGCATGGAACATCAAAAATTATGGATACGTTAGCAACGTATCAACATCCCCAAGCTTAACTCCTACCCGTCCTCGAGTAGGTAAGTGATAAAAAGAAAGAATAATTTTTGAGGTGACATGCACCATCATAAACTTGATCAAAGTATTTTTAAAACATTGATAGCTGGGATTATAGTACTTCAACATAGCATGAAAGACAAAGTTCTAACAATAAGACATAGCAACAATGTTGCAACATGAAAAGGCACAAATAAAAGATTCATGAATAACAATGCTTTGCAAGACATTTGTTTGTTTCACATAAAGAAAACATAGCATAGTGGCATTCAGCTTGTCCCTCATAGAGTAGCAAACATAAATGCATAGGACACCTTCAAAGTTCATAAGAGTGACTAGGTACAACTAGTTTAAGGACAAGCAATATCAAAATTATGCATCGATCAACAAGTCTTGGGACAATGCACATAGAACTTAGAATGGCCACTATGCTCTCAAAGTAGGTGCATAAAGATAGAAGGTGGAGACTCAACATAAAAGTAAAAGAAAGGCCTTCATAAAAGGAAGTAGGGATTCAAGTTTCATAAAGAGCTTCCAAAAATTATGGTACTTATTAGCTTTCAGCTCTCATTGCCCCTATCATAAGCATATTTAGGTGATTAAGGTTAAAGTGACACAACTAAGAGGATATGCTTGACAAGTTATAAGCTGAAATCTCATGCCCCTTACTTACAAAGACCGAACCTCATGCTACTCTACTTTAGTCACAAGTAAGCTTTTGTCATTGTAAGTACATATGTATCATAGAGAACCACCAACAGGGTACCCCTTGCACATGATACAAGAGCTATCCCATAATCAAAATGACAAGGCAAGCAGACAATGAGCATCTTAATGATCTTTTTATTTGCTATTTGCATAGTTTTTATCAAGGATGCTTCATAGAGTGCTCATTATGGTTATGCTACAAGTTTCCACCACGATTAGGCATGGATTAGGCTAGCGGCCCAGGCATTTCTCTAACACACATACAAACTCCATGATCTTACAAGTTCCCCTTTTATTTCACACCGCCAGGATCCATAAGCAAAATAACATGATATCAACTAGGTACAATGTACAAGTGCAATGTTGAAAGCGTTCCCCATGATACATGGTTCTGCTAACTTCAACTTATAAAGCGCAAGCATATACGCAACAAAGATGGACTCAATGGTTCAAGTTTATTAAGTGCAAGAAAGTAAAGTGTGCCATCAAGTTCGTGAGAGCTTTAATCACTAATTTTCACATAACAAGTTTAACTCAGAAGGTAGATAAAAACATGAATATACTTGGAATAGCAAATGCTAATAGGTAGGTATGGTGGACTATCTGGAATAACTTGGTTTTAGGAGTTGGATGCATGAGTGGAACTCATACTTGGTTATGGAGGCTAGCAAAAGACTGGGAGCGACCAACTAAGAGAGCAATAATGGCCATAATCATGCAGAGCGACAAAACATCATTAATCAAAGCATAAAGTGATATTACAAGTCGAAAACTAAAGGATCATAAATGCTATGGTCACTTAGGATAGTCATAACATGGTGTGAGCATGCGCAAGTCAACCCAAATAAAGCGTCAAAGGAGAATACCACAATACTATGCTTTAATATGCTAAAACAACGCATGATTCTTTCAAAGGAACATTAAGCAATCTCAATTGTTTATAACAAGTCATGCTACAGCAAATATCACTAAGCACAAATCCAAAACAATATCAAGCATGGCATGACAAAGCATAGGCCATAGTCAAAAACAAGCTCCTTTTACCACTTAAGCATGAACTTTTCCTACTCTTTTCCAATCAAAACCAAACTATTTGAAAAGCAATGCATGAAAGAGGGGGTCCAACCAATTTATTCAGAAAATTAAGAAAACTAAGCAAACGAAAACAAAAAACGAAGACCTTCTGTTGCTCAAATCAAAAAGTGTTGAACTAACGAAAGTTAGATAATAACCTGGGGTAGAAGCAAAAATATTCACGCCTCAAAACGACGTACAGAGATTTTACACGAATTTTTACTCGCAAACCACCTTAATAGAATAATAAAACAAGAGGATATACTATATGGCTGTGTAGTATGAGGGCTTCAAGCGGGGTTATTTTCTAAAATAGTTTCTCTTGTAGATATGGCATCTCCATATCTTTGTTAATAACTTTTGTAAAGCCTTTTTGGAAACCTTTTGAAAAGTTTTGTAAACACTAGGATTGGGGTACCCATTTGTTCTCGTCTTCAGGTCATCCCACGATCAAACTCCTTTCTCCTCCTTCCGACCATCCCATGGTCAAAACCTTTCTCCTTTACGACCATCCCATGGTCAAAACATTTCCAAAGGCATTCCTTTTTCTAAAATACTTTTTGAAATCAAACTAGCACCGCTCTACAGCAACCTTCCCAACCATCCATGATCGCGGACACGGCTATTTGAATAGATTTACACTCTGCAGAGGTTGTACACTTTCCCCCACATCATCCGGGTACACTACCCTGATCTACACCGATTGTGGGTCGAGTAACTGATCAAGACTCTCCGGATGTCCACTCCAATATAAGTGCCTACCCTATGAGTGTTGTTCCCCTCAACACCGGGAAGTCGGGTACCGAGGACCAACCGGAGCACTTTTTCCACTGCATGAGTGTGCGCTTTCAATGAGGGGCTCATAGTAACACGTGGAGGCTCGCAGGCCCTTCGTTCCTTCTCCAGGTCGATGTCCTACATGGACCCTTATGTGAGAAGGCCCACCCTCCAAGGATTTCTATCCCCTGTAGTTGTTGCGAGGCAGCTTATACCAGAATAGACAAACATCAAATCCAGCCCTGTCCCATTCCAGAGTAATGTGGTTGCATAGGGTTAATTGTTCTAGCAAAACTGAAAAGAACCGGGTGCGTTTTCGTAAACCTTTTTCCTCCATATTTCCTTCAGAAATTTGTAAAACAAAACCTTTTTATTTCTCAACATCTCTTGGGAGGTCCCACCTCACCAAGGTTTTATCATAAAACATTTGGTAAAACTTTTCCGGGGTCTTCCCATCCTATAGCTTTGCTTCGTCTAAATCGAGGTCTCCAAAGGGCTATGATGTGTTACACCATCTACCATACTAGGGACAATTAGGTATTATCGAGAGGGTTGTACTTAGTAGTACCATTGAGTAATGGTTTGGAGGAGCCAAGCCACTACCAGATATACAAAATCATATAGTAAAACGATGCAGTTTTCATAAAACAGTAGATAAAACATGCTTAAGTAAAATAGTAGGACAAGGCTTATGAGCAAGAAGGTGGATTGCTTTATGATCAGCAATATGGCAATATGTCCCTGGACTTCTTCTTAGAATACCCAATAATACCAATAATAATTACCACTTCTCCTACTCTCTGATTTCCTCGCAACTATCGTCGTCTAGACAACACATGTAAACAAACAAGGGCACAATCAACATAAAGCAATACAAGCACCAATACAATATAGCAGACAAACATACCAAACATTACTCAATTCAGTAGGTTTTGAGAGGATTGGATTTAGGAGATTGTGATGGCCTTAGAGAAGGGAATGAACACCCCTTAGGGTTTATTGTCGAGGAACTACCTAAGAGGGGTTTCTTGGACAAAGGCCTGGGTAAGTATGGTATAAAAGTGCACCCAGAATACCATCATGTAGGTTTTGACAAAACAAGACCAACAAAAGTGGTTTCATGATTTTATCACTTTTCTTTAATTTTTTATGAATTTTCTAGTGATAAAGGCTCTAGTTTTAGGAAATAATTCACCAGAAAAGTTCTGGAGCTCTAAAAATTATTTCCTTGGATGGTCAGGTAGAGTTTGATGTAGTGATTCACTGAGAGTTGGAATCATATCAAAAATATTTACCAGAATGCCCTCTGGAAATTCCCAAAGGCAGTTTTGTGGGGTTTTTGTCTTTTTCGCCAAATTAAAACTACAGAAGCTTTTGAGTTGATTCCAAGGGCACATGATAGGTATTTAGAATACATTTTTGTAGAAATTGGAATCAACCTTTTTGGAGTTACATAACTATTGAGGTGGTTTTAATAGAGAATTAACTCTACACAGAATAGTTTAATTCATTACAATTGATCAAGAGCTCAATAAAATTTGAGCTGCCGCGGTTTGATAGATGCGATATGGAGTTTTACTGGGAGTTGGAATTGGGTCAATACCTCTGTTGGTTTGACCTAGAGAAAATACCTAAGGAAGAAACTAATAGTTTTTGCTATTTTTACTATACACAAACTACTATTCACCTTGGCATGAGGCCTATGCTAATTGATGGGTATTGCAATTACCTTCCAGGCGAACTTTGATTCATCCCAAATGGGTATTTACAACTCCCTGAGGTATTTATTTAATGCAAAGGATACATTTGTGCAGATTAAATCCCAGAAAACTATAAAACTTATTTTGGACCTCGGGTTAGTTCTGCAGGTTACTAAAAACATGTGGTAACATGTAGGAATATAGATCTGGCCAGGTTCTGGTATTTTATATTTTTATTTGCAATTAAAATCTTAATCAAAATACTGATCTCGATAAACAGGGATTTAAAAAGAAAAAGAAATCAGAAGCATTTGGGCTGTATTGGCGCGGATCTAGGCCTCACTGGGGAGATCTGGCCCACCCGGGGCGAGTTGTGAGTGAGGGAGCGCGCGGCTCGCGTTTGAAATCCGGCCACGTGGGGCCCGTTGGTTAGTGGGAGTGGCGTCAAAGAGGTAAAGAGCTCTGGAGGCTGTAGGATTAATAGGCCATCTACGGCCCTACTTCTTCTCCTTCCTCTGGCCAGGGAACGAACAGGGAGAAACCCTAGCGGGGTCGAGCATGCCTGGGGAGCTCACCTGGGAAGGGGAGAGGCGTCGGCAAGGGTGCAGGATGACGCGGAGCTCCATGGGGGTCACAACGACGGGCAGCAGCAGTCGTTTCCTCAACGGGAATGGGTTTGCGCATGGACAACCAAGAGAAGCTCGACTGAGATCGACGGCGTCACCTGTTGGGCCAGTCCTAGGCAAGGAATGAGAGGGGATTAGAGAGAGAAGATCAAGACGAGTTCAGGAGGGTAGCATGCTGAGGGGAACGTGTAGAAGGGAGAGTACCACGAGCAGATCATGTAGAAGGCCGAGGTGTCTTCTCTCCTTTCTCCTGGCTAGGACCGGGCATGAGGGGGGGATAGTTGTGCTCTAGGGTGTATCTAGGGAGGTGTGGGAGCGAATGAGGGCCGAAGAAGAGGCAGGGGAGCCTATGCCCTATTTAACCCGAGGGGGAGGGTGTATGGTGCACCGAGTGCACAAAGGGCTAGAGCTGGGTCTAGGGGCTTCCCATTGGGTGTTATGGGCGGTGATGGTCGTGTGAGGTCCCTCTGGGCGACCTGGTCGAGGGCAATAAATCTGATAGAGGGGAGGGACCTCTCTCTCCTAGCTTTGGCCATAGCAAGGAAATGGAGAGGGTTAGGGTACTCCCATAGGGGGAGAGGGGAGGTGGAGACAGGGGCGTGGGCCCTGGTGCTCGACTAGAGATGACCAGGGGACATGTGCTGGCTGTTGTGGCATTGATGGCACAAGATTTGAAGTATCTTCTTATATTTCTCTATCACACTGCCAACACAAGGGAAAAAAGAGGGGTGGCTACAGTAGCTTTGCTACGGTGAATGACTAGAAGGGGTTCTGGGGTGTGGTGCAATGCCTTGCAAGGTTGGTAGGGGATTGGATTGGTTTTTGTTGCAAATAGGCTAATTGCCCAAATATGCCATAAGGGATGATCAAGTGTTATATCTGAATCTTTGATCTTGACCACTTGAGATAAGGATGTTATTAGATGGGTAGGCTTAAGATACATCTCCAAGATTTATTTGGGATTTATTGGATCACTCTAGATTACTTTTGTATCATTTATTCAAAAACTGCTGAAATGGTTTTCAGGGTTTGTTTAGATATTTTTGAATTGGACAAGATGGGTTTTTGATCTGAGATGGTCCCAAAGGTGAATACACACTTAGGAGAATTTTCCCAAGATTTATTGGAAGATAAAAGTATTTAAAATAATTATTATTGCAATTCAGCCATTTAAGAAAATGGGCAAAAAAAAAAAGCTCTTCAAAAAAATTTATTTTTGAAGTGGGAAGATGGGGTATAATATGTGGACCTCAATTGAGCCAAAAGTTGGAGAAGTGTTTTGGCAAAAAACAAACTTTCCTTTATGGAAGAAGTTTTGGATATTTGGTCTATTAAAGAGATTAATTAGATTTGCAGCCATAACAATTATGGATAATATTTGATAAATCTTTATGATCAAGGTAGATGATGTAGACAAGGTGTAACAAGCATTTGCAACCTTGGGATTGGATAATCCAAGTTTATTTTGGTGAAAACTAGAGATTTAAGGATCTTGGGTAAGATTGTTTTCATGCAACCAAAACCTTGTTGGATCCTGGAGCTCAGATCTCCCCTTGGGGCATGGGATATATGGATAGATAGAACTAGTGATTTACATCAACATGGTATAGAGGTTTGAGCTTGATCTTACTTGAGTTCACCAAGAATTGATTTCAAACTTTGAATAAAATAAGCTTGGCAAAGCAGATTATCAGATAGCCTTCCAAACCATGTGGGTTTAAGAAGTACCAAGATCCAATTGGATCAAGTGAAGTAGATATTGATATACCTTTATGAGTAGAACACAACCATGCAAAGAGTTGGTCCATAGAAGGTTGGATGATGGTGTGAGCTTCTGTCAAAATAGGCATGTTGACTAGATTTGCAGGAATAGTTATTTTCTTGCCTGCAAAACCATCAGGAACAAGTGGGTTGGAGGATGATCTAACCAATGTAAAGAGTGGGTCTTGGTAGTCCTTAGGATGGTTAACAAGATGGTTCAGATGCATTTTCAAAAATGCACAAGGGTTGAGAAAGGGAGGCATTCAAAAAGGTGATGTTGGAACAGATTCCAGACTTATAAACTAAGCAGACCTACTACTGGGGTTACTATCAAGCTTAGCTTGAGGTTAGGTTGAGGAATTTTGAAGAGGTTGGATTTTGAATAAGATGAGAGTCCTTGGTATATCTACCAAGATTAGAATTCAAAAGCTTACAAAAAGGTTTTGGAGATCCTAGAGGTAAGAGTAGTTGAAGGTTCTATCTTGAAAACATAAGGAGTTTATAGCTCTCCATAGTTTTGCCAATGGAAGCTACTAAACTAGTTTTGGTTACACAAGCATCTGGGCTCATGTTTTGAAATGCCAGAACATTTGAGAATATGTAAAATGAGCCAGGATAGTTTTGTTAGATAGCTTTTGTCAACTGATGGTGAGGTAAGGAGTATCATATGGCATACACTCACATGCACAAGCACAAATAAACAACAAGCAAACACTGCACCAATGAACAAGAAAAGTTTTTGTTCCCCCTGATTTTTGCATTCTGGACAACTAATCAAGGTTGCAGAAATTGGGATGTTACAGACCTTTCCCCCTTAAAAGGATCTCGTCCCGAGATTCAGGAGAGTAGGGTTAGGGGATTTTGAGTGGGGTTGATACTAGGTGTCTTACGCATACTATCTTACGGACTCCGTCTTTGAAAGTGGTTACTACACCGATGATGTTGAGCTTCAGTCTTCCGGGATGCATGGAGAGTTGAGCAGAGTCTAGTCCTGATTGTGAGGGATAACCTTCTTTTCCTTCCGAACTCTATATCTCGAGGGCTTAGGCTGGGCAGACTATCTTGATGCTGAACTTCATGGAGTACTCGTTAGAGAATAGAATCTACAGTTGGGAGTTACCTCTCTCTAAGGATTCACAGCTCTTCCTTAGGGTCGTAGCGTATCCTAATTAACGATTTTTATGGTTGCTACTCCTGGGTTTGCTTCTAGGGAAGGGTTACTCTATTTTGGTGGGAAAGACGCAGTCTTTCCCCCTTAGGATTAAGCTGGGGTAGATCGGAGAGTTGACATAGTCCTTCCTTCTTGGAGTCGTCAGATCTGGTACTTTTTCTAGAGTATCTTTTGGTAGACAGTCTTCAGGAATTGAGTAGGAAAGACGTAGTCTTTCCACCTTAGCGTTTCACTAGGGTCCTTCGAGAGTGGTGCAGATCTTCCATCTTGAAGGGCTGGCGTGATGCTGTGGAAGTATGTATCTCCTTGGGTCTTGGGTGGAGATCTCCGAAAGACGTTCTATTGCATGGACCAGGTCGGGGTGGTTTCCTAACAAAGTCTTAGTAGTTAACTCTGGGTAGGTTAGTGGTTAATGACACGTATTGTTAGCCTTCAGTTAGGTTAGAGGCATCCGTCTTTGGAGAGGGTATCCTTACTCAAACTATGGATGTTGCTTCCGCTCGATGGCGAAGTAGACTCGTTGTCATCAGGTAGTCCTGTCTTCAGGATTTTGGAGTAATCTTGCCTTTCGGGGAGGAACTTCCTATGGATTTGGGTGGGGTCGACTAAAATTGTTAGTCACCTTGGGGTGGTTGGAAGGTCTAAAATACTGAGGTCAGCCTAGTTAGGTCTTTACTTCTTGTCTTGGTAGACATTTCCGATGGTTTCTTGGGGATATTAAGGATCCTTCGGTGATTGACTTCCGGCTTCAACGGGATTCTTGCTGTAGTAGACTAAGGAAGAAGGGATGTGGTGCTTTTGACGAGTCTTGCGAGGTGAGTTTGACGAGGTATGCCATCCTGCTGAGGAGAAATCTTTGAATTGATTCTGACTTGACGATGTCGAACTCCTGGTTCTTGCGATGCTTTTCCTCTCATGTACTCTCGAGGTTAGTCTGGGTCTCATTACCAACAGCTAACACAGGGGTTTCCTGAGTTACTAGGTGGGTTATCGCTCCTCGAGTCACATTTTTAAGGAGGTCAAAGCAAACCAGAACATACAAACAAGGCGAATAGAGCGAGGGGATCGCAATGTCCTCGGCAAACAACACACATCAAGCAACACAGGATGCACTTAGGCAAGCAAACACGATCAACGCTATGGACCAAGGAGTTAACTACTCGTGATGTAGGGGAATCCTGTTCTTAGGACTATCGACCCTAGATATCGTCTTTCTTCAGGTCGGAGTCACTATCTTGCAGATGAAGCCTTTGTTGTATCTTGGACGCTTCTTGATAGTGCAATATTTGATTTCTTCTGATTAGGAGGATTCCGCTGGTAGGGCGATCTTGTAGTCTCCTTGTGTTTGCTGATAGTTGCTTGTCTTCATCTTTTTATCATCGTCTTCTCCTACTTCTAGGTCTTCTTTGTTTGAAATCCGTAGGTTTGAAATTTGGACGAGAGTTAGAGGAAACCATTTTCGAAAGCATTTACTTAGAGTAAGAGAAGAAGTAGACTTTTTGAAACTCATTGAGAAACTAGTTTTCGAAAGCCGAGGTTGTCAAAATAAGGTTCCTGTCTAGCGACCATGCTAACTAAGGTTCTCCTACAGTCAGGATGGCTCTGATACCAAGTCTGTGGGGCCCTTGGATTGATCCTCCGAGAATCCCTGTTATGCATACAACCACGATCCCATGATCAGTTAGTCGTGGCACATAACCGACAAATATCAAAGTAAACATCCAATACATAGCGAATACATGTCATACCTTATTTGCCAGTATGGCTACATCGATCAACATCAGCGGAACTTCATTAAGCATAGAGCCCGACCATGCCTTAACCTACAAGCAACTTACTAGGAGAACGTCCTAGCTCGCATAGTCGTCCACTTCACCTTCTTCTCGACATCTGACCAAGTTAATAGCCAGGGACAATGCCAGTGAGTACTTTGAATGTACTCGCAAACCACTAACAAGAGGATATACAATATGGCTGTGTAGTAGGAGGGCTCTAGGCGGGGTTCTTTTCTAAAATAGTTTCTCTTATAGATATGGCATCTCCATATCTTTGTTAAAAACTTTTGTAAAGCCTTTTTGGAAACCTTTTGAAAAGTTTTGTAAACACTAGGATTGGGGTACCCATTTGTTCCCGTCTTCAGGTCGTCCCACGACCAAACTTCTTTCTCCTCCTTCCAACCATCCCATGGTCAAAACCTTTCTCCTTTACGACCATCCCTTGGTCAAAACATTTCCAAAGCCATTACTTTTTCTGAAATCCTTTTTGAAATCAAAACCAGCACCGCTCTACAGCAACCTTCCCAACCATCCATGACCGCGGACATGGCTATTCGAATAGATTTACACTCTGCAGAGGTTGTACACTTTCCCCACATCATCTGGGTACACTACCCTGATCTACACCGATCGTGTGTCGAGTAACCGATCAAGACTCTCCGGATGCCCACTCCAATATAAGTTCCTACCCTATGAGTATTGTTCCCCTCAACACCGGGACGTCGGGTACCGAGGACCAACCGGAGCGCTTTTTCCACTGCACGAGTATGCGGTTTCAATGAGGGGCTCATAGTAACGCGTGGAGGCTCGCAGGCCCTCCGTTCCTTCTCCAGGTCGATGTCCCACATGGACCCTTATGTGAGAAGGCCCACCCTCCAAGGTTTTTTATCCCCTATAGTTGTTGCGAGGCAGCTTATACCAGAATAGACAAACATCAAATCCAGCCCTGTCCCATTCCATAGTAATGTGGTTGCACAGGGTTAATTGTTCTAGCAAAACTGCAAAGAACCGGGTGCATTTTCGTAAACATTTTTCCTCCATCTTTCCTTCAGAATTTTGTAAAACAAAACCTTTTTCTTTCTCAACATCTCTTGGGAGGTCCCACCTCACCAAGGTTTTATCATAAAACATTTGGTAAAACTTTTTCGGGGTCTTCCCATCCTATAGCTTTGCTTCGGCTAAATCAGGGTCTCCAAAGGGCTATCGTGTGTTACACCATCTACCATACTAGGGACAAGTAGGTATCATCGAGAGGGTTGTACTTAGTAGTACCATTGAGTAATGGTTTGGAGGAGCCAAGCCACTACCAAATATACAACATCATATAGTAAAACGATGCAGCTTTCATAAAACAGTAATAAAACATGCACAAGTAAAACAGTAGGACAAGGCTTATGAGCAAGAAGGTGGCTTGCCTGATGATCAGCAATATGGCAATATGTCCCTGGACTTCTTCTTAGAATACCCAATAATACCAATAATAATTACCACTTCTCCTGCTCTCTGATTTCATCGCAACTATCGTCGTCTAGACAGCACATGCAAACAAACAAGGGCACAATCAACATAAAGCAATACAAGCATCAATACAATACAGCAGACAAACATACCACACATTACTCAATTCAGTAGGTTTTGAGAGGATTGGATTTAGGAGATTGTGATGGCCTTGGAGAAGGGAATGAACACCCCTTAGGGTTTATTGTCGAGGAACTACCTAAGAGGGGGGTTTTGGACCAAGGCCTGGGTAAGTATGGTATCAAAGTGCAACCAGAATACCATCAGGTAGGTTTTGACAAAACAAGACCAACAAAAGTGGTTTCATGATTTTATCACTTTTCTTTAATTTCTTATGAATTTTCTAGTGATAAAGGCTCTAGTTTTAGGAAATAATTCACCAGAAAAGTTCTGGAGCTCTAAACATTATTTCCTTGGATGGTCAGGTAGATTTTGATGTACTGATTCACCGAGAGTTGGAATCATATCAAAATATTTAACAGAATGCCCTCTGGAAATTCCCAAAGGCAGTTATGTGGGGTTTTTGTCTTTTTCACCAAATTAAAACTACAGAAGCTTTTGAGCTGATTCCAAGGGCACATGATAGGTATTTAGAATACCTTTTTGTAGAAATTGGAATCAACCTTTTTGGAGTTACATAACTATTGAGGTGGTTTTAATAGAGAATTAACTCTACACAGAATAGTTTAATTCATTACAATTGATCAAGAGCTCAATAAAATTTGAGCTGCCGCGGTTTGATAGATGCGATATGGAGTTTTACTGGGAGTTGGAATTGGGTCAATACCTCTGTTGGTTTGACCTAGAGAAAATACCTAAGGAAGAAACTAATAGTTTTTGCTAATTTTACTATAGACAAACTACTATTCACCTTGGCATGAGGCTTATGCTAATTGATGGGTATTGCAATTACCTTCCAGGAGAACTTTGATTCATCCCAAATGGGTATGTACAACTCCCTGAGGAATTCATTTAATGCAAAGGATACATTTGTGCAGATTAAATCCCAGAAAACTATAAAACTTATTTTGGACCTGGGGTTAGTTCTACAGGTTACTAAAAACATGAGGTAACATGTAGGAATATAGATATGGCCAGGTTCTGGTATTTTATATTTTTATTTACAATTAAACTCTTAATCAAAATACTGATCTGGATAAATCGGGATTTAAAAAGAAAAAGAAATTAGATGCATTTGGGTTGTATTGGCACGGATCTAGGCCTCACTAGGGAGATCTGGCCCACCCGGGGAAAGTTGTGAGCTAGGGAGCGCGTGGCTCGCCTTTGAAATCCGTCCGCGTGGGGCCCGTTGGTCAGTGGGAGTGGTGTCGAAGAGGTAAGGAGCTCTGGAGGCCATAGGATTAATAGGCGATCTATGGCCCTACTTCTTCTCCTTCCTCTAGCCAGGGAATGAACAGGGAGAAACCCTAGTGGGGTCAGGCATGCCTGGGGAGCTCACCTGGGAAGGGGAGAGGCGCCGACGAGGGTGAAGGACGACATGGAGCTCCATGGGGGTCACAACGATGGGCAGCAGCAGCCGTTTCCTCAACGGGAATGGGTTCACGCATGGACAACCGAGAGAAGCTCGACAAAGCTCGACGGCGTCACCTGTTGGGCCAGTCCTAGGCAAGGAATGCAAGGGGATTAGAGAGAGAAGATCGAGACGAGTTCAAGAGGGTAGCATGAAGAGGGGAAGGTGTAGAAGGGAGAGTACCACGAGGAGATCTTGTAGAAGGCCGAGGTGTCTTCTCTCCTTTCTCCTGGCTAGGACCGAGCATGAGGGGGGATAGTGGTGCTCTTGGGTGTATCTGGGGAGGTGTGGGAGCGAATGGGGGCCGAAGAAGAGGCATGGGAGCCTCTGCTTTATTTAACTCGAGGGGGAGGGTGTATGGTGCATCGAGTGCACAAAGGGCTAGAGCTGGGTCCAGGGGCTTCCCATTGGGTGTTATGGGCAGTGATGGTCGTGTGAGGGCCCTCTAGAGTGGCCTGGTCGAGGGCAATAAATCTGAGAGAGGGGAGGGACCTCTCTCTCCTAGCTACGGCCATACCAAGGAAATGGACAGGGGGAGGGTTAGGGTACTCCCATAGGGGGAGAGGGGAGGTGGAGACAGGGCCGTGGGCCCTGGTGCTCGACCAGAGATGACCAGGGGACATGTGTTGGCTGTTGTGGCATTGATGGCACAAGATTTGGAGTATCTTCTTATATTTCTCTCTCACACTACCAACACAAGGGACAAAAGAGGGGTGGCTATAGTAGCTTTGCTACAGTGAACGACCAGAAGGGGTGCTGGGGGTGTGGTGTAATGCCTTGCAAGGTTGGTGGGGGATTGGATTGGCTTTTGTTGCAAATAGGCTAATTGCCCAAATCTGCCATAAGGGATGATCAAGTGTTATATCTGAATCTTTGATCTTGACCACTTGAGATAAGTATGCTGGTAGATGGGTAGGGTTAAGATACATCTCCAAGATTTATTTGGGATTTATTGGATCACTCTAGATTACTTTTGTATCATTTATTCAAAAACTGCTGAAATGGTTTTCAGGGTTTGTTTAGATATTTTTGAATTGGACAAGATGGGTTTTTGATCTGAGATGGTCCCAAAGGTGAATACACACTTAGGAGAATTTTCCCAAGATTTATTGGAAGATAAAAGTATTTAAAACAATTATTATTCCAATTCAGCCATTTAAGAAAATGGGCAAAAAGAAATAATAAAGCTCTTCAAAAATATTTATTTTTGAAGTGGGAAGATGGGGTATGATATTGGACCTCAATTGAGCCAAAAGTTGGAGAAGTGTTTTGGCAAAAACCGAACTTTCCTTTATGGAAGAAGTTTTGGAGATTTGGTCTATTAAAGAGATTAATTAGATTTGGAGCCATAATAATTATGGATAATATTTGATAAATCTTGATGATCAAGGTAGATGATGTAGAAAAGGTGTAACAAGCATTTGCAACCTTGGTATTGGAGAATCCTAGTTGATTTTGGTGAAAACTAGAGATTTAAGGATCTTGGGTAAGATTGTTTTCATGCCTCCAAAACCTTGTTGGATCCTGGAGCTCAGATCTCCCCTTGGGGCATGGGATAGATGGATAGATAGACCAAGTGATGTACATAAACATGGTGTAGAGGTTTGAGCTTGATCTTTCTTGAGTTCACCAAGAATTGATTTCAAACTGTGAATAAAATAAGCTTGGCAAAGCAGATTATCAGATAGCCTTCCAAACCATGTGGGTTTAAGAAGTACCAAGATCCAATTGGAGCAAGTGAAGTAGATATTGATATAAATTTATGAGTAGAACAAAACCATGAAAATATTTGGTCCATAGAAGGTTGGATGATGGTGTGAGCTTCTGGCAAAGTAGGCATGTTGACTAGATTTGCAGGAATAGTTATTTTCTTGCCTGCAAAACCATCAGGAACAAGTGGGTTGGAGGATGATCTAACCAAGGGAAAGAGTGGGCATTGGTAGTTCTTAGGATGGTTAACAAGTTGGTTCAGATGCATTTTCAAAAATGCACAAGGGTTGAGAAAGGGAGGCATTCAAAAAGGTGATGTTGGAACAGATTCCAGACTTGGCCAAATTTGGCAGATTTAGAGTTTTTGACTAGAATGTGGGTGGTGATGATTTTGATGGGTTGCAAGGTACCAAAGCATCATCAAGTAGATGAGGTTGAAGAGTAGATTGAGAATAAGGGATCCATGCTTGATATTGGCCTTCGTTGACTTGGAAGCTTCTAGAAGGGATATCTTTAGAATTAATCTTGTTAAGGGTTTTAGATGATCACCTAGTATCTAGAGATTAGATCTTGATTTATATTCTTGCTTAGGGTTTGGTGATTTGGAAACCTCTTTATCCTAGTGATGAGCTCCTAGAGTATCTCATACTATCTCCTAAGCAGACAAATCAAGCAGCAGATCAAGGAAATTCATCTTATAAACTAAGCAGACCTACTACTGGGGTTACTATCAAGCTTAGCTTGAGGTTAGGTTGAGGAATTTTGAAGATGTTGGATTTTGAATAAGATGAGAGTCCTTGGTATCTCTACCAAGAGTAGAATTAAAAAGCTTACAAAAAGGTTTTGGAGATCCTAGAGGTAAGAGTAGTTGAAGGTTCTATCTTGAAAACATAAGGAGTTTATAGCTCTCCATAGTTTTGCCAATGGAAGCTACTAAACTAGTTTTGGTTACACAAGCATCTGGGCTCATGTTTTGAAATGCCAGAACATTTGAGAATATGTAAAATGAGCCAGGATAGTTTTGTTAGATAGCTTTTGTCAACTGATGGTGAGGTAAGGAGTATCATATGGCATACACTCACATGCACAAGCACAAACAAACAACAAGCAAACACTGCACCAATGAACAAGAAAAGTTTTTGTTCCCCCTGATTTTTGCATTCTGGACAACTAATCTGGGTTGCAGAAATTGGGATGTTACAGGTTATCTCCCAATAAGTACTTTTCTTTAACGCCTTTAAGTTAGGCATGATAGTTTGAGAAGATGCTCACATAAGAAATATGAATTGAAGTACAAGAGAGCATCAAGAAGCAAATTCAAAACACATTTAAGTCTAACCCACTTCCTATGCATAGGAATCTTGTATGCAAATAAATTCACAAAGAACAAAGTGACAAGCATAGGAAAATAAAACGAGAGTAACTTCAAAACTTTCAGCAAATAGAGAGGTGTTTCAGTACCATGAAAACTTTTACAACCATATTTTCCTCTCTCATAATAATTTTCAGTAGCCTCGTGAATAAACTCAATAATATAACTATCACATAAAGCATGCTTTTCATGATCTACAAACACATAATTTTTATGAAGCTCAAAAATAGTGGGATTAAGACCTTCAAACCCACTTTTAACAAATTTATAACAAGATGACTGATCAATCTCATTTTCAATAGTAGTACAATTAATATTATCAACCAATATAGGACCATCATCTAGAGCTTTATTATAAACATTTTCAAAAGAATCCTCAAGAACATAACATTCATCCTCCTTTAGTAAGCATGGGGGACAATCAAATATTGTAAGGGGTAAAGAGTTACTCTCATTAGAAGGTAGGAATGGGTAGATCCATTCTTCCTCCTCTTGATCATCACTCTCCTCCTCTTTTTCATCCATTGAGCTTCCAGTTTCAGCAATTTCTTCTTCCATAGGCTCGTGCAAGGCATTAGTCTCCTCCACTGGTGGAGAGCATCTATTAAGATATTCAAGAATATAGCCATTTTCTTCCTTGTAATTATCTAAGCAAAATTTAAGTATATCATAAACCTCATATTTATAAGGTGCATCGTCAATATTTTTAAGCAAATAAGCTAGTTCGAATGCACCCTTCCAAGCAATAAATTCTTCAATTTATTCCACATCACAAAAGTCATAATTTCCCTTAACATAAGAAGATATGGTAACATCATCATTATACTGACATTGAAAAGGGAGGTGTCTATACCTCTTACAGCAACAAGATTTATCAAAGCAATAAGTAACATTATAAGTAGAGCACACGTTTCTAGCAATGGTATACAGTTTATCAATTTGTTCCCATAAGTGTTTCCCTTTTTGTGACAAGCGGTGTCCTTATAATAATATTTTTGTTCTTCCGTGAACCCACCTTGCCAATTAGATTCAGTTTCAAAGAAACTAACCATTGATAGAAAGCATGATAAAGCAAGACAATAATAGACCAGCGAAAATAACAACTATAGTAGGAACTAATTTTTTTATATTTTTGATAAAAAAGAACAAGTAAACAAAGCAGAAATAAACTAAGCAAAACACATAAAACAAAGTAAAGAAATTGGTTATGAGGGACTCCCCTTGTGAAGATGTCCTTGAATCCCCGGCAACGGCGCCAGAAAAAGTACTTGACGGCCCAAAATATCTCGAGCTCGTTGGGGAACCCCAAGAGGAAGGTATGATGAGCACAGCATCAAGTTTTCCCTCAGTTATGAAACCAAGGTAATCAAACTAGTAGGAGAAAGGAAACACCTCCAAGGTGTTGCTAGCTGGCCTTTGGCAGGGCGCACTACCGGTGCTAGCAGCAACGTGGAAACCTGCACAACATAACCATAGAACTTTGCCCCCAACTTATATTGAGGTTGTCAATCTCACCGGTTTTGCTGAAAACAAAGGATTAAACGTATTATGTGGAAGAAATTAATAGTTTGTAGAAAGTAAACAAAAAGCAGTAAACAGTTGTATATTGATGGTAAAAGAAAGAACCGGGGTCCATAGTTCACTAGTGGTGGCTCTCCTTAAGATAGATGACATGTTGGGTGAATAAAATTATAGCAGGGCAATTGACAAACATCGAGAAAGCAATATGCATATACTAAACAACTTGACTCCTTTGAGATTTGATTGGGCATTAGAACATTATACATAGACCGTAATCCAACTGCATCTATGACTAATAATCCACCTTCAGGTTATCATCCGAACCCCCTCCAGTATTAAGTTGCAAGCAACAGATAATTGCATTACGCATTGTGTGTAAAGTAAACAATATGATTATTCTATGAACAAAGGATTGTTGTTTTCTCCCTAGTAGCAACAACACATCTAGTACCTTAGAGATTTCTGTCACTTCCCTAGATTACTAGAGGCATGAACCCACTATCGAGCATAAATACTAACTCTTGGAGTTGCTAGCATCTACTTGGCCAAGATAGCTACTAACAACGGAAAGCATGCAAGATCACAAATAACAAAGACATGATAGAATCAATAATCAATCTGAAATAGTATCTCAATATCCATCGAATCCCCGCAAACACAACATGTAGGATTACAAATAGATGATCTTGATCATGAACGGAGCTCACAAGATCTAAACATGATAGCACAAAGAAGAAGAACCAGCCATCTAGCTACTACATGGACCCGTAGTCCAAGGATGAACTACTCAGGCATCACGCCAGAGGCTTGCATGGTGATGAAGAAGGCCTCCAAGGTGAATTATCCCCTCTAGCAGTGTGTCGGGAAGAGCTTCAGATCCCTCCTGATCTAGGGATGGAGATGACGGTGGCTACAAACTCTTTCGTGGAATTTTGATCGGGGTACTTAGGGTTTCTGTATCAAAGGCGATATATAGGTGAAAGGGGAGGCCGAGGGGGTGCCCTAGGTGGCCAGACCACCCCTGGTGCGTGCTAGGCCTGGCCGCGCGGCCAGGTGGTGTGGCCGGCCCCTGGCCCCTCTCCGTCTCGTATTTTGGCTCCGTGTCCCCCTTGGTGAAACACTGACTTTGGCTTTTGTCCCGTCCAATTCCGAGAATATTCATTTTCTGACTTTCCTGGAACCAAAAACAGCAGAAAACAGGCAATTGGCACTGTGGCATCTTGTTAATAGGTTAGTCCAAGAAAGTGTATAAAAAGTACTCCAAAGTGTGGACAAAACATAAGAAAGTAGATAAAACCAAGCATGGAACATCAAAAATTATGGATACGTTAGCAACATATCATGGGCTAGTCAAGATCGATGTTTGGCAGCCACGTAGTCGTTTCCCTTGGAAGAGGATCCTCTCATGGAGGAAAGCTGAGCCCGTCGGAGGCTCGACTCATCCGCTGCTTTTCTGCGCCCGTCGAGTTGCGCAATTGCTTGCTGTTGGCGCTTGTACTCCTCGTTGAGTAGCCAGGGGTAGCCCATCAGCATCTGTTGGGATGAGCCTAGGGGAAGAGGATTACCCCGCCAAGCCTCGCGACAGCGGGCCCACTCGTTATCGTTGAGTTTGATCAGCATGCGCTCCTCGGCCTGCCCATTCACCGTGAGGTTCGGGTTCCTGTCCGTTCCGTTGTTGATGGGTGCACCGTTGACGGGCACGCCATTGGTGGGCGCGCTGTTGGTGGGGGCACCGTTGGTGGGGCCATCGTTCCCGCCATTGGACGGACCGGTGCCGGTGTTGTCGCAATTGACACCGGTGTCGGCTGTGTTGATGACGACACACATGAAGTGATTGGGGAAGCTGTTGCTCCCACAACTCTTAGATCTAGAGCCGCGGGCTCCATCGTCTGTGGCTAGGTCACCCAGATCGGGTTCGTGATTGCTATCACCATCCGTACTCCCAACTATTGTTGGGGCATTGAGCTCGCTTAGGGTGTCGATTGGTGGTGGAAACCACGATGATGGAGCAATCGCGGGAACCATCGGCTGATCAGGGAGGTAAAGTGTGCCGAGCTGACCAACTTGGAAGCATAAGCTCCTGAACGCCAGGCCGATCCCTTCGCCCACAGACTCGAAGGTTGGGCACATGGCCGGCGTGTGGACGGTGAAGTCGAAAGCACCGAAGAGCTGGCAAATCTCCGCTGTTGCAGAGTTGTAGATCATGGTTAACGGGGTTGAAGAAGCCATGACATCAACACTCCCAGTTCCCACAGATAGCACCAATTGACGAGGGTTTAACTCGTCAATGCCCATTGTTATGGACTTGGGTTTTGGAGAAGGAGGGAGCGCTGGAGGCATCAACCGGCTAGCAAACAAGCACACATAGATGCAAGGTTTACCCAGGTTCAGGCCTCGTAGAGGTCCCTACTCTTGCTTGTCTACTCTTGGAATTATCAAGGGAGTCGAAAGTTACAAGGAGTGCGCATATGCAATCTGGCGATGGTTGTGGTAACTATGGTTGTGATTGTCCTCCTCGCTGCCCCTCCTAGCCTTTATATATATAGGCTAGGTCTCAGGTAGCAGGTCGAGTCGGTTACAGATTTTGGGTTCGTCCCTTTAAACTTTCTATCTTAAGCTTCTTCTTGTGCTGCAAGCAATCGGAGTTTCCGTGAGTCACCCGAGTCCTTTATTGGGCCTTGGCAATGCCATGGGCTTCTGCGGTATCTGGACCATATATGCCAAACTCGAGTACCTGTAGGGTATGCCCACATCACTTTTAGAATCCAAACTATACATTCTAAACACTTTCAGAAACTTTTCCCTGAAACATTTTGATAACAATGTTCATTGAACAAATCAATCTATATTAATAAATTTCCACCGTTCAATGCCTCATTCAAATTTCATCGAATATTCACATACTCCTATGTTGTCACGCTCCCACTCAAAGTGTCATATACATGCGAGGTCAGGATTTCTTCTCAACTCCCACTCAAAATATCTTATACCCATATTAAGATAAGACTACTAAGATCCCACTCAATGTTATCTAAATGTAGGATTTCTCAATATTTTGGCAATTTCAAAAATTCCTTGATTATCTATGAAATTGAGAATTCCTATTACGAAACATATAACACCTACCTAATTTTCAAAAGATGTTTGTTGTACCTATTACAACTTAGTTTCGACAATCTCACCACCAATCTCCAGATTAGAGTATGTGCTTATGTAAATCCAACAGAATTAGGAATGGCCACATCTTGTAGTCAATTTCTTGAATTTGTCCAATACTTTTTGTGACAAATCGATCGTTCAAAGTCTTCCATTTAGGCTTCATTTCTTCCTATGACTTTGCAATCATTTAGAAGATTATGAAAATAACCTTTTGTTAATGAGATCATGTAACATATTACTTTGAAATCTCAAATGTAACTTAAAATCATAATTTCAGGATTCTCAATCATTTCTCCTACTTGAGTCCATCATGCTTCTTTGTAGCTCATAGGTATGCCATGTTTCAGCAACATGATAAATAAATCAACAATATAATCCTGAATCCTACTTTCCTTAGTAAAAGTATTACCTGAAACATTATGATCTATATCATTAGTTTCTCCTTGAATTATAGAGTCCAACTTCTAGAACAAATTCCATTGCACCATTCTCATAATTGAAGGTAAGGCCAAAACACCTTATTTAAACTTTTACTCTCTTCCTACAAATGTCCTTTGTTAGAAAAACACTTTTCTTGACAAAGTACCAAGTCAGGAAATACCAGTTTTTCCCTCCTTTAGTCTGAAAGATGTATTCATAGTTTCCTTAGAATACACTACAAAAACTTTATTCATCACGATTTCAGTATTATTGAAATCTCAAGAAACTCAAATGTGCCATAACCTATTATGGTGTTGTTTCCACGAATCTTCAGATGTTCCCTATGAGTGTTTTGCTATTTCTAATGCTAACTCTAAATGATACTTCATCCTTTAGAAGAGGTCAGATCTAGAACATAAGTATCCTATGTTGTATGATTATGATGTCCTGGATATATCAATAGTTTTGGTGTATCCAAATTTCATAATTTGTGAAACACCTTCACAAGTCTTTATGCCACAATAACTTGAATACTAAGTCATTTTGATAAAATCACCAAGACCTTGGTGTTCTAGTCAATCCAATACATTTTGGTCATCTTTTTGCACATTAGTTATAAATGTTTATCATTAAGCTTATTGAATAATCGTCTTGCTAGAAGCAGGACATACTGATAAGGTCTCACACTCACTATGATTACAAAATTTATTTGAAACTATTAATCTAGACGATAAATGTAGAGGGATCGTGTTCATCGATGTTTATCGATCTTCAATAGCTTGAATGTCTTCAACACGCGACTATTGCCTCTTTAGCAAGCTCTCATGCAGATGATCATGTTGTCATAAACATAAAACGAGTATCAACATACATGGTGAACCGCAATAATTATTTGCTTGAAACATTTATAATTTTTGTATATCAAATATATTTAATAATCTTCATCCGATGAATCATCATTCATGTGCACCACCAGAGTCTTTGAGTTGGACATAAACTCATGAAAGGTGAACAGTTATCCTATCATGATGTATTCCTTGGCGATGTTCTCATAACTAGAGGGCAGCAACTGCAACACTCCATTTATAGCAAAGTAATCCAACAGCTGGCAGTCTACATCCCTTGCATGTTGGTCACACACCCTCTACACGGCTGATAGGTGACTACAAAGACTTCCGTCCTTTCTCATTTTTCATGAGCCTAACTTGTGGTGTGAATAACATCTTCAACTCCACAATCATCTGATATGAATCAGTGTTGAAGTAGCATAGACACAACCCAGTCTCCATTGAGCAGAGCATCCCACACTAGAAAAGGATGGAGCGATTGTAGCGAGCTCGATAGTGTATAACTTCAGTCTCACTTGTTGATCCATTGGGGCGATCTTCTAGTTTCTCATGTATCACATAGAGTAGGTCATTCAGGTCGAGGGTATCCTGGAGGCGTCCAAACCAATATATGAAATTTGACCCATATAATTTGAGTTCCACAACTTCTAGGTAGGACCTGAATTCAAAGAATCCATATGTAACACCCTCGAATCGTCCCTATGCAGAATTTAGTGATTCCTGCAAAACCCGTATAGAAACGATTCGATGATGCCCACCAAGGACTTCCGTGCGGGTGGAAAACAAAGTAATACCATTACATAATAGTCCATGATGGAACCCACAAGAACATATATATACAACGACTCCCAGGTCCAGAATACAAATATACATTACAAAGATCCAAATCACGTTGAAAATGATACAACATCCGAGTATGGATAAGATGCAAATTGTACTAAGTGTCCTAAAGCATAACCAATGGCGTCCATAACCCTTCCCAGGCCAAGCCATAAGGGTAACCTTGGTAACATCGTCAAACTCATACATGTCAATGCAAATGGGTGCCGACAAAGGGAAAAGGAAAAAGGGAGCGGTCAGTACTAAGGCTAGTACACAACAAGTCTTAGAATTCGGAGGCTCAAGCCTACATGGGTATGGTGGTTTGCAGCGGTAGCAAAGCATGCACTAAACAACCTATAAAGACTCAACCAACTACCGGCTATTAGATAAGGTAAGAGGGACCTATTCGGAACCAATCTAATACTAACGTTAGCCAGACCATCCTGGGATTTTCCCCTTGAAACCAAATGAGGAAGTCCTTCCGAGGAAACTCACATAGTTGGTAGTTTCCCAACTTACTAGTCATGTCAAAAAAGAGTCATATTTAGAGTACTACTTTAGTGTAAGTTGTCTATGATTGAAAGTGCTCCAAGTCGTCCATAACCATGGACACGGATTTTTGAAAAGATTTAACCCTGCAGGGGTGTACCAAAGTAACCACATGCACTTCCACCAACGTTTGCCAGATCAATTAACATACACCCATCGGTATGACGACGGGGCTTCACACACAACGTTTCCTAGAACCCAAAGGAAGCACATGGGGCCACCCCACTAAGCTACCCATAAGGAAGTCGGTCGAGCTCCGAAGATGGACCTAGAGGTTGCTAGATCGGCCAAGAGATCGGAGGCCATAGGTATAATCCTCAACATAACGATCCACATCCTACATAGTGCAGTAGTAAATTCTCATGGAGTAACAGATAATAAACAGGGCATAACATGTCATGAAAACCCCAAACTAGTTTGTGGCCCCCAGTATAGTACTTTGAAATCAGGTAATAAGTCGATAGGGGTGCCCACACACCCCATATGTGGTTAGCGCTTAGTATCGGAACAGGTGTCAAGAACTCGGGTCCTAGGTGGACACAAGTGGGCGGGATAAAAGCTAGATCTCAACTATTACCCACTGGTGCCTCTTTATTAATTATATCTACTTCCAACATTTAACTATCATTTTGTAAGTAGAACTATGATTATCTCCATTAAGCATGTGGAAACCTGCAACCATTGTGGAACTCGACAACTCGAACCAACACCTGAGCAAGCAACTACGACTCACAAGTCCAGCTATCTACCAAATCAACAGGCAATAGGAAATGACCAAGGCAATATAGGCTATAAGGAGTATAAATGGTACGAAAACTAAACCCTCGCAACACGAATAGCAATAGAGAAGAGTAAAGCCATAAAGAAAAAATAGGTAGCAAGGGGGAGAATGCTCGCCTTGGAATCATTGCAGAAGATACATATCCGAAGAACTTGTTGAAGCTCACAACATCTCATCGTCCTATATGAGATGAAGAAAAGCACTAAAAGAAACAAGTGATGCCACAATCTCTCTGCTCTATAAAAGGGAGCTGAGAGCTAGATCTAGGGTTATCTCTCAGCTCTCTATCTCTCTGCTCTCTCTCTCTGATCAAGATCAACAGTAAAAGCATTAGGAAGAAATCCTCACAATCAGCACAAGAAGGCAGTGGTGGAAGATTCAAGAGGAGGCCATGGCTGGACCTCCAGATCAAGGTACATATATCCCTGATCCACTTTCGTGGCTCAAATCTTAATCTAGTTTATCCTTTGGATCCTAACAATGGTATCAGAGCATCTAGCTTTTAGCTTGAGCCCACTTTATCAAGTTTTGTGTTCTAGTGAGCTTGTTCATCTTGTTCTTTGGTTAAGTTTTGGTGTTGTGATCAAGCTCAAGATCAAGTTTATCTTCTGTTCATGTTTATGATATTTTATTCTTGTTCCGGAGTAAGAGTCAGTTTTGTTTTGGCCCTAAATTCACTAAGTTTAAGCTCTAAGGGATGAATCAGTGGATCAAGGGTTTTAATTATGTTAATCTGATGTGGGGATTGAGGTTTTGGTGCAAACCCTAATCGAAAATCCCCAAATTTCTAAAGAACCCTAACCCTAGTTCATCAAATCAAAGAAACCTAACCCTAAATTCCCCAATTCCTTAGAACCCTAACCCTAATTCCCAAATTGAGGAACCCTAACCCTAATGATCTAAGAGTGGTGGATGCTTACCTTAAGGGCCTCGTCGCCGTCCCAGGCCACGGCGGCGCCAGAGCCAACCTCCAAAGCCGAAAGATGCGCTAGGGATCACGTGCATGCGGTCTTGCCATCCACCACACCGGGCCGTGGCGGTTCTCCTGTAGGCGCTTGTCGTCATCGGGGCTCTCCATGCTATTGGACATGGCAAGGTCGTCGACACCGACGCAGGGACACCTGCGTGCGAGCGCCGTCTCCTTGCATAGGGTGCCACCTAGTGCTGCTCGACTGAGGAGCGTGTTAGCCTAAGCCGCACGCAGCTCCGGCGAGGAGGCCTGGTTGACGCTGCCGTCTCTTTCCTCCGCTGGGCCACCATGCTTGTGTCGCTCGCATTGCATCAGGTGGCAGAGGAAGGGGAGGGGAAATGGGGGCTAGGGCTCGGGGGGCATCGCTACAGGTCAGCTTCGCTCCCGACCGAGCGCGTCCTCCGCTGTTGGATGCAATCCAATGGGCCGCAGCCTCAGTTGCTTAACGGGGCAGGTGGGCCGCTAAGGGGGAGGATAAGGGGAGACGGGCTGGGCCGTTATGGCCCAGTTCGGAAGTTTTGTCTTTTGTTTTTTATTTTTCCTTTAAAAATTGAAAAGATCAAGTGTTAGGGTTTATATAAATGGTTTGGGGGGCTAAGTTTTTGGCATGTTTTTATTATGTCAATTATGGAGTACAATTGTGGGACAAATTATTCTTTTGTCATGTAATTTTGTGTATCACTTAAGTAAGTTTAATGTGTTTCATTATGATAAGTTGATTCTTTTTTATGTCTTTATTACACTTAGTTGATTCTTTTGTGTTGTTTTTCAAATAAATTGTGGTAATAATGTTTTGCTGAAAATTTTAGTTTGGAAATCCTCAAAGTTTTGCATGGGTTATGTCTATCATTCTGGCCAAAGGTGATTGATGGACATTTTAACCATGAAACTTTGTTGGTCTAGTTCACTTCGGGCTAAAGCTGATGTGTTCCAGATTGATGAAAGACTTCCTTGTATGGGAGGATTTAATAAAGTGTGGCTTATATCTGTCATTTTGGCCAAAGCTGATTTGCAGATGTTCTGATCATAGAATGTTATTAATCATGTCTATTTCTGGCCAAAGCTGATGTAGACTAGATTGATGAAAGGAGTATAAAATGTTGATGTTTAATCACAGCATTTGTTTTCTTTTGCAGCATATAATGCATCTCAAATTGCCGAAATTATTAATGTCATAGAACAGTTGACTGGTAGCAATTTTGGTACATGGAAGGTGTAGCATCCCAATTGTCTAACAATTGCAATGCTACTAGCCTAGTCTATATATATGCTACTTCCTACATATAATTGTTGCATCATAATTATATCATGCTCATGTCATCATGCCACCTTGCATTTGAGCATCATGTAAAACCCTTTTCATTTGGTTCTTATCTCATATGCATTATTGATTATTTTTGCCTCTTGATATATTGTATTTGGTTCTTGATAAATGCTTGATGCCCAAGTTGAGTTGGGGGCATATCTTTTATTAACTCCACCACCTTTCTTGTCATCACCCCATCATTCCACCATTCCACCATATATGAGCATTACAACTTATTTGGTTTTACCTCTAGCTCATGTGGGTTGGGATGGATCCAATTCTTTTTCCACATGCTCTCATACTAGCATCATGTTGTTTCCACATTCTTAATATGTGGGACCACCTTGCATGTTTGGTGAAGGAAACCCTTATTCTAGCTTCCATATGGAATTGTTTTGGAATAGCTGCTCATGTTGGAATATTGTTGAGGATAATAAACACCTAGTGGAATACACACACTAGAATGTCCAAAATATAATCAAAAATGATCATCATCATCCACTCCACATGGAACCTTCTTTTTAAATCCTTTAGCTTGGCTTTACTCCATATTTTGGAATGCATATGTATAAATGCCATGATTATTTACCTTGTTTTTACAAGATTAAAACATGGCATTTAATGTTTTTGCATGGGCCATGCAAAGCACCACCATTCTTTCTCCTTTGGTTTTTCTTTGGTTTTTGAGTGGATCCTTTCTTTTGTGAGCTTCCCTTTCTCTCTTATTCAAAACCTCCTCATCTTGATCTTGTCTCTCCTTGCCATGTGCACCTAAAAACCCTAGACACACCTCCCATCTTGTCCACTACTTTTCTTTCTTGAGATTGTTTTGATCATGTTAAACCCTATCTCTCACTATCCATCACCACATCCTCCAACCTTTGCTTGATATAATTGGCATGTGGAGAAAAACACTAAACACCCTAACCACCCACAAACCCTAGGCCTCATCTTTCTTTCTCTCTAACCCTACCACCACCATGATCTACCCCATCTACCCTCTCCTCTTTACCCATGCCGAGGCACCCCTCTCTCAAACCCCACCTTCCCTTCTCTCTTCCTCGGCCCACCTGCAGCCCTCTCCCTGACCCTGTTCCTCTTCTCTCTCGATCACGTGGCCGTGTCCCTCCTAGCTCCCTCGCTTTGCCTGGCATAAAGTAGCAGCAGCAGAGACGACCTCCCTCGCAATCACTCCCGTCCTATCCCTTCCCCTCTCCAAGACAAACCAGATCGAGATCCTCCTCTACCCCTTCTTCTCCAGCAAGACAACACCACGCCACCGCAACCATGCCGCTCGTCCACCTCGCTGCGCCGCTGGTCCATGTCGCCAGAGCCACCGCTGAGCCGAGACGCTCCGCGTCATTGACAGCCACCTCTTGGAGCATCGCGCAAGGAGGAGAAGAGCTGCGCACCATGCCCCGTGTCCTCGCAGTCCCTAGGCAACTGCAGTGCGTGGGCGCCATCACGTCGCCAGGGCCTCCTTCCTCTCGACGTCGTCCTCGTCTGCCTCGGTAAGCCCCCGCCTCGTCCAGCTCTCTGGTGCCGTGCATCTTGCGCCGACGCGCGCCGCGATTCCGTTTGCCGCGCAAAACAGCAGCCGCCGCACGCCTTTAGCCTCGCCCGCAAGCAGCAGCCGTCGCGCTCGCAGACAACAACCGCAGAGACCCCGCGTGCACCTCTATTTTTCCCTCCAGTTTTCCAGCCGACCCAGCCCTCCTCCGGCTTTTTGTGTCATCTCCAAATTCCCAGCGGGTTCGTCGAAATCTTCATCCAAAGTTCTGGCTAGCTAGCCATTTTTCGCTGATCAAACAATCGAGCTTCAGACTTTACACATCAGGTTCTTCACGGTTTTGCAGAAAAGCCCCCGCCAGTTTATGTCGAGCACGGGTCGGTCCCTCCACAGCCCTTCTGGCCCACCTGCCAGCTCCTGCGGAAGTTTTGCAAAAAGGCACCTCAACTTTAGGCGTCCCAACCCGCAGTCCCCTGGATCCGCCACGTGTCCGACCCCGGCTGGCGCGTCCGTGCCGTGGCCCCGCCGCCCGAAGGCCCACCAGTCATCCTCTGTGGCTGGGTTTCCCCTCGGTGAGAAAAGCCCCGCGTGGACCACGTCGACCAACCTGTTGCTGAGTCAGCGCCTGGCCCACTCGTCAGTGACTCGGGCTGGAACAACCTGAGTACAAAAAGTTTCTGTGAGCCTTTTCCAAATAAAAATAAATCCAGAAAATGCTTATATGTTTTTAATATCCAGAAATTAATAAATTTTACTTGAGCAATCCAAATAATACTAATAATATATGTTTTTGAATCAGAAAAATGTGAGGAATTCAAATATGCCCTTCAAAATATATTTTGAACACTTTAATTTTCGAGTTGATTAAAATTACAAATAAAATGCCCTTTTTCTTAATTAATTAATAACTTTTGTTTTATAACTCCAAATTTGACAAATAATATGTCTAAAATGATCAGCTCGAGGAGACCTTTCTGTTTATGCATTACATGTTCTGAATTGCAGCATGCATCGTATAAATATAAAGTATACAGCAACTTATTTGAGGTTAAAATATGATTAAAACTCCATAAAATGCCTTATTCTTGTAGTCCACACCTCACCCATGCCATGCTACTTTATTGCCATGCAAATTGTGCATCATTCATCATGGCATGATTGTTTGCTTGTCGCATTTTAATCATATGCTTGTGCACTTTATTTATGTTGGCCCTTGTTTGTTTGGTTCTTCTTTCGAATAGACGCTGAGCAGGGGATATATCAAGAGACCCAGGAGCATTACCCAGATCCTTCTCTCGCTTCAACTGAGCTGTCAGGCAAGCACTACCATATGCTTGCATACATATAGTACCTATTGCCTCTATCTTATTCTTGCATCATAGAGTCGCGATTGCATTAAGCTAAATCCCAAGTATTGCATAGCCTTTACTTTTAAACCCCACCGAAGCTTGTTCCTCCATCCCATGAGCCATTACTACAGGAGTTATTTGAGCCGTGCGAGTCGTAGTACAGCATGTGTAGGGTATGTGAGCGTCTGATGGATAACGAGGTACCTATACAACTTAACCTGAGTAGTGATGGGATAACTAATGAAAGTGGCACCGGTGAGCAATATCTGCTATTTGGTTTTTCATGCTCACTTGTGTCCCGTAGGCCTCGAGTACTTGATTCCTGTTCCTTGAATATTCGCGCTATCCACATCCGGGAGGCCTATGGACCCCCCCTGAGCCAGAGCTTGATTCATTCTTATTTCTTGGGGCCACAATTAGTTTGGGGCTTTATTACTATCCTGTACTTATGCCATGCTTTACTGCTTTATTTAAGATTGTGCGTGGAGCACCTGTACTGTTTAGGTCCGTGACACGTTTTCGCTGTATCGACAAGCCCAGTCACACTTTCGGGTTCCCAGTCGTTTACAGCCGTCCACACAAACCTTGAGTCCGTCTCGGAGCCGACCAACTTCGTTGCGGGTAGCTTAATGGGGTGGCCCCCTGAAATATTTCTGAATCCTGTGATCGCTTTGTCGTGACTGCCTCGTTGGGTTTTGATTTGGTTTTTCCGAGGTTGATCGAGTGTGTGTTGCTATTTGTGCACCCCTGCAGGGTAAATCTTTCTGAAAGCCGTGTCCGCGGTTATGGACGACTTGGAGCACAGTTTCTCGATCATAGACAAGTATAACTAAAGTACCGCTTTTAATTTGACTAAGTACCTGACTAGTAAATAGTGCAACACTCATGGAATGGATAATAAAACTGCCAACGGATGGGGGGTTGTTCGTCCGCTTCCTCGTTGGTAAGCGGGGAGGAGGATGGATCTGTTAATATTACTGGTATAACTGTTGTTATTAATTTACGGACATCCGTCTATCTATGGTTAGGCGGATGGTTAGCGAGTATCTATAGAACTGTTAGGTATTATCTATTGCTGCAATTGCGTCACCCCAGGTTGTGTCCCCTTTAGAAGCATAAAGACTTGCTGAGTACCCCTAGGGTCTCACACGATAAATTGTTTGATTCAGATGGACAGGTAAACTCGCAAGATGGATACTGGGTGGAGGAGACGGACGATGTGGGCAACGATCATTCGGTGTAGAGATTCCGGAAACAGGGATCCGTGAGATCTGTGGGCGGGATGTGTTTATTTATGGGGCATCTTATGCCGATTTGCTTCTTATCCATACTCGGATCTTGTTTTCCGCTTCCGCCTGATACTCTGATGTTTGATGTATGAGGAGATATCCTAAACTATTATATCTATCTAGGATATTTGGATCTTGCCGTATGGCGTTGCAATATTTCTATTTCTTTTAGATGGAATGGCTCTGAGGACTGTTGTATGGTGGCTTGCATACATACTCATTTGTGTATGTAGTTGATCCCTTCGCCTGCCGATTACGCCGCCCGTTCTTGTCCCGATGTTTGGAAATGGTTAGGACGGCCGAAAGGTCTACCTGTGAGTGGCATTTGGGCCCCACCGTACTATTTTAACCATTTCCGCTCATCCAGGCGTGTAACTAGGAGCGTAATTCACCGAGGTAGTTACAATTGGTATCAGAGCCATCCCGCCCTTCAGGGTCTCAGCCAAATGGTCGTTGTCAGTCTAGCAAATATTTTTGGTAGCTATGTATACTAGGGAAAAACAAAACGCGAGAGTAGGACTGCTTCCACTTTTCTTCTTACCCAACCACCCTTTTCTGGTAAGGAAGTGTAACGTTTTCAATCCTCTTCTTAAAATTCAAACTAGGATTCACGTGTTCTGGGTTTCCGTAGTACCATAGAAAGTGTGTGTGTGTGTGTGTGTGTGTGTGTAATTCCTTGTCTATCTGTTGCATCCAATTTGTTATCATAATCTGCCTTTGGTTATCAACTGTTGGTACATTCCATACTGACAGGCTTTTGAAAACCGGCGCGATCTATTCGACTCCTTGTTAACCGGTGCCATCTTCTTAAGGGTGTCCTTCCTTCTAGCAACTCCACATTCGGTGAAAGCATCAGTTGCTAATCTCTACCTGATAAGTGATTTTGCGCATCTATTGGTATTTTAATGCCGAAAATGTGGAAAAAATTTCTTTGATACATCTGTGCTTCCACACTCCTTTTCAGTCGTGTGTGAAACATTATCTATCTTCCTTTTATTGGCATGTTCATGATAACTCATTCTTTTGTCACCGGCGCTTAATCCTGGAGTTTTATTTCATCTCCAATTCTCTTGGGCTAATTACATAACATGTGTGGATCCGATGCTGGTGATTGTAATTGGGTTCTCGGCATAGTTATATGACACTTATCATGAGTGGAATATGGAAAATGCAATCACCACTATCCTCCAAATGGTGACGGTTATCTCCTGTGATTTTGAGTACACTGTGATCATATCTATGCATATTCAAGCATCTTTGGCAATCCAGAGTTTCTCAAGGCACTACGGCGGTCTATCATCTGTCTATCATGCTGCACATCTTTTTGAACTCCATATCTGCAAAATTCCCTTTGAGACGAGGGAATTGCATCTTTTCGTCTCTGATAGCTTTGCTTAAGGTGACATCTCTTTTTCTTCCAAAGGACCAGATAATCTATTCTTCCAGTGCATCTTCTTCAACACGAACCCGTGCTCTTAATATTGATCTTTCTAAGAGCGTTGAGCTCAGAAAGTGTTTCGAGCATTTGTTCGTTTCTCCCGTCTCTTGAACTTGGTATTCTGGGAATATCTTGTTAATCCATGGTGGTATATGTTGATAATATGCTTGCCTATTCGATATCAATGGAAGGACATGGAAGATCATCTGTGTCTCTTTCTCTCCAGCTTCGTGAGCACTGCCTGTGTGCAAAGTCTCAAAGTGAGAATTCTGACTTCTTGAAGTCACCTATCTCGACCACGTCCTTCTGCTAAATACATTACTTCAACTCTGGAATCAGCAAGTCCATTGTTAATTCCATATTCCATCTTCAATCAAACCCGGAGTTTTCCTTGTTGGCGAGTTATCATCGTCGTTCCGCCGTAGATTTCCTCAAAACTGCTAAATCTCTCTCAATCACTTCAATAAGAACATGGAGTTCTTTCACCTCTATCTCGTTAAGTAATCTCTTGAAACCCTCTCGCTCTATCGTCTATGCTCAATCCACCGGAGGCCATGAAGACCTTCCAGATCTTGTATTCCTTCCGTTCAAGTTGGTGCTATCTTTTCTGTAGCTATTGAATCTTGCAGTTGTTCTCCGTAATCTTCCTTCATATCTTTTCGGTGGCTTGGTACTTCCGACATGACGACAACATCATCATCTTTATCTATCTATGAATCCGGCGAATCGTTTGCATCTATCCTTGTTTTCTAACGAAGTCCATGAGTTATTGTCTATACCTTCAGTCTGTTTCGGTAGTTGGGTTGCATGGTTTCCTTATTCATGTGCGGAGTAATGCTTTGAGTGCGGGATGGAGTAGCTACCATACCACTACTCTTATCATTCGCTCTTGTACATTGAATTGGTGAATTAATGTGATTTCACTCAATCCACGGAAGTTAGAAGTGGCCTTTATCCCTTGATACTTTTACTTCCGTCTTTGTTTTTCCGGAGTGCTCTCTCGAAGAAAGTAATGAATAATCTCTTGTTGGAGGTCTGTCTATTCTAGATGGAGCAAATCTTCAATTATCTGGTGGAAACAAACGCAAACTCTTTTCGGTCCTCGTCTTTCTACCGATGCTCGGCATCCCCAAACAAGATGAAAGGAAACTATCTCTCTCTTTGTTTCATCAATTCTTTTCTGTGGTAAAGCCAATTATGGTTGATGCCATCAGCCGCAAATCTATTGCGTTAGCCTCAAGGCTAAAGAAAGCAATAAGTATCTCTACAATAAACTCCAGATCCTCCATATTCTTTGCTTCTTGGGATTCCACCATGATCTAGCTTCACATCCATCTCTGGAAGTTATATCCGCACACCTCAATTGCGTGATCCTTTGGTTCTTACCGGCGCAAGAAGAAATCTAATCCGACGATGTCTAGCTAAATCTTTCTGTTGATATCAAGGGACTCTATTGTTTGAAGGCAATATTGTTTCCGTACTTCATTTCTCAAATCCGAGAGAAGATACGATGCTATTGTCATAGTGGTTCAAAACCTCTCCAATCTAGCTCTTTTCTTCCAGCGATTCAAAGTTTTCATCCTCTCTAGTAGCGGTAAATCTTTAATCTTAATGGTGTGTCTTTCTTTATCCATGATACATCATCTTGTCCTTTCTTTCACAAGTGGTTCTATCCTTTATCAGGTTTCTCGAGAAAACCGGAGCTATGTCCATCCTATCCTTCTTGTCTCATGACAATCCTTCAACTCTTCTAACCCGTTGTTTCTCAAGCAAAACGCAAGACTCGCAACAAGTCTAGCAAGTTTTGCAAGGTGTAGTGGTCGCACCATTCTGTGATTCATCAACTTGGGAACGTGAGGGTCACCTTCGTTCGAACACCCGCCTCTCCTTGTGTTGTTTTCTTTTTCCTAGGAATCTCGGGGCGAGATTCTTGTTTAGTGGGGGAGAGTTGTAGCATCCCAATTTTCTAACAATTGCAATGCTACTAGCCTAGTCTATATATATGCTACTTCCTACATATAATTGTTGCATCATAATTATATCATGCTCATGTCATCATACCACCTTGCATTTGAGCATCATGTAAAACCCTTTTCATTTGGTTCTTATCTCATATGCATTATTGATTATTTTTGCCTCTTGATATATTGTATTTGGTTCTTGATAAATGCTTGATGCCCAAGTTGAGTTGGGGGCATATATTTTATTAACTCCACCACCTTTCTTGTCATCACCCCATCATTCCACCATTCCACCATATATGAGCATTACAACTTATTTGGTTTTACCTCTAGCTCATGTGGGTTGGGATGGATCCAATTCTTTTTCCACATGCTCTCATACTAGCATCATGTTGTTTCCACATTCTTAATATGTGGGACCACCTTGCATGTTTGGTGAAGGAAACCCTTATTCTAGCTTCCATATGGAATTGTTTTGGAATAGCTGCTCATGTTGGAATATTGTTGAGGATAATAAACACCTAGTGGAATACACACACTAGAATGTCTAAAATATAATCAAATATGATCATCATCATCCACTCCACATGGAACCTTCTTTTTAAATCCTTTAGCTTGGCTTTACTCCATATTTTGGAATGCATATGTATAAATGCCATGATTATTTACCTTGTTTTTACAAGATTAAAACATGGCATTTAATGTTTTTGCATGGGCCATGCAAAGCACCACCATTCTTTCTCCTTTGGTTTTTCTTTGGTTTTTGAGTGGATCCTTTCTTTTGTGAGCTTCCCTTTCTCTCTTATTCAAAACCTCCTCATCTTGATCTTGTCTCTCCTTGCCATGTGCACCTAAAAACCCTAGACACACCTCCCATCTTGTCCACCACTTTTCTTTCTTGAGATTGTTTTGATCATGTTAAACCCTATCTCTCACTATCCATCACCACATCCTCCAACCTTTGCTTGATATAATTGGCATGTGGAGAAAAACACTAAACACCCTAACCACCCACAAACCCTAGGCCTCATCTTTCTTTCTCTCTAACCCTACCACCACCATGATCTACCCCATCTACCCTCTCCTCTTTACCCATGCCGAGGCACCCCTCTCTCAAACCCTAACCCGAGGCTACCCTACCCTAGCCCGAGCCTCCCCTCTCCTCTCTCTTCTCTCTACCTGCCGGGCCTGTCCCCACCAGCGCCCCACCTTCCCTTCTCTCTTCCTCGGCCCACCTGCAGCCCTCTCCCTGACCCTGTTCCTCTTCTCTCTCGATCATGTGGTCGTGTCCCTCCTAGCTCCCTCGCTTTGCCTGGCATAAAGTAGCAGCAGCAGAGACGACCTCCCTCGCAATCACTCCCGTCCTATCCCTTCCCCTCTCCAAGACAAACCAGATCGAGATCCTCCTCTACCCCTTCTTCTCCAGCAAGACAACACCACGCCACCGCAACCATGCCGCTCGTCCACCTCGCTGCGCCGCTGGTCCATGTCGCCAGAGCCACCGCTGAGCCGAGACGCTCCGCGTCGTTGACAGGCACCTCTTGGAGCATCGCGCAAGGAGGAGAAGAGCTGCGCACCATGCCCCGTGTCCTCGCAGTCCCCAGGCAACTGCAGCGCGTGGGCGCCATCACGTCGCCAGGGCCTCCTTCCTCTCGACGCCGTCCTCGTCTGCCTCGGTAAGCCCCCGCCTCGTCCAGCTCTCTGGTGCCGTACATCTTGCGCCGACGCGCGCTGCGATTCCGTTTGCCGTGCAAAACAGCAGCCGCCGCACGCCTTTAGCCTCGCCCGCAAGCAGTAGCCGTCGCGCTCGCAGACAACAACCGCAGAGACCCCGCGCGCACCTCTATTTTTCCCTCCAGTTTTTCGGCCGACCCAGCCCTCCTCCGGCAAACCTCTCTGAACAAAAGTGGTAGACGGTCGTCCCCCCTTTCCAATGAGCTATCGCACGCCCAGATCTGTCCATAGACGAGCTCGGAATCATCCGCGGAAACGAGCAGAAACAATGCATCTCGCTGACGCTTGTCGGTCAGTGTTCGTCAGTTTTGGCGGTATAATAACCCTTTTGTTCATCGTCAATTTCTAGGCCCCACAGTGCTCCACCAGGGAAACTCCGTACATGGAAGTTGTAGTCCTCTCCTTAGTCGCCAACTTTGCTTTTTGTGTCATCTCCAAATTCCCAGCGGGTTCGTCGAAATCTTCATCCAAAGTTCTGGCCAGCTAGCCGTTTTTCGCTGATCAAACAATCGAGCTTCAGACTTTACACATCAGGTTCTTCACGGTTTTGCAGAAAAGCCCCCGCCAGTTTATGTCGAGCATGCGTCGGTCCCTCCACAGCCCTTCTGGCCCACCTGCCAGCTCCTGCGGAAGTTTTGCAAAAAGGCACCTCAACTTTAGGCGTCCCAACCCGCAGTCCCCTGGATCCGCCACGTGTCCGACCCCGGCTGGCGCGTCCGTGCCGTGTCCCCGCCGCCCGAAGGCCCACCAGTCATCCTCTGTGGCTGGGTTTCCCCTCGGTGAGAAAAGCCCCACGTGGACCACGTCGACCAACCTGTTGCTGAGTCAGCGCCTGGCCCACTCGTCAGTGACTCGGGCTGGAACAACCTGAGTACAAAAAGTTTCTATGAGCCTTTTCCAAATAAAAATAAATCCAGAAAATGCTTATATGTTTTTAATATCCAGAAATTAATAACTTTTACTTGAGCAATCCAAATAATACTAATAATATATGTTTTTGAATCAGAAAAATGTGAGGAATTCAAATATGCCCTTCAAAATATATTTTGAACACTTTAATTTTCGAGTTGATTAAAATTACAAATAAAATGCCCTTTTTCTTAATTAATTAATAACTTTTGTTTTATAACTCCAAATTTGACAAATAATATGTCTAAAATGATCAGCTCGACGAGACCTTTCTGTTTATGCATTCCATGTTCTGAATTGCAGCATGCATCGTATAAATATAAAGTATACAGCAACTTATTTGAGGTTAAAATATGATTAAAACTCCATAAAATGCCTTATTCTTGTAGTCCACACCTCACCCATGCCATGCTACTTTATTGCCATGAAAATTGTGCATCATTCATCATGGCATGATTGTTTGCTTGTCGCATTTTAATCATATGCTTGTGCACTTTATTTATGTTGGCCCTTGTTTGTTTGGTTCTTCTTTCGAATAGACGCTGAGCAGGGGATATATCAAGAGACCCAGGAGCATTACCCAGATCCTTCTCTCGCTTCAACTGAGCTGCCAGGCAAGCACTACCACATGCTTGCATACATATAGTACTTATTGCCTCTATCTTATTCTTGCATCATGGAGTCGCGGTTGCATTAAACTGAATCCCAAGTATTGCATAGCCTTTACTTTTAAACCCCACCGAAGCTTGTTCCTCCATCCCATGAGCCATTACTACAGGAGTTGTTTGAGTCGTGCGAGTCGTAGTACAGCATGTGTAGGGTATGTGAGCGTCTGATGGATAACGAGGTACCTATACAACTTAACCTGAGTAGTGATGGGATAACTAATGAAAGTGGCACCGGTGAGCAATATCTGCTATTTGGTTTTTCATGCTCACTTGTGTCCCGTAGGCCCCGAGTACTTGATTCCTGTTCCTTGAATATTCGCGCTATCCACATCCGGGAGGCCTATGGACTCCCCTAAGCCAGAGCTTGATTCATTCTTATTTCTTGGGGCCACAATTAGTTTGGGGCTTTATTACTATCCTGTACTTATGCCATGCTTTACTGCTTTATTTAAGATTGTGCGTGGAGCACCTGTACTGTTTAGGTCCGTGACACGTTTTCGCTGTATCGACAAGCCCAGTCACACTTTCGGGTTCCCAGTCGTTTACAGCCGTCCACACAAACCTTGAGTCCGTCTCGGAGCCGGCCAACTTCGTTGCGGGTAGCTTAATGGAGTGGCCCCCTGAAATATTTCTGAATCCTGTGATCGCTTTGTCGTGACTGCCTCGTTGGGTTTTGATTTGGTTTTTCCGAGGTTGATCGAGTGTGTGTTGCTATTTGTGCACCCCTACAGGGTAAATCTTTCTGAAAGCCGTGTCCGCGGTTATGGACGACTTGGAGCACAGTTTCTCGATCATAGACAAGTATAACTAAAGTACCGCTTTTAATTTGACTAAGTACCTGACTAGTAAATAGTGCAACACTCATGGAATGGATAATAAAACTGCCAACGGATGGGGGGTTGTTCGCCCGCTTCCTCGTTGGTAAGCGGGGAGGAGGATGGATCTGTTAATATTACTGGTATAACTGTTGTTATTAATTCATGGACATCCGTCTATCTATGGTTAGGCGGATGGTTAGCGAGTATCTATAGAACTGTTAGGTATTATCTTTTGCTGCAATTGCGTCACCCCAGGTTGTGTCCCCTTTAGAGGCATAAAGACTTGCTGAGTACCCCTAGGGTCTCACACGATAAATTGTTTGATTCAGATGGACAGGTAAACTCGCAAGATGGATACTGGGTGGAGGAGACGGACGATGTGGGTAACGATCATTCGGTGTAGAGATTCTGGGAACGGGGATCCGTGAGATCTGTGGGCGGGATGTGTTTATTTATGGGGCATCTTATGCCGATTTGCTTCTTATCCGTACTCGGATCTTGTTTTCCGCTTCCGCCTGATACTCTGATGTTTGATGTATGAGGAAATATCCTAAACTATTATATCTATCTAGGATATTTGGATCTTGCCGTATGGCATTGCGATATTTCTATTTCTTTTATATGGAATGGCTCTGAGGACTGTTGTATGGTGGCTTGCATACATACTCATTTGTGTATGTAGTTGATCCCTTCGCCTGCCGATTACGCCGCCCGTTCTTGTCCCGATGTTTGGAAATGGTTAGGACGGCCGAAAGGTCTACCTGTGAGTGGCATTTGGGCCCCACCGTACTATTTTAACCATTTCCGCTCATCCAGGCTTGTAACTAGGAGTGTAATTCACCGAGGTAGTCACAGAAGGAAAAGCTTGAGATTACTTTAGCTTTGCTGAATATTGATTATGCCCTCCTTAAGGATCCTCCTATAGCACCTACCGAAGGTGATGAGAATTATGATGCCCTTACAAGGGTTTATGATGATAACAAAACTAAGTGGGAGGATTCAAAGCGTAAGTGTCTCATGATCATTAAGGGCTCCATCACTCAAAGTATGAGGGGAGCCGTTCCAGACTCTCAGACTGCCAAGAGGTACCTTGGAAAGATTGAGGACCAATTTAAAGGATCATCAATAAATTATGCAACAAGTATCATTAGAAGGCTTATTGATGAAAGGTATGATCCAACTAGGAGTCTAAGAGAGCATATCATGAGGAAAATAAACATGGCCACTAAACTTAAGACAATGGAAATGGAAATCTCGGAAGGTTTCCTTGTCCATTTTATTATGTCATCCTTTCCCATGGAGTTTTCTCCATTTACCATCAATTATCAATGGATTCTAAATGGGGAATGGATGAAATGATGGCTAGATATGTACAAGAAGTGGAAAGGATTAAAGCTGGACGAGTTGATCATGTCAACCAGTTCAAGCACTCTCAGAAGAAGAAAAATCAAATTTTTATGAACCCTAAGACTACGGATAAAGGGCAATCTTGTAAGTTCTTTCAGCAAAAGAATCATAACAGAGCTCCTAATGCAGATGCACAACCTAATGCTGATGGTAAAGATTCTAATGGATGTCGCTTTTGTGGAAAAAGTGGACATGTTCAGAGGGATTGTATTGGGTTCATGAAATGGCTCAATAAGAAAGGTACTAATGTTATAACCTTTATTGATGAATCCCTTTATGTTAATTATGCCACCAATACATGGTGGGTTGATTCAGGTGCAGCGATTCATGTTGTAAACTCCTTATAGGGATTCAATACGAAGAGGACCCTAAGAAGAGGGGAAAGAACCATTAGAGTCGCTAATGGTGTTGAGGCTGAGGCTATTGGAGAGTTCACACTTATGCTCCATAGCTTCTTTATGCTTCGTTTACGTAATATACTTTATGTACCCTCTATGAGATGAAACCTTGTGTCCATCTCATGCTTAGATGATGATGGTTTTCACTGTGACTTTTGGAACAAGAAATGTATAATTATGTTTGGCAATAATAATGTTGGTCTTGCCTTCTGACAAGACAAATTTATCTTGTTTCCTTACGTGATTCCCTAAATAAAGTTGATGCCTCTTCTAATATGAATGTTAGTACCAAACATAAGCACGATAATGATGAGACTTCTTCGAAACTATGGCACTATCGTCTAGGCCATATTTCGAGGGGGAGAATTGAGTGTCTCATTAAGGAGCAATTCCTTCTTCCTTTGGATTTCTCGGATGCGGATCTGGATCATTGTATTGATTGCATCAAAAGGAAATATAATAAGAGAATCAAGAAAGATGCAAATCGAAGTACGGGAGTTTTAGAAATTGTTCACACAGATATATGTGGTCCGTTCAATGTGAAATCAGTGGATGGTTTTGATTCCTTCATACCATTCACTAATCACTTCTCCCGCTTTGGATACATCTATCCTATCAAAGAAAGATTTGAGGCATTAGAAAAGTTCAAGATATTTAAAGCTGAAGTTGTGAATCAAGTTGGTCAAAAGGTCAAAGTTGTAAGGTCTGATCGTGGTGGTGGGTACTATGGTAGACACACTTCTTATGCCCAAATTCTTGGACCTTTTGCCAAGTTCTTACAGTAAAATGGTATTGTTGCTCAGTATTCAGCACCGGGCGAACCTCAGCAAAATGGAGTCGCTGAAAGGCGAAATCGTACTCTTATGGACATGGTATGAAGTATGTTAAGTCCCTCTACTTTGCCGCTTGGTTTATGGATAGAAGCTCTAAAGATAGCTGCACTTATTCTTAATAAGGTTCCTAGCAAATCGGTGCTGAAAACACCGTATGAATTATGGACTAGGAGAAAACCTACCTTGAGTTATTTACATGTGTGGGGCTGCCCTGCTGAGGCAAGAGTTTTGAATCCAATTATGGGAAAATTAGACCCCAAGACTGTCAGCTGCCACTTCATTGGTTATCCTGACAAATCTAAGGTATATCGTTTCTATTGTCCAAAGCAATTTACTAAGTTTGTTGAAACAAGACACGCTATGTTCTTGGAAAGTGATACGATGAGGGGGGCATGAGTCCTAGGGAAATAATCTTGGAGGAGAAATAAGATTATGTTCCAACCCCTGTGATCCAAGAGCAAGTGTTTCCTATTCATGTTGAGGTTATACCTCCAGTTGAAAGGACTGCTAATCCTACACCCGCTGAGATACCAATGACTCTATCAGAGTCCATACATAATGATATTTCTATGGAAGATGCTCAATAACCTGAAGTTGTGGCTGAGGTACCAAATAATGTAGCACTCAGAAGCTCTAAGGGGGCTGGAAAGTCTGCTATTTCTAGTGATTATGTTACTTATATGAGTGAGGATATGAATGAGTCGATGTTGGATGATGATCCTGCATCATATAAGGAAGCCATACAAAGTGATCATTCATTAGAATGGCTTGATACTATGAAGGATGAAATGAAGTCCATGAGATTAATGATGTATGGCACTTACTAGAAATTCCTAAAGGAGCCACTCACTCTTTTATGGCTAAAGAATTTTATTACGGGTAGGCAGTATGGCTGAAGAATTTTATTACGGGTTTAAGGGTGATTGACAGTATATCTGAGCCACTCACTCTTTTATGCGATAATCAACCCGCAGTGATCTATTTGAGTAACAATAAGTCAAGTGGTGGTGTCAAACACATTGACATCAAGTATCATGTTGTGAAAGATATAATCCAGGATCAGACAATAAGTATTAGGCATATAATAAGGACTAACACAATGTTAGCGGATCCACTCATGAAAGGCCTACCACCCAGTGTGTTCAAAGAACATGTTGCTAGCATGGGATTAGAAGAAAGCTTTTGATCCTGGAATTGGGACCGTTATGACACTATCTCCCCATAAGTCTAAGAAGGGTTATTCTCTTTGATTGGAACGATGTACTATAGTCAATTAGTTCAATGGTACTTAATTAACCATTGCAATTCATTGTCTCTGTATAAGTTTCAACAAAGAGCTGAGCTCATAAGTTTGTAATAAGTATAAGTTTTGGAGCTCCTAAGTTCAAGAAGCTTTGTTTTGAGGTAAAGTGATGTATTGTAGTAACTGAGTTTTGCAGTACTCAATGGATGTTATAATTTTTTTATCTCATATGTCGTTTTGTTGAGAAATGGTCCTATAAAATTTATTCATATGATAAAGGGGAGAATGTTGGATATAAGTGATCTACAATGATTTACAGGTTGGTGTGATTAATCTAAGAAAAATTAAGGTCTTTTAAGAGGCTTTTATTTAAAGCCATTGGACGCCCTGATCGAGGGCATCCTGGCCGTTCATCTCATGGTTAAGGTTCCCCTGTTGTTAGTGTTGCTATAAAAGGGAGCTAAGAGCTAGAGGTAGGGTTATCTCTCATCTCTCTATCTCTCTTCTCTCTCTCACCGATCAATATCAACACTAAAAGCATCAGGAAGAAATCCTCACAATGAGCACAAGAAGGCAGTGGTGGAAGAATCAAGAGGAGGCCATGGCTAGACCTCCAGATCAAGGTACATATATCCCTGATCCTCTTTTGTGGCTCAAATCTTAAGCTAGTTGATCCTTTGGATCCTAACAAGGACGACTGCACACGCGGCCGTAGCCAGTACCGGTCTGCTGCGAGTTGCAGGGAGAGCGCGGCATAGCCCACCTATGTGTCGTGGAACCCGGCGAGGCGCCTGCCGCCAGCGAGAGCGGGTTGTTGAGGCAGGTAGCGGTTGAGGCACATAAACCCAGCGCCACCATGCCAGCTCCTCTGCCTGCTCATGATACCAGTAGACCGCAGACAGAGACGATGGTGACCTTCTTCCTTTGCACGGCCTCGCCTCTCCGCCGGCTATAGAAAACTTGCATCGCCGCTGATTAGTCTTGGTCTCTTGTTTTGTCTCACTTCCTTACACTTTGTTCTTCGGCCATGCGGCTGCATATATGCAATGTGGTCATGTGGATAAATGACACTAGTTGATCAATGTGGTTTAAGAAAAGAACACATGCAATGTCTATAGTGGATTCATGTGTCAAACCATGGTCACAAAGACCAAAAGCACATAGGAAGACTAGCTTCCATATTGCATATTGCACCAGTGAGGCAGAAGTTGCATCACATAATGCACTGGAGTGTGCGTGGTCGTGTGGATCAATGTGGTTTAGGAAAAGAACACATGCAATGACACTAATTGATCAATGTGGTTTAGGAAAAGAACGCATGCAATGACACTAGTTGATCAATGTGGTTTAGGAAAAGAACACATGCAATGTCCATAGGTGATCCATGTGTCAAACCATGTTCACAGAGACCAAAAGCAAATAGGAAGAGTGTAGCATCCCAATTGTCTAACAATTGCAATGCTACTTGCCTAGTCTATATATTGCTACTTCCTACATGTCATTATTGCATCATATGTATATAATGCTCATGTCACCATGCCACCTTGCATTTAAGCATCATCTAAATCCCCTCTATTTGGTTCTTACCCAATATGCATTTATATTCTTATTAATTGCATTTGCCTCTTGATATATTGTATTTGCTTATTGATAAATTGTTGAATGCCCAAGTTGAGATGGGGGCATATATTTTCTTGACTCCACCACCTTTCTTTGTCACCACCTTATAATTCCACCATCCAAACTATATGTGGGCATTTGCATTTCTTGTGGGTCTTGTCTAGCTCACATTTATAAAGATGGATCCACTTCTATACCACATGCTCTCATATGTGTTACTTTTTTTCACAATATAAATGATGGGGAGCCACATGTGGGGATGCTTCTATATCTTTTATATGGTTTGTTTTAAATGAGTGAGCATGTCTAAATATAAATGGGGCAACATAATCATCTAGTGCAACCACATACTAGCATGGCCTATTTATATTAATTTATGTTTGTTGTAATCCATTCCATATAAGAGAGTAAGCTTGTCCAATTTTTGTTGGCCTTTATTCAAATTTAGAATGCATGCATCAACCATGGTCATTATGATCCATGCATGGCCCATGCAAGATCACATATATCTTCTTTTGATTTCTTTGGAATATTTGAGGGAAGCTTGTTTGGTTAAAATTCAAACAAGAAGATTCAAATTCCAATGACTCCTTGGCCATATGGAAACCTAGATGTTTTCACATCTAGGATACATGCAATAGTGCATGCATGGCACATGCAATCATGCTACCATTTTATTCAAACTCCGTCCTTTGCTACTTGAATTCTTGAGTATTTTTTTTCAAACAAATAAAATAAATAATAAAAGAACCTACACCTACTCTATCTCTACCTCTTAGCCACATGAAATAACAATGCCACTTGTGTTTTTCCTTTGATTCAAATCCTTGTGAGATTGTTGGCTTATATGTATTTGAGCAAATCCTATATCTACCTACCCATCTAACTTACACACACCAACCTAGCTAGATGTTTCAAACTAAAACCATATCCCTATTATTTCTATCTCTGTCTTTGAAACCTAGCTAAATCCCAAGCTAGCTAAACCTAGCTACATCTAAATAGCACCACCCCATCTAGCTAGCAACCCAAGTTTGCACCTGACCCGGCCCTCCCAACCTGGCCCTGTCGCCACACCCCCTCCTCGGTCTCATATGGTCGGGTTGCACCCTGCCTTGGCGCGGCGCAAGGAGTAGTGTGCTAGCATGCGAGGACGCCCCCTATCGCGATCTCTCTCTACACCTAGACCCCGCGACGCCATCGCCCCACCCTAGCGCCCTATTCCTCTCCCCTCATCGAGCACGTGATCGCCCATCCATGCCCACGCCTCGCACATGCTCGCCTCTCTCCTTGGCATAAAGAAGCATCTGGCCGTACCAACCCGAACCACTCCATCTTGTGTGAAATTCAGATCTAGATCGCCATCTCCCTCCTTCTTCCTCCCCTTTTCTCTCCACAAGATCAAGCATGACCTAGCCATGTCTAAACCCCAAACCTAGCTACCATCCCCTCGGCTTTTCTGCGTTCTGGTGATCTTGGAGACGAGCCAGGAGTTCTAGGAATTTGGCATGCTTTCACTTCATCCCTTGTACCGCTCAGCTTCGCTTGAGCTTGCTGAAGACACTACTGCCGCCGTGTCCAGGAGCATTAGCAGCTGATGAAATTCGAACCTCATCGCCCATCTACCCTTCCTCGAGCATACTCTCTATGCCAGATGGCTGCTGGTGAGCATCCCGACCTCCCCGGCAACTTCTATCTCCATCTCGCCGCCACCCACCGCCACCCACGCCACGCCGCGCACACACGAGCCCACCCAGCGCCGCGCTCGGCAGCAGCAGCAACCCCGCGAGCTGCATCTGTTGTTACACAATCGCGCAGCGAAAATAGATCAAACGAAGAACAAGAACATAGAATTTTACGTGGAAACCCTTGCGGGAAAAAACCACAGAACGCACGACGGCGTATCACTATAATTGGGAAGAGTATTACAATACACGAGAGGACAAACCCTCTACGTGCTATCAATATGGTGGAACTCTCTCCATCTAATCTATGACTAGCTAGCACTATATAAAAGGGAAAACAACTCTCTTTCTTGGCGGACACGAAATAGAGTTGTAGATGTGCTACGTCTAGCACGGTTGGCACGCCGTAGTCCGTCAGGACTCCTCTGTAGTACATAGGATTCGGATCATATTCAACAAACTCCACCTTGAGCCGAAATCCCTTACAAAAGTCATAGATAGGATTCAACTCCTCAATTAAAGTCATCACAAGTAAACCTTGTGCCTTGAAACGTCCATCGGACTAATAAACTTCTCATGAAGTCACATTGAGCAAATCAAACGGTAGGTCATCCAAAAACAACATAGTTGTCAATAAAGCAGACATACGAACTTGGGCCTTCCATAATACCCGATAAAAGTCTAAGTCTATGTCACTAATCTCCAAAAGCTGAAATTGCTCAATCATCAAATGACATAAGTCATCATATCTCCTGTGGTGCTTGAGTGAGCGCAAAGCTCATAGTGCAACATCTTGATGCACATAACATTGTGAAGAACTCATCTCATGAAATCTAAATGTGCTACAAAAGCACAAACCTCGGCAAACAATACTCATGCAAGAGCATCTGGTACGGAGGACATCTCGTGCACCAAAAACTGCCGTCTTATAATGGTTAATGAAAAATCCATGATATGGTCAAGAACTGTCCATGTAGAACAAATGTTGGATTGAGTAAACTTCTCAACATGCAACGGAGCTTAAACACTGCAATAGATCCCTCTTGAAAGAGCAAAGACAACTAAACCAAATATTGTAGTATCTAGCAGAAACAAATCTTCTCTTGCACCTCAAACTGATCCTCGTCACGAATTTGAATAACAAAGACAAAAACCTTCACATGCATAATAGCAAAAACTCTGGAGAGAAAGAGTATATGCTAGCTACCAATAGTCTTAATCACCTCCTCCATAAAAAAAATTTAATTTCTGAATTGTGTTCTTTATATAAACGCAACAATATAACACCCTGAATTTGCATCCACAATATCTCCCATATAAATTGTATTGAATATGAACAATCATAAAACTTACTTGAACTTCCAGCCTCCAAATAAGATAACTCAAATAACAAACGAGTCGCCATAGAACACCGTAAGTAGAACCGCCATAATGTTGAGCCCAAACTGTAGTACAGACTTGGATCTAAATCAACAAACTCCACCTTGAACAACAAAACGATGATCATCTCAGCAGCAAATCATCGAACATAGGTGACGCGGGTAGAACCGGTATTGAGACCGGAATAGAGCGTGGGTCAATGTTCGAGCTGGAAAAACAGACTGTTCACTTTTGTCCGTGCTAACTGTTACACCAGTATAAATATCACCTGTGCTAGAATTAATGATCCGCATCTTGACTTAACGAAATAAGCCAGACAAAACGGCTCTTAATAGAATCTATAAACTGCAGACTAAATAAAAAATAGCACAGAAACTTTCCTGGTAGTCTTGAAGTGCACATAGCAATTGGAGAGAAAAATTGATTGGAAGAGCTTCACGTGGCATGCTCCTCCTTGGGACTCGATTCAACCTGACTTGATCGATGCAGTACCAGTACAAAGTTGATCTGATCTGGTACAAACGTCTCACGTGAGAGAGAAGCAATCAGGACTCTTGCCTTGGGTCTTGATCCAAGCTCGATAGACTTGATTAATCGATCTGGCTTCGAACTGGTCTGCCGGCCGCCGGCCGCCTGTACGAACGCTGTCTCAAAGATCGAGACGGAAACATACTTGGACACGGCCGAGCGGATCGGAATAACGGAGCAAGACTACAACGAAATAGCCTAGATCAATTAAAATAGCTGAACGGATTGGAAAAGATGGCGCACCGGACGCCGACAAAAAAGTCCGTCGATATACGACGCCAGATTCAATCCCAAGGTAAACACTACGGCTGTTGATCCAGGTGACGCACGGTGCTGCCCGGGAGCGCAGCGAAAAATCTTCCGGGCAACAGATCTTCAAACCTTGGACTCTGATACCACTTGTTATACAATCGCGCAGTGAAAATAGATCAAACGAGAATAAAAACACAGAATTTATGTGAAAATCCTTGCGGGAAAAAACCACGGAACGCACGACGGCGTATCACTATAATTGGGAGGAGTATTACAATATACGAGAGGACAAACCCTCTACGTGCTATCAATATGGTGGAACTCTCTCCAGCTAATCTATGACTAGTTGACACTATATAAACAGGCAAACAACTCTCTTTCTTGGCGGACACGAAATAGAGTTGTAGATGTGCTACGTCTAGCACGGTTGGCACGCCGTAGTCCGTCAAGACTCCTCTGTAGTATATAGGATTCGGATCATATTCAACATCTGTTCTGCTAGAGAGCCTGACCACCACAATCACCCTCCATCGGAGCTTCTTGTACGAACGTGGTAGCCCTAGATTCCCTCTTCAGTTTTTGTTTTTTCGGCATCGCAAGTTTCACTGTCAATCGCTCGCCATCGTCCTCGGAAGATCGTCAGAATCGTCGTGCGCGCCGTGCTCTGAAAACCACAACAGCGACACGGTCATCGTCAGTAAAAGCAGCCGCGCGGGTCCGCTGTTCCCGTCGTTGCCCCGGCGTCCCTATGGAACCTTTGTGAAATCTTCCTGAACGAACATTGTAGACCAAGGTTCCATCTCCGTTTTTCGTTTTTTCTCCATCTCGTTTCGTCCAGTGCATTCATCGCCATCATCGATCAAAGTCGGGGTCAGCTGACCAATTTGTCGCAGAGTATGAGTTCAGCGTCAGGAACCTTTTGCACTTACGCCCTCTCATTTTCCAAAACGAACCCGTCGTCCTTTCCCTGCCAGCGTGTCCTGCCCTCACAGGCCCGCGCGTGAGGTGGTCCCAGGTGACCCATGTCCCCACTTGCCAGCGAGCGTGGGTAGGTTTTCCCCGAGTGAGAAAAGTTCCCAGCACTTTTTTGAATTTATAAAAAATATAGAATATTGTTTAACCTAAATAAATTCATATCTTATTATATAATTTGAATTTGACCAAAATTTCAAAATGAAATATGATTCAAATTTATTTACATTTACAAATTTGACCAGAGTCAACCCTAACTAGTCAAACCTTTGACATTTGACCCTTTTTTAATATAGTTTGATTTGAATATTGTTTTAAATCCACAAATTTAAATAATACATATGATATATGTGTTCTGATTAGAAAAATGCCAGGCATTCAAATATGCCATCCAAAATATATTTTGAGCAATTTAAAATTTCTAAATTATTTTAAATTTCAATAAATGTTTTTTCTTAATAAATCTATAACTTTAAATCCGTAAATCTAAATTCGACAAATAATATGTCTAAATCAATCAGCACGACGAGCCTGTTCTGATTATGTATATTCCATAATATAAATTGAAGCATGTATAATATAAATATTAAATAATCAGAACTGTTTATGGGAGTAAAACATGTCTAAATAAATTAAGAAAGTGCTTTATTTCTTGTTCCACACCTCACCCATGCCATGCTATGTTATACCATGCAATTGTGCATAATTTCATCATGGCATGCCTTGTTTGCTTATTCCATAAGATTTATATAATTGTGCAATGTATTTATTTTGGCCCTTATGTGTTTGGTTTTATCCGGATAGACACTGAGCAAGGAGAATACCAGGAGCCTCAGGAGTACTACCTGGATCCTCCTTTTTCTGCAGCTGAGATTCTAGGCAAGCAATTTCCCATGCTTGCATATATATAATACCTATCCTTCTATCTTATTCTTGCATCATTGAGTCATAATTGCATTAAATTTGAATCCCAAGTATTGCATAGCCTTTACTTTTAAACCCCACTGAAGCTTGTTCCTCAATCCCATGAGCCATTACTGCATGAGTTATTTGAGCCATGCGAGTCGTAGAATTGCATGTGTAGGGTTTGTGTGGGTCTTTAGATAATGAGGTGCCTAAACAACTTAAACTGTGTAGAATGGGATAACTAATGAAAGGGGCACCGGTGAGCAATATCTGCGATTTGGTACCTTAAGCTCACTTGTGTCCTGCAGGACCCCGAGTACTTGATTCATATTCCTTGACTATTTACACTATCCACATTCGGGAGACTCTATGGATCCCTCTTCGCTTGAGCTTGATTTGCACTTTATTTATTGGGGCCACAAACTAGTTTGCGGATTTATTACTATCATGTACTTATGCCATGTTTTACTGCTTCATTTACGATTGTGCGTGGAGCACCTATAATGTTTGGGAATTGTAGAGTGTTTTTGTGGTATCGACAAGCCCAATCACACATTCTGGTTCCCAGTTGTTTACAACCATTGGTGTAAACCTTGGGTCTGTCTCGGAGCCGGCCAACTTTGTTGCGGGTAGCTTAATGGGGTGGCCCCCTGAAATAATTTATGAATCCTATGAATGCATTTTCACGAGGCCTCGTTGTGTTTCATTTGGTTCTTCTCGAGGTTGATCATGTGTGTGTTGCTATTTGTGCACCCCTGCATGTTAAATATTTTGGAAAGGCGTGTCCGCGGTTATGGACGACTTGGAGAAAAGTTTCTCGATCATAGACAAGCATAACTAAAGTACCCCCTTTAATTTGATTAAGACATGACTAGTAAATAGTGCAACACTCATGGAATGGTTAATAAAATTGCCAACAGATGGGATGTTCTTCCGCCTTCTTGTTAGTAAGCGAGAAGGAGGGCGAGCGATGTTTACTTATGTTGCTTATATATATGTTGTTACTAATTAACGAGCGTCCATCCATCTCTGGTTGGGCAGATGTGTAGCGTGTCTCTATAGAACATTATAGATATTATCTTTCGCTGCAATTTTGTCACCCCAGGTTGTTACCTTTAGAAGCATTAATACTTGCTAACACCCCCTACAGTCTCACATGATAAATATTTTGTTTAGATGGACAGGTATACTCTCAGGAAGGCTACTGGGTCAAAGAGACTGATGATGGTGGCAATGACTGTCCGGTGTAGAGATTTCGGGGATGGAGATCCATGAGATCTGTGGGCGGGATGTGCTTATTTTTAGGGCATCTTATGCCAATTTGCTTCTTATCCGTACTCGGATCATGTTTCCAATTCCGCTTGATACTCTGTTGCATGATGTATGAGGATGTATCCTAAACTATTAGGGATTTCTATTTTCATGCTCCTGGTTCGTTAGTTGTACTCAGTTTTTCCCAGCCGCTTAGTTTTTTCCTCACTTTTCCCCTCCCTCATTCTGAAACCCTCACATGCGCTCAGACGGGAGGATTTCGTCAGGTCAAAGGCTTGACCGTTACATCCTAACAGGTGGGACCACATTGGGTGGGTCCTACATTGAGCATTACGTTACGTCGCCTTGACCGTTACATGCTGACAGGTGGGGCCAGGATACATGGTGGACCAGCCATCCATCTCTCGCTGACTTGTGGGTCCCGTTTTTCTTGATTGTGTGGCCGATCAGCCAATGACAAATGGGGACATTCTGTGGGGCTGTCGAAGCCAGTGAACGATGGGGTAGCTATGTGGAGCCTCTCTGTGGGGCCTTCATAACCAATGACCGGTGGGGCCGTCATGTGGGTCTGGAGGGGGGATTTGCATATTTGCCATATTTTACTTTGCAACTTGCATATTTTCCATTTTGTGTGTCACTCACATGTGGTGGTCATGTGGCAAATATGAAAATTTCAAAGAATTTTTTTGGAAGATATGCAAAATTGGCAAATATGAAATAATTGACAGGTGGGGTCATGTATGACAAGTCGGTTCTCTCTCTCTCATCTGCTCCCACACCCTAGCCCCGAGCAGCTCCTATCCCACCGGCGGACAGAGTAGCCATCGTCGGCGCGTCGGTGCGTCGCCGGATCTGTCCTACGGCGGTATCGGACGGACTGTCGCGCTACACCTCAACCATGACTCCGACACCTATTTCATCCACACGCATTGTACGTTGAGGCAGTACCGACCACAGGCAGGTCCGCCGCCCACGACGACCAGGATTTGGTTCTGCTGCCATAGCTCGATGAACAGTCACAACAATTGCTAGTAGTGCTTTCTAAGACCTCCGCTCCTTCTTCACCCAGCTTAATCGATTCAGTTCCCCTAATTTTCTCGATATTATAGGTGCAAATTAGTCCTCAATGTCTGGTCGTAGTAGGTACACCGGCGAGGGTGGGGAATCGATCATGTCGTGGCCACATTCTCCTTCTCCTACCACGTCGGAAGTGCATGTAGCTCCTTCTCTTTGTACTACCGTTGAATTTGAAGTGCTGACATGGCCTGTCAGAATGATTCCATTTTGGTTTGTTACGGGATTGTTATAGTGTGCTATGCAGGCCAATGATCCATGGTATATTGCATACCAAGATGAATCAACTCAATGGTCTAGACATAGGATGGATTTGGAGGAGATGGTTGCCAAGTTAGGTGATGAATTGGCCCGTAAAAACCTGTTGATATTCGAGCTGAAGCGTACTGTCGAGGAAGAATTCAAAGCTTATTCACAAAGAGAAGTTGACACCTGAGGTTGATCTTTCCGTATTTGATCAAGTTGTAGAAAATCTAAAACATGAACTTCAAGTGAATAGGCGGGATAGTAGATTCATGTGGGCAGTTTTAGTAGTTGTCATCCGCGTCCTAGTAGTTACAGTATGCGGTTGTGGTGAAGGGTGGCATGTGTAATGATTAGTTGAATAGATAGCTAATTTAGAGAGTAGAATTGTTATTCAATAGATGGTTGTGAATTCGTACTAATTTAGTCACTTTACGGTCCCAAAGTTGTCGAGAGAATGCATTGCGGTGCTCGAGTTTCTTGCCGTTGGATCTAGCTGTTGGGTCCGCAGCATAGAAAACAAAAAATTTCCTACGGTGTGAACTACACACCAAGATCTATCTACTAGGTACAAAGCAACGGGTGGACATACATCCAAAGAGAACTTACCCTCGTAGACAACGAGCTTTGTTAACGAGTAGGAACTCGTGGTTGATGTAGTCGTACACTTGCTGATCTCAAGATCGTGATGAAGTCCAGCAGGTCCGGCTCCAGCACATCCATCAGATCCAGCTCTAGCACCACCAAGTCCAGCACCGCAAAGCAGCGGTGCATCCGTGATCGCACACACGTCCGGTACCCTGACAACCTCCGTCCCTCGCTCCAGCAAAGCAGCGGAAGCAGCAACTCCTTTCCAGATAAAGCCACCGGGAACATGTATCTCGCTAATCCGAGACCATGTGGGAATAATACTAGAGGGGGAGAGAGATCCTTCACGAGGAGGTGTGAGTATGAAGGTGTGAGAGGGGGGCCTTTTATAGGAGGAGGGGAGGGTACCCCTACCCATGGCCGGCGCCCCAAGGGGTGACCCCTCACCTTCTCATTCATGTGGTGGTAACTCCCTCCACATAAATTTGCCCCTTCACATTCTCTTTTAAAGTCCCCACTTTAAATGCATTAAATTTCTCCAAATTTAATGCTCTCTCATTTAATAAAACTCTTTTATTATTTTTATTCAGAATTTTGTATATTGAAATAATTCACAAACATTCATATAAAACCCCCTGCAACATTTCAATATTACATGCAGAACCAATTTCAGCAATTTCACCCGAAACAGTTTCGATGTCTATTGAAATAATTCCAGCGCTTTCTTAAATCTTTATCTGAAACATATTTGCTCCAAATGGTGTCGGTATCACTTAAGTGTGTCACCCTACGGTTCGCGAATAATGCAGACATGATCGAGACCCCTCTCAGATCAATAATCAGAAGCGGGACCTGGAGATCCATACTGACTCCTACACATTCAACGATGACTTCTGTGATCGTGAGAACCTTTAACGCTTGTAACTAAATCCCTTTGTATCTCGATATATTACATGTCTGAGATTCGATCATCGGTATCTCCATACCTAGTTTGATCTCGTTACCGACATGCACTCTTTTCTCGTTCCCGTGATATAACATTCTAGTGATCACATCACTTGCTTGCAAGCTATTTCAATGTGATATCACCGAGAGGGCCCAGAGTATATCTATCCGTCATCGGGATGGACAAATACCACTCTTGATCCATGAGCCTCAACATAATACCTTCGTAGCACTGAACCCACCTTTATAGTCACCCTGTTACGGTGTGACGTTTGATGTTATCAAGATACTTTTCCGGTGTTAGCAATTAACATGATCTCATGGTCTAAGGATAAAGATTACTTCGTATGATGTTATAGAAATATAAACATAATGACTTTGATTGTAATGCTATACTTTGGATGAATGTTCATCACATCATTCCACCAATGGTGTGACCTTGTTATTAACAACATCCAATGTCCATGATCAGGAAACCTTGATCATCTTGTTAATCAACAAGCTAGTCTATAAGAGAGGCATAACTAGGAACCTTTTATTTGTTTATTAAACACACATGTATTGATGTTTCCAATCAATAAAACTATAGCATGAAAAATAAACATTTATCATAAACATGGAATAAGATAATAACCACTTTATTATTGCCTCTCGGGCATATTCCCTTCAGTCTCCCACTTGCACTAGAGTCAATAATCTAGTTTGAAAAACTTTGCGTATTGAACACCTATGGCTTTCTGGTGTTGCATATACGCTATTGCTAGTGGTTAACATAATCTCTGGATTTGACAGTTTCAGGCCTGTGTGTATTTGCATGTCTTTGCGTCTCTACGCATCACTCATTCTTAAATGAGATGGCATTGTATAAATTTGGTTCTCTGGTGAGACCTTTAGTTCGTTCGGGTTAAAATATGTTGATATTATTGTCACACAATATATCTTCATAGTATTAGCCCACTTTGAACCACACCTAGTTTGATAACAAACTACTTAACACAAATGCCCTCCTATGCTGCTACTATAGCAGTCATATACTTAGCCTTTTGTTGTAGTATCCGTCACAATATCTCAACTTTGGAACTCATCCAAATCCATCATGGAACATCCTTTCCACTATATTGTGCCACCCATAGTCTAAATTGAGATAAATTTAATTTGTATCTTGTGACAAAACTAGTATCAATGTAACACTTTACAATGAACTACTTTTAACTATTTGTCACTTATACATTATATATTCTTAGTTCTTCAAAAGCTCATAAGAATATCTTTACTATTGTCCAATGATCATCTTATGAATCATTCTGGTATATGCTCATAACATTTAGAGCATAGGACATTCTGGATATATACATATCATGGTATAATCGATCAAAATCTTCATGTGATTTTACTCACCAAGTGTTGAAACACTTGAATCTTGATACAATCCTTTCCATGCAGCAAGAACCTTTCTTGTTGTTTCCATATTGAACCCTTTCAATATCTCATATTGAACCCTTTCAATATCTTATATATGTATGTCTGGCACAACCATATTAGCGCCTTAATCTATCCATATAGATATTGATGCCTAATATTCTGGGTTTGCCCAAGTCTTTCATCAAAATCTTATTTTAATGAAATCCTTAACTTGTATCAATTTAAGATACATCATTTTCAATCAACAATATGTCCTCTACATAATGTATTAGAAATATGTCTCAGCGCTCCCACTCAATTTCTTGCAAATGCAAGCATCTTCATCATCTCCGATGAATTTAAAGTCTTTTAACAGTTTCATCATGGTGAAGATTCCAACTCCGCTATGCTTACTTCAACTATTGAAGTTTACATGCCCTTTTAGCACCCTTTGAATTAACAAAACCCTTCGGACCATGTCATGTACATGTCCTAGGTTACCGTTCTATTAGAAGAACCTTGTTTTGTTTATTCAACTACCATATACCAAATTATATGTAGTGGTTGCTACATTAATCCGTCAAGACTATATATCGCTATGAAAGATCAAATCTTGTCATAGTCAACTCCTTGAACATTGTCGTAAACTTCTTTCCGACATGTCGACTATTTCATAGATGTTAAACATCCATGTCTTATTTCTTTATAGATCCAAACACGACCGATAGGCTTCATGCCTTTCCGGAGGGTCTTCCAAGTTTAGAAACTTGTTTTCTCGTGTATGGATACTATCACTGATTCTATGACTTCTAGTCATTTTATGGAGTCAGGGCCCATCATCGCTTCTTTGCATCTAGTCGGTTCATCATTGTCAAAACAATAACGACTTGCTTATCAAATCTTACTATTTGATTCTTACCGACCCACACGGTTCTATAGGAACTCTAATCTCCGAGATCACACATTTTGTAATCACGAGAGCCATGAGCATTGTGGCTGCCACCGGGACACTTTCCGGCGCTGCGCTACTTAGCACATATATCTAAGGTTCAACAACCTTATCAAAGTTCTATTGTCCTCCCACTTAACTTTTCACAAAAAGTTTCATCTCAAGAAACTTGACGTCCAAGCGACAAACTCTTTTGTCCTCGGTGTTATGGAGAAATTCCCAACAAATTCTTTGGGATAACCTACAAAGATGTGCTTATCTGACTTTGGTTGTAAACATTTTACTTATGCATAGCATACCAAAATTTAAGAAAAGACAATTCGGGTTTTATCCCAAACCATAACTCATATGGTGTCATTTCAACGGATCACGATGGTGCTCTTTTCAGTGTAAAAGCGGTAGTCTCTAAAGCTTCAATCTTTAAAACATAATGGCAGTTTTATAAATGACACCTTTGATCTTACCATGTCAAACATGGTTTGATTTCATCTCTCGAATATGCCATACTCCTATGGTTTATCAGGAAAACACAAATCATGGAACAATTCCTCAAATCTTAGGTATTTTGCTAAACCTGTAACTCAAATATCTTCCTTTATGATCAAATCATAAACTCTTTTATTTTCTTGTTACAATGATTTTCCACTTCATCTTGAAAGTCTTTGAACAACTTTCAAATGTTTCATACTTCTTCCTTATTAAGTAAATATACAGATATATTCACTCAAATTTTCGGAGAAAGCATATGAAGCAAAAAGATCCATCTCAGATGGCTACACATAATGGACTATGCACATCAGCATGCACAATTTCCAATAAGCTAGTCATTCGTTCCTCTCTGGCCCATGGACGGATTTTCAATTATCTCGAGGAAAGTCTCACATGCGTCAATTGATCAAAATCAAAGACTGCAAAAATCCATCAACATGGAGTTTCTTCATGTTTTCTTTCAAATATAATTTAAACAGCGATGTCACTTCATAAGTGATATTTCAATCATTTGTCTTGTGACATTTTAGCAATAGTGTTTATGGATGTGATTTCTCCAACTAGACTTGTAAAAGTTCATCCATCCTTTATGGAATACGATAATTATTTGAACAACCATTGTTCTCATTATACGAGAACAAAATAACAATTATTTAAACAAATCTTGAAGGCTTGGTTTGATGACAACAAAAAATACAATAACACTTTATATGTTTTGATGAACATCATCACTCATTCTCTTGCTGGTTACTTAGGCCATTGTAGTTCATGAATTGCGTTGTCCTGTATGACACTTCATACCAACCAATTCAGTATCCAATACCGGTATCCAATACCTAAGAACCACATTGTTTAACAAGCAAGGAATATAGCCATAACATGTATATCTTCTATATACCTAAGTTGGACATCTCCAACCTTTTATTTTCTGCCAAATATTTTATAGATTCTCTTTCAGCAATTCCTTTTCTTTTAAAAGAATCTATCAACATCAATAGTGGTGTCATCAACATGACACATGGTACAAAGCGTATATAGTCAAATACTAATACCTTTGGACTTGCACTTTGAAGTGGATCACCATCATCAAATGTTTGGTGTTCTTTCAAAAATCCATTCTTTAGTAATCTATTAGTGTAGTAAACATTTTACTTACAGCTTCTATTCATCCTTATCATGACAACTTTCATGATCAAGCTACTATAGCCTATAAGGAAGAATCGCGAGTATAATATCAGTTCCCAAAACCCTTTTGGTATATTCGGATGCCTAGCATCTCCATTCTTCACAAATTCTCATACAATATGAGAACATGTATTTTGCTAAATTATACTCTATCATAATGCAACCAAAACCATTGTTTCAGATATCACAATATCTTTCACACATGATGGTTTCTGAAACAATTTCTAGCTCTAATATAATCTTGATATTAAAACAACTTTTTGAATATCAATAATCATGGAGGCAAACATGATACTTTAGATACTAACATTGGAATTCTTACTCTTGATTTAATACTACTTATTGAACTTCATGGAGTAAATAGAGTTTGCTGAAAGTTTGCAATAGGACTTATAAAATTTAAATTGACATTCAAAACAATACGATACCAGTTCGTAAAGTAAATATCCAGAATTCTATAGTTCTATTATCTCAAATAAAAACTAAGCATAAGGTAGAAAACGAATGCCAATGACTACAACAAACTATGCAAATTCACTTTGATTTAATTTATGACAAATTTGGTTCGACTAATCCAAATTAGAAATGAACTCCCACTCAAAAACGACATCCCTCGTGTCCTTTTGGTGATTACATGAACCAAATCCACTACACCAAGTCCGATCATCACGTGAGTCGGTGTATCTTCAAAGGCGAGCATCTATATGGGCATCATATCAACTATATGACTCATGCTTAACCTTTCGGTCCGTGTTCCGAGGCCATGTCTGTACATGCTAGGCTCGTCAAGTAAGAACCTTAGTATTTGCGTGTGTAAAACTGTCTTACACCCGTTGCATGAAAGCATAGAGTCGAGAACACCCGATCATCACGTGATGCCTCAAAACACGATCCACAAAACGGTGCATACTTAAGGAAGAACACATTTTTATCTTGATATCTATAAGCGGGATCATCTTACAATGCTACAGAAAGCGCCAAACTAGCAGTATAAGATGCTAACATCTAATGTGTAAAGTGAGATGATATGGTCCATGCATTTGATCTCTATCATTTACATTGTGGTATGATCTCTATCATTCCTTTGTGTGTAAGGCCAAGGTCTATGGAACTTACACGTTGAGTGTGTTGTAAGAGTATCTATCATACATCTACTTACAACAATACCATATCAATACACTAGCCCAGCAACAATCTAAACTAGACGCCTCTAATTTATCAATTGCAAGTTTTACGTGGCTTAGGGTTTTCGGAGATAGAATCGTTCTTACCTACGAACATGAACCACAACGAGGATAACCAAATTATTAGCAACTCGCTGTAAATCAGATATTGACTATAGTAGGAGAGACAGACACCCGCCAGCCACTTATGCAAAACAAGTTGCATGTCAGTCGTGGAACCGGTCTCATGTATGATGACATGTAAGGTTGGTCCGGGCCGCTTCATCCTACTATGCCACAAATATCCAAAATACATAGAAGATGCAATAACATGATCATCATCGCCCACATATCAACATATGTGTACTACCCGTGCTAAGCACCTACGCATAAACCTGGCTCTGATACCACTATTGGGTCCGCAGCATAGAAAACAAAAAATTTCCTACGGTGTGAACTACACGCCAAGATCTATCTACTAGGTACAAAGCAACGGGTGGGCATACATCCAAAGATAACTTACCCTCGTAGACAACGAGCTTTGTTAATGAGTAGGAACTCGTGGTTGATGTAGTCGTACACTTGCCGATCTCAAGATCGTGATGAAGTCCAGCAGGTCCGGCTCCAGCACATCCATCAGATCCAGCTCCAGCACCACCAAGTCCAACACCGCAAAGCAGCGGTGCATCCGTGATCGCACACATGTCTGGTACCCCGACAACCTCCGTCCCTCGCTCCAGCAAAGCAGCGGAAGCAGCAACTCCTTTCCAGATAAAGCCACCGGGAACATGTATCTCGCTAATCCGAGACCATGGGGGAATAATACTAGAGGGGGAGAGAGATCCTTCACGAGGAGATGTGAGTATGAAGGTGTGAGAGGGGGGCCTTTTATAGGAGGAGGGGAGGGTACCCCTCCCCATGGCCAGCACCCGAAGGGGTGACCCCTCACCTTCTCATTCATGGGGTGGTAACTCCCTCCACATAAATTTGCCCCTTCACATTCTCTTTTAAAGTCCCCACTTTAAATGCATTAAATTTCTCCAAATTTAATGCTCTCTCATTTAATAAAACTCTTTTCTTATTTTTATTAAGAATTTTGTTAATTACTTTAATTAACAAACATTCACATAAAACCCCCTGCAACATTTCAATATTACATGCAGAACCAATTTCAGCAATTTCACCCGAAACAGTTTCGGTGTTTATTGAAATAATTCTAGCGCTTTCTTAAATCTTTATCTGAAACATATTTGCTCCAAATGGTGTCGGTATCACTTAAGTGTGTCACCCTACGGTTCGCGAATAATGCAGACATGATCGAGACCCCTCTCAGATCAATAATCAGAAGCGGGACCTGGAGATCCATACTGACTCCTACACATTCAACGATGACTTCTGTGATCGTGAGAACCTTTAACGCTTGTATTACATGTCCGAGATTCGATCATCGGTATCTCCATACCTAGTTTGATCTCGTTACCGACATGCACTCTTTTCTCGTTCCCGTGATATAACATTCTAGTGATCACATCACTTGCTTGCAAGCTATTTCAATGTGATATCACAGAGAGGGCCCAGAGTATATCTATCCGTCATCGGGATGGACAAATCCCACTCTTGATCCATGAGCCTCAACATAATACCTTCGTAGCACTGAACCCACCTTTATAGTCACCCTGTTACAGTGTGACGTTTGATGTTATCAAGATACTCTTCCGGTGTTAGCAATTAACATGATCTCATGGTCTAAGGATAAAGATTACTTCGAATGATGTTATAGCAATATAAACATAATGACTTTGATTGTAATGCTATACTTCGGATGAATGTTCATCACATCATTCCACCAATGGTGTGACCTTGTTATTAACAACATCCAATGTCCATGATCAGGAAACCTTGATCATCTTGTTAATCAACAAGCTAGTCTATAAGAGAGGCATAACTAGGAACCTTTTATTTGTTTATTAAACACACATGTATTGATGTTTCCAATCAATACAATTATAGCATGCAAAATAAACATTTATCATAAACATGGAATAAGATAATAACCACTTTATTATTGCCTCTCGGGCATATTCCCTTCACTAGCAGACCCAAAGTGGTTACGAGAATGCACTGCGTTATCCGAGTTGCTTGCCATTGGATCTACCAGTCCCAAAGCTGTCGAGAGAAGGCATTGCGGGGGCCGAGTTGCTTTCCATTGGATCTAGCTGCCCATAGTTGGCATGCCAAATGCCTAGAGGGTCAAGTTGGGGCCTATCAGTTTTGACTTTTCTATCGCTGCCATCGTGGCTGCCATGTAGAATTGCAGCGTTGGTGGCAGCATCCATTCCCCATTCCAAATTAGTGGCTGAGATTGTCAATCCAAGTTAGTTGATTCAAATTCCTCAAGATACAATTGAATCTAGTCAAATATAAATAAACTAATTTGGGTCGGAGGGAGTACTACTTATGAATTAGCTTTAGATCATATCCACCATCCTCACTGCTCAAATACATATCAATTTTGATTCAAATCATACATATTTCGATCAAATTTATACAAGTCCACTGGAGATTCTCAAAGCAAGTACTACTACTACTTATGAATCAGGTTTAGAGCATATCCACTGGTCTCACGGATCAAATACATGTCAAATTTATTCAAAACATACATATAAGTCATAGAATTTAGGTTCAAATTGGGCTTAAATTTGTCCCAATTTTAGGTGGACGGTGAGCTAGCCGCCCTCCCTGCCGTATGTGTACTCCAAGAAGTACGGGAAAATTGCTCCCATCTGGCCTTCACCGTCGAAGTGCACCTCGACGTGCCATCCGCGGCCTGCCTCCCACAGCTTCGGTTCACGGGGGCTTGATCTGCGCCGTCGTAGTGATGTTGCGGATGATGGATTCAATCGTCTTCGCATCGATGACCACTGTCGACACCACAGCCGTAGATGTTGCAGATGATGGCTTCAATCATTGTTGCATCGATGACCACTATCGGCACTATAGCCGTAGATGTTGCGGATGATGGCTTCTATTGGTGTCTTTCATCGATGGCTACTATCGGCACCACCGCCGTTGCACTGATGTTGCGGATGATGGCTTCCATCGGTGTCTTTCATCAGCAATGGATCTGAGGATGTGAACGAAAGTGAGATAGACAGAGACAGAAATTTCTGATGGTTAGATCCTCACCGCCGCATGCCGTTCTAGCAACCGTGCTTAGATCCAGGCTGCCGTAATACACTAGTAGAAAATGGGTCTTTGGTTCGGGCCACTAGTCCCGGCCGTGGCTGGGGCCGGGACTAATGGTCCGAACCAGACGGCCCGAGGAGGTCGAGGCACTTTGTCCCGGTTCGTAAGGAACCATTAGTCCCGTTTTGAGATACAAACCGAGACAAATGGGTCTGGGCCGGCGCGCGTGCTCCTGGCAGAACCTTTAGTCCCGGTTTGTATCTCAAACCGGGACTAATGGCCTGGCCCTATATATATACACCCAGCCCTCCACTCTCTCATGTTTTTTTCCTATGTGAGAGGTGGGTATAACTTTGTGCTAACTTTTTTTCTTCATATGCACTAGAGGTGTTCGGTGAAATGCCTGTTAGAGCGATGCCACTTGAGTTCACACAAGACAAAATATGATATGAGGTGCCAGAGCGACACTTAAGGTTTCTCCTCTTTGTTTTGAAGTGTCCTAAAAGGTTAGCAACTATTTTCTCGTTTTGACTGCGTGGTACTAATTTAAGCATCGTGATTGTGTTTGATATATATGCATGGTTGTATGATGCAGATGAGCCACCCATGGATGTACGGTGACCGATGCTCTGACGCTTACAGAGAAGGCATGCGTTCTTATCGCCTTGTGGCCGAGGCGAACAAGCGGCGGGATGGTTTTATGTGTTGTCCATGTGTTGAATGTCGAAATGAGCAGGCTCACACTTCCTCAAGAGTCATTCAAAGCCACCTGCTTCGGTCCGGTTTCATGTCCGGCTATAATGTTTGGACCAAGCATGGAGAAAGAGGGGTTATGATGGAAGACGACGATGAAGAAGAGAATGATGATGACAACTATCGATTTATGTTCCCTGAATACGATGATACCGCAGTTAAAGATAATGAAGAAGAAGGGGTGAAGAACGGGAACCAGATGAGCCCGTTGATGATTTTGGTCGTGTCATTAGTGATGCAAGGCGAGACTGCGACACAGAAAAGGAGAGGTTGCAGTTCGAGCAGATGTTACAGGACCACAACACATTGCTGTATCCAACTTGTGAAGATGGCCAGAAGAAGTTGGGTAGCACACTGGAATTGTTGAAGTGGAAGGTAGAGACCGGTATGACTGACTCGGGATTTGAAAAGTTGCTGGTAATAATGAAGAAGATGCTTCCAAGAAATAACCAATTGCCCTCCAGTACGTACGAAACAAAGAAACTTGTCTGCTCTCTAGGATTAGACGTGCAGAAGATACATGCATGCCCTAATGACTGCATCCTCTACCGCGGTGAGAAGTACGAGAATATGGGTAAATGCCCGGTATGCACTGCATTGCGGTATAAGATCAGAAAAGATGACCCTGGTGATATTGAAGGCGAGCAACCTAGGAAGAGGGTTCCTGCCAAGGTGATGTGGTATGATCCTATAATACCACGGTTGAAATGTTTGTTCAGAAATAAAGAGCATGCCAAGTTGTTGCGATGGCACATAGAAGAACGTAAGAAAGACGGGATGTTGAGGCACCCTGCTGATGGTCGATAGTGGAGAAAAATCGAGAGAGACTTCTCGGACTTTGCTGGTGACGCAAGGAACTTATGGTTTGGTCTAAGTACCGATGGCATGAATCCTTTTGGGGAGTAGAACTACAGTCACAGCACCTGGCCCATGACTCTATGTATCTACAACCTTCCTCCTTGGTTGTGCATGAAGCGGAAGTTCATTATGATGCCAGTGCTCATCCAAGGCCCGAAGCAACCCGGCAACAACATTGATGTGTACCTAAGGCCATTAGTTGATGAACTTCTACAGTTGTGGGCCAAACCAGGTGTACGTGTGTGGGATGAGCACACATAGTAGGAATTTGACCTACAAGCGTTGTTGTTCGTAACCATCAATGATTGGCCTGCTCTTAGTAACATTTCAGGACAGACGAACAAAGGATACAATGCATGCACGCACTGTTTAGATGAGACTGAAAGTATATATCTGGATAAATGTAGAAAGAATGTGTACCCGTACAATCATCTTTTTCTTCTGCCCAGTCATCCCTTAAAGAAGAAAGGCAAGCATTTCAATGGCAAGGCAGAAACCCGGACGAAGCCTGTCCCCCGTAGTGGTGCTGATGTATTTGGTATGGTCAAGGATTTGGATGTAATCTTTGGAAAGGGTCCTGGAGGACAACCTGTTCCGAAAGACCCCATTACCGGACACGCACCCATGTGGAAGAAGAAATCTATATTTTGGGAGCTACCCTATTGGAAAGTGCATGAGGTCCGCTCTGCAATCGACGTGATGCACCAGACGAAGAATCTTTGCGTGAATATTCTAGGCTTCCTGGACTTGTATGAGAAGTCAAAAGATACCCCGGCAGCACGGGAGGACCAACAACATCATAAAGGACAAGACGAGACGACAGATATGAGTCTAGATGTGCTATGGCAACGACCAAGCCAACATGGATGGAGAGTTTCATCCCCATGGATGGAGGAAAGGGTTGGGAAATCTCCCGTGGCGGAACTTCTCGAAGATGCCCTTGGTGCACACGCCCTATAGCATCTTCGGAAGTTCTGCCTCGGAAAATATGTTCCTGCTAGCCCGTGAAAGACTCTATCTCTGCCTCCCTGGGGTTAGAGGTATGGTGGAAGCCATGGGATAGAGTGGAGAGAGGCAGCAGATATGAGTCTAGATGTGCTATGGCAACGACCAAGCCTACATATATATAGTGAGAAATGGCGGGAAGTCAGAGGAGGGAACCCTAAACCCTAAACCCTAAACCCTTATCCCTAAACCAAAAACCCTAAACCCTAAAGGGGCTATGATCCGGAAGAGAACGGGCGAGAAGAAAACGGGCGGGAAAAAATAAGGCGGGGTAGACGATCCGGGGCCCCCGGTCTAGCGTTTCGCCGGAGGAAGACCACCGGAGCGTCGGAATCATATGAAAATGGCAAAATGGTTAATAATTTGACTAGTTAGAATAATTATTTTATAAAACATAAAATTGATTTGAATCACTTATTCAAAAATATGCAAAATATAATAGTTAATGCATTTTTAAATTGAAAATGGCAAAATGGTTATTAGTTTCACTAGTTAGAATAATAATTTTATAAAACAGAAAATAGATTTGGATCACTTATTCAAATTCAAGAACTTTTCATGTTGAAATTTTTCTCAAATTCATAAGTATGCAAAACTGTAAAATTCAAATGTTTAAAAAATATGCTAATTGAATTTTTTTTAAACAGGCGCGCCCCTGGGGTGAAAATTTTGAAAAAAGGACCTTTAGTCCCGGGGCGGCTACACACCGGGACTAAAGGTGTGGCGTTGGCGCGCGCGCGTTGGGCGGTGCTGAAAACCCGCACCGGGACTAAAGTAGTCCCAGTGCGTTACACGGACCGGGACTAAAGGCCTTCTCCTTATTACGCGTGCCCCTTCACTCCCCCACCATCTCCACTACTCACTACAGGGGAAAACGCGGGCGAGCTAGGACGACGGAACGACGCCGACAGGCTGCCCATCCACGCCGCCGCCGTCTCAGCGACGAACGCCGGCGCACCACCGCCTCTCCAGCCGCCGTCAACCCCGTCGGCCAGGTAATACCGACGAGCGCAGTAGATTGGCGCGTGGCCGCGCGCGCAGCAAGGGGAGGCTGGCGGCGGCGCCTGGGGACCGTGCGCGCAGCGCGAGGCCGGCGGCCGCGCGCGCAGCAGGGGAGGCCGGCGCTGGCCAGGCGCCGGCGGCTCCTTTTTTTTGTAGAATTGTAATATTATTAGTAGTGTAATATAGGAATTATTATTATTAGTGTATATTATTAGAGTATATTAGTAGTATAGTATTAATTAGTAGTGTATATAGGAATTATTATTAGTAGTGTATATTAGTAGTAGTGTATATTAGGAATTATTAGTAGTGTAATATAGGAATTATTATTAGTAGTGTATATTAGTAGTGTATATTAGTAGTATTAGTAGTGTATATAGGAATTATTATTAGTAGTGTATACTAGAATTAATTGTAATATTATTAGTAGTGTATACTAGTAGTGTAGTATTAGTAGTGTATATAGGAATTATTTGTATATAGGAAATATTTGTATTTAGGAAATATTTGTATATAGAAAATATTTGTATATAGGAATTATTTGTATATAGGAAATATGTGTATATAGGAATTAGGGTGGTAGTGCTCGCGGGTAGCCGGACTTAGGTTTAGGGTGGTGGTGCTCGCGGGCCACCGGACTTAGGGTTAGGGTGGTAGTGCTCGCGGGCCCCCGGGCTTAGGGTTAGGGTGGTAGTGCTCGCGGGCAGCCGGACTTAGGGTTAGGGTGGTGGTGCTCGCGGGCCACCGGACTTAGGGTTAGTGTGGTAGTGCTCGCGGGCAGCCGGACTTAGGGTTAGGGTGGTGGTGCTCGCGGGCCACCGGACTTAGGGTTAGGGTGGTAGTGCTCGCGGGCCCCCGGACATAGGGTTAGGGTGGTAGTGCTCGCGGGCAGCCGGACTTAGTGTTAGGGTGGTGGTGCTCGCGGGCCACCGGACTTAGGGTTAGGGTGGTAGTGCTCGCGGGCAGCCGGACTTAGGGTTAGGGTGGTGGTGCTTGCGGGCCACCGGACTTAGGGTTAGGGTGGTAGTGCTCGCGGGCCCTCGGACTTAGGGTTAATGTGGTAGTGCTCGCGGGCCCCGGGACTTAGGGTTAGGGTTAGGGCATCACTAGAATTTTGCTATTGTTTAGTATTATTGTAGCAAATTGCGTGTTCATATTATTGTTTAGTATTATTTTATGCAGCAATATTGAATGAAAAATGTTATTGTGTGAATTTTGTAGAAAACTATGGATCCAATCCAGAGAGACCTAGCACAAGAAGAAATTCTCGAGGATATGATCAACGACACCCCCATGGTGATCCACCCGAATCTCCGTCGATTTATCTGAACCCCTCCGGTGAGGGAGAGGAGGTCAACCGAAATGATCAAGGAGAAGCCGACGGCTCCGGTGGTGGAGAAGCCGACGGCGAGGTATATATATGAAGTCTGGTGATCAGTAGATGGATTAACTGAGTTGTATATATATATATAAATTGACGAATGTTTCTTCTCTTAGGCCTCCACATCGAGCAAAAAATATTCCAAACGAGGCCCGGCCAAAAAGTTGGACGCATCTACGCGTTATACAATTACGCGGGTATCACCACGGGGTGAACCGGTGGAACCCAAAAAGGCTAAAACTGTATTTAAACAACAATGCAGAGTTATGGTTAGGGATCGCATCCCGATCACCGATCGAGAGTGTAATAAGACCAAAGGGGCGAAAGAGGGTGAGTATGTCGCCGACAGGTGCAAAGAGGGTCTTTGGAATGACCTCATGACACATTTCACCCTACCAGAATGTGAGGATGATGCCGACACAGCTGCATTGAGGAAGAAAGTCAAGTAGTGGACTCTTACGAAGATGGCCGAACTATTCAAGAACTGGAAGAAAGCATTATAGCAAAAGTATCAGAAGACGAAGAAGACTCCTAAATTTGAATGCTATCTAACGAAGCAGCAGGCTAACTGGGATGCATTTGTGAAGTACAAGGAGTCACAACCTACTATGGAAATGTCGGAAAAAACAAGAAAAATGCCACGATGAAGAAATATCACCATCACCTGGGGCCAGGGGGCTACGCGGCTGCCATGCCAAAGTGGGATGCTAAAGAGAATGAGCTGCTTGCTAAAGGGATCACTCCAGAACCAATACGCGAAGAATGGGATCTGAGGGCAAGGAATTGGTTCCTTGGGCATGGGAGTGAGTATGACGAAAGTACAGGGGACCTTATTTGTAGTGACAGGATTAGGATACCCCGGGATACATGGCAGAAAGTGGTGAAGGAGATTAAAGCGGGGACAACAAAGTTCCGTCCCAATAGAGAGAAAGACTTGCTGACAAAGGTCCTCGGGAATGACGAACGCGGAGGACGTGTACGAGGCCTTGGCCCCAGTTATACGTGGGAGATGGGGTTTCCCAAAGACAGAGATACTTATAGGAGCCGAGAGAGAGCAAAGAGGCGACGGCAGGAGGAGGAGGGAGACAGGTTCACCGAGTTGCTAGGAACACTTTGAATGCATCAGCAATAGATTGACGAACTTCATGGAGCAGCGCACCTGCAAGATCCTGTACTTGATATTACCGCCGTCCCATCTCAGCGGAGAAGCAGCGTGGCTGAATCGAAGGTCCCTTCTGATAATGCACGTATGGTAGATGGCGGTCCCGGCTACCCCGTGGATGGAATCAAGGAGCAGGCATCTTGTGAGCTCCATCAGAAGGTGAAGGACCTATCCATCAAGGTGGCGGTCGGGTGTGCTTTACCTTGTCCACCTGGCACACGCTGGCATGGCCGTGAGATTCCAGCTGGCTATGCTAAAGTTGGTGTGCATGAAATCGCAATGGGGTGGGACTCAATGGAGCTTGACATCCCTGGACCTGAAGGTGAGAGGACACTCGGAGAAGTACTGGGTGGTATCATTCTATGGGACAAGAACAACATCAAGCTTCCAGGCTGGACGCCAAAGCCAACACCGCCTCCGAGTGGTCGCATGTCACCTTCACCTCCATCACCTCCAAGAAGCCCACCCCATGACTACGACCACCACAACCTGAGTCCATCTCGATCTCCGCCGCAGCCTCCGATTAGTACTAAACGACGCAGGAGCCCAAAATGACAAATGTCGCCCCTCCCAAGAGTACCTCATAAGAATCTTCCTATCAGGCCTTATGATCGTACTGACGAGGAAACCGACATGATCATAAAGGCCGAATGTGTTGCGCAGCTTCAAAAGAAGAAACCCGATCCCACCCCGGTATACACCGAGAAGCAAAAAGCGTATGCACTTTCTTTTCTGAACACAAAATTGCAATATGACTTGCACCATAAGCCAGATGACTATCAACGCACACTTCAGAAGGAAGTCAAGAAGAGAAAATCAAGTAGAAGTGCAAGCGGGAGAAAATCATCAAGTCAAAGTGCAACCGGGAAAAGATAGGACGTCCCCCAGCTCGGGGAACAGGCCAAAAAATCGACCCCACCCCTCAAGGTGGTATCCCATGACATTCCCTAGCAGAATATGGAAGAAGCTGCAAAGCTTGCGGCCTCTATGAATGTGACTGTTGAGGAATTTCTAGGTTCCCAGGACGTCAAGTTATCCAAGGCTCAGGTAGTCCCTACATATATCCCAGGGAAGCCTCTAGTCAGCTTTGAGCAGTTCCAACAACCGCCAACACAAATGTGGAGTTTACATAAATGGTACTTGAAAGCCGTAAAGGAGGAGAGAATAATGATCGTGGCGAAAGTCCCACATGACTACTACTTCCGAGAAGAAGAGGTCCATGTTGAGTTTCCAGAACTCTTCCAGTGATACATTTTCGATGCCCTCGACAAAAGTCTCATGAGTTGCTATTGTCTATAAGTTGTTGAATTCATTGTCTATATATAAGTTGTTCATTTTTTCAGTTGTTCAGTTCATTGCATATAATTATCCTAATTATATCCTTTTGTACTCTATTATTATGCAGAATGAAGATCATGGAATGTAAAAGAAGGTCAATCTTCAGTGTTGGGTTCATTGACCCAGATAGAATACATTGTCAGACGCTAAAGGATAAACCTGAGGACACACAGGAAAAATTTCTAAGGTTTCTAACGAAGCAAAATTTCTGTGACCACATACTGTTTCCTTACAATTTCGCGTGAGGGTCTTACTCTATTGTACACATTCTCTTTTGCTTACTCGATGTTAAGTGTAATTGATGAGTTACTGATGTATATATAAACGTGTATAGTTTCCACTAGATTCTCATGGACATTCAACTTGATAAGGGAAGAATTGAAGTCATGGACCCATTAAAGAGACCCCTGGAAATGTTTAGGGACATGCAGGACATGCTCCAGAGGTAATTTTCGCGCTACATCGGTCTCTTTCGTTGATTTCCTGACATATCATGTAATAAATAACTCATTCATTTTCTTTACCGGGTAGGGTTTGGAACCAGTTCAAGAGTGCGGTTACGGGTGACTTTAGTGAGAAGCTGACGTTTAAGCCGATCTCGGTAAGTAGTATGCGCACTTTACTTCTAGTTTCAATACAATTATGATGCTGGATTATTATTTTGATTGAATTCTATTCTCGTAAAGTGCGCGAGGCAGCCACCGAAGACGAATCTATGTGGATTCTAAATTTGCGAGTTTATTCGCACGTTTACCAGTGAGCTGAATGATTATAGAGTCGATGTAAGCAATACATTCATAACATTATTTTTATTACCGTCACTTTTTGTTATCATGATTGATATTCATATTGATCTCCTTTTCTTATATAGTTCGAGAAAATGCGGGATCAGCTCCTACCACAGCAACGTGTAGTACCAATTGCAAAAGAACTGGCAGGATTCTTGATGAACGAGATGATAGATGACGCCGGAGAATTTAGTGTGAATAGGCGCTGATGATCCCCGACCGTGTTATTGAATAGACGGGCTCTAGTCCCGATAATTGTGATCTCCATGTGTAACTATCATGTATATATTTGTATGTTCGATCTTAAGAGAAGTTATCTTATGTATGCACGAACATGTACGGTATGTGGTAGCGTAGAAAACTATTTTGAAATGAAAAAAAGATACAAATTGAATTCTCTGCCGCGGCAGAGAAAGTGCCTAAAATTCTTCCGCGGCAGAGAACCATTTCTTAATACGAACCGGGACTAATGGGAGGGCACCCAGCGCCCGCAGAGACAGCCACGTGGATGCCCATTGGTGCCGGCTGGTAAGAGGGCCAGGACTAATGGGTGGGTCTTTAGTCCCGCTCCTCCAGTCCCAGTTACCAGGACCGTGACTAAAGCCCCTTATGGGCTGGGACTGGAGGCCCGTTTTCCACTAGTGATATGTTCTGACCCCCATGCATAGGTCTGCGCTACCGTATGTCGATAGGAGGGGAGGAAGATGCGGCTAGTATACATGCGAAAGGGAAAGGGAGGGAGAGACATCTAGCCTGTTGGGATCTCCTCTCCATGGCCCAACGGGAGAGAGATACCTCTAGCCCGTCGGATCATGATGTATCCAATGGTGGTTGGCCAAGATCCGTGTGATATACATCTCGACCAATCAGAGCGCAGCCAAACTGAGCGCTAGTTGATGCGGCTAGTATACGTGCGTCAGGGAAAGGTAGGGAGAGACATCTAGCCTATCGGGCTCTCCTCGCTGTACAAGGTTAGGTGCACCCATCGGGAGAGAGAGACCTCTAGCCGGTCAGATCATGATGTATCCAACGGTGGTTGGCCAAGATCCGTGTGACACACATGTCGACCAATCAGAGCACTAGCCAAACTGAGACTGAGAGAGGGGAAAAGTGAGGAAAGTTTTAGCAGGAGGGGAAACTGAGGAAAACTTTAGCGGGAGGGGAAAACTGAGTAGAGCTAAGGAAAACAAGGGCGCTCAGATAAAAAATGACTAAGGAAAATTCAAGCTTTTAGCATAACAAATGGAAAATGTGTTATTTGAACAAAATAATCCATCTTGGCCGACATTATATTGTTTGCAACTCAAAGTTACACAAGTGTGCCAAATTTGGCCTCATTTAGACAAAGTATGTTTTGGGATGGGTTATCTTGGAGGTTGACTGAGTAGAAAGCCATGCATCTTCATATCTAGTAGCTCATTCCAAGAAGTGGTTTAGGGGAGAAGTCCATTTCTCTTTATTTCCTTTTCCTTTATTATTCATGCTAGGTTTTAGTTAACATAACAAGACTCCATGCAAATGTTGCACTATGTTTTGACTTCTTTTTTGAATTAAACTAACCCTAAAACCATTTATTTGAATTTAATCACTTAGAAAAATAAAAATGTGGCTGATTACAAGTAAATCCAAAATTTCCAATTTCACATGGTAAATCAATCCAGGATACACAAGTGTGCCAAATTTTGGATCAATTGGTCAACGTTTTCTATGGTTTAAGCCATGAACTAGCTAAACCCCAAGTGTTGACCACATGTCGAGGGCAAAACTGAGCAGTGCTAAGAAACTAGGTGCATGACAATAGAAACTTGCAATAACACATAAATTATGGGGTTATCCAACATATAAACTTGGAAGCATCAAAAACATTGATAGTAGTTCAAATTCAATACAAACATTGACAGTAGTTCAAATTCATCATACAAATTCAAATTAATAATCCAAATTCATTTTTTTCTTGCTCCTAGTGTTTTTCGCTAGAATATTCTCGGAGTTCACCACCTTGCTTTGGGTGATCCTGGCTACAATTTTCTCGGAGTCCACCATCAGCTTCTTCTGTTTGTTCCCTTTGTTCTTTTTCTCTGCATCAAATGAATCAAGTGCTTCAGTCTGTCGTACAATTGGTTCAACTATGTTTCGATTCATTGGTTCATACAGTTCAAAATGCATTGGCATCATTTCTTCAATATCCTCTTGTGTAATTCCTTTACTTTTGAACTCTGCTTCCAATGAATAAATTGCTTTAATCTCCCATGCATTTGGTGAAATCTCCCCCTTCATTTGGTTCAATCTCCTCTCGATCCATTGGTTCAATCCCCCTGCATCTGGTTCAATATCCTCTCGATCCGTTGGTTCAATCTGCAATGTATCAATTGCTTCATTCTCCTCTCATTCAGATACTTCATTCTCATCTGCATTTGCTTGTCTGGCCTAATCATCCATTCCATAAGCTGGGTCCACTTCATTTTTACAAAGCCTAGCAATGTGCCCTAGGATCCCACAATGTTTGCATTTACGTCGTCGAGGTTGTGCACCACCCTCTACACTAGCTCTCATCCTATTATTCCTTGGCCTACCTGCTGGTCTAGTAAAAACTAGAGAATATAGCTTGAAGCCTTGATTCACTTCCATCCATTGGTCCTTTCCCAACAAGGCTGGAACATTCTAACCATATGCTGCCCTAAATTTGGCAACTGAGGCATGTGCATCCATGTACTCCTTCACCGTAGGTTTTTGTTTATACAACACTTCCAAATGATATAGATGCTTCCTCAAACTCCATGTGTATGAAGATGGACATATGTTGTCAGTATAAACTTTACCCTTGAATTTATTTGTAAAATTCTACAATAAGTGTCGCATACATTCCCTATGATCCACTCCGGGGAATACTGCTTCTACAACTTTCTCCAAGCATCTGTGTGGATAGTAAGTCCTGGTAGATGACCTATAAGGTCGCACAAATTCTCCAGAAACCAAGTCCAACTTTCCACTGACTCAATCTCCCAAACTCCAAAAGCAACAGGGAACATCGAATTGTGGCCATCAACTCAGTAGCAGCTACTAGTTGTCCTTTAAATCTGCCATGAAGAGTTGTTGCATCCACGTCCAAATAAGGCCTGCAACGATCCAGAAACCCTTGCCAGCAAGCTTTGAAACAAACAAAAGCCCTTCTAAAGCACTCCTTCTCCATTGTCTTCCCTATTATTTTGTACTGAACTGTATGCCTATCTATCTGTATAACACTACCTGGACTAGCCATCTCCACTTCAGCTTTGAAGTTGTAAAGCAATTGAAAACTTTCATTCCATGGACCATTGATCCTATCAAGAGCCATTTCCTTTGCATAGAACATCCTCATGTAAGGTACTATAACATTAAACTTTTCAGAAACTTTTTTATTGAGCGTTGTTACACCAAGTGATGGTTTGCTCTCATCCAATCCATGATTGCATCTGCCAACCACCTAATCTTTGCTAGTTTTGTTTTGTCCTTTGGCTGTCCCCCTTGAGGTGGACAAGAATGTTCGAACTGGTTACCTTTTATCTGAAACATAATGAAAATGTCAGGTACAGTTAACAAATTCTACACAGTGATCTAAAATACACAACTAGTTGTAATACCTGAACCAAACTGCTCCTGAGCATAGTGGATACGTGCATCCTCCACCTACACCTCTTGTATGAGCACTTCACTATGAACCTTGCTCGGTCAGTCTTAATAACAACATAATCATTTTTGGTGCAGATGCAATATGTAGTAAGGGCATTACGACAGTCCCGCATCGTTTCAAATATGGTGCCTTCTAAATCTTAGAATCATACCTGTCCCACTCAATTACTGGCAAGTCCTCACCATCATACTCAGCTAAAACGAGACTATCATTGTTCTCCTCATTCTCTTCTTCATCAGTGTCATCAAATCTAGCACTGTGGGCCAATTCCTCCGTGTATTGATCCTCTAGTGCCTGTTTACTAAATCTATCTACCAATTCAGGAAACATCAACTCATCCTCATCATCTAGTGGAGGCACTCCCTCGGCAAGCTCTGCTTCATCCTCCACATCGGTCGCACGAGTGATTTGTCTTACACTCGCAGTGCAAACAGATGATACTGTTGTGGACCTACAAGGAGCGCCGGGGCACACACTATTAGCAGAGACAACAGAGACATATGATGCCCGACCACCTGATGATACCTGACCACTAGATGATGCTTTAGCCCTATTTCCCGTGTGTTCAACTTTAGGTTGCACATGGAGACGAATTCGACCAAAACATTCGGCATCGTTCAAAGAGAAAAGCATTACCAGATCAGCTTTGCTCGTTAGTGGGAGCAATCTTTGCTCGCTAATGTTGAAATATTGCAAATCAACTGAATTGCCATTGCTCCAAGGGAATTTATAATATATTTTATCTTTCAAATATCTAAGAGTTATGGAGGTTGCAACCACCGCTGGGAAATAAAATCCAGAGAGATACCATTCACAACCACGAATTATGCTAATATCCAGTTTAACTGCCAGCCAAAATGCCAATGCTAGATCAATCCTATTCGAAAAGCAAGGCAGTTAGCTGAGCACCAGTGGTTCGCGCTTAATTACTGCCTATAATCAATCCACAAAGGGAAACAATACTTACCTAGATGGAATCCATGCGTTTGATCTCTCCGATTCCACCAAATCTTCTCCGCGCTCGACGGGGAGGACCGGTACACCCGCCGGCGTCGCATACTGTTCCGCGAAAGGGGTAGATCTAGCAGGGGAGGAAGCGGAGTCGGAGTGGGATCCATGGCTAGGGGGAGGGGGCGTCTCAGGGGCCGAGGAAGACATAAGGTAGGAGGGGCTCTCGGGTAGGAGGGCACGACGGTGGGGGAAGCGAAGAGGAGGGACGGTGTGGGAGCTGTTCCAGGCTTGGAGCGACAATGGCTGGTCTGACGTGTCTCCATGTGGCCCCACCCTTCACCACATATGCAAGACCCGTCCCAACGTGGCCCCACCCTTCACAATGTATGCAGGACCCGTCCCAACACGGCCCCACCCGTCAGCACGTAATGGTCGAGGCGACATAACATAACGCTCAACGCAGGACCCACCCCAACATGGTCCGACCTGCCAGCATGTAACAGTCAAGCCTTTGACCTGACGGTGTCCCCTCGTCCGAGCGCATGTGAGGGTTTTAGAATGGAGGGAGGGGAAAAGTGAGGAAAAACTAAGCGGCTGGGGAAAACTTAGTACAACTAACAAACCAGGGGCACGAAAATAGAAATCCTAAACTATTATATCTATCTAGGATATTTGGATCTTGCCATATGGCGTTAAACATTTATGTTTCTATTGTTTTAGATGGTGTGGCTCTGATACCTATTGTATGTCGCTGGCATACATACTCATTTGTGTTTGTTTTGATCGCTTTACCTGTCGATTACGCCGCTCGCTCTAGTCCTGATGTTCTAAAAAGTGGGTGGGATGGTTGGCCGGTACTGTGCCCTGCTCCACGAGGTGGGCCTACTGTGTGTGGCTGCATGGCCACACGGGAGTATGTACTATCCATGTTTGGTTCATCCAGGCTTGATCTTAGAGCGTAAGGTCCGAGGTATTACAATTGGTATCAGAGCCATTCCGCCCTTCAGGGTCTCAGCCAAGATGGTCGTTGCCAGTCTAGAAAATATTTTGGGTAGTTATGTATACTAGGGAAAGACTAAACATGAGAGTAGGAATGTTTCCATTTTTCTTCTTACCCACCCATCCACCCTTTTCTGGGAAGGAAATGTAATGTTTGTCTATCCTCTTCGAAAAATTCAAACTAGGATTCACGTGTTTAGGGTTTCCGTAGTACCATAGGATGTGTGTGTAACTCTTTGTCTATATGTTGCATCCAACCTTGTTGTCGCAATCTTCCTTTGGTTATCAACTGTTGGTACATTCCATACCGACAGGCTAATGTGTAAACCCACGCGATCTATCCGACTCTTTGTAAATCGGTGCGATATGTCCAACTATTTGTTAGCCGACACAATCTTGTTAATGGTATTCTTCCTTCCTGCATGCTTTCATATAATGTGGAGTTGCTAATCTCGATCTGTTAAGTGGTTTTGCGCATCTAGTTGGTATTTTAATGCCGAAAAATGCGGAAAAAATTTATTTGATACATTTGTGTTTCCACACTCCTTTTTAGTCGTGTGGGATACGCTATCTATCTTTTTTTTCGGCATGTCCATGCTAACTCAATCTTTTGCTACCGACGCATAATCCTAGAGTTTTTACTTCATCTGCAATTTCTTTTGGTCTAAATGCATAAATTGTGCTGATCTGATGCTTGTGATTGTAATTTGGTTCTTGGTGTAGCTATATGACACTTATCATGAGTGGAATATGGTCAATGATATCAATCTAATCCTCCAAAATGATGGTGGTTATCTCTTGCGATTTTGAGTTATACCGTGATCATATCTATATCATATTCAAGTATCTTTGGCAATCCGGAGGTTTCTTAAGGTAGTATGACGGAATATCATTTGATTGTCGGTTTTTGAACTCCTTATCTTTAAGGTTCTCTTTGATACAGGAGAATCTCATTCTTTCGTCTCCGATAGCTTTGCTTAAATGTATGAATTGTCATCGCTCCTTTATCCAATATCTCATATTTTTCAACCGGTGATCCGATCAACAAGGTGAACAAGTCAACATCTCTTTTCTCATCCGAAGTGCCAGATAATCTATTCTTTAATGCATCTCTTCCAACATGAATCCTTGCTTGTAACGTTGATCTTTCAAAGAGCGTTAAGCTCAGAAGGTGTTTCAAGCATTTGATCATTCTCTCGCCTCATGAACTTGGTATTCTTGGAATATCTTGTTAAATTCATGGTGGTATATCTTAATGATATTCTCGCCTATTCTATATCAATGGAAGAACATGAAGAACATCTCCTTATCATCCTCTCAAGCTTCGTGAGCACCGCATCTATGTAAAGTTCTCAAAGTGTGAATTCCGACTTTTCGAAGTCACCTATCTCGACCACGTCCTTTTGCTAAAGACACTGCTACAATTCTAGAATCATCAAGTCAATTGTTAATTCCATCCTCCACCTTCAACCAAATCGGAGATTTTCCTTGTTTGGCAACTAATCATCGTTGTTCCGCTGAAGTTTCCTCGAGACTGCTAAATCTCTCTCGTATCTTCTTAAGAAGGACAAGAAATTATTTGGTATTCCGCTCATCTAAGAAACCTTTGAAACCCTCTCGCTTTATCTTCTATCCTTAATCCGATAGCTTCCATGAAGATTTTTCAGATCTTTCATAATTTTTCTATTCAAGACCTTGGTCTTTTTCTTGTTTTATCTGTTGGACCTATCATCTGTTTTAGTGATCTTGCTTCATACCTTTTTCTAGTGGTTTTGGAACTTCTGACATGACGACAACATCATCATGTTTACCTATTTTGGGTCCGGCGAAGTGTTTGCATCACCTCCTTATTTTCTTATGAAGCTTCATAAATTCTGCTTGTCAAGATCTTCAGTCTGAATTTCGAGAGTTGGGTTGCACGATTTTCCTATTCATATATGGAGTAATGCTTTGGGTGTGCGATGGACTGATCCCCATCCGACTACTCTTATCATTTGCTCTTGTACATTGAATTGGTGGATTAATGCGATTTTACTCATTCCACGGAAGTAGAAGTGGCCATTATCTCTTGAGACTTTTACTTCTTCCCTTGTTTACCGGAGTGTTCTATCGATGAATGTGAACAATAATCTGTTGGTGGTGGTCTCGTCTATTTCAAGATGGAGCAAAATTTTCAACGATCTGGTGGAAGAAAATGCAAAATCTTCACTAATACTCTTCTATTTGACCGGAGCTCGTTGAAGGGAATATGTCCGAGAGGCAATAATAAAGTGGTTATTATCTTATTCCATGTTTATGATAAATGTTTATTTTACATGCTAGAATTGTATTGATCGGAAACATCAATACATGTGTGTTTAATAAACAAAAAGGGTTCCTAGTTATGCCTCTCTTATAGACTAGCTTGTTGATTAACAAGATGATCAAGGTTTCCTAATCATGGACATTGGATGTTGTTAATAACAAGGTCACACCATTGGTGGAATGATGTGATGAACATTCATCCGAAGTATAGCATTACGATCAAAGTCATTATGTTTATATTGCTATAACATCATACGAAGTAATCTTTATCCTTAGACAATGAGATCATGTTAATTGCTAACACCGGAAGAGTATCTTGATAACATCAAACGTCACACCGTAACAGGGTGACTATAAAGGTGGGTTCAGTGCTACGAAGGTGTTATGTTGAGGCTCATGGATCAAGAGTGGGATTTGTCCATCCCGATGACGGATAGATATACTCTGGGCCCTCTCGGTGATATCACATTGAAATAGCTTGCAAGCAAGTGATGTGATCACTAGAATGTTATATCACGGGAACGAGAAAAGAGTGCATGTCGGTAACGAGATCAAACTAGGTATGGAGATACCGATGATCGAATCTCGGACATGTAATATATCACGGGACAAAGGGATTTAGTTACTAGCATTAAAGGTTCTCACGATCACATAAGTCATCGTTGAATGTGTAGGAGTCAGTATGGATCTCCAGGTCCCGCTACTGATTATTGATCGAAGAGGGGTCTCGATCATGTCTGCATTATTCGCGAACCGTAGGGTGACACACTTAAGGGATACCGACACCATTTGGAGAAAATATGTTTCAGATAAAGATTTAAGAAAGCGCTGGAATTATTTCAATAGACACCGAAACTTTTCGGGTGAAATTGTTGAAATTGGTTCTACATGTAATATTGAAATGTTGCAGGGGGTTTTATGTGAATGTTTGTTAATTAAAGTAATTAACAAAATTCTGAATAAAAATAATAAAAGAGTATTATTAAATGAGAGAGCATTAAATTTGGAGAAATTTAATGCATTTAAAGTGGAGACTTTAAAAGAGAATGTGAAGGGGCATTTTAATGTGGAGGGGTTACCACCACATGAATGGAGGAGGTGAAGGGTCACCCCCTCCATGCGCCGCCATGAAGGAGGGGCACCCCCCTCCTCCTATAAAAGGCCACCCCCTCCTCACTTCTCACTCACACCTTCTTGTGAAGGATCTCTCTCCCCCTCTAGTATTATTCCCCCATGGTCTGGGATTAGCGAGATACATGTTCCTGGTGGCTTTATCTGGAAAGGAGTTGCTGCTTCCGCTGCTTTGCTGGAGCGAGGGACGGAGGTTGTCGGGGTACCGGACGTGTGTGCGATCACGGATGCACCGCTGCTTTGTGGTGCTGGACTTGGTGGTGCTGGGGCTGGATCTGATGGACGTGCTGGAGCCGGACCTGCTGGACTTCATCACGATCTTGAGATCGGCAAGTGTACGACTACATCAACCACGAGTTCCTACTCGTTAACAAAGCTCGTTGTCTACGAGGGTAAGTTCTCATTGGATGTATGTCCACCCGTTGCTTTGTACCTAGTAGATAGATCTTGGCGTGTAGTTCACACCGTAGGGAAATTTTTGTTTTCTATGCTGTGGACCCAACACTCGTCATCATCAAACAAGATGGATGGAAGATATATATCTTTGACTTCAATCAAATCCTTTTCTCTTGGTAAAGCCAATTATGGTCGATGCCATCAATCGCAATAACCTCATGGTTAAAGAAAGCAAGGGGCATCTCAACAATAACCTCCAGTTCTGCAATATTCAACGTCTTCTTAGGATTCCACCATAAACTAGCATCACCTCTGAAAGGACATTGTTTTCTCCATGTATTTTGGTGTTGATGACAACTTCATTTGTGGTTTAACCATGTGCCTAAATTGCAGGTCTTAGTTCGGACGATTTAGTTGGTGGACTTCTATCTAGAAGGATCTTGAAGACGGTGGCTATTATTTGCACTTTCTCTTATCCTTGTTATAGGCTACCGTACTATCAAGAGGGGGTCCACCTTGGAAGGTTGTGGGAAATCAATGTTTCATGCATAGACCATATTAGCACATTCACAACCTTCCCAGTTTTCCTGTGAGAGAGAGATCCTTGAGGAGGATGTGTGGTTTCTGCCCTGACCGGTAGTACCGGCCAGGCACCGGTAGTACCACCAGTGGTGTTTCGGGAGCTGATCGAGCGGTACTTCCGGCCATGGTTCTGGTCCTAATTCCGGTAATCCATTCAGGAATACTTCTAAATCGATGTACCTATTTGACGGAATCAATATCGGAATTAGCACTGGTAGTACCGGCCAGAAGGTTTGGTCTGGTTGGACTAGAACTTCCGGCCAGCACTGACCATCCCTAGATCCTCTGAGCGGTAGTACCGGTCAGCACCTAGCGACCCGGTAGTTCTGACCCCAGTTCCGCTCTAAGTTCCGGTAACTAGCAAATCGGTTCAGATACTTCTCTGTATAAAAATTTCCATTTATCGGTAGTTGGATCAAAACTAGGAACGGTAGTACCGGTAAGTTCATGGGGCCCGCTGAACTGTCAAATCAGATTGTTCCGTGGAGCGTCTTCGGACCGCTGGGAGCCGCTCGCCGGAACTACCGTCCCGCCACCGGTAGTACCGGTGGTGTCGGGGAGGGATAGAATTTGCCCGTTTGGAAGAGGCCAATTTAAGGCCCTCTTCTTCCTCCTCTCCTTTAATCTCTTTGTTTTCTCTCTCCTCCATTAATACAAGAGCTTGACTTGCCTAGATCTCTCTCCCTACCCACTCAAACCTCTTGATCTTTTGAGGATTGGGAGAGGTGACCTAGATCTACACTTCCACCAAAGGAATCGTGATTTCCCCCACCCATCCTTAGTGGATCTTGTTAATCTTGAGTTCTTGGAACCCTAGATGGTGTAGGGCATCCTCAGAGCTGTGGCAATTGTTGTGAAGCTTCGTGGTGTCGTTGAGGGCCTCCAATTGAGTTGTGGAGTCTCCCCTCGACCTTGCTGTAAAGGTTTCGGTTGGCGCCTTCAAGGTCACCGGTTAGTGGATTGTGAGGCCACCTTTGTGGTGGTGCTCACCAGAGAAGAAGGTGAGGCCTTTGTGGCGCTCGGGTGACCTTGTGTGGCCCCGACACCTCTCCAACTTAGACGTAGCTTCCTTGGAAGTGAACTATGGTAATTACATCTCCGTGTCCCCTTGCCGGTTTATCTGTTCCTCTCCTCTACTACTTGCAATTACCATCTTGTTTACTTGTTGTATTGTTTTCCATATAGGTTGTTCATCTAGTTGCATCTCTAGTAAACTTTACTTTGTGCAAAGCCTAAAATTGCAAGAAAAGGATAAAAATTGGTAGTCTCCTATTCACCCCCTCTAGTCGACCATCATTGGGCCTTTCAATTGGTATCAGAGCCTCGACTCTTTCTTCAGGCTTCACTGCCTAAGAGACAATGGCCAACGAAGATGGGAGTGTGCGTGCAACCACCAAGAACTCGGCCTCCATGGATGACCTCAATAGATTGGAGACATCTATGATGACCAAGTTTGAGGAAATGATGACCCTCTTGCAATCCCTTAAGCCTAACCCCATGCAAGAAACCCCTCATGATGCATCTCAAGCCACTGAAGCCCCTCCCGCTACCGTGCAAGTGGTCGCCCCCGGGGTGAATCCAACGGTTGCCCAAAACACTTGGGCTTAGGCTTTGTGGCTCAAACCACCAAGCTCCCAAGCGAGAGCATCGATGGACTAGGTGACTCCTCCTCCAAAGAGGGAGATGAGGGAAAGGACTACTCGGTGGTACCACCACCGTTGAAGTACACTCTGGACCCAACTATTCCCATGCCGCATATGATACCTCAAGGAGCACCCCCCATGCTAGATACTTCTAACTTCACTAATTGGCAATATCTAATGAAATCTCACATTTCCAGCTCTTCTATTGAATTGATGAGGATTGTGGAAGAAGTTTTTCCCCATATGATGCAAAGAAGTTGACCCGGGCCAAGGTCATGGACAAGCAGCTCAATGCCACCGCTTTGGGCATGATCCAAAAGGCATTGACTCCCAAGGACTTTACTCACATTTGCCAATTCTCCACCACCAAAGAAGCTTGGGATCATCTCACTGAGTTGTATGTCGTGAATGCTAGCATTCAAAGCTCCAAGTTTGATGAAGTCAACAATGAGTCTGATGGATTTGCAATGCAAGATGATGAGACACCCGAAGACATGTATCGTCGTCTCAAGGTTCTTTGTTATACTATGAGGGACCTTGGTGCTACCTATGTTGATGACAAGTTCATGAAGACGAAGTTTGTTCAAGCCCTCCTTCCCTTTAAGGAGCAAAAACTCAACTCCATCAAGGGGAGAAGCAACTACCACATCATGTCTTCTCAAGATGTGTTGAGTGAAGTTATTGCCATGACTATTACCAAGAAGAATGCGGAGTCCGCTTGTGCTCCTACATATGGGTCTCAAAATTTGAACCTAGCCTTGAAGGCTCAAGTGGTGGAAGTTGATGAAGATGAAGACACTAGCGAGTGGTCTCAAGAGGACATCAAATATGCCTTCAATGAGCATTTGGCTCTCGCATCAAGGGCCTTTTGGAAAAAACCGGGCATGAAGTCAAGGTGAAGGTACAAACCAAGATTCAACTCAACCATGAAGGGTCCAAAGGCCAGATCTTGCTACAATTGCAACGACAAGAGTCACTTTGTGGCCCAATGCCCTTTAGAGAATAGAGAAGATAATGGAGGCCATATTATTCGCAAGAGCAAGCCAAGACCTCCTCACCCCTTGAACAAGAACTTCCACAACAAGAACTCTCCAAACAAGGAGAGGGCAATGGTGGTCCATGAAGAGTACTTCTCAGGCGCGAGTGATGATGATGAGAGTGAAGGTCAATGTGGAGAGATTGTGGGAGTTGCCGCTATTGCTCACAACCCGGTGCAACACAACAAAACCAAGCACATTGAGATTCGTCATCATTTATTTCGGGATCATGTTGCAAGAGGAGACATTTCATTGGAGTATGTTCTTACCAAGGCCAATCTTGCATATCTTTTCACGAAGCCACTTGATGAAGCAAGGTTTCGGGAGTTGAGGCATGAACTAAATATCATAGATTCGAGCAATGTGGTTTGAGTATCTTGTACACATGCCCACGTCTCAAAGAATATCTCGTTTGGATGTACGCATGGATTTAGGGGGAGTGTAGTTCCTTATATGAACCAACACTCCATATTATGCACACATTAATGTATTCATTCTCTATGGTCTCTCAAGGAGACAAAATGAGCTTAAATGATGAGTTTTGGTGATGAACCCAAGATATATATTCACGGTGTCAAGCCGAATACACTCATATATGGTGGCCTAGGCCAGTAACATTATGAGTTTCTCTTTGTTTTACTTTTTGGGTGTTTCACTTTGTTTCCCATGTTTTTGGTGTTGTTTTTCGTTTTTGGATCTTAATTTGGCTTTTCATAGTTTGTGCCATCTATCCCAAGCCTTTGCTTCTCCAGTTGAACCTCACTCTCTCTTGCACAAGGTCTCATCCTAGCCATTCCACATATGGGAGGTTCTCTCTGGGCGTCACCGGAAGTTCCAGCCAGCACCGGTACTACCGCTCCGGGCCTAACTTCCCCGGAAGTTCCGTCCAGACCGGTACTACAGTTCTGACTTTGCACTACCGGTGTCACCGGTAGTTCCATCCCATGGCTAGTACTACCGGTCGTGCGCGGGTCCTATAAGTTCTGAGCCAGTGGGCTGCTGGCTCGTGGTTGATGTTAAGCTCGTTGGGGAACCCCAAGAGGAAGGTATGATGAGAACAGTAGTAAGTTTCCCTCGGTTATGAAACCAAGGTTATCGAACCAGTAGGAGCAAGGAAACACCTCCAAGGTGTTGTTGCCAACTTGGAATCCTCACAACACAACCACAGAACTTTTCCCCCAACTTACAGTGAGGTTGTCAATCTCATCGGTTTTGCTGAAAACAAGGGATTAAACGTATTGTGTGGAAGAAAGTAATAGCTTGCAGAAAGTAAACAGAAAGCAGTAAACAGTTGTAGATTGATGGTAAAAGAAAGGACCGGGGTCCATAGTTCACTAGTGGTGGCTCTCCTTAAGATAGATGACATGTTGGGTGAACAAATTACAGCGGAGCAATTAACAAACATCGAGAAAGCAATCATGCATATACTAATCATCTTGACTCCTATGAGATTTGATTGGGCATTACAACATTATACATAGACCGTAATCCAACTGCATCTATGACTAATAATCCACCTTCAGGTTATCATCCGAACCCCCTCCAGTATTAAGTTGCAAGCAATAGATAATTGCATTACGCATTGCGTGTAAAGTAAACAATACGATTGTTCTATGAACAAAGGATTGTTGTTTTCTCCCTAGTAGCAACAACACATCTAGTACCTTAAATATTTCTGTCACTTCCCCGGATTACTAGAGGCATGAACCCACTATCGAGCATAAATACTCCCTCTTGGAGTTGCTAGCATCTACTCGGCCAAGATATCTACTAACAATGGAGAGCATGCAAGATCACAAATAACAAAGACATGATAGAATCAATAATGAATCTGAAATAGTATCTCAATATCCATCGGATCCCCGCAAACACAACATGCAGAATTACAAATAGATGATCTTGATCATGAACGGAGCTCACAAGATCTAAACATGGTAGCACAAAGGAGAAGAACCAACCATCTAGCTACTACATGGACCCGTAGTCCAAGGATGAACTACTCACGCATCACACCGGAGGCTTGCATGGTGACGAAGAAGGCCTCCAGGGTGAATTCTCCCCATCGGCAGGGTGCCGGGAACAACTTCAGATCCCTCCTGATCTAGGGATGGAGATGACAGCGGCTACAGACTCTTTCGTGGATTTTTGATCGGGTACTTAGGGTTTCTGTATTGGAGGCATCTTATAGGCGAAAGGGGAGGCCGAGGGGGTGCACTAGGTAGCCACACCACCCCCTGGCGTGGGCCAGGCATGGCCGCGCAGCCAGGTGGTGTGGCGGCCCTCTGGCCCCTCTCCGTCTCGTATTCTGGCTCCATGTCCCCCTCGGTGAAAAACTAACTTTGGCTTTTGTCCCGTCCAATTCCGAGAATATTCATTTTCTGACTTTCCTGGAACCAAAAACAGCAGAAAATAGGCAGTTGGCAGTGTGGTATCTTGTTAATAGGTTAGTCCAAGAAAGTGTATAAAAAGTACTCCAAAGTGTGGACAAAACATAAGAAAGTAGATAAAAACCAAGCATGGAACATAAAAAATTATGGATACGTTAGGAACGTATCAACATCCCCAAGCTTAACTCCTGCTCGTCCTCGAGTAGGTAAGTGATAAAAAGAAATAATAATTTTTGAGGTGACATGCACCATCATAAACTTGATCAAAGTATTTGTAAAACATTGATAGCTGGGATCATAGTACTTCAACATAGCATGAAAGATAAAGTTCTAACAATAAGACATAGAAACTATGTTGCAACATGAAAAGGCACAAAAAAAGATTCATGAATAACAATGCTTTGCAAGAAGTTTGTTTGTTTCACATAAAGAAAACATAGCATAGTGGCATTCAGCTTGTCCCTCATAGAGTAGCAAACATAAATGCATAGGACACCTTCAAAGTTCATAAGGGTGACTAGATACAAATAGTTTAAGAACAAGCAATATCAAAGCTATGCATCAATCAACAAGTATTGGGACAATGCACATAGAACTAAGAATGTCCACTATGCTCTCAAAATAGGTGCATAAAGATAGAAGGTGGAGACTCGACATAAAAGTAAAAGAAAGACCTTCATAGAAGGAAGTAGGGATTCAAGTTTCATAAAGAGCTTCCAAAAATTATGGTACTTATTAGCTTTCAGCTCTCATCGCCCCTATCATAAGCATCTTTAGGTGATTAAGGTTAAAGTGACACAACTAAGAGGATATTCTTGACAATTACAAGTTGAAATCTCATGCCCCTTACTTACGAAGACCGAACCTCATGCTACTCAACTTCAGTCACAAGTAAGCTCTTGTCATTGTAAGTACATATGTATCATAGAGAACCGCCAACGGGGTACCCCTTGCACATGATATATGAGCTATCCCATAATCAAAATGACAAGGCAAGCAGACAATGAGCATCTCAGCAATCTTTTTTATTTGCTATTTGCATAGGTTTTTATTGAGGATGCTTCATAGAGTGCTCATTATGGTTATGCTACAAGTTTCCACCATGATTAGGCATGGCTTAGGCTAGCGGCCCAGGCGTTTCTCTAACACAAATACAAACTCCATGATATTACAAGTTCCCCTTTTATTTCACACCGCCGGGATCCATAAGCAAAAGAACATGATATAAACTAGGTACAATGTACAAGTGCAATGTTGAAAGCGTTCCCCATGATACATGGTTCTGCTAACTTCAACTTATAAAGTGCAAGCATATACGCAGCAAAGATGGACGCAATGGTTCAAGTTTATTAAGTGCAAGAAAGTAAAGTGTGCCATCAAGTTCGTGAGAGCTTTAATCACTAACTTTCACATAACAAGTTTAATTCGGAAGGTAGATAAAAACATGAATATACTTGGAATAGCAAATGATAATAGGTAGGTATGGTGGACTCTTTGGAATAACTTGGTTTTAGGAGTTGGATGCATGATGGGAACTCATACTTGGTTATGGAGGCTAGCAAAAGACTGGGAGCGACCAACTAAGAGAGCAATAATGGCCATAATCATGTAGAGCGACAAAACATCATTAATAAAAGCATAAAGTGATATTACAAGTCGAAAACTAAAGGATTATAAAGGCTTATGATGACTTGGGATAGTCATAACATGGTGTGAGCATGTGCCAAGTCAACCCAAATAAAGCATCAAAGGAGAATACCACAATACTTATGCTTTAATATGCTAAAACAACGCATGATTCTTCCAAGCCACATTAAGCAATCTCAATTGTTTATAACAAGTCATGCTACAGAAAAGATCACTAAGCATAAAGCCAAAAAAAAATCAAGCATGGCATGACAAAGCATAAGCCACAGTCAAAAACAAACTCCTCTTACCACCTAAGCATGAACTTTCCTATTCTTTTCTAATCCAAACCAAACTATTTGAAAACCAATGCATGAAAGATGGGGTCCAACCAATTTATTCAGAAAACTAAGAAAACCAAGCAAACTAAAAGCAAAAACGAAAACAAATATGCTCCAAGAACAACACAATTGTGCATGAAACAATAAAAATGAAGTGTTTGGAAGAAACCTGGGATTTTTATTGATGAAGAAGGGGATGCCTTGGGAATCCCCAAGCTTTGACGCTTGTACTTCTTGGATATTTCTTGGGATAACACGGGGTGGCATCCCCAAGCTTGAGCTTTATTCCATTCTTCATCTCATTACATCATTCTCTCCATACACCTGAAATTTTTTCCCTCATACAAAACTTCACACAATCTTTATTAGTAACATTAGTGCACTCAAGATAATAAGTCTTTAGGTTCAGTTTCAACACCAATAAAACTTCCATTAAAACACAAGCTACTGAAGCACTTCCCTTGAAAAGCTCAATTCCCCAAAGAGAACCCAAAAAAGAACCAACAAGAAGCTAATGCAAATAATGACAGAAATCTGTCAAAACAGACCAGCAGGTAAAAATCAATTTTTTCGAAGACCTTCTGTTGCTCAAATCAAAAAGTTTTGAACTAAAGAAAGTTAGATAACAACCTTTGGCAGAAGCACAAAAATTCACGCCTCAAAACGACGTACAGAGATTTTACACGAACTTTTATAGTGAAGCACAAAAATCTGTTTCGGGACAGCAACTTTCCCAAGCATTTCTTCTCTCTCATTAGAGGTTACTCTTGGCACAAAAAGCAACTTTCCCAAGCATTACTTCTCTCTCATTAGAGGTTATTACTTAAGTAATAACTTCCAAGACTCATCTAAAACTTTTGGGTTATTTCCCAATAAGTACTTTTCTTTAACGCCTTTAAGTTAGGCATAAGAAGCAAGAAAAAGGATCAAGTGTTGTCAAATGAAGAAGCATTAAGAGCAAATTTTGTTTTCATAGGAGAGGCAAAATAAATCTTCTCTGTCTTCTTAGGGAAGTATTCTATACCTTTCTTGAGTGGGAGTTGATATTTAATGGTCCCTTCTTTCATATCAATAATGGCACCAACAGTTCTAAGAAAAGGTCTTTCCAAAGTAATAGGACAAGAAGCATTGCATTCAACATCCAAAACATAGAAATCAACAGGGACATAAGCATTGTTAACCATAATAAGAACATCATTAATACTCCCCATGAGTTTCTTTTTAGCATTATCATCAAGTGGGACATTCAAATAACAATCTTCCAATGGTGGCAAATCAAGCATATCATAAATCCTTCTAGGCATAATAGAAACACTACTATCAAGATCACATAAAGCTTTAAAATCAAAACCATTCACTTTCATATTGATGATGGGTTCCCAACCATCTTCTTGTTTCATAGGAATAGAAGCTTTATGTTTCATCTTTTCTTCTTTAGTTTTTATGAGAGCATCAGTAATGTGTTTTGTAAAGGCCATATTCATAGCACTAGCATTAGGACTTTTAGCAAGCTTTTGTAGGAACTTAATTACTTCAGAGATATTGCAACCATCAAGATCAAAATCATAATTATCATCTAAAGTAGTAGAGCTATTACTAGCCTCAACACTAGTGGTAGTGATAGTAGAAACACTAATGTTTCTAGCAATTTCATCTTCTCTCTCCCACTTAGCATGCAATTCAGCTAATAGTCTAACATTTTCATCAATTCTAACTTGTATGGCATTAGTAGAAGGAAAAGGATTATCAATAGTTTCAGGTTTAGCATCCATTTTATTCAAAGACGATTGAGCTTTAGCCAATGATGCTATATTTCTTTCAGCGTTAGAGAGTTTTTCCTCAATAGTTTTATTGAAAGCAGTTTGTTTACTAATAAAATCTTTAAGCATAAGTTCGAGTTCAGAGGGAGCACTCCTATTATTGTTGTAGGAATTTCCATAAGCATTACCATTATTGGGAGGATATGGCCTATAGTTATTATTACCAAAATTATTCCTGTAGGCATTGTTGCTAAAATTATTATTTCTTATAAAGTTCACATCAACTTGCTCTTCTTGAGTAACCAAAGAGGCTAAGGGAACATGATTTGGATCAATATGAGATTTCCCATTAACAAGCATAGACATAATAACATCAATTTTATCGCTCAAGGAGGAGGTTTCTTCAACAGAATTTACCTTCTTACCTTGTGGAGCTCTTTCGGTGTGCCATTTAGAATAGTTAACCATCATATTATCCAGAAGCTTTGTTGCAGCACCCAAAGTAATGGTCATAAAGGTACCTCCAGCAGCAGAATCCAACATATTTCTTGAAGAATAGTTCAATCCTGCATAAAAGGTTTGGATAATCATCCAAGCAGTCAATCCATGAGTGGGACAATTCTTTACCAAAGATTTCATTCTTTCCCAAGCTTAAGCAACATGTTCATTATCAGATTGTTTAAACTTCATTATTTCACTTCTCATAGATATAATCTTAGTAGGAGGATAGTATTTTCCAATGAAAGCATCTTTGCATTTAGTCCAAGAATCAATACTATTTCTAGTTAGGGATTGCAACCATTCTTTAGCTTTTCCTCTCAAAGAGAAAGGAAACAATTTAAGCTTAATAATATCTCCATCTATATCCTTATGCTTTTGCATATCACAAAGTTCAACAAAGTTATTTAGATGAGCAGCAACATCTTCATTACCAATACCAGAAAATTGTTCTCTCATAACAAGATTGAGTAAAGCAGGTTTTATTTCAAAGAAAGTAGCTTCAGGAACAGGTGGAGCAATAGGTGTGCACATGAAATCATTGTTGTTGGTGCTAATCAAGTCACACAACTTAGTATTTTCAAGAGTAGTCAATTTTTGTGTTTTTAATAAAGAAAGCAAACTAGTAAAACTAAAAAATTGTGTGTTTTTGATAAAGAAACAAGCAATCAAAGCAAAAATAAACTAAGCAAAACAAAAACAACAAAGTAAAGAGATTGGTTATGAGGGACTCCCCTTGTGAAGATGTCCTTGACTCCCCGGCAACGACGCCAGAAAAATACTTTGATGGCGTGTTATTGACGTGGGAGCTTCTTCTTCTTTATTCCTCGGCAACGACACCAGAAAATACTTGCTAGCTCGTGGTTGATGTTGAGCTCGTTGGGGAACCCCAAGAGGAAGGTATGATGAGCACAACAGTAAGTTTCCCTAAGTTATGAAACCAAGGTTATCGAACCAGTAGGAGCAAGGAAACAACTCCAAGGTGTTGTGGCCAACTTGGAATCCTGCACAACACAACCACAGAACTTTGCCCCCAACTTACAGTGAGGTTGTCAATCTCACCGGTATTGCTGAAAACAAAGGATTAAATGTATTGCGTGGAAGAAAGTAATAGCTTGCAGAAAGTAAACAGAAAGCAGTAAACAGTTGTAGATTGATGGTAAAAGAAAGGACCGGGGTCCATAGTTCACTAGTGGTGGCTCTCCTTAAGATAGATGACATGTTGGGTGAACAAATTACAGCGGGGCAATTGACAAACATCGAGAAAGCAATCATGCATATACTAATCATCTTGACTCCTATGAGATTTGATTGGGCATTACAACATTATACATAGACCGTAATCCAACTGCATCTGTGAATAATAATCCACCTTAAGGTTATCATCCAAACCCCTTCCAGTATTAAGTTGCAAGAAACAGATAATTGCATTACGCATTTCATGTAAAGTAAACAATACGATTGTTCTATGAACAAAGGATTGATGTTTTCTCCCTAGTAGCAACAACACATCTAGTTCCTTAGAGATTTCTGTCATTTCCCCGGATTACTAGAGGCATGAACCCACTATCGAGCATAAATACTCCCTCTTGGAGTTGCTAGCATCTACTCGGCCAAGATATCTACTAACAACGGAGAGCATGCAAGATCACAAATAACAAAGACATGATAGAATCAATAATCAATCTGAAATAGCATCTCAATATCCATCGGATCCCCGCAATCACAACATGTAGAAATACAAATAGATGATCTTGATCATGAACAGAGCTCACAAGATCTAAACATGGTTGCACAAAGGAGAAGAACCAACCATCTAGCTACTACATGGACCCGTAGTCCAAGGATGAATGATGGCTCTGTGTATGGTGCCAGAAAAATGCTGGAGCGGTGTTGATGTAGAGCTCGTTGGGAACCCCAAGAGGAAGGTATAAGAGCACAGCAGCAAGTTTCCCTCAGTTATGAAACCAAGGTTTAATCGAACCAGTAGGAGCAAGGAAACACCCCAAAGGTGTAGCTAGCTGAGCCTTGGCAGGGCGCACTACCAGTGCTAGTAGGAACGTGGAGACCTGCACAACACAACCACAAAACTTTGTCCCCAACTTGCGATGAGGTTGTCAATCTCACCGTGTTTTGCGGAAAACAAAGGATTAAACGTATCGAATGGAAAGAAGTAAAAGTTTGCAGAAAGTAAACACCAAGAAGTAAACAGTTTGTAGATTGAATGTAAAAGACAAGGACCGGGATCCATATTTCACTAGAGGTGGCTCTCCTTAAGATAGATAACATGCTGGGTGAACAAATTACAATGGGGCAATTAACAAACACCGAGAAAGCAATACATGCATATACTAATCATCTTGACTCCTTTGAGACTTGATTGGGCATTACAACATAATACATAGACCGCCATCCAACTACATCTATGACTAATAATCCACCTTTAGGTTATCATCCGAACCCCCTCCAGTATTAAGTTGCAAGCAACAGATTATTGCTTTACGAACTGCGTGTAAAGTAAACAATACGATTGTTCTATGAACAAAGGATTGTTGTTTTCTCCCTAGTAGCAACAACACATCTAGTACCTTAGAGATTTCTGTCACTTCCCTAGATTACCAGAGGCATGAACCCACTATCGAGCATAAATACTAACTCTTGGAGTTGCTATCATCTACTTGGCCAAGATAGATACTAACAACGGAAAGCATGCAAGATCACAAATAAGAAAGACATGATAGAATCAATAATCAATCTGAAATAGCATCTCAATATCCATCGGATCCCCGCAAACACAACAAGTATGATTACAAATAGATGATCTTGATCATGAACAGAGCTCACAAGATCTAGACATGAAAGCACAAAGGAGGAGAACCAGCCATCTAGCTACTACATGGATCCGTAGTCCAAGGATGAACTACTCACGCATCACACCGGAGGCTTACATGGTGATGAAGAAGGCCTCTAGGGTGAATTCCCCTCTCTGGCAGGGTGCCGGGAAGAGCTTCAGATCCCTCCCGATCTAGGGATGGAGATGACGGCGGCTAGAGACTCTTTCGTGGATTTTTGATCGGGTACTTAGGGTTTATGTCCCGAGGGCATATTATAGTCGGAAGGGGGGGCCGAGGGGGTGCCAGGGCTGGCCACACCACCCCCTGGCGCGGGCCAGGCCTGCCCGTGCGGCCAGGTGGTGTGGCCGGCCTCTGGCCCTTCTCCGTCTCATATTCTGGCACTTGATGACTTCTGGAAAAATAGGCACTTTGGCTTTTGTCCCATCCAATTCCGAGAATATTCATTTTCTGACTTTCCTGGAACCAAAAACAGCAGAAAATATGCAGCTGGCACTATGGCTCTTGTTAATAGGTTAGTCCAAGAAATCATAAGAAAAGTACTCCAAAATTGGAACAAAACACAAGAAAGTGGATAAAACTAAGCATGGAACATCAAAAATTATAGATACATTTGCAATGTGTCAACATCCCCAAGCTTAACTCCTGCTCGTCCTCGAGTAGGTAAGTGATAAAAAGAAAGAATAATTTTTGAGGTGACATGCACCATCAAAGACTTGATCAAAGTATTTGTAAAACATTCAAAGGTGGGATCATAGTACTTCAACCATAACATGAAAGACAAAGTTCTAGCAATAAGCAAAGAAACTATGATGCAACATGAAAAGGCACAAACAAAAGATTCATGAATAACAATGCTTTGCAAGACGTTTGTTTGTTTCACATAAAGAAAACATAGCATGATAGTATTCAGCTTGTCTCTCATAGAGTAGCAAATATAAATGCATAGGACACCTTCAAAGTTCATAAGAGTGACTAGATACAATAGTTTAAAACAAGCAATATCAAAGTATGCATCAATCAACTAGTCTTGGGACAATGCGCATAGAACTAAGAATGGCCACTATGCTCTCAAAGTAGGTGCATAAAGATAGAAGGTGGAGACTCAATATAATGGTGGAAGAAAGGCCTTCATAGAAGAAAGTAGGGATTCAAGTCTCATAAAGAGCTTCCAAAAATTATGGTACTTATAGCTTTCAGCTCTCATTGACCCTATCATAAGCATCTTGAAGTGATTAAGGTTAAAGTGAACAAACTATGGTGTACATGCTTGACGAAGTATAAGTCAAAAATCTCGTGTCCCTTGTATACGAGGACCGCTCCTCATGCTACTCAAGTTTAGTCACCGGTAAGTTCTTGTCATTGTAAGTACATGTGTATCATAGACAACCGCCAACGGGGTAACCCTTGCCCATGATACGGAAGAATCCCCATATCAAAATGACAAGGCAAGCAGACAACGAGCATCTCAGCAATCTTCTTATTTACCATGGGAATATGGTGCTTTTTTCTATCTTTCGTCTTTTCATAATCTCTTTTTTTCTTTCTCTTTTCTCTTTTTTCAATATAGGACTCTTTTTTTATAAGAAGAATGCTTCATAGACAGCTCATTATGGTTACGCTACAGGTTTCCACCATGTCAGCATGGATTAGACCAGTGGCCCAGGCGTTTCTCTAACACATATACATAACTCCATGGACTTACAAGCTCCCCTTTCATTTCACACCGATGACATCCAGATACAAAAGAGCATGATATCAACTAGGTACAAGTACCAAGTGCAATGTTGAAAGCGTTACCCATGAAAGCATGGTTCTGCTAATTCCCGACAAATAAGTGCAAACATATACAACATAGAAGACACAATGGTTCAAGTTTATTAAGGGCAAGTAAAGTAAAGTGTGCCATCAAGTTCGTGAGAGCTTTAATCACTAGTTTTCTCATAACAAGTTTAATTTGGAAGGTAAACAAAAGCATGAATATACTTGGAATAGCATAAGCTAGTAGGTAGGTATGGTGGACTCTTTGGAATAACTTGGTTTAGGGAGTTGGATGCATGAGTGGAACTCATACTTTGTTGTGGAGGCTAGCAAAAGACTGGGAGCGACAAACTAAGAGAGCAATAATGGCCATAATCATGCAGAGCGACAAAACATCATTGATCAAAGCATAAAGTGATACTACAAGTTGAAAACTAAAGGATCATAAAGGCTATGGTGACTTGGGATAGTCATAACATGGTGTGAGCATGCGCCAAGTCAACCCAAATAAAGCATCAAAGGACAATACCACTATACTATGCTTTAATATGCTAAAACAACGCATGATTCATCCAAGGCACATTAACCAATCTCAATTGTTTATAACAAGTCATGCTACAGCAAAGAATACTAAGAATAAAGCCAAAACAATATCAAGCATGACATGACAAAGCATAGGCCACAGTCAAAAACGAGCTCTTTTTACCACATAAGCATGAACTTTCCTACTCTTTTCCAAACCAAACCACACTATTTGCAAACCAATGTGTGAAAGAGGGGGTACAACCAATTTATTCAGCAAACTAAGAAAACCAATCAAAATAAAAACCAAAACGAAAACGAAAAAGAAGACGCTCCAAGAACAACACAACTGTGCATGAAACAATAAAAATGAAGCGTTTTGAAGAAACCTAGAATTTTTATTGATGAAGAAGGGGATGCCTTGGGCATCCCCAACCTTTGATGCTTGTACTTCTTGGATATTTCTTGTGGTGACACGCGTGGCATCCCCAAGCTTGAGCTTTAGTCCATCCTTCATCTCATTACTCATTCCTTCCATACACCTGAAATTTTCCTTCATACAAAACTTCACACAATCTTTATTAGCAACATTAGTGTACTCAAGATAAAAGGTATTAAGGTTCAGTTCTAACACCAAATAAACTTCCATTAGAACACTAGCTACTGAAGCACTTCCCTTTAAAAGCTCAATTCCCCAAAAGAACGCAAGAAGGAACCAACAAGAAGCAAATGCAGAAAATGGCAGAAATTTGTCAAAACAGACCAGTAGGTAAAGACGAATTTTTTATAAGACCTTATGTTGCTCAAATCAAAAAGTATTGAACTAACGAAAGTTAGATAACAACGTGGGGCAGAAGCAAAAAAATGCACGCCTCAAAAAGACGTTCAGAGATTTTACACGAATTTTTACGGTGAAGCACAAAAATCTGTTTCGGGACAGCAACTTTCCCAAACATTACTTCTCTCTCATTAGAGGCTACTCTTGGCACAAAAAGCAAATAAAAAGGATAAGGAGAGGTTATTACTGAAGTAATAACTTCCAAGACTCATATAAAACTTTTGGGTTATCTCCCAATAAGTACTTTTCTTTAATACCTTTAAGTTAGGCATGATAGTTTGAGAAGATGCTCACATAAGAAATATGAGTTGAAGTAAAAGAGAGCATCAAGAAGAAAATTCAAAACACATTTAAGTCTAACCCACTTAATATGCATAGGAATATTATAAGAAAATAAATCAAAGAGGCACATAGTAACAAGAATGGGTAGATAAAACAAGAACAACTTCAAAACTTTCAGCACATAGAGAGGTGTTTCATTACCATGAAAACTTCTACAACCATATTTTCATCTCTCATAATAATTTTCAGTAGCCTCATGAATAAACTCAACAATATAACTATCACATAAAGCATGCTTTTCATGATCTACAAACACTAGAGCTTTATTATAAACATTTTCAAAAGAATCCTCAGGAACATGACATTCGTCCTCCTTTGGTAAGCATGAGGGACAATCAAATAATATAAGGGGTAAAGAGTTACTCTCATTAGAAGGTAGGTATGGGTAGATACATTCTTCCTCCTCTTGATCATCACTCTCCTCCTCTTTTTCATCTAATGGGCTTCCAGTTTCAGAAATTTCTTCTTCCATAGGTTCCTGCAAGGCAGTAGTCTCTTCCATTGGTGGAGAGCATCTATTAAGATATTCAAGAATATAGCCATTTTCTACCTTGTAATTATCAAAGCAAAATTTAAGTATATCATTAACCTCATATTTATAAGGTGAATCATCAATATTTGCAAGCAAACTAGCAAGTTCAAATGCACCCTTCCAAGCAATAAATTCTTCAATTTGTTCCACATCATAAAAGTCATAATTTCCTTTAACATAAGAAGATATGGTAACATTATCATTATACTCACATTGAAAAGGGAGGTGTTTATGCCTCCTACAACAACAAGATTTATCAAAGCAATAAGTAACATTGTAAGTAGAGCACATGTTTCTAGCAATGGTATTCAATTTATCAATTTGTTCCCATAAGTGTTTCCCTCTTTATGACAAGCGGTGTTCCTCATAATAATATTTTTGTTCTTCCGTGAACCCACCTTGCCAATAAGATTAAGTTTCAAAGAAACCAACCATTGATAGAAAGCATGACAAAGCAAGGCAATAATAGACCAACAACTATAGTAGGAACTAATTTTTTGTGTGTTTTTGATAAAGAAACAAGCAAACAAAGCAAAAAGAAACTAAGCAAAACAAAAATAACAAAGTAAAGAGATCGGTTATGAGGGACTCGCCATGTGAAGATGTCCTTGACTCCCCGGTAACGGTGCCAGAAAAATGCTTGATGGCTCTGTGTTGTCAATCTCACCGTGTTTTGCGGAAAACAAAGGATTAAACGTATCGAATGGAAAGAAGTAAAAGTTTGCATAAAGTAAACACAAAGAAGTAAACAGTTTGTAGATTGAATGTAAAAGACAAGGACCGGGATCCATAGTTCACTAGATGTGGCTCTCCTTAAGATAGATAACATGCTGGGTGAACAAATTACAGCGGGGCAATTGACAAACACCGAGAAAGCAATACATGCATATACTAATCATCTTGACTCCTTTGAGACTTGATTGGGCATTACAACATAATACATAGACCGCCATCCAACTGCATCTATGACTAATAATCCACCTTTAGGTTATCATCCGAACCCCCTCCAGTATTAAGTTGTAAGCAACAGATTATTGCTTTACGAACTGCGTGTAAAGTAAACAATAGGATTGTTCTATGAACAAAGGATTGTTGTTTTCTCCCTAGTAGCAACAACACATCTAGTACCTTAGAGATTTCTGTCACTTCCCCAGATTACCAGAGGCATGAACCCACTATCGAGCATAAATACTAACTCTTGGAGTTGCTAGCATCTACTTGGCCAAGATAGCTACTAACAATGGAAAGCATGCAAGATCACAAATAACAAAGACATGATAGAATCAATAATCAATCTGAAATAGCATCTCAATATCCATTGAATCCCCGCAAACACAACATGTATGATTACAAATAGATGATCTTGATCATGAACGGAGCTCACAAGATCTAGACATGAAAGCACAAAGGAGAAGAACCAACCATCTAGCTACTACATGGATCCGTAGTCCAAGGAGGAACTACTCATGCATCACACCGGAGGCTTGCATGGTGATGAAGAAGGCCTCTAGGGTGAATTCCCCTCTCCAGCAGGGTGCCGGGAAGAGCTTCAGATCCCTCCCGATCTAGGGATGGAGATGACGGCGGCTATATACTCTTTCGTGGATTTTTGATCGGGTACTTAGGGTTTATGTCCCGAGGGCATCTTATAGTCGGAAGGGGAGGCCGAGGGGGTGCCAGGGCTGGCCACACCACCCCCTGGCGCGGGCCAGGTGGTGTGGCCGGCCTCTGGCCCTTCTCCATCTCGTATTCTGGCACTTGATGACTTCTGAAAAAATAGGCACTTTGGCTTTTGTCCCGTCCAATTCCGAGAATATTCATTTTCTGACTTTCCTGGAACCAAAAACAACAGAAAACAGGCAGCTGGCACTGTGGCTCTTGTTAATAGGTTAGTCCAAGAAATCATAAGAAAAGTACTCCAAAGTTGGAACAAAACACAAGAAAGTGGATAAAACTAAGCATGGAACATCAAAAATTATAGATACATTTGCAATGTATCAATGAACTACTAACGCATCACACCGGAGGCTTGCATGGTGATGAAGAAGGCCTCCAGGGTGAATTCTCCCCTCTAGCAGGGTGCCGGGAAGAGCTTCAGATCCCTCCCGATCTAGGGATGGAGATGATAGCGGCTACACACTCTTTCGTGGATTTTTGATTGGGTACTTTGGGTTTCTGTATCGGAGGCATCTTATAGGCGAAAGAGGAGGCCGAGGGGGTGCCCTTGGCGGCCACATCACCCCCTAGCACGGGCCAGGCCTGGCCGCGCGGCCAAGTGGTCTGGCGGCCCTCTGGCCCCTCTCCGTCTCGTATTTTGGCTCCGTGTCCCCCTCGGTGAAAAACTAACTTTGGCTTTTGTCCCGTCCAATTCCAAGAATATTAATTTTCTGACTTTCCTGGAACCAAAAACAGCAGAAAACAGGCAGCTGGCACTGTGGCATCTTGTTAATAGGTTAGTCCAAGAAAGTGTATAAAAAGTACTCCAAAGTGTGGACAAAACATAAGAAAGTAGATATAAACCACGCATGGAACATCAAAAAAATTGGATACGTTAGCAACATATCAGGGGCCACGAGATCTTCTTCCACATTTTTGCCCCCTTACCCTCTTGTTGAGGGCAAACCTCTAGGGTGGCCTGATCTTTCATGAATCGCACTCAAATCAAGGATGGAGTGCGGGGGAAGGAGGGGAGGACGAACACGACGAACTCACGCACGAAGAACGCGATGAACACACACACACAAAATCACGATACACACCAATAGCTCACGCCAGCAGTGACCGGTCTGGCGTAATCCCTAGGATCGGCGATGGGCAGAGGTCTCTCTCTCGAACCAGCACGGCGAGATGGGAGACTCGGTGAGATCTTGACGTCTAGGCAAAGGGACTCCGATGCCTAGGCCTTGTACAACACGGAGGAACGATGCAAACTCCAACGAGGTTTGGGATATTTGGTGCTCCTTTGTCAAAGGAGCATGAGGCAAGAACTAGATAGATCCACAAGGGGTTTCCACTAATTCCAAATATCATGCCTACGGTTTACAATGGAGGTGGGGGACTATATATAGGCCAACCACTTAAATAGGGGTACTTTAGGAATAAAAGACAAGTTCTGGACGGACTAAGGGGTACATGGGCCGGAGGCCCAAAGGCCTTTTCATGCCAGGCGTTGATCGGACCGGAGACTCCGGTGTGCAGGCCAGAGACTCCGGTCTAGGTCGGAGAATCCGGTTTAGCCTCTGGACCAGCCTCCGGAGGGGCCTTCAGATTGTCCCGGGGCCTGGTGCAGAGGGTCAGACCGGAGGTAGGGCCGGAGTCTCCAGTGTCTTCAGGCCGGAGACTTTGGCAGGCCGGAGACTCTGGTGTGTGCAGACCGAGGACTCTGGTCCGAGTAGCTCAAGTGGCTTCTTCTTCACGATCTGCTCCTTGTTCTCCATCCTTGGATGCTTGGTGATGTGTTGGGGCTTCATACCTGATGATGCATAGAGTAGTTGCATGAAGTAGCACACCATACAAGGATGTATCAAATTGGCATGAGGAGAGGAGCGAGTTAACCTTAGCTTGTAGGAGTTTGGCTCGGGCACGAGTCATGGGTCCACTTGGGGGACTTGTTGGTGTAGATGTAGGAGCGTCCGTAGGATGGGATGCATCAGCTCCCCCCCTTGGGAAAGAGTCGTCCTCGACTCTTCATGGTTATCATCTTGAACATCTCCATGGTAGGGTGAGAGATCCTTGACATTGAATGTATTGCTTGCAAGGTACTTGGAGGTCGGTATGTCGATGATGTAGGCATTGTTGTTGATTCTTTTGAGGACCTTCAAGGGACCATCTCCTCTTGGCTTTAGCTTGGAGTCACGTTCCTTGGGGAAGCGGTCTTTGCTTAGGTGTATCCACACAAGATCACCTTCTTCAAAGATCATCTCCTTCTTGTCCTTGTTTATCCTTGAAGCTTGGCGACGGACTTGTTGTTCGATCGTGGCTCTTGTTTCTTCATGAAGCTTCTTCATAGCTTGTGCGCGCTTCTCAACGTCCATGTTCGTGCGCTCATGGAGAGGTAGTGGTAGGATGTCGAGCGCGGTGAGGGGATCAAAACCATAGACGATCATGAATGGACTCATCTTGGTTGTTGAGTGCTTGGCACGGTTGTAGGCGAACTCGGCGTGTGGAATGCATTCCTCCCAATCCTTCAAGTTTTTCTTGATCAACACATGTAGAAGAGTTCTGAGGCTTCGGTTGACAACTTCGGTTTGGCCATCAGTTTGAGGATGTGACGTAGATGAAAAGAGGAGCTTGACGCTGAGCTTGGACATGAGTGTCTTCCATAAGTAGCTCATGAATTTGACATCGCAGTCGAAGACGATTGTTCTTGGCACACCGTGAAGAAGGATGATTTCCCTAAAAAACAAATTGGCAACATGTGAAGCATCATCGGTCTCATGGCACGGTATGAAGTGTGCCATTTTGGAAAAGTGATCCACAACACCAAAGATAGGATCATGAACATGCTTAGATCTAGGCAATCCTAACACGAAATCCATGCTAATGTCAGACCAAGGTGTATGAGGAATAGGCAATGGCATATAAAGACCATAGGGATTAGCTTGTGACTTAGCTTGAACACATGGCGTGCATCGTTGAACGTAGCGCTCCACGTCGCGCTTCATCTTGGGCCAAAAGTAGTGAGTGGAGAGCATGTCCAAAGTCTTGTCATGACCAAAGTGACCCATAAGGCCTCCACCATGAGATTCTTGGAGAAGCAAAAGTTGGAGCGACGATTTCGGAATGTAAAGCTTGTTTTGTTTAAAGAGAAAGGCCTTATGCAAATAGAAATCATCAACCCCTTTGTCAATGGAGAACTTTGCGAAAATTGGTTCAAAGAACGGGTCAGAAGCATACAAAGATTTTATTTCCTCAAGACCCAACATGTTGATTTCAAGTCTTGTAAGAAGGTTTGTGTGCTTGCGAGACAAAGCGTCCGCAACTACATTATCTTTGCCTTCTTATACTTGACAATGTACGGAAAAGACTCCATGAACTCAACCCACTTAGCGTGTCTCTTACTCAAGTTAGCTTGGCCTTTGAGATATTTCAACGATTCATGGTCAGAATGTATGATAAATTCCTTGGGCCATAGGTAGTGTGGCCAAACTTGAAGGACACGAACTAAGGCAAAAAGCTCTTTGTCATAAATTGGATAATTAAGGTGAGCACCATCAAGTTTCTCGCTATGGTAGGCTATAGGACGTCCGTTTTGCATAAGGACTCCTCCAATGCCACTACCACTAGCATCACACTCTATCTCAAAAGTTTTAGTGAAATCCGGTAACGCAAGGAGAGGTGCTTCGGTGAGCATATTTTTAAGTTCATCAAAAGCTTTTTGTTGTGCTTTTCCCCACACGAAGGTGACATTCTTTTTTGTCAACTCGTTGAGAGGGAAAGCAATGGTTGAAAAGTCTTTCACAAAGCGACGATCGAAACCGGCTGACCCATGAAAACTTTGGAGTTCGCTCACATTTGTTGGGATGGGCCAATCTCGTATGTCCTTTACCTTGGAAACATCAACTTCAATTCCCTTCGAAGAAACGAGAAATCCAAGAAAAATCAACTTGTCTTTAGCAAAAGTGCACTTGCGAAGATCAGCATAAAGCTTTTCATGTCGAAGGATTTGCAAAACTTCCTTGACATGTGTTATATGGTCCTCAGGTGATTTGCTATACACAAGAATATCATCGAAATAGGCAACAACACTTTTTCCAATGAGAGAACGCAATATATGATTCATGAGGCTCATGAAGGTGGATGGGGCATTAGATAAACCAAAGGGCATAACCAACCATTCATAAAGACCAAGTTTGGTCTTGAAGGTAGTTTTCCACTCATCACCTTCAGCCATGCGTATTTGATGGTAACCACTACGAAGATCAATTTTCGAAAAAATAGTGGCTCCACACAATTCATCAAGCATGTCATCGAGACATGGTATGGGATGTCGATAACGCATGGTGATAGCATTGATTGGACGACAGTCCATGCATAACCGTAACGTATCATCCGTTTTTGGAACAAGTATCACGGGTACGGCACTTGGACTAGTGCTAACTTGGATCAAACCTTTGGAGACGAGTTGGTTGATTTGACGTTAAATCTCTTTTGTCTCCTCAGGGTTCGTGCGATAAGCGGCGTGGTTGGGAAGTGGTGCACCGGGGATGAGGTCAATGCAATGTTCGATGCCGCGAAGAGGAGGTAGGCCATGTGGAAGCTCTTCGGGAAACAAATGCTTGAATTCCTGCAAAACAATCATCAAAGATGGAGGAACATTGGTTAATTCATTACTTCCTTGCGCTAGTCCCTTGCAAAGGAGGACATAGTGCAAGATGGATGGGTTGTTCCGAACATCTCTCATCTCACTTTTGGTGGCAAGGAGAACACTCTTAGTTTTTCCACTCGAGTTTGGATTGTGGCTCTCACTCACTATGAGGTGGTTCTCTCTCTCACCGCTCTTCCCACAAGTAGGTGTTGGGCTTTGAGCCCTCGCTAAAGCCTTTGCATTGTCCGCAATTATTTGGCTAGGAGTCATTGGTTGCAAAACACATGTTTTGTTGAGCCATTTGAAGGTGTATACATTGGTGCGACCATCATGTTGAGCAGCCTTGTTGAATTGCCATGGTCGACCAAGAAGCATGTGGCAAACTATCATAGGGACCACATCACACTCCACCGTATCTTTGTAAGGACCAATGGCAAAGGAGACCGATACGGTATGCTTGATTTTCACGGAGCCTTGGTCACTTAGCCATTGCACGTGGTAGGGGTGCTTGTGCGGATGGAGGGTGAGGTTGAGCTTCTCACACAACTCGGTGCTAGCAAGGTTGTGGAAACTCCCTTCATCTATGATCACCTTGATAGATTTTCCATTGATGTCGGCTCGTGTTTGGAACATGTTTGAGTGTTGGTCTTCATGCTCTTGTGCTTGAGTGGTCAAGATCCTTGTGACGACAAGCGATGGACTTGCGTCATGTTCACACATGAGGAGTTCTTGGTCATCTTCCACTCGTTGTATTGCCATTGCTTCCTTGACTCGAGCATCAAATTCATCTTCACTCAAGTACTCTTCATTGCCATTGTCATGGATGAACAATACCTTCTTGTTTCCATATTCAGCCGACTTGTGTCCTTTACCTCCACACTTGTAGCATTCACCATTGAAAGGTGTATCACTCTTTACTTGTTTGCCACTTGGGGGCAGTTTTCCTTGAGGAAGTGTGGGCTTGAAGGAAGACTTGGAGGTACTTGAGGAGCTTCCATTGACAGTTGTTGGCATAGCGGTTGAAGCTTGCTTGTAGGTGAAATACGTCTTGGGCTTGTTGTACTTGATATCCTCTTGCACTTGGCGTTCAGCCTTTGTTGCAATGTGCACAAGCTCAACCATGTTGTTGTATGTTTAGAACTCGAAGATGCGCTTGATTGGGTGATTCAAGCCAATAAGGAAACATGCCATTGTTTGCTCCATGCGCTCATCAATATTGGCGCGAATCAAGTTGAGTTCCATTTCCTTGAATTACTCTTCCACGGTCTTTGTCCGTTGACGAAGCGATTGAAGGTTGTTGAAGAGGTCACGCGTGTAGTGCGTGGGGACAAACCGGGATCTCATGTGAGCCTTCATGTCATGCCAAGTTGTAATTGGCGGTTCTTGTCTTGCATCACGAGCAACTTGAACTTGTTCCCACCAAAGGTTGGCGTAATCATCAAACTCAAGCGAAGCCATGGCGACCATCTTCTCGTTGCTATAGTTGTGCATGCGGAAGATCTTGTCGACCTTGAGTGCCCATGAGAGGTATTCTTCGGGGTCATTGGATCCGGTGAACTTGGGCATTGTGAACTTGAGCTTGCCGAAAGTTTCTTCATTGTTGCGGTCATTGCAATGAGCTTGGTGACCTTGTTGATGATCTTGTGGTTGAGGAGGTGGAACTTGGTTCTCGTGACCTTGTTGCGGAGCTTGCTCTTGATATTGTTGTTGAGGTGCTTGCTCTTGCTCTTGGCGTGGTTGTTGACGATGTTGAGGCACTTGGGTCCCATGAGGTTGTTGAGGATGTGGAGCCTCATGATGCGGTTGATGACGAAGAGGAGGCTCGTTCCTTGGTTGGTGATGTTGATTAGGCACATGGGCCTCACAACGAAGATCATGGTCGTGAGCCTCTTGACGTGGTGGGCGTCGCTCAACTTGTACCACTTGACACTCCATTTTTTGGTGAGGTGGAGGAGGCGTCTCGTGATGACCATGGCGTTGGAGTGGGCGTTCATGATGATGATGACGAGGAGGAGGATCTTGGAGAGCTTCACGTCGATGACGAGGTTGATTCTCCACATTTGAGTCATCACTTGTTGTATCAAGTATGTGTCGCGGTCGATGGTGGTAGACTTGCAGTTGCACTTGCGGTTCTTCTTGTGGTTGCTCTTGTTGGATCACTAATGCCCTTGCATGATGACGGTGTGCTTCCTGCCTTGCTCGTGTCCTTGAAGAGAAATCACCATCATAGCTTGACGTTGTGGCGTGCCGTGGGGAAGGTACATAGTTTGAAGAACTTCTATCTTCAACCACGGAGGCATCATTGCATCTTGGAGCACTTGGATGTAGATCTTGTTGAGGAGGAGCATGACGACACGAAGAGCTTGAAGAGCTTGATGCGCGTGAATGTGGTCTTGCCATTCCGTCGATGAGGCGTCGAATATTGTCATTTGTTTCGGCGACGGAGCGTTGAAGCGCTTCATTTTGGTGGCCGAAGTTGTCATGCATTGCGTGCATTTGTCATTCGAGGCCATCGAAGCAGTTGTCGATGTTCTTGAACTCGGCTTGCGTATCTCCAAATTGTTCATCTTGTCGCGTCTCAAGGGCTTGGCAACGTTCACAGAACTCTTGGTAGACGATGAAGTGACTTGCACGCATCATGTACGGTCCTTGATCTTGTTCTTGGGGAGGTGGTTGGCTCGACTCACCGTGCCTATCCATCATGCAAAACACACAAGTATTGTATATGGAAGTTAAATATGGTGGTGTTAGCCTTGTACCTCACCTTGGGGATTGCACCAAACTAGAAACCACAAGTAAGAGCTATAAGCGTGCAAAGTGGAATTGCAAAGAAAACTCACACTAAAGAAATAACTAACTCTCAAAAGCTTGTTGGTGGTAGGTTAGGATTGTGGAATGCCAAAGAACCAACCAAAAGAAAAGGGATAGTCAAATGTGGGTAAAATCCAATAAAACTCAAGTCAAAGGCGAAGGTCAACAACTCAAAAGGGTGACGGGAACCTACGACTATATACACACACGTGGAGATAGTTGGGATTGACACGAGTATGAAAATGAGCAAACAAAATGTCCTAATGAAGACTAAGCTCGTTGTCGTGCCAATGCAAGGAGAGACCGTGGCTCGTTTGCAAAGGAGAAAAATGAGCAACGGATTTGTGCACTTGCCTTGGGCGCTCTTATTTCTCTCTTGCTTACAAGCTTTGAGACTCTCTTTTGCAAGGGGAGACTATTTTTCTTTTTCTTTTGCTTTGTATCTTTTTTTTGCTCTCCCTTGATGCTACCTAGTCACACTTGATATTGCTCTTGCACTCTCACTATCCAAGGACAAATGCACAATGCTCAAGCAAACACAAGATGAGCCACTCTCATGGGATAGGTACACACAAAGGAAGATAGGGGTTAACAAGGTGACGCAAGTTATACCTTCGTTGGGGATGATGAACTTGACATCAGTGGTGCGGGATGATGTTCGTGGGCCATGGTGTTGATGAGCGTGGAAGTTGTCGATGCGGAAGCTTTCTGTTAGTTGGCGACACGCACACGGGCACAAACAAGGGGAAATTAGCCAATGCAAGATTAGAGGCAAAACTATCAAAATCAGGCGTCAGGGCTGGAGACTCTAGGGTTTTAGGACGGAAACTCCGGTGTGGGTAGGCAGAGACTCTGGTGCAGGCCGGAGACTCTAGTGTGCAGGCCAGAGACTCCGGTCTGGAGTCAGATCGCGAACTGCTCGTGTTCTTGAGCGAAAATCCACGCCTTGGGTCCTCAAATCCACGAAAAATTGGCCAAAATTAGGCTGGGAAAACACAGGATAAAGCTGGACCAACTCCTAAGACAAGGTTTGGTCGGATCAAAACCACAAATAACACTCCAAATCAAGAGATCGATCCAAAGGCAAATATGGGGCTCTTTTTTGGGGATTTTCGAATTTTTGGTGGATAGAAGAAAAATTTGTGGGGGAATTCGTGAGCAACGAAGCTCTTGATACAAATATGTTGAGGGAAAACCTCTAGGGTGGCCTGATCTTTCACGAATCCCACTCAAATCGAGGATGGAGTCTAGGGGAAGGAGGGGAGGACGAACACGACGAACTCACGCACGAAGAACACGATGAACACATACACACACACAGAAAACCACGATACACACCAATATCTCATGCCGGCGGTGACCGGTTCGGCGCAATCCCTAGGATCAGCGATGGGCAGAGGACTCTCTCTCGAACCAACACGGCGAGATGGGAGACTCGGTGAGATCTTGATGTCTAGGCAAAGGGAATCCGATGCCTAGGCCCTGTACAACGCAGAGGCACGATGCAAACTCCAACGAGGTTTGGGATATTTGGTGCTCCTTTGTCAACAGAGCATGAGGCAAGAACTAGATAGATCCACAAGGGGTTTCCACTAATTCCAAATATCATGCCTAGGGTTTACAATGGAGGTGGGACTATATATAGGCCAGCCACTTAAACAGGGGTACTTTAGGAATAAAAGACAAGTTCTGGACGGACTAAGGGGTACATGGGCCGTAGGCCCAAAGGCCTTTTCATGTCGGGCGCCGGTCGGACCGGAGACTCCAGTGTGCAGGCCGGAGACTCCGGTCTAGGCCGGAGAATCCGGTGTAGCCTCCGGACCAGCCTCTGGAGGGGCCTTCAGATTGTCCCGGGGCCTGGTGTAGGGGGTCAGACCATAGGTAGGGCCGGAGTCTCCGAGGTCTTTAGGCCGGAGACTCCGGTGTGCGCAGACCAGAGACTCCGGTCTGAGCAGCTCCAGTGGCTTCTACTTCACGATCTGCTCCTTGTTCTCCATCCTTGGATGCTTGGTGATGTGTTGGGGCTTCGTACCTGATGATGCATAGAGTAGTTGCATGAAGTAGCACACCATCCAAGGATGTATCAAATTGGCATGAGGAGAGGAGCGAGTTCACCTTAGCTTGTAGGAGTTTGGCTCGGGCACGAGTCATGGGTCCACTTGGGGGACTTGTTGGTGTAGATGTAGGAGCGTCCGTAGGACGGGCTGCTTCTTACAAACATGCTTGCCCAGGGAAGCTCTCCACGGTGGCGCCGCTGACACCACTGACTCTGACCACCCCTCCTCTAATCTGCTCTGTGGGAATCTTCCCCACCTCGATCTCCCGCCATGGACCCTGGTATTTGGTCCTCTCACCCTCTGTTCATGGAGATCTGGCCATTATTGTGCTTGAGTAGGACTTGCCATGTCTAGGGCTCTTCTTTGGCTAGAACTATTTTGGGAGATCATGGTAGGTCTAGGATTCGTTGGTAGAATATATTGCCCCAATACATTAGCTTGATTTCGACTTTTGTTGCACTTAGATCCATTGCAATGTGGAATTCCGGCGAACTGCCCTGTTCGTGCCCTGACCGGTACTACCGGTGGGCCTGGCCGATACTTCCGGTGGGTTCCTCTCCACTGGTATTACCGGTGGGACATTAATGGTACTTCCGGTGGTCCCCGTTCCACCGGTAGTTCTGGCAGCTCGGCGGAACTACCGCTGCACCATTTTTCGACCTCTATCTCTGTATTTTGTCAATCTGTTCTCGGTTGTTTCTTTTTTTTCGACCTTGTGCACTTATCCCCATTCCCTCACTATTCTATGCTTTCTCCTCATGGCAAGGTGGTTCCCGTGGTGGCTCCAAGTGGTCTCGTGGTCCTTCTCGTGGTCCTTCAGAGATTGATGAAGGTGATCTCGAAGTTGTTCGTCCTCATGCTCAGACTGCCCCCGCCTGAGAGCTGTTGCTGAGCGTCATGCTGCTTCTGCTGAAGGGAAGAGGCCTATTCTAGCCAGCCATAAGAAGACTACCACTGGGCCTGACATCAACAATAAGAAGATTTCCTCCTGGCCTTAGAATACATATGAGGAGTTTCGCAAGATTGATCCCTATAGTGTTCCCCGTGATCATCTGGCTTAGGACCCCTACTTCCATGCCAAGCGCCAAGAAGAAATCTACACCGAGGTGTACGCCTCCAAGAAGAAGCATGTGGTTGCCCCCGAGAAGCACATCAATGTGGCCAAGATGGAAGGCAATCCCGGGTACTTTTGTGAGGCTCTCGACATGTGCAGGAGGTTTGGGCTCATTCGGATTATGCAGCATCATGAGAATTATGATGAGAGGGCCATTGCTTAGTTCCACTCCACCCTCTACATTGATCATGATGGTTAGGATAGAACTCTGAAGTGGATGACTCAAAACAGGTTTCTGACTGCCAAGTGGTCTGAGTTTGCTGCCCTTCTTGGCTATCCCATTCTGCAAGGCCAGCGCGCTAATGGATGGCATGTTCATAGGGGGAAGACCTCTGAGCCTGAATTTCTGGAGCCCTTGTACATTGAGGGCTATGGTGTCAATGGTAATGTTGCTTATCTCCTTCCAACCTATGATATCATGCGTAAAATCTATTATAACACCATTGCTCCCAAGGCAGGTAACTTTGATCAACTTCATGCCTTCCAGATTGATCTCATGTATAGACTTATCGCCACAAAAACTCTCATGAACGGGTTGATGTTATGGACTATTTGTTTGAAGAGATTTGTTCTGCCCTGATTGAGAAGAGATCATGTCTGTATGCTCCTTACATCCAGACCGTCATCAATGCTAAGTGGCTATAGGCCATAGGTTCCCCTTATCCTTAGGATGTCCTCACTGTTCATGAGGATAAGTCCATCCGTGTAATGAAGCATGTGAAACCGTGTTCTCAAGCTAAGAGGGAAGCTACTGATGTGGAGGCTGCCAGAGACGATGCTGAGGAATCAGGCCATGCTAGTGATGGGGACCGTGCTGAGGCTTCTCGTCCACCCTGACTTGAGAGACAACCATCTTGGGCTAAGAAGTTGCTGAGGAAAGTTAAGAAGACCTTCTATTCCATCCAGGACCGTGAGTATCAGTCCTATGTTGCTCAGAGGCACAGTGTCAAGAGGTAGAAGGCAATCATGAGGAAGCTTGATATTGAGGTATGTCCTTAGACCAGCTCCGTCACCGTTCCCAAGGATATGTGGGTCAATTCGCATTGTAGGTGGACTGACAGTGATGAGGAGTCTAAGGTCACCGGTCCTTTTCCGCCCTCTTGGAACAATGACTCATGGGATCCCGAGCCTCCTCCTCCGTATGTTGGTGGGTGGGGCGCTTAGATTGTCTACTTTCTCCCTTTTTGGTGTCTTGATGCCAAAGGGGGAGAAAGTGTTCCTTTAGGGCTACGGGATTTGCATGGGTTGTGTCACGAGCTCGCTCTTTCTTTGATATTTTTATGCTCGTGCATGCTTTTCCTCCGTTATGTATGCTTGTGGACCTCCGTTGTTTATCTGTCTGTGGACCTTATTTATGTATGCTACTATGTTGGTGAGATTATGTGTTGTGGTATCTATGTGATGTTCTAGTGATTGATTACTGTGTGCTAAGCTATATTGTGGAGGTATCTTCGTTTATCTAATATTGTCTCACCACATTGGTATTGGTGCAAGGTATGAGTCCATCTCCTTTGTATTCCTTTCCTTGCACCCTTGTTGGTTTGTCTTGAGAGGAGGAGCTCTCTCCACTACAACAGATGTGATATTTATTGAGAAAATGGCTTGTTGACAAAGTTGTGAACTGTCATATATTATCTTAATCATTGACGGTTTGGTTATGGCGTCAAGGATTAAGCGTAATGCACGACGGTTTAGTATTTTGTCATTGTTATATCGTCATGGATTACTCTTCTGGGTGGTTTGTCGATGTTGATGACAAAATTTTATCGTGGTGCATTTAAATTGTCACTGAAAATCATGCGGGACCAAGTTGTCAGTAGGGGAAAATAGTTTATCAAAATTTAAATGACGCTTTATAAAACAATGAGGCAAAAAAATTAAATGTAAAATAGTGTCTTACACGGGGTTTGAGCTCGTAGCCACAAGTTGATTAGTGTTGTTGCCGCTACAGTAGAGGTAATGTGTTTGCCATGTATAGTTGTCGAATAGTTTTGTAATAGAAATTAATTGTTATTGGACATGTCATAATTATATAATCTTTAACTGTGTGATTAGTACGAAAGATCTAACAAAACCACGTTGATGTGAGAGTCCTTCCAAGTCGAGGCGGTGTGAGGAAGGATAGGAGGAGGCAAGCACAGTCGCCGTTGGTCCGATCCCGGTCGTTGTTGATCCGATCCCGGTCGCTGTTGATAGTAGGAGAGGTCGTGGACATGACTATTGCAGTTAATCGGAGGGCTATTTAGAAGGCGGCGCATGGGTAGGCTTTGCCAGAAGGTTAGTTTCATTTACATGTCGTCCTGTACATGATCTATGAAATTTTCCTTTCAAAATCAGGTTCACACAATTTAAAAGGTTAGATCACGTGACAGTGCCAATAGAAAGTATAGTTATTGTTGTTTTCAACCAGTCGAACGATGTAACTATGTAATCTTCATATCATCTATCACATGTAGATTAGTTTATGCATTTGCAAATATTAAATTCATATCTTAGTATTAATGATTTGTAGTTACTACTGATAATGAATTTGATTCTATAAGTTGTATTGCAGGTAATGGATCGTGATTGGATTAAGAATGGGAAAAAGTTCACAGCTCCATACATGAAAGGTTGTAAAGAGTCAAGTTTGTGCGACAACATAAGACAGAAGACGAAGCAATTTTATGCCCGTGCACTCACTGCCTTAATCTTGTACCTCTTGATCATAAAGAAGTGTTGCGACACATATATTGTAATGGTATGTCCATGCATTAAAATAAATGGATATTTCATGGGGAGGCATTTAGTGATAATGAAAATGATAGTGATGGCTAGCACAGTGAGGGTCATGGTGCATATGGTAGTGAAAATGATGAAGAATATGATGAATTCAAAGAGAATAATTATGTTGATGATGCATATAATATGGTTCATGAGTTGAAGAAGTCTGGAAAGAAAGGTTGTAATGAGCCTAATTTTTTTCAAAGCTACTAGAAGAAGCCAAAAGAGAGCATCATGAGGGATGTAACACTTATACAAGGTTGCCATTTACTATGAGGCTTCCTCATATCAAAACACACAACCAGGTCACAAACAAAGCATTTGATCTTTTTCTTTCCTTGTCATGTGATGCTTTTCCATGGGTGGATTTCCCAAAATCTTATGCTGATACCAAGAAAGTACTTTCTGAAGTTGGGATTGGTTATGAGACTATACATGTGTGCAAGTTTGATTGTACTTTGTTTTGGGGAGATCATGAGAAGAATACACATTGTTCTGTCTGTGGATTTTTGAGATGGAGAGACCCAAATCGAATCAAGAAGGTGCCTCACAAGGTTTTGAGGTACTTTCCTATAATTCCAAGATTACAAAGATTTTTTGTTTCAACAGAATTGTCAACACATACGAGGTGGCACAAAGAGAAGAGGGTTGTTGAGGATGATGTTTTGAGGCACCCAGTTGATGGAAAGGCATGGAAACACTTTGATGAGAAGTTTGGTTGGTTTTTCTGATGACCCCAGGAGCATACGGTTAGGCATTTCCATAGATGGATTCAACCCCTATAGTAGTAACATGAGCAGTTCATACAGTAGGTGGCCAGTATTTGTGATTCCATATAACTTCCCACCATGGATGTGCATGGATCAATCCAACTTTATGTTGCCATTGCTTATACCAGGGAAATATTCACCAGGGAAGGATTTTAATGTATTTATGCATCCTCTTATTAAAGATATGATGAAGCTATGGGCAGGTTTTAACACATATGATGTTCTTGTAGAGGATGACTTAAAATTGCACGTTGCTTTCCTATGGTCTGTTCATGACTATCCAGGGTATGATGCCATATCTGGCCGTAGCACTAGAAGATTTTATGCTTGTGTGTATTGTGATGAGAATCCTTGCTATGAGCCACTAAAAAACAAAATTGGGTACATTGGACATCGTCAGTTGCTTCCTAAGGATCACCCCTATAGGAGAAGTAAACTATTCAATGGGGTAAAGTTGAGAAGAGTCCACCAAGGCATTTCAGTGCAGAAGAAAAAAAGGAGAAGCTAGAATCAGTTAAGGAGCGCAAGTGTGTTGTTAAAGGTGAACCAACCTGGCACCTTAGGGTTAGCTTACACGATTTACCTTATTGGTCCATAATTTTGTTATCACACAACCTTGATGTGATGCACATCGAGAAGAACATATGTGACAACATAGTAGGTACACTTCTTGAAATTGATGGAAAAAAGGACACTGTCAGTGCTAGAGTTGATGTGAAGAAAATGAACATTAGGAGGAAATTTTGGATGGAATAAGAAGGGGATAGTTGTTTGAAGCCACATGCCCCCTGGACACTTGGAAAGGAAAATAAGAAACGTGTTTGCAGGTTTTTGGCGAAAACTAGGTTCCTAGATGGTTTTTGTTCAAACTGGGAAAGGTGTGTGGATATTGAAGCTGGAAAAGTACATGGTATGAAGACACATGACTGCCACATTCTTCTGCAGCGTATTTTGGCAGTTGGCTTGAAATTGTTACACCAAAAGAAATGTATGAGGCTATTTCTGATTTGGGTAGTTTTTTTAGAGAGTTGTGTGCCAGAACTCTTTATGTCAAAGTCCTGGAACGACTAAGGTAGAGATAGTTCAATTATTTGCAGAATTGAGAAGCTCTTCCCCCTGCATTTTTTGATATCATGGTGCACTTAGCTGTTCATCTTCCTGAGGAGGCTATTCTAAGGGGGCCTATCCATTATGGCTGGATATATCTAGTTGAGAGAAGACTCGGTTATCTTAAGTGTACTGTCCATAACAAAGGAATGCCTAAAGGTTCAATTGCTGAAGGGTATATCATTGATGAGTGCGTCACATTTTGCTCTAGATATTTTAATGATGACATGGAAACAAGATTTAACAAAGCTGAAAGGAACCAAGATATCCAAAGGGAAGTTAGTGCTGATGAGTTCAAAGTTTTCTCTGATGGAGCCAAAGGGTTTGGAAAATCATATTTGAATTTTTTTGAGAAGGAATTTGATAACATGGTTTGGTATGTTCTGGACAATTGTGAAGAGGAAGAACCTTATATCAAGTAAGTTTTTTGGACATGATTATGCATAAATAATTGCTAGCACTTATTCTTAATATCATATTGTCTCATTTTTATTTGTTTATTTCAGCGTTAACCGAGAAGAATTATTTGTTAGGGGTGCTAATAACATAGATGAGGCACTCAAAAAAGTGTTCCCAGCATAGATGAGGAATTACTTGTTTAAAAACCATGTGACTCAACTAAACAATGCATCTGAAGATTTGAAGTCACTTGCAGATGGGCCAGACAAGCGTGTAATTGTACACTCTGCTTGCAATATAAAGGGTGCTATGTTTCGTATGGTCACTCGGGAGAAGAACCTAAGAACTCATAATTGTGGGGTAATGAATAAGGCATCTGTTGGTTCTCAACAAGATAATGAGTTTTATGGTGTTCTGCAGGAAGTTCGAAAGCTCAAGTATGTGCTAATAAGCATGGTCCCAAATCAGTATTCCTGTTTCGCTGCGACTAGTTTGATCTAGATAGCAAAAAATCAAAGATGAAAGATGATGGACACTACAAAAGTGTTAATACTTGTGTTCTTTGGTATAAGAATGCCCCTTCATATTGGCAGATCAAGCAGAATCATGTTTTATTTGGAAGATATTGAGTTTGGTTTCCCTTGGAAAATTATGCAGACATTCAGCAATAGGAATGTCTATGATGTACCAGAAATTGAATTTGGTAATGAAGCTACTGATCAAGAGAACTTGGCATAGGAGGAGGACATATGTCAAATGGATCGTAGATTTCAACATGTAGTTGTCGAAGAAGATGAAGATGATGATGTCGAGGCTGTTGGTCGTCCAGACGAAGTGGAACGTGTTGCAGCAAGATTTGTCCAAGATCTAGAAAAGGAAGACAATAGTATAGAGGACATGGACATAAGTGATGATGAACATGTTTACAACCTGGAAGACCTTGCAAATGATGCTAAAGGCAGGAACTCTGATTATGACACAAATGTTGAGGATTAGATATGTGTACTACATTATTCATAATTTTGGGAATACTTGCTAGATTATGAACCAAACTCATGTGTTGTAACCATAACCAGTTATACCAATGCATCTTGATAATTATAAATCAAAAGGCATGGCACATAGTTTTCTCCACACACATTACACTATTTCTAGAGTTAGAAACACATACTGCTGCCAACAAACAGGACTAGCTTGTTGCAGATGTTATGGTAGATTAGTTTTAATAACCATGGCGATGCTTGGCCCCCTTGTTTGAAGGAGTACCCTGGGTCACTAGATTGATGATGCGAAACAGTTCATACGCGACATATCCATCAGTGGCAGCATACTCCAGGTTCTTCTCTGTAAGCGGCTTCCATTCCTAGTAGTCATGGCCTTGGTGTTTGGCAAAGTCCTTGACAAAGGAATCATTCATGCCACCGTACTTGGGTTGGATGAGGTTTGCAGCCATGGCAGCCATCCCAACCCTATCTCCATGACCTTTCAGTTTGAAGATGTCCTGGATGTCGATGTGTTAAACCATTCTTCCCGCATCAATTTGCTATCTTTCCTTATGTCCACACTAAAAAAAGTTACATTTCTCCGATAAAGGAAATCCTGAAGGCTATGAACATAGTCCTTGCACCTATATTGCATTATTTAACTCATGCAGTTCAAAATATGTTGCAGTAACAAATACAATGATTCTGTATTAAAAAATGAAATGGCATGCTCGAACTGTGCCATTTAAGTACTGGAAAAGGTTTAACCTTGTTCAAAGATTGAAACGGCTACCCAAAGTAGCATTACAACTAGGATTATTACAAGGTGTACTAGAAAATCTGATTTGAAGAAGCACATTCACAAATATAACACAAGCAATTATGATTTCCAAATTAACTTTATAGATAAGACTATAGAATTTCCTACTTAGGCATTCACAAATATAACACAAGCAATTCAGAGTGTTATTGTCTCCAAAATATGCATATATTGCAACAAGGAACCTGCGTGGTGTTTTTTGGTTCATTTAGAAATTTTGGTTACAACATTCTGTACCTACAATTGGACCAACAGGTTGGGGTGGCTAATGGGCCATGGACACCTTTTGGGTCACTTTTGGGGAAAATGGGCTAAATATGACTACATCAAGAGCAGCATTACCTTACTCGAAAAAAAGCATAAAAAACTGTAGCATAATCAGATGAACTGCAAGAAATCGAACCTGATTATGTGGAAGACGAGGACGTGCTCCTTTATCGCACTCTGCATGACCGCAATCTTCTTCTGTGTGATGTCGTACTCCAAATCGAGGCCAACAAACCTGACCTCCTCGTCCTTGAGCCACTCTAGGTACATGGCGAGGACGCTGTCGAGGGTGCTACCCTCGTTGGTGTAGACTGTTTGGATGCAAGTGTCGCCGGGGAGACGGAATTGATGAACCTCTGTCGTCCACTTGCCATCATCCTTGCTGACCACTAGGGGGTCACAGTTCATCAAGGCCGAGCCTCCCGCACACATGGAGGAATATGATCGATGGGAAGATGAGGAATATAGGATTGAAACCGCCGTAGAAGAAATAGAAGGCTAGAGGCGCTATCTAGAACCGCCATAGAAGAAATGGAGATGAGAAATTGGGGTTTTTGCGGGGACACAGTTTATTCCTAATTTTTTGGACCGTCTGTTCAGTTATCGAGGAGAGAATCACATCGTAGCACTGTAACCAGTAAAATAAAAATTAATTTTATTCTCTACCTACCCCAGTAACTAGTAGCACATTAAAACGTGTAGAGAATAAATGTGTACATCTATTCATTACATACCTAATTATACCTAGTCTACACACATATGAACGTGTCACGCATATTACTTGTGCATCGTCATTTATTAATTCCGTAGTAAAATGATTAAATTTATAAAGATTACCGTAAGTGCACATATTAAAATGTTGCAAACTCAATCATTAAAAAGATTAACTTTTATCCATATTAATATATTGCAACCGTACACACATGTTGCAAATCGTGTATAAATAATAGTCTTTAAGACAAATATGACATTACTAGTTGAGCCAACATTATAATGTCCTAAAACTACTGACCAGGTTTAATATCTGGCACATGAGAGACAAATAGATAGGCGCCATGATCACCAAGGTAGAGCATCATGAACAACTTGTGTCCAATCTCAAAACTATGTTCCTTCTCCATGAATTTGTCCCATCTGTTGAGGCACTATTGAAGACATAATTTGGCTACTAGCGGATCAGGTGAAGCAAGTTTATTACTAAGGAAAAAATATGGAGTTTTGCATCGATTTGCCGCTGATGAGGTATAGTCCCAGATGGATTCAGATATGCTGGTGTTGCTAAGGACGAGTTCTGAGGTTGATTCATCATGCTAACGTACTATTATTGAAGACAAGTCCTTGCTTGATTATGCCATGCTGAGGAATATTTGCAAGAGGCTGTGTAGTCACCTAAGGACAGGAGCATCAGGAAGATACACGGATCGATCATCAATTATCTTGTGGGATTAGTACTACAGTCGGATAGTTTATAATTTTAATTTATGGACAAACCGACTTGGAGTCGTTACATGCTGGTAAGAAGTATATTTGATAGACATAGACTCATGTGTTTTAGCTGAATCAGGAACGGACTAGTCATAGTCGGTTTTAATTTATTAGAGATTTATTATTGTACGCTAAGTATTGACATGTACATGTCATAGTCCTGCGTGCCTTAAATAGGCCACGTCTGATTGGAGAAGGGGACAATCGATCTATTATCAAATCAATCTACTTTTTACGTACTACTTTATTTCCGTTCGTTCTGTCTGGCTAAACCCTAGCAGCCTAGAGTTTGGCTCAATATTTGCCGTTTTGTCCTAAAAAACGGTCGGATCTCCTCCACGAAAACGAGGAATTTTTTGTTGATTTGCTCGAAAATTATCTGTTTGTCATCACGAAAGTACGACGGTATCCTGGTATTACGCGGCAGTTTTTCGCGGCAACACATTTGGCGACTCCGCTGGGAAGAAGAACAAAGGAGACACGATGGACTCCGATCCGAAAAACTCACGCGACCTCAACTAGGACAACATCATCCCCGTCACGCTTGACGATCTGTCCGAGGATGAGCGGCGCGAGTTTGAGCGGGAGCTTGAAGCGGATAAGACCGAGAAGCTGAAACGATACTATAAGACGAGGAACGGCATTGTCAAAAAGGTAACGGCGCCGAGCCCTTCTCTTGCACTGGACTCAAAGGTAATTAATTCAACTGAAGATATTTCTCATCTAATTGATGTATCCGTAGCTAGCAAGTACGGTTCTGACATGGCAGACACGTCACGCACTTTTACTCAATTAGCTAGTAAATTTGGCGAGTTTAAAGAGCAGTTTAGTAAAGAAATCAAAAACAGTTTATCTCGCCAGGTTCGGTCGTTAGCGCTGCAAATCAATGATGATCGTCGTGACAAACGGCTGATGCTTCTGGAAAATAATGAATTCGTTAATTTACCTAGTCAGACTTATACACCCGGTGCATCGGTTAATGTAGCACAAGCTCACGTTAATTTCAACAATAATTAAACTGGCAGAAATTATGCTAGCAGTTCTGCCCATAATTTTGTACCTAGTGTTGCTCCTGCCATTGTTTCGAGTTTGGTTCCACGAGCTTACAATAGCAATAATTTAAACATAGGTTTCAACTTTGCCACCGGTTAGTACTGGGGTCCCTTATGGGCCAGTACCAGATCAATATTTTAACGCATCTTCGCAACAAACCACATATGCTCAAACTGCTTTGCCTGAGATGCCATGTGTGATAGAATATTTGATATGTTACTGCAAAGAAAATTAATTAATTAAGAGAAGGTCATGTAATACCGAGTCCAGAAGAATTGGGGAGACGAGCATATTGTAATTGACACCATTCTTTTTCTCATGCTACTAATGATTGTAATGTGTTTCGTCGACAGGTTCAATCGGCCATTAGCGACGGACGATTGACATTTATAGAAGGTTCTAAGATGAAGCTCAATAGTGACCCGTTTCCTATCAATGTAATTGAAGTAGATGCTTATTCGGTCGGATCAGGCCGAGTCCGCGAGAGAGAAAAATCTTGTTGATGATAATGCTCCTCCGAGGATGATCAAGCCAAAAAATCCAGAAATAAGAGTGTGAAAAGTCAATGGGAAAAAGAAACTAGCTCCAAGACCGAAGCCGACTGTTAGTATGTTGCTGGAGAAATACACATCACGCAAGGCCGACAATGTGTTTAATCGGCTTGGAGGAAATAAGCGTCCGATGTCTTCTCCTAGACCACGGGGTCATGAGCAATGGTGAGGAAACTCGTATGACCAGTAACCCTATTTTGCAATGGACCGACATATTGGGGTTGTCCACCTCCGATGTACCCTCAGTTTCCTCCATGGGGTTTCAATTCGTGGATGCCATATCCTGCAGGGCCAACTTGTTATTTTCAGCCGGGATGGATTGCGCCGAGGCCTATGTTCAGACCGCATATAAATGAGAAAAGAGCTTGTTTCGATCATGAGGCTCGGTCACGTAATGCGATCGTCGTGCAAAGGAACCAATCGTCAAGTCGCGGTGTAGGTGGTAAGAATTATAATGGTGACAGACAGCGCATTTGGATGCCGAAACATGCTGAACCGAAAACTGTAAAAAGTTCAGAAGATTCAGATGTATCTTGTGGTTTGAATGTTGGTGAATACCAACCAGCTGAGGTTGTCGTTGATAATTCAGAGAAAAGGAGTGCTGGTGGTATAGGTTCGGTTCAGTGTATTGATGGTGTGCAGCCGAAACAAAATGGATCGGATCAATTTGAAAATGAGACTAAGTCGGAGATTAACTTGGAGAGCGATAGAGACCATGCACTCGTTTAGACTTCTGGTGCTAGCCAGGACGTTAATTCAAATGTCACCCGTACTAGTCCAGCTATAACAATCGTGAGCACGAGAGCACACAGAAGTTTTTCACGTATGGGTTTCAAGTCTGGTACAAGTACATCTGGATTGAGAGAGGTTTCAACTAGCACGGACAGCAAGAAAATTGGAGCTTGTTATAATCAGCGGAGAATTTTTTTGGCCATGGACAGTGCATTTGACCCAAAAACTGAAATACATCAGTACAGACCAAGGCCGGGCCTCAGTGGTGTCCGAGGGGTCTTACACATACACAGAAACTACGTGTTCAGCGTCTACGAGCGTTGGAAATTAGAGAAAAGGTGGCTGACAAGAGCGCGATGAGTGGTTCAATCGAGCTAGACCAATGGCGGTGCCTACGAAAACTTGGAAGAAGAAGCGCATTGCTGCCGAGAAAAATCAAAATTCCGATAATGCGATTGCTGATGAGAATTCAGAGAGTAAGGAAGAGGCGCCTACTGATATGGACGTTAATATGGTGTTTGCATTGCCCGCTGATTTCCGTGCACCTGAGACTGAAGTTGCAGAGCTTGCTCTTGGTCTGAAAAATGCTACATTTGAGAAGCCGAGAAAGCCTGAGCAACAATTAAAGCCGATGTTTATCCAGGGACACATTAACGGTAAGCCCATTGATCGCATGCTTGTTGACGGCGGTGCTGGAGTTTATATTATGCCTTTTTCGGTCTTTTCTAAATTGAACCGAAAACAGAATGAGTTAATGAAGACCAACATGGGTCTTAGCGGATTCTCAGGAGAATTGTCGCTAAGGGCGTGATTTCTATGGAGCTAACAGTCAGAAGTAAAACGTTACCGACTGCGTTTTTTGTTGTCGATGTCAAAGGTCGGTATAATGTTCTTTTGGGGCGCGATTGGATACATGCAAATTGTTGCATCCCTTCTACTCTACATCAGTGTTTAATTCAGTGGGTTGATGATGATGTGGAGGTGATTGAGGTAGATGATTCTACTTGCATTGCTTTGACAGAGGCATCGGTTGATTGGCAACACGGTGAGATGTGATGTTTGACCGGTAGGGATTTATCGGATTATGATTATATCAATATCGGTAGAGATGGTTTTGTACCATAAACGCACAGCCGGATAGCATAGCTCGGCTTAACAATTTATCTATATAAATGATGAGTAAAGATGATAATATTAAGTGGCTGCAAAAGCGCACCGAGGAGTATCGTTTCGGAAAGAACGATATGCATGAGACAATTGAAGATTTTGGTGATGTGGAAAAGCTCGGACAGGAATTTTCAGCGGCTGATCCACTCGAAGAGGTGGATATTGGCGATGGAAGTATTTCAAGGCCTACATTTATCAACGGTAATATGCGATCATAAAAGTAGGGAAAAATTGAATCATTTGTGCATTTACTTCGGCTAAAGCATAAAGCCGAATTTACTTAGGGGCCAAAACAACGGAATGCTTTTAATAATATAAAGAGATACATGTTGAGTCCTCCAGTATTGCGAGCGTCCAAGTCAGATGTGTCGTTCAGGTTATATATTGTTGCATAAGATACAGTGATCGACACGGTATTGGTGCAAGAAGACGATGAAAAGGAGTACATCATTGCATATATAAGTCGCCGTTTGCTCAACACCGAGATTCGATACGTGTTTATTGAAAAGTTATGATTGTCTTTATATTATGCACGTACTAAGTTTCTGCCTTATCTACTTTCTAGTATGTGTGTAGTAGCATGTCAAGCCGATGTAATTAAGTATATGTTGCAACGACCAATTCTTAGTGGTAGGATTGGAAAGTGGGTTTATGCGCTAATAGAATATTATTTAGTATATGAATCGCTGCATGCTATGAGGGCTCAAGTCGTCGATTTTATTGTTGATCATAAAATTAAGGATGAGGAAGATATTAGTTATGTTAGCATTTGCCCATGGAAGCTTTATTTTGATGGATCAGTTTGTAGAGATGGACAAGGTGTCGGTAATGTTTTAATTTCACCTAATAATATTGTCTATAAAACATCGGTCCGTCTAGAATATGATTGTACTAACAACCGAACTGGATATGAGGCTTTGTTGTTTCGTTTACAAAGTCTAGTGGATATGGGTGTAAAAGATATAGATGTTGTTGGAGATTCGCTTCTGGTAGTACAAGAAGTTAAAGGCGAATTTCAATGTTTAGATGGATTATTAAATAGCTATTTGGACCAAGGTCTAGACATAATCAAAACTCTACATACGTTCATTATTAATTATATACCTAGAGAGGAAAATTGTAGAGCTAATTGTTTAGCCCAGTAGGCTTCCGGTTACAACATTAGCAAAGGGAAATTTTTCATACTAGAGAAACCAATGCTAGGCTCTGTTAATGCTAAGACCGATCTGTTCACTACTAGTTCGGTGCATGGTGTGGTTGCTCCTAGTCTAGCCCAACAATTAGTAGTTACATGCAAGGTCAGTATATAACTCTCAAAGCAGCGAATTAGTGAGCAGTTTAGAGCCAATCGATTGGAGAGTTCTTTTAGTTAATCCTTTGAAGGATCCAAGTGAGACGAAAGATAGGAAAATTCGGCGACAAGTTTTGAAGTATACTTTATTAAATGATGAGTTATACCGCTGAACTTTAGATGGTTTAATTTTAAAATGTTTAGATCCTGATCAGTCTAAAATAGCTATGGGTGAGGTGTATGAAGGTATATGTAGAACATATCAGTCGGCTCATAAAATGCGATGGTTATTAAAACGAGCGAGTTTTTATTGGCCGACTTTGTTAGAAGATTGCTTTCGTTACTATAGAGGATGCGAAGCATGTCAAAAATTTGGGAATATACCTTAGCACCCGCGGCTATGTTGAATCCTATAATTAAGCAGTGGCCATTTAGAGGATGTGGTTTAGATTTTATTGGTGAAATACACCCTTCTTCTTCTTCAAAAATCATCGCTTCGTCCTAGTAACCATCGACTATTTTACTAAGTGGACTGAACCGGTTCCCATGAAAAATATGACTCATGTAGAGCTGATTAGTTTTGTCTTGGAGCATATTATTCATAGGTTCGGTATTCCTCAAACTCTAACTACTGATCAAGGTTCTTCTTTTATGTCCCATCAATTTCGTGAGTTTGCCGAATCATTTAGAATTAAGTTGTTGAATTCGTCGCCTTATTATGCTCAAGCTAATGGACACACCGAATCTCGCAATAAGACTCTAATTAAGCTTATAAAAAAGAAAATTGAGGAGCATCCGAAAAGATGGAATGAAGTACTTTCGGAAGCCTTATGGAATCATCGGATATCTAAGCATGGAGTGACTCAAGTGACACCGTATGAGCTAGTATATGGGGAAGAGGTTGTGTTGCTTGTAGAGGTTAATTTACAAGCTCTTAGAGTAGCCAGACAAAATGATTTGTCGGCTGTAGATTATAATAATTTGATGATGGATAGAATAGATGATGTTCCATAAGAAAGATTAAGAGCCTTGCGAGAGATTGAAAAAGAAAAACTAAGAGTAGCTAAGGATTATAATAAAAAGGTAAAGGAAAAATCATTTCAGATAGGAGACTTAGTATGGAAAACTTACCTATTGGAACTAGAGATAGAAAATTCGGCAAATGGTCGCCGAGTTGGGAAGGACCATATACTATTGTAGAGATTGTTCAAGGAAATTTATATTTTGTAGAATCTTTGTAGGGAGTGAAGTTGGTAAAAGCCCTCAATGAAAAATACTTGAAAATGTATTATCCTAGTATGTGGCAGAAAGCTTAATGATGCCATGGCCGATACATTATTTGGACTATCGCCCTAAGAAGATTTTGATCAATATGTCACTTGAAATATCGCCCTAAGAAAATTTGGCCGATGTGTTCTTTGGACATTGCCCTAAGCAATTTTATGGCTGGTGATGATGTGATTGACATCACCCTGAGGTACTGTTATAGTGTTTTTGATAAACACAATTATATCAAATACAGGGGGCATGTGTTGAAGACATAATTTGGCTACTAGCGGATCCGGTGAAGCAAGTTTATTACTAAGGAAAAAATATGGAGTTTTGTATCGATTTGCGGCTGATGAGGTATAGTCCCGGATGGATTCAGATATGCTGGCATTGCTAAGGATGAGTTCTGAGGTTGATTCATCAGGCTAACCTGCTATTATTGAAGACAAGTCCTTGCCTAATTATGCCATGCTGAGGTATATTTGCAAGAGGCTGTGTAGTCATCTAAGGACAAGAGCATCAAGAAGATACATGGATCGATCGTCAATTATCTTGTGTGATTAGTACTACAGTCGGATAGTTTATAATTTTAATTTGTGGGCCAACCGGGTTGGAGTCGTTACATGCTGGTAAGAAGTATATTTGATAGGCATAGACTCACAGGAATGGACTAGTCATAGTCGGTTTTAATTTTTTAGAGATTTATTCTTGTACGCTAAGTATTGACATGTACACGTCATAGTCCTGTGTGCCTTAAATAGGCCACGACCGATTGCAGAAGGGGACAATCGATCTATTATCAAGTCAATCTACTTTTTATGTACTACTATATTTACGTTCTGTAACATTTTAAAACTTTAATCCAAGCTTATCAAGATCCAGATCATCAAAATTAGGGTTAACAAAAACTTTTCCAAATTAAAAATGAAAGCATTCATGCGTATGTGCATGTAACTTAGGAATTGATTTGAATTGCCATGGTTCTGTGATTCTTTGGTGGTAAAATGCTTATTTGGTAAATTAAACATCATCTAAATCTTTCCAAGCAAATCCCAAAGAAAATCAAATAAAAAACAATTAAAAATGAGGAATGGTCATTTTGGTCATTTTAATCCACTACACTACTTTGAGTGTTCCTAGCACTCATTTCTCAACAGAAATAATTCTAGATCTTTACATCCCTTGCTAGTACACATAATGAGGTACCAAGGCCCACTTTTTTATCTGCTAAAAATATTCAAATACTTATTTTAAATGGCATGTGAAAATTGAATTCAATGCATATGCCTAGATCACCCCTATTCCAAAAACCATCTATTTGAACTCTATTTTCAAAACCCTTGCAACCAGAGGCTACCTAGTACTAGTGGAGATCACTCAAAATTTTTGAAACCAAAATTCAAACTTTTGCTTCTGGGGCCATTTCATCAAACAGGTGGCAGACACAAATCTCACAAAACCTAAAACACTATAGTGAGCAGTAGCTTTGGTCTCCATTTGGGCCTAACTTGGTCCCCTTGTTCCCCCAGCTAAAACCCCGGCCCTAACTCTCTCTCCCTCTCCCCTATCTACTCCAGTAGCAAGCCGCCCGACGCCATGCGCCAGGTCGACCATGGACAGCTCGCCTCAGCCCGTCCCGCGCTCTCCTTCGCTTGCTGGGAGACAGGCGCCATCACACCGCTCCGCCCAGACCAGCCCCCGACCAAAATCGAGCGGAGGACAAGCCCCATTTGCTCGCGCCCATGCCGTTTTCTACCATGCCGATCACCCCGGAGCGCCGCACCCGCTAGAGCAGCACCGACCTCGCCTAGCCCTAGCCTTGCGTGTCAGCACCCGCAGCAGGCCCAGCAACCGCCCAGACATCGTCGTTCGCCGCCTAGTGACCAGTAGCCCGGAGGAACCGCATCGAACACCGCCGTCCGCATGCAGTTCACCGCACGCTCCCGACCAGTAGAGACTCCGCCTTGCCGAGCCTTTAAGCCCAGAGGATCGCCGGGGAGCAGGGTATCCATCGCCGCCCTCGCCCATGCCGAGAGAGCCCCGCATCATCGTCACCGATGACCTCACCGATGCCCGCTCTGCCTCCTCGTCGACCCTATATAAAGCGGCCACCCCAGCCTCAATTCTCCACACTCACTTACTCCCCACCTCTCTTTGAACCTTACCCACCTCTAGCCGAAGCCGCTCGAGCTCTGTCTCGTCGGAATTGGAGCCGAAGCTGCTGCAGCAGGAGGAGAAGGGCGTCTGCGATTTAGGGCACCCCAAGGTCCACCGCAACCCCGCCTCGCCTCGCCGTCGTCTACCAGCCCTGGTATGCCCCCGATCGACCCCCACCGCCGCGTCTAGGTCAGGTTCTTGTTGGAGTAATCCATCATCGATGATGACCTCCCACCGCTGGATCCCCTTTAGATCGTGTGGCCCAGGATGCTAGATACCGTTTCGGTGATTTTGTGCCGCTGACCAGTAGAGCCCGCATGTTAGGCAGCCCGCTGCGCGCACTGTGCATAGATGGGCCAGCCCAGTTAGTTCCCGTGCGTGTTAAATTTTCAAATTTAGTTTTTTCTATTTAGAGTTACTCTAGTTTCTATCCACTAGTTTAAAAATCAATTCTGGGAGTTTGACAACTTCAAATTGCATGGAACCAATTTTGTCTGAAAGGTATTGAAATGATCTATCCAAGCCCGTTGGATTTAATTCAATTAGAGTTATAGATCTCTCCTAGTAAAAATAATAAAACAGAAGCATTTGTACCTTGCAACATTTTTATAAAATCAACCAAGTTAGCTTTTGAGATGATTCCAACTCTCAAAAATCACATTTCATCATGCCTATCTGAATATGTAATAATATCAAGGTTTACATGCAGTGACTTTGGACTAGTACCAAAATAATGTTATATAGGCATTTCTAGTCACTTTAAATCATTAAATAATGAACTTAAACCAAAGTAATTATGATCCAACCCTTAAATCACATTCCCACATATTAGAATATGTGGTGATGACATGTGTCCACATGATCCCATGTTTTAAGTGGTGAATATTAAATCTTAATTAATTTCTCAATGAGTAGAAATTACTTTTCTAAAATAAAAAGGGTGAAACTAGTGAATTACCCTTGTGATGCTTGTGATGATAATAGATCATCAATTGTGTGCCTTAGAATACTAATTAGACTAGTTAAGTATGGTTTGGTGATTGTGTACTCTGTATGTATTTATAGAAGATAGTACCGACCAAGCTTACGAGGAGGAGGAGTGCTACCAAGAGGAAGAAGAAGAAAACTTCAACCATTGCACCAACCAAGGCAAGCTAGCACTATCCAAGTTAACCGTTGCAAGTATAATGCTTAGCCAGCTAGGATTGAACTAGATGGTTTAGCAAAGATGCTTTAGGCATGATTGAGTTATACGACCTTGACTAGTATTTCATCCAAGTCTTAGTTTCAAGCTTTACTTCCTTTACTCTACCCAAAGTTCTTTACCTGTTTTGAAGGTAGCATAAAATGTATAAAACTTGACCTATTTAGAACCTTTTAGATGTCATTCTATGGCAAGAGATTGATCCCACCATTTTCCACCTTAGTGAACACTCTTAACTTAGTAGTTTAGAGTAGATCAAAAACTTGAGTCACTTTAGATGGGAACACTTGGTGAAAATGAATTATGAAAACCTTGGAATGATGAGTCATTCTATTGAGATGTTTTGACATGTGTTGAGAAACACAAATGGTTTATGATTATGAAAATGTTGAGGCATGAGCCTTAGCCCTTTTATAAAACTGATGGTTGGATTTGGATGCGATACCGTTCCAAAGTTACCGTACAACCACACTACCTGAATTGGGTAAGGCTTAGCTGGAAATTTATATGCATCAGTAGTAGTTCCCTCGCGGGAGAGGTTTGAGCTGAGGCTACCTCTCAATGTTGTCCACCTATGAAGTGCCCAAGATGACTGATGGTCATGGTTGGGAGGCCATGCTCATAGGAGAGGTGCTTATACTAGGGTGTGTAAAGGAAAGGTTATGTTTGATTATCTGTATATACTAAGTATGATGATTCAGGGTTATCCCTGACAGATGTATCGAATCTTGTGGTGAAAGTGCACCACCTCTGCAGAGTGTGAAACTATTCGAATAGCCGTGTCCGCGGTTATGGATAGTTGGAATGGCCATATTGTTTCGTTGTCAGATGTTTTAAAAACAACTTATGAGATGAATGATGAATCTTGACTTGACCACAACAGGGTTGTGTTTATGACAATAGTTTCCCAACTTAAGTGATTCTAGAACTTTAGTTTATCTTTCTTTGCTTCAGAGCTCAGCTTAGGTTTCAAACTTAACTTTATAGTTAAACTTAGATTTAGCACTTTAACTTAGCACTATACTACTTGTTAGTGGTAGTTTGCGAGTACTTAAAGAGTACTCATGGCTTTTGTCCCTGGCTATTCTCATGGCCAGACTATGAAGGAGACTATCAAGATGATGGCCAGCAGGACGACTATGATAACTAGGACTATCTGCCTTCATCAGCATTGCCTGTGCTCCTGAAGATGGACCCCACCGCTACGCTTTATATTTATTTCCGCTGCTTGTTGTATTAAGACTGGATCATGAGATCCTTATTTGTGTAAGACCTTATGTATGGTTTGTAATGGATGATGTACTATGATATCCAATCCGTTATGTCTCGCAAAAATGGTAATCCTGGGATTGCGAGTTATGGCATAACGGACATCTGGGATTAAAAATCCGGGTGTTGACAAGTTGGTATTAGAGCCATCCTGACCATAGGAGACCCTAGTTAGAATGGGCATCCAAACAAAAACTTAGTTTCAAAACCAAAGTGAGTATTTACGAAAAACTATCTCCTCTCTTATCCGTGTGGATTTATTCTTTCTCATAAATTCATGTTTCTCAAAATTCTTACATTACTACTTAAAATTTGACACACTTGATCACTTCACTAATTTCCTCCTCCTTAATTCTGGTAGATGGAGACTCAGTTCAGCAAGTTTTACCAGTTGGGAAACGGAGGTCAGCTGATCTTCGAGAGGTATCTAGATTCACTGTCGGAGTTACTGGGACGCCCACATCCGGAGTTTCTTGGAGCTCAACTTCTAGGACCCCCAGGAGGAGACCTACAGTGGCTAGTCACCGCAGATCTTAGAGGAAGCATTGAAGCACCAACTTCTGGGAGAATTCAGTTCTCCGTAAGAGAGAACAACTGGCTAGATGGATTAGCCAGGGCTGCTCTCGCACGTCTATGTGCCCTCGGCGTCAACAAAATCCAAGGAACCCGTTTTGCTCACTATGCAAGACGTGACTTCATGGGAATGCCGATGGAGATGCCAAGTCACCCAGAGTTGAGGCGTCAAGTGGAGAATCTTGACTTCGTGCTGCACGACAGATAGCAGGAACTGGACAATGCCAGGGAGCTAACCAACCAGAACCGTGCCATTGCCGACCAGAAGGCCCAGACTTTCGCACTGCTCGTCCAGGATCGCCAATCTCTTCGCCGCCAGCGTGCAAAGAAGGATCGCACCATCGCCTGTCTTCGCAAGAAGGTGGCCGACCTAGAGAAGACCGTCAAGGAGCAGGAAGCTCAGCTTGCCGCCAAGGAAGAAGAAGATGAGGGTGAAGACATCCAGGGAGACATGGATTCTTACCTCAGCAACAATGACTTTCTGGAGGAGGATGCTGTGGACTTCTACATTGATGATGAGGACTCCGACTTCATCGACGATGAGTAGATGCACTAGAGCACTGTCGTAGAATGAGATGTATCGGTCCCACTGTATCATAGCCTGCAGAATGGTTCTTCAAACCATCTGTTTTCCTTTGTTTGTTGTGGTGTGTGTTGTATCGTGTGTTTGTTTGCATGAATGAAATGGAGTTAGTTGAAAAACCTGAGTCTAACTCAAAGTTTTAGCTTTGAAACCAAAACCATGAACCTTAGAATTTCCCTCTTACCCCTTTATCTACCTCAATCTTCAGATGACTCGCGGAAACCAAGGAGGGAGCAGCTCATCATAGGACCCAATGCTGCAGATCTTGCAGAATCTCATCGCAGACCGTGAAGCAAGCAGGGCAGAACGTCAAGCCAACTTAACAACATTGCAGCAGATTGCCCAGATGGCTCTCAACAACCAAGGGCATGGAAATCAGGATCACCATGGATCCAAACTCAAAAAAATTCAGAATACCAATGCCCCAATCTTCAACCAATCTGAAAACCCATTAGATGCGGATGACTAGTTGCAGACGATGGAAAACAACCTCGAAGTTGCAGGAGTTGATGAAAACGAGAAAGTTCTCTTCGCCACCCACTATCTAGCGGGAGATGCAAGAGCTTGGTGGAATAGTATCCGCAATATGAACCATGGACAGGTTATGACATGGGAAGCATTCAAAGTCAAGTTCAGCCGCACCCACGTGCCGCAAGGTCTAGTCAACAGGATGAGAGACGAATTCCGCGAATTGAAGCAAGGAAAAATGACTATGGTAGAATACCATGACAGATTCCTGTCACTTGCCAAATATGCACCTGATGAAATCAACACGGAGGCCAAGAAGAAGGAGAGATTCTTGAACAGACTACATGATGAGATGCAGACTATCCTCGTCAACATCTGTTTTCAGGATCTCGAAGAGCTAGTCGACTCTTCCATTCATATGGAAGGGAAGATTAATCAGGCAAACGACAACCGCAAACATCGTATGATGCAGCAATCAGGATCCATCAGTCACCAGAAGTACCGTCCCAACCTCTCACCAGGATATGCACCAAGGAACAACCGACCCCCAATGTCTCGCCCAAGCTACCCCAACTGTAGCGGAGGCAATGTGAAGTCCGGAGGAAACCATCACCACTCCGGCAATGCCAAAAATTTCAACCGTGCACCTCCCAAGAGCAACAACAACAACACTGCACCCAGAACTGGTAGCAATGCTGTACCTGTCGCAGTCAAGGACAAGTCCCAGATCACCTGTTTTGAGTGTGGAGTGAAGGGTCACTACTCCAATGGGTGTCCCAAGAAGACTGCCGCCAATGCCACTGTGAATGCCCCAGCTCAACAGAAGCGTCGTGTTCAACCAGGAAGAAGGTTTGCCCCAGGGAACCCTCACAACCGCAACGGTCGTCTCTTCCACATGAATACAGAAGAAGCCCAAGAAGCGCTAGATGTAGTGCTGGGTATGTTTTCCGTCAACTCAGTTTTAGCAAGAGTATTGTTTGATTCAGGAGCATCGCATTCATTTGCCACCGGAGAATTTGCATGCACTAGTAAGATTCACCCAACCAACTTGAAGCATGTCATGATAGTTCAAATCCCTGGTTCAACTACAAAATCTAGAAAAATTTGCAAAGCTATGCCTATCAGAATACATGGGATAGATTTTTATGCCAACCTAATAGTACTTGGAACCAAAGGATTGGAAGTAGTACTAGGTATGGACTGGATGTCAAGGCATAAAGGACTGATAGACTGTGCTAAGAAAGCCATCACCATGACCAGTAGTGTACAAGAATAAATCTACTTGCATTGCTTTGACAGAGGCATCGGTTGATTGGCAACGCGATGAGATTTGATGTTTGACCGGCATATCTTTGAAACATTACCCTGTCAATTCAAGTGCAACAAGAGTCTAGCCCTACCCACCATAGACCAGGTCAAAGTAGTCTGTGAATACCCCGACGTATTCCTAGATGAATTGCCAGGTATGCCCCCGGATAGGGATATTGAGTTCATTATCAAACTAATCCCGGGAACCGGACCCATAGCCCAGAGGCCCTATAGCATGAACCCCTCAGAGTTAGTTGAGTTGAAGAAGCAGTTAGATACCATGTTAGCAACAGGCTTGATTCAACCAAGCGCATCGCCATGGAGATCACCAGTGTTATTCGTCGACAAGAAAGATGGAGGCAATCGTCTGTGTACAGATTACAAAAAGTTGAATGACGTCACCATCAAGAACAAGTACCCCTTGCCAAAGATAGAGGATCTATTTGATCAACTGACCGGAGCCCAGGTATTCTCAAAGATTGATCTTAGGACTGGTTATCACCAACTTAAGATTCGTGCAACGGATATTCCGAAGACCGCCTTTAATACTCGCTATGGTTTATACGAGTATACGGTTATGTCTTTTGGATTAACCAATGCCCCTTCTTATTTCATGAATCTCATGAATAAGATCTTTATGAATTTCCTAGATAAGTTTGTAGTTGTGTTTATCGACGACATCCTTATCTACTCCAAGTCAGAAGAAGAGCATGAGCAACATCTGAGAATCATCCTAGAAACCCTCAGAGAGCATCGGTTATATGCCAAGTTTAGGAAGTGTGAGTTTTGGCTGAAAGAAGTAGGATTCCTAGGACATATTGTGTCTGCCGGAGGAGTCTCTGTTGATCCCGCCAAGATCAAAGATGTCGAGGAATGGGAAGCCCAACCACTCAAACCCAAGTCCGTGCATTTCTCGGATTAGCGGGATACTACCGCAAGTTCGTAGAAGGATTCTCGAGCATCGCGAGACCCATGACCCAATTGTTGAAGAAGGACAAGAAGTTTGAATGGACAGACAAATGTGAAGCCAGGTTTTAGGAGCTGAAGAAGAGATTGATATCAGCCCCAATATTGATCATGCCAGACATCAAGAAGCCGTTTGATGTGTATTGTGATGCATCCAAGATTGGTCTCGGATGTGTATTCATGCAAGAAGGCAAAGTCATCGCGTATCTGTCTCGACAGTTGAAGCAGCATGAGCAGAACTATCCGACCCATGATCTTGAATTAGCAGCCGTAGTGCTGGCATTAAAGACATGGCGTCATTATCTGATGGGTAATCGCTATGAGATTTACTCGGACCACTAGAGTTTAAAGTATATCTTCACTCAGAAGGAGCTGAATATGAGGCAAAGGAGATGGATAGAGTTAATAAAGGATTATGACCTTGACATTCACTATCACCCCGGCAAAGCCAATATGGTAGCGGATGCTCTTAGCAGATTGCCGTGTAGGCTAAACACCATGATCAAGGAGAAGCAGCCAAGTTTGTATGAGGAGTTGGAGTAGTTCAGGACTAAATTGGTTAGCAAAGGATTCTTAGCTAGCATTGAACTTCAACCCACTTTGATTAGCCAAATCAAGGAAGCCCATAAGGGGAATGAAAGTATCGACGGAATCAAACGTTGTATTGGTACAGGAAAGGTACCTGGATTCACCGAAGACGAAGAAGGAGTACTGTGGTACAAAGGACGTATCTGTGTGCCAGCAGATTCGGAGTTGAAGCAAGTTATCATGAAGTAAGCTCATGATACTCTTTATTCTATCCACCCTGGAGGAACGAAGATGTATCAGGATTTGAAAGAGCAATTTTGGTGGCACAAGATGAAGAGAGAAATCGGAAGCTACATCGCCAAGTGTGATATCTGTCAAAGAGTCAAAGCAGAGCATCAGAGACCTGCAGGATTGTTGCAACCATTGCAGATTCCGGAATGGAAATGGGATTCTGTCGGAATGGACTTTATCACCGGTTTACCTACTTCTAGTAGGGGAAATGACTCAATCTGGGTCATAGTTGATAGACTGTCCAAGGTAGCCCACTTCATACCTGTCAAGACTACCTACCAGAGTGCGAAACTAGCAGAACTATACATTGCTAAGATTGTTAGTCTGCATGGAACTCCCAAGACCATAGTATTATATCGAGGAACCCAGTTTACCTCGAGATTTTGGCAGAAAGTTCAGGAAGGATTGGGAACCAAGTTGAACTTCAGCACCGCGTATCACCCGCAAACAGATGAACAGACTAGAGAGTCAACCAGATCTTAGAGGATATGCTTAGAGCTTGTGTGTTGGAATACGGATCAAAATGGGAAGACTGCCTGCCTTTCACAGAATTCTCATATAACAACTGTTATCAAGCTAGTTTGCAAATGGCACCATTTGAGTTTCTATACGGAAGGAAGTGTTGTACCCCTTTGAATTGCTCGCAAGTAGGAGAGAGTCAGATCTTTGGACCCGACATTCTCCGAGAAGCCGAAGAGAAAGTTCACAAAGTCCGTGAGCACCTCAAGACCGCCCAATCCAGACAGAAGAGTTATGCCGACAAGAGAAGGAGAGACCTGACTTTCAATGTCGGAGATTTTGTATATCTCAAAGTTTCACCATTGAAGGGACTCAACGCTTTAGTCTGAAAGGAAAGTTAGCCCCCAGATATATTGGGCCATTCAAGATTCTGAATCATCGAGGAGAAGTATCGTATCAACTAGAACTGCCTAAAGAGATGTCAGCCATCCACAATGTGTCCAAGAAGACTGAAGTTTTCAAGAACATCGATCACAGAGCTGTAGAGATCAATAATGACCTGACCTATCGGGAAGTGCCCATCCGTATCTTAGAAGAAGCCTACAGAACCACCAGGACCAAGAGCATCAAGTTTCTCAAGATTCAGTGGAGCAACCATACCGAGGAGGAAGCCACTTGGGAGCGCGAGGATTACATTAGGACAGAGTTCCCAGATCTCTTTAGTTCCTAGTTTTCCTTGTAAATCTCGGGACAAGATTTTGTTTAAGGGGGGAAGGTTTGTAACATCCAAAAACTTTAATCCAAGCTTATCAAGATCCACATCATCAAAATTAGGGTTAACAAAAACTTTTCCAAATTAAAAATGAAAGCATTCATGTGTATGTGCATGTAATTTAGGAATTGTTTTGAATTGCCATGGTTCTGTGATTCTTTGGTTGTAAAATGTTTGTATGGTAAATGAAACATCATCTAAATCTTTCCCAAGCAAATCCCAAAGAAAATCAAATAAAAAACAATTAAAAATGAGGAATGGTCATTTTGGTCATTTTAATCCACTACACTACTTTGAGTGTTCTTAGCACTCATTTCTCAATAGAAATAATTCTAGATCTTTACACCCCTTGCTAGTACACATAATGAGGTATCAAGGCCCACTTTTTGATCTGCTAAAAACATTCAAATACTTATTTTAAATGGCATGTGAAAATTGAATTCAATGCATATGCCTAGATCACCCCCTATTTCAAAAACCATCCATTTGAACTCCATTTTCAAAACCCTTGCAACCAGAGGCGACCTAGTACTAGTGGAGATCACTCAAAAATTTTGAAACCAAAATTCAAACTTTTGCTTCTTGCGGCCATTTCATCAAACAGGTGGCAGACACAAATCTCACAAAACATAAAACACTATAGTGAGCAGTAGCTTTGGTCTCCATTTGGGACTAACTTGGTCCCCTTGTTCCCCAAGCTAAAACCCCGGCCCTAACGCTCTCTCCCTCTCCCCTGTCTGCTCCAGTAGCAAGCCGCCCGACGCCATGCGCCATGTCGACCACGGACAGCTCGCCTCAGCCCGTCCCGTGCTCTCCTTCGCTTGCTGGGAGACAGGCGCCATCACACTGCTCCGCCCTGACCAACCCCCGACCAAAATCGAGCGAAGGACAAGCCTCATTTGCTCGCGCCCATGCCGCTGTCTGCCATGCCGATCACCCTGGAGCGCCGCACCCGCCAGAGCAGCACCGACCTCGCCTAGCCCTAGCCTTGCGTGTGAGCACCCGCAGCAGGCCTAGCAACTGCCCAGACATTGTCATTCGCCGCCTAGTGACCAGCAGCCCAGAGGAACCACGTCGAACACCGCCGTCCGCGTGCAGATCACCGCATGCTCCCGACCAGTAGAGACTCTGCCTTGTCGCGCCTTTAAGCCCCAGAGGATTTCTGGGGATCAGAGTATCCATCGCCGCCCTCGCCCATGCCGAGAGAACCCCGCATCGTCGTCACCGATGACCTCACCGGCGCCCGCTCTGCCCCCTCGTCGACCCTATATAAAGCGGCCACCCCAGCCTCAATTCTCCACACTCACTTACTCCCCACCTCTCTTTGAACCTTACCCACCTCTAGCCCAAGCCGCTCAAGCTCTGTCTCGCCGAAATTAGATCCGACCAATCGACCCCCACCACCGCGTCTAGGTCAGGTTCTTGTTGGAGTAATCCATCATCGATGATGACCTTCCACCGTTGGATCCCCTTTAGATCGTGTGGCCCAGGATGCTAGATACCGTTTCGGTAATTTTGTGCCGCTGGCCAGTGGAGCCCGCTTGTCAGGCAGCCCGCTGCGTGCACTGTGCGTAGATGGGCCGGCCCAGTTAGTTCCCGCACGTGTTAAATTTTCAAATTTAGTTTTTTCTATTTAGAGTTACTCTAGTTTCTGTCTACTAGTTTGAAAATCAATTCTGGGAGTTTGACAACTCCAAATTGCATGAAACCAATTTTGTCTAAAAGGTATTGAAATGATCTATCCAAACCCGTTGGATTTAATTCAATTAGAGTTATAGATCTTTCCTAGTAAAAATAATAAAACAGAAGCATTTGTACCTTGCAACATTTTTATAAAATCAACCAAGTTAGCTTTTGAGATGATTCCAACTCTCAAAAATCACATTTCATCATGCCTATCTGAATATGTAATAATATCAAGGTTTACATATAGTGACTTTGGACTAGTACCAAAATAATGCTATATAGGAATTTCTAGTCACTTTAAATCATTAAATAATGAACTTAAACCAAAGTAATTATGATCCAACCCTTAAATCACATTCCCACATATTAGAATATGTGGTGATGACATGTGTCCACATGATCCCATGTTTTAAGTGGTGAATATTAAATCTTAGTTAACTTCTCAATGAGTAGAAATTACTTTTCTAAAATAAAAAGGATGAAACTAGTGAATTACCATTGTGATGCTTGTGATGATAATAGATCATCAATTGTGTGCCTTAGAATAATAATTAGACTAGTTAATTATGGTTTGGTGATTGTGTACTCCGTATGTGTTTATAGAAGATAGTACCGACCAAGCTTACGAGGAGGAGGAGTGCTACCAAGAGGAAGAAGAAGAAAACTTCAACCATTGCACCAACCAAGGCAAGCTAGCACTATCCAAGTTAACCCTTGCAAGTTGTACTTGCAAGCCACCATTAACAATGCAAGCTAACACTTGCAAGTATAATGCTTAGCCAGCTAGGATTGAACTAGATGGTTTAGCAAAGATGCTTTAGGCATGATTGAGTTATACTACCTTGACTAGTATTTCATCCAAGTCTTAGTTTCAAGCTTTACTTCCTTTACTCTACCCAAAGTTCTTTACCTGTTTTGAAGGTAGCATAAAAAGTATAAAACTTGACCTATTTAGAACCCTTTAGATGTCATTCTATGGCATGAGATTGATCCCACCATTTTCCACCTTAGTGAACACTCTTAACTTAGTAGTTTAGAGTAGATCAAAAACTTGAGTCACTTTAGATGGGAACACTTGGTGAAAATGAATTATAAAAACCTTGGAATGATGAGTCATTCTATTGAGATGTTTTGACATGTGTTGAGAAACACAAATGGTTTATCATGATGAAAATGTTGAGGCATGAGCCCTAGCCCTTTTATAAAACTGATGGTTGGATTCGGATGCGATACCATTCCAAAGTTACCGTACAACCACACTACCTGAATTGGGTAAGGCTTAGCTGGAAATTTATATGCATCAGTAGTAGTTCCCTCGCGGGAGAGGTTTGAGCTGAGGCTACCTCTCAATGTTGTCCACCTATGAAGTGCCCAAGATGACTGATGGTCATGGTTGGGAGGCCATGCTCATAGGAGAGGTGCTTATACTAGGGTGTGTAAAGGAAAGGTTATGTTTGATTATCTGGATACTAAGTATGATGATTCAGGGTTATCCCTGACAGATGTATCGAATCTTGTGGTGAAAGTGCACCACCTCTGTAGAGTGTGAAACTATTCGAATAGCCGTGTCCGCGGTTATGGATAGTTGGAATGGCCATATTGTTTCGTTGTCAGATGTTTTAAAAACAACTTATGAGATGAATGATGAATCTTGACTTGACCACAACAGGGTTATGTTTATGACAATAGTTTCCCAACTTAAGTGATTCTAGAACTTTAGTTTATCTTTCTTTGCTTCAGAACTCAGCTTAGGTTTCAAACTTAACTTTATAGTTGAACTTAGATTTAGCTCTTTAACTTAGCACTATACTACTTGTTAGTGGTAGTTTGCGAGTACTTAAAGAGTACTCATAGCTTTTGTCCCTGGCTATTCTCATGGCCAGACTATGAACGAGACTATCAAGATGATGGCCAGCAGGACGGCTATGATAACTAGGACTATCTGCCTTCGTCAGTATTGCCTGTGCTCCTGAAGATGGACCCCACCGCTACGCTTTATATTTATTTCCGCTGCTTGTTGTATTAAGACTAGATCCTAAGATCCTTATTTGTGTAAGACCTTATGTATGGTTTGTAATGGATGATGTACTATGATATTCAATCCGTTATGTCTCGCAAAAATGGTAATCTTGGGATTGCGAGGTATGGCATAACAGGTATCTAGGATTAAAAATCCGGGTGTTGACACATTCGTTCTCTCTGGATAAGCCCTAGCACCTAGGTTTGGCTAAATCTTTGTCGTTTTGTACTAAGAAACGGTCGGATCTCCTCCACGAAAGTGAGGAATTCTTTGTTGATTTGCTCGAAAATCATCCGTTCGTTTTCACAAAAACCCGACGGTTATCCTGGTGTTGTGCGGCAGTTTTTCACGGCAACATAGTTGGCGACTCCACTGGGGAAGAAGAACAAAGGATACACGATGGCCTCCGATCCGAAGAACTCATGCGACCTCAACTAGGACAACATTATCCCTGTCACGCTTGACAATCTGTCCGAGGATGAGCAGCGCGAGTTTGAGCGGGAGCTTGAAGCGGATAAGGCCGAGAAGCTGAAGCGATACTACAAGACGAGGAACGGCACCGTCAGAAAGGTAACGGTGCCGAGCCCTTCTCCTGCACTCGGCTCAAAGATAATTAATTCAACCGAAGATATTGCTCATCTAATTGATGTATCCGTAGCTAGCAAGTATGATTCTGACATGGCAGACGCGTCGCGCACCGTTACTCAATTAGCTAGTAAATTTGGCGAGTTTAAGGAGCAGTTTAGTAAAGAAATCAAAAATATTTTATCTCACTAGGTTCGCTCTTAGTGCTGCAAATCGATGATGATCATCGCGACAAACGACCGATGCTTCCGAAAAATAATGAATTCGTTAGTTTACCTAGTCAAACTTATACACCCGGTGCATCGGTTAATGTAGTACAACCTCACGTTAATTTCAACAATAATCAAAATGGCCGAAATTATGCTAGTAGTTCGGCCCATAATTTTGTACCTAGTGTTGCTCCTGCCATTGTTTCGAGTTCGGTTCCACAAGCTTACAATAGCAATAACCGAAAGATAGGTTTCAACTCCAATTTGCAAAAGCCTAGTTATCAAATGGTAGCAGATAATACACTACCTTTGCCACCAGTTGGTACTGGGGTCCCTTATGGGCTAGTACCAGATTCATATTTTACCGCATCTCCGCAATAAATCACATGCTCAAACTTCTTTGCCTGAGATGCCATGTATTTTTATTCCATCCGTTTCACAAAATAGTTCTCCACAACCTACTGATAGTTTTAAAGATCAACTTGCTAATATACTAAGGGAATTTGGTTTGGAACCTAAGGGTAGAGCACGTGCGTATCAGAAGCCATACCCTGATTATTTTGACTTGACACCATATCCTCGTGGTTTTAGAATTTCAGATTTTGTTAAGTTAATGGGTGAGAATAGAAGATCAACTTTTGAACACATAGGTCAATTTTTAGCACAATACAGTGATATCGGCACATTATAGGATAAAATTATTTCCTTTGTCTTTGTCTGGTACGGCATTTACTTGGTTTACATCGCTAGCTCTGAATTCTATTTCAACATGGACATCATTGGAGCAGAAATTTCATGAGTATTTTTATTGCGGTGAAACTGAACTTCGACTTTCAGATTTAACTATGGTAGGAAAAAAATTAATGAAAGTGTTCATGAGTATATCAGCAGGTTTAGGGATGTTAAAAACCGTTGTTTCAGCCTTAACATTGCCGAAAAGGATTTAGCTGATCTTACTTTTTCGGGTTTGGTCAATCATATTAAGGATAAGTTAGAAGGTCAAGAATTTTCAGATGTTAATCAAGTTTTGCAAAAGGCTTTGGCGCAAGGAAATTGGGCTAAATATGTTAAACAGTATAGCCGGTTTAAAGATAATAAAATTAAAGAGAAAGAAAACCACATGGTTAATGCTGTAGATTGTGATAACGATTCGGCTAGTGAAGATGTTGATATATGTGTAGCCAAATGGGTCCAATCATCTAAGTCAAAACCTTTTGCATGTCCTACTTTGAAACCTACACTTGCTAGAAGAGAGGAAATTAAATACACTTTTGATGTTAGCAAGTGTGATAGAATATTTGATATGTTACAGCAAGGAAAATTAATTAGATTAAGAGAAGATCATGTAATTCCGAGTCCAGAAGAATTGGGGAGACGAGCATATTGTAAGTAGCACCATTCTTTTTCTCATGCTAAGATTGTAATGTGTTTCGTCGACAGGTGCAATCGGCCATTAGCGACGAACGATTGATATTTACAGAAGGTTCTAAGATGAAGCTCAATAGTGACCAGTTTCCTATCAATGTAATTGAAGTTGAGGCAAAGAAGATGCTTATTCGATCGGATATGGCCGAGTCCGCGAGAGAGAAAAATCTTGTTGATGATAATGCTCCTTCGAGGATGATCAAGCCAAAAAACTAGAAATAGGAGTGTGGAAAGTCAATGGGAAAAAGAAACTAGCTCCGAGACCGAAGCCGACTGTTAGTATGTTGTTGGAGAAATACGCATCACGCAAGGCCGACAATGTGTTTACTCGGCTTGGAGGAAATAAGCGTCCGAGGTCTCCTCCTAGACCACGGGGTCATGAGAAATGACGAGAAAACTCGTATGACCAGCAACCCTATTTTGCAATGGAGCCGACATATTGGGGTTGTCCGCCTCCGATGTACCCTCAGTTTCCTCCATGGGGTTTCAATTCGTGGGCGCCATATCCTGCAGGGCCAACAGGTTATTTTCAGCTGGGATGGATTGCACCGAGGCCTATGATCAAACCGCATATACATGAGAAAAGAGCTTGTTTTGATCATGAGGTTCGGTCACGTAATGCGATCGTCATGCAAAGGAACCAATCGCCAAGTCGAGGTGTAGGTGGTAAGAATTATAATGGCGACAAACAGTGAATTTGGGTGCCGAAACATGCTGAACCGAAAACTGTAAATAGTTCAGAAGATTCAGATGTTTCTTGTGGTTTGAATGTTGGTGAATACCAACCAGCTGAGGTTGTCGTTGATAATTCAGAGAAAAGGAGTGCTAGTGGTATAGGTTCGGTTCAGTGTATTGATGGTGTGCAGCCGAAACAAAATGGATCGGATCAATTTGAAAATGAGACTAAGTCGGAGATTAACTTGGAGAGCGATAGAGACCATGCACTCGTTTAGGCTTCTGGTGCTAGCCAGGACGTTAATTCAAATGTCACCCGTACTAGTCCAGCTATAACAATCGTGAGCACGAGAGCACACTGAAGTTTTTCACGTATGGGTTTCAAGTCTGGTACAAGTACATCTTGATTGAGAGAGGTTTCAACTAGAGTTAAATACATTTATAGTTCTTGTACTTGTCACGTTGGTTCGATTTTGTCCTCGCACTGTCAATTTGCTCAATTTTACATCCGTACTTGTCAATTTGACACAATCTCGTCCAAAGCTAGGATTGCTAGCGAATTAGCGCTGACAAGGACGACACGTTGGCATCAATTTTTGCACAGAGGCCCCTCTCTTACTTAGCACTCCCAAGATTTTGCAGATTCCACCCTCTACGTCAACTTCAGTAACCAGCGCCCCCAGACGTTTCAGTTCCAGATCGTTCTCGTACTGTTCGAGGGAGGGAAAGGAGGCGGAGGCACCGGAGACGGGGGAAGGAGGCGACGGCGACCGCTGGACGCTGACGAGGACCGCTTGTCCGACGAGCAGTGACGCCGTGGAGGCGACACCGTCGGCCACGTCGATCGCGGCGGCAATGGCCCCCATCCGCCGCCATGAAGGGGAACCCCCGCCCTGTTTCGGTACGCCCCCACCTCGAATCTTCCGCCATCGTAATTTTTGGCAAATGAATCAATTTTAGGCTGATTTTGGCATAGTAGAATGAACATTTGCATGCTGTTTAGTTCGGCTCATTTTTTGGGTGAAATAAAGTAAGGGTTTTTGGACACCGATTGATCAAGGGTTCATGAATTTGATGTAGGTGGAAACAATGATCTTTTCACTGTTATGCTGTTCCATGGGGGATTTTTTGTGGGTGATAAGGAGAACCAAGGTTATGTTGATGGTAAACCTGCTTGGTTTGACTACTGTGATGTCAAAATGATGTCAGTTGCTGCGGTTAATGAATTAGTTGAAGAACTGGGCTATGAAGCTGGTGCAAGGGTGAAGCTGTACTGGTGTTTGCCTGGGAAGATGTTAGGTGAAAGTGGTGCTCTTAGATGCATCTGGCAGGAGCATGACATTGCATCCATTGTTGCAAGTGTGAAGGTTGGCAACCATTTTGTGGTCATTTACATTGACCATGATGAGACACTGGGAGCATTTGATCTGGATGATGTAGTAGCATACAAACCTGCAGACCTGCCTTCAGTTATCCTGAGCCCACACAAAGTTCCAATTGATCTTGATGCTGATGAAGTGAGAACAGATTTTAGAGGCTTAGCTGAAATTGATGTGGAAGTTGTTGATGCTCCAATGAGAAGAGAAAATTCTGGCAGGGCTCACATTCATGTGGAAGAGGATAGTAGTGGTGCTGAGTCAGATCTTGAGGATCCAAATTATGAACCAGAGATTTTTGACAGTGACAATGACATTTTTGGTGATGATGATGACCTGCTAGAAGAACAGCTAATGGAAGATGACAAAAAGAGCTATAAGGGGAAGGGGAAAGAAATTATAGAAGAGGATGATGATGAGGTACACCTAGTAGAACCAGATTCAGATGATGAAGCTCAGAAGTACAAATTCCATGCATTTGGTGAAGAAGACATGATCAATCCAGTATTTAGGATTAATCAGACATTTCCTAGTATTGACATGGTTAGGAAGGCCATCAAAGAGTACAGCTGCAAACAGAGATACCAGATAAAAATGCCTAAAAATGATAGCAAAAGGATACATGCTATTTGTCTTGGAAATCTTGGTGAAAAAGGCAAAGCTCCATGTACATGGACATTGAAGGCTTCATATGATTGCAGATGCAAGTGTGTTCTTGTTAAGAAGCTCACATCAGAACATACTTGCACCAGGAAATGGAAAGTGAATGCTTTCACTTCAACTTTTCTTGCTGATAAGTATCTTGAAATTTTTAGAGCAGATGACAAAATGAAATTGAAGAACTTTGCTAGAATTGTGCAAAAAGAGTGGAATATGACTCCAACAAGAGCTCAGCTAAGCAGAGCTAAGAGAGCAGCAATGAAGAAGATTCATGGAGATGAGATAGAGCAGTATAATCTCCTATGGGACTATGCAGCAGAATTAAGAAGATCAAATCCTGGCAGCTTCTTTTTCTTGAATGTTGATGATTCTGGTAGATTCAGTAGTTGCTATTTCTCTTTAGATGCTAGTAAAAGAGGTTTTTTAGCTGGATGCAGGCCAGTAATCTGTTTAGATGGAGCACATCTGAAAACCAAATTTGGTGGAATACTTCTCACAGCTATAGGCATGGACCCAAATGACTGCATTTTTCCAGTGTCATTTGCAGTAGTTGAAGTTGAGGACACAAATACATGGAAATGGTTTCTATCTACTTTGAAGGAAGATTTATCTATTGTCAACACATCATCTTGGACAATCATGTCTGATAAGCAGAAAGTAAGTAATTATATGAACTGATAGCTAAATACTTAATTGTATACTCCTCATTACATATTGCCACAGATACTAATGTAATGATGTACTATTGTAGGGATTAATAAATGCTGTCAATGTGTTGTTTCCTGACTCAGAACACAGGTTCTGTGTCAGGCACATGTATCAAAACTTTAGAGAAAAATTCAGAGGTGAAGTACTGAAGCAACAACTATGGAGATGTGCAAGGAGCACACAGGTAGTTCAGTGGCAGGAAGCAATGGAAGAGATGAGAGTGCTCAACAGTGAGGCACATGCATGGTTAGAAGAGCTAGATCCTAAATCATGGGCAAGAGCTTTCCAATCAGACTTGCCTAAATGTGATATTCTCCTCAATAACAATTGTGAAGTTTTCAACAAGTGAGTATATTTCCTTGTTTAAATATCCACTGAATATTGCATTGTTCAAATATCTACTGAATATTGCATTGTTCTATTGTACTATAGGTACATTCTTGAAGCAAGGGAACTCCCTGTGGTTAGCATGATTGAGAAGGTGAAAAAACAACTTACTCTCAGGAACTACAACAAGAGAAAAGAGGAAGTGAACTGGGAAACTGGACTATGTCCTAAGATTATGAAAAAGTTGTCCAAGAATGTTGAGTTTTCTGCACTTTGTGAAGTTGTTCCATCAGATGTAGGTCTTTTTGATGTGGAGTATAGAGGGAGGCACTATATGGTTAGTTTGAAGGATCAGAGTTGTGCTTGCAGGAGGTGGGACATGAGTGGTATCCCCTGTTGCCATGCCATTGCATGCCTTAGACATGAGAACATATTACCAGAAGATAGGGTACACCCCTGCTATTCAATTGCCAAGTTTAGACAAGCATATAGCTATGTCATTTATCCTTGCAGAGATAGAATTGAGTGGCCAAAGGTAAATGGAAGACAAGTGTTGCCACCTAAGTATGAAAAGAAAGTTGGGAGGCCACCAAAGAATAGGAGGAAACAACCTGAGGAGAAAGAAGGGCCAAATGGTGAGAAGGTGATGTCTAGGCATGGCAGGATTATGCATTGCAGCCATTGTGGAGGTAGCAACCATAACAGGGGTGGCTGCTATTACTACAAAAATGGAATTGATCCAAATATGAAAGAAGGCACAAGAATTGGTGTTCAACAACCTGTTTAGAATGTTCAACGGACTGTTCAAATTGAAGATGATCCAGTGATCACACAAGTAATGCATTTATACACAATTATCTATTAGTTGCAAGAACATGACACCTTAATTGTTCATGACAAACATTTATCCTTTACTTGCAGGATCACAACATATTCCAGCCTACCACAATGCCTGATGACAGTGTCATTGCAACTCTAATACATGAGGTAAACTTGCAACTCTAATACATGAGGTAAACTCTAATACAACCAGTCTCTAATTTGTCTTTTTATTTGACAATGGCACTACAGTCACAAATTCAGCAGTCACAAACAATGCCACCTCAAGATCCTCTTCCTGAGTGTGATTTCATTGCTAGCCAAGTAGATTTGACCAGGCAGAGGCCAATGCCACCTTCCCAAGCCCAGGTTGCAGAAGCAGCTAAAATTGCAAAGATGAAGGCTGCTGCAGAAAAGAAAGAAGCTGACCAAATGAAGAAGCTACAAGTTGTTCAAGAGAGGGCAGCAGCAGCAGAGCTGAAGAAGATTGCACTGGCAGAGAAGAGAGCACATGAGGCAGAAGTGAAGAAAAAAGCACTTGCTGAGAAGAGGGCACAAGAGGCAGAGATGAAGAAGATTGCACTGGCAGAGAAGAGAGCAATAGCTGATGAACAAAGAAAGTTGGCTGCAGAACAGAAGAGGCTTCTTGCTGCTGAGAAAAAAGCCCAGGCAGAGGAGGCTAGAAAGCTAGCTCTAGCTGAGAAGAGAGCACAAGCAGATGAGGCTAAAAGGAAAGCAACATCACATCAGAAAAAAAGGCCAGCTGATGATGATAATAGCACAAGGACTGGAAAGAAAGTTTCAATGTTTGATGAGTTCAGAGATCCTCCAAGGTCTAAAGGACTGAAAGATAATTAGATCATGCAGGTTTCAATATGAAAAGAATGTGTCTTTTGCTGTGTGAACTATGTTTAGCTAAAGTTAGTTGAAACTTTATATGTGCTGGCATGTGCTTTTGATACCTATGCAACTTAAGATGCACTAATGGTTAATGATGTGGAAGTACCCATGATGTGTCTTTCATATGTGTTGCTGGCATGTGTCTTCTATATATGTATTTCCTATGAATTTGGACTGAATTTGCACTAAATTTTTTCACTGAATTTCTGCACTGAATCAGTCCAGGAGGCTACAGGGACACATGTAGAGGAGGATGGGCAGCAGCGAGCCAGCAGACTGGGGCGAAGGAGACAGTAGACTGGGAGTAGGGGATTCAGAGCAGAGAAGGATGTTTGCTTAATTGATTCAGAGCGGGGGATTCGGGGGATTCAGACTGGGGCGAAAGAGCCATCAGACTGGGAGCAGGGGATTCAGACTGGGAGCAGGGGATTAGGAGAGCTAAAGTAAGAGAGGGGCCTCTATGCAAAAATTGATGCCAACGTGTCGTCCTTGTCAGCGCTAATTCGCTAGCAATCCTAGCTTTGGACGAGATTGTGTCAAATTGACAAGTACGGATGTAAAATTGAGCAAATTGACAGTGCGAGGACAAAATCGAACCAACGTGACAAGTACAAGGACTGTAAATGTATTTAACTCTTTCAACTAGCACGAACAGCAAGAAAATTGGAGCTTGTGGCCTGTATAATCAGCGGAGAATTTTTTCGGCCATGGACGGTGCATTTGACCGAAAAACTGAAATACACCAGTATAGACCAAGGACGGGGCAGCAGAATTATGTCAGTCGCAACGGGGACTAAGCCCGGGCTTCAGTGGTGTTCGAGGGGTCTTACACATACACAGAAACGACGTGTTCAGCGTCTACGAGCGTTGGAAATTAGAGAAAAGGTGGCTGACAAGAAGCGCGATGAGTGGTTCAATCGAGCTACACCAATGGCGGTGCCTACGAAAACTTGGAAGGTTAAGCGCATTGCTGCCAAGTAAAATAAAAATTCCGATGACACGAGTGCTGATGAGAATTCAGAGAGTAAGGAAGAGGCGCCTACAGATATGGACGTTAATATGGTGTTTGCATTACCCACTGATTTTCGTGCGCCTGAGGTTGAAGTCGCAGAGCTTGCTCTTGGTCTGAAAAATGCTACATTTGAGAAGCCGAAAAATCCTGAGCAACACTTAAAGCCGATGTTTATCCGGGGACACATTGACGGTAAGCCCATTGGTCGCATGCTTGTTGACAACAGTGCTGGAGTTAATATTACGCCTTTTTCGCACTTTTCTAAATTGAACCGAAAACAAAATGAGTTAATGAAGACCAACATGGGACTTATCGGATTCTTAGGGGAATTGTCTGAAGATTATTCTATGGAGCTCACAGTCGGAAGTAAAACATTACCGACTGCGTTTTTTGTTGTTCATGTGAAAGGCCAGTATAATGTTCTTTTGGGGCGCGATTGTATACATGCAAATTGTTGCATCCCTTCTACTCTACATCAGTGTTTAATTCAGTGGGTTGATGACAGTGTGGAGGTGATTGAGGCAAATGATTCTACTTGCATTGCTTTGAAAGAGGCACCGGTTGATTGACAACACTGTGAGATGCGATGTTTAACCGGTAGGGATTTATCGGATTATGATTATATTATTATCGGTAGAGATGGTTTTGTACCCATAAACGCACAGCCGGATAGCATAGCTCGTCTTAACAATTTATCTATATAAATGATGAGTAAAGATGATAATATTAAGTGGCTGCAAAAGCGCACCAAGGAGTATCGTTCCGGAAAGAACGATATGCATGAGACAATTGAAGATTTTGGTGATATGGAGAAGCTCGGACAGGAATTTTCATCGGCTGACCCACTCGAAGAGGTGGATATTAGCGATGGAAGTATTCCAAGACCTACATTTATCAACGTTAATATGGAAGCCGATCATAAAAGTAGGGAAAAGTTGAATTGTTTGTGCCTTTACTTCGGCTAAAGCATGAAGCCTAATTTCTTGGGGACAGAACAACGGGATGCTTTTAATAATATAAAGAGATACTTGTTGAGTCCTCCAGTATTGCGAGCGTCCAAGTCTGATGTGTTGTTCAGGTTATATATTGTTGCACAAGATACAGCGATCGGTGCGGTACTGGTGCAAGAAGACGATAGAAAGGACTACATCATTGCATATATAAGTCATCATTTGCTCGACACCGAGCCTCGGTACGTGTTTATTGAAAAGTTATGATTGTCTTTATATTATGCATGTACTAAGTTTCGGCCTTATATACTTTCTAGTATGTGTGTAGTAGCATGTCAAGCGGGCGTAATTAAGTATGTTGCAACGCCCAATTCTTAGTGGTAGGATTGGAAAGTGGGCTTATGCGCTAATAGAATATGATTTAGTATATGAATCGCTGCATGCTATGAGGGGTCAAATCATAGCCGATTTTATTGTTGATCATAGAATTAAAGATGAGGAAGATATTAGTTATGTTAGCATTTGTCCATGAAACTTTATTTTGATGGATCGGTTTATAGGGATGGACAAGGTGTAGGTAATATTTTAATTTCACCTAATAATATTGTCTATGAAACGTTGGTCAGTCTACTAACAATCAAACTGAATATGAGGCTTTGTTATTTGGTTTACATAGTCTAGTGAATATGGTGTAAAAAATATAGATGTTGTTGGAGATTCGCTTCTGGTAGTACAAGGAGAATTTCAATGTTCAGATGGATTATTAAATAGCTATTTGAACTAGTGTCTAGACATAATCAAAACTTCACATACGTTCACTATTAATTATATACCTAGAGAGAAAAATTGTAGAGCTAATTGTTTAGCCCAGCAGGCTTCCAGTTACAATGTTAGCAAGGGAAAAAATTTCATACTAGAGAAACCAATGCTAGCCTTTGTTAATGCTAAGACCGATCTGATCACTACTAGTTCGGTGCATGGTATGGTTGCTCCTAGTCTTGCCCTATAATTAGTAGTTACATACAAGATCAGTAAATGACTCTCAAAGCACCAAATTAGTGAGCAGTTTAGAGCCAACCGAATTGGAGAGTTCTTTTAGTTAATCATTTGAAGGATCCAAGTCAGACAAAAGATAGGAAAATTCGGCCACAAGTTTTGAAGTATACTTTGTTAAATGATGAGTTATACCGCCGAATTTTAGATGGTTTACTTTTAAAATGTTTAGATCCTGATCAGTCTAAAATAGCTATGGGTGAGGTGCATGAAGGTATATGTGGCACACATCAGTCGGCTCATAAAATGCGATGGTTATTAAAACGAGCGGGTTTTTATTGGCCGACTTTGTTAAAAGATTGCTTCCGGTACTATAGAGGATGCGAAGCATGTCAAAATTTTGAGAATATACAGTTAGCACCTGTTGCTATGTTGAATCCAATAATTAAGTAGTGGCCATTTAGAGGATGTGGCTTAGATTTTATTGGTGAAATACACCCTTCTTCTTCTAAAAAGCATCGCTTCGTCCTAGTAGCCACCGACTATTTTACTAAATGGACTGAAGCGGTTCCCTTGAAAAATATGACTCATATAGAGCTGATTAGTTTTGTCTTAGAGCATATTATTCATAGATTTGGTATTCCTCAAACTCTAACTACTGATCAAGGTTCTTCTTTTATGTCCTATCAATTTCGTGAGTTTGCTGAATCATTTAGAATTAAGTTGTTGAATTCGTCGCCTTATTATGCTCAAGCTAATGGACATGCCGAATCTAGCAATAAGACTCTAATTAAGCTTATAAAAAAGAAAATTGAGGAGCATCTGAAAAGATGGCATGAAGTACTTTCGGAAGCCTTATGGGATCATCGGATATCTAAGCATGGAGCGACTCAAGTGACACCGTATGAGCTAGTATATGGGCAAGAGGTTGTGTTGCCTGTAGAGGTTAATTTACAAGCTTTTAGAGTAGCTAGACAAAATGATTTGTCGGCTGTAGATTATAATAATTTGATGATGGATAGAATAGATGATGTTCCAGAAGAAAGATTAAGAGCCTTGCGAGAGATTAAAAAGAAAAACTAAGAGTAGCTAAGGCTTATAATAAAAAGGTAATGGAAAAATCGTTTCAGATAGGAGACTTAGTATGGAAAACGATTTTACCTATTGGAACTAGAGATAGAAAATTCGGCAAATGGTCGCCGAGTTGGGAAGGACCATATACTATTGTAGGGATTGTTGCTGGAAATTCATATTTTGTACAATCTTTGCAGGGAGTGAAGTTGGCAAAAGCCCGCAATGGAAAATACTTGAAAAAATATTATCCTAGTATGTGGCAGGAAGCTTAATGATGCCATGGCCGATACATTATTTGGAGTATTGCCCTAAGAAGATTTTGGTCGATATGTCACTTGAAATATCGCTCTAAAAAAATTTAGCCGATGTGTTCTTTGGACATTTCCCTAAGAAATTTTATGGCAGGCGATGATGTGATTTACATCGCCCTAAGGTACTGTTATAGTGTTTTTGATAAATACAATTATATCAAAAACAGGGGGCATGTGTTGAAGATATAATTTGGCTACTAACGGATCAGGTGAAGCAAGTTTATTACTAAGGAAAAAATATGAAGTTTTGCATCGATTTGCGGCCGATGAGGTATAGTCCCAGATGGATTCAGATATGCTGGCGTTACTAAGGACGAGTTCTGAGGTTGATTCATCACGCTAACCTGCTATTATTGAAGACAAGTCCTTGCCTGATTATGCCATGCTGAGGTATATTTGCAAGAGGCCGTGTAGTCACCTAAGGACAAGAGCATCAGGAAGATACATGGATCGATCGTCAGTTATCTTGTGTGATTAGTACTACAACCAGATAGTTTATAATTTTAATTTGTGGGACAACCGGGTTGGAGTCTTTACATGCTGGTAAGAAGTATATTTGTTAGGCATGGACTCATGTGTTTTAGCTGAATCTGGAACGGTCTAGTCATAGTCGGTTTTAATTTTTTAGAGATTTATTCTTGTACGCTAAGTATTGACATGTACACGTCATAGTCCTGCGTGCCTTAAATAGGCCACCACCGATTGCAGAAGGAGACAATCGATCTATTATCAAGTCAACCTATGTTTTACGTACTACTTTATTTCCGTTCGTTCTGTCTGGCTAAGTCCTAGCAGCCTAGGTTTTGACTAAACCTTTACCATTTTGTCCTGAAAAACGATCGGATCTCCTCCACGAAAGCGAGGAATTATTTGTTGATTTGCTCGAAAATCATCTGTTCGTCTCCATGAAAGCACGACGGTTATCCTAGTATTGCGCGGCAGTTTTTCGCGGCAACACGCACGCACGACCATCATCAGTAGAAATGGTGTATGTCGATTGCACCGCCGTCTTAGGATCACAAACTATAGTAATAGCACCTTCTTGGTGCATGTCATTTGGAAGAAGACGACAAGGAAGTTTCTATTGAAAATTTGCAAACAATGGTGTTCATGACAATTCAAAAACATTAACTAAGTTAGTTGAATTATGATGTAATAAAAAATACCATAAAATTCTTGGTGCAGTTGGACTAATTCAAGATATGAAGCAATCCATAAGCTCTTTCAAGACCATAGTCTCCAGCATCATGATGGTCGACAAACACGTCAAGCTTTCCTACCTCTATGCACATATTCTCCATCATTTTTCAATTAAATTGGGTTCCCTTAGTTGCAATGAGATGATCAACTATGTCTCTCCCCTCATTACCAATATGGTAGTATGCTACAAACAAAATGCAGCAAAAATCGTTATGCATCGAGCGTTTGGCACATAAGTAAAATCACAATATGTTAATCAAACCCAGAATGAAATTGAGATAGAAGTACTACTTATATGGATTATAGGAAAATTTCTACAGAAACACTGTTTGATTCACAAAGTTTTTTGTGAATGGTGAAATTCACCCGCTGTTCCCTTTGAAGTTTGTACACTCTATAAAATTCTTTCTAACCATCACCACTGATGAAATTTACATTTGGTTCATTCGTAACCCATCAACACAAATTCAAAATTCTCTGGTGTAGTAAAGGACATGCATCATGTCCTTTTTTCATGCTTTTTCACCGAATACTTATTGAGCAAACTAGATCTTGAATAGCATGGGAGAACCTACGTAGCATGTAAGACACAATGAGAGGAAGACACTTACATAGAATATTAACATATAACCCCTCAAATAATTTTTATATACATGATAGTTCCTTTAAATATACCTTATATTTTCGATTTTTTCTGAAAAAAACTATAGACACTTTAGAAAGGAATGGAGGGAGTATAAAACGGTCTGCATATTCATATGTTTTCTGATAAGAAAATTATACCGCCCTCTCCTCGAATCCTTGACGTAGGGTAAATACGAAAAAAATCTGCTTCTAAGTCGCCAGTGCACAAACCCTTCGGGTCGAAACAAACACCACACTACATGATAAATTAGATCGTGAGTGTGAAGTCAGATCTTAAGTGCAATCGCTCAGATCTGCAAGATATGCCGACCACTTTCACAACCGAAAGCACAAACAATCTCAGCTAGTAGAGTTCACACCGCGTTGGGTCAAGATGACATACGTACCTCGGCAGTCATCGCCATAGTTCTTCTGGTGGTGTATGAGCGTTCATCGTTGGCAGATGAAAGAGTAAGGTCGCGAGAACAAGACGACAATGAGATGGGAGAAGACATTTGTGAAAGAGGGAGGACGCGAGATCGTTAGGAGCCCCTATATAACAATGTTCCGATATTTATGTGTACAGTTTTTTTAGGAAAGTAATAAGTATTGGCCTTTTGCGTTCAATTGTGGGTCGGTTCTTATCAAGATTGGGGAACCCTTAACTTTGTGGTCAAATATCTCATTTTCCCAAGTTTCTTAATTTTTCCCAAGATTCTCATTTTTCAAAGTTTCTCTTTTTTTAAAGTTTTTCATTTTTTTTCCAAGTTTTTCATTTTTCAAAGTTTTTCATTTTTTCCAAGTTTCTCATTTTTCTATGAATTTCACAAGTTTTGGTCAAACCGGTGTTGACCAGAGACTTTCGAGAGACTGTAAAAGCATCTGAAAGGTAAAACTACTGTTATATGGTCCCAATGTGATGTACAACCACTCAACATGCTAATTGAAGGTCTGAAATTGTAGTTTTGGTACTTGCTTCAGAAATGATTCCACGTTTTTGAGTTTGATGGTTAAAATTTTGAATTTTTCAAACCAAAACAGATAGATACAATGCTAGCATCACTAGCCACATGGTGATACACCATTGTGCCAAATTTGAGTCCATTTGAAGATTGGTAGATGAAAACATGGTACACAAGTGACTCTTTCTAGTAGTCGGGCATGATCATTGACCAAACTGCACCACATTTGAGAGTGGACTGCTAGGGGGATATTTTTTAAAATTTTATCATTTTTCATGCAAAGTATTTGCCACAGAGTGATCAAATTCTACGGTTTCAAGATATTTTGAGAATTTTTCATTTTTCTATGAATTTCACAAGTTTTGGTCAAATCGGGGTTGACCAAAGACTTTCGAGACACTACGAAAGCATCTGAAAGGTATAACTGCTATTATGTGGTCCCAATGTGATGTACAACCACTCAAGCATGCAAATTGAAGGTCTTAAATTATAGTTTCGGTACTTGCTTCACAAATGGTTCCATTTTTTTGAGTTTGAGGGTTAAAATTTTGAATTTTTCAAACCAAAACGGCTAGATACACTGCTAGCATCACTAGCCACATGGTGATACACCCTTGTGCCAAATTTAAGTCTATTTAAAGATTGGTAGATGAAAATATGGTACACAAGTGGCTCTTTCTAGTAGTCAAACATGATCGTTGACCAAACTACACCATATTTGAGAGTGGAATACTAGGGGGATATTTTTTAAAAAAAATCTCATTTTTCATGCAAAGTATTTGCCATGGAGTGATCAAATTCAAAGGTTTCAATATATTTTGAGAATTTCTCATTTTTCTATGAATTTCACAAGGTTTGGTCAAATCGGGATTGACCAGAGACTTTCGAGAGATTGCGAAAGCATCTAAAAGGTGCAACTGCTATTATGTGGTCCCAATATGATGTACAACCACTCAAGCATGCAAATTGAAGGTCTCAAATTGTAGTTTTGGTACTTACTTCACAAATGGTTCCATGTTTTTGAGTTTGAGGGTTAAATTTTTGAATTTTTAAACCAAAACGGCTAGATACAATGTTAGCATCACTAGCCACATGGTGATACACCAGTGTGCCAAATTTGAGTACATTTAACTTGCATCAATAGATCAAAACATGGTTTATAAACTTGTAATTTAAACAACATGAATATTTCACTTTTCTTAGATATGATTTAGGGATGGGTAATGTATGCATCATTCAGGTCTAATAATAGGACTTTGTAATGTAATATTAATTTTCAACTTGTTGGTACTTCATTTCATTTATTTATACCAACTGTGTAAAACTTACATATACGAAGTAAACCAAAATTTTAAGAATTTTTTGCTTCTAACATCAAAATTAACAAATAAACATAACCTCCCTCCAAAATTTTCGACACATTTTCGTTCCCACCTTTTTCCGCCTCACCCTACCGCCAAAATTTAAAACCCCACAACATTAGAGTGGCGCACGAATCCCTCCCATGATTTGCGTCTCATCTTAAATCCCAAAACCCATCCCCCTCTAGCGCCTCATCCTTCTCCTCCCCCGGATCTGATCTCGTCCATGGAGGATCAGAACTCATCGCCGCATCTAATCGGCAATCTCCTTGGCCGACACCATGATCGGGACTCTTCACAGCGGTAAGGCACGCGAACCATTGAGGTCTACACCGAAGAATAAGCCCAATGTCGAATGACCGTCAGGTGATAATTCAATCCCCCGATCCTTCTCACATGTAGTAGATCTGCTAGAACCATTCATTACAAAGTGGTTAAACATCTTGTTTCTGTAATTCTAGTTAAATTATTAGCGATCTACTCCCTACATTGTTTTCCCGCACACACGCAGTGATATTGTTTCGCAGTAGACAGATTGAGTTCAGTCTACTCCCTACATTTACTTCCTAGAGTAAATCACATTTGTAGAGATAAAAATAGTATAGCTCACTCATGTGCTCATAAGGTACAGATAACTACTTCTACTGTACCTACTTTAGTTTGCTCTTCAACAACACACTCTTAATATGTATGTCCTTGGGTAGGTTATTTTAGAAATTAAAATTGTCGGGACTTTATAATTCATGATGTAATCTGCTGTTGAGCTATAATACAGTTGTGACCATCCCTTGTCAGGCGCCGAAAAATAACCAACTAATCCATATGAGGCAAATAAGTACAAAAATTTGGAAGAAAATAAAGCTTGTATGATAGAAATTTTGAAACAAGCGCAAGGCGCCAGGGGTTTTCCTCTAGAAAATGTAGAAGAGGTAGCAGATAAATCCGTGTACAACGGCATTTGCAAAGTGACAGAGGCCACCAAAAAAAGTAAACAAAAGGATGCTAACCACACTCAACTAGACCCTACATATGAACCCAGTGCTGAAGAAATGAGCACAGCTAATGATGAGCCAACTTCAGATGACGAGGACCAGAACGTCGGTAACCCTAAAACAAAGGTTATCTTTTCTTCTTTTCACTGAATTTTAATCCTTGTAAAGTACTACAGTTTTGTTACTAACTATTTTTTTTTAAACAGGCTACTGATGGTACATCAACTACAGCAAAGAAGAAGTCTGCAAGACAACTGTACCTCAATCTACCATAACCACTAGATCAAGAGAACCTCATGTCATAGAAGCGACTGAAATTGTCGTGTGTTAGACCCCTACACGCCCAGAGGGTGAGAACACAGAACTTCAAATCTAACCAATGTTGAACCTAACATCTAGAGGAAGCAACTCACCTGATAACAATCAACTTGTTATCACAAAACATAAAGGTATTAACAATTGCACTTAAATAATTGTACTTATGGTTAGTCCTATAATATATACTCTAATTTTAACTTTCTTCCTACCATGTTTCAGAGGTAACTTCTTCCGGTTCAAAGCGAAAGCGTGGGGAACGTGGAATGTCCATGGGCCATGGTCTGCATGACTACACTAGAAGAAATGGTGGGAATAAAATGATAATTGAATTTACTGAGGGGGTTAGAAGGCCCAAAATCCTCTTCAAACAGCAAAACTAAGCTCTGAGGTCGGAATGCAGATCCGAGACAAAGTGCATCTGGCAACCAACTAGACTCAATACAAAAAAGACGAGACTCTGAAAGATGTTATTCCAGCTGTTATTTGCAAAGTAGCGGTGAGCCCTAACTCTATAGTTTTACATCATAGCTATTTATCTTGTGTACCTATGTAACTACATAATATGCATCTCCGGTTTTTAGGGAAATTTTGAAATGGACACAAATGATGTAGTGACCAAGACAGTGTGCACTAATATTATACAGAGTAGTATATGCCAACTATGCTACAAGCTTAAGAAGGAGAACTGAGACAAGATTAAAGATATGAGCCCTCAGGAAGCATATAGGATGAAGCTAGCAAATGTACTAGGGAGAAATTGGAAAGATCTAGTGGACAGATTGTTTGATGCCCACTATCAGGTACTAACATTTACACTTACAAATACTCAGAACATAAATCTCTGCTGCATAGAAAACTCACAAGTTCATACTCAATTTAGGAAATGTGTCTGAAGAATCAAGCGAATAGAGAAGCTGTGAAGAAGAACCATACAACTAGATCGAGATGCTTCGTTGCACACTACGAAGCTCTTGTACATTTTTTAGTTCACATATGACAATTGTTCTACCAAACTCAGTATAAATTTTACTAACTGATGGCCCAAAATATATCGAGCTTGTTGGGGAACCCCAAGAGGAAGGTATGATGAGCACATCAGCAAGTTTTCCCTCAGTACAAAACCAAGGTTATCAATCCAGTAGGAGCAAGGAAACACCCCAAAGGTGTTGCTAGCTGAGCCTTGGCAGGGCGCACTACCGGTGCTAGTAGCAACGTGGAGACCTGCACAACACAACCACAGAACATTGTCCCCGTCTTGCAATGAGGTTGTCAATCTCACCGGTTTTGCTGAAAACAAAGGATTAAACATATCGAATGGAAGGAAGTAATAGTTTGCAGAAAGTAAACACAAAGCAGTAAACAACTTGATTGTAGATTGAGTGTAAAAGAAAGGACCGGGGTCCATAGTTCACAAGAGGTGGCTCTCCTTAAGATAGATAACATTTTAGGTGAACAAATTACAGCGGGGCAATTGACAAACATCGAGAAAGCATACAAGCATATACTACTCATCTTGACTCCTTTGAGATTCAATCGGGCATTACAACATTATACACAGACCGCCATCCAACTGCATCTATGACTAATAATCCACCTTCAGGTTATCATCTGAACCCCCTCCAGTATTAACTTGCAAGCAACATATTATTGCATTATGAATTGCGTATAAAGTAAACAATACGATTGTTCTATGAACAAAGGATTGTTGTTTTCTCCCTAGTAGCAACAACACATCTAGTACCTTAGAGATTTCTGTCACTTCCCTAGATTACCAGAGGCATGAACCCACTATCGAGCATAAATACTAACTCTTGGAGTTGCTATCATCTACTTGGCCAAGATAGATACTAACAACGGAAAGCATGCAAGATCACAAATAACAAAGACATGATAGAATCAATAATCAATCTGAAATAGCATCTCAATATCCATCGGATCCCCGCAAACACAACATACAGAATAACAAATAGATGATCTTGACATGAATGGAGCTCACAAGATCTAGACATGAAAGCACAAAGGAGGAGAACTAGCCATCTAGCTACTACATGCACTCGTAGTCTCTACTCACGCATCACACCGGAGGCTTGCATGGTGATTAAGAAGGCCTCCAGTGTGAATTCCCCTCTCTGCCAGGGTGCCGGGAAAAGCTTCAGATCCCTCCCGATCTAGGGATGGAGATGACGGCGGCTACAGACTCTTTCATGGATTTTTGATCAGCTACTTAGGGTTTCCGTATTAGAGGCAATATATAGGCGGAAGGAGAGGCCGAGGGGGTGCCTAGGCTAACCACACCACCCCCTGGCGCGGGCCAAGCCTGGCCGTGCGGCCAGGTGGTGTGGCCGCCCTCTGGCCCTTCTCCGTCTCGTATTCTGGCTCCAAGTGTCCCCTGGTAAAATAATAACTTTGGCTTTTGTCCCGTCCAATTCCGAGAATATTCATTTTCTGACTTCCTGGAACCAAAAATAGCAGAAAACAGGCAACTGGCACTGTGGCTCTTGTTAATAGGTTAGTCCAAGAAATCATATGAAAAGTACTCCAAAGTGTGGACAAAACAAAAGAAAGTAGATAAAACCAAGCATGGAACATCAAAAATTATAGATACATTTGCAATGTATCAACATCCCCAAGCTTAACTCGTGCTCGTCCTCGAGTAGGTAAGTGATAAAAAAGAATGAATAATTTTTGAGGTGACATGTACCATCATAAATTTGATCGAAGTATTTGTAAAACATTCAAAGTTGGGATCATAGTACTTCAATCATAACATGAAAGACAAAGTTCTAGCAATAAGACAAAGAAACTACGATGCAACATGAAAAGGCACAAACAAAAGATTCATGAATAACAATGCTTTGCAAGACGTTTGTTTGTTTCACATAAAGAAAACATAGCATAATAGAATTCAACTTGTCCCTCATAGAGTAGCAAGTATAAATGCATAGGACACCTTCAAAGTTCATAAGAGTGACTAGATACAAATAGTTTAAAACGAGCAATATCAAGGTATGCATCAATCAACTAGTCTTGGGACAATGCACATAGAACTAAGAATAGCCACTATGCTCTCAAAGTAGGTGCATAAAGGTAGGAGGTGGAGACTCAATATAATGGTGGAAGAAAGGCCTTCATAGAAGGAAGCAGAGATTCAAGTTTCATAAAGAGATTCCAAAAATTATGGTACTTATAGCTTTCAGCTCTCATTGCCTGATGACCCACAAGTATAGGGGGTGTATCGCAGTATTTTCGAGGGAAGTGAAACCCAATTTATTGATTCGACACAAGGGGGGCAAAGAATATTTATAAGCCTTAACAACTAAGTTGTCAATTCAGCTGCACCTAGAAACAATCTTGCTCACATCAGTTTATCAGTAGCAACAGGTTTGTAGTAGGAATAGTAAAGTAGCAGTAGTAGTAAAGTAAAGACAGCAGTAACAATAGCAGTAAACAGTGGGATTCGAGTGCGGTAGGCATATGGATGGATGGACGGGCGTTGCATGGACAAGACAATTCACATAGCAATCAGAACATAGGGCAATTGCAGATAAATAAGATAAAGCATCCAAGTACTAGATAATCCTAGGCATGTGTTCCATGTATAGTCATACGTGCTCGCAATGAGAACTTGCACAATATCTTTTGTCCTGCCAGTCCGTTTGCAGCGGGGCCTCAAGGGAACTACTGGCAATTAAGGTGCTCCTTTTAATAGAGCACCGGAGCAAAGCATTAACACTCCATGAACACATGTGATCCTCACATCAAAGCCATTCCCTCCGATTATCCCGGTTTCTATCACTTCGAGGCCATTGGTTCCGGACAACAACGTGTGTATACAACTTGTAAATAAGACCAAAAACAATACTATCATAATGAATCAATAACATGTTCAGATCTGAAATCATGGCACTCGGGCCCTAGTGACAAGCATTAAGCACAACAAGTCGCAACAAAGTCATAAAGCACTAATAAAAGATACTAGGCACCATGCCCTAACAATATGATGCCATTACATGAACGATCTCATCCAATCCCTACCATCCCATAGCCTACAGCGGGGGATTACTCACTCATAGATGGGGGTAACATGGATGGTCGATGGAGAAGCGATGGTGATGATGGTGGCGATGATCTCCTCCAATTCCCTGTCCCGGCAGGGTGCCAGAATAGAGTTTCTGGTGCTGTTTCATGGAATCTGGTGGTGGCAGCGGAGCGGAACTCCTTCTGGAAAAACGCCGACCCCCCCTAAGTTTTTAGGTCAGAAGGCAGCTTATAGGCGAAGAGGGAGACCGAGGGGGAGTCTGGGCGGCCAGACCACCCCCTGGCGCGGCCAAGTGGTGTGGATGGGCCCTAGCCCCACTCCATCTCATATTCTGGCTCCGGGAGTCTTCTGGTGAAATAGGATTTTTGCCTTTTGTCCCGTCCAATTCCGAGAATATTCATTTTCTGACTTTCATGGAACCAAAAACAGCAGAAAACAGGCAGCTGGCACTGTGGCTCTTGTTAATAGGTTAGTCCAAGAAATCAGATGAAAAGTACTCCAAAGTATGGACAAAACACAAGAAACTAGATAAAACCAAGCATGGAACATCAAAAATTATAGATACATTTGCAATGTATCAACATCCCCAAGCTTAACTCCTGCTCGTCCTCGAGTAGGTAAGTGATAAAAAGAAAGAATAATTTTTTAGGTGACATGCACCATCAAAGACTTGATCAAAGTATTTGTAAAACATTCAAAGCTGGGATCATAGTACTTCAATCATAACATGAAAGACAAAGTTCTAGCAATAAGACAAAGAAACTATGATGCAACATGAAAATGCACAAACAAAAGATTCATGAATAACAATGCTTTGCAAGACGTTTGTTTGTTTCACATAAAGAAAACATAGCATAATAGTATTCAGCTTGTCCCTCATAGAGTAGCAAATATAAATGCATAGGACACCTTCAAAGTTCATAAGAGTGACTAGATACAAATAGTTTAAAACAAGCAATATCAAGTTATGCATCAAATAACTAGTCTTGGGACAATGCACATAGAACTAAGAATGGCCACTATGCTCTCAAAGTAAGTGCATAAAGGTAGAAGGTGGAGACTCAATATAATTGTGGAAGAAAGGCCTTCATAGAAGGAAGCAGGGATTCAAGTCTCATAAAGAGCTTCCAAAAATTATGGTACTTATAGCTTTCAGCTCTCATTGCCCCTATCATAAGCATCTTAAAGTGATTAAGGTTAAAGTGAACAAACTATGGTGTACATGCTTGACGAAGTATAAGTTAGAAATCTCATGTCCCTTGTATACGAGGGCCGCTCCTCATGCTACTCAAGTTTAGTCACCGGTAAGTTCTTGTCATCGTAAGTACATGTGTATCATAGAGAACCGCCAAAGGGGTACCCCTTGCCCGATGATACGGAAGAATCCCCATATCAAAATGACAAGGCAAGCAGACAACAAGCATCTCAGCAATCTTCTTATTTACCATGGGAATATGGTGCTTTTTTCTCTCTTTCCTCTTTTTATAATCTCTTTTTTTTATTTTTCTCTTTTTTTCTCAATATAGGACTCTTTTTTTATGAGAAGAATGCTGCAAAGACAGCTCATTATGGTTACGCTGCAGGTTTCCACCATGTCAGCATGGATTAGACCAGCGGCCCAGGCGTTTCTCTAACACATATACATAACTCCATGGACTTACAAGCTTCCCTTTCATTTCACACCGACGACATCCATGGACAAAAGAGCATGATATCAACTAGGTACAAAGTACAAGTGCAATGTTGAAAGCGTTCCCCATGACAGCATGGTTCTGCGAATCCCCAACAAATAAGTGCAAGCATATACAACATATACGACACAATGGTTCAAGTTTATTAAGGGCAAGAAAAGTAAAGTGTGCCATCAAGTTCGTGAGAGCTTTAATCACTAGTTTTCTCATAACAAGTTTAATTTGGAAGGTAAACAAAAGCATGAATATACTTGGAATAGCATATGCTAGTAGGTAGGTATGGTGGACTCTTTGGAATAACTTGGTTTAGGGAGTTGGATGCATGAGTGGCACTCATACTTGGTTGTGGAGGCTAGCAAAAGACTAGGAGCGACAAACTAGGAGAGCAATACTGGCCATAATCATGCAGAGCGACAAAACATCATTGATCAAAGCATCAAGTGATACTACAAGTTGAAAACTAAAGGATCATAAAGGCTTATGGTGACTTGGGATAGTCATAACATGGTGTGAGCATGCGCCAAATCAACCCAAATAAAGCATCAAATGAGAATACCACTATTTTATGCTTTAATATGCTAAAACAACGCATGATTCATCCAAGGCACATTAAGCAATCTCAATTGTTTATAACAAGTCATGCTACAGAAAAGAATACTAAGCATAAACCAAAACAATATCAAGCATGGCATGACAAAGCATAGGCCACAGCCAAAAACAAGCTCTTTGTACCACTTAACCATGAACTTTCCTACTCTTTTCCAAACCAAACCAAACTATTTGAAAACCAATGCATGAAAGAGGGGGTCCAACCAATTTATTCAGCAAACTAAGAAAACAAAGCAAACAAAAAACCAAAATAAAAACGAAAAAGAAGACGCTCCAAGAACAACACAACTGTGCATGAAACAATAAAAATGAAGTTTTTGGAAGAAACCTGGGATTTTTATTGATGAAGAAGGGGATGCCTTGGGCATCCCCAAACTTTGACGCTTGTACCTCTTGGATATTTCTTGGGGTGACACGCGTGGCATCCCCGATCTTGAGCTTTAGTCCATCCTTCATCTCATTACTCATTCCTTCCATACACCTGAAATTTTTCCTTCATACAAAACTTCACACAATCTTTATTAGCAACATTAGTGCACTCAAGATAATAAGTCTTTAGGTTCAGTTCTAACACCAATAAACTTCCATTAAAACACTAGCTTCTGTAGCATTTCCCTCAAAAAGCTCAATTCCCCAAAAGAACTCAAAAAGAAACCGACAAGAAGCAAATGCAGAAAATGGCAGAAAACTGTCAAAACAGACCAGCAGGTAAAGATGATTTTTTCGAAGACCTTCTGTTGCTCAAATCAAAATGTGTTGAACTAACAAAATTTAGATAACAACCTGGGGCAGAAGCATTAAAATTCACGCCTCAAAAGGACGTACAGAGATTTCACACGAATTTTTACGGTGAAGCACAGAAATCTGTTTCGGCACATCAACTTTCCCATTCATTACTTCTCTCTCATTAGAGGTTACTCTTGGCACAAAAAACAAATAAAAAGGATAAGGAGCGGTTATTACTGAGGTAATAACTTCCAAGATTCATCTAAAACTTTTGGGTTATCTCCCAATAAGTACTTATCTTTAACGCCTTTAAGTTAGACATAAGCAAAAACTAAAATAGATAGAATAGAAATAAGCGGAGATAATCATGGTAAAAATATTGTTTTGTTCAATGAAATCGTTTTGTTAACAAGGTTGATCAGGTCTTGTTACCAAAACAATTCCATATGAGACAAAACTTTGTATTCCACTAATGATTATGTTACCTCAACCTTGATAGCAATGGTCCCAATCATAATATTTTCAAATTTTTCTCTTGGTATGGGACAATATATTTCTCCAACTTGAATGCCCTCAACATGTTAATTTTAATTCAAACCATAAGTCCTTTCAATCTTCTTGGGGAAATAGACAGTATGTTCCTTGTCATTAACATTGAAAGTCACCTTTCCTTGATTACAATTAATAACAGCTCCTGCAGTATTAAGAAAAGGTCTCCCAAGAATAATAGACATATTATCATCTTCAGGCATTTCAAGCACAACAAAATCAGTTAATATCAAGCAATTATGAGCCAATTGAACTGGTACATCCTCACATATACCAACAGGAATAGTGGTAGATTTATCAGCAATTTGCAAAGATATATCAGTTGGTATTAATTTTTCTAGTTGAAGCCTCTTATAGAGAGAGAAAGGCATAACACTAACTCCAGCTCCCAAATCACACAAAGCAGTTCTAACATAACTATTCTTAATAGAGCAAGGGATAGTTGGAATCCCTGGGTCTCCAAGTTTCTTAGGAACCTTACCATTAAAGGAATAATTAGCAAGCAAAGTAGGAATTTCTTCATTAGGGATCTTCCTTTTATTCGAGACAATATCCTTCATATACTTTGAGTAAGGAGGCAACTTAATAGCATCAGTCAAAGGAATTTGCAGGAATAAAGGTTTCATCCACTCACAAAACTTATTATAGTGTTCATCTTCCTTTGACTTGTGTTTCTTATCAGGGAAAGGCATAGGTTTTTTGACCCAAGGCTCTCTTTCACTACCATGTTTCTTAGCAACAAAATCTTCTTTAGTGTATTTAGTATTCTTAGTGTGGTTTTCAGGTTCTTCTTCAACTTTTCCTTCATTAGGAACTTCATTTTCTTCATTACCACCTTCAGTTTCAGCATCAGAGATAGATATACTATTAGGATCTATAGCAGGTTCACAGGGTTCTACAACAGTTTTATGTTTCTTTTTCCTTTTCTTACGAGTAGAACCACTATTTTCAGCTTGTTGAGAATCCTGCTCAATTCTTTTGGGATGCCCCTCAGGATATAGAGGATCCTGGGTAGGAGCACCACTTCTGGTTCTAATTTCATAAGCATGTTTTTCTTTAGCAGCATTAACTAGCAAGTCTTTTTACACTTTAATGAGTTGATCTATTTGAGTTTGAACCATTTGAAAGTGTTTAACAATCATTTTAACATCATTAGAGGTTCTTTCCACAATATCTTTCAACTCAACAATAGCTCTAGTGTTTTCCATTAGATGATTTTGCACCCTTTTATTAAAATTATCTTGCTTAACAATAAAGATATCGAATTCTTCTAAGCATTGATCAGGAGGTTTAGAGTAAGGGATATCACCTTCATCAAAGTGTTGGAGAGAGTGTACCTCAATAGTGGATGAGTAGGGGATAGGCTTACATAATTCTTCTATAGGAGGTAAATTCTTGACATCTGCAGCTTTAATTCCCTTCTCCTTAAGACATTTCTTAGCTTCCTTCATCACTTCATCATTTAATTCAATAACTCCCCTCTTCTTTGGGGTTGGAATAGGCATAGGTATATTAGGTTCAGGTACAATTACTTCAGGTATAGCTTGTTCAGGAGGAGTCCAATCTTCATAGTTCTTACTTATTTTGGCCATTAATTCCTCAGCTTCCTTAGGAGTCCTCTTCATGAAAACACAATTAGCACAATTATCTAGGTATGTCCTAGATTCTTCGGTTAGTCCATTATAAAATATATCAAGAAGCTCATTCTTAGGTAATGGACTTCCAGCCTGTGCATGAATCAAAGCACAAAATCTTGCCCATGCTTCGGGCAATATCTCTTTTTCTCCCTGTTTAAAATCAAAAAGTTCCTGCAAAATAGCATGTCTAGCACTAGGAGGAAAATATTTCTGCAGGAAAGTACTAATCAAGCAATCAGGGCTATCAATAGATCCAGGAGGTAAATTACTAAACCAAGTTTTAGCTTCCCCTTTCAGTGAAAAGGGGAAAATATTGGCAAAAATGTAAGTACGCATCTTAATATCATCAGAAAACAAGCCACTCATGGTAGAAAGTTCAATCATATGTGCTACCGCACTTTCATTCTTAGTCCCACAAAAAGGTTCTTTCTCAACAATAGCTATGTAAGATAGATCGAGAGAGAAATCATAATCTTTATCTGTACTGTTTATGGGAGAAGCAGCAAACTTAGCAATAGGAGATAATTTGGGTCTAATAGGACGCCTCTCAAGGAGACTCTTAGCAGCGCTCCTATCATGGGTGTTTTTACATTCTTTAATAAATTCATCGGTCATCTCAACATAACCATCTTCAATATCATAATTCTCACTAGACTCAGGTGAACTAACAGGTGTGGTAGTGTCTTCATTAGGAGTTTCAGTATTTCTAGCTATAGTTCTAGCAATTGTAGCATCTAGGAAAGGACCTCATGAACCACTCTTATAAAGCAAGGTAGAAGCATCATAAGCATCAGAAGTTTCAGATTCAGATGTAGTAGCAGTGTGTGTAGCATGTGTATGTGGTGGTGTAACGAGCTTACTTATAATAGATGGTGAATCAAGAGCAGCAGAGGTGTTCAGAACCATACCTCTTCTTGTAGTGGATGGTAAAATAGGAAACTTGCCATCACGAGACTTACCCATGATGGATGGATAGCAGCGAACAATAGAGAATCCAAGTGAACTTAATAAATAAAGCTATGCTCCCCGACAACGGTGCCAGAAAATAGTCTTGATGACCCACAAGTATAGGAGGTGTATCGCAGTATTTTCGAGGGAAGTGAAACCCAATTTATTGATTCGACACAAGGGGAGCCAAAGAATATTTATAAGCCTTAACAACTGATTTGTCAATTCAGCTGCACCTGGAAACAATCTTGCTCACAGCAGTTTATCAGTAGCAACAGTTTTGTAGTAGGAATAGTAAAGTAGCAGTAGTAGTAAAGTAAAGACAGCAGTAACAATAGCAGTAAACAGTGGGATTCGAGTGCGGTAGGCATATGGATGGATGGACGGGCGTTGCATGGACAAGACAATTCACATAGCAATTAGAACATAGGGCAATTGCAGATAAATAAGATAAAGCATCCATGTACTAGATAATCCTAGGCATGTGTTCCATATATAGTCATACGTGCTCGCAATGAGAACTTGCACAACATCTTTTGTCCTGCCAGCCCGTTTGCAGCGGGGCCTCAAGGGAACTACTAGCAATTAAGGTGCTCCTTTTAATAGAGCACCGGAGCAAAGCATTAACACTCCGTGAACACATGTGATCCTCACATCAAAGCCATTCCCTCCGGTTATCCCGATTTCTATCACTTCGGGGCCATTGGTTCCGGATAACAACGTGTGTATACAACTTGTAGATAAGACCAAAAACAATACTATCATAATGAATCAATAACATGTTCAGATCTGAAATCATGGCACTCGGGCCCTAGTGACAAGCATTAAGCACAACAAGTCGCAACAAAGTCATAAAGCACTACTAAAAGATACTAGGCACCATGCCCTAACAATTTGATGCCATTACATTAACGATCTCATCCAATCCCTACCATCCCCATAGCCTACAGCGGGGGATTACTCACTCATAGATGGGGGAAACATGGATGGTCGATGGAGAAGCGATGGTGATGATGGTGACGATGATCTCCTCCAATTCCCCATCCCGGCAGGGTGCCAGAACAGAGTTTCTGGTGCTGTTTCGTGGAATCTGGTGGTGGCGGCGGAGCAGAACTCCTTCTGGAAAAACATCGAACCCCCCTGAGTTTTTAGGTCAGAAGGCAACTTATAGGCGAAGAGGGAGACCGAGGGGGAGTCTGGGGCGGCCAGACCACCCCCTGGCGCGGCCAGGCCCAACCCGCGTGGCCAGGCCCAACCCGCGCGGCCAGGTGGTGTGGCTGGGCCCCAGCCCCACTCCGTCTCATATTCTGGCTCCCGGAGTCTTCTGGTGAAATAGGATTTTTGGCTTTTGTCCCGTCCAATTCTGAGAATATTCATTTTCTGACTTTCCTGGAACCAAAAACAGCAGAAAACGGGCAACTGGCACTGTGGCTCTTGTTAATAGGTTAGTCCAAGAAATCATATGAAAAGTACTCCAAAGTGTGGACAAAACACAAGAAAGTAGATAAAACCAAGCATGGAACATCAAAAATTATAGATACATTTTCAATGTATCATTACCCCTATCATAAGCATCTTGAAGTGATTAAGGTTAAAGTGAACAAACTATGGTGTACATGCTTGACGGAGTATAAGTTAGAAATCTCATGTCCCTTGAATACGAGGGCCGCTCCTCATGCTACTCAACTTTAGTCACTGGTAAGTTCTTTTCATCGTAAGTACATGTGTAACATAGAGAACCGCCAACGGGGTACCCCTTGCCCGATGATACGGAAGAATCCCCATATCAAAATGACAAGGCAAGCAGACAACGAGCATCTCAGCATGGATTATGGTGCTTTTTTCTCTCTTTCCTCTTTTCATAATCTCTGTGTTTCTCTTTTTTCTCAATATAGGACTCTTTTTTTATAAGAAGAATGCTTCATAGACAACTCATTATGGTTATGCTGCAGGTTTCCACCATGTCAGCATGGATTAGACCAGCGGCCCAGGCATTTCTCTAACACATATACATAACTCCATGGACTTACAAGCTCCCCTTTCATTTCACACCGACGACATCCATAGACAAAAGGGCATGATATCAACTAGGTACAAAGTACCAGTGTAATCTTGAAAGCGTTCCCCATGACAGCATGGTTCTGCTAATCCCCAACAAATAAGTGCAAGCATATACAACATAGACAACACAATGGTTCAAGTTTATTAAGGGCAAGAAAAGTAAAGTGTGCCATCAAGTTCGTGAGAGGTTTAATCACTAGTTTTCTCATAACAAGTTTAATTTGGAAGATAAACAAAAGCATGAATATACTTGGAATAGCATATGCTAATAGGTAGATATGGTGGACTCTTTGGAATAACTTGGTTTAGGGAGTTGGATGCATGAGTGGAACTCATACTTGGTTGCGGGGGCTAGCAAAAGACTGGGAGCGACAAACTAAGAGAGCAATAATGGCCATAATCATGCAGAGCGACAAAACATCATTGATCAAAGCATAAAGTAATAATACAAGTTGAAAACTAAAGAATCATAAAGGCTTATGGTGACTTGGGATAGTCATAACATGGTGTGAGCATGCGCCAACTCAACCCAAATAAAGCATCAAAGGAGAATACCATAATACTATGCTTTAATATGCTAAAACAACGCATGATTAATCCAAGGAACATTAAGCAATCTCAATTGTTTATAACAAGTCATGCTACAACAAAGAATACTAAGCATAAAGCCAAAACATATCAAGCATGTCATGACAAAGCATAGGCCACAGTCAAAAATAGGCTCTCTTTACCACTTAAGCATGAACTTTCCTACTCTTTTCCAAACCAAACCAAACTATTCGAAAACCAATGTATGAAAGAGGGGGTCCAACCAATTTATTCAGAAAACTAAGCAAGCAAAGCAAACGAAAAAACAAAACAAAAACGAGATAGAAGATGCTCCAAGAACAACACAACTGTGCATGAAATAATAAAAATGAAGCGTTTGGAAGAAACCTGGGATTTTTATTGATGAAGAGGGGGATGCCTTGGGCATACCCAAGCTTCGACGCTTGTACTTCTTGGATATTTCTTGGGGTGACACGCGTGGCATCCCCAAGCTTGAGCTTTAGTCCATCCTTCATCTCATTACTCATTCCTTCCATTCATTAGAGGTTACTCTTGGCACAAAAGCAAATAAAAAGGATAAGGAGCGGTTATTACTGAAGTAATAACTTCCAAGACTCATCTAAAACTTTTGGGTTATCTCCCAATAAGTACTTTTCTTTAACGCCTTTAAGTTAGGCATAAGAAGCAAGAAAGAATCAAGTGTTTGAAGAATCATTAAAACCAAATTTCTTGCCCTTACCTCTCTTACTTTTATTCTTAACCTTGGGAACTTGTGATTGTTTGGTGGAGAAGCAAGGTGCATGGTCCCCTTTCCCACATCTATTATTGCTCCAAGGAGTTCTAATAGGGACCGTCCAAGTGTAATTTGTCCTTTTCCTGCACATTCAATAACAAGATAATCGGTAGAAATTATTTTCCCAAGGATCTTTGTAAACACTCCTTCAGCTACTCCAATAGGTAATATTGTAGCATTATTAGCAAGAGATATTTCTTTTCCTCCTTCAGAAAGCCCCAAAGATTCATAAATATCTTTGGGCATCAGACAAAATTCAGACATGATATCACAACGAGCTTGAAAAGTTTCATTATTTATATCAATCTTTACTGTGGGGAGCCACTTTGATGGTTCAGAATTTATTGCAACATAATTATATGCTCTCTAAGCGTGTTATAACAATCCTTTAAACTAGTAGTGCGGGTCTCAAGAGTGTTCAATCTAGCAAATATGTTCATAAAGGAAGAATCGGATTTGCTAGGCAAGTTGTAAGTAAAGATCAATTTCTTTATAGCATTAATAGGATCATACTCATTGCATTAGAGGAAATCTCCTCCCACAACAGCATCTAAAGCATATCTATAGCAAAGAGCAATTCCAAGGTAAAAACTGCTAAGGAACAAGCTTTGAGTCATTTTAGGCTTAGTTTTTTCATGTAGATCAGAGATTCTAGACCAAGCTTCCTTGAAGCTTTCCACAATTCCTTGTTTAAAAGTGAAAATCATTTCCTCAGGTGACATATTCATTGGAGCAAAGCTAGACATAATGGCAACTTAAGATAGAAACTATTTTTTTTGTGTTTTTAATAAAGAAAGAAAGCTTGTAAAACTAATTTTTGTGTGTTTTTGATAAAGAAACAAGCAAACAAAGCAAAAGTAAACTAAGCAAAACAAAAATAACAAAGTAAAGAGATTGGTTATGAGGGTCTCCCCTTGTGAAGATGTCCTTGACTCCCCGGTAAAGGTGCCAGAAAATATGCTTGATAGCCCAAAATATATCGAGCTCGTTGGGGAACCCCAAGAGGAAGGTATGATGAGCACATCAGCAAGTTTTCCCTCAGTACGAAACCAAGGTTATCAATCTAGTAGGAGCAAGAAAACACCCCAAAGGTGTTGCTACTTGAGCCTTGGCAGGACGCACTACCGGTGCTAGTAGCAACGTGGAGACCTGCACAACACAACCACAAAAATTTGTCCCCAACTTGTGATGAGGTTGTCAATCTCACCGGTTTTGCTGAAAACAAAGGATTAAACGTATCGAATGGAAGGAAGTAATAGTTTGCAGAAAGTAAACACAAAGCAGTAAACAGTTTGATTGTAGATTGAATGTAAAAGAAAGGACCAGGGTCCATAGTTCACTAGAGGTGGCTCTCCTTAAGATAGATAACATGTTGGGTGAACAAATTACAGCGGGGAAATTGACAAACATCGAGAAAGCATACAAGCATATACTATTCATCTTGACTCCTTTGAGATTCGATTGGGCATTACAACATTATACATAGACCGCCATCCAACTGCATCTATGACTAATAATCCACCTTCAGGTTATCATCCGAACCCCCTCTAGTATTAACTTGGAAGCAACAGATTATTGCATTACGAATTACATGTAAAGTAAACAATAAAATTGATCTATGAACAAAGGATTGTTGTTTTCTCCCTAGTAGCAACAGCACATCTAGTACCTTAGAGATTTCTGTCACTTCCCCAGATTACCAGAGGCATGAACCCACTATCGAGCATAAATACTAACTCTTGGAGTTGCTAGCATCTACTTGGCCAAGATAGCTACTAACAACGGAAAGCATGCAAGATCACAAATAACAAAGACATGATAGAATAAATAATGAATCTGAAATAGCATCTCAATATCCATCGGATCCCCGCAAACACAACATGCAGAATTACAAATAGATGATCTTGATCATGAACGGAGCTCACAAGATCTAGACATGAAAGCACAAATGAGGAGAACTAGCCATCTAGCTACTACATGGACCCATAGTCCAGAAATGAACTACTCACGCATCACACCGGAGGCTTACTTGGTGATGAAGAAGGCCTCCAGGGTGAATTCCCCTCTCCGGCAGGGTGCTGGGAAGAGCTTCAGATCCCTCCCGATCTAGGGATGGAGATGACGGCGGATACAAACTCTTTCATGGAATTTTGATTGGGTACTTAGGGTTTCCGTATCAGAGACAATATATAGGCGGAAGGAGAGGCCGAGGGGGTGCCTGGGCTGGCCACACCACCCCCTGGCGCGGGCCAAGCCTAGCCGCGCGGCCAGGTGGTGTGGCCGCCCTCTGGCCCTTCTCCGTCTCGTATTCTGGCTCCAAGTGTCCCCTGGTAAAATAATAACTTTGGCTTTTGTCCCGTCCAATTCCGAGAATATTCATTTTCTATCTTCCTGGAACCAAAAACAGCAGAAAACAGGCAGCTGGCACTGTGGCTCTTGTTAATATATTAGTCCAACAAATCATATGAAAAGTACTCCAAAGTGTGGACAAAACACAAGAAAGTAGATAAAACTAAGCATGGAACATCAAAAATTATAGATACATTTGCAATGTATCACTAACTCATGTTCGTAATTCCAATTTTTTTGTAGAACTCAGAGAACTTGGAGGAGGTGACATCTCCAATTGAATTCTATAGACTTACTCACACTAACAAGGAAGACATCGTGACTATGGAAGCCAAAGATGCTTATGTAAGACATTATTAATACTGCTAATATTTTGTAATCAATAAGCTTTCTACTTCAATATTTCCTATGCTTTCATTTGAACTTATTTGAAGGATGCAATGATGACCATGAAAAAATACCACGCCTAGAAGATGAGACTAAAAAAACTGAATTGTAGATTATTGAAGAAGTCTTGAAGGAGAAGAGCACAATGAGCTCAAGCACAGGCACGTTCCTCTCAAATTTGGGAGTTGGATCAATCTCAAGGAAGATCTCTGTGTCCACAACACACATTCGAGAACTAGAAAACAAGCTTGCTGAAAACGAGGAACAAACACTCCTCGCAGCTGAAAGGTACAAACAAGAGATGCAGGAAAGGATGGAAGCCCAGGATAAAAGATTTGAAGAAATGAAAATAACAAGAAGAGGACCATGCGGCTCTAATGAAGGCACATGAAGATAAAAACAGAGCAACTGAAAAGAAGCAGCAAGAATTAGAAGCCACACTTAGTTTCATCTTAAGGACATCACAGCAGCAACGACAGGGCAACAACTCAATAGCACCTCCATCTTGATAAAATTTTCATCAATATGATTTACTTAGTTGTTTCTTCATGTTAAAACTATTGCATAGAATTCTATCACCGCCATTTCATATATTGGTTCTAAATTTCATTTGTCTGTATGATATTTTTTTCATTTTCTGCATAATTATTAACGTAACAAAAATACTGCACTGTCATCAAATCGTGTACACACCTGTCTGAACCGTCTTGGTCCCACCTATCAGAACCCTCCGGGTCCCACTTGTCCGAACCCTATAGGTCCCACCTGTCAGAACCCTCTAGGTCCAACCTGTCCGAACCCTCTCGGTCCCACCTGTCCGAACCCTCCGGGTCCCACCTATCAAAACCCTCCGGGTCCCACCTGTCTGAACCCTCTGGGTCCCACCTATCCGAGCCGTCTTGGACCTGCCATTGGTCCACCTATAAGAACCACTTGGTCCCACTGGTCATAATGCAACGTCAGTAAACTGCAATAAATTAACGAAATGCCACATCTGTAATGATTTCCTGTCCTACACTTCCTTCTAATTTACAATGAAAGACTTTTTCATATATATTATGACAAATATTTCCATCACCGATTGCACACAATTGTTGACAAAACTAACATCGTCAACTAATATAAGTTAAACAATGAAAAAAATGCAAACCGTGGTTATGGATTTTTTTTATGACGCGGCTTTGATGACAAAATTAGTGATAACCCATTTTTGTCAACAACATATATTCATTAACAAAATATGGATATTAAGTGACAAAATGAGTCTGTCACTAAATACGATTTCTGTTGTAGTGCTCATATGTTTGTTTGTTACATTCTATAAGCAAATGTTCTTATATATTGCACACATCTAGGGGGAGCTTCTTATTTCTCTATTGCATAAGGTTTTCCCTATTGTTATCTTTTATGCAAATCTTGTGGGGTTGTCATCAAACACCAAAAAGGGGGAGATTGAATGGACATTGTTTTCTCCATGTATTTTGGTGTTGATGACAACTTCATTTGTGGTTTAACCGTGTGCCTAAGTTGCAGGTTTTAGTTACAGACGATTTAGTTGGTGAACTCTCGAAGGAGCTTGAAGACGGTGGCTATTATTTGCACTTTCTCTTGTCTTTGTTATAGGCTACCGTACTATCAAGAGGGGGTCCACCTCGGAAGGTTGTGGGAAATCACGGTTTCATGCACAGACCATATCAGAACATCCACAGCCTTCCCAGTTCCCTGTGAGAGAGAGATCCTTGAGGAGGATGTGTGGTTTCTTCCCTGACCGGTAGTACCGGCCAGGTGCCGGTAGTACCGCCAGAGGTGTTTCAGTAGCTCATCGAGCCGTACTTCCGTCAGCGATTCCAGTCCTAATTCCAATAAAGTCAAAATCAATTCAGGAATACTTCTGTGTCTATGTACCTATTTGACGAAATTAGTGTCAAAATTAACACCGGTAGTACCGGCCAGCAGGTTTGGTCCGGTTGGACTGGAACTTCCGACCAGCGCTGACCAGCCCCAGATCCTCTGAGCGGTAGTACCACTCCCTGTCCGGTAGTACCGGTCAGCACCTAGCGACCTAGTAGTTCTGACCCCAGTTCCGCTCTAAGTTCCGGTAACTGGCAAATCGGTTCAGATACTTCTCTGTATCAAAGTGTCCATTTATCGGTAGTTGGATCAGAACTAGGATCGGTAGTACCGGTCAGTTCGTGGGGCCCGCTGAACTATCAATTACAACTGTTCTGTGGAGCGTCTTCAGACCGCTGGGAGCCGCTCGCCGTAACTACCGGCCCGCCACCGGTAGTACCGGTGGTGTCGGGGAGGGATAGAATCTGCCTGTTTGGAAGAGGCCTATTTAAGGCCCTCTTCTTCCTCCTCTCCTTTAATCTCTCCATTTTCTCTCTCCTCCATTAATACAAGAGCTTGACTTGCCTAGATCTCTCTCCCTACCCACTCAAAACTCTTGATCTTTTGAGGATTAGGAGAGGTGACCTAGATCTACACTTCCACCAAAGGAATCATGATTTCCCCCACTCATCCTTAGTGGATCTTGTTACTCTTGGGTTCTTGGAACCCTAGACGGTGTAGGGCATCCTCGGAGCTAGGGAAATTGTTGTTAAGCTTCGTGGTGTCATTGAGGGCCTCCAATTGAGTTGTGGAGTCTCTCCTGAACCTTATTGTAAAGGTTTCGGTTGGTGCCTTCAAGGTCACCGGTTAGTGGATTGTGAGGCCACCTTTATGGTGGTGCTCATCGGAGAAGAAGGTGAGGCCTTTGTGGCGCTTGGGTGACCTTGTGTAGCCCCGACACCTCTCCAACGTAGACGTAGCTTCCTTGGAAGTGAACTATGAGTATTACATCTATGTGTCCCCTTGTCGGCTTATCCGTTCCTCTCCTTTACTACTTACAATTACCGTCTTGTTTACTTGTTGTATCATTTGCCATATAGGTTATTCATCTAGTTGCATCTCTAATGAACTTTACTTTGTGCAAAGCCTAAAACTGCAAGAAAAGAATAAAAATTGGTAGTCTCCTATTCACCCCCTCTCTAGTCGACCAAAGTTGGGCCTTTCAACCTCCTTCTGTTGAAGATAAATCCGTGCATCTCAATTGAGTGATCCTTTGGTTCTTACCAGCGCAAGCAGAATTTAATCTGAGAACTCCTGACCTAAGTCTTTTCTGTTGTTATCAAGGAACTCTTTTGTTTGAAGGCAATATTGTTTTTCTAAACTTCATTTCTTAAAGCTGAGGGAAGAGACAGTGCTATTTTCATAGTGGTTGATAACTCCTCTAAATCATTCTTTTCTTCCAGCAAAACAAAGAATCATCTTCACTTGCAACTTTTGATCTTAAATCTTAACGAGGTGTCTTTTCTTCCTCTCCTTGAGACATCATCCTTCCATAATCATTTTAGCAAGTGGTTCTATTATTTTATTGTGTTCCTCTAAGAACACCCGAGAAATGTTCATCCTACCTGCCGTGTTCGCGATAATCCTCAAATCTCTTCAAATCCATTGTTTTCAAGAAACAAAACGCAAGACACACAACAAGTCTATCAGTTTTGCAAGGTTTAATGGTCGTACCATTCCGTTGTTTATCAACTTGGGAACGCGAGGATCACCTTCATTCCGAACACCTGCCTCTCCTTGTGCCTTTTTCTTTTTCCTAGGAATATCGGGGCGAGATTCTTGTTTAGTGGGGGAGAGTTGTAGCATCCCAATTGTCTAACAATTGCAATTCTACTTGACTAGTCTATATATTGCTACTTCCTACAGGTCATTTTTGTATCATTAGTATATCATGCTCATGTCACCATGCCACCTTGCATTTGAGCATCATATAAAACCCCTCTATTTGCTTCTTACCCCATATGCATTTATATTCTTATTAATTGAATTTCTCTCTTGATATATTGTATTTCCTTCTTGATAAATTGTTGAATGCCCAAGTTGAGTTGGGGGCATATGTTTTCTTGACTCCACCACCTTTCTTTGTCACCACCTTATAATTCCACCATCCAAACGATATGTGGGCATTTGCATTTCTTTTGGGTCTTGTCTAGCTACATATATAAAGATGGATCCACTTCTATACCACTTGCTCTCATATGTGTTGTTATTGTTTTCACAATATAAATGATGGGGAGCCACATGTGAGGATGCTTCTATATCTTTTATATGGCTTGTTTTAAATGAGTGAGCATGTCTAAATATAAATGGGGCCACATAATCATCTAGTCGAACCATATACTAGCATGGCCTATTTATATGCATTTATGCTTGTTGTAATCCACTCCATATAAGAGAGCAAGCTTGTCCAATTTTTGTTAGCCTTTATTCAAATTTAGAATGCATGAATCAACATATGCCCATGCAAGCTCACATCTATATTCTTTTGTTTTCTTTGGAATATTTGAGGGAAGCTTGTTTGGTTCAAATTCAAACAAGAAGATTCAAATTCCAATGACTCCTTGGCCATATGGAAACCTAGATGTTTTCACATCTAGGATACAAGAAATAGTGCATGCATGGCACATGCAATCATGCTACCATTTTATTCAAACTCCTTCTTTTGCTATTTGAATTATTGATGGTTTCTAAATGGTTTTGAGTGGTTGTTTTCAAACAAATAAAATAAATAATAAAAGAACCTACACCTACTCTATATCTACCTCTTAGCCACATGAAATAACAATGCCACTTGTGTTTTTTCCTTTGATTCAAATCCTTGTGAGCTTGTTGGCTTATATGTATTTGAGCAAATCCTATATCTATCTACCCATCTAACTTACACACACCAACCTAGATATATATTTCAAACTAAAACCCTATCCCTATTCTTTCTATATCTCTCTTTGACTAGCTAAATCCCAAGCTAGCTAAACCTAGCTACATCAAAATAGCACCATCCCATCTAGCTAGCAACCCAAGTTTGCACCTGACCCGGCCCTCCCAACCTGGCCATGTCGCCACACCCCCTACTCGGTATCATATTGCACCCTGCCTTGGCGCAGCACAAATAGCAGCGCGCCAGCGCATGAGGATGCCTCCTCTCGTGATCTCTCTCTGCACCTGGACCCTGCGACTCCATCGCCCCACCCCAGCACCATGTTCCTCTCCCCTCGTCGAGCACGTGATCGCCCATCCGTGCCCACGTCTCGCACATGCTCTCCTCTCTCCTAGACATAAACCAGCATCCGGCCATACCAACCCCAACCACTCCATCTTGTCTAAAATTGAGATCAGATCGCCATCTCCCTCCTTCTTCCTCCCCTTTTCTCTCCACAAGATCAAGCATGACCTAGCCATGTCTAAACCCCAAACCTAGCTACCATCCCCTCGGCTTTTCTGTGTTCTGGTGATCGTAGAGATGAGCGAGGAGTTCCACGAATTTGGCAGGCTTCCACTTCATCCCCTATACTGCTCAGCTTTGCTGGAGCTCCTGGAGGCACTGTCGCCGACGTGTTTAGGAGCATTAGCAGCTGTTGGAGTTACCCATCTACCCTTCCTCGAGCATACTCTCTATGCCAGATGGCCGTTGGTGAGCATCCCGACCTCCTCGACAACTTCTATCTCAATCTCGTCGCCGCCCGCCGCCACTCTCGCCACGCCGTGCGCGCAAGAGCCCGCCCAGCGCCGCGCTCGGTAGCAGCAGCAACCCCACGAGCCACCTCTGTTCCGCGAGAGAGCCCGACCACCATAGTCACCCTTCGCCGGAGCTTCCTGTACGAAAGTGGTAGCCCTATATGCCCTGTTCAGTTTTTGTTTTTTCGGCGTCGTGAGTTTTGTTGTGAATCACTCACCATCGTCCTCGGAAGATCGTCGGAATCGTCGCACACACTGCGCTCTGAAAACTACAGCAGCGACGCGGTCGTTCGGCAGTAAGAATAACCACACGGGTCCGTCGTTCCCGTAGTTTCCCCGGATTCCCTGTTGAACCTTAGCGAAATATTTATGAACAAAAATTGTAGAACAAGGTTCCATCTCCGTTTTTCCTTTTTGCACCATCTCGGTTCATCTAGTGCATTCGTCGCCATCGTCGATCAAAGTCGGGGTCAACTCACCAATTCGTCGCAGAGTATCAGTTTAGTGTCAGGAACCTTTTTCACTTAGGCCCTTTGACTTTTCCAAAACAAACCCGCCATCCTTTCCCTGCCAGCGTGTCCTGTCCTCAAAGGCCCGCACGCGAGGTGGTCCCACGTGACCCATGTCCGCACTTGCTAGCGAGCGTGGGTAGCTTTTCCCCGAGTGAGAAAAGTTCCCAGCACTTTTTTGAATTAATAAAAAAATTAGAATATTTTTAACCTATATAAATTCATATCTTATTATATAATTTGAATTTGACAAAAAATTCAAAACAAAATATGATTCAAATTTATTTGTGAATTCAACCATATTTTCAAATTTGACCAGAGTCAACCCTAACTAGTCAAACCTTTGACATTTGACCCCTTTTTAATATAGTTTGATTTAAATATTGTTTTAAATTCACAAATTCAAATAATACATATGATATATGTTTTATGTTCAAAAAGTGCCAGGAATTCAAATATTCTATCCAAATAATTTTTGAGAAATTCAAAATTTCGAAATTATTTTAAATTCCAATAAATGCCTTTTCTTAATAAATCTATTACTTTAAATCCGTAAATCCAAATTCGACAAATAATATGTCTAAATCGATCAACGCGACGAGCCTGTTTATATCATGCATCCCATGATATGAATTAAAGCATGCATCATATAAATATTAAATAATCAGAACTGTTTATGGGACTAAAACATGCCTAAATAAATTAATAAAGTGCTTTATTTCTTGTTCGACACCTTACCAATGACATGCTATGTTATATCATGCAATTGTGCACCATTCCATCATCACGTGCCTTGTTTTTTTTGTTTCATATGATTGATACAATTGTGCAATATACTTATTTCGGCTCTTGTGTGTTTGGTTTTTAACCAAATAGACACTGAGCAAGGAGAATACCAGGAGCCTCAAGAGTATTACCCGGATCCTTCTTTTTCTTTAGATGATCTTCCAGGCAAGCAATTTTCCATGCTTGCATACATATAGTACCTATGATTCTATCTTATTCTTGCATCATTGAGTCGCGTTTGCATTAAATTTGAATCCCAAGTATTGCATAGCCTTTACTTTTAAACCCCACCGAAGCTTGTTCCTCAATCCCATGAGTCATTACTGTTGGAGTTGTTTGAGCCACGCGAGTCGTAGAATTTCATGTGTAGGGTTTGTGCGAGTCTTTGGATAATGAGGTACCTAAACAACTTAAACTGTGTAGAATGGGATAACTAATGAAAGAGGCAACAGTGAGCATTATCTGCTATTTGGTTCTTTCAGCTCACTTGTGTCCCATTGGCCCCCGAGTACTTGATTCCTGTTCCTTGACTATTCGCACTATCCACATACGGGAGACTCTATGGACCCCCCTTTGCCTAAGCTTAATTCACACTTTATTTCTTGGGGCCACAAAGTGTGGCGTGGCTTTATTACTATCATGTACGTATGCCATGTTTTACTGCTTTATTTACGATTGTGCGTGGAGCACCTATACTATTTAGGAATTGCGGAGTGTTTTCACGGTGTCGACAATCCCAATCACACTTTCGGGTTCCTAGTTGTTTATAGCCATTGGCGCAAATCTTGGGTCTGCCTCGGAGCCGGCCAACTTCATTGTGGGTAGCTTAATGGGGTGCCCCCCTGAAATAATTTATGAATCCTATGAATGCATTGTCGTGAGGCCTCGTTGCATTTCATTTGGTTCTTCCCGAGGTTGATCGTGTGTGTGTTGCTATTTGTGCACCCCTGCAAGTTAAATCTTTCTGAAAGACGTGTCCGTGGTTATGGACGACTTGGAGCAAAGTTTCTCGATCATAGACAATCATAACTAAAATAGAGCCTTTAATTTGATTAAGACATGACTAGTAAATAGTGCAACACTCATGGAATGGTTAATAAAATTTCCAACGGATGGGATGTTCTTCCGCCTTCTCGTCAGTAAGCGAGAAGGAGGGAGAGTGATGTTTACTTATGTTTCTTATATAACTATTGTTACTAATTAACGAGCGTTCGTCCGTCTCTGGTTGGACAGATGTGTAGCATGTCTCTATAGAACATTGTAGATATTATCTTTCGCTGCAATTGCATCACCTCAGGTTGTTCCCTTTAGAAGCATTAAGACTTCCTGAGTACCCCTAGGGTCTCACACGATAAATATTTGGTTCAGATGTACAAGTATACTCTCAAGAAGGCTACTGGGTCGAAGAGACTGATGATGGTGGCAACGCCTGTCTGGTGTACAGATTCTGGGGATGGAGATCCATGAGATATGTGAGCGGGATGTGCTTATTTTTAGGACATCTTATGCTAATTTGCTTCTTATCCATACCCGATCATGTTTTCTGCTTCCGCTTGATACTCTGTTGCGTGAAGTATGAGGATGTATCCTAAACTATTATATCTATCTAGGATATTTGGATCTTGCCGTAAGGAATTGAACATTTTTGTTTCTATTGTTTTAGATGGTGTTGCTCTGATGCCTATTGTATGTCTCTTACATACATACTCATTTGTGTATGTTTTGATCGCTTTACCTGTCGATTACACCGCTCGCTCTAGTCCCGATGGTCTAAAAAGTGGGTGGGATGGTTGGCCAATATCGTGCCCTGCTCCACAAGGTCGGCCTACTATGTGTGGCTGCGCGGCCCCATGGTAGTACATCCTATCCACTTTTGGTTCATCCAATCTTGAGCTTAGAGCGTAAGGTCCGAGGTATTACAAAGAGCAGCTTCCACATTGCATGTTGCAGAAGTGAGGCAGAAGTTGCATCACATAATGCACTAGAGTGTGTGTGGTCATGTGGATTAATGTGGTCTAGGAAAAGAACACATGCAATGACACTAGTGGATCAATGTGGTTTAGGAAAAGAACACATGCAATGTTGATAGGTGATCCATGAGTCAAAACATGGTCAGAGATACCAAAAGCACATAGGAAGACCAGCTTCCACATTGCATGTTGCACCAATGAGGCAGAAGTTGCATCACATAATGCACTAGAGTGTGTTTGGTCATGTGGATCAATGTTGTCTAGGAAAAGAACACACACAATGTGGTCATGTGGATCAATGACACTATTTGATCAACGTGGTTTAGGAATAGAACACATGCAATGTTCATACTGGATCCATGTGTCAAACCATGGTCACAGAGACCAAAAGCACATAGAATAGCAGCTTCCACATTTCATGTTGCACTAGTGAGGCAGAAATTGCATCATATAATTCACTAGAGTGTGCGTAGTCATGTGATCAATGTGGTCTAGGAAAAGAACACATGCAATGACCCTAGTTGATCAATGTGGATTGTGTAAAGAACACATGCAATGTCCATAGGTGATCCATGCGTCAAACCATGGTCATAGAGACAAAAAGCACATATGAAGACCAGCTTCCACATTGCATGTTGCACTAGTGAGGCAGAAGTTGCATCACATAATGCACTGGAGTGTGTGTGGTCATGTGGATCAATGTGGTCTAGGAAAAGAACACATGAAATGACGCTAGTGGATCAATGTGGTTTAGGAAAAGACCACATGCAATGTCCATAGGTGATCCATGTGTCAAACCATGGTCACAAAGACCAAAAGCACATAGGAAGAGCAGCTTCAACATTTCATGTTGCACTAGTGAGGTGTAGTAGTTGCATCAGAAAATGCACCGGAGTGTGTGTGGTCATGTGGATCAATATGGTATAGGAAAAGAATACATGCAATGTGTTCATGTCGATCAATGAGACTAGTTGATTAATGTGGTTTAGGAAAAGAACACATGCAATGTCTATAGGTGATCCATGTGTCAAACCATGATCATGAAGACCAAAAGCACATAGGAAGAGCAGATTCCACATAGTGAGGCAGAAGTTGCATCACATAATGCACTAGAGTGTGTGGTGTCATGTGGATCAATGTGGTGTAGGAAAAGAATACATGCAATGACACTAGTGGATCAAGGTGGTTTAGAAAAAACACATGCAATCTCCATAGTGGATCCATGTGTCAAACCATGGTCACAAAGACCAAAAGCACATACGAAGAGCAACTTCCACATTGCATGTTGCATCAGTAAGGCAGAAGTTGCATCACATAATGCATTGGAGTGTGTGTGATCATGTGGATCAATGTGGTCTAGAAAAAGAACACATACAATGTGGTCATGTGGATCAATGTGGTTTAGGAAAAGAACACATGCAATGACTATAGTGGACATGTGTCAAATCATGGTCACAGACACCAAAAGCACATAGGAAGAGCAGCTTCCACATTGCATGTTGCACCAGTGAGGCAGAAGTTGCATCACAGAATGAACTGGAGTATGTGTGCTCATGTGGATCAATGTGGTCTAGGAAAAGAACACATGCAATGTGGTCATGTGGATCAATGTGGTTTAGGAAAAGAACATATGCAATGACTTTAGGTGATCCAGGTGTCAAACCATGGTCACATAGACCAAAAGCACATAGGAAGAGGAGCTTCCACATTGCATGTTGCACCAGTGAGGCAGAAGTTGCATCACATAATGCACTGGAGTGTGTGTGGTCATGTGGATCAATGTTGTCTAGGAAAAGAACACATTCAATGACACTAGTGATCAATGTGGATTAGGAAAAGAACACATGCAATTACTATAGGTGATCCATGTGTCAAACCATGGTCACATACACCAAAAACACATAGGAAGAGCATCTTCCACATTGCATGTTGCACCAGTGAAGGAGAAGTTGCATCACAGAATGCACTAGAGTGTGTGTGGTCATGTGGATTAATGTTGTCTGGGAAAATAAAACATGCAATGTGGTCATGTGGATCAATGACACTAGTGGATCAATGTGGTTTAGGAAAAGATTACATGCAATGTCTATAGTGTATCCATATGTTAAGCAATGGTCATAGAGACCAAAAGCACATGGGAAGAGTAGCTTCCACATTGCATGTTGTACCAGTCAGGAAGAAATTTCATCACATAATGCACAGGAGTGTGTAGGGTCATGTGGACCAATGTGGTGTACGAAAACAACACATGCAATGAAATTGTGGATCAATGTGGTTTAGGAAAAGAACACATGCAATGTCTATAGTGGATCCATGTGTCAAACCATGGTCACAGAGACCAAAAGCACATAGGAAGAGGAGCTTCCACATTGCGTGTTGCACCAGTGAGGCAGAAGTTGCATCATAGAATGAAATGGAGTGTGTGTGGTTATGTGGATCAATGTGGTTTAGGAAAAGAACACATGAAATGACTATAGGTCATGTGTAAAACCATGGTCATAGAGACCAAAAGCATATAGGAAGAGCAGCTTCCACATTGCATGTTGCACTAGTGAGGCACAAGTAGCATCACATAATGCACTGGAGTGTGTCTGGTCATGTGGATCAATGTTGTATAGGAAAAGAACACATTCAATGACACTAGTGATCAATGTGGTTTAGGAAAAGAACACATGCAATGACTCTAGTGGATCCATGTGTGAAACTGTTGGGGTTCCGCGTATGAAAACAATAAATTTTACTCTACGCCCCTGAACCCCTGAAGCTACCAGGACCTATCTATTAGTAATACAGTAATGGGAGGGGCTTTTAACAAACTTACCCTTGAAGACCGAAAAGCGTTGTCAACGCTCAGGAGAGCGTGGTTGATGTAGACGAGCCGAAGCTGACCTCAAGGTCATGATGAAGTCCTCGTGCTCCTTTGGCTCCAACGACTTTAGTGCCTCAAGTGCGACACCTCGCGGGGTGTTACACATGTTCGGTGTCTGACGATGACTCCCGCTTCCCCGATCCAGCAACAGTTGCGGAAGTAGATCTCCCGGATCTGAATCCCGCAACACGACGGCGCTCCGCGGTGAAGATGTCTCTCATTCGTGCAGTCCAGACTTGGGACCACGGTCACGTGAGAGAGAGGGGGAGAGAGAAATATCAATTAGAGGTCCTCCCAAAAGTGAGAATACCTTTATTTATTATTGGTGTATTTTATTTGGTCAAATAACCCCACTATATATAGGGGGAGGGGAGGTACTACCTCCCTCAAAGTCCCGGGGTGGGACTAAAGGAGAGGAGGGGGGAGGGGAGGCCGCTGGCCACCCTAGTGGCCCCCCCGCGGGGGGGGGGGGGGCTAGGCCCAGCCGGCCACCCCCTTGGCCCCTTCTCCCTCTCTCCTTTCCCTAATGGGCCCTCTACCCTCCGGGAATTGGCCCATTAAGCCTTTGACCATTTAAATTGATTTTTTATTTATTAAATAATTATGAATAAATGATTAAATCAACATTTAACATTAATTCACATATTATTCAATCTCCGTGGCTATGGAACACCTTCCACCTCCACTCTGGACATCCTCCGGACTTACCGAAACCCTTCCGGTTTTCTCTCTACAATTCTTCGGCGATTTTCACCGATCCTATAAAAACTCTCTAAGCATCATTAAGCCCTTAAGCGTGATACCCCACGGTTCAGGAAAACTCCAGACATGGTCGGGACACTCCCGCAGCAATGATCAACAGAGGGACCTGGATGGCCATGTGACCCCTGTGCGTTCCAGGAAGATCTTTCGTCGTTTGAACCGAGACAGTCGTGTCTTATTCCCTTTGTCTCTTGATACTTGCATTGCCCAAGATCTGATCAATGACATCACCCTGTTGTGTTCAACCTCGTTACTAAAAATGCTACTTGACTCGTTCCGACAAGTGATATCCCCGTGATCAAATCACACGCTGTGCAGCTATTGGATATAACTTCTCCGAGTGGGCCTGATACGTTGCTAACATATCCATAATTTTTGATGTTCCATGCTTGGTTTGTATCTAATTTCTTATGTTTTGTCCACACTTTGGTGTACTTTTCATATGATTTCTTGGACTAACCTATTAACAAGAGCCACAGTGCCAGTTGCATGTTTTCTGCTGTTTTTGGTTCCAGAAAGTCAGAAAAATGAATATTCTCGGAATTGGACCGGACAAAAGCCAAAGTCGTTATTTTTCCGGAAGATTCACGGAGCCAGAAGGAGAGACGAAGGGGGGCCACAAGGTGGCCAAACCACCCCTAGGCGCGGCTCCCCCCAGGCCGCGCTAGGGCATGGTGTGGGCCCCCTGGCTGGCCACCGACCTTGCCCCTTTGCCTATATATTACTCCCGATGCGAAAACCCTAAATAGTCAAGCCTCCATCCACGAAAAGTTCCGCAGCGCCGCCGCCACCGAAGGGGAGATTCAGCGGACAGAAAGTCTCTGTTCCGGCACCCTGCCGGGACGGGGAAGTGCCCCCGGAGCCATCTCCATCGATCTCCATCACCATCTCCATCACCATTGCTAATTCCCATGATGATGAGGGAGTAGTTCTCTCTCGAGGCTAAGGGTTCTACCGGTAGCTATGTGTTCATCTCTCTTTCTATGCATGATCTTATTGAGATCATGAGCTTGTAATCTATAGATCTAGCTTGCTACTCAAGTGCTTTAATAGATCTCTGCTCTCCCCATGTGTGTGAAGTTGACAGTGTGCACACCATGGTGGCACTTAGGATAGAGATTTCAAATACTTGTTATGAGTTATATTTGGAGTTGGATATCTTTATGAAATTGTGGTGTTTGTTTGAACCATATAGTGCTCAAGGTGATAGTGTGGGGTTATCTAGCTGTGGAAAGCGAACTTTGAGGAGTGTTGTTATAGCCCTACCATGGATTAGAGTGTCCAACCGGAGAGTAGTTTAGCGCAATATCATAAAGAAGAATATATTTATATGAGACTGTCCACTAGTGAAAGTATGATCCCTAGGCCTTGTTTTTAAGCATTGAAACACCGTTTTCTATTACATCTATTACATGTTTGCTTGCTTCCTTCTTTATTTCAGTTTGCCTTTAGTGTCTTCCACGCCATCAAAGTATTTTCTAGCACCGTTATCTTATATCCATACCATTTGTATTTCACTATCTCTTCGCCGAACTAGTGCACCTATACACCTGACAAGTCTATTGGGTGTGTTGGGGACACAAGAGACTTATTGTATCTTGATTGCAGGGTTGCTTCAGAGGGATACCTTTGACCACTTCCTCCCTGAGTTCAATAAACCTTGGGTGATCCACTTAAGGGAAAACTTGCTGTTGTTCTACAAACCTCTACACTTGGAGGCCCAACAACTGTCTAAAAGAATAGAAGTGCGTAGACATCAAGCTATTTTCTGGCGCCGTTGCCGGGGAGGTAAGGTAAAAGGTACTCACATCCTCCGGTGTGAGTGCTCGAAGTAATTTCCTTTAGATTCTGCAATTTTTTCTTTTTGTTTCTTGTTTTCACTAGTTAGGCTTAATGGAAAACAACAACAAAATTAGAGAGCTTTATAGTATTTATCTTGAGTTAGGACATGAAGTGTTTGAAGAGAAAATTAAAAAACCTATGGAACTTTATTTGCATGCTAATAGCAATGTTGTTAGTATGAATTCTTTGGACACCATTATTGCTAATGCTATGGAAAAGTCTAAGCTTGGGGAAGCTAGTTTTTATGAAAATGATCTTTTTAGTTTCCCAACTTTGGAAGATAGCTATTCTATTGTTTATGATGATACCAAACCTCCAATATATGATGATTATAATGATAAATATGATATTTTCAGTCCACCTGCTATTGAGGAGAAAATTAATGATTATAATATGCCTCTTATATTTGATGCTTATGGTGATGAGAATAATAATGATAGCTATTTTGTTGAATTTGCTCCCACTATGATTAATAATAATGACTATTCTTATAGGGAGAGTAATAATTGTTTTATGCATGTGGCTCATGATAAGAATGTTTTATGTGATAGTTATATTGTTAATTTTATTCATCTACTGAAAGTTATTATGAGAGAGGGAAACATGGTTTTATGCATCTCAATAATATTAAGTTTCCCCTCATTATGTTGAAAGTCTTGAAGCTGCACTTGTTTTGCTTTACTATGCTTGTTGCTTTGTGCTTTCATGAATTGTTTATTTACAAGATTCCTATGCATAGGAAGTGGGTTAGACTTAAATGTGCTTTGAATTTGCTTCTTGATGCTCTCTTTTACTTCAATTCATATTTCCTATGTGAGCATCTTCTCAAACTATCATGCCTAACTTAAAGGTGTTAAAGAAAAGTACTTATTGAGAGATAACCCAAAAGTTTTAGACGAGTCTTGGAAGTTATTACCTCAGTAATAACCTCTCCTTATCCTTTTTATTTTATTTTTGTGCCAAGAGTAACCTCTAATGAGAGGGAAGTAATGCTTGGGAAAGTTGCTGTCCCGAAACAGATTTTTGTGCTTCACCCTAAAAATTCGTGTAAAATCTCTGTACGTCCTTTTTGAGGCATGAATTTTTGTGCTTCTGCCCCAGGTTGTTATCGAACTTTAGTTAGTTCAACACTTTTAGATTTAAGCAACAGAAGGTCTTCGAAAAAATTCGTCTTTACCTGCTGATCTGTTTTGACAGATTTCTGCTATTATTTGCATTTGCTTCTTGTTGATTCCTTTTTGGGTTCTCTTTGGGGAATTGAGATTTTTGAAGGAAATGCTGCAGTAGCTTGTGTTTTAATGGAAGTTTTATTGGTGTTGGAACTGAACCTAAAGACTTATTATCTTGAGTGCACTAATGTTGCTAATAAAGATTGTGTGAAGTTTTGTATTAAGGAAAAATTTCAGGTGTATGGAAGGAATGAGTAATGAGATGAAGAATGGACTAAAGCTCAAGTTTGGGGATATCACGCGTGTCACCCCAAGAAATATCCAAGAAGTACAAGCATCAAAGCATGGGGATGCCCAAGGCATCCCCCTCTTCATCAATAAAAATCCCAGGTTTCTTCCAAACACTTCATTTTTATTGTTTCATGCACAGTTGTGTTGTTCTTGGAGCGTCTTATTTTTCATTTTCATTTTGGTTTTCGTTTGCTTTGTTTGCTTAGTTTTCTGAATAAATTGGTTGGACCCCCTCTTTCATACATTGGTTTTCAAATAGTTTGGTTTGGATTGGAAAATAGTAGGAAAGTTCATGCTTAAGTGGTAAAGAGAGCTTGTTTGTGACTATGGCCTATGCTTTGTCATGCCATGCTCGATATTGTTTTGGCTTTATGCTTAGTATTCTTTGCTATAGCATGACTTGTTATAAACAATTGAGATTGCTTAATGTTCCTTGGAAGGATCATGCATTGTTTTAGCATATTAAAGCATAATATTGTGGTATTCTCCTCTGATGCTTTGTTTGGGTTGACTTTTCACATGCTCACACCATGTTATGACTATCCCAAGTCACCATAGCCTTTATGATCCTTTAGTTTTCAACTTGTAGTATCACTTTATGCTTTGATCAATGATGTTTTGTCGCTCTGCATGATTATGGCCATTATTGCTCTCTTAGTTGGTCGCTCCTAGTATTTTAGTAGCCTCCACAACCTAGTATGAGTTCCACTCATGCATCCAACTCCTAAAACCAAGTTATTCCAAAGAGTCCACCATACCTACCTACTAGCATTTGCTATTCCAAGTATATTCATGTTTTTATCTACCTTCCAAATTAAACTTGTTATGAGAAAACTAGTGATTAAAGCTCTCACGAACTTGATGGCACACTTTACTTTTCTTGCCCTAAATAAACTTGAACCATTGTGTCGTCTATGTTGTATATGCTTGCACTTATTTGTCGGGGATTAGCAGAACCATGCTGTCATGGGGAACGCTTTCAACATTGCACTTGTACTTTGTACCTAGTTGATATCATGCTCTTTTGTCTATGGATGTCGTCGGTGTGAAATTAAAGGGGAGCTTGTAAGTCCATGGAGTTATGTATATGTGTTAGAGAAACGCCTGGGCCGCTGGTCTAATCCATGCTGTCATGATGGAAACCTGCAGCATAACCATAACGAGCTGTCTATGAAGCATTCTTCTTATAAAAAAAAGAGTCAGATATTGAGAAAAAAGAGAAAAGGAAAAGAGAAAAAAAGAGATATTAGAGAAGAAGAAAGAGAGAAAAAAGCACCATATTCCCATGATAAATAAGAAGATTGCTGAGATGATCGTTGTCTGCTTGCCTTGTCATTTTCATATGGGGATTCTTCCGTATCATCGGGCAAGGGGTACCCCGTTGGCGGTTCTCTATGATACACATGTACTTACGATGACAAGAACTTACCGGTGACTAAACTTGAGTAGCATGTGGAGCGACCCTCGTATTCAAGGGAAATGAGATTTCCAACTTATACTTTGTCAAGCATATACACCATAGTTTGTTCACTGTAACCTTAATCACTTCAAGATGCTTATGATAGCGGAAATGAGAGATGAAAGCTAAAAAGTACCATAATTTTTGGAAGCTCTTTATGAGACTTGAATCCCTACTTCCTTTTATGAAGGCCTTTCTTTTACTTTTATGTTGAGTCTCCACCATCTATCTTTATGCACCTACTTTGAGAGCATAGTGGCCATTCTTAGTTTAATGTGCATTGTCCCAAGACTTGTTGATTGATTCACAACTTTGATATTGCTTGTTCTTAAACTATTTGTATCTAGTCATCCTTATGAACTTTGAAGGTGTCCTATGCATTTATGTTTGCTACTCTATGAGGGACAAGTTGAATGCCACTATGGTATGTTTTCTTTATGTGAAACAAACAAATGTCTTGCAAAGCATTGTTATTCATGAATCTTTTGTTTGTGCCTTTTCATGTTGCAACATAGTTTCTTTGTCTTATTGCTAGAACTTTGTCTTTCATGTTATGATTGAAGTACTATGATCCTAGCTATCAATGTTTTACAAATACTTTGATCAAGTTTATGATGGTGCATGTCACCTAAAAAATTATTCTTTCTTTTTATCACTTACCTACTCGAGGACGAGCAGGAGTTAAGCTTGGGGATGTTGATATGTTGCTAACGTATCCATAATTTTTGATGTTCCATGCTTGGTTTATATCTACTTTCTTATGTTTTGTCCACACTTTGGAGTACTTTTCATATGATTTCTTGAACTAACCTACTAATAAGAGCCACAGTGCCAGTTGCCTGTTTTGTGATGTTTTTGATTCCAGAAAGTCAAAAAATGAATATTCTCGGAATTGGACCGAACAAAAGCCAAAGTCGTTATTTTCTTGAAAGATTCACAGAGCCAGAAGGAGAGACGAAGGGGGCCACAGGGTGGCCAAACCACCCCTAGGCGCGGGTCCCCCCAGGCCACGCAAGGGCATGGTGTGGGCCCCTGGCTGGCCACCGATCTCGCCCCTTCGCCTATATATTTCTCCCGGTGCGAAAACCCTAAATAGTCAAGCCTCCAGCCACGAAAAGTTCCGCAGCGCCGTCGCCACCGAAGGGGAGATTCGGGGGAAAGTAAGTCTCTGTTCCGGCACCCTGCTGGGACAGGGAAGTGCCCCCGGAGCCATATCCATCGATCTCCATCACCATCTCCATCACCATTGCTGATTCCCATGATGATGAGGGAGTAGTTATCTCTCGAGGCTAAGGGTTCTACCGGTAGCTATGTGTTGATCTCTCTCTATGCATGATCTTATTGAGATCATGAGCTTGTAATCTATAAATCTACCTTGCTACTCAAGTGCTTTAATAGATCTCTGCTCTCCCCATGTGTGTGAAGTGGACAGTGTGCACACCATGGTGGCACTTAGGCTAGAGATTTCAAATACTTGTTAAGAGTTATATTTGGAGTTGGATGTCTTTATGAAATTGTGGTGTTTCTTTGAACCATCTAGTGCTCAAGGTGACAATGTGGGGTTATCTAGATGTGGAAAGTGAACTTTGAGGAGTGCTGTTATAGCCCTACCATGGATTAGAGTGTCCAACCGGACAGTGGTTCAGCGTAGTATCATAAAGAAGAATATATTTATATGAGAGTGTTCACTAGTGAAAGTATGATCCCTAGGCCTTGTTTCTAAGCATTGAAACACCATTTTCTATTATATCTATTACATGTTTGCTTGCTTCCATCTTTATTTCAGTTTGGCTTTAGTCTCTTCCACGCCATCAAAGTATTTTCTAGCACCGTTATCTTATATCCATACCACTTGTATTTCACTATTTCTTCGCCGAACTAGTGCACCTATACACCTGACAAGTGTATTGGGTGTGTTGGGGACACAAGAGACTTCTTGTATCTTGATTGCAAGTTTGCTTGAGAGGGGATACCTTTGACCACTTCCTCCCTGAGTTCATAAACCTTGGGTGATCCACTTAAGGGAAAACTTGCTGCTGTTCTACAAACCTCTGGACTTGGAGGCCCAACAACTGTCTACAAGAATAGAAGTGCGTAGACATCAGGGCCCTTTGAGTATCTTCCCGTCACATGGACGGACAAATCCTGCTCTTGACATATATTGCCTCTACGGTTTCCTCCGAGTACCTGAACACACCTTTATAACCACTGTATTACCAAGTGGCGCTTGATGCTATCTAAGCACTCTCGGGAGACAGTGATTGATATAGCCTCACGGTCTAAGGAATAGTCTACGAGGATCCATTTCTAATCATCATAACCTGAACTTCATGACATGATCGGGTCACGATGTTTAGGTTGGGTATTGGTTCATCATCTCATTCTCGGAATGAGATGACTCCATTTCCAACTAGCATAAATGCCACATGATCAGGAAACATGATCATCTGTTGACCAATGAACCAGTGACTAGAGTTTCACTGGGAACCCCTGGTTGTTTGTATATCACACATGTATTGATGTTTCCACTCAATACAGTTATAACATGATATAAAACTTAATCATAAACTATATGAAATATGATAATAGTCCTCACTACTATTTGTCTCTAGGGCATATTTCCAACAGAAACCATGGTCACAGAGACCAAAAGCACATAGGAAGAGTAGGTTCCACATTGCATGTTGCACCAGTGAGGCAGAAGTTGCATCACAAAATGCACTGGAGTGTGTGTGATCATGTGGATCAACGTTGTTTAGGAAAAGAACGCATGCAATGTGGTCATGTGGATCAATGACACTAGTAGATCAATGTGGTTTAGGAAATGAACAATGCAATGTCCATAGGTGATCCATGTGTCAAACCATGATGACAGAGACCAAAAGCACATGGGAAGAGAAGCTTCCACATTCCATGTTGCACTAGTGAGGCAGAAGTTGCATCACATAATGCAGTGGAGTGTGTGTGGTCATGTGGATCAATGTGTTCTAGGAGGAACACATGAAGTGACACTAGTGTATCAATGTGGTTTAGGAAAAGAACACATGCAATGTCCATTTGTGATCCATGTGTCAAACCATTGTCATAGAGACCAAAAGCACATAGGAAGAGAAGCTTCCACATTGCATGTTGCACCAGTGAGGTAGAAGTTGCATCACAGAATGCATTGGAGTGTGTGGTCATGTGGATAAATGTGGTCTATGTAAAGAACACATGCAATGTGGTCATGTGGATCAATGACACTAGTTGATCAATGTGGTTTAGGAAAAAAACACATGCAATGTCTATAGTGGATCCATTTCTCAAACCATGGTCACAAAGACCAAAAGCACATAAGAAGAGCAGCTTCCGCATTGCATGTTGTACTAGTGAGGCAGAAGTTGCATCACAGAATGCACTGGAGTGTGTGTGGTCATGTGGATCAATGTGGTATAGGAAAAGAACACATGCAATGACACTAGTGATCAATGTGGTTTAAGAAAAGAACACATGCGATGTCCATAGTGGATCCATGTGTCAAACCAATAATAGCACCTGTTGTCTGTCCCGATTGTTACAGACTATTCGACCAGGGAGCGTACAATGGTGGCTGTTAGATCGAGTCTTCTAGAAGGCCCGCCCCCGTGAAGAACTTATTGTCTATCCCAATTGTTACAGATTGTTCGATTAGGGCACGTGTACGATTATGATGGTTCTTTGTCAGAGCGATCTGCGAGTTGACTGTTCTGTGACTTGATTGGCCTCGCTTACTTTTCACTTATATTATTATTATTTCCACTCCCCTCTAGTCTACTACTAGTAGTATTCATAGAGCTCGTGAGTTAGCATGTCTCCTCGATAACCCCTCCTCCACCCCACTCCCTGTGCCCGGATGATGCCACCGACTTCTATGCACCATGCCCGGACAACAGTTGCTGACTTTCGGGTCACTACCTTCAGGTAGGAAATCATTTAACTATCATCTAAATTTATCTTACATATTCCTGCTCTTGGCTTAACTAGTTGCGGATCTTTTATCCGTTTTCTCGATGAACTTCAGATGTGGGAGCCGCCGAAGGAGGAGTGCGAGCTGCTGCAGCCCAAGAATCTAGAGATCATCGCGTGCAACATCCTGGCGACATACCCGCTTGTGTGCTCCCACCCAGGATGCTTTCGTTGTTACTCCTACTACGAGCTCCCCAGGCACAAGCTTGCGTGCCCGCAGAGCACGTGCGCCTGCATGGAGCCGGGCTGCAACTACACCGGCCCACCAGCAGAGATCATGGTCCACCTTGCAGAGGATCACTTGATCGAAGTGATTAGGATCTCGTATGGTGACTCCCAACTTTTCCAAGACCAGGTGTCGTTCCGTGACTCCGCACGCCACCATCTCATTTGCGAGGGAGAGGACGACTTTGCTTTTGTACTGACCATCACCATTGGCGTCCCGGGAACTGAACCTAGGCCCACCTTCGTGTGTGCGGCATGCGATAGGTCAGTCTCGAGTGCCTGGCCCCTGTACACGGTGCGCTTGTGGACGCACGCCCAACCGTCGTCGTCCAATACCATACATGTGACAGCTGAGGCACTGAGCTGCCCGACGCTGCCCGAGGTGGATTTTGCGGACCCGAGGTAGGTCCTATGTGTGCCCTCTCAGTACCTTGTCAGTGCTAGACCAAACAAGAAGATGCATTTCTACATTTGTATCGAGAAGACCAATAGGGAGTTGTAGTACTTATGCTATCATTAAGTGTAAGACTTATGTGATGCTACTCCGGTGTGGAGAGCATACGTGTTGTGCGAATGTATCCCAGTTGCAGTTTTTTAGTACTCCATAATAGTTCGATGAGTTTACTTATCCGACGAATAATAATAACTCGCATCAGCTTGTTGTTGTCATGTTGCAAAGTCCGCTTGCTCTGTACAGACTGGCAATACTGCGTGCTCTCGCCTGTCAGTGTCACGTGTTCTGTGGGCCCACCTTCTAGTGTCACGTCCCCTTTACTTCTCTTCCTTCCCCTTGAAGCCACTGTCCCCACTTCTCTTCCATCCTGCCACTATCGTCTGATGGTTGTATTCTGATTTCGTTGGTTTGTTTACATGTAATCTATGTGGATCCTGCAACATGCAAATGTCACAGACACAATTTCTAAAGTTGAAGCACTCACTACTAGAGAAAAGCCTATAGGAGACATGCACATTTGAGGCGCATTTATACTATATGCGCCTCTGATAAGATAGACGAGGCGCACTAGCCAGTCATGCGCCTCTAGTAATTAAATAGGCGAGGCGCATATCTGCAGGATGCGCCTCCTCTAGCATCTGTACGGACGAAATCTGGCACCCCCATCTTATGCGAGGCGCACTAGCCAGACATGCGCCTCTAGTACTTAAACAGGCGAGGCGCATATGTGAGAAATGTGCCTCACATATCTTGGGTGGGCCCAGGTGGAGATCGGTGGTCCAATATGCGAGCCACATATAGTAACATGCGCCTCCGATACTTACAATAGGCGAGGCGCATTAGGGAACGTGCGCCTCAAGAAACCCCTGCGGGCCCGGGTGGCTGCATAGGGAAGGCGCATGTTGGCATGTGCGCCTCAGATAGTTCTGACTATAGGAGGCGCATTTACTGCAATATGCGCCTCGCATAACCTGGCTCACTGTTTTTGCACCTTTTTGCACATGCACCCCACTCACTTGCCTCACTTCTTCCTCTCCACCAAAAGATAGATTTGGTCATCCCCTCCTTCTCCCCACCTCATTTCCCACATAGATTCACCATAGAATCTTGCTCAATCTCCATTGGTTGACACTCATATGTAAGTGAAGTCTCTTGCTCCTCTAGATCTACAACATGTCCCTTTACTTCTCCTCCGTCTCTCTTGTGCAAGTTATCGTTGGAGGAAGCGTGAAGGCGTTGCTTGTATGCTCATGCGCGTTGTCGGTGACACCGCGACTATATGATTCTGTTGTGGTGCATGCTTCTTTTTGTTTAGGGATTTCATTCGAGATGCCAATGTTTCGCCAGAATGTCGATTAATTTCTTTTCCAGCGAATTTCTGGCACTCGCGGATGTCCTCTTTTTAGGGGAGGTCAGGCCGAAATTTTCAGGCGATCCAGATGTCCATATATGCTCTAATTATTCTCTTGCTCTTTGTACCACGCGTAGGCGACCATGGTTCGACCACTGATTCGCAAATCCCTCGTGGATAGTTAGATGAGATGCACGAGGACTGATATGGCATGTGCAAACAAGATGGAGATAAGATGTCCGTGTCGCGACTGCAAGCTGATGTATCTGATAAGGCACGATCCCGGAATACTGGAGTCGCACCTGCTCCGATGTAGTTCAATAATGGTGAAGTTCAAGATGCCGGTGGATACATGATGCTGAAGATGATGATGAGGATGTCAATAATGGTGAAGTTCAAGATGCCGGTCATGATCACGAAGATCAGGGCCCCGACAGCGGGGCAGGTGATGATCATGAAGATCAGGGTGGCACCGGGCATGAACACGAAGATGATCAAGGTGGCGTCGGGCATGAATACAAAGATCAAGATGTCGACCATGATTCGAGCTGGCTACGAGACCCTCATGTCCAAGATCTACTTCTCAAGGAGATGAGTAACAGTAGAGCCACCGCTAGAGAGAAATCTAAGATGGAGCCAATGAAGAAAGACGTGGTCACTCCATTGTTTGATGGATGCAACGACGGGGATACCTGCTAAATGTAACGCTCAGGGCTCTGGAGATGAAGGCGAAACACAAAATGACCGACGAATGCTTCGACAACATTGCATTCTGGCACGATATTCTTCCCAAGAAGGGGAACACATGTCCGACTAGTATCGTTGAGGCCAAGAAAGTCGTGTGCCCTCTCAATCTACCGCACGTGAAATACCACGTCTGCATAAATGATTGCATCATCTACCAGGGCGAGGACGCGGAGAAGACCACGTGTCCGGTGTGCAAGACCTCTCGATACAAGAGAGGGACCAAGAAAGCTCCTAGAAAGGTGGTGTGGTACTTTCCTCTAACTCCTCGTCTGCAACGGTATTTCGCGGACCCTATGGAAGCAGAGCTCATGCGCTGGCACGTGGAAAGAAAGAGGCCGGAAGACGATGATCCGGAGAAGGAGGAAATGCTGAGGCACCCTTTGGATGCTTGCCAGTGGAAGGCGTTGGACCTCTAATATTACCAACATTTTGGGAAAGAGTCAAGGAACCTCAGGCTGGGCGTTAGCACCAACGGACTCATTCCGTTCGGAAGCCAGAGCAGCACACATAGCACCTGGCTCGTGTTTGTATGGATCTACAACCTCCCCCTGGTTGTGCATGAAGAAGAAGTACGTAACCATGAATATGCTGGTTCAAGGGCCAAAACAACCAGGTATAGACATCAATCTATATCTCACATTGTTGAAAGAGGAGTTGGCCACATTATGGGAAGAAGGAGCCCGTATGTGGGACGCCTCGAGACAAGAATACTTCGACATGAGAGTGGTGGTGATCACGACGGTGCAAGACTATCCCGGTTACGGATACTTGTCGGGGCAGGTGGTCCAAGGATTCTATGGGTGCGTTAGGTGCAAAGATAATACAACGTACCACTAGCTACAGAAATATCCCGGGTCCGAGAAAACCATGTTCCTTGGGGCTCGGAGGTGGCTTCCCAAGAATCACGCCTGGAGAAAGCTAGGAGATCTGTTTGATGGGGCGGTCGAGCTCCGAGGAATCCCGGACCAGAGGAGCAGCGCGCAAATCTACGAGCTGTTGAATAACTGGAAGGAATGCCCTGCACCGGGAAAAACCTAGAAGAAGCCAGAGCCGCTGCTAAAGGTATGGAAGGCGAGGTATGTTTTCTGGGACTTGCCATACTGGAAGATCCTCCACGTGCCTCAAAGCCTCGATCTCATGGATAGCACGAAGAATGTGGGCGAGAGTCTGCTTGCCACCCTCCTTAACACCGACAACACCAAAGATGGGCCGAAGGCAAGGAACGACTTGAAGCATATGGGTATCAGGGATGAACTTCAACCACCACCTAGCGATGACGAGGAGGAGGAGGAGATGGAAACGCAGAATAGCCATCGTCGCAAGGGCAAAAAGTAGGTCAAGAAGGGCGAGGTCAAGCTCAAGGCCTCGTGCTTCACTCTGAGTAAGAAGGAGGCCATACAGTTTATGAAGTGCCTCCTCGGAGTCAAATTTCCGAACGGCTACGCGGGGAAGATAAGCAGATGGCTAGACGAGTCAAAGCAACGCTTCAGCAGGATGAAGTCTCACGACGTCGCCGTGCTGATGACGCAGGTACTCCCGGTCACGATCCGAGGTATAATGGACAAGCATGTCCGTGAAACGTTGTTTGGCCTCTGCAACTTTTTCGACGTCATCTCTCGGAAGTCGATAGGAATTAAGAAGCTCACGAGGCTACAGGACGAGATCATGGTGATACTATGCGAGCTCGAGATCTATTTCCCCCCGCATTCTTCGACGTCATGCTTCATCTGCTTCTCCATCTCGTGGAGGATATCGTCTAGCTCGGTCCTCCGTTTCTGCGAAGCATGATGCCATTCGAAAAGCTCAATGGACACATCAAAGGATATGTTAAGAACAGGTCCTGTCTAGATGGAAGCATAACAAATGGCTTCCTGGCCAAAGAGTGCATCTCTTTCTGCTCGAACATTCTACAAACTGAGACCCCTCTTGGTCTGCCATTCAACAAGCACCTCGGGAGGCTCGCTAGATGCGGTCACCACAAGGGTCGATGCCCAAAGCATGTTGACATCGAGGGACAAACCAAGGACTTTGAAAGAGCAAACCTGGTCACGCTACAGCACCTGCAGGTGGTAGATCCATACATATATGAGCACAAAGAGTTTATCAAGAAGAATTACGCTGACCAGGGGCGCCAGTACTCGGAGGAAGATGTTATCAAGGAGCATAACTCCGGTTTCACGCGGTGGTTTAGGGAGAAGGTCATTGCTAATCCACCGCAGGGCGAGTACTCGGAGGAAGATATACTCATATTCTCCCTATCACGGGGAGCCTTGCACAACCTGATGACCTATCAGGCATATGATATCAATGGATACACGTTCTATATATAGGAAAAGGACAATAACTGCGATTACCAGAACTCATGGGTTACGGGATATTCTACACCGGCAACGTGCCGAAAAGATATTACAGAAGGATCGAGGAGATTTGGGAGCACGACTATGTTACGGAGAAGGAAACGATGTTCCGTGTCAGGTGGGCCAAGAGAGTCGAGAAAGAAGGCCGATATTTCACCACCATGGTTATACCGTCAAAGACCACCAGCGCGAACGCACCCGCGAGAAATGAGCCTTTGGTTCTAGCTAGCAAGGTCGACCAATGCTGGTACATCACAGACCCGTCAAAGCCTAGCCGGGTTATCGTCAGGAGAGGCAAAAGGAACATCATCAGAATGGACATAGTCGCCAACGAGCAAGACTTTGACAAGAACGGTGACCTGAAGATGGAAGACGGATATGGAAACCAAGAACCGTACACCACAACCCTACCTAAGAAAGGACTCCCGTTCAAAAGAAGTAGTGAAGACGTCTCGGACCTAACCTATGCAACCGCGACAAACAAGGGCAAGAAGACGACCATTGTCAAGAAATGCTAGCGCGCTCCGACCATTGTCAAGAACTGTCGTGTGTGTGTGGCATACTATTATGTATCGAAACATTCATAATTATCATTTTTGTATGTTATAATATTTCATTGAGAATATTATGTATCAACGAGACACATTCATAATACTCACCTTTTTTGACAATATTTCAAGTTTTAAAATATTTGCAGTATATTTTATAGTTTATATTGTCTTTGGACAATATTTTTACATGAAAAATGGCCTTTAAAAACATTTTACAAAAATATGTTGCCCCCAGGATTCAAACCTGGGTGGCTAGGGTTTAGAACAGGACAAGGGTCGATACCAGTGGGCTAGTGTGTGTTAGTTGATAGATACCAGCGCAACGCGCTAGTTGACTAGAAGTGAAGAATAGCCGAGGCGCATATGGCCATAATGCGCCTCGCGTAAACTTATGCGAGGCGCATTTTCAAATATGCGTCTCGCATAAGATGGTACCTGTCACTTTTTCTTTGGATCGAGTCGATTGACTGAGTCGATCTGTGTACTACTCTGCAACCTCTCGCGCCGCTGTTCGCTTCCTGCCGTCATCCGCCGCCGTCCGCTTCCTGCCACCGTCCGCGCCCGCAGCAGCCCGCCGTCCGCGCCCGCCTCAGCCCTCCGTCCACCATCGTCTAGGTGAGCCCCGAACCCCTTCCCTTCTCCCTCCCCTTCCCTCTTCCCCTCTTCCCTCTCTCTGACATCTCGGCTACCAGCCACAGGGAGGAGGAGCCCACCCGCCCCATGGACGAGGAGCCCGCCGCCCGTGACTTGCACTACTGCTGCTGCCTGAAGACCTGCTACCCGTGCTCGAAGACCTGCTTCCCGCCGGCCACCTCGTCTGCAACCTCACCTTCGTCCTCGCCGAGCACCCCAAGGTGAGCGCCGCTCCCCCTCTCCCTTCCCCCAGCAGATAGATAGGTTCACACGACTGCTCTAACTAGCTTTATTGTGATTGTGATGATCTACTAGCAATCTTGATTTAGTTCTAGTTCGTGTGTGCAATTAAGTTGCACAGTACAAGAGTATGATGTGCTACCATGCTAGTTGGATGATTCTTATTGCTTCCTAGTAGTTCTAGGTCTCCTAGAGTAGAGAATGCTACTTCTGTAATTTTTAGATATATAATTACCATTGTTACATGATTTTCTTAGCATACAAGTGTGTTATTTCTAGTTAGGATCTAGCTATAATTGCATACAGAACTAAATCCTCTACCTATTTAATCCATAGAAACACATAGTGTAGAATTAAAAGGTACACACACAAATTTTAGCAAGCAATTGCGTATGTGATGTGCAAATGTATCATTAATCTTGCATGAAGAGATGCAATGAAGATATATATGTATGTAAACTCATTGGGCGTTTATAGTAGAGATAGTTTAATTGATGTGTGCTTGCTGGTTATTCATAGTTTTGCTTATAATTAATCTCAAGATGATCTTATAGTCATTCTAGCATACTAGAGTGTACAGCTGGTTTCATATTTATAATAGTTTGATATGTAATGTTGTTATCTGAATACATTCAGACATACCCATTCTAAATCCTGGGAAGAAAGGATTTAAATACTGATGTGTACTTAGAGAGGATTTGCTTGATTCTTGTTAGTGGATTTGTAGACATGTATTTACTGCTGGCTCAAAGTAACTTGTTGCTAGGTTGACTTGCTAAATTCAGTTTTGAGACATGAATGATGAACTGAACCTTTGGTTTAGTGATGGTCTTGGTACTATAAGCTTAAATAAACAGCCATGTGCTTGAGCTTAGTTGTAGCTCATCTAGATCAAGTACTTGCTATATGGTACCATTTGTATTCTCATATGCTTAACTAAACCTTATGGTTCCAGGAAAACCTACCTAATTAATATATATATCTACTTGTATAGTAGATACCCATGATTTAATGATATCTAGCTAGCTTAATTGGAGAAATGATTAGAGGTAGCTTTGAGATTACCCAAAAAAAATTTATGCGTAGTTGGATGCTTCTCTGGTTTAGCCAAGATCTATGGCTGCTGCTAGCATATCTTCCACTGTGATGCCTCCATCTGGAGTGTACACAGTGGTATCTATTCTTTGGTAGTTGGCCATTGGGATTCACTTTCTAGGGAACTTCTAGTTGGCTGCCAAGGATGCTAAGACTGAGGCCAAACACTATATAAGAACATATGCTAGAGTGTGGTTACCAAATTCTCCATGATGTTAAAATAAAACAATGCACATGCAAATAAAATAAATATTGAGCTTTTGTTCCTTTTTGTTATTGAGCTTCTGTTTCTTTTTTGTGAATGAGCTTCTGTTGCAAATCCTATAAGCCTCAGACCTGCTAGTATAGTGTAAATTGTGTTTCTTTATTTTTTTAGTCTGTGCATGTGCAGAGAAGGTTATAAAAGCTCAACTTTGTATAACGAATCATATATGTGTTGTATGCTGTCCAGATTTCTTGTATGCTGCTAGAAGCAATTGTGTATGGCTGTGTTTGTGTATGCTAGCAGCAAAATGGCTGTGTTTGTGCCTATTTAGGCTTTTTTGTGCAGGTTTTTCTTTTTGAGTTGCCAATGTTTCGCTGGAATGTTGATTCATTTCTGTTCCGGCGAATTTCTAGCACTCGTAGACATAGAAAATAACCAAAGGTTATGCCGAAATTTTCTGTGAATTTTTGTGCTTATTAGTTCCATTTTATTTGTGTGTTTAGAAATGTCCGCGGAGCAGGACCCTTCTAGCAAGAAGTCCTTTTGGGAGCAGCAGGCGGAGATGGAATCCCAAGAGGACTCGGAATTCGTTCCACGGGACGAGAAGATGGAGGCGGATGAGGATATGTCATTGGGCGATGAGGAGATGGGGACACAGATGGTGACGCCACTACCACTGATGGTGGCGGTGAAGCTACTACGGACGATGGTAGCACATCAAAGAAGGCCCGGAAGGAGCGTGCCCCGATCGTGGTCGACATCAAAAGGTCCATCATCACAAGCGTGAACGATGAACGTGCGCCTTTGGAGCCGACCGAGTTTGTCGTGGGTTACTCAAACCAGCTCGCGGCAATCCTTCGGAACACCGTCACGATCAACACGGAGAACCTGAAGGCTGAAGAGAACAGGGGTTTCCGCATCCAGCTCTTCCGGAAGCTGCAAGCAAGATACGCATTCCCGAGTGATGAGGAACACAAGTACAATAACGACAATCTCAAAAGGAATCTGGTGAACAAGTACGCCCTCAAGAAGATGACCAAGGCCTTGTCAAATTGGAAGGTCCGGGTGAACAAGCTAATTTTTGAGGACGAGCTAAGTTATTCGGAGGTCGTCAAGAGGGAGCCTCTGGTCAGGGAAGAACACTTCAAGGTGTTCAAGGAGAGATGTGAATCCGCCATGGGCAAGGCCAAGAGTCAGTACTTCAAGGAGTTGTACGAGAAGAACATTGGTACCCACCATCTCGGCTCTGGCGGTTATAGAGTTGCGATTCCCAAATGGGAGAAGGAGGATGCCGACGCTCGTGCAAAGGGGTTGACACCTCCCTTTGATTACATAAACGAGCCACAGGAAAAGCACTTTGTCAGGGCCTAGTTTGCCAAGCCGAAAGGGAGTTCTGATTATTCCTCGGAGCCCGTCGGCCCCTTCGCTACGAAGGTGACTTACTTCATGAGAAAATATGTAAGTAGCTTGCATGCAAGTCGATAAATTGTGTTCACAATTAATCAATGAAGTCTACTTTTCTGATCAAATGCTTCACGTTCCTTGTGCGCAGGACGAGGAGTGTAGGAGCTCCTCATCCCAGGGGTCAGGGCCTGTCGCCAAGTGTGACACCACTTTCAACAGGGCGTTGAACCGGACCAAGAATGTCGAGCCCCTGGCGGCCCTGTCGTCGGCTGGTCATGTGGTCGGCTTTGGCGACATAACATGGTCCGAGTACTATGACACCACGGAGCGGAAGGGCAGGAAGCATGCCGAAAGCGCCGAGGTAAGACACCTAAGGGAACAGGTGGAAGCCTTTCCCAATATAGTCCAAGATGCCATGATCCAGGCTATGTCGGCTATCGAGACAAAGTTCCAAGGACAAGTTCATACACAAGTCCAGGCACAAGTCTAGACACAAATGAACAATAAGCTCAACACCATCCTTCCCGCCTACATGGAAAAGTACATCAAGTGGTAGAAGGGTGGTAAAGGGCCTCCACCGGTTCCCAACCTCGACAGCGCCCAATCGGACAATATGGCACGGTCGGAGGCGCAGGTGACTCCTCCAGCAGGGCTGGTGGTGGTGGAGACTCCTCCATCTCTAGAGCTTAATTTGCCCGCTGCGGCGAAGCTGTCGGCCTGCACCACCGTGCCATCAGGCAGCCACTCTGCCACTTGCGCGCTCAAGCCAGCCGGCGGAGGTGCCTCGACCTTGGCCGAGTTCGACGCCCTCAAGGTAACTAACTAATTAAAGCGAGAGTTGGGAGGCTTAACCACACCGATGACTTGATGTTCGTTTTACTGATGCTCGGCCTACATGTGTTTCACAAGGAGACACTCCTTGCACTCTAATGCACTGGGTGGGCGGCCAGTTGAAGGATGTTGCCAAGGGTACTATCGTTCAACCGGAGAACCACAAAATGCACAATGTCACAATCCCACCCGACATGATGAGGGTCAGATATAGTATGGTGCTTCTGGGCTACGAGCAAGTGGAACCTCCCTCTCAACCTCAAGGATGGGATGATGAGGAGACGGCGGTGATCCTTAATACCGGCTTCGGCTACTTGTACCTATGGCCGAAGAGCCAGATCCATTTGGGGACGGAGGACCAGCTCAACATCACCCCAGAGGCAGCACAACCAGCACAACCAGCACATGATGAAGACTTCGAGATGGAAGACTTGGACAACATGGCACATGATCCCTATGATGATGATGGAGAAATTGATCTGAACTTCGGCGACCAGTTCGTTAACACAAGGTTTTTTGATTGGTACGAGTCGGGACCATCAGGCACACATCAAGTTGCTGATACCCAACCAGCACCAACGAAACCCCCTTGCCAAGTGCGTTTGTTAACAACTAGTCAAGAGACGCTGCCACCTGCCCCTTCACCGAGCCTCCGAGGCTAGCAATTCGTTTGATCAGCCCCAGCACCCTTCATAAGGTGATCGGTAAGGTGAATGCAGTGGTCGACGTCCCAAAGGGCAGGAAGCATGGTCGCAAAAGGAAGCCTAAGGGTGACTGGAGAAAGGGTCCAAATCTTGTTCTCCAGGCTCAGGACGACCCTGTAGGGCAAGCCAGGAATCAGCAGCACGTGGCAGGTGCACCGATGATGTGTAACTCGTTGCTCGAGGTCGCAGGATCTGAAATGCGCAATCTTCATTATAGCTATCTCACAATTGAGGAGATCCGCATTCGCGAGAACGATCAGTCGTACCTCGTTTTAAAGGCTAAGGTGCCTTATGTGCCATGCTTCATCAGTGTACCCCCTGGGGATATCTTCTACCCACGGCATTCCGACATCTTCGACATGTTGAATGGGTTCCGACTGCACAATACCCTGGTCTAGCTATTCTCCCTCAATATGGCCATGCAGATCACCAGAGACAAGATCCTGGGAATCCAGATAGTGGATCCCTACTTCATGCGGGACGTTGTCCTGAAAGATGCCGAGGATATAGTGCTAGCGACTGACTACCTCTCAACCTTCCTACAAACATACTCGGACAAGGATGTGATTCTCCTTCCCTACCATCCCATCATGGAGGATGATCAGACAGGATGCATGCTCATATGCTTGAATTTGAAACACTCAACAACCGTGTACCTCGACTCAAACCGTGCGATCCCGAAAAACTACACCAATATCAAGAACATTCTTGATGGTGCTCTCACCAGCTACATCGCATCAGGAGGCGTCAAACCGGCAATGCCATATGTGAAGTTCGGCGCGCACGTGTTCCACCACAACAGCAAGTTCGCCTGCGTCAAGCAGCCGTCTGGCAGCAGGAAGGATGCCTTCTACGCCATTTACCACATGAAGGCGTTCTTCAATGACATGGAGAGCAAAACGCTGCCATCTGACCTCGCGAAGTGGGCTGAAAGGCTTGCAACAATACATGATCACAACCTCAGGCAGCACATCTTCGACATCCAGGAGGAGATCGCAACAATCGTGCACCAGGGAGTCATGAAATCTAGGGGCACCTTCTACGGCGGCCATACACCGCCCAACAGGGAGATAAACGAACGCTTAGCGCAGCAGGGTGACCACAGGACGTTCATGCAAATGGCGAAAACTAGGTCAGGCTTCATCAATGCCCCCCTAAAGCCAACTCAACAGCCGAAGAAGTCTTGATGATTGCATTGCCTGGGTAGCTAGCTATTAGTTCCAAACTCGTGTTGTAACCTCTTATCACTATGTTAAACTTGCCTAGCAAAACCTCTAGAGTATGTTTCGTCAACCGTTGAACTTGATTATGAGCGACACTAGCTAGTTATTTGTGTTATGAACAATTTTAAGTGCTTGTTGCTTTTCATTCGTTATTGCCGCCCTATGTCTTGTGGTTTGCTTTCTTTTTCTTTCTTCGAAATGCCGATGATTAAAACATGTTGTGGAATCATGTGTGTGACCATACCGTTGCTGGATCTGGTGTGCCAAGTAGACTAGAGGTTTGTACATATACTCTACTTGCCGCACCAGATCCATCAGCGGTATTGTCATTCTCCATGCCCAACCTAAGTATGAGGCAACTATTTCAGCTCATAGCCCCAAAGTCGAAAGAGGATAGATATTTTCGAGATTCATATACATAGGACATAATATGTCTAATGGCAAGCCAAGAAAAGGATTATGGGTCCACGGCAACGACTCCTTTCGACACACCAAACTCGAAATGAGTCATTGCCGTGGAGACCGAATCCTTTCCTTGGTTTGCCATTAGACATAACATGCCCATGATATATGAATCGTGGAAGTATTTCTCTTCTTTTGTCTTTGGCGATACGAATAGATTAGATAGCGTGAATTAAATGTAGTTTCAAATATCTCATTGTAGCCCCAAAGTCGAAAGGAAGAAAGACATTGTTTCACTATTCGTATAGCATTGGCGACATTATTATATGAATCGTGGAATGATTTCTTTCCTTTCATCTTTGGAGATATAATGAAATGATAAACTATTTCATCTGGTAGCCCCAAAGTCGAAAGAGGACAGATATTTTCGAGATTCATATACATAAGACATAATATTCGAGTGGCAAGCCAAGGAAAGGGTTCTGGGTCCATGGCAACGACTCCTTTAGACACACCAAACTCGAAATGAGTCATTGCCGTGGAGACTGAATCCTTTCCTTGCTTTGCCACTCGACATAACATGCCCATGCTATATGAATCGTGGAAGTATTTCTCTTCTTTTGTCTTTGGCGATACGAATAGATAAGATAGCGTGAATTAAATGAAATGGTTGTAACACCCTCAAATCGGCCCTATGCAAGTTTCAACGCTTCCCGCCAAACCCGCATAGAAACGATTCAAGGACGCCCACTAGGCACTTTCGTGCGGGTGGAAAACGAAGTAATACCATTACACATTAGTCCACGATGGAACCAACAGAACATATATATATATACAACAACGACTCCATGAGTCAAGAATACAAATACTATACAAAGATCCAAATCACCTTGAAAACGATAGAGCGTCCGACTACGGACAAGATGCAAATGGGGCTAAGAGCCCTGAAGAATAACCAATGGCGTCCATAACCCTGCCCAGGGCAAGCCGGAAGGGTAACCCTGCTAACGACGTTGAACTCATACCAGCTAAACAAAAGGGGTGCCGACAAAGGGCGAAGGGAAAAAGAGGAGCGTCAGTACTGAGGCCAGTACACGGCGAGGCTAGAATTCGGCGGCTCTCGCCTACATAGGTATGGTGGACTGTAGCAGTAGCGCAGCATGCACTAAACAACCTATAGAGACTCGATTAACTGTCGGCTATTAGAGAGAGATAAGAAAGACCTATTCGGTACCAACCTTATACTAACACCAATCATACCCATCCTGGTATTCCCCCTCGATACTAAACGAGGAAGTCAAACCAAGGAACTCACACAGTTGGCAGTTTTATTCATTCCATTATAGTTGAAGCACTTACTAGTCAGATATAGATAGCATGAGCCATTCTGAAGCATAAGTAGTGGGCCATTTTAATTACCATTCTGTTGTAGTTGGAACATTTACTAGTCAAATATAATTATCCAGAGGAATCCCAAAACCCAATAGTTGTTTGCACTTTTATCACATTCTATTGGAGTTGCAATACTTACTAGGCAGGTATAGCATGACACAGATCACCACAGATCCACCAGTTGTTGGTATTTTTATTATCCATTCCATTGTAGTGAAGCTGAATTACTAGTCACATATTAAGTCAAATTTATAACACTACTTTAGTTATGCTTGTCTATGATCGAGATACTGTGCTCCAAGTCGTCCATAACCGCGGACACGGCTTTCAGAAAGATGTACCCTATAGGGGTGCACAAATAGCAACACACACACGATCAACCTCGGAAAAACCAAATCAAAACCTAATGAGGCTTTCACGACAAAGCAATCACATGATTCATAAAATATTTCAGGGGACCACCCCACTAAGCTACCCGCAACGAAGTTGGCCGGCTCCAAGACGGACCAGGGTTTGTGTCAATGGCTATAAACGACTGGGAACCCGAAAGTGTGACTGGGCTTGTCGATACCGCGAAAACATTCCACGTTCCAAAACAGTACAGGTTCTCCACGCACAATCGTAAATAAAGCAGTAAAGCATGGCATAGGTACATGATAGTAATAAAGCCCCAAACTAGTTTGTGGCCCCAAGAAATAAGAAATGAATCAAGCTCTGGCTAAGGGGGATTCATAGACTCTCCCGGATGTGGATAGTGCGAATAGTCAAGGAACAGGTATCAAGTACTTGGGGCCTACGGGACACAAGTGAGCATGAAAAACCAAATAACATATAATTGCCCACCGGTGCCACTTTTATTAGTTATCACAGCAATTTAATAGTTGTAATTAAAGACATGATCATCTCCACCATAAACATCTGCCAGCATTCCAACAACTGTGGTACTCGACAAAACGAGATCGCACCTGAGCAAGCAATTACGACTCGCAAGGCCAGCTATCTACCAAACAACCGGTATTAGGAGGTGTCCATGGCAATATAGAGGCTGCACAGGATATAACTGGTGCACGGAAACTAAAGCATCACGACACGTATAGCAATAGATCAACAGGAGGGAATAAAGACTATAAATGCAAAATAGGTAGAAGGGGGAGAGATGCTCGCCTGGGAAACATAGACGGAGATTCATTATCCATAGAACTTGTCGATACTCACATCAACTCATCGGCCTAATCCGCGAAGAAGCAAACACTAGAAGAAACACCGGATGCAATATTTAATACTACGGCAGGAGATCCGACATGCTTATGATATGATGCATATGCGGTGCAATTAGGCCGTATTACGCGGAACTAGGGTCCTGACAATTAAATATTAGGTTCAAGTTATTTACAAACCCCGCAAATTAAATGTTGAAATAACAAGGCGAAACATGGTATCGGTTCGCTACTCAGATTTAAATGGGGCCAATATGAGACTAGAAAAGCCTGCATATAGACTCCATATTTAATTATGAGGTGAATCGGCATAATGCCCCCCAAACCACAGACAATTATGCATGCATGAAAAATTTAATATGCGACAGTTGGTAATGTCATATTATAAAAATAGGGCTTAGGGTCACACATCTGGGTTCGGAAGATCTTGGGTTTCGGGGGTCCAGGGTCCGGTCTCAGGGTTGGACGGGAACGGCGAGGTTCGGATACACGATGGAGAACTTGTCGTGACGTGACGGAGATCTTGGGTTACAAGCGGTCGATCTTGTCGTCGATGGCGAACTTGAATGGATCGGGTTCCGGTGGTCTTCGGGTCCGTGTAGACGGTCATGGCGTCGGGGATGAAGAACTTGGCGTTCCATGTCGGCGATCTTGGCGGTCATCGGAAGAACTCGGCAGTGTCTCCACTTTGCAGTCTCGACTTCAGATCGAGGCTTCGGGGTTCCGTTCGGCGCCGTTGGCACTCGGAAGATCTTGTCGGGGTTCTCGGCTTCGGGATCAGGCTTCAAACTCCAGGAGGAAGATCTTGGCGTCCGCATTAGAGGTGCTTCGAATCCGCATCTGCGAAGAAGACCTTGGGGTTCCAGACAAACCTTCGGGTTTGTGTCGCTGAACTTGCTGTACATGAAGGGGGACTTGGGTTGTCATGGTTACATCGTCGGTGGCGATCTTCGATTGAGCGAGGGGCTCTGCAGCAACGAATAGGCAAGGAGATAGCCAGCCGAGACCAACACTGGCATCAGTTTCGCGGCCGAATTAGCATCATCGAGGTCTTTGCCCGATCTCTAGTCCTGGACCACGCGGAGATGCAGGTCGGGGAAGGCAGATGCAGCACTGGCTGGAGGAGCCCGAGGAAGCGATGTTGCATGCTGCTGCGAGGACTCGCGCGAGGAACAGGGCCGGAGCTTGGGGCGGCAGCTCACAGGAGAAGCGAGGTGAGGAGGTGGAGGCAGATGCAGGGGAGGGCAACGCACGCGGCCTCGGCGCGTGGGTGCGGACCGGAGCAAAGAGGATCAGGAGATGGCGGTCGGCGGCGGCCTCGCGCGAGATGCGGCCGGTGGAGGACGACACGCTGGTGGGGTACGAGGCGGCAATGGCTTGAGGTGGCGCCGGGGCGAGTTGCCCTGGCGAACTGGCGAGGCTAGGGGAAGGGGCCGGAGGCGCCATGGCGCGAGAGGTGGTCGGCGCAGACGGGAGAGGACGGCTTGCAGGGAGGATGGAGGAGCCCAGGAGAGGGACCGAGCCAAGGAAGAGCTCGGCTCGGGTGAGGCGGGATGGTGGCGGTGGAGAATGGGACCGCGGAGGTGAGGAGCAGCGCGGGGATGGCGGCGGCTTGGAGGTCGACGGCGGGAGCTCCGGTAGGTGGAGGCGGCTGGTGGCGACGAAGGGATGGGGATGGAGCGGTTCGTGCGTGAGGCAGAGGGAGGACGGGGCCAGCGGGAGTGGGCCCGGGCTGGCAGCGGCGACAGGAGGCGGGGTAGGTGGCTGCCGGCAAGAGTGGTCTGAGCGGCGGCGGCGGGACGCGCTCGAGGAAGGCGAAGAAGGACGACGGGGTTGGTGGAAAGAGGGAGGCGACACGGGGCGATGAGGGAGAGAGAAGAGCGGGCGACACAGGGACTCCGCATGCATGCCAGGTGGTGGGGCCGGGCAGGGGCGCCTGGGGATGCAGGAGGAGACAACACGCGCGGTTCGCTGGAGCGTGGTGCGGGCGGGGATGAGGAAAAGAGCGGCAGGTGGCGATGGGTGGTGGGACCAGAGGGAAAAGGTGGCGTGCAGAAGGGGTTTTTCTCGCGCTGGCTGGGTGTGCGTGCGCGTGGGTTGTGTGTGTGCGGGAGTGGCGCGGTGCACGGGAGGTGGCCGGATTGGTAGGGCCAGACGGGGTGAGGTGGCGATGGGGTGTGCTGGCAGGAGGGGATGGGAGCGGGAGGGAGCTGGGCGCGCGGCTGTTTGGCGGCGAGGAAGGAAGAGGGTTAGGGTGTGGGCTGGATAGGTGGGCTAGGGTTAGACAGGTTTTAGAGATAGGGTTAGCTTTAGGGTAGTTTTAGTTTGGAGGTGGCCGACTAGGCTTTTGGGCCTGGCTGGCTGCCTCCCAAAAATAATATAAATATTTATTTATTAGGTAAAAGGCTTTTGTAATTAGTTTTTAGATAAATAAAATATCCGGAAGAGACCGGGGTTTTAATTTGAAATAAAGACAGGGGATATTTAGAAAACAAATATAGGCTTTTAGAAAATAGTTTTAGACAAACATATGAATGATGGCATGACGATGCTCAAATGCAAGGTGGCATGATGACATGAGCATGTGGTCATGATGATGCACAAAACAAAAACACATCGATTTTCTAGTAGTGGTTTTAGCGGGATGCCACAATGGTGAAGTATTTAGTTTCAAATATCTCATTGTAGCCCCAAAGTCGAAAGAAAAGACATTGCTTCACTATTCATATAGCATTGGCGACATTGTTATATGAATCATGGAATGATTTCTTTCCTTTCGTCTTTGTCGATATAATGAAATGATAAACTATTTCATCTTGTATCCCCAAAGTCGAAAGAGGACAATATTTTGGAGATTCATATACATAAGACATAATATGTTTAGCGACAAGCCAAGGAAAGGATTTTGGGTCCACGACAATAACTCCTTTAGACACACCAAACTCGAAATGAGTCATTGCCATGGAGACCGAATCCTTTCCTTGGTTTGTCGCTAGACATATCATGCGCATGCTATATGAATCATGGAAGTATTTCTCTTCTTTTGTCTTTGGTGATATGAATAGTATGAGGCACGAATCCAAGTCATTCTTGGTTTGCTTTTTTTGGTCTTTCTTCGAAATGCCGATGATTAGAACTTGTTGTGGAGTCATGTGTATGACTATGCCGCTGTTTGATCTGGTGTGCCAAGTAGACTAGTAATTTGGGAATATACTCTACTTTCCGCACAAGATCAAACAACGAGCATTGTTATTTCCATGCCCAACCTAAGTATGAGGCACTAATGCAAGTCATTCTTGGTTTGCTTTTTTGGTCTTTCTTTAAAATGCCGATGATTAGAACATGTTGTGGCGTCATGTGTATGACCATGCCGCTGTTTGATCTCGTGTGCCAAGTAGACTAGTAATTTGGGCATATACTCTACTTACCGCACGAGATCAAACAACGAGCATTGTTATTTCCATGCCCAACCTAAGTATGAGGCACTAATGCAAGTCATTTTTGGTTTGATTTTTTTTGTCTTTCTTCAAAATGCCGATGATTAGAATGTGATTTCTTACATCTTGTTGCACCCATATATATGCATGATCTTATCTTGTGAACTGCTATTGCTTTGCACTAACATAGATAATATCATCTATCTTGTGTATAGGAGATGGCGAAGAAGTGCTATGTCGTGTACGCCAGCAAGGTTCCAGGTGTGTACGAGGAGTGGGAAGACTGCCAGAAGCAAGTGAACGAATTCTCGGGCAACAGCTACAAAGGCTACAAGACTAGAGAGGTGGCAAAGAGAAGTGGAGGAGGCACGTGAGGAAGAAGTGGAGGAACTTCCTCGTGATCACAACCTTGTTGGTCTTCATGGTAGGTTATGTGCTCTACTTGATCTAGATAGAGCTCCATCGTCGGAGTTGTAATGTGATTGTGGACTTGTACTTGGAGGTGTGAACTTGTGGCACAAACACTTGGTGTTGTGTGAAAACTTGGTACTTGTTGATGTATGAACGCGTATGTCGTGATTGATGTGTAATGTACTTATATTCATGCTGGTTCTATTATGCTTTTGCCAATGCAAGTTTCTAGAAAATTCTATGCTATTTATACTGTATTCTAGACTGTATTGTATATTTGAATACCTGTAAACTATAATTTGAAAATTGCTATAAAACTTGAATTTCAAAAATATACCCGAGGCGCATATGGGAAGTATAGGAGGTGAATATTGCATACTACCCGAGGCGCATACCACCACATATGTGATATGCGCCTCGCATAACAGATACTAGAGGCGCATATGATATGCGCCTCGCATAGAAAATACTAGAGGCGCGGCGCTAGAGGCGCATACCATATGCGCCTCGGATGGGGTTCCAGGTGCGCCTCGGGTAGGCTTTTCTCTAGTAGTGACTTATACCCTGTTATTGAACTAAACACAAGCGGCAGAGCGGTGGAGCGGATTGATCTGCCGGCGCAAGCCATGAAAAGTTTCGAGGGTGTAAGATTGTGGGCCAGGCGTGTCTGGTTCCTGAGCAAGGCCTCCCAGCAATATGTACGCGGACAAGGTGCCAAAAAATATTTGGCTAATGTGCGCGAGAGGGCCTTTGAACCACAAAGGCGTGAGGTTTGGTTGACAAGTCTGCACGCTAGGTCCCCCACTTGTGATCCGAATGTGGACGGTAGGATTCTGCCCGAGTTAAGTGGAGATAAATCACACTTCGCCATGCCCCTACTATTACATCCAAAGGCTCCTCTTTCCTCTTCCCTCGCTCCCCTCGCTCATGGCTTGCAGCTCATGCAGTTCATCTCAGGCAGAATCAGGGTCGGCTCAACACCGTCAGGCGGGTGCCCCCATTAGGTACCGGAAGATGACCTATGATTACTACCCCGAGCTGCTGTGTTTGTGCGGTTAGAAAATTCCGAGATGGATTTCGTGGACCGACAAAAATACTGCAAGAAAATTCAGCAACTTCAGCATCAAAGCGGTAATTTCATAGGCTAGTTACAATGGTAACCCGGATACGGGAAGTGTAATGTAATTATTATCTTTGTTTCCTTTAATCTACTTCATAGGAAGGAAGGGGAACTAGCTATGACAAGTTTGTGTGGATCAAACAGCCCCTGACAAGTTATCACAAAGAGCTTGTTCAGGATCTGCGTGATGCTGTGTGGAACAAGAAAGAGGAGATCCGTGCATTGGAGCGAGAGATCCAGGGGCTTTGCTAGATGCAGGGGAGGCAGGAGCAGGCAGGTGGTGATACAGACGGGCTGAAGATTATGCCAGAAAGTGGAAAAAATTTCCTCATTATCTGGGAATTATCTGTTACCTTTGCAGTTTATGTTGCCACGTTGTTATCCAGTAGCTGAAATAAGTTGCTGCTTCGTGGAGTGTAGCATCCAGCTTAGAACTTGTTTTTTTAGCTCATAACCTTATCATAAGTGTAATGCCTAAAGCATGGATTTATTAAGCACCTATATATAATTTATGTATGTGCCACTAACATCCATCAAATTTGGAGACCCCCTTACCGCTCAGCTATCGTAGTCCCGGTGGTGCGATTGTTCAAATAGTAGTGGCACAGACACAATTTCGGATTCAACTAGTGGCCTCGGCAGTGTCCAAACCTCAAGCCATGATACATTTTACTCCAAGAATGGGAGACAAATTGTTTCGCCCAACAAGTTCCACGCACAAAGCTCCAAAATTTAACTGAACAACATATAAAGGTTCAAGTTCAACACATTATTAGGCTTGTACATTTCATGCCTTCTTCCTCTTCCTGGGTTCCAATTTTCTTACCTTCACGTACTCTACATCTTCGGTTTGAGGGAAGTCAGGCCAATCAGCACCAGAATCATGTCCAGCATCATCACTCCACTCATTTTGGTTTTCTTCCCATAGCAAAATCACTGAGTCAGCAGTCTTGTTTCTTACCTTGCGCTTCCTTAAAAAAAGGTACAGGGCTTACTACCTAATATCTATAGATTATAAACAAAAAAATTGAATGTACCATCTCATACCTAGGTTTGGGAGCATTAAGGGGACAACCCGCTGATCTATGGCCTATAAGATGGCATGTCTTGCATCTTGTTTTGCCCTTCTTGCTAGCACAAAAAGCCATACCCTTCTTCTCGAGAAAATTCTTAAACCTATTTACTTGAGGTCGTCCTCTGCCCCTTTTTGTAACTAGATGGCAAAGCTCGAAACTCAGTTGGACTTGACGCCACTGAGATGGGTGTGTATAGGGCTCGATGGATCCAGCGTACGCAGCTCTAAACTTTTCAACAGAGTAGTAGTCGGACAAATATTGATCCAAATGTGGTAGAGTTGTTTTATTCACCAAGAAGTCCAAGGCGTGGTCCCAAGGTTTCCTGTTATGCTGCCACTCTAAGAAGGTGCATTCTCGCCGCTCGATGTTCACAACATCCCTGTGGCCACTATTGGACTTATCAACCACCTCACAACTACTGCTGTTTGACGGGAGAACCTAAGATTTGCAAGTCCTCAGCTTCTCTTGTGCAGTTGTTGTACAACATGCAGTAGCATATGTCCTCTAAGTCTCCTACCGATATCTCACCTTATATTTAACAACTTCATGATCATACCACGTATGCTGTCCATCAAGATATGAATAGGACGTACTTTTATGTCCTTCACCTAGTTATTCAGGGAATCTACAAGGTTGTTGTTTATGTAATCAACTTTGATGTCAATGTTGAATTGACTCCTATTCCATAGTTGTGAATGATGGATGACTAAGTACTGTGCATGTTCAGGGGCTTTCGCAAAAATCTTGCTCATGAAATATTCGCTGCTCCGAGCTTTGTAAGCTCTAGCAGCAGGAAACATGTAACAAAATATGTTGCCTGCATAGTGTGAGTACAAGTCGAGCAACAGTTGGGCATGGCATTCTCTACCTTTAGCTCGTGGGAACACCTCCTTCACTACATTCGTCAACCCTTTGCTTGCATCCGTGGATATAGCCAATGGATCCATTTGGCCTATTAATCTCTTGAGCTACCTCATAAACCAGACCCAGTTTTCCTCTGTTTCTGTTTTGCATAACCCGAATGCCCCTGGGAACATCCATTTGTGACCATCAAGTGATGTGCAGATGCTAGGTAGCCTTTCCATTTGCCAGTTAGGACAGTGCTGTCTACATTCAGATATGGCCTACAACTATCCTTGAATCCCTGGATGCAAGGTTTAAGCACCATGAAAAATCTATTGAAATAAATTTTCCCACCTTCTGATTCGGTGTCAATCTCCACAACACTCCCCTGACACCTTGCTTGTACCTCAGCCTTGAAGTTGTACAACATCCTAAAGCTATTAGTCCAATCCCCATGCAAGACCCTTAGATCTTTCTCTTTACCTTCCCAAACCATGTAATACGGTAGGACAATGTTGTATTTAGAACTGAGGCTAGTCTGAATATTCTTCACGGTCTCCTTAGGGTTATCCTTTAGTATGTACATATATTGTATAGCCACCCACTCCATATCAGCCATTGAGGATTTCACCATGTTGCCTGATGGACACATGTGGGGAGGTCCCATTTTGTTCACCTCCAACATAGATTCATTTACAAGATAAGCATAGTTGACTCATTGCTAGAAAGTTCTTGCACAAGAATTGTAGTAATAAAGTGAAAAAAGAGAAAGTTCGAATGGTTTGTTGCATTCATTGCCCCAATACCCTAATTGCCTTTGATGCATGTAAGGCTCTGGCTGCGATCCTCCATGGACAATGTACCACGACCCATCCATTCCTCCACATTAACCTGCAAACAGCCTCATACCTCTGGGCAGTGTTCTTCAGTCGATAAACATCAAACTCCCCCTTGATACAAAAATGCTGGAACGACATCCTGAACTCATGCATGCTCCTGAACTTGGTGCCGACTGAAATTATAGGATACTCGTGGTCATTTTTCATTTCTTCTACATCGACACCCAAATCATCGGCTAGAATGCAGCCTCATAGTTAAGTTTCTCGTCTATTTCATCATCACCAGATTCTTGATCCTCCATAGTGCCCTCTTCTACATCTGATTCCGAATCTTGGCCATCGTCTCTAATGCCTAATACTGCACACATCATATTGACTCCTAGGGGTGGGGATGCACCATCATCTCCAGCCGGATGGACCGGAACATTGGCCCAATCTACCTCACCGGTAACTCTGTTTCTCCCAGACACTCTATTGGTTCTGCTGCAACCAGGGGGGGTAGTCTTACATTTGCACGTAACCTAGGTTCTTCAGTAGACAAACATCAGTCAGGATCTATTTCATCTTAAGTATATAGAACCCTCTTTCTCTTCTTGTGTACATTCTCCTTCCTGATGTAATCTTTCCTGATGGTATCAATAGGGTGACATCTGCGTTCTGTTCCCCATTGAACTAGGCCTTTTTGTTGCTGCTCTTGGGTGTGATCTCCTTCCTGCTTCCCCTCACTGGTGTTGGCTCCAGTGTGCTGGCATTATTACCTGACCTCTACGACATCTTATTCTTTGAATTAGCCCTTTTGCTGCTACTATTGGGTGTGTTCTCCTTCATCCTGGCATGATTGCCGAACCTTAGCGGCATGTTCCACTCCAAATTAGTATTTTTTTCTGCTACCACTGGGTGCGGTATCCTCCATGCTGTCCATCTTAGCCTTCTTGCTACCACTCTTGGGTGTGTTCACCACCGTGCTCGCCCTCTTAGCGTTTTGGCTGCTACTGTTCAGTGTGGAATTTTGACTGGATCTTAGGGGTGTACTTTGTGGCGTGGTGCCTTTTTTGTGGAACTCTTGGGCGTCCTCTTCTTTTGGCGTGGTCTTCTTGGTGATGTTCTTCTTTAGGGTGAACTTTTTGGGGATGCTCTTCCTGCTCCTCTTTACGATGCTCCATTATAAGACTCTCCTCTGTTCAAAGCTACCCTCAGTCGCACAATCCTCAGTGATGCCAATGGAGCAGGTCACACATGCCATCTACAAGTCCATCATCTCTATTGTTGAAATCCAATTCCTCTCCAACCATTTGCACCATCAAGTCGATGTACACTTCATGTCAACTATGTTTCCTTGTAAAGATACGGTCAAATCACTGGTACCTTTCAGTTGTATAGCCTTTTTTGTCATGTAACAATAATATACAAACTATGCTACTTGGGAGGACCCCACTCCACCTTCACATGTAATGCTGCCATCATGTCAGATAACTGTACCACTTTAGAGTCATATCTGCCAAGGATTATATCAATGTCGTCATATACTTTTTCAATGCCATCATCTAATTTTGTAGTGAACTTCACAACACTGACACGAACGCTTACTTTGCCATCATCATGTGCTGCAGGATCGAAACCTCCGAGAGGTTCCAGAGGTGGAGCGGCACCATTAGACCCAGCCACAATGCCACCATCACCAGCGTCATCGGTAGCTGGAGCAACCTCGATGGAAGTATCAACATGAGGAGCAAGGCGAGGGCCCTTAGCAGCAGGAGCTATAATACCTGGTGGACAGGCAGGGCCATGGCTAACGGCAGCCACAACATGAGTAGTTGTTGTCACGCCACATCAACGACCAGGAGCAGTTCCCACAACAATAGTGCTTCGAGTGCTAGTAGAGTCCAGATAATGAGCTAGCTCCAAACCAGCAGCCCGTTGAGCTTGAGCACAGGTTCGAGGAGGAGGAGGAGAACCCAAGAAAGTAGTCTTGGCAACAACAGCAAGGCTACCTCTGGAAGACTTAGTTTGGTCAACAACGGCATGGATTGGGTCAGTAGTAGCCAGAGCAACTACACCACGGGGACGACCAGTACCAGCAGATTTCAGAGAAGGTGTTTGCACAACTTGAGCACGTGTTCGAGGAGGAGCAGCACACAAGGCAGTAGTCTTGGCAACAACAGTGGGACAGCCTCCGAAAGCCTTAGTTTTCTCAACAGCGGTAGGGATTGGGCCAACAACAACTATAGCAAAAACACCACGGGGATGACCAGTACTAGAAGATTCCAAAGCAGGGGTTTTCACAACATGAACACGGTTTTGAGGAGGAGCAGCACACAAGGCAGCAGTCTTGGCAACAATAGCAGTACCAGCAGATTCTAGAGCAGATGTTTGCACAACGGTAATACGGGGACTCCTACGAGGAGGTTGCCCGACAGAACCATGGCGCAGATGAGGAACCACATTTTTCTTAGCAGCAGCAGGGGTTCGAGTTATACCACCCTGTCCAAGAATAGTTGGGCGACTCCCAGTAGCAGCAGCTTCCTCATCCAGTATTTTACAATTCATCATAAACACGCGAAGCCCACGAAACTGTTTCATCAACACACTTAGCTGACTATCACACGTTACAGGAACCATGATGCCTCATTCATCCATGAAACTGAACCATGTAGTCTGCTTTGGCCCCATTTCAGCATGTTTACGCACAACAACAACCATACCAGGGATAGTGCATAATTGCGCAGGCGCTACTTCCATCTTCAGACAGTGAAGTTGATTCCACTTGCTCTTCCCATCTGCTAATTTAATGTGGTAGCCATAGAGGGTTACCACAATCATGTAAGGCTGGTCTGCGCAAATCCTACTTGATAGAAAATTGGGGACAAAATATAAGAATTTTTTCTCAGTGTTGTGCTAGCAATTACTCTAGGTTCGATCTATCTCTATAATGTCAATAGCCAGCTAGCAGTTATAGTTAGTGCGAATAGCAAAAATAATAGTATCTCAACCGCAATTAGCCAGAACTTCTTACTCCTTGGTAGTAGGATCTGCCATCCTTCGTGCTGCTCAGATCGTCGGTGGCGGAGGCGGGCTAGAGCCTCACAACAGCGGGCACGACATGCGGCATTGGAGCTCGGGATCAGCGAGTGGGTGTAGCAACTTGGTGCCAGAAGTAAAATGTCCGAAGGGATCATTCTGGTTGGAGGGTGGATTTCGATGCTGCCGGTTGTAGGGTTCATGCGAAAGGAGGGAGTGGATTTGTGAATTTGGTTAACGTACCAAGCCCCTTAGTTCCTTGTTTTTTCTACATGGTTTCCACGTTAGCGCGCGCGTCACGTCCAGATTACTGACATGAGGGTCCCGACTGTCTACTTCACAGGGAAGTTTGACGGAATGTTTGGATTTGGTAGGGTTGAGATGAGTTTGCGTCAAAATGACCCCTCTCGTAGTTGGCAGCCCAAGTTTGTGAAATGCGGCAATTACAGGCAACTCGGTCCCCACGATGAACTCCCCCAGGAATTTGGGGCCGCAAATGAACAAGTCCATTCATGGGAGGGAAGGGTCACCGCATCGCTGCTCACCAAAATATCGGTCCTGAGGCTGCTCTCATCGGACGCCTCCACCTCGGGCAGGTGCTGCGGCTCAAGCAGTGGTCCCAGAGGTCATAGGATTGTGGCACCTTGTGTTCTAGGACTCCGACAGAACACCCTCTGAATAGTTTATCTGTGAGTTGTACAAGGCCTAGGAGTCAGTGCCCTTCTCCATGTCGTCAAGACCCTCCTCAAGTGTTTGGTCTCTCCTTGTCAAGTATTCTAGTAGTGCTAGGTCTCTCCCCTTTGGGATTCTACTTGGTTTCAATTCTCTCCTTGATTTGGATTCTATCATCCGCTTGTCGATGCGTCCTTGGGTGATTCTATTACAAGGTCTCTTGCCGAGGATTTTATTGGATTAGTTCTTCGAACCAACGAGACCAAATCAAATAGTGTGTGTTTTGGCGTGTGTTTGTATCTTTACCTTGCATTATAATTGTGTTCATCGTATTCATCGGGTTTCTCCTCACTCCTAGAATCAAATCCGTGAAGATCGGACCACCCAAGGTTCAACCCCACAAGGGCCCCATAACCAATTGGTATCAAGAGCATTTGGTTACCACGGATTTGACTTCATTCATCAATTTCCGCCATAAATTAAAAAAGACCAAAAATATTTCCCCAAATCACTTTTGGATCGATCTCTTGTTTTGGTGAGTTGATTGTGGTTTGGGTCCATCAGAAACTTGTCTTTGGAGTTTGTCTACCATTGCATGTGGTGGAGATATACTTTCCGGGTATCCTCATTGTACCTCACTGACCACGGTGGCCCACTTCGGGTTAGAGCTTTGCTTCATGGGTGGCCCAGTCAGGGAGAAGAGACAGAGTCTAGTCCGGCTACAGGAAGGCCCAGAAGACTTACTGAAATAGGCCTGTGGTGTTACTTGTAGTTCAAGATGTACTCTATAACTGACTCTTAGTCATAGCTAGATAGGTCTCTCCTGTAAACCCTAGGCCGGATATCTATATAAGCCGTCCTAGGGTACGCCTTTACGGCACCTCACAATAGTCTACAATCTCAACTCGCACAGGAGAAACCCTTGTAACCCATATTCCGGCTCTGCCGTATTACTGGATTGCTAGCAGGAGTAGGATCCGTCCAAAGCCGGTGGGTTAGAACCTGGGTAAACTTGTGTGCTCACCGTCCTAGAACACCATACGTCTCACACCCCTCTCTTCCGCAAGCCTCGAGGACCCCTCAAGGCGTACTTGTCATTAATCCGACGACAGTTGGCACCCACCGTGGGGCAAGTGAGCTTCAGATCTACGTTCCGAGTGGAATCTGCAAGAATCGGAATCAGCGAGACCATCGCCGTCGGTCGCGTCCTCTATGCCAGCGACGTCCCTCTCATCGTTCTCGACGAGACCTGATGCCGGCTAGGGAGGTCGTGACTGCCTACACCATCATGTATTTTGGCGAGATCGATGTGTACATCGGTTTCACTGAACCTGCCCCACCCACCCTGGCGGTGATGATAGAGGCAGAAGAAATCTCTGGGTCCACTTTGTCCGCAGAGGCGACAGAGTTCCGGATCTCAGAAAACCCTAATACCACCCAGCCCGCACCTGTTGTGGAGATAGTGGAGAAAGCTGAACCTGAAGGAGATCTTGCAGTGCAAGTCGAATCTGGAGTGGATCTCCCTAGCAAGGCCGAATCCCAGATCGATCTGCCTGCTGAGGTTGAAATCCAGGAGGAGCAAGACAACAACCTTGGTTCTGGCTCTTCCAATGCCGGAACAGATCAGCCCTTCCTAAGGCATACGTTGAGGCGCATGATGATGCAAGGCGCAAACATGGATGAGGTTCTCGAGACCATCAGAATTTTCGAGGAAGCCCACGAGGAAAGCCGCAACTACCTCAGGACACACGTGTCGCTCTTTGTCGGATATGTTGGATCCGAATCCGGCTCTACTGATGCTGGAGACAACAAAGACTCGATGCTGGAGGCGATCGAGACAAACACCGTCTTACCAGTATCTTCGGATGATTCCATGACATCGACGGATTTCCGAAAGTTCTCCACAGAATACGAAGAGGAGTTCAACTCCAAAGCTACAGAAGAAGGAGAAGCCATGGACGAAGGATCCAGAGAAAACTCTCCCAAAGCGCAGGATGACATGGATCTTAGAGATAATCCCGATGTCCAGATGTTCGAAAGTACCGATCGTAGCTTGACTCCGGGAAACGAACCCAAAGCCGTCTTTGCAACCGGCGCTGCCAACAAGGCAAAGAAGAAGAACAAGAAGAACAAGACCCTGGCAAAAGACCCTCTAGCAGAGGAAGTGATTGCCGAGGAGTATGAGGAAGACTCGGATGGAGCACTAATCCCAGAAGATCCCAAAGAAGCTTCGGTGGCTGGACACGTGGTAACTGCTAGTGCCCGTAAACTCATCGATGCTGCATTAACTACACCTATCCCTACAGCTGCAGAACTTACTGTTGAAGAGTTGGAATAAAGGGCTCAAGCCCTAGAAGCGCGTCACCAAGTACTCCTGGATGAAGCCAACAACATCGAGGAAGAGAAGAAGTGCATAGCTACTGCGGAGAAGTTCATCTCTCTACAACATCAGAAGACCCGAAAACGACACACACATGACAATAAGTTTCCGGAAGTCCACAAGGTTCTCTATGAAGGGGACCCAGGGATGCCTTGACTCGACAGCAAGGGAGATCTGGTGTACCCAACACCCGTAGAAAACACTACCGTAGCTCGAGATATCCTGGCAAATAATCCAGGCCCTGAACAAGTCTGTTTGGGCATAAAGCTACTCACCAAGGGTTTGGAGCAACAGAAGGTCGCGAAATCCAGGAGCAGAAAACTAGTCTCTCAATCTAACCAATGTCGCACGGATCCGGCCTGGAATGACCTAAGGCCCCAACGGGTTCCGGAACAGCATTACCATTCCGACCGTCGGGAAGACAACTACTCAAGAACCGGATCTTCAGGGCAGCACCACAGAACCGCACGTAACGTGAGCAACGTCGCTCCAGCCGTGGAGCAAGAAGCGATTACTGCTTTATATCCAAGAAACCCTCCCCGGTGAGTGTCGAACAATCGCAGGGAAGAAGACAAAGAGAAACGTCGGGAGGAGGACCGTCAAAGGATGCCACCTCCTAGACATGCAAGCCATCTGGCTGAACCCCATTATAGTGGGAGTGACGGACGAAGGAACGACGAACACCATGCCGAGTCAAGCCGGCAGGGGGCTCGTCACAATGAAGACCCTCCCCGGAACCGGAATAATGAGGCTTCGGATGGAGGTCGGTGATCAGCCGGAAACAATCCACCTGCATCACCCTCTCCACCAAGCAGCCATCACAACGGCTCTCAAGGAGGCCAAGGAGGGCGTCATGGCAGAGGAGGTGGTGGCAAAACCCAAAGTCTGGCTCCAAGGCACCGTAGCTATAGCAAACAACCAAGACGGAGTTCCCTGTCACCAAGTGACGTGAGACACCGGATTAACTCTAACATAGAGGCGCGGTGCTATGAGTCGGATAATATCTACGTAGGTCCAAAGTGCTTCGGACCGAGTATTCGACAAACAAACTTCCTAGAGGGATTTGCTATCTCAAGGCACATCCAACCCTACGATGGTGTGGCCCGATCAGATACTTGGCTCCAGGATTTTTTCCAGGCTTGTTACATCGCCAAAGGTAGAAATAGCTTGGTCGCAACCCAATATCTCCCACTTATGTTGCGGAAGATGGCACGATCATGGCTCAATGAACTTCCGTAGAATACCATCCACAATTGGTATGATATGCAAAGTGTGTTCTTTCATAATTTCGAAGGCACATATCGGAGGCCTTGTGCGGTAGGAGACCTACAGCGCTGCACTCAGAAAGTCGGAGAAACTTGCCGAGATTACCTCGGATGATGGATCGACACCAAGAACTCTTGTGAAGGAGTAAATGATCAAACTGCGATTGAAGCTTTCATTGCAGGACTCCCAATTGGTTTACTACGTCACCGCTTGAAGTGCGACAATGTCACTGATCTGGGAGAGATGATAGAAACAGTGAGCAAGTATGCATACGTTGATGACGACACAGAGGGATTACTTAACACCCTAGATGTGCCATAGTCAGCAAAACAACCAAAGGAACAAGCTCAGAAGCACAAGAATACCTCGGAGGAAAAACCCAACACGGAAACAGCAGTGGTCACTGCTACTTTCGGGTCTGGAGGACGAGGAGGGCGCGGTGGTGGCCACGGTCGCGGTCATGGGACATCAAGAGTCCAGGGTAGAGGAGACCAACAACCTGGAAAAACCTACTCCTGGGCCGACATTGCCAACAACACGTGTGTGCATCACTTAGATGCCAACGGGGGCTCGTCCCACACAAATGCGGAGTGTCGTTTGAACGACGACATCAAGAAGGACGATACCCCTGGCTACAGGGCTAGGCGGAAGAAGGGAATAAAGAATCCTGAAAAAGAGAAGGAGACCAAGGAAGATTCTGACATGGAGGAAGCTGACCCTTCAAATCCCAAGCCGTATGGAAAGAAGAACTTCCCAACAAAGAAAGACACTTACGTAACTTTCCTTGGGTCTCAACCAACTAAGGTAAAGAAGGCAGTTTTGCATGAGCTCAACGCAACTGTTCTGGCTATCCCACAATTCTTGGACTGATCGGAAGTGGCAATCACCTTTGACCATGCTGATCATCCGCCTAAGTTGCATAGGCGAGGAAAATACTCCTTAGTCATCAACCCACTTATTGACGGCTATGGTTTCTCCAAGAATCTCATGGACGGTGGCAGCAACATTAATATTCTGTATGTCGAAACGCTACACCGGATATGGATCTCGGAGACACATCTGAACCACAACTCTATGATCTTTCACGGAGTCTGTTGAGGGCAAACCTCTAGGGTGGCCTGATCTTTCACAAATCCCGTTCAAATCGAGGATGGAGTGCGGGGAGAGGAGGGAGACTTTCTACACCAAAAATATTCTTTTAAACGAGGGTATTCGTGCTTGGATGGTAGCACAGGATCAGCCTCATGAAAATCTTATATTCCCTGAGGAGGTTCTACCACGTGGAAACGCTCTTTAATGGAACTTTCGTTTTAGCTGGTCGTGACCAAGAAACCATTGGCTTTGCTTGGTGGGCTGGGAATGCCAGACTTATCAATTTGTCCGGTAAGCTACTTGGAGATCACGTAGCCCATCCGGATTAATCGTATTCTGGGCCAGAGCAATGAACCTATTTGAGGTGGCTCATTTCGTACCAGAAAAGCCCATGTATGAACAAGGGTTAATTTTACTTCCACACTTAGCTACTCTAGGTTGGGGAGTAGGGACAGGGGGAGAAGTTCTAGATACTTTTTCGTACTTTGTATCTGGAGTACTTCACCTAATTTCCTCGGCAGTCTTAGGTTTCGGTGGCATTTATCACGCGCTTCTGGGACCCAAGACTCTTGAAGAATCTTTTCCATTTTTTGGTTATGTACGGAAAGATAGAGATAAAATGATTACAATTTTGGGGGAGGATGAACTCAACAAACTCACGCACGAAGAACGCGATGAACACACACACGCAAAACCACGATACACACCAATAGCTCAGGCCGACGGTGGCCGATCCGGCGCAATCCCTAGGATCGGCGTCAGGCGGAGGACTCTCTCTCGAACCGGCACGGTGAGGAGGGAGACTCGGTGAGATCTTGACGTTTAGGCAAAGGGACTCCGATGCCTAGGCCTTGTACAACTCGGAGGCACAATGCCAACTCCAATGAGGTTTGGGATATTTGGTGCTCCTTTTCCAAAGGAGCATGAGGCAAGAACTAGATAGATCCACAAGGGGTTTCCACAAATTCCAAATATCATGCCTAGGGTTTACAATAGAGGTGGGGGACTATATATAGGCCATCCACTTAAACAGGGCTACTTTAGGGATGAAGGGCCAAAGGACTTTTACATGCCCGGCAACACGCGGTCCGGAGACTCCGGTCGGTCTCCGGTCCATCCTCCATAGGGGCATACAGATTGTCCCCGAGCTCGATTCTAGGGTGAGACCGGAGGTGGGCCAAAGACTCCGGGGTCTTCAGGCCGCAGACTTTGGTGGACCAGAGACTCCAATGTGCATAGACCGGAGACTCCGGTCTGAGTAGCTCTAGTGGCTTCTGCTTCACGGTCTGCTCCTTGTTCTCCATCCTTGGGTGCTTGGTGATGTGTTGGAGCTTCATACCTAATGATGCATAGAGTATTAGCATGAAGTAGCACACCATCCAAGGATGTACCAAATTGGAACGAGGAGAGGAGCGAGTTCACCTTAGCTTGTAGGAGTTTGGCTCGGGCACGAGTCATGGGTCCACTTGGGGGACTTGTTGGTGTAGATGTAGGAGCATCCATAGGACGGGCTGCATCAGAGTCGTCCCAGGAAGACAAGCAAATTCCCTGGGAGAGATCACTTTGGATGTTACTTTGGAACTCCAAAGAACTATCGGACGGAAGGACTTTCCTTTGAAGTGGTCCTATTCAAGAGCACATACCACGCTATATTCGGACGTCTGGCTTACTAGGCTTTTATGGCTCGTCCATGTTACATTTACAATATGATGAAAATTCCAGGTCCCAAAGGCGTGATCACCATCAGGGGAGACCCAAAGAAGGCGCGAGAGTGTGAGGACAGAAATGCCGCCTTTGCTGAAGCCATGCTACACGCCCAGGAGTACCAGGAGATCAAGAAGACCATTGATCCATCCGAGATGCCCGCGATGAAGAAGGAGGTGACAAAGCTGACTCCGGAGTTAAAGGCATCGAAAGAGATGAAGAAGACACCGTTGAAGGATGATGGCCCCTCCAAGGTGACCCAGATAGGTGTAGGCCGAGATAGCGCATAGGAAAGCGTGCTCGTCAAGTTCCTCCAAGCAAATCAAGATATCTTCGCATGACAGCCATCTGACATGACCGGAGTACCTAGGGAACTTGCCGATCACTCTCTAAATGTACACCCGAATGCTAAACCCGTAAAACAGTCCTATCAACATTTTGGTGATGAAAAGCGAAAAGAAATAGCTAAGGAACTAGCTCGGCTCGAGTTAGCCGGATTCATAGAAGAGGTCATCCACACTGAGTGGTCAGAAAATCCTGTAATGACCCCTAAAAAGGACACCATTGATTTAAGGATATGTGTTGATTATACTGCCTTGAACAAGGCTTGTCCCAAAGATCCATTCGCTCTACCTAGAATTGATCAAGTTATTGATTCTATGGCAGGCTCGAAACTCCTATGTTTTCTCGACGCATATTCCTGTTATCACCAAATTCGGATGAAGCAATCAGACAAAGTCAAAACTTCATTCATAACCCCGTTTAGAACCTTCTGCTTTGTTACGATGCCCTTTGGGCTCAGGAACACAAGAGCTACGTACCAACGCACTATGAAGTGTTGCCTCCACGATCAAATCGGATGCAATGTACATGCATATGTGGACGACATTGCGGTGATGTTCAAAAAGAAGGAAACCTTAATTTCTTCTTTGGAGGAAACGTTCGCCAATCTACGCAAATATAACATAATGCTTATCCAAAGAAGTGTTTCTTTGGAATACCAGCCAGAAAATTGTTAGGTTTCATTGTGTCTCAAAGAGGCACAGAGTCGAACCGAGACAAGATTAAGGCTATACTCAATATTTCCAGGCCAACTCACCTGAAGGACGTCCAAAGACTAACTGGTTGTATTGCTGCAGTCAGTCGGTTTGTAAGCCGGCTCGATGAAAGAGCCGCACCACTCTACAATCTCCTGAAAAAGACCAAAAAGTTCGTTTGGACTGACGAAGCTAAAGCTGCACTACAAAACCTGAAAGCAGTACTCTCATCTTGTCCTATCCTTGTAGCACTGGAACCTTGGGAACCAATGTTGCTCTATCTTGCTGTGACAAACAGAGTCGTCAGTGTCATCATAGTGGTGGAGAGACCAGAGGAAAACCAGGAACACCTGGTGCAACGTCCGACTTATTACCTCAGCAAAGTCCTAACTGAATCAAAACAACGGTATCCACACTATCAAAAGTTGGCTTACGGTGTTTTTCATCCCGGAAGCTACAACATTACTTTCAAGAACATCCAATTACCATGGTGAGCACAGCTCCCATGAGAGATATAATCAACAACAGCGATGCTATAGGATGTGTCGCAAAATGGGGCATAGAGCTTTCAGCTTTCGACATTGAGTACAAGCCTCGTACAACAATCAAACCCCAAATCCTCGCTGACTTTGTCGCTAATTGGATAGAGACAACGGAGAATATGACCCTTCTAGAGTCGGAATACTGGACCTTACACTTTGGCGGTTCTAAGGCGCTTGGGGGCTGGCGTGGTGCTCAAGTCACCCCAAGGAGATAAACTTTTTTATGTGTTGCAGATCCACTTCATGGCAACGAATAACATTGCCGAATATGAAGCATTGCTGCATGGAATTCGGATTGCTAAGGACATCGGCATCCGACGTTTAATGTGTTATGGAGATTCGGATCTTGTGGCTCAACAAGTGTCAGATATCTGTAATGCAAATAAGCACATGGCAGCATATAGAGCTGTCGTGGTTGAACTATCTAAATTGTTCAAAGGTTTTGAGGTTCAACACATCCCTCGAACAGAAAATGAGGAAGCAGATGCATTATCTCGAATAGGCTCTACGCGGAAAAAGGTTTCGGATGGTGCTTTTTTAGAGCACCTCAAAGTTCCCTCTATAAAAGGAGTAGACGAGGAATATCCAACCAAATCTGACTCACCTTTAGTAGCAGTCCTGGCTGTAATTCCTAGCTGGACTCAACCCTACCTTGATTACTTGGTAGATGGCAAATTACCCGAAGACGAGGTTCTGAGCCAGCAGATCGTCTGACGAGCAAAAGACTATAATAGTAAATGGTGAGCTCTATAAGCGGAATGTGTCTGGGGTCTTTTCGTGCTGTGTATCTCCAGAAGAAGGAGTGGAAATCTTACGAGAAATCCAAGAAGGGGAATGCGGCCATCATGTTGTAGCCAAATCTTTAGTGGCAAAAGCTTTCCGACATAGTTTTTTCTGGCTTATTACGAAGGCAGATGTTGAACGGCTGGTCAAGACGTGCAAAGGCTGCCAAAAATATGCCAAACAAGCTCACGTTCCGGCTGATCAGCTGCGAACAATACCTATAACATGGCCTTTCGCAGTCTGTGGGCTTGACATGGTAGGACCATTTAAATGGGCTCCAAGTGAATTTACTCATCTCTTAGTGGTGGTGGATAAATTCACAAAATGGATTGAGGCTAAACTCGTCACTAGTTGTGATGGAGCAACAGCCCGAAGATTTGTCGAGGATGTCATAATCCGATATGGTTATCCGCATAGCATTATCACGGACAACGGGAGTAACTTTTCTATGGGAGAGCTTGCCGAACTCTGCGACGAACAAAATATTTGTCTTGACATTGCGTCAGTTGCACATCCGCAAGATAATGGACAGGTCGATAGAGCAAAAGGTTTAATCCTACAAGGCCTAAAACCAAGACTTGAAGCACCACTATGACATGGTGTGGGGGCTTGGGCAGAGGAATTACTTTCTGCGATATGGAGTTTACGAACAACTCCGAACAGGTCAACTGGATACACACCTTTCTTCTTGGTCTACGGTGCAGAAGCAGTTCTTCCTAGTGATTTGATTCATACTTCTCCCTGAGTTATTGTGTATATTGAAGAGGATGCCAAAATTTCTCGACAAAATGATCTCGATTTAATCGAAGAAGTTCGTGTTGTTGCTGAAATGAGATCAACGGCCTATCAGCAGAAGTTACGCAAGTATCATAGCCAGAGAGTCAGAAACCAGTCTTTCAATAAGGGCGATTTGGTTCTCCAGCTTGTGCAGAAAAGAAAGCACAAACTTTCCCCAGTATGGGAAGGGCCTTTTTTAGTTAGCCGAGTATTGCACAATGGTTCTTACTATCTAACCGATATGCAGCCAGTCAAAGAAAGACCTGCTACTAAGAAGAGAAAGAGAGCTGGAGGTAGTACAGACCCGAAAGAATTAGACAGACCGTGGAATATTGCTTAGCTATATCCCTTTTATTCTTATTATCTTTCTTTGTAAATCATATATGTGTGCATGTTCAATGAGAAATAAAGTATTGGTTGCCTCAATTTTTTTGAGAAGTTTTATATTACCATCTTATTTCCAAATGATCATGTCACAGTCGAAAATCTCAAAATACTTGAAAGAACTTTATGCTCATGTTGGTTATGGTTAAGATTTCCGATTCTAAAAATGCTACCTTCGGGTATAAATCTAAATTTTCTAGTTTGTACTTTGGTTATTTATCTGATTGCCGGATGCAGGCATTTTCCGAGTAGTGAATTGTTGGTACTGGAAGCCGGCTTTGTTTTCGAGTTTAGACTGGTTTATCAATTGAGCTTCGTTGCTCGGCAAAGTTTCCGTGTTGAAGATTGGTCGGCTCATGAAAGGGACGAGGCGGAAAGCCAGATAAGCGATAAGTGTAGACACAAACATAAGTGCTTATGTAAACATTTTAGGCACATAAAAGTAAAGCCAATAGTGCTAAATAAAAGTAGCAAATATTAGCACCAACAAAAATATTACACTACTTATTTACAACTCGAATTGTTTTGAGAATAATACAAAGTTTGTTCTGATACTCTACGATGCAGGGGAAGAGGTAGGAGCAGCCGTATCACTGGAGACATTCAAATCCAAAGCGGTTTGTTCGTCGTCGGAGATTTCAGCTGTTTCTTCGGCAAGCGGAGGAGGCGTCTCCACGCGAGTGAAGAAGGGAGTGTCGTAGCTGGTCAGATCAGCTACGTGACAACCGTATTCGGCAGAGGAGTCCATGATGGCCTTGATGTTCTGCTCCTGTCCGTCTTCATCCACTTTACAGTACCCTCTGGTTACTTGCCAGATTTCCATGTTTCCATGGTGTCTCATAACCATGGTGAGGGCGTTCTGTGCTGTGGTTCGCGCATAGGACATGTTCCAGTCCTGGATGAGTTGGGGAATCTCCTTGGCCTAGTATCACACCTCAAAGCCGGACATTCTGTGCATATCTAGAACCTTGAGTACTTCGCCAATATCCTCCAAAGATTGGCAGAAATCGTGAAGCAGATCGCCGGCTGGTGCGAGACTCGGTGGAGGCAGAATCCAGTAAGTTCAGAGGAGATGTGCATATAAGGCAAAGGTTTGTAAATATATCCGAATTCCTATAGTCGAAAAAACAAAAGGTCAGAAAGTGGGAAACATACCCAAGATGTCATCGTCAACTTTGGTCTTCTCTGCCCTAAGGCTCTGGAGTTCAGCCCGGAGTTCTTCGGAGATGTCCTTCTCTCTGAATAAAGCATCATTGGAGATCTTTTGATCCTGGGCCGCGATCTGGAGATCACGTTCTTCGGTGGCCATAGAAGAGGATTCGAGGACTTGAGCAATGCTCTTCTCGTGCTCCGCCTTCAATTTGTCCAGCTCCCGACGTAAGTCGGTGTTCTCCACCTCCAGGGTCTTCAGATTTTCAGCTTCCTCAATCATAGCACATGATTTTTTAACCAGTGTTGTAAGCAAAAAGAACTACAGTTGAATAAATAATTCAACTATGAAAGAAAGATCAAGGTTAAGGACTGAAATGTTTTCCTTTAGCCTCATCCCTAGACACTTTTAACTGAGCATTTTCAAGCCGGAGAGCTCTGATCTCTCTCCGCTTGTTGCAGATATTATTCAACAATCCTAGTTATACGAATTAACTTTCTGTAAGTCAGAATACCCAGAGTCAGAAGTCTGCTAAAGACTCGGGCTAATATTTTAACTAATATCAGCACGAGCCTTGGGGGCAACACTAGTTCGTTTTTTGGCATCCAATGAAAGCATAAATTCGGATTGTCTATCCAACTTCATGCTTGGGGGCTAGAGGATATGATATGAAATACAGTAATAAAGTTGAGTTGGAAAATCGACTTACATGATGTTCATGAGTAAACTTGCTTAAGCTCATGGTCACCTCGGTGTTAACCTTCTCAGCGAGGGTCAGGGATTACTGGTGGAGGAGGAAGCACACCGGCTCTCAGCCTCTCGTCACAAAGACGGATCTACTCAAGGAGTTCAGAGTACTTGACATCCTCTGCTTCTTGTGCCTCCTCCTTAGTAGTAATGTTTCGGCTTTCCACGCATTGTTGGGCTAGCCGTTGGATCTCCTCCACAGATTTCCGAGTAATGACAAGTTTGGCAAGACCCAGATTGTTGAGGAGGTTTTCAGTGAAGACCTCTGCCGAGGGATCATTACTCGCAGAGGGTTCAACCTTATCAAAACCCGAGTCACCCATGGTGACGTCAGTTTGCGAGCCGAGGATCGCTGACTCTGCTTGTTGAGCCAGATCTTCCGCAACGGGCGGAGATGGAGTAATCTCCGGTGTTACAGAAGGCTGAGGGGCAGGAGTCGGAGGTGCTGTGGAAGGAGAAGTCAAATTCAGCTTTGACTGGCGCAGGGGCTTCGATGAACCTCCTTTCCCCTTCTCCTTGGTGAGTTGTTTAGCTCCGAGGAGATAATAGAACAAAGATCATTACACCTCAGAATTAATTAAGAAATAAAATACGGAAACCTTGTGAGGAAAGTTACCTCTTCACAATGGGCACCTCCTTTGCGCCAATAGAAACTATCGGAGCCTTACGCTTTCGGGTAAAGGTCTCCAGCAGAGGAACCAGTTCTCCATCATCCTAAGAGATCTCAGGAGGATATCCCTCGAGAGGAGCAAGCTCCGACTCGGGGAGGTCAGCAAGCTGAAAAGGAAAAATATCTCAGTATTGCAGAAAGAGATAATAATGTAAATATGAACACATAATTCAAGTTACTATTGGGAACTTACTGGTACCACGAGATTATCAGCCGTATGCATGTCCAAGGACAGCCCCAGGATTTTCCTCTCGATCTGATCCCTTATCGACCATTTGATTTGGGACTCATAGTCCTTTTCCAAGTAAGGACGTGGGTAGATCTGGAGAGAGTCCTTCTTGGACACCGTGACTGAGTGCATAAGCCGGTCACCATGGTGTTGGAGAGGCTAGATCCGGCATGGCAGCCAACAATGAATCAAGTCGGACTCTTTAAGGCCCTTGTGCTTCATCAGATATTCAATCCGCCTCTTGGTGAGAAGCAGACCATCACTGAGAGCCGGCGCATTTGCGTCACAGGACACTTGGGGCATGGCAGAACCGTCAATGAAAGCCGGCAAAGCAGTAGCTTTGCTGGGAGCAGGAATATCCTTGTGATAGAAAAAGTCGATGGCCATTTCTTTACTGACTCACTAGCCTTAATCCTAGGATAGACACGCTCTCTCCTAACAGAAAAGCTAAGAGTTTCGGTAATGTATGGATTACTGGCAGTGATAGAGTTTCTCCAGGTATGAAAATAAAACTGAAAGAGAATGAGACTCGGCCTAATGCCGAGATACTAATGTCTACGCACGCTTCTATTCTTGTAGATAGTGTTGGGCTTCTAAGTGTAGAGGTTTGTAAAACAGCAGCAAGTTTCCCTTAAGTGAATCACCCAAGGTTTATCGAACTCAGGGAGGAAGTGGTCAAAGGTATCCCTCTCAAGCAACCCTGCAATCAAGATACAAGAAGTCTCTTGTGTCCCCAACACACCCAATACACTTGTCAGGTGTATAGGTGCACTAGTTCGGCGAAGATATAGTGAAATACAAGTAATATGGATGATATAAGTGGTAATTGCAATCTAAAATAAGAGTGGAAGCAAGCAAACATGTAACAGTACTGATTGTAAACGGTGTTTCAATGCTTAGAAACAAGGCCTAGGGATCATACTTTCACTAGTGGACACTCTCATATAAATATCTTCTCTTCATTATGCTACCCTGAACTACTCTCCGTTTGGACGATGTAGGGCTATAACAACACACCTTAAAGTTCGCATTCCCCATCTAGATAACCCCTCACTATCACCTTGAGCGCTAGATGGTTCCAACAAACACCACAATTTCATAGAGACATCCAACTCAAATTATACTCATGATAAGTATTTCTGTAACCTTAGCCTAAGTGCCACACATTGTGCACACTGTCAACTTCACACACCTAGGGATAAGCATAGATTAATTAAAGCACTTGAGTAGCAGAATAGATCTACTTATTCAACTAGATTACAAAGCTCATGATCTCAATAAGATCATGCATAGAGAGAGATGAACACATAGCTACCGGTAGAGCCCTTAGCCTCGAGAGAGAACTACTCCCTCCTCATCATGGGAGTTAGCAACAGTGATGGAGATGGCGGTGGAGTCGATGGAGATGGCTCCGCGGGCACTTCCTCGTCCCGGCAGGGTGCCAAAATAGAGACTTATGTCCCCCAAAAATCCTCTTCGGTGGCGGCGGCACTACGGAACTTTTTGTGGAATTCTGATCGGGTCTCTAGGGTTTTTATCTCGGGGGGAATATATAGGCGAAGGGGCAAGGTCGGTGGAGGCCCGAGGGGCCCACACCACCTGGTGGCACGCCTGGGGGTACCCGCGCCACCATAGGGTGTGGCCGCCTCGGTGCGCTCCTCCGTCTCTACTTTGGACTCTGTCTTGTGTCGGGAAAAATAAGAACATCGGCTTTTGTTTCGTCCAATTCCGAGAATATTTCCTTACTAGTGATACGTTTTAAACGTATCTATAATTTTTGATGTTCCATGCTTGTTTAGTATTTACTTTTTCTTGTGTTTTGTACATACTTTGAGGTATTTTTATACATTTTCTGGAACTAACCTATTAACAAGATGCCACAGTGCCAGTTGCCTGTTTTCTGTTGTTTTTGTTTTTAGAAAAGCTAGTAAGGGAATATTCTTGGAATTGGACCGGACAAAAGCCCAAGTCAATATTTTACCCGAAGCAACAAGGAGTCCGGAGGGGAGATGAAGTGGCGCACCAGGGCCGCCACACCTGGTGGCGGCGCGGCCTGGGGGGGCCACCAGGGGGCCCCTGGTGCTCCACCGACCTTGCCCTTCCGCCTATAAAAGCCTCCCGGGACGAAAACCCTAAGTACCCGATCAAAATTCCACGAAAGAGTCTGTAGCCACCGCCATCTCATCCCTAGATCGGGAGGGATCTGAAGCTCTTCCCGGCACCCTACCGGAGGGGAGAGATCACCCTGGAGGCCTTCTTCATCACCATGCCTGCCTCCGGTGTGATGTGTGAGTAGTTCATCCCTGGACTACGGGTCCATATAGTAGCGAAATGGTTGGTTCTCCTTCTTTCTGCTATCATGTTTAGATCATGTGAGCTCCGTTCATGATCAATATCATCTATTTGTAATCTTACATGTTGTGTTTGTGGGGATCCGATGGATATTGAGATGCTATTTCAGATTGATTATTGATTCTATCATGTCTATGTTATTTGTGATCTTGCATGCTTTCCGTTGTTAGTAGCTATCTTGGCCAAGTAGATGCTAGCAACTCCAAGAGGGAGTATTTATGCTTGATAGTGGGTTCATGCCTCTAGTAATCTGGGGAAGTGATAGGAATCTCTGAGGTACTAGATGTGTTGTTGCTACTAGGGAGAAAACAACAATCCTTTGTTCATGGGACAATCGTATTGTTTACTTTACGGACTTTGCTTAATGCAATTATCTGTTGCTTGCAACTTAATACTGGAGGGGGTTCGGATGATAACCTGAAGGTGGATTATTAGTCATAGATGCAGTTGGATTACCATCTATGTATAATGTTGTAATGCCCAATCAAATCTCCTAGGTGTCAAGATGATTAGTATATGCATGGTATGCTTTCTCGAGTCTGTCAATTGCCCCGCTGTAATTTGTTCACCCAACATGTTATTTATCTTAAGGAGAATCACCTCTACTGAACTATGGACCCCGGTCCATTCTTTTACCAATGATTAACCATCTACTATTTACTGTTTACTATTTACTTTTTGCAAGCAATTACTATCTTCCACACAATACGTTTAATCCTTTGTTTTTAGCAAAACCGGTGAGATTGACAACCTCACTGTAAGTTGGGGCAAAGTTTTGTGGTTGTGTTGTGCAGGATTCCAGGTTGGAAACAACACATTGGAGTTGTTTCCTTGCTCCTACTGGTTCGATAACCTTGGTTTCGTAACTAAGGGAAAACTTGCTGATGTGCTCATCATACCTTCCTCTTGGGGTTCCCAACGAGCTCGATATATTTTGAGCCATCAACTAGCTTTTCTGAAACCAAAAACAGCAGAAAACAGGCAACTGGCACTGTGGCATCTTGTCAATAGGTTAGTTCCAGAAAATGTATAAAAATACCTCAAAGTGTAAACAAAACATAAGATAGTTGATACGAAACAAGCATGGAGCATCAAAAATTATAGATACGTTTACGACATATCAAGCATCCCCAAGCTTAACTCCTGCTCGACCTCGAGTAGGTAAGTGATAAAAAGAATAATTTCTAAGGTGACATGCACCATCACAATTTTGATCAAGGTATTTGTAAAGCATTGGTAACTGGGATCATAGTACTCTAACATAAACATGAAAGATATAGTTCTAACAATAAGACATAGCAACTATGTTGTAACATGAAAAGGTACAAACAAAAGATCATGAATAACAATGCATTGAAAGATGTTTGTTTGTTTCACATATAGAAAACATAATGAGAATGGTATTCAACTTGTCCGTCATGGTATAGCAAAACATAAATGCATAGGACACATACAAAGTTCATAAGCGTGACTAGATACAAATAGTTTAAGAACAGGCAATATCAAAGTTATGAATCAATCAACAAGTTTTGGTACAATGCACATTAAACTAAGAATGGCCACTATGATCTTTCAATAGGTGCATCAAGATAGAAGATGGAGACTCTACATAAAAGTAAAATAAAGGCCCTTCATAGAAGGAAGCAGGGATTCAAGTCTCATAAAGAGCTTCCAAAAATTATGGTACTTATTAGCTTTCAGCTCTCATTGCCCCTATCATAAGCATCTTGAGGTGATTAAGGTTAAAGTGACACAAATATAAGGATATGCTTGACAAGTTATAAGTTGAAAATTTCATGCCCCTTGCTTACGAGTACCGAATCTCATGCTACTCAACTTTAGTCACAAGTAAGTTCTTGTCATTGTAAGTACATGTGTATCATGGAGAACCGCCAACGGGGTACTCCTTGCCCCATGACACAGGAGCTATCCCATATCAAAATGACAAGGCAACAGATAATGAGCATCTCAGCAATATTTTTATTTGCTATTTGCATAGGTTTTTATTGATCATGCCTCATAGAATCCTCACTATAGTTATGATGCAAGTTTCCACCATGATTAGGGATGGCTTAGTCTAGCCGCCCAGGCATTTCTCTAACACACATACAAAACTCCATGATCTTACAAGCTCCCCTTTTATTTCACACCGCCGGGATCCATAAACAAAAGAACATGATATCAACTGAATAATAAGTGCAATGTTGAAAGCGTTCCCCATGGTAGCATGGTTCTGGTAATTCACAACTTATAAAGTGCAAGCATATAAGCAACATAGATGGACACAATGGTTCAAGTTTATTAAGTGCAAGAAAATAAAGTGTGCCATCAAGTTTGTGAGAGCTTTAATCACTAATTTTCGCATAACAAAAGTTTAATTTGGAAGGTAGATAAAAACATGAATATACTTGGAATGGTGTAACAAACCATGCATAGGAATTTATAGTGGAATCTTTGGAATCACTTGGTTTTCTTGGAGGTTGGATGCATGAGTGGAACTCATACTTGGTACAGGTGGAGGCTAGCAAAATACTGGGAGCGACCAACTAAGAGAGCAAAAATGTCCATAATCATGCAAAGCGACAAAACATTATTAATTAAAGCATAAAGTGATATTACAAGTCAAAAACTAAATGATCATAGAGGCTATGGTGAATGGTTCATAGTCTTAACATGGTGTAAGCATGTGCCAAGTCAACCCAAATAAATCATCAAAGGAGAATACCACAATATTATGCCTTTGTATGCTAAAACAATGCATGATTCTTTCAAGGCACATTAACCAATCTCAATTGTTTGAAACAAGTCATTCTACAACAATAATTACTAAGCATATGGTCAAAGAAACATCTAGCATGACATGATAAAGTCTAAGTCACAGTCAAATCAAGCTTCCTTTTGTACCACTATAAGCATGAAACTTCCTACTCTTTTCCAACACGAATCGACTTATTTGAAAAAAACTATCAAAGATAATAATCAATAAAGACAAGAGAGCATGTCTCACCCATCTACAAAGAAGAACTAAAAAGTTCTAAGCCAAAAGAATAAGAAAACTAAAGCTAAATGCAGTGCTAGCAGAGGAGAGCACTCACAGAACAATAAGAGTGCAAACTAGAGTGTTCTAGGCAATGAATAACGGGGTGTGTCTCTCTCCAAAATAAGTGTGTTGGGATCCAACCAACTTAGTGCGGCAAAGAAAGCAAAAGAAAACTAAAAACAAAGATGCTCCAAGAACAACACATAGTGCATAAGGTAATAAAAATAAAGTGTCTTGAAAGAAGACCTGAGATTATTGATGAAGAAGGGGATGCCTTGGGAATCCCGAAGCTTTGACGCTTGTACTTCTTGAATATTTCTTGGGGTGACATGGGTGGCATCCCGAAGCTTGAGCTTTTTTCCATACTTCATCTCATCGCATTATTCTTCCCTACACTTGAAATTTTCTTCATACAAAACATCACACAATCTTCATTAGCAACATTAGTGTATTCAAGATAATAAGTCTTTGGGTTTAGTTTCAACACAAGTAAAACTTACATTAAAACAAAAGCTACTGCAGAAATTCCTTCTAAAAGCTCAAGTGATCAAAGAGAAAGAGATTAAGAGGCAAATGCAAATAATGGCAGAAATCTGGCAAAACAGACCAGAAGGTAAAGACCGATTTTTTCGAAAATCTTCTGTTGCTCAAATCGAAAAGTGCAAAACTAACGAAAGTTGGGTAATAACCTGGGGAATAAGAACAAACAATTATAGATAAATCCTACGTACTGCGATTTTTCACAATTTTTTTATAGTGACGCACAGAAATCTGTTTCGGGACAACAACTTCCCCATATCTTACTTCCCTCTCATTAGAGGTTATTCTTGGCACAAAAACCACACAAAAAGGATAAGGAGAGGTTATTACTGAGACAATAACTTCTAAGACTCAACAAAACAAAAATAAACTAAAGGTAAAAAAATATAATGGGTTTTGTCTCCCAAAAGCTCCTTCTTTATAGCCATTAAGATAGGCATGATAATTTTGATGATGGTCACATAAGAAATATGAATTGAAGTAAAAGAGAGCATCAAGAAGCAAATATGGAACAAATTTAAGTCTAACCCACTTCCTATGAAAAATAATCTTGTAAAGAAACAAGTCATGAAAGCACAAAGCAACAAGCATAGGAAAACAAAACAAGTGCAACTTCAAAAATTTCAACATAAAGAGGGGAAACTTAATATTGTTGAGATGCATAAAACCATGTTTCCCTATCTCATCATAAATTTCAGTAGCATCATGAATAAAATTAACAATATAACTATCACATAAAACATTCTTATCATGAGCCACATGCATAAAATAATTATTACTCTCCATATAAGCATAGTCATTCTTATTAATCATACTGGCAGCAAATTCAACAAAATAGCTATCATTATTATTCTCATCACCAAAGTCATCAAATATAGGAGGCATATTGTAATCATAACGAATTTTCTCCTCAATAGTAGGTGGACTGAAAATATCATATTCATCATTGTAATCATCATATATTGGAGGTATAGTAGTATCATCAAGCTAAATTTTCTCCTCCATGCTTGGGGGACTAAAAATATAATGCTCATCAAAACCAACTTCCCCAAGCTTAGAATTTTCCATAGCATTAGCAATAATGCTGTTCAAAGAATTCATACTAATAATATTGCTATTAGCATGCAAATAAAGTTCCATAGGTTTTTTTAATTTTTCTTCAAACACTTCATGTCCTAACTCAAGATAAATACTATAAAGCTCTCTAATTTTGTTGTTGTTTTCCATTGAGCCTAAATAGTGAAAATAAAAATAAGAAACAAAAAGATATAATTGCAGAATCTAAAGGAAATATCTTCGAGCACTCACACACCAGCAATAGTACTAGAAGATAGCTTAGTAGCCAGAGGATGTGAGTACCTTTTACCTTACCTCCCCGGCAACGGCGCCAGAAAATAGCTTGATGTCTACGCACGCTTCTATTCTTGTAGACAATATTGGGCCTCCAAGTGTAGAGGTTTGTAGAACAGCAGCAAGTTTCCCTTAAGTGTATCACCCAAGATTTATCGAACTCAGGGAGGAAGTGGTCAAAGTATCCCTCTCAAGCAACCCTGCAATCAAGATACAAGAAGTCTCTTGTGTCCCCAACACACCAAATAAACTTGTCAGGTGTATAGGTGCACTAGTTCGGCGAAGAGATAGTGAAATACAAGTAATATGGATGATTATAAGTGGTAATTGCAATCTGAAATAAGAGTGGCAGCAAGCAAACATGTAACAGGACTAATTGTAAACAATGTTTCAATGCTTAGAAACAAGGCATACGGATCATACTTTCACTAGTGGACACTCTCATATAAATATCTTCTCTTCATTATGCTACCCTGAACTACTCTCCGGTTGGATGATGTAGGGCTATAATAGAACACCTTAAAGTTCACAATCCCCATCTAGATAACCCCTCACTATCACCTTGAGCGCTAGATGGTTCCAACAAACACCACAATCTCATAGAGACATCCAACTCAAATTATACTCATGGTAAGTATTTCTCTAACCTTAGCCTAGTGCCACATGTTGTGCACACTGTCAACTTCACACACGTGGGGATAAGCAGAGATTAATTAAAGCACTTGAGTAGCAGAATAGATCTACTTAGTCAACTAGATTACAAAGCTCATGATCTCAATAAGATCACGCATAGAGAGAGATGAACACATAGCTATCGGTAGAGCCCTTAGCCTCGAGAGACAACTAGTCCCTCCTCATCATGGAAGTCAACAACGACGATGGAGATGGCGGTGGAGTCGATGGAGATGGCTCCAGGGGTACTTCCTCGCCCGGCAGGGTGCCGGAACAGAGACTTTTGTCCCCTGAATCTCCTCTTCGGTGGCGGCGGTGCTGCGGAACTTTTCGTGGAATTCTGATCGGGTCTCTATGGTTTTCATCTCGGGGGGAATATATAGGTGAAGGGGCAAGGTCAGTGGAGGCCCCAGGGGCCCACACCACCTGGTGGCGCGCCTGGGGGTACCTGCGCTACCATAGGGTGTGGTCGCCTCGGTGCCCTCCCCCGTCTCTGCTTTGGACTCCGTCTTGTGTCGGGAACAATAGGAACTTCAGCTTTTGTTTCGTCCAATTCTGAGAATATTTCCTTACTAGCTTTTCTAAAACAAAAAACAGCAGAAAACAGGCAACTAGCACTACGACATCTTGTCAATATGTTAGTTCTAGAAAATGTATAAAAATACCTCAAAGTGTAAACAAAACAAAGATAGTTGATACAAAACAAGCATGGAGCATCAAAAATTATATATACTTTTACGACGTATCAAATACCCCTCGCACAAAGAGGCATAAGCGCTCATCTCTAAGAGAGAGTTCGGGAGGAGATGGTGGAGTTGAACTCCATAATAATATATCACCTCGGAGAAGAAATCTGAGGGTGGAAAGCTCAAACCACCATCGAGGTGGGTGCCGAAGTGCACCCTCTCGTCGGCATTGGGGGTGGGGATGATTTGTCCATAGCCACTCCGCCAGTCGCCGGCACGGAGGAGCCCTTCATTCTCGATGACGCAAAGCTTGGCATCACCCAAGACGCAAGGGATCTAGACCCCGCGGAAACTCTCCTTCTCCGCTGCCGACACCGTCGCTGCCATGCTGGAAGATGAGGCCTCAGCCATTTTTTTTTGTGCTGGTGACTTGGGATGGGCGGCGCTGGAGGATTTTGGGGGAGGCAGAGGAGCTCTGTTCGTGGGAGGCGTTGAGAGGAAGGAAGGATCCCAATTGCTGGTAAAGAGGAAAGGGAGAAATCTTAGCCCCTTAAATCCTTCGTCCACGCCAAGATTTGTGTAATGAAAATAGCAAAACCGTGCCACCCGTCATGGAAGGAGCCGGGCAACTCCCTCGTGATGATTACGCCACCTAGATATCCGCGCTCGCATTAAAACGATGCCTCGGTTCCACAAAAGGCGGACCCACCAATGGTCGTGCTAACGGGAATGTCTATCAATGACGCGACTTGACCATGACTGGTGTCAGATTACGTAAGAGACCAAGTTCCAGCTTAGTTTGAATTTCAAGCTGGAAACCCGAATAATGTATTCATAGGTCCGACTCATTTTGAGACCCGGATTCTATCCTTTCTTTTGAAGTTTCAGGAACCCTTCAAGATTCTGCAAGCCGAAGATCAAGCTAGACGATGATGAAGTCTGACTCTGGATCTTGGGGGCTTCCGGTGGCTACTGTTGGGGATATACTTTCCAGGTATCCTCACTATGCCTCAATGACCAGGGTGGCCCAGTTAGGCAGAAGAGACGGAGTCCAGTCCAGCTACGAGAAGGCCCAGAAGACTTACTGACATAGGCCTGTGGTGTTACTTGTAGTTCAAGATGTACTCTATAACCGAATCTTAGTCATAGCCGGATAGGTCTCTCCTATAAACCCTAGGACGGATATCTATACAATCCGTCATAGGGTACGCCTTTACGACACCTCACAATAGTCTACAATCTCAATTCGCATAGGAGAAACCCTTTCAACCCATATTCAGGCTCTGCCGTATTACTGGATTGCTAGCAGGAGTAGTGTTGAGGGCAAACCTCTAGGGTGGCCCGATCTTTCACGAATCCCACTCAAATCGAGGATGGAGTGCGGGGGAAGGAGGGGAGGATGAACACGATGAACTCACGCACGAAGAATGCGATGAACACACACACAAAACCATGATACACACCAATAGCTCACGCCGGCGGTGACCGGTCTGGCGTAATCCCTAGGATCGGCGTCGGGCGGAGGACTCTCTCTCGAGCCGTCACAGCGAGATGGGAGACTCAGTGAGATCTTGATGTAGCACCCCGCTAAAACCACTACTAGAAAATCGCTTAATGTTTTTGTTTTGTGCATCATCATGACCACATGCTCATGTCATCATGCCACATTGCATTTGAGCATCGTCATGTCATCATGCATCTTCTGCCTAAAACTATTTTCTAAAAGCCTAGTTTTGTTTTCTAAATATCACCTATCTTAATTTCAAATCAAAACTCTGATCTTTTCTAGGTCTTTTATTTGTCTAAAAACTATTTACAAAAGTCTTCCGTATAAAAAAATAAGTGAACAAATAAATAAAAACTATTTTTGTATCGGGAGAGGCAGCCACCGGTCAAGCCCAAAAGCCTAGCCAACAGCCGGCCTACTACCCCGCTACAAATCCAAAACCCTAACCCTAGACCTATCTACCTACCAACTGCAGCCGTCGCCGCACTCATCTTGTGCGCGCAGCTCGCACCGCACCACCCCTGGACCTCACACACGGTGTGCAGCAGCCGACCCGGTCCAGCCCAATGGACACGCACGCCACCTAACCATCCCCAGTGTTCACCACGCCAACCCGCCTGCACCCTGGTCCCACCTCCTGCAGCGTCGCGCCCCACCCCTTCCGTGCACCGCACGCATCCACTGACCCCAACCCGATCGACCCCGTCTCCCACCTATCCTCGCATCCCTGTGGCCGTGTGGCCTCGATCCCCATCCCCGCTCTTCACCAACCCCTGCTCGCGGCCGCGTCGTCCTCGTTCGGCCCCGCCGCCGCCCGCGGCCTCGTCCGTCGTTGCTCCTCTTGCTCGCCTTCCCCCTGGCACGACCCCACCCGTCTCCCATCGCCAGGCGCCACCCAGGTGCTCCCGCTTCTCTCTCTGCCCCACCGCCAGGGACACGGTCCCCTCCTACATCGCGCCGCCGCCGGCTACAAGTGCTCCGACCCTGTCCTCTAGCCCCACCTCGCGCGTGGTCTCGCCAGCTTCCCCGGAGCTCCGCTTGGTCGCCTCGCGACCTCTCCCTCGCCTAGAGCCTCCCCACACCAAGCTCGTCCGCCACCAGGGGCCTCCTCTGGCCTTGCCTACGTCCGACCCGCCTTCCTCATCGCCCTCCTCGCCGACCTCCTCTACAGAAGCACGCCGCCACCACCGTCGTTTCTCGCCTCACCTCTGCCCCTATCATCCGTCGCCCAAGCAGCGGCGCCGCCCCGAGCTCGTCTCCCCAGGCCACCGCTGGTCCTCGTCCTCTTTGACGCTCGCGGCAGCGTGTCCCCATCCTAGCCAAGGTTCCGCAGCTAGCCTTGTCGGTTTTATTGGTACCTGATCCTGTATTGCTAACGTGAGGCCGTTGTGGTAATGTTGTGGAGGAAATCATTTTGGTGATGGTGTAGTGGCTCCGCAATGGTACTAAGATGGTGTTGATGCAATTGTTCCGACAGTCTGAACCCTTCCTGTCAAGTCCAAGAATCCACTTACCCGTGCCTCCGTCAAGATCTTCCCAACTATAGGGACAACAAGATCTTCCGAAGACCCGGAAATTGAACAAGTTCGACCCCAAAGACGAGACGGACGCCATGATCTCCATAATTGATGGCTTAGAACCCGAAGACCCTGGATCCTAAGATCCGAAGACCAAGCCCCGAACTCCCTGATCTGGAGGATCCGAAGACCGATCCCGGAGTCCTAGACCAAACCCGAACCCCCGGAACATCAAGTTCTTCTTCACGGATCCGGTGGCCGAGACCCTGAAGACCCCAACCCTCGAACCCCAAGATCGTCGATACCCTAAAGTGTGTCCCCTTATCCGAGACCCCTATTTTTATAATATGACATTATCAATTGTTGCATATTAAATGGTTCATGCTGGCATACATATTCATTTGTTTGGGGGTATGTTGTCGATTCACCTCATAATTAAATATGGAGGCCATATGCAGGTTTTTCTAGTCTTATATTGGCTCCATTTAAATTTGTGTAGCAAACTGATGCCATGTTTTGTCTTATTAAGTCAACATTTAAATTGTGGGGTATCTAAATAACTTGAACCTTCTAATTAATTGTCGGGACCACGGTTCCGCTTAATATTGTCTAGTTGCACCGCATCTTTGCCATGTCATGCATCATACATGCATCATGCCCGGTCTTCTGCCGTAGTATTAAATAGTGCATCCGGTGTTTTTTAGTGCTTTGCTTCTTTGTAGATTAGGCCGATGAGTTGATGCGAGTATCGACAAGTCCTTCGAATAATGTATCTTCGGTAGTGTTTCCCAGGCGAGCATTCTCCCCCTTTCTACCTATTTTGCATTTATAGTCTTTATTTCCTCCTGTTGATCTATTGCTATCTGTGTCGCGATGCTTTAGTGTTTCGTACTAGATATATTTTGTGCATCCTTTTATATTGCCTTGGACACCTCCTATTACCTATTGTTTGGTAGATATATGGTCTTGCGAGTCGTAGTCGCTTGCTCAGGTGCGATCCCGTGTCGTGAAGTACCACATAGTTGTTGGAATGTTGTCATATGATTTACAGTGGAGAGGATCATGACTTTAATTACAACTATTAAATTGCTGGGATAACTAACGAAAGAGCCACCGGTGGGAAATATATGCTATTTGGTTTTTCATGTCCACTTGTGTCCCGTAGGCCCTGAGTACTTGATACCTGTTCCTTGATTATTCGCGCTATCCACATCCGGGAGACCCTATGGATCCCCCTTAGCCAGAGTTTGATTCATTTCTTATTTCTTGGGGCCACAAACTAGTTTGGGGCTTTATTACTATCCTGTACCTATGCCATGCTTTACTGCTTTACTTACGATTGTGCGTGGAGCACCTGTACTGTTTTGGATCGTGACACGTTTTCGGTGTATCGACAAGCCCAGTCACACTTTCGGGTTCCCAGTCGTTTACCGCTGTCTACACAAACCCTGGGTCCGTCTCGGAGCCGGCCAACTTCGTCGCGGGTAGCTTAGTGGGGTGGCCCCCTGAAATAATTTATGAATCCTGTGATTGTTTTGTCGGAAAGCCTCATTGGGTTTTGATTTGGTTTTTTCGAGGTTGATCGTGTGTGTGTTGCTATTTGTGCACCCCTGCAGGGTAAATCTTTCTGAAAGCCGTGTCCGCGGTTATGGATGACTTGGAGTACAGTATCTCGATCATAGACAAGCATAATTAAAGTAGTGCTATAAATTTGACTTAATATGTGACTAGTAATCAGCTTCACTACAATGGAATGGATAATAAAAGTGCCAACAACGGGTGGAGCTGGGATGTATCGTGTCATGTTATACCTGCCTAGTAAGTATCGCAACTCGAATGGAATGAAATAAAAGTGCCACAACTGCTGGGTTTGGGATGTTACATGCTAATTGTATCTGACTAGTAAGTACTGCAATTGTAACTGAATGGTTACTAAAACTGCCCACTACTTATGCTATCAGGATGACTCATGCTATCTATATCTGACTAATAAGTGCTTCAACTATAATGGAATGAATAAAACTGCCAACTGTGTGAGTTCCTTGGTTTGACTTCCTCGTTTGGTCTCGATGGGGAATACCAAGATGGGTATGATAGGTGTTAGTATAAGGTTGGTTCCGAATAGGTATTTCTTATCTCTCTCTAATAGCCGATAGTTTATCAAGTCTCTATTGGTTGTTTAGTGCATGCAGTGCTGCCGCTTCAGTCCACCATACCTATGTAGGCGAGAGCCGCCGAATTCTAGCCTCGCCGTGTACTGGCCTCAGTACTGACGCTCCTTTTTTTCCTTTTCCCTTTGTCGGCAACCCCTTTTATTTTAGCAGGGTTGCGATCAACATCGTTACCAGGGTTACCCTTTCGGCTTGGCCTGGGCAGGGTTATGGATGCCATTGGTTATTCTTCAGGGCTCTTAGCCCCATTTGCTTCTTATCCGTACTCGGATGTGTATCATTTTCAAGGAGATTTGGATCTTTGTATTGTATATCTGTATTCTTGACTTGTTGAGTCACTGTTATATATATATGTTTTGTGGGTTTCATCGTGGACTGTTGTGTAATGATATTACTTCGTTCTCCACCCGCACGCAAGTGCCTGGTGGTCGTCCTTGAATTGTTTCTATGCGGGTTTGGCAGGAAGCGCTAAAACTTGCATAGGGCCGATTTGAGGGTGTTACAAAGTGGTATCATAGCTCAGCAGTTGCGATACCCCACTGGTCCAGCCTGTAGGATAACCTAACTAACGGACGATGTAGAGTGTCAAAACTATTTTACAAAAATCGGTTGGATAGATCTGATTAGTTTTGCTTTTACTCCTTACCTCTGTGTTATTCTCCTCTTGCCTTCGCGTGTTTTGAATCTGTTCTCTTACCTTTCTCCGTGTCCAGGATTCTCGTGGTTGGGTTCTCCGTCGTACCTTCAGGGTTTCGCTTCCTCCCTTTCATAACGACGGAGGCTATCAAATCTGCATCTCGTTTGTCGTACCCTTTCTCCAATCTTTTTGGTCCTTGAATTCTTTATCCGTATCTGCACCTTGATGGATACCTGTATCATTGAGAAACATATGAGAAGGATGAACATTGGTGAAGTTGGAGTACACCTTGAGCATGTGTTGTTCATGCCAATGAAACCATCACGAAACCTAATCATTGTGTCTTTTCATACGATTTCGTTTGTATCTCCGGGGGTTTCCAATGCGACGACATCATCTGCGCCAAATTCGATGAAGAGCCGTTATCACTCCTTTGTTTTTGAACCTTGCTTGTCGAGATCTTCAATCTGAATTTCGAGAGTGGTTGCATGATTCTTCTATTCGTGTACAGAGTAATGCTTTGAGTGCGGGCTAGAGTCATGACCATACCACTACTTTGTCATTCGCTTTTCTACATTGAATGGTGGATCAATGCGATTTTACTCCTTCCACAGAAGTTAAAGGTGGCCTTACCTTTTGAGACCTCTACCTTCGTCTTTGTTTCTCCGGAATGCTCTCTCGATAAACATGAGCAACGACCCCTTGTTGGTGGTGTCGTCGATTTCAAGATAGAGCAGGAGTCTTTGTTAGTGGTGTCGTGAGGATCTACACGAAGCAAAAAAGACTCATATCTCCGGCTTTCTTCCCTGTACCATGAGGCCGATCTCAAGGGCGAGATCCATTGTTAGTGGTGTCGAATTGTAGCACCCTGCTAAAACCACTACTAGAAAATCGCTTAATGTTTTTGTTTTGTGCATCATCATGACCACATGCTCATGTCATCATGCCACATTGCATTTGAGCATCGTCATGTCATCATGCATCTTCTGCCTAAAACTATTTTCAAAAAGCCTAGTTTTGTTTTCTAAATATCACCTATCTTAATTTCAAATCAAAACTTCGATCTTTTCTAGGTCTTTTATTTGTCTAAAAACTATTTACAAAAGTCTTCCGTATAAAAAAATAAGTGAACAAATAAATAAAAACAATTTTTTTATCGGGAGAGGCAGCCACCGGTCAAGCCCAAAAGCCCAGCCAACAGCCGGCCTACTACTCCGCTACAAATCTGAAACCCTAACCCTAGACCTATCTACCTACCAACTGCAGCCGCCGCCGCCGCACTCATCTTGTGCGCGCAGCTCGCACCGTACCACCCCTGGACCTCACACACGGTGCGCAGCAGTCGACCTGGTCCACCCCAGTGGACACGCACCCCACCTAACCATCCCCAGTGTTCACCACGCCAACCTGCCTGCACCCTGGTTCCACCTCCTACAGCGTCACGCCCCACCCCTCCCGTGCACCGCACGCAGCCATTGACCCCAACCCGATCGACCCCGTCTCCCACCTATCCTCGCATCCCTGTGGCCTCGATCCCCATCCCTGCTCTTCACCAACCCCCGCTCGCGGCCGCGTCGTCCTCGTTCGGCCCCGCCACCGGCCGCGGCCTCGTCCGCTGTCGCTCCTCTTGCTCGCCATCCCCCTGGCACGACCCTGCCCCGTCTCCCATCGCCAGGCGCCCCCCAGGTGCTCCCGCTTCTCTCTCAGCCCCGCCGCCAGGGATGCGGTCCCCTCCTACATTGCGCCGCCGCCGGCTACAAGTGCTCCGACTGCCATCCTCTAGCCCCGCCTCGCGCGTGGTCTCGCTAGCTTCCCCGAAGCTCCGCCCGGTCGCCCCGCGACCTCTCCCTCGCCTAGAGCCTCCCCACACCAAGCTCGTCTCTGCCCGAGCAGACGACCCCGTCGAGCAGAGCTCGTCCGCTGCCAGGGGCCTCCTCTGGTCTTGCCTGCATCCGGCCCGCCTTCCTCGTCGCCCTCCTCACCGACCTCCTCTACAGAAGCACGCCGCCACCATCGTCGTTGCTCGCCTCACCTCTGCCCCTATCGTCCGTTGCCCAAGCAGCGGCGCCGCCCCGAGATCGTCTCCCCAGGCCGCCGTTGGTCCTCGTCCTCTTTGACGCTCACGGCAGCGTGTCCCCATCCTAGCCAAGGTTCCGCAGCTAGCCTGGTCGGTTTTGTTTGTACCTGATCTTGTATTGCTAACGTGAGGCCGTTGTGGTAATGTTGTGGAGAAAATTGTTTTGGTGATGGTGTAGTGGCTCCGCAATGGTACCAAGATGGTGTTGATGCAATTGTTCCGACAGTCCGATGCCTCCCTGTCAAGTCCAAGAATCCACTTACCCGTGCCTTCGTCAAGATCTTCCCGATGATAGGGACAACAAGATCTTCCGAAGACCCGGAAATTGAACAAGTTCGACCCCAAAGACGAGACGGACGCCATGATCTCCATAACGGATTTGATGGCTTAGAACCCGAAGACCCTGGATCCGAAGATCCGAAGACCAAGACCCGACCCCCCTGATCTGGAGGATCGGAAGACCGATCTCGGAGTACTAGACCAAACCGGAACCCCGTCGAACCCCCGGAACATCAAGTTCTTCTTCACGGATCTGGTGGCCGAGACCCTGAAGACCCCGACCCTCGAACCCCAAGATCGTCGATACCCTAAAGTGTGTCCCCTTATCTGAGACCCCTAATTTTATAATATGACATTATCAATTGTTGCATATTAAATGGTTCATGCTCACATACATATTCATTTGTTTGGGGGTATGTTGTCGATTTACCTCATAATTAAATATGGAGGCCATTGCAGGTTTTTCTAGTCTTATATTGGCTCCATTTAAATTTGTGTAGCGAACTGATGCCATGTTTTGTCTTATTAATCAACATTTAAATTGCGGGGTATCTAAATAACTTGAACCTTCTAATTAATTGTCGGGACCCCGGTTCCGCTTAATATTGTCTAGTTGCACCGCATCTTTGCCATGTCATGCATCATACATGCATCATGCCCGGTCTTCTGCCATAGTATTAAATAGTGCATCCGGTGTTTATATTAGTGCTTTGCTTCTTCGCGGATTAGGTCGATGAGTTGACGCGAGTATCAGCAAGTCCTTCGAATAATGTATCTTCGGTAGTGTTTCCCAGGCAAGCATTCTCCCCCTTTATACCTATTTTGCATTTATAGTCTTTATTTCCTCCTGTTGATCTATTGCAATCCGTGTTGTGATGCTTTAGTGTTTTGTACCAGATATATTTCATGCATCCTTTTATATTGCCTTAGACACCTCCTATTACCTGTTGTTGGGTAGATAGATGGTCTTGCGAGTCGTAGTCGCTTGCTCAGGTGCGATCCCGTGTCGTGAAGTACCACACAGTTGTTGGAATGTTTTCATATGCTTTACGGTGGAGAGGATCATGAATTTAAATACAACTATTAAATTGCTGGGATAACTAATGAAAGAGGCATCGGTGGGCAATATATGCTAGTTGGTTTTTCATGTCCACTTGTGTCCCATAGGCCCCGAGTACTTGATACCTGTTCCTTGATTATTCGCGTTATCCACATCCGGGAGACCCTATGGATCCCCCTTAGCTAGAGCTTGATTCATTTCTTATTTCTTGGGGCCACAAACTAGTTTGGGGCTTTATTACTATCCTGTACCTATGCCATGCTTTACTGCTTTATTTACGATTGTGCATGGAGCACCTGTACTGTTTTGGATCGTGACACGTTTTCGCTGTATCGACAAGCCCAGTCACACTTTCGGGTTCCTAGTCGTTTACCACATTCTACACAAACCCTGGGTCCATCTCGGAGCCGGCCAACTTTGTCGCGGGTAGCTTAGTGGGGTGACTCCCTGAAATAATTTATGAATCCTGTGATTGTTTTGTCATGAAAGCCTCGTTGGGTTTTGATTTGGTTTTTCCAAGGTAGATCGTTTGTGTGTTGCTATTCGTGCACCCCTACAGGGTAAATCTTTCTGAAAGCCGTGTCTGCAGTTATGGACGACTTGGAGCATAGTATCTCGATCATAGACAAGCATAATTAAAGTAGTGCTATAAATTTGACTTAATATGTGACTAGTAATTAGCGTCGCTACAATGGAATGGATAATAAAAGTGCCAACAATGGGTGGAACTGGGATGTATCGTGTCATGTTATACCTGCCTAGTAAGTATCACAACTCCAATGGAATGAAATAGAAGTGCCAACAACTGCTGGGTTTGAGATGTTACATGCTAATTGTATCTGACTAGTAAGTACCGCAACTGTAACTGAATGGTTACTAAAACTGCCCACTACTTATGCTATCAGGATGACTCATTCTATCTATATCTGACTAGTAAGTGCTTCAACTATAATGGAATGAATAAAACTGCAAACTGTGTGAGTTCCTCGGTTTGATTTCCTCGTTTGGTCTCGAGGGGGAATACCAAGATGGGTATGATTAGTGTTAGTATAAGGTTGGTTCCGAATAGGTCTTTCTTATCTCTCTCTAATAGCCGACAGTTTATCGAGTCTCTATAGGTTGTTTAGTGCATGCAGCGCTGCCGCTTCAGACCACCATACCTATGTAGGCGAGAGCCGCCGAATTCTAGCCTCGTCGTGTACTGGCCTCAGTACCGACGCTCCTTTTTTTCCTTTGCCCTTTGTCGGTAACCCCTTTTGTTTTAGTAGGTTTGCGATCAACGTCGTTAGCAGGGTTACCCTTCCGGCTTGGCCTGTGCAGGGTTATGGATGCCATTGGTTATTCTTCAGGGCTCTTAGCCCCATTTGCTTCTTATCCATACTCGGATGTGTATCATTTTCAAGGTGATTTGGATCTTTGTATTGTATATCTGTATTCTTGACTCGTTGAGTCGCTGTTGTATATATATATGTTTTGTGGGTTTCATCGTGGACTATTGTGTAATGATATTACTTCGTTCTCCACCTGCACAAAAGTGCCTGGTGGGCGTCCTTGAATCGTTTCTATGCGGGTTTCGTAGGAAGCGCTAAAACTTGCATAGGGCCGATTTGAGGGTGTTACAAAGTGGTATCACAGCTCAGCAGTTGCGACACCCCACTGGTCTAGCCTGTAGGATAACCTAGCTAACGGACGATGTAGAGTGTCAAAACTATTTTACAAAAATCGGTTGGATATATCTGATTAGTTTTGCTTTTACTCCTTACCTCTGTGCTATTCTCCTCTTGCCTTCGCGTGTTTTGAATCTATTCTCTTACCTTTCTCCGAGTCCAGGATTCTTGTGGTTGGGTTCTCCGTCGTACCTTCAAGGTTTCACTTCCTCCCTTTCATAACGGTGGAGGCTATCAAATCTGCATCTCGTTTGTCATACCCTTTCTCCAATCCTTTTGGTCCTTGAATTCTTTATCTGTATCTGCACCTTGACGGATACCTGTATCGTTGAGAAACATATGAGAAGGATGAGCATTGGTGAAGTTGGAGTATACCTTGAGCATGTGTTGTTCATGCCAATGAAACCATCGCAGAACCTAATCATTGTGTCTTTTCATACGATTTCTTTTGTATCTCCGGTGGTTTCCAATGCGACGACATCATCTGTGCCAAATTCGATGAAGAGCCGTTATCACTCCTTTATCACTCTAATGCGACGACATCATCTGCGCCAAAGTGATCAAATATGAGGATATGCATTGACAAGTTGTAAATTGAGAATCTCATGTCCCTTGAATACGAGGGCCGCTCCTCATGCTACTCAAGTTTAGTCACCAGTAAGTTCTTGTCATTGTAAGCATATGTGTATCATAGAGAACCGCCAACGGGGTACCCCTTGCCCGATGATACGGAAGAATCCCCATATCAAAATGACAAGACAAGCAGACAACAAACATCTCAGCAATCTTCTTATTTACCATGGGAATATGGTGCTTTTTTCTCTATTTCCTCTTTTCATAATCTCTTTTTTCTTTTCTCTTTTTTCTTAATATCAGATTATTTTTTTTATAAGAAGAATGCTTCATAGATGCTCGTTATGGTTACGCTGCAGGTTTCCACCATGTCAGCATGGATTAGACCAGCGGCCCAGGCGTTTCTCTAACACACATGCATAACTCCATGGACTTACAAGCTCCCCTTTCATTTCACACCAACGACATCCATAAACAAAATAACATGATATCAACTAGGTACAAAGTACCAATGCAATGTTGAAAGCGTTCCCCATGACAGCATGGTTCTGCTAATTCACAACTTACAAAGCGCAAGCATATACGCAACATAGATGGGAACAATGGTTCAAGTTTATTAAGTGCAAGAAAGTAAAGTGTGCCATCAAGTTTGTGAGAGCTTTAATCACTACTTTTCACATAACAAGTTTAATTTGGGAGGTAGATGAAACAAGAATTTACTTGGAGTAGCAATAATGCTAATAGGTAGGTATGATGGACACAAATGGCATAGGTTTTGGTTTTAAAGGATTGGATGCACGAGAAGAATTCCCTTTCAGTACAGGTTTTTGCTCGCAAGGTTGGGTAGCAAGTATAAGAGTTGATGGAAATAAACAAACATACAAGTGATAAAGACAAACATGCAATCTTCCTTGGAAGCACAAAAGATCTTAACTAGAGAATACTAAACTTATGAGCAAATCAAGAAAGAAAGATGATGAAATTATATTTCTTTAGAGTACTTTTATCTTTTCAATCAACTCTCAAAAATAGTGTTGCTACTGACCGAGCCAGGTTTGCCAAAACCAACTAAATTAACTCAATGATCCCAAAGTGATACCAATACTAACAACAAGAGCAATCATATAACCATGAATTGAAAACTAATATAAGCTATGCAAAAGAGTGAATGATAGAACTTCTCATTAATATTCCATAACGGCAATTCACACCAAGGGATACATATCTAACGAGAGGGGACACTTCCAAAATGCAAACGATACTACATAATAACTTCTCTATTCATGATATGACTCTACTAATAAGGTAAAAAGATAGAAGATAGTGATGTGATACCGCGACACTCCCCCAAGCTTGGAACAAACCAAGGGGATGCCAAACCTGATGACGAATTACTCCTTCGGTGGTGGTGGTATTCTCTCGATGAGCTCTCTGATAAGTTTCCCCAAGTCCTCAATCTCAAAGGTGAGATTACGAATCAGCTGTCAGTTTTGCTCAATGCGGCTCATGATCATGTCAGGTTGAGAATTCTAGCTCTTGCTATTCTTTCCCCACTCTTCCTCCTTGAAGTCTTCTTTTCCTGCATGGCTAGAATGAGGCAAATCCCAATTGGAGGGTAATTTCCCCTTGGGCATATTCTGGTATTGATGCTCATGGATAAGTGTATGGAAAGGGTTCTTGGTGCGCGGAGGAAGTGACCGTGGAGCCAAATAGTGACGAGGAGCTTTCCCCCCAGTCTGCATCCGTGCAGTCCTTCTAACCCTGGCAGGTTTTGTCACCACTCCAATGCTTGCAATGGTAGTGCCGGTGTGCGGATGTTGGCCTTGCTCCTCTTCACCTTCACTCTTGATCTCCTTCTCCTTCCCGGGGTCTTGGAGGTCTTCCTCCATAGGCTCCTTCCATTTATCCTTGGAGGACACCATTGTGCTTCAAAGCTTCAAGAATAGTTCCTGGCAGAAACAGATCGAAACAAAAACACGACGAAAACACGATATACGAACCTCGGGGGATCCGGGGGATTATATATTACAAAGTTTCAAAGCAAAAGGAAGGTACTGGGAGAAAATGAGTCGGAGGCGGAGTCTGGAGTGGCCACACCACCTGGTGGCACGGCCAAGGGTGGGCCCGCGCCACAGGGTGGTGTGAGCCACCCTGGCTCCGTTTCCGTCCCTTTTTCGCTTCGTAACTTTCCTTATTGACTAAAAACTGCAAAAATATAGTTGGATAGTATTTTCGCGGAACTTTTCTTACCAGAACTATTACCTATTTGAAAGCAGACTCTGCAGGTCTCTGAATTTGGTATCTAGTAGATTCTTCCGGAGTCACCACTGGAATAATATCAATATCTTCATTTTCATACACTTATTATTTGAGTCATAAAACCCTTCTCTTCCTTATTACACCATTATCTCCATTACCTAGAAATTTCTTTCTCACAAAACTCCACACAGTTCTCATTAGCAACATTAGTATATATGAAGTGATAAAACCTTTTGATTCCAACTTCAACTAAAAACCATCAAAACATGAGCTACTGTAGCAATTCCTTCCGAAAACCCAAAAATAATTCAAGACGGAGATCGAATAAAGAAGCAAATGCAAGAGTGGCAAAATCTGTCAAAACAGACCAACATGTAAAGATCATTTTTTGCGAAAATCTTATGTTGCTCAAATCAAAAAGTGCAAAACTAAAGAAAGTTAAATAACAACCTGGGGCAGAAGCACAAAAAATTACATCTCAAACCGACATACAGATATCTCTCTCGAATTTTTAACGTGCAGCACAAAAATCTGTTTCGGGACATCAACTTCCCCAAATATTACTTCTCTCTCATTAGAGGTTGATCTTGACACAAAAACCAAACAAAACGGATAAGGAGTGGTTATTACCGATGTAATAACTTCCAAGACTCAAAGAAATAGAAACAAACTGAAAGCAAAAACAAATTGGATTGTCTCCCAAAAAGCTCTTTCTTTATAGCCATTAAGATGGGCAAGATAATTTTGAAGATGCTCACTCAGGAATATGAATTGAAGTGAAAGAGAGCATTAAGAAGAAAAAATACACATGTTTAAGTCTAACCCACTTCCTATGCAAGGGAGTTTTGTAAACAAACAAGTTGTTGAAACCAGAGGCTACTTGCATAAGAAGGCAAAAGAACTGCAACACAAAAACTTTCAGCATAAAACGAGGAAACTTGATATCATTGAGATGCATAAGAACACTTTTCCCTCTCTCATAATAACTTTCAGTATCATGCATAAACTTAACAATATAACTATCACAAGACCCATCATAGCGATGATCACTTATTCTAACAGAAAACACAGGAATACTAGCTCTCATAACACTACTTTGTGAAACAGTATTAGAGGTATCCTTACAGAGGATAGTGTGTCCCTCTTCTTCATATTTAGTAACAAAGTCTTTTACATTTGCTATTATAGGTTCATCAACCATTTGTTTATTAGGTTCAATAGCTTCATTCATACTTTCATCAACCATACTAGCTATCATAGAATGTTCCTTTATCTTAACTGGGAAAGGCATTTTCTCAATATAAGGTTCAGGTAAGACATGATTAGCAGTATAAACTTCAGTATTTCTTGAAGGAACACTCTTAGCAACATCTTTATAAGGTTCATGATACTTATTCCACTTCTTTTTAGGCACTTCAATGTAGGAAGCAAAAGCCTTAAAATAAGAAGCAATAGCTTGAGAGTCTAGACCATAAGCATTTTTAATATTTTGAAAGTCATCAGTTCCCATAAAGGATTCAATGCATTCATAATCATAATTTATACCTAACTTTCTACCTTTGTCATTCTCCCAAGCTTCAGCGTTATCTTGAATACGGTCCAGAAGATCCCATTTAGCTTCTTCTTCCATGCGAGTGAATGATCCAGCACAAGAAGCATCCAATAAATCCTTATCATGAAGAGAAAGCCTTGCATAAAAGTTATTGATAATAATATTGTTAGGGAGCTCATGAATGGGACACTTGAGCATTAGTAACTTCAATCTCCCCCAATCTTGAGCTGTACTCTCTCCATCAAGAGGCCAAAAGTTGTATATTTGATTCTGATCTTTATGAATCTCACTAGGAGGATAAAACTTTGAATAAAAGAGTGGCACTATTTCCTCCCATTATAGAGCTTGACCATTCTTTAGAAGCTTATGCCATTCCTCAGCTCTTCCTTTCAGTGACAATGAGAATAACTTCTTCTTAACTTGGTCTGTAGTAATACCTGCACACTTGAACACCCCACATAATTCGTTTATAAAGAGTAAATGATCACCGGGATGGACAGTTCCATCCCCAACATAGTAGTTATCCATAACACAATCAATAATTCTTGTAGGTATTTTAAAAGCATCATTCTCAGCAGGTGGTGGCTCATCTACTACCTTAGCAGTGGTAGTAGCATTACCAAATAAGAAACTCAGCAGATTATCCATAACAAAAATAAAGCAACTAACAGAAGTAAACAATACTCATAGTAGAAGTTTCCTTTACCAGTTCCACTCTCCAATAGCGCTTCACTCCTCGGCAACGGCGCCAGAAAATAGTCTTGATGACCCACAAGTATAGGGGGTGTATCGCAGTATTTTCGATAAGTAAGAGTGTCGAACCCAACAAAGAGAAGAAGGTGCCGGCTAGTGGTATGGATCAGGAATTCTCTGCAAATACTTAGCAAATGGAATTTTAGGGTTTTTTGATAAATCAAGTAAACAAAGTACGAGTAAATAAAAGATAGTAGGAATAAATGCAGCAAGTGGCCCAATCCTTTATGCAGCAAAGGACAAGCCAGTTGTATTACTTAAGATGACCAAACATTCTCGAGGACACATGGGAAGACTGTCAAGTGCTTTCGCTTCATATAGTTGATTAATCTTCTTTAGCTTGCTAAGTGTTGTGTGGGTGAACCTATGCTAGTGTACCGACCTTCCCAGGACTAATACATACTTGTGATTATACCCCTTGCAAACATTCGTAAGTACAAGAAAGTAATTAAGGTAGAAACCTAACCACAGCTTTAAACTCTAAGACCCTTACGTCCCTTGTGTAATGGTTTCCTAACGGGGGTTCAGGTTTCTGTCACTCTGGCAACCCCTACGATTAGTAGCCAAATACACAATGCATTCCCCTAGGCCCATATAGGTGAAGTGTCATGTAGTCGATATTCACATGACACCACTAGAAGAATTACACCACAACTTAAATATCAAATTATTGAATCTTTCTCAACACAATTCCACTACTAACAACATGACTTCTCCCATGTCCTCAAGAACAAAACGAACTACTCACAAGACATCATATGGATCATGATCAGAGATGGAATAATGATGTATAACAATCTGAACATAAACAATAATTCAATGGTTCACTCAATAGCATCAACTACAAAGAGTAATCAACACCGGGAAAGTTTCCCCTATGAACTATGCAAGATTTAACCCAATTTTTACAGCAATATGGATATGGTGATGAGGGTGCTGACGATGATGATAGTGGTGATGATGATGATGATGATCCCGATGAAGTCCAGCTTGATGGTGGTGTTGATGGCGACGATCTCCCCTCTCCGGAAAGGAATTCCCCCGGCAGAAATCTGTCAGCTGGAGAGATCTTTTTCTCTCGGTGTTTTCCACCCCGTAGAGGCGGCAGAATCTTTCTGTGGTCGCCCCTCGAGTCTTAGGGTTTTGGGAGGATAATATATGCCAGAGGGGAGTGCTAGGGGTGGACCAGGGCGTCCACACCACCTGGTGGCGCGGCCTAGGCTGGCCTGCGCCAGGGGGTGGTGTGGGCCCCCTGTGGCCCATCTCCAGCCCCCCTTCTGGCTTCCTTCGTCTTCTGGAAAAATAGGATTTTCCATGTATTTTCCCGGATTTTCTGATCTTCGTGAATTTTGCCTCCAAACAGCACCTTTTCCATCAGAATCCTGACTGCAGTGGTCCATGCTCCAAAAGTCATAAACCATGCAAAAACAGATGAAATAACATAAGTATCACCCCTCAATACGAAATATATCAATGAATAATAGTGAATTATGATATAGAATAGTGATGCAAAATGTACATATCAGCCTTGTACAACATGGAGGCACGATGCAAACTCCAACGAGGTTTGGGATATTTGGTGCTCCTTTGTTAAAGGAGCATGAGGCAAGAACTAGATAGATCCACAAAGGGGTTTCCATTAATTCCAAATATCATGCCTAGGGTTTACAATGGAGGTGGGGGACTGTAGATAGGCCAACCACAAGTTTAGTGGTAATTCAGACATTAAAGTAGAGTTCTGGGCGAAGTAGAGGGGTACATGGGCCACAGGGCCCAGTTAGGCTCGCATGCCCATCTTCAGGCCGGACAGTCCAGGTCGAGTTGACCGGACAGTCCGGGATGGCCGGACACTCCGGGTAGTGTCCTGGTAGTGTCTGAACTGGCCTTCTAAATGCCCACGCCAGGTTGGGGCTAGGGCAAGCCGGACACTCCGGCTGAGTCGCGCCGGACACTCCGGCTGGATCCGGGCGGACACTCCGGCTCAGGCAGCTTCAGGACAGGTGCAGCTTCAGGGCTCGTGAGTCGACGAGGCGGGGGTTCGTACCTGATGATGCACAGAGTAGTGGTCTGAAGTAGCAATCCATCCATGTGTATGTCAAAGTCACATGATGATAGGAGCGAATTCACCTTAGCTTGAAGGAGCTTGGCTCGGGCATGGGTCATCGGTCCACTTGGGGGACTCGGTAGTGTAGATGTAGGAGCGTCCGTAGGATGGGCTGCATCAGCTCCCCCCTTGGGAAAGAGTCGTCCTCGACTCTTCATGGTTGTCATCTTGAACATCTCCATGGTAGGGTGAGAGATCCTTGACGTTGAATGTATTTCTTGCAAGATACTTGGATGTAGTTATGTTGATGATGTAGGCATTGTTGTTGACTCGTTTGAGGACCTTGAAGGGACCATCTCCTCTTGGCTTGAGCTTGGAATCACGTTCCTTTGGGAAGCAGTCTTTTCTTAGGTGTATCCACACGAGATCACCTTCTTCAAATATCAACTCCTTCTTGTCCTTGTTTAACCTTGAAGCTTGGCGAAGGACTTGTTGCTCGATAGTAGCTCTTGTTTCTTCATGCAGTTTCTTCATAGCTTGTGCGCGCTTCTCGACGTCCATGTTGGTGCGCTCATGAAGAGGTAGTGGTAGGATATCGAGCATGGTGAGGGGCTCAAAACCATAGACGATCATGAAGGGATGCATATTGGTTGTTGAGTGCTTGGATCGGTTGTAGGCGAACTCGGCGTGGGGAATGCATTCCTCCCAATCCTTAAGGTTTTTCTTGATCAACACATGTAGAAGATTTCTGAGGCTTCAGTTGACAACCTCGGTTTGTCCATCGGTTTGAGGATGCGACACGGATGAAAAGAGGAGCTTGACGCCAAGTTTGGCCATGAGGGTCTTCCATAAGTAGCTCATGAATTTTACGTCGCGATCGGAGACGATTGTTCTTGGCATACCATGAACACGGACAATTTCCCTGAAAAACAAATTGGCAACATGTGAAGCATCGTCGGTCTTATGGCACAGTATGAAGTGTGCCATTTTGGAAAAGCGATCCATGACAACAAAGATAGAATCATGACCATGCTTAGATCTAGGCAATCCTAACACAAAATCCATGCTAATGTCGGACCAAGGTGTATGAGGAATAGGCAATGGCATATAAAGACCATAAGGGTGAGCTTGCGACTTAGCTTGAACACATGTCGTGCATCGTTGAACATAGCGCTCCAGGTCGCGCTTCATCTTGGGCCAGAAGTAGTGAGTGAAGAGCATGTCCAATGTCTTGTCATGGCCAAAGTGACCCATAAGGCCTCCACCATGAGATTCTTGGAGAAGCAAAAGTTGGAGCGACGATTTCGTAATGCAAAGCTTGTTTTGTTTAAAGAGAAAGCCCTTATGCAAATAGAAATCATCAAACCCTTTGTCAATGGAGCACTTTGCGAAAATTGGTTCAAAGAATAGGTCGGAAGCATACAAAGATTTTATTTCCTCAAGACCCAACACGTTGATTTCAAGTCTCGTAAGAAGGCTTGTGTGCTTGCGAGACAAAGAGTCCGCAACTACATTATCTTTGCCCTTCTTATACTTGACAATGTACGTAAACGATTCAATGAACTGAACCCACTTAGCGTGTCTCTTACTCAATTTGCCTTGGCCTTTGAGATATTTCAATGACTCATGGTTGGAATGTATGATAAATTCCTTGGGCCATAGGTAGTGTTGCCAAACTTGAAGAACACGAACTAAGGCAAAAATCTCTTTGTCATAAATTGGATAATTAAGGCGAGCACCATCAAGTTTCTCGCTATGGTAGGCTATAGGACGTCCATTTTGCATAAGGACTCTTCCAATGCCAATACCACTAGCATCACACTCTATCTCAAAAGTTTTTGTGAAATCCGGTAACACAAGGAGAGGTGCTTTGGTGAGCCTATTTTTAAGTTCATCAAAAGCTTTTTGTTGTGCTTTGCCCCACACGAAGGTGACATTCTTTTTCGTCAACTCGTTGAGAGGACAAGCAATGGTGGAAAAGTATTTCACAAAGCGACGATAGAAACCGGCCAACCCATGAAAACTTCGGAGTTCACTCACATTTGTTGGGATGGGCTAATCTCATATGTCCTTTACCTTGGAAACATCAACTTCAATTCCCTTCGAAGAAATGACGAATCCAAGAAAAATCAACTTGTCTTTAGCAAAAGTGCACTTGGGAAGATTAGCATAAAGCTTTTCATATGGAAGGATTTGCAAAACTTCCTTGACATGTGTTATATGGTCCTCAAGTGATTTTCTATAAACAAGAATATCATCAAAATAGACAACAACACTTTTTCCAATGAGAGAACGCAATATGTGATTCATAAGGCACATGAAGGTGGATGGGGCATTAGATAAGCCAAAGGGCATAACCAACCATTCATAGAGACCAATTTTGGTCTTTAAGGCGGGTTTCCACTCATCACCCTCAGCCATGCGTATTTGATGGTAACCACTACGAAGATAAATTTCCAAAAAATAGTGGCTCCACACAACTCATCAAGCATGTCATCGAGACGTGGTATGGGATGTCGATAACACACGGTGATAGCATTAATTGGACGGTAGTCCATGCATAACCGTATAGTATCATCCGTTTTTGGAACAAGTATCACGGTTACGACACTTGGACTAGTGTTAACTTGGATCAAACCTTTGGAGACGAGTTGGTTGATTTGACGTTCAATCTCCTTTGTCTCCTCGTGCGGTAAGTGGCGCGGTTGGGAAGTGGTGCACCGGGGATGAGGTTAATGCGATGTTCGATGCCGTGATGAGGAGGTAGGCCATGTGGAAGCTCTTCGGGGAACACATCCTTGAATTCCTGCAAAACAATCATCAAAGATGGAGGAACATTGGTTAATTCATTAGTTCCTTGCGCTAGTCCCTTGCAAAGGAGGACATAGTGCAAGATGGATGGGTTGTTCCGAACTTCTCTCATCTCACTTTTGGTGGCAAGGAGAACACTCTTAGTTTTTCCACTCAAGTTTGGCTTGTGGCTCTCACTCACTATGAGGTGGTTCTCTCTCTCACCGCTCTTCTCACAAGTAGGTGTTGTGCTTTGCGCCCTCGCTAAAGCCTTTGCATTGTCCACAATTATTTGGCTAGGAGTCATTGGTTGCAAAACACATGTTTTGTTGAGCCATTTAAAGGTGTATACATTGGTGCGACCATCATGTTGAGCAGCCTTGTCAAATTGCCATGGTCGACCAAGAAGCATGTGGCAAACTGTCATAGGAACCACATCACACTCCACCGTATCTTTGTAAGGACCAATGGAGAAGGAGACCGATACGGTATGCTTGATATTCATGGACCCTTGGTCACTTAGCCATTGCACGTGGTAGGGGTGCTTGTGCATATGAAGGGTGAGGTTGAGCTTCTCACACAACTTGGTGCTAGCAAGGTTGTGGCAACTCCCTCCGTCAATGATCACCTTGATAGATTTTCCATTGATGTTGGCTCGTGTTTGGAAGATATTGGAGCGTTGGTCTTCATGCTCTTGTGCTTGAGTGGTCAAGATCCTTGTGACGACAAGCGATGGACTTGCGTCATGTTCACACATGAGGAGTTCTTGGCCATCTTCCACTCGTTGTCTTGCCATTGCTTCCTTGACTTGGGCATCAAATTCATCTCCACTCAAGTACTCTTCATCACCATTGTCATGGATGAACAAGACTTTCTTGTTTCCATATTCGGCTGACTTGTGTCCTTTGCCTCCACACTTGTAGCACTCACCGTTGAAAGGTGTGCTGCTCTTTGCTTGTTTGCCACTTGGGGGCAGTTTTCCTTGAGGAAGTGTGGGCTTGAAGGAAGGCTTGGAGGTACTTGAGGAGCTTCCATTGAAAGTTGTTGTTGTAGCGGTTGAAGCTTGCTTATAGGTGAAGTACGTCTTGGGCTTGTTGTACTTGATATCCTCTTGCACTTGGCGTTCAGCCTTTGTTGCGATATGCACAAGCTCAACCATGGTGTTGTATGTTTGGAACTCGACGATGCGCTTGATTGGGTGATTCAAGCTAATAAGAAAATGTGCCATTGTTTGCTCCATGCGCTCATCAATGTTGGCGCGAATCAAGTTGAGTTCCATTTCCTTGAAGTACTCTTCCACAGTCTTTGTCCCTTGACGAAGCGATTGAAGGTTGTTGAAGAGGTCACGCGTGTAATGCGTGGAGACAAAGCAGGATCTCATATGATCCTTCATGTCATGCCAAGTTGTGATTGGCGGCTCTTGTCTTGCATCACGAGCAACTTGAACTTGTTCCCACCAAAGGTTGGCATAATCATCAAACTCAAGCGAAGCCATGGCGACCATCTTCTCGTTGCTATAGTTGTGCATGCGGAAGATCTTGTCGACCTTGAGTGCCCACAAGAGGTATTCTTCGGGGTCATTGGATCCGGTGAACTTGGGCATTGTGAACTTGAGCTTTCCAAATGTTTCTTCCTCATTGCGATCACGGTAGCGATTGTTGCCATGTTAATGATGGTCTTCATCTTCCATGCGATCGTTGCGATGAGCTTGTTGTGGTTGAGGAGGAGGAACTTGGTTCTCGTGACCTTGTTGTGGAGCTTGCTCTTGATATTGTTGTTGAGGCGCTTGTTCTTGCTCTTGGTGCGGTTGTTGACGATGTCGAGGCACTCGGGCCTCATGAGGGTGTTGAGGATGTGGAGCCTCATGACGTGGTTGATGACGAAGAGGAGGCTTGTTCCTCGGTTGGTGATGATGATTAGGCACATGGGCCTCACGGCGAAGATCATGGTCTTGAGCATCTTGACGTGGTGGGCGTCACTCAACTTGTACCACTTGACGCTCCATGTTTCGGTGTGGTGGAGGAGGTGCCTCGTGATGACCATGGTGTTAGTGTGGATGTTCATGACGATGATGACGAGGAGGAGGATCTTGGAGAGCTTCACGTCGATGACGATCTTGATTCTCCAAATTGGAGTACACTTGTTCTATCAAGTATGTGTCACGGTCGATGGTGGTAGACTTGCGGTTGCACTTGCGGTTCTTCTTGTGGTTGCTCTTGTTGGATCACTAATGCCCTTGCGTGATGACAGTGTGCTTCTTGCCTTGCTCGTGGCCTTCAAGAGAAATCACCATCATAGCTTGACGTTGTGGCGTGCCGTGGGGAAGGTACATAGTTCGAAGAACTTTCATCTTCAACCACGGGGGCATCATTGCGTCTTGGAGCACTTGGGTGAAGATCTTGTTGAGGAGGCGCATGACGACACGAAGAACTTGAAGAGCTTGATGCTCGTGAACGTGGTCTTGCCATATTGTCGATGAGGCGTTGAAGATTGTCATTTGTTTTGGCGACGGAGCGTTGGAGCACTTCATTTTGGTGGCCGAACTTGTGATGCATTGCGTGCATTTGTCGTTCGAGGCCGTCGAAGCGGTTGTCGATGTTCTTGAACTCGGCTTGCGTCTCGCCAAATTGTTCATCTTGTCGCTTCTCAAGTGCTTGGCAACATTCATGGAACTCTTCTCGGATGATGAAGTGACTTGCGCGCGTCATGTATGGTCCTTGATCTTCTTCTTGGGGAGGTGGTTGGCTCGACTCACCGTGCCTATCCATCATGCAAGACACACAAGTATTGTATATGGAAGTGGAATATGGTGGTGTTAGCCTTGTACCTCACCTTGGGGATTGCACCAAACTAGAAACCACATGTGAGAGCTATAAGCGAGCAAAGTGGAATTGCAAAGAAAACTCACACTAAAGAAAGAACTAACTCTCAAAAGCTTGTTGCTGGTAGGTTAGGATTTTGGAATGCCAAAGAACCAACCAAAAGAAAAGGGATAGTCAAAAGTGGGCAAAATCCAATAAAACTCAAGTCAAAGGCGAAGGTCAACAACTCAAAGGGGTGACGGGAACGTACGACTATATACACACACGTGGAGATAGTTGGGATTGAAACGACTATGAAAATGAGCAAATAAAATGTCCTAACATAAACTAAGCTTGTTGTCGTGCGAATGCAAGGAGAGACCATGGCTCATTTGCAAAGAAGAAAAATGAGCAACGGATTTGTGCACTTGCCTTGGGCGCTCTTCTTTCTCTCTTGCTTACAAGCTTTGAGACTCTCTTTTGCAAGGGAAGACTATTTTCTTTTTCTTTTGATTTGTATCCTTTTTTTTGCTCTCCCTTGATGCTACTTAGTCACACTTGATATTGTTCTTGCACTTTCACTATCCAAGGACAAATGCACAATGCTCAAGCAAACACAAGATGAGCCACTCTCATGGGATAGGTACACACAAAGGAAGATATGGGTTAACAAGGTGACGCAAGTTATACCTTCGTTGGTGATGATGAACTTGCCGTCGGTGTTGCGGGATAATGTTCGTGGGCCGTGGTGTCAATGAGCGTGGGGATTGTTGATGCGGAAGCTTGCTGTTAATTGCTGACACGCACACGGGACACGAGCAAACAAAGGAAATTATCCAATGCGAAAAATGAGGCAAAACTGTCAAAACTGGCGTTACAGCCGGACACTCTGGTCTGTCTGTGCTGGACACTCCGGTCTGGTTCGGCCGGACACTCTGGTCGGATCAGTCCGGACACTCCGGCACGGGTTTCCTGCCCGTGTTCTTGAGCGAGAATCCTCGCCTTAAGGCCTCAAATCCGCGAAAAACTGGCCAAATTGGGCGGGGAAAATGCAGGATAAAGCTGGACCAACTCCTAAGACATGGTTTGGTCAGATCAAAACCACAAATAATACTCCAAATCAAGGGATCGATCCAAAGGCAAATATGGGGCTCTTTTTGGGGGATTTTTGAATTTTTGGTGGATAGAAGAAAATTTTGTGGGGGAATTCGTGAGCAGCGAAGCTCTTGATACCAATATGTTGAGGGCAAACCTCTAGGGTGTCCCGATCTTTCACGAATCCCACTCAAATCGAGGATGGAGTGCAGAGGGAGGAGGGGAGGATGAACATGATGAACTCACGCACCAAGAACGTGATGAACACAGAGACACACACACACAAATCCACGATACACAACAATAGCTCACGCCGGCGATGACCGGTCTGGCGCAATCCCTAGGATCGGCGTCGGGTGGAGGACTCTCTCTCGAACCGGCATGGCGAGATGGGAGACTTGGTGAGATCTTGACGTTTAGGCAAAGGGACTCCGATGCCTAGGCCTTGTACAATGCGGAGGCACGATGCAAACTCCAACGAGGTTTGGGATATTTGGTGCCCTTTGTCAAAGGAGCATGAGGAAACAACTAGATAGATCCACAAAGGGGTTTCCACTAATTCCAAATATCATGCCTAGGGTTTACAATGGAGGTGGGGGACTATATATAGGCCAACCACAAGTTCAGGGGTAATTCAGGCATTAAAGTAAAGTTTTGGGCGAAGTAGAGGGGTACATGGGCCATAGGGCCTAGTTATGCTCGCAGGCCCATCTTCAGGCTGGACAGTCTGGGTCGAGTTGACCGAACAGTCCGGGGTGGCCGGACACTCCGGGTAGTGTCCGGGTAGTGTCCGAACTGGCCTTCTGAATGTCCACGCCAGGTTGGGGCTAGGGCAGGCCAGACACTTCGGCTGAGTCGCATTGGACACTCTGGCTGGATCCGGGCGGACACTCCGGCTCAGGAAGCTTCAGGACAGGTGCAGCTTCAGGGCTCGTGGGTCGACGCGGCGGGGGTTCGTACCTGATGATGCACAGAGTAGTGGTCTGAAGTAGCAAGCCATCCAGGTGTATGTCAAAGTCACATGATGAGAGGAGCGAATTCACCTTAGCTTGAAGGATCTTGGCTCGGGCACGGGTCATCGGTCCACTTGGTTGACTCGGTGGTGTAGATGTAGGAGCGTCCGTAGGACAGGCTGCATCAAGTAGGATCCGTCCAAAGCTGACAGATTCGAACCTGGTTAAACTTGTGCGCTCACCATCCCGAAACACCGTACGTCTCACACCCCTCTCTTCTGCACGCCCCAAGGACCCCCTCATGGCGTACTTGTCATGAATACGATGACAACATGTGTTTCCCAGCACAATTTGGTCTAAAATTTCTTGATTTGAGGATTAAAGGCCCTGATTTCCACTCAAGAACATGAGTTGTTTGTGGTGCTAACCCCGACACCGGAGTCTCTGACCGCCAACACCGAAGTCTCCCCCCCGGAGTTTCCACCCCCGTACCCCGGAGTCTACGGCCCTAACAAATTCTTTCCTATTTTCCTTTTTGACTGATTTCGTTTTTATGTTTTTGTTTCATGTGCATTTCTGTCATTCTAACAAAGCTTTCGCAACAATGCCTCGTGCTTGACATCGACACCATGGAACTTGAACCACCCTCCACCAACGGTTGCAAGTTCGTCATCACCACACGTTATAACTTGCACCACCTTTGTTAACCCCCTTGCTTCCTGTGTGTGTTACCTAACCTATCAAGAGTAGCTCATCTCGTGTTTGCTGAAGCATTGTGCACTTGCTCTTGCATAGTCATAGTGTAGAGGAAATAGCAAAAGTTGACTCCATAGCATAGAAAGAAAAGAGATACATCAAAAATAAGAGAAAAGATTATAAGCAAAAGAAAAAAGAGAAAGATACCAATGCAAAAGAGAGTCCAAAGCTTCTAAGAAAGAGTGCGATTAAGAGCAAGGCAAGCGTGCAAATCCATTGCTTCTCAATCTTTGTGCAAATGGGCTATGGTCTCTCCTAGCGTTGGCACGACACCGAGCATTAATCTTTGTTAGGACCAATTTTGTTTATTGCTCATTTTCATAGTCGTTCTAGCCACATTAATCTCCACCATGTGTGTATAGTCGTAGGCTCTCGTCACCCTTTTTAACCTTTTCTTTTGACTCTGTTTTGTTTGATTTTACCCACTTTTCACAATAACCTTTTCGTTTGGTTGTTCTATTTTCTATCCACCTTCCTATCCTTCCACCATAGGCCTTTGTGTGTGTGTCTTGTGTATCGCTACTTGCTTTGCTCTCGGTAAGAATAACATTTCCAATTTTTGACTCGATGAGGCAAGGTATCTCATTCCATACCACCAATATCACCCTTCCTTGCAATTGTGGTTATACAACAAGTCTAGGGGAAGCGGAACTAGCGGAGATGGCAACTTAAACAAATAATATGGTTTCACCATGCACCATAACTTATGGGCACAATGCCAAGAATTCAATGCCCAATATGAGAGGCTTGAGAATTGGCTTGATGAAACTTTTTGAGAGTTTGACTATCGAGACTAGCAACGCTAAGAGGAGCATCATGATCAATTCCAAGCTCTTCACCAAGCTATTTCCAATCTTGGCAACTGTCATGGATATCATTCAAGCTCGTTTAGTTCATCTCGTACGTGCTCCACAAGTCGTCATGGCGACGCTTCGTGCTCACACTCTCGTCATGGAGAACCCCACCACCACAATGGGGAACACCAAGATCATCATCGACATGAACACGTTGTTGATCCACAAGCTCAAAAACCACACCATCCAAGACATCGTCGGCATGATGGTGATCATGCTCAACCACAACAAGAAGAATGACATGGTCGCCCACCGCAACAAGCAATGATAGAAGTGCAACCCCAACAAGAACCTCAACAAGAGCAAGCATGTCATGGTGAAAACCATCAGGATGATAGGTCTCATCACCCACACCATGACCACCGTCCACTTGTAACACCCCGTCCACTAGGACCAGGGGTGTCACTCCTGGCAGCTTACTAGGATCTCTATACTAGCCCCCACAAACCAACACTAGTCTTTTCTGCGCACTTTGTCCTCACTCGTGTGCACCCGGTACCCACTTCTCGGTCGATCACCCATCCTCAAGTTTCTATAGGCCAAGCACGGTTAACCTTAGAGTTCTTTTTTGGATGAGCTTCCAAAAAAGAAGTTGCAACTTGTTGGTATGAGTATCCTATCAATCCTATTAAACCATGTGCTGGATCTCACATACACCCACCCTTAGAAGATCGATGCCCTCGTCGATCAAGCACAAGACAGGAACGTCCCCTCTCGGCACACGTTTGTGCGTCCAGTGACGGCAGATGTGCCATGCCGTGTCCACTCCGGGTCACACGCTCCATGCTCCACATGTCCCACCACTGACCTGCATACGCCCGTGTAACCGCGATGATCGGCTCTGATACCACTTTATAACACCCCGTCCACTAGACCCGGGGGTGTCACTCCTGGCAGCTTACTAGGATCTCTAGATTGGCCCCACAAACCAACACTAGTCTTTTCTGCGCACTTTGTCCTCACTCGTGTGCGCCCGGTACCCACTTCCAGGTCGATCACCCATCCTGAAATTTCTCTGGGCCAAGCATGCTTAACCTCAAAGCTCTTTTTTGGATGAGCTTCTGAAAAAGAAGTTGAAACTTCTTGGTATGAGTATCCTATCAATCATATTAATCCATGTGCTGGATCTCATACCACATCACATAAATCAAGAACCACAATTGGATACAAGTGATGATGATGAGGATGTGCACCGTGCTAGACACAATAACCGTCATGCTCAACCCACCATCGTCACCAACAACCCATGAATGCAAATGATCATGAGAAAAGGCATAGAATAGACTTTGTCCATCAAGCTCCTCCTCCATCGCCACCTTGAGATAATCAAGCTCCTCCTCCTCCTCCTCCACCATGCGCACCAAGTGAATCAAGCATGAGACAAGAACGCCACAACTACCACCATGAGCATGAAGAAAACAAGTTTGGGAATATCAAATTTGCTATGCCCAAGTTCAAAGGAGAAGAAGATGCTAATGCATACATTGATTGGGAGCTCAAGGTTGATAAAATCTTCTGAGTCCACAACTATTCCGAAGAGAAGAAAGTTGTAATGGCATTCCTTGAGTTTGAGGACTATGCTAATGTTTGGTAGGAAGATTATCAAAAGCATTATGAGAAGCAAGAAAAACTGCCAATTAGCACTTGGATGGAAATGAAGGAAGTGATGAAAAAAGGTTCATCCCCGAGCACTATAGACAAGATCTCTTTGAGAAGATACAAAATTTGAGGCAAGGCACTAAGTCAATTAAAGAGTTCTACAAGGAGGAGAAGACTATGATGCGAGCACCATGAGATAACTCGAAGAGGAAACAATAGCAAGGTTCCTCAACGGTTTGAGCCGCCTAATAAGGAAAATTGTTGAATTCCAACCATATAAGGACCTCACCGAGCTCCTCCATCAAGCTACCAAAGCTAAGCATCACTTGCAAAAAGAGAATGATTATGAGAAGACCAAGGCATACTTTGCTTCCATCAATTCAAATACTTCCACCAAGCCAACAAACCAAGCACCAAGCTCGTCAAGCAAGAAAATACCATGATAGCATCCTCCTCCAACACGACATCAGATAGTCAAGTTACTTGCTTCAAGCATTGAGTGAAGGGTCACAAGTCATATGAATGCACCAACACAAGATTTATGATTACGGATGAGAATGGCGCAACCTATTCCGTGAGTGAAGAAGAATATGAGGCTTTGACTCAACAAGCAATTTCAAGGGAATCCGTGATGGAAGAGGATGACCCTCTTATATGGGGGCATGATCCAAGCCCTTCCCTAATCATTGCTCAAGTCTTGACAACAAACTCCATACCAAGAGAGGAGCAACGCCTCAATATCTTCCAAACTCGTGCCGGAATTAATGGCAAGTCCATAAAGGTGATCATCGATGGAGTTAGTTGCCACAACCTTGCAAGTACGGAACTTTGTGAGAAACTCAAGTTGCAATGCATAGCGCATCCCCAACCCTATCATGTCAAATGGCTTCATGACAATGGAGCACTCAAGATAACATCTAAGGTCAACATCTCCTTCAAGATTGGCCCATATGAGGACACCGTCGAGTGTGATGTCACGCCAATGTCCTTATGTCACATGCTACTCGGTACACCATGGCAATATGATAGATGAGATCTATATCATGTAGCACTAAGCACTACTCCGTCAAGTGGAATGACGAGACATTCATGCTCCAACCTAGGAAGCCGACCCTTGAGACTACCCCTCAAGCGGCATGCGGAACCTATGGTTGCCTCTTCGAGGGACTATACAAGGAATGTACATGCCCTACGGTCGCCTATTAGAGGGACTTACAGGGTGGAACTAAACATACCGAGAGTATGGACTCCTCCTTGAGGTACCTACGAGACAGGTACAAGCCTCGCGACCTCCCTGGCAGGGGACAAGTGGGGCGACCCTTGAGACAATCCCTCGAGCGGCATGCAGAACCTGCAATTGCCTCTACAAGGGACTATGTGGGGAAAGGACACGTCCTATGTTCACCTCCTCAGGGTACTTACGATACGTAATCCAACGTGTAGAACCCACGACAGCCTCCTCGAGGGGCCAATAGGAGAGACACGGGACGTGATATCCTCTCGCGAGGGGGGAAGCGAGGAACCTCAAAGGAAAACCCCTCAGGAGGCCCCCACAGGATGCAAAGGCCCTAGTATTCCTCCACGAGGAATGAACAGGCTGGCATGCCACCCCCTTCGGATGCCGAAAAAGCGACAAACAGACAGTTAAGGCCCCATAGTGGGATGAGTACCCTTACAAGTCTTAACAAAGAAACGTCAAGTCTCTAAGCACTTCACAAGCATTACACAGACAAGAATTAAGCTACCCTGTAGTGTTGCTGGTGCTCGCCTTGCCAAGACCTTCTTCTTCCTCCTCGACGGTAGAGTCATCCGAGCCACCGGCTTCAATCTTTGCTCCATCACCTACTTGGCACGGAAACTCCTAGATCAGTAGGTCTACGAGCGGCACGACGTGCGCCTCGAAAGCCGGCATGGCCGGCAACCATCGTATGGCTCGGGAGTAGTCGAGGTCGAGTGATAGCTACAGAAGGTTGGTGAAGAGGGACCTCCCCACCATGGACAACATATCCTTGCACTCCGAGGAGATGAAGATGTCTAGGCACTACGTTGTCATGCCTAAGGGGCCTAGGACCCTATGCACAAGCTCCAGGGATGCCTCAACCTTGCGGACGATGCAAAGCTCCGGTGCGGTGAAACCTTTAACCCCTAGGAGCAAGAGGATCGAGGCGCCCTATTCAGTAAGAGAGGAGAAGGACTTACAATGGGCCTCCAGTGCCTCGCGAGCCCCTCGCTCCCACTCCTCGTAGGCACGGGCAGTGGAGGCAGTGGCCTCCTTGAGAGCCCTAACTTCGCCCTGGAGGCCCTCCACCTCCCGAAGCAAACCCTCCTGAAGCTTCTTCTCCACCTCGAGAACACCGAGGAGCCTTGAGCTCTCCTCCAACTCTCAGATAAGGGACCCGCGGATCTCCGACAGCTTGACACCAGCCTCTCGGTCTTGAGCCTCAAGCTCCCTCTCGCACTTTACCACTGTCGCCTCCTGAGTGGAGACATCACTCTCACAAGAAGATAAGGCATCCCCGAGCTGGGAGGCCTGGCTCTCGGTGCCGGTGATGATCTTCACTGCCTTCTCTAAGGCATCTCGGAGCACAGCCTCCGCATCAAGGCGGACCTTCTCCCGCTTTGACTCCACCGCGTGGTGAGCTCCGACGAGCCGCTCTAGTCTAGGACCAGCTGGCGGTCCTCACGAACCACGGTAGTCAGGAACTGGTCCATCTCGGTCCGTAAGTCGGAGACGAGCTTACCTAGGATCTCAAATCGAGGGGAGTACTCTGCCTTCGCCACCACCAGCTCCCGAGACTCAATGTGCCTATCGCTAGCAGGAGCCCCCTCAGGAGAACCTGATCGGTGCACAAGTGATGAGGGAGCTGGCCAGGGGACCTCCTGTATGTTGGACTTGGTCTTGCCTGGGGCCGCCTGAGCGCTGGTTGGGGACAGGCCATGGGGAAATGGGAGCCGCGCTCCCCGGTAGCACTTGTGTGGCGGGCTTGTCTGCCACCAACGCAACATCCGCGACCCTGTCCTCGACAGGGGAAGCAATCTTAGAAGGAGAGCCTTAGGGGCGGCTTTCGACCGCCTTGGTGGCTTCCACGACCGGGAGCGCCAGAGAGGTGGGGGTGGAGACCACGCATGGCGGAGATGCCGCTGCCCTCTGTTCGGGCGAGGTCGACACTGCCTGAACCTATCCAGGTTGGTCCAAGGGACGCACCACCGGAGTGGCCCTCCTGATCGAGGTTCTCTTCACCCACGGCTGCTTTCGCGGTCGGCCTTCGCTGTAAGGGTCCTCTGGTGAGATGAAGTGCAAGGATTTGAAAGGGAAAGAGGACCGCCCGACGACTTACCTGGTGGAACCCCCCACCGGGGGCCACATGCCCCATCTCCTTCGGGTCGTGTCGGGAGGAACGAAAGGCCTCATGGAGAAAGATCCGATGCTCCCTGACATGATGTCCTACAGAGGGAAACCCTCCTCCTAGGCTCATTTCGTCCTCGACGCCACGGGGAGGTCCGCCCCACTAGTTGAACCTCCTACACCCTCAGGCACCCTCGTGGAGGCCTCAGGGGGCCCACGATGGAGGAGCCCAGTCCAAGGTGTTCGGGCGCTTGCCTGTGTGGCCGAGAGGAAGGATGCCCCACTCATCGAACTGAGGGAGCGAGGCTCGGATCTCCACCTAGCAAGCATCAAGGTAAAGGGGCATGACCTTCTCAGGGATCTCAGAGGTGGTGGAGGTGTGCAGGATCTCGCAGACAAACCCTGCCATGACTGGGTCATCGGTGATGCCGTCTCCCAAGGACAGGTGATCCTATGTACCAAAGTCACACAGATCTTTGTTGTGCTTCTATAGAGGAGAAATCCTGAGGCGGAGGAACTCCATGGCAACTAGAGGACATGTCAGGCCAGAAGAGTTGAGCATCTCGATGCAGGCAACCAGGGCGTCGACCTTGTCCCCCTCTAGGTTCGTCGCGGTCCATCGATCGCTGACCTTCTTGGCTACTGCGGAGGGAGGCAGGAGGCGGGGCTGTCATCCTGCACATCCACTAGGAGCCAACGCTTCCAGAAGTCCTCCACACTCTTAGACCAACCCATTTGGGGCCCGAGCAGTCCTTCCATCACGAAGGAGGCACTGCCGACAATGCGGGATGTGGAGGTGATGTGGAGAGCATATATCTGGCACAACAGCGCCACCGAAGGATTCACCCCCAGGAACATCTCACACTAGAGGGCGAAGATGGCAAGGGTGGTAAGGAGTTGGGATGTAGGTGGAGCGCGCAGATCTGGTAGTGCTCCAGAACCATCATGAAAAAGGGGGAGAATGGTGGAATCAACCTCGTGATGATGGTATGGTAGAAGAACGGGCGCACGGGGCCGGGGAGGCTCGCTGGATCCACCGACCCAAGCCACACCCGTGTCTCCCCTACTCATTCAACTAGAGGCAAGTTGTGAGAAGCACCGGTCGAGCCCAGTGTCCGTCTGGATCATGGAGGGCATCATCACCTCTCCTGTCTCCTCCACCTCATCACCTGAGGAGGGGCTAGCCGGTGGCGGCTTCCCCTTCGCCGCTGACAAAGCTCCCCGACGAGACATGGCACGCAATGAGCGTTGGTGGTTGTCAGGGGGAGGAGAGGCGCAAGGATGCATGCAGATAAGAGGATAGATCTCAGCGTGAAGGGGCTGCGGATACGTCGTAAACATATCTATAATTTTTGATGCTCCATGCTTGTTTTGTATCAACTATCTAATGTTTTGTTTACACTTTGAGGTATTTTTATACATTTTCTAGAACTAACCTATTGACAAGATGCCGCAGTGCCAGTTGCCTGTTTTCTGCTGTTTTTGGTTTCAGAAAAGCTAGTAAGGAAATATTCTTGGAATTGGACGAAACAAAAGCCAAAGTTCCTATTTTCCTGACACAAGACGGAGTCCACAGCAGAGACGGAGGAGGGCACCAAGGCGACCACACCCTATGGTGGTGCGGGTACCCCTAGGCGCGCCACTAGGTGGTGTGGGTCCCTCGGGCCTCCATCGACCTTGGCCTTTCGCCTATATATTCCCCCCGAGATGAAAACCCTAGAGACCCAATCAAAATTCCACGAAAAGTTCCGCGCTGAAGAGGATATTCGGGGGACAGAAGTGTGTTTCGGCACCCTGCCGGGACAGGGAAGTTCCCCTGGAGCAATCTCCATCGACTCCACCGCCATCTCCATCGCCATTGCTGACTCCCATGATGAGGAGGGAGTAGTTCTCTCTCGAGGCTAAGGGCTCTACCGGTAGCTATGTTTTCATATCTCTCTATGTGTGATCTTATTGAGATCATGAGCTTTGTAATCTAGTTGAATAAGTAGATCTATTTTGCTACTCAAATGCTTTAATTAATCTCTGCTTATCACCACGTGTGTGAAGTTGATAGAGTGCACACCGTGTGGCACTTAGTCTAAGGTTACATAAATACTTATCATGAGTATAATTGGAGTTGGATGTCTCTATGAGATTGTGGTGTTTGTTGGAACCATCTAGCTCTCAAGGTGATAGTGAGGGGTTATCTAGATGGGGAATGTGAACTTTTAGGTGTGATGTTATAGCCCTACATCATCCAAACAGAGAGTAGTTCAGGGTAGCATAATGAAGAGAAGATATTTATATGAGAGTGTCCACTAGTGAAAGTATGATCCCTAGGCCTTGTTTCTAAGCATTGAAACACCATTTACAATCAGTCCCTGAGTTCGAGAAACCTTGGGTGACACACTTAAGGGAAACTTGCTGCTGTTCTACAAACCTCTGCACTTGGAGGCCCAACATTGTCTACAAGAATAGAAGCGCGCGTAGACATCAAGCTATTTTCTGGCGCCGTTGCCGAGGAGGTAAGGTAAAAGGTACTCACATCCGCTGGCTACTAAGCTATCTTCTAGTACTGTTGCTGGTGTGTGAGTGCTCGAAGTTATTTCCTTTAGATTCTGCAATTATATCTTTTTGTTTCTTGTTTTTATTTTCACTAGTTAGGCTTAATGGAAAACAACAACAAAATTAGAGAGTTTTTTAGTATTTTTCCTAAGGTAGAACATGAATGGTTTGAAAAGAAAATTAAAAAACCCATGGAACTTTCTTTGCATGCTAATAGCAATGTTATTAGTATGAATTTTTTGAACACCTTTGTTACTAATGCTATGGAAATGTCTAAGCTTGGGGAAGTTAGTTTTTATGAAAATGATCTTTTAAGTTCCCCAGCTTTTGAGGAGAAAATTTGCTCTCATGATACTTTATCTCCCATATGTGGTAATTCTAATGATACTTGTGATATTTCAAATCCACATACTGAAAGCATCCCTTTTAAAATACCTATGGAAATTGTTGAACGTGTTATGAATAACTGTTATTTTGGACATGGAACTGTCCATCCTGGTGATCATTTACTCTTTATACATGAATTATGCGAGTTGTTCAAGTGTGTAGGTATTTCAATGAGCCAAGTTCAGAGGAAGTTATTCTCTTTATCACTTAAGGGCAAAGCAAGGGAGTGGTATGAGCTACTAGACGATCTTCATCATTCTGAGTGGAAGGAACTTGAATCTCTCTTTTACTCTAAATTTTATCCCCCTCATGAAATTCATAAAGATAGTAATTATATTTATAATTTTCATCCTCATGATGGAGAAAGTATTGCCCAAGCATGGGGGAGATTGAAGTCACTAGTGATCAAATGTCCCATTCATGAGCTCCCTAGTAATATTGTTATTAATAATTTTTATGCAAGGCTTTCATGACATTACAAGGAATACCTAGATACCTGTTTAGAGGGATCCTTCACAAGGAAGGAGGTCAAAGCTAAGTGGGATCTTCTTGAAACAATTCAAAGCAATACTGAAGATTGGGATAACGACAAAGGTAAAGAACCAGGTATAAACTATGACTATGATTGCATTAAGTCTTTCGCTGAAACTGCTGATTTTCAAGAGATCAGTGCTAAATATGGTATTGATCCTCAAATTCTTGTTGATTGTTGTAGAGCCTTTGCTTATCATATTAATGCTCCTAAATAAAAATGGAACATGTATCATGAGCCTTTTAAAGACACTTGCATGAAAAATGAAATTGTTATTAATGATAGCAATAAACATGCTCAAACCTCTAAAAGTACTATTTCTTATAAGCATGTTAATTTTTGTGGAGTACATCGACCTTGTGAAAAGAATCAAATTCAAGAAGAATATTGTATCACCCACAGGAATGAAAAATCCAGAACATGGTATAGGGCTCTAAATGATCTTGGTAAAAAAGTTTGTGCCCTCTATCTTTTTATTTGTGAACTTTGCTTTGAAGTGGGTGATTTCAATTTTCAATGCTCAGGCCATAATAATAGCCCTTCTAGTCCAATGAGTACTTCAAGTTTGTATTGTGATAACATGATCACTCCTAATCAGCATGATGAACTAACCTTATTTTTGTGGTGTGAAGAGTTATCAAGAAAAACTTCTTTGGTAGATATGAGTGCTTTTGATATGAATAGCGTCCTGCATGGTTGTAATCTTTATTGTGTTGATAATTGCCACACAAATACTTACATAAAAATATTATATAAGATGAGATTTTACCAAAATATGATAGGACTAATATGTGTTTTGTTCTTATTAATGAAAAGGAGGAATCCTCCAAGTTTCTTCTATTTTCTCTAACAATAAACCATGGTATATGGAGAAGCTTCCTTGCAAGCCTCTCCCTCCTAAAGAGCAGAAGAAAAAGAAGAAGACGAGGAGTAAAAGGAGGGAGGAAACGGTATTTTCCCCTAAGCATGTTTCTCCTATTATAGTTTTTGATGAGTCTAAACTCGATGATGTTCATATGTATATTACCTATAGTAGTGATCATGATTGGGAAAAGCACACTACTTTTGATATTTAAAATCTCTTCGGTACCAATTTTGAAAATGATGATGTTAATAATTCTTGTACTATTAGTACTATCCATGTTCCTTTCAATGATGATATGTTTAAAAAGGAACACATTTTGGAAGATAACTATTATATTGCTTATGATGATACTATACCTCCAATATATGATGATTACAATGATGAATATGATATTTTTTAGTCCACCTACTATTGAGGAGAAAATTAATTATCATTACAATATGCCTCCTATATTTGATGACTATGGTGATGAGAATAATAATGATAGTTATTTTGTTGAATTTTCTCCCACTATGATTAATAAGAATGACTATGCTTATAGGGAGAGTAATAATTATTTTATGCATGTGGCTCATGATAAGAATGTTTTATGTGATATTTATATTGTTAATTTTATTCATGATGCTACTGAAAGTTATTATAAGAGAGGGAAACATGGTTTTATGTATCTCAATAATATTAAGTTTCCCCTCTTTATGTTAAATTTTTTGAAGTTGCACTTATTTTGCTTTCCTATGCTTGCTGCTTTGTGCTTTCATGACTTGTTTCTTTACAAGATTATTTTTCATAGGAAGTGGGTTACACTTACATTTGTTCCATATTTGCTTCTTGATTCTCTCTTTTACTTCAATTCATATTTCTTATGTGAGCATCATCTAAATTATCATGCCTATCTTAATGGCTATAAAGAAAGAGCTTTTGGAGACAACCCATTATATTTTTACTTTCAGTTTATTTTTGTTTTGTTGATTCTTGGAAGTTATTGCCATAGTAATAACCTCTCCTTATCCTTTTTGTGTGGTTTTTGTGCCAAGAATAACCTCTAATGAGAGGGAAGTAAGATATGGGGGACTTGCTGTCCCGAAACAGATTTCTGTGCGTCACTATAAAAAACAATCGTGAAAAATCTCAGTATGTCGGATTGAGCTATAATTTTTTGTTCTTAGTTTTGCACTGTTCGATTTGAGCAAGAGAAGATATTCGAAAAATCAGTCTTTACCTGCTGGTCTGTTTTGACAGATTTCTGTTATTATTTGCATTTTCCTCTTAATCTCTTTCTCTTTGAGTTCTCTTTGATCACTTGAGCTTTTAATGGGAATTGCTACAGTAGCTTGTGTTTTAATTTTTGTATGATGGAAATTTTCAAGTGTAGGGAAGAATAATGTGATTAGATGAAGTATGGACAAAAGCACAAGCTTGGGGATGCCACCCGTGTCACCCCAAGAAATATTCAACAAGTACAAGCGTCAAAGCTTGGGGATGCCCAAGGCATCCCCTTCTTTGTTATGGGGTAACCCCGTGGGTGGCCCGATCTTCATGGATCTCGTGGTCAAATCAATAGGAAAGCGAGGGGAAAGGGAGAAGGTAGCGGAAGCAGACGCACACCTCGCGAAGAACACGATGAACACACACAAAACTCACACGATACAAGGCCGATTGCTCTCACCGGTGGCCACCGGTCCGATAGAATCCTCGCAAGGAAAGATTGGTTAACATGCTCCCTCGATCCAACGCGGAGAGGGAAGAACACCTTGGAGATGGTCTTGACGTCTTGGAAAAGGGACACCGATGCCAAGGCCTTGTACAACAAGGGAGGCGCGATGCAAACTCCAACGAGGTGGTGACAATAGTCGATCCCCTTTGGTAGAAGGGGATGAGGCAAAACTAGAGATTCCACAAAGGGGGTTTTCTTTAGTCTATCATCTATGCCTAGGGTTACATGAGGGGGTGGGGGCACTATATAGGCCAGCCACTAGTTCAAGGGTACTTTAGGAATAAAAGGGGAAAGTCTGGGCGAACTAAGGGGTACATGGGCCAAAGGCCCAGTTGGCGGCACGCAGGCCCATACGCTCAGGCCGGAGACTTCGGTGTGGGTCGGAGACTCCGGTCTGTCTCCGGTGTCGTCTCCGGAGGGTCCTTCTGGCTGTCCTCGAGCTCGATGTGGGGTTCAGTCCGGAGATTGGTCCGGAGACTCCGGGGTATGCAGGCCGGAGACTCTGGTGTCTTCAGGCCAGAGACTCCGGTGCTCCAGCCGCTGATTCTTCCGTGTTCTCTTCCAAGCCTCCTTCTTGTCGGGCAGATGAATATGATATGGAACAGAGTATGAAGTAGTATACCATTCAAGAGGGTAGGAACTGGGCGCGCATAGAGGAACGGATTCACCTTTGGAGTCCATGACGACTTGGCATAAGTTGGAAACCATGATGTGGTAACGACCGAAGGTCGGGCTACCTCATCTCCCCTCCCTTCAAAAAGAGTCGTCCTCGACTCTACATGCTCATCACAAAGTAGAATATGTCGAGAGACTTTCTTGATCCTTGGTTTCACCATATAGTCGTCCTCGGGCAGATTGAATTGACAACACCTCAATGTTCCTTCACCTTCAATGAAGCCTATAAAGCTCACCACAAAAGCAAAGCAACACTCAAAGTGTAGCCAATTCATGAAGATTATAGCATGAGTCCTCAAGTAGAGTGAAGTCACCTTAGGATGTAGAGATGACTCGTTGAAGGGCAGCCATAGGTAACTCTCTACGGTTCGTCTTGTCAACTTATGTTCCATACAGGTTGACGTGGAAGCAATTGTGTCTTCACACAACAAAGATCAAGCAACATATGTTTGTGTGTGATAGAGGAGCATGTCATCTGTGGCATGTCCATTCTTGTTCACAACACTATTAGCACAACTCAAGTATCGCAAACATAATGTGTATGCAAGGTCAAAGTGCATGGAAGTTAATTGAACATCTTCCAAATGTGGGAACTCGAAAACTCCATATAACGTCTTAGTGTGGCACTCAACGCAATGGAATAAAATATTGGTCAACATCTTTGATGCAAGGATAGGAGAATTCGGCAAAAACACATGAGGAAAGATATCCAAAACAACATCATTATGTGTGCAAACCAACCATTAGAAAGAACAATTGTTCAATATGTTGGATGCCATATACATATCATCAAAAACAAAGATCATGGGAGTATGCATATCACAAGCGGAAACACAAGCAACATGTTTGCAAACAAACCAAATGAAAGAGCAAGTGGTCCTTATGTTTGTTGCAACAACAATACGAGAGACTTGGAAGCTCTCGTGACAATACATCCTCATAATGGCATTATGGTTGCACACAAAACATTCAAAAGTAAAATTGTTCAACATTTTTGTGGCAACACACAAAGCATCAATATCCAATAGCAACGAGACATGATTGTCACAAGGAGAAAGAATACCATTAAAATGCTTGCAATCAAACAATAGGAAAGAGCAATTTGTCAACATGAAAGATGCAAAGCATGCAAAAGGTATCAGAGCTGGGTTCGATCTTGAACTCACTTGGGGGATGCTCTCTAGAGCTCTTTTGTCAACTCGTGCTCAATCGAGGTTGACATTCTTGTGCGGGTACCTACACACAGCAAACACAAAAGGAAGAACGTGTGTGCATGGTAGAGAAACACATCATCCATCATGACATATCTCTTCTTGTGCACATCACCATGAGCGTCAATCAAGTATGAAATAGATGCATGGTGAGTATGCAAGTGGGGAACATGCTTATCATGGCATTTACCAAAATCTCCAAAATTTGAGAAAGCTATGGGGGCCATCTCAATAGAAAGCATATGAGAATTATTCTTTCAAGCAAAACAAGTGAAAGAGAAATTGTTCATCTTATTGCAAGCAATGGGAGAAATTGTAAAACACTCATGACAAAGCATTATCCGAGGGGTACCATTGGTAACATCATTACAAGCAAAACATTGGAAAGAGCAATTGTTCAACAAAGTGCAAGCAATGATATCATCAATGTAACGTTTAGAGCATATCATATCTATGGCAATAAAGGGAATCCACATGGTCATCATGATGCATAGCAAGATTAACACATGGGAATAAGAGTGGAACATATGTCATGTCACAAGTATCATCCATAGCATGCAAGTCATCACAAATCTTCATATCCACTAGTGGGATCATGGCATCATCAACACCCATATTGTTACCTTGTTCATACCTCTCATATGAAGTGGGTGTTGTGGTAGAATTGGTCTCCATGTGGACGACTTCTTCATCATGTATGGGGATGGCATCATCTTCATCCACCATGTACATATTCTTGGTTGGAGGCATCATCATCTCCAAGCTTGGCACTTCTTGATGCATGGAACCTAGCACATCATGAGGAAACACACTAGAGGTAGAGGGTAAGTCGTTAGAAATCAAAGTGGTCTCACATGACCTATCAACTACCACTCTCAACTCACTCGGTGTATCACTCATGCCCTCCAAGTGGAAGCACTCAATCTCACATATGGTGGAGTCCCTCATCTCACTCTTGCTTTCACTCAAGTGGGCTAAGTGGCTCTCATACTCACATGGGATTGGTACCACATCATCACTCAAGCACGTAGGGGTAGGCTCGGTTCTCTGAACTCCATGCGCCTCCTTTGGTGAAGGGAAAGTCCCATGCTCACCATTCTTGACCTCATCCACAAAGTTGTATGCGTCATCTAGGACGTCAAGTCTTGGCGTTGAAGCTTGATGGTGTGGAGGGGAGCTTGCTCTTGGTGCCATTTTGGTGGTGGCACGAGTAGTTGAAGGTGCCTTATGATGGTGTCGACGGAGGTCATTGGCGTGCCTTGCCAAAGGTTGATGTAGATGGCGCACTTGGCCATCCACATGACGCTCACGACGATGCTCCTTGTCCTTGGCACTCTTCTTGTGATGGTGGTGCCTTCTTGAGCTTAGTTGAGAATTATGGATGGTGCTCAACATGTATTTTCCGTCTTCATGGCGAAGATGCCTTGAACGATGTCTTATATCCTCTTGATGTTGGCGATGATCACGAGAGGATGTATGTTGATGAAGATTCTTGCTTCGTGGCGCCTTGTGTGGAAGATGATGTTTGGGCGCCACTCTTCTTGGAGTAGATGGCACTTGATGCCTTGGAGGTAGATGCACTTGACGCCTTGGAGATGGTCGTTCTTGGTGCCTTGGACATGGTGGCGTTTGACGGCTTGGATGTGGGGCTCTCGTCGCCTTGGAGATGGTGGTGCATGACGCCATGTAGGTGGTGGCGCTTGACGCCTTGGAGGTGGATCATCGAAGTAGGTGGTGCCCTTTGGTGTGGCATGCTTGGCCTTGAAGGTCATGGTTTCTTGATGATGCGTCTCCGCTAGCTTGGCGTAGTAGTCCTCCATCTCCAAGCGGTGGAGGTATTCTTCATGTGTAACATCCCAAAACTTCAATCCAAGTTTATCAAAGATCAAATCATCCAATTTTAGGATTAACAAAAACTTTTCCATATTTAAAATGAAAGCATTCATATATGTGTGTATTTAAAATAGGAGTTGTTTTGAATTGCCATGATTGTGTGATCCTTTGCTTCTAAAATGGTGATTTAAACATCATCTACACCATTCCCAAACTTTTCCTAAAAGAAATCAAATCAAAAAGAATTAAAATGAAGGAATGGTCATTTGGACAAATTTAACCCTCATGCCTACTTTGGCTATTCCTAGTACTCAATTCTAAACAGAAACAATTCTTGATCTTTGCACCCCTTGCTAGTACACATAATGAGGTACCAAGGCCCACCTTTTGATCTACTAAAAACCTTCTGTAAACTATTTTAAATGACAGTTTAAAATTGAATCTAATGCATATGCATAGATCACCCCTATTTCAAAAACCATGTATTTGAGCTCCATTTTCAAAACCCTTGCAACCAGAGACTACCTAGCACTAGTGGAGATCACCCAAAATTTTTGAACTCAAAATTCAAAACTTTTTCTCTTGCGGCCATTTCATCAAACACTTGGCAGGCAGATTACAAACAAAACAAATTTCACTATTTTAAATAGTGTTCTGGCCAAACTTGTTCCCCAAATTGCCACCAAAACCCTCTCCACTACTCCCCCTAACCCTCTCTAGCCCAGCCCCACACTGTGCCACGACCAAATGGTCATGGCCATTAAGGCCGAACCCCCACTTGGGCACCCCACCGGCGGCAGCAAGCCACAGCCGCCGCCAGCGCCATCCACCGTGTCCTGGAGATAGCCAGTGGTCCACCTCCACCGCCCAACCAGTCCCAGCCCAAGGACAGCGACCCGAACGGCCACGAACCGCCACGCCCCGAGCCTGTCGACCATGCCGACGCCGCCCGCAGAGCGCACACTGTCCCCGTGTGCACAAGCCGCCGCTTGACACCAGCCCGCGCCCACCGCTCCGCCTCGACCTAGAGAACACCCCAGACACCTCCGTTCGCCGCCCAAAGCCCCACAGCCACTGCTCGCCGTGGACACAGCCGCTTCGGCCGCGCAGAGCGCCACCTCACCCCGACCGCATGCCACCGCCCCTACGGCCGCATTGAAGCTCTAGAGCACCGCCAGGGGACCGCCCATCAATCGCCATCCCCAGCCATGCCGCTAGCTCGCCGTAGCCATGTTGCCAACGTCGATCGCCCATCCCGCTCGGTCTCACCGTCGAGCCTATAAATGGAGCCCTCCCCAGCACCAAAGACTCACACCATTCCACTCCCCTCACCTCTCTAAACCTCAACCACCCCTCGCCGGAGCAAGTGGAGCAGCAGCTCGCCGGAATTGGAGCCGGAGCCGCCGCCTCTGGAGAAGAAGGGTGCCGTTGATTCCGGCCACCCCAAGCTCCGCCGCGACCACGCCTCGCCTCGCCGTCGTCTTCCAATTCGTTCGCCCGCATTGCCAACCCCGCTGGAGCCCTGGTACGCCCCCAGTAGACCCCCACCGAGCCGCTAGGGTTCGAGCTCGCCGGCGACCCGTCCGTCGTCGACGACGACCCTCAGCCGTAGATCTAGCCTCTAATCGCACGACCCACAACGCGCGTACCGTTTCGCGTTTTAAGTGCCGCTGACAAGTGGACCCCTCCTGTCAGCTGAGCCCCGTGCCGCGTAGCGCCACTGGGCCGGCCCATTTCCTTTCCCGCGCAAGCCCGTAGATTCAAATCTAGGTTTTTCTTTTTAGTTAGCATATAGTTTCTATCCAGTGTTTCAAAATTCAATTCTGTGAGTTTGACATATCCAAATTACATGAAACTAATTTTGTCTGAAAGGTATTGAAATGCTCTATCCAAGCCCGTTGGATTTAATTCATTTAGAGTTATAGATTTCTCCTAATAAAAATAAGAAGATAGAAGCTTTTGCAACTTGAAACATTTTTGTAAAATCAACCAAGTTAGCTTTTGAGTTGATTCCAACTCTCAAAAATCACATTTCGTCATATCTATCCAAATATGTAATAATATTAAGGTTTACAGGCAGTGACTTTGGACTAGTACCAAAATAATGCTATATAGGCATTTCTAGTCACTTTAAATCATTAAATAATAAACTTAAACCAAAGTAATATTGATTCAACCTTTAAATCTCATTCCCACATGTTAGAATATGTGGTGAGGACATGTGTCCACATGATCCCTTATTTTGGTGGTGAATATTAAAGAGTAGTTAATATTTCAATGAGTAGAAATTACTTTTCCAAAATAAAAAGGTTGAAACTATTGAATTAAAACTTGTGATGTTTGGGATGATAATAGATCATCAATTGTGTGGTTTAGAATACTACTTAGCCTAAGTTAAGTATTGTTTGGTGATTGTGCACTCCCTATGTATTTCTAGACGCTAGTACCGACCAAGCCTTCGAGGAGGAGGAGTTCTACCAAGAAGAAGAAGAAGAAAACTTCAACCACTGCACCAACCAAGGCAAGCTATTAGTGGCAAGCTAACCCTTGGAAACATGCTTTAGTAAGCTATTATAGCAAGCTATAATAAAACTAGATAGTTTAGTAAAGATGCCTTAAGCATACTTTGATCACACTCCCTTAGTTTACACAAAGTTCTTTAATTAATTTTGAAGGTAGCATAAAGAGTATAAAACTTGACCTAATTAGAAACCTTTAGATGTCATTCTATGGCATGAGATTGATCCCACCTTTCCACCTTAGTGAACACTCTTAACCTAGTGTTTTAGAATAGATCAAACTTGAGTCACTTTAGATGGGAACACTTGGTGAAAATGAGTTGTGAAAACCTTGGAATGATGAGTCATTCTATTGAGATGTTTTTACCTGTGTCGAGAAACAGAACTGGTTTATGATGATGAAAATGATGAGGCATGAGCCTTAACCCTTTTATAAAACTGATGGTTGGATTCAGATGCGATACCATTCCAAATTTACCGTACAACCAAATTACCTGAATTGGGTAAGGCTTAGCTGGAAATTTATATGCATTAGTATTAGTTCCCTCGCGGGAGAGGTTTCAGATGAGGCTACCTCTCAATGTTGTCCACAAATGCAGTGCCCAAGATGACTGATGGTCATGGTTGGGAGGCCATGCTCATAGGAGAGGTGCTTGTACTAGGGTGTGTAAAGGGAAGGTTATGTTTGATTATCTGCATACCAAGTATGATGATTCAGGGTTATCCCTGATAGATGTATCGAATCTTGTGGTGAAAGTGTACTACCTCTGCAGAGTGTCAAACTATTCGAATAGCCGCGTCCGCGGTTATGGACAGTTGGAATGGCCATACTGTTTCGTTGTCAGATGTTTTCTAAATAACTTGAAATGAATGATGAACCTTGACTTGACCACAATAGGGTTGTGTAGATGATAATAGCTTCCCAACTTAAGTGATTCTAGAACTTTACTTTATCTTTTCTTGTTTCAGAACTCAGCTTAGGTTTCAAACTTAACGTGATAGTTATTCTTTAAATTCAGTACTTTAACTTAGAATGGTAACCCTTGTTAGTAGTAGTTTGCGAGTACTTAAAGAGTACTCATGGATTTTGTCCCTGGCTATTATCATGGCCAGACTATGAAGGAAATTATCAAGATGATGGTCAGCAGGACGGCTATGATAACTAGGACTATCTGCCTTCATCAGCATTGCATGTGCCCCTGAAGATGGACCCCACCGCTACGCTATCGTTTAATTCCGATGCTTGTTGTATTAAAGACTGGATCATGAGATCCTTATTTGTGTAAAACCTTATGTATGGTTTGTAATGGATGATGTACTGTGATATCCAATCCGTTATGTCTCGCAAAAATGGTAATCCTGGGATTGCGATGTATGGCATAACGGGCATCTGGGATTAAAAATCACGGTGTTGACATGTTGGTATCAGAGCCATCCTGACCATAGGAGACCCTAGTTAGAATGGACGTCCAAACCAAAAACTTAGCTTCAAAACCAAAGTGAGTATTTATAAAAAACTATTTCCCTTCTTACCCTTGTGAACTCATTCTTTCTCAAAAATACATGTTCCTCAAAATTCTTACATTATTACTTAAAATTTGACACACTTGATCACTTCACTAATTTCCTCATCCTAAATTCTTGTAGATGGAGACTGAGTTCAGCAAGTTTTACCAGTTGGGAAACGGAGGTCAGGTGATCTTCGAGAGGGATCTTGATTCACTGTCAGAATTATTGGGACGCCCACATCCGGAGTTTCTTGGAGCTCAACTTCCAGGACCCCCAGGAGGAGACCTACAATGGCTAGTCGCCGCAGATCTTCGAGGAAGCATTGAAGCACCAACTTCCGGGAGAATTCAGTTCTCTGTGAGAGAGAACAACTGGCTAGATGGATTAGCCAGGGCAATGCATGAAGCTCTCGCACGTCTATGTGCCCTCAGCGTCAACAAGATTCAAGGAACCCTTTTTCCCACTATGAAAGACGTGACTTCATGGGAATGCCGATGGAGATGCCAAGTCACCCAGAGTTGAGGCGCCAAGTGGAGAACCTCGACTTCTTGCTTCATGACCGACAGCAGGAACTAGACAATGCCAGAGAGTTAGCCAACCCTAACCGTGCCATTGCCGACCAGAAGGCCCAGACTTTCACACTGCTCGTCCAAGATCGCTAGTCTCTTCATCGCCAGCGTGCAAAGAATGATCGCACCATCGCCCGTCTTCGCAAGAAGGTGGCCGACCTCGAGAAGACCGTCAAGGAGCAGGAAGCTTAGCTTGCCGCCAAGGAAGAAGATGATGAAGGAGAAGACATCCAGGGAGATATGGATTCCTACCTCAGCAACGATGACGATTTTCTGGCAGAGGATGCTGTGGACTTCTACACTGATGATGAAGACTCTGACTTCATCGACGATGAGTAGATGCCCTAGAGCACTGTCGCAGCATGAGATGTATCATCTCATTGTATCGTATTTTGCAGAATGGTTCTTCAAACCATCTGTTTTCCCCTTTGATTGTTGTGGTGTGTTGTATCGTGTGCTTGCTTGCATGAATGAGAATGAAGTTAGTTGAAAAACCTGAGTCTAACTCAAAGTTGTAGCTTTGAAAACCCAAAACCATGAACCTTAGAATTTCCCTCTTACCCCTATATCTATCTCAATCTTCAGATGACTCGTGGAAACCAAGGAGGGAGAAGCTCATCGCAGGACCCAATGATGCAGATCTTGCAGAATCTCATCGCAGACCGTGAAGCAAGCAGGGCCGAGCGTCAAGCCAACTTAGCAACATTGCAGCCGATCGCCCAAATGGCTCTCAACAACCAAGGACATGGAAATCAGGATCACCATGGATCTAAACTCAAAAAAATTCAGAACACCAATCCCCCAATCTTCAACCAATCTGAAAACCCATTAGATGCTGATGACTGGTTATAGACCATGGAAAACAACCTAGAAGTTGCAGGAGTTGATGAGAATGAGAAAGTTCTCTTCGCCACTCACTATCTGGCGGGAGATGCAAGAGCTTGGTGGAATAGCGTCCGCAACATGAACCATGGCCAGGTGATGACCTGGGAAGCATTCAAGGTCAAGTTCTACTGCACCCACGTACCGCAAGGTCTTGTCAACAGGATGAGAGATGAATTCCGTGAACTGAAGCAAGGAAGATTGACTGTAGTAGAGTACCGTGACAAATTCTTGTCACTTGCCAGATATGCACCGGATGAAATCAACACGGAGGACAAGAAGAAATAGAGATTCTTAAACGGACTACATGATGAGATGCAGACTGTCCTCGTCAACATCCGTTTCCAGGATCTTGAAGAGCTAGTCGACTCTGCCATTCAGATGGAAGGGAAGATTAACCAGTCAAATGACAACCGCAAGCGTCGTATGATGCAGCAGTCTGGATCAGTAGTCACCAGAAGTACCGTCCCAACCCCTCACCAGGATATGCACCAAGGAACAACCGACCCCCAAATTCTCGCCCAAGCTACCCCAACCGTAGCGGAGGAAATGTGAAGCCCAGAGGAAACAATCACAACTCCGGCAATGCCAACAACTTCAACCGTGCCCCTCCCAAGAGAAACAACAACAACACTACCCCAGAACTGGCAGCAATGTTGTACCTGTTGCAGTTAAGGACAAGTCCTAGATCACTTGCTTCGAGTGTGGAGTGAAGGGTCACTACTCCAATGAGTGTCCCAAGAAGACTGCCGCCAATGCCCCTGTGAATGCCCCAGCTCAGCAGCAGCATCGTGTTCAACTAGGCAGGAGATTTGCCCTAGGGAACCCGCACAACCGCAACGGTCGTCTCTTCCACATGAACGCAGAAGAAGCCCAGGAAGCACCAGATGTAGTGATGGGTATGTTTTCTGTCAACTCAGTTTTAGCAAGAGTATTGTTTGATTCTGGAGCATCGCATTCATTTGTCACCGAAGAATTTTTATGCCTAGTAAGATTCGCCCAACCAACCTGAAGCATGTCATGATAGTTCAAATCCCCGGTTCAACTACAAAAGCTAGAAAACTTTGCAAAGCTGTACCTATCAGAATACATGGGATAGATTTTTATGCCAACCTAATTGTACTTGGAACCAAAGGTTTGGAAGTAGTACTAGGTATGGACTGGATGTCAAAGCATAAAGGACTGATAGACTGTGCTAAGAAATCCATCACCATGACCAGTAGTTCTGGAGTAATAGTAGAACATATCTCTGAAACCTTACCCCGTCAATTCAAATGCAACAAAAGTGTAGCCCTGCCTACCCTTGATCAAGTCAGAGTAGTCTGTGAATACCCCGACGTATTCCCAGATGAATTGCCAGGTATGCCCCTGGATAGGGATATAGAGTTCATTATCGAACTAATCCCTGGAACCGGACCTATAGCCCAGAGACGCTATACCATGAACCCCTCAGAGTTAGTAGAACTGAAGAAGCAGTTGGATGCCATGTTAGCAACCGGCTTGATTCAGCCAAGTGCCTCGCCATGGAGATCATCAGTGTTATTCGTCGACAAGAAAGATGGAGGCAACCGTCTGTGTACAGACTACAGAAAGTTGAATGATGTCACCATCAAGAACAAGTACCCCTTGCCAAAGATAGAGGATCTATTTGATCAGTTGACTAGAGCTCAGGTATTCTCAAAGATTGATCTTAGGACTGGTTATCACCAACTTAAGATTCATGCAACGGATATTCCGAAGACTGCCTTTACTACTCGCTATGGTTTATACGAGTATACGGTTATGTCTTTTGGATTAACCAATGCCCCTGCTTATTTCATAAATCTCATGAATAAGATCTTTATGAATTTCTTAGATAAGTTTGTAGTTGTGTTTATCGACGACATCCTTATCTACTCCAAGTCAGAAGAAGAGCATGAGCAACATCTGAGAATCATCCTAGAAACCCTGAGAGAGCATTAGTTATATGCCAAGTTCAGCAAGTGTGAGTTTTGGCTGAAAGAAGTAGGATTCCTAGGACATATTGTGTCTGCTGGAGGAGTCTCTGTTGATCCCAGCAAGATCAAAGATGTCGAAGAATGGGAAGCCCCAACCAATCAAACCCAAGTTCGTTCATTTCTAGGATTAGCGGGATATTACCGCAAATTCGTAGAAGGATTCTCGAGCATAGCCCGACCAATGACCCAATTATTGAAGAAGGACACGAAGTTTGAATGGATAGACAAGTGTGAAGCCAGTTTCCAGGAGCTAAAGAAAAGATTGATATCAGCCCCAATTTTGATCATGCCAGACATCAAGAAGCCATTTGATGTATATTGTGACGCATCGAAGATTGGTCTAGGATGTGTATTGATGCAAGAAGGCAAAGTCATCGCGTATCTGTCTCGACAACTGAAGCAGCATGAGCAGAACTATCCGACCCATGATCTTGAGCTAGCAGCGGTGGTTCTAGCGTTGAAGACATGGCGTCATTATTTGATGGGTAATCGCTGTGAGATTTACTCAGATCATAAGAGCTTGAAGTATATCTTCACCCAGAAGGAGTTGAATATGAGGCAAAGAAGATGGATAGAGTTAATCAAGGATTATGACCTTGACATTCACTATCACCCCGGCAAAGCCAATGTGGTAGCGGATGCTCTTAGCAGATTGCCGTGTAGGCTTAACACCGTGATCAAAGAGAAGCAACCAAGTGTGTATGATGAGTTGGAGCAGTTCAGGACTGAGTTAGTTAGCAAAGGATTCCTAGCTAGCATTGAACTTCAACCCACTTTGATTAGCCAAATCAAGGAAGCCCAGAAGGGGAATAAAAGTATCGACGGAATCAAACATCGTATTGGTACAGGCAAAGTACCTGGATTCACCGAAGACGAAGAAGGTGTACTGTGGTACAAGGGACGTATCTGTGTACCAGCAGATTCGGAGCTGAAGGAAATTATCATGAAGGAAGCTCATGATACTCTTTATTCTATCCACCCCGGAGGAACAAAGATGTATCGGGATTTTAAAGAGCAATTTTGGTGGCACAAGATGAAGAGAGAGATCCTAAGCTACATCACCAAATGTGACATTTGTCAAAGAGTCAAAGCAGAGCATCAGAGACCTGCAGGATTGTTGCAACCATTGCAGATTTCGGAATGGAAATGGGATTCCGTCAGAATGGACTTTATCACCGGTTTACCTACTTCTAGTAGGGGAAATGACTCAATCTGGGTCATAGTTGATAGACTATCCAAGGTAGCCCACTTCATACCAGTCAAGACAACCTACCAGAGTGCAAAACTAGCAGAGTTGTACATTGCTAGGATTTTTAGTCTGCATGGAACCCCCAAGACCATCGTATCAGATCGAGGAACTCAGCTTTACTTCAAGATTTTGGCAGAAAGTTCAGGAAGGTTTAGGAACCAAGTTGAACTTCAGTACCTCTTATCACCCACAAACAGATGGACAGACTGAGAGAGTCAACCAGATCTTGGAGGATATGCTTAGAGCTTGTGTGTTGGAATACGGATCAAAATGGGAAGACTGCCTGCCCTTCATAGAATTCTCATATAACAACAGTTATCAAGCTAGTTTGCAGATAGCACCCTTTGAATTCCTATACGGAAGAAAGTGTCGTACCCCTTTGAATTGGTCGCAAGTAGGAGAGAGTCAGATCTTTGGACCCGACATTCTCCGAGAAGCAGAAGAGAAAGTTCACAAAGTTCGTGAGCACCTCAAGACTTCCCAATCCAGACAGAAGAGTTATGCTGACAAGAGAAGAAGAGACCTGACTTTCAATGTCGGAGATTTCGTATATCTCAAGGTTTCACCATTGAAGGGAACTCAACGCTTTAATCTGAAGGGAAAGTTAGCTCCCAGATATATCGGACCATTCAAGATTCTGAACCGCCGAGGAGAAGTATCGTATCAACTGGAACTACCTGAAGAGATGTCAGCCATCCACAATGTGTTCCATATCTCGTTACTTCGCAAATGCTTGGAAGTGCCTGAGAAGACTGAAGTTTTCAAGAATATCGATCACAGAGTAGTGGCAATCAACAATGACCTGACCTATCGGGAAGTGCCCATTCGTATCTTAGAAGAAGCCTACAGAACCACCAGGACCAGGAGTATCAAGTTTCTCAAGATTCAGTGGAGCAACCTACCGAGGAGGAAGCCACTTGGGAGCGCGAGGATTACATTAGGATAGAGTTCCCAGATCTCTTTAGTTCCTAGTTTTCTTGTAAATCTTGGGAGGAGATTTTATTTAAGGAGGGAAGGTTTGTAACATCCCAAAACTTCAATCCAAGTTTATCAAAGATCAAATCATCCAAATTTAGGATTAGCAAAAACTTTTTCATATTTAAAATGAAAGCATTCATATATGTGTGTATTTAAAATAGGAGTTGTTTTGAATTGCCATGATTGTGTGATCCTTTGCTTCTAAAATGTTTCTTAGGTGATTTAAACATCATCTACACCATTCCCAAACTTTTCCTAAAAGAAATCAAATCAAAAAGAATTAAAATGAAGGAATGGTCATTTGGACAAATTTAACCCTCATGCCTACTTTGGCTATTCCTAGTACTCAATTCTTAACAGAAACAATTCTTGATCTTTGCACCCCTTGCTAGTACACATAATGAGGTACCAAGGCCCACCTTTTGATCTACTAAAAACCTTCTGTAAACTATTTTAAATGACAGTTTAAAATTGAATCTAATGCATATGCATAGATCACCCCTATTTCAAAAACCATGTATTTGAGCTCCATTTTCAAAACCCTTGGAACCAGAGACTACCTAGCACTAGTGGAGATCACCCAAAATTTTTGAACTCAAAATTCAAAACTTTTTCTCTTGCGGCCATTTCATCAAACACTTGGCAGGCAGATTACAAACTAAACAAATTTCACTATTTTAAATAGTGTTCTGGCCAAACTTGTTCCCCAAATTGCCACCAAAAACCTCTCCACTACTCCCCCTAACCCTCTCTAGCCCAGCCCCACACTGTGCCACGACCAAATGGCCATGCCCATTAAGGCCGAACCCCCACTTGGGCACCCCACCGGCGACAGCAAGCCACAGCCGCCGCTAGCGCCATCCACCGTGTACTGGAGATAGCCAGTGGTCTACCTCCACCACCCAACCAGTCCCAGCCCAAGGACAGCGACCCGAACGACCAGGAACCGCCGCGCCCCGAGCCTGTTGACCATGCCGACGCCGCCCGCAGAGCGCGCACTGTCCCCGTGTGCACAAGCCGCCGCTTGACACCAGCCCGCGCCCACCGCTTCGCCTCGACCTAGAGAACACCCCAGACACCTCCGTTCGCCGCCCAAAGCCCCACAACCACCGCTCGCCGTGGACATAGCCGCTTCGGCCGCGCAGAGCGCCACCTCACCCCGACCGCACGCCACCGCCCCTACGGCCGCATTGAAGTGCTAGAGCACTGCCAGGGGACCGCCCATCGATCGCCATCCCCAGCCATGCCGCTAGCTCGCCGTAGCCATGTCGCCACCGTCGATCGCCCATCCCGCTCGATCTCACCGTCGAGCCTATAAAAGGAGCCCTCCCTAGCACCAAAGACTCACACCATTCCACTCCCCTCACCTCTCTGAACCTCAACCACCCCTCGCCGGAGCAAGTGGAGCAGCAGCTCGCCGAAATTGGAGCCAGAGCCGCCGCCTCTGGAGAAGAATGGTGCCGTTGATTCTGGCCACCCCAAGCTCCGTCGCGACCACGCCTCGCCTCACTGTTGTCTTCCACTTTGTTCGCCCGCATTGCCAACCCCGCTGGAGCCCTGGTACGCCCCCAGTAGACCCCCACCGAGCCGCTAGGGTTCGAGCTCGCCGGCGACCCGTCCGTCGTCGACAACGACCCTCAGCCGTAGATCTAGCCTCTAATCGCACGGCCCACAGCGCGCGTACCGTTTCGCGTTTTAAGTGCCGCTGACAAGTGGACCCCTCCTGTCAGCTGAGCCCCGTGCCGCGTAGCGCCACTGGGCCGGCCCATTTCCTTTCCCGCGCAAGCCCGTAGATTCAAATCTAGGTTTTTCTTTTTAGTTAGAATATAGTTTCTATCCAGTGTTTCAAATTTCAATTCTGTGAGTTTGACATATCCAAATTACATGAAACTAATTTTGTCTGAAAGGTATTGAAATGCTCTATCCAAGCCCGTTGGATTTAATTCATTTAGAGTTATAGATTTCTCCTAATAAAAATAAGAAGACAGAAGCTTTTGCAACTTGAAACATTTTTGTAAAATCAACCAAGTTAGCTTTTGAGTTGATTCCAACTCTCAAAAATCACATTTCGTCATATCTATCCAAATATGTAATAATATTAAGGTTTACATGCATTTCTAGTCACTTTAAATCATTAAATAATAAACTTAAACCAAAGTAATATTGATCCAACCTTTAAATCTCAGTCCCACATGTTAGAATATGTGGTGAGGACATGTGTCCACATGATCCCATATTTTGGTGGTGAATATTAAAGAGTAGTTAATATTTCAATGAGTAGAAATTACTTTTCCAAAATAAAAAGGTTGAAACTATTGAATTAAAACTTGTGATGTTTGGGATGATAATAGATCATCAATTGTGTGGTTTAGAATACTACTTAGCCTAAGTTAAGTATTGTTTGATGATTGTGCACTCCCTATGTATTTCTAGACACTAGTACTGACCAAGCCTTCGAGGAGGAGGAGTTCTACCAAGAAGAAGAAGAACAAAACTTCAACCACTGCACCAACCAAGGCAAGCTATTAGTGGCAAGCTAACCCTTGCAAACATGCTTTAGTAAGCTATTATAGCAATCTAGAATAAAACTAGATAGTTTAGTAAAGATGCCTTAAGCATACTTTGATCACACCCCCTTAGTTTACACAAAGTTATTTAATTAATTTTGAAGGTAGCATAAAGAGTATAAAACTTGACCTAATTAGAAACCCTTAGATGTCATTCTATGGCATGAGATTGATCCCACCTTTCCACCTTAGGGAACACTCTTAACCTAGTGTTTTAGAATAGATCAAACTTGAGTCACTTTAGATGAGAACACTTGGTGAAAATGAGTTGTGAAAACCTTGGAATGATGAGTCATTCTATTGAGATGTTTTGACCTGTGTTGAGAAACACAACTGGTTTATGATGATAAAAATGATGAGGCATGAGCCTTAACCATTTTATAAAACTGATGGTTGGATTCGGATGCGATACCCTTCCAAATTTACCATACAACCACATTACCTGAATTGGGTAAGGCTTAGCTGGAAATTTATATGCATTAGTATTAGTTCCCTCACGGGAGAGGTTTGACCTGAGGCTACCTCTCAATGTTGTCCACCTATGCAGTGCCCAAGATCACTGATGGTCATGGTTGGGAGGCCATGCTCATAGGAGAGGTGCTTGTACTAGGGTGTGTAAAGGGAAGGTTATGTTTGATTATCTGCATACCAAGTATGATGATTCAGGGTTATCCCTGACATATGTATCGAATCTTGCGGTGAAAGTGTACTACCTCTGCAGAGTGTCAAACTATTCGAATAGCCGCATCCGCGGTTATGGACAGTTGGAATGGCCATACTGTTTCGTTGTCAGATGTTTTCTAAATAACTTGAAATGAATGATGAACCTTGACTTGACCACAACAGGGTTGTGTAGATGATAATAGCTTCCCGACTTAAGTGATTCTAGAACTTTACTTTATCTTTTCTTGTTTCAGAACTCATCTTAGGTTTCAAACTTAACGTGATAGTTATTCTTTAAATTCAGTACTTTAACTTAGAATGGTAACCCTTGTTAGTAGTAGTTTGCGAGTACTTAAAGAGTACTCATGGATTTTGTCCCTGGCTATTATCATGGCCAGACTATGAAGGAAATTATCAAGATGATGGTCAGCAGGACGACTATGATAACTAGGACTATCTGCCTTCGTCAGCATTGCCTGTGCCCCTGAAGATGGACCCCACCGCTACGCTATCGTTTAATTCCGATGCTTGTTGTATTAAAGACTGGATCATGAGATCCTTATTTGTGTAAAACCTTATGTATGGTTTGTAATGGATGATGTACTGTGATATCCAATCCGTTATGTCTCGCAAAAATGGTAATCCTGGGATTGCGAGGTATGGCATAACGAGCATCTAGGATTAAAAATCCGGGTGTTGACATCATGGCTCATGGAAGAGCCCTCGAAGTGGGTGAAGCTCACCGTGTCCTCCATGCTTGGTGAGGCGTCGTCGTTGTATCACTCGAAGTCATCCATGCTTGGGGAGTCGTTGTTGATGTAGTACTCCATGTCACCCAAGCATGTGGAGCCATTGTCGGTGTAGTGCTCCAAGCATGAGGAGCCATTGTTGATGTAGAGCTCCAATTCCTCCATGCTTGAGGATCCATAGTTGATGATGTGCTCCATGTCTTCTATGCATGTGGAGCCGTCATAGGTGCAATGCTCCGGGTCCTCAAAGCATGCAGAGCCATTATCGATGTAGTGCTCCGGTATATCCTCTATACTTGTGGAGTCGTAGTCGTGGTGGCTCATCATGGATTCTTCATATATATCATCCTCAGTTCTGGAGTCCCTAGACATGATTCATAAGACCAAGTGGTGTATATGGAAGTGGTAAGGGGTTAGGGATGCAACGTCAAACCTTACTTTACCTTGGAAGATAGTATCGTGCAAGTGGCAACACTTGAGAGCAATCAAAACCAAGAAAAGTGAAGTTCACGCGGAACACCAAAACCAACTAACCACTAAAAAACACACACACAGAAAGCTTATGGTGGATAGGTATGGAAGGTGGCGTGTCCAAGAACAATCCGAAATCAAGATATTGTAATGGCAAGTAAAGAACCACGATGATCACAAAGCAAAACAAGTCAATCCACAAGATAGGAATTATATACAAGGAAACACACACGGTGGGATAAATGGGACTTGTGCGACGGAGAAGTGAGCTAAGAACCAAATGATTACCTAGCGAAGACTATAAGCTCTTGTCGCACAAGTGGAAGGAGAGACGCTAGTTCGATTGCAATAGAGTTGGTGGGCTACAAGATATGCACAATAAGTACCACCTATTTGATGTTCATCTAGCTTGCGCTTCCTAATCTATGAGGCACTTGTTTCTTTCTTTCCTTTTTCTTCGTTTTCTTTTTCTATTTTTTTATTGTTTTCTTTTCTTTTTTCACTTGCCTCTTCCTTGTGCCAACAACTATACAAGATAACTATATGAGAGAGCACGCTCAAAACTTTTGCTCGGAATTCTACAAGGTATCAAATGTGCATATCCCAAGCAATCATAGGAGGAACTAGTCTCAATAGGTGTTTGTTGAGTGCAAAGATAGTGTAGATCACAAAGGAAAGCAAGTGGGGAGAAGTCGCGGAATTTTGTACCTTTCCTCGCCAATCTTCACCCTTTATTGGTGGATTCTGCCTTGCTCATGGAATTTGGATGGAGTAGATAGCATGAACCACGGATATGATGATGTAGAGAACCTTCTCCTCTTCGAAACGAGCTAAAAAACACCAAAATCTGATTTCGTATGCAAAAGTTATGCTCAAAGCCGTGAAACAGATTTGCTGTTAGCAGGGGGGCGGAGACTTTGCCAGAAACTCCGGTCTGGACCAGAATCTCCGGTCTGGAGGTTCCAGGATGTGCAGAACTCATCCGGGACGCGACTTTGGCAGAAAAACTCGAACCAAAACACCAAATTGGTGGGGGAAATCAAGGAATTAGGCCATGGGAATGCAGGGGAAGGTAGATCAACAAGTTTAGCAAGTAATCCATGGATCAAAACCTACCAAAACGCACTCAAATCACAAATCGATCCAAAACACGAATTGGGGCTGTTTTTGGTGGAATTTTCGAATTTATGGGGGGAAAAGACCAAATCGAGGAGAAATCCGTGGCAACCAAAAGCTTCTAATACCAGATGTTATGGGGTAACCCCGTGGGTGGCCCGATCTTCATGGATCTCATGGTCGAATCGATAGGAAAGTGAGGGGAAAGGGAGAAGGTAGCGGAAGCGGATGCACACCTCGCGAAGAACACGATGCACACACGCAAAACTCACACGATACAAGGCCGATTGCTCTCACCGGTGGCCGCCAGTCTGATAGAATCCTCGCAAGGAAAGATCGGTCAACGTGCTCCCTCGATCCCACACGAAGAGGGAAGAACACCTTGGAGAGGGTCTTGATGTCTTGGCAAAGGGACATCGATGCCAATGCCTTGTACAACGAGGGAGGCGCGATGCAAACTCCAACGAGGTGGTGACAATAGTCGATCCCCTTTGGTAGAAGGGGATGAGGCAAAACTAGAGATTCCACAAAGGGGGTTTTCTTTAGTCTATCATCTATGCCTAGGGTTACATGAGGGGGTGGGGGCAGTATATATAGGCTAGTGATGACCCACAAGTATAGGGGGTGTATCGCAGTATTTTCGAGGGAAGTGAAACCCAATTTATTGATTCGACACAAGGGGAGCCAAAGAATATTTATAAGCCTTAACAACTGAGTAGTCAATTCAGCTGCACCTGGAAACAATCTTGCTCACAGCAGTTTATCAGTAGCAACAGTTTTGTAGTAGGAATAGCAAAGTAGCAGTAGCAGTAAAGCAAAGACAGTAGTAACAATAGCAGCAAAAAGTGGGATTCGAGTGCGGTAGGCATAGGGATGGATGGACGGGCGTTGCATGGACAAGACAATTCACATAGCAATCAGAACATAGGGCAATTGCAGATAAATAAGATAAAGCATCCAAGTACTAGATAATCCTAGGCATGTGTTCCATATATAATCATACGTGCTCGCAATGAGAACTTGCACAACATCTTTTGTCCTGCCAGCCCGTTCGCAGCGGGGCCTCAAGGGAAGTACTGGCAATTAAGGTGCTCCTTTTAATAGAGCACCGGAGCAAAGCATTAACACTCCATGAACACATGTGATCCTCACGTCAAAGCCATTCCCTCCGGTTATCCCAATTTCTGTCACTTCGGGGCCATTGGTTCCGGACAACAACGTGTGTATACAACTTGCAGGTAAGACCATAAACAATACTATCATAATGAATCAATAACATGTTTAGATATGAAATCATGGCACTCGGGCCCTAGTGACAAGCATTAAGCATAACAAGTCGCAACAAAGTCATAAAGCACTAATAGAAGTACTAGGCACCATGCCCTAACAATCCGATGCCATTACATGAATGATCTCATCCAATCCCTACCATCCCCATAGCCTATAGCGGGGGATTACTCACTCCTAGATGGTGGAAACATGGATGGTCGATGGAGAAGCGATGGTGATGATGATGGCGATGATCTCCTCCAATTCCCCGCCCCGGCAGGGTGCCAGAACAGAGTTTCTGGTGCTATTTCGTAGAATTTGGTGGTGGCGGAGCGCAACTCTTTCTGGAAAAACGTCGAACCCCCCAGAGTTTTTAGGTCAGAAGGCTTCTTATAGGCGAAGAGGGAGACCGAGGGGGTGTCTGGGGCGGCCAGACCACCCCCTGGCGTGGCCTGGGCTAGCTCGCGCGGCCAGGTGGTGTGGCCTGGGCCCAGCCCCCTCCGTCTCATATTCTGGCTCTGGGAGTCTTCTGGTGAAATAGGATTTTTGACATATTTTCCAGGATTTTTCCTCATAGTTGATTTTCTACACAAAAAGTAGACACCAGGGAAATTCTGCTAAAAACAGCGTTAGTCCGTGTTAGTTGCATCCAAATCACACAAGTTTAGAGGAGAAACAATAGCAAAAGTGTTCAGGAAAGTAGATACGTTTTGGACGTATCAACTCCCCCCAAGCTTAGCCTATTGCTTGTCCTCAAGTAATTCAGTTCAAAACTGAGTGCGATAAAAGAACTTTCACGAACACATTTGCTTCATATGATGTATATATTCTCAGCATGTGATCAATTACTTAGACAATTCATAATAAAGAGTATGCAACTAAGTTCACTTAATAGGCAATGCAAGCTATGAAGAGATTCCAACTTAAAAATAATAAGTAGCAAGAAACATAAACATAAGCAACATTACAATGCTCATAACAAGGTATGATAGAGTGGTATCTCACTTGCCTTTGATCCAAGGCACGTCTGAAGTTCAGGTGGAGACTAGAAGTAAAGATGTTAAAGATACAAGCATCAAAGTCTTAACATAAATAATCAAGTTTTGAGGCAAGCACATTATACTAAGAATGACAACCATGCTCTCAAGAAGGTGCTCATAGAATATGTGGAGACTCAACAAGGAAATGAAAAAGGTTTTGAATAGTTTGAAAGGCTTCCAAATCCTGAAAGTCTGGTAATCGTTAGCTTTGAGATCTCATTGCCCCTATCATAAGCATCTTTAAATGGTTAAGGTTAAAGTGACACAACTAAGAGGATATGCTTGACAAGTTATAAATCGAAGTCTCATGCCCCTTACTTACGAAGACCGATCCTCATGCTACTCAACTTCAGTCATAAGTAAACTCTTGTCATTGTAAGTATATACGTATCATAGAGAACCGCCAACGGGGTACCCCTTGCACATGATACCGGAGCTATCCCATAATCAAAATGACAAGGCGAGCAGACAATGAGCATCTCAGCGATCTTTTTATTTACTATGTGCATAGATTTTTATTGAGGATGCTTCATAGAATGCTCATTATGGTTATGCTGCAAGTTTCCACCATGATTAGGCATGGCTTAGGCTAGCGGCCCAGGAGTTTCCCTAACACATATACAAACTCCATGATCCTACAAGTTCTACTTTTATTTCACACCGCCGGGATCCACAAGCAAAAGAATCATGATATCAACGGGGTACAAAGTACCCGTGGAATGTTGAAAGCGTTCCCCATGATACATGGTTCTGCTAACTTCCTTATAAAGCGCAAGCATATATGCAACAAAGAAGGACGCAATGGTTCAGGTTTATTAAGTGCAAGAAAATAAAGTGTGCCATCAAGTTCGTGAGAGCTTTACTAACTAACTTTCCCAAAACAAACATACATTTTATTCGGAAGAAAACAAGGCATATTGAATATGCACGGAACAGCAAATGATGCTAATAGGTAGGTATGGTGGACACTTTGGCAATATTTGGTTTTAGGGAGTTGGAAACATGAGTAAAATACTCAGTGAAAGTGAAGGGTAGCAATAGTAAGGGAGCGACAAACGAGAGAGCAATAACTGTCATAATCATGCTTGCAATAAAACAGGACTAATCATGGCATAAAAGTGATTCAAGATCCTCAAGGAAAAATAATTCATCGAGGCTTAACTGATTATTTCAGTCATATGCATATGTGAGCATGTGCCAAGTCAATTCAAATGAAACATTCAGAGGAGGATACCATGGTGTCATACCAAGTTATGAATAGAGTAATGCAAGCAAACGTTCATAAGACATGCTACAAACTATTAGCAAGCTAGAACTAATCATATGAAAGCAAGAACTACTAAGCATCCATAAATAACATACACCCTACACGAACAGACTAAGCATGCCCACAATGATGAGTATATGTACAAAAATGAAAACAAATAGAGTTCGTTACTAGCCTCTTACCACACCTCAAGTTGTCATTAATCCTCATTATTTCTCTTCACTTGTGTGGCTTGAATAATAATATGAAACCAATATCCACTGAGGACTGCTGAACCCTGCAACAAACTCACAAAGCCAAAGAAGAACGACAAATATTTTTGGTGTTTTCGATTTTTAAAAGAAGAACCAAAAAGGAGGAACAAGCAAGGCAAAATCTTTTTGGGGTTTTCGAAAAGGGGAAAAAACCAAGGCAAAAAGAAAAAGAAGCAAACCAAAAAGAAACAACAGAAATATTTTTGGTATTTTTCTGTTTTAGAAAGAGAAAGCAAAGAAAAAACAAAAGCAAAAGAGAACGAAACATGAATATACAAAGTACCGACGCAAAATGATATGGAGATGAGTGCGATGTCGGCGTACCTCCCCCCAAGCTTAGGCTTTTGGCCTAAGTGGGTATCAATCCCAAGCTGGTCAGGATGAAGTGTCCCCGTGGTACGACGAGGAGGTACCCTCGTCCTGGTGCGAGCTCGAGTACGTCCCTCCGTAGTGCGTAGAGTAATCGTAGGAGGGCACATCCTCCTGGTGCGGCTCGTGGAAACCCAGCAAGCGGAGCTACTCGTCCACCTCCTCCTTAGAGCGCGACCACGGTCTACTGTGAACACTAAACAAACAAGACTGTGGAAAAGGGATCTCCCTCTCATCACCGTCAGTAAACAGCATCCTATATACTAGACTGTCCAAATCAGAATCAGTAGTGACAAAGTGATGAGTTTTCATGGCAACAAGGTCAAGCCTTTGTGGTGACAATACAGTATCATTGGGGTCCACTAAAAGCCCTAATTCATTGACCATACGTGAGGCAATGATGCCCCCATAGATAGGCCCCCTAGCAGCTACGCGGCGAGCAATAAGCGAGCCAAGGTTGTACCGAGTATCATTGTTGAGCGCAGCAGCAAGGAAGGCTAAATGATAGTTGGAGATATTACTTGTGTTCTCCCTACCAAGCACGCTAGTAGCAAGATAATATGCAAAGTATCTAAGAGCAGGGAGTTGGATGTTGCTTATCTTTCCGCGCTGCGCCACGTGGTCATCATCATTGGTCACCCCTCGGTAAAGCTCCAGCAAATCAGCGGGTCGCCCTTGAATTTTCTTCACGGTCCCTGTCATGCTTACACCTACAACAATGCAAAATCTTTCCAATGGCATGGTAAAGGGCAGATTATAAATTTTGAAAGAGTCAGTTGATTGATAGGGCATGCTAGTAAACGCGGATCTCTCAACAAAAGTTTTGGTGAGCATAGCGTATTGCTCACTCTCATCTTGCATATATGAGGTGAAACCAACCCTCTCAATCAGTAACAAGAAATCATCAAGAATCTCTGCAGCTTGTAAGAAAGTAAAACAAGGAAAATTAGATGGGTGAGCATCCCGATCATCCCTTTCATTACCAATACGAGTTGCAATGAGATCTTCATTGTATGATGGCCTAAATTGAGAGGCTGATCTCGAGGGCCTCGACCTCCTAGGTGCATCCCTCTCAAATATCTCTCCAAAGGTATGGTTGTTCATGCTTGGTATTCTAAAATTTAAACACCTATTAAACAAGTGATTGCAAAGTCAATATAATGAAGGGTACTACTCATAGGGACTTGTAAGAGGCCTAGACATGCATCAAAACTATATCTCTAAGCATCAAACAAGCTTACAAGCTCTCATAACCTGTCACCTACAACAGCAAAATACTCAAGATATAATCCACTAAACACAAATCTACTTGGACAAGGGGAGGAGTCACATACCAGAGAACAAATGCTCCAAATTTCAGCAACAAAGATGGGATGAGCAAGGAGATCGAAGAAATCGAGAGCAAGCACAGCAAGAACGCGATTTTGAGCAATGAACTGAAGCTTACTCGGGAGAGAGAAGAAAGTGGCAGGTGAGAGAGTTAGTAGAGGGCCAGGGGTGGCCCACACCATGGCATGGCGCCACCCAGGACAGGCCGCGCCACCAGGTGGTGTGCCTGCCTGGTGGGTCCCCCTGGTAACTTCCAGGCACTCCTCTGCCCCTTTTTTCACGTAAAAATTTAATATGAATTTTCTGGAACTTTTTGAGACACCTTATTTTTGGGCAATTTTCAGGTATAGAAGAATGATTTTCTGAACACACAGATTTTTTTGGGGAAATGATGCAATGACAAAACAAGGCTAGAACTACAGGAGTTCTAAGACACTCTAATATGCAAGCAACTAACAACAAAAAGGAAAACTAAACGAAAACAAAAACTAAAAATGGATAGAATAGAAGTAAGCGGAGATAATCATAGTGAAAACATTGTTTTGTTCAATGAAATCCTTTTGTTGACAAGGTTGATCAGGTCTTGTTACCAAAACAATTTCATATGAGACAAAACTTTGTATTCCACTAATGATTATGTTACCTCAACCTTGATAGCAATGGTCCCAATCATAATAGTTTCAAATTTTTCTCTTGGTATGGGACAATATATTTCTCCAACTTGAATGCCCTCAACATGTTCAATTGAATTCAAACCATTAGTCCTTTCAATCTTCTTGGGGAAATAGACAGTGTGTTCCTTGTCATTAACATTGAAGGTCACCTTTCCTTGATTACAATTAATAACAGCTTCTGCAGTATTAAGAAAAGGTCTCCCAAGAATAATAGACATATTATCATCTTCAGGCATTTCAAGCACAACAAAATCAGTTAATATGAAGCAATTATGAGCCACTTGAACAGGTACATCCTCGCATATACCAACAGGAATAGTGGTAGATTTATCAGCCATTTGCAAAGATATATCAGTTGGTATCAGTTTTTCAAGTTGAAGTATCTTATAGAGAGAGAAAGGCATAACACTAACTCCAGCTCCCAAATCACACAAAGCAGTTCTAACATAACTATTCTTAATAGAGCAACGGATAGTTGGAATCCCTAGGTCTCCAAGTTTCTTAGGAACCTTACCATTAAAGGAATAATTAGCAAGCAAAGTAGAAATTTCTTCATTAGGGATCTTCCTTTTATTCGAGACAATATACTTCATATACTTTGAGTAAGGAGGCAATTTAATAGCATCAGTCAAAGGAATTTGCAAGAATAAAGGTTTCATCCACTCACAAAACTTATTATAGTGTTCATCTTCCTTTGACTTGTGTTTCATATCAGGGAAAGGCATAGGTTTTTGGACCCAAGGCTCTCTTTCACTACCATGTTTCTTAGCAACAAAATCTTCTTTAGTGTATTTAGTATTCTTAGTGTGGTTTTCAGGTCCTTCTTCAACTTTTTCTTCATTAGGAATTTCATTTTCTTCATTACCACTTTCAGTTTCAGCATCAGAGATAGATATACTATTAGGATCTATAGCAGGTTCAGAGGGTTCTACAACAGTTTTATGTTTCTTTTTTCTTTTCTTACTTGTAGAGCCACTATTTTCAGCTTGTTGAGAATCCTGCTCAATTCTTTTGGGATGCCCCTCAGGATATAGAGGATCCTGGGTAGCAGCACCACTTCTAGTTCTAATTTCATAAGCATGTTTTTCTTTAGTAGCATTAACTAGCAAGTCTTTTTGCACTTTAATGAGTTGATCTATTTGAGTTTGAACCATTTGAAAGTGTTTAAAAATCATTTTAACATCATTAGAGGTTCTTTCCACAATATCTTTCAACTCAACAATAGCTCTAGTGTTTTCCATTAGATGATTTTGCACCCTTTTATTAAAATTATCCTGCTTAACAATAAAGATATCGAATTCTTCTAAGCATTGATCAGGAGGTTTAGAGTAAGGGATATCACCTTCATCAAAGTGTTGGAGAGAGTGTACCTCAATAATGGATGTGTGGGGAATTGGCTTACATAATTCTTCTATAGGAGGTAAATTCTTGACATCTGCAGCTTCAATTCCCTTCTCCTTAAGACATTTCTTAGCTTCCTTCATCACTTCATCATTTAATTCAATAATTCCCCTCTTCTTAGATAATTGTATAGGCGCTGGAATAGTTGGTTCAGGTATGATTACTTCAGGTATAGCTGGTTCAGGAGGAGTCCAATCTTCATAGTTCTTGCTTATTTTAGCCATTAATTCCTCAGCTTCCTTGGGAGTCCTATTCCTGAAAACACAATCAGCACAACTATCTAGGTATGTCCTAGATTCTTCAGTTAGTCCATTATAAAATATATCAAGAAGATCATTCTTTGGTAATGGACTTCCAGCCTATGCATGAATCAAAGCATAAAACCTTGCCCATGATTCAAGCAATATCTCTTTTTCTCCCTGTTTAAAATCAAAAAGTTCCTGCAAAATAGCATGTCTAGCACTTGGAGGAAAATATTTCTGCAGGAAAGTACTAATCAAGCAATCTGGGCTATCAATAGATCTAGGAGGTAAATTACTTAACCAAGTTTTAGCTCGTCCTTTCAATGAAAAGGGGAAAATCTTAGCAACAAAGTAAGTACGCATCTTAATATCATCAGAAAACAGGCCACTCAAGGTAGAAAGGTCAGTCATATGTGCTACTGCACTTTCATTCTTAGTCCCACAAAAAGGTTCTTTCTCAACAATAGCTATGTAAGATAGATCGAGAGAGAAATCATAATCTTTATCTTTAATATTTATGGGAGAAGCAGCAAACTTAGCAATAGGAGACAATTTGGGTCTAATAGTACGCCTCTCAAGGAGACTCTTAGCAGTGCTCCTATCATGGGTGTTTTTACATTTTTTAATAAATTCATCGGTCACCTCAACATAACCATCTCCAATATCATAACTTTCACTAGACTCGGGTGAACTAACAGGTGTAGTAGTGTCTTCATTAGGAGTTTCAGTATTTCCAGCTATAGTTCTAGCAATCGTAGCATCTAGGAAAGGACCTAATGAACCACTCTTATCAAGCACAGTAGAAGCAGCATCATAAGTATCAGAAGTTTCAGATTCAGCAGTGGTAGCAGTGTGTATAGCATGTGTATGTGGTGGTGTAACGAGCTTACTCATAACAGATGGTGAATCAAGAGCAATAGAGGTGTTCAGAACCATACCTCTTCTTGTAGTGGATGGTAAAATAGGAACCTTGCCATCACGAGACTTACCCATGATGGATGGATAATAGTGAACAATAGAGAATCCAAGTGAACTTGATAAATAAAGCTATGCTCCCCAGCAACGGCGCCAGAAAATAGTCCTGATGACCCACAAGTATAGGGGGTGTATCGCAGTATTTTCGAGGGAAGTGAAACCCAATTTATTGATTCGACACAAGGGGAGCCAAAGAATATTTATAAGCCTTAACAACTGAATTGTCAATTCAGCTGCACCTGGAAACAATCTTGCTCACAGCAGTTTATCAGTAGCAATAGTTTTGTAGTAGGAATAGCAAAGTAGCAGCAGTAGTAAAGCAAAGACAGTAGTAACAATAGCAGCAAACAGTGGGATTCGAGTGCGGTAGGCATAGGGATGGATGGACGGGCGTTGCATGGACAAGACAATTCACATAGTAATCAGAACATAGGGCAATTGTAGATAAATAAGATAAAGCATCCAAGTACTAGATAATCCTAGGCATGTGTTCCATATATAGTCATACGTGCTCGCAATGAGAACTTGCACAACATCTTTTGTCCTGCCAACCCGTTTGAAGCGGGGCCTCAAGGGAACTATTGGCAATTAAGGTGCTCCTTTTAATAGAGCACCGGAGCAAAGCATTAACACTCTATGAACACATGTGATCCTCACGTCAAAGCCATTCCCTCCGGTTATCCCGATTTTTGTCACTTCGGGGCCATTGGTTCCGGACAACAACGTGTGTATACAACTTGCAGGTAAGACCATAAACAATACTATCATAATGAATCAATAGCATGTTCAGATCTAAAATCATGGCACTCGGGCCCTAGTGACAAGAATTAAGCATAACAAGTCGCAACAAAGTCATAAAGCACTAATAAAAGATACTAGGCACCATGCCCTCACAATCCGATGCCTTTACATGAACGATCTCATCCAATCCCTACCATCCCCATAGCCTACAGCAGGGGATTACTCACTCATAGATGCGGGAAACATGGATGGTCGATGGAGAAGCGATGGTGATGATGATGGCGATGATCTCCTCCAATTCCCCATCCTGGCAGGGTGCCAGAACGAATTTTCTGGTGCTGTTTCGTGGAATCTAGTGGTGGCGGCGGAGCGGAACTCTTTCTGGAAAAACGTCGAATCCCCCAAAGTTTTTAGGTCAGAAGGCTTCTTATAGGCAAAGAGGGAGATCGAGGGGGTGTCTGGGGCGGCCAGACCACCCCTGGCGCGGCCTGGGCTAGCTCGCGCGGCCAGGTGGTGTGGCCTGGGCCCAGCCCCCCGTCTCGTATTCTGGCTCCGGGAGTCTTCTGGTGAAATAGGATTTTCAGCATATTTTCCGGGATTTTTCCTGATAGTTGATTTTCTGCACAAAAAGTAGACACTAGGGTAATTCTGCTGAAAACAGCGTAAGTCCGTGTTAGTTGCATCCAAATCACACAAGTTTAGAGGAGAAACAACAGCAAAAGTGTTCGAGAAAGTAGATACATTTAGGACGTATCAGCCAGCCACTAGTTCAAGGGTACTTTAGGAATAAAAGGGGAAGTCTGGGCGGACTAAGGGGTACATGGGCCAAAGGCCCAGCTGACGGCGTGCATGCCCATACACTCAGGCCGGAGACTCCGGTGTGGGCCGGAGACTCCGGTCTATCTCCGGTGTCGTCTCCAGAGGGGCCTTCTAGCTGTCTTCGAGCTCCATGTGGGGTTCAGTCCGGAGATGGGTCCAGAGACTCCAGGGTATGCAGGCCGAAGACTCCGGTGTCTTCCGGCCGGAGACTCCGGTGTGGCCGGAGACTCCAGTGTGCGCAGGCCAGAGACTCTGGCGCTCCAGCTGCTGCTTCTCCCATCTTCTCTTCCAAGCCTCCATCTTGTTGGGCTTGGTGCTCCAGGCTTCCTCCCGTGCCTCCATACTTGTTGGTGTGAACCTATCATGGATATGGAAAAGAGTATGAAGTAGTATACCATTCAAGAGGGTAGGAAGTGGGATCGCATAGAGGAACGGATTCACCTTTGGAGTCCATGATGACTTGGCATAAGTTGGAGACCACGATGTGGTAACGACCGAAGGTCGGGCTACATCATTCTTCATCAATAATCTCAGGTCTTCTTTCAAGACACTTTAGTTTTATTACCTTATGCACTATGTGTTGTTCTTGGAGCATCTTTGTTTTTAGTTTTCTTTTTCTTTCTTTGGCGCCTAAGTTGGTTGGATCCCAACACACTTCTTTTGGGGAGATACACACCCCGTTATTCATTGCCTAGAACACTCTAGTTTTCACTCTTATTGTTTTGTGATTGTTCTCCTTTTAGCACTGTGTTTAGCTTTAGTTTTCTTATTCTTTTGGCTTAGAAGTTTTTAGTTTTTCTTTGTAGATGGGTGAGACATGCTCTCTTGTCTTTATTGATTATTATCTTTGAGAGTTGTTTCAAATAAGTTGATTGGTGTTGGAAAAGAGTAGGAAGTTTCATGCTTATAGTGGTACAAAAGGAAGCTTGATTTGACTGTGACTTAGACTTTATCATGTCATGCTAGATGTTGCTTTGACCATATGCTTATTAATTATTGTTGTAGCATTACTTGTTTCAAACAATTGAGATTGCTTAATGTGCCTTGAAAGAATCATGTGTTGTTTTAGCATACAAAAGCATAATATTGTGGTATTCTCCTTTGATGCTTTATTTGGGTTGACTTGGCACATGCTTACACCATGTTAAGACTATGAACCAGTCACCATAGCCTCTATGATCATTTAGTTTTTGACTTGTAATATCACTTTATGCTTTAATTAATAATGTTTTGTCGCTTTGCATGATTATGGCCATTATTGCTCTCTTAGTTGGTCGCTCCCAGTCTTTTGCTAGCCTCCACCTGTACCAAGTATGAGTTGCACTCATGCATCCAACCTCCAAGAAAACTAAGTTATTCCAAAGAGTCCACTATAAATTCATATGCATGGTGTGTTACACAATTCCAAGTATATTCATGTTTTTATCTACCTTCCAAATTAAACTTTTGTTATGTGAAAATTAGTTATTAAAGCTCTCACAAACTTGATGGCACACTTTATTTTCTTGCACTTAATAAACTTGAACCATTGTGTCCATCTATATTGCTTATATTCTTGCACTTTATAAGTTGTGAATTAGCAGAACCATGCTACCATGGAGAATATCATTTGCGGCCCGAAAGTTGGGGCGCCCAGGCAACGCGGTACCCAAGTTGCCTGTAATCCGCCGCAATGACTATAGTTGGCGTGCCAAATACTCAGTGGGTCTTTTTCGGCATGAATTCAACTTTCCATTTCAATACAAAATATCAGGCTAACGGCCATCAAGTTGGGCCCCCTGTCAGTTCTCGCTGTTATGTCGCTCCCGTCGCTTAGGCGTCAATTAGGATTGCAGCATTGGTGCCTGCATCCATTACGCGTCTTATTCTTCCCCAGAGCGGCAATCTGTGGTCGCGGCCATGGCACGGAGCTGGGACGTGACGAACCTGCTCGACCCTGCTCTCCTCCTCATCCCGAGTCGGAGCTCGGACTCACCATGGCCGCATCCATGGCACAGCTCGGGGACGAGAATTGGTTCCCGGTGAGATCTGTCACTATGTTGACCATGCTCGGTCCTATTTTCCTCCTCCAGAATCTGAGCTCACCATCACTGTGGTCACACCCACACCAATTCTGCCACCCCTACCGAGGTCTCTGTGGTAGCTCAAGTTCTGCCATATTGAACCTATAAGCGAATTCGGAGCTGGGCGGCGGCAACCCATTGTTGAACCTTTAAGGAATTTGTTGAAGACTGTGTGTCATGCCAAGGTCTTCGGCTGATGCATTCGGCTTTTTCAAACGTCCACCGCTGATGTGGGATCATTTAGTTACTTCAATACGATATTTCGACCAATTTAACTTGTTGATGTATTCCTTGACAATTATAATATAATCGAGCACTAGAAATATTATGTAGTGTGCATGAGCATGATCAGTAATATAATTGAACACTAGAAATTTTAAGGCACTCCATATAAAGGAGTAGATTAATATATATATAGAAGGTTCACCACAGACACCACACGGATATACTGTCTTTCATGCCACACACAGGTAATAATAATTAACTAAAACAAAATAAAAGCAGGGGCAACAGCAGGAGGCCAGGACACGGAGACGCCTAGCAGGGCAGGGGCATATCAGCAGGAGGCAGGGAGAACCTAGTCGAGGGGATACCAGCCAGCCCTGACATAATCCCGGAGGAATTTGCCGAAGGCTGTGTGTCATGCAAAGGTAATCGGCCTATGGCTTCTGCCTCCGCCTCTGGCAATGCCCACCACGTGCTGTATCATGCTGTCGAGGTCCACGTTAATTGCTCTGCCACAGAATGTGCAAAACAGTCTCCCCCTATGGTAGAAACGGATTAGCCCACACTGTAACCGCCTCAGCACGTAGCGGCTCTTGTTGTCCCTGGATTCCTTGCTAACGTCCACATCATCATCATCCTCCTGTTGATTTTTAAGAACATAACTTAGAACTCATACATATGATTTAATTGTATTACAACTCAAGAATTGACAACATGTATATGTAAGACAATGTATCCATGGATATCAAAGAGAAAACATCTCAGCAATAGTTTGATCAATTCATATATCATTTCATCTCAACACAATGACAAATAATTGCATTAGAGTGTATGTAGAATAAAGATTGCGGCCTCATAAGTTTATTCAGGGATGGAGTGAGTGAACCAAGTAACAATTGCACAACCTATACTGTTCTTGTATATCGCCCCAGGTTCACTAACTCATCCCTAAAAAAATCTGACACCAATGTGTCTGCCTCTCTTTTGGGACAAATTTGAATCATTAGCCACAACAAGAAATTTAAATGTAATCATACAAAATGATATTAAGGGATATACATAGTCAGGTACAAAAACAAGCCTAAATATTGTAATTATAAATAAAAAAACCAAATAATTAATCTTTAGGTACATGTTAAAAATACTTATGATCAAAACCATTCATTTACATATGCGTCATATGAATCATTCAAAGATCAGAAACAAATCAAGGATCATACATGTAGTTCTGTAGTTCCATATGAGAATAAATCAAGGCCCTCATAAATTTTTTCAAAGATGGTGTTGGCGAACCAAAGTACCAACAACACAGCCTATATTGTTTGTGTGCATTGCTGCCTCAGGTTCACCACCATCCCTAAAACACGACACCATCATATGTGTCTCCCCTTGAACTCTTTTGAGGCAAATTTCAATCATCGGGCTCAGTGACAAACTGAAATGTAATTCTTATACACTATGAATGCATGGAATAGATAATACAAATATCATAGTTCGATGAATGTAGAATAAAGATTGCGTCCTCATAAGTTTCTTCAGGTATGGCGTAAGAGAAGCAAGTAACAATTGCACACCTTATATTGATCTTGTACATGGCCCCAGGTTCGCTAACTCGTCCCTAAAAAAATCTGACACCAATGTGTCTGCCTCTCTTTGGGGAAAATTTGAATCATTAGGCACAATAAGAAATTAAAATGTAATCGTACAAAACAATATTCAGGGATATACATATGCATCATACGATGCATTCATAGATCAAAAACAATACAAGTACTATATATATAGGTTCCATATGAGAATAAATTAAGGGCCTCATTTTTTTCAGAGATGGAGTCGGAGAACCAAAATAACAACAGCACAACCTATATTGTTTATGTGCATTGCTGCCTCAGGTTCACTAACCATCCCTAAGAAAATGACACCATAAGATTCCCTTGCACTATTTTGGGGCAAAATTGAATCATTGGGCTCAGTAAGGAATAGAAATGTAATGTTATAGGCATGTTATGTATCGAAATCAACACTCAACTAGCAAACTCAACTAGATGGCAGATGAGCAGATTGGGGTTTTGTGACTAGACGGATTAGGGTTTTGTGACTAGATGGAAGATGCATCAATCGACCGTTCGAACCATATATATACTACCCTACTTCAAGAGAAAAAGAATTTGTACACGATTGAGCAAATCCTATGTATGAACAGTGAAATCTGTGGCTGCGACTAGAGAAGCTACCAATGTAGTACCTCGGACTCCTCATCAGAGACCTCCTCCTCGAACTCGTCATTCTCCACGATTGCGTCAAAGATTTCTTGGACGGTGATGGGGTCGTTGATGTAGAGCATCGGATTGCCTCCGCCTACCGCCTGCCCCCGTCTAGATCTGCCGCTGGCACCACGACATTGTCGGCCACCTGCTGCTCGGCGGCGATGGCCACTGGCTGTACGGATGATCTTGAACCCTCGTCGGCACGGCGATGAGCGGCATTCGTGCCCGGAGAAGACGCCTCCACCTGCTTCGCAACGACCGAGACATATGTTGTTGCGCCTTCAACTAGCTTCACCTTCGGCTCGTCTCCATGCGTACGCTTCATGGCGCACCTAGAGAAGGAGGTAGTGCAAGCGAAGGAGCTTCGGCGCGCGTGGTAGGTGCAGATTGGGGTTTTGGGACTAGATAGATTGGGGAAAATGACACAAGCACATGGAAGAAGAAGGTCCAGCGGGTTTATACACACTGGACCATTCGTAGTCCTCGAGTGGACACGTGTGGTGGGCAGGAGGGTGCGGCTACCACGATATGCACCTTTTTTGGGGGTTCCCTTTTTTTTGAAACAGCCACGATCTCCACTTTAGAGCTGCATTGAAAACACGCTCATGGCAGACCTCGATTCCACTGCATGCAAGTGGCGCAGAACCAATTTCTAGCAATGTTAGATCTACTCAAGGGGGGCCCTTGACTCACGGAAGTTACTTGCGGTAGGGCCCAGTTGGAAGTGAGATTGAGAGCGCTGTGTAAAAATGGTATATGTCTTATTAAAATCAAGTGGCAATAAATTGCAGCGCCCCGTCGACAACCGTGCACTCGATGACCCCGTTGCCCTGTGCATGTGTTGTAGTAGCAGTAGTAGCCTTTGCAGACTAGATTAAACGTGACATGACCACTCGATGACTTTTTCCATGGACGACACCATGTTCCTTCTTGTAGAATTCTCGCCGGGGAGACATCCATTCTGTCTCATGCTGTACTTTGAAGGGCACGACGTGTGCAACGGTCCTTGTTGGATCACACAGGATCAATGGTTGGTGCGCACAATCCGCGTGACAACTATGACAACCAATCAGGGTGTAGCAGACAGAGTAAGCACATGTTTGGGCTTCTACGAAAGAGAGAGAGGGCAAAACTAAGTAGTATAAAAAACCTAGGGCAAAACTGAGTAGTATAAAAATAGAAAGTGAGTGTCTTGTACAATGAAATACATCGTGGCATACATCAAATTATGCCAAGATATATCCACTAGGGTTCATTGGATGTGTGTTCTTCTCATAAACCACATATGGATCCACCAGAGTCATTGCATGTGTGTTATTATCACAAACCACACATGGATCCACCAGAGTTCATTGCATGTGTGTTCTTTTCACAAACCACATATGGATCCACCAGTGTCATTGCATGTGTGTTCTTTTCATTAACCATAGCTAGAGTCATTGGATGTGTGTTCTTTTCACAAACCACATACGGATCCACTAGTGTGATTGCATGTGTGTTCTTTCCACAAACCACATCTAGAGTCATTGCATGTGTGTTCTTTCCACAATCCACATCTAGAGTTATTGCATGTGTGTTCTTTCCACAAACCACATATGGATCCACCAGAGTCATTGTATTGCATGTTCTTTTCACAAACCACAGCTAGAGTCAATGCATGTTTGTTCTTTTCACAAACCACATATGGATCCACCAGTGTCATTGGATGTGTGTTCTTCTCACAAACCACATATGGATCCACCAAAGTTCATTGCATGTCGTATCTTCTCAAAAGGAAACACCAGAGTCATTGCATGTGTGTTCTTTTCACAAACCACAGTTAGAGTCATTGCATGTCTGTTCTTTTCACAAACCATACATGGATCCATCAGAGTCATTGCATGTATGTTCTTTTCATTAACCACAGCTAGAGTCATTGCATGTATGTTCTTTCCACAAACAACATATGGATCCATCATAGTCATTGCATGTCTGTTCTTTTCATTAACCACAGCTAGAGTCACTCCATATCCGTTCTTTCCACAAACAACAACTAGAGTCATTACATGTGTGTTCTTTTAACAAACCACATATGGATCCACCAGTGTCATTACATTAGTGTTCTTTTCACAAACCACAGCTAGAGTCATTGCATGTGTGTTCTTTCACAAACCATATAAGGATCCATCAGAGTCATTGCATGTCTGTTCTTTTCATGAACCACATATGGATACACCATAGTCATTGCATGTGTGTTCTTTTCACAAAACACATCTAGAGTTCATTTCATGTCTGTTCTTTTCACAAACCACACAAGGATCCATCAGAGTCGGTACATGTTTGTTCTTTTCATGAACCACAGCTAGAGTCATTACATGTCTGTTCTTTTCATGAACCACATTTGGATACACCAGAGTCATTGCATGTGTGTTCTTTTCACAAACCACAGCTAGAGTTCATTGCATGTCTGTTCTTTTCACAAACCACATAAGGATCCACCAGATTCATTGCATGTCTGTTCTTTTCACAAACAACGGCTAGAGTCATTGCATGTGTGTTCTTTTCACAAACCACATATGGATCCACAAGTGTCATTGCATGTTGTTCTTTTCATGAACCACGGCTAGAGGAATTGCATGTCTGTTCTTTCCACAAACAACAGCAAGAGCCATTGCATGTCTGTTCTTTTCACAAACCACATATGGATCCACCAGTGTCATTGCATGTGTGTTCTTTTCACAAACCATAGCTAGATTCATTGCATGTGTGTTCTTTTCACAAACCACATATGTATCCACCAGTGTCATTGCATGTGTGTTCTTTTCATTAACCACATCTAGAGTCATTGGATGTGTGTTCTTTTCACAAACCACATATGGATCCACCAATGTGATTGCATGTGTGTTCTTTCCACAAACCACACCTAGAGTCATTGCATGTGTGTTCTTTCCACAAACTACATATGGATCCACTAGAGTCATTGTATTGCCTATTCTTTTCACAAACCACAGCTAGAGTCATTACATGTTTGTTCTTTTCACAAACCACATATGGATCCACCAGTGTCATTGGATGTGTGTTCTTCTCACAAACCACATATGGATCCACCAAAGTTCATTGCATGTCTGTTCTTTTCACAAACCACATAAGGATCCACCAGTGTCATTGGATGTGTGGTCTTTTCATGAACCACACGCAGTGTCATTGCATGTGTGTTCTTCTCACAAACAACACATGGATCCACCAAATATCATTGCATGTGTGTTCTTTTCATGAACCACAGCTAGAGTCAATGCATGTATGTTCTTTCCACAAACAACATATGGATCAATCATAGTCGTTGCATGTCTGTTCTTTTCATTAACCACATCTAGAGTCACTCCATGTCTGTTATTTCCACAAACAATAGCTAGAGTCATTGCATTTGTGTTCTTTTCACAAACCACATATGGATCCACCAGGGTCATTGCATGTGTGTTCTTTTCACAAACCACAGCTAGAGTCATTGCATGTGTGTTCTTTCACAAACCACATAACGATCCACCAGTGTCATGGGATGTGTGTTTTTTTCATGAACGACACCCAGTGTCATTTCATGTGTGTTCTTCTCACAAACCACATATGGATCCACCAGTGTCATTGGATGTGTGTTCTTCTCACAAACCACATATGGATACACTAGTGTCATTGCATGTGTGTTCTTCTCACAAACCACATCTAGAGTCATTGCATGTGTGTTCTTTTCACAAACCACATAAGGATCCACCAGTGTCATTGGATGTGTGTTCTTTTCATGAACCACACCCAGTGTCACTGCATGTGTGTTCTTCTCACAAACCACATATCGATCCACCAGTGTTAGTGCATGTGTGTTCTTCTCACAAACCACACATGGATCCACCAGTGTAATTGGATGTGTGTTCTTCTCACAAACCACATATGGATCCACCAGTTTCATTGCATGTGTGTTCTTTTCACAAACCACATCTAGAGTCATTACATGTGTGTTCATTTTACAAACCACATAAGGAAACACCAATGTCATTGGATGTGTGTTATTTTCATGAACCACACCTAGTGTCATTGCATGTGTGTTCTTCTCACAAACCACATATGGATCCACCAGTGTCATTGGATGTGTGTTCTTCTCACAAACCACATTGACCCAGCAGTGTCGTTGCATGTGTGTTCTTTTAACAAACCACATCTAGAGTCATTGCATGTGTGTTCTTTTCAAAAACCACATTAGGATCCACCAGTGTCATTTGATGTGTATTCTTTAAGTGAACCACACCCAGTGTCATTGCATGTGTGTTCTTCTCACAAACCACATATGGATCCACTAGAGTTCATTGCATGTCTATTATTCTCACAAACCACATTGATCCACCAGTGTCATTGCATGTGTGTTCTTTTCACAATCCACATGTGGATCCACCAGAGTCATTGCATGTGTGTTCTTTGCACAAACCACATAAGGATCCACCAGTGTCATTGGATGTGTGTTCTTTTCATGAACCACAACCAGTGTCATTGCATGTTCGTTCTTCTCACAAACCACATATAGGTCCACCATAATTCATTCCATGTCTGTTCTTTTTACAAATCACATATGGATCCACCAGTGTCATTGCATGTGTGTTCTTTTCATTAACCATATCTAGAGTCGTTGCATGTGTATGCTTTTCACAAACCACATGGATCCACCAGAGCCATTGCATGTGTGTTCTTTTCATTAACCACAACTAGAGTCATTGCATGTGTGTTCTTTTCACAAACCACATATGGATCCATCATAGTAATTGCATGTTTGTTCTTTTCATTAACCACAGCTAGAGTCACTCCATGTCTGTTCTTTCCACAAAAACAGCTAGAGTCATTGCATGTGTGTTCTTTTCCCAAACCACATATGGATCCACCAGTGTCATTACATGTGTGTTCTTTTCACAAACCATAGCTAGATACATTGCATGTGTGTTCTTTCACAAACCATATAAGGATCCATCAGAGTCATTGCATGTCTGTTCTTTTCATGAACCACATATGGATACACCAGAGTCATTGCATGTGTGTTCTTTTCACAAAACACATCTAGAGTTCATTGCATGTCTGTTCTTTTCACAAACAACATAAGGATCCATCAGAGCCATTGCATGTTTGTTCTTTTCACGAACCACAACTAGAGTCATTACATGTCTGTTCTTTTCATCAACCACATATGGATACACCAGAGTCATTGCATTTGTGTTCTTTTCACAAACCACAGCTAGAGTTCATTGCATGTCTGTTCTTTTCACAAACCACATAAGGATCCACCAGATTCATTGCATGTCTGTTCTTTTCACAAACCACATATGGATCCACCAGTGTAATTGCATGCTGTTCTTTTCATGAACCACGGCTAGTGGCATTGCATGTCTTTTCTTTCGACAAACAACAGCAAGAGTCATTGCATGTATGTTCTTTTTAGAAAGCACATATGGATCCACCAGTGTCATTGCATGTGTGTTATCTTCACAAACCATAGGTAGAGTTATTACATGTGTGTTCTTTTCACAAACCACATATGGATCCACCAGTGTCATTGCATGTGTGTTCTTTTCATTAACGACAGCTAGTCATTGGAAGTGTGTTATTTTCACAAACCACATATGGATCCACCAGTTTGATCGCATGTGTGTTCTTTCCACAAACCACACCTAGAGTCATTGCATGTGTGTTCTTTCCACAAACTACATATGGATCCACCAGAGTCATTGTATTGCCTGTTCTTTTCACAAACCACAGCTAGAGTCATTACATGTTTGTTCTTTTCACAAACCACATATGGATCCACCAGTGTCATTGGATGTGTGTTCTTCTCACAAACCACATATGGATCCACCAAAGTTCATTGCATGTATGTTCTTTTCACAAACCACATAAGGATTCACCAGGGTCATTGGATGTGTGTTCTTTTCATGAACCACGCCCAGTGTCATTGCATGTGTGTTATTCTCACAAACAACACATGGATCCACCAATGTCATTGCATGTGTATTCTTTCCATGAACCACAGCTAGAGTCAATGCATGTATGTTCTTTCCACAAACAACATATTGATCCATCATAGTCATTGAATGTCTGTTCTTCTCATTAACCACAGCCAGAGTCACTCCATGTCTGTTCTTTCCACAAACAACAGCTAGAGTCATTGCATGTGTGTTCTTCTCACAAACCACATATGGATCCACCAGAGTTCATTGGATGTGTGTTCTTTTCATGAACCACACCCAATGTCATTCCATGTGTATTCTTCTCACAAACCACACATGGATCCACCAATGTCATTGCATGTGTTTTCTTTTCATGAACCATAGCTAGAGTCAATGCATGTATGTTCTTTCCACAAACAACATATGGATCCATCATAGTCATTGAATGTCTGTTCTTTTCATTAACCACAGCTAGAGTCACTCCATGTCTGTTCTTCCCACAAACAACAGCTGGAGTCATTGCATGTGTGTTCTTTTCACAAACCACATATGGATCCACCAGTGTCATTGCATGTGTGTTCTTTTCACAAACCACAGCTAGAGTCATTGCATGTGAGTTCTTTCATAAACCACATAAGGATCCAACAGTGTCATTGGATGTGTGTTCTTTTCATGAACCACACCTAGTTTCATTGCATGTGTGTTCTTCTCACAAACCACGTATGGATCCACCAGTGTCATTGGATGTGTGTTCTTCTCACAAACCACATTGATCCACAAGTGTCATTGCATGTGTGTTCTTTTCACAAACCACATCTAGAGTCATTGCATGTGTGTTCTTTTCAAAAACCTCATGAGGATCCACCAGTGTCATTGGATGTGTGTTCTTTTCATGAACCACACCTAGTGTCATTGCATGTGTGTTCTTCTCACAAACCACATATGGATCCACTAGAGTTCATTGCATGTCTGTTATTCTCACAAACCACATTGATCCACCAGTGTCATTGCATGTGT